>CM057451.1:1128837500-1131337500 GCA_016271365.2 Neoceratodus forsteri
GGCACTTTGGGTGACCCAAGAGTTGACAGGATTTTCCCCATAGACTCTATATGGACGCAGATGCGAGGCCGTAGACTTGATTAGGAGGACTGAGAAGGCAAGCACGCCACCCAGGGAACTCCCATTGTGGATTACATCCTTAGGTTTAGGGAGAGGCTGAAGGAGCTTATGGGGACAGCCCAGAGTAACCTGGCAGCTTCCCAACAAAAACAAAAAGTGTGGTACGACCACAGAGCCAGAGCTCACTCATACATGGTGGGTCAGGAAGTCATGGTCCTTATTCCAGTCCAGAAAGACAAGCTGCAGGCTGAGTGGGCAGGACTGTACAAAGTGGTTAGGAAGATAAATTATTATTTTTTAATTTAGTTGTTTAACCAGGTATAGCACACTAAGCTGAAAGCTTTTTACAGGAGCGACCTGGGAGCCACAAGGAGGTTAAGTGACTTGCTCAGGGTCACACAGTATGCAAGTGGAAGCTGTGGGATTCAAACCCAGGTCTGGTCTGCTGGATGTCACCAGATGTGCAGCTCAGAGCCTTAGACCACTGCGCTATACTGCCTCCCAAATGATGTGAACTATATTGCAGAGTTACCTGACCGAAGACAGACAGAAAGGATGTACCATGTCGACATGATGAAGCTGTATGCAAATAGGGCTGACATGATGTTTGCAGTGTGTAGTCCTGGGGAGGGGACAGACGAAGGAGACCCCATTCTGGACTTGCTGGAAGAAAGTAAGTGGGAGTCCTCTGTGGAGGCAGTAAAATTATCTCCCCAGCTGGCCCCATACCAGATTGAGAAAGTAAGAGAGGTTTTACCAGACTTTGCCCCATTGTTTAATGCCATGCCTGGACTAATCCCCTTAGCAATGCACAATGTGGAGACAGGGACACAGACGCCCATATGGTGGATGGTATATTGGGTGTCAGAGGCTGTCAAAAAGGACATTAGCAGGGAAGTGGAGGAGATGCTGGATTTAGGGGTAATCCAGAGATCCCACAGCCCCTGGGCCTCACTCATAGTCCTTCTGCCTAAGCCAGATGGCTGTACTCATTTCTGTGTGGACTATCATGGACTGGATGCAGTCACGAAGTCAGACACCCACCCAATGCCCCGGACGGACGAACTCCTGGACAAGTTGGGAGGGGCGACCTACCTTACGAGGTTTGACCTGACCAAGGGGTATTGGCAGGTGGAGTTGACGGACAGAGCTTGGGAGAGGTTGGCCTTCATCACTCTGATAGGCTTATTTGAATTTAAAGTAATGCCTTTAGGAATGAAGAATGCCCCGGCCACTTTCCAAAGGTTGGTGAACCAGGTGTTAAATGGTACTGAGGAGTACGCTATGGCATGCCCGGATGACATTGCCATCTTTAGTGCCAGCTGGGAGGAACACCTGTCCCACCCTAGGGAAGTGCTGGGCAGGATACAGAGGGCCGGGCTCACTGTCAAAGTCGGGAAGTGCCAGGTGGCCATGGGAGAGGTGGCATACCTCGGGCATGTGGTAGGCCATGGACAGCTCTGTCCTAACCATATAAAGACAGAAGTAATCCAGGCATGGCCCAGATCAGAAATGCAGAAGTAGGTCAGGAGTTTTCTAGGGACAGCAGAGTACTACAGAAAATTTGTACCCAATTACAGTGCCCTGGTTGCTCCCCTATCTGACCTGACAAAGAAAAGGATGCCCAAGAAAATTACTTGCGACCCAGCCTGTGAGGAAGCCTTTTCCAAACTAAAAGAGGCACTGTGCAGTGCTCCTGTTTTGACAAGTCCTGACTATAGTAAACCCTTTATAGTTCAGACTGACACCTCAGACATGGGTATTGGGGCAGTATTGAGCCAGGCATCCAGCCAAGGGAAAGATCACCCATGGCATACCTAAGTAGAAAGTTACTTCCCAGGGAGCAGGCAGCAGGCATACTCCACTGTGGAAAAAGAATGTCTTGCCATAGTGTGGGCCTAAAGAAGTTGGAGCCATACTTATATAGGCAGCATTTTGTGGTACAGACTGACCACAACCCCTGGTTTAGCTGATGCAGATGGAAAGAACAATGGTAGATTGCTAAGATGGAGTCTTGCTTTGCAAGGGTATGATATGACAATCGTATATAGAGCTGGAGCCAGAAACCAGAACTCAGATGGTCTGCCTCACATGTATGAGCAGTGAACTGATTTGGGAAGCTCATCCCATGCCGGGACAGAGCCTCCAAATTCAGTCTAGGTGGGAGGATTGTGACACGTGAACAGCCAGTTCTGAGTACACTACAATTTTTGTAATATGAAAATGTGTTATGGACTGTCTCTCATGAGAAATGCTGAGACAGCATGTGAGACACACACACACACACACACACACACACACACACACACACACACAGGTTTTAGATACAAGGTGTTACCTGGAAGGCCAGGAGCTAATTACAGACTAGAACAGATCTTAATCAAGGATCTCCTGTTTATCTAAGTTAAATATAGCTTTAACTGCTAAGAGGGAAAGCAATATCCATTTATGATGTTTAGAGGAGGAAACCAGGTTATGGCACACTAGTGCTAAATCATACATGCTTTGATGTCTGTGTGAGAGAGGATGCTGCTCATAGATGAAAGGAAATTTACAGACTTGATTGGGGAAGTCACATGGGAAAGGAATTTCTGCTGATGTAACCTTAATTAACTTACCTTCTAAAATGATAAAACATCCTGGGTGTATGATTTTTATTTTTAATAAGAGGAGGAGCTAGGTGACCTCACACAAAGGGGTTGGCAAAGAAAGATTTTAAACAGCATTCTGTTTTCCATTTTGACACAAATGTTTGGACTCTGAAAAAGAAAAAAATCTACATCACTGTGAGATAAGAATAACTTAGAAAAGACAATTCTAAGAGTACTGTGGTAGGAGATTTGGTCTGCACTTTTAAATCTGTTTTAAGTGATTTATATGTTTTGTGATATACGATTCTGTATTTACATTTTACATTTTTATCTATTTTGAAGTAAACCTCTGCTTTAGAGACTACTTGGTGTGCCTTTGAATTTCTTTTTCTTGACAGGGAAGCATACATGGTTAAAGCTGACACTGCACAAAGCTTACTGGTTTTACTAAACTAGGAAAAGATAAGAATTTATTGTGAGGTCTTTAATAGGGTTCATTTTGTATGCCTGATTAGGTGCCCGCAGGCAAAAGTTATCTGGCCCCCTCGAAGAGCAGAATTATCTGATCCTGTACATTGGGTATGCTAACAAGAGATTCACAGTTTGAATCCCTTCAAGACTTGAGACCAAAGGTTGATTTGAACCCACAAAACAGACAGGAGGGTTACCCTGTTTCTGTTAACTGTTCACAAGTCTGCGCTCGGAGGTAGGCACTTTGGGAGTAGAGGGCTGACGTGCTGAGTGGGTTTGTGACACTCCCCATTTCAACGAAGTCACCATTTTTGAAATTCAAAACTTTTGTCCTAGTATAACTTGGGTGAGTCTCTGTCCCTATGCTGAACCACACAATGTTGTGATTGCTAGATCCCAGTTGCCCTTCTACCTGGACATCTGTGATTCAATACCCATTGGTCATTACTAGATCTAGAATTGCCCTGTCTCTGGTGGATTCAAGCACAAGCTGCCTGAGTCCAGCCTCCTGGAGTGAATCAAGGATGCCTCTGCTTCTGGCTGAAGGAGCTACACTGATGTTTCAATCCACGTCTGGCATATTGAAATCCCTCATCAGGAGAATTTCACCTTCCATCGCCATGTCATGTATTTCCTCCACTAGCTCTCTGTCCAGTTCCTCTCCCTGTCCTGGAGGTCCATATGTCACCCCTGTGTGTATTGCTGTGCCATTTCCAGGTTGAAGGGTGACACACAGTGCCTTGGCCTCCCCCTGCCTACCCTGTACCTGTGTTGCCATTATACCCTCTCTGACATACGGGGCTACTCCCCCTCCCTTTTTGTACTCCCTATCCCTCCTGAATAGAACATATCCTGGTACATTTGTTTCCCACTCATGATTAGCTGTGTACCAGGTTTAAGTTATTGCTACTACGTCCAGGTCTCCTTCAATTATTAAGGCATCCATGTCTGGGACTTTATTTCCCAGGCTGCGTGCATTTGTCACCATGACCTTCCAGGGTTTACTGCCTGACCTCTCTCTCTTCCTGTTTTGGTCCCCTGCATCTTCTCCCCATTCCTGATGTTTTTCTCTTGTGTTCCTGATTCCTTTCCTACTCCATTTCTGCCCAGCTCCAATAACCTTGATATCAAATTCTCTTCCTGCTCATTGTTCTGCTTTCTCTACCATGTGGGGTGGGCTGCCTGAGTATACTAGGAATTATACTAGGAAGTGCTAGATGCACAGAAGGCCATGGCCCATGTAAGTATATCTCCAGAAACCTGGAATCAGATCACCTGGTGATTCAGTTTTTTTAATCTCTGGACTTTTAGCATCTACTATGTGTTTGGGAAGTGAGTTCCATTATGGAATTATTCTTTGTATATAAAAGAAGGGTCTGTTATCTTTTTTGGGATAAGTTAGTTCAAGTTGGTAGGTATGGCTTCTTAGGTTACAGTTCCTTTTATTATATGTCATATCCGACTCTGACATTAATTCATGGTCTCTAGATATTTTAAACATAAGGAGTAAATCACCCGTAGTTCTCTGGAGCTCCAAGGGGTACAGATTTAGTTCTGATAGCCTCTCATCATAATTCTTTTTTTGCATATTATCTATCATCCTCATGACTCTTCTTTGAACTCCCTCCAACTTTTTCACATCTCATCTCAGATGATGACTCCACAAGGGAGAGCAGTAATCCAGATGCAGTCGTATGTAAGCTCTGTATAGGTGCAAGATGTATCCCCTATTTCTCAATGTAAAAGATCTCTTAATACAACCTATTATTCTGTTAGTTTTATTAACAACCTGGTTGTAATGTTTACCAAAAGATAAATCTGATGAAATAATAGTTCCAAGATCTTTTTCATCAAGAACTGAATTCAGGGTGCTGCCATTCAGTGTATAATAATGTTTTTTATTTGTGTCCCCCAAGTGCATGATAACACATTTGCTAATGTTGTATGACATGTAATTTTTTTGTGCCCAGTCTTCAAGTGTTTTTTAAGGCTGGCAGTATAGCCTAGAGGTTAGAGGAATGAGGTGTGAACGAGCTTAGTACATCCAGCAGACCAGACCTGAGTTTGATTCTCACAACCTCCACTTGCACACTGTGTGACTCTGAGCAAGTCACTTAACCTCCCATTGCTCCCAGGTTGCCCCTGAAAATGGGCACTTGTGCCTAATGGGCCTTACCCGGTTATCAACGACTAAAAAAAAAGTATTTTTCAATGTTTTGTATATCTACCTCGGTTTTGACTTGGGTCACTATTTTTGTATCATCAGCAAATCTTATTGCAAAGTTGTTTAGATGTATGGTCTTATCCGATATAAAGACAGAAAATAGGACTGGTTCCAAACAGATCCCGTGATATACCACTAGTTACAATCAATCAATCAATCAATCATTCTTTATTTGTATAAGGCGCCTTTCTTAAACCAAGGTGCTGTACAGTATTACATAAAACAATAAATAGTTAAAACAACATTAAAATAATCAGAAATCATTAAAGACTTTATTAAAAGGTAGGTTTTCAAAGCTCCTTTAAAACTTTGGACAGTCAGGCAATTTTGCACCTGACAGGTAGAGAATTCCATTGGTCGGGGCCTTGAAGCTAAAAGATCTTGCCACTGAAGTTTTTAACTGAACCCTGGGAATATCTAGCAATTCCTCATCAGTGGATCAGAGAGAGCAGGGGGGACAGTAGGGACAAAGAAGATCTTTCAGGTAAGCAGGTCCCTGATCGTGTAGGGCCTTATAGGTCAGCAAACCGACCTTGAAGGTGATTTGCCAGCAAACTGGCAGCTAGTGCAGTCTGCGGAGCACAGGTGTTATATGACTGGACCTAGAAGAACCAGTCAGCAGCCTGGCTGCTGCCTTCTGCACTAGCTGCAGGCAGCAAATGTCAACCCCCGGTAGCCCAAGGTAACGGGCATTGCAGTAGTCAAGGTGGGAGGTAACAAAGGCGTGGACCAAAGTTGGAAGATCCTCTGGAGAAACCAGGTGCTTCACCCCGGCGATGTTCCTCAGATGGTAAAAAGACCTTTTGACAACCGCTGACACCTGAGATTTAAATGTCAGACAGTTGTCAAATACAACATCCAGGTTCTGCACCGGTCTGGGTAGTCAACTGGACACCCCAAGCCATAAGCCCAAGGGCAATCCAGCTAACAAACCCACCTCCCAGAGACCCTGGTCCACAACCAACACCTCAGTTTTTTGGGTTCAACTCGCAGCCAACTCACATTCATCCAGTCTTGGATTTCGCAAGACAGTTGTTAAAGACTGAAATGGCAGCATCCTGGCCGAGCACAAAGGACATGTACAGCTGGGTATCATCTGCATAGCAATGAAAACCCAAACCATACCACCTAATGATCACTCCTAACGCGCATGTACACTGCAAACAACATGGGTGCCAAATGGAACCTTGCGGTACCCCACAGGATAGGGAGACTGATGCCGAGGAAAAAATTCCAGACACCATCCTCTGAGTCCTACCCTCGAGGTAAGATCGAAACCACCTGAGGACTGTATCAGACAGTCCACAGATAGATCACAAATGTTCCAGTAGCACACCATGGTCCACAGTGTCAAACTCTGCAGAGAGATCAAGAAGGACCAAGATGGAACAAGTCCTTCTATCTCTCGCTATTAGGAGGTCATTTAGTACCTGAACAAGTGCTGTCTTGGTACTATGCCTTTTCCTAAATCCAGACTGGAGAGAATCA
The DNA here is from genome assembly GCA_016271365.2 of Neoceratodus forsteri. Lineage (NCBI taxonomy): Eukaryota > Metazoa > Chordata > Ceratodontiformes > Ceratodontidae > Neoceratodus > Neoceratodus forsteri. Next base: position 1,128,844,335 of record CM057451.1, read on the forward strand.
TAGACATTGTTGCTGGTCAGATGATCATCCAACTGCGATGCAACCACCTTCTCAATAACTTTACCCACAAAGGGTAAGTTAGAGACAGGCCTGTATTTTGCCAGACAGTCTGGGTCCAAGGAGGATTTCTTAACAAGGGGCTGAACTACAGCCTCCTTAAGAGGATCTGGAAAATCTCCTTTCCAGGACCTCCAGATTGTCTCAGCAAGGACTGGCCAATTTTACCCACACAATCCACTAAGAGACGTGTGTGGCCCAGGTCCAAATCACAGTTGGTCGGACGTAGAGATTGGATGATCATCACAATGTCATTGATTGTGGGGAAGCTGAAGTCAGACCACACAAACTGGGTGTCCGACATCTCCATGCCAACCATCACAACTTCCATTGGAGAGGGTCAAGCGGACATCAGATCTTATTTTGGCAACCTTATCTGCAAAGAATAGAGCAAACTCCTCACGCCGTTCTTGAGAAAAGGCTCTTCTGGGCTGAAGACAGATTGGACTGCACAATCTGTCCACTATCTGGAAGAGCTGAGCTGGTCTATTCTTTGTAGTCGCAATCTCTCTGGACAGGAATTCTGCCTTCTTATGAGAGATTGCGGATTGATAGACCACATAGTCATCCATCAAACTAAGTTTGTCACCATCCAGACCCAACCTCCGCCAGCACCTCTCCAACTTTCATCCAGCTCTCCTCAACTCCCTCAGAGTCTCATCAAACCAAGGAGACCTGGGGCAAAGAGTGAGAGGACGAACATGAACAGGAGCAATGGAATCCAGGGCCCCGGCCACCGCCTTATTATAGGCAAGTACCAGCTCTCCTGGATCCATGCAATGTCTCGGTAAGCCCGATAGGTCCAGCACTGCCATCAGGTCATTCGGGGAAACACCCCTTAATGGGCAGTACTGGACCATTTCCATAGAAGCTGACCTACTGGGGTGGCCTCAAAACTGAACCCAATGGAGTGATGGTCTGACCGTCTGACCGGTTCCACCACCAAGTCGGATATCTCCATCCCCAGAAGGAACACCAAATCCAATGAATGACCACCAATATGGGTCAAGGAGGAAATAACCTGTGTGAAGCCCAGTGAAATCATTAACTGGAGGAAGTCTTGACCAAAATGTGAGAGTTCATCATCAACCCAGGCATTGAAGTCCCCCAGAACCAACCATCTGGGGGACCCCAATGTCAGGTCGACAATGAAGTCTGCGACTTCCCGCAGGAAAACATTCTCATCACCTGGTGGACGGTATACGAGAAGTATCCTGCACCCCACACCCTCGTCTAAGATACATTCAAAGAATTTGGTAGTTCCCACTAACACCTCCACTAGGCCCAGTTCTGTTCTAAAGCAGATAGCAACACCCCCGCCCCTACGATCCACCCTCGGGTCAAGACCTGTATTTGAGTAGTGTCCCCTGATACATCCTTTCTGGGTGTGACTTTTTTTAGTCATTCATCCACCCAGTTTACTAATGTACAGTTTATCCTTAATTTGTGCATTTTTGTAAGCAGGGTTTTATGGGGCACTTTGTCACTGCCTTACAGAAATCCAAACAGACAATGTCTACTGGTGTTTTTTCATCCTGTAATTTACTAACTTTTTCATAGAAAACCAGATTACTAGTAAGGCAGGACCACTGGTTTTAAAACATGTTATGAGGGTTCTTAGGTTTTTGGTGACCATGTCTTCTTCTAACTTAATTATGAGCAATGATTCAAAGGTCTTGCCCAAAATGTTTGTAAGGCTGATCAGTTTGTAATTAGCCATTTCATTCTGGTTACCCTTCTTAAAGATGGGGGTAACCAATGCTGTTTTCCAATCATTAGGTATGATCCCTGAGAATAGGGATAACTTTAAAATGTTGTGCAATGGTTCAATTAGCCAGGTGGATAGTTCCTTTAGTAATTTCGGGTGTAGTTTGTCAGGTCCTTTTTCCTGTTGCCCTCCCCCTGGCTAGCTTAAATGCTTGTCAGCAAAGCATTTAAACTGTCCATTAAGGGCTGCCTTCCTTGCTGGACACATGCAGTCCATCCCCACTGTACAGGGCTGCATCACTCCAGGTAGGTCCCCAGTCCCCTAATGAAGCCATAGCCCTTCTTGTTGCACCAGCCTTTCAACCATGTGTTGAAGTTACTAATGCACAGATTCCTCTCCGGCCCCCTGCCGTGGACTGGCAGCACCTCTGAAAATGTCGTAGAGCTTGCTACCTTCCCCAGGCACTCTCCCAAAACTGTAAAGTCCTCCTTTACCTGCTCCAAGCTTGTCTTATCCTTGGATAGGTCATTTGTCCCCAAGTGGATCATGACCTCCAGACCTCTCCTCCTTGCCACATTTTCAGTGATCCTCTGGATGTGCTCCTCTCCTTCTGAGCTGTGCCTCCTGGAAGGCACTTTACCTCCCTTTTTTCTTTACTATCTGTGCCCAAATCCATTCCCTGGACAACTGAGTCCCCCAAGAGGAGTAACTTCTTCTTCCTATGGGGTTCTGTTCTTCCCACCGCTGGGTCACCCTGCTGGAGGACCCTCACCTCCTCCCTGGTCTCTGCCTCAGGTTCCTTTGCAGGGCTGTCCCATTCTTCCAACAGTTCTGTAGACCCAGTCTCCGCAAGGCCATAGACAAGATGGAAGCTGTCCAGAGGAGGGCAACTAAAACGGTGCAGGGTCTGCACCGGAAGACACATGAGGAGAGACTAAAGGAGCTTAATATGTATACCCTTGAGGAAAGGAGGGAGAGGGTGGACATGATAGAAACTTTAAAGTACCTCAAGGGAATCAACAAAGTCCAAGAGGGTAGCATCTTTCAAAAAAAGAGGTGTGCAAGAACAAGGGGGCACAATTTGAAGATAAAGGTGGGGAGGCTCAGAGGTAATGTAAGGAAGTATTTTTTCACAGAGAGGGTTGTGGATGCATGGAACGGCGTTCCAGAGGAGGTTGTGGAGTCAAAAACAGTGATAGAATTCAAGCATGCATGGGACAGCCATAAGACAATTCTAGGGGGTGGGGGTAGAAAGAAGTAGGCTGCTGGTTAACTAGGATCTACAGCTTATCCATTAGGTAGGGAAATGAGCAGACTGGGTGGGCCAAGCAGTTCTTATCTGCCATCAAATTCTATGTTTCTACTGTGTAGGGGTTCAGGAGCTGGATTGGATGGGGGATGCGTCTCTGCCCCCCTCCCTGAACCTTCCTGAGCCCACCATAGTCCATCCTTCCATCTGCCTGTGAGGCTATTTTGGCATTGACTGGGGATCTGGTGGCCTCTGTGTGAGGGAGAAGGTCCTCATTATTCCTGCCAGCTTGGCCCAGAGACTGGCAACCTCTGCCTCAGCCTAGAGAGGTGCCTGCTAACGACAGAACTGCAGTATTCAGAATGTTTTCTGAAGACTGATGCGCCACAGCCAGAGCACTGCACCACTCCTGGCATCATCCTGTGCTTGCTGATATTCCTTCTCTCCTAACCCTTTTTTCTTTTTCCTTCTCTCCCCATGTTTCTCTCCTTATGTAGTGACTTACAGCTTCTTTCTCCTCCTCTTTTATGTGCCCTTGTGGATCTAGTTGCCAGCCACACCCTTTGTAATTCTGCCTATATACCAGCTAGGCTATTGGTTGTGCTGTGCTGACTAACTGTTCCTGCATCTTTAAGTAGGTGCAGCTTGGCCTTCCCTATAAAGGTAGGGCACACAGTGTGGAGGTTGGAGAATGGGGACATGCATCTGGTTTTATTTGGGTCCAGTATCTACAAGATCTCTTCAGATGGCTAACCAGAGATTTGCAATGAGGATACATTCAAAACCTTCAGCACAAAAACTGGCTGTGTGGCTTAGTCATTGGAAATACTGTTGTGCAAGCATTGCTTCTGCAACACTGGAAGGTGACATTAGAGAAGGCACCTCTATTTCACTAGGAAAGGCAAGGCAAGTTTATTTATATGGCTCCCTATCCAGGAGGCTCCAGATGTTATACAGGAATCAACAATATGAGGCAATAAATAAAATAACTACAGATAGATACTCAATAAATGAATAAATAACATAATTGTTGGAGGATGCATGCAGTGGGGGTAGATCAGGGTGGAAAGGGATGAGTGGTGGAGGGATGTAGAGTGGCAATATTTCTGGGAGCACCTCTGGGAGATGAGGGTGCCTGGTTTGCAGGATTAGTCAGCTGAGAACAGAGTTGTGGCAGCTGAGGCAGGAAATAGATGCACTGGTGCTGTGGGGAATACATGTAGTGATGAACAGAGGGCTAGAGGGATGCAGGGCATCAAGGGTGATAAGGGGAGGAATAGACCCAAGAGGATGAGGAGGGACAAGGGGTGAGAAAGGAACAGGTGCTTTGGCATTTACCAGGGGCTCCCATCCCTCAATGAGAGAGAAGGTCCAGGGAAGTGGGTAGATAACAGTAAGGAGAAAAGGTGTGGGAAAAGGTAAGGCAGGAAGGATGCCAGTAGGAGCATCTCCAGAGTTGCTTTTGCAGAGCAGATTTGGCCCACTGGTCAGGGGGCAGGACTGGTATCCTGGTGGAATCCCCACACCAGGCACTTGGTTTAATATCCGAATACTGACACTGTAGTGCAGCAAGAGGGGGATGGTGCACTCCGGAGGTGCTGTCTTTTGGATGAGACATTAAACTGAGGTTCTGTCTGCCTGGTCTGGTGGTTGTTCAGGTGGATGTTAAAGATCTCATGGCACTTCTTGAAAAGAGTAGGGGAAATTTCCCCAGTCTCCTAGCCAAGTTTCCTCCATTCACTAGAAATACCACCAACAGCTTAATATGGTTCAGTTTCAGTTGGTTACCATCTGTATCCCACACCCTGAAAAGGGACTTCTAGTCTCAGTGGGTTTACCGGTCAACAAAATTCAATGGAATGTGGAGTGACAGTGGGACAGGGAGAAAGGGAGGTAGTACAGGGAAAGGCATCAGGGAAAGTTGTGAGGAGGGCAAGAAAGTAGTAGTAGTAGTAGCAGCTACCTTATTTATAAGGCACCCTTCCTGAAGGCTCAGAGTACCACACAAAACTGACAGACAATTAAATGCAGTACAATATATAGATACATAGATACATAGACAGTGTCGGCAGATGAGGCCTATGGCCCACCAGTCTACCATTTGAGCTTGTAATTTCAGTTTGTTTTCTAAAGTCTTTGCCCACCCCTAACCTCCAGAATTCCTTTATGTCTATCCCATGCATTCTTAAATCCCGTGATTGTTTCAGCCCCCACCACTTCCTCTGGCAGGGTGTTCCACTTGTCCACCACCAGTTCTGTGAAGAAATTCTTTCTCATGTTTCCTCTGAATCGTCCTCCCTCCAGCTTCATCCCATGCCCTCTAGTCCTGGAACATCTTTTTCGCTTAAAAATAGTGTTTTCCTGCACCCTGTTCCTCCCTGTAAGATACTTGTATGTCTCTATCATACCCCTCTCCTCCTCTCCTCCAGGAGTACATGTTCAGTTCCTTTAACCTGTCTTCATAGGACTTGTGATGCAATCCATGCACCATCTTTGTTGCCCTCCTCTGAACCTTCTCTACCCTGTCTATGTCCTTATGTAGGTATGGTCTCCAGAACTGTACACTGTACTCCAGGTGGGCCTCACTAGTGTCTTGTATAGCGGAATTATGACCTCCTTTTCCTGCTGATGATGCCCCTGCCTATACATCCCAGTATCCTATTTGCTTTACCTGCTTCCTTGTCACACTGTTTCCTACATTGAGGTCATCAGAGATGACAACCCCAAGATCCCTTTCCTGCTTGGTGCATGCTATATCCTCACCCCCAACTGATATATTAGCCAGGGTTTTTGTACCCCAATGCATTATCTTGCACTTCTTTGCATTGAATTTCAACTGCCAAACCCTGACCATTCTTCAAGTTTCTGCAGGTCGCTTCTCATTCTGTCTACACCCTCTGGTGTGTCTACTCTGTTACAGAGCTTTGTGTCATCAGCGAACAGTGAAATTCTGCCTTCTAGGTCCTGCGCAATGTCACTGATGAAGATGTTGAATTTGACTGGTCCCAGCACTGATCCCTGTGGTACCCCACTGGTCACTCTTCCCTCTGTGGATTGACAGCCATTTACCATCACCCTCTGTGTTCTGCCACCCAGCCAGTTACCTACCAATAAATTAGTAAATAAAATAAACATAATAAATAAAAATAGTACAGATCCAATATTTCAGTTAAAATTAGAGCAGTAGTTGAATCATAGGAAATACTAGAAACTAATTCTGGTCCCAGAAGGCATGTCTAAACAGGTAAGTTTTTAACCCTTTACAGACCTCTCCTCAAGGGGGCTCTCCTCAGTCCCCTAGGCAAGGTGTTTCACAGCACAAGGCTTGCACTACTCAAATAAACAATCACCAGATGATTTAAGCTGGCTCCTTGGGACCAGAAGCAGACCCTCGGAGGAGGAGGAGGAGCAAAGGTTAGCAAGGACTAGAGAGGGTTAAAAAGCCCTGCCAGCTAGTCAGGGCCCAGCCCATGTAGAGTTTTGTTGGTTAGTAAAGCATCTTTGAAGGTAACTTTTTACTTCACAGGCAGCAAATGCAGATTGCATGGACTAGGGTCACATGACTAGACCTCAATGGCCAGTCATTAACCTGGTCACTGTATTCTGCACCAGCTGCTATTATCATAGGATACCACCACTAACCCCGAGTTAGAGCTTGTTACAGTAAGCCATCCTAGAGTTCATTGCACATGCACCCATGTCAGAAATTCTTCAGGAGGGATGAGGGACTCAATCTGGTTGATGTTCCTAACATGGTAAAAGTCATTTTTGACTACAGCTCACACCTGAGTCTCCAGTATCAATTAATCATCAAATATGACTCCCAGATTTTTCATCTTTGTATGAAGCCAACAGCCTGGATGACCCGAGCTGAAGCCCAATCTCACCCATGACTACTTCTGCAGCTCTGACTCCAATCAGTCATCAGTACCTCAGTCTTATCTGGGTTAACTCTCAGCCAGCTAGATTCCATCCATTTCTATATTTCAGAGAGGCACAACTTCAGCAGTTCAACAGTGTCAGGCATCCCAGGTGTAAAGGGCAGATACAACTTGATAATATTTATATACCAGTGGAAAACTGATATTCCAACTTATTGTTCCGATGGATTGTATTGTCAAATGATTCCTCTGAGGGTAACATGCACTTCAAACAACATAAGTGAGAGGACTGAAGTGAGTTCAGGTGACAAGGGAAGGCACTAGAGCAGGGAAGGGATGGTAGAAAGGGATAATGAGGGGTCAAGCTAGGGGAGTGGAAAGAGATGTCAGGCTGGGAGGAGCAAGCAGGTAAACTGGGGTGTGCTGAGGGAAGGCTTGGGAGAGTAGATGGAGAAGGAGATAGCTGGGTTGGTGGTTGGAGGAATAGAAGAGGGACAGGAGCGGAAAGGTAAGGCCAGTGGGAGTGGGTAGCAGGATGTATAGATGGATGAGAGTGCCCAGGATGGAGGGTGGTAATCTTGGGGATTGAAACTGTGGAAGGGTGAGAAGGAGGGAAAGAGTCAGGGCTAGCTATAGGAGAGTAGAATTTATGCCAGGGATGACAGCAGGAAGACTGGAATCTCTGATAGCACAGTCTGTGATTCAGGAGGGAGGGAAACCTTGCATTATAGTGTTCCTGTTGAAAAATGACCTTGCAGATTATGAGGTGTGGGAGATGCAAGAGAGGCTCAAAGAGCTGGAGAGCATTTGCAGCAAGGCAGGGGGGATGGTAGCCTTCTCAGAGGTACTTCTGGCCCCAAGGGCTAATTTGGCAAGAAGTTAAGAATACAGGAAATTAATGAATGGCTTAGGGTGCAGTTTAAAAACGAGTGATATTGGCCCATTGGTGACTGGGGAGGAATCTGAGATAACAAAGACCTGTATGCACCAACCAGGTTGCATCTGAACAGGAAGGGTACATGGATCCTTGTTGCAGGGTTGGGTAAAATCCTGTTCTATTTGTTATAGAGAGAGTTAAAAGCAATAATCTATTATGTCCTCTCCTATTCTGTACACAGACACAGACAGACTCCTATTCCCCCTCTCTCCTCCATCTCTCCTATTTTGTAATTTTTCATTCTCTTGTCTGTCTGATCAAATTTTCCTTGTGAAACCTTGGAAATGGCAATTCTGATGGTCCCAGCATTTCCTCAATATCTTCCTTCCTTCCTTCCCTCCCTACCTTGCTGTTTCTGTTCTTTCTTTCTTCCCTTGTATATCAATAGTTAAAATATATATGTGAAACTGGGATCTGTTGGTTTGTAATTCCATACAGTTATATTGTTGAAAAGAATTGCAGAAAACTGTTTGGGGTTTGCTAGGAAAGATTGTAAGCTGGAACACAGGTAGTTGACCATGAGAAACTTTCTGACCTTCCACAAGCTTGTTTGCAGAGCTGCCAGTAGGAAAACAGCTACGGCCAGAATGTCTTAATTGGCTGCACCTGTTGAGAAGACTATAGGTACTGGTCACATGAAATATATTGACAAAGTTTGGTACACTGTGTGAAAACAGGAGATATAGCTTATCGAGAACTGTAGGCAGAATTTAATTGCCAGGTGAAAACATCTTATAAAACAGAGTAACGTTTGTTGAGAGAGAGAGAGGGAGTGAGAGATTTGGAGACACCCTTAGATAAAGGGATTTTTTGTTGCAACTGCATGTAAAAGAGCTGTCTTGCAATATTTAATTTTTTATTGTATTGTTATTGATAATAACATGCTACTTTAGAATTTTATCATATTTTATTTGTAAAAATTGCCTTTCCAAACATCAAGGTGCTCTTACATAAAAACCAAACAAACAAAACAATGATTAAAAACAATCATAAAAATCAATACGTTAATAATTCCATAACACTGTAGCTTAATAATATCAGATCAAAATAAAAGAACCTGGATACCCAGGCTAAATAAGTATGTCTTCAGTGCTATTTTAAAACCCTGAATTTTCAGGCACTCTTTTTTTTTGTGAAATTCAACATCTTTATTAATTTTATATCATAACACAAAACCACAGAGCAATAAGGAAATTAACAAAACACAAGTAACAACCAATATAAGATAGTGGTCACATGACACCAAACAGTCTCTGGATCAAATATAACCATCATAATAATACCAATACACATATGAACCCCTCCACCCACCCCACCCTAATTTACTACCCGACCTTCCCCCCCTCCCCTGGAGTGTGCCTAACAGACTCAACATGACAAGGAAATAATAAGAAATTATAGTCCAAGCAGTAACAGAATACCAGAAAAAGGTAAGACAAACAGAAACAAGCAGATGCATGCATTACATGGATCTTAATTCAAATATAAGGCATGTAGTTTACCCCATTTATAATTAAATGAGTCCATATGGTTACGGGAGCTGGCTATTAGCCTCGCAGTATTGAAACAGAGTGATATTTCCTTCAGCCATTCCACATATGATATAACCAATTGGTCCATCCAGTGCTTGAGAACCAGTCTTTTGACTACTATAGAAATTAGAGCCATGTGAAATCTGTGTTCCTGGACCCTAATATTGGAGAAAGCCTCCGGATCCTTAGTAAGATGTATGCCTAAGTATTTAATTGAGTGGGGGGACCACTTCATACTGAAATGTGTGAAATTAACTTGGTGTGTGAGGGCATTTAAAGGAAATATTACTGTTTTTGATGTTTAATTTATAATTAGCTACGAGTCCAAACTGCTCAATAATTTGTAGGGCGTGTGTTAGCGAAGCATCTGGATAGGCCAAATGTAGGAGAATGTCATCAGCATTCACTGAAAGGGTCAGAGACTGTTGATACACTGAACAACCTATAACCTGGGGTGAACATTTAATGCTGAGTAAAAGGGGTTCCAGATATAAATTAAATAAAAGGGAGACAAGGGACAACCTTGCCTGGTGCCAGTAAACAGGGAAAACTGAGAAGAAAAAATCCCATTACAATAAATTTTGGCAGTGGGAACTTTGTATACCGTCTGTATCTATTGAATGAAAGTTGCCAGGAAACCCATTTTCTTAAGAGTTGCCCAAAGAAAATCCCAGTTTACTCTGTCAAAGGCTTTTTCTGCATCTAATGAGATTAGAGCCATGGGGATCTGAGAGTTTTGGGCAGCATGGAAAATATGTGAAAGGGTTCGCAGGTGGTCGGCTGAAGATCGACTTTGCACAAACCCCACCTGCTCAGGGCTCAGCAGATGAGACTAAATCTTTTTAAATCTAAGAGACAGGAATTTTGTTAAGATTTTGATATCATAATTTAATAACAAAATTGGATGGTAGCTAGCGGGCTCACTATGGGGTTTGTCCGATTTCAGGATCAGGACTGTCGTGGCTTCCAGCAGGGTGGGGTCTAGAGGGTCCAAGGTGAACATATATTCAAATAAATTTAAGAGAAAGGGGCTAGTTCCTTACAAAAACTGTAAAAATGGAGGGAAACCCATCAGGCCTGGCGACTTGTCCAGTGCAAGCCCATTAATTGCATCCTCTACCTCCCCAAGGTGATTGGAGAAGACAGAATCGAAGACTGTTGGGCCTGCAGGGTGGGAGATTAAGGCCATCCAGGTATTGTTCTACGCATGGAAAGGAGGCTTTAGAGGAGCATTTACTGTATAAAGCCCTATAAAGTTTTCAAAGACCTGAGAAATGTCTCGAGGGAGATGATCAGGCACTCTTGTACCTAACAAGGTGAGAATTCCACACTGGGCAGGGGCCACAAAGCAAAAGACCGAGCCCCAGATGTTTCTATGACTTCTCCCATTTTGCCTATGTTTCTGACCTATGCCCAGGGCCACTGGAAATTGCAGAAAAGTTACCCAGAATTGCAGAGCTTTTGCCAAAATTGCAGGGAAATTGCAGGAGTTCTACAATAGACCCTGAGCACTTCACAATAAATTGTTTAAAGTTTTCTGCAGCATGCACAGTATTAGTCAGTATAAACTACTAAAGGAATACATTGCCACTTGAATATGTTTAAAACATAAAGAAAAGTTTATTTTCCAAAAATGAATACTAAACTGATAAGCTATCATAAGTGTTGCCTGTCTTCCAAAATTTAAAAGCATCTGCTTCATACAGTGCTAAATAGATTCTATAAAGTGAGCCACAGCAAATCAATATTAAATAAATCCAGAATAAACACTTTTTTCTGTTTCTAGATGTTTAATAATGAAGCTTAATCAACATCTGTTTACAGTGCTCTGCCAGCTATTCACCAACTTTGGTACAAGAAAAAATAAGCAGATAGAATGGTAAATAATTGAGTTTTAGTAAAACGTTGTGTTTAGTAATCATAATTTGCACTGTAGGTATCATACACTATTTTTGAAATCACATATTTAAACATTGAATTTGGGGGTTATTGGTGCTGACAGTATAGACTAGAGGTTAGAGTAACAAACTGTGAATGATCTGAGGACATCTAGCAGAACTGAGTTTGATTCCCACAACCTCCACTTGCATACTGTGTGACTCTGAACAAGTCACATATCCATCTCTGTGCTCCTAGTTTGCCCCTGAAAACAGGCACTTGTGCCTAGTAAGTCTTACCCAGTTACTAAAAATATATAAAAAATACCAGTATATTTTTGCTGCATCATACAGTAGTCTGGATACCCTATAATTTACCTTTGTTTTACTCTGACTGCAATTATTTTGTTTATTTAAAGATAAGTGTTCAAATACATTTTATGTGTTTTATAAGCTTGTTTTTAGACTTTAGTCAGGTTTTTATTGTAGTTTTTACATGTGAACATCTATTCTAGGTGGTAGATTGCTAAGAGCGAGATCATTGTTAGAAACTAGTTTATTCAAGTTTAAAATCAGCAGGGCCATTCAAAATCCTCGGTTGTTTGAATCAAACTAGTCTGAATGAAAGTGTGCTCTAAGGAAAACGTGCCCTACCACTTGCAAAAGGCTTCATAGTTAGTGCCCCATTTAAGTAAATGAGATAATGTACCTTTTCTCCCATCTTTTGTTTCATTCTCTGTGGCAACAAACAGTTTTCTGATAGACTGCTTCAATACAAAACAAATGTTAAGTGTTTAAGTGTACTTATGCTTGGCCAGTGGATTTTGAAACCAAAGAAGACAAGGGTTCAAAAGAAAGCAGTGTCACATAAAACCCTTGCCCTACCTTACACAGCACTGTTTTGGTCAAATCCAAGTTTGCATGCAAAATTGTCAATATATTTAACAGTATGTTATTAAAAATATTTATACTTTTTACACAGTTCAATGTAAAACCTCAAAAATTGCAAGAAATTGCAGAACATGTCAGTGCAATTTTCCAGTGGCCCTGCCTATGCATCATTCATAGTACATGTTAGAAGTGGGAATTTTAACATGCATTCTCTATGTTGGGAGTTTTGTGCATGGGTATTAGACTTGGTACCAGGGAAGCATATAAGAAATGTACAGATCCTGCAATAGCAAACCCAGGAGTGATGACCAGAAGAATGGCAGCCAGACTAGAAGCAGAAAATAAAAGTTCACATTGAGACTGTGCAGCCATAACCAGCAATGGAAGAAGATCAGGCAGGGACAGAACCTGAAAGCATGTCCGCCTTCTTCAAATGGCAGGTGATACAACAAAGAGAAGAAGAAGAATCATCATCATTTATATAGCACTTTTCATACACAGTATCCCAAAGCGCTTTACAAGCAATGCTGGACTGGTAGTGAAGTGACTGAATGTGTGGTGGTGGCCATATAGTACATCATCACCACACAGCCTGGATAATTGCATGAACCAGTTTATGGGAAGGGAATGTTGGCCAGGACACTGGGAATGTTCCCTGCTCTTTGTGAAAGAGTACCCTGGGTTCTTTTACTTCCACCTGGACACCCACCAGGACAACACCAGGATGGGCAGAAGGGACCTCGGTTTAACATCTCATCCGAAGGATGGCACACGCCAGCAGTACAACATCCCCCAATACTACACTCAGATGGCAGCAATTTTTTGGTGCAAGTCCAATCCAGGTGTGGGATGAGAACCCACGACCTTCTGGTTCAGAGGCAGATGTGCTACCAACTGAGCCATGTTGAGAAGAGAGAAAGAGAAGCAGAGAAAAGAAGAGATGCAGTGGCAGGAGCAGCAGAAAAATGTAGAGATGCAGTGACAGGTGAGTGGAGAAAAGAAGAGATGCAGCGATGGATGGATGCCTTGCAAACTATCAAAGCTGGAAAATCTGGTACAGGTTCAGCTGACCAACAAAATGCAAACAACATAAAATACATTAAACTTAGGAAGTTGTACCCCTGAGATGATACTGAAGCATTCCTGACAACTTTTGAAAGTTTCGGCAAAGCCTGTAAATGGCCAAAAAGCAATGGCCAATCAGTATTGGTATCCTCACCAACAGGTAAAACCAAACCTGACTACAACAATATGGACACTGTGCAGTCAAAAAGCAATGACCTAGTGAAAAAAGAAATGCTTCAAGGATATGACATATCAGGAGAGACCTACAGGCAGAGATTATGATCCCTAAAGTACCACTCAGTCGACAGTCCTCGAGTAGCCTTCACCTGACTCAGGAAGCTCCTCATTAAATGACTTTAACAAAAGAGCAAGAGTTCCACAGATCATCAACGTATTTGAAATGGAGAAATTCATCAACATCTTTCCCATAAATCAGCAGCTTTGGGTAAAAGAACACTGATCTGAAAGTAGGGAAAATGCTGTTTGTTTAGCAGAGGACTATCAGATGGCCAGACAAATATCACAGCAGCAAAGTAACAGCCAAGAAATGTAAGATCCCTTTTTCCCAATTTAACTCCATGTCTGATAAGAACTCTGCTGGGGGTAACAAATCTGCACTCCCAGGACATACAGCAAGAACCTGCCATAAAAATAAGGAGGGTAACACTGAAGCAAATTTGGCCTTAGAAAATTGTGGCAAACATTTAATACTGTAGCTGTTGAAATGGGAGATAATACTGTGAATGGACTTATAGATTCAGGAAGCCAACAGACCTGGCACTTGCTGAAGCAAAGGAGGAACAGCACAGCTGACAACCAAGGAAGAACACGTGTTGGAAAATGACAAAGACAAGGCAAAGGTTCTCAACAAATTCTTCTGCTTGGTCTTCACACAGAAAGACATTGGTAATGGTCCAGCACCAGCCAGGACACTTTTCTTTAACAGAGGAGCTGACATAAACCCCTTTATGAAAGAAAGGGTCCTTGGGGAGTTGTCTAAAATAAGGGTGGGCAAGGCAATGGGCCCTGACGGAATACACCCAAGAATTCTAAAAGAACTTAAGGATGAACTTGCTGCCCCACTTGCAGAAATGTTTAACAGTTCACTGGAACAGGGAATAGCACCACAGGCCTGGAAAAGGGTATGGCTTGCCACTGCACAAGAATGGTAGCAGGGAGGTAGCAGGAAACTACTGCATAGTAAGTTGGACCTCAGTGGTGGGTAAAATAATGGAGACATTGCTTAAGGAAAGGGTAATGAACTACCTGAAAGTAAGTGGGCAACTTAACCCATAGCAGCATGGCTTCACATGAGGACACTCAAGCTAAACAAATTTGATAGAATTCTTCGACTGGGTTACAAGAGAAGTAGACTGGGGGCAGCCGTGGATATGGTGTATCTGGACTTTAGTAAAGCCATTGATACAGTCCCACACAGAAGGCTAGCCAACAAACTGGAGCAAGCTGGCATCGGTCACAAAGTAGTTAAATGGATCAAAAACTGGCTGCAGGGTGGGACACAGAGGGTTATGGTAAATGACACCTTGTCCCAATAGGATTTATGTGATAATGGCGATTGCACAAAGGCGATCGCCGTTAGAGCGAATGTACAATGGTGAACATCAATTTTGCCAATGTACACTTCCGTGTATAGTAAAACAAAGCCAGGGACTTGCTTTTATTTAGTTTATGGGGGCTGCATCCCTGTACCTCCCTACTAAAGGATTCTCAACTCCAGAGGGTGCATGTCGGGGGTGAAAACCCAAACAAAAATTTTTACTGGGCGCAACAAAATGAAAGCATGCCCAGAACTGAACCTAGCACACTCAGAGCCCTAACCTGCCACCCATCCACCCACCATGCCACAGAGCCAGCTCGGCAACCGACCACTGCACTACCCCTCACAAACCCTCCCTCCCCTTCTGCCCATCACACAGCATGCTTGCTCACTCCCCCCCAAGTGGGTGTACATATAGTGACAGGATGTCGCTATACCTGCAGTCGCCCCCTCTGTCCAGTAACCCTGAGAACAGACATCACTATTGAGTCACCCTTTTTGTAAGCACTCAATAGTGGTCACCCTCCTCATGGGATACTATCGCAAGAGGGGAAGGTGTCACGTAGTGTGCCATAGGGGTCAGTACTAGGCCCCATCCTTTTCAACATATTTATCAGCATCATCGCTGAAGAACTGAAAGGGAACATGTGTCTCTTTACAAATGATATGAAGCTCTGCAACAGGATGGATACACAGGAAGGGATCGCAGAAATGGAGGCAGATCCCAGGATGCTAGAGGAATGGTCCAGGAACTGGCAGTTGAGATTCAATTCCAAAAAAATGTAAAGTCATGCACTTGGGTAGAAGGAACCCATGCATGAAGTAACATAGAAACATAGACTTTGATGGTAGATAAGGACCACTTGGCTTACCCAGTCTGTCCATTTCCCTACCTATTGGATAAGCTGCAGATTCTAGTTAACCAACAGCCTACTTCCTGCAATCCCCCACTATAATTGCTTTATGTCAGTCCCATGCATGTTTGAATTACCCCACTGTTTTTGACCCCATAACCTCTCAGGAAAGGTGGTTCCGTGCATCACAACTCTCTCTGTGAAAAATAATTTCCTCACATTACCCCTGAGTCATCTCCCCTCTAACTTTAAATTGTGCCCCCTTGTTCTTACACATCTCTTTTTCTGAAAGATGCTACCCTCCTGGACTTTGTTTATTCCCTTGAGGTACTTTAAAAGTTTCTATCATGTCCCCCCATCCCTCATTTCATCAAGGGTATACATATTAAGCTCTCTCAGTCTCTCTTCATATGGTTTCTGATGTAGACCCTGCATTATTTTAGTTGCCCTCTTCTGGACTGCTTCCATCCTGTCTATGTCCTTGTATAGATAAGGTTTCCAAAACTGCACACAGTACTCCAGATGGGGTCTCACCAACTGTCTGTATAGAGGGATAACCACTTCCCTATTTCCTACTTGTGATGCCCCTCTCTATGCATCCCAGTATCCCCCCTGGCTCTCCTTACTGACTTCTCACATTTCTTACCCACCTTTAGGTCATCTGATATGACTACACCCAGATCCCTTTCCATTATTGTTGTCATTAGTACCTCCCCTGCTATTGTGTACTCTTCTCCTGGATTTTTATTTCCCAGGTGCATTACTTTGCACTTCTTTGCATTGAATCTAAGTTGCCATATGTCTGACCATTCCTCCAACCTTGCCAAGTCCCTTCTCATCCTTTCTACCCCCCCTTGTGTATCAACTCTGTTACAGATCTTTGTGTCATCTGCAAAGAGGCATACCTTTCCTTCCAGACCCTCTGCAATGTCACCTATAAAGACGTTAAAGAGGACTGGACCCAGTACTGAGCCCTGAGGTACTCCACTAGTAACCTCCCTTTCTTCAGAATGTGTTCCACTCACTGTTACCTTCTGTGTCCTGTTGTGCAGCCAGTTTGCTACCCAGGCTACCACCCTGGGACCCACTCCCAGGCTGGCTAACAAATTATTAACCATTTGTGCAGGACTGTGTCAAATGCCTTGTTAAAGTCTAGGTAGACCATATCCACAGCCCCTCCCTGGTCTATTACTTTGGTCACCCAGTCAAAGAAATCAATTAGATTCATCTGATATGACCTTCCTGGGACAAATGACCTGGCTAAGAAAGGGATTAGAGAAGTGCAGGAAGAGTTTGTGGAATTGGGGAGGGGCCTTAGTCAAGTAGCACGCACGGTAACCTTCTCAGAGGTGCTACCCATCTATGGCATAGGAGAGGCTAGGATGTTCCACACCATGGGATTCAATCAGTGGTTGAAAAACTGGTGTGGAGCTCAAGGATTTGGCTTCATTGAGGACTGGGGGTCCACCTGGAGTGATGCAAGCCTATACTGGCATGATGGGCTGCATCTGCCCAGGATGGGAACCAGGATCCTAGGTGATAGGTTTAAATGCTTCATTGGCAAGCTTTTAAACTAGCCAAGGGGGGAGGCACTGGAAAGGAGCAGGAAAATCCTAGCACCCCCAAATAATCATGGTAGTAAGTGTGGCAAACACCAACATAGAGGTGTCGATGGGGAGAAGGGCAGGGATAAATGGAGAAAGTGACAAAGGCAAGAAGGACAGGGATGGGGCAAAAGGGAGTAAGGCCATCAGGAAATGGAGGGTAATGAGTACCAATGCCCGTGGTCTGGGCAACAAGCTCCCTGAGCTGATGGCCTTAATGGAAGAGGGATGCCTGGATATCGTAGCAGTCACAGAAACATGGTACACAGAGAACCGTGACTGGGATGTTAACATACCAGGGTACACAACCTACAGGAGAGACAGGCAGGGGAAAGAGGGGAAGGAGTAGCTCTCTATGTAAAGGAAGGGATAAAAGCAACTGAACAAAAGAGTAAACAGGGAGGAGAGGAGGCACTGTGGGTCACCTTGGAGACTGGAAATGGCACCACAATCTGCACAGATGTTGTGTACAGACCCCCATGTCAGGGGGAAGGAATGGACAAGGATATGATAGAAGGCATTCTTAGAATGGCAGAGAAAGGGGAGATACTGTTGATGGGAGACCTGAATATGCCAGATGTTAACTGGAGCACATTTGCTGCAGCACATCCAAAAGCAAGGCCATTCTTGATGCCCTACAGGTGGCAGGCATTAGACAGCTAGTTTCAGAACCCACTTGTGAGGAGCAATCTTAGACCTCGTACTCTCAAGCGGGGCAGTGAGAGGATCTCAGATCTAGAAGTGGGTTGCCATCTGGGGACAAGTGATCATCAAACAGTGTGGTTCACGTTAAACTCAGCTACAGAGTCAAGCCATACAAATGTGAGGGTACTGGACTTTAGGAGGGCTGACTTTGGCAAGATGGGAGAGTGCCTCAGAAATACACTAGCAAACAGGCTAGAAGGAGGTGTGGAGCAACAATGGGGAATTATCAAAACTGCCATCACAGAGGCAACAAGCCTTTGTGTGAAGCAAATAAACAAATCAAAATGAAAGAAAAAGCCACTATGATTCTCAAAAGAAGTGGCTGTGAAAGTCAGGAAGAAAAAGATAGCATTCCAGAAGTATAAGGAAACACAGAAGGAGCAGGGCAGGCAGCTGTACCAGTTAAGGCAGAAGGAAGCAGGGAGGGAAGTCAGAATAGCAAAGGCCCAAACTGAGGAAAAAGATAGCCAACTCAGTTAGAAGGGGATAAAACTTTTATAGGTACATCAGCGAGCATAGAAAGACAAAGGGAGGATAGTGAGGCTGAATAGAATGAAGCAATGTGGGCAGAGGGTACAGTGAAAAAGCAGGAATACTGAGCGAAAAAATTCTGCTCATGTATTCAAAAAGAGGAGGGAAGTGCCTAATCCAATTACAGAAGCACTCTTGATGGGGGTCAGTCCCAGTCCTTTCACAGAAGAAAGGGTTCTGCAAGAACTCCTAAAACTGAAGGTGGACAAAGCAATGGGTCCTGATGGAATTCACCCAGAATTCTAAAAGAATTAAGGGAGAACTAGTGAAACCACTGGCTACTCTTTTAATAAATCATGGGAGGATGGTGTGGTACCCGAGGACTGGAGGAAGGCAGATGTGATTCCCCTTCACAAAAGTGAGTCCAAGACAGAGGCAGGAAACTACAGACCTGTCAGTCTGACCTCTGTGGTAGGGAAAGTGATGGAGTCACTTCTGAAGGAAAGAATAGTAGAGTATCTAGAGGCCAGTGGAGCACAGGACCCAAGGCAGCATGAGTTCACAGTGGGAAGATCATGTCAGATGAATCTAATAGATTTCTTTGACTGGGTGAACAAAGTAGTATACCAGGGAGGGGCTGTGGACATGGCCTACCTAGACTTAGCAAGGCATTTGACACAGTCCCACAAAGATTAATAGTCAAATTAACCAGCCTGGAGTGGGACCCAAGGTGGTAGCCTGGGTAAAACATTGGCTGGACAACAGGACACAGAAGGTAATTGTAAATGGAGTCCACTCTGAAGAAAGTGGGGTTACTAGTGGGTACCGCAGGGTTCAGTATTGGGTCCAGTCCTTTTTAATGTCTTCATCAGTGACATTGCAGAGGGACTGGAAGGAAAAGTATGACTTTTTGCAGATGACACAAAGATCTGCAACAGGGTTGATACACAAGGAGGTGTGGAACGGATGAAAAGGGACTTGGCAAGGTTGGAGGAATGGTCAGAAGTATGACAACTAGGATTCAATGCAAAGAAGTGCAAAATAATGCACCTGGGAAACAAGAACCCAGGGGAAGAATACACAGTGGGTGGGGAGGTAGTAACAACAACAAAAAAGGAAAGGGACCTGGGGGTAATCATATCAGATGACCTTAAGGTTAGCAAGCAATGTGAGAAGGCAGTAGGGAGGGCTGGGGGTATAGTGGGATGTATAGGGAGAGGCATCATCAGCAGAAAACAGGAAGTTGTTATTCTTCTGTACAGACAGTTGGTGAGACCCCATCTGGAGTTCTGTGTCCAGTTCTGGAGATCCCATCTCCGCAAGGACATAGACAGGATAGAGGCAGTCCAGAGGAGGGCAACTAAAATGGTGCAGGGTCTGCAAGAGAAGCCGTATGAGGAGATACTAAAGGAGCTTAATATGTTTACCCTTGAGGAAAGAAGGGAGAGGGGGGACATGATAGAAACTTTAAGTACCTCAGGGAATCAACAAAGTCCAAGAGGTAGCATCTTTCAGAAAAGAGACTTGCAGAACAAAGGGACACAATTTAAAGATAGAAGGAGGGCGGTTCAGGGGCAATGTGAAGAAGTATTATTTCAGAGAGGTAGTGGATGCATGGAACAGCCTTCCTGAGGAGGTTGTGGGGTCTAAAACTGTGGAAGAATTCAAGAATGCATGGGACAGACATAAGGCAATTCTTGTGGGGGATAGGAAGAAATAGGCTGATGGTTAACTAGGATCTATCCTGTAGGTAGGGAAATGGGCAGACTAGATGGGCCTAGCAGTCCTTATCTGCCATCAAAGTCTATGTTTCTGTGTTTCCTGCTGTGAATCCATGCTGCTTTGGGTCCTGTGCACCGCTGGCCTCTAGGTACTGAACAATTCTTTCTTTCAGAAGTGATTCCATAATTTTCCTCACCACTGAGGTCAAAGTAACAGGTCTGTAGTTTCATGTTTCTGCCTTGCTCCCACTTTTGTGAAGGGGAATCACATCTGCCCTCCTCCAGTCCTGAGGTATCACCCCATCTTCCCATGATTTGTTAAAAAGTGTGGTTAGTGGTGTATAGAAACACAGAAACATAGAATTTGATGGCAGATAAGGACCGCTTGGCCCACCCAGTCTGCCCATTTCCCTGCCTACTGGATAAGCTGCAGATCCTAGTTAACCAACAGCCTACTTCTTCCTACTCCCACCCCCTAGAATTGCCTTATGATTGTCCCATGCACGCTTAAATTCCACCACTGTTTTTGACTCCATGACCTCCTCTGGAAGGCCGTTTCATGCATCCACAACCCTCTCTTTGAAAAAATACTTTCTTAAATTACCTCTGAGCTGCCCCCTCTATCTTCAAATTGCGCCCCCTTGTTCTTGCACATCTCTTTTTTTGAAAGATGCTACCCTCTTGGACTTAGTTGATTCCCTTGAGGTACTTGAAAGTTTCTATCACCTCCAGTATGGTGTAGTAGGTATGTCTTGGAGGGACAGCTACTAGAAGAAATAAAGCTGGAATAGGATCTTGGTGTCATGATCTCAAATGATTTAAAGGTAGGGATTCAATGCAAAAATAATGGCACTAAAGCTAAGCAGCATCCTCAGATGTATTGGTAGGGGCATTACCAGCAGGAAGCGTGATGTAACCCTCCTGCTGTACAGGTCCCTGGTGAGACCTCACTTGGAGTACTATGTGCAGTTCTGGAGACCTCACCTAAAAAAGGACATAGACTGTCTGGAAACCATGCAGAGATGTGCTATGAAAATGGTGCAGGGTCTGCACCATGAAACGTACGAAGCTAGGCTCAGCCAGTTAAATTTATTCTCCCTTGAGCAGAGGTGGAACAGAGGAGACATGATTGAGGCATTTAAATTTGTTAAAGGGATCAACAGAGTGCAAACCAGGACTCTCTTCCAGGAAAACAGGGCTGCATGTACTAGAGGACACAACATGTGCCTGGTGGGAGGTAAATTCAAAACATATATTAGGAAATACTTTTTCACAGAGAGTGTGGTGGACCCTTGGAATAGCCAGCCACCCACCAGAGGCAGTGGCAACCAAGATGGTCAGTGAATTCAAACAGGCATAGGACTGACAGTACAGTCACCTTAGCAAGAAAAAATTGATAGTGAGGATTAGAAAACCCAGGCAGACTAGATGGACCACACAGTCTCCTTCTGCCAGAAAATTCTTATGTTCTGAAAAACCACTGTACAAAAGGATGAGACATTGGGGTCATATGCATCCACAGGGATAATCAATGCTATCCTACCACCCAAATGACTCTGAACAGTAATTGGGTGCTGCATCAAATGAGCATGGGGTAGTACCTAAGCTCCCTTAACCTGTGATTATTGGAAATTACTTTTCAAGATTTATGAAGTTAAGCACAGATGGAGTAAATCCTGCTGTGTCAACAGCTGTGATACGAACATAGGCAAAGGAAATCTCAGATGTTGGGGACTCTTTTCCTTTTGCTGCATTTGATTCAGACGTTTTGAGCCCAACTCCAAGATCCAGAAGTCTAGAAAAGAAAAAAAAGACACCTGAGAAAACAGTGGCAACAAAAGAGTGATGGACCTAAGGGGTTGATATATGAAAATGCTGAAACTCAAATGATAACTGATTGGGATTGTGTTCCCGAGCAAACTAACAATATTTCTCTCTAAGGTTATTTTAACTCATTACCTCCAATAGCTCCAAATGAATGCTGAACTACACATTGTTTACCTGACACAGAATGGCCACCCAGGAGGTTTTTATTTGTTTGTTTATTTATTTTTATACTGAATAACCAGTCAGCATAAAATGCCTTTTTTCACTGGTGACCAGTCACCACAAATTTACAAAAGACCATGCAAAATACATACAATAATACAAAAAATTATACAATACAATATACAGAGCAGTTAAAACATCGACATTTACTTCCGATAACATTAGCTTTTGAACTGCACTTTTAAATGATAGAATGGTTACAGACATAGTAATATTTTGAGGCTGCTGGTAGCTTCTGGAAGGCAGAAATCTTGTTTGTACAGCAGAAAGCAGCTAACTGAAAAAAACTACAATTGTTCTTATTAATTTAACACTTCTATCTCAGTAGGAGTCTGTGCCTGTTGAGATTAAGCAAACATATACTTCATTAGAAGTAGAGGGGGTCTCATTTAAGGTTTAAAAAAATAAAATAAAAATAAAAAAGTCAGTATGTGTTTCCATGTTGGGAAGGGAACTGTATCAACTTACTTTGCTAAATCAGTAGGAGAGGAAGAGGCTAATTGGGGGTGTGGCTTAAGCAGTATAAAAGCAGGTGACTCAAATTACAACTTCCTGCAGGTAGCTTGTGGAAGGCAGAAATCTTGTTTGTACAGCAGAAAGCAGCTAACTGAAAAAAAAAACTACCATTTTTCTTACTAATTGCTCTCCATCCCAACCCCTCCACCCTCCCACTCTAAGCCAGTTCTACTTTTATAGTCACTGGATTTGACTGACAATAGGAACTTCCTGTTTGGCAGTAGGAAGGGAAGGATCATAGAGAAACATTAGCTTTGTCAACCCTAAAGGAAAAAAGTAGCTCTCCCCCCCAGCTGCTGGAGGTCTGATTCTGAGCAAGGAAGAAGGAGGCTACTGAAGAATACAGGATGTTGCTGTCCCAGGACAGGAAGGGTGAGAATTGTAAGGAGAGAAGAGACTAAGCATACAGAGGAACAAGAGAGGTGACACAAAATAAGACATGATGGGAGTGGTGCAGTGGAATGGCTGTGGGGTGGCAGTGTTCTGTAAGATGTTCTGGAGGCTGCAATGCTGTCCTATTTGCAGGCACCTGTCTGGTCTGATGGAGGAGGTTGCCTGTCTCCAGGCTGAACTGGCTAGGATTCATGAAACCTCCTCCCCCACCCAAGGACCACCGGGGCCACTGCCGCTACCTCAGAGGTTGCCAAGAAAGAGGATTGGCTGGACCAAGGTGGGCTTAGGGAGGGAGAGGGTGGTGGAACAGAGGTGCATCCCTCCAGCTGTACCTCTCCACAATTCATGCGCTGTTCTGGTGGACAGTGGTTCCTCTATGGAGGCACCTGCAGTGGAGACCAGGGAGGATGCTGGGAACCTCCACAAAGGAGACCCACAGGAGGGTGGCATGGGACCCCACAGGGGAAGAGCAACTCCTGGTGGGGACTCAATCAATAGGGGTAGAAAGTGGGGGAAGAAGGGAGGCAGGTGGGCAGCCTGCCTGGCGCCACAGTTTGGAGGGACAGGAAGTGAATCCTCAGGATCGTGGCAGCAGCTGCATGGGGGAGGGTGCTGGATGTCACAGTCAACCTAGGGACAAATGACCTGGTTAGGAATGGGATCAGAGCAGTGCAAGAGGAGTTTGTAGAATTGGGGAGGGGCCTTAGACACGTGGCACATATGGTAACCTTCTAGGAGGTGCTGCCTGTCTATTGCAAGAGTGATGCTAGGGTACTCCTCACCATGGAATTCAATGAATGGCTGAAAAACTGATGTGGAGCTCAGGGTTTTGGCTTCACTGGGGACTGGGGAGCCACCTGGAGGGATGCAGGCCTATACTGGTCTGATGGTCTACATCTGTCCAGGGGATCCAGGATCCTAGGAGATAGGTTTAAATGCTTCATTGGCAAGCATTTAGACTAGCCAAGGAGGGAGACACTGAAAAGGAGCAGGGAAATACCAGTCTCCCCCCACAAAACACGGTAATTTGTGAGGTAAACACCAAGGTAGACAAGTCATTAGGGAGTAGGACAGAGGTAAATGCAAAAAAAGGCAAAGGCAGTAAGGACAGGGATGGCACAGAAAGGGGTAAGGCCATCAAAAATTGGAGAGTGATGAGTACCAATGCCTGTAGCCTGTATAACAAGCTTCCTGAACTAGTAGTCTTGATGGAAGAGGGATGCCTGGATATTGTGGCAGTCACAGAAACATGGTACACAGAGAACCATGACTGGGATGTCAACATACCAGGATATACAATCTACAGGAGGGACAGGGAGGGTAAAAGAGGAGGCGGAGTAGCTCTCGATGTAAGGGAAGGGATCAAAGCAACAGAACTAAAGAGTAAACAGGGAGCAAATGAGGAACTCTGGGTCACCCTGGAGACAAGAAATGGCACCACAATCCACATGGGGGTTGTATACAGACCTCCATCTCAGGGGGAGGGAATGGACAAGGAAATGATAGAAGGCATCCTTAGAATGGCAGAAAAATGGGAGATATTGTTGATGGGGGATTTGAATATGCCAGATGTTAACTGGAGCACCTTTGCTGCAGGCACATCCAAGAGCAGGGTCATTCTTGATGCCCTACAAGGGGCATGCCTCAGACAGCTAGTATTGGAACCCACTTGAGAGGGAGCAATCTTAGACCTGGTACTCTAAAATGGGGATGGAGAAAAAATCTCAGATTTAGAAGTGGGTAGCCATCTGGGAACAAGCGACCACCAAACAGTGTGGTTCACGATAAACACAGCCATAGAGTCAATCCATGCAAAAGCAAGAGTATTGCACTTTAGGAGGGCTGATGTTGGGAAAATGAGCGAGTGCCTCAGAAAAGTACTTGCAAGCAGGCAAGAAGGAGGGATGGAGGAACAATGGGGAGTAATCAAAACAGCCATTACAGATGCAACAAGCCTTTGTGTGAAGCAAATCAACAAAACGCAACAAAGGAAAAAAAAACACTATGGTTGTCAAAAAAGGTGACAGGGATGGTTAAGGAGAAAAGGATAGCATTCAGGAAATATAAGGAAACACAGAAGGAGCAGGACAGAGAACTTTATCAGTTAAAGCAGCAAGAGGCAGAGAAGGCAGTCAGAATAGCAAAGGCCCAAACTGAGGAAAGGATAGCCAACTCTGCTAAGAAGGGAGATAAAACCTTTTATAGGTACATTAGGGAGTGAAGAAAGACCAAGGGAGGGATACTGAAGCTTAATAAAAGGGAAGGAATGTGGGCAGAGGGCGACTGTGAAAAGGCAGGGATACTGACCGAATATTTCTGCTCAGTATCCACAAAGGAAGAGGAGGAAGAGGTACCTAAACCAAACAAGATAAACACTCTGGAGATGGGGGTCAATTCCAGTCCATTTACAGAAGAAAGGGTTCTGAAAGAACTAGTAAAATTGAAGGTGGACAAAGCAATGGTGCCTGATGGGATTCACCCAAGAATCCTAAAAGAACTAAGGGTAGAACTAGTGACACTGCTGACTACCCTCTTTAACAAATCATGGGAGGATGGGGTGATACCTGAGGACTGGAGTAGGGCAGATGTGATTCCTCTTCCCAAAAGTGGGAGCAGGGCAGAGGCAGGAAACTACAGACCAGTTAGTCTGACCTCAGTTGTAGGGAAAATGATGGAATCACTTCTGAAGGAAAGAATTATTGAGTACCTAGAGGCCAGTGGAGCACAGGACCCAAGGCAACATGGATTCACAGTGGGAAGATCATGTCAGATGAATCTAATTGATTTCTTTGACTGGGTGACCAAAGTAGTAGACAAGGGAGGGGCTGTGGACATGGCTTACCTAGATTTTAGCAAGGCATTTGATACAGTCCCACACAAAAGATTAATAAACAAGTTAGTCAGCCTTGGAGTGGGTCCCAAGGTGGTAGCCTGGATAAAAAAAATTGGCTGGACAACAGGACGCAAAGGGTAGTAGTAAATGGAGTCCACAGTGAAGAAAGGAGGGTTACTAGCAGGGTACCACAGGGTTTAGTACTGGGACCAGTCTTTTTAATGTCTTTATAAGTGACATTGCAATGGAACTGGAAGGAAAAGTATGTCCCTTTGCAGATGACACACAGATCTGCAACAGGGTTGATACACAAGATGGAGTGGAAAGGATGAGAAGGGACTTGGCAAGGTTGGAGGAATGGTCAAATGTATGGGAGCTTAGATTCAATGCAAAGAAGTGCAAGGTAATACACCTGGGAAACAAAAACCCAGGGGAAGAGTACACAATGTGGGGTGAGATACTGACAACAATAAAAATGGAAAGGGACCTTGGGGTAATTATATCCGATGACCTAAAGGTGGTCAAGCAATGTGAGAAGGCAGAAAGGAAGGCTGGGGGGGATAGTGGGATGCATAGGGAGAGGCAACAACAATAGAAAACAGGAAGTTGTTATCCCTCTGTACAGACAGTTGGTGAGACCCCATCTGAGTACTGTGTGCAGTTCTGGAGACCCCATCTTCACAAAGACATAGACAGAGTGGAGGCTGTCCAGAGAAGGGAAACCAAAATGGTGTAAGGTCTGCACCAGAAGACATACGAAGAGAGACTAAAGACTTTCAAGTACCTCAAGGGAATCAACAAAGTCCAAGAGGGTAGTATAATTCAGAAAAAGAGATCTGCAAGAACAAGGGGGCACAATTTGAAGATAGAGTGGGGTGGCTCAGAGGTAATGTGAGGAAGTATTTTTTCATGGAGAGGGTTGTGGATGCATGGAACAGCCTTTCTGAGGAGGTTGTGGAGTCAAGAACAGTCGAGAATTCAAGAATGCATGGGACAGACATAAGGCAGTCCTAGTGATGGGGTAGGAGGAAGTAGGCTGTTGGTTAACTAGGATCTGCAGCTTATCCATTAGATGGGAAAATGGGCAGACTAGGTTGGCCAAGCGGTCTTTATCTGCCATCAAATTCTATGTTTCTATACAGTTTTACAGCATAACAATGCAGAGAGTTCTGTGCCATTGTTGTTTGAAAAAAATGGAATCTGAAATTTAAACCAGCCTGTGACCTTGTCAAAATAGAATTAATCAATCTAGGGAATAGTTCAGAGATTATCCCGGGTAAGTATCCCAGATGCAATTTATGCAAGAACACTAATGCACACATTCTAAATCAGTCAAAAAAGACAGACACCCCAGATAACTATATAAATAACAGTGATGTGTCCTTTTATTCTGTCTAGTGACAAACTGAGTATTATTATAATAGATAGGTTTAAGCTTTGTAAGAATTCTATCTGTAGCAAAAAAATAATCAATCCATAATCAATTTTTGAAAATAACAAACTGTGTACCAATATTGCCCTAGTTTCATAAGCTAAATGTCTATTTAATCGATACAGCATTCCCAGTCTTTGATGTATTTTACTAATCAATTTTGTAATGTGTAACTCGAAAGATAAATGACAATCTACAATCAAATCCAAATATTTTATATCAGAAACCTTTTCAATCTTATTACCATAATTATCACTCAATGTCAAATCAAATGTTAAATTAGTCCTAGGATTTTTAAAAACCATACAGTTTGTTTTACTGGGGTTTAAAACCCACTTATGCCTAATAAATCAATCATGCATTAAGCTAAAGTCCTTTTGCAAACATTGTTCAGCCTTTTGATTGAAACCACATCATCTGCATGTAAAATAAGTTCAGCATTATTACGTACTTTATGCAATGAATTTATAAAAAGAGAAAACAACAGGGGGCCCAAAATGGATCCCTGAGGAACTCTACAGACCAATTTACCCTCAACAGATAATACCCCATTTATCAGAGTTTTCTGCACCCTCCCAGCTACATAATTTTCCATTCAAAATGTTACCTCATCAGAAGAATTCACTTTAAGTAAGCTCATTAATACTAATTTACCCTCATCAAGCTCTCTATGTACCAGGCTTGTGAACCTCACCAATACAGTCTCTGTATTCTGTCTAGACAAAAACCATGTTGAGGAGACCATAACCTATATTTATTTCTAACATGGCATAAAAAAAAAAAAAATGAAGCACTCAGAAAAGCACAAACACATCATGTGGTACAGTAGAACCCATGGTTTAATACCATAGTAGATCATGGTTTGTATTGTAATACCTTGGTAATCCACTACAGGCAAGAAGCAGTATACAAATGAAAGCGCTATGCAAACAGCTTGCAGTGTGTAGTTGTCCTTAGTTATATTTACTAAGAATTTTCCTGGCACAGGATTTTTGACTTTTTCAAGACTGTTCCATATTGTAACTACAAGAGAAGTGCATGAGTTACTAAAGATTGTACATTTAAACTCCACATATACTATTAATTATGCTGCTGCAATATTTCTGTAGAAGTGAACAGTAACATACTGTTACCATCCCTTCTGATCTACTGCTTTCTAAGTAACTGTGGGTGCAATGCATTGTGGATGACTGAATAACATTACCTGGCCTCGCCTTTTCTTGGTGAATACACAGTGGTAAAGATAAACATGCAGCTTCTATAACCGAAAGCAAAAATAACAGACACTGAGATAAACAAAGCAAAATTTAAGAGAGAGGATACGTCTGTGGGTGAAAAGAAAAATAAATTGAGAGAAACAAAAAGAAATCAAAGAAACAAACTAACAATAGTAGTCAAAACAAGTATTTGAAAGATGAAAGCAGTAAACGTTATGTTGTTCTATGTCCTGCTGAATTAGGTAGTTTAGAGGAAAAAAGTGAAATAATATTCCAGAAATAGTAGTTGTTCAATAAAGTGTTTTTCAGATTGGCTTAGTTCAGTACATTTGGAGAAAAGGTGCTTGCTACTTGGATTGTGTGAAAGCCAACTATTGGTGTGCAAAGGAACTGGAGAAAAGAAACTAAAATGTACAACACACTCCCATCATGCAGTGCAGCCCATATCTTCTAATACATAGGAAAATCAAAGCACCTAGAATAGAAAGTGAATTGCAAGTTTTGAAAAGTTGTAAAATATGTTTTGATGTTAGAAAGCTTAAAACTTGTAATAGAATTATTTTAACAAAAGTGAAATAGTAGCCACGATATTTCCAATAGGCATGTTCAATTGTTTTCAAGTATATGTACATCATCTTTAATATCTCAATTTATAATATTGTAAAGTAAATCAGTGTGATTGTATTTATTTATTCAAGGCTATTAACCATGCACTCATTGCTATGTTACAAAGCGGATTAAGCCACTTTCGAGGATGGGTCTACAGTGGGATTAATCCATGGTTGGTCCAGTTGGACCCACTCGGTCTTGACGCAAATGGTCCAACCCCCAACCGTGGATTAATACCACAATAGACCCATGCTTTCGTGGCTTAATCACATACAAATGTTCCATGATCGGTTCGAAACAATCCTTTCTAAAAGCTTAGATAAAGGGGAGCTAACGGGAGCTTAGATGAGGGGCTATCCATTGTTTATATGTGACACAAAATGGCCGCCCAGAGGTAATGAATTAAGCAGCAGGGGATGAAACAAAAACAGAAGTGTATCAATGTTTAAAAAAATGTAATGGCTACTGTACAGAGTTTGAGTTAATCCTCAGATGCAGGAACAGGTATAACAATTGGTCATACCAAAAGTATACAACATAATTGTTAAAATAACAGGTGATAGTCAATAGTTGGTCACTAGGGGAGGGACCGCACCCATACCAGACTGTTGTACAGATTTTACTAGCCTGGAATTTATGAGGATGCTGTTATCTATTGTAGATCTTGTGCTGACTATCAGACTGTAGCCCCAGTAATCAAAAAAGACAAGGTAGCCCAGGTACCCCAACCCTTGAAAGATGTGCCTTTTGAAATAATTTCAATGGGTGTAATTGTCCCCTTAGACAAAAGTTAAAAGGATAATGACTTCATTTTGGTGGTACGTGACTATGCTACTTGATACCCAAAGGCAATTCTAATGCGTACTGTCACACTTACAAAAATGATGTCAGTGCTTGCCAAAATTTTCAGCAGGGTGGCCATACCTAAGACAATTCTTTATTTAATTTATTTATTAATTAGAAATTCAGCATTACAACCCTTTGAGTCAAGGACTCATTTTCAAAGGCTCCACATCAGTTGACAATACAAAGGTGGTACAAGAAATAACAGACAGTATTAATACAACAAGATGATGGTACAGCGTAAGTACAGCTGAGATACATAATATTTAGGCAAATTACAGGCAGATAATACAGAAATTGAAGAACTTAGGTTTGGTAAACCAGCTATCAGTCTAGTGGATGACACTGATTAAACTGGGGCAGAGTAGTACTGGCTATCCAATTAGCGTATATCTCTCATTATACAGAGGCATTTCTGTTAGCAGATGGGCAGAGGCCTGTCTCAGTGTGTTAGGCAGGACATAGTCCATTGTTGAGGGTGCGTATGGGCAGCTACAGGTGCTTGACAAGATGAGGTGAGCCCAGAGGTGAGATTTAAACCTGCCCATCCTGGGTTTGAGGATGATGGAGGGAGGAAGGGAGTTGAACCAGGTGGGGGCATGGTAGGGAAAAGAGTGTTGGCCTAGGGAAGTTTTTTGGTGAGGTACTTGGAACTGTGGGTTAAGTGAGCTGTGGGTGGACTTAGTGGTTGTCACAGGTGACAGGAGGGAGGAGAGACAAGGGGTAGTTCGGCCAGCAGTCACTTTTTTTGTTAGGAGGCAGGTGTGGTATTTCAATCTGCCCTCGAAATCAAGCCAGTTAACTTGACTGTACGGGGTGCAGGTGTGGGTGGTCCTGGAACAGTCCAGGGAGAGGTGGCAGGCCTTGTTAAGGACCACTTTGACATGATGCAGGCCAGTGTTATCAGAGGCCCCATAGATTAGGAAGCTGTAGTCAATGATTGACAGGACAGAAGAAGCGATGAAAAGTTGGAGGGCTTCTGTGGGTAGGCAGCTACAGTAACGATACAGCAGGTTGATAAGGAGTTGACGGAGGAGCAGAGAAGGTTGATGTGATCATGGAAGGAGTGGGAGGGTCAAGGTAACACCAAGGTACTTGAAGAGTGGACTTGTTCAAGAGGGAGAGAGAGGACGTATGGACGTGGAGGGGGATCCTTTAGTTTATTCTGGTGGTGTGCAAAGAGCATGACCTTAGTTTTTTGATTCAGTACAAGCTTATGCCTGGTGAACCAGGATTCAGCTACCAAGAAGGCAGCCTGGAGGAGTGATTCAGGACAGTGGGGTTAGCATGGGAGTGAAAAAGGACTGCATCGTTGGCATAGAGTAGAATGTTTCCAAGAGAGGCCTTGGGTAGGGTGTTAGAAAGAGGCTATATAGAAGGGGCCCTATGGATGGATCCCTGGGAACCCCCAAGTGGACAGGAAGGGTGAGGAGGGTGGATCCGATTTTGACCTTTTGGGAGTGACCCGTGAGTAGTCGGCAAACCAGATGTTAGCATCCTGGGACAAGCTGATGTGAATGAGGGGTGGAGACAAGGAGGTCATGATTAACAGTGTCATAGGCTTTAGATAGGTCCAGGAAGACAGCCCCAGCCAGACAACTGTTGTCAAGGGCTGAGTGGATGTGATTGGAGAATTCCAGGAGGGCAGTGGTGGTGCTATGGCCTGCCGGAAGCCATGTTGTTTGGGAGAAAGGAGATCATACTTGGTGATGTACTCAGTAAGCTGGTTTGAGATGATGCATCCTAGGGCTTTGTAGGGGGGGATGAAGATGGGGCAGTAGTTCCCAGGGGAGAGTCAGTCACCAGACTTATGGATGGAGGTAATGATGCCTGTTTTCCATATAGAGGGAACTTTGCGAGTCAGAGTGAGAGGTTGATAAGGTAGGAGAGGGGGCGAGACATCATCTAGTACAAGGTGGAGTAGCTTAAGGTCAATTGAGTCACTGCTATTACATGAGCCTTGGATGGCTTTGGGAGGTGGTTTGATTTTCTGGGGAGGAGGACTCTAAAATGAAAGGGGTGGGCCAGGTGAGGTAGAATGGGGAGGGAGGAGGGAGAAGAAATAGGGGAGGACAGCACTCAGGTCAGAAAATGAGGTGTTAAAGGTGTCAGCAATAGTAGTTTTGCCACAGTGAGTTGAGATGGGGGCTGGGGGAGAGGTTGCCATAGAGATTTTTCATGTTCTGCTAAAAGTTACGACCAGACCCTCAGGTCATGGTCAGTGCGGCCCTGTAGTGGTCAGCCTTAGCCTTACAGATGGCCTAGGTGCACTGATTACGGGCAGCCCGGTACACCTAATGATCTGCAGGCTTGCCTGAGTGGAGGGCTTTCTTCCAGAGATTGTCTCGACAGTGCATCAGGCTCAGGAGGGATGAAGTGATCCAAGAGGTATCAAACCCTTTGATCATCTTGCTGGTGAGGGGGGTGAATTTATTGCAAGTATCATTAAAGGTGCATATGAAGAAGTCCAGGGCTGAGTCGGGATTCAGGGCACCCAGAAGGGGAGAACAGTCCCAACTAAAGAGACAGGATTTAAGGTGGGTGAGCATGCCTGGTTGAACTGGCCTAGTGAGGATAGATTTTGGAGGTGGTTTCTTGATCAGGCAGGACCAGGTGCCAATAATGGGGGAGTGATCACTGAGTGAGTTAGAGAGGACCGTGATGTCTGTGAATTTTTGAGGCTGATTGGTAAGGACAAGGTCTATAAGGGTAGTGGTGCTGGTAGAGTGGTTGAGGCGCATAGGGCAGGTGACCAGTTGAGTTAGGTCAAGTGATGCTAGAGAATCTCAGTGGTGGGAGGCTGAGGGGGAAAGCCAATTGATGTTTAGATCACCCAATAGAATGAGTTTGGCCTTGGATGTAATCAGTGAGGAACTGGAGGGCAGTCACCTGGTTCCAAGGGGGAATATAGGCTGCTATGAAGGTTACTGGGGCTTTGGAGTGGCCAGGGGAGAACTGGAGAGGTACAGTTTGGGCACTGGTGGCAAGCTGAGGGGAGGGAGGGAGGGCATGAGCCTGGATGGTGTCACCAAGATAGATGGCATAGCCTTCCTCATGTTTGCACTCTGTCATTGTGATATAGAGCATACCGGGGATGGTAATCGAGGAACCCAGGATTGATTTGGATAGCCAGGTTTCCACTATCGAGAGATAATCGGGTTGGTGCTGGGCTATCCAGCCCTGGAGCTCTGTGAATTTTTGGAGAGGTTGCAGGTGTTCATTGAGGTGATATGCAGCTCAGGTGTGGTAGTACAGTATTGGGGTGAGTTTGGGAAGTGAGAGGTCTGGGGTTGGGGTGGATGTTCCCAATATGATTTCCCACAGTGACAGCATTATTCTGTGCGGAAGTGTTAAAACACATTTTGGGGATTTAAAAATGACATCTATACTTTTCACAAGGGGTGCAGAAAAATGGCAATGTTGAAAATCTGGAGTGAAAATATTACAAAATCGTGAAGTTACAAGCATGCACAGCAACTGTGCAACACACGTTAAATAAAAACAGCCATTTTGTATTTTTCACCAAATTTGCAACATAGGTTTTAGAACCCCCTCATGAACAATGGCACTGTCATTTCGTTACGCAGTCCCAAAAAGTGTTTCCGTACAGTGACCATGAAATCACCTTTTGGGACTGAATAACACCATGTCAGTGGTTGAATTCATGAGGAGGGGTCCCAATAACCCCATGTTGAAAATTTGGTGCCAAAATTCCCCAAAATGCCTGAGATATGCACCAAAGATGAAAAAAAACTATTTATGCCATTATACTGCTGACCGGCATATCTTCAGTTCGCGGTTGGCTTTCAAGAGTGCAGACGTGTTCCTGGTCCACCGAAGACTGTTACGCTGGGCTCTGGAGGTAAGTATGGGGTCAGGGGGGTGCAGAAAGGCAGGGTGTGCAGAGGGTCAGTGCAGGTGGGTCAACCAGACTCAAGGAGGGATTGTTTTCTGATTTACAGTTAAAGCAAACAAACAAAAACCATCGGAGGACGATTTTCTTTTTTAACAGGGACATTATGCACGCTGGGGTGGGCTCCCAGTGTGCAAACCAAGTGTTTTTCTGGAGGGAGTGGCTGTAGCCAAGGGGGATTGGGGAACCCCCTCAGCACAAACCTACTGTTTGTTTGGGGGGGCAGTATGCAACGGGGAGTGGGCTCTCCCTTCAGCAACTTAAACTGGGATGGGGACTGAAGCCATCGGGGATTGGGGCCCCAGTTGGCAAACAAAGACTGTTGTGGGGGGCACATGCTGCTGAGGGGGACTGGGCACCCCCTCAGCAGTGGGAGCTGATTAATATTGTTTAGAACACGGCAGCAAGCTGCCGCCGTGTTCAAACAATATTATAGTAGTAATGTTCCCATTCCCTCATTGCAGCAGAATGGCTCATGCTGCAATGATGAGGCAGCCCCTGATTGCTGCGGCGAAAACATTAGAAGTTAGTGGCACTTTTGGAAGCCAGTGTCATCAGCACACTGTTCCTCCAATGGTGAACTACTGCCAAGCCCCCAAATGCAATGCCTCCATTTGCTGCCACACTGCCGCACCTCCACAACCCACTTCTCTCCTAAGCTGCCACATAATGTTTCTTGTGCATGGCACAAGTAAACTTAACAAGCATTTGCCAATGCCGAATGTTGTCTCGCTGGCATTGGCATTGGTAGTGCCAGAGTTAGAGATGCATAATAGGAATGGCAGTGAAGTATTAAATGATACCAACCCCACCCCCACCCTGTAGAGACCAACAGGCATTGGGGTGTGGCTTTGGATCATCAACTATAACGCTCATGTCATTTCACCTCACCCTACCCTGTAGACACTGACAAGTGTCGTGGTGTGCTTTGGGGTCTTTGGGCATTATATGTACCCCATTCCATAAGGAAATATGCTGAGGTGGGTACGGTATAGGAGAATGAGGTGAACTTTGTGGCCGAACAGTGCAAGGCACACCATGATGCCTGTCACTGGATGCAGGGTGTGGGTGGGGTGGAATGGCATTAGCATTACAGCTGATGATCCCAAGTCACACCCTGATGCCTGTCAGTCTCTACAGGGTGGGGTGCTACAGTTGAAAACGCTAACATCGTAGGCGTGTGTTGGTATTTTCACTCCAAATTTTCAGCATGGGCTTTTTGCGAGCCCACCTCATGAAAAGCGGCACTATCAGTTTGTTAGCTGAAAGGTGGTTTTGCACAGTGGCTATGCCATTTGGTGACACAGGGATGAAAACACATTTTGGGCAGGATGTGGAAAATGACAACTGTATTGTTCAGGAGGAGATGTAAAAACATGTCAACAGTGAAAATCTGGAGTGAAAATATGAAAAACTGGTGAAGGTATGAGCATACATAGAAACTGTGCAACACACATCAGTAACCCAATTATATTTGTGATTTTTTTTAACCACATCTTTAACATAGGCATTTTGGGATCTCTCCTCATGAACAGTGGCAGTGTGATTCTGTTAATGTATCTGAAACATTGATTTCGCACAGTGACCACGCCATTGTGCGCCACAGGTGTGAAACCACATTTAGGGCAGGATGTGAAAAATGACAGCTGTACTGTTCATAAGGAGGTGTTAAAAAATGCCAGTGTTGAAAATCTGGCATGAAAATAGTGCAAATTTGCGAAGTTACAAGGGTGCATGGAAACTGCACAACACATGCTTGTAACACAGTCATTTTATGGAATTTTGTCACCAGATTTTTAACATAGGCATTTTAGGACTTCTGCTCATGAATGGTGTCACCATCATTTCCTGAAACTGTCCCAAAAACTGATTTCATGTCGCGACCACGCTATTCTGCGCCAGACGTGTGAAATCACTTTTTGGCCAGGATATGTAAAATGACAGCTGTACTGTTCATAAGGTGTGAAAAAATGTCAATTTTGAAAATCTGGAGTGAAAATATTACAAATTCACGAAGTTACGAGCATGCATGGCAAATGTGAACCGCATGCTCATAAAACAGTCATTTTTTGGATTTTTTTCACCAAATTTGCAACATAGGCTTTTTGAGAGCCACCTCATGAACACTGGCACTGTTGTTTCATTAATCAGTCCCAAAAGATGATTCCACGCAGTGACTGTAAAATCATCTTTTGTGGCCGATTAATGCCATAACAGTGTCAGAATTCATGAGGAGGGGTCCCAAAAACCCCATGTTGAAAACTGTGTGCCCAAATTCCAAAAAATGCCTGAAATATGCATCAACGTTGAAAAAAGCTATTTATTCCATTATACAGCTTACCGGTATTTCCTCAGTTCGCGGTCAGCTTTGAAGAGTGCAGACGTGTTCTTGGTCCACCAAAGATCATCGCGCCAGACTCCAGAGGTAAAAATGGGATGAGGGGGATGTCAGGATTCAGGGTGTGCAGTGGGTGAATGCAGGTTGTGGGAGGGGGGCAGGGAGACTGTGAGAGATTGTTTTCCTTTTTCACAGGGTAAAAAAAAAAAAAAACATTGCGGGACTGTTTTTTTTTAACAGGGAGTGTGGCATGCTGGGGTGGGATCCCAGCATGCCAATGACCTTTTTTGGGGTGGGCAGCTGTAGCCAGTGGGTACCCCCATTGACACACAACAAAAGGGGTGGGGTAAATTATGCCGGCGGGGATTGGACACCCTCATCAGCACACAACAAAAGCAGGCGGGGTGACATTATGCCGACAGGGATTGGGCACCCCATCAGCACCACAACAAAAGTGGGGGGTGCTACATAATGCTGATGGGAGTGGGCTACCCCATTGACAACATCACTCGGGCACTGGAAGCTGACAGGGATTGGGGCCCCGTCAGCAAAAGAAAACTGTTAGGGGTGCACATGATGCCAAGGCAGATTTGCTCCTTGGCATACATTGTAAATGGGAGGGTTACTATGCCGATGGGAGTGGGCTCTCCCATCGACATTCTGACAGTAGGTGGCAGCAGTGTTGCGTGCGGCGTCGTGTGTGGTGGTCATGCTGCATGACAGCTCCACTCTCATTGCAGCTGACCTTTGTTAGATCTGTTGGCCATATTCCACATTGCTGATGTTGTGCCTGCATGCTGCCTGATTGGAGAATGAGGGACGCACCTACTGATGCGTGCCCTGCATTCGCCCAACAGCAACTATGCCTCCAAATCTGCTACTACTACAATATGTTGGCTGTGCATGTGTGAGACAATATAAAAAGGGGAAGGAGTGGGTCAATGGAGATCAGTAGGACTATGGATGTGGAGTAGGTTCAAGTTCATTGCACGAAAAATCCATTGAGCAAGCTCATTCACGAGGAGGTCCTGATGGATGCAACAGAATAAGACATGCACTAACATATACAGGCAGGAGTTACAAGTAGGTAGAGAACTCTTGGGCAGACTAGGTGGGCTGAGTGGTCCTTTTCTGCTGACAAATTCAATGTTTCTATGGCATCATGTGTTCGTTCGGGTGCAGTGTTTATTTAAAGTTGGGCCTACCATACATCTAGATGTAAGGTACAGTAAATTACCGAATTAGATGCAGTCCACTTGCAGTACAATAAACAGAACCCCAGTGCTTCGAGAAACCTTTACTCTTCATAAGGCTGCTTAAAGAGCTGAGGTTCTATTTGCAGTGTCCACACCGGTATGCTGATCTTAAAATCGACGCTGCATCTGAATGAGTACTGACTCTTGCTCACGCTATTTCTTCCCACTTTGAAAGCTGCTTGTCCTGAGTTAGTTTTGGGCTGGCAGCACCTCCCCTGTGTTGGAAGATGACCAATAAGTGGCACTGAAAGACGTCAAACTCCACAGACTGTGCAGGCAGCTACTCACCTACCAGCTTGGCAAGAAGAAGGCTGCAGCTGTGGCCACCGATGACTGTTGGTGTGTGGGGATGGGGGGACCAAAGGGGACAGACATAAGGGAAATCATAATAAAAATTGTGAGACCTTCATCAGCTTTCCAAAATGCTTACCAGTAAAAGAACACACTATGAAGTTTTTCAAATGGCAACACAGTCTGGTGAGCCCTCTGTCTGGCATCTGACACCAGGCATCAACCAGCATAAAATTGCCTAAAGAAGGCAGTGTGGTCATGTAGTTACTGAAATACTTTAGATTACAGATTTATAAGAACAAAAGAATATCACACAGAAGCTGGCACATGTGCCTATAGCAGCTGTCTCCTGTTTCTCAGTAGTTATATTTATACCCTTGAGGTATTTGAATGTTTCTATCATATCCCGTCTTTCCCTCCTCTCTTCCAGTGAGTACATATTGAGGTCCCTTAATTTCTCCTCATTAGTCTTGTGTTGCAAGTTCTGTACCATCTTATTCGCCCTTCTCTGGACCATCTCCAGCCTGTTAATATCCTTACGAAGGTGTGACCTCCAGAACTACACACAGTACTCCATGTGAGGCCTGACCATGGTGTTACATAATGGCATTACAACCTCCCTCCTTATGCTGGTGATACCCCTGTCTATGCACCCCAGCATGTCACTGGCCCTCCCAGCTGCCTTAGCACTTTAACATTTTCAGGTCATCTGAAATAAGAACCCCAGGTCCCTTTCCTTCTTTGTGACTGTCAGCAACTCCCCACCCCCATCCTGTAGCTTTCCCCAGGGTTTCTGTGTCCCAGGTGCATAATTTTACACTTTTTTTGAATTAAAATTCAGTTGCCAGTCCTCAGACCATTTTTCAAGCTTCCCCAGGCCCCTCCTCATTTTCTCCA
Organism: Neoceratodus forsteri; assembly: GCA_016271365.2. Lineage (NCBI taxonomy): Eukaryota > Metazoa > Chordata > Ceratodontiformes > Ceratodontidae > Neoceratodus > Neoceratodus forsteri. The sequence continues at coordinate 1,128,883,032 of CM057451.1, forward strand.
CCCCCTCTGGGGTATCCACTGTGTTACAGATCTTGGTGTCATCTGCAAACAGGCAGACCTTTCCCTTCAGCCCTTCTGCAATGTCACTGATGAAGTCATTGAACAGGATTGGCCCCAGGACAGATCCCTGCATCACCCCCTCTCCCCAGACTGCACCCCATTTACCACCATTCTCTGCCTCCAGTCTGTTAGCCAGTTTCTAACCCAGTTTACCACACTTTCCCCCATGCCCAGCCTACCCAGCTAGTTTATCAGCCTCCTATGTGGGACGGTGTCAAAGGCTTTGCTGAAATCAAGGTAAGTGTTGTCCACTGCCCCACCCTGATTTACTTCCTTTGTCACCCAGTCAAGGAGATCAACCAGATTTGTCTGACATGACCTGCCCACTGTGAATCCATGTTGCCTATGGTCCTGGGCTCTGACGGCTTCTAAATGCCCCACTATCCTTTCTTTAAGCAATGTCTCCATGATCTTCCCCACTACTGAGGTGAGGCTGACTGGCCTGTAGTTCCCTGCCTCCTCCCCGCTGCTGGATTTGTGTAGAGGGACCACATGTGCCCTCCTCCAATTCTCTGGTACCACCACTGTGTTCAATGACTCAGTGAACATGCCTGCCAGTGATACTGCTATCTCCCTTCACAGTTCTGTTAATATCCTTGGGTGTATGCCATCTAGTCCCATTGCTTTGCCCACCTTCAATTTTGTCAGCTCCTACAGGATTCTTTTGCCTGTGAATGGACTATTGTCCACCTCTTCTCCGCCTTGGCAACTGCTGTACTGCTGTGGCCTTGCCTTCCCCCTTCTGTGAATATGAACAGAAAGACACAGTGGATGTCTTGGGAGGTGCATGACAGTTCTTGGGCATGGTATTATCACTTCCAAATACCTAAACGGCACATATAAACAAGCAACATTCGGCATTGAAAATGCTTGTTTTCTACCTGATCCTAGTAGGTGTATCATCTCTTGTTCTGTTCCTCTTTATACTTCAGTTTTGTGTTCACAGTTATTGTGACATCACAAGTGACCAGTCTTGTAGCAAGGGATTGGCTCTTCTTGGATAGTTTGTGATGTCAGAGACAGTGAGGTGTCAGGGCTAATAGTGTATGATGAGGAGTAGGTCAGACCACGCCAGCCTCCAGGCAGAGAACTGTTCCACACATCACTCCACTTCAGATATTGTATTAGAAGTAACAGTTCTTTACATAGAAACATAGAACATAAAAACATAGAAATATGGGGCCCTTTTCTAAGACGTATGGCACAACTTGCTGGTGAATGAGAGTTGCAACATATGCCACTATGCTCCACATATGCCGGGGACCCTGCACCAGATTCCAGAACAGGCAGGGTCCCTGGCACCTACTCCCTGTGTCTTGTGGCACCTCCAGCAGTGTGCCACAGGAAGGGTGCACCTGACCTGGGTGCTGCAAGCTGCTGACAAGCCCCAAAACAGGCACATCCCCCCCAGCCCCAAGACTCAAGACATACCCACAAGCCCCAGTGAGCCATGGGGGGGTGCCAGAAGCAGACTGGCACCGGAGTGTCATCACCAGAGCATGGTACCGAGACCTGGCGGGTGGACCGCGGTATGGCTGGAGGTGGGGGGACTACTATGCAGTGTGGGGGTTGGGGTCGCATGGCAGTGTGCAATTTGGGGCCATGCGGGTGGGTATCAGCCAGTTAGGCATGGTGGATGCCCATTATGCCAGCACAGAACTGGTCTAACCCCACAGTGCCACAGCACCTCCTGGAATGGCATTGAGGGGTAATGGCAGCTGCCCTTCTGGAACTGGATGCAGCTGCTGCCATAACTCCCCTTCCACCAATGCCATAGGGCTTGGTGGCATAAGTCCCCTGGGCACAGGCGCCTCTTGGAATCCTGGCTGGCGGAACTCTGGTGCAAAGTGACTTAGCGATATGTGTTAGCACAAGTTGAACTCAGCCACGGTGGACCTATCTTAGAATTGGGCCCTTAGACATTGATGGCAGATAAGGACCACTTGGCCTCCACCTTTGAAAGTAGCTGTTAAATTCAGGCAGTATGCTAGCTCTTTAATAACTGCAAAATAAAGTATTTGCAATTTAAAAATTACCGTTTTATGTTTGCTTGCATGCAAGCATGTGCAAGAAACATAGTATCACCATACGAGTTTTCGTAGGTGTGCCATCCCCGCTTCCAGTGCCCTGATCCTTTTTGCAGATGCGGCCACACCACACCAATGAATGTCCGAGCTGTCTATGACAGCAGTTCAGATGCAGTGGAGTACAGTTGAAAGAAAATGACTGCTACAATCAGTTGTGATAACGTGTAGGCAATTTGCATACTGCCGTTGGCAGTATGCAAATTACCTATTCATCACCACCGCTGACTGTAGCGGCCATCAACGCATATTATTGTTTTTAAACACTAGACCAGGGAGCCCTCCTCTACTTAAGAAGTGAGCTACTACTGTGTTTTGCTCACAGCCACAGTATCAATACCCTAAGAAGAAGTTTACTAAAACAAAAAAACCAAAATCACCCGCCTGCTACATGATCGGCTTCCTCAGCAGCCCGCTCGTACACTCACTCACTTATAATACCAACTGCAGCTTCTTTCCCTTATCTTGTAATAGGCTGCACAGTTAAATTTGTACCTTGACTGCTGTGCTCTGTAGTCAATCTCCCTTATGCTCTGTCAGCCGACCCCTCACTTTGGATTATTCTCCTATAGTCTCTCCTGGCTGCCTGCACACCCGCAACAAAGAACTAGTTTATTAAATAGCCGCTACAAGTCTGGCATGCTGCAGTGATGCCTCTGCTGCTCAAGGAATCTGCTCCTTGTTTGTAACTGCCTGCTGAGGCAGCGCTGTCTGCAAGACAGGAACTGTAGCTCCTCATCATGAACAGGGAATAAAAGCTCCTCGGGCTGTTTGACCCTCTCTGATGGGCGCTGCCAGTCCAGTTCTGTGTGAACTACATTACCCAGAAAACCCAACAGAGTCACTCTCATGTGATGCACTGCAGCCGCTGAGTCTAAGTAGAACAAGACCGGCACTACACTCAGGTGGAAGACGCTGGTGCAAGAGTGGACTTTCTGTGAGGGGCTGGCAGGGTATCATCATGTTGTACATCTGTAAGATAGGGCTGTCCATCCTCAATAGTGATCTGTCATATCTGGCATCTGAGTGTCAGTGGATAATGCAGTTGGGGTCCGATTATCTACACCTTGATGTTATGGATGGGTATGTGAGGCACCAGTCTTTATAACTACCCCATCCTCCTCTGCTCCTGAGCGCATACCTCTCTGCTGTCCCCGATTACGAGGGACGTCCCTCATTTTACTCCTCAAAATTGTTCTGTCCCTCATGACAAAATCTGCTGCCCACACAGAGCATGTACTGTAAATTCAGACTAAAGCAAAAATTCATAATACTCTTAAGATGCTAAATCAAAAATAAAATTCTATGCAAGTAACCGTAATAGTTTTCACAGTTTTCTGAGCTTTTGTATGCATGTTTGAGGGTATGCCCCTCATGAGGGTCACTGTCCTGATTTTGAGTGTCTGTGTCCCTCATTTTAGTGCCAGAAGGTTGAGAGGCACAGAACTGGAAATAAAAGGCTAGAATGGCAGTGTTCTATTGGGGCTGTGCACGAGTACCTAAAGTGTATGTGGATGGCAACAGAAGCAGCTTATTGTATCCACACTGTTAGCACACTTAGTTTAAATTGCATATTTTAATCATTTTAAATAAAACCATTCTCTGTTCTGTATATTGATTTGCAGTGGTTTTGTGGATGGATCCCTGATGTAGAATTTTGGGCTGTGCAGGGAACTGTTTGCAGGAGGAGTCTACTCTGCAGGTGATTAGCAGTGGGCATTGGGCCATATACCTCTCAGCTGCCTCTGACTTTCAGGGACGTTCCTGAGTTTGCCTCAATAATCTTCTCCTCCCTCCTAAATTGGTTAATTCTGTCACTGAAGAGTACCTATTTGAATCACATGATTTTGCCAGCCATTAGTGCCACATACCTCTCAACCTCTTTCCTTATAAATCAGGTACAAAGCTTAAGAAATTCAGGGACAAAGACCCCAAATCAGAAAGCTGATAGAATAAGGATTAGTCAGAGATGCATGTTCTGAAGAAGAACAAGCCTGTAATGCTAATGATTGACATTACTTTGTGCTTACAGTCCCAATTGTCCTGTCATGTAAACACATATGTCCCAAGGACAGAAGAAGCTCATGTGGCAAGATCAGGGACATCCCTGAAAATCAGGGACAGTTGAGAGGTATGGCCACAGTCTAGTTCTCATTTGGAAAATGCTGTTTATACTAAGCAGCATGTTATATGTAGTTTATTGAGGTGCTGTTGCTTTTTTATTAGACATGTCCCACATTTTGGTCATTTGTCCCTGATGTATGCAGCCACTGATTTGTAAGGCAGGAGGCTGAGGGAAGCTACAATGTAGGATACTGACTGCACACTCGAGCAGACTTGATAGACCACAAGGCCTGTTTCTGCTGGCAAATTTGTATGTATGTATGGTGGGGAAACTGACTGCAGGGATGCTTACTGGAGCAGCTGGCTGTACTGTTTTTTTTTTTTTTGTGCTCGATACAGGGGCTGCTGGTGGGGACTGCTGAAGCATACTGTTACTGGCATGGGCAGAATGCCTGAAATAATTCTATGCTTTCCCTAATGACGCTACTCATTGCAACCTGGGGCCCCTGTGCACATTTTTCTCCACCGGGCTAACTAAATGGGCCAAGAGGGTCCCCAGGCATCTTATCATGCTTTGCTGGGGTCCCCTCATAAGCCTTTTTTTCTGTAATGCCCTGTCCAGTGTCCTTGGGTCCCTGGCAAGCATTTTTTCTGTAGGGCCCCTGCCCCAGAACACTGCTACTTGGGAGCACTACATACTTGCACAAAGTTTATTTTTGATTTAACATCTTAAAATAGTATGAATATCTTTTTTTGTAACTTCTTATTCAAAAATAAAGTGCATAGTATGATGGATAATATAACCTTATTTGCATGTTCATAATACAATACTGTGTAAATCTTTGACAGATGAGAAGTTGGCACTATATGGACACATTCCTTCTGGTTTGTATAAAGGCAATTAAAATTTCCCCTTTCATCGTATTCATCAATTAGTAACCTTACTATTTAAAATAAAATAGTATGAATTTCTGCTTTAAAGTTTAAATTAACTTTCATGTTCAAATAATTATACCGGGCAGATGGAATTTGCAGAAGTTAAAATACCTAGGAGTCAAACTATCCCACTCGCACACCACATGCTACAAATATAACTTTATACCTTTTGCAACACAATTAAAGGCAGACCTGGCCTCATGGGCGACCTTACCACTAAGTCTGACAAGGAGAATTGATCTGATTAGAATGGTAGTCCTACCAAGGGCTCTGTATCTATTTCAAAATCTTCCCCTCCATATACAACTAAAAGCTTACTGAGAATGGAATCAGCTGATAACTAAATTCATATGGGCCAATCGAAGACCCAGGGTCCGCCTCAAGATCTTGTCTTTTCCCCGCCAGGAAGGAGGACAGGCACTACCAGACCTACGATTATACTACCAAGCTGTGACTCTGACACATGTCATGGCCAGGCAAAACAAGACTACTAGCCTGCACTGGTTGGAGATAGAGAGAGCCTTGATGGACGATCAGGCATACTTCCAAACCCAATATCAACTAACAGGTAAATAGGTAATGGGCCCCCTCGAGTCCATGGCTAGCAGCCCAGTTTAAAACCAGGCAAACCACTAAAACAAACCAACACCTAAATTACTTCCATTCCCTTATGTGCCCCATCTCTCGACTCTGTGACTTTCCCCCAAACAGCCTAGTTAAAGGCTTCCAAAACTGGGGAAAACAAGGCCTAAAATATATACCGCAGATAATGACACAGGGCAAAATATGGTCATACACAGAAATCCAGAGAAGATTCCCCCTTCCCCATACAGACTCCTACTGCTACCTACAGCTTCGCCATTATACAGAAAACCTTCCAGTGGCACTCTGGCAGCTGAAACATTATCCAACCTTAGTTCATAGTCTGATGCAACTTAATACTAACTTGAAACAGGACCATTTAGTTTCCTTTTACTATCAGACATTGAATACACAGAGAGACTCCCTCTCCGAGAAAATACGTAGGCAGTGGGAGCAAGAGATGGAGTACGGGATCACTCTGGAGGACTGGCTGCGGGCATGTAGTTATGCAGCCCAAGTCACAAGCTCACACCAGTGGCGTGAATATTCTTGGAAACACCTAATTTGATTCTTTAGGACCCCTATGGTCACGATCCACTACTCTCCCACCAACTCAGTGAATTGGTGGCGCCAAGTGTAGTAAGCAAACAGATCACAGACATATAATGTGGAGCTGTCTGACACTTAAACCATTTTCTCACAACTCAGACACACCTGCAGGAAATATTTGACCCTCAATTCTGTTTATCACTGGAGATGTTTATGCTCCTCATACTCCCCCAAACATTTAGAAGTCCCAATATAAGGCACCTTCTTCTCGTACTTTATCACAGCAGCAAAAAAGACAATTACTAAATTAAGGCTAACCACCAAAACCCCTACGATTCAGAACTGGTGGGATGTCGTAAGGCAAACCTATAATATAGAAAGAATAACCCATAACTTGAATAAACAAAAGAAAAATTCACTGCCAGATGGACTCAATGGCAGATATACTACATGCTAAAAGACACCACTTTTGTACCCTAAGAGATGGAAGATGCCTTATAAACAGCTGAAACCACACGCCAGGAACTAGAAAGTAAAGTAACACCATTCAAACATATCACTTATTGACCTCGATGAACCACATGTAATAGGATGGAATATTATTGAGACAGGGACAGCCAAGAGGTAGGGGGTGGGGAAGAGGGAGGCTCTTAAAGCACTCTGAACCTACTAATCACAGAATGTAACCCGAAATGGGAGATGTTATGCAAGACCACAGGTTTACCAAACACCTGGACTAAGTGGGTTGGGTATTAATGAGAATGATGCTATGAGGCGTCCAATCTATTTAATGTATGGAATTGTGAATAAAACTGCTAGGATAATCTGTCTGTCATCTAATAGAAAGTATATATTTGACAACAAGTGGGGACACCCATGAGAAGGGACATATCATGCCAGAGTGAACATTTTTTTATAAGTAAAACCGTGAATGATTATTAATAAACTAATATATCTGTATTTTATTTTATTTTCAATGAAAGCCAACAAAGTCAATATGTAACAAGATACACCCTAGAATGTACTCCATTTATTTATGAAGTGATGTATAAAAGAAATGGAATTAATATGACCTGATGATGTATGTTTATATATGTTGGAAATATTTTAATAAAAAATATACAAAAAGGTTTAAATTTACAACTCATTATTTCTATGTTGCAGCACTTTTTCCATATTGGACGGATAAGGAACAGAGCAATTTTGAGGGGTAAAGGAGGTTAACATAGACTCTGATGGCAGATAAGAACCGCTTGGTCCACCTAGTCTGCCCATTTTCTAACCTACAGGATGAGCTGCAGATCCTCGATAACCAACAACCTATTTCTTCCTTCTCCCACAAGAATTGCCTTATGTCTGTACCATGCATTCCTGAATTCTCCACTGTTTTAGACCCCACAACCTCCTCAGGAAGGCAGTTCCATGCGTCCACCACCTCTCTGTGAAATAATTCCTCGCATTGCCCCTGAGCCATCCCCTCTATCTTCAAATTGTGTCCCCTTGTTCTTGCACATCTCTTTTTCTGAAATATGCTGCCTTCTTGGATTTTGTTGATTCCACTGAAGTGCGTGAAAGTTTCTATCATGCCCCCCTTCCACAAGGGTTTACATATAACCATAGCCTTGTGACCCTATGCATATATTTTTCCTATTCTAACTGTGTTTACTTACTGCTTGTGTTATGTTCATCTGGTTCTACCTGATTCTGTGTAATGTCTAACTTGTATCATGTTGTCCTCTGTATGAACTTGAATTTCATTGGACTCTCCGGTCGTACTGAAAATGGGCAAATGTCTTGTCTAGTGTGTTTACCTGGGCAATAAAACTAAATAAATAAATATTAAGCTCCTTTAGTCTCTCCTCATATGTTACATATTGTTCTGCAAAAAAACATGTTTCAGTAAGAAATGTCCCAGTTTGGGCTTCTTAGAAGGTGATAACCCTAGCTGTGTCCCACCAAAAAACATGAAAAATGCTACATGTGCTGATCATTTCAATATTTTTTTCCTCATGCTCATAACTTCCTTAGCTTTTAGTATTTTTTTTTCTACTTTTTGCTGTCAAGGTCTTATTTAGGTGCCCTCTCAAAAACACAGGTGTTGTCATTTTTCATATCACCCTATAAATGGGTATTTGCGGACTACATCAATGCAGCCCACCAACACCCATTTATAGGTTTGATGTAAAAAAATGACAACACCTGTGTTTGTGAGAGCACTGAGACATGTACATTTTGAACCAGAGCTATTAAAAGCTCTGGCTATACAGGAATCCTGTGAAACATCATTTTATGTTTGAATGTATTGCAGTAGTACTGCTTTCTATGTTTGCTTGGATGTGCAGTGCACAAGAAACATATTGAGGTAGTAGGAGTGGTAGTGTTGTGGCCAATCCAGCAGATGCTTTAATGGGCACATCTGTTGGCCACCAATTAATGCTGAAGCTGCCGATGACTGCAGTTTCAGAACGAGCGCCGCACTTGAAAGAAATCTGCCACTGCAATCAGGGGCAGTTGCATCATTGTAGTGGCAGTCCCTCCTCCCTCCCAACCAGTCACACAACAGGACAACAAACTGACTCCCACCCACTGCTGCTGCCCACCCGGCACCCTCTGTTTTCCGTCCCATGCCGACATTGGGGTGCTCAATCCCCATGTCAGCATGTATCCCCCTATTAATGTGGCACACTAGGAGCCCATCTCAGTGTGCCATAAAATACCTCTTTGATGTTTCTGACACTGGGATGCCCTCTCCCAGTGTCAGATGCATGCCACCCCCTTGCCCCTATGTTCTGAGCTGACCTCAGAGTACCCAATCCCTGGGACAGCATTGATCCTCCCCCAGTACTCTGGCCCACTGGGAGCCCACCCCAGTGTGCTGAAATCTGTTTTATAATATTTCACCTGCAAAAAAGACAACAGTCCCCCAGTGTATTTTTTTTTTAAACCTGAAAAACAAAACAGTCCCTCATTCCAGCCAGACCCCTCTCCCAACCCACACCCTCCCTCTGTACACCCCACCTCCCCACACTCCTTTCAGCTATACCTACCTGCAGAGGTCAGGCGCAGTGATCTTCTTTGGATGGGGAACACGTCTGCACCCTTCAAAGACCAACCAGGAACTGAAGAAATGATGGTAAGCCCTACAATGGCAGTCAATTGTTTTTTTTTAATTTAGGTTAATATCTCTGCCAATGCTTGGAGTTTTGGTCACCAGTTTTCAACATGGGGTTCTTGGGACCCCACCCGTGAATACTGTCACTGTCATTTTGTTTTCTGTCCTGAAAGGTGATTTTGCAGTTGCAGCATGGAATCACCTTTCAGGACCAGTTAAGAAATGACAGTGTCACTGTTCATGAGGTGGGGTCCCAAAAGCCCTTATTGTAAATATGGTGAAAAAATAAAATAAATGACTGCGTTACGAGCATCGGTTGTGCAGTTTCTACGCACCCTAGTAACTTCATCAATTTTTTATATTTTCACTCCAAATTTCCAACATTGCCATTTACTCACACCCCCTTATGAACAGCTCAGCTGTCATTTTTTGTATCCTTCCTGAAATATGTTTTTGCACCTGTGGTGCAGAATGGCGCAGTTGTTGTGCGAAATCAACTTTTGGGACAGATTAACGAAATCCCAGTGCCACTCTTCGTGAGGGGATGTCCCAAAAAGGCTATGTTGAAAATTTGGTGAAACATTCTAAAAAATTACTGCGTTATCAGCGTGCATTGCACAGTTTCTATGCACACTCGTAACTTCTCCACTTTTTCATATTTTCACTCCTGATTTTCAACATTGCCATGTCTTCACACCTACTCATGAACATCACAGCTGTCATTTTTTACATTCTTCCCCAAATGTGTTTTCATACCTGACGCACTGAATGGCACACTTGCTGTGTGAAATCACCTTTTGGGATTGAGTAATGAAATGATGAAATGATACTGCCACTGTTCATGAGGTGGGGTCCCAAAAAGCCCATGTTGAAAATTTGGAGCAAAAATACCAACAAAGTGCGGCATTAAGGTTTCCAACCCCAACGCCCACCCTGTACAGACTGACAGACATCAGGGGTGTAACTTGGGGTCATCAGCCATAATGTTCGCCCCATTCCACCCCACCCCACCCTGCAGCCACTGACAGGCATCAAAGTGTACCTTGGGGTCTTCTTCTCAACATTCACCCCATTCTCCTATACTGCACCCGTCTCAGCTTATTTTCTTACGGAACAGGGTGAGAATAAGGAGGCAAGGGGAGGTTAGAATACTGCTATTGGGGTTCCATGATCACAGGCATCCAGTGGGATGGGCAGGAGGATGAAAAAACTGTCTGATCAGAACCAAATACCGCCCAGACCTGATGGCGCAAGGCCAAGCATGAGTTTCCATGGGCAAGGGAATGCTGGGGACCCCGGACATTCTAGTGCACTTGAGGACAAATGACGTAAATGGAAATAGTGAACTAGAAATTCAGGCAAGGTTCTGGGAGTTGGCCAGGTATGCCTTTCCATAGGCTGTAAGATCTCCTTTTCTGAAATCCTGCCAGTGAGTAGTGGGGAAATCAAGATGAAGATTCGGAGATAAATCAGTGGCTTAGGGAGTGGAGTGGGGAATTGGGGTATGGCCTGGTGGGGACTGGGGAGACCTGGGAGGATAAGGGCTGTACGCTAGGGACAGGCTCCACCTTAATTTGGAGGAAGGAAACTTTAAGCTCAAACTAGCTGGGTTCATCAGAGGTGGGGTTTAAACTTGTGAAGGGGAGGGATCAAAAAGGGGCAGTGCCAGCAGGTATGATAAATGAGGGACATGGTCTCCACTCCTCTAGGGATTAGGGAGATATGGAAATGGGTCACCAGTTAGGGTGCAGGAGCTGAGAAATGGGAGCTCAAAGGGGGGGGAAGGAGAGCAGGGAAAAGAGGTGGAGAGTGATCTAAATACGAACATACGAAATTTGCCAGCAGATAAAGGCCTAGAGGTCTATCAAGTTTGCTCGAATGTGCAGCTAGCACCCCTTATTCTGCAGCTGCCCCTCCCTTCCACCCTTCCCCTTCATTAACCCTCCCCCTTGTCCTGTCCCATCCTCGTTTGAAGCAGTCCACTGTTCTACTACATACCACTTCAGCAGGTAACGCATTCCACCCAGCCACCACCCTCTCTGTAAAAAAGTGTCTCCTCATCTCCCTCCTGAACCTTCCTTGCTCCAGTCTCATATCATGGCCCCTGGTGTCCCTCCCCTCCCTTACTTTGAACAGCCCCTCTGTACCTGTCTTGTTTATTCCTTTCATGTATTTAAAGGTTTCAATCATGTCACCCCTGTCTCTCCTCTCCTCCAGTGAGTACGTGTTCAACTCCTTCAACCTCCTCTTGTATGATAAGTACCCCAGCCCCTTGATCATCTTTGTCGCTCTGTGCTGCACCCCCTCCAGTAACTTAATGTCCCTCTTCAGATACACGGACGCCAGTACTGCACACAGTACTCAGGTGTGGTCTAACTAATGACCTATACAGTGGCAGAATCACCTCCTCCTCCTCGAGGATATACCTTGCAATACAACCCAGCATTTTGTTGGCCTTGCAGCTGCCTTCCTATATTGTGCCGAGTTGTTCATTGACCCTGTAATGAGCACACCCAGATCCTTCTCCTCCTCTGTCTGGGCTAGCTACACTCCCTTAGCTGGTAACTCCTCCTTAGGTTCTTCATCCCAAAATGCAGCACCTTGCACTTTTGGCATTAAAGCCCAGTTGCCAGGTGTCTGACCAGGTTTCAAGCTTTGCCAGATCATCCTGCAACCCCTGCCATCCCCTAGGTCATCCACCACTGTGCCTACCTTGGTATCATCAGCAAAAGACTGATCTTGCTCTTGATGTCCCATGATATGTCTGCAATGAATATCCCAAACAACACTGGTCCCAAAACTGAGCCCTGTGGAACACCGTCACTGCCCTTAGGTGTGAGAGCTCCCCACCCACCACCACCCTCTGTTGCCTTCCCTGCAGCCAGTTTCCTACCCATCTCACCAGCTTTGCACCCGCCCCTGTGCCTACTAACTTCCTTCCCAGCCTTCCATGTGGCACTGAGTCGAATGCCTTACTGAAGTCCAGATACAGGACATCCACTGCATGGCCCCTGTCCAGTTGCCTAGTTACCCAGTCATAGAACTCGACCAGGTTGGTTTGGCAGGATCTGCCATGTAAGAAGCCATGCTGTCTGCTGTCCTGTAGTCCTTTGGCCTCTAGGAGGGCCACCAGCCTCTCCTTCAGGATAGTCTCCATTAGCTTACCCACGATGGATGTGAGGCTCACTGGTCTGTAGTTTCCGGTTCATCCTTGGGGCCATTCTTGTGGAGGGCACCACATGAGCCATCCTCCAGTCCTGAGGTACACACCCAATGTAGTGAGGCATTAAATAGGTCTGCCAAAGGTCCTGCAAGGACCCTCTGCCAGCTCTTCAGTACCCTGGGGTGGATGCCATCTGGGCCTGGTGCCTTGTCCACCCTCAGTGCCTTCAAACCCTCTCGAACTCTGCTCTCCATGATTTCCATCTGTCACCACTTCCCCCCCCTGCTTCTGCCATGTCTCCCATCTTGGGTGTCACCCCCCCATTCTCTTTAGTGCCAAATAAATGCCAGGAGATTAGGAAATAAAATGCCTGCACTTCAGGTGATGCTAGTTGAGAGGGAGGTAGATGTGGCAGCGGTCATTGAGACCTGGGCCACTCAAGGGCATTAGTGGGACCTAAATCTGGAGGGCTACACTATGTTCAAAAAAGATAGCCAGGAGGGAAGGGGGTGGTGTAGCACTGTTAGTCAAAAATGGCATGGGTATTGGAATAGTAGAGGAGGCAGAGGGGAACATGGAGGCAATTTGGGTCACCTTGCTGATGCAGGGGGGTAAGAGCGTAAAGGTTGGAGTGGTATACAGACCACCAGCACTGGTGGAGGTCCTGGATGAAAATTTGGTGGCAAATCTCGAGGGACACTGTAGATTGGGAAAGGAAAGGATAGTGGTAATGGGGGACCTCAACATGCCAGTGGCCAGAAAGCAGAGGCTGCTGGATGTCTTCCAGGATGCATTTCTGACACAACAGGTTGGTGAGCCAACTAGGGAGGCCCGGGACACTAGACATGGTCCTGGCAGACATCGATCAGATTAGGAGCCTAGAGGTGAGGGACACGTTGATGGGGAGTGATCACACCACAGTCTGGTTCTTTCTGGACCTGGGGGGAGGAAAGCCAAGCAAGGATGGTAGTAACAGATTTTTGGGGTGCAGATTTCAGGGAGATGGGAAGGATCCTTAAAGATCATCTGGACAGGATAAGGCCAGATGCTGACAGCAGGTGGGTGATCATTAGGAGGGGACTACAGGAGGGTACCAGATCCTGCACAAGGGAAAGGCATAAGTTCGGTAAAACCCTACTTGTGGACCCGGGTGGTACAGGAGGTGGAGAGGGGAAAAGAAGGCAGTCTATGGGAGCTTCAAGTGCTCAAGGAGTGAAAGAGATCAGGAGGAATATGAGGTGACAGCCAAGAGAGTCACCAGGGTGGTGAGAGCAGCTAAGGCAAAAAAGGAGCAGTTCTTGGCCAGTGGGATCTGGAGGGTGGACAAGGGGTTCTTTAGATAACTAGGGGAAAAAAGGAAAAGTAAAGGGGCAGATCAGCAAGATAAGGATAGGGGATGGTTGGGCACAGGAGACAGGGGAACAAGCAGAAGCCCTAAATGAGTACTTTGCCTCAGTTTTTACCAGGGGGGATGGAGGGGCTAGGTCTTGCGAGGGGAGCGGGGGCAAACCCGAACAAGGGGTGGGACCGGTAGAGACCAGGGTCTCTGATGGGTCTGGGGAAATGAGTGGCCACAACAGGCAGGTGGGGGCCCAGCAGTGCAGGGTGACAAGGGGGAGGACATGGAGGTTGAAATCCCAGTAGAGAGAGTAAGGGAAGCCCTCAGCTCTCTTTGGACAGAGAAAGCACCTGAGCCAGATGAAATACATCCCAGGGTGCTGAGGGAACTGGCAGATGTCCTGGCAGTCCCTCTAGTGGAGCTTTTCAACATCTCTGTGAGGACTGGGTGGTACCCCAAGACTGAGGGTGGCTGTCATGCCGATCCACAAGGAGGGATCAAGAGGAGGCAGGAAATGACAGGCCCATTAGCCTGACATTGGTGGTCGGCAAGGTGATGGAGGGTATTGTCAAGGAAAGGCTGGGGGGGGGGTTACTGGAGAAAACTGGGTACTTGTACAATAGGCAGCATGGCTTTGTCATGGGAAGATCATGCCATACAAATCTTGTTGAGTTCTATGACTGGGTGATGAGGGCCCTGGATCAGGGTAGGTCAGTGGATGTCCTCTTTCTGGACTTTAGCAAGGCATTTGATTTGGTACCTCACAGTGGCCTGCTGGCTAAGCTGAAGGAAATGGGGGTAGGGAGACAGTTGTTAAGATGGATAGGAAATTGGCTCTCTGAGCATACTCAGAAGGTGGTGATTGGAGGGTTAGCCTCATCCCCAAGGTGGGTTACTAGTGGGGTTCCCCAGGGGTCAGTGCTGGGGCCCCTCCTGTTCAACGCTTATATCTCAGACATCAGGAGGGGGATCAGGAGTGAGATGATTCTCTTTGCAGATGACTCAAAGCTGGGTGCAGTGGTGGATGGGGATGAGGGGAGAATGGCCTTGCAAGAGGACCTGGAGGATCTGGAAAGGTGTTAGGAAAAATGGAAACTAAAATTCAAGGCGGGGAAGTGCAAGTTTCTGCACCTGGGAGTCAGGTATCCAGGCCAGGGGTATACCCTGGGAGGAGACATGATTGAAGTCACAGAGGGTGAAAGGGACCTGGGGGTAGTGGTAGATATCAAAATGAACAACTCAGAGACCTGTAGGAGGGCAGCGGTAAGGGCAAATAGGATGCTGGGATGCATCACCATGGGGATTACCTCCAGAAAGGTGGAAGTGATCCTTCCACTGTACAACTGCTTGGTTAGGCCACACCTCTAGTATTGTGTACAGTTTTGGAGACCACATTTAAAGAGGGACATAACACTTCTAGAGAGGGTCCAAAGGAGGGCAACCAAAATGATCTGGGGCCTGGGGGAGAGGACCTATGAGGAGAGGCTCAAGCAGCTCGACATGTACACCCTGGAGGAGAGGAGGACGGGGCATTTAATTTTTTGTTGACTGGGTGGTGCACTAGACAAATCCTGCCTATTTTCAGGCACACCCGGGAGGGGATACAGATGAATGCCAACTGACCTTGAACCAGATTAAGCTGTTGGTGGTATTTTTAGTGAATGAGGGAATTTGGCCAGAACACCAGGGAAATTCCCCTACTCTTCACTAGGGGACTTTCTGGCTGTCAGTCTATGATGGCCACTTCTCCGGGCCAAGCGGAGGGTAAAGACATCTTAGGGACAGGAGCGCAGGCCTCTGCTCCTGTCCTTTCTATACAAGAGGCTGTTGATTTGGCACTGGCTGCGGCAAATTTATTGAACACTGACCCTAAGGATATGGATTTGGATTTTGCTTTGACTACTTCTGAGCTGGCTCTGATGGTCTCACCTGAGATTTCTACCCCATCTGCTAAATCGCATTCTCTGCAAGGACCTGCTGCACAATGGTATGCCACTCTCCTTCGCCGTAAGCATAGCTGTTTGACTGAAGCTGATGAAATTGACAAGGAACTGCTTGACTTTTGTAAGGGCTCTACACCGGCATCTCATAGCGATGCACAGCACCCACAGTCCCAGGAAGTCACTTCGGGGGTTTTCTCTGATGTAGAACCCCCAGTTGTCATGGTACCACTTACGGAAACTTCTCGCATAGCTGGCACTGAAAATGGTACTGATACCGTGTGCCTACAGCCGTCTAACAGTATTGAGGATCTTCCTGCAGTTTATAAGAACAAAACCGGGAAAGCAAGGCTTGGAGTTGGCCGTTTGGCGGTGGAAAGACCCGGGCAAGCAAACAAATTGGTGCCTTTCCTCTGGCTCCTTTCGCTTCGGGTCAGGTAAAGGAAAAAACTTGGAATAATATAGTTGATAATTCTTTTCCTTTGGATAATTGACCTTCAGATTCCCTGCAAGATGTAACCTGGACGCCAGCTGCTGCTCTGAAAGCAGCGGGATAGATTAAAGACCAGCCTGGGCTCTGGTCACCTGATCCCAAAGATCCTGCCTACCAAAGGATGTGCACCACCGCTTCTTCCACAGTGACCATCATCGAACTTTCTACAAAGGGCCTCACTGCACCCCGGGGTAATGACTCTCTTGATCTTTCTAATTCTAATATTCCTCTAGGGACTGCTATGGCACTATCTATGCAAGCTGAGGGGCCTAACCTCTCTGAGGAGATTAGATTAGGTCCTAGTCCTCAGGCTCTGGGACCAGATCAGGAGGGGGCTTCCATGGCTCCCTTGTTTAAATTAGCTGACCTTTTGCATTCCAGTAAAGAACCTGCTCCTCGGAGGAATGCGGTCCAGCTGTTATACAAGGGTGAGCTGTAAGACCCTCCGACTAGATTATTTATTGCAAAGAATTTACTGAAGACTGCTATGAAGTTCTTTTCCTCAGAGATTTTTGCATTAATTTCTCTGGGGAATGGGAACTTCGATGTTAGTTTTAAAAATGTGTCTAGTCTTGATAGATTCTGGGCTCAATATCAAATGCAAAAAAATAACCCACTTTGGATTCCTTTTCAGGCTGTTCCCCTCACTAAACCTTTAATTAGAACTATTACTGTTATGTTTAAGAATGAAGGTGTTAATGTGGAGGATATCCTTTTTTGGTTACGTCAAAGATGTGAGATTCTAGGGAGGCCCACTCCTACCATAGATAGTGAACAAATCTGGGATAGGGGCTGGAAAATTAAAGTGAAACTTCTTTCTACCAACTCAGGCCCTGTACATCTGCTCTAGCATATTTTGTTAGTGAGAGATAGGGGTTCTATTTTTCATGTTGGACAGCCCCGATCTTGTTTTAAATATGGGTCTAGGCTGCACCTTAGTTTGGCCTATGATACCTCCAGTTGTACTCACTGTTTGAGTATGGCACCTGGCTTCCTATGTCTTAATTTATTTAAATGCAATTTGTGTGAACAAACTACATGCCTATGGTCGTTGTCCTTGGGCGTCCCATAATCGGGAGGATTGCTCCTCACATTAAGGGCTTATTAATCAAGCCCAACATGCTCTGGCAAAACAGGTTGGATTTGATGTACCTGCTCACCAGAAGACACTGCCAGGAGAGGCTCCTTCTGTCTCACTGTCAGCCGCTCCCCTGGATACCTCTTCTGCTGTTCTCCCTGTTGGTACAGCTCCATCTGATCAGGTAGAGTTACAGCAAGATCAGCCTATAATGGGTGAAGTTTTGCCTGTTGAGTCTGCCATGCCTCCTCCTCCTCCCCCTTCCTCGACAGATCTTGCTTTTAAGACTGTACAACCCAGGAAGCATAATAGGCATGGGAAAGCAATAACAATGGTAAAACCTGTTTATAAATCACTCTCTCCACGAGATCCACTGCAGTTGGGAAATTCTTTGCTCCTTGGAAGATGATATCGGGGTGATCTTGGGAAGACACAGACACTTCTTCCATCGCTTCTATTCCTGACACGGACTGTAATTCTGTGGATTCCATTACCAAATGAGCTAGATGGTGGTAACTAGGTAAACTCTTAAGGTTTTATTTTTTTGGTTCTACTTTCTTTCTGTCCTCATGCATTCATTAACTGTCACCACTTTAAATGTTAATGGGCTAAAGGGTGAAGAAACGGGTAGCTTTTATAACTCTGAGGACCTTACGTTCTGACATTATTTGTTTACAGAACACTCGTCTGAAAACCCATGTAGACCTTAGACATGCAGCTGGAAGTTGTACATTGGGTTCCTCCTTTTGGTCCACAGGGGATGACACACGTGATGGAATTGGTATATTTTTTTCTAATCCTGCATTACAGGTTTCCAGACTGGTAGATATTCACCCTGGGAGAGCTCTTTGTTTAGTTGTTTCCCTTTTTTCAGAACAGTTTGGGTGATTGCAGTTTATGCTACTGAAACTACAGCTCAGAGGGTAGCGTTATTTCAGGAAATTCAGCCCTTCTTGCATACCTCACATTTAGTCATTTAGTTAGGTGATTTCAATTGCATTAAACAGGAATAATACATTCACAGGCTTTCCTCTGTCCAGTTCTGATGTTACCCATTCGTAGAACTCCACAAGATTGGTTTGACATGATCTACCTGGCACAAACCCACGTTGCCGACTATCCAGACCTCCCACCTCCTCCAAATACACCCCCAATCGTTCCTTTAGTATACTCTCCATTAATTTTCCCACCACCGAGGTCAAACTGATGGGTCTATAGTTATCTGGTACTTCCCTCGACCCCCCTTTATGGATTGGCACCACATGTGCCCCTCGCCAATCCCTAGATACCCTCCCTGTCTCAAGCGACCTGCTGAAGAGCTCCGCCAGGGGTGCAGCCAGTATGCCCACCAGTTCTCATAGTACTCTTGGATGAATGCCATCCGGCCCAGGAGATTTATCTTTCTTTAGGGCCTTGAGGGCTAACCACACCCTTTCGGTGGAGATAGCATCATCTGTCCCCTCCACCTTACTGGCCTTTTTATCCTTATTCTGATGTGACACCCCTGGGGTACCTCTCCCTTCCTCTTGCTCCATTTATGTTGCTCCCCTGATCCCACTCACTACCGCTTCTATCCCCATAATGCCTTGCTTTGTAGATATCCCATCCCCCTCCCTAGTGAGCACAGAGGTGAAGTACTCGTTTAATACCTCTGCCTGGGCCCTCACCTCTTCCACCCACCCTCCTTCTGATCTCAATCTGCTGAGATGGCCCTTAGTTTTTCTCTACTCCCCAATATACCAGAAGAACCCCTTTTCACCTCCATGTATCCCCTGTGCCAGCCACTGCTCTTTACTGGACTTTCCCCCCCCTCACCATCTGGGTGACCTTTCTAGATGCAAGATGGTACATTTCCTTTTCCCTATCCCCTCTTGTTGTTTTATATTTTTAGTACGCCGTCTTCTTTTCTCTGACTGCTACCTGAACCTCACTGGACCACCAACATGGTTTATGTGACCTTGCTCCCTTACGTTTCACCTTAGCACAGGTCCTGACTGCCTCATTGTGGTCTTACTCAGGCAGATAGGGGCCTACACACTCAGAAATTGTTCTGTGATTCCCTAGCCTTAAAAAAATAATTGATAATATCCATTTAATTGATGCTTATAGGGTTATTTATCCTACAGGGGGCTTTACCTATTTTCGGGGCATACTCAAGACTAGAATTGACTTTATTTTTTTATCTCAGGTTATAAGACTTTTACATGTAACTCTTCGTCCCATTGAACTTTCTGACCATAATATTTTGATGACCTCTCTTACTTCAGAAGGTGCTCCACGATGTCAAAAATAAATGGAGACTGAATAAAACTTATTGGAAGATACTAAAATTAGACAGTTATGGATGAGAGATTGGACCACTGGACTTTCAGTTTCAGAATGTTATGACTCTATACTGACTTGGTGGGAGGATACTAAAAGGCTGGAAAATCTCTTCCAGCAACAGGCCCATAATAAAGCTAATCGAGATTATTTGGTTTATTTACAACTTAGGCACCAATTGTAGCATTTAATTTCTTTAGCAGAAACCATAAATCAGGATTACTGCATGTTAATTTCCAATATTAAGATTCCGATGGTTAAATTACAGTATGATAGTGGTAAATCTTTAATGCAGGAATTACGATTTGGAACAAAAATGACTTCTAAGTCCTTTGATCCTTTTAAGGAGAGTAAGGACAGAACTAACTCTAGGTTAATAACTGCACTGACCGATTCAGCTGGTCATACTGAGAGTGATCCCTCTCATCTTCTAAGTGAGGTAAACCAATATATGAAGGAATGTTAACAGCCACACCCACTCTATCAAACATTGAGATACTCAGGTGTCTGGCTGCTTTACCTTTACCTGGTCTGCCTGATATTGATAAAAAGTTCTGGAAGCTGATGTTGTTTTAGGGAAGTACAAGAGGCTATTAAGGGTTTGGCCTCCCAAACAGCCCCTGGTTTGGATGGTATCGGACCAGGTTTATATAAAACTTTTTTAACTGAGTTAAGTCCTGTGTTAGTTCTGCTGTTCAATCATATTTTGCATACCGGAGACTATGCCCCTTCTATGAATGAAGCCATATTGATATTTTTATATAAAAAAGGTGATAGAACTAATTTAGGAAACTGGCGTCCCCTAAGTCTTTTGAATTCAGACTTATAGATTTTAAGTAAGATATTGCTGGCTAGACTCTCCACAGTTACCCCGTTGCTCTTTAGCACTGTCCAAACTTGTGGTGTCCCTGGGAGAAGGCAGCAAGATAATTTTGTTTGCTTACAAGAACTTTTTTTCAAGGGGGACTCAGGCCTATTACAGGGATTGGTGCTTTGCCTTGATCAAGAAAAAGATTTTGATCGGGTGGAACATGCCTTTTTATTCTCCGTTCTGGCAGCTTTTGGCATTCTGGATAGGTTTGTGGGCTGGATAACTTCAATGTATCATGCTGCTGTAATTATACCCAATGTGAATGGGTGGTATGGACAGCAGATTAGTGTCGGTAGGGGTGTAAGGCAGGGTTGTCTATTGAGTCCTACACTTTACACTCTTACAATAGATATTTTTATCAGATTATTGCAATCAAATCAAGAGTTACGGGGTATAGAAGTCTCTCCGACGATACCTCAACATACAGTATTAGCATATGCTGATGATTTGGTTTTGTTATTGGATTCTCAGTTTTCCTCATCAGCTTCATTAGAGACTATTGAAGTTTATTCCCGTTTTTCGGGTTCTAAAATTAATTATGATAAAAGTAGGGGTGTGGTTATTGGCTCTACTCCAGTGCCACCTTCAGGTATGATAGCTGGCATCCCCATCTCCAGGGATCATATTGCTATTCTGGGGGTATTGTTTGGACCTGGGGATATGGCTAGCAGTAACTGGGAAAGACTCCTCATTATGGGTGACCGACTGGTAGGAAGTTGGAAGGGACAGCAGCTTTCTAAGAAAAAAAGTGTTTTACTTATTAGGACCATTCTTACCCCGATTTTCTTATACATCATTTATATTTTCCCGCCACCTTTGCATCTTAGAACAAGGTTGCTTAGTATCTATTTTCAAGCATTTTGGGGGTCCCGGTTAAATCCTATTAAGAGAGAATTGACTTATCTTCCTATTTCGGAGGGAGGAGTTAACATGCTTAACCCAGTGGCTTTCTTTTTTAGCATTTTTCTGTTCTTTAATTTGTGTTTGGTTTTGAAGCCAGGGGAAGTGTTTTGGAGACCCTTAGTAGAGCAGTGGATTCAACCATGCATGTTGTGTTGGCAGAATAGGCAATCTAAATTACTGACTCGGTTCCCTTATTTACCATCCTTTGTGGTTGACTTGATGAAACAAATTATTAAATGGGGCATTGCCCCTCATCATTTGCAGACATTGGACAAGAAAAAGCTTTATATTTATGTTCTGTCCACAGACCGAATGGTGGAAGTTGTGTTTCCTGATTGCACTATTTCTAGGAAAGCCCAGATTTTGAGGCATCTAACAAATAAAAGACTTCCCACATGTATTTGGGATTGTGTTTGGCTGGGTAATTATGGGAGATTGTGAGTTAAGGGTAACAGTAACTTCAAACAGGTGACAGATAGATACTGCCCCAGACCTGGTGTGGTTCGCTTAGAAACACAAAACATTTATATTTGGATTGTGAGTATATTAATCCTTTCTGGGCTTTTCTTGCTGGTCATTGGCATGAAGCGGATTTTCAAAATGTTGATTTCCCTTCTATAATATTTGGACCATTGAGTAACACTTTTGTACATTATAATAGTGACACTATTTATGTAATATTTTGTATTATTATGTTTTTTATTTGGCAGTCTCACTGTATGTTGATATTGCAGCAAAGGGCTATTTCATATGAGTTATTATTTTCCAATATTTATACAGCTCTGCATAGACTTATGAATTATGATTTTACATCAGGTTCATATGATCAAGCTATATCTCTATGGCCTAGTTGTTCTACTTGGTGCACCTAATGGTTTCCTGCATCTCTCTTTTTTTGTTTGTTTATGTGATTTACTGACTGTTGATTTTTCTTGATCTGTATGTAATGTAGTCCTATTTTTCAATAAAATTCCCCTACTCTTTTCGATAAGTGCCATAAGATCTTTAACATCCACCTGAACCACCGCCAATCCAAGCAGATGTGACATGATAGAGGTCTTTAAGCACATGAAGGATCAATAAAGGAGGCCCAGTCAGGGTGCTCCAAAGGAAGTAGGGTGGGGCAACGGTGTAAGCTGAGGGCAGGCCCAGAGGGGAGAGGAAGAGATGTTATTTCTCCGAAAGGGTGGTGGAGCCATGGAATGCACTGCCCAGGGAGCTGGTAGAGGTGGAGACTGTGGACGGGTTTAAGAGGGAAAGGGACAGGTACAGGGGGAGGGTAAATCTGAGCAGACCCAATACAGGTGGAACATCTGGAACTGGGGATGATATAACCCAAGGGGGAAGGGAGGGGACACCAAAATCGGCCCTCGGTGTGGGTGCTGAAAATCGAGCAGACTAGAGAGACTATTAGGACTATTCTGCTTACATTTTAGTATGTTAGTATGTATGTTAGTATAAGGGACGAAGACCTCAAGGCACACTGTGACACCTGTCAGTGTCTGCAAGGTGGGGTGAGGTGGAATGGTGTGAGTGCTGTGCCCAGTGACCCAAAGGCACACTCCTAATGCCTGTCACTCTCTGCAGGGTGGGGGTTGGCATTACTTCAGTACTTCACTGCCATTCCTGTTATGCATCTTTCTAACTCCTGCACTACCAATGCCAGTACCAGTATCAACAAGACAACATTCAGCATTAACAAATGCTTGTTTAGTGATATGCTGTATTTCAACTTGACAAGTTTTTTTTTTTTTTGCAGTATGTACAGAACTGTTATCAAACCAGACATGTACTCCTCCATGTCTCTATGACGAAGAATGTCTGGGATTTGACGTCCCTTCTTATTGTGACTGTAACTCAACTTTGTACAATAATCCAGGTATGGTCAACAAATAATTAGAATTGTTGTGACTAAAAGAACATGAGCTCCTATAAATTAATGTGTGCAGAGTGCAGGGTCAGTTAACAGCAAATCAACACACACTTCAAACTCCGAGTAGTGAGTAGTGAAGCCAGCGATGGGGTATGGAAGATAAGGGGTTAACTTGTTTAAAAAAATTCAGCCATCACTGAATTATAATTGCATACTAATTAGACATTTGCATTTCATTCCTCTAGATTTGTTTTTATAATGAAGGTCTGTCATGTTTCTACTTTAGAACTAGCCAGGTTACGGGGAGACAGCAAATATTATGGACTAAGGGAGTTGACAGTTTTGCATGAGAAGGAGGCTAAAAAGGATGGTTCCACTGGATACCACAAATACATCAGTTATGGGTAGCATTGTGGAGGGACCACTGAAATACCAGGAGCAATAAATGTCCAAAATCATAAACTTCATTTTGCACTGTCTCAGAAGGGGGTCTTCATGCTAAAAGAGCATGCTAGCTGGTACAAACCTCAATTGTATCCATTCGCAGTGCAACGTAGTCCCAACTTTGACAGCATTTTGTGTATTGGCAGGAGAATGGGTGGTAGCACAATGGGATGACTATTTGTTCCCTCCCACCCTCCATTTTGTGCTGCCTCCCATTGTGGCTTAGAAAAGGGATATGGGGCCAGTAGTGGATGAAGACACCATCTAAGCACCCCCAGATACTTGGTATTGGTTACTGGTGTTTATAATTCAAAAGACAAATGAGAAAATTTAACAAAAGCCTCTAGTCCTTCCCCAGGTAGCCATGGCCAATTCCTTCCCCAACCACTTGTCACTTACAGTAGCACCCTCTTCCCTGTTCTCTAACACACACAAAGTTTAAAAAAAATTGATGCCAATTCCTGCCACTCCGTCAGAGCTGACAGCATGTTTTAATTTATAGCCCTCTGCAGCAAGGCTTCTCATTCCTAACTTGCAATTATTTACAAGTGGCAACTCTTCTGACCCCTGTCTGTGGTGCAAGGGGCCAGGTCTAACTCCGTGGTCCCCATCATTGAAAGTTTCACCACCACTCTGTCTAAGTGAATGAGTGATGCATGCAACTCTGCAGGAGGGTGCAGAGCAGTGTATGTTACCAAGAAGACTGATTGGTCAGTCTAACTAGCATCATCAAGGATACAGATTTCTCCCCCCCTTCATAATCTTCCACCCACCTCACTCAGAATGCTATACGACTTTCAACTAGACAAGCGTAATGCCAGAAAAGTCAATTGAATTTCATTCAAAGTCCTATTTTCAACCCATGGTCTGGTGTACAAGGATAAACAGCTACAGGCAACCTGGGGTGGGGGGATTAGAGAAGTGGACAAAAGTGTGCAGGCAGTGACATGAGTAAGGTGTTGGTCTGGAAGCACAGTTATGTGATATGGTAATAACTTGCAAACTGTGTGACAATGAGCAGAGCAAATAGTATAACAGCCCTGTGATCCCAGGACAGACCTGAAATTAGCTTCAGTTCAGTGTGCCTTTTCCAGCCAGAAATTGTAAATATGAATGAAAGCTAACTCCCCCCTTGTGCCTAGATTGAATTTATGCCCCAGGTCGGGGGGGGGGAGTGGGGGTAGTTGCAGCTTTTCATTCATTTTATGGTATTTTACTATTTATTATTTTATTGTGATATATGCTTTCTTTTGTATGATAGTTTTTGAGCTGTTTAATTGTCTCACGTAAAGTGCTCTGAGCCCAAGGGAATAGGTGTTAAACAAATACAAATGTACCTACTTAACTTGCTTACTTGCATTATTATTTCCCTAAAATCAAAAAGGCTAGCCATGTCCAATAGATTGCCACATAAAGTTGGTAAGCTGCATCCTAAATCAGTATCTTTCATGCATTCTGTGCATTTTAAGAAATAAAAAAAGTTATTTGCAGCCCACGTCTCAAGTGTTATTTACTTTACAAAATATTAATCTGGGGACAGATTATGGCACCTAACAAGTCTTGGAAAAAAAAATTAAATTTTTTAAAATTTTTCTTGGGCACAAAGGCCAACATTTAGAATAATGATTTTCCTGAGTGCACACTGCACACACATAGAACCAAACAGCTACTAGCTGCCCTTAAGTGATAGGAGTCAGCTAGCTAGTTCCACCCTTCCAGCTAACAGCTACAGTATATACTACTGTGCACCCACAGTTGCACAAGTGGCTGTGGAGGAACCTGAGCCTCAGTTTCTCATGAGATGATGTTTGATATTAAATTTTAATTACATTATTATGAAATATAATCACTCAGGCGTCGTGCCAGTGAGCTGACAAGTAAGGGTTATATCTAGGCACCATGGACAGATTAGATGGACCCTGAAGTCCCTTCTTCTCATACATTCTATGTTTCTATGTTTCTAAGTCACACTCACTAAAAAGTCAAGACAAACTAAAACTATTTATTTTTAAAATTTCTTCTTTGTCACAAAGCCACAAACTTAGAACAATGTCTTTCTGGAATGCATAATGTGGACGCACACAGAACCAGACAGCAGCTTGCTGCAGAAAAGTGGTGGCAGTCAGCCAACCAAACCGACCTACCAGTTAACAGCTATGTACGGTGGTGCACTTACAGTTGCATAAGTGGCCCTGAGGGACCAAACTTGAGTTACTCACAGGAAAATGTCTGATATTAAATTTAATGATTTTTTTCATCTCCCAGTGCCCAGCCTGCTCCTTCAGTCGGCCTCTCCTCCAGCTACAACACCTGCCATCTCTGGGACTTATCTGCTAGTCAACAGTGCCCCTGGGTCAGCCTGGTGGTACTGTGGGTTGAGGCACTGGACACCACACCAGCGACCCAGGTTCAGGAATGAGCATTGGCCACCATGGGATGGCAGCGGAGGAGAAGGATTGAGCACCCATGACTGCCTCCTTCTCCAGGGAGGGAAATCTGCAGGCCTCTATGTGATACTGCCACCTGTGGGTGCTTGGGTGGTAGATGCAGGAGGAAGTAGCATAGACAAGGAGTTGGGTGACAGCCAAAAGCTGGAGTGGAGGGCACGTCTTAGCATGTCTCTGACTTATTGGCTCTCATTGCATGCTGGTGCCCAGGGGCAGGAGGAAAACAGTGAGGAAAAGCTCCCCACATTGGCACCAGTAGATGGGCTTCGGAGGATGGTGATCAGAGGTTCTGGGATTCCACGCGCAGAATGCAGGCTCCATCTATGTCTGGGGGAGTTCGGGGTGAGGCTTCTCCACCCCAGCTGGGGGTTATCCAGAGGATCTAGGGCTCAAAGCAGGGCACCAATATGCATGAGGCATCTCTTGAGAAGGCTCCGATGCAGGTCACCATTGAGGTTCCAAAGAAAGGGCCAATGTGGGGAAGGTAGGAGGATAAATACAGAGTGAAAAAACAGTGCCTCACTGATTACACCCATGGTGGTGGCAGTGGGAGGAGTTTAGCTCAGATGCCACTGGAGAGACCATTAGGCAGGTGCAGGACCTGCAGGGATGGGAGGCATTATCCTGCTGACTGGGCTTTTTCCTGTGTTCTCCCTTTCCCAGGACAATATGCATGCTCACTTGGAAGTGTGCACATGCATTGGAGTAGTACATCATCCTCCCACCCTTGATCCGATGGCATTAACTGCACTACCACCCGTGGTCACCCAGGCGGTGGTAGTGTCTCGATATTCAGCCACTCTTTCTGAGCTGGGGAGCATCCAATTGAATGCTCCAATCACCTCCCTTCAGCTGGACCTCTGACAACCCAGTATCATTCCTGAGCCAGGCTTGAGAGCATTGTGGGCTGTAGCTCTACCACTGTGTCAGCTGGGTAGGCCCCAAATAATATTATTATGAGACACAGACACTCACTGTAACAATGCCAGTGAGCTGATAAATCTCCCTTACTACTAGTCAAGCCTGACTAAAACATGCTTAGTGCACAGGTGTGCAAGAACACATTACTGCATACAACCCCAGGACAAAATGGTGGATGCCCAGAAGTAGTGGTAGTGGATGCCAGTTGACTCTGGCCTCCACAAAAAGTAATAACTTTATTAATTCAGACAAGTTGTCTTCACTGCACTTCAGTTAGACTACCATGAATCTAAATCCTCAGTTTGTCTTGATCTTTGTTCTTTGTTTCAGAAAAGTCCTACTAAGATACAAAAGCCTTAAATTTCTATTTAATAAATAAAATTAAGCTGAGAAAAGCTGTTTAAAACACAACAGTTTTACTGTAAATCTGGTTTGGTTTTAGTACACACATATGGCTGTGTGTTTGCTCACTGGGTGCTGCCTGTCTCTCTCTCTCTCTCTCTTTCAGCAAACAGACCTGGTTTTGTCATACTTTGTTCTCACTCTTGCAGTTATCCTGTGAAAGCTTAATTTTCACACTACAAGTGTAAAATATCGACACTTTCAACTTGAGATTTAGGAAGGAAACAGAAACTGTCAAGATTTCTGCTTTTTGTCTCATTTTAAAAAGTGGATGGAAATAGATTGCTCTTTCGCATCATCCCAGCTGTCTTCTCTGTAGCTTCTGTGAGTTCTGGGTCACATGAGCTGTCTTCAATGAGATTCCAAAATGGCCTCTGATTGGGTAGGAAGACTTGGGAGATTATAAACTCCTGCCAAATAGCAAAATGCCGAATAGTTCAGAATAGCGCTGACTAGTCATCTTCTTCTCAAGTAACGAATAGCATATTATTTGTGGTACACAATCTGAAGATAGAGGGGGGACGGCTCAGGGGCAATGTGAGGAAGTATTTTTTCACAATGAGGGTTGTGTACACATGGAACAGCCTTCTTGAGGAGGTTGTGGGATCAAAAACAGTGTGGAATTCAAGAATGCATGGGACAGACATAAGGCAATTCTGGTGGGGGTATGAAAAAGGCTGTTGATTAACTAGGATCTGCAGCTTATACATTAGGTAGGGAAATGGAAAGACTAGGTGGGCCAAGAGGTCCTTAACTGCCGTCAAAGTCAATGTTTCTATGTTTCTATACAATTAAATACTGTTCATTTCTTGCACACCCCTATTGGCTACCTTTGCAACTCACCAGTTTAGCCACATCTTGAACCTGGTCTTAACTGTGGAGATTTAACTATTTGCACTTAGAGAAATCCTATCACATTGTGAGGAAGGGTACTGGGCTCCCATATTCAAAGGGGATGCATGGCGTGTCCCGGCAGAAAACAGAGATGTGCTGCACATCCCATACAATGCGTCACAGCACAATATTCAAAAGGCAGTGATGCAGGCCCCAAAGAAGAATGGGCCATGGCCCACAGATAATGTATATGGTGCAAGATGAGGAGGCAGTCCCATGAATGTGCCACACAGGAATAATCATTTGGACTGCACCCTGATGGGCCAGCCCTGTGCCGCATGATAGTCTGGCAGAAGCAGACCTAAATCTGCCAGCCATCCACAGGCAGGCTGCAGAAGTGCAGACATGTGCACGGCATCCTGCCTGCCCCAGTAGGCTAGTCGCAACCCTCAGCCATTCCTGAGCCCTGATCGCTGGTAGATCCACCATGAACCCTATTCCATAGTGTAGTGGTAACCCTCCCATCCCCAAACCCCAATTGTGGGTGTCATACATGTACAGTATTCCCCACAGTCCCCAGTAGTCCAGTGAAATCCTCCCTACCCATCCTCAAACCACGATCGCGGTTGCCAAAATAAATTATAAGTATCCCCATGCCCTGGCAGTCTAATGGAACCCCTTCCCACCCATCCTCGATCCCTGCTCGCAGTTGTCAGAATAAAATACATGTATCCCCATGCCCTGGATGTCCAGTTGAACCCCTTCACATTCCCAATCCCCAACATTGTTAACTAACACCGCCAGCCCTGTTTCATAGTGTAGTGGCCCACCACCCAGCCACCCACATCCCACCCTGCTCTCCTGTCCCTGCCGGCCTGTCAGCTGGCAAGCAGCACAGCCCTCTGCACACCTCCATGGCTGCCCGCCAACTACACTGTCAATGATAGTGTACATTATAAACTACAATGGGCGGCAGTCTATACTGTACTATCATTAACAGTTCAGTCGTTGGGCAGCTGTGGTGGTGTGCAGAGGGCTGTGCTGTTCACCGACTGACAGGCCGTGCTGGGTTGGGGGTAGGGATGGACAAAGTGGCCTCAATTTGCTCTGCAGAATGATCTGTGGAGTGAAGGTGAATTTGTGGAGTGCTCCACAATGTGAAGCGGAGTATATAATGAGGAATACGAAGTCCATTGAAAACAATGACTTCGCACTGCTCTGCCTTCCCAAACCCTACTCCACCAATCTTTAAGGCAAAGTACATTGAAAACAATGGAGGGGTGTATCTGTGGTGTAGGTAGATTAGCTTGGAGAAAAAGATAGCGCTTTCTGTTTTGCTAATATTTTTCTTGTATAACTGTGTTAATGTACACACAGTAATATTTTCAATAATTCTTGAAATTCTTTTGCCGATTGTTGTGGTGCAGCAGTGCATAATTTTAGTTTGTTTAAAATACGTGGTTATATTACTGAAGTTTTCAATTTGCTACACATTACTTAGTGTGAGTGTGTGTGAGTATTTGTGATGCATGTCATTAAATCAGGTACCTTTTACTGTGCCCACAGTAATTTCAGCAATGTGAACCTGCTACCACTGCAGCTGCATGTGATTTGTACTTTTTGTGGTATCTTTACTGGTACTAGTACTAGTGACTGTTACTGCAGTAAACTGCCCCCTTCATGGCCCACCCCAACCGGCAAAGGTATTCTTTTCCAGATTTGAATTTCTGATGCTGAGCACTGGTTAGGTGTTGTGCTTTTGTGTCTGCATCTCTTCAGTGCACAGCACAATCTTAATCTGTCTGTGCATTTGCATCTCTTTAGGGCTCAATCTCCATCTGTAACTTAAGTCACAGTTGTTTCTTTGGCTTCCTTTCAGAGTACTGGACTGGTGTGGTGCATATCTCTTGCATCAACATTGTACTCATTAATATGCGTTTTTAAGTCAGGGCCATCATCACGAGTCACTCGTGATACAAATCACGTTCTTCATCATCACGGTCACAAATTAGGATTCACGTATCATGATCGAGTCACAAATCACAAAATTAATTTTATTACTAGTTACTTGCATGTATTGTAAGCCTATTTTGTAGTATCTCTCCAGGCTTCACCACCCCAACACCGTACTCATTAATGAGTAGTAGTAGTAGTAAAATTTTTATTCAATTGACAAGCAAAAGAATAGGAGGCTCAACTGAGACGAGCTCATTTCCAGTGAAGTCCCCAATACAAACATATATACATTCATAGTAACATAATCAAAAACACACACAAAAAAGAACAACAACAATCACATAAAATTATTTACAATAATACTCACATCCAAAACAACATTGACAACAAAGAGGACATTCATAAAGTGCAGTTAATATCCTATTTTAAGGCAAAGCATTCAAATTACTCATCATTTAGCCTTTTAACGGCTTCAAATTTAAACCAGTTTTTATTTCACCAAGATTAGGGCTAGAGCTATTTGGACTTAAGTAAGTTGGAAGTGAATTCCATAGGCTAGGATCCAGGTAGAAGAAATGTTCTCTACCCATTTCCGTCCTTCTTCTGGGTAGAACATATTCCATACCCTCCGCAGAGCGCAACCCTCCCCTAATTGTCCTGATCTGAAATTCATCACTAATATATTCTGGTACCCTACCCCTAACTGAGTTAACCATGTATATCAAAACATGAAATATCCTTCTGTCATTAGGACTCATCCAATTCAGAGATTGATATAACTCTTCTATGAGTTCTCTTAGGGACATCCAAAATAAACCTGGCTATCTTATTAAAGGAAATATCTATTCTAGCCAACTGAGTTGAAGTAGCCCCTATATAAATAATATCCCCATAGTCTAGTAAAGGAATCAGTGTAGCAATAGCTACCTGTTTCCTTACATTAACATCCATACAATTCCTAATTTTATAAAGTGCATAAGAGTTTTTAAATTGGGGAGTTTTTTGCTACAGCTCATTGAGGAAGTACAGCCATAGGCATTCGCTTTCCCATATGGTTTCATATTGGTTATCTCACACCGAATCACATTCTTCATCATCACGGTCACAAATGCAGTCACAAATTATGATTCACGAATCACGATCACGTCACGAATCACAAAATACATTTTTTTTACTAGTTACTTGCGTGTATTGTAAACCTGTTTTGTAGTATCTCTCCAGGCTTCACCCAATCACCTCCACTGTACTCATTAAAAAGAGTTTTTAAATTGGGGAGTTTTATGATACAGGCTCAGCTCATCGGGGAAGTACAGCTATAGGCATTCGCGATCCTTCCTGTACAGCATGTGAGTTACAGTACTGTAAGTAGTGGTGGATGAAGTGGCCCCAATTCGCTCTATGAAGTGATTCACGGAGTAACATGGAATCCGTGGAGTACTCCACAATATGAAGCAAAGTACTTTGCATCATAATGAGGAACGCGAAGTCCATTGAAACCAATGACTTTGAGTTATTCTGCCTTCCCCAAACCACTTCTCCACAAATTTTAAGGCGAAGTACATTGAAATCAATAAAATTCGCCTCACTTCACCTTGTAATTGAGCTCCAAATGAAATTCTGCAGTGATTCATGGGATTGCAGGTCACATGGGCTCTAGATTGTTCTGTACAGCCTCAGTTCTGGCCTAGGTAGTGTGTGTGTAGTGGCAGCTGGAGACAGTTTGCTCTCAGAGCTCTGAAATTCAAATCATCTAAAAGCTGTTAAAAAAGCCTTTTTGAGTCATTTTTTTTGCTCAAAATTTATTACATTGATTGTAGGAAACCCTTCTGTGCTCATATCATCGAGTGTTTATTGTTGTCTGTGGATTTTAAATGTTAATTTAGAACAGTCAGTCTGTGTACCGTGAAGTGTGATTTAGTGGAGGGGCATATTTGTGGTATAGGTGCATTAACTGGGAGAAAAAGGCAAAATGACAATGTGAAGTAATAATCACAAGGCAAAGTGAGCCTTTCCTATGGGGCACTTTATGGCACTTTGCAGGCAGAATTTAAATTTGCTGCATCTCTAGTTGGGGAGCGGGGAGGGATGTGGATGCCTGGGTGGGGGGGCCAGTACACATTGAATGAGGCTAGGCATGTTAGTTAACAATGTTCAGGGATCGGGAATGGGAGGGTGGTTCCTCTGGACATTCAGGGCATGGGGATACATGTATTTTATTCTTACAACCATAATCAGGGATTGGGAATGGGTTGGTGGGGTCCACTGGACATCCAGGACATGGGATTCACGTATTTATTATGACAACCACGATCACGGTCCGGAATGGGAGGGGGCTTCCACACTACCAGGGATCAGTGACATGAGTATTTCGATGTACACTGTGACTGCGTTTAGTGCTGGGTATAGTCCCAGACAGGAACAGAGATTGGGTGTGGGGGGGAGGGAATGCCTGGCCCAGTGCATCCTGCCAGGCACAGGCATGCAAATGAGCCCATAATGTGCATGCATATAGCCCGTGTGTGTCTTGCATGCCTAATGGTCTAATTTCTATTTTAAAGACTGAATATTGTCTTTGGGGGCACAGCGCATCTGGGATGCACTACTGCATCCCCCATTGGCGGTGTTCAGTCCATCCTCTGGGATGAGCCAGTGCATTGGCGGCCCCTTCCCTTTGCACAGCCCATCTGTGGTGCCATATTCAGACAGGATGCACAATCTGTTGGGATCACGCATCTTGTTTGAATATATAATTTGTTTGCGTTGGTCCAATCATTTGGGTGGCACAGCTACTGTAGTTGCACTACTCAGCAGCCCAGTTCCGAATATCCTGGCCCTGGATTCCATTTTTCAAACTTTGCCAAAAACAAAATTCAGTATTTTCTTTCCAGTATATCAGGGTCTTAGCCAGTATGAACAAATGTGCTCTCCCCATCCTCAGATCACACTGCTAGAGCTGGTCAGGCTGCGAAATCAACACTGCAACTTCCCTTTCCAGAAAAACGGCTGCCACTATTACACATCTATATAAAAACTGTTCTACATTTACCGAAGACATTTTCTTAATCTGGTTTAGCAATATAATTCATTGGTTACTGGCATAATTTTAAAATAGTCACATATGGTATGGAACACATTTCCTTTAAACTCAGTGGGGATGTACTTGGAGGAGGTGGGAGGTCTGGATAGTCGGCAACATGGGTTTGTGCCAGGTAGATCATGTCAAACCAATCTTGTGGAGTTCTACGAATTGGTAACATCAGAACTGGACAGGGGAAAACCTGTGGATGTATTATTCTTGGACTTCAGCAAGGCGTTTGACTCTGTCCCCCACAATGGTCTGGTGGAGAAACTGATGGGGTTAGGAGTAGGCCCTTTGATGGTCAAATGGATTGAAAACTGGCTAGCTGGATGCACCCTGAGAGTAGTGGTCTGTGGGGAGCTCTCAAACCCTAGAGAGGTTGGTAGTGGGGTACCGCAGGGCTCGGTCCTGGGTCCAATCCTGTTTAATACATACATATCGGACATCAGGGAGGGTATAGGGTGAAATGAGTCTCTTCAGTGGATGACTCCAAGATGGGAGCAGTAGTTGAGGGAGAAGAGGGAGGTTGGCCCTGCAAGGGGACCTGGACACCCTGGAAAGCTGGGCTCACACATGGAAATTAAATTTCAATATCACTAAGTGCAAGGTGTTGCATCTTGGTCGGGGAAACCCTAAACACAGGTACACCCTGGGAGGGGAGGCGCTGGAGGCCTCAATAGGGGAAAAAGACCTAGGGGTCATGGTGGATGCATGTATGAATAACTCTGAGCAGTGCAGGAGAGCGGCTAGCAAGGCAAACATGATGTTGGGATGCATCGTAAGGGGGACCACCTCTAGGAGCAAGGAAGTGATTCTGCCGCTGTACAATGGACTGGTTAGACCACACCTTGAGTACTGTGTACAGTACTGGAGACCACACTTGAAGAGGGACATACAGCTCCTGGAGAGGGTACAGAGGAGGGCAACTAAGATGATACGAGGACTAGGGGATTTGACGTATGAGGACAGACTTGAGGAGCTCTGCCTGTTTTCATTGGAGGAGAGGAGAGATGGGGGGACATGATTGAGGTCTTCAAGTACCTTAAGGGAATAAATAGGGTAAACATGGAGGGGATCTTTAGACTAAAGCAGGGAGGTATCACCAGAGGGCATGGTTTAAAGTTGGAAGGTGTAAGGGTGACGGGGGAAAAGAGGAGGAGGTTTTTCTCTGAGAGGGTGGTGGACCCTTGGAATGCACTGCCTGGTGAGCTGGTTCAGAGATCCACAGTGGAGGGCTTCAAGAGAGGGTGGGACAGACACAGAAAGTGGATGTATCAGATGATGGCCTGTCCCAGTGGGGTGGGGATGGATGATAGGAGTTTCTGGAGCACAAGGGATGGGAGGGCCTCAGCACCCAACTAAGGATCTAAGGTTCGGGCAGACTCGATAGACCGTGAGGCCTAATCTGCTGGCAAATAGTATGTTAGTATGAATTGTACATTACACGATATTCTGCTTCCAATTTTTTTCTTAAATTAGGAAAATGTAGCTGTTGAAGACAAGGAGCTGACAAACTCAGCAAATATATATATATGGGCAGAAAGTGAGGGAAAGGAAAATAAATTTAGAAGAGGAACTTTATTAAAAAAATTACTTACATGTTACCGTATGTTACCGGAAGTGCCAGTGTATATCTGAAGACTTATTAATGCTTTTGTATAGTTCCAGATTTCACATCTCTATTAATGACATCAAAACAGTCCTGCAAGCCACAGCAAGTCACCATAGACATTACTAGCTGCTTGGGACGATCAATGGCGGGCTATGGATTCCTGTTTCCAGATGAAAATCCACAGGGTGCTCCATGTTTCAATAGCACTATTTCAGCCGGTCCAGGGGTAGCCAGATTTGTTTTTGATTTCAAATCTGGAAATCCTGCTTGTGTTCCTACGGTTTCTGTAAGTATTTGCCCTATAATTGAATTTTCTACTTTATGCTTATAAGATAATCAATATTATTACTGTATGGGAATCTACTCTTTTAACCCTTTCATGTAAGCAGTTTCTTTAAGTTGATGTTACAAGTTAGCTATCAGTGCCATTACTAGTTTTTCTTTCTTTGAATACCACAGGATTATTAAGGCTGCTTTAAACTAATGCACTTTGTTGATATCCTGGAAAACCATTGTAAATATATATTCATATTCAATTCAGTTTATTTTTTCATAAGTGTTTTGAGCCTATCTCATCTCTTTTTTTATTACAGAGGACACTGATATAAAAACAGATTTTTTTTGATTCTCAGCTTCTCATCTCCTCCAACTGCTTGGCCCATCACTGAAGACACGGTCCTGTGTGTTAAACACCACTGTCATTTACCAAGGGAATTACTATAGTCTAGTATTTCATGAATAGAGAAGTGTTGCAGTTGTAGTTGCCTCAGTGGGGATCAAAGCAAGTGGAGGAGATAGTCTAAGATACAAAGATCCTGGCTCTATTTTAAAAGACACTGTTAAACTGGTCTATGGTGCAGCGAACCACCATCTGCAGCAAGCCTGAGTGCACCAGGGACCACGTGCCTGATTTTATAAAAAGTGGGGTCCCACTCCAAAGTCCTTGGGTTTCTCACAAGCTGACAGCTGTGCCAAAGAAATGGCACATGGGGAAATGTCACAAACTGTGGGATGGGCTTGTAGCTGTAGCTGCTAGCTTATAGCAGACCACTAGCTCACTGCATTGGTGGGTCATCCAGGGCATTACCTGGCTTGTGGGGGTGGTGAAAAGAGTCAGGAAGTGGGAGGGGTGGCAACAGCCTCTGATGGGCAAATGGATGATTGCCACTTTCAGTGCAGGTCCATTGGGGGGCAGATGCACCAGTGCCACCACAGGGGGGGTGAGGGGTCACAGGCTCATAGCTGACATGGAGCACTGGCAACTCCTGTGGTGGTTTCGCAGGTGTCTGGAGCTCTGGAGGCACCTTCCCCAGGGAGGCATAGATCACCCCCCATCCAACGATGGGTCTGGGAGTAGCAAACAGTGAATTAGGCCTACTCTGGGCTGGTCTAACAGCAGGAACAATGCACCCATGGTCAGGCCTTGCAAAATCCCACTTTAGGGGATATTGCAGCTCTGTCTTGGTGCAAGCCCCATTCCACCTTGGAGCACTGGTATGGATGTAGCAAGGAGGGCGCAAGGCTGGTTGGTGCAGGTGATCTCCCCTAGTGGCACAGGGTGCCTTCTAAAATTGTGGCTGTTGCAAGGTGCAGTGGAAAGAGCCCTTTGCAACAACTCTCCTTGATGTAAGCCCCTCAAACCAGTCCCAATCATTTTAAAATCAGGCCACCTGTTTCCTTGAGGATACTCTTAGTAATAAAGAGTAATATGAGATAGATACAGTCAATTAATGTAACTTAGTGAATTTGCATCTAATTGTAATATTTTACCAAGTTTTCCTGGATACTGGAAATCACCTAAATAAATGCAGCTCCTCAGATTGGTTGTAGGATTTCTGCAACACTGATAACTCTCTGCCATTCAAAGTGTGTAACATGTGTTGTATATAATGCAATGATCACTGCTTCCTATTCAAATTAAGGATGGACAAACCTTTACGGGCTCTAACTAACATCTGAAAGGTTCCAAAAGATGTTAATTTTTGGAACCCATAAATCTGTATTTATCATACTTTATTAAGTTCTGTATATGCAGATCATGTAAGAATCCCTTCTTTGGGTGTCAAATAACTGGAACTGTTATTTTTTTTTTTATTGGGAAGTTCTCTTCAGTTAAAAATTTCAGAAACATCCAAATTCTATGGGGTTTTGAGAGCTGTTTTACTTGTCCTTAATTTAAGTCACTCTGCTATGTCTCCAACCTGAAAATGTCAAATGAGTAAATAATCCCATTCTTTGTCTTCTTCCAACAGACTAACGCAACACATGAAACATACAGCATCAGTGTCTTGTACCAGTATAATGCAACTAATGGTGGTATTATCCAATATAATGATATATTGATGAACTATAGCTGCTCTTACCCCTTAATCCCTAACAGGTATGGCCATACCTATACACATACAGTAACATACTAACATGTTAATATAGTACAGTATGAAGGGATTCTCAGTCCATCATGTCAGTCCCCCTGTCCCCCCCTTCACAAGCAGGGATGAAATAAATAGGATGTGCAGTCGACTACCAATTTATAGGGATGCAGTATAGGGCAGTGGTTTAAGGCTCTGAGCTGCAAATCTGGAGACCTGGGTTTGAATCCCACAGCCCCCACTTGCATACTGTGTGACCCTGAGCAAGTCACTTAACTTCCTTGTGCTCCCAGGTCACACCTCTAAAAAAGCTTTCAGCTTAGTGTGCTACTCATGTTTTAAACAATAAAAAAATAGTCGAAACCACCAATTTTTTTTAAGATTTCACACAGAAGTACCCGGATTAAGTCCCAATGCTTTGCATTATAGACGTGATGCTCCCTTACAAAGCACCACGTCTATGACATGAAGCACCGTGGGCTTAGTGCTGGTACTTTTGTGTGGAACCCAAAACTAAATGTTGTTTTTTAATCTGCTTTTTGTAAATAGAAACACAGAAACATAGACTTTGATGGCAAATGAGGACCGCTTGGCCCGCCTAGTCTGACCATTTCTCTATCTGTTGGATCAGCTGCAGATCCTAGTTTTACCAACAGCCTACTTCCTCCTACCACCCACTAGAAATGCCTTACGTCTGTCCATGCACTCTTAAATTCACCCACAGTTTTTGACCCCATGACCTCCTCAGGAGGGCCATTCCATGTGTCCACCGCCCTCTCTATAAATACTTTCTCAATTTGCCCCTGAGTCATCCCCCTCTCTATCCTCAAATTGTGCCATTTTGTTCTTGCACATCTCTTTGTCTGAAAGCTGCTACCCTCTTGGACTTGATTTCTTCGAGGTAATTAAATGTTTCTATCATACACCCTCTCTCCCTCCTTTCCTCAAGGGTATATAAAGCTTTTTTTAGTCCATCTATGTGTTATCTCCTTGCACTGCTGGAGAAAGACTACTTTCTTTATTTATACCTGCCAGAGTGCTACCATGGTCTGTTGTCTCCTGTAAGTATTTTAGGTACAGCATGTATTCCTACTGTGAGCACATGTATCTGTGTGCTTTTGTAACCTCGGCAACCTAATAATTTCTTTGTAAGCAGAAACTTGACCCAGTTTACCTTAAGCACCTGTACCACTGAAGTTGATTTAAGAAGTGTTTATTTATTTATTTACTTAAAAATCGGTATCTAGGAAGGGCACACAGAGCCAAGGCTCATTTCCAGGTGTGACCCGTGGAAGAAGCAGAAAGGAAAACAACAGAAAAAAGATACAATAGAAAGATAATCACAGTAGAGTAACAACATAACAAAAACACATGCAGACTAGTAAATACACCTGTATTATTCATCTTAAAACAAAAAGATCTGCTTATGTAACTATTTAAACATGAGTCTTTGTATAAAGTTAGTAGCATAATGTATAATTGGTGGCATTAAAGGGAAGCATGAATGCATATTTTTTCTTTATCTGAACAGGTTTGTTTTACACAGAGTAACAGAACAATCTGTACAAACTAAAAATATATTCTAAGAAGCATGCTGCCTGTACGTGCACAATACTTAATTTAAAAAAAAATTCAATGTACAAAATCCAGATGGTACCCCTTCAGAATGCCTAGTCTGAACTTGCAAAAAACTGCTCTCAAGTTTGTTGTTCCACTGGATCAGGTATCCTTTTAATAACTATAACCTTTATTATTGTCTAGGATGTGGATTTTCTTCAAAATCCATTTGAAAAGCAATATCTTTCAGCCTTGCATGGCTTTTGATGTGTAAGTCCTGTGATTATTATAGGCAGTTTCTCATGAAATGTCTCCCAAAGCTCCTTAAAAGCCTACAGTTCATTCAGATCAATTTAATTTTCTTACATGGTTTTCATTCCTTCCTTTACCATTTTTGAGTGATTCTTGGTTTCATCAGTCGGCCGAATCACGATCAGCCTGATCACTGATGGCAAGGAGACCCATTCAACAGTCAGAAAACTTCACTTTAAATTTTTAACATGCCAGTATGAGCTGAGGTCCCATTGCTTTCTCCCCTTCTTGTGGGAAAACCACTCTGTGGCTTCACTTTATATATTGCTTAGTGTGTTATGGCCCATGAGAGGCTTATAGGTGATCACTGTGGAGAAATTCAGTGATGACCAGCACAGCTCTCCTCACATCTCCTTATCTGGCTACCAGTGGGATGACAGGGAGCATGCATACAGTGTTATGCCTGGGTTATGCCCCTTATTGTCCCATATATACTTCACATACACCTCACACTGTATTCCTGGTCTATTGTACTGTGATACTGCTATTTTGCATTAACCTATAGATATGAGCACACATCATACAAGCATGAGTGCTAGGAATGTGCTTTGCTGCTAATAAAAGCTAATATTGATCATGCATGATTCATTATACCTCACTATAATACATTTATCTAGATTATGTTTGCCTTTCATAGATATTCTATATATAATCTACCTAATTACTGATTTGATGACTTTGAGGGATCATCAATGATTATTGTATACTTACAGTATATGCTCATGTAATTATATGTAGTGTGTTAGCAGTTCTCTTTGTCTCTAAGCAAGCTGACAGAGAGAGAAAGCCTTTGTTATGTCTCTGTGTTTTATACTATACATAAACAAGAAATGCCACATGTAGTTTTGAACCTGTCAGCATTTCTTTTGTTTAAGGTATAATGCTAATGGAAGCATATTCTGTCTCATATGATACTCATTAGTAATTTGTTTCTAAGTCATTCTCCAATGGAGAATGGCTTAAGACCAATACATATTGTTCCTCATATCTGTAACTATGAGGTAATCCCTGTTGCTATGCTTGTTATCTGTAGTATATAGTTGTCTTCAACCAACTATAAGTAGGCTCTGGGCTCTGGACACTACTAGTTTGTCTCCAGAAGATTAGTACTCTAGGAGTATAGGGAGAGAAAACAAGATCTTAGACAACTTAAGATCTAAAATCCTGGAGATTATGTACATTATTCAGGAGAAGTGGTGAGAAACCCATCTCCCTTGTGATTTTCTTTGTCACTGCTTGGCGTAAGTAGTATAATAAACTTTATTAGTACTCCTTGCTTGTTCATGAATGTTTCTTGGCAGACTCTGAGACACAAGAATCTGTATTATTATTATTTACCCTACACACCAAGAGTGTTTAGATTACATAAGTGGTGATCGCGGCAGGACAACTAGTTTGCACTAGTGATCACCAACCTATTTTTCAAACAGTTTAAAGCTATCCCAAAACAGAACAACACAGTTAAACTGACTGCAACTGTCTTGGTAAACAAGCTAGTTACAAGGTGGAGGTTACCCCTAAAGGTAAATTCTGATTACAGGGATCCTGCTTTATAGCCTAAGTAATGCAGGAAATTCTGGATTTGTTATAGGTAAAACAAAAGTTTCATATCCCGTACAACCCACAGTCATCAGGACAGGTGGAATGGGCTAACAGGCAGATCAAAGTTATGTTATAATAAACTTGTTCAGAAAACCCAAAAGGACTGGAATTCATTATTGCCTTTACTCCTTATGGCAATAAGAGGGACACCATCTGCAGGTACACAGCGTACCCCATTTTTCAAATCATGACCGGACATTCCATGAGACTCCCAGAACATTTACTTCTGAACCTGTGTACTGCCACTGCTGATGGAACATCAGTAGATGAATATGCAGTATACTGTACGTGTTTTCCCTGTTATCCAATATGGTGGCCAGCCAAAGTGGTGAGAGGAAGATTATGCCAGTTGTCATATCGGGTTCTCTGTATAGAACCAGCTTCACAGGTATGGGTGGGTGACTAGTTGGTGTACTGGGTTTGGGCAGTTCAGGGGGTCCCAGCTCTACCATCATTCACTGACCGAGATGGTGATCAGCAGTTGGGGGGGTACCACTGGACACCAGGGTCACTTAGATACATGGACTGGCAGCAGGATGGTTGCCAATGGATCCCTGGTTGACAGGGGACTGTATGGGCTGTAGGCAGGTGTGTGTGTGTGGGGGGGGTGCTTGTCACTGAGGACTTGGAGATAGCACTGAGAGGGGTGCTCAGTGCATGAGGGGGTACCACTAGATACTGGGGATTACATACACATTTCATGGATGAGTGATCAGGGGCTGTGATGGTGCCACTAGACAACAGGGATGAGTTCTTATTAACAAGGATGGGTGATCAGAGGGTGGGGGGGGCTGCCACTAGGCACCTAGGAAGTATATTGACATTGATTACTCTGACTGGGAAGTGCACCAGCCACTACAGGCAGGCAGTTAAGGACTTAACTTCTGCAGAAACAGGCTGGACAGGAGTAGTGTCATCACTCACTAATAGGGACAGGAACATCTTCACTGTTTCTTCACTGTTTTCAGTTACTGCAGAGCACATTAACAGATGCCGATTTAAAGAAAACCACAAAACCAAACAGCATGATATTTTCAGGAAACACTAATCATGACAAAGGGAATTGAATTCCCGTGTTTATTGTAAACCTGTAAAACACTGACATTTGATTTAAAAAAAAATTGCACTCAAGTAACTTCTGGAGTTTTCCATTAGCTTTTTGCAGTCATCTCAAAATATAATTATATACATTTCAACAGTAATGCTATATATTTTCCAAATAAAGGGGATCCCAATATCAGTTACATTTCCATACAATGAATTGCACATATTTTTTATATTAGCAGATATGTAAGGGGGAGAAACAAACAGCAAGGGAGGACTGGGAGACAACAAGAGGCAAAGAATTGCAATATTGTTGGGTTGATCAAGTCTGAGGTCTCACAAGAAAATTGGGTCATGCAACCAGACAAAGAAGAGACAGAAAAAGGAAAGAATAGATCCTAGTATTTAAGCACTTTCTCCATAACAACTGGAACATAGCCCTATTCCACCCCGTCACATACACCCCATCCTTAAGAGGGAACTTGTTTTATTAAGCAGGTTTCCAAAATGTTTTATTCTCTAATAACATTTGCTGCTTTCAGCAGTTAAGCACATAAACATCATCTGTCTCTTTTTTTAACAGTACAGCAAACAGTAAAGTTCAAACCCATATATTTGTTTTTCAACTTTCAGAACCCTCAAGTCCAGATCCATATCTTGACAGAAAATCAGCATTGTTATTTTCTTTACCAGATTTGAGTGTCATAGTGAATTTAAATATTTGTAGTGCCAGGTACCACCTTGTGATTCCGGAGTTTTTATCTTTCATCTGGTTATGCCAACAGAGATGATTGTGATCAGTTACAGGAACAAAGTCAGTTCCTAGTAAATAAAACTTAAGGGACTCCATGGCCTACTTTGCTGTTAACTCTCCTTTTCAATAGTGGATTACCTTTTCTCTCTCTGTCATGCAACTTCCTACTTATGTGCAGAATGGGATGTTCTGTCCCATCTACATTTTGAGTCAGTACTGCACCTAGGCCTACCTCTGATGCATCTGTTTGTAACAAAATGTTTTCTCAGAGTCTGGGCTTTAAAACAGGGGCTGAACATAATGCAGCCTTAATGGCTTGAAAAGCTTTATCACGCCTCCATGTCCATTTCACATTATTTGAGTACCATTTTTATGGGCAATGTGAGAGGCCAGTAAGGAAGGCTGGGAGGATACTGGGATGCATAGGAGAGGCATCACTGGTAGAAAACAAGAAGTTGTTATCCCTCTGTACAGACAGCTGGTGAGACCCCATCTGAGTACTGCATACAGCTCTGAGACCCAATCTCTGCAAAGACATAGATATGATGGAGGCAGTCCAGAGGAGGGTAAGTAAATGGTGCAGGGTCTGCATCAGAAGACATATGAAGAGAGACTTAAGGAGCTTAATATGTATAGCCTCGAGGAAAGGAGGGAGAGGGGAGATGATAGAAACTTTCAAGTACCTTAAAGGAATGAAGAAAGTCCAAGAGGGTAGCATATTTCAGTAAAAGAGGTGTGCAAGAACAAGTGGTCACAATTTGAAGATAGAGGGGGGACAGCTCAGCGGTAATGTGAGGAAGTATTTTTTCATGAAGAGGGCTGTGGATGCATGGAACAGCCTTCCTGAGCAGGTTATGGAGTCAAAAACAGTGGTTGAATTCATGAATGCATGGGACAGTCATAAGGCAATCTTGGGGGGTGGAGGTAGGAGGAAGTAGGCTGTTGGTTAACTAGGATCTGAAGCTTATCCATTAGGTAGGGAAATGGGCAGAATGGGTGGGCCAAGCAGTCCTTACCTGCCATCAAATTCTATGTTTCTATGTTTCAGTGAGGAGAGTAGCAAACTCTGCAAAGTTGAGAACAAATCTTCGATAACCAGCCAGCCCTAAAAGTGTCCTGACATGATTCTTTATTTTAGGTACACAGCTGTTAGCTACCACTTCCATTTTAGAAATCTCTGACTTACCTTCTCCATTTCCCAACACATAGCCCAAATATCTGGTTTTCTGCATGCCCAATCCACATTTGGTAGGATTAATAGTTAGACCTACAGGCTAAATATTGCCCACGGAAGGCAAAATTTCACCAAGGCAAAATTCCGGCTTCTGAGGGAAAATTTCACAAAGTGCTCTGTGATGCATGTTTGCACACTTCACCAGCACTCCATGGGTGAAATTTAAATTTGCTGCATCACGAATCATAAGCATCTCATGACCGTGCATATATCGGAGCATGACCTCACTTCTGCACTTTTCCCCCCTCCAAAACAATTTTGCCACTTTATAAGATAGATAACCCATTCTGTGGTGTGTGGTCATGCTCTGATATAGCACGCCTT
Organism: Neoceratodus forsteri; assembly: GCA_016271365.2. Lineage (NCBI taxonomy): Eukaryota > Metazoa > Chordata > Ceratodontiformes > Ceratodontidae > Neoceratodus > Neoceratodus forsteri. The sequence continues at coordinate 1,128,927,292 of CM057451.1, forward strand.
AAGTGGTTGATGCACTTGGCCTGCAGTCTCATGCATAACAATGCACACTAAGGCATGTGTATAGCAGAGTGTGACCGCACAACTCAGAGTGGGTTATCTATTATATATGTATATACTGTATATATATATATATATATAATATTAATTATAGGGCATAGTCACACCCCTATATTTAGGGTTGAGTAGGCACTTCTATGTTAAGGTCAAAATTTTGTGCATTAATAGCTTTGGACCCGTTCAATGGATTTGCATGAAATTTGTCATGTTTGGTGGGCATCATAGCTCTCTTGATTTACCAAATTTCATTTTGGTCAGTCTTACAGGTTTTGCTCACCAAAATGCTGAAAAATGTATTTTTCGCCAGTTATGTGGGCAGATTTTTGTATTTTGTCCATGATGCTGTGCAGCCATTGTGTGGTGTGCCACTCTGTGACTTGACTCATTTGAAAGAGCTTGGGTCAAGGAACACGTCGCTTTTTGTTTGGTGAAAAAATATTAATCCGTTCAAAAGTTATGAAAGTTTAAGTTCCCATTATAAGTCTAAGAGAAAATTTATATGGATATTTTGTGGAAGAAGATTGGGGTTTTGGCCATCTGGTCCATCCTCACAATCAAAGAATTTGCAGGCTCATGATCAAAGAATCTGTGATCATGAGGAATTCTTTGATCGTGGAGGCCACCATATTGTTTTGAGTTTGCCGTCAGAAGGAATCAAATATTTGGCTAAGGGATGACTTGAAGTAAAATTATGATGGATTTTACCTAGGGTCATCCCTCTATCCAGCCATGCCTGTGGTTTCTTCTAAAATGTCAAAAATAGAGTTTTAAAATTTTTAGTTCTTTGATTGCGAACTTGTAAATTATTTGATCATGAGCCTGCAAATATTTTGGTAATGAGATTCTTTGACCATGATCTTTGATTGCAAGGTATGTACCAGATGGCCAGATTAAAAATCAAATATCTCAGCCCAGGGGTCGCTTATTAAGACAAACTAGGATGGGTTTTGCTCAGTGGGCTTTGTTCTATCAAGTCATGCCTGTGGTTTCATTTATTTCTCTCAAAAAATTGAGTTTTAGCATTTTTTATTCTTTGATCGCAACCTTGCAAATTCTTTGATCGTAAGATTCTTTGACCACGATCTTTAATCGCAAGGTCGCGACCAGAAGGCCAGATTAAGAAATTAAATACCTCTGCCCAGAGCTTACTTATTAACACAAACTATGATAGGTTTTGTGCAGAGGATTCCATTCTATCGAGGCATGACTGTAGTTTCATGTATTTCTGTGTAAAAATTTAGTTTTATAATTTTTTATTCTTTGATTGCAAGTTTGCAAATTCTTTGGTTGTGAGTCTGCAAATTCTTTGATCGTCAGATTCTTTGATCACGATCTTTGTTCATGAGGGAGGGACTAGATGACCAGATTTGAAACCTAATTTTACCAACTTTTAAAATTAAATATTTCGGAAATTATTTGGTCTTTTAACTTGAAATTTGGAGGGAGGTGACGGGATGTCCTCTAGATGTGAATTGCCATGTTTAGGTGTCAGAAAATACATTTGTTGTATAGATATTGCATGGCACAGATTACGTTTTGCAGAGAGCATTTTGCGTTCTGGTAGTATCTTGTAATTTATAGGGTTGCTAGCCTTACTGCCATGGACATTCTTTTCAGTTGTTAGCTGTGTGACATGTAAACAGGTGTGGAATTCTGCCACTCCGACAAAAGAAAATCTCAAACTTTAAAATGTTATATTTTGGAAACGGTTTGGTTTTTTACAATCAAATTTGGAGGGTGTTGAGGGAATGTCCTGTACATGTGAATTATGCTATTTAGGTGTTGGAAAATTAATTTGCTGCAGAGATACTGTGTGATTCATTTTACATTTTGTGTATTGTGTTTTGCATTGTGGTACTGGCTTCACATTGCCCCACACTCCCAACCATATGCGCCCACCAATACATATGATATTCACTACTTCTACTGTTATGTTAGGCAGAAATTTGCAAGTTGGTGGGAGTGCCCACTACCTTGCGTGACTTTCTACTATTCTATTCTTTCTCAGAAAGTAAGAAAATTCTATGCCAAAAACTTAATTAATGCATCATTTAGGGTTAAAACACAAAATGTCAGGAAATGAGACCTTTAGAGTTGCCCCTCCCCCTTGTGGACCCACCCATCATCCTGAGATTGACAGATGATGGGGTGTGTCATTGGGGTTGTGATGCCTAAATGTCACCCCATTCTTCTTTACTGTGGCTTGTGAATATGATTGCACATGGAATGGGGTAACATTTAAGCCTCACAACCCCAGTGACACACCTTGTCATCTGTCAATCTTGGGATGATGGGTGAGTCCATGGGGAGCAACCCTAAAGGTCTCATTTCCTGACTTTTGTGTTTTAACCTTAAATGATGCATTAACAAAGTTTTTGCATACAATATATAATGTGTGTGTGTATATATATATATATATATATATATATATATATATATATATATATATATATATATATATATATATATATATATATATATATATATATATTTATTCTGTTGGCACAGTAGCACCAGTATAGTTACAGTTCAGTGCAAACTTTTGTTAAAGTGAGATTGTTACTTTGGAACTGTTCAACAGAGTTGCATGAAACTTGGCATGCATAATCTCTAGGATTGGTCAATTAATGTGCCAGATGTTGTGTGAATCTGTTTTGTGGGTGATACACAGTGTCAAAACATCCTAAATGTACTAGTCTTTTGACATTTCTTTCTTTAGATTGTGGTCTGAAATTTTCAGGGTAGAAGACCTTTGCCTCACATATGTGCCTTTTGAAGGTTTGGTGAAAAAGTATTAATCCATTCAAAATAATTACATTTTTAATTTTACCATTATTTCATAAAAGTTAAGTGTTCTGCATGAAAATACTTTTGTTTTCACAGAGAGGTATCTTGTTTTTGCAGGCAGAGTCACATAGTGTAGCAGGAAGCCTGGTGTATTTTCACAGAGCTCTGTAGCGTTCACAGGACAGTGATCTTGTTTTTGCAGGTGCATACCTTGTTTTTGCAGAAAGGTTAACATAGTGTCACAGGGAGTCGGGTATATTTTTGTAGAGCTCTGTTGTGTCCACCATCTTGTTTTTCCATTAGTGAGAGACAAAATAAAGAAAACATATAAAAATGAATCGAAGAAAAACAAACATCAGAACATAGCTCAACAGGGATGTTTAGCCACATTCTGATGTTTGTTTTTAATATTTTTCAGAAATACATTTTTGGGAACACGATATCTCTGGTGCCAAGGTTACGAGACGACCCTTCTGACATGTTCTCAATATGAAAATAGCAGGATTTTCTAGACTCCTGCAGCCACAGCTAGAACCTGTGCTGCCAGCTGTGGAGTCATCATTGAGCATCCCCTTTTCTCTGTTGTCTACTGGGCCCCCATATCTGCCTTTCAATTTCCCCTGTCTCTGGTGTCTAGTGGCAACCCTCCCTTCTTATGCTGTCTGGTGTCTAGTGGCACACACCACCCTCCCATTGCCCTGATTTTATATTTATTTATATAATCTGACACCAGGATGCCAAATCCCAGTGTCAGATGCTCCCCCTGCAGTCCCATCAGTTATTGTTTGCTGGCATCGGGGGAGGTGGTCCAGTCCTCGTGTCAGCAATGGAAGCCCACTCTCCCCAGTAGTGTGGGACACTGGGGAGCCCACTCCCAGTGTCCTGAAATATTCATTTATTTGTACATTAGAAAAAGAAAGCAGTCCCATGACATCTTTTTACTTTTTACTTGTTTTTTACTCTGAAAAAAGAAAATGTTCCCTTGTTGTCCCCTCTCCCATGCTGACCCTCCCACTGAGGACCCACCAGCACACTCTATACTTGCCTGTGGAGGTCATGCACTATCATCTTCTGTGCATCTGCTGTACAGATTTGCTGTCTCCTTGAAGTGGATATCTGATGCTTGAAAATATGGCAAGGCACACTAAGGCATGGTATGTATGTGTGTATATATATATATATATATGTATATATATATATATATATATATATATATATATATACACACACTGTATATATATATATATATATATATATATATATATATATATAGCACACTATAGTTAGGGTCAGTATGGCATTTCTTTGTTAGAGCCCGATTTCATACTTTCATAACTTTGCAACTATTTAATGGTTTTACACACATTTTGGATGTGCAGTCTCTAGGGTAGGCCTGTTTACATTCAAAGTTTCATTCCAGTTAGAATTGTGGATTCTGAGACCCAGACTGCAAAACATCCCAAATAGTTGCCACTTGTTGCAGGTTTTTTCTCGTTGCACTGTGCAGTGACACTGTTGAAAATTGGTCTGAAATTGTTATGGTAGGACAAACTTAACAACGAATAGACCAGAGTTTATTTGATGAAAAATATTAATCTGTTCAAAAGTCATATAATTTTTAAGATCCCATTATTTTCAGTGGGATTTTATATTTCAAGATAGCTGCATGGTACAAGGATTCTGGTTCATCAGGGTCCAGGGCCAATCCTGGTTCATGAGAAAAATCCTTCTTGTTAGCTGCCATCTTGTCTTTAGATTTCCCTTCAATAAAAGTGTAATAACTCTGCCCTGAGATGTCTGTCTCACACATCAAAGTGTGATTTCTGCTCACCAGGGGTGGATGAGCTGTGTTGTGTGCTTTCCTGCATTTGTATGCCCTCAGACCAATTTTCATTACTAATTTAAATCTTTGTTCATCACTCACTAAGTTCCTTGTTCACCATCCTGATTCATCACGGGAGAACAAGGAAACTGGCTGGCAAACAAAAGGATCCCCAGTTTGATAATCTGGTCTGAAATTTCCAAGACCCAATGACCAGACATGGGATTTTTGTTGGCCAGTTGATTTCTTTGTTTGCCAGTGATGAACCAGGATGATGAACAAGGAATTTGGTTGATGAACAAAGATACCGGTGTGGGCATCTGGTTGTGAATTTCTCAATGAGATGGCCAGATCAGGAATCCTTGTTTGCCAGCCAATTTCCCTGTTTTCAGTGATGAATCAAGATGGTGAACAAAGAATTCAGCTGGTGAAAAGGATTCCTGTCTGGCCATCTGGTTGTGAAACTTTCTGTGCCAGATGGCCAGACTGGGAATCCTTGTTTGTCAGTGGATTCCCTGGTTCACCACTGACAAATCTTTTGCTCATTTGCTGATAAAATTTACATTGGTTCCATAGTTATAACATTCTGAAGTTTAGAAACTTCCTACAAGATAACATTGTGTCATTTACAATACCTTTCAGTGGCTGTATCTTGAAAACATTTAGAGATGTGGATTTTTCACTAAGCGCAGCTTAGTACACCTGAAGGTGTACTAAGCAAGTATGCAGGTTGTCAGGCCTGATTAGAAATGCCTTGGGATATTTTCCAGTGTTCCTGTGTGTACTGTGATATTATGCCATTTGCAGCACAAGGATTACTTGTAATGTCTCTAGCCCTGTGCTCTGTTGCTACACTTATGGACAGATGGGATCACATGGCCTGGGCCCTGCACTCCCTCATATGGACACCATTATGCAGTAATGGGAGAAAAGGACCCTCCATTATGCTGTTATGGAAGCACAGGACCCTGCGCTACCACAAATGGATACCACTATGGAGTTATTGGAGCACAGGGCCCAGAGGGTCCCGTTTTCCCACAGGGAGATGAGGATTAACTATAATGTTGTTACATTTATGATTAGGTAGGAGCATGGGCCTGGAAGGCTCTGTGCTCCCACATGAAAATCAAGGACAATTACATTATGCATGCATAGGAGCACAGGGCCAGGAGGACCCTGTGCTTCCACAACACACTATGGACTGATGGTCCTGTACTCTCACAACCAAATAAAGGTAAGATTACACTGTCCGAAAAAGTAAGGAAATTCATTGCAAAACACTTTGTTAATGCATCAGTTAGGATTCCTATTACAGTCACAAAAGTATGAAAAATAGGTATTCCCAACCCTACCACCCACACCCAACCCCCCTACATGGTGTTGGGAGGGTGTGCTGTAGAATCATTAGACCTAACTCTCACCCCATTCTCCTATACTGTACCATCTCAGCTTCCTTACAAATGGAATGGGGGTGAGAGTTAGGGCCTGGTGTGTGGAAGGTGGGGGCGTGGGTGTGTGGGTAGTAGGGTGTGGATTCCTAACACAAAATTTCCATACTTTTGCCAATGTAATATGAACCCTAACTGATGCATAATAGAGTTTTTTTGCAATGAATATATATTATACTGGCATGGTAGTGGCAGTAGTGTTAGGGTTACATGGCCATTTCTATATTAAACCTCAAATTTTGCACTTTAATAGCTTTGGAACCATATGACCATGACCGATGTGGCCAAAGTGTTTCATGCAACATCTGGTGCTGCAGATCTCTGGATCTGGCAAGTTTTGTTCTGATCGGTGGTGCATGTGTAGAGCTGTGGAGTTCCAAAAACTGTGTAATTTACCATTTAGATGCAAATTCTTTGCTCATCCGTATCTCCTAAACGGGTTGGGGTCGGGTCTGAAATGTTCAGGGTATATGGGGTCTGGGCTGCAGATGAGCCTTTTGAAAGTTTGGTAAAATATATTAATCCATTCAAAAGTTATTAAACATTAAAATTTCTCATTGTAGCCTATGGGAAAAATATATGTACACCTTGAAAGTACTTTTGGTTTTGCAAATGGGAAAGTGAAAGCAGTGTGTAATGCTTCTGCAATTGTTTTTAGTTAATGACAGGGGGAAAAATGCTGTAATTCAAAAAATATTGCCCCTTGGTAAACACCAACAGTTGTATTTACCCAATCAGGGCCCAAGGAATATGATCCTGGTGTTAGATTTTAAAAACAATGGCCAGAAATATGTTTATTTAATTTGGCCATTGGAAGAGTCACAAATTAGCAACACTACTTTAGTGAAAGCAATAGTAATGTCACAAATCTGCAACACTTTCATGAAAGCTTTTGCAAAATTTCAAAAGTGTCACAAATTTGAGACTGTACTTTGTCAGCAATGCCTGTTTCTTTGCCATGGCACAGCAAATAAATGGTTTGCTCTGATGGGATGAACTTTTCAGGGTACAAACAGAATGCTCAACAGATGTGCCTTTTGCTAGTTTGGTCAAAATATAACAATCAGTTTCTTACTTATGATGTTGAAGTTACATTATTTCCCATAGGATAACATTGTGATAGTCAGGGTACCTTTGGAGGCTATATTTGGAAACGGTTCAAGATACTTACTTGTTGTGTTAGGCAGCTTAGTACACCATAGGTGTATTAAGCAGATATGCATGTTGCTAGGGCCTGTTTCCAGTAAAAAAAAAAAAAAGAATAAATGGGCATACCGTGACTGTGATACTGTGCCCTGCATTCACAATGTGACATCTGTACTACTTGTCCTACATGAAAATGAGTCCCACGTATAAATATGCATCTACGGAAACATTATGGATTGATGGGACTGCATAATTTACTCATGCGTCTATGGAGGGATGGGTGCACAGGGACCTTCGTTCCCATAATAAAATAAGGCAAATCACAAAGTGTAGAAACACAGAGCCCTTTGGGCCCTGTACTCCAATCAGGAGATGAAGATTAACTACAGTGTCTCTGCACTTATAGATAGATGGGTGTGCATGGCCCGGGTGCCTTGCACTCCCATAAACAACTATGGCTATGGTGATACTTTCACAAAAAGTAAGAAAATTAATTGCAAAAACTCCATTGATGCATACGTTAGGGTTGATATCACAGTGCCAAAAGTATGGAAATTTGGTGCTAGGGCTCACAATCCTAACTCCAGATTCCCCCACACACACACACACACACACACACACACACACACACACACACACAAAGGAAGGAGCAAGACAACTGAACCAATCAGAGACAACCATCATCAGGGAAAAGAGAGACCATAGAACTCAATGAACATACCACAAGAGACATCCATCATCATGGTTCATGAGCTGTATGAGTTCTGCTGGCATGCAACTCTCTTGGGGAAAAACCTGTGCTGCCATGCAAATGTCACCATTACATGATGTTGTAGTGCAGGGTCCTCTGGACCATAGGACCCTGCAAAATCTATAGTCTAGACAAATTTACTCTGGGACTACACGGTATGCAGGACCCTACAGTGCATAGCATGGTAAAAAGTATGTTTCTGTTGATGTGCAGGGTCCAAAGGACCCTGCACTCCGACAGTATTGAAAAAATATGGCTTACAGTACAGTCTTTACAGTAACCTGTGCTTGCACAGCCATAAGCAAATGTATGGCTGTGAGTGAAGATGTGTTGGTGTACACCCAGATGCTTTGAAACCACGGTGGAAGCACCACTACATGTCATGTACTGCAAACTGGGATCCATGACAGTTGGTTGACAAATTTGTTGTTGACTGACATTACAGCAACTTCTTTATGTGGATCGCATTATGGTAAATGTATGTTTCTGTAGGAACACTGGGTAAGAACTCATGGTGACTATCTCTGATTGGATGTGTTGCCATGCTCCTTCCTCTACTTGCATGTGTGTGTTTTTGTGCAATGAACATATATATTCATTGCAAAAAAACTCAGTTAATGCATCAGTTAGGGTTGATGACACATCTACCATTGGTATGAACTGTTCTGATAGTAATATTATCCTAAGCTCCTCCCCAGGTACTGCAAATAAGACTCACCAGTTAAATAGTCAGTGACCACGCCCAACACCACTAGCGATGCAATCACAGATAACATCAACAACAAACAAGCATTTGTCAATGCCGAATGTTCACTTGCGGGTAGTTGCAGTGGTGTTTGGCATGTATGGTGCTTTACCCTAATGCCCTGTGCGATTGCTGGTATTTGCACAACAAATTGTCAGCATGACCTTTTTGTTACCCCCATTGTGCGCTACATAGGCGGAAACACGTTTTGAGCAGGATGTGAAAAATGACAGCTGTACTGCTCATAAGGAAGTGTGGTAAAATGTCAATGTTGAAAATCTGGGTGGAAATATTGAAAATTGGCAAACCTCGACGTGCGTGGGAACTGCACAATGCACACTCGTAAAACAGTCATTTTGGATTTTTCACCAAATTTTCAACATTGCCATTTTAAAACCTCTGCTAATGAACAGTGTCACTGTGATTTTCTTACTGTGTCCCATACATTGATTCGCACCGACTGCGTTAATTGTGTCACTATGGGGGGGAAAGGCGTTTTGGGCAGGATGTGAAAAATGACAGCTGTACTGCTCATAAGGAGGTGTGGTAAAATGGCAATGTTGAAAATCTGGAGTGAAAATATTGGAAATTCACAAACTTACGAGTGTGTGTAGGAACTGCACAACGCACGCTCATAAAACAGTTATTTGTAGGAATGTTTTCACCAAATTTTCAACATAGCCATTTTAAGATCTCTGCTTATGAACAGTGACACTGTGATTTCCTTAATGTGCCCCATACACTGAGTTCACACACCAACTGTGGCATTGTGTGCTACAGGGGCGGAAACACGTTTTGGGCAAGATGTGAAAAATGACAGCTGCAGTGCTCATAAGGAGGTGTGGTAAAATGGCAATGTTGAAAATCTAGAGTGAAAATATTGAAATTCGCAAACTTATGAGTGTGCGAGGAACTGCGCAATGCAGACTCAAGGAAAAAGTCATTTTTAGAATTTTTTCACCAACTTTCAGCACAGACATTTTAAGACCTCTGCTCATAATCAGTGCCACTGTGATTTTCCTAATGTGTCCCATACATTGAGTTCGCACACCGACTGCACCATTGTGTGCAACATGGGAGAAAACATGTTTTGGGTGAGATGTGAAAAATGATAGCTGTACTGCTCATAAGGAAGTGTGGTAAAATGCCAATGTTGAAAATCTGGAGCGGAAATATTGAAAATTCACAAATGTACGAGCGTGCTTAGGAACTGCGCAACGCACGCTTGTAAAACAGTCATTTTTAGGAATTTTTTCACCAAATTTTCAACATGGAGTTTTTGGGACCCCTTCTCATGAATGATGTCACTGTCATTGTGTTATTTGAGGCTGAAGGGTGATTTCACGCAGTGACTGCGCAGTGCCTGCGAAATCACCCTTGGCCTGGACTACTTCATGACGATGAATCATTCATGAGAAGGTGTCCCAAAAACCCCACGCTGAAAATTTGGTGCAAAAATTCCAAAAAATGACTGAGATATGCAATAAAGTTGAAACCCCCCTATGTAGCCCATTATACAGCTTACCGGCATTTCCTCAGTTCGTGGTCGGCTTTGAAGAGTGCAGACGGTTCCCGGGTCCAATCAAGATTGTCGCGCCAGAGTCCAGAGGTATAGGGGTGGGAGTGTGGGGAGGCTGTGTGCGAGTGGGTGCGGGCGGGTTGTGGAGGGGCTGGGACGCGCTGCTGGACCGCTTTTATTTTACAGGTTTAAAAAAAAGACAATGTGGGACGTTTGCCATGCTGGGGTGGGCTCCAGCATGGCACAAGATGTGGGGGGCAGAGGGCCGACGGAGGTTGGGAAAACAAACAAACCTTTGCCACGCTGGGGTGGGCCTAGCGGCAGCAGGATGGCTTAGGGGCCGTGGAGCCGACGGGATTGGGCACCTGTCGGCAAAGCAAACAATGTTTACCATGCTGGGGTGGGCTCTCAGCGTGGCAGAAAAACTTTGGGGCGTGATGCGCGTGGGGGGAGGGAGCACGTGACGCAAGGAGGGGATGGGTGGAGCTCAGTATGGCAGTGGTGTTTTCCTTTGAAGCAGAGGAACACCGCTGTCATACTCAGCTCCTGCACCCATTGGTGCAGGACTGCCACGCCTGCTCAAGGGAGCAGTGCATTGGATGGGAGAAGCACACCTCCAAGTGTGCTACTCTCCCAAAGCGTTCCTTGCGCATGCACGCAAGCGAACGTAAAAAGGGGAAGGTTCAACCAGTAGTGTACATGACAATGAAAATATGGAAACTCTAGAGGAGAATACTGCAGGGAACCCAAATATAGAACAGAAATTTATACTGTAAGATTCTATCACCAAATATACTGACAGATTCTCCGCAACGGGGAATAAAGAGAATATAGCCAATTGTAGTTATAGTGGAGCAACTATAGAAGATATTACTAGGATGTTGCCAAGTATCTTACAAAATGTCAAACCCCTCAAAACTATAATTCTACATGCAGAGGTATTAATGATCTTAGCAAACCGGGGATAGGAGAAACTATTAAGAACATGCAACAGGCTGTCAAAATTTTAAAAGAACTAAATGTCAGGACTATTGTATCAGAAGTTCTACCTCTACCGCAGGAAACTAGGAGAAAAAAACAATAACATCAAGGCCTGTAACAACTGATTACACAGATGGTGCCTCATGAATGACATCACCTGCATTACAACTTGGGAGAAATTTGCAATGACAATACTCTGTTCTGTCAGGACGGCTTACACTTAGGCAAGGGAAGTACTAGATTATTGGGTAACATATCTCACCAGGACTTAAGTAATACATGTGAGTGCATGCCGATGTCCTTGCTGAAAGAGTCTGCTGCGGGTGCAATGAATATGGTGCCGGCATGTATTTATTTACTTTTTTTTGCTCAGTGTGTTATCCAATTATTTATATACTTGTCTGCACTTTATTGGCTTCGTTTTAAAGCACATCTCCTGAATAAAAATATCTGAGAATATCAGCATATGGTAAGCTGTTTATTTACATATATATTAGGAGTTATTTGGGTTTGTACAATAGCATTTCTTTGTGTTGCTCTTTGAACCCCCCCCCCCCATTTGCTTCAGTTGTTACAGCTATTGGCACCACACTGGACACCAGGACTGTTATGAGCCCCACATTTTGGTTTGCTTCTTAAATGGTAGCGACAGGTTCCAAAAAATAAAAATAGGGGGTGGAGGAAGAAATAATATGGAAAACCAAAACAAAGGATTTAAAAGGAGAGTTAAACAAACTAGAAAACCCAGCTTAGCTTTCTTTGTTAACAAATGCTAGAGCTTAAACACAATAAAAAAGGCTAATCTTGAACTCATCTTAAAACAGAATAACACTGATATAGCTGCAATCACAGAAACCTGGTGGGGGAACCTTACGATTGAATATAAATATTCCCGGATATGATGTTTTCCACAATGATAGGAAAGAAAGAAAGAAAGGGAGGAGGAGTTGTCTTTTACATAAAGAATGACATAAAATGTAGGCAGATCACTGATACCTTAGCAAATGACCCTAATGAAATAATATGGATGGAACTACTTAAGGAAAATTTGGTTTGCTTTGCTGGCCAAGGCACCTAGCTTCACCTGAGCTCTTTCCTTCTAAGACTGCTTGAAAGGCAGAGTAGAGAAACTTACCAGAGCAAGGGAGAAGGATTAAGACTTAGTTTGGCTAAGCAGATTTACTGTGTGGTGGTGTTTTTATTTTTTACTCACAGGGATTGCTACTGTTTGTTGCTAACATTTCATTGCTTTATTTTTTCTCTGATTCAAATTGTTGTTGCTGGTATACCTTCTTCTGCATTATTACAAGGTGTGCCTACAGGTGTGTGCTAACAGATTACTGCTGTAATCTTCTGATTCAAATTGTCTTTTGCAAGGTATATCTTCTGTTATTGCTTTATATTTCTCTGGAGCAAAGTGTTTCTTACAGGGTATATCTTCTCTGAAATTACTGTATTACAGGTGGAGCTTACATTTTTGTGACTTTTTTATCATTGGGCTAAGCAAAATTACTGTTTGACACTGTGTTTTATTTTATTCTTGTTTGTTGTCTCAGAGGTGTTTCAGTCTCCTTCTCACATTGAAGGAGCTAATTGCTTTTCCTCCCACAGCTCTTCCAAAGGATTAGGTGTGTATGTGGTGGAGCTGGCAAACTGTCAGTAATTTCCAACAGAAAGAAGGGTTAAAAGTCAGGTTAGTTGATATCTTGAGGTAGAAGACTTGGTTTGCTGGCCAAGGCACCTAACTTCACCTGAGCTTTCCTTCTAAGACTGCTTGAAAGGCAGAGTAGAGAAACTTACCAGAGCAAGGAGAAGGATTACACTTAGTTTGGCTAAGCAGATTTACTGTGTGGTGGTGTTTTTATTTTTACTCACAGGGATTGCTACTGTTTGTTGCTAACATTTCATTGCTTTATTTTTCTCTGATTCAAATTGTTGTTGCTGGTATACCTTCTTCTGCATTATTACAAGGTGTGCCTACAGGTGTGCTAACAGATTACTGCTGTAATCTTCTGATTCAAATTGTCTTTTGCAAGGTATATCTTCTGTTACTGCTTTATATTTCTCTGAGCAAAGTGTTTCTTACAGGGTATATCTTCTCTGAAATTATTACAGGTGGTGCTTTACAGGTTTTACAGTTTTATCTAACATTAGGATAAGCTTTCAGGGTTACTGCATTTGTTGTTGACTGATTGTTTCTGCTCTTACCTCCTTGTTCTTTTCGTCCGTGGTTCTTCTTTTTAGGCAGGGAAGGGCCCAGCCACCCACCCCATCCCCAACCACCCCACACTACACTCCTTTATAGGGTACCACAGTTGTGACATTTCCTGTGGCAGAGCAGGAAGGGCGGATCAGTGGGGCCTCCACAAGGTGATCTCATTTACAGGGCACTAGTAATTTAACTTGTTATAACAAGTTAAACAAAGCACAATTAAACCATTACTTGCATTTTTCCTTTTTTTTCCTTCTAATTACTCTGACTAAGGTTACAAACCCAGCAACTTATTTGGAATGGATTTCATTAACTGCAGGTACTGTGGAACAATTTTCAGAAGGACAGTCTTACAGGATTTAGGACACTGTCCTACATGCTGGGCCTTTGGAGATCTTAGGTCTCAGCTCCGGGCAGCATGGGCAGAGATTGCCGCCTCAAATTTCATATTGAAGAGGAAATACATTATAAGAACCACCCGCCATTTCCCCAGCATCCAACTGAAAACCTCGACCGCAGAGGGTAGTTGGTCCAGGAGGTTGGCAGGTGGTTAGGAGGAGCATATCAGGTGCCCCATCACTCTCTGCTCTCAACACATTACCTCCAAACCATATAAACACTACAAACAGGTATCTGCCTCTATCTCTGAAATCAAATAAAGAGGCAGAAGACACTGCAGAGCAGGACATCAGCACAGGAGCTAGCACAACAATACTCACCCAAATCAGGAACCAAAACTAAACAAGCACAAAGGAAACCCAAAAACTTCTGATCATAGGAGACTCCATGATTCGGGAGTTGATACCCATCTCCAGCCAGGGTGATGGTCAGATGTCTCCCAGGTACATCAGCATGGAGAGACACTGACCGCATTACTAAATTGTTCACAAAGCAGGAGAAAACATTGATGTCCTAGTACACATAGGACTCAGATCTAGCCAGCCGGTCAGTTGTGGAGACAAGGAACACCTGACTAAGCTGGGTGACAAACTATCATCTATTTCGTCCGGCATCTCCTTCTCTGAGATCCTGCCAGTCTGGGAGAAGGAGCAGATGGACGGAAGGTCAGAAGAAGGGGAGATAGGGAGCTAAACATGTGGCTCAAGGACTGGTGCCAGGAAAAAGGACACAGACTTGTAGGGAACTGGCAACAGTTCTGGGAGCGAAAGTTCTTTAAATTTGATGGACTGCATCTGACTAAAGAGGGAGTCAGTGCATTGGGGCAGAAGTTTGACGTCTTTGCAGAATATTTAAACTAGCAAATGGGGAGAGGGGCAGCACCCCATACGTCGAATGGGAAGAACACCCTCCCCTCAGCTAGTGGTCAAACAGGAATTCAGCGTGTTTGCCATTCATTTGCATCACCAGGTAAGAAAAAGGTTTGTCTCCCATACGATGCACAGGGTAATGCCAAACTTCACCCAACAACTAACACACCAAAATCTGGCCAATGGAAAATCATGTACACAAATGCTCACAGCCTGGGAAATAAGATCCCAGACCTGCAGGCAATAATGTCAGAGGCTAAACTGGACATAGTAGCAATTAGTGAGCGTGGTTTACCAGTAACCACATAGGAGACTTCAGTACCTGGCTATGTATTGTTCAGAAGAGACCGAGAGGTGCAAAAGGGGGAGGTGGCCCTGTATGTTAATGAAAATATCAAAGCTACAGAAATTCAGAATACATAAGGAGCCAGAAGAACTGTGGGTCACCCTGGAAACAGGAAATGGGACAGCCATAAGAACTGGGGTTGTCTACAGGCCCCCAGACCAGAGGAAGGACATAGACACATTACTGTTAGAAGATATACAAAACATGACAACTAAAGGGAGGTTCTGATAATGGAGACTTCAACATGCCAGATACAGATTGGTCAATACCAGCAGGAACATCTGCCAGAACTAGACTCATAGTGGATTCCTGCAGGAGAGGGCCTCAAACAACTGGTACAGCAACCCACAAGAGACAGGGCTATCCTAGATCTAGTACTGACTAACAAAGAAGGGATCACAGATCTCCAGGTAGAAGGTCACCTGGGGCCAGTGACCATCACATGGTATGGTTCAATTTGCTTACTACATCTAAATCATCCCATTCAAGGCAAAATATGGGACTTCAGAGGAGCTGACTTTGATAAGATGGCCAACAGAGTTAAGCTAGCCCTGGCAAAAAGAAACACAGGTGAGGAGGTACAGGTAAAGTGGGCAAGCATTAAGGATACAATACTTGAAGCAACATCCCATTGTGTTACAAGAAAAGGAAGTGCAAAGAAGAAGGAAACCACTTTGGTTCTCAAAAACAGTAGCAGAAAAGGTCAGAGCCAAAAGGCTGGCCTTCAGGAAATATAAGGGAACACAGCGGATGAAGATAGGGAGGCATACCAAACTGCCCTAAGGGAAGCAGGTAAGGCAGTAAGGCAGGCAAAGTCCCAAACTGAGGAAACACTAGCACGAGCAGTAAAAGAAGGTGACAAGACTTTCTATAGATACATTAGTGAAAGGAGAAAGTCCAGAGGGGTATTGCTAAGCAATGGAGAAAAAGGAGCATGCGAGGAGGAGGACCCTGTAAGGCATCTATCCTAAATAGATACTTTTGCTCAGTATTTACTGAAGAGAGGTAGGGCAGGGCCCACAGCTCAACATCATGGACACAGGGGAGGGAGGTGAGCACACTCTCTCACAAAAGAAAGGGTCCCACAAGAGCTTGCTAAGCTCAGGGTGGATAAGGCAATGGGACCTGATGGCATACATCCCAGGGTACTTAAGGAGCTAAAGGAGGAACTAGCAGAGCCATTAGCAGAATTGTTTAGTGAGTCTCTGAGCACAGGAGAGGTCCCAGAAGACTGGAGAAGGGTCATGTGATCCGCTCCACAAGGGTGGTAGCAGGAGGAGGCGGGAACTACAGACCAGTCAGTCTTACCTCAGTAGTGGGCAAGATTATGGAGGCACTCCTTAAGGAAAGGATAGTGCAACACCTGGAATCCATAGGGGCACAGGATCCAAGACAGCATGGGTTTACAAAAGGAAGGTCCTGTCAAACTAATCTCATAGATTTCTTTGACTGGGTAACCAGAGTGGTGGACCAAGGGGGAGCAGTTGATGTCGCCTACCTTGACTTCAGCAAAGCTTTTGACACTGTTCCACATAGAAGATTGATAAATAAGCTAGGTGCTCGGGTGGGTCAGACGTTGGTCAACTGGGTGGCAAACTGGTTAACTGGCAGAAAACAGAGAGTGGTGGTAAATGGTATACAGTCAGAAGAGATGCAAGTCACAAGTGGGGTACCTCAGGGATCAGTCCTGGGGCCAGTCCTATTCAACATCTTCATTAGTGACCTCGCAGATGGACTAGAGGGTAAGGCTTGTCTGTTTGCAGATGACACCAAGATCTGCAACAGAGTAGATGAGCCAGATGGGGTGGGCAGAATGAGAAGAGATCTGGATAAACTAGCAAAATGGTCAGAAGAGTGGCATCTGGGATTTAATGCAAAGAGTGCAAAATCATGCACATAGGGAAGAGAAACCCTGAAGCCACTTATAGGCTGGGAGGAGTTGCTAGCAGTCACAAAGGAAGAAAGAGACTTGGGCATCATCATCACTGATGACCTAAAATCATCCAAGCAGACCTCTAAAGCAGTAGGTAAGGCTAGGGGTGTTAGGGTGTATTAGTAGGGGCATGTCGTGAAGAGGGAGGTAATAATCCTCTGTACAAGACATTGGTTAGGCCTCATCTGGAGTACTGCTGCAGTATTGGAGGCCACACCTCACAAGGACATTAACCAAATTGAGGCAGTCCAGAGAAGGGCAGCAAAATGGTGCAGGGACTGCATCAGAAGACATATGAGGACAGATTAAAGGAGCTCAATATGTATACCCTTGAGCAAAGGAGGGAGAGAGGTGATATGATCGAGACATTTAAACACCTTAAGGGCATAAACAAGATGAAAGAGTCTAACATGCTTAAATATAAGAAAAATAGCAGGACAAGAGGACACAGCATGAGATTAGAGGGAGGCCGATTAAGGGGGAATGTGAGGAAATTCTTTTTCACAGAAAGGGTGGTGGATGATGGAATGGCTTACCACAAGAAGTGGTGGCTATGAATACAGTGCAGGGCTTCAAACAGGCATGGGATAGGCATAAGGGAGCAATACAAATGACTATGAATAGATAGGTCACTGACAGAGCAAAGGCCGATGGCACATTTATAAGGTAGAAAAGAAATGGGCAGACTGGATGGGCCTTCGGTCCTTATCTGCCGTCAACTTCTATGTAAAATCAAATAAACTACTGATAGGCTTGTGCTACAGAGCAACGGATATAAGCATACAAGAACATCAGCATTTACTTTAAAATATTGAAGGCAAATTAGACAGCAAATAAATTATACTTGTAAGTGACCTTAACCCCTGGATTGACTGGGACGTTGGAAAGCCAATACAAACCAGGAACAAACATGTCTGGATTTATGTTTGATAAACTTGTTTCAGTAAATGGACAAAAGACCCACCAGAAACACAGACATTTTAGACCTTTTATTAACAGATATACCAGAAAAAGTGCCTAACTTACAGATCCATGAGCCTCTGCTAAATGGGAATCGTAATATCATAACCTTTTCCATAAATACAGTAATCGAAAAAAAGGAGGGAAAAACTGTAGCAAAAGACTACAATAGGGAAAATGTTATTCCCATAATGCAAAAACATAACCAGTGGGATTGGGACTATGATTATACAACAACTGAACAGCTATGGTCTAGAGTCAAAAATAAATTACCCAAATTAGTAAACAAATACATACCTAACAGAATATTATATAATAAACAGGAAAAGTACCCCTATGGCTCACCACAAGGGTAAACAATTATTGGCCAAAAAAAGAAGAATTTATAGGGCCCTAAAAAGGGGAAAACATGAATACAATAGGTATAAGGCAGCCATGAAGAAGTGCAAAAATAATATTAGAAAAGAGAAAAGCAAAAGTGAATTCAGGCTGATGCACATCAAAGATAGGAAAAAGCTTCTACGCCTAAATAAACCATACAAAAATATTGAAAGTACTATTGGGCCACTGAAAATCAACAATACTGAGGTATCTGACCCACAAGCAATGGTCCAAGAATTTAATAGGTACTCCTGTTCTGTTTATGGTACTGTGCATCCCCAAAACATCTACCAGACCGAGTTAAACGAGCAGACACACTACCAGAAATAACAAAAGATGAAATATGGGACAATTGAAAACATAAACCAAATAAATCCCTGGGCCAGATACACTGAATCCAAGACTACTAAAAGAACTAGGAAAATGGCTAAGAGATCCTTTACATAAGATATATGTCCATCAGTACAGGTGAAATCCCTAGATAGGAGATGTGCTGGTAGTCCTTATCTATAACAAACATTTGTCAATGCCAAATGTTGTCTCGCTGGCATTGGCAATGGCAGTGCAAGAGTCAGAGATGCATAATAGGAATGGCAGTGAAGTACTGAACTGACGGCAACCTCACCCCCACCCTGCAGAGACTGACAGGCATTGGGGTGTGCCTTTAGGTTGCAGCTATAATGCTCATGCCATTTCACCTCACCCTACACTGTAGATACTGAGAAGTGTTGTGGTGTGCTTTGGGGTCTTTGGGCCTTATACTTACATCATTCCATAAGAAAATACACTGAGATGGGTGCAGTATATGCAAATGCTGTGACCTTTGGGGCTGAAAACTCCAAGGCACACCTTGATGTCTGTCACCGGCTGCAGGTTGGGGGAGTGAGGGTGGAATGGCGTGAGTATTACAGCCGATGATCTCAAGTCACACCCCTGATGCCTGTTAGTCTCTACAGGGTGGGGTGTTACAGTTGGAAATCCTAATGCCGTAGGCATTTGTTGGTATTTACACTCCAAATTTTCAACATGGGCTTTTTGTGACCCCAGCTCATGAAGAGTGGCACTATCAGTTTGTTAGCTGAAAGGTGATTTTGCACAGTCACTGCGCCATTTGGCGCCACAGGTATAAAAACACATTTTGGGCAGGATGTGAAAAATGGTAACTATATTGTTCATTAGGCGGTGTAAAAAAATGGCAACATTGCAAATCTGGAGTGAAAATATGAACAACTGAAGTCATGAGCATGCATAGAAACTGTACAATGCATGTCCGTAACCCAATTATGTTGGGGAATTTTTAACCACATTTTCAACATAGGCATTTTGGGACCTCCCCTCATGAACAGTGGCACTGTGATTTTGTTAATCTGTCCCAAAATTTGATTTCCCACAGCGACTACGCCATTGTATGTCACAGGTGCAAAAACACATTTCAGGCAGGATGTGAAAAATGACAGCTGTACTGTGCATAAGGAGGTGTATAAAAATGCCAGTGTGTTGAAAATCTGGCATGAAAATATTGCAAATTTGCAGAGTTACAAGGGTGCATGGAAACTGCTCAACGCATGCTTGTAACACAGTCATTTTATGGACTTTCATCACCAAATTTTCAACATAGGCATTTTAGGACCTCTGCTCATGAACTGTGTCACTGTTATGTTCTTAATCAGTCCCTAAAACTGATTTCCGACAGTGACCATGCTATTCTGCACTGGAAGTGTGAAAACACATTTTGGCCAGGGTACGTAAAATAACAGCTATACTGTTCATAAGGAGGTGTGGAAAAATGCCAATGTTGAAAATCTGGAGTGAAAATATTACAAATTCACGAAGTTATAAGTGTGGGTGGGAACTGCACAACGTTCGCTCATAAAAGAGTCATTTTTTTGATTTTTTCACCAGTTTTGCAACATAGGCTTTTGAGAGCCATCCTCATGAATAGTGGCACTGTCATTTTGTTAATCGGTCCGAAGGTAATTCCACGCAGTTACCATGAAATTACCTTTTAGGACGGAATAACGCCATGCCAGTGGCTGAATTCATGAGGAGGGGTCCCAATAACCTCATGTTGAAAATTTAGTGCCAAAATTCTCCAAAATGCCCGAGATATGCACCAAAGTTGATAAGACCCTATTTATGCCATTATACAGCTTACTGGCATCTCTTCAGTTTGTGATCGGCTTTGAAGGGTGCAGACATGTTCCCCATCCACTGAAGATTGTCGGACCAGGCTCTGGGGGTAAGTATGAGGTGAGGGTGTGCCTGTGGGGAGGCAGGATACACAGAGGGTGGGCGTGGGTTGGGAGAGGAGGCAGGAGATACTGCAGGAGACTGTTTTCTTCTTTTACAGGGGAAAAAAAAAAGACAAAGATCGGTTTTCTTTTTTTGCAGGTGTTTGGTACACTGGGGTGGACTCCCAATGTACCACCTGCATTAAGGGGAAGGGGACCACAGCTGATAGGAATTGGGCCCCCCATTGGCACAGAAATGGGTGGGGGAGCATGCATGATGCCGAGGGGAATTGGGCACCCACTCGGCACACAGCACAAATCAGGGGCTGGGACATTATGTTGACTGAGAGTGGGCTCCCCATCAGCAAATTGAACTGGACAGGAAGGACTGAAGTCGAAGGGGATTGGGCCCCCCGTCAGCAAAGAAAGACTGTTTGGGGAGCGCATGATGCTGAGGGGACTGGGCACCCCCTCAGCACACAATTGCAATGGGGGCATTCTGCTGACAGGGAGTGGGCTCACCCATTGGCAAATGAAGTGGGTTGGAGCATGCCGACAGAGGATGGGGCACCCTGAAGTTGGCATTGTCTGGCAGCAGTCAGTGTCACCATGTTTACGGAAAACTTCTCCAGTAAAGGCAAGTCAGGAGGTTTGTTACTGTGCCGCAGCATGAAGAGCCTGCCTGTCATTGCAACGGCACTTTGTTTGATCTGTGGCCAGTTTACGTCTGCCTGGTGCCAGCGCCTGCATGCTGGCTTATTGGGGAATGAGGGACGCACCTACTGATTCATGCCCTGCATTTACCCACAGTGACTGCACCTCCCAAATGTTGACTACTACTACACGCAGCCAACATAAAAAATGGCCATGAATCCAAAACCAAAATGAAAACCAACACCAGGGTGATATGGCAAAACCAAAACCAGAACCTGGACAGACTGGGTGGGCCAAGTGGTCCTTATCTGCCATCAGAGTCTGTTTCTATGTAACCTGCCTGGTTTTACACACTGCTAAGATTAGTATCTCTCCATTGTGAATCTACAAGGCTGTCATCAAAGTGGTAACACATATACAGTAAACATACTACTAGCTCAAACAAGCCACTAGCTCTTTAAGTGGCTGCTAAAAACTTTCTTTTTTTTTATATTTTTATGATGAGTGTGGTACAGCATGCATTGCATCCAGGCTGCTACAAGTTTATGGGAGTTACATCAGATGAGTGTTATACACATTTGTACAATTCAAATGAAAAATATTCTGACAACAGAGGGGTTATGCGTATTATCAAAGAGGCAGTATTTAGTCCATCAAGCAGACACATCCTGTACTCTTTCTACAGAGCATTTTTTTACATTCTTTACTTGCCTCCACTATTGTCTAAATAATAGAGTATACTACAGTTAACATTCTTATATTGCTCTGGAGTATGGACAGATAAGAAAGTAGAAAGTAGAATGGGGCTTGTGGTATATGAGCCAGTTCCTCCTAATCCGGAATTATACCCTGTTCCACTGCTGACAACCAAGGGTTCAAGGCCCCACAAAAGCAAAATGTCTCACCCAGAGCACTCAGCTGGGCCTGTTCCAGTACCATACATGATTTCACATTCTGTACCCATCTCGCAACCCTGGGGGCATTGGCAGATATCCACTCCTGTGCGACGGTTCTCCTGGCATTGATTAGAGCAATGGACCACAGCAGGTTAGAGAATTTCTTGTTTGGGTGATGCGGGTCCGCCCCTAAAAGCAGTTCAAAAGGAGATTTGGAAGGGGACTATCCTAGGACCCGAGACATTATGTGGTGAATTTGGTGCTGGAAGGGGGCCACCTTGGGACAGGTGAGAGCCAGGTGGAGAAAATCAGCTTCATCCATCCGGAACTTGGGGCATAGGGGTGAGCATGTAGCATCAATCCTATGTAGTCACTTAGGATTCATATCCCTGTGCAGGAAGAGGAGCTGGATCTGTCTCAGCTTGTTGCTACGGAACAATCTGTATAGTGTACGCATGCCATGGACCATGTCTTTTTGGTCTAATGGGGTGAGAGATCCTTGCTCCACCTCTCTTTACTTGGATGCTGCAGTTGGGGTCCAGAGTTAGCAAGCAGCTGGTAGAATAATGATAAGGTGCTCCTGCTTGGCTGCGGGTGAAACAGACCCTCCTCAAAAGGGGAGGAAGTAGCCCAATTGTTTGCCATATCTAGATTGTCTCAACATCTATGTCTAACTCATAGATATAAGAAGAAGTCCTCTATAGGTTTATTCCATTGTGCACAAATTTGTGCGAAACTTTTAATCAGTCCTCCCTCATATGATTATTACAAGACCTTTCTTCCTCCTCCAGGTCCATAATCTTTGCACCATCCCAGCAGGGTACCGGTCATCTTGTCGCATGAAACTGAGTATGCTGAGATTAGGGGAGCTGCCCCCCACAAATCCAATTTGTTTATGGGCCTGAATCCAAGTAGCCAGAGTGACAGCCGTGAAGGGATTAACAACGTGCTCAATCCCTACCTCCCTTAGGCTTCCAACCAACAAATCATTCCTATAATTGCCAATTAACATACTGTATCTTCCTCTAGCCCCAACCACAGGCATTCATCCCCTTCCTCTCCCGTCAGTGCGAATGCCAATTGGGCAGCCCAGTAATAAGATTTAAAATGTGGGAGGCCCACACCACCTTCCCCAGGCTTCCTCTGAAGTAGGGCCCTAGGTATTTTAGCCAGCCTCTCTGCCATATGAACTTGTGAAGAGTGGAATCCAAATACTTAGAGTGAATCTTAGGAACCTTAATAGGGAGAGTTTGATACATGTAAAGTAGTCTAGGTAATATCGACATTTTGATAACCCCAACTCTGCTAAGTAATGATTTAGGCAGAACTGTCCACCTCATACACTGCTCTGCAATCTCAG
Organism: Neoceratodus forsteri; assembly: GCA_016271365.2. Taxonomy (NCBI): domain Eukaryota; kingdom Metazoa; phylum Chordata; order Ceratodontiformes; family Ceratodontidae; genus Neoceratodus; species Neoceratodus forsteri. The sequence goes on from CM057451.1 coordinate 1,128,950,789, forward strand.
TCAGAAAGGGCTTCAAATTTAGATTATTTAAGTCCCTGCTTCAGCGGAGATCCGCATCCCCAGGTATTTTAGTGAATGGACCAACTGGAGCTCCCCAATTGAGCAATCAACTGGCTTTGGTTCAGATTCCCCACTGGCATAAGTTCGCTTTAGACCAGTTGACCTTATGGCTTGAAATTGTGCCAAATGAGTGCATTAATTTATGCATGGTTGGTAGATCCTCATCAGGATTTTGCAAATGTAATAGTTGATCATCTGCGTACATAGCAATCTTATGCTCCCGGTTCCCTCCCCGAATCCCCAAATCCATGCATGTGCTCTCAACGCTGCCCCCAGGGACTCAAGTGCCAAGACATACAGAGCGCGGTGATAGTGGGCACCCCTGTCTTGTGCCCCGCCCCAGCTGGAATGACCCAGACATAACACCCCTTGGCATTAACTTGTGCTGAGGGGCCCTGGTAGAGCGCCTTAACCCATGCTCTGACTACAGGGCCAACCCCTAGTTTACCCAGCGTATGAAATAAGTACCCCTACTCTACATGGTCAAAAGCCTTTTCTGTGTCAAGTGCTCCCACCACTGCTCCATGCAAGTTCTTAGTGTGAGCCCACCTAAGTACAACATTAAGGGAACGCCTTATGTTGTGTTTACCCATGTGACCCTTTACAAATCCAGACTGGTCCAAATGCACTATCAGAGGGAGGATCTGCTCCAGTCTAATTGCCATAGCTTTCGCTATAATGTTTTAATCTGCAGTGAGCAGTGAAATGGGTCTGTACGAGGAGCACAAGGCTGGGTCCTTCCCTGATTTAGGCAGCACTGTTATGGTAGCAGACCGCGTGGAGGGGGGCAACTCACCCCTCTGCAATCCCTCCTCAAGAGCATCAAACATGGGTTCCAGGAGAAACCCCTCAAATGTTTTATAAAAGTCAGTCAGTAGGCCATCAGGCCCTGGAGCCTTCCCACTCTTCAAAGTCCTCAAGGCTGACTGTATTTCTTGTTTAGTAAGATGGGAATCTAAATTCTTAGCATCCTCCTCTTTGATCCTCTTGAGTGGGCCCCTGCAAAAAAATGATCATACCCCTCACCCTTGGGGTTGCATTCTGAGGTGTAAAGTGTTTTATAATATATACCAAATGCATCCCCTTTGTCTTTAGTATTTCTTACCATGTTCCCCTTCGCATCCTGAATTTATGATATATTCTTGGTGGATTCTCTCCTCTTAAGCTGCCATGCCAAGTATTTGCCCACCCTGACCCCATCAAAATATTGTCCTGCATTTGCCAGTAGGATAGTACGCTCCAATTGAGCACTGGATAGGGAGTTAAATCTCCACTTCAGTTTCTGCACTATATTGTAAAGGGAGGCAGTGGGATTAAGCATATGCACCTTCTCATATGCAGCAGTTTTACTTCTAACAAATTCTAGATCTCTAGTTGATGTTCACTTCATTCGTGCACCAAGGCAATGGTCTGCCCTCGTATACAGGCCTTTAATGCTTGCCATCCTGTGGAATGTGATCTATCCCCTTTATGATTAAAGTTCAAAAATTCCTGTATAGCTGCCCTCCCATAAATGAGATATATTCCTGATTCCACAAAAGCATTGGATCCAGCCTCCAGGCCCTAGCTCTTTCCGTGGTCCTCCACCCACAAATTCTAACAAAGTTGAGCACATAATCTGAGATTAGAATGGACGAGTATCCCACCTCCCCCACTGAAGTAATTAAGACATTGGATAGCAACACTCTATCGATGCGGGCATAGGAATTGTGGGCATGTGAACAGAAACTATATTCTCGGCATGAAGGATGTAAATGGCGCCAAGTGTCAACTAGGTCAAAATCATCCTGCAGCTCCTCCAGTGCCTTTGCATTGTGAGATTTTGGGATAGGGGAAGGATTGGATCAGTCCAAGACTGTGTCAAGGACACAGTTATTGTCTCCCCCCAATAACTAAGGGCCTTCCCACTGGGACATGTCCAAAGCAAGCTTCTGGAAGAAACCTGGATTTTCTATATTTGGCGCATAAATGGAGCCTACCAGCAAATTTCCCTTACCCAAAACCTCTACTCTCACCAGAGCATATCAACCAAATGCGTCCACCAGTGTATCTACTATCTGCAGAGTGGAGCCTTGGGGGAGCCAAATAGAAGCACCCTGTGCCTTAGATTAGAAAGGTGAGGAAACCCACGTACTGTCCATAAATTCAGCATTTTTTTGTGACTCTGGAATTGAGAAACGGGTCTCCTGTAGTAGGATTAGTTCCCCTTTTCATCAGTGGATTTCCGCTATAACCCTCTTCCATTTCACAATAGACTTAAGACCATTTATATTCCAAGAAATACAGTTTACATCAGCCCCCATCAATAAGCATCAATCTGCAATCATATAACATTCTGGTCAACAATGAATAAGCCTGCACACTTTTTCCCACAATTTGCATCCTCTTCCTCCTCTCCTATCATCCACTCCTGACATCCCCCTCGTTTTCCCCCCTTGAATAAGTTAAAATTCAAAAGCCAATGTTGGCGCCCTTAAAGAAGGCCTCAGGTCAGCATGCTCCAGTGTCAGCTTATTGTGTAGCCTCCAAAATGGAACCTCCCACCCCTCACAAGCAAAAAGGGCTGCCTTGTGAGGCCTCGCGTCCCCCCCTTCTTTAACAAAGGGCTGCTTCCCCCCTTCCCCAAAACTTCCCTAACAGTCCCAAACTTCAATCCAAATGAGACTAAGGCCCCCCTACTGGAAAAAACCCACCAGCATTCCCATTACAAACATTAGGCAGGGATAAAAAACCCTGCCCTTCCTACTAGCCATATAGCTGAATAGAGGGGTGGTGGCATATTCATCATATAAATGAAAAAGATGACAATATAGCTGTGTATTTAAACAGAAACAAGCTTGAAAATATTAGTAAAAAAAAGAAGAAAAGAAAGACATTATAGCAACTCTGGGCGGGTCCATCTTCTAATGTTCTGCCCATGCAAGCACTTATTAATTATAACCGTAGTGCCTATTTCAGCATGCTTGGTTTGCCACTGTTAGTACACTGACTCCAAGTGGCTGTGCAGAACCTTCATGATCCACTTGTAAGGGTCTCCACCTGCAGTTTTATATGGAGCTAATGGATCAATCTCAAAACATCCCTGCCCTGCTGGTACCCGTGCCCCTCCGACACAATCGGGCACAATGCATCTGAAGCAGAAGCCAATCACTAAATTGTTCTGAGGGTCACAAAGTTCCATTACCCTGACCTTGTAGCCGCCAAATAGAGCAACGGTATCAAAGTGTAATATCCCCTCCCCCCCACCGATACTTGAATCCCTACATTCAGTCGGGGGGGGGGTACCAATAAGAGAACCACACACATCTTACTTGACATCCAGGCAATTATGTGTGAGCAGGCCCCTCAGCATGCCCGAGGAAGAAATAAGAGCCTTAGGGACAGAAGTAGGAAGAAAGGCCAACCATACATAATAAAAGCATCAATCATAGCATAAACATCAGCCAAAGTGAATTATTTCTCACTCAGCTTAAACTCACTCATCGTGGGCCTTGCTCATTCTCCTCCTCCTCGAGCCATTCTCAGCAAGCTTGTGGCAGGTAAAAATTGAGGACTCTGGCCAGGTTTATCTACCCTTAATTGGGCCAAGTATGCCAAAGAGAATTTCAGCCCATCCTGTATAGCTTGCTTTTTACTGGGTTAAACTTTTGCCTCCTCATCTGAAGATCCCTGCTGTAGTCCTGGTACACATACACAGTTACATTATCCGCCTTGAGAGGGCCTGCCATCCTAGCCTTCTGCAAGATAAACCCCTTGTCTTGAAATCTTAAATATTTAATGAGGCAGTGACGAGGGTGGTCCCCCAGTTTAGGAAGGGGACCCACCCAGTGCACTCGCTCAATTTCACACCCTGCAGCTCCCTCCGATAGGCCCAACTTTTGAATCAGCCAGGTATGGATCCCCACATTGGGACTGCGGCCTTCCAGGCCCTCAGGCAGCCCAATAATGCAAATATTTGAATGACAAGAGCGATTCTCCTGATCATCCAGGCACTCTCGTAGATCAGCAATTGTAGATAGCAGCCCATTTCTTTCAGCCGAGGCTCCTACATAGGTATCCTCCATGTCACTAATCCTACAGTACATTCAAGTTCACATATTTGCAGGGTATGCATGGCAGTAGTATCAGTCAGGGTGGTAACTACGGACTGCAGATGGGTGAATTGCGAGTTAAGGTTGTGAAATTCAGCCTTCATGTCCCTCTGCATTTGAACCAGTGTGTCAGGTACTCCTGTTAGCGTGCTACTGATATCCATTGTGTTGAGGTCAGTGTGCATGCTTACTGAGCTGGCACTTAACGAGGAAGGTCCAATATTCCGAGAGGAATTCTTGCCTCCACTGTTCATGTCTTGGACCAAAAATGGATTTTTGCCTGGCGATTTTTGGATTTATTAGCAGCCATCTGCCCAGACTTCAGGTATATCATAGCAAAAGAAACCCTGAGTTCAATTTACAGCTATAAATAAGATGTTTAAAGACACCATCCAGGGAGCCTATTTAGCAAGCATCCTCCATGCTTGCTGGCTAGCCATGCCCCCCCCCAAAAAAACTTATTATTTTAATGAGTCCTATGCTTTTGGTTAGCATTATGGTACTATAACAAACAACCTGTGTGAGGCCCAGTTACTCCATCAACTGGAGGAATTGCTGAGCAAATTGTGAGGTTTTATCATTGACTCATATACTGAAATCCACCAGCACAATTAAGTTGGAGGCATTCAATGACAGGTCAGCAATGATATCTGCAGCTTTCTGTAGGAACTCCTGTTTCCACCCTTGAGGCAATAGGCCAGGAGAATCCTACATCTCTACCTACATCAGCCTTCACTGTCACACATTCAAACCCTGTCTCCTTCAGAGAGTATTCTGTTAGCTTCAGGCAGAATCTAAAACAGATGGCCACCCATCAGCAGCTCTTTGTGCTCCCACTTCGAGTGGTGTGCCACTGAGAACCCATCTGGGATCGCTGCTCCAGGACTGACCCAAAATATCACCAAGTCAGGTCTCCATGAAAATACAAGGTCCTCAGAGGAACTACAATGAAACTGACACTCCAGTTGTTTTATTCCTCAGGGACTTGGCATTGCACAACACATCATAAAGGGAGGAGTCAGTGCAGTCAAACCCTTCTACTATCTGCATCCCATTCCTAAGGAGGCTCCTCGGGATTGGAACATGGCAGAGAGGATTCAACTCTATGATGACCCTCCTAGATCAAGGGTACCTGCTCAGCCTGACACTTCTGATCCCACTTTGCAAGTTCATACACAAGATTCTGATATATTGCCAATAATTAAATGACATTGTCTTGACAGATGTGGATAGGGTAAAAATCTTGAAGTTACTGTGGACTCTGGGATGATGCCTGGAAATCATGTGCGCTGTGATCTGCAGTGGATTTTTCCAGTTTTGAATATCTACTGGATTAGACCCTATTCAATACAAGAGGACCTGTGACCCTGATACATGTATTTGTGAAGGCTTGAGTAATGTAATGCTCATTATGCTAGGCTATCTGAGAGGTTGGTATTCAACCTGCAACTAATGCAGAATGCTGTAGCCAAGTGAATCGCCAGATAATTTTATGTTGATCATTTCACTGCTATGTTGTGGCATCCGCGTGACAGACAACCAATTAGGTGGCACATGTCAAGACTGCTTTGTAAACATACTATGCCAATTTCTGCACAGGTTGCATCCTGGATACCATAAAGACTGCTTGATCTGATATTCTCCCAATCATTCACCCCACTCTCCCCAGGAGCTCTTGTTGCCCATCCAAAGGTCTCACCTAAAGCTATATGGAGATAGGGCATTCTCGGTAGTGGCCCCAGCCACCTGGAACTCCTTGCCTTGTCACCTAAGCAGTTCCCCCTCAGTGAAGGCTTTTAACAAAGGACTTATGGGCTGGCAATGTATCTTAGAGTTTAGAGTAAGGAGCTGTGAATTAGCTTGGTACATCCAGCAGACCTGGGTGTGATTCCCACAGCCTCCACTGGCATACTGTGTGACCTGAACATGTCACTTAACCAAACCAGGGTTCCCAGGATGCCTCTTAAAACAGCACTTGTGCCTTGAGGGCCTTACCCAGTTACCAAATAATAATAAAATAAAATAAAATGTAATTTGCTTATAATAGCTTGTGTCACCATTGACTGCATCTAAGATTAGTACCTTAGCAGTTTTATTTATGTATTCATTCTGTTTCAATACATTTACTTGTTTTATGGTCTATGTATGTTTCCCTAAGTTATTTTTGTGAAGCGCCCCGAACCATAGTGATAGGATGCTATACAGACAAGCATTTGTCAATGCCGGATGTTTGCTTGCTGGTATTAGCATTGGAAATGCAGGAGTGAGACAGATGCAGAATAGGAATGGCAGTGAAGTATTGAACTTCACGCCAACCCCACCTCCATCCTGTAGAGACGGACGTGCATTGGGGTAAGTGTCTAGGTCATCACCCATGATGGTGAAGCCATGTCACTCACTCTATTCGGCAGACACCAACACATGTTGAGGTGTGCCTTGGGGTGTTTGGTTTACAGTCACCCCATCTCCATAAGGACATATGCTGAAATGGGTGCATAGGAGAATGGGGTGCAGTCTGGGGCTGAAGAGTCCAAGGTACATTTCCATGACTGTCAGTGGCTGGGGGTGGGTGGGATGGCATGAGCAGTACAATCAGCAATCCAAAGGCACACCCTGATGCCTGTCAGTCTGTACAGGGTGGGACATTATGGCTAGAAACCTAACACCCCAGGCATTTGTTGTTATTTGCACTACAAATTTTTAACATGGCCTTTTTGTGACCCCACCTCCTGAAAGTATTTGAGAACTCTCTCATGAAGAGTGGCAGTGTGATTTTGTCATTGTGTCCCAACGTTGAGTTCCAACAGCAACTGTGCCATTCTGCGCCACATGTATGAAAACACAGATCGGGCAGGATGTGAAGGATGACAGCTGTACCATCCATAGGGAGGTGTGAAGAGATGGAAATGTTGAAAATCTGTAGTGGGAATATTAAAATGCATACGTGAAAATGTGCCACGACAAAAGGCCAAACAGTCAATTTATGGACTTTCATCACCAAAGTTTCAACATAGGCATTTTAGGACCTGTGCTCATGAACAGTGTCACTGTAATTTTCTTAATGTGTCCTGAACACTAATTTACCACTGCAACCACGCTTACTCTGTGCCGGAAGTGCAAAAACACATTTTGGCCAGGATGTGAAAATGCCAGCTGTACTGTTCATAAGGAGGTGTGGAAAATGGCAATGTTGAAACTCTGAAGTGAAAATATTAGAAATTTGTGACATTACGAGCTTGCGTGGAAACTGCGCAATGCATACTTGTAACACATTCATTTTATGGGATTTCATCAAAAAAATTTTCAGCATAGGCATTTTAGGACCTCTGCTCATAAACAGTGTCACTATGATTTTCTTAATGTGTCCTGAACACTGATTTCCCACAGCAACTGCACTATTCTGCACTGGAAGTGCGAAAACACATTTCGGCCAGGATGTGAAAAATGGCAGCTGTACTGTTCATAAGGAGATGCAGAAAAATGGCAGTGTTGAAAATCTGGAGTGAAAATATTGCAAATTTGCAAAGTTATGAGCATGCGTAGCAAGTGCGCAACACACCCTCTTAGAACGGTCATTTCTTGGATTGTTTCCACCAAATTTGCAACATAGACTTTTTGAGAGCCCACCTCATGAACACTGACACTGTCATTTTGTTAATCAGTCCCAAAAGGTGATTCTGTGCAGTGACAGCGAAATCACCTTTCGGGACCGAATAATGCCATGACTGTGACTTAATTCATGAGGAGGGGTCCCAATAACCCCATGTTGATAATTTGGTGTCAAAATTTCCAAAAATGCCTGAGATATGCACCAAAGTTGAAAAAAAAACAACTATTTATGCCATTATACAGCTTACCGGCATTTCCTCAGTTGGCGGTCAGCTTTGAAGAGTGCAGACGTGTTCCTGGTCCACGAAGATCGCCACATCATGCTCTTCAGGCAAGCATGGGGTAAGGGGTGTGGGGAGGCAGGGTGAGAAGGTAGGTGCGGGTGGGGGAGGGACACCGGACTCGATGAGGGACCGTTTTCTAGTTTACAGGTTTAAACAAAAAGAAAAACATTGCAGGACTTTTTTACAGGAATTTGGCATGCTGGGGTGGGCTCCCAGTGTGCCCTGAACTGTTTTGGGGGACTGTAGCTGATAGAGTTGGGCACCCCGTCAGCACATACAGAGTATTGGGACAAGAGCTGAGGGGTTTGGGCACCTCTCTGACATAGAACAAATGGGAGGTGGGACATTATGCTGATAGGGAGTAGGCTCCCCATCGGCAGATTGAACTGGGGACTGAAGCTGACAGGTATTGTGCCCCCATCAACAAAGAAAAACTGTTGGGGAGGCGCGTGATGCTGAGGAACTGGGCACCTTTGGCATAAAATTAAAATAGGAGGGGCATAATGCCGACAGGGAGTAGGCTCCCCTGTCTGCAAATGATCTGGGTCAGGGCATGCCGTCAGAGGGATTGAGGCACCTCTGAAGTCGACATTGTGGCAGGTGGCTGTGGCAGTCATTGCCGCTATGTTTATTCCACTGCTTCACCAGGAAGGGCATGTTGGGAGGTGTGTTACTGTGCCGCTGCATGATGAGCTTGCCTCTCATTTCAGCAGCACTTTTCTTAGATCTGGTGGCCACTTTACATAGTGCTGGTGTTGGCACCTGCATGCTGGCTTATTGGGGAATGTGGGACGCATCTACTGATGCATGCCCTGCATTCCCACAGTGACCACACCTCCAAAATCTGCTACTAATATTGGTTGGTGTGCACACGCCAGCCAACATAAAAAGAACGATCGTGGGGGTATGGCTTACTATAGGCCTATAAGCCTTTCCAGCGTACTGGGTAAAATTATGGAATCTGATAAAGTATAGGTTGGAACAAGAAATCATAACTAAAAACCTTGTGGATAATACCCAGCATGGGTTTAAAAACCACATATCCTGTCTCATCAGTAATCTAGTGTTCGATGAGAAAGTGAGTGCCCTATTAGATACAAAATCTGCAGTGGATATGATTTATCTAGGCCTCTGTAAGGCATCTGACAAAGTCCCACATTCCATCATGACAGAGAAAATGCATCACATGGGAGTAAACAAATCAATTGTGAATTGGGTGGAGGCTTGGTTGATTGATAGAACACAGATTGTGAGAATTAGAGGCCACATGTCAGGTGAGGGGTCTGTCATGAGTGGGGTGCCGTAGGGATCTGAGTTGAGCCTGGTCCTGTTTTCCATATTTGTTTTAGATATGGCAATATGAGTTACTAGATTTACAATCAAATCTGCAGATGACACAGAAAATTGATGCAGAGCTAAACTCTGACCTGGGGGTAGAATCATTAAAAAAAGGCCTTGCCAGTCTCAAGGAATGGGCAAGAATAAATGGAATGTCATTCAACACTGACAAATGTGTTGTTATGTATCTAGGGGAGTACAACAGTTGCAATAAATACTAAGATTGAGAAGCCTTTGAAATCAGTGGACAGCGAAAAAGATGTAAGGATAATTATTACCAAAGATTTCAAATTCAATAACCAGTGCAGAGGTCATCAAAAAATTCAATGTGATCATAGGTTGCATAAAAAGGTCATTTTCATCCAGAAATAGGGCATGTGTCCTTCCACTGTGCAGGGCATATGTGAGGCCCCACTTGGGCTATTGCTCACCACTATGGAGTCTCTACCTATGAAGGGATGTCAAAAGAGTGGAGAGTGTTCAGAGGAGAGTAACTAGACTGGTGGATGGACTGCACAATACAAACTATGAACAAAGACTTATTGAACTAAATCTAAACACGCTGGAACCCAGGAGAACCAGGGAGGATTCATTGCAGATGTACCACATAGCTAGGGACAAACAACTAACATAGAAACATAGAAACATAGACTCTGACAGCAGATAAGGACCACTTGGCCCACCCAGTCTGCCCATTTCCCTACCTATTGGATAAGCTGCAGATTCTAGTTAACCAACAGCCTGCTTCTTGCAACCCCCCACTATAATTGCCTTATGTCTGTCCCATGCATGTTTAAATTCCCCCACTGTTTTAGACCCCACAACCTCTCCAGGAAGGCGGTTCCATGCGTCCACCACTTTCTCTGTGAAAAAGAATTTTCTCACATTACCCCTGAGCCGTCCCCCCTCTAACTTTAAATTGTGCCCCCTTGTTCTTACACATCTCTTGCGGATTTAGGACTGACAGAAAACCAAAGGGAATTCTCCTTTAGAAGCCATAGTCATCAGTTAATGTTAACCTTTCCCAACAGCAATAGCAGAAGATTCTTCTACACTCAATGGACAGTACCGTTATGGAACTCTCTGCCCAGAGAAGTGGTTGAAGTGAATTCTTTTGCTACCTTTAAATTAAAATTAGATTAACAACTACTAACTCCTTTGGGTACCTAATAACCCGCATTACAGGAGATGTACCACAATGGGGAAATAGCCTTCTGTACATCTAAAAAAAACTCCTAGTATAGTACGGTGACAAAAGTCTGGAAATGTGGTGTTAGAATTATACCCAAGGAACAACCTGATGCCTGTTGGTCATCAGGCCTAACTCTTACCCCATTCTCCTATACTGTACCATCTCCACTTGTTTACACATGGAATGGGGTGATAGCTAAGCTGATGACCCCAATGCACACCCTGATGCTTGTTGTTGTGTGGAGGGTGGGGTGGGGTGTTCAGGTTGGTAACCCTAAAACCACATTTCTAGACTTCTGTCAGTGTGGAATCAACCCTAACTGCTGCATTAAAACAGAGTTTTTGCAATGAATATCTCTCTCACTTTCTCCCCCTATATATGTATATATACATAAATGGCACTGGCAGGATGCCAGAACAGTTAGGGTTGCCTGGCCACTTCTATGTTAAACCTCAAATTTTGCACTTTAATAAGTGTACAACCGTATGACTGATATGCACAAAAGTTTTCATCGCCATCTGGTATCATAGATTTCTGATCCGCAAGTTTCATTGCAGTCAGATGTGAGGTTGTGGAGCTGTGGAGTGCCACAAAGTGTGAAATTTACAATTTAGTTGCAACTTCTTTCCTCACCTGTAAGTCTGAAATGGTTTGGAATCTGGTCTAAAAGTGTTAGAGTATATGGGGTCTCGTTCACTGATGTGCCTTTTGAAGGTATGGTGAAAAAATATTAATCTATTCAAAGTTAAACAACTTTAAAGTTCCCCATTATAGCCTATGGGAAAATATACGTATAGCTCAGAAGCACATTTTGCTTTCATGAAAGCACTTTTTACCGCTTTGAATGGGTTCAATAGTGTTATGCTGCCACCATCTCGTTTTCAGTTAGCGATGGGTGAAAAATGCTGTCATTCAAAAAATGTTGCCCTTTTGTAAACACCAAGAATTGTGTTTACCTAATCTGGGCCCAGAAAACACAATTCTGGCATTTTGCTTTTGTAAGTAGCGGCCAGAAACATGTTTTTTTTCACTCAGCTGCTGTTAGTGTCACAAATGTGTAGCACTATTTTTGCAAAAGTGCTTCAAATTGCAACAGTTTTCATGCAACTAATGGTACTGTTGCACAAAAATTGCCACAAATTTGCGCCACTATTTGTGAAAACTGCCACAAATTTGTGGCACTACTTTAATAAAAGAAAAATTGGCCCCTGAAAAAGATTAAATCCATTTCTGGCAATTTTGTTACAAAAAAAGCCAGATCGTATTCCTCGACCCTTGTTTAGGTAAACACCTGTTGGTGTTTACCTAATAAAAGGATATTTAATCTTTTTACTACCTACAAGAGGGCTGAGGTATGTTGTTGTCAAAAAAAAGTTTCTGCTGAAATGGGGATGCGAGATCTCCATGTCAGCGTAGCAGTCCCCAGTGGGACTCTGGATAACCCACTCCCAGTGTCCCGAAATATTTATTTGTCAAAAATAACTATTTTTTCTTGTCAACATCATGATGCTCATTCCCCATTTCAGCACTAGCCCCCCAAAGGTGGGACACCGGGGGAGCCCACTTCCAGTGTTCCCAGCCATGTCCTGCCTCCCATATGGTGGGAAACTGTGGAGCCCACCCCAGTGTCTGAAAATATTGATTTATTTGACCCTTTAAAAAAGGAAACAGTCCCTTATCATCTTCCCATCACTCCTGCCTCGCCACTTTATTTTTCTCAACATTGGGGGCCCAATCCCTATGCTGGCAGTGTTAGCCCACCCACCCCTAGCACCTTGGACACTGGGCAGCTCACTTCCAGTGTCCCCAAATATGTAAAAAACATGTAAAGAAAAAACTGTTCCCGACATCCTTTTATCCTGTTAAAAGAAACAATCCTCGCCGCCTCCTGTCCCTCCTCCATCCTGACCCTCACACTAAACAGTAACCACCTCACACCCCCTTGCCCTATACTTACCACCAGGGATCATCTTCAGTTATATTCTGTGGACCAGGTCACATCTGCAATCTTCAAAGCTGAACCACAAACTGAAGAATCAAGTTAAGTGCCATATAATGGCTGTCAATGGTGTTTTAAACTTATGTTGATATCTCAGCCATATTTTGGTAATATTTAACCACATTTTCAATGTGGGTTTCTTGGAACCCCTCCTCATGAACACTTTCACTGTTGTTTCATTAATCAGACCCATAAGGTGATTTTAAGGTCGCTGTGTGAAATCACCTTTCAATGCTGAGTAAAGAAATGAGAATGCCACTGTTCATGAGATGGGGACTAGGGGTGTATGAAAAAAAATTCTGCCAGGGAATTTCAGTGAATGTTGGATTTTCACTTCTGTGGAAGTTCAGAAATAATTTTGCCAACTTGGGCAGAGATTCTGCTGAAAACTGCGGAATAAATATAAAAAAAGTGGGTTAATGTATTAAACTGTAGGAAAAACTCTGCAGAACTTGATCAGTGTCAATGTTCAGTTCTGTAGCTTATGTATCAAACTGTGGGGAAAAAAAAACAGCAGAAGTAAGGCAAGTGATTTTATTTCTGCATGTCATGTAAAAAGTCTGCAGTTTGTAATTAAATGCCACATTACTAAATAGAAACCTGCAGTTATTTGGTGAAAGTTTAAAATTCTGCCACAGGAAAAGAGCAGAAATTCTGCAAAATGTTCAACATTTTGCAGAATTTCTCAAAGATGGAAATCTGTACTTTCACCCACCCTAGTGGAGTCTCAAAAGCCCATGTTGAAAATTTGATGCAAACTGTCCAACTTATGCATGGTCATTGAAATTTTTTATGCACACTCGTAACTTCAACAATTTTAATATTTTAACTCTAAATTTTCTGCATTGCCATTTTTCACACCACCTCATGAACAGTACAGCTGTCACTTTTCACATCCTGTCTGAAATGTGTTTTAGCACCTATGGCACAGAATGGCATGGTCACTGGGCAAAAATATCTTTCAGGACCAACTACAATGACAGTGCCAGTGTTCACAAGGTGAAGTTCCAAAAGGCCATGTTGAAAGTTTGTTGAGAGAATTCTTAAAAATGCCTGAATTCAGTGCATCCATCAAATTTATTCTACACACACATAACTTTGGTAATTTTTAATATTTTGCCATCATATTTTCAACATCGTCATGTTTTCACACTACCTCATAAACAGTATAGCTGTCATTTTGCACATCCTGCCCAAAATTTGTTTTTGCACTGGTGGTGCAGAAAGGCGATGCAGTTCACATAATTAAGTTTTACTTTGCCTTTCACAATTGTTCTGTACTGGGGTACATGAGGTGGGGTAATAAGATAGTTATGCTGACAATTTAGTCACTGTTGTTAGACTTATGGAAGTGCAGGTCACACCTACATGTGATGTAGACAGCCAGTTCTGGGTGCTGTATCATTTTTTTAAATAGAAACTGTATTACTGACTGTCACTGCTGAAAATCTGATGCTCTAGGAGTGACCTCACCCCCCCCGATTTCAGCTGAAAGATGAAAGCCATGAGAAAATGCTGACAGCATGTAAGATCACATACACTCAGTTTTTAGAGACAATGTGTTACATGTAAGGCTTTAATCAAGGATCCTGTTAGTCTGAGTTTATAACAGCCATAGTTGCTATATCATATCCATTTTATGATGTTGGAGAGGAGCCTAGATTGTTACATGGGGTGAAAGGTTGTAAATGCTCCTGTGAAGCCTGTGTGAGGGAGGATACAGCACAGATCAAAAGAAGTGTCATTGGAAGGATTTGAATTATGCTGAAGTTGCAGAATGTAGTACTAAAAAGACATCCTGTTTTTGTATAAGATATATTTTCACATATATATATATATATTTATATTCTGTCAGAGGAGGAGCTAGCTGACCTCACACCAAAAAGGGGTTGGCCAATACAGTATGCTTAAGGAATATTCTGTTTTACTACACAGAGACACAATTTTTTACCTAGACTCTGACCAGGAAAGATTGTGAACACTTTTAAGCAGATATTAGAAAGAGAGTCAAATCTAAGTACTGTAAGTAGGAATTTGCAGTGTTTAAACCTGTTTTGTTTAAGTGATTGTATGTCTTGGGATATAAGAGTTCTGTTATTTTGTATTTTACATATTTTTAACTGTTTTAGTAACATTCTTTTTAGAACTTACTTGGTCTGTCTTTGACTTCTTTTTAGTTGTAAGAAAAATAGATGGCTATTGCAGGTACTAAACATAAGCTTGAATGATGGTACCAAACTGGAAAGAGAAGCGTTCTAAATCTGAGGTCTTTATTAAAGTTTTTAAGGGTTCATCTCAGTATACCTGGTTAGGTGCCTGTAGGCAAAGATATCTGCCCCCCCCGAAGACAGAAATATCTGAGCCTGTGCATTGGGTATGCTAGCAAGAGGTTCACAGTTTGAATCCCTCCAATACTTGAGACCAAAGGTTGATCTGAACTCACAAAACAGACAAGAGGGTTACTTTGTTCTGTTAAACTGTTCACAAGACTGTGCTCAGAGGTTGGCACTTTGGGAGTAGAGGGCCTGACCTGCTGAGTGGTTTTGTGACACTACATACATACGTTTTTTTGCTTATTTGCTTAATGAGTTAGCACTCCAGAACAAAAGTTCAGTTTACAAGTGTGACTCACAATAAAACATAACCAGCCAAAAAAAAACAATAAACAAAGTACTAAACTTAGAAAAATATATCCACATCATACATGTATATTAATTAATAGCAATCACATTTGATTAAGCCTGTAAAATACTCTGACAACATATTTACAAAGATGGAGGCAGTAGTTACATTTCTTATGGCAAGTGGAAGATTATTACAAATGTATGGCCCTACATAAGCAAAAGTCCTTTGACCACTTGTAGTTCTCATGAAGGGTAAAGCCAAGGCTCTGTTATCAGCCCTGCATCTTGAGAACAAAAACAAAAGATCAACACATTGAAAATGTCTAGACAGACTTAAAGGAGCACCAGATTTCATAACTCTAAATAAAAATTTAGCCATCTGAAATTGAAAATTTAAGTATACCGGTAACCATCCCATTTGGTTCAGAACCACACAATGATGTGTGGTTCTGGGTAACATTAACGCAAACTTTCCAATTAACTGGAGCAAAGCTAATTTCTATGCTATCACTCTCATAGAAGTATTGTTGGTAACCAAGGTGGCATACGTTAGTTTACTATAGGAGCTAGACACTGCTTAGCAATTGCCATTTGATTTTCATTAGTAAGAAAAGAGTGCAATCTGTAAAATAAAAGCATTTTGGAATGAATTGTAGAGGTGATCTTTACAAAATGTGTATCATAACTCAGAGTAGCATCCAATGTAACACCTACAGTAAATACTGAAAGTATCAAAAATTAGAAACTTGTTTATAATGTGACCTATGCAAAGTCATAACATGCAGACTCTGGTCATGATCCTGAACCCTAGACCTAGTCACAAATAACACTGTTTTTGTTTTTGCCCTATTCAAAGCCAGTCTATTAACCTCAAGCCAGTGTTGCAAGGCACTCATTTCCGTTAGACAATGTATTACTTAAATCATCAACACATATACTATGTGAATAAACAACTGCATCATCTGCATGTAATGTAAGCCTGCCATTTACAAGCACAGAGCTGATCTTATCAAAGAATAAGGAAAATAATACTGGACCAAGTATGGAATCCTGTGGGACTCCATACTTGACTGGTGCTGTGTGAGAGATAATTCCACGACACTGAACTCTCGGATATATATCTCTCAGATAGTTCTGAAACCAATTAAGGGCAGAGTTATCAACTTCCAGTGAACCACAGGAGGAGACCAAGAGATCATGGTCTACTAAGTCAAATGCCTTGGTCAAGTCCATGAACACAGCCCCAGTAAGGCAGCCACCCTCCATGCCCTCCAGAACTGTGACCGTGAACTCAACCAAGGCTGTAACTGTACCTTGACCCTTCCTAAATCCATGTTGGACCTGAGACAAAAGATCATACTGTTCAATAAATGCCATGAATTGATTGTAAATAATTTTCTCTTGGGCCTTAGCCAAAGCAACTAAATTAGAGATCGGTCTATAATTTCCAAATTGAGAGACTAAACTTGTTTTATAAAGGGGCACAACCAGATAATGCTTCCAAATATCAGGGACTTGTCCAATATATGCATCAATGGAAGTATTGGAGTGCAGAGTCTGAAGGACCCTGCTCTTCCATAGTAAAATAAGGATACTATTATACTATCTCAAAAAGTAAGGAAATTGATTACAAAAAAAATTCTGTTAATGCATCAATTAGTGTTCCTATTACAGTGACATAAGTATGGGAATTTAGTGTTGGGGTTCCCAGCCCTATCAGCCCACCTCGTGCTGGTTCCACCAAGCCACATTGAAACTGAAGTTGTTGACATGCAGCTTGGCAATACCCCCAATTTCAACAGGCAAAATTTTGCCTGTTAGGCATTGTGGGTTTTTCTACTGGGGGCTGTGCCCCCAAACCCCATATGTAGGAGTCAGCACCTCCTGCAGCCCCCCAATTTTATATAACAAATCTGAGTCAGAGTTTGTTAGAAATCGGGGAATCACTGGCAAAACAGTGATGTTTCACTGGCGGTCCACCACAGTGACAATCTCAAAAGCTGTCAAGATTGTCACTGTGATGGGGTTCACCATGGAAATATCACTGTTTTGCTGGCATGTCCCACCCTCCATACACCAACAGGTGTCAGGAGTTTCTTGCAATGCCTGTCTTATCAATATATCTATACATATATATATAATATATATATATATATATATATATGTATATATATTATATACAGTATATATATATATATATATATATATGCACACATACATATATACACATATATAAATTATGGTAGCACAGTAGTGCTACCATAGTTAGGTTGAGGAGCCATTTCTATGTTAAACCCCAACACTTTGCACCTTAATAACTTTGCAACCGTTTGACAGATTTGCCTGAAATTTGGAATATGTGATCAAGAGCCATAGGCCTTGGGACCTGCTAAGTTTCGTACTGGTCAGGTATATGGCTGTGGAGTTATTAAGCATGATCTGTGCACACATTTATGCTTTTTCTGTAATTCTACGGTCACGCCTACAGGTCGTACGGTTTGCGTGACCTGCCTGAAATCTTCAGGAAACATGCAGCCAGGGTCCTCAATGTGCCTTTCAAGATTTCATGAAAAATATTAAATGGTTCAAAAGTTATGGCAGTCCGAACTTTTTTTTCCATAGGATAACATTACGTGCTCCGCTTTGAGGGCCCGATCTCAAAAACAGCGAGATACAGAGTTTTTTCGAAATTATAGTTTCAAGGGGCTACCTATATAACTAACCAGGAAAGTGGTAATACATATGACTTTAAATTTTTTTTCTATGTCGACGGTTACTGAGATATAAGCAATTTACTATTACAACTACTGATTTTGTGTTCCCAGAGTCATTATTTTGCATACATTCTTTCTACTCACTGTCTTTCCTATACAGCTCTTGGGGAAAACCAGCCTTGTCTTACATTACTCTTACCATTACTGTTTCTGCTTGCGGTTCCATACCCATTTCACTTACGTTCCGTTTCGCCACCATATGCGTTACCGCTGGCGTTTTCATTTGCGGTTGCGTTTCCATTGTTTTTACATTTCTGTCTACAGTACTGTTCCTCTTTCTGTTTTGCCTTGCATCACCATCGTATTCTGACCTACGTTTATGGACACAATGTTACAATGGAGCAAGACATCACCTCCGGCGCTCGCCGCCACTGCATTACATTACTATTTCTCATTATCATTCTCAAAAGAAGGGAAATTAGAGGCAAAAGCTCCATTTAATGCATAAGTTAGGGTTTTCCACAGCAACAAAAGCAAGAAATTTGATGTTAGGGTTGAAACCCCTTTGCACCCTCCAGCCCACCCCAACTGGAATCGGGGTGTGCATTAGAACCATCGGTCCTAACTGTCACCCATTCTTGTGCCTTTCAGTGGTTTGGTGAAAAAAAATATTACAGGGGCCATAAGTTATGGCACTCGAACTTCTCTTTTTTTCCCCATGGGATAACATTGCGGTGTTAGCCGCATGCTTTCAGAGCCCGTATCTTGGAAATGGTGTGAGATATAGACTTTTCATCGGAAAAATGCTTAGCCCCCTAATGGCAGCTAAGTACAAAACTAGCCAGGACAGTCGGAAATCATATGACTTTTACATTTTTTTTCTACGTCGTACGGTTCCTGAGATATAACCTATTTAGTATTCCAAGTCCTCATTTTCTGTTCCGATACCCATTATTATGCATACATTCTTTATACTCACTGTCTTTCTCTATGCAGCTTTTTGGAAAACCAGCCTGTGCCCTTACATTACTGTTACCGTTGCCCTCTCGCTTGCAGTTCTGGTACCGCTTCCTCACTGTTGATGTCTATGCCACCATGTGCATTATTCTTTGCATTTTCATTTGCGCTTGTGTTTCTGTTATTTTTTGCCATTTGTGTCTGCAGTACTGTTTCTCTTTCTGTTTTACTTTGCATCACCATGCCCATTGACATTTCCGTTTGCAGGCACCATGTTACTATGTGACAACAAATCACGTGGCAGACCATTCCCGTCTACACCACCATGTGCGTTTCCCTTTCTGTTCTCATTCGTGCTTGCGTTACCATGTGTGCCACTTTAGCACTTCTGTTTGCATTGCTGTTCCTGTTACTATGCCACAAGACATCACGCAGCTGCATTACATTTACTATTTCTCGTTATCATTCTAAAAAAGAAGGGAAATTAGAGGCAAAAATCTCTGTTTGATGCATTAGTTAGGATTGTTCCACAGCAACAAAAGTGAGGAAATTCGGTGTTAGGGTTGAAACCCCCGCCCGGACCTCACTCCCAACCCCCCAACCGGCATTGGGGTGCGCATTTGGATCGTCGGTCCTAACTCTCACCCCATTCTTCTATACTTCTGCTGCTTTACACATGTCATGGGGTGAGAGTTAGGGCTGATGATCCAATCGCGCACCCCAATGTGGGATGAGGGGTGGGCGGTGGACGAGGGGGGTTTCTTATCTCATCACTGGATTATTTTTGTCATTGGGACAATTAACTAATGCATTAAACAGAGTTTTTTGCCTCATATATATATATATATATATATATATATATATATATATATATATATATATATATATATATACACACACACACACTCACATATACAGTACACACATATACATACATATATTTTCATGGCAAAAAACTCAGTTTAGTGCATCAGTTAGGGTTGTTCCACAGTGACAAAAGTGAGGAAATTCGGTGTTAGGGTTGAAAACCCTAACTGCCCGTTCCCCACCACCACCACACACACACACACACACACACACACACGCACACATACATGCAAGCAGTGGAAGGATCAAGGCAACACAACCAATCACACACATCCAGCAGGAGGTATATACCTGTGTCACTGTAGGAAGTGGAGAAATCCAACTTCAGATATGATACATTATTTACAAAGTTGTTCTTTGAGATTAGTTCACATAACGCTGAACCAAGCTGGCAGTAGTGAAAATGGTGTACCTGCTTTGTTTTCAAATATATAGGTGGAAGGCATCATGGTGCCGTAATGTTAGTCTATAGCAAATTGCTCAATTTTGGAACAGTGTAACTTTGTAATCGCTAAGTATTTTAGCACAATAGCAGGAAAATAATATAAAGGGATATTAGTTGATTGATAAAGTAAGCCAAATGAACTTTGGTCTCTATAGTGTTCAGGTTTACCTATGATACCTATGAAAATGCACATCTGAGGGATCAGGTCTTACCATCCTGCAAATGTCATCCCAAAGGACCCAACCATTTGCTTGCAGGATGATGGCAAAGATGTGCAGTGATTAGGAGCATACTTTCACAAAATACTTTTGCAAACACGAAAGTGTCATAGCATAATATGTGTTTAGCGGTGCGTGGAATGTCCAGGACGACAGTTAGGAGTGACGACCCCATGCCACAGCCCGATGGGAACATGAGTGTGTGTGGTTTCGTGGTTTAAGATAGTTGTATGTTATTCCTGTTACCTGCTGCTGGTTGTGTGCGATTGGTTGTGTTGCCTTGGTCCTTTCCCCACTTGCATGTATGTGTATGTGTGGTGGTGGTGGTGGTGGTGGGGGAATGCGCAGTTATGGTTTTCGACCCTAACACTGAATTTCCTTGCTTTTGTTGCCATGGAACAACCCTAAATGATCCATTAAACAGATTTTTTTGCCATGAATTTTCCTTCTTTTTGAGAATGTGTACTATAAATAGTGAAGTAACGGTAACACAAACGCAAGCTCAAACAGCAACACACATGGTGACGCAGATGTAAACGATAACGCTAATGATAACAGAAACACAAGTGCAAACATTAATGAAAACAGAAACACAAATGCAAGTGTGTACAGAAACTCAAATTGTAACGCGCATGGTCACGGTAACACAACTGGAAAAACAACACTTACGGGAACAGCAACGATGATGCCAAAGGAAACACAAATGGAAATGCAGTGGAAGTGCATGCGCAAACACAAATGGAAATGCACACGGTGACGCAAAAGGAAACGCAAACAAAAACAGTAATGGAAATGCAAATATTAACATTAACGCAAATGCAAGCGTAAATGAAAATGCAAAGGGTAACGCATACGGTGACGTAGACATGAACGCTAACGCAAACGGTTACAGAAACGCAAGTGTAAATGCTAACTGTAACAGTAACGAAAATGCACACCCTATTTTTCACCAAAAGCTGCATTGAGAAACACAATGAATACAAAGAATGTATGCACAATAATGGGCCTTGAAGCAGAAAATGAACACTTGGAATACTAAATTGCTTATATCTCAGGAACCGTACGATGTAGAAAAAAAATTAAAATTTCATATAATTTATGACTTTCCTGACTAGTTTTTTACTTAGCCCCTGGGGGGGGGGGCTAAGCATTTTCAGATTAAAAGTCTGTATCTCGAAGCATTTCCAAGATACGGGCCCCAAAAGGCATGGCTATGGCAAGGGAGAGGCAAGGGTATTTAGCACCATGCGATTCAATGAATGGTTAAAAAAATGGTGCAGAGCACAGGGGTTTGGCTTCATTGGGGACTGGGGTTCCACCTAGAGGGATACCAGCCTATACTGGCAGGATGGTCTGCATCTGTCCAGGATGGGAACACTTCTTCTGGGAGATTGGTTCAAATGCTTCATTGGCATGCTTTTAAACTAGTCAATGGGGGAGGCATTGATAAGCAGCAGGGAATTCCCAGCCTCCCCCTACAAAACAGGGTACTAAATGAGATAAAGACAAAGGTAGAAAGCTCAGTAGGGAGCAGGACAGTGGTAAATGGAGAAAGCAAAGTCAATGAGGACAGAGACGGTGCAACAAAAGTAAAGCCATCAAAAATGGAGAGCAATGAGTACCAATGCCCATAGTCTTGGTAACAAGTTTCCTGAATTAGTGGCCTTGATGGAGGAGGAAGATCTGGATATTGTGTCAGTCACAGAAACATGGTACACACAGAACCATGACAGGGACGTAAACGTACCAGGATACACTATCTACAGGATGGACAGGGAGGGTAAAAGAGGAGGAGGAGGAGTGGCTCTCTACATAAGGGATGGAATCAAAGCAACATAACAAAAGGGTAAACAGGGAGTAAGGGAAGCACTGTGGGTCAATTTGGAGACAGGCAATGGCACCACAATCCACACAGGGGTTGTATACAGACCCTTATTTCAAGGGGGAGGAAATAGACAAGGAAATAATAGAAGGTATTCTTAGAATGGCAGAAAAGGAGAGATATTGTTGATGGAGATCTGAATATGCCAGATGTTAACTGGAGATCATTTGTAGCAGCACTTCTAAGAGTGGGGTCATTCTAGATGCCCTACAGGGGCAAGTCTTAGACAACTAGTATCGGAACCCACTCAAGAAGGAGCAATCATAGACCTGGTACTTTCAAATGGAGATGGCAAGAGAATCACAGATTTAGAAGTGGGTAGCCATCTGAGAACTAGTGACCATCAAACTGTATGGCTCACGATAAACACAGCAGTAGAGTCAAGCCATACAAAGGCAAAGGTAATGGACTTCAGGAGGGCTGACTTTACCAAAATGGGTGCGTGCTGAAGGAATGCACTAGCAAATGGTCAGGAAGGAGGGGTGGAAGAACAATGGGGAACGATCAAAACTGCCATCACAGAGTCAATAAGGCTTTGTGTGAAGCAAATAAAACAAAGCGATGTAAGAAACCACTATGGTTCTCAAAGTAGGTGGCAGAGAAGGTTAGGAAGAAAAAGAGAGCATTCAGGAAGTACAAAGAATCACAAAAGGAGCAGGATAGAGAATTGTATTAGTTAAAGCAAAAGGAAGCAGGAAAGGCAGTCAGAACAGCAAAGGCCAATACTGAGGAAAGGATAGCCAACTCAGTTAAGAAGGGGATAAAACCTTTCATAGGTACATCAGGGAGTGGAAGAAGACCAAGGGAGGGATAGTGAGGCTTAATAAAGGGGAGGGCGGTGGGCTGAGGGTGACTGTGAAAAGGCAGAGATACTAAACAAATATTTTTGCTCAGTATTCACAAATGAAGAGGGGAAGGTTCCTAAACTAAACAACAGAAACACTCTGGATATGGGATTGATACCAGCCCTTTCACAGAAGAAAGGGTTCTGAAGGAACTCTTAAAACTGAAGGTGTGCAAAGCAATGGGGCCTGATGGGGTTCATCCTAGAATTCTAAAAGAACTAAGGGTAGAAATAGTGGCTCCACTGACTACCCTCTTTGATAAATCATGGGAGGATGGGGTGGTACCTGAAGACTGGAGAAGGGCAAATGTTATTCCACTTCACAAAAGTGGGAGCAGACAGTAGCAGGAAACTACAGACCTGTTAGGTTAAACTCAGTGATTGGGAAAATGATGCAATCACTTTTGAAGGAAAGAATTGTTGAGTACCTAGAGGCCAGAGGAGCACAGGACCCAAGGCAGCATGGATTCACAGCAGGAAGGTCATGTCAGACGAATCTAATAGATTTCTTTGATTCGGTGACCAAAGTAGTAGATCAGGGAGGGGCTGTGGACATGGCCCACCTAGACTTTAGCAAGGCATTTGACACAGTCCCACACAAAATATTAATATATAAGTTGGCCAGCCTGGGAGTGGGTCCCAAGATGGTAGCCTGGGTGAAGAATTGGCTGGAGAACAGGACACAGAGGGTGACAGTAAACGGGTCCACTTTGAGAAAGGGGGTTACTAGTGGATTACTGCAGGGTTTAGTACTAGGACCAGTCCTCTTTAATGTCTTTATAAGTGACATTTTAGAGGGACGGGAAGGAAAAGTATGTCTCTTTGCAGATGACACTAAGATCTGCAACAGAGTTACTACACAAGGTGGGGTGGAAAGGATGAGAAGGAACTTGGCGAGGTTGGAGGAATGGTCAAATGTATGGCAGCTTAGATTCAATGCTAAGAAGTGCAAAGTAATGCACCTGGGAAACAGAAACCCAGGGGAAGATTACACAATGGGGGGGGGATACTAACAACAACAAAAATGGAAAGGGATCTGGGGGTAGTCATGTCAGATGACCTAAAGGTGAGTAAGCAACGTCAGAGGGCAGTAAGAAGGGCTGGTGGGATACTGGGATGCATAGAGAGAGGCGGGATACTGGGATGCATAGAGAGAGGCATCACCAGTAGAAAACAGGAAGTTGTTATCCCTCTGTACAGACAGCTGGTGAGACCTCATCTGGAGTACTGCATGCAGTTCTGGAGACCCAATCTCTGCAAAGACATAGACAGGATGGAGGCTGTCCAGACTAGAGCAATTAAAATGGTGCAGGAACTACACCAGAAGACATATCAAGAGAGACTTAATGAGCTTAATATGTATAGCCTCGAGGAGAGGAGGGGGGACATGATAGAAAATTTCAAGTACCTCAAGGGGATCAACAAAGTCCAAGAGGGTAGCATCTTTCAGAAAAAGAGGTGTGAAAGAACAAGGGGGCACAATTTAAAGCTAGAGGGGGGAAGGCTCAGATGTAATGTGAGGAAGTATTTTTCATGGAGAGGGTTGTGGATGCATGGAACAGCCTTCCTGAGGAGGTTGTTGAGTCAAAAACAGTGGTGGAATTCAAGAATGCATGGGACAGACATAAGGCAATTCTAAGGGTGGAGGTTGGGAGAAGTAGGCTGTGGGTTAGCTAGGATCTGCACCTTATCCATTAGGTAGGAATGAGCAGATTGGGTGGGCCAAGAGGTCCTTATCTGCTATCAAATTCTATGTTTCTATGCTTCTGTGATTCCGTAATGTTAGCCTATGGGAAACACTGTCAACTTCAGTACTGTAATTTTGCAGCATTCTAATATTTTGCCACCAAACCACTAAAGGCACATCCGTGGTATCTTTTTCTTCCTCCAAATTTCAGTTCAAAAGACCAAACCATTCTTTTGCAGCAGGGTGGCAAAGATTTTCTATTATTTTGGCCATAGTGTCGCAGTAGTGTCTCAATTTGTGACACTTGAGCAATAAAAAAGCACAAAAATTGAATGTGCGACACTACTTTGCGACACTACTGCTTATAAAAATTTCAAAAACATATTTCTGGGGTGTTTAACCCCCCCAAAAAAACATGGCTAGCATCCTCAGGGCTCGACTAGGTGAACAAAACAAGAACTGTGTCTCTAGAGGGTCCCATATTTAAATGGCAAGCATTTCTGTGACCCCCAAATGAAAATAAGATGGCAGATTTGCAACACTACAGGGGTCATTTGTGACACGAAAAACTGCATTTGCGACACTGTCGAGCTTTTTGTTAACTTTTCCCATTGACTATAATGGGAAACTTGTTTTCTGAATAACTTTTAAACCGTTTAATATTTTTTCATGAAATCTTCAAAAGACACATCAGGGACCCTGGCTGCATGTTCCCTGAAGGTTTCAGACTGGTTGCACAGACTGTGCAATCTGTAGGCATGAGTAAAGAATGCACAAAAAGTGTCAATACCTCATTCTATGGCGCTATGTAGCTCCGAAACTGTGTATCCGACCATTACGAAACTTGGCACATCCAGAGACCTATGATACTGCTCTATGCTTGCAAACATTTTGGCAAATATGTCATATTGTGGCAAAGTTATTAAGCTGCCAAATTTCACACTTTAACCTAAAATTGGGTACTCAACTCTAACTATAGTAGCACCACCGTGCCACTATGCTACATATATATCTATATATATATATATATATAAACTTTGTTATTGTATCAGTTAGAGTTAAAGTGACAAAAATGGGGAAATGAGATGTTAAGGTACAGCTCCTCACCTTCCACCCCCAACCTCCACAGAACAACAGATTCTGTGGTGTGATATGGGGTCATAAGGCCCAACTATCACCCCATTCCATGTGTAAACAAGTTGACATGCTACAGTGACTTAGGTATCATAGGTAAATACTGAGCGAAAGAACTTGCGTCCATTGTGCTCGTCAATTTGTTAAATGGCATAGCTATTTTTGTAGGTGTCCAGTTTCAATTTGAAACTTTTCATCGCAGGACTTCTGACCACTTCCAGCTGTAGTTCATTCCAAGGTGACACCGCCCTTTGATTATACCACATTTTCCTTCTCCAAGTTCTGCAATGTTCACTTTTTAATTGAAGAGGATGTGCCCTAGTGGAATATTGTTGGTCGTGGAATTCTAAGCCCAGTCTCTCCTATAAATCCTTATCAGTAAGAGCTCTAAACAACATGCACATATCCCCCCTCTATCTCCTGTACTCCAAAGTGTATAACCACAGTTCACAGAGTCTTTGGTTGTATTCCTTGTTCTCCATGCCCCTAACAGATTTTGAATCCTCTCTATTCTATCAATCTCATTTCTTTGGAAGGGAGACCAGACTTGCACTCCATATTCCAGTATAGACCCTACCAGTGAGCTAAACAGTGGCATCAGAACAGCCTTTTCCTGCTTGCAATGTATCTCAGGATGCAGTTTAACACATTATTAGCTCTTCTGATAATTTTATTACTGTGAGTTTTAAACTGGAGATCATTTGTAATGATTATGCCTAGACCTTTTTCCTCAGTTTCCATATTCAAGCTATTGTTGCCTAACCTATAGGGCCGCTTCAGATTGTGTAACCCAAGTGCATAACAGTGTATTTATTTGGGTTTAGTGGTGACTAGTAAGTGCTTCACCATTGTTCAATATGGTCAGAGGCATCCTGCATGACTGAGTGAGATGAGTGATGATCTGGTTTAACCCCTAATCTACAATTGTCTGCAAACTTGATCATCCACACCCCCGCCTGTTTGCACTTAAGTTGAGAAACATAAATATTGAATAAGCAAGGCCCCAACACAGACCCATGTGGTACCCCATTTGTCACACCAGTTTGAGTATGCCCCCCTGATACTATCCCTTTGTCTTCTATCACTCAGTCATGCGTGAATCCATGCAACTACTTTGCCATGTACCCCAAACAACGTCAATACTTAGATTATTTCATGATGAGGTAATTTATCAAATGCTTTGAAGTCCAAAAATATAATATCCACTGTTTTTTTCATGTCCATAGATTTGCTGACCCTGTTATAACATTCCAACATATTTGTCTGGCATGATCTACCTTCAGTGAAACCGTGTTGCAATTAATCTACAGTACCAGATGGTTCATGTGTATGTGATTAATTATATAATCTTTAATAATGTCCTCCAGAATTTTGCCTAGAGTGCTTGTCAGGCTCACAGGCCTGTAATTAGAAGTGTTCTTTTTGTCTCCCTTCTCGTATAGGGGTATCACTGTGGCTTATCACCATGCCTCTGGAACTTCACCCCTACTTAGTGTTTGCTGAAATATGTAACTAATTGGTGCAGCCAGTTCTTCTGCTAGCTCTTTCAGTATTCTAGGTGGAATTCATCTAGTCCTGGTCATTTATTCTGTTTTAGGGTACTCAGTCATTCTTTAATCTCTGGGTCAACAGGTATAGGATTTTGTAAAATTTATGGTTCCTCTCTGAGTTCTTTAGTATTTTGGAGGCTAACATCTGTGGAGAAATGATCATTCTGGTCCTGTGATATCTCTTTGTTAGATGCTGCTAAAGTCTCATTTGGGCTAGCCAGGATCCAGCATTATTTGGCGCCCTTTTTTTCTGTTAATGTAGGAATAGAATGACTTATAATTATCATTTGTTTTTGAAGCAAGTTTGATTTCATACTGTGACATAACTTTTTAACATCTTTTTTTAATGACTTCCGGAGTTTGGGGAATTTTGTCCATCCTTCCCTCTTCTAGTTCATCCTAGTGATTTGAATAATTTATTTTTATTCTTAATGCATTGTTTGATTTTCTTATTAAACCAGCTTGGTGTTCTGGGCCCTTTATTATATTTCTTTCTAAATGGTATATGGTGCAGTATGCCTTGATTTATTTTATTACTGAGTGCTCTATATATGACCTCTCGTTCATATTATTAACTTCTTCCTCCACCCCCATTGGAACATTTCATATTTAAGTGCAGAAAAGTTAGCTTTTCAGTAAAGTAGAATGGGGTGAGAGTTAGGCTTCACAACCCCATGGCATACCCGGTGTCTGTCGGTCAGTGGAGGATGAGTGGTGGGGTGGTGGTGGGGTTAGGGCTCTACCCTAATGTCTCATTCCCCATATAACAATATGCATCTGTAGGGAGCTTGGGCCTCCATTTACACATAACTACAGAGCCACACAGCAGTGCTATAGGGCAAGGAACCCTCATAACACTAATTTGTCAATATCTCAGCAACCATAGCAGCTATGAAAAATAAAGTGTCATTGTAATCATGACAGTGAGACCCCCACATGAGGTGAGTTGACAAAATCCATATCTCACACTGTTTACAAGATACAGGCACCGTAAAGCACTGAAAAGTACCTTGGAACCCTTGTGACACTAATTTGTCAATATCTCCATAACCTAGCAAGTAGGGAATAACATCCACTGCAGGTGTAATCTATGACTTCCAATCTTGTTTCTGCAGCTTGCAAAAATCTAGTATCTCACAGATGCCTATCACTAAAGGTTGAGACATCCTCCTCTACTGTACTTTGTGTCATAGGTTGCTATAGACCTCCGTCTGCTGGGTCTCAAATCCTCACCCTTCTAACTACTATTATGGGGCATGGCCTTCTTGAAACAGTTATCCTTGGGGATCTTAACCTTGATTGGATGTCCAAGGCCACTGCACCACGTAAGGAGTTCTGTGATGCCCATGGGCTGATACAACTTATTGGTGAGCCTACATGCCCTAATAAGAAGAACCCAGCTAATAGTACACTGCTGGATGTCATCTTAGTAAGTAAACTACACATGTTCTCCCATGCAGGAACCTTCTTCTCTGATGTTAGTGACCATAACATCATCTCCGGCATAAGATCGGTCCAGAATCCACTATCCTTGTCAAGGTTCTCTAATAAGCGGTCCAGGTGTAACTTCAATCCGTCTGCCTACCTTGATGAATTAAAATACTCGTTGCATTGGCAGAACTTTACCTAGCTAACTCGGTCCACTTGGCATATGACATCTTTTCTGAAATTGTGACTGGGCATTAAATAAGTAAAAGCTAGGGTAAGGAGTAGAACCTGTCACTGGTTCTTTTAGAACTCAAAACAGCACTGCTGGACAGGGACAAGCTTTGGAAAAAGCATGAACAACTAAGGTCCTGCTGGATTGGTGTCACTTCAGGAAAGCCAGGAATACATGCACCAAGATGATAAGAGATGCTAAGGCCTCATTTTATTGTTCGGTACTGGATTCTGCTGCCAGGAGCTCCTCTAAATTTTGGAAGTCCATTAAGGATATGTCCAGACATACCCTTGGGAACTCCCTGCCTGCAAAGATTACCTTTGGCAGTGCCACCATCTGTGACAAAATGGATATCCTGGATGCATTTAACAACCACTTTGCCACAGCAGGGCTGGCATTTGACAACTCTCCTGTATGTTCTTTATGTTCCCAGTTGGGTGCGCAAAACTCTGAACCTCTTCTTACCAGCTCAGTCTTTTCTCTTCAGCCTACTTCATTGAAAGAGGTCGAAGGACTTCTATTACAGTTGGATACATAAAAAAGTGCATGTGCTGACTCTAGATCCATACTTTCTAAAGGTAACCTACCATGATTTAGCTGTATCAATTACCCACCTATTCAATTTCTCACTGTCCCTCAGAATCCTCCCACCCTTATGGAAAACAGCTCATGTTATCCCTCTATTTAAATCTGGGGATCTCTGTGATCTTAACAACTACAGACTGATTTCTCTACTCCCTATAGCATCTAAACTGTTTGAAAAAAATGTGAGCAAGCAGTTGAGAACCTATGTAGAAACTATGAATCTTCTAAATCCTATGCAATCTAGCTTTAGAGCACAGCATAGCACCATTACAGCCCTAGCCAAAGTGACCAATGATTGGCAGCAAGACCTGGAGAATCAAAACGTCATCTGTGCAGTGTTCTTAGACTTAAGTAAGGCTTTCAACACTGTTAATCATGTCCTGCTCCTTTCCTCCTGAGGGCAATAGGACTGGACTCACTATCCTTGCATTGTTTTGCTGACTACCTTTCTGACCCGTGCAGCAAGTCAAGGCAGAAGGTAAACTTTTCCCTTAAACCTCTGCAAGAGGGGTCCCCCAGGGATCAACTCTTGCTCTTCTTCTGTTTGCAATTTACATAAACAACACTGACACCAATATAACTAAGGCCAATATCCATTTGTTCACAGATGACATGGTTCTTTATCTAAGTTGTCCTTTGCCAGAAGCTGCCTGTGGAGACCTATAATCTCAATTCAATCTATTTCAGAGCCAACTCCTAAACAAAAACCTCCTATTAAATGCCAAAAAAACTAAGGCAATGCTATTTTCTCCACTTCTCCTTGCTGCACACCCAGCCAGTGCTGGCTCCATTCCACAGATCACAATAATCCTGGGAGAAAACCTAGAATTTGACAATAAATTCAAGTACTTGGGAGGGTGGCTCGACCATAGACTTTTCTTTATGGACCATATCGAAGATCTGCTAAAGAAATTGAGGCAGAGGCTTGGACTCTTTTTCAGGATTAATAACTTCCTTACTAGCGATGCCAAGCGGTGACTGGTATAAACAATGTTTCTCTCCTTGGCCGACTATGCTGACTTTCTTTATAGTGACTTCCCTGTCTCTCATCTTGCTAAATTGGATACACTGTATTACAGGGCTCTGAGATTAATTACTGGCCTACCTTTTTCCACTCATCATTGTGCCCTTTATGCTGCTGTGGGGTAGCCCTTCCTTCAGTACAGGAGAAACAGAAATGCTGTACTCTGGACGTTCAGAGCTATTTTCAGAAAACTACCCCTATATATCCCTGATTGTCTTCCACTATGCCAGCTTGGGAACTATGCACTGAGAAGCCACTCCTTTATTTCCTTAAAGGTACCTAAGCTAAAAACATGCTTTGGGAAAATGGCTATAAGGTTTGCTCTGCCATTTGTATGGAACAAAATACAAAACTCGCTAAAGCTTAGTACCCAGGTCAGTCTATCTTCCTTCAAGACACTATATGACTATTGACTATTAGGTCAAGAAAATTTGCAACTGCATCCCCTGATACTAAACTTCCCTGCACTTATAGTGTACCATGATGGCATTGTCATCTCCATTACGCCTAACCTTGTGGCCTCTCCTTCACATTTCTCTAATACCTAATTGTGTTCCCTGCCTCCTGTCCTGTGTTCTGTCTGAGATTTCATCTGTCTCTCATCTATCCCCTATCACCCAGCCTGTACCCTATTTCACCTCACCTACTACATCCCCTTCTTACCTGTTACACTGTTTGTTTGTTTTTTTCTTTTTTTAACTCACTGTCTGTCTTGTTTCTTATGGCATTGTATGTAATATACCATTACCTAACAATTGTCCTCATTAGTACTTCCAGCTACTGTTACTAGACTCATTATACACCACGAAGGAACTGAACCACTGTTTCCAAACTTTTCTCCTCTTATGACTAAGTTTAACTATTGTATCTCTGTATTGTATAATATTACTGAGGTGTTATGTTGTGACAGTTCTTATATTGTATATCCTGTGTTCCCTTGCTAATCAGGTCCATCTTGTAAATGAGCTATGCTCAATGGTGTTCACCAGGATAAATAATGATTTGATTGATTGATTGATTGATTGATTGATTGAATGATTGATTGAGTTTTCAAGATACAGGTGCTGAAAGTCACTATGGGCACTGCAGTGTTATCCTATGGGAAAATCGAATTTTTATGATAGCATCTCTATGGAACCAATTCACTTTTCAACACCTAAATAGCATACTTCACATTTCTGGGGCAGCCTCATAATACCCTGCAAATTCCAAGCCAAAAAAACAATCCGTTAATTTAGAGAGCAGTGTCAAAGTTTCTAAAAGTTTAAAAATTCCTTGTTTGTGAGTAATAAAATCCCTGAGGTCAATCACTATTCATGAACTGTCAAAATCCTCATCCATGAGAAATCCTTGACTGTCAGATTTTGGCCATCTGGTCCCTAAGTGATGGTCAAGGATTTTGCCACCTTGCGAAAGGGGATTGCTCGCAGACAGGGATTTTATCAGCTCGCAGATGGGGATTTTGTCAGCTCATGAAAGCGGATTCAAAAAACCAATCCCCTTTTAGGAGCTGACAAAATCCCAGTCAGCAAGTCGATCCCCCTTTTGTGAGGCAGCAAAATCCTTGACCGTCAATCCTCAATCCTCATCTGTGAGAAGGGCCATCTGGTCCCTAAGTGACAGTCAAAGATTTTGCTACCTCATGGAAGGGGATTGGTCACAGACTGGGATTTTGTCAGCTTGTGGACAAGGATTTTGTCAGCTCGTGAAAGGGGATTCAAAAACCCAATCCCCTTTCACAAGCTGACAAAATTCCAGTCCGTGAGCTGATCCCCTTTCACGAGGCAGCAAAATTCTTGACTGTGAGTCAATCCTCGTCCAAAACAGGGCTGTCTGGTCCCTAAGTAGCAGATAAGGATTTTGCTACCTACAAGGGGTGATTGGCTTGTGGATTGGGATTTTGTTAGCCTGAGAAAAAGGGTTCGGAATCGAGTCGTGGACAAAGAATTTTAAAATTTGAAATGGCCATTTTTTTGGCCAAAATGAAGCAAACCAAAGGTATAGGTTTGCATGGGTGTCACCCTGAACAAAACCCATACCATATTACAATTATAAGTATTAGCTGTGTGTTTCAGTTCAACCAATCACTTTGATCATGTTTGTAAAACATCATTATGACGTCATACTGGTTGTCCAGTATTTAAGTGGTGCCTTTAGAGATGTGTTTTAGCTTTTGATAAAGGATCTAGTTTATAATTCAAAACACATCAGGCCCACTCTGTTTTAGATAATAAAATGAATTCATTCTAACTAATAACTCTGGTGTCCTTGTGATACGAGATGGTGAGTGTTCAGCTCACATTGTTTGCAATATATATATATCCATATATATAAATATAACTATATATATATACTGACATGGTAGTGCCAGTATAGTAAGTGTTCAACAATAACTTCTATGTTAAACTCCAAATGTTGCACTTTAATAACTTTGCAACCATTCAACCTATTCATCTGAAATTTTGCATGTGCCATTTGGTACAAGAGAGTACTGGATGTGGCAAATTTTGTTCTGGTCAGATGTGCAGTTGTGGAGTTACAGAGCATCAAAAATGTGAAAATTACCCTTTAGGTACAAATTATTTACTGTGCCAAGTCTCTGAAACAGCTTGATGGTATGGTCTGAAATTATTAGGCCATATGGGAGCTGAGTTGTAGATGGGTCTTTTGAAGGTTCGTGAGAAAATAATAATTCATTTAAGTGTTATTTAACTTTCAAGTTTCCCTTATCTCCCATGGGAAAAATTAGATATTCTGTGTGAAAGCAGCTTCTGCTTTTGTGAAAGCACTTTTTTTTTCACAAATGGATCTGTAGTGCCATGCTGCCACCATCTTGTTTTCAGCTAGCGACCTGTAGAAAACGTAATTCAAAAAATACTGCTCCTTGGTAAACACCAACAGTTGTATTTATCTAATGGGTCCTGAGGAACACAATTCTGGCATTAGTTTTTAAAAATACTGGCTGAAATATTTTTTTTTAATTGGCTGTTGGTAAAGTCACAAATTTGCAACACTATTTTTGTGAAACTGCCACAAATTGCGACACTGTTTCACGAAACTGTTTTCGTACTGCTGCAAATTGCAACACTGTTTCATGAAAGCTTTCACAAATTTTGTGAAACTGTCACAATTTGAGGCACCATTTTCAAAAAAGTTCAATTTCATTGGCACTTCACTGCAAATAAATTGCTAGGACTTTTGGATTTAAATTTGCAGGGTAAAAAGAGCTTCACCACAGATATGCCTTTTGCTAGTTTGGTGATAACATTTATATTAGTTCTATAGTTATAACATTCAGAAGTTTAGAAATTTCCCGTATGATAACAATATGGCAGTCACTGTAGCCTTTCAGTGACTATATCTTGCAAACGCTTCGAGGTACAGATTTTTCAGTAAATGCACCTAAGTACATCTCAAGATGTACTAAGAAAGTATGCAGAATGTGAGGCCTTGATTACTACTGCAGTGGAATTCTTTCCATTGGCTCTGTGGTTACTTGGACATTGTAACATTTGCATCACACGGGTTACTAGGAATGTGTCTAGCACTGCGCTCTGTGTGCCAGATTTCAGGATGACTTATGCATGGCACAAGGCAAATTATGCCAAACCCAATGGCGTAAATCACACTTTGCAGCATGAGATATGCAAGTTGTAATTCCAAGATGTGGCTTGTGCCATGCCATATGCGGGTTGCACCAAAGATGGGCTATGCCACCACTACATCTGCAACCCACTGCGTAGCATGAGGGGCTGGGTTATGGCAGTAACTGCACCCTATTCCAGAAGGGCAGCTTGCATAACCCACTTACACAATTCCAGATCCAGATATGGTGCTGCGGGGTTACACCTGCACATAGCTGGTCTAAGGGGCAACTGCCCAGGCAAACCAATGGATGCCTCCTGCAGCACTG
The DNA here is from genome assembly GCA_016271365.2 of Neoceratodus forsteri. NCBI lineage: Eukaryota > Metazoa > Chordata > Ceratodontiformes > Ceratodontidae > Neoceratodus > Neoceratodus forsteri. The sequence goes on from CM057451.1 coordinate 1,128,985,466, forward strand.
CATATGGCAGAATGCCCTGCCTCACATATTCCACAGCACAGTGCTGTCCCCACCCCCCAATTTTCAAGGTGCTTCTGAATCTATTTTTGGTCATGCCCCCATGCACCTGTGCCACCTGGCCAGAGCCCCCAAAGTCCCCAGGAGATTGCAGAAGTGCTCGGAGAGGGGTGGCTCTGGGAGCTGCTGAATGCAGCTGACCCTCAATAATAAACAGGGAAGAAATAAAGTGGTTTATGACACAGAGGACAACCTGGAGGGGTGGAGGGCTATGTTAAGGACTGGGGAAGATATGAAACAAATTATTTTGGAGAAGAATTACCTATGATGGCGTTACAAACTATGAGGGCTCTTTCTCTTAATATTAATGGATTTAATAATCCTGTTAAGAGATTGTGCCTATTTCAATATATTAAAAAACATCCTAGTGATATCACATATCTTCAAGAAACACGTCTTAATGATAAAGAGAATGCTAAATTGACCTGGGAGGGTGTTATCAGGTGTTTGCCTCATCATGTTTAAAGGAGAAATGCAGAGGGTTAGCGATATTAATTCCTAGAATTCTCATTTTCAGTTAGACTCACAGTTTGTAGACCCACAGGGCAGCTTCATTATATTAAAGGAACATTATTTGGCAAACCAGTTAGTCTAATTAATGTTTATTTCCACCTCTTTCTATAGTCACATATATTCAGAGGTGTTTTGCTAAATGGCTTGATAATATACATGAATGCCTGATTATGGAGGAGACATTAAGTTAACGCTGACCCCTCAGTTAGATTGATCAATACCTATGCAACAATGTAACTCCCTGGCCCAGAAAGCATTCTGCTCCCAATTGACCTCATTGGGGCTGATAGACATATGGAGACATTTTTCCCCACCTCCAGAGGATTTATATATTAATCACCAGGCATGACTCTCATTTGAGATTGGATTTTTTTTCATCTCAAAAGAACATGCAGATTACTTACAAGACATATCGGTGGGCCCTAGATTTCTTTCAGACCACTCCCCATTAATTTTAAAACTGGCTTTTTTAAAATCCAAAGGAAGACCACTGGGTGGTGACTGAACACCTTGTTTCTTAAGGATAAATCTTTTTTAGAGAATTTTAAGGTTAAAATTTTCCAGGTTTTGGCAGAGAATTCTACTTCAAAGGTCTCAGATGCTAAAATTTGGGACACTTTAACGGCGGTGCTATGGGGCCAAATAATTGCACATGCTGCACACAAGAAAGAAAATGGGAAAAGCAGTATAAACAAATACATGATGAACTTAAAGAGTTCCAACAGAATATTATCCAACTTACTACAGTGGTTAAGACCCAGATAAAACATAAAAAAGCTGAGTTACAAAAAATATTAGATGAGAAGAGACAACAGGCCCTGTTTTATCTTAAGACCTATAAATATGAAGGGGGTCCATGGGGACGAGGAATTTGGCCTGGAGACTCAGAGGACATAGGACGGCAACTAATGTTACCCACCTACTGGATCCTATAGGGAATCTCAGAGCTACTAAAACACCATAAGTGATGGAGGCATTCTGGAGTTACTACACTTGATTATATAGTGACCCCCTTCCTCCTAATAATCCAACTGGGTTGAAGGGGTTCTTGCGGTCTTTTTCACTGCCAAAGTTCTCTCCAGCTGTGGTGGAGAGATTACAGGTACCAATCAGAGTAGAAGAGATTTCCAGGGTGGTGAAGAAGAGTAAAACATTAAAAACTCCAGGCGCAGACAGACTGCCCTCGGAGTGGTGTAAGGCCATTCATAGACAATTGACCCCCATGCTATTAAAAGTATTTAGAGAGATACAGGAGGGTGGGACTCCTCCACCCTCTTGGGCCTATACTAATATTTTCCTATACTGAAGCCAGGAACCCCCAATTTAACAACTTCATATAGACCAATATCCATATTAAATATGTATTATACAATTTTATGTCCATTTGGGCCCATGGGATTGAGGAAATGAAGCCTAAATATACAAAGAACAATTCACTTGTTGGACTATATTAACCAGAGTCAAATACTGGCAGTCTTTGTTAGCCTTGATGTTGACAAGGCCTTTGACCAAGTTAGTTAGTCATTTTTATAGAATACATTGGCTGTATTGGGATTCCCTCAGGAATTAATTGAAGTTTTTTAGAGAATGTATACTACACCCAAGGTATACTTAAAAGTGAGCGCTAGCTTTCAAAGGTGATTTCATTGAACAGGGAACTAGACAGGGCTGTCCATTATCCCCACTTTATTCACCCTTTATATAGAGCCATTAGCAGTAGCAATAAGATGACAACCAGATGTATGGGAGAATTCGCTTGGAGGAGAGAATATATCTTTCTCTATATATGGATGATATCCTATTAACATTACTAGATCCAGAAACAGCTATTCCCCAGGTTTTTAAAACAATAGCAGATTTTTCAGCAATAGCAGGATATAAAATAAATGTACAAAAACAGAAATCCTCTCCTTAAATTTTCTTCCCACCAATCTTTGCAGGACCAGCTCCCATTAAAATGAAGAAAAAATAAAATATTTAGGAGTCATTATTCCTCAAAAGACCACCTTGAACTTTTTAATTTGGAACCTCTCACATTAGACATTTTTAAAATAACAATTTATTGATCAGCACTAAGCCATATACAATATAAAGTTTTGTATGCATCACATATAATACAGATTATAAAAAGGTTACAACTACACTTATGGGTCTAACATACATCCATCGCATAGCACCAAAGTGAAAACTAAATAATAAAGGATAAAAACTGTCTATTATTTAGATCATGATAGGAGAATGTCTTAATAATATGAGCCATTCTTTACAAATGTGCAGTTAAAAGAAACTTTGCCAACAATTCAGTGATTTTTTTATCTTTAGTTTTGAAGAGATAATCCAACATATTGGAGGGAGGGAGACTGAGACCTCCAAGAAGTTCACCCAACCATTTCTTTCTGGATGCTTCATAAAGTGGACATAATAGTACAATGTGTTTTAAGTCCTCTATTGATTCCAAACCGCATTTACAAAATGAAAAGGGTAAAGCCTTTTCCTTATATTTATACTGCACATAGTTTGCTGTGTAACACTCGGTTTTAAATCTGGTATAGATCCTCCTTAATCTAAAGTTTGTTATCATTGAAAGATAACTCAAACTACAAGAAAGTTTGATTGTTTTGTAATAATCATGGAGTTTGAGCGTGGAGAGCTGAGTAAGCAGGAGGTTCTCATCCAGTGCTCCCAGTCTGATTTTAACATCCTGTTTAATTTCTATTAGAGGTCTGTAGTATACTTCATGTAATAAATGTCCTAGGCCAGCTGGCATCATGACCTCCTTGATAAACCAAATACTGGGATGAATAAATCCCAAATTGGCCATTTTTATGCTTTCTTCAAGGCGCATTCTGGGGTATCTACTTTCGGGCAACAGAAAAAGTTTAAGTGTGACTATAATTTGTTGCTCCTGTATAAGGGAGAGTAGGGTGCGCTGTCCTAATTCCAATGCTAGAATACATTTTGGTGTCCCTTGTGGTAACATGAGGATGTATCTGTACAGGTTGTTTAGAATGGTTTGTAGCCTTCTGATCTGTGCATATCCCCATGTTTCACAAGCATATAACATGCTTGATCTTATTTTAGCATTGAGTACATTCATGATTCCTTTAACTGAGGTTTTACTCATTTTATTGTTAAATATTTTTAGAGCATTCCCTGACGATCTCATTTTATTTTGGATTATCTCCATATGTTGGTGCCAAGAGAGATTGTAGGAAAATTGAACTCCTAAGTAATCATAATACTTTGTCCTGTCTATGTTTACCCCATCTATCTTAAAGCTAGTGATGTTTTTTTCTCTGATTTCCAAACACCACTACTTTGGTTTTACCATGATTAATTTTTAGTTTGTACTGTACACATAAAGATTCAAACTTTATCAATTTCCTTTTAAGTTCTAATATAGAAGTTGACAGCAAAACCAAGTCATCAGCATATGCAAAACAGTCAATCCTAATGCGATCTACCTTGGGGGCATGGAAGTTAGAAATCTGTTCCAAAATTATGTTTATATATATATTAAATAAAGTGGGTGCCAAAATACATCCTTGTCTAACCCCTGTGTTCGTAAGAAATTTATCAGTCAGATGTCCATACTGATCGTATTGTACTCTAGCCCAAGTATTTTCGTGTAGTCTAATGATGACATCCAGCAGGGAACTCTCCAGCCCTAATACCTTAAGTGTTGTCCAAAGAATTTTCCTGCTGATGTTATCAAAAGCTGAAGAGAAGTCCCCAAAACAGCAGTAAAGATTTGTTTTTCTAATTGTGGTGTATTTCCAAATCAAATAATACAGAACATAGCAATGCTGTATTGTGGACCTATTCTTCCTGAAGCCATTTTGTGCCTCATTCAGGATTGAGTTTGCTTCAGCCCAGTCTATTAGTCTTCCCAGAATTATCCTTGTAAAGATCTTCTGAGAAACGTCTATAAGGCTGATCGGTCTATACATTTTGGGTTATAAGGAGCCTCCTTTTTGAATATGGGGAAAATATGACTACCTTGCCAACTTGTGGGACAAGGAAGTCCTTGTAGGAGTCCGTTGAATAATATAAAAAGAAGCGGACACCACCAGTTGGGAAATTATTTATATAGGTCTCCCAGAATACCATCAGGTCCTGGGGCCTCATTGGATTTCAATGATGATAATGCCAGGAGAATATCTTCTTCTGTAATGAAGATGGGGTGAGGATAAAACATTTCTCCCCTGGGCTCTTGGGCTATCGTCATCTCTTGTTCAGACTGAGAAAAATAGAGCTCTGAGATATAGAGAGTCCAGGCTTCTGGTGTAATATAGGCTTCTAGTCTATTTGAATATTTGTTGTAGCCCTGAAATACCAATTTCCAGAAGCCTCTACCATCTCTATTCAATATGGTCTGTCTGAGTTTTTCCCAGAGTCAATGAGAGTGTTTTTATTTTGCCCTTTCTAAAGATAGTTTATACTTTGCTCTTTCTGCCTTAAGTATCTTAAAATCTGCTGTAGTTTTATTTCTTTTATTTTTATGAGCCCTCAGTATTCTACCAAAAGATTTTTTAGCCCGTAGGCAATCTGCATTAAACCAAGACTTTTTATATATCTTTTTACGAGAAGGTATTTTTTTCTTGCACCATGGTTTCAATATCATAGATATCCTTTCCCAACTTGCTAGCATAATACTTGAGTCCTGAGAGTTCATAATGGAGTCATGTATGTAACACACTTCTCCAGTATTTAGAATAGACTCAAAGTTTGTATGATGTAGAGGTCCCCAGATGATTCTTTTCTCATTAATAATTTCCAGGTTGTCCTCCAGGTAACCCATGTTTCTATTTGTTCCTAGGGGACAATTCAGAGTAAGAACAATGGGACAGTGGGCAGATTCCAATCTGTCCTTCGCCTCTAATTTCTGTACCATGTAGGTTGCCTCTAGGTTAGTCCAAATTAGGTCTGAAGTAGAAGAACTCATTGGGCTTCTAAAAGTGAAGACCCCCAACATATCACCCTGAGTTCTTCCATTTAAGAGACATTAATTCCTGGATGCAAAAACATCCAAGAGGGTCCTGCTTCTGGGGTTAAGTATCAGATCCTGTGAGAACCTTTTATGGGAGATATTAATATTGGCCAGAGGAAGTAGATTTGTAAAGTCGGTATAATCATCTTTCAAGAGACAGGAAGAAGAAACTCTAGCATTAAAGTCTCCCATAATGATTATAGGGCAGTCTGCATGGCTGTCCAACAGATCATCCAGCAGAGTTTTCAAATTCTGAATAAATGTATCTGCTATTTCAGAATGTCTGAATCTGGGGGGCAAAATATATATTACACAGAATTGCTTTCTCTAGGCCTTTATGAATTTAGAGTCAGAATTCCCTCTAGATTTGTAGCTATTCGGGTAATTCCTAGATCTAGCTGTGTTTTGATAAAAAAAGGTAACTCCCCCTTTAAGCCTACCAAATTTTTTGTCTCTGGAGGCCGATGAAGTTATAGCTGTATAACCAGCCAATCTGGGAGTAGACTCTTCTGTGCACCGTGTTTCCTGAATGCCTATTATATCATAGGACTCAAGAAAATCCAGAACCTCAGTGTCTGTTATTTTAAGATGTATGCCCTCAATATTCCAGGAGAGAATAGATAGGGCATCCATCATGTTCCTTTTTTTCTCTGTATCGACTATTATCCCAGTATTTGGCTTTTCAGATGCTGGCTTACCGGAATCCCACCGGGATTGCCAGTGACAAGGGGAAACCATAGTCAGCAATGGCGCATAAGTGTTTGGATCTTCAAAATTTTCAAAGTTTATTAACAGGGGAATCCTGAACTGAAGTAGGCTCCTGTAATCCCATAATATGGATGTGGCCTTGGATATCTGGATCCAGCTCTGTCGTGCCCACTATATGGATTCCCAATGGGCCCAATTTGCCTACCAATGACAATATTTTATTGGATAAATTAGCATTTTTGAAGGTGATGTCAATCTGGAATGAAAGACCTGTGTAATCTTGTATATTAATAGAGTCTACCATGTTCCAAGAAATACATAAATCTAAAGCTTTTTCTAAGAAGTAAAGGAGGTCCCCTATTACCTTTCATCTAGCATTTTTATCCGTAAATTTCCACCCAAACACTGCAATTGTTCTCCCTAGCCATGACTTTTTCTGGTTTTCGATGTGTTCTTTAATCACTCCCAAGATTTTCCTCTGAGGTTCATGAACTGCTTCGCACATTTCATCCGGAGAGAGGGACTGCTCACAAGGACTATATTCCTTGCTGCTAAGGGACTCAGGGGAAAATCTTGGAACTAACATTGGGAATGTGATACCATAGCCCTTTTCCCTTAAGAGTAATGCCTTTTCTAAGATGAAATGGGCAGTCCTCAGGGATGTGCAATAAAGCAGTACAGTTTTCCTGTGATGAGGATTCAGTGATCTGAAAACAGAAAATTCCTTTTCTAACTCCAGCTGGGATAGTTCAAGAAAGTTAAGCACCCAGGCAAGTAGTGAACTCTCTGTTTCATTCTCTAGTATAGATACATTAAAGATTTCAGTCAAAAATTCAGTGTTCCCACATTTCTGTAAAACAGGAGACATCTCTGGAACCATTGCTGGAATTTTATTAGTGGAATCATCTTTGGTGAGTGAACAACCCGAGGTCCCAGTCTCCCTCTGAAAAACAGTCAATGACTCCTCACTTGCTATTGCATCATAAGATATTTCTTTATAGGTACCATTTGAGTGGAGATTCATCTCCTGCACAGCTAATTGTTTACTGTTTTCCCTGTTTTGAGTTTTTATTTGGGTCCTGACCCTCCCTTGTTTCTTGGGCAGTTAGTTTTTCCAGACTTTTTTTTACTAAATAAAGATTTCCTTTTTTTAGTTTTTTTTATTTATTTTAGTTCTTTTTTGTTGGTTCTGTGTTTTTCTGTCCGATTCATCATCATCCTGTTTTTCTGGATCTGAGTTCTTTATATAGCATTCGCATATTTTATTTTATTGTAGGGTGGGGGAAGGTGTACCTGTATGCCTATATTTGCCTTATCTATGATCGGGGATTCAGTTCCCACAGATATAGACTCGGAGAGGTATTTTTTACTGCTGTTCAAGATTCTGTCCAGAAGTACTCTGTTATGAAAAATGTCTGCTCTTATGTTGTATATCTCATTTTTAAGAATATTAATATTTTCCAATATGACCATGTCAACAGAGTATCTGTTCTTTAAAATCTCTAGAGTCTGCTTCGAGATAGTGGAGGTAGCTACCAGATATGATTTATCAATACATTGTATTTCATCAATGTTAGGATCTGTTTCCTGGGGAGTCTTAAGCCTCAGTGCCTTATACTTCCCTTCCATTTCCGTATCCATTTTATGGGTTATATCCATCTTCTTTAATCCCTTGATAGTGACACTCTGATCTTTAATTATAGATTTTAATTCCATCTGTTCTCCTAGCTTTCTATTGGGATCGTAACATGAATAGTTATACCTATGTTTAAACTGATCCTGCTCTGTTGGTAATCCCATGGTACTAAGGAGAAGCCTAGGTGATGCGAGTATCTCTGGATCGGTAGGACTGGACATGTCTGAAGTAGGTGAAAATCTCAATTCCAGTTCTTCAGACCTCTCTAACTCCTGTGAATTAGACTTGTATGTGTCCCATGCATATTGATCGTAGAAAATGGAATCAGCAAACTGAGTAGACGTTCCCCAGTCTTTTCTAGGAGAGTTTTTAAACAAAGTTTCAGGGTGATTGCCCAATCCATTTAAATTATTGGTAAAATTGGTTGCTGCCAGAATAGGGGTCAAACTGAAATTTGGACCCTTCCTCTTCCCTTTGCTACTCCAAAAATCTGTAATTTTGAGTTGTTTCCTATTCTCTGAAACATTTACATGGGGGGGGGAAGGAAAAGGAATTTTGCACCCTCTCTCCAAGTTAGCATTTTTGACGGATAGATTCTCCTTCTGTTTATTTGGGTTGTTAGGTGTGTTAGGAGTATTATTTTTATTTTTATGTTTATTTTTATATTTTCCTTTGCCCCTTCTATTTTCCTTGATATGTGTGCAAAAGATATCTCCAACAGGGTCACCCTGATTCTCCAGTATTTCAATAACTGAGCTGGAAAAAAGGGCTTCTTCTGAGGCTTGATTTAAAACACTGCCCTTTCCACTTCTAGTAACAACCATTTTAAAATTAGGCTTCAATATAAATACAAAGGTAAAGAGGGATAACAGAGTTTTTACCAGTTACAAGACAGACCTAACCACAAGAAGTAATGCAATAATACTATAATGCTGTTTCAACACTAAGGTGCAAATTATAAGTTGTAAGTCTAAAACTATTTGTTCAAATTAGCAGAGCTAATATAGAGATTTCAAGGGATAAAGCTGGAATACTTCACCACTTTGCCTCTTTAGTTCTATTTCCAGCACGGGCAGCCAAAAATTCCCATGGAGAAATCAATCTAAGCCAGAGTAGAGATGGTCATTGGAGCAAAAAGCTGTACCAAGCACTGATTCCAGGGACAGTTCCTAAGTCTCGTAATTGAATGTGGGATAACCAAGGGGTCCGACAGAGGTTCAACAGAGAGTCTGGTAGCAACTGTTATTAAGGTTGTATTGCTGGTCTCAGTTGCCCGACTCCTAAGGAAAGGCACAGATCTACTATGTCCTCCTTAACGTGGCAGCCAAGTTATGGCACAGATATAGCATGGATATCATCTCATCCAGAGGAGTAACTTATTTAGTAGTTTTCCACTGCCACCACCTCACTATCTGCTTTTGCTGAAATACTCAAAAAGAAAGTACAATGCAGGGGGTTTATAGGAAAAAGTACCCCCCCCAGCCCACTCCTATCTCTCTCTCCTTAAACTGCTGTTAAAAACTGATTATTGCCAAGGGGATACTTATAATAAATGTAACAGTATCAATATCAATGTTATAACTCTCTTGGTTATCATGGCAAAAGACAACTAAATAAAATTAAGGAAAACTGACTTCGGAATTAGACTAACAAGGAGCCAAAGGTAAAAACATAAATCTCTATGTTCTGAGTTTCCTGCTCGTGCTTTAGTTCAGAAGAGAGGTCAATTCTAAAAAACTCTAGCTGTCAGAGAATCGTAAATTTCTTTTACTGGAATGGACACCAGACTCAAAACCGAAAAACGTCTAAGCAGCGGCAAGAAAGCATTTACGTGCAGACTTGACAGAAAGGCTTAGGTTTTAGTGGCTATTTTAGCGGCTGTTCTCCACCATTTCTCTACCAAACTACACTGTGCTAAGAGGTGTATTGATAATTAAGGTGGAAAAAACAAGTTAGCAATAAGGCAGAGGGATAGGTCAATTAAATCAAATTGATCAGTCAGTCGATTGAATGGACTCTCTAAGCACTATTCTGAGGGCTCAGTTGCTCAATTGTTTGATTGGTTACAGCCCAACAGCCCAGCAGCCGAGGCAATAATATAAAAATGAAGTTAATAATTCTGAATTTAGAATGTATAAAATAGAATAAAATAAAAATAAAAACTCAGTGCGCACAAATGACCAAACCAAAAAAGTGAGGATAGGTCAATATAATTAGGCTAAAACGAAACCCTAGTGTAACTAGGATAGTTCATTAAAACATGAGAAAAAAAAGGAAAACACAATCTGACATTCACAGGAAAAAAGTGCACATTCCTTATTTGGAGTAGCAGGTTTCTCAGTTTCTCAGCAGCTCAGGCTTCAGTCATACAACCGTCCAAAGGCTGTAGCCTTTGTCTCTGTGGCTGGGGCGGGCTCCGCCACTGCCCGGACTCCAAGCCCACAGCCACTGAGGCAGGCTCAGCCAAAGTCTTCGCTGCTGTTTTTAACTGTGGCACAAGATGAACTGGAAAGGTGATGTAATTAAAACCCAAATGGTTCTTTTCTACCAGGAGAATACAAACCAGGCAACAATGGCATACCTGCTCCAGGTAGAAAGAAAACACAACAACGCCCTGCTCCTTCCGAGAATCACTCAGAATAGTGTGCAGCCGCACCTCTGGAAGTCAGCCTCAGCAGTTCCCTCAGCTCAGATCAGTTCATTTGGTCCACTTGCTGTCTCACTTGCCATGCTCCTGTTTGCAATCAGCTTTCAGTTCATCGTTCTCCTCCAACTTCATGATCCCGTGTTTCAGTATCCAAAGCACACGCCACCTCCTTCTTTCCTGAAACTCCTCAATATTCACTTGTGGCTGGTCATTCTGTCCACAATGGAACACCTTCCTCCAGTCTTCCAGATGTGGCCAATCACATGCCCACGTGGTAGCCTGCAGCAACCCAACTTGAATAATTTTAAAGATATTTCGATTTGTTTGGAATGTTTGCACATTTGCACTCAGAGAAAAGCAGCTTGGAGTTCTGTGTCCATCATTCTTACGAGACAACTCTTTCTCTTGGCAGTGCTCCTACATTAGACATAGAAAGAATACTGGGGTCCTGGATGCATCTTTTTCTTTAAGAATACAGGCCATTCGAATGACCATTTTTCCAAAGATAATACATTTTTTTCAGACTTTACAATTTACCCCATCTAAATTTTATTTTTGCTGTTGGGATAGAGTGCTGTCTAGGTTTATTTGACAGTGTCAGTAGCTCAGTAGGTAGCATACTCCCTCTGAGGCTGGGAGATCAGAGGGCTGTAGGTTCAGTTCCCATATCTGGCACTTGGGTTAATGTCCCAGTACTGACACTGTAGTGCAGCATGAGAGGGGTGCTGCACTTCTGAGGTGCCCTCTTTTGGATGAGATGTTAAACCGAGGTCCCATCTGCCTGTTCTGGTGGTAGTTCAGGTGGATGTTAAAGATCCCATGGCACTTACTGAAAGAGTAGAGGAATTTTTTATTTCAAAATACAGCATCAGATTCATAACCAAAGAAAAACATATGAAATACAAAAGGAAATCAAATACAAAATCTGTAGAATCACATAAAAAGAAAAAGATACAAACAAAAGCAAAGAATCACTACAATCAAAACACATGTTGCCAAAAAGACTGAAATTTCCCTCTGTCAAATATCCTGGACGCCTTCATTTTAAGTTGTTTCAAAGCTTCCATAATTTGTTTAATCAAAACTACATTAGGAGTATTCACATGTTGTAAATAGAATTGACAATGTGCCTGCCAAAGATAATATTTAATATATGCAAAAAGAACATCTAATGTACTAGGATGATACCCAGAATAAATACCGGAATAAGCCCCCAGTATTAAGCAATCATATTGAATATGCTGTAAGGGAGAAAAATGCCAACTAAAGGCCAAATCAAGCCAAAACTGTTTAATATAAGGACGCAGAATAAAAACGTGTTCCTGTGATTCTTCCATGCCTATACAGGAAAATCTCAAGCACAACCTGTCAGTCACAGGTTTATGCTTCCAATTATCTTTAACCCCCAATTTCCCATGACAGCACAGCCACTGAACATCCCAAATATAATCAAGGATCCTACCATCTTTAAGAATGTTCAATGCAAACTGAAGTTTAGTAGGGAGGTATTGTATAAAATCAACCCACACAGCTTGATGTCTATTCATCACAAGACCATAAATAGATTTTCTCTGCATGGAAGTAATCTCAACCTTACTCAGGTTCCACCTTTTCACTCTTTTTAGCATAGGAAGAGCAAAATCAGGAACCTGTACAGACTCATTAAACCATGGAAAAATTACCTCCCATTTATGAAAAAAAATTTGAAACAAACACAAAGTCCACTCTGCCCACTGTGTAGGAAGTCCCGCTGTCCTATGAAAGGAAGAAAAAATACAAAAGGATTGAAAAAAACACCACAGGATTTAACATACCCAATCCATACAGCGAAACTTTAAGATAAGTACAATCCCATTTTACTGGTTCAACCTACTGCCCCATATCATCAGGAAAAAATAGCTAAACTGCCTAGTCTCGAGGTCAGTAGGTAAAGGAAAAATGTGAGCAGTATATAAAAAAAAAACAGGATGAGAAATTGTTTAATAATACAAACCCGTTTCTTCTTCCCCATCCCCCAGGACTTCCAGTGTGAAACCTTTGCCTCACCAACTTGCAGCCTATCTTCCCAATTCACCTGTGCCATATCCTGTTCTCCAAATTTAAGACCCGGAATCTTAATAAAATGTGGACAGACCTGAACAGTACTTACTGAGCCTACTGGGTTCCCATCCCGAAGCTGCAGGGCCTTGCTTTTCTGCTGGTTAAAACCTGCCCCAGTAATCCTTGAAAAGGAATCCAATACCCTTAAGGCATATACTCTAGCCTGAACAGAAGCAATCAGCAGACAAATATCATCTGCATATGCCATAATTTTTTGAGGAAAAACCTCAGGACTTGGGGATAAACCCACAATTAAAGGATCATTCAGGATAACTAATCATAGGGTCCAAATAAAATGTATAAAGAAGGGGACTTAGGGGACAACCCTGCCTGACCCCCTTCGTTATAGAAACTGGAGACCCCAACGGACCACCCACCATAGGAATGGCCATTGCCTTCTGATATAAAATGTGAATCCACATAATTATAGATGAAGGAATAACATAGACCCGTAAAACTTTAAATAAAAAGGAATAAGACACATTATCAAATGCTTTTTTCTGATCTAAAGTGATCAGAAACCCCCGCAACTTCCTTTGCCTCCCAAACTCACAAACATCCCTCAATAATTGGAGGTTCTGTTGAATATTCCTTCCAGGAATGGAACATGTTTGGACAGTGTGAATCAACATGGATGCAGCCTTCTTCAACCTATGGCACAGAATCTGTGAAAAGATTTTATAACAGGCTAATCAGCCTCCAGTTCTCCAAATCTAGTCTATCACCATTTTTATAAATATAAACCACCATAGCTGAGAAAAAACAATGTGGAACCTCCACAACTGTCAAAAATTCATTAAATACTCCCACTAAAAGTGGAGCCACTAATTCCTTAAAGGTTTTAAAGAACTCATGCTAACATAGTAACATACTAAAATGCCAGCAGAATAGGCCTAATGGTCTTTCGTGTCTGCTCGTTTGGTCAGCCCCCACCCTGGGTGCTGACCTTGCTGTCCCCCTCGCCTTGTCTGGCTTCTCCCTTCCCAGTTCCGGATATTCTTGCTGCATTGGATTTTGCTTCCAGAACCCTTCCCCTGTACCTGTCCCACCCCCTCTTGAACCCCTCCACTGTCTCTGCCTCCACCAGCCCCCTAGGCTGTGCATTCCATGGCTCCACCACCCTCTCAGTGAAGTAGCACCTCCTCCTTTCTCCCTTGAATCTTCCCCTCTCCAGCTTCCACCCATGCCCTCTAGTGGCCCCTCCTCCTTCCTTCGAAGCACCCTGACTGTTCCTCCCCTATTTACCCTCTTCATGTACCTGAAGACCTCTATCATGTCCCCCCGGTCCCTTCTCTCTTCCAATGTGATATTTAGCTCTTCGAGCCTCCCTCATAGGTCCTGTCCCCAAGCCCCAAATCATTTTGGTTGCCTCCTCTGGACCCTCTCCAGGAGGTTAATGTCCCTCTTTAAGTGTGGCCTCCAAACTGCACGCAGTACTCAAGGTGTGGCCTCACCAAGAAGTTATACAGAGGGAGTATCACTTCCTCCTTCTGGAGGTGATCCCCTCAACGATGCATCCCAGCATCCTGTTGGCCTTGGCTGCTGCCCTCCTACAAGTCTCAGAGTTGTTCATCTTGACATCCACCACCACCCCCAGGTCCCTCTCAGCCATCGAGACTTGTAGCATTTCCCCCCACAGGGTGTACACTTGGCCTGGGTTTCTGGCCCCCAGGTGGAGTACCTTGCATTTCCTTGCATTGAACCTCAGCTTCCACTTTCTAGACCATCTTTCCAGAGCCTCCAGGTCCCCCCTGTAGGGCCACCCTCCCCTCCTCCCCATCTACCACTTCACCCAGTTTCGAGTCATCTGCAAAGAGACTCATCTCACTCCTGATTCCTGTCCTTATGTCAGATACGTAGGCATTGAACAGAAGGGGCCCAAGGACTGAACCCTGTGGGACCCCACTAATGACCCTCCTTGGGGATGAGACTATCCCACCAACTACGACCCGCTGGGTCCGGTCCTGGAGCCAATTTCCTATCCATCTGATCATCTGGTTCCCCACCCCCCATTTCTCCCAGCTTATCCAACAGGCCCACGTGAGGAACAGAGTCAAATGCTTTGCTGAAGTCTAGAAAGAGGACATCCACTGGTCTACCCAGGTCCAAGGCACTTGTCACCCAGTCATAGAACTCCACCAGGTTTGTCTGACACGATTTCCTCGGGATGAATCCATGCTGTCTATCGTCCAGGCACCCTGACTTATCCAGGTCCTCCCCAGCCTCTCCTTGACAATGTCCTCCATCACCTTGCCCACCACCGATGTCAGGATGACAGGCCTGTAGTTCCCTGCCACCTCCCTTGATCCCCCCTTGTGGATAGGCACTATATGTGCCACCTTCCAGTCTTGGGGCACCCACCCTGTCCTCAGAGAGATGATGAAAAGCTCTGCCAGGGGTTTCGCCAGGACATCTGCAAGTTCCTTAAGCACTCTGGAATGTAATTTATCCGGCCCCGGTGCTTTCTCCATCTTAAGGGAGCTGAGGGCTTCCCTCACTCTCTCTGCTGTGATTTCCACTTCTGGTACCTCTTCTCCCTGCTTAGCCCTTCCCCCACCTGCCAGTGATGCCTCCCCCTCTCCTCAGACCTGCCGATCGGTAAGGGTCCCCCCCTCCTCAGTATCTCTGTCTCCTCCCATGTATGATGCAGCACCCCATTTTCCCTGGTGAAAACTGAGTGAAGTACTCATTTAGTACCTCAGTCTGCTCCCCGGGTCTTGTGCCCATCTCTCCCCTGATTTAATCCTGCTAATGTGCCCTTCACCCTTCGTTTTCCCCAATGTATCTAAAGAACCCCTTGTTCCTCTCCCAATTCCTGGCCAGGTTCTGCTCCTTCCTTGCCTTAGCCGCCCTCACCACTCTAGTGGCCCTTCTAGCCATCAGCTCGTACTCCCCTCGATCCCTTTCACTCCTTGAGCACTTGAATTGCTTATAGGCTGCTTTCTTTCCCCGCACCACCTCCTGGACCTCCCTGGTCCACCAACAGGGTTTTTGGGCCCTACCGCATTTTCGTCTTACTCTTGCACAGGTGCTGGTAGCATCCTGCACCCCTCTCCTGATGATTTCCCATCTACTATCAGCATCCATGTCTGACCCAATCCCATCCAAATGCTCCTTAAGGATCCTTCCCATTTCCTTAAAATCCGCCCCCCTGAAGTCGGTTACTTCCGTCTTTGTACAGCCTTCTACACCTCCTAGGTCCAGGCAGAACCAGACCATGGCATGGTCACTCCCCGCCAATGGGTCCCTTACCTCCAGGCCCCCAATCTGGTCACTGTCTGCCAGAACCACATCCAGTACCCGTGCCTCCCTGGTCGGTTCCCTCACCTGCTGAGTTAGGAACGCGTCTTGAAAGACATCCAACAACCTCTGTTCCCTGGTCACAGAGGATGTCATAGTCTCCCAGTCTGTTCCTGGCATGTTTAAGTCCCCCAACACCACCACCGTTCCTCTGCCCAGTCTGCAGTGTCTCCTAACATCTGCCACCAGACTGTCCTCCAGCTCCGCCGCCAGGGCAGGGGGTCTATACACCACTCCTATTTTTACTCTCTTGCCCCTTGTTATCAAGGTGACCCAAATTGCCTCCATGGTTCCCTCCGCCTCCTCTACTCCCCTATGCCAATGTGGTTTTTGACTATCATTGCTACCCCTCCTCCCCTTCCCTTCCCCCTGTCCTTCCTGAACATAGTGTAACCCTCCAGGTTCAGGTCCCAGTCATGTCTTGCAGTGGCCCAAGTCTCAGTGACCACTGCCACATCCACTGCTCCCTCAGTTAGCATCACCTGGAGCTCAGACATTTTATTGCCCAAGCTCCTGGCATTTAGCAGGACTACCTTCCACCCTTTCCCTATAGTTCCATTCCCTGCTCGTGTTCCCATGGGGATTCTGTTTTCCCTGGTCTGCACTTGCCAGTCGGCCTTTTCCTGCAATCCTCCTGGTCCCCAGGGGTGGAGACAGAGTCCTTCCTTTATCGGCACCCCTTGATAGCCTTTTCTCCCATCCCACCCCCTTCACAAGTTTAAACCCCACTTTTCACCAATGAACCCTCTCCTATTTTCAACTTAAGGATTCCCTCCTCCAAATTGAGATGTAGTCTATCTCTAGCATACAGCCCTTATCCTCCCAGGTCTCCCCCAATCCCCCATCAACCCATACCCTCTGGCCTCACACCACTCCCTGAGCCACTGGTTTATTTCCCTAATTTTCCTTTTATGTCCCCCACTAGCCCTTGGCACTGGCAGGATTTCTGAGAAGGAAACTGTGCATCCTATGTCATGACAGACCCTGGCAAGCTCCCTGAATCTTGCCTGTATCTCTAGCTCGCTATTTCCCTCAATGTCATTTGTACCCAAGTGGACCAGTATGTCTGGGGAACCCCCACAATCCTTTGCCAGCTGATATACCTCGTGCTTAGCCCTGTGCACCGTTAGTCCAGGGAAGCAACTTGTTCTAACTGGCCAGGCTTCTCCCTCCCTATCCCATTTGATACCCCTGATCATAGAATCCCCCAGCAGGAGCACTCTGACCACTCCTTTTCCTCCATCCCCCTTCCATGTCCCTCATCCTTTCTACAGGCCCCTCCACCCAGCTGGCTCCTTGTTCCTCCCCCTATCTGGGTGCCACATGCCACCCCTCCTTATTTACCATGGCCACCCCCTCCTCCAATCCTATGCCTCCTCCTCCTGAGTATCCTTCTGTACTTGCTAATTCTCCCTCACTGCTCATAACTCGTCCTTCTCCCCATCTGCTAAACTAGCCTGGCTCATCCTCCCTTCCTTCCTGTCTCCATTTAGTTCCTCCTTGCTCATCATGCTCCCTGGCTAAACCCTCAGCTCCCTTTACTGAATCCTCCTTGTACTTTTGGTCCTTCTTTACCTTTCCTCCCAACTGGTCCTTCTCCTTGCGCTTTCCTCCCTCTTCCCCTGCCCTCCTGCTCCTGATTCACTGCTCCCCATTCTCCTGCATTCCAGGTCCCCCCTGTTCTTTCTGCTATCTGGCCCCTGCCTCCTGCCTCCACTCACTCCTTTCCATCTCTAACCCACCCCTGTCGTGGCTACATCACCCCCTCATCCTTGAGCAGAAGAAAGAGAACTGAAGCGGTTACTGAGTGTAGGTCTGATCCACCTCCTTGCCTTTGCTTCCTTCTGTCCAGCCTGGCCCATCTGCCTACTTCCCTGAGAATGTTGTCCCTCCATCCCCCCTTTGTGAGGGTCCCCAGTTACCTACCTGCTTCCTTGGTAGTGTCCTTTTGGACACCCTCTGCCAGGGTCCCTATGTGACCCCTGAGTATTCTCCTGCACTCCTTTCCCTATGCCCCCACCCCCAGTGCTTGGTGCAACCCTGTGGGAGATTCCCAGCCCCCTTCCCCAACCATACCACCCCCCTTCCCCCAGCTTTCTCCTAATCCCCGCAACCTCCTCCCTAAGCTGTGCTAGCTGGTAGCACACTGGGCAACCACCGAACTTCCAAGCCCAGTCCAGTATCATGGCTGCTCCACACTCTGTGCACCCCACCACCCTACCAAAGATGCCGGCCCTAATGATGTGTGGTTTCATCCCCTTGCAAATAGGTTTCCTTGGGTGAGCCACCAGGTTCCCCCCTAGTCCAAGATACCCCTACTGCCTAATCAGGTCACCCACTAATCTTAGAGACAGTCCCACTGTACACCAGTAACCCTGTTACTAGGTACAGTACAACACATTAAACTTATAAGGGAAATGAACAACTCCCTAAGCTCCTCTCTCCCAGCCTTTAAATCCAACCCCCAGTGGCTAGAACTACATGAGCTGTACCTGCAGCCTTTTCCTCCAATTGCAGGGCAGGTGTTCCCCTATGAATTCGCAGACTTCTGGGGAGGGAGGGGTGGGGGAGGGCAGGTCTTGGGCAGACACCTGACTCGAGAGAGAGTGTATCAGCCCTGTGTCTCCCCTCCAAGCCCAGCAGCCAAAGAACCAGGCCCAAGCAAATCCCACCAAATAGGTTTTAAATCAGAAGAAATAGGCCTCTACCAGCGCAGCCTGTTACACAGTGAAACATCCACAAAATGAGCCCCACTTACAGCCACCAAATCAGTTTACAAACATCCAGCAGCCCCCAAAACAATACCCCGCTAGCCCCTTAGAAGTAAGAAAGAAAAGAACTAACCTACCAAGTAAAATCCACAAGAACCCTGTGAAAACAGCAGCAGCTACTGTCCTGGAACACAACTGATCCTGTCCCCTTCCAGTTCTTTACTCATTTATCAGTTCATCTTCTCCTGGGGACACACCTGAGTGTAACTGAGAAATAACTTCCAGTACCTCAGACAAAGTAACTGGACCAGCAATATCAGCCACAATTTCAGGGAATAATACAGGCAGGGAGCAATTTATCAGTGAATCCCAAGCCACATGAGGGACAAACTCCTGTCCCAGGGAATTCTGCATATATTCCACTATAACGTCCAGCATCTCAGCAAGGGACGTATGCAATTGACCAGATCTATCATAGAGACCGGTCTTTTTTTTATTTGCCAATTTTGTTTTACATGCCTCAAATGGATCATAAAAAGGAGATTTAGTAGTACCAAATTTAAAAGTAGCATATACAAAAGCAGCATGCTGATAGTGATAATCCCTCATTTTCTGCTTCACAATATCCAGCTATGCTTTAATCCTACAATATGCTATAGTAATAATAAATAATAATAATAATAATTTTATTTTTAAAGTGCCTTTCAAATTTTCAAAGCGCTGTATGAAACATATAATAAAAAGAAGACCAAACATTATAATACACTATAAAACATTCATAAAACTACAATTTTAACAACAGTTTGTATAATACTATAAAAAGCAATTTGGTACAAATGAGTTTTTAGGCCACTCAAATTCCCCCAAGGAGGTGCACTGCCGTAACCGATGGGGTAGAGAATTCCAGAGAGTGGAGGCAGTGTAGGAAAAAGCTCTACAACCAGAAGAATTTAGACTCACTCTTGGAATCTCTAGCAACCCCTCTTCGGCCGAGCAGAGCGATCAGCCAGAGCAGTAAGACACTAGAAGATCTTTCAGATAAGCTGGAGCCTGGTCGTGTAGGGCTTTAAAAGTGAATAAACAGACTTTAAAGGTGATCCACCACCGAACAGGGAGGCAGTGCAGTTCGCGCAGCACTGGGGTAATATGTCAGGACCTGCTAGTTCCCGTTAAAACCCAGGCTGCCGTGTTCTGCACTAGCTGAAAGCAGAAGTTTTCAACCCCAAAAAGACCAAAATACAGGGAGTTGCAGTAGTCCAGATGAGAGGACACAAAGGCGTGGACCAACATATGTAGCATGTCAGACGGAACGAGATGTTTCACTCTAGCGATATTCCTAAGATGGTAAAAGGAAGTCTTGATGACTGCTGACACCTGCGAATGCAGTGTCAGCCTGTCATCCAAGATAACCCCTAGGTTATGCACCCATTCAGAGGTCGGAAGTGACACACCCCCAAGAAAAATTCCTGAAGGTGCAACAACAAGTGACCCCTGTATCCAACAGCCCCGGGTCCACCACCAAAACCTCTGTCTTATCTGCTTTCAACTTCAGCTAACTAGAATCCATCCAACCCTGGATTTCTTTCAGACAGTTGTTAAACACTGAGAGAACTCTATCCTGGTCAGGAGCAAAAGACAGGTATAGCTGGGTATCATCTGCATAGTAATGAAACCTCAGCTTATACTGTCTTATAATGTCTTCGAGGGGGCAGCATATACACTGTGAATAACATGGGAGACAGCACAGAACCCTGAGGCACCCCACATAACAAAGATGTTGGGCCAGAGGATCTCCCAGTGAGGAATGAAGTGAACCATCGATGGACCATTCCTGATATTCCACAGATCTGCCTCAGGCATGCTAGCAACACCACATGATCCACAGTGTCAAAGGCTGATGAGAGATCAAGAAGAACTAGAATAGAACATCTCTTCTGGTCTCTCACCCACAGGAGATCATTAAGCACCCGAACCAGTGCAGTCTCAGTGCTATGTCTTTTACGAAAACTCGATTGGAAGGGTTCGTAGATGCCATGGATGGTTAAATGGTTTTTCCAATTGGGACGCCACTACTTTCTCAATCACTTTCCCAGTAAAGAGTAAGTCTGAGATGGGTCTGTAGTTTGTGAAACAGTCAGGGTCCAAGGTAACTTTCTTCATGAGGGATGTCACCACCGCCTCTTTCAGGGAGCTAGGGAACTCACCCAGTTCCAAGGAGCACCAGACTATTTGCACAAGGATTGGACTGTTGTTGTCACAACAACCCAATATTAGGGGAAGTCGGTCCAGGATCCAAACTGCAGCTCGTAGGGCACACACCATGGATAATCCTCATGACATCGACAAAATCAGGTCTGCTGAAGGAACACCAAGAAGACTGAGGTACTGTGAACTCATGCTGTCCAACAGCATCCCCCTTAGAAGCTGCCGGATGCAGATCCGTCCTGATGTCAGCCACCTTATTAGCGAAGAATTGAGCGAGCTCCTCACATTCTAATTGCAAAAAAGCCTTCCAAACTAATAGACAGTCTGGGTTGCGCAGCCTGTTCACAGTTCAAAAAAGCTGAGCCAGTCGATTCCTGGCTACTGCAATCTCCCTGGACAGGAATTCTGCCTTCTTATGGGAGATTGCAGATTGATAGACAGAATAATTGATACCCTGTGTGAGAAGAAGATCTCTGGCACTTTAGGAGCAAGTGACCATTTTACGGTGGAATTTAAATTGGTGGAACCAGTAGAAATTCATAGGGGAAAGACTATAACATTTGATTTCTCAAAAGCAAATTTTGTTAAAATGAAAATGAATCTTTCCAATTGGAAATGGAGAAATGAGTTTGGAGAAAGACCACTAAATGAAATTTGGGATATATTTTATACAAAAATAAAACAGCAAGAACTTGAAAATATCCCTATAAAACAAAAATACACTGGCAGTAAAAATAAAAAAACAATGGCGGACTTGTAAAATAAGATTATTGATTAATAAGAAACATAAACCGTTTAAACAGTGGAAATTAAATAGATCCCTTATAACTAGAAATCAATATAGACAATTTGCAAATCAAATAAAAAAAACATATTAAGTGGGCCAAAATTGATTATGAATCAAATTTGGTTAGTAGAGTGGAGGGAAACCCCAAAGCCTTCTATGCATACATTAGGAATATAAAAGGTAATTCAAGTACTATAGGTCCACTTCGAAAATTAAATGGTGATAGTACATCTGACAACAAAGAAATGGCAGACATAGCAAATAATTATTTTTCAACTGTTTTTTTTCAAAAGATAAACCTACATACCGCATTAAAAGTTCTACTCCTGACCCAAATGAAAGTATAATAATAACCTGTACAGACATTAAAGAATGATTGGCTAAATTGAATCCTATTAAATCACCCGGTCCTGATGGCCTCCATCCCAGAGTACTTAGGGAGTTAGCTGAGTCAATAGCCCCCGCTTTGAAATATACTTTTCAGCAGTCTCTAAATACTGGCGAGGTACTGGAGTGCTGGAGATCAGCAGTAGTGGTTCCAATATATAAGAAGGGAGATAAGATGGATCCAGCTAATTATAGACCTATAAGTCTTATTGCTATACCATCTAAGATCCTGGAAGAGGTCCTCAAGGATAAAATACAAGAACATTTAGATACAAATCATCTTAATGATAATCTCCAACACGGCTTTGTAAAGGGAAGGTCGTGCCAGACAAATATGTTGGCTTTTTACAATCTATTTATTGATAGACTGGATAAGGGTATCCCCGTTGATGTGCTATTCCTTGATTACTCTAAGGCGTTTGACAGACTACCTCACCAGGAATTAATACAACAAATGAGTAACCTGAACATAAATCCTTATATAGTAGATTGGGTTCAAAACTGGTTACTTGATCGGAGTCAGTATGTGAGTATTAGAGGGGAATTGTCCGATAGTTTGGGGGTGACTAGCTGGGTGCCCCAGGGCTCGGTCTTGGGCCCCTGCCTCTTCAATCTATATGTATCAACACTCCAAATAAAACAAAAATCTGTTTGGATGCAAAAGTTTGCTGATGATTGTAGGGTTGGAGCTGAAGTAAATATTGAATTAAATACTTCTAAACTACAAGATGTAATAGATGATATAGCCACATGGTCTAATAAATATAAATTGACACTTAACCTAGATAAATGCTTTATTAAGCATTTGGGAAATAGAAACCCTAAATTACCCTATAAATTGGGAACTATTCCGCTCAAAATAACATATGAGGAAAGGGATTTGGGTATAAAAATTTCCAACAATATGACATTCTCATCTCATTGCCAAAATACAGCCCAGAAAGGAAACAGTATCTTAACTTGCATATTGAGGCATATATCATCTAGAAGTAGGGGGTTGTTCTGTCCTTGTATGTATCCCTTGTGAGACCAATTATGGAATATAGAGCACAGGTGTGGTCACCTTTTAAAAAACAGGATATTGCCCGGTTGGAGGGGGTGCAGAAGAGGGCAACAAGAGCTGTTTGTGGTATGCTGGGTAGAGACTATAGGACTAGATTGAGAGATTTGAATATGTACTCCTTGGAGGAACGTAGACAGCGAGGGGACATGTGCTTGGTATGCAGAGCTTGGCAAAATGATGACTTGTGGGATGTTACAGGGTTAACATTTAATAGTTGTATGTATAAAACTAGGTCCCACCAAATGCAATTAACAGCATCTAAATGTAATAAAGTGAGAACTACATGGTGGTTTAACCAAAGGGTAGTGCATGCTTGAAATGCACTCCCTTTGGAGATTGTGGCAAGTAGATCTATGGCCGAGTTCAAATCCATGTGGGACAGGAATATGTATTAGATCGGAGATTAGATAACCATGGTGAGCATATAGGATGAAAGTCCATTTAGCTCAGTATCTTCCTATGATTCCTTTGAATAATGGTTCATCAATCTAAGGCGGTCAGCATCAAGAGCGGATATGCGCCAGCAGCATTCTAATCTTCGCCCCTGTCTCCGCATCTCACTCAACGTCCTGTCAAACCAGGGTGCCTTGGGATGAAGGGAAAGGGGGCATACACAAACAGGAGCAATAGTATCCAGAGCCAATGTAACAGCCTTATTATAGGCTGTCACCAAGGTCTCTGGACTACTACTCGCCAACGCAGGTGATGAGAGGTCAAGAACTGCTGCAAGGCCCTGGGGTGTAATATCCCATAAAGGGTGGTATCTCACCATCTCCACTGGGGTGGACCTTCTCAGGGGGGTGCTCACATTGAACCTCACTGTGTAGTGGTCTGACCAAATGACTGGTTCCACCCCCAAATCGAAAGCATCAATCCCAAGGAGAAAGACTAAGTCCAAAAAGTGCCCAGTTTTATGAATAGCAGTGGAAACCACCTGTGTAAAGCCCAAAGAAATCATTAATTGGAGGAAGTGATTACCAAATTGCGAGAGTTCATCATCAACCCAGGTGTTGAAGTCACCCAGAACCATCAATCTGGGCGACTCAAATGACATGTCAATGATGAAGTCTGCCACTTCCTGTAGGAACCGTTTCCCATCTCCTGGTGGACGGTAAGGAGGGATATGAGGTGATAAAATTGGTCTCTTAAAACTAGGTATCCCAAATAGTCCTTATTTCCTTTAGCTTTCCCAAAATCAAGAAACAAATTTTTAACATCCATTTTTGTATCCCACCACCAAGAGTACCAGGAGTCATAAAAGACAGCTACAGAACCCCTAAACTTGAACAACAATTCTACTTTGGTTTTAACCACAGGATCATCTAATACAACAGAATTCAGCTTCCATTGCCTAGGCATCCCAGGAAAAGAGGGAGGTACACGTGAGAATTGAATATCACACTGTAAAATACAATGATCAGAAAATTCACAAAACTTTAAACCAAAACCATGAACCTTTAACCTATTAGAAGTAAAGATATAATCAATACAGGTACTATATGCACTACGCCGATATGTAAATCCCCCATCCTTATGCAGAGCCCTATAGGCATCCACCAAATCTGCAGTATGAATAATATTATGTAATGCATGGGAATCACAATATACCTTTTGCTGTACACTATCCCGTATTTTCATATTTAAGCTACAGTTCATGTCACCACCCCAAAATAACATTCTAGAAGAAAATAAAAAAGGTTTAATAAAGGTAAACAATTCTACTCTAGCCTTCTTACTTTGAGGGACATAGGTATTAATTATATGGCTAGAGAAACCCTCATGCACACAATCTAGCAGTAAAGCTCTTCCTGGCAGAATGTCTACCATCTTCTGAACCTGAATGTGGGGAGATTTAAAAAGAATCCTAAGCCCATCTGCTACATCTTCCCCAAAGGACCAAAAAGAAGGCCCCCAAGTCCAATGTTTTTTAACTTGGGCAATGTCCTGTAAGGAAGCAAATCTAGTTTCCTGAACAAATAAAGCTTCAAATGGGCAGTGCTGAAAAAACTCAGTAAAGCTATTTGCTTTCGAAAAGACTTAATGCTACATACATTTAGGGAAACCAGACAAAAAGAAGTCATGTATGAGTTTATAAGGTTTATAAGAAAAAAGTAACAAAAAAAAAGCCTTCAAACCTCCTCCTTATCTTTTTTCCTATTCCTTCCTACTTTTTTCTTAGAAGTTGGAACACTACGAGGAGTATCCTCATCGCATTCCATTTCTGAAACCATACCAGATAAGGAAGAGACATCCAACTCAAAACCCCCTTCTTGATCCTGAAACATCTGAAAGGGATTTGGTGTGAGAATAGGGCCAACTAAAACCTTGGGTTTCAGGGAGGATCTAGTCACCCTTTTTTGAGGAAGAAAATCAGCTTCCACCTGGGGGCATGTGCCCCACATCACCCTCTGAAAAAATAACTGAAACAGTGGAAGTGTAAGAAACAGGGGAAACAGTGGCGGCAGTAGAAGCAGCAGGGCCAGCTGAAGAAGAAGCTGCCTGGGTAAGACCCAGAGAGGAGGACCCAGAGGCCTCATCTGGGACATCAGGTCCAGCTTCTGGTCTGGCAGGCCTATATCTCTTTTGGGCCTCAGAGACCAAATTCTCCTGATTAAGGCAACCAGTTCAATTCTGGCCTGCCCAAGGACACTGATGATAAGCATGGCCAAGCTCATTACAAAGATTACATTTAAAAACATTTCTACAAACAGAGCTGGGATAATCACATTCTCCACATAAAGCACAAATGACCCTGTCACAAGTGCTACTAAGATGTCTGGGACTACCACATTTGTAACAAACTTTCGGTTGCCCTGGGTAAAAAAACTCCCTTCTATCCTTCCCCCCCAAAAAGCTATTAGGAATATGCTGCACATCATTTCCAGTTAAATGCAATTTGACTTCAGACCTCCAACTACCATTCCAAATACCTTCACTATCAATGATAGCTTCAGGAGCCCCCATAACCTGACATTTCTGTTCCATCCAGTAATAAATATTACCAACATTCACCACCTCATTTCGAAACATTATAGCCACTGATTTATACAGAGGTTTAGTAAGGGGGGATGGCCCAAAAAAAAGACCATAAGGTCAACGTTTAATTCAATTCATATTTTTTTCAAAAGGAATTGAGCCCTGCAAAGGTCCTAAAACTTATATCAAAGGTGCCTCCCCCCCTGTCATTAATGAAAGCAAAAATATCAGCAGCTTGAAATCTCATAGTTTTTTAACAGAGTTTTAGCCACATGAAGCCTGTCAGGGTGCTCCTGTAGACCCCATCTGTACCGAAGACAGACAGCATTACGCCTAGGGGCTTGCTCAACTTTGTTATTTTTAAAAAAAATCTGAATATCTGGGTCCAGTCCTATTACTCTCTCGATGTGGGGAAGGGGGTGGGCTAGGAGAATGTTTCTGGTACTCAGTAAAGCCAGATTGATCCAATACAATAAGAGGGGTACGCACCATAGAAAGTTCAGCCACCGAATCTCCCAACCCATCAATAGATGAAAGTACAGGCTTCTCACCCTCCCACTTTCCAGGATGAACAGTACCTTGAACAGGAGTAGTCCCCGACAAAAAAGACTCCCAAGCCAAATCAGGTACCCAGGCCCCATGTGGGGTTTGAATCCAGCCCGCTTTTCTCAAAGACTCATCCTTTGACCACTCATTGAAACCAAGCACTGCGACTGGCACCACAATGGAGAAAGACTTCAGCATTCTCTCTGATGTCATCATCGATTCCGTCACTGGCAGCTGAACTCCCAAAACACTCTTGACAGCAGATATCAAGACAGGCTCCATGGGAAGAGGCAGGGACTGCACCGCTATCTCACCACTTGCAACAGAATAGTACTCACAGCCACATCGGTCAGTACAGTATGCAGAGAGGAAACACTCAGACCAGCTGGTTCCCGACAAAGTAAGTCCTCTGTAGCTATCGGTACATGCACAACCGCTGTCTGCCTTGTAGCAGACTTCTCCTCTGGAAATAACACCAAAGCTTCCACAGCACAGTGAACAGCATTGCTTGGCAAAGAAGCAGCCGAGGCCAGGGATAGAACCTCAGATTGCACCAGACATCCATCCTCCTCATCCTCCATCCTGCAACTGACCACCACTTTGCAACAGAGCAGCAGTCCCCCTGCAGGCAGAGTAGGGGCATTTTCCTGGTGTCCTGGCCAGATTTCCCTCATTCACTAAAAATACTACCAACAGCTTAATCTGGTTCAATGGTCAGTTGGCATTCATGTGTACCCCCCCTCCCCGAGTTGTGCCTGAAAATAGGCAGAATTTGTCTAGTGCACTTACCCGGTCAACAAAATCTAAATAAAATAAAAATAAATTTGGGCTGGAAAAAGGCCAAGAGTTTGATGGTCATTACTTCAGTTGCCAGTAGCTAGAGGAGGGTTGAACCTTCCAAATTTGAGTGAATACCATAGAGCAGTGAGTTGTAAGATAGTATTGACCTGGCCAAACAAATGGGTAGACACTACATGGAAATCAATAGAATTTGTACCAAATGACTTACACGATGTTCTTCCTTTAATTTTTGACCCACAACATTCTTTGCCAAATCTTAGGGATTATACTTATGGGACCAGTAATACTTTAAAAGTTTGGTATGAAATATTGACCCTTCAGAGAATGGAAGACATATTCTCTTATTCTAGGCTTTTGGCATTAGAACAAGAAGTTATAGCAGCCAATTTTGACCATATTTTTGGGGAGTGGAGGAGACAGGGACTGGCATTGACCTACCAGTTCTTGGATTCACATGGCATTCTACTTTTTGCAGCCTTACAGGCTAAGTTCCATCTCCCATCCACTCACCATTATAGATATTTACAAGATAGGACATACTTATAGGAGAGGGAACTCATAAGTAAGGGCATCCCAAACTCAATCCCACCGTTGATGGGAGTATTTATTGGAGGCTATAGAGGGAAGGGGGCAAGTTCACTTGATTGGCCTGATATACAAATCTCTTAGAAACATCTGGCAAGAATTAATAAAGGTATTCTGGCCCAATGGAATAGGGAATTAAATACTCAAATATTATATGAGAAACGTCTGGAACCTATCCAACATTCAATGAATGCACCTCGGGCACCATTCTGATCAGAATACATTTGGAAATGTCGTGTTAGATTTTTTTATTCCTCCAGATAAGTTAATTAAATACCTACCTTCCAGCTAAGGACTGTGCTGGAGGAAGTGTGATCAACTAGTGGCAACCTTTACTCACGTTAATTACACCTGCCCAAGCGTAGTACCCTATTGGCTACATATTACCAAAAGCCTAAGGCAATTAATAAATCCAGAACTAGAACTAACACCTGAAATGATAATGCTTTACATTGGTTCAGAGAGACAGGTCTCCTCCAAAAAAAGTATGCTGTATCTTTACTTAGCAGTTGCCAAGAAGATTATCACATGGTTGCGTCATACAACTACAGCACCCATGCTATCCCACTGGCACAGAGCTATGATAGAAATCTATCTGCTGGAATGGTCAGTTGCAAATAGACTGACACAGACATCCTTATTCGAGAACAAATGGAGACCCTTGGTTTTCTATATAACTCCTACAGATGCATCATTTGTTCCATGACCTGTTGAAGGAAAGATGTATTGGCAAACTATTAATACTATGGAATTTTTTTAAACTTTTAAACTTCAACTTAATTAACTTTGTTAACCAAGAGAGTCCCAGGTTAAACTCACTATGGGTCTCTTCTCGAGAACTATATAAACTAATAGCAACTTCCAAGGCAGGGGAGATCAGAGATTTTCTCCATAGAAACATAGACTTTGATGGCAGATAAGGACCACTTGGCCCACCCAGTCTGCTCCATCTTTGTGTTTCCAAACTCTGTGGAAGGACTGGTAGAAATCCAGTCATACTACACTTTCAGGCCCCTCAGGAGTGACAAGACCCCTTAATAAACAAAGAAATGCTGGGCAGAGAGCATAATAACAAAACTAATAAACGATAAAAAACATAAAGGTATTGAAGACTTTTGATAAATCAGTGTAGTCTGGTCACATGAGGTGCCCTTTATCCAGGGCAGTGTGTCAGAAGTTGGAAAACTCGATAAGGGTGGTAGTGGTGCTATGTCCCCTGCAGAACCCATGTTATTCAGCACAGAGGAGCTCATGTTTCTCAAGGTATTCAGTAACTTGGTCAGTCACAATCTTCTCCAAGGCTTTCAAGAGAGGGGACAGTATCAATATTGTCCTGTAGTTCCCAGTGGTGATGGTGCATTCCCCCCCTTTGCATATATGGGTGACCACCATGGACTTCCAGGCATGGGGGAATTGACCGTGACAAAGTGAGCAGTTGAGAAGGCTAGTAAGTGGTGTAAGGACCGAATCAAACACCAACTGAAACAGTTTTGGGTCAAGAGTGTCATTACTAAACCCAGTACCACTGATGGCTTTGAGTAGGTAGGGTTTGGCCTCCAATGGTGTGAGTACCCTGAAATGGGGGGTGGGGGTTGGAGGTGGGGGCAGGAGAAAGGGTCAAAGAAATTGAGGGAGAACTATACTGAGGTCCAAGAATGCTTCATTGAGTCTATTGACAATACTGTGTGGGTCAGTGGTGAGCGAACCATTGACATCTAACTGGGAGGGGGCTGGTGACTTGGACTTTCCATTCAGCACCTTAATATTATCCCAGAACTTCCAGGCAGATCCCCAGGAGGAGGCCAGGGTGGATCTGTAGTAATCAGATTTTGCCTTGCGGATGGCCCAGGTGCATTTATTGCGATGGGCTAACATCCCTCAGTAAAACTGTTTTAGCCTGGAGGGGGCCTGTATTTACCTTAAAGTATCCCGACAGTCCTGCTGTGCTTGCCAGGCACTTGCTGCTGGTGAATGGGGTTGGGGGAAGTGTATTGTATTTTCTTCTATGTGATAGTAAACTTTGTAAAAATGAAAAGAATGCTGAAATAAAAATATTTGTTTCTGAAAACTGTGGTAGATCACATGATGTGCAGGCAGAGGGTACATAAGGCTAGGACTTGTGATGTAATGTTGATTGGTTTTCAGAAGGATACTGACCTACATGGAGAGAAAACATGAGCTTTCATGACTTCTGGATCCAGTCACTATGGTCACTATGATCACTATGTTCTTTTTGCTGCACATGCAGAGAAACTGATAAACGTGTCCTGCAGCTGAAACCGGAGGAGCCCTACATGAAGCTCCCAAAACCCCTGACTGGGTTTATCCAAGACGGTGCGGCTCCACAGAATCGCTGCCGCCAGCCCATGTCCTGCAGCTGAAACTGAAGGAGCCCTACGTGAAGCTCCTCAAATCCCTGACTGGGTTTGTCAGAGGCTGTGCAGCTCCACAGAATCATCGCTGCCCACATGTGTCCTGCAGCTGAAACTGGAGGAGCCCTACGTGAAAGTACAGTCTCCTGAACGCCATTGCCATTTTCAAGCTAGGTGCTCTTCTGACTGACGGCTCCTGATTGGCTACATCTCAGGACTGCACTATCCCGATTGGACCTGCCGCGAGCCTGCTTGCTTGTTCCTTAGTCTGTCTCATTCTATCTTTCTCTCTCTGCTGTGTCCAGTATGCCTACTATTTTGTTTTTTTAGTGCTGCTAATATTTTGTTCTAGCATTATGGTGGAAAGTTTAACTGTATCTAAGCTGCAAATGTTTACACTGTGACATTTGTGGTTTGCACTGTTGTTGCTTATGCCCACACTCAGACTGAGTGTGATTGGTTGGTAAAACTGTTCATGAAACTTTACTACCTTGCTGTTTTTGCCTGTCCCTGTGTACTTTCTTTCTTTCTGTGCTTCTACCCTTCCCTTGATTTTTTTTTACTTCCACCACTTGTACTGCACCTAATTTATTCCATGTATCTTTCCTGTTTTCCCGGGGACTTAAGCTGTATTTGGCTTTAGGTTCACACCCCCCCAATGGGTGCCTGACTGGCAGTCTTTGTCTAACACTCTCCTTTTGTATAAATTCGAACCCAGCCCACCTATCAAGCTGTCCTTTTGTTCTTCCTTCCTGACTATCTCTGCTGATGTCACACTGCCCCAGCCTTCTTCATCATCCCCACTCCCTTCCCTCACTTACTAAGCTAATTCAGTCTCCCTCTCTCTTCCCACAGCTCACCAGACCCCTGACCGGGTTTGTCTGAGGGGGTGTAGCTCCACAGAAACACCACTGCCCGCCCCATCCTGCAGCTGAAACTGGAGGAGCCCTATGTGAAGATACAGTCTCCTGAACTCCATTGCCTTTTTCAAGCTAGGCGCTCTTCTGACTGGCGGCTCTTGATTGGCTGCATCTCAGGACTGCACTATCCCGATTGGTCCTGCCATGAGCCTACTTGCTCATTCCTTAGTTCCTCTCTCGCTCTCTGCTAAGTGTCCAGTGTGCCTACTTTTGTCCCACCACCCTCCCTGGCTCCGGCCTCTATTAAATATAGTTAAGTCCTGCCCCTGCTCACAGTTCCTCGACCATTGACCTCTCTGTTATTTTCTCAACTTACTCTTAAAGGGCTACCCTATCTCGAAGCGGCTTGACTATTTTCAAGTGCCTGATTAACCAAGGATGCTACCTGCCAACCTTCTACTGGGCCTGCTCTGCTTCATGGGTCTATTATCCAGCACTGGCCCTCTAGGGGCCCTTAACCAATGCTCTTTTGTGCAAAGGAACTATAACTGCCCACTGTCAGTTTATGGGTCCTACACAAGCAACATTAACCTTAACCCTAATCAGGAACCCTCTCCTGGACTACACAATCTCTGGGTGCTCGTACAACAATTAAGGAATGACACCTTGCTCCTTAACCCTACAATACTCATAACCTACACTCTACACCAAGACAGGAATAAAACATCAAAGGAGATGATACAGTTACTCCACAGGAAATATCTAAAAGCCTTTCTCAAACACCTAACACTACTGATCCTACTTTTCTCGGGCAATATTCACCCCAACCCTGAACCTCCACACCCGGCAACTAAGAAGTCCAACAGTTCTGCTACTTTATCCATAGCAAGTTAAAATATCAGCAGCCTCCTTCTGAAACATGATACACTCACTGCATGGATCTCCCAACACAACCCAGACATACTCTCGGTCCTTGAGACATGGCTGTCCCCAAAGATCCCTGACTCTGCTATTGCCATTCCCGGATACACAGTCTTCAGATCAGACAGATTATCTAAGAAAGGTGGGAACCGAGCTCTCTACCTTAGAGAGTCACTTATGGGGCATGGACTTGCCCTTCCCAGCACTGGGATTGACATTCAGGTACTAGCCATAAAAGTACTGCTTGGTGCTCACAAGATGGCACTGACCATTGCGTTAGTATATAGTCCACCTAAGCTGACAAATTAGTCTTCCCTTCCTCCTTGACTGCATTAACTCCTTAGGGCGAAACACAGAACTTATCAAGCTTGATGACTTTAATGTCAACTGGCTGGCCCCTAGTGCTAGCAACTATAAGGATGCCATGGCTGCTGCCAACCTTGAGCAGATGGTACAGTCACCCACCAGAATAAACTATAGGATTGGGACCTCTTCTCTCCTGGACTGGGTTCTTACGAATTGACCTGAACACATCTCTAAAACTGAAGTACTCCCTGACACTATTAGCGACCATTCTCCAGAAATTTCCCTCTGGTCCAACAAATTCAATAAACCTCCACCTAAAGTCATTGCCAGTAGAACATTACTTCCTGGCTGACTAGGTCTGTTAAAATTGCCCTTGCAATCACTTGACTGGTCTCCAATTGATGAAACCCAGGACGTGGATTCAGCCCTTAAATTCTTTATTACTACCTTTAACTCAGCACGTGATGAACATGCGCCGTTCAAGAAAAGAAAGATTAGGGAATCAATTAACCCTTGGGTGACCAATGACGTTCTTGAGCTGATGAAATCCTGTGACCAGCTCCGGTACCGAGCAAAGGCAGCTAGCAACCTAGCAAATACTCAAGCTGACAAATCAGTATGGAATGCTTGCATAAGAGCAATATGCCAGGTGAAAGCCAACTACTATAGGGAAGTCCTTTTAAACTCCTGGAATGATGGGAGGAAGTTCTAGGAAAACCTCTCCGAGGAAACTGGGAAAACCCCCAAAGTTGCACCCGTAATGCTCAACATCGATGGTACTATCACCTTGGACAAAGTAATAATTGCCAATGCCTTCAACACCACTTTTTCAGACCTCAGTCA
Source organism: Neoceratodus forsteri (assembly GCA_016271365.2). Lineage (NCBI taxonomy): Eukaryota > Metazoa > Chordata > Ceratodontiformes > Ceratodontidae > Neoceratodus > Neoceratodus forsteri. Next base: position 1,129,018,780 of record CM057451.1, read on the forward strand.
TGTGCTCCCAACTAACTTCTTTGATACAACACCTGCAGGTTCCCATCCTAACATCACTCATGCAGCCCAGGATCATCCCCATTTTATTTTAAAGTAGTCTCAAAAGGGCTAGCCAGAAAACACTCACTCAAAGTACTTGGAAAGACTAGGCACAGTGGTGACTCCCTTGATTTGAAACTCATCGCCCTCACCTTTAGTGAACTTCTTCCACCACTTACTAAACTTTTTAACTGCTTGCTTTTGCTCTCATAATTCCCTAGTAAATGGAAGGCCGCCATGGTGACCCCTATCCACAAAAGCAGTGACAAGACACTTGCAAGCAACTGCAGGCCTATCTTCATCCTACCCCTGCTCTCCAAGGCTGTGAAAGGGTTAGTTGCTGAACAACTCATTGACTACCTGGAAAAATATGACCTCCAATGTCCCCAACAACACAGTTTTTGTAAAGGGCACAGCACCACCACTACACTCCTTGACTTCACCTCCTTCATCCACCGGGCACTGTACCATAGCCAGTTGGTGGGCGACACCTTTATTGATCTGACAAAGGCGTTTGATACTGTCAATCACTCCCTACTACCCAGACAACTATCACATCTAGTACTTTCACCAGGTGCCACTAGTTGGTTTCAAAGCTACCTTAGTGACCACTCTCAGCAGGTCAGAATTGGAGATTCCGTCTTGACCTCCCTCCCAGTCCGGTCTGGTGTCCCCCGAGGTTCCATCCTAGGTCCCTTACTCTTCAGTATCTTCATAAACAACCTACCTGCTGCCTGCCATGACCACATTCTACTGTATGCAGACAATGCTGCTATTTTCTTGAGCCACTCCAACTTCATCTCCTACAGCAGCAACTACAGTGGAATTTCTCAGAAGTTGAAACCTGGTTCCGATTGTGCAAGCTCATCCTAAACTACTCGAAAACAAAAACAATGCTGTTTCATGGAACTCACAACAAACAAAAACTCGACAACTACAAATCTACAATAGTGGGGGCTCGTTGTTCGAACAGGTTTACCAGTTAAGGTACCTGGGAGTGACCCTTTATTGCACTCTATTGTACTCCATGCATATACATAACGCTAAAGCAGTTAATACCCACTTAGGTCTGGTCTATAGACACAGGCACTGCTTGATGGCCGATGCCTTAAAACTTGTTATCCAAAACTCAATTACTTCATTGATTGACTGTGGTCTTGTAGTTTATGGATCAGCTACCGACACTGCCCTCCAGTGAATGGCCCTAGCCCTAAACAAGGCTTGCTAACTCCTCTCCTCAGCAGATAGACTCACTCACCTTGTGAAATCTATGAGCAGGCAAATTGGCTACAGCTTCAGGGCAGACTAAAGTACCAGAACTGCATACTTGCCAAGAAGTCTTTGCTAGGCCTCCCTCCACCTGGAGTTCAATCTATACTTTCCCCTCATTGTGCCACTGGCTTCACCAGGAGTTCCGAAACTCTAGCCTTCTCTGGTCCATGCTGCTGGACCTCACAAGGGCAGCACTCCTACAAAGTTAGAGCTTCTTTTTTTTTTAAATTCAAAGTTTATTAATAAAATGTTTTTCATTGCATATAAAGGCAGACATACATGTATATGGACCTACTACATAAGATATCTGTTCCACCTAAATCTTCCCCACCCTATCCCCCAACTACCCTTTCCCCCTTCCACAAATTACCCCCCCAGCCTTAATAGAGCAACAACATGTATACTAATCAATTTACCAAGCATACTGTATATGAATATGACCTAATCTTTAGGGTTCGGAGGAGACATATCTACAACATGGTACTTTCTATAAAGAATATAGAGTATATAAAGGGTCCCATATTCTCTTGAACCTGCCCATTGTGTTATTCCAATTGGCAATGGCCTTCTCAGTTCATAGATTAGCTAGAATTTCAGTCAGCCATTCAGTATAGGTAATTTCCAATTGTTCAAGCCAATGTCGTAGTATTAACTTTTTCACCGACATAGCTATAAGAGTCATATAGTATTTACGAGTACGGACTTTAATTTCAGATAGGTCTCCTAGAATACAAATCTCTGGGGTAAACAAGTCCCTAAGACCTAGCAGAGGATCTGAGAATAGTTGAATGGAGTTCCATAATGGGGACACCTTTGGGCAAGACCATAAAAAATATAACACAATGTCCCTTCATCTTGTCCACATCTGACACATACTGAGGAAGCCTTTTGTCCTAGTTTAGCCATTTTATGTGGTGTATAATATGCATTGTGTAGGATATATAGTTGCATCATTCTTAACCTATCCTGCGTTACAAGCTTATGACAGTTTTTCCAGAGTGGTGCCCACTCTATTTTATGTTCTGGAAAAAGGGATTCCCAGAATCGGGTTGGTCCAAAATTATCTAGGAACTTCCAGTGATATAAGACATTGTAAATTTCTGAAACCATTTTAGGGAGACCATTAAGTTCTGCCAGTTCTTTATGGAAGGGAATGTCTTGAACTAACTGGGGTTTGTGTCCGATAAATTGTTTTATTAAATGCCTCATTTGAATAACATGGAAAATATGTTTTTGTGAGATGCCTAGATTGATTATAAGTTCTTTAATTGGAATCCAAGTTTCATCTGTCTTCATGAAATGGGTAATATTCAGATTTTGTCTTATTGGGAGCCAAGTTAAGGGAATTGGTTTTCCATCAATTTTCAGCTATAGATTACCAAGAATGGATCTTTAACATAATCATATTTTAGATAATGACATAGCTGGGAGTGGATCTTCAATGATGTAGAGATTATGCAATTTTTAAGCTTGTTAGGGAGTAGACATTCTTTAGTGTACAACAATCCCCTTAGGTCCAGTCCACAGGAACAAATTTGGGTTACTTCAATCTGAAGCCAGGCCAGAGCAAAATTTAGATTCTCCTTAGAAAGCCATCTCAAGTATTTATTTATATGGCTAGTCCAGAAATATAACTGCACATGAGGAAGACGCAAGCCTCCTTTACCTTTGGGTGCCGTTAAAGTCTGAAAGGCTATCTGTGAAACTTTATTCTGCCAGATGAATTTAGTAAACAGAGATTGTAATTTTTTGAACCAGGATAAAGGCAACCATATATTAAGCCTGGATAGGGGATAGAAGAGTCTTGGGAAAATATTCATCTTGATCAGGTTTATTTTACCCCACAGTGAAATTGGGAGTAAGACTCATCTATTTAAATCTTGAGAGATTGTGTAAACCAGAGAATCCAGATTAAGTTTAATTGTCTGTCTTGTACTTCTTGCAAGCTCAATACCTAAATATCTGAATGAGTCTTGCTGCCAAGAAAGTCCGAGGTCCAGTATGTCCTTCTTAAATACTTTATGGTTCAGCGGGAATACTATTGTTTTACTAATATTTAATTTATAATTTGATATTTTACTAAAATCCTCTATGATTGCTACCATCGGAGGAATAGAGACAGAAGGATTGGATAGCTGCAGAAGAAGATCGTCTGCATAAGCAGATACCTTGATTTCATAGGGGTGAATGGGGATCCCCTGAATCGCCTGCCAGTTTTGTACATTACGAATCAGAGGTTCGAGATAGATCTTAAACAACAATGGAGACAATGTACAACCCTGTCTGGTCCTAGAATGAAGCGTGAAGAGCTTAGAGATCACTCCATTTCTCAAAATCCAAGCAGTTGGAATTCTGTATAGTGCTCGTATCCAATCTATAAATTGGTATGAGAATTCAAAGACTTCCAGAGTTTGGAATAAGTATTCCCAGTTCACCCTGTCAAAAGCCTTCTTGGCATCCAGAGAGATTAAGGCAGCTGGGAAGGGTGCATCTCTGGTCACCAAGAGGACATGCGACAGGGTTCTTATGTGATCAGAGGAGGATCTATTCACCATAAATCCCACTTGTTCTGGCCCTAACAGGGTATACATCATTGTACAAAGACAGTTAGCCAACATTTTAGTTAAGATTTTGATGTCTTGATTTCTTAAAGAAATAGGCCAGTAATTAGTTACACAGTATGGGGGTTTGTTAGGCTTTGGGATCAAAACAATCAGTGCTTCAAATAACATGGGGTATATTTCCTCCCCAGAGAGGATTTGCTGGTATAAAGGGAGAAGCATAGGGGTTAATTGGGTTCTAAATTCCTTATAAGAGTTGGCTGTATAGCCATCTATCCCAGGAGTTTTATTCAATGGTAAATTAATATAATATAAGCAGTGTCAGTGGCTCAGTAGGTAGCACACTCACCTCTGAGGCCGGAGATCAGAAAGGCTGTGATATTTAGTTCCCACATCTGGCACTTGGGTTAATATCCCAGTACTGAAACTGTAGTGCAGCATGAGAGGGGTTCTGCACTTCTGAGGTGCCGTCTTTCGGATGAGACATTAAACCGAGGTCCCATCTGCCTGGATTGGTGGTAGTTCAGGTGGATGTTAAAGATCCCATGGCACTAATCAAAAAGAGCAGGGGAATTTCCCGTGTCCTTGCCAAATTTTCCTCATTCACTCAAAATACCACCAACAGCTTAATCTGGTTCAAGGTCAGTTGGCATTCATCTATATCCTCCTTCCTGGGTCGTGCCTGAAAATAGGCAGGATTTGTCTAGTGCACTTACCCGGTCAACAAAAACGAAAAAAAAAAAATTAATAATCTCAATAATTTCGGTTTCAGTTATGGGGGAGATTAGCTTACTCTGCTGCTCCATTGCAAGGTGTGGTAACCTAGCTGAGAGGAAATAAGTCTGAATCTGTTCAATATTCAGGGGGTTATGCATGGGTCTATATAGGTCCTTGTAATATGCAACAAACTCACTTATAATATCAGCTAGTTGCATTTTTAGGGACCCATCACTTAAGGAGGTTATTGATGTTATATAGTGAGATGTTTCTATTGGTTTAATTCTGAGTGCTAAGAGACAGCCTGCCTTCTCCCCCTAGTCGGTATATGATGCCTGCGTGTTCATGATTGCATAGTCTGCTTTTTCCTGAAGCATTTCCATATAGGTTGCCCTGAGTTTGATCAGTTTGTGTCTGGATGAATCCAGAGTCTGCAGGAAAAGGATTCTCTCAAAATTTTTTATTTGGGACAATAATTGAGATATACGAGAGGTAGCCATTATCTTTTTGTGGGTAGCCATACTTATAAAACACCTCTAAGATATGATTTAAAGGCCCCCCATAGCATGTCGGGTCATCTCTGGGGATCAAGATTCTCTATATAAAAATGTTTAATATGTTCAATTATAAGCGTTGCCGCTTCTGCATCCTTTATCAATTGTGCATTTAATTTCCATCTCGAACCAGAATTTGGTAACACCAGTAATGAGATCAGAGAAGAGACGACAGAATGATCCGGGGGGGGGGGCAGGATCAAGGTTTCCAATGTCCCTGGTATGAAAGAAAGGGATTGAAGTATATAATCTATTCTCGATGAAGTTAAATGAATTGGGGATACAAAGGTATACTCCCTATTTAGGGGATGAAAAACCCTTTAGATGTCGCACAGTCCGGTTTGTTCAATCAAATCTCTTAGCGCCCTCTACGCAGTAGACAGACGCTTTCTCTGAAAACCTGGTCTGTCTACTGCTGAGTCAAATACTAAATGAAACTCCCCCCAGTTGTCATTGGTAATGAGATATATGCTTGGAGAATTTCGGTAAGTTGAGAAAAAAAGTCTGGGTTATCTTGATTAGGCCCATAAATACTTCCCACTAGAATTTCCTTATTATAAAGTAAACCCTGAACTAAAATGTGTCTACCCTTTGGATCCTTAATCGTATTAATTGGGGTAAATGGGATCCTGCTACGAATAAGGATCATTACTCCACAGCTACTAGTTGTTCCTTCTGCTGAAAAGAACTGGCTAAATTGTTGTCTATGAAATTGAGGAGCTTCTGAATCTAGTAGATGAGTTTCCTGCATGCAAATAATATCAATATTTAACAGGTTAAACAACTAAATTAAAAAAAAATAAATAAATAATTAACAGCTTCAGATGTTTCAACAGTTGATACTGCTTTAGCTTTTTCCTGCCCCCTTTAATATTCCATGTGGCAACACGAATATTGTTAGACATTTTTCTTACTTCCTGATTCCCAAACTTCCTCTGCCCTAACCAATGATTTATTAATATGCCATGGTAATACAGTCACCCTTGTTAGTTGTGCTCCTACCTATAATTCCCCACCCTTCCTCTTTCCCCCTTTATCTCTATGTGCTTTACCCTATTTAAGGAATTGCCTTGGAAACCAGTTTGATTGCTCTTGAAATCTTTCCTTCCTATTAGTAACACGCTATGCAGCCTGTCCTATGTTATCTCCCCTCCTTCCCTCCCCATTGCCCAGACCTATTCTACATTTACCTACTCTATAATGAAAAACAGTAATACAGTTAACCATGACTCACTCCAATATTTAGTGAGAAATTAAAATTGGCCCTGTAATTGGATATTTAAACGAGTCAACAAAAGGAAACATCTAAAATTGGATAAACAACAGTACTAATACCTGCCCCTATATAGTTTCATTTGTTTAAGTTAACTGAACAAGTTCCAGGAATTCAAGATGGCCCCCAGAATCTTAACAATAAGGGAAAAAAAATAGGTATATTTCGGGCAATAGTGTTCAATATCTATAAAAACACCTTTCAAAGAAGTCCAGAAGGAAACTTTCCCCAATCTTTTATCTTTCCTTTATGGGGAGCGCCCTCTAGTGATAACTTGTAAACATAAAAAATCCCTTACAAACGAGCGAGCGAAAACTTCCATTATGACAGTCCCAGAAAGTGCTATCTTAAGCTTCCCTCCAGTAATATCTGCCCAAACTAAAACTTCAACAGTAACAACTAATTGGCTGTCCTAGAAGAAAACACACACTGCATGAATGTTCCAACATCATAATATGCAATTACGGCATTCGGGTTGACAAAATTCCGTAGCTGACCATTTCAGTCTTCCAACTCTTGCATATTGATGGGATTTACAAATGAAGATCTGATCAGCTAACTAGAATTATTTTTTTTGCTACCAGGATCTTAGTTGTATCCTCCAATCAACCATGCAAATTCTTTCTCCCTCTCGGAGATTTTCTTTATCACCGTGCCATACCTGCGGATTCAGCGCTCTTTGAACAAGTCAGGAAAAGCCCTCTGCAGTTCTTTTAATGCAGAATCGACATCCACAAATGAACTCCATATCCCTGAAATCAGAATCTGCAGATGAACAGGGTAGCCCATATAAAAATTTTAGTCCTGCGGTGATCAACTTTGTAACTATGGGGTGGAAAAGAGTCCTCCTTTGGCGCACAGTCACAGGTAGATCCTGGGTTATCCATATTGCTTTCCCCTCCCAGAGTGTTTTTTCAATTTCTCTTACTTTGCCAAGAAAATACTGCCTTTCCTGATAATTTTAAAATTTAAATATTAAGGGACGGGGCTGTGAACCTGGTGATGGCATCGGTCTCGGTGCCTTATGTGCTCTTTCTATTGTGTAGGATGCACCAAAGGGCGAAGGCCCAGCCAGCTTTTCCACTAATTTTTGAATAAACAAAATAGTGTTTAGCCCTTTCTCTCTCTCCAGAATTCCAATTATTAGGACGTTGTTCCTGCGACTCTGCTCTTCTAAATCTTCTTCTTTTGTTCCAACTTTTTAATTCTTTGTCGAGTCTTGATAGTTGTACTTTCAACTGATCTGATTTCTTATCCAAGGAAATAAGACACGATTCATTATCCATCATCCTGGTGGTTAGATCATTGAGTGCAGAGGCCATTTGTTTCATTTCTGTCACTACTTCTTTTAGATCCTCTTGAAATGGGTGAAATTCTTTCAAGAAATGCTCAAGTGTGAGGGGGGTCGCTTCTGGGGTCGAAGAAAGAGCCACCGTTGTGGTGTTGGTTTGTTTACTGGTATTCTGCATCTGGGCCTTTGAGCATTTGCCAGATTTTATCGGAGATACCGGAGGCATGTGCTGGAGCAAAGCGGGTCGCATTTCAACTTCCATGCCTGTAGAGTAATGTCCTTCTGGACTTCTGCAATTGACCCAAGTAGAGTTAGAATTCCTGAGCTTAATTTTTCAGCTTAAAATAAATGAAATTGTGCTGGGCAACGGGAGCTGGAGGGAAGAGCTGCTACACAGTCTGGTGCATCACGTGACAATCCAAAGTTAAAGCTTCTAACTGGTTCAACATGCTCCCAGTGGATATCACCAACACAACGAATACCAGCTCCTTTAAGCACAAATTATGACAGCATTTGGTGGCTGGTGCCCTCGGTGACTGCTTCATTTAAATTTCCCCTGCCTGCCTTCCTGATCTCCCCTTTACTGATGCACTCTCCACACTCCCCTCTCCTTCCCTGTTATCTCCTTCCAGTTCCCCAGCCAGCCTCCTTAGCCTCTCACTCCCCATTTTTATTTCTCTCCTCTCTCCCCTTGTCCTCTTTACTCCCTGCCTTCCTGTCTACCTTTTCTATTTACCTCTGCACATTCTCACCCCACCCCTCTCCCCTCCTCTCACTTTCCACCTACCCCTCTTACCCCATCCCCCCACTGTTTCTGCCTGTCCCTTGCTACTGTGTCACCTCCCTCAGAAACATAGAAACATAGACTTTGATGGCAGATAAGGACCGCTTGGCCCACCTAGTCTACCCATTTCCCTACCTACTGGATAAGCTGCAGATCCTAGTTAACCAACAGCCTACTTTGTCCTACTCCCATTCCCACACCAGAATTGCCTTGTCTGTCTCATGCATTCTGGAATTCCCCCATTGTTTTTGACCTCACAACCTCCTCATGAAGGCCTTTTCATGCATCCACCACCCTCTCCATGAACAAATGCTTCCTCATGTTGCTCCTGAGCCATTCCACCTCTATCTTCAAATTGTGCCCCCTTATTCTTGCACATCTCTTTTTCTGAAAGATGCTACCCTCTTGGACTTTGTTGATTCCCTTGAGGTACTTGAAAGTTTCTATCATGTCCCCCCTCTCCTTTCTTTACTCGAGGGCATACTTATTAAACTCCTTTATATGGGATAATTACACTGTGTAGTTCTGGTTTCCAGTTATAGGTTTGTCTACCTACTTCTGTTTCAGGCTTTTAGCCACTGACTGCCATACCAGCAACCCAGGTTGAAGAACGGCCTGGGTCACTTGGGGACTGGCCTGGAGGAGTTGCTGGACTTGCAAGATTGTGGGAGAAGCTGTGACTGCCCCTTGCAAAGTCCCTTTCCTTAGTGCAAATTAGCATAGTTCATTAAATTTGCTATATTCAAACATGTTTGGAGCAAAGTGCAAGTGCCTCAAGAATGTCTGAATATAGTCCCCCAAAGAAGAAACAAGGCACTAAAATGTGCACTCAGTACATTTCACATCTCCCTGCTGACCAAAGAGAGATATCGTATCTGGTCACTGAAAACATACAGGCTATGATGGAGCCAACTCATTTAGGGCATGCTGGACCTGTCAGTGTTACAATAGGTACAATTAGGACCTCACTGAAAATGAGATACTGCATGTTAACTGACCTGTGTGTACCTACATTGTAAAAAATGTATAAAAGCAGGACCCCAGTAAAACTCAGATACTATATTTTACCCATGCTTATTCTATTAAAAACACTGAAAATGTGTACAAGCAGGATCTCACTGAAAATAAAATACTGTATTGTAGCTGCTCTATGCTATTAATGACACACATACCCTATGTGTGCGTATAACTGTTAAAACAGCTATGCGTGTGTGTGTGTGTGCGCGTGCGCATACGTGTGCACGTATGTGTGTGTGTGATGTGCAGTTATAAGGAGGTGTGTATGTCTAGAACCAAAAACACTTTTCACTGCATTAACTTGTTGTTTATGTTTTTTTCTACTATTGTGGTATAAATGTGGGATTTCTACATTATGTATTTATGCTTAAACCTCGCTATTCCTTAAATCTTGCAGATTTGCACACTGAAACTTATCTTGGTCAGAGGATGAATGTAAGGTTTAACTTAGCATTCTGCTGGGTCATATGGGTCATTTTCTCCTGTGCTGAATTTTTAAGGTTTTTGCCTCTAGGAGTATTGCACTTTAAAGCCATCCTTGAAAGTGTGTGTCATTAGCTATCCTGAAAAGACTTGAAATGAGATTGTTTGCAGTTCTCTGTATATTTTTGTATCACATCTAGTTCTGATGAAACATATTAATGAACCATACTTTTATAATGGATGCCAATGACCTGGCTGGGGAAAGTTTACTCAAGCTGAAATACAAATATGTGTTTTTTCACATTCCAAGCTGCTTTATTGGTACTAGTCCTATTGCAGACAACTTGTGGAGGAGGGGAAGTGTTCGCCATCTTTTTTATGTTTATTCCCATATTGGGCAGGTGCACAAAGGCTGTTTCCCTGGGGGCCGGCACTATTTTTTTTTCTTCTGCATGAGTTCTCCACAGTGACAATCTGGAGTTTGTGCAGTGCAGGGTCACCAAGATGCTTCAGGGCCAACAGACCAAATAGTATGAGAAATAGCTGAAGGCCCTTAACATGAATATGCCAGAGGCTAGGAAAGAGTGCAGTGACATGACAGAGGTGTAAATGTATTGAAGAGGAGTACGCACATTTGACAGCAGGGACCCTACTGCTCATCAGCGCATTCTCCTGATTTCTGTTGCAGGGCACATTGGTGCTTCTGTGACAACATTTTCTGATTTCTGTGTCCTGATTTATTAATTTCTGTGGCAGAATGTAGTCCTGCCTTTGCATAAAATATGATGTGATGTCGATGACAGCACATGCCTAGCATAGAGGCTAATGGAGATGGGGAAGGAATCCAGCATTATTAAAAAAGGTATATATTTAAATGACAATTCACCAAAAACAGTGAATTCTGTGATACTGTAAATATTCTGTGGCATGATCCACATTCTTCAGAAAATTCTGCAACAGCAGAATCTCAGAATTCCAGGGCCCTTGTTTAACAGTGAGGACCTGCAGAAACTTGAAGAATGGTCAAGGGTTTGGCAGTTGAAATTCAATGCAAAGAAGTGCAAGATAATGCATATGGGGCACAAAAACCCTGGCACAATATATCAGTTGGGGGGTGAGGATATAGCATGCACCAAGCAGGAAAGGGATCTTGGGGTTGTCATCTCTGATGACCTCAGGGTAGGGAAACAGTGTGACAAGGCATCAGGTAAAGCAAATAGGATGCTGGGATGTATAGGCAGGGGCATCACCAGCAGGAAAAGGGAGGTCATAATTCCGCTATACAAGACACTAGTGAGGCCCCACCTGGAGTACAGTGTACAGTTCTGGAGACCATACCTACGTAAGGACATAGACAGGGTAGAGAGGTTCAGAGGAGGGCAACAAAGATGGTGCATGGGTTGCATCACAAGTCCTATGAAGACAGGTTGAAGGAACTGAACATGTACTCCTGGAGGAGAGGAGGGAGAGAGGGATATGATAGAGACATACAAGTATCTTACAGGGAGGAACAGGGTGCAGGAAAACACTATTTTTAAGCAAAAAGATGTTTCAGGACTAGAGGGCATGGGATGAAGTTGGAGGAGGACGATTCAGAGGAAACATGAGAAAGAATTTCTTCACAGAACGGGTGGTGGACAAGTGGAACACCCTGCCAGAGGAAGTGGTGGGGGCTGAAACAATCACGGGATTTAAGAATGCATGGGATAGACATAAAGGAATTCTAGAGGGCAGGGGTAAGGGGAAACAGACTTCTAGGAAAACAAACTGAACTTACAAGCTCAAATGGGCAGACTAGGTGGGCCATAGGCCCTTATCTGCCGACACTGTCTATGTATCTATGTATCTATGTATCAAGAAGAAAAGTGCAGTAATTTGAGCACATGAAAGGAGGATCTTTGGTGAGCAATTAAAGAGAGACATGTAGACATTCTATTTCAAAAAGAGTGTGGTAGAGACACGGACTGTATCACCAGTGGAGACGATGGGAGCCAGGAATGTAAACATGTTAAAAAAATGAGAGGGACGGGCATAAAGGCCTGTACTAATGGAAAGAGTCAGGTAGATCAGTTTCTATGTAGATAGGTAACATTGTGGAGGTTTGGGTATGGATTAAGCCTAAACAGCCTTCTAAGACAATAGATCAAGGGGACAGGCAGGACATTTTTCTGGCAGGTCCTGCTGCAGTGTTCTCTAGTGTCCCCCTGGCTGTATGAAGGCAGCACTTCCTTGATGACCTCTGTACAAGTTACCTGCATCAGACCCCTCCTAGCCCCTAAAACTATGCTGCAGCACCTTTGCTGTGTCCTTTGCCAGGTCTTTTGTCCCAGGATGGACAATGATATGTAGCTCCCCCTCTTGCCCCAATGTCCTAGCAATTGTTAGGATCTGCTCTCCTTCCCTGTATACTGCAGCACCAGGTAGGCACTTCACCTCCATCTTCCCCCTCCCACCCCGTTCACATATCTACCCTCTAATGATTGAGTCCCCATCAGAAGTTTCTTCTTCCTATGCTGGTGTCCGCTGCCACCAACCTTGAGGCCTCATGTCCTCCTTGACCACTATCACAGTTGCCTTCTCTTGGCAGTCCTGTCCCACAACAGCTGTGAAAGAGTGGCGCAGTCACATCGGCTGCGGAATCTTTTCAACCCACTACCCCCACCATACCTACCCTCTCATAGCCCTTCACAATCCAGCCTTCCCTCCTCATTGGCACCCTCTGAGGCAATGGGGGTAAACTTGGTGGCTCCTGGGTGGGGGAAGAGGTCCCATGAATCATAGCCAACTCAGTGTGGAGTCTAGTGACCTCCTCCCTTATCTCAGAAGGGTGCACACAGATGGGGCAGCACCTCAGTCGCCAAAAGGCCTCCATGAAGACTGCTGCTCCACAGCCACTTCACTGTACCACTCCTAACATTCCCAGAACGTGACTGGATCAGGGCAGGGGTGGAAGAAGACTGGTGTCTTAGGCATTGGCAAGTGTCCACAAGTGAACAATGACATCCAGCTCCCCCTCATGCCCTCCTGCTATAGCAGTAACTAGGATCTGCCTTCCATCATCATCTTCCTCTTTCCCTCCCTTCCTGTTCCCAAATCTATCTCCCCATTAAGGGAGTCCACCACCAGAGGGGTCCTCTTCCTCCAACCTCGGGGCCTCCCCTATGGAAGGCACTCACATCTTCACTGGTCACTACCATGGGTGCCTCTTCCTGGCAGTCCCATTCTACCAGAATGGTGAAAGAGTATGGTTCTGGCACCGGCTGATGTACTTGTCCCCGATCCACCACCATCATGCTTCTGGAGCCCACCACAATCCAGATGGCCCTCCTCCTTTGCACCCTCTGGGGCAATGATGATAGAGTCAGTGTCTGCTGGGGGGAAGAGGTCCTCTAAATCCTAGCCAACTTGGCCTGGAGAGGTGTGTGCAAATGGAAGGGAGGGAGGGAGGTAGGGAGGGGAAAGGAAAATCATTTAACCAGGAAAGGCACACTAAGTCAGAGCTTGCTTCCAGGTGCATCCTGGAAGCAGAAGGAAGTTAATTGACTTGCTCAGTGTCACACAGTATGAAAGTGGCAGTGGTGGTGGTGGTGGTGGGGTAATGGGATTCAAACTCCGGTCTCCAGGTTTGCAGCTCAGTGCCCTTAACCACTATGCTATACTACCTCCAACTACTCCTAACATTTCCATTCCTGCATTCTCTGTGTTAACTGGACAAAACACTGTATCCTTACCTTAGATTATGTGCTTTAAAGTTTTCTGCTTCTTGCTTCTCTTATTCCATTTTTACTCTTACCCTAGAAAGGGTGTTACTCCTTTGCAAAAAAAGGCAAAATAATACACTTAGGGTGCAGAAACCCAGGGGTGGAGTAAAAAACATGTGAAGTGGTATGGATGATCATGACCACCAAACAGGAGAGAGACCAGAGAGAAACCTTATGGGATGACCTAAAGTTGGCCAGGCAGCATGGCAAAGCAGTTGGGAGGCCTAGTGGGGTACTCGAGTGCATGGGGCGGGGTGTCACCAGCAGAAAGAGGGAAGTGGTGTTGCCACTGTATAAATCACTAGTAAGACCTCAACATGAGTACTGTGTCCAGTTCTGGAGACTGCACCTCAGGAAGGACATAGATTTTTTATTTTTATTTAAACAATTGATAACAGGGAAAGGCACACTGAGCCAAGGTTTGATTCCAAGTGTGATCCAGGGAGGAGAGGAGATGGGAGTACATACAAGTTGCTTACAAGATACAAGTAGCAGCAATATTACATAAACAACGGATACAGCAGAACTGGTAGATTCAGGCCATTCAGAGAGATGGGTATATATTACAGCGCTAGTTCTTTTACAATAGAGTACATCAGTCTTGAGAAGGTTGTTTCAGGTCAAGTGACAGGAGATATGAAGTTACATTTACAGAATGCTAAACATCAACAAGCATAGAAAAGTAAGTGCTTAGGAGTCAGTAGCTATGACAGACAGGTGACAGGAGGTTGAGGTCATCTGGGGCAGAGACGGCGGGGGAGAAGGAGGAAGGGAGTGAAGTTGATGCTTACAGGCAAGGTAAGAGGGGGTGTTCCTTAGGGTTAGGTACGATTTTTCGAAACACTAAATCCCACTGCACTATTGCCCGACACCAAAATCCCGAAAATCAGAATGCCGACAGGTTTGAAAACCCATATTTGCAATGTCGGGTTGTGTCGGCTGAGTGCTGTGGGATCTGCACGATTCAAGTACCTCCTGCAGCTGCAGATCTCTTTCTTGCACTTCCAGTATAAAATCTAAGTACAATTTTATAGATCTCTGAAGAGAGAGAATTTACAGCAGAATTAAGAGTTATATAAGCAACCAGGACAGAAAGGTAGACCTGTTGTCCTTGTGATTTTTTTTTTATTTGTATAGTGTGATGCAGGTAGCACCTGTGATGTGGATAGAATCATGGATGCAGCCTCTCTTACCATTTTATTCTTTTTATTTATATCAAAAATATAAAAAAAAGAGGGAGAGTGTTTGAGAGAAAGAGAGCTGTAAAGCTGTAGATGAAGCTAGGATTTTCTGCCAGTGGAGTTTTAGTCACGGAGTCGGGAAGTAACATTCAATAACCCAGCCAGATTACTGTCAGAATCTCCACCTCAAACTAATAGACTTTCAGTAGATATGGAATGACAATGTCAAATTGCATTTATTCTTCAACAACATTATAGGTTTTATTGTATTAGAATGAGACAGTGGTAGACCACTAATGAAGTAATACATTTACATGAGCAGCCCAAACAAAACTAATGAAAAAAAAATGCACATGCTGTGAGTAGGAGCAGAGTTTGAGTAGGCTCATCAGATTGCCTTATTCAAAAAACAATGTGCAGTACAATGCTTAGATGGGTATAAAGGAAAGCATTCACAGTTTGGAGGGGGATAGCTTGTTCCAAAAACTGGGACAAGATATAGCAGAGATGATCCAGAGGAGAGCAACTAATATGGTGCAGCATCTGCATCACATGCCCTGTGGGGAGAAACTGAAGGACCTCAATATGTACACCTTGGAAGAGAGGAGGGAGAGGGTGGCATGACAGAGACATTTAAATACCTCATAGGGTATATAAGGTACTGGAAGGAAGTATTTTGTTAGAAAAAAATGATCTCGTGAACAAGGGGACATGCTATAAAGCTGGAGGGTGGTAGATTCAGAAGAGATGTGAAGAAGTACTTCTTCACAGAATGGTAGGTTCTTGGAACAAGCTTCCAGTGGAGTATTGGGAGTGAAAATGGTGGAATTCACCTATGCTGGTGTGACAAAAAAAAGAGCAAGGGGCATTAGAGCATTAAGCTGTCAGCATAATGCCCACAGCGATCATCGGGCCCAGATATTGTGCTGTCCAACCCCAGTTGCACCCAATACACCAAGGCTAGTGTGGGCTGTTCTTTACCCCCTGCATACCCCAAAACTGTGATACAATCACCTCCACATTGGAGGTGTATAGAGCAAGCACTGCAGCACCCTTTCAGCCCTATCCATGCCATGCACTGAGAAATCCAGTTTGCCAGTATGAGAGGCGAACTGGTTGCAGCACCCACATTATTGCGCCCTAATGAAGGCACCCTCTAATAGTATATAAAATGGTGCTGGGGCTCAAAAATGCATGGGATGGGTATAAGGGAATCTTAGTGGAAACTAAATGGGAAGGGAGAAAGAGACCAAATCCATACAAAATCCTGACACTGACAATCCGAACTCCTGAAAGCCCAACAGTGAATTCCTGATAACCATATTTCTAACTGTGGCACAATTCTGATGTGTGGTGATTTGTATGGTTTTAGGAATCATTAATATATATCTGACGATTGTAGGGTTGCAGGGATGGAGCCCCCCCCTTCCGTGAACACGTTCATGGAAATTTCATCTGTGTTGTCTGGCATCATCAGGAATATGGCTGTCAGGATTTTGGGAGTTGGGATTCTTAGTGTCAGAATTCTGTACCAGATCCATTTTTAACTGCCGTAGTAATAAGTATAAAGTGGTAGCATCTGGTACCCATTAACACATGGATTCTTAACCCCAAAAGTCACTGTTCCTTGGTAAAAGCCTCAGAAAGACTATAAATTGGGTCCAGTGCCTCTTGTATGTAGTGCCAAAAGGGTCAGGTTTTAGGGCAATCCCAGAGAATATGCAACACGTTGCTTTCCTCACCATTGCACCTTGTGCATATCAAAGAGTTCAGCAGCCCCCATTAGTGCAGATTCGGAGGAGTACTATAAATAACATGAACAATTTTAAATTGAGTAAAGTGGTGACTATCTTATACAGCTTTATACACTTACTCTAGTTAGGGTGTTTCCTCCCTGTACAATGGGTATTTTCTGCCTTATGAACTGTTTTCACCCTGCTATTACCCTCTTTCCTTCCTCCATACTCTCCTACCCAGGCAGCAACAAGTATACAAGTGCTTTACCTTACCTTAGTGGATCTGCAGAGTTCCCTTCATGCCTGCTGTCACCTGTGGAGGCCTTCGAGATGCCTAAGATGCCAATCCTGTCCCACTTCTGCTCTATTCCATTCATGCTCTGTCACACAAGCGTAAATGGGACATGTTAGGAGTGGTTGATATTTATACTCCTCTCCTAGCTGGCACACAGTTTCAGTATGTTCAAGGACACAGCTTGATAATGTAGCAGTGAAACACAATTTTGGAATATGCCAGGTATGTACATTTTTGGACTGTGATGGGGACAAACAATTCTGGAATATGGTGGAGACGATCTAGGAATGTGGCAAGGATGTACACAATTTCATAATGTGGCTGGGGCACAATATTTTAGAATGTGGCAGGGATGTGCCTTGTTAGAATGCGATGGGACATGCAAAATCGAAATATGGTGGGTGGGACACAGTGTCAAAATGTGTTGGGGACATGCAGTGTTGGAGTTGGTGGTGACACACAACATGAATTTGGTGTCTTTACATTTGTGGAATATGGCAGAAACTAGCAATTTCAATATAAAAGTGTGTTCTGCTGCATTCTGACAGTGTGCACCCCCACTGCTTTCCTAAATTGCGTGTCTCCACCATATTCTGAGATGTTTAATCCTTGCACATTCTGAGACGGCCCATCCCCACCAAAATCAGAGAGTGCTCATCCCAACCCAATTCTTAGATGCAATTCCATGCCACATTCTGAGATTGCATGCCCCCACCTCATTCTGATACTGTGTGTTCCTGTCAGCTTCCAAGATTTGGGATCTCCACCATATTTCAAGACTGCACTTCACTTCTTGCAAAGTAATGTGCCCCACCACATTCCAAGATTGTGCATCTACACAATTTGAGATTATGCATGCACATTCTCAAATTGTCCCTGCCGCATAATCTAAAATTGTGTCCCCACACTACTTCCTGAAATTGTGTGTGAGCTGTATTGCAAAATGTTGACCATGCCACATGAAGAAATTCTATTACTGCAGTATTTTACAATTTCTCACAGTTCTGGCATTCCAAAACTACCTCCCCACCACATTCTAAAGTGCAACACCATGCTTCTGAGCATTTTTGGAAATGCAAGCACAGCATGCATCTTAGTGTCAGTTTTTTTTTCAAATGATTATTACAGTTTCGTAAACTTTGGAGAAAATGAATAGTTCTGTATTATAAGGTTCTGGCAGGGACTCTGAATATTAGAAGCTGGTATTAGTAACTCTTCACTAAAACAGACTTTTTTGTAGTCAGTGAAATCAGGGTTACAAAATTCCTTGTAACTTTAAAACAAAGTAACACAGGGATCTCATTTTTAGTATAAGGCTTATTTATCTATTTTTTTTAAAATGCAGTAACCAGTAAAGGCACACTGAGCTGAAGCTCATCCTAATTCTGCATGCTGATACTTTTGAACAGAAACCCTCTTTAAAAGAGACTAATTAAACCATCAGGATTACTTGTGCATGTTTGTTTTGTTGATCTGACAACTTTATATTTTGTGCAATGTGAGAGGCTTTTTTTTTTTATTACTGTATCTGTCATTTATGTGCTTGTTTTTTCTGGTGTGCTACATTAAATTATTGTTTATATTTTCAATCCCTAACAGCATCTCTACAATGAGTTTGTACAAGTTCTCCAATTACACAGTGCCCTACACTATGAGCGATTTTCCAGTAATACTGACTGTGGGGCAACCTCTGCACATAGGAGTGGATTTTGCCAATGTTGATCCGAACACGTATTCATTGAAGGTGGTTGACTGCTATGCAACTCCTACAAACAACAGCAATGATTCCAATAAAAAGTATATTATCATCAGCAGGTAAGTACCCCTTCTTTTCTTGGCAGGGCTTAGCACCACATGGCCGGCTGTAAGATTCTGAACCAAAGGCCCCCATAAAAAAGCAGTTTGTGTATTTATAAAATGAAATTAACAATGGGTATGCAACTACATGAGGGGTGGAGAGAACTGGTTCTAAGAAATAAAAAGGACCTCCTAGTATTGAACCTAGGGTTTTCTCAAATTTAGAGCCAAAAGAAGGGAAGACAAAGCAATAGAATGGAGTACTAACCACAGGCATGGCCAGATATTTCCTGATATTTCACAACATTTCTAAAAAGGTTTTCTCTGCTGCCCCTACTGTGGAAATGCAGAAAGCAGGAGATTTCTTTAAACATATAACAGAAATTTCAGGAAATATCTGGCCATATCTCTGGCTGTGACTGTACAAAGCAATTGTATTTTTTTAGCACCCTAGCCTAAGGCTCAATGCGCCATACACTAGAAATAACATAACACATTTAAATCAAATAAATAAATGCTATAAAGTCATGAAACATTTATTAGTCTGAGTAAGCCTGTGCAAACAAACATGTTTTATGATGGTGTTTAGAGGTGTCCATCATGTGGGCAGATCTTAATATCTCAGGCAGGGTGTTCCAGAGAAAAAGAACAAGAGTACACAAAGCCCTGTCTCCAGATTATTAAAGATACAAACTATGGACATAGCACAGGCCTATATTGGTGGATCAGAGGGGGCGTGGAGGTGTGCAGGACATCAGAAGGTCTTTCAGGTAGATTGGACCCAACTTGTGTGGGGCATTGAATGTTAACAAGCGTATCTTGAAGGTGCACACATGCCCACACAGTCAGCCATTAAACACCATTTAACAGTGGCATGATATGATTCCCTTTTAGACATTACCAATACTAGCCAGGCCACAGCATTTTGAACTGAGCTGCAAGTAGGACATCAATCTTCCTGATAACATCCTGCACTCCGGAGCCCAGAACCAGGGGAGGGATTACCACTTCAATTGGATTCCGTTGGGTTGCTCCACAGTGGAGAAGGACCTAGAGGTGATCATAACAGGAAGCATGAACAACTCTATTCAATGCAGAAGGACAGTGGCAAAAGCCAACAAAATGCTGGGGTATATAGTTAGAGGGATCTCCTCCAGAAGTAGGAAGGTTATCCTGCCTTTGTATAGGTCACTGGTCAGGTCCCACCTGGAGTACTGTGTGCAATACTAGTGCCCGTTCCTGAAGGACATCAATTTGTTGGAAGGGGTACAGCGTAGAGCTACGAAGATGATCCAGGGATTGGAAGGCAAGCTATATGAGGAAATGCTGGGGGAGTTCAATATGTACTCTCTGGAAGAGAGAAGGGACAGGGGAGATATAATTGAGACCTTTAAATACCTGAAGGGAATAAACAAGACTAATACAGAAAGGATTTTCCAAAGGAGAAAGGGAAGGGACACGTGAGGACACCAACTGTGATTGGAGGGGGTTAGATTCAGGAGAGAGATGAGAAGACATTTGTTCACAGAAAGAGTAGTGGACAAATGGAACTCCGTGCCAGGTGAGGTAGTAGCCTACAAGATGGTAGACAGCTTCAAGAGGGGTTGGGATAGAGGAAGGGGAAGGGGAATGGGTAATAGGATGGGGTGAAGGAAGGGGTGGCAGCATTATAAGGTGCTAGCTGTGCACTCAAGCAGACTTGATAGACCACGAGGCCTGTTTCTGTTGGCATTTTAGTATGTTTGTATAACCCTAAGTGAAGAGTGTAGCAATAATCCAGTCTGGAGGTGACCAAGGCATGAGCTACCGTCTCCGTGTCAGCTGGTGCTAGATATGGCTTGATCCAGTGAATATTTTGAATTCAGCAAAAACTGTTCCTGTCTACTGCCTACACCTATTATTCTAAGCTCAACTTGCAGTCTAGAACACACACAGACTCTTCATTGCATCCACAGCTCAATATGACTGGCCATTTACCGATGAAAAACCAGGCCAACTTTTCTCATTGCTGACCCACACAAGGCTGGATCGACAATCATAACCTCTGTCTTCCTGGGGTTGAGACACAGTCAATTGAAAGCCCCTCAGTCTTAGATGTAGATACAGTTGGCAGTAAGGGCCGATGGCCCACTCAGTCTGCCCATCTGAACTTGTAAGTTCCCTTTTATGTTTTTCTAGAAGTCCGTTGCCCCGTACCCCTGACCTCCAGGATTCCTTCATGTCTATTCCATGCATTCTTAAATCCTGTGATTGTTTCAGCTCCCCACCACTTCCTCTGGCTGGCTTGATAAAATTATTAGTCTGGGTATGCCCAGTCTTGATTTCTTGGAGACACCACCCAAGCATCAAAGTAGCACTGAATTTATCAAGGGTGCAAAACAGATAGAGCTGAGTATCATCTGAATAGCAGTGAAACTGCGCTGCATACTGTCTAATGATCTCACCCAAAGGCAATATGTACCATATCAAGATCAAGTCTTGTGGAACTCCAGAGGAAACTGCAGCTGCTCCAGAGATGTTGTTATCTAAAGCTACCTTCCTTTGCATAAAAATTGTTCTATGACTTCAAATTACAAATGAGCACTAAGGCCCCCATATTCAAAATTTTAGTTCTGCACTTCAGGCAAGGCTGTAGTCAAAGGCTCCCAGAGCACTGCCCAAACCTTGCAGCACATTCACCCTAAAGATACCCGCTGTGTGTATGCAAATTAGATATCTCATATGTGTAATGCTTAGGTGGCGCTGTTCCAAGGGCTACTACCCCTGCCTGTAAGGCTATACATAGACTGAGGGGCTTGAGTTCACTAATAAGGTGCTTCCACCCAGAGTAGTGGTATTGGGGATGCTTGCCAGTTCTGGTATAGACCTCTTGGAAGCTATAACCCCCCCCACCAACCCTTCCAGTGGCCTAGTACCTGACACAGTAGTACTGTAGATTCACACAGTGTGGAACTGTAATAATATGCTCACACCCTTTGCACCTACCACCAGGGATAGAGCTGCAGCAGTTTCCCTGGAGACCCCCTGTAAAATAAGGTTAGCAATATAACAGCACACTCTCAACACTGTAACCCAACTAATAATACGCACACTAACCAGGTTAAACATGAAGAAAGACAATCAGGTTTATTTAAGGGCAATGAACAAGGAAGAGGCGTGAATTTAGTCAAATGATTAGCAATCTGGTTAGACTCAGGTTTGGCATGCACTTTTAGTCCCAACATGACCATCACACAACACTGGGTACCCAGGATGGTAAGTTTGGCTAGCCAGAGGTGTTGCCCAGGGGTGGCTGATGTTGCAGCTGATGTTGGGGCCCTTGGTGAAAGAAAGGCAGTTAACAAGCAAAACAACCAAATTATTTGTAGTACGAGTCTGTTGACTCAGTCCTTTGTAAACCCAGGAACTTAGAACAACAAAGGCCATGATCTTTGCCCACCGACAAAGTAACTCCAAAAATGTTCCTCTTTGCATCCTTCCCAGTACCCTTCACCCTCTTGAACAGGTAGCCATGTACAAATACCTGGGCATCACCTTCAACTCAGCGTTCTCCTTCCATGTCCATATCCATGCCTTATCCTCGGCCATGAATGCCCAGATTGGGCTCCTCTATCACCACAAAGACTGCCTCCCCGAACTTTGTTGTGTGCTCTCTAGAAACCCAAATGTTTAGATGGCACTTCGATGATTCTGCATTGTATGTTGCATGTATTTCACCTGTACTGTTCTCCACTGTCTTACCTCACATATAGATTGTTCTCCTCCCTGCGACGAGGTGCCTTTGTAAATGAGTCTCTTACTCAAAGGTTGTAAATCCGATATATGAATTAAATAAATAAAATAAATTAAATAAACAATTAGATGGTACCATGGATGATTTAAACTTTAATTGCCGGGAGCTATCCTGATTTGTACTCATGTTACCAGGAATCTGCTGCAAGCCAGGTGATATGAAGACCTCATGGTGATGAGAGATTGACATGGGGAAGCAGGGCCGACACGACACACCTCTTCTTTATGGCCTTTCCTGCAAGTGGCTGCAACCTGTGTGTTGTTGCTGCACAGGGGCTGGATCCCCAATCTGGTCTCTCGCCAAAACAGTCTCTGGTGCAGGAGTAGCAGCCCAGGCTATATTGGTGAGGCTCAGGCAGGATGAACAGTCTGGCAAAGTTTGTAATCTTCTGCTGGTAAAGCCTCCAGCTGGTGTAACAGGTTTGGCCATGGGTAAGCAGGTTTTGACCCATGTAATGCAGTCAGCAGATTTAAAATAAACAGCTATCTCAAGATACAGTTTGGATTCAGTCCAGTTGCAATTCAGCAGCTTCACTGAGTCCACCGGACACCAGGGATTCCTTTCTTTTCCTACCCTGAATTTTAACTAGGGGGCTGCTGCACAAATGCAGATCAGCTTATGCTGGGCATGCAAATGGCTCTTTAGTAACGTGCATGTCTAATGTTCTCATTTGCATGCCAGGGCTAATAATAGCCCATAAGAGTTCTTATCCTATCCCAATTTGGATAAGCTTGCTCCTGTGGGCCATACAGTATGTGACATTTTGTCATGTCAGGATAGTGTACAGACTAGGTGGGCTGTGTGGTCCTTATCTTCTTACAGTTTCAATGTTTTTATGTTTAGTTTATATTCACTTTGGGGTGTGTCAGCACAGCCCCATATTCAGACAGCATGCTCCATTAAAGTGTGCTAACTGTCTGAATATAGCACAGAACCAACCATTTACTATTTTTGGCTAGTACTACAGGCTGTGCAGCAATATTGACCAGCTTAAATATTGGGGTTTAAATACTGGACATAATGAACTCCCTTTTCACCACCTGTGCCTCTTCTGCCTTCTCTTTTTCTCTTCAACAGCCCCCACCCCTTCTGCCCCAAGCAGCTCCTCTCCCCACCATACCTTCTCCCCTACTACTCCTTCTGCATCTGTCATGGTAGTCCTTGCCCTAATCGCACACAAAAGTGGGAGCCCCAATGGCCTTTACCCCAGATTCCTGTCTCTCTGTCCCCCAGCCTTTGCCCTTCCCAACACCCACCTTCTGAATCACTTCTTGCCAATTGCTTCAGCCCCTGATCTGTGGAAGCATTCCAGGGTCATCCTCCTTCCAAAAGGTGGAGACCCTTTTCCTCCCTGACAATGACTGTCCCATCTCCCTCCTTTCCTCCCTGGTTAAACTTCAGGAACATCTGAGCCCTTCCCAACTCTCCCTCTTTCTTCATAACTCTTCCTTTTTCACTCCCTTCCAGTATGGTTTCAGGAACTCCCACAATTGCACACACCTCCCACCTTAGTCTCACTGATTCCATCCTTTCTGCCATGGACCAGGGGCAGGTCATCTCCAGTCTTTGTCCGATGTGGCCAAAGACTTCAACATTGTTGCCCACCCTATTCTTCTGGGCAGTTAAAAGCAGCTGGAATTTCCTCCTTCTCCTCTGTTGAGTGGTTTTGCTCATACCTTGAGGGTAGGCCCAAGCTTTCCATATGGGTAACACCATTACCCCTCCTCTCACTATCTATTCTGACATCCATAAGGATCCATCATTGGCCCCATCATAGTCTCCATTTTCCTAAACTGCTTTCCTCTTGCATGCTTCTCTGTGACCATTCATATCTACATAGGCAACATGGTTCTTTACACTTCGAGGTCATCTGCCTCTGACCTTATCATCCATCTCCAACTGGATTTCAACAATAACCAGCACTGGTTTTAGGCCAGCCACCTGTCCCTCAGAGACAAAAAAATAATCTCCATGCATTTTGGCACTAGGCAGAGGCTTGTCAAGCCCATCCTTGCCTCTCACACCTCTTCCTTTGGGACTTATGATGGTGATGTGAATGAGGATAACTCCTCCTTTAAATACCTCAGGGTATGGCTGGATTGTCATCTGAACTTCTTTACTCATGTGAGCACCCTTCACCAGAAGCTGCAGCCAAAACCTGTGGTACTGTACAGAAACAAAGAAGTTTCCCATTTCTTGCTGGTAGAGCTTCTGTCAGGAAGCTGATTCTACCTATCTTTGATTATGACAACATTGCATATTGCACTGCTTCCAAGTCCACCCTTACCAGGCTAGGTCCCCCTCTTTCACTCCTGTCACTTTGCCTTGGACTACTTCCCCAGAATCCACCACTGTTCCCTGTAGCCCTACATGTCTTTGCCCTCATTTTATGCCAGGCAACTTGCTCACATCAGAGATAGTGAGTGGAACAGCAAAGGAGTAGAACAAGTGATTGGCATCGTAGGCATTAGCAGGCATCAACAGAAGGTAGTGAACAAGTGGGGGACTCTGCTGGTCAACTAGGTCAAGGCACATGTTCACGTCAGTATAATACTCACAGCTGGAAGAGTGGAAGGCCAAAGATAGGTCAAAACTGGGTATAGGAGCAACACCCTACCTAACGTATGAGTGTATAAAGATTTAAATAAGGCATAGGGGAGCACAAACAGAAATAAACAAAAAGAGGAAGCTAAAAACACCTCAGCAGGGCTAAGGCTGAAAGCTGCCCAACGAACACAGAATGCAGCTCCGTACTGGTTTTGAGGGCCACCGTGTCTTGCCCTCCCTTGAGCTGCAAGCCACCCAACAAACGCAGAATGCAGCTCCCCGCTAGCCATGAGGGCCACTGTGCCCTGCCCTCCCTTGAGCTGCAAGCCACCCAACAAATGCAGAATGTAGGTGCTATGAGAGGCATGCTGCTTCACTCTCTCTCTCTGTCTCTCTGTTGCACCAGAGCAGCACGTATGTGTGTGTGCGCATGTGTGGAGCAATGGACTCTGATTTTGGCACCAACATTTTAAACTTGGCCTGTAAGCTCCCCTGCCTTTAACCGTCAGCAGAGCACTGATGTTAATTTTTTTCTGCTGCTATGTCTGATATTTTTTGCATTATTACCTGTTTTACCTGAAGTTTTAATTTCTGCATTGCTATTAATATGCTAGTTGTAATTCTGTGATCTATTCCTAGGCCAGTCTTACCTGACTACCACAGCTGTAGTTTACCACATTCTTTGGAAGCTCAACTGATATCTATATATATATATTTTTTTTTTTTTTGCATGCTTTATCTTTAAGTTAATTTTAAGTCCAGCTCATTTTTAGCTGCTCTCAATCATGTGAGCATTAGTTTAACTTGTTGGAGTGCACTACATGGCTGCACTGTAGTGAAGCAGGTTTAATTTCAATCCAAGGCTACATTCTACAAATTTAATTGCAGCCTAACATAAATGCTGGGTCTCCACCCCCCGGGTGAAAAGCATTTCTGTGTGCTTCTATTAAATGCAAGCCAAAGCACAATTTGCACTACTTGTGCTCACCAATAGCTATCCTCATAATTTATTTTAGCCACACCTCCCCTTACCTGCTTAAATTAACCATTCCCTTCTGTTTTCACCTGAGCTCCCCACTGGTCATGATGGCCACCATGTCTGGCCCTCCCCTGAGCTGCAAGCCACTCAACAAATGCAGAATGTAGGTACTTTGAGAGGCATGCTGCTTCTCTCTCTCTGTTGCACCGGAAGAATGTGTGTGTGTACACGTATGTGGAAGGCCCTGCCCCCCCCCCCACCATCCTTGATGAATTACATAATTCATAGCTAGTATCACGTGTAGCTGTAGACCAATCACCCAACTTCCCCCTTTGCAGCTTATCTGCAACCACCCCTAGTAGCCGCTATAAGTCTAGCCACTTTCCAAAACCATGCCAATAATGCCAAGCCACCTCTCTCCTTAGCTATTATTTTTCTACTTGCACCCTTAGCGTCCTTCCCTCACTCCTCCTACGCTGCTTCTCTGTAATGTTCTCAAATACTTAACCCCAGGTCACACTCTCACACCACTCTACTATCCCCACCATTGCTAATACACTCTGCACACTCCCCCTCAACTGACTTCCCAATCCTACCATCCTCCTGCCCTCTTTTCATGCTGGGCTGTCAGCATTAAAATTCCCTGCTCAGGGATCCTCATTACAGTCCTCCCAGCTACCTTCTGCACACCGCAAGTTACAATGGCCCACACCTAAAACTAAACTGCTGATAATGCTACTGCTCCTCCTAGCTGGGGATGTCAAGTTAACCCCTGGTCCAACCCCTCCCACCTGTCACAACCCCTCTTCTCCTCTCCATCTACCCCGGGGCCTAAAAGTAGCTCACCTAAATATATGTAGCATCCTACACAAACTATCCTTGCTACAACTGATGGTCCTATTTTTGCAACCTGACATCCTGATTATCTCTGAGACTTGGCTGAAGCCACACAACCAGGATGCTGAACTAGCTATTCTGGGCTATGCTGTCATTCACCATGCCCGCACGGGCAACAAAAGAGGTAGTGGCATAGCCATGTACATCTCATCCCAGCTCCAGTTCACACCAGTCTCGCTACCCATGCCCACATAGTCCATTGATGCCTTGCTAATAAAAATCTCTCTCCCCCACTCAATTCCCATATTTATAGCAGACTATTTATAGCAGACTCCTATTGCTCTCCAGACTCCCCTATGCCCACTGTCCTAGAACACCTGGGCACCCTAATATCCCTCGCCTTGGAAGGCAAGCTCCACATCTTTGGTGATTTCAATTTGAATTGGCTCTCCGGTGCTACCTCCAAGCTCTGTAACCATGAGGCAATACTAAACCTGTTTCAACAGATCACTGAACCCACGTGCCTGAACTCCAAATCCCAGAACCATTCCCTCTTGGACTGGGCCCTAACCTCACATCCACATCAGATACTTGCTTCTGGGATCCTCCCTGACTCTCTAAGTGACCTCCACATAGTTTACTTGGTACAGAAAATGTGCAGACCCAAGGCACCACCACCAAGAATTCTCCTCGCCAGGTCCTATAAATCCCTGGACCTTGATGCACTCCTAAATTACCTTACAAACACTGATTGGTCCTTCTTCTCCATGGCCACCTCTATTGATTCCACCATGAATTACTTTAAGTCCAGATTCTTTACTGTCTGGGACTACTATGCCTCGCTCAGAAAGGCCCAAGTAAAGGGAACACACCTGCTCTGGATTTCAGCTGACCTCATGGCCCACCTCCTAGCTAGGGACCAGATTTGGAAAGCATACAAGTTACCCGGTTCCTCTCTGGTGCACCAACACTACTGCACACTGTACAATGCCTGTACAAGATGTATCAGACAGGCTAAAGGAAACTACTTCAAAGCCTCCTTCAACAATAACCTAAATTACCCGGCTAAGTTTTGGAAGACGATTAATTCACTCCTCTCCCCTCATGCCCAGCCCCCCACCCCTGTCCTAGATGTAGGTGGAGCCAGTGTCATGGAACATCACAGAGTGGCCTCTAAATTCAACACCTTCTTCACTAACTGCTCGTCCACCCTCTTGTCCACTCTCCTGTCTGTCCCGGCCCCTCCTGAGGATGCAACTCTACCCACCCAAGCCCCTCTCCCAGCCTCCTCCTTCTCCTTTAGCCCGGTCACCCAGCATAAATTTCACTATGTACTGCTTGCCCTCAATCCCACCAAGGGTAAATGGCCCTTGGGATTGGACTCTAAAATGCTATACCTATCAGCCTTTGCCATCATCACCACCCCCCCCCAGCTGCACTCTTCAACCTCTCTTTCTCTCTCATTTCTATTCCTTCTGTCTGGAAGCATGACACAGTCATCCCCCTCCATAAAGGCGGTGACCCCTCCTTCCCAGCAACTACCACCCCATCTCCCTCCTCCCCATACGTGTCAAAATGAAAAAGCAATTAGTCTTCTCACAACTTTCCTCCTTTCTTGACTCCTCCTCTTTCTTCACACCATACCAGTCTGGATTCAAGAACTTGCACTCCACCATCACTTCCCTCCTAAGACTCACTGATGCCATCCTTATGGATATGGATAAAGGTTACATCACCTCAGCCATCTTTGTCAACCTAGCAAAGGCATTTGACACTGTCTGTCATGACCTTCTCCTATCCAAGCTCTCCCGTGCAGGGCTCTCCAGGGCATCCACCAGCTGGTTCCACGAATACCTAGCAGGCAGGTCCCCATCAATAAGAAGTACACTTCCTCCTCCGACCCCTCCCTGTCATCACTGGGGTCCCCCAAGTCTTGGTCCTTGGCCCAATACTGTTGTCTGTTTTCCTTAATGATCTGCCCACATACATCCGTTCAAATGTATGCTGATGATACCGTACGGTATACATCAGGCCCATCTCCCTCTGAAGTGGTGTCCAGGCTCCAGCAGGACTGCAGTGATGTTCAGCTCTGGTTTTGCTTTAATTAGCTTTTTCTAAACACCAAGAGAACTGTCTCCTTGACCTTCTGCATGAGGTAGAGACTTTCCCAACTCCCCACTATCCTCTCCCTCCACACCCTAGATGGGACTCCCTTGGAGATGTGTACCTCCTTTTGTTACCTTGGGGTCTGGCTTGACCAGCACCTTGACTTCTCCGCACATCTCAATGCCATCCATAAAAAACTGCACCCCAAATTGGGCACCTTATACTGTAACAGTGGCTGCATCCCTCTGCCTGCTCACAAGGCAATTGTGCAGAGAATGAGCCTCCCTATTTTTGACTATGGGGACATAGTCTACAGTGCCACCCCTAAGTCCACCCTAGTCAGACTTGATTCACTCTTCCACTCCTTCTGTCATTTTGCTCTGGACTAGCCTCTCACCACCCATCACTACCGCCTCTACCAGTCCCTGGACCTCCACTCACTCCAGGATCAGAGGCAATCCCACTGTGTCAGGCTCACAGCTAAATTCTGGTTTGAGTCACTACCCCCTACCTTACCTCAGCCCTAAAAGCCCAAACTCCTCCTGCTTACTTTCTCAGGAACTTCAACTCCTGGCTGCTGCACGTCCCATACATGTCCACCTCGGCAGAACGATCTGCCTTTAAATTTCATATACCTAAACTATGGAACTCCCTGCCTGGGAACATTTGGCAATCTTCCTCCTTGCAGCACCTAAAATACCTCCTCAAAGGGCACTTCTCCTCCACCTGCTCATGCAACTTAATCTGACCCCAGATAAAGGGCTAGCACTCCATTACTGTGGTTGCTCACTGTGATGTTTCATTGTCCATTTAATTGCTATGAACTAAACTGTTAACTGTGCAACATTTGCTTTCTACCAAACTGTCCCAATTTTTATTCTGTATCTTATGTAAGCATGCTCACTGTACAACTTACTCTATGTATTCTCCCCTACCCCCTTCCCCAGGATGCATCTGGAATCAGCATGCCTGCCTGGTAAAACTTTTAAATAGATAAATAAATAAGTATCTTCAGGTAACACAGGGAGAATAGAGGATTAGAACGCTGGAAGTGGTACTGGGCAGTGGCTTTGGGGAAGCAGTTTTCAGAGAACCTGGAGACTGTGCTGCTGCCCCATCTGCAAACACCTCTCTGGGTTGAGGGAAGAGGTCTCTAGATTCCACGCTAAGTTGGCTTGGATTTGGGGGGCTGCTCCCCTGACCCATAGACCACCAAGTCTGCCACCATTACTGTAGGGGATGCCAGGCAGGAGGAATGGCTAGACATTGGTGGGCTCTGAAAGGATGGGAGTGGACGGACAGAGGCACATTCCTCAATTGGTGCCTCTAAACAATTCTTACGCTGCTCTGATGGGGTGGGGCTGCAGTGAAGAAGCACTCATTGTAGTAACCAAAGGGAATGTGGGGACCATCCATAGTGGAGACTCCAAGACGGGTGGTAGAGAACCCCAGAGCAGGAGGAAGTAGCTTCTGGTAGGGTACTCAATTGTGAGATAAATAGATTTGGGAATAGGAAAGGTGGGAGGCAAGTTATGTGCTTATCTGGTGCCAGAGGAATTGGAAGCGAATCCTGCAGATCACTAGGGCAGTAGGACAGGAGGGAAAACTAGATGTCACTGTCTACCTGGGGACTAATGACTGGAGTTGCAGTGAGGTTTTACTCCACTGACAAAATTGTCACAATGTGGCAGAAATTCACCTCCATGGAGTTTTACGAAGTTTTCCCTACCTTCAGCAACTTTGACTTCACCCAAAATCATGACGTTTTCCATGAGAATGGCAGAATTCCACCTACAAAGTATGGTATTTCACCCTCAAATGGCAGAATTTAGCCCACAAATGGCAAAATTAAGCTTAAGCAATTAAAATAAGCTTCCACTTACATACTGTGTGACCCTGAGGAAGTCACTTAACTTCCCAGTGCTCCCAGGTCGCACCTGTAAAAAAGCTTTCAGCTTAGTGTGCTACTCCTGGCTAAAAAAAAAAAATTCTGCCATTCGTGGACAGAATTCTACCAATTGCAGGCAAATGTCTACACTTCATAGCAGAATTCTGCCATTTGTGGTGAAATTGTTTGAGGCAGTATAGCACAGTGGTTTAAGGCTCTGAGCTGCAAATCTGGAGACCTGGGTTTGAATCCCACAGCCCCCACTTGCACACTGTGTGACTCTGAGCAAGTCACTTAACTTCCTTGTGCTCCCAGGTTGCACCTGTAAACAAGCTATAGCTTTCAGCTTACTGTGTCTCACCTGGTTAAACAATTGAAGGGGAGAAAAAAAAAAGATTCTGCACTTCACGGATCGATACACACTTCATGAATTGAGCTAAATTTGTGGATTAATTCATGGAATGAATTTAGCCTACTTTGCCCATCTGTATTAATGACCTGTGAGGTACAGGGCTGGGATAGTGCAAGGGGAGTTTAGGGAACTGTGAAGGGATCTTAGACAGGTAGCTCACTCAGTGGCTTTCAATTAGGTGCTGCCTAACTACAACAGGGGACAGGAGAGGGAACTCCACATCAGAAGCTTCAATGTATGACTGAAGGAATGGTGCATAGAGGAAGGGTTTAGTTACACTGGGGACTGGTGATACCTGTTGGAGGATAAGGACCAATGCGGGGTGATGGCCTGCATCTGTCCAGGATGAGAACTGCAGTCCTCAGTGGATGGTTTAAATGTCACTTCAGTGAACATTTAAACTAGCCAAGGGGCTGGCAGAAGGAGTCTGGGAGTCCAAAACTGCATCCCCCACAGGATGAACTAAACAGTAAGGAGAACCTAAGGGGAGAGAAATCTCCCAGGGTGCAAATTAAAAAGGTAGCAGGGTGGTAGAAATTAATGGTGAAAGAAAAAGGAGCATTTCAGAGAGAGGTGGGAATGTGAGAGGGCAAAATGAATAAAACGGGGAAGCAAGAAGAGTGGAATAACAATCTGGAAAGCCATGTGTGCAAATGCTAGAAATCTAGGACATAAGATTCCAGACACAGAGGCCATCATGGCAAAGGTCGACCTTAATATTGTGAGCATTACTAAGTCATGGTGTACCAAAAACCATGACTGGGACATGGTCATACCAGGCAATACTCTGTTTAGGAAGGACTGAGTGGGAAGGAAAGAAAGAGATGTGATGCTTTATGTGAGGGAAAGCATAAAAGCCACATTTGCAGTGAATATAGGGGGAGGCAGCATTACTGTGGGTCTCCCTGGAGATGGGGACTGTAGCCACTGTTCACACTGGAGTGATCTACAGGCCTTCAGGTTAGAGGAAGGAATTAGATAAGGTATTGGTGAAAACCATTGCCATGATGGCAGAAAAGGGTAAGTACTGCTGATGGAGGATTTCAACCTGTCTGATGTGGACTGGAGCATCCCAGCATTCACTCTGACTAGAATCAGGGCAGCCTGGACTCTCTACAGGTAGCATTCTTCAGGTAACTAGTCAGTGAACCCACTCATGATAGGGCAATATTGGACCTGGTGCTCGCTAACAGGGACTGTGTTGCAGTCATCAAGGCGGGAGGCCACTTGGGGACCAATGATTACCATACAATGTGGTTCAATATAAAGAAGACTGCAGAATTGAATTATGTAAGACTGAGGGTCATGAACTTCATGACACCAGATTTCAAAAATATGGGTGAATGCCTCAGGAATGACCTAGTAGGGGTGGATGACCTGAGTGAGGTGGAGGAAGAGTGGGCAAAGATAAGAGCAAGCATAGTAAAGGCAACAAACCTCTGCATCAAACAAGTGAGCAAAAGCAAGAGTATAAAGAGACCACTGTTACTAAAAAGGTAAAAGCTAAAGGGGCAGCATTCAGAAGGTATAAGGAAGCTCAGAGGGAGGAGGATAGGGAAGTGTGTCAGGGGAAACAGAGCAGAGGAGGCAAAGCAGTAAGGAGTGCAAAGGTGCAAACAGAACAGAGAATAGTTCAGGAGGTAACAAAATGGGACAATACATTTCCTAGGTATGTAAGTGACAAGAGGATGACCGGGGTGGGATTAATTGGTTAAAAAGGGAAGGGCCAGACTGTGCAGAGGGAGACCAGGTAAAGGCAGACATCCTGAACAAATACTTTTGTTCTGTGTTCACAGAGGATGGGGAAGCAGAGGGCACAAAAAGTAACAAAATCTTTGGAGGGAGGAGGAGGGAGGAGGGAGGGAGGTGGATGTGACACTTGGCCAGCTGGTTATGATTATTGTATGATATTGGTAGTATAAATAAATGGTCAGTGTATGAAATGTCAGTCTGTAAGATCTGGCCCTTTTAAATTACAAGGTGTCAGCAGCTGAAATCACAGGATGTATTACACTGACCAGGATATCTCTGTAATGTAATTAACTTCCTTGAGAAATTGCATTTTATGACCTCATGTTTTTGAAGTGGAAATCAAATGTGACTTTATAACTTCAGAAACAGGACATCATTAGGCTAATTCCTGTTGTTTTTTTAACACATTGGTGCCAGTGTGGGACTGCTAAGTTCAAAGGAAATGTGTAATTAAGGAGTTATATATAGGAAATGTATTTTTTCTTTTGATGGAACCTTATTTAAAATACCTCCTCATAGGAAATCATTTTTTGTAATTTTATATTCTAAAAGGAATTCCACTACTTCTCAGTGCAGTTTAACCCCTGCAAGGTATATAGTTTTTTAAACCAAGGATGGAAATGAGAAAGGAAAATGTGGGCGCATCGGGATTTGAACTCCTTACCTCTGGTATGCCATTCCAGCGCTCTAACCATTAAGCTACAGGCCCACTGGTTACAGCATCCAAAGAACTTCCTATTTCACAGTCACATATCCTTTCTCTCTAGTGTTGCTTAATCTGCAACCAGAAACCAATTTAGAAATTCCACTACTTCTCAGTGCAGTTTAACCCCTGCAAGGTATATAGTTTTTTAAACCAAGGATGGAAATGAGAAAGGAAAATGTGGGCACACCAGGATTTGAACTCTGGACCGCTGGTATGCCGGTCTAGCGCTCTAACCATTAAGCTACAGGCCCACTGGTTACAGTGTCCGAAGAACTTCCTATTTCACAGTCACACATTCCTTTCTCTCTAGTGTTGCTTAATCTGCAACCAGAAACCAATTTAGAAATTCCACTACTTCTCAGTGCAGTTTAACCCCTGCAAGGTATATAGTTTTTTAAACCAAGGATGGAAATGAGAAAGGAAAATGTGGGCACACCGGGATTTGAACTCCGTACCAAGGTATATAGTCTAAATTGGTTTCTGGTTTCTTAATCTGCAAACTATAAATGGAAATTCCACTACTTCTCAGTGCAGTTTAACCCCTGCAAGGTATATAGTTCAATATACGGAGTTCAAATCCCGGTGCGCCCACATTTTCCTTTCTCATTTCCATCCTTGGTTTAAAAAACTATATACCTTGCAGGGGTTAAACTGCACTGAGAAGTAGTGGAATTTCTAAATTGGTTTCTGGTTGCAGATTAAGCAACACTAGAGAGAAAGGAATGTGTGACTGTGAAATAGGAAGTTCTTTGGACGCTGTAACCAGTGGGCCTGTAGCTTAATGGTTAGAGTGCTGGAACAGCATACCAGAGATACGGAGTTCAAATCCCGGTGCACCCACATTTTCCTTTCTCATTTCCATCCTTGGTTTAAAAAAAAAAAATATTCTAAAAGGAGGAACTAGATGACTCACAGAAGGGATGTGGAGACACAAAGTTTTAAACTGATACTTGTGTCTGAAATGATATCATATCATCTTGGGACTCTAGAGAGACACAGCTCTCTGATCTAACTTTAAAACACACTTCCAGTGGTAATACCTTAGATAGCAAAACTCTAAATATATTGTGGTAGGAGTTTTGTTCTGTAGTTTTCTTTTTTTTTATGTGATTGTGATGCTCTTTGATATTTGTTCTGTATTTCATCTTACTGTTTTTAGCCATGTTTAGTAAACATTTTCATAAGAGTCTGCATGAGTCTCCTCCAGCATTGTTGCATGTGGAGTGCCTGTATTTTCAAGTCTGACAACTGTTCAAGGGCTTGATGGTGTTACTAAGCTTGGTAAAATGTAAGAATACACCTACGGTCTCTTACAGAGTTTTAAGGGTTCATTTTGGATACCTGGTTAGGTACTCATAGGTGAAAGCTATATTGCATCCCCTGAAGAGAATATTATCTGAGCCTGTACATTTGGATACCATAGCATAAGGTTCATAGTTTGAATCCCCCCCAGAACTTGAGATTAAAGGTGAATCAGACTCAAAAGTAGACAGGAGGGTTACCCTGTTTGTTATCTGTTCACACTATTGCACTTTGAGGTTGGCACTATGGGAGCAGAGGGCCTGACCTGATGAGTGCATTTGTGACAGATTTGGTTGGCAGCGGTGCGATAAATTTGGTTACACAAGCTTTAACTGTTCAGTATGTCAGCTTAATACTGTACAGCTCACTTGCAAAAGAAGGCAGTGATTTTTTTTAAATAATCAGAACTATATCATTTTGCTTACAGTCAATGTTCCTATCTGTTTTATTTTTTTTTCAAAGTGCAAGCTTGAGTAGCCATAGTTAGGGAAGAAGATGCCTTCCAACTACAGTGGGTACACTGCAGACTACTTCAGGCAGTTGTGCCAGGACAGAGGAGTCCAGTATGAGGGGAAAGCCAACAAGCAGAACCTCATAGATGCCCTGATGGCAGCAGATGCTCAGAGCATTGAGTCACAGACTGTGATGTAAAGGATCAAACCGTGGGTGTGGAGGGGCCAGTGGCCAGTTCAGTGTCCAGATTGGGTGAGGAGGACAGTAGGGCCAGTGCAAATAAAGGGCCACAGCAGCAGGGGAAGATCACCAGCATTCTTGAGCCAGAAGCCATCAGGCTGCAGATGGAGTTGTGGAGGATGGAGCTGGAGTTCCAGAGAGAAGAGATGTGAGAGCAGCAAGCTGCAGAGGAGAAGAGGGAGCAAGAACAGTGAGAAGCTGACCATGAAGAGCATGAGCGCCAGAGAGCTGCAGAGGAGAAAATGGAGTGAGAACAGCGAGAAGCTGAATGTGAACAGTGAGAGGTGGACCATGAGGAGTGTGAGCACCAGAGGCAACATGAACTGGAGAACCTTTGACTCTGACCACCAGCACCAGAACAGGTAAGTGGCTTGGGTTTAACTGGAACTACAGGACTGGGTTACAAATTAAATTCCAAATTGATAGCTGAATTTAAAGAGGGGGAGGATATGGATGTCTTTTTAAATTTCTTTGAAAAAGTTTGTATTCAGGCAAAGATTCCTAGAGGGTCCTGGAGCTTCCAGTTATCCCCACTACTTACCGGGAAAGCTTGGGATGCATTGGGTCAAATGGACAATGAGGACAGTAATGATTACAGCAAACTTAAAGCTTCTCTGTTAAAAAAGTATGATTTAACTGCAGAAGCATACAGAGCTAAATTCTGTAAGCTCAGGAGAAGCCCTGACATGAGCTATGAGGAGCTAGCCACGAAACAGCGTCAGTTTTTAAAACATTGGTGGGAAGGAATTGAAGCAAATTCTGTAGATAAAATTGAAAATGCTATATTGTTAGAGCAGTTTTTTGGGGGCATACCCAGTAGAGCTGAAAACCTGGCTGGAGGACCGAGATTCCAAAGCAGTGCAATGGGCTGCTGAACTCTCGGACCACTATGCCAAGAGCAGACCTGCTCTTAGAGCAAAAGGGGCA
Source organism: Neoceratodus forsteri (assembly GCA_016271365.2). Lineage (NCBI taxonomy): Eukaryota > Metazoa > Chordata > Ceratodontiformes > Ceratodontidae > Neoceratodus > Neoceratodus forsteri. The sequence goes on from CM057451.1 coordinate 1,129,055,423, forward strand.
GGTGTGGCAGTGCCTTCAGGGCAGCTAAAACTCTCACTGCCTCCACTGAAACCAGTTAGCCCCAGGTTTCAAAGAAAATATTTTTCTGAGAAAAGAAATGAATGTTGGGTTTGTAAAGAAACTGGGCATATTGCCAGACAGTGCCCCAAAACGATGAGCAATACACAAAATGAGGCTTGGAAAGAAGTGGGTTGTTTGTGTGTCCCTGGAAGCATGCCTGTGAACATGAGGGAACATATCCAGCCAGTCATGATGAATGGTGTACAGAAACAAGGGTTAAGAGTAATAGGGTTATCCCTGACACTGGTAAAAGGGGATCTGGTATAGCCTGGTCAGCTTATACCCAATAAATTTGTAACTGTACAAGGGTTCACTGGTGCAGAGAGAACATTGCCAGTCACTAGTCTTCTCCTAGACTTGGGTGAAACAGGGGGAACTGTGCAACAGGTGGCTGTTGCTAAAACTTTAGTAGCTGAAGTCATCCTTGGCAACAATCTCAAACAGGGGATGGTGTGTGCAGTTACCCATAGTCAAGTGACAAGGGAAAATTGTAGTTCCCTTGACCTCATAGATGCCACTGTAGAAACCACTGGGAGGCTGGTTCTCCAGCCTGTGTCTCCTGATATGGAGACTAATGAAAGGAGGTAGAAACTTCCCCAGTAGCACTTATCTAAACAGCTATGGAGGGTTATTCTGAAGAGAGAGAGAGGGGTGACCCATTGTCAGAGGGTAAGGGATGACAGTGATCCTGAGTACCCTGACACTAGAGCTAGGGACCTTAGTTTAGATACTGATGGGGACCTGTTCCAGGTCTTGGGAATGCATAAGGAGTTTGCAACTGTTCGGAAAAGTGACCCTAGTCTAGAGAAGCTGAGGACTTGGGCAGACTGAAGGAGTACAAGGAGGTGACAGGAAACATAAGGTTTATTGAGAAAATGGACTGATGTATACTCAAGCTGAAAAGACAGAGGGAAGGGTGATAGTCAGGCAGTTTGTCATTCTCCAGTGTTACCATGAGCAGTTGCTCAAGATTGCACATGATATTCCCCTGTCTGGTCATCTGGTCATGTGCACACTATGCAGCGGTTGGCCCAGAATTTCTATTGGCCCAACTTCACTCAGCAGGTGAAAGAGTATTGCAGGTCTTGCCACCGGTGCCAAGAAATAGGGAAGGCAGGTAATTAAACCCAAGCCACCCTAATTCCATTGCCCATAGTGGAGGAGCCATTCCAGAGGGTGGGAATGGATATTGTGGGGTCTTTAAATACCCCCAGCTCCTCCGGAAGAGGTTCATCCTGATGGTGGTGGATTATGCCACCTGGTGTCCAGAGGCAGTGGCCCTGTCCTCACTGAGGACAGAGAAAGTGGTGGATGCCTTACTTGGAATTTTCTCCCATGTTGGGTTTATGCAGGAGGTTATCACCAATTGAGGGGGTTCCTTCATGTCAGACCTGATGAAATGTATGTGGGAGAAGTGTGAGATGGTACAGAGACTCATGACACTTTATCACCCATAAGACAATGGGCTTGTGGAAAGACTTAATGGTACCCTGAAGTCAATGCTCCAAGCATTTGCTGAACAACATGGGAGGGACTGGGAAAAATACCTTCCCTACCTGTTTGCATACAGGGAGGTGCCCCAAGAGTCAACAGGATTTTCCCCCTTCCAGCTCTTATATGGATGCTGGGTACATGGGCCCCTAGGCTTGATCTGGGAGGACTGGGAAGGCAAGCATGCCACCCGGGGAACTCTCATAGTGGATTACATCCTCAGGTTTAGGGAAAGGCTGAAGGAGCTTATTGGTACAGCCCAGAGCAACCTGGCAGCTGCCCAACAGAAACAAAAAGTGTGGTACGACCGCAGAGCCAGAGCTCACGCGTACATGGTGGGTCAGGAAGTCATGGTTCTTATCCCAATCCGGAAAGACAAAGCTGCAGGCTGAGTGGTCAGGACCGTACAAAGTAATTAGAAAGGTAAATGACATGAACTATATCATAGAATTACTTGATAGAAGACATACAGAAAGAATATACCATGTCAACACATTGAAGCCGTATGCTAATAGGACTGATATGGTGTTTGCAGTATGTAGTCCTGGGCAGGAGACAGATGAAGGAGACCCCCTTCTGGACTTCCTGGAACAAAGCAAGTGGGAATCCTCTGTGGAGGCAGCTAAATTGTCACCCCAGCTGGCCCCGGACAATATCCAGGAAGTAAGGGAGGTTTTAGCAGACTTTGCCCCACCGTTTAGCACCAAGCCTGGACTAAACCCCTTAGTGATGCATGATGTAGAGACAGGGACACAGATGCCCATATGATGGACAGCATATCGACTGTCATAGGATGTCTGAAAGGATATTAGGAGAGAGGTGGAGTAAATGCAAGATTTAGGGGTAATCCAGAGATCCCACAGCCCCTGGGCCTCACCTATCGTCCTTGTGTCTAAGCCAGATGGCTGTATTCATTTTTGTGTGGACTATTGAGGACTGCATGCAGTCACAAAGTCAGATGGCCACCCGATGCCCCAAATGGACGAACTCCTGGACAAGTTGAGAGGGGCGACATACCTTATGACTATTGACCTGACAAAGGGTTATTGGCAGGTAGACTTAACTGACATAGTTAGAGAGAGGTCAGCCTTCATCACTTCTGAAGGAAAGAATTGCTGAATATCTGGAGGCCAGAGGGGCACAGGACCCAAGGCAGCATGGATTCACAGCGGGAAGGTCATGCCAGACAAATCTGATAGATTTCTTTGACTTGGTGACCAAAGTAGTAGATCAGGGAGGGGCTGTGGACATGGCCTACCTAGACTTTATCAAGGCATTTGATACAGTCCCACACAAAAGATTAATATATAAGTTAGCCAGCCTGGGAGTGGGTCCCAAGATGACAGCCAGGGTAAAGAATGGCTGGAGAATAGGACACAGAGGTAATAGTAAATGGAGTCCACTCTGAAGAAAGCGGGGTTACTATTGGGGTACCATGAGGAGTTCATTATAAGGACCAGTCTCTTCAATGTCTTTATAGCGACATTGCAGAGGGACTGGAAGAAAAGTATGTCTCTTTGCAGATGACACAAAGATCTGCAACAGAGTTGATGCACAAGGTGGGTGGTAAGGATGAGAAGGACTTGACAAGGTTAGAGGAATGGTCAAATGTATGGCAGCTTAGGTTCAATGCTAAGAAGTGCAAGGTAATGCACCTGGGAAACAAAAACCTAGGGGAAGAGTACACAATGGGGGGTGAGATACTAACAACAACAAAAATGGAAAGAGACCTGGGGGTAGTCATATCAGATGACCTAAAGGTGGGCAAGCAGTGTGAGAGGGCAGCAAGGAGGGCTGGGGGATACTGGGATGCATAGGGAGAGGCATCACCAGTAGATTACAGGAAGCTATTATCCCTCTGTACAGACAGTTGGTGAGACCCCATCTGGAGTACTGCGTGCAGTTCTGGAGACCCAATCTCCGCAAAGACATAGACAGGATGGAAGCTCTCCAGAGGAGGGCAACTAAAATGGTGCAGGGTCTGCACCGGAAGACATATGAAGAGAGACTTAAGGAGCTAAATATGTATAGCCTCGAGGAAAGGAGGGAGAGGGGGGACATGATAGAAACTTTCAAGTACCTCAAGGGAATCAACAAAGTCCAAGAGGGTAGCATCTTTCAAAAAAAGAGGTGTGCAAGAACAAGGGGGCACAATTTGAAGATAGAAGGGGGGCGGCTCAGAGGTAATTTAAGGAAGTATTTTTTCACAGAGAGGATTGTGGATGCATGGAACGGCCTTCCAGAGGAGGTTGTGGAGTCAAAAACAGTGATGGAATGCAAGCATGCATGGGACAGTCAGAAGGCAATTCTAGGGGGTGGGGATAGGAAGAAGTAGGATGCTGGTTAACTAGAATCTGCAGCTTATCCATTAGGTAGGGAAATGGACAGACTGGGTGGGCCAAGCGGTCCTTATCTGCCATCAAAATCTATGTTTCTATGTTTCAATAGGCTTATTTGAATTTAAAGTAATGTCTTTCAGAATGAAGAACACCCCAGCCTCTTTCCAAAGGTTGGTGAACCAGGTGTTAAATGGTGCTGAGGAGTATGCCGTGGCATACCTGGATGATATTGCCATCTTTAGTGCCAGCTGGGAGGAACACCTGTCTCACCTTAAGGAAGTGCTGGGCAGGATACAGAGGACTGGGCTCACTGTCAAAGCTGAAAAGTGCTAGGTGGCCATGACTAAAGTGGCATACCTTAGGCATGTTGTAGGCCGGGGACAGCTCTGTCCTAACCAAGTAAAAATAGAGGTGATCAAGGCATGGCCCAGACCAGAAATGCAGAAGCAGGTCAGGAGTTTTCTAGGGACAGCAGGGTACTATAGGAAATGTGTATCCAATTACAGACCCCTGGCTGCTCCCCTTTCTGACCTGGTAAAGAAAAAGATGCCTAAGAAAATTACCTGGGAACCAACTTGTGAAAAAGCCTTTACCAGACTGAAGGAGACACTGTGCAGTGCTCCTGTATTGACAAGTCCTGACTGTAGCAGAACCTTTATAGTCCAAACTGATGCCTCAGACGTGGGTATTGAGGCAGTACTGAGTCAGACATCCAACCAAGGAAAAGATCATCCCGTAATGTATCTGAGTAAAAAGTTACTTCCCAGGGAGCAGGCTTACTCTATGGTGGAAAAAGAATGTCTTGCCATAGTGTGGGCCCTAAAGAAGCTAGAGCCATACGTATATGGGCAGCATTTTGAGGTACAGACTGACCACAACCCCCTGATTTGGCTGACACAAATGCAAATAACTAATGGTAGACTATTAAGATGGAATCTTGCCTTGCAAGGGTATGACATGACGACCTTACACAGAACTGGAGCAACAAATCAGAACGCAGATGGTTTGTTGCATCTATATGAGGAATGAACTAACTAAGGGAGCTCATCCCATGGAGGGAATAGAGCCCCCAAATTCAGTCTAGGTGGGACGATTGTGATGCTTGGCCAGCTGGTTATGATTATTGTATGATATTGGTAGTATAAATAAATGGTCAGTGTATGAAATGTTAGTCTGTGAGATTTGGCCCTTTTAAATTACAAGGTGTCAGCAGCTGAAATCAGAGGATGTCTTACACTGACCAGGAGATCTCTGTAGTGTATTTAACTTCCTTGAGGAATTGCATTTTATGGCCTTTTTATGACCTCATGTTTTTGAAGAGGAAATCAAATGTGACTTTATGACTTCAGAAACAGGACATCATTAGACTGATTCCTGTTTTTTTTAACACATTGGTGCTGGTGTGGGATTGCTAAGTTCAAAGGAAACGTGTAATTAAGGAGTTATATATCTAGGAAATTTATTTTTTCTTCTGATGGCACCTTATTTAAAATACCTCTTGACAGAAATAATTTTTTGTAATTTTACATTCTGAAAGGAGGAACTAGATGACTCACAGAAGGAATGTGGAGACACCGAGTTTAAACTAATACTTGTGTCTGAAATGATGTCATATGATCTTGGGACTCTAGAGAGACACAGCTCTCTGATCTAACTTTAAAACTCACTTCCAGAGGTAACACTTTAGATAACAAAAATCTAAATGTATTGTGGTAGGAGTTTTGTTCTGTAGTTTTCCTTTTTCTCTTTTATGTGATTGTGATGCTCTTTGATATTTGTTCTGCATTTTATCTTTGTTTTTATCCATTTTTAGTAAACATTTTCTTAACAGTCTGCCTGAGTCTCCTCCATCATTTTTGCACATGGAGTGCCTGTATTTTTAAGTCTTACAGCTATTCAAGGTCTTGATGGTGTTACTAAGCTTGGTAAAAGGTAAGAATCTACCTAAGGTCTCTTACATAGTTTTAAGGGTACATTTTGGATACCTAGTTAGGTGCCCTTTAAGCAAAAGATATATTGCATCCTCCGAAGAGAATATTATCTGAGCCTGTACATTTGGGTACGCCAGCATAAGGTTCACAGTTTGAATCCCCCTCAGAACTTGAGACTAAAGGTGATTCGGACCCAAAAGCAGACAGAAGGGTAACCCTGTCTGTTACCTGTTCACACTATTGCACTCTGAGGTTGGCACTGTGGGAGTGGAGGGCCTGGCCTGCTGAGTGCGTTTGTGACAGTGGACACTGGTCCTTTTTTGGGGGGAAAGAATCATTAAGAGACTTGCTAATCCAAAGGTGGACAAAACAATGGGGTCAGATGGTGAGCATCCAAGGGTATTGATGGAGCTCAGGGAAATTCTAGTTGCACCTCTGACAGTCCTTTTTAACAGCTCACTGGGAACAGAAGTGGACTGGAGGTGCAGACATAGTCAAATTACACAAAAGTGGTAGCAGGGATGATGCTGGCAATTATAGACTAGTCAGCCTCACATCAGTAGTGGGAAATTTAATGGAATCACTGCTAAAGGAAAGGATAGGATAGTAGAATATCTTGAATCCAGTGGGTTACAAGTAGTGATGTGCCAAACCTCTCCAACATAAACCAAGTCACCCCGAACACATGCACCTTGGTTTTCAGGAAACCCAAACTGAACCGTACCAGTTTGAGTCAGATCTCAACTCAGTGTGCTTCTTTTTTTGTTTGCTTACCTTCCCAGCCTCCCAGTTTGCATGCCTGTCATGTCACAGGCTTAATACAAACTAGAAGAGGTCAAAGGATGCTGAGGGAAGTCCATGCAAACATGCACAAGTGCTAACTGGAGCATCTATAGCAGGGCAGCGCTGATCTTCATGCCAACTGCATCTCTGCTAGTGGTGGAAATTGGTGTTATGTTGGTGCTGTGCTGAGCCTTGTGGGGTAGAAACCTTGCCACTCCATTTTTGCATTTAATGAGCATGTGCACCAAATGCTTTGGGACAGTAATGGGAAATGAGAGGTATGTTACTGCCATGCCAATTACAGCTGCATTTGCAATAGGTGTGGCAGTGTACACCAATGACCCGCCACTCTGGTCATGACAGTAAATCAGCTCTGCTGGCGTGGAGACCATGGACTTGAAACAAATGAGCCACTTTAATGGGAGCACTTTATTTATAGCTGCCTGAACTCCTGCCATGTGCATTAGAATGCACGTTGATGCGCATGGCAGGAGATATGGCCCCTGTATTCTGTCTAGGTCTCCTTCTGTAGTCCTCTGGACCCCCTCAAGCTCAAATGTAGTCATGGAGCTGACTTCTTGCACCCCTGCCTCAACATTAGCTGCCATGTGACTTTTTGTTACAGGTAACATTGGGGTGCCCAGTTCCTCTGTTGGCACATCTAACCCCCCATATTAATGTGGCAGATAGGGAGCCCACCCCAGTCTGCTGAAATAATTTGTTCTACTTTGTTTTTTTTTGTTACTGACACTGGGATGTCAGATGCACCCCCCAAAATCTATTTCCTGTAGCCGACATTGGGGTGCCTAATCCCCATGTTGTCATTTCCCCCCACAAACACAGTATTGCAGCACACCGGGAGCCCACCCCAGTGTGCCTAAATGTTGTTTTTTGTATCTTTAAAATAAAGAGGCCACAGCTGCACACAGACATTGACAGGGTGGAGGCACTCCACAGAAAGTCAACCAAGATGGCACATGGCTTGCAATACAGAACACATCAGGACAGATTACAGGAACCTCAGTATGTACTCATTGGAGGAAAGGAGGGAATGTGATACACACATTCAGGTACTAGAATGCTATAAATTAGGTGCAGGGGTGGACATCTTCCAGTGCATCAAACATTCAGCTTTGACAAAAGCTTGCTAGGCTTTGCTTCTTGGGGAGAATCAGGAAGAGGGAAGAGAACAGGATGAGAAAAACAGAAGGGGGAAAATAATAAGAAACAAGCATTTGTCAATGCCGAATGTTTGCTTGCTGGCATTGGCAGTGGTAGTGTAGAAGTTACAGAGCTGCGTAATAGTAATGGCAGTGAAGTATTGAACCGAAGCCAACCCCACCACCACCACCCTGCAGAGAGTGACAGGCATTGGGGTGTGCCTTTGGGTCGTCAGGCATAATGGCCATGCCATTTCAGTACACCCCACCCTGCAGACACTGGCAAGTGTCACGGTGTTCCTTGGGGTCTTTGGTCCTTATGCACACCCCATTCCATTAGGAAATACAGTGGGATGGGTGGGATATAGGAGAATGGGGTGAACTTTGGGGCCAAAGAGTCCAAGGCATACCTCAATGCTTCTCACTGGCTGCAGGATGTGGAATGGTATGAGCATTACAGGCAAGAATCCCAAGTCACACCCCTGATGCCTGTCATTCTCTACAGGGATGGGCGTTATGGTTGGAAACCCTAATACCTCAGGCATTCGTTGGCATTTTCACTCCAAATGTTCAACATGTTTTTTTTGTGACCCCACCTCATGAACAGGGGGAATATCAGTTTCTTAGTCGAAAGCTGCTTATGCACAGCAACTACAGCATTTAGCACCACAGGTGCAAAAACATTCCGAACAGGATGTAAAAAATGACAGCTGTACTGTTCATGGGGAGGTGTAAAAAATGGCAATGTTGTAAATCTGCAGTAAAAATATTTTAAAAACGGTGAAGTCATGAGCGTACATAGAAACTGTGCAACACACACCCGTAATATAATTAGGTTGGGGATTTTTTTACAGCAGATTGTCAACTCAGGCATTTTGGTGCCTCCGATCATGAACAGTGTCACTGTGATTTTCTTTATCTGTCCCGAACAATAATTTCCCACAGTGACCATGCATCTCTGCACTGAAAGTGTGAAAACACACTTCGGTCATGTTGTGAAAAATGACATCTGTACTGTAAATAAGGCAGCATGGAAAAATGCCACTGGTAAAAATCTGGACTTAAAATATTACAAAGTCATGAACTTACGAGGGTGCATGGAAACTGCGCAATGCTCACTTATAACACAGTCATTTTATGGACTTTTGTCACCAAATTTTCAACATAGCCATTTTAAGACCTCTGCTCATGAACAGTGTAACAGTGATTTTCTTAATCTGTCCCAAACATTGCTTTCACACACCAACAGCACCATTGTGCGCTACATGTGCGAAAACACATTTTGGGCAGCATATGAAAAATGGCAGCTGTACTGTTCATAAGTAAGTGTAATAAAATGGCAATGTTGAAAATCTGGAGTGAAAATATTAAATTTGCAAACTTATGAGCATGCATAGGAACTGCGCAACGCACGCTTGTAAAACAGTCATTTTTAGGAATGTTTTCATTAAATTTTCAACAGCCATTTTAAGACCTCTGCTCATGAACAGTGTCACTGTGATTTTCTTAATTTGTCCCGTACATTGATTTAGCACACCCACTGGCGCCATTGTGTGCTACATGGGCAGAAACACGCTTTGGGTGAGATGTGAAAATGACAGCTGTACTGCTTATAAGAAGGTGTGGTAAAATGGCAATGTTGAAAATTTGGAGTGAAAATATTGAAAATTTGCAAACTTAGACGTCGTAGGAACTGCGCAATGCTGCATCGTAAAACAGTCATTTTTTTTTAAATTTTCCCACCAAATTTTCAAAATAGGCTTCTTGAGAGCCCACCTTATGAACACTGGCAGTGTCATTTCGTTAATCGGCCCCAAAAGGTGATTTAGCGCAGTGACTGCGAAATCACCCTTTGGGCCCGATTAACGCCATAACAGTGACATCATTCACGAGAAGGGGTCCCAAAAACCCCCATATTGAATATTTGGTGCAAAAATTCCAAAAAATGTCTGAGATATGCAGCAAAGTTGAAAACCCCCTATCTAGCCCATTATACAGCTTACTGGCATTTCCTCAGTTCGCGGTTGGCTTTGAAGAGTGCAGAAGTGTTCCCGGTCCACCGAAGATCGTCGTGCCGAGGTCCAGAGGTAAGTATGGGGTGAGGAGGGGTGCGGGGAGGCAGGGTGCGCAGTGGGTGGATGCGGGTTGTGGGAGGGGGGGTCAGGGAGACTACGTGGGACCGTTTTTTCTTTACAGGTGTTTTTTTTGTTTCCAATGGCGACGCGGGACGTTTGCCATGCTGGGGTGGGCTCCTAGCGTGGCACAAGGATGGTTGGGGGCATTCAGCTGATGGGGGATTGGGCACCCCCATTGTCCAAAGCATCGATTGTCACACTGGGGTGGGCTCCCAGAGTGGCACCCAGTACTGGGGGGGTGAGGACAGTGGAGCCCCCCAGCTATATCATGAGTTGCCACGCTGGGGTGGGCACCCAGCGTGCCATTTGGAAGGCTTTGGGGGCGGGGAGTGCAGCACAGCTGACGGGGATTGGGCACCCCGACGGGCTATACAGTGTGTGCATGCATGTTGGGGTGCGCATGCCTGGCGCAGGAGGTGGGGGAGCTGCGCATGAGCAAGCGATATCTTATTGCTGCTCACTGAAGCGTAGCTCCCCCTTTGAACTGTATGCCACTGCATTTTGGAGCTTGTCATAGACTGCTCCAGCATGCACTGGCTTACAGGGGCTGTGCTTGCCAACACACTGATTGAATTGGAAGACCGGGTGACACACCTCCGAAATCTCATATGATGGCACTATGTTTCTTGCACACGTGTGCAAGCAAACATAAAACATTATAAATGTATCTTAATTTTTGAAGACCTTTTTTTTTTTTTTTTTGTGCGTGCATATGTGATGTATGAATGAGGGATCCACTCACTGTAGATCAAGGGAGGATGTGAAATGGTGCAGGTACATGGGGGGGTGAACAAAGTGGTAGACAGTAAGCCCTACCAGAGCTTCAGGCTGATGTAGCACAGTGATACATGAGGGGGTGAACAAAGTGGTAGACAGTAAGCCCTACCAGAGTTTCAGGCAGATGTAGCACAGCTGGACTAAGGCAAGGGAGGATGTGAAATGGTACAGGTACATGGGGGATGAACAAAGTCGTAGACAGTAAGCCCTACCTGAGCTTCAGGCTGATGTTGCACAGCTGGACTAAGGCACAAGCACCCACGGCATGTTCTTATAGTCCCCATGTATATGCCATTTATGTTCTTACAGCGCTGATTGCCTAATTGAGCCAAGATGTAAAACAGATGCTAAAATGTCAGGTTTATTTCAGGTGACCAGGATCGTAGTGGGGAGAGGGGACAAGTGAAACAATGTCCTGAGAATGTGCTTACACTTATTAACTGTTGCTGTGCCATGGAGTGATACACCGGTCCAGAATCCCTATACGTTCAAATTATGTTTGCAGCATAAAGGTGCTTAGGTGGATTGGCATTTACATTACTCGGCGGCAAATCTTTTTCTTACTTTTTGTGATCATCGGTTAAGATATAACCACTAACTGATGAGACACCTGGGGCATGAAACTGTGCTACCAGCAAAGTTGCATTTGCAAAGCCCTGAATATTTATCTGTTGATAATGAAATGAAAACTGTCAGCTGATAACATTCAGCCACTGTCCATTGCACAGAATAGACATCTCACTGATAGATCTGGAGCAAAAGGACATGCACTTGCCAATAACACCACTACAGCTCCAGACACTGAAGAAAGAAGTTCATGCATTTTCATGACTGTTAACTTTTTCAGCATTTTAAAACAGTTACTTAGCATCTGCACTAAGATGTTACACGTCGCTGAACTGAATTGTGACACCAGAATCCCTGCGATCAACATCTGTCAGCAAAAGTGAATTGAAAAAAAATCAATAGATGTATAAAATGGTAAGTGACATGAGTCAATAACATCATATCTGCATGTAATACTTGGCTTAAAATTTGAGCACCACCACATTCCGTACCACAGCGTCAAACAGGGATGCCATTTATAATTCAGCTAATGTCAAGCAGTTTTCGAGCCATAAAAAGTATTACTGTATCAGTATGGTGGCAGCAACAGGAGCAGGAAATTATGAAATAAAATGCAACAGCACCCCCGTCGGCCATATGTTGTGCGGGTGGAGGGAGTGCATGAGCACCCAGTGGTGGGCTGTTAGGCGGCTTCAGATTCACCGGAGAAAAGGGTGGATTTGATTGTGAGCTATGGTTGAATTTGTGTTTTCTTTTTCTATACCTAGTTTTCGCTATTTTGTTAGGGCACATGCCCAACCCTAAGATGTTTAGGGTCACAAGGTGATGTGACTTCATTGAGCATCTGATTTGAGAAAGAGCTGTGTGATTCTATCTAAATGCCAGCTCATGGCAATTCAGAGGAAAAAAAAATATTTTGAAGCTGCATTACCAGACTAAGTGTGCAGTTTAGTGAATTACCACACAGGGGTGTGTATATGACAGCACTAAAAGGCGCATTAAAGTGCTTCAGTCATGAAAACCTCCCCCACTGGCTGCTGCTGAAATGCATAGCAGTATGTTCTCCTTTGTGCATTCTAGCTGTTCTTTGCTTCAGCTGCAGGTAGTACAGTATGCTCAAGTTCATTTGCAAAGGTTTTAGCAGTGGGGAGTTCACATTGACAGAGTCTAGTAAGAGAAAACGCTTGGAATTACACATACGACGAAGCCTGAGTTTTCACATCAAATGCTGAGGTATTTTTCTTCTGGAGAATTAGAACCCATGGAGTCCAGGAAGGTATGCTTTGGAGAGCTGGCATGAGTAAGGACTGTTAGGCACCCACACATTTTGGTGGTCCTGCTTTGGCAGGGAACAGTTTATTAAAGTAATGATGTGTGGCTTGTCTCTCTAAGCTAGACAAGACTACACCATCCTATCAGGCAACTGACACAGTTGATCTGTGTGTGTGTGTGTGTGTGTGTGTGTGTGTGTGTGTGTGAGGAGCTGCTCACTGAAGCATAGCTCCCTCTTTCAACTGTATGCCACTGCATTTTCAACTGCTGTCATAGACGGCTTCAGCAGTGATTGGAGAACTGTGACCACGCCTGCAAACACACTGACTGAATTGGAAGATGCTGACACACCTCTGAAAAACTCAGATGATGGCACTATGTTTCTTGCACATGCATGCAAGCAAACATAAAAATAACTTGCCTGAGAGGATGGGTCAGAGAATGTGTGTGTATATGTTGGGGGGGGGGCACATTAGCTGACAGAGACATACTCTGCAGTCTCACAAAAAAATGAAGAGCTTTCTTTAAAACTAAATAATAAATTACTATAAAAAGGCAAATAAACTGAGGAAAAAAGGGTTGGCAATATAGCCTGAAGGTTGAGTAATGAGCTGTGAAGAAGCTTGGTACATTTAGCAGACCTGAGTTGATTCCCACAACCTCCACTTGTATACTGAGTTGTGAAGGAGCTTGTTACATTTAGCAGACCTGGGTTTGATTCCCACAATCTCTACTTGTATACTGTGTGCAGTATAGCTAAGAGGTTAGAGTTAGGAGCTTGGCACATCCAGCAGACCTGGCTTTGATTCCACAACAACAAGAGGAGACTGCGTGTGTGTGTGTGTGTGTGTGTGTGTGTGTGTGTGTGTGTGTGTGTGTGTGTGGGAAGGGGGTACCACTTGTCAGTCCCAGACATTACTGTAGCTGTCAGATTCTGCATGAAAAGTGGCAATGAATGCAAAACCAGAACCAAAACCAGGGGTGATCTGGCAAAACCAAAACCAAACCCAAAGCTGCCCTGGTCTTGCACACTTCTAGTTATAAGACCCAAGGCAGCATGGTTTCACAATGGGAAGGACACATCCAATGAATCTTAAAGATTTCTCTGACTGGATGACAAAGGAACTAGATCAGCGTGCAATGGAGAATGTGGCCTATATAGATTTCAGTAAGATGCTCAACTACGTTCTACATAAGAGACTAGTATGCAAGCTTGGTAGCTCAGGAATGGGTCCAAAGGTGGTAAACTGGTTAAGAAACTGGTTAGGGGATAGGCAACAGAGGTTAGTGGTAAACAGAGTTCACTTCAAGGAAGGGGGGCTGACCATTGGGGTGCCTCAGGAATCAGTGCTGGGACTGGTTGCTTGTTTTATTTATTTATACTGACAGGATCATGGGCCAAAAAAGACCAGTTTCCATTGGTGATCAATGTATTTTCAAGGGTGCTCATAAGTGACATTGCAGAGGAGCTGGAAGGGAAGGTCTGCCTCTTTGTGGATCACACCAAAATCTTCAACAGGGTGGACACACCTGGGGGGAGTGGAAAGGATGAGCAGAGACCTGGGAAAACTAGAGGAGTGGTCAAGGGTATGGCAGCTGGTTTTCAATGAGAAAAAGTGCAGAATAATGCACTTAGGGCACAGAAACCCAAGACAGAGTATAAACTTGGTGAAATTGAATGATATTGTTGACCACTACGCAAGAAGGAGACCTTGGGGGATAATAATATTGAATGACCTAAAGGTGGCCAGGCAGTGTGATATGGCAGTAAGGAGGCAAGTGGGATGCTGGAGTACATAGGGAGGTGTAACACCAGCAGAAAGAGGGATGTGGTGTTGCTTCTGTATAGATGGCTGATAAGAACCCACCTAGAGTATTGTGTCCAGTTCTGGAGACCACATCTCCAGAAGGACATAGACAGAATGGAGGCAGTCCAGAGAAGAGCAACTAAAATGGTTCAGTGTCTGCATCCAAAGCCCTGTGAGGAGAGATTAAAGGATGTCAAATATATGGGACTTCAGAGGAACTGACTTTGATAAGATAACCAACAGAGTTAAGCTAGCCCTGACAGAAAGAAATACAGGTGAGAAGGTACAGGCAAAATGGGCAAGCATTAAAGATGCAATACTTGAAGCAACATCCCATTGTGTTAGAGAAAAGGAAGTGCAAAAGAAGGAAACCACTTTGGATCTCAAAAACAGTAACAAAAAAGGTCAGAGCCAAAAGGCTGGCCTTCAGGCAATATAAGGGAATGCAGCAGGATGAAGATAGGGAGGCATACCAAACTTCCCTAAGGGAAGCAGGGAAGGCAGACAAATGCCCAAACTGAGGAAACACTAGCACGAACAGTAAAAGAAGGTGACACAACTTTCTATAGATACATTAGTGAAAGCAGAAAGTTCAGAGGGGGTATTGCTAAGATCAAAGGGGGTAACAGGGTGTGTGAGAAGGACCACATAAAAGCATCTATCCTAAATAGATACATCTGCTCAGTATTTACTGAAGAGAAGGTAGAGCAGGGCCCACAGCTCAGCACCATGGACAGAGGGGGAGGGAAGTGTGCACTAATCCCTTCACAAAAGAAAGGGTCCTACAAGAGCTCGATAAGCTCAGGGTGGACAAGGCAATGGGACCTGATGGCATACATCACAGGGTACTAAAAGAAGCAAAGAGTGGAACTAGCAGAGCCATTATCAGAACTGTTTAGTGAGTCTCTGAGCACAGGAGAGGTCCCAGAAGACTGGAGAACGGCTCATGTGATCCTGCTCCACAAGGGTGGTAGAAGGGAGGAGATAGGGAACTACAGACCAGTCAGCCTTACCTCAGTAGTGGGCAATATTATGGATAGTGCAACACCTGGAATTCATAGGAGCACAGGATCCAAGATAGCATGGGTTTACAACAGAAAGGTCCTGTCAAACTAATCTCATAGATTTCTTTGACTGGGTAACCAGAATGGTGGACCAAGGGGGAGCAGTTGATGTCACCTACCATGACTTCAGCAAAGTTTTCGATACTGTTCCACATAGAAGATTGATTAATAAGCTGGGTAGGCTTGGGGTGGGTCAGAAGCTGGTCAACTGGGTGGCAAACTCGTTCACGGGCAGAAAACAGAGAGTGGTGGTAAATGGTATACAGTCAGAAGAAATGCAAGTCACAAGTGGGGTACCTCAGGGATCAGTCCTGGGACCAGTCCTTTTCAATATCTTCATCAGTGACATTGCAGATGGACTGGAGGGTATGGTTTGTCTGTTTGCAGATGACACCAAGATCTGCAACAGAGTAGATGATCCAGATGGGGTGGGCAGAATGAGAAGAGGTATGGATAAACTGGCAAAATGGTCAGAAGAGTGGCAACTGGGGTTTAATGCAAAGACATGCAAGATCATGCACATAGAGAAGAGAAACCCTGAAGCCACCTATAGGTTGGTAGGGGGAGTTGCTGGCAATCACAAGGGAAGAAAGAGACTTGGGCACCATCATCACAGATGACCTGAAATCATCCAAGCAGACCTCTAAAGCAATAGGTAAGGCTAGGGGGATGTTGGGGTGTATTAGTAGGGGTATCACAAGTCATAAGAGGGAGGTAATAATCTCTCTTTACAAGACACTGGTTAGGCCCAATCTGGAGTACTGCACGCAGTACTGGAGGTCAGACCTTCACAAGGACATTAACCAAATTGAGGCAGTCCGGAGAAGGGCAACCAAAATGGTGCAGGGAGTGCATCAGAAAACATATGAGGACAGATTAACAGAGCTCAATATGTATACCCTAGAGCAAAGGAGGGAGAGAGGTGATATGATCGAAATAGTCAAACACCTTAAGGACATTAACAAGGTGAAAGAGTCCAACATGTTTCCATATAAGAAAAAATAGCAGGACAAGAGGGCACAGCATGAGATTAGAGGGAGTCCAATCAAGGGGTAATGTGAAGAAGTTCTTTTTCACAGAAAGGGTGGTGGATGCATGGAACGGCCTATCTCAGGAAGTGGTGGATATGAATACAGTGCAGGGCTTCAGACAGGCATGGCATAGGCATAAGGGAGCAATACAGGCAAGTATGAATAGATAGGCCATTGACAGAGCAAAGGTCTGTGGCACATTCATAAGGTAGAAAAAGCAATGGGCAGACTGGATGGGCATTGCAGTCCTTATCTGCCATCAACGTCTATGTTTCTATGTACACCCTGAAGCAGAGGAGGGAGATAGGAGATATGATAGAGACCTTTAAATACCTCACTGAGGTAAACAAGGTACAGAAGAGGAGTATTTTTCAGAATAAAATGTGCTCAAGAATAGGAGACATTCTATGTAGCTGGAGGAAGATAGATTCAGGAGAGATGTGAGGAAGTACTTCTTCAAAGAGTGAGTGGTGTATTGCTGGAACAGCCTTCCAGCAGAGGTGGTTGTGCAAAGACAGTGATGGGATTCATGAATGCATGGGCTAAGCACAAATGAACCAGAGTGGAAAGGAAGGAGGAGGGAGAAATATCTGCAGGGTGGGCACAGTCCTATGCAACAGTGTGGTTAGGGAGAAATGGGCAGACTGGGTTGGCCAAGTGGCCCTTATCTTCTCTCAAGTTCCATGTTTCTATGTTTCATTGTGCCACCTTGGTCTCCAAGTTATGGCTAAACTCATTTCCCCTTACCATTCATTGCTCCTGTCTTTCTTCTTCTTTCTCCTACTCCTTTTTACAGCTCTGACACCCACTCTTTCACGTTCCTCCCTGTAAAACTCTTTGCTGGTCAAGCTGTTTTCTCCTTCTGCTTTCCTAAACTTTGGAACACCTTCTCGGTTGTTATTCGCAATGCTCCCTCTTCTGTATCACTAAAATCCCACTTCAGTGATGTCACTACTGACTATTCAGTTCCTGCTCATCCAAGGCTAACCCCACTTCTCCTCCCTACACACTGCTACCTCATCCTACTGCCTGATTTATTTGTCCACTTTTCCCTTTGACTAGTCCACCATTGTACATGCAGTCTTCCTTCCCTCCCTTATTTTGATACCTGTTACACTTTGCTAACTGTTGCTATTGATATACCATGTTTTGTACTGCTGGTACTTTGTTCCTCCTTTCAGTTTCTACTGCATATTTTTTTACTATTTATTATTATTGCAACATAACTGATGTAAATTATCACTGCACTCTTCAAGTCTCTCCCCCCCCCATCCCCAACAATGCATCTGGAATTGATCTGTTAGCTCAGTATGATTTTTTCTAGTGAAACTCTTGAAATAAATACGTTAACAGATGAATAAATAAACTAACAAACATATGTAAATACATAATTTATACGTGGATTGATATTCAAATATGTGATATCAGCAACTTTTTAACAGCACCAAACATTACAGCGAGTGCAAGTTGCTGAAAATCACAAAGGCGATTTGCACAACAGTGAGGACAAAAACTGCGAGGATCAGCCCCATGTCAAACAATGAACACTTAGCACATGTTTGTCATGGGGGAGCTATATCCCCTGCACCCCCCCATTATTAATATAATCAACCCTGAGGGGGCCTGACACAGGGGAAAAGGGAAAGTGTCGTGTGGGGGCAACTTGCCAAATGCAAAACAAAGTTCTTGCACACTGCAAGCATAAAAAATACTCCAAAGGTTTTCACATGCCGCAAGCATAAAAAAACACCAAAAGTTATTGCATGCAGTAAGCTTTGAGTCCAGAGCCTTCCACTAGATAGCCAGCTCAAATCTGACCCACCAGTCTGACTCCCATGTCATGTTGCTACCCTCCTGCCATCCCACACTTGCTCTATTCCTAAATTTGCTATCCTTGTTTGGGACTCTCGCTATTCCCCCACTAGATATTGTTTCATACTCGTTTTTATTATGGGTGGTTAAATTGAGTCGCTCATATTGAGTCACTCAGTTTGACTCGCCCATATCACTGGATACTATTTAAATACATGTAAATGACTATTAAAACAAGCATTTGTCAATGCTGAATGTTGATTGCGTTGGTCTGTTGAGCTCACTCACTGGTCCTGTGTCACTCACTCATTCTGTTTCTCCTAGTGCAGCACGCTGCTCTTTTGCACTGGGCTCCTGCCTGCACTGGCACATTTATACATAAATACATAGATAGATAGACAGTGTCAGCAGATAAGGGCCTGTGGCCCACCCAGTCTGCCCATTTGAGCTTGTAAGTTCAGTTTATGTTTTCCTAGAAGTCTGTTGCCCCTTACCCCTGACCTCCAGAATTCCTTTATGTCTATCCCATGCATTCTTAAATCCCGTGATTGTTTCAGCCCCCACCACTTCCTCTGGCAGGGTGTTCCACTTATCCACCACCTGTTCTGTAAATAAATTCTTCCTCATGTTTCCTCTGAATCATCTTCCCTCCAACTTCATCCCATGCCCTCTAGTCCTGGAACATCTTTTTCACTTAAAAATAGTGTATTCCTGCACCCTGTTCCTCCCTGTGAGATACTTGTATGTCTCTATCATATCCCTCTCTCTCCTCTCCTCCAGGAGTACATGTTCAGTTCCTTCAACCTGTCTTCATAGGACTTGTGATGCAATCCATGCACCATCTTTGTTGCCCTCCTCTGAACCTTCTCTGCCCTGTCTATGTCCTTACATAGGTATGGTCTCCAGAACTGTACACTGTATTCCAGGTGGGGCCTCACTAGTGTCTTGTATAGGGGAATTATGACCTCCCTTTTCCTGCTGGTGATACCCCTGCCTATACATCCCAGCATCCTATTTGCTTTACCTGCTTCCTTGTCACACTGTTTCCCTACCTTGAGGTCATCAGAGATGATAACCCCAAGATCCCTTTCCTGCTTGGTGCATGCTATATCCTCACCCCCCGACTGATATATTGTGCCAGGGTTTTGTGCCCAATATGCATTATCTTCCACTTCTTTGCATTGAATTTCAACTGCCAAACCCCTGACCATTCTTCAAGTTTCTGCAGGTCCCTTCTCATTCTGTCTACACCTTCTGGTGTGTCTACTGTGTTACAGAGCTTTGTGTCATCAGCGAACAGTGAAATTCTGCCTTCTAGGTCCTGTGCAATGTCACTGATGAAGATATTGAATAGGATCGGTCCCAGCACTGATCCCTGTGGTACCCCACTGGTCACTCTTCCCTCTGTGGAGTGACAGCCATTTACCACCACCCTCTGTGCCCTGCCACCCAGCCAGTTACCTACCCACCACACTACTGTCCTGCCCACACCCATATTCCCCAGTTTGCATAATAGTCTTCTATGTGCCACAGTGTCAAAGGCCTTGCTGAAGTCCAGATAGGCCATGTCCACTGCCCTCCCCTGATCCACCTCCCTAGTCACCCAGTCAAAAAATTCAACAAGGTTGGTCTGACATGACCTTCCCCTGGTGAAACCATGCTGCCTTGGGTCCTGTAGTCCATTGACAACCAGATGTTCCACCAATCTCTCCTTCAGTAGTGCTTCCATGATCTTCCCCACTACCGAGGTGAGGCTGACTGGTCTGTGGTTCCCTGCTTCCTCTTTGTTCCCACTTTTGTATAAGGGGACTACATCTGCTGTCCTCCAGTCTTTGGGTACCTCCCCTGTTTCCAGTGATCGGCTAAACAGGATAGCCAGAGGTTCAGCCACCACCTCTCTTAGTTCCTTAAGGACCCTGGGGTGCACCCATCTGGCCCCATTGCTTTATCAACTCTTATTACTTCCAGTTCCTTCAGGACCCTTTCTCGTGTAAAGGGACTTGTGTCCATTTCTGCACCATTCTCACCCCTTGTACTCCCTTCAGACCCATTACCCTCCTCTTCCTCAGTAAAGACTGAGCAGAAATACCTGTTCAATATGTCAGCTTTACTGTTGTCATCCTCCACCTGGCCCCCATCCTACTTCTTCAGTCTCACTATCCTTCCCTTTGTCTTACTTTTTTCGCTTATGTACCTGTAAAAGGTTTTGTCCCCTCTACCCACTGATTTTGCAATGTGTTCTTCTGTTTGAGCTTTGGCTTCCCTTACTGACCTCCCTGCCTTCCTTTGCTTCTCCCGGTACTTCTCCCTATCCCCTTCTGCCTGTGTCTTTTTGTATTCCCTGAATGCAATCTTTTTGGCTTTCACTTTCTTTGCTACCTCTTTGGAAAACCATAATGGTCTCCTTTTCCTTTTCCTTTTGCTAACCTGCTTAATGCATAATTCTGTTGTTCTTGTAATCCCTGTTTTAAATACTGCCCACTGTTCCTCAACCCCTGATTCCTGTCCCATTCCCCTTAATGCCTCTTTCAAGTATCTCCCCATTTTCCCAAAGTCTGCCCCCCTTAAATCCAGGATACGTGTTTTTGTGTGGTTTGGTTCTGCTCTTTCTGTGATTTCAAACCACAATGACTGGTGGTCACTGTTCCCCAGGTGCTCCCCACTGTTACCCCTCACACTGTCCCTGTTTGTGAGCACAAGGTCCAGTATTGCCTTCTGCCGAGTTGGTTCCATGACCAGTTGCTTGAGGAAGGCACCCTGAAGGGAGTCCAGGATAAATCTGCTCCTAGTTGATGCTGCTGCTGGGATGCTCCAGTCCACGTCTGGAATATTGAAGTCTCCAACCAGTACTACCTCACCTTTGTCTGCCATCCTTTGGATGGCTAGCATCAGCTCCCTATCTGTTTCTTCCTCCTGGGCTGGTGGTCTATAGACCACACCTGTGCTGAGGGCTGTCCCCATTTTCCTTTCCAGCTTAACCCACAGTAACTCTCCCCCATTTTGTTCCTCCTGGATCTCTGTGGCCCTTATGTCATTTTTCACATACAGTGCTACTCCTCCTCCCTTCCTGCCTGCTCTGTCTCTTCTGAATATGTTGTAGCCAGGTATGGCCATCTCCCAGTCATGGTTATCATTACACCAGGTTTTAGTGGTGGCCACAATGTCCAGGTCTGACTGTACCATGACAGCCTCCAGATCTTCCATCTTATTGCTAAGGCTCCTGGCATTTGCACACATGGCTTTCCACGATTTGACTTCTCTAGACTGTTTCGCTGTTTTACTCCAGCCCCTTCCTTGGTTGTCCTTTATCCCTGGTTCTCCTTGCTGTCTGCCCTTCTGTGGAATTTTGGCCCTTTTCTGCCTATTCACCTCTTGGGCACTAATCTCCATCTTTTGCACACTGCTTTGCAGAGATAGCCACTCCTCTGGTTCACTGGTTCCACTGCTAGCTGTGGGGGGTGAGCGAGTAGGAACCCTCCTTGCTGGCCTGTCACCCCCCTTTGCTAGTTTAAATGCTTGTCAATATAGCACTTAAACTTATCATTGAGTGCCTGGATTCCCCTCCAGGATGGATGCAGGCCGTCAGGCTTGAACAAACCTCCATCCCTCCAGGTGGGTCCCAATGAATCCAAACCCTTCCTCACAGCGCTAGTTCTTCAACCATGAGTTAAGGTTCCTGGTGCATGCACTCCTATGCACTCCCTTGCCTCTCGCAGGTAGTACTTCTGAGAAAGTGACAGAAGTAGCTACTTGCTTGAAACCCCTTCCCAATTTCCTAAACTTTTCCTGAACTTCCTTTGGCTCCCCATTTGCCAGGTCATTAGTACCTAGGTGAATAATGACATCCAGCTCACCCTCCCATCCTGCCTTCCCAGTGATCCCCAGGATCTTCCTTCCATCCCTCCATGCCGTGGCACCTGGTAGGCACCTCACCTCCCTGTCCTCCCCCTCCTGTGTTCCTAGCTGGATCCCTCTTATGATGGAGTCCCCCACCAGGATTCACTTCCTCCTCCTCTGGGGTCCACTGCTTTCCCTGCTGAGGTCACCTCCTTGGCAAACCTCCACATCCTTTCCTTCCACTTCTCTGGTGCCAGTGTGGCATATGAGTTCTTGAGTGGAATAGGATCTGGGCTGTGCCTCTGCCTGACCGCTCTAACCCTCCCTGAGCCCAGTGTCATCCAAGTGCTCCTCGTTCTCTGCATCCTTTGAGGCAGTTGTATTGGACTGGGTGGTCTCTGGATAGGGGTGATGGTACTCCTGACCCAGTTTACTTCCGCTCTGAGTCTGGCTACCTCATCCCGCAGTCCAGAGAGATGCATGCAGATAGGGAAGCACCTCAGTATCCAGAAGGTCTGCCTGAATATGGCTGCCCCACAGCCACTGCATTGCACCACTCCCCACATTATACTGCAATTATACTGCTATTCTACTACTTGTCTGCTACTGAAGCTCTCCTAGTTCCCTTTTTATTAATTTACTGTCCTAAAAATCCTGCCACTGATCCTCACTGATCTGCCCACAAAGAAATCTGCAGCTGTCCTGACAGAGCTCTGTTGAGGTGGGTCACTCCCCTTCTCTCACTCTCTCATTCTGTTTCTGCTGGTGCTGCAGGTTGCCTTTTTGTACTGGGCTCCCGGCCCTGTTGGTGACTTCTGCCCATGAAGAAATCTGCAGCAGTCCTGACACAGGTCCTTTGAGCTAGCTCACTCCCCCTTTCTCAATCATTTTGTTTCTGCTGGTGCTGCAGGATGGCCTTTTGTACTGGGCTCCTGCCTACATTGCCACCTTGTTCTGCCCACAAAGCAATGTGCAGCAGTCAAGATAGTGGTCTGTTGCGCTCGCTCCCTCCCCCTCTCTCAATCACTTGTTGTGTTTCTCCTGGCGCTGTTGGCTGTCCTTTTGTACTGGGCTTCTGCCTAAATTATCACCTTTTTCTGCCCACAGAGAAATCTGCAGCTGTCTCGACAGAGCTCCATCGAGGTCACTCTCTCTGCCTTTCTCACTCGCTCATTCTGTTTCTCCTGGTGCTGCAGGCTGATCTATTGTACTGGACTTCTGCCTGCATTAGCACATTTTGCTGCCCACAAAGAAATCTGCAGCTGTCCTGACAGAGCTCCGTTGTGGTTGGTCACTCCCCCTCTCTCACTCGCTCATTCTGTTTCTGGTGGTGCAGCATGCTGCTCTTTTGTACTAGACTCCTGCCTCTGTTGGTGGCTTTTTCTGCCTACTAAGAAATCTGCAGCAGTCCTGACACAAGTCCGTTGAGGTAGTTCACTCCCCCTCTCTCACTCATTCCATTTCAGCCCACGCTGCACGCTGGCCTTTTGTACTGGGCTCCTGCCTGCATTGCTGCCTTTTTCTGGCCACAAAGAAATCCACGACAGTCAAGATAGAGCTCCGTTGAGCTCTCTCACTCCCCCCCGCTCTCACTCGCTCATTGCGTTTCTCCCAGCACTGCAGGCTGCCCTTTTGTACTGGGCTTCTGCCTGCATTGGCACCTTATTCTGCCCACAAAGAAATCCGTAGCTGTCCAGACAGAGCTCTGGTGAGGTCGCTCACTCTGCCTGTCTCACCCGTTCATTCTGTTTCTCCTGGCACTGCAGGCTGCCATTTTGTAGTGATCTCCTGCCTCTGTTGGCCCGTTTTTCTGCCCACAAAGAAATCTGCAGCAGTTCCAACAGAACTCCGGTGAGTTCGCTCACTCTCCCTCTCTTACTTGCTCATTTCATTTCTGTCGGTGCTGCAGTTTGCCCTTTTGTACTGGGCTCCTGCCTGTGTTGCTGCCTTCTTCTGGCCACAAAGAAATCTGCAGCAGTCACGATAGAGCTCCATTGAGCTCATTCACTCACTCCCCCTCTCTCACTTGTTCATTCTATTTTCCGCCGCAGCAAGCTGCACTTTTATACTGGGCCCCTGCATGCATTGCTGCTTTTTTCCTGCCCACAAAGAAATCCGCAGCAGTCCCAAAAGAGCTCCATTGAGCTCACTCACTCCCCCTCCCTCACTCACTCATTATGTGTCTCCCGCTGCTGCAGGCTGCCCTTTTGTATTGGCTTCCTGCCTGTGTTGCCAGCTTTGTCTGCCCACAAAGACATGTGCAGCAGTCCCGACACAGCACCATTGAGGTTGCTCAGTCCCCCTCTCTCAGTCGCTCATTCCGTTTCTGCTGGGGCTGCAGGCTGGCCTTTTGTACTGGGTTCCTGCCTACATTGCCGCCTTTTCCTACCCATTAAGAAATCTGCAGCAGTCACGATAGACCTCCGGTGAGCTCGCTCACTCCCTCTCTCTTACTCGCTCATTCTGTTTCTCCCAGTGCTGCAGGCTGTCCTTTTGTACTGAGCTCCTACCTGTGTTGGCACCATGTCCTGCCCACTTTTTTTTGAGTTCAAATTTAAAAACATCTCTCACGCCAGGACTGTATTAATTTCCAGAGCTTTTCAGGCACATTAGCCCCGCCAACGCCTGGCAAGTGGTTCGGCTCCCCACCACCCCCCACCACCACCCTTGCTCTGCCTCCAATTTATAGGGAAGTGTGGTCAGGTGATTCGGCTGAAATATCCTATCAGCCAACTTTACCAGCAGCAGGTTATACCAGCTGCACACTCAGTGGCCGCTGCAGCACCTATCCCTCTCCTAGTTGCTATGAACACTTTACTTCTGCTATCCTCCTTCTTGCCTGGTCCCCACAGCTACCCCACTACCCCCCTAGTGGCACCTAACCCTCCCATTATAATTGTTGTACCATCCCTCAGCCATCAAAGGTACACACAGATTCTGCAACCCCCATGAGCCTCCTTACTAGAACAAACTGAACCTGTGGCCATTATTTTTCACATGCTAAACTTAACCCACACTCGCACAGCAGGTATACACTGCACCTCTAGTGTCCTCCCCACCCCTGCCCCACCACCCTCCTATCCTCCCTAATGCCCCCCTCCCCTTAAGCCACTTTCCCAGTACTCCCTAGCCTTCCCATCCCCACCTCCAAAGCAAAACGCCTCTCAGCCTACCAGTCACAATGTCTCTCATCAAAACTCTGTTTGCTGGCCCTCCTACGCACACCCTCCTACTCCTCCTTGTATCTGGTAACATCCACCCCAACCCTGGCCCACCCAGCAAGATTACCTCTAAAAGCCTGGGGGGCTGCAAGGCTCGCCACCCTAAATATATGCAGCCTCCCAAAAACACACACCCCTCCAAGGCTGGATCGCCAGCATGCCCCTGACATACTTGCACTCTCCGAGACCTGGCTCACAGACAAAATACACAATGATGCGGTCTCCTCCCAATTATGCTCTTTTCCGGGCAGATAGGCCCAGCAAGAGAGGCAGGGCTGCAATTTATGTCAAATCCTCTCAATGCCACTGAAGTCCATACTCCAGCATCACAATACGGTGCCCAGGTACTCACAATAAACTCTGCCTGGGTTCCAAAACACTCCACATCGCCTCGGCTACATCCCCCAGAAATCAAAAACTCGCATTCGACTCCATTCTCCAAATCATCTCCCATCTGCCCAACACTAGCTGAAGTCATCGCTATGGGGACTTCAATATAAACTGGTTATCCCTGGCCTCTTCCAGCTACAAAGATGCCGCCTGGCCTTTGATCTCACCCAACTAGTCGCCTCCCCACCAGAAGGGACTTCAGATCCGGGCCTCCACCCTCCTGGACCTCATCTTCACCAACCGGCCGAAATCTCTCCAAATTACAGTACTCCTGATGCTATCAGCGACCACTGCCAGTTACCCGCTGGTGGTCGTGTAAGTTGCCCCAGCACCCCTAAAATCTCCTGGCAACGAGACTCAAACAGGGCGGTTTAAAGAACCTTAAAGCCCACCTAACCACCAGCAACTGGCTCTCATTTATACTGCCCAGTCAGTTGACTCCGCCTCGGATCACTTTATAACCACCTTCAACAAAGCCTGTGATTTATACGCCTCTTTTCTAAGCTAGTTGTGAAATCCAGATCCACCCCCTGGATCACACCCCCCCTACTAAGCCTGCTCCAGCATAGAGATAACCTCTGGCACAAAGCCATAGACTTCCAA
Source organism: Neoceratodus forsteri (assembly GCA_016271365.2). Classification (NCBI taxonomy): domain Eukaryota; kingdom Metazoa; phylum Chordata; order Ceratodontiformes; family Ceratodontidae; genus Neoceratodus; species Neoceratodus forsteri. The sequence goes on from CM057451.1 coordinate 1,129,081,704, forward strand.
AGCATCCAGGATAGACAACTCTACAGGGAGGCCCGCAACAAATGCACATGGGCTTTGCGGCAGGCGAAAGCCCACTACTACCAACACACCCTAACCTCTACCTGGGGTGATGGGAAAATTTTGGGATAACATAAAGGAACTTAGTGGCAAACCCGCCTCCCCATCACCACGCTAACTCACTATTAATGGCGAGGTCACCCAAGATCATACCATTTATCGCAAGCCCTTAACTCGGCCTTCGGATCTATCCCACATCCCCTCCTAACTCCCCCAACATGAGCCCTATCAATACCCACCCTTCCGGCTCCGAGTCATCACCTCCATGAGGCTAAACGCTATATTTCCAGGGCCATCTCTCATACACGCTACAGCAATGACTTCCTTGATCTTAAACTCCTGAGGCTCTCCCTTGTTGCCACTCTACACACCTCACTAAAATTCTTAACCTCGCCTGCCTAGGCCAGTTCCCCTACCTGGAAGAGAGCTATAATCACGCCCATCCTGAAGGGTGGAGACCCCACCAACACCAGCAACTACAGACCCATCTCAATACTTCCACCTCTCCAAAGCCCTTGAAAGAATAGTCTCTGACCAGTTAACTCGAACACCTATCCAAGCATAAGCTCCTTAGCAGAGCAGCATGGTTTCCGGCTCAGGTCATAGTACCATCACCGCCTCACAGAGCTCACCTCATTCCTACATGAAGCCCCCGACCATGGCTCAATTGCCGGGCCATATATGTGGACCTAACTAAGGCCTTCGACACTGTCAGTCACGAGCTCCTGCTTCAAGTCCTCCCTAAACTAAATGTGGTCCCGAGACCTTGTCCTGGTTCCAGGATTACCTCACAGGCCACTCAAAACAAGTCAGGATATGCTCCACCCTCCACCCCTAAAACAGTTGCCTCAGGGGTCCCTCAGGGGTCAATCCTAGGCCCACTGCTGTTCACCCTCTTCCTAACTCCCTCCCCAAGGCTTGCAGTGGTCAGCTGCTCCTCTATGCTGATGATGCGGTTCTGTTCTGGAAACACCCCACCCCTACCGCCCTCCAGCAGGCCTTCAAAGGCACTTCCGGGACTTTGAGACCTGGTTCTCTGAACACCGCTAATCATCAACTATAATAAAACTAAATCCATGATTTTTGCCCACCGCCAAAATCCTCATAGTCAGTCTGCTTCCTCATCAAGAACGCTCAAGGTGCCCCTCTCGAACAAGTATCCATTTCAAATACCTAGGTGTCACCCTAGACACCTCCCTCTCGTACCAGAGGCACACCCAAATTCTCTCCACCTCTATCCAGCTCAAGTGTTAGGCATCCTGTATCGGCTTAAAAGCACTGCCTACCCCGTGAGGCAATGCGGCGTAGCAGTCACCTCCTCCATCCTCTCCCTGGTGGACTACGGATCACTATATGGCTCTCTGCTGAACCCACCTCCTGAACAGGATAAACATTCTCCTGAACAAAGCCTGCCGCCAGTCACTGGTTGTGATCGGCTAACCCACACCTGTGATCTCAATGCGTTATCTGGTTGGTTAAACTTCCAACAACGATTATAGTTCCACACCTGCATCCTTGCAAAAAAAATACACCTTCACCTAGCCCCCGTCGGACTTTTCTCCCTAATCAGTTCTGCACCCCACACGGCAATACAAGACTTGCCGCAAGCTCCCCTTCCTTGTACCTCAATGTAGAACTTCCTTGACAAAGATCCTTCAGATGACCGGGCCCTCTCTGGCCAATGCTACCACGCCCTCTCACAGACCCACAGCATCTTTCAACTTAAAACAGGCCTCAAAGCTCACCTCCTTGAGAGAGCCATATGTGGCTGCGGCTAACTCTGCTCACCCGGTTAATCTGCCCCCCCACTCCTCGACTCAGGGCCACACAAGGCTCCCCATATCTCACCAATAATCCCCGCCTGGGTATCCCAAGATTGCTGCCTAACTTCCTCAACAGTCACTAAGTTTGACTGGACTGCTCCTTTGATTTTTTTTTATGTATATTCTGCCTGTTACATGTATGTTCTCTACTGTATTTGTCTATCCTCCACCCTTGTAACCGACGTGGAGCCTTTGCAAAAGAGTCTGTGACTCAAAGGGTTGTAATTCTGATTGTTTCCAAATAAACAAATAAACAAAGAAATCCGTAGCTGTCCCAACAGAGCTCCATTGAGGTCGTTCACTCCCCCTGTCTCACTCACTCATTATGTTTCTCCTGGCTCTGCAGGCTGCCATTTTGTACTGGGCTTCTGCTTCTGTTGGCATTTTTTTCTGCCCACAAAGAAATCTGCAGCAGTCCCGACAGAGCGGTGTTGGACTCACTCACTCCCCCTGTCTCACTCGCTTGTTCTGTTTCTGCCAGCGCTGTAGGCTGCCCTTTTGTACTGGGCTCCTGCCTGCATTGCCACCCTTTTCTGCCCACAAAGAAATCTGCAGCAGTCATGATACAGCTCCGTTGAGCTCGCTCACTCACTCACTCCTCCCTCTCACTCATTCATTCTGTTTTTCCAGCCGCTGCAGGCTGCCCTTTTGTACTGGGCCCCTGTGTGCTGTGCTACCTTTTTCTGCCCACAAAGAAATCCACAGCAGTCTCAGCAGAGCTCCGTTGAGCTCACTCACTCCCCCTTCCTCATTCACTCATTCTGTGTTTCCCAATGCTGTAGGCTGCCCTTTTGTATTGGGTTCCTGCCTACGTTGGCGGCTTTCCCTGCTCACAAAGACATCTGCAGCAGTCCTGACACAGCTCCATTGAACTCGCTCACTCCCCCTGTCTTACTCACTCATTCCGTTTCTGCCAGCACTGCAGGCTGGCCTTTTGTACTGGGATCCTGCCTACATTGCCGCATTTTCCTGCCCACTAAAAAATCTGCAGCAGTCACAATAGAGCTCTGTTGAGCTAGCTCACTCCACCTCTGTCACTTGCTAGTTCTGTTTCTTCCACCGCTGCAAGCTGCCCTTTTTTACTTAGCCCCTGCATGCTTTGCTGCCTTTTTCTGCCCACAAAGAAATCCACAGCAGTCCCAACAGAGCTCCGTTGATCTCACACACTTTCCCTCCCTCGCTCGTTCTGTGTCTCCTGGAGCTACAAGCTGCCATTTTGTACTGGGTTCCTGCCTGCGTTGTCACCTTTTCCTGCTCCCAAAGAATTCTGCAGCAGTCCTCACAGAGCTCAGTTGAGCTCGGTCACTCCCCCCTCCAGTCGCTCGATGCTAATCTGTCCCAAACACTGATTTTCTACAGCGACTGCAGTATTCTGCGTCGGAAGCAAGGAAACACATTTCAGCCAGGATATGAAAAATGACAGCTGTACTGTTCATAAGGAGGTGTGAACAAATGCCAGTGTTGAAAATCTGGCATGAAAATATTACTAATTTGTAAACTTACAAGGGCGCATGCAATCTGCACAACACACACTCGTAACACAGTCATTTTATGGAGTTTCATCACTAAATTTTCAACATAGGCATTTTAGGACCTCCGCTCATTAACATGTCAGTGTGATTTTCTTAATATGTCCTGAACACTGATTTCCCACAGAGACTGCGGTATTGTGTGCTGGAAGAACGAAAACACATTTTGGCCAGGATGTGAAAAATGACAGCTGCACTGTTCATAAGGAGGTGTGGCAAAATGGCAATGCTGAAAATCTGGAGTGAAAATATTGCAAAGATATGAGCGTGCATGGAAACTGCGCAATGCACATTCGTAACAAACTCATTTTATGGACTTTTGTCGCCAGATTTTCAACATAGGCATTTTAGGACCTCTGCTAATGAACAGTGTCACTGTCATTTTCATACTGTGTCCCAAACATGGATTTCCCACAGCGACCACGCTATTCTGCACCGTAACTGCGAAAACACATTTTGGACAGGATGTGAAAAAAGACAGCTGTACTGTTCATAAGGAGGTGCAGAACAATGTTGAAAATCTGGAGTGAAAATATTATAAATTCGTGAACTTATGAGCATGTGTGCAAACTGTGCAATGCACGCTCGTAACACAGTCATTTTATGGAGCATCGTCACCTGGGGTGAAAATATTGCAAATTTGTGACGTTAGGAGCGTACATAGAAACTGCACAATGCACGCTCATAAAACAGTCAGTTTTGGGATTTTCCACCAAATTTGTAACATAGGCTTTTTGAGAGCCCACCTCATGAACACTGGCACTATCATTTCATTAATCGCTCCCGAATGGTGATTCTGTGCACTGACCACAATATCACCTTTCGGGACAGATGAACACCATGACAATGATAGAATTCATAAGGAGGGGGTCTCAAAAACCCCATGTTGAAAATTTGGTGCCAAGATTACAAAAAATGCCTGAGATATGCATCAAATTTGAAAAAAAAACTATTTATTCCATTATACAGCTTACCGACATTTCCTCAGTTCGCGGTCAGCTTTGAAGAGTGCAGTCATGTTCCCAGCCCACTGAAGATCATCGTGCTGGATTCCAGAGGTAAGTATGGGGTGAGTGGGGTGTGGATTAGCAGGGTGCACGGCATGTGGGTGCGGGTCATGGGAGGGGGGGGCCAGGAGACCGCCGAGGGACCGTTTCCTTCTTTACAGGTTAAAAAAAAAAATTACATCACGGGACCATTTTTTTATTTTACAGTGGAATGTGGCATGCTGTGGTGGGCTCCCAGTTTGCCAATGGAGTCTTCAGTTTGGGGGGGCAGCTGTAGCTGACGGGAGATTGGGCACCCCTGTCATCACACAAGAAAGGGGGGGCCGTGTTACATTATGCCGACAGGGACTGGCACCCCCATCGGCACACAACAAAGGGGGATTGACATGCTGATGGGGATTGGTCCCCTGTCAGCAGACAACATGGGGGGTGTGTGTTACATAATGCTGATGGGGAGTTGACTCCTCTGTCGGCAACATAAACAGCATGGCACTGAAGCCAATGAGGATTGGGACCCCCATTGGCAAACAAACATGGTGTGGGGGAGTTAATATTGTTTGCAAACATGGCGGCAAGCTGCCGCCATATTCACAAACAATATTAGTGCTTCCAAAGTTCTGCCCTGCAATGACTGGTCGCTCCCTCATTGCAGCAAATGGCTGTTGCTGCAATGATGAGGCAGCCCCTAATTGCAGTGGATAAAATGTTAGAAAGTTGTGGTACGCTGGCTGAACTAGTGTTAGCAGCAGCGTGCCATGGCATTGGGGGAAGCGGGCCAAGTCTTTACAGGCTGTGAGGGCATTGGCCACAACAGTGCCATGCCTCCACAATCTGCTTCTGGAGAAAGCTGCCACAATTTATTTCTTGCGCATGCACGCAATCAACATAGAAATCAGAATGTAGACCAACCCAGTTAGAGAGTGGCTGCGCTGCCACCTCCCATGCCAGCAGCCTGTGTTCGAGAATGGACAAGGGTCGCTCAGAGAGCTGGCCAGTTGAGGAAGTATTGAGCCTTTGACAGCAGCTCTCCTTCCTCAGGGGGAAGGGGACACAAGCTCTGCTGCAAATACTGCCACCTGATGGAGGCTGAGCAGCAGTGCAGCGGGACAACACAAAGAGTGGTCTGGAGCATATCCTGCTGTTGCACACTTCCCACACTCCAGCACCTTGGAGAAAACCAAGTGGAACTAGCATTTGTCAATGCCGAATGTTTGCTTGCTGGTATTGGCATTGGTAGTGTAGAAGTTACAGAGCTGCATAATAGGAATGGCAGCGAAGTATTGAACTGAAGCCAACCCCACCACCACTCTGCAGAGAGTGACAGACATTGGGGTGTGCCTTTGGGTTGTCAGGCATAATGACCATGTCATTTCACCACACCCTACCCTGCAGACACGTCACGGTGTGCCTTGGGGTCTTTGGCCCTTATGCGCACTCCATTCCATCAGGAAATACGGTGAGATGGGTGCGTATCAGTGGCGGAGCCAGAGGGGGCTGGGGGGCCGTCGCCCCTCCTGGCTGCCCCAGTGTTTGTAGTGGTACCCTGCCACCATCTTTATTAACTGTTTACTCCCCATTGTGAAGCCTGTCATTGACTGAATGGCCCTCTCTGGCTCCCAAACGATCCCAAACCTGGCTCCGCTACTGTGCGGTATAGGAGAATGAGGTGAAGTTTGGGCCTGAAGAGTCCGAGACACACCTTAATGCCTCTCACTGGCTGCAGGGTGTGGGTGGGGGTGGAATGGTATGAGCATGACAGTCAAGAATCCCAAGTCACAGCCCTGATACCTGTCATTCTCTACAGGGTGGGGCATTATGGTCGGAAACCCTAACGTCTGAGGCATTCGATGGTATTTTCACTCCAAATTTTCAACATGGTTTTTTTGTGACCCCTAACTCATGAACAGTGGCAGTATCAGTTTGTTAGCCAAAAAACTGCTTTTGCACAGCGACTATGGCATTTGGCACCACAGGTGCAAAAACACATTCCTAACAGGTTGTGAAAAATGACAGCGGTACTGTTCATGGGGAGGTGTAAAAAATGGCAATGTTGAAAATCTGCTGTGAAAATCTTTAAAAAACTGGTGAAGTCATGAGTGTGGGTAGAAACTGTGCAACTCACACCCGTAATGTAACTAGTTTGGGGATTATTTTACAGCAGATTGTTAACACAGGCATTTTGGGACCTCCAATCATGAACAGTGTCAGTGTGATTTTCTTTATCTGTCCCGAACAATGATTTCCCACAGTGACCACACATTTCTGTGCTGAAAGTGTGAAAACACATTTTGGCCATGTTGTGGAAAAGGACAGCTGTACTGTTCATAAGGAGGTGTGGAAAAATGCCACTGGTGAAAGTCTGGACTGAAAATATTACAAATTCATGAACTTACGAGGGTGTGTGGAAACTGCGCAATGCTCACTTGTAGCACAGTCATTTGATGGAGTTTTATCACCAAATTTTCAACATAGCCATTTTAAGACCTCTGCTCATGATGAACAGTGTCACTGTGATTTTCTTAATCTGTCCCAAACTTTGTTTTCGCACAACGACTGTACCATTGTGCGCTACATGTGCGGAAACACATTTTGGGTGAGATGTGAAAAATGGTAGCTGTACTGCCCATAAGGAAGTGCGGTAAAATGGCACTGTTGAAAATCTGGTGTGCAAATATTACAAATTCGCAAACTTGCTAGCATGCGTAGGAACTGCACAACGGGCGCTCCTAAAACAGTCATTTTGGGGAATTTTTTCACCAGATTTTCAACATAGCCATTTTAACACCTCTTCTCATGACCAGTGTCACTGCGATTTTCTTAACGTATCCCATATATTGATTTTGCACACCAATTGCGCCATTGTATGCTACCTGGGCAGAAACACACTGTGAGCGAGATGTGAAAAATGACAACTGTACTGCTCATAAGGAGGTGTGGTAAAATGGCAATGTTGAAAATCTGGAGTGAAAATATTGAAAATGTGCTAACTTACGAGCGTACGTAGGAACTCTGCAACACACGCTCGTAAAACAGTCATTTTTAGGAATCTTTTCACCTCAACTGGGATCTACCCCCAGACCACTGATATTGCACTTTCTGAACTATTTAGAGAGGCAGCATTCGCTGGCCAAGGTCAGAGAGATACCAGGACCTGCAGTGGGAAGGGAAGAGGTTTCGGGTGAGCCAGGATCTGCCTTTAATTGTCCGACAGTGTAGGCAAGCTTTTCATCCTCTGGTTTCCAAGATTATTGCTGCAGGTATTCGTTTTTGCATGATCTACCCAGTGAAATTACAAGTCATGGCTGCAGACTCCTGGATGTCCTTTGAAGATGCTGATGTGGCCAAAGATGAGCTCAAAGCTGCCCTACCAGACCTGTTTTGAGGCACTTGATGCAGCCTACCTTGGAACTGATTTTTCGAGAGGAAAGAAGACACACAGATGGTTTTAAGATATCAAGTCCTGCTGAGGTTATACTTTTAATAAGCTGAGCATATTTATCCTTCCTTTCAGCGAAGTAACCTCTGTTAAGGAGCTAATCTGGGTTTTCTCCCTGCTTTTACGGGGAAAGTTAATCATTTTGATTTGGAGCCTTGTTTGGTTGAGGGTTCCCCTTTACCGACTGATAATTTGCTTGGACTCTCGGTCTTTTCATTTAGAGGGACTGAACTGTTACTGTATTTGAGGTAGTGCCAAGGTTTTAAAACAGGTGCACTGCTTACATTTTAATCTCTATGGGGGGACATCTTAGGAGATGTTAGTTTTGTCTGGTTAATTACCATGTTTTATAGATCAAGTTAATTTGTCATTTTGTCCACTAGAGGGGAGCAGTGCTTTAGGTATTATGGGTAGAGTTCCCTTTCTTATGTAGCATTTTTTTTCTGTGCTTGGAGTTACAATATGGGGCAAAGAAGAGATCCCAGCCAGGTCTGGATAAGGAGGGGGAGTGCCCCCTGCCTCTTCCTGCCTCCGTGGTACAAATTGTGCTCTCCCCACAAGTGGGCATATGGTTATTAGATTTCAGAAGGAGTTTGTCTCTTCAAAAGGGTCAGAGGGGAGAGGAGGGATTAAAGGTAGTAGCAGAACGTTTATCGGGACAGGTTATGGGGGGAAGGTGGGGTTCAAGAGGGATAGAAGGGGGTTTAGGGGAGTTAGGTGTTTATATGGGCTAAGTGGGGTGGGGGTTGGGGATGGTACAGCAGTCATCAAGGGGCTATGAAGCTTGATACCTATTGTATTAATAAACGGATGTTTCACATATGTTCCTTTATTACTAACTTAGATGGTTAGCAATATTAATTTTGCAACCTGGAATGTGAAAGGGATAAGGAAAAAACCTAAACAATATCAGGTGTTGAAACACCTGAACCTGTTACGATCCCAGGTCACGTTTTTACAAGAATCCCATTTGTTAGATTCTGAAGCTCTGCATTTCAGGAGGCAACAGGTGGGGCAAGTTCTTGCTGCCCAGGGGTCTACCAACAGTTGTGGGGTCATGCTGGTCCTCAATAGATGTGCTCTCTTTATATCTACACACGTTATCAGGGATCCAGGCGGTAGATATATTCTAGTTCAAGGCACTCTTTGGTCCATGCCACTCTTACTATGTAGCATTTATGGGCCCAACATGGACAGTCCTAGCTTCTTTATGAAGCTTATTACCCTTATACTTCCTTTGCTTCCTATAACAGTAATAATGGGAGAGGATTTTAATCTCATATTGGACCCTAGCATGGATAGATCAGGTTTGGCACTGAGGGGACTTTCCCCTGGTCAGAGAGCGTTTCAGTATTTATTGCATCAATGTGGGTTATGTGAAATATGGTGTGTGTTACACCCCAATAGTAGGGAGTACACTTTTGTTTCACCAGTGTATGGGACACATTCCCGCATTGACTATCTACTAATATCCCAATCTCTCTTGTCAGGGGTCATGTCCGCCTCAATTCAACCAGGACCTACATCTGATCATTCCCTGGTGATATGTTGTTTGGCCTTTCTTAATATCCCTAAAAAAGAGACTCAGTGGAAATTGAATGAACAACTATTAAAGGATGCACAATTTTCTAAGCAAGTCAAAGAGCAGATAGACTTGTTCTTTTCAGTTAACTCAACAGAAGGCATGGCACCAGATATTCTATGGGGCACTTTTAAGGCCTACATGAGGGGGATTCTGATCAGCTTGGCAACAAAGAAAAAAAAGTCCCGGGAGGCTGAACTATTATCATTATTATCTCAGGTTCGGTCCCTAGAGGCTACCTTATCCCCTAGTACACCGGAAGAACACAGGCAGAAACTTCTGGTAGCTAAAGATAGGTACCTGGATCTGTTAAGGGAAAAGGCTGAGTTGGCCATTATCTGTACCAGAGCTAGCTACACTGACCAGGGAGAAAACTCTGGCCGCTTGTTAGCCTTAAGGATAAAACAGCAGGAATCAGCAAGATTTATTCCACCTGTGAGGGCTCAATTGGATGGATCCCTGAGGTCGTCCCCTTCAGAGATTGTGCAGGAATTTGCGTAGTACTATGAGCAGCTATGTAAGGATATGGAGAACCCCCCCCCCGATGGAGGCATTAGAGTGCTATCTTCGGGAGTCTCATCTCCCTTCTTTGTCCGACTCACAGAAGAAAGTTCTGTCCTCCCCTATACCCTTAGAGGAAATAACCAAGGTTATCAAAACCTTGCCTTTGGATAGAGTCCCGGGACCTGATGGGTTCTCCTCCCTATTCTATAAGGTATTCTTGGAACAATTAGCACCAGTACTTCACCAGTCGTTCCTCCATATCCTTTCCGGGGGGGGTGATGGTGGACTCTCATATGTTTGAAGCCTTGATAGTTCTCCTCCCTAAACCTGATAATGATCCTGAGCTAGTACAGAGTTATAGACTCATATCTCTTTTCAATCAGGATATCAAAATCCTGTCAAAGATAGTGGCTGATAGGATTACCTTAGTTCTCCCGGATTTGATTGGCATGTCTCAGGTTGGATTTATGAAGGGACAATCATCATCAGGCCACTTACGTACCCTTTCACACATCTTCTCAGAGTCCAGGTATGCCACTTTTCCAGTTGTTTTGGTGTCCCTGGATGCCAAGAAGGCATTTGACCATGTGAACTGGAATTTTCTATTTCAGAATCTCAAGGCATTTGCTTTTCCCCCCATATTCATAGACAGGATTCATGCCCTTTATCAGACCTCCTCAGACAGGATTTCAGGTAACGGGGGCATTCTCAAAGCCTTTCCATTTACATTCAGGGACAAGGCAAGGTTGTCCCCTTTCTCCCTTGTTATTTAATATATATCTGGAACCACTAATTCAAAATATTTTAGATAACCCGAAAATACAAGGTATACCGATACGTAACAGTGTGGTAAAGATTACGGCATATGCTGATGATCTTCTTCTTCATTTGTCCCACCCTGCTACGTCTATCCCAGCCATGCTAACTGAGATTGTGAAATTTAGTTCCTTTTTGAATTACAAATTGAATTCTAATAAATTGTCCATTTTTCCCCTTAATTATAAAGTTTTCAAACATGACCTTGCCCCTTTTGGGTTGTCTTGGTCACCGGGATTCCTCAAATACTTGAGCATTAGATTTACATGTAATCCATTCATGTGGTTCAAAGAAAACCTGGAACTCCTCTCCCAGGTGATCATCCAGGATCTTGATAGATGGTCGAAGCTTCCTATTTCATTATGGGGCCATATTAATATAATTAAAATGAATGTATTTCCTAGTCTCTTCTACCCTTTATCCCACTTAAGTTCATTTATTCCACTATCCTGGTTTCAGAAAATGCACGGACTCTTCTCTAACTTCATCTGGTCCAACGAACACTCCAGATTGGCATACCACAAATTGGCGGCCCAAAACTTGGATGGGGGGTTGCGTATGCCTCATCTGGCAATTTATTATTGGGCTAGCCATCTATCAAAATGCCTTAAGTGGGTGTACCCGAGGCCAGATAATTTGAGGCTGGTCTGGCTTAACATTGAGCTCAATTCTATCTAGTCAGTGAATTTGGACCCCCTAACTCTGTTTTATGTCAAGTCCTCCTCTCTGCAAGAAACCCATAAATGTCCAGCTCTTAGGATTTCCTTAAAAGTGCATGCACAATTGTCTTTGCATTACAATCTGCACCTGGATCTGTCTCAATCCATATGGGATTCTCCGTCCTTCACTATAAACAAGCAGCGGATCCTCCTATGTGGTTGCCACAATTAGGGGAAGGAATAGTATCTACCTTCATTGATGACGAGGGAGCTTGGCTCCCAGCAATTAATATTATCAGGAAATTTAACATCCCAGTGGTCCATCACTTCAAGATCCTCCAGTTAAGGCACCTCCTCATAACCTTGTTGGTAGTACACCTCCCCGGCCTCCGGTATTTTCTTTCATACCTGAGCTTTCCTCCCTGTAAGGACCCTCCAAGGCAGTTTCAAAGATGTATCAAACCCTGTTTCAGTGGCGGTATGGTGGTACATATGGTCCTACTAATTACTGGGCTTCTATCTTTCCCCAGCATACCTTTGATTGGTCTGCATTATGACAGTATTGCCACACGTATGTGTCCTAAGACAAATTACGTCTCATGCAATATCACATCTTGCATAACCTGTATTACACTCCAGTAAAGCTAGCTAAATGGGGTCTTCTTGAATCAGGGCGGTGCACCAGATGTTTTAAGGAAGAAGGAACTTTTCTACATATATTTTGGTCATGTCCCAAAATAATTCCATTATGGAATTCAGTTAAAGCTAAATTGGACCCTTATTGGGTTTGCAGGATAGCTTCACTCCTGAAATTTGCCTGTTGGGAGATTTGTCTCCTATAGATACTAAAGCTCTGAGATTTCACATGTCTATGATAACATTATATGTTAAAAAAGTTATACTTAAGCATTGGAAGACTGTTGTTAGTCCATCATATCAAGAACGGGCCCATGAAATCCTTGCTAATCTCCGTTCTGAGAAAGCTATTGCCAATCTCTTTAACAGGCAACAGAGTTACAAGCGTATATGAGATCCCTTTCACACTCTACTTAATGCTGGTATGAATAAGGGAGATACAGACAATTGTGTGTCTTAGTCCAACCATAGCTCATGTAATAAGATACTATAGTACAATATTTCAGAATGCTGCTGTACTTAGTGGGTAGGGGGTGGGGGCAGAGGATACCATGTATTGTTATTTTGCTGTGAAATTTTCCTATGTCTTACCCCTGTATTGTGAAAAATTTGTTAACAAGGTTTGAATTGAAAAAAAAATAAAAGAACCAATTCTGCTTGTTAGAAACTAATCCAAGCACAAGTCTTTTGTTCTCTTCTTTTTTAACAAACTGGCTTCTGTTGATTCTGTACTCCTATTTAGCCACAGACAGTTCAGCAGAGCAGTTGGATTTTGTCTGATAACACATGCAATATTTGGAGTAGCTTAAAAGTAGTTTTCTCATTATAAGCAAGAATCTCCCTAAGGTTGTGGCGGGGCAGAGAAATTTGTCTAGGTAGTTGAATTCCATAAGCATAATAACAGCTGTAAAGGGTGAATGTACACTCGTGTTGGCCCAGCATGGGGCAACTCTATGTATACTATCTATGAATCTTTAAACCTTAAAATTGACCCAGTGCAGGATTTTCAATAGCTGTTCTCCAGAAAATCAATGGAGTCTACTCAATTGTAATCCTCTTGCAGACCCACCAATAAATGTTGCACTCTTGAACATCATTTCTATGCTTTCCAGCCACGCTTTTAGATATTTAATCATGCTGGACATGTTTGCTGAATCAACCATGTGTTTTTCAGTATTCCTCTACCACTGTTTCTCTCCTTGTATTCAGTCTTTCTACAGATTGTTTTGCAGTTACTAGATGTTTAGAGAAATCGTCAAATTTGTTCTCCAACTTTTGTCTCAATTTCCATAAAACCTGTAAGAAGTTGTTTTTATCTTCTGGAGTTCAGCTAATGAGGAAGGCACTGGTGGTGGTACGTGTTGTAGTTCTGAGTTTGTTGATCCCACCTGCCCAGACTTTGGCCTCTATGATGCTCATAGATGGACCATTTTGCTCTAAACTCAAATGTACAAGGGGCACTCACTCAGAAGTCAATTTGGTAAGGTAGTGACATAAAATTAAATTCAACTCATTTGCTGAAATCTGAGATTTTAATGTTGATAAATTTGCCCACAGCCAGAACTCTCAAGAACCCATCAACAGGGGCCCACAGTTAGCTCTGCAACCTTGTAAAATAAGGTTTCTTGAGTATTATATCAGTATACAATGGAGTACTAGATAGGGAAGGGGATATGGCACTACAGTCTGTACAGTGGCCACTTGTTTAAGTCCTCTGCCAGACACTATTGCCACTTGATAAAGCCATATATGATGTTAGCTCAGATGATCAGCTTCAGTCAAATTTTCCCCTGACATGTTTGATGAGAAAAAAAAGTGAGAAATGCTGAAGAACTTGAAGAGGACAAGGATTCCTGTTCTTCTACTGTTGCCTCAGTTGTTACCCTTGTTGACTGCTCACATAATAACTGTGTAAATGGACCTTAGAATCGAGGAAATGCAATGTTATAACATTATATCCTAGCCACAACATTGGAATCTTGGCTTAAACACAACTGAACATTTTTCCTTCCACATGGTACAATTCTTAATATGCAATGATGTGTCCAATTCCAAAAACTGCAGCGGAAATAGAAAGTTGGAGTAATGCGTATCAGGGACCTTCCATTTCATCTGCCCTAAACAGAGCCAAATGCAGGACATCTCCTAATACTGCAACAGCAGTTTAGCTGGCCCAGTTGAAACTCAACTGGGCCAGCTTAGCTACTTACTGCTTAGCTGGCCCAGTGGCATGGAGGGCTGAGGCGCTGGTTTCCTCACCTCCTGTCACCCAGGTTCAGGAATCAAGGTGAGTCACCTGCGGGATGGCTGGAAGAGATAGGGAGGATTGAGCCTTCCAAGGCCAGCTCTCCTCCCTTGGGTGGGGGGTAGGTGCATTCCACTCAGTGACTGCCACCTGGAGAATTCTGGGCAGCAGCACAGCAGGGCAAAAAAGAAAGGGATCCCATGAGCTGGACACTAGGGGGTGGGTGTCTCTGTGGTGATGACAGAATGTGCAATGCAAGTACTGTGGGCCCTACAGGAGAAAAACTATGAAAAATACCCTTGACTGCAACTGGATGATGAGCCGTTCCCCCACAGGCCCCACACCAACAACTGTGCAGCTCCAGCCATCCTGTGGTAGAGAACTGATGGAGCATGAAGGTAGGTGTATGGGCCTGGATTGGGGAAGTTCACATTTGGTTTAGTCTGCATCTCATTGTAAAGAAATCTGCTCCACACCAGGACAGAACTGGGCTCACAAGCAACAACAACAATGGTACTAGGAAAATAAAAAAAAGGACCATGCAGTGAACTGTGGTGCTCACTGGCAACAGGACAATGCAAGGAATAGAAAATCTGGGCACATACCTATAGACAACAGAAGGGAGCAATTACTCCAGACTGATGCAAAGATAACGTAATCGGTATCAGGATGTGGTAGTGTGTAGACAGACAGACCAACGCTCCATGCATTAGCACTTTTTTAACAGACCTGTGGTGCCCCGTGGAGTACAATTCTACATAGTGTGCTATGAAAGAGATAGTACAAAGTGCAAGAGCGAGTAACAAATAAAAGTGCCAAATGAATATAAAAAGTGTAAACCACATTTAGAGTGCATTAAAAAGCAGTCATGATACTCCTCACAGAGGAGCCAATAAATCGAGGCAAGGAGTACAGTATTGATAGCAGGATTGCTCTCCGATTCCTCTGAAATCCTCCACTCAGATCTGAAAAAAAATACATACATGTATCAGGAAATTGATACCTCTGCAAAAAAACCTAGTTGCTGAACTTTTTTCATATCATAATGGCAATGTCAAATGCCAAATGTCTATGTTGATTTCAGCAAGGCCTTTGACTCTGTGCCCCACAAAATGTTGATCAGGAAGTTGGTGGATCTTGGGGTTGGGGAAAAGATAGCCAGATGGGTGGAAAAGTGGCTGAGGGATAGAACCCAGAGGGTGGTTGTGGGAGGGGGGGGGAGTTATCTGGTAACAGAGAGGTAACCTGTGGGGTCCCACAGGGCTCTGTGCTGGGGCCCGTGTTGTTCAACATCGTCATCAATGACATTGGGGATGGCATTAAGGGCAAAATGTGTCTATTCGTGGATGACACCAAGCTCTGCAGGAGAGTAGACACAGCTGAAAGGATACAGGAACTACAGGAAGATCTGACTAAGCTGGGGAAGTGGTCCAGGATCTGGCAGCTTGGCTTCAATGCCAAGAAATGCAAAGTTATGCATATTGGAGCCAAGAATCCCAGGACAGAGTACTACCTGGATGAAGTCTGAGTATCTGCATCGGAGGAGGAGAAGGACCTGGAAGTGATGACCACTAGTGACCCGAAACACTCCACGCAGTGCAAAAAAGCAGCATCAAAGGCAAACAAGATGCTGAAATGCATATCTGGGGGATCACTAGTAAGAGAGAGGAGGTTGTACTGCCCTTGTACAGGTCACTGGTAAGGCTGCATCTAGAGTATGGAGTTCAGTACTGGTGCTCACACCTCAAAAAGGACATTAACCTGCTGGAGAAGGTCCAGAGGAGGGCTACACAGATGATAGTGGGTCAGCAGGGTAACGCATACAAGGAAAGGTTGAGGGCACAGAACATGTACTCCTTGGAAGACGGGGGGAGAGAAAGAGAGAGAGAGAGAGGGGACATGATTGGGACCTTCAAGTACTTGAAAAGGATAAATAAGGTTGATAAGGAGAGCCTCTTTCAGCTGAGTGGCAACCATAACACTAGGGTGCACAGTCTTAAGTCAGAGGGTGGGAGGTTTAGGAGGGAGGTCATGAAGCACTTCTTCACAGAGAGGGTGGTGGGCACTTGGAATGCACTGCCGGAAGACATCATCTCATTGAAGACAGTGGGCAGCTTTAAGAGAGGCTGAGACAGGCATAGGGGGAAAGTAAGGATCATCGGTAGGGAGGATGGTAGGAGTGGGGAGTGAGAGCAGGGACATTAGCTCAAGCTGTGAACCCTCTAGTATGAGCAGACTTGATAGACCAAATGGTCTTCTTCTGCTGGCTTCTTTGTATGTTCGTATGTATGTAAAACAATTGTGGTGCTAGGTATCAAATAATTGCACCAGATTTCCTCAACTGGCAGCATAGTAAAAACTCTAACCCATTTTAAATTACAATAAAGTAGTCAATCATCCCTAGGGAAAAAAAGGTCCTGGTTACAGGAAAGGGGCAATTTGTATCATATCATTAAGGCCAGGAGAGAGAGTGGCCTTGAAGTGAATTTCCTCTGAAGGCCAACATGACATCCAAATTACCACCGCTTGGTCACACTAAAACCTTTTCAATGCCCACAAATCTCCACATATGTTGTTGTGGATTATCCATACATGCAGGGACAAGGCCAAATCTAATGACCCATTTTGAAGTGCCCTTACAGTATGTGGTCTACCATTCTCTTTAACTTTTTTCGTGGTTTTACCTACATAATCAGACCTGTAGCTGGAATGTACCAGATACATAACACGTATAGAAAAAATTCCCTCATGAAAAAAAAGCATTACATTCCAACACAAACCTACAGAGCCCCAGTAAAAAAACAGCCATGGCAACATTTCTCACCTGCCTCTGATTAAGATAATATTCCACTGCACACAGTCCCTTATCATGGGGAAGTGTGAATTCTTGATGCGGAGTATCTTGTAACATCTGCAAGATCTCAAGCACTTGAATATTGTCTTAATCAGAGGCTTGAGGGAGGATATACTTCCATAACTGAATTTCAACTGGGGCTCTCCAAGTATGTGCTGAAGTGTAATGCTTTAATGGGGGATTTTCTTTCTACAGGTGAGTGTGATAGCAATAGGGTCAACATTTTCTCCCCAAGTTCTCAAACCTATATCTGACTTTGTGGGAAGAGATGGTAGTTTACAATTATGTCAGTTTGTACCCATCAGGTCTGGCAGTGGCGGAGTTGAGATGGTGCTGCTGCTGTGCTTCAGTCCTCCCAGCCAGGGGAGGGAGGTGCCTAGGTGCTACTGTCATAGTGACCTCTGCAATGGTTTGAGGGAGCTTGTCACCCCAACAGGGCATCACTATGTGCACGTGAAGGCAGTGCCAGGGCACCTGGTTGTGGGGGGGGAGAAAAGTAGTAAAACCCATGTCTCCCTACTGCTGATCATGATGGCCTCTGGTACTCATGGTCTCTGCACCGTGCTGATCTCCACCAGCTGGACAGAGGGGAGTGGCTGACAGGGCTGGGTGTGGCTGTTACCAAAGACCTAAAGGGGGAGCAATGTGGTGTCATGGGAGCATAAACCTGTATAAACAAGCATTTGTCAATGCCGAATGTTTGCTTGCTGGCATTGGCAGTGGTAATGTAGAAGTTACAGAGCTGCATAATAGGAATGGCAGTGAAGTACTGAACTGAAGCCAACCCCACCACCACCCTGCAGAGAGTGACAGGCATTGGGGTGTGCATTTGGGTCATCAGGCATAACGGCCTCGCTATTTCACCACACCCCACCCTGCAGACACTGACAAGTGTCACGGTGTTCCTTGGGGTCTTTGGCCCTTATGCGCACCCCATTTCATTAGGAAATGCGGGTGAGATGGGTGCGATATAGGAGAATGGGGTGAACTTTGGGGCTGAAGAGTCCAAGGCATACCTCGATGCCTCTCACTGGCTGCAGGGTGTGGAATGGTATGAGCATTACAGGCAAGAATCCCAAGTCACACCCCTGATGCCTGTCATTCTCTACAGGGTTGGGCGTTATGGTTGGAAACCCTAACCTCAGGCATTCTGCTGGTATTTTCACCCAAATGTTCAACGTGTTTTTTTGTGACCCCACCTCATGAACAGGGGGAATATCAGTTTGTTAGCCGAAAGCTGCTTATGCACAGCGACTACGGCATTTAGCACCACAGGTGCAAAAACATTCCGAACAGGATGTAAAAAATGACAGCTGTACTGTTCATGGGGAGGTGTAAAAAATGGCAATGTTGCAAATCTGCAGTAAAAATATTTAAAAAAATGGTGAAGTCATGAGCGTACATAGAAACTGTGCAACGCACACCAGTAATATAATTAGGTTGGGGATATTTTACAGCAGATTGTCAACTCAGGCATTTTGGTGCCTCCGATCATGAACAGTGTCACTGTGATTTTCTTTATCTGTGCCGAACAATGATTTCCCACACGCTTACTTATGCATCTCAGCGTTGAAAGTGTGAAAACACACTTCAGCCATGTTGTGAAAATGACAGCTGTACTGTTCATAAGGAAGGGTGAAAAAATGCCACTGGTGAAAATCTGGACTGAAAATATTACAAAGTCATGAACTTACGAGTTTGCGTGGAAACTGCGCATTGCTCACTCGTAACACAGTCATTTTATGGACTTTTGTCACCAAATTTTCAACATAGCCATTTTAAGACCTCTGCTCATGAACAGTGTCACTGATTTTCTTAATGTGTCCCATACATTGATTTTGCAAATACTGCGCCATTGTGCACTACATGGGTGGAAACACATTTTGGGCAAGATGTGAAAAATGACAGCTATACTGCTCATAAGGAGGTGTGGTAAATGGCAATGTTAAAAATCTGGAGGAAAATATTGAAAATTCGTGAACTTACGAAAAGGAGGAACTCTAAATGCACCCTGTAAACAGTCATTTTAGGAATTTTTCACCAAATTTTCAACATAGCCATTTTAAGACCTTTGCTCATGAACAGTGTCACTGTGACTTTCTTAATTTGTCCCAGACATTGATTTCAAGACAATCGACTGTGCCATTGTGCACTACATGGGCGGAAACACATTTTGGGTGAGATGTGAAAATGACAGCTACACTACTCATAAGAAGGTGGTAAATGGCAATGTTGGAAATCTCGAAAGTGAAAATATTGAAAATTGTGAACTTCACGAGTGTGCGAGGAACCAAGTAATGCACCTCAGAAAACAGTCATTTTTAGGAATTTTTTCACCAAATTTTCAACATAGCCATTTTAAGACCTCTGCTCATGAACAGTGTCACTGTGATTTTCTTAATTTGTCCTGCAGACATTGATTTCGCAGACAACGACCGCGCCATTCTGTGCTACATGGGTGGAAACACATTTTAGGTGAGATGTGAAAATGACAGCTGTACTACCCATAAGAAGGTGTGGTAAAATGGCAATGTTGAAAATCTGGAGTGAAAATATTGAAATTATCGAACTTACGTAGCCCGCGAGGAACTGCGCAACGCATCTTTCGTGAAACAGTCATTTATTGATGATAATTTTCAACATGGGGTTTTGGACCCCCTTCATGAATGATGTCACCGTCGTGGTGGTATTCAGGCCCGAAGGTGATTTCACCGTCACTGCGGAAATCACCCTTCGGCCCAATAACGCCATGACAGTGACATAAATCATGGAAAAGGGGTCCCAAAACCCATGTTGAAAATTTGGTAAAATTCCCAAAATGCCCGAGATATGCACAGTTGAAACCCCCATGTAACCCATTATACAGCTTACCGGCATTTCCTCAGTTCAGCGTCGGCTTTGAAAAGTGCAGACATGTTCCCGGTCCATCAAGATCATCGCTACCGACCTGAGGAGTGGGGTGGGGGTGTGGGGAGGCTGGGTGCGAGGGTGGTGCGGGTTGTGGGAGGGGTTGGGAGACGCTACCGCTGACAGTTTTTATTTACAGGGTTAAAACAAAAAAGACGCTAGGACGTTTGCCATGCTGGGGTGGGCTCCCAGCATGGCACAAGGACTTGGGGGCGTTCAGCTGATGGGGGATTGGGCACCCCATCGGCAAAAAAAATATGTGGATTGTTTGCCACGCCTGGGGTGGGCCCCAGCCGGCACAAGGACTTGGTGAAGTGACGACGGGGATTGGGCACCCCACCGGCAAAATAAAAAACAAAAAATCATGGCACCGCTTGCCATGCTGGGGTGGGCTCCCAGCGCGGCACATGGACTTGGGGCGCGCTCAGCCGACGGGGATTGGGCACCCGCCGCCAAGGATTAGATGCTTGCCACGCTGGGGTGGGCTCCCGCCGCGGGCACCTACAACTGGGGGTGGGGACGCAGCTCAGCCGACGGGATTGGGCACCCTGTCGGCTATACAGTACGGGGTGCGCACGCCTGTCCAGGTGAGCTGTGAGCAGCCGGATATCTTATCGGTGCTCACTCAAGCATAGCTCCTTTTCAACTGGGAGGTTACCTGCATTTTGGAGCGGTCATAGACAGCTCCAAAATGCATTGGCTTACAGGGGCCGCGCCTGCCAGCCCACTGACTGAATTGGAGGAGGAGGTGACACACCTCCGAAATCTCCGATGAAGGCACTATGTTTCTTGCACATGCGTGCAAGCAAACATAAAAAGGGTCATATTGTGAGGTTTCAGTGAGAGGACAGTGAAGATAATCTGTTCAGGCTGCCCAACCCCCATGAGATGGCTCTCTTATACAGTAGACAACACCCCTCAGATGTCCTGTTAACTTACTATAAATCACTGGGGCTAGCTAGAGTGATTTATAATGTTTTATGTTTCATTTTCATTTGGCAAAAACTAACGTATTCCCCTTTACCTATCATTAATATGAAAGTCCACTTTAATGCTCCCACTCAAGATGACTGTTATATACATTATAAGATGTACTGTGGTTCTGAGTGCTAATTGGCTCAAATTATGTGAGTAGTTTATGATGTTTTTTCTGCACAGGGAAGAAATTGTCTTATAGGATAGAGCTAAAGGAGCTGTGAGCCCTGATCCTCTTCACAGATTGGCTTAGTATGCTTGTTACTGGGTACTTTATGTCAGCAGCACTGGTACATTGAGTAAATGCTGGAGGGTTCCCATGTTTTTTTATCCTTTGAACTCTGTCTCTTCACAGTTGTCTCAAGCCTAGTACTACTGATGTCACGATCGTGCAAAATGGAATATCTCTACAGACCTGTTTCTCTATCAAGGTCTCCAAATTTCTCAACAAAAACCAGATGTTTCTGCACTGTAGTTTTGCACTCTGTAATGGAACTTGTGCTCCGGTAGGTGCCTGTCAGTGCAAGAGTGTATGCAGGAAAATTTTCTAAGTCAGTTCATGTATGTGAGATCGTGTGTGTGCGTGCATGCATGTGTGTGTGTATTTATATATACATTATCCATGTATTATGGATGATAAAAACCATATAAGAAGAAATCCTAATCCAAAATAGGTGTCATTGAGTTCTTAAAACAGAAAAATATTTCTGGCTTAAAGCTGGAGTTCAAACTTTTTATGGCCTCCATATCCAGACAAAAAAAATATTTTAAACCTCCTGGTGTAACAAAATGCCCCCTTCCTACCCCTCCTTGCACCTGCTCAGCCTCCTCTCGCAATTGCCACCCAGATTCCCTAGCTTTGATTAACATCTGGGTGTGAAATTCTTAGATACATGTGAGAGTGCTGTAAAATAGGCTTGTTGCACCTACTCTGCTGTGGTACAACTTAACAATAGAAACATAGAACGTTCATATTTCTGTTCCAGATTTCTGCAGGTACTGTCAGGGACAGCACCTATTAACCATGTGAGGAGTCTCAGAAGCACCATTATAGAGCAATATATAATGTACTCAGTGCATGTCATAATGAAGCAATACACAGCACAATCTCAGATGTGATAGGCTCCTCATAATAACTATGAAGTGCATTCCTGCTGTCTACTGGTTCTTTCTAACTCAACTGTACAGAATCCTCCAAACCCTGATCCATAAGATCCCTTTCCCTGTTATACACTGGACCCCAAGCATCCAAAACAACCCATTCAACCTCAGATTGGCTGCAACACTTTACCATTACAAACTCAATCAATGACTTCCCTCATTTCCAGCGGTTCCCTAACTGCCTCCTTCACCTATCTCTGCACCTCCTCACTCCTCCTCACCCCCCTCACCTTGCACTCCTGTGAGCAGTCATTAGTGGTGACTGCCTGATTTTATCAGGTAGTTTCTTTATACAGCCTTTCTCGCATCCTAGCCTAGTAATGTCTGAGCAATAGGGCAGGTGATTTCTGGGCATTGCTGGAATTGCCACAGTTTTTTTCTGAAATTGCTTACAGTTGAATAGCATGTCCCACATTGTAATTTTGAATCAAATTTCTTCCAAAATGCAGCTTTTTACTATATTGTCAATGGGTTCTATGCATGAATGGGTGGAGTGGCTATGCGCTGCACATATATGGCATGTAACCACTCCACACTCACTGCGCCGTTGGTGCAGGATGCATGATATGGGGAGTACAGCCCTTACATGCCTGATCCCTGGTGGAGCGGGCTGGACAGCAACACACTGGGGTGGGTGGGGCATGCCAACACTACACGCCATGAACAATGGCATGTAGTGTGACCTGCAAGAGGGGTGGCAGTGCAGTGGATACACCTGAGGGGATCCTTCTGTTACCATGGTACATGGCCAGACCCGCTCACCCAGAGAGACCCCCCCCCCGGTCCCAGCAGCATGTGGGCAGCAACCTCCAAACACACTGTACACCCCCATCCCTGCAGAATCTATCCCTAGGTAGGCAACCAGTCCAGCCCTGGTCAGCACGGCTGCAGTAGGCACCCCCCAGCACACATCTGCCTAGTCCTTGCAACAGGCATAGTCCCCCACCCACATGATGGACAGCCCTGTCTGCATTGTAGTACATGCCCCTCACTACACAGGTGTACCCTTGCCCCAATCCAAATCCCCTGCTATGGCACAGAAGTACAGTGCCCCCCACCCAGCTGTGGCACTGGCAACCCCCAAACCAATGCCCTGTACCATTCTGCTGGCACCACAGCTTGAGACAGCCAGCAGCACAGCCCTCCACACACCTCCACGGCCCTGGCTGTCTGACAGGTGCTGGGAGCATGCCACCTGTACATAGGTGGCATGCTCCCGGCTACTGTCAGATGGCCAGTGGCCATGGAGATGTGCAGAGAGCTGTGCCACTGACCATCTTGATTTTCAGCACTGGCAGGATGGTACAGGGCACTGGGTGGAGGTTGCCGGTGCTGCAGCTTGGTGGGGTACACTGTTGCAAGGGGGCTGGTACAGAGTCATGGTGTACTAGGCATCCCTGTGTGGGGGTGGCTTGACTTCTGCTGCCTGGTACTGATGCCCTCTACTGGGAGGCCATAAGGAGATGACATAGCCATCAGGGGGCTATTGGTGTTGCAGGTGCTGCTGTGGATAAGGCTAGCCACTGGAGCTGTTGGCATGAGGGTGCAGGTTCCATGCACCTGTTGGTACTGTTCACGCACCTGGACCTGTGCCTGCCCGCCTAAGAGATCCATTGTGGGACCCATGCCGGGCATCTCACTGGATGCCCTACTGGGTCCGTGGCTCCACCCCCAGCCGCACTGTGGAGTACTGCGTGCCGGAAGGTGGGGCCATGGACTGGTGGCAGCCAATGGTGAATGCTGGCCATGTGCACTTTCCCACAGGTGTGGTGCTACGCGGGCAGGATATGCACCTTTGGCGTGTAATTCCCACCTGAAAGTGCATAGGGCCCAACAAAACAATGTCATCTTCTATATCAAAACTTACTTTTGATGCAGATCTTCATATTTTATAAGCTATTGCATTTCAAATATTCAGAGATGTGATAATATACTAATAGATACATCTGGTCTCTAATGTCAGCTAAAACTCAAGGCCGCTGGTATTTTAATTGCCAAAATACTTTGATGTCTGTGCTCCATTAAGGTGACTAGGAAAGATTTCACATCATTTTAGTTCTGCTGTTTCTGTTCTGATAGCATTCGGCTAGTCTGGCTTTCTGCTTTAATACAACCATTCATTTATTTAGTAAAGTTTATTTTTCCTAGTGAAACCAGAAATAAAACCTTAAACTGTGTGGACCACATCAGAAGCAATGTGGATTCACATTTTTCAACACCTGGATTTTCAGTGTCTCTCTCCCAGAACTTAACATATTTAAATGTGTGTGTAAATGTTTTTAATGCCCATAGTAATTCATCTTTAATTGGACTGTGGTAACCTTATCATTGGGTTTCTATGCCCTGTGGCACTATGTATGATTATTCTGCAGTAGTATACTGACTAATTGTAAGAAATCTGTGGTAGCTCAAGAAACATCCAAGCTGTGTATATTTTTAAATTATAAATCACTGAGTGGATTTCAGCCAGTCAGCACATGCAGCCGCTGTATCTCTTATCTTGTGTATGGTGTGGTCTCATGCAGGAGTGGTACTGGAGAGAGTCCCATTTCAGGAATATGGGCGAGGACGGCATAAACAAATATTTGAAAAAAACTGTAAATCTATTATAAATCATTCTAAGTAAACGCACATGATTTATAATAACTTAATAAGACCTCTGGGAGGTGTCTCTTATTGTATAAGAGACTCCTCTTGTGAGGTTTGGGCAGACAAAATCACTCAGCTTTGCTTCGCCGTCCTCTCACCCAAACCTCATGCTCTGTGTCTCTTATACTGTAAAAAACATTCCTCGGAGACCTTATTAACTTATAAAGGAAATCTGCAAAATTTAATATTCAGAAATCAGAGAGCCTACTAATAAGCCAAGTTAGTTAGCCTAAGTCTGATATGCTAAAGTACTTATCATATTATCACCTTACCTTAATAACACCTTATTACAGTACACACCTGAATCAAAAGCCTGTATTAGCATGTTGCTAACAGATGCCTTAACACACATTAATCTCAAAACCTTTTTAGGTAACACTTTAAGTGTCACTAACTACTCTGTAACTACTGTATAACTTCACTGTAACTGCACAGTAATGGTTATTAACCAGTACATTCCTGAGCAGCTAGATTACAGACATAGATCATCATCTAAAGAGTTGTCAGTCAGTACATTTAAAGAGCTAGTGGAACCAAAACAGACAGTCAGGAACATGATGCAAATTTTAAGAAGTAGTCAGTTGTCACTTTTTTTTCAAGTATTTATCCTTTTTACTTTTGCTCATTACAAAGTTTTGTAGTGTTACTAGTGCCGGCTGTGTGAACAGCTCTCAGACTGTCGGCTGATGTATCTCTCTTCATCTCCCACTACATCATCAGCATTGTGACCTCACTGACAGTGACATCACAGGTGACTGATCTGTCAACTACTGAGTGACTGTTCCTAAGCATCAGTGATGTCACAGGCAGCGAGGTCACAATGCTTACTATGTAATGGGGAAAAGCTAAATATGTCAGCTGCTGGGCAGAGTGATGTTCCACATATCACACCTACTAACATCAGGTGAATAACCTTCTAAGTAACCAAAGGGAAAAGAAAAGTACCATAGATATAAAAGGTAGTGGTTGACTGCTTTTAAAAATGAATACTGGTTTTAGACCTTACGCTAGCTCTTTAACACTAGCAGATGGATGTTACATTGTAATCATATTTTAATTACCATTCTGACTACACATTAAGTTGCTCTAAGTCTATGTGATTACCTTTTAAACAAACTCTAGTCAGAGCTGATATGACTGCTCAGAGCTTTTAGGAGTGCCAGAGTTTGCCGTGCCAAGGACTGCAGCATGACAAAACTGCACATGTGTGATACTCCCGCATGTGCAGTTTGAGTAAATAGCCATCCCGGGCATGGCACCCATCACTTTAATAGCTGTGGAAGAAAAACTAGTGCACACAAAGGGGATGTGTTTATGCAGCCCCTCAGAGGGGAAGGACCGCGTAAACAGAATGAGTGGACATTAACCAGAGCATTGTTGAAGTACACTGGACAGTGGTCCAGTCAAGTGCTTCCACAGTGCTCTTTTACAGATGATGGAATAATGTCCATGGAGCTCTGTCCCCGCAGCTGTAAAAATGTCAGACATAGATTGTTGAAAAAATGCACAAGATCTGCATTCATATGTAGTTACACTTTTCAGAACAAATTTAATAATGCCAAAAGTAATAACATAATAGTTATACAATGGATTTGCTGTTGTAATTTGCTATAGCTGTTACATGCCTTGTTGCTCTTTTAAGAATAATAGGGCCTATTCACAAATGGATGGGGTGGCTATGCACCATGTAAGTCGGGCACATAGCCATTGTGCAGCTGCCCATGCCCACTGCACCACCTCTACCGCATGCAGGAACAGGATGCCTCCCCATGCACCCAATTCCTAGGCTGATCATGGAGCTCCTTGCGGGGAGGGCCAGGGAGGCCATGTGGAGGGCAAGACAGCATTCCGCAGCACGCACAACCACGTGGAGTGCTGTGCATGGGAGACTCCTGTTCCACCTCCTGAAGACAGCCATAACCACCGGGGCTGGCTATGTGCCCCCCGGGGAGCTGCTTCTGGACACGATGGGCATGGCGGGGGGCATTGGCACCCCTACAATGCAGCCCCTGCCATCAGGGCAAATCTGGATGCCGGGGTCTGGTGGGTGGAGTGAACATCCACAGCTGCTTGGTTGGCGCTCTGCATACCGACAGGCATCATGGTACCAGTAGCATGCAAGGGATCCACTGTGGTTTCCTGCCTGGACAGCTGATTGGCTGTCTGCCAGGATCAGTGCTCCGCACCTGCCTCCCCCCCCGCAGACCTGCACACCGGGGGGTGGGGCTGCATAAGGGAGCAGGGTGAGTGCTGGTGTTCAGAAATGTCTCAGTTGCGGTGCTGTGTGCCCCAATACATGCCTCTCTACATGTTTCTGTGTGAATAGACACCAAATTGCATAATGCCAAAAGAGAGACAGTGGTAGTTGCACAATACATTTTCTTTAACACTTTGCAAGAGCTATTTATTGTGTAGTTACACTTATCATAATGAATTGATTTGTGCCAGAAGGGCACAGTAGCAGTAGAAACACATGTAACTATTTTTCATGCAAATTGTGTAAGTACATAACATGCACTTAACATTTAGCACTTCTATCTCAGCAGGAGTCAGTGTCTGTTGAGATTAAGCAGACAGATACTTTATTAGAAGTAGAAGGGTCTTATTTTGGGTTAAAAAGAAAAGAAAAAGTCACTGTGTGTTCTGTGCTGGGAAGCGTACTGTATCAACTTACTTTGCTATATCAGCAGAAGGGGAAAGAGCTTAATTGGGGTGTGGCTTAGACAGTATAAAAGCAGGTGACTCAATTACAACTTCCTGTTGCTAGCCTTTGAAGGCAGAACCTTGCTCAGAGAGCAGAAAGCAGCTAACTGAAAGAAGCTACCATTTTTCTTACTAATTGTCTCTCCAACCCACCCCTCCACCCTCAGCCATTTCTACTTTTTATAGCCACTGGATTTGACTGACAAAAGGAACTTTCTGTTTGG
Organism: Neoceratodus forsteri; assembly: GCA_016271365.2. Classification (NCBI taxonomy): domain Eukaryota; kingdom Metazoa; phylum Chordata; order Ceratodontiformes; family Ceratodontidae; genus Neoceratodus; species Neoceratodus forsteri. The sequence continues at coordinate 1,129,109,471 of CM057451.1, forward strand.
CAGTAGGAAGGAAGGATCATAGAGAAGCATTAGTTTTGTCAACCCTAAAGGAAAAAGTAGCTCGCTTCTTCCCCAGCTGCTGGTGGTCATCTGATGCTGAGCAAGGAAGAAGGAGGCAATTGAAGAATACAGGAAGTTGCTGTCTCAGAACAGGAAGGTGAGAGTTGTAAGGAGAGGAGAGAGTAAGCATACAGAGAAACAGGAGAGGGACACAAAATAAGACATGATGGGAGTGGTACAGTAAGAAGCTGTGGGGCGGCAGTGTTCCGGGAGACATTCTGGAGACAGATGCGCCCTATTTGCAGGCACCTCTCTGGTCTGAGGGAGGAGGTTGCCCGTCTCCAGGCTGACCTGACTAGGATTCATGAAACCTCCTCCCCCACCCAGGGACCACCAGGGCCAATGCCACTACCTCAGAGGTTGCCAAGAAAGAGGAGCGGCTGGACCAGGGTGGGCTCAAGGAGGGAGAGAGTGGTGGAACAGAGTTGCATCCATCCAGCTGTACCTCTCCACAATACATACGGTGTTCTAGTGGATAGAGGTTCCCCTATGGAGGCACCTGCAGTGGAGACCAAGGAGGATGCTGTGAACCTTCACAAAGGAGACCCACAGGAGGATGGCATGGGACCCCACAGGGGAAGGAAACAACTCCTGGTGGGGGACTCAATCATTACAGGGGTAGAAGTGGGGGAGGAAAGGGAGAGGGAGGTAAGGTGCCTGCCTGGCACCACAGCTTGGAGGGACAGGAAGCGAATCCTCAGGATCATGGGAGCAGCTGCAAGAGGGAGGGAGCTGGATGTCATTGTCCACCTAGGAACAAATGATCTGGTTAGGAATGGGATCAGAGCAGTGCAAGAGGAGTTTGTAGAGTTGGGGAGGGGCCTTAGACAAGTAGCGCATATGGTAACCTTCTCGGAGGTGCTGCCTGTCTATGGCAAGGGTGATGCTAGGGTACTCCTCACCAGGGAATTCAATGAATGGTTGAAAAACTGGTGTGGAGCTCAGGGTTTTGGCTTCATTGGGGACTGAGCAGCCACCTGGAGGGATGCAGGCCTATACTGGCCTGATGGTCTGCATCTGTCCAAGGGGGAACCAGGATCCTAGGCAAGAGGTTTAAATGCTTCATTGGCAAGCATTTAAACTAGCCAAGGGGGAAGGCACTGAAAAGAAGCAGGGAAATCCCAGCCTCCCCCCACAAAATACGAAATTAGTGAGGTAAACACCAAGATAGGGAAGTCATTAGGGAGCAGAACAGAGGTAAATGTAAAAAAAGGCAAAGGCAGTAAGGACAGGGATGGGGCTAAAAGGGGTAAAGCCATCAAAAAGTGGAGGGTGATGAGTATCAATGCCCGGAGTCTGTGTAACAAGCTCCCTGAACTAGTGGCCTTGATGGAAGAGGGTTGCCTGGATATTGTGGCAGTCACAGAAACATGGTACACTGAGAACAAGACTGGGATGTCAACATACCAGGATACACAATCTACTGGAGGGATAGGGAGGGTAAAAGAGGAGGAGGAGGAGGAGTAGCTCTCTATGTAAAGGAAGGAATCAAAGCAACAGAACTAAAGAGTAAACAGGGAGCAGATGAGGCACTCTGGGTCACCCTGGAGACAGGAAATGGCACCACAATCCGCATGGGGGTTGTATACAGACCCCCATCTCAGGGGGAGGGAATGGACAAGGAAATGATGGAAGGCATCCTTAGAATGGCAGAAAAAAGGGAGATATTGTTGATGGGGGACCTGAATATGCCAGATGTTAACTGGAACACTTTTTCTGCAGGCACATCCAAGAGCAGAGTCATTCTCGATGCCCTACAGGGGGCATGCCTCAAACAGCTAGTATTGGAACCCGCTCGGGAGGGAGCAATCTTAGACCTGGTTCTCTCAAATGGGGACGGAGAAAGAATCTCAGATTTAGAAGTGGGTAGCCATCTGGGAACAAGTGACCACCAAACAGTGTGGTTCACGATAAACACAGCCATACAATCAAGCCATATAAAAGCAAGAGTATTGGATGTTAGGAGGGCTGACTTTGGGAAAATGAGAGAGTGCCTCAGAAAAGCACTAGCAAACAGGCAAGAAGGAGGGGTGGAGGAACAATGGGGAGTAATCAAAACAGCCATCACAGAGGCAACAAGCCTTTGTGTAAAGCAAATCAACAAAACACAATGAAGGAAAAAAACGCTATGGTTCTCAAAAGAGGTGGCAGGGAAGGTTAAGGAGAAAAGGATAGCATTCAGGAAATATAAGGAAATAGAAGGAGCAGGACAGAGAACTACATCAGTTAATGCAAAAAGAGGCAGGGAAGGCAGTCAGAATAGCAAAGGCCCAAACAGAGGAAAGGATAGCCAAGGGGGATAAGACCTTTTATATGAACATATGAAATTTGCCAGGAGATAAAGGCCTACAGGTCAATCAAGTCTGTTCGAATGTCCAGCTAGCAGACCTTATTCTGTAGCTGCCCCTCCCTTCCATCCTTCCCCTGCATTGACCCTTCCCCTTTTCCTGTCCCATCATCTTTTGAAGCAGTCCACTGTTCTACTGGCTACTACTTCTGCAGGTAATGCATTCCACCCAACTACCACCCTCTCTGTTAAAAAGTGTCTCCTCACTCCCTCCTGAACCTTCCTCCCTCCAGTCTTAAATCACGGCCCCTGGTGTCCCTCCCCTCTCTTTCTTTGAACAGTCCCTCCGTACCTGTCTTGTTTATTCCTTTCATGTGCTTAAAAGTTTCAATCATGTCCCCCCATCCATTCTCTCCTCCAGCGAGTACATGTTCAACTCCCTCAGTCTCCTCTCATATGATAAGTCCCCCAGCCCCTTGATCATCTTTGTTGCCCTGCGCTGCACCCCCTCCAGTAACTTAATGTCCCTCTTCAGATATGGGAACCAGTACTGCACGGAGTACTCCAGGTGCGGTCTAACTAATGACCTGTACAGTGGCAGAATCACCTCCTCCCTCCTCAAGGATATACCTCTTGCAATGCAACCCAGCATTTGGTTGGCCTTTGCAGCTGCCTTCCTACATTGTGCTAAGTTGTTCATTGACCCTGTCATGAGCACCTCCAGATCCTCTCTCTCTGTCTGGGCTAGCTGCACTCCCCAGCAGGTAACTCCTCCTGGTTCTTCACCCCAAAATGAAGCACCTTGCACTTTTGGCATTAAACCCCAGTTGCCAGGTGTCTGACCAGGTTTCAAGCTTTGCCAGATCATCCTGCAACCCTAGCCATCCTCCTAGGTCATCCACCACTGCTCCAATCTTAGTATCATCAGCAAACAGACTGATCTAGCTCTTGATGTCCAATGATATGTCTGCAATGAATATCCCAAACAACACTGGTCCCAACACCGAGCCCTGTGGGACACCATTTGTCACTGCCCTTTGGTGTGAGAGCTCCCCACCCACCACCACCCTCTGTTGCCTTCCCTGAAGCCAGTTTCCTACCCATCTCACCAGCTTTCTACCCACCCCTGTGCCTTCTAACTTACTTTCCAGCCTCCCATGCGGCACTGAGTCGAATACCTTACTGAAGTCCAGATACAGGACATCCACTGCGTGGCCCCTGTCCAGTTGCCTAGTTACCCAGTCATAGAACTCCACCAGGTTGGTTTGACAGGATCTGCCATGTATGAAGCCATGCTGTCTGCTGTCCTGTAGTCCTTTGGCCTCTAGGAGGGCCACCAGCCTCTCCTTCAGGATAGTCTCCATCAGCTTACCCACGATGGACGTGAGGCTCACCGGTCTGTAGTTCCCCAGTTCATCCTTGGGGCTACTCTGTGGAGGGCACCACATGAGCCATCTTCCAATCCTGTGGTACATACCCTGAGTGTAGTAAGGCATTAAATAGGTCTGCCAAAGGTCCCCTCAAGGACCCTCTGCCAGCTCATTCAGTACCCTGGGTGGATGCCATCTGGCCCTGGAGCCTTGTCCACCTGCAGTGCCTTCAAACCTCCCGAACTCTGCCTCCATGATTTCCCATCTGTCACCCCATCCCCGTTCTGCCATTCTTCCCTGCTGGGTATCACCCCCCTTCTCCTTAGTAAAATACTGCAGAAGTAATCATTTAGCGCTTTCTGCCTTATCGCACTCTGCTTCCACCCAATCCCTCCTTCCTAATCCTTACTATGTAGTCCTTACAACCCTTTTCTCCCTGATGCACCTAAAGAAGTCCTTCTTCTCCTTCTTAATGCCTTGTGCCAGCCTGAGTTCCATAGATGCCTTGCCCCCCTTACTGCCCGTGTCACCTCCTTTGATTCTGTCAGGTGCTCCTCCCTGTCCTCTCCTTTCTGTTTTCTTGTACCTTCTAAAGGCAGCTCTTTTCTCCTTACCTTTTCCATGACCTTCTTTAATAGGTACATTAGGGAGAGAAGAAAGACCAAAGGAGGGATACTGAGGCTTAATAAAGGGCAGGGAATGTGGGCAGATGGTGACAGTGAAAAAGCAGGGATACTGAACGAATATTTCTGCTCAGTATTCACAAAGAAAGGGGAGGCTGAGGTACCTAAACCAAACAAGAGAAACACTCTGAAGACAGGGGTCGATACCAGTCCATTTACAGAAGAAAGCGTTCTGAAAGAACTAATAAAATTGAAGGTGGACAAAGCAATGGGGCCTGATGGGATTCACCCAAGAATTCTAAAAGAACTATGGGTAGAGCTAGTGACACCGCTGACTACCCTCTTTAACAAATCATGGGATGATGGGGTGGTACCTGAGGATGGAGGAGGGTGGATGTGGACAGAGGCAGGAAACTACAGACCAGTTAGTTTGACCTCTGTGGTAGGGAAAATGATGGAATCACTTGTGAAGGAAAGAATTGTTGAGTACCTAGAGGCCAGTGGGGCACAGGACACAAGGCAGCATGGATTCACGATGGGAAGGTCGTGTCAGACGAATCTAATAGATTTCTTTGACTGGGTGACCAAAGTAGTAGACCAGGGAGGTACTATGGACATGGCCTACCTAGATTTTAGCAAGGCATTTGATACAGTCCCACACAAAAGATTAATACACAAGTTAGCCAGCCTTGGAGTGGGTCCCAAGGTCGTAGCCTGGATAAAAAATTGGCTGAACAACTGGGCGTAAAGGGTAGTAGTAAACGGAGTCCACAGTGAAGAAAGGAGGGTTACTAGTGGGGTACCACAGGGTTCCGTACTGGGACCAGTCCTTTTTAATGTCTTTAGAAGTGACATTGCAGAGGAACTGGAAGGAAAGTATGTATTTTGCAGATGACACAACGATCTGCAACAGGGTTGATACATAAGATGGAGTAGAAAGGATGAGAAGGGACTTGGCAAGGTTGGAGGAATGGTCAAATGTATGGCAGTTCAGATTCAATGCAAAGAAGTGCAAGGTAATGCACCTGGGAAACAAAAACCCAGGGGAAGAGTACACAATGGGGGGTGAGATACTGACAACAGTAAAAATGGAAAGGGACCTGGGGGTAATTATATCAGATGACCTAAAGGTGGGCAAGCAATGTGAGAAGGCAGTAAGGAAGGCTGGGGAGATACTGGGATGCATAGGGAGAGGCATCAATAGTAGAAAACAGGAAGTTGTTATCCCTCTGTACAGACAGTTGGTGAGACCCCATCTGGAGTACTGTGTGCAGTTCTGGAGACCCCATCTCCGCAAAGACATAGACAGAGTGGAGGCTGTCCAGAGGAGGGCAACCAAAATGGTGCAGGGTCTGCACCAGAAGACATACGAAGAAAGACTAAAGGAGCTTAATATGTATATCCTTGAGGAAAGAAGGGAGAGAGGGGGCATGATAGAAACTTTCAAGTACCTCAAGGCAATCAACAAAGTCCAAGAGGGTAGTATCTTTCAGAAAAAGAGATGTGTAAGAACAAGAGGGCACAATTTGAAGATAGAGGGGACGGCCTGAGGTAATGTGAGAAGTATTTTTTACAGAAAGGGTTGTGATGATGGAACAGCCTCCCTGAGGAGGTTGTGGAGTCAAAACAGTGGGGATTCAAGAATGCATGGGACAGACATAAGGCAGTCCTAGTGGGGGTAGGAGGAAGGAAGCTGTTGGTTAACTAGGATCTGCAGCTTATCTGTTAGGTAGGAAATGGGCAGACTAGGTGGGCCAAGTGGTCCTTATGTGCTGTCAAATTCTATGTTTCTATGTTTCTATGCAGTTGTGTAACTAGGTAACAGCTACAGTAACTGCACAACTGTCACAATGCAGTTACAGTGAGATATAGACAGTAGTTACAGAAGATTATCTCTCGATGAAGGAGGCTTCTATCGGAATTATTGCATGGTTGAGGCCGAGTGCCTACAACCACCCAACAATGCTTTAATTCCTCAGTAGAAGCCTCCTTCATCAGGGATTAATGTGCTTGTAACATGACAGTTAGTATAGCTGTTGATTTGTGACTGTGATAAATATGGGGACACTGAACACTGTTGTTATATTTTTATAAATCTCTTTCCTTCATTAGAAATGTCTTGCACTAATGCAGAACATTACTTGGCTTTTCAGTGAGGCAGAAGACACTTGGTTACATAGTTGTGTGCCGAGAGATTGGAAATATGTCATGCACATATCTTAGATATTATGAGGTAATTCTTCTTGTTACAATTCCTTTGAGTATGTTTCATTCAGTTGAAATTTTGGAAATTTACTTGATGCATAAAGATGCTGCTTTTCCGCCGTCGACATTGCTGTGTGCTGTGGTGCATTCTGGAAGTGTTCAGTATTAACTTTTAAGTTCCGATACATTTCTGCTGTTACGTACCACACTATCTACCCATCTTGAATTCCCCTGTTCCTGCATTTCTGAGAGGTACTTCTACTGTGTACTGTCTAAAATCTATGTCGTTTCATTGTGTTAGCAGTGTCACTGGGTCTTTTGGGTAGGTGGGTGGGGGTTCAAAGCGGCGTTTAGTCCTAACATGCTAATATGGCGCTATTTCCGGTGGCAGCCATTAGTGGTGCAAGTTGAAGCGGTGATTAATAAAAAATGAATGCCGTGTTGGAGTGAGCATTACCAGTAATTAATCCCCGCTCCAACTTTTGACACGTGCTACATTTAGTACAGTCTGTTGCCGTTATTTCTGGTTGGTAATTTCTATCATGTTACAATGTGTAGTTAGTAACACTTAGTGTTACCGATGTTTCCTGCATAACAAAGAGTGCATGCAGATCAGGAAGACCTGGAGTTAGTAAGATGGGGAATTGGAAGGAATGTAGTCTAAGGTGCAAATATATAATCATTTCCTCATTCCTCCACAGAGATGCAATGCAAGACCTGGTAACACTGATGGTATCATAGTGCTGTATACAATAGGACCAATCGACTGGTTGGGTGATTCAGGTATGATCTGTTTCTATTTTATGGTTGATCTCAGACTATCAGTTACATGTGGAAAAGGAAACACATATGGTGAAAATAAATTCTATACAGACAAATTTGAACCCAGGTGTAGAACTTATACTTACAAAAAGTGGATCTTTAAGGCAATCGTGAAGAACTGTTCAGATCTCAAAAAGAGAATTAAAAGTTAGTTGGGCACACACCAGTGTCATTGTTGTGGATGTTTTACAGCATTGTATAGTTTTGGTAAGATATTGACAGGAAGAGATGCATGATCCAAGCAGGTACACTCAGTGGAGAGGCAGGAGAGGGGTATGTGGGGGTGATATGGGGGAAGGGAATGAAAGGATAATCAACTGCAATGGAAGTGGTGCAGCAGTATTCTTGGATGCAATTTAGACAGCAGTGGGCTGCCTGGTTTGCAGGTGCCTGGGGCAGCTAAAGATGGAGGTAAACTGGTTAAGGTGGGTAATAAAAAGTGCATGAGGTTGATAGCGGTATGGCAATGGGAGAAGTGAGCCATTTTTGAGGATGCTGCACACCTCAAGGATGGCAAGCCTAGGGGTAAGGCAAGGTGTGCCAAGGTATCAGAAGATAGGCGGTGGCACCACATGGAACAGAGGTTACTGGAAGTAGAGAATGAAAGGAGATAAGGAGAAATGGGAAATGGGGGGCCTATAGAAAGATACTCAAGTGGAAGGGCAAAGGGAAGGGATGTGGGAGTAGCCACTGAGGTAAAAGAACCTGCATCAAATATATTTGAGGCACTGGCAGATGTGGAGGACTGGGGGTCATGTAGTAGTTGGGGCTCAAAACAATCTTGAGGATAAAAACAATTATAAAAGAACAGGGGAGATGATGATAGCTAGTGGAGAGGGAGGAAATATAGGGCAGCAAGAGGGCAAAGCTGGTATGGCAAGTGGAAGAGTAGGAGAAACCAGAGAAGGAAGCACAGCAGGGGATGGCAGGAACATCACAGGGCATACAAAATACAGGTGACAGCAGAAGTAATGGAGCACTGTGGGAGTTTTCAAGGTTGGGAAAATGGAGGGACCAAGATAGGTAGGGTGGAGGGAATCTCACCTGGAACATCCAGGGGACAAATAACAAACCAGTGAGGGAAGAACAAATGATGGTCTATTGAGAGTCCAATCATAAAGGGCATAAACTGAGTAAGGAAATGGGACCCAAAACACAGACGATAAATCATCTGTAAAGCAGGGATGGAAGTGGAAAGAAGGGTCTGGAATCATGAAAGCAGCAAAACAGGTGAGGGGTAAATCTCTCTTGTTATACACCTAGAACAAACAATTTAGCAAGGAATGAGGTGGGGTGGTTCAGCAAAGTTCAGGGAAGCTGGCAGAATTTTGCAGGATGGTAGCAAGTTCTGCAGCATTCTCAGAGGTCATTTCCTGTCAACAGCGCCAGCACAAGGAGGAAAAGGAGGAGAGGACTTCAACAAGCGTCACTGGTGCAGGGTAGAGGGCTTGTATGTCTTGGTGGATAGAGAAACAGGCGATTGAATGAGGGACTTTTTTTCTGGGGCTAGGCTGCACCTAAATAAGGAGGATCCTCTGGGAGAAGCTAAAGGAGGTTATGGATGAGGTCTTGAAGTTGAACTGTTAAAGGGGAGTATGGAGGATAGGAAGAATGAGAGGGTCGACAAAGGAGATGGGAACCTAGTTGGCACTCCCCAAATGTGAGGAATGGGGCCAGAATAGGGATGGTAACAAGGGAGGGAGGGAAATATGGATAGCCATGTGTGCCAATGCTTGGGCAGCAAAATCTCATACTTGAAGGCCACCATATCAGAGGAGGACATAGAATGAGTGGCTATCACAGAAACCTGGTGCATGCAGCACCAGGACTGGGACTTGGTCATCCCTGGTTTTACTCTATTTAGGAGGGACAGGGAAGAGAAAAGGGGGAGGGTAGCTCTTTATGTGAGGGAGTGCATGAAGGCTATAGAATTAAAAGGGGGTCAGGGAGGAGTGGAGGTGCTGCAGGTCACATTGGAGAAGAGAAAAGTACCTGGGGTGGTGGTACAGACCTGCAGTGCAGGGAGAAGAAGAGAAAGGGATCTGGTGCAAGCAATACAAAATATGGCTAGCATGGAGTTGTTGTTGCTGGTGGGGGACTTCAACCTTCTAGATGTGGAGTGCAGTCCCCCAGCAGCGGCAACCTCTTTTTTTTTTTTTTTATTATTTTCTTATTTATTTCTCCTGTCCCCCCCTCAGCTCTGGTCTCCTCGGGAGCACCAAGGAGTCATCCCTCTGAGGTCCGCCCTACTTGGTTAGTCCTCCATCGTCCATGTAGCCTTGGATTACCCCCGGGCTGGGATGAGGTGTGCTCTAACACCCTGAGCAGTCTGTAGCGTCGGTTGGTAAGGTGCCAGGAGGGCGTTCACAAATCGAGGGTAAGCTGTGGTGCCCATCTCCGCCAGAGCTGAAGGGCATTTTATCCTGTTTCTTGGGGAGTGGCTAGCGCCCTGAGGTCAAGGAATAGTACTGACGTCTGCCACTCCCCGCCCCTTCTCTACATTGTCAGTGCTTGCTGTATCTCCGGCTTCCGCCAGCGGCCAGCTGAGCGCTGAACAGAGACCCCTGTCCCTCCTGGGAGAGGAGAGCTGTCCTCCGGATGCTCGATCCTCTTCCTCCCTTGCCAACCCCCAGCAACCCGGGCTCATTCCCGAACCCAGGTCACCAGTGTGGCATGAGGTGTGGCATCCAGCACCTCAACACTCAGCGCCACCGGGCCGGTTAGCAGCGGCAACCTCAAGAAGTAGGTATATCCTGGGCTCCTTGCTGGGGGCAGGCCTTGTAATGGGGCCCTCTCAGGAGGGTGCAGTGCTGGACCTGATAATAGCAAATTTATTTATTTACTTTTTGTTGACCAGGTAAGTGCACTAGACAAATTCTGCCCATTTTCAGGCACGACCCACGGAGGGGGATACAGATGAATGCCAACTGACTTTGAACCAGATTAAGCTGTTGGTGGTATTCTAGAGAATGAGGGGAAATTTGGCCAGGGCACTGGGGAAATTCCCTACTCGACCTGTAGGGGGAACCTCTGGCCTGTGAGATGGCCACTTCCAGAGATTCTCCGGAGGAGATGGACGCTTCCGGGTGGGGAGCAAGCCTCCCTCCTACCTCGCCAAATCTAGAGGCTCATGGTTCTTTCATTGATTCTCAGCAGACTGGAGGGATACTCCAGAAGTTTATCTTTCTACAGAGGATTTAAGCCATGTTATTGACACTCCTGAGAAGGTTTCTAATGTGCTCTTACCTACCCAGACTGAAATGGAAACTTCTCTTCTACGACAGCTTCAGCTTGAAAATATATGACATTTATCCACAGAGAAGGCTTTACAGGACAAACTTGAGCTGCTGCAGGCCAAAGCTGCTGCTGCTGTCATGGCCTTGATATGGCCTGTCAAAGTCAGCTGTGATGCAGCAACATCAAAGGCGGAGCCGGAGGAGTCACCCTTCAAGAATTCAGATGTTTTTCCAAATGTTACGCCTGTCACTGTTGACATTTTGACTGGCATTTCAACCGCCAACCAGAGTGGGTGCCCACAGCCAACTGCTTTGGAACTAGACTCTGTTGTTTCTTCACAGGTGTTGAAACCTCGACAAATGGCAAAGCAAATGGAAAGTGGGGTATTTATTGATTCACCCCTTGTTCCAGAACCTCTATCTGGAGACACAGGGTTCGTCTTGAAAAATATTTTTTTAAGTGGCCCGAATGCAGTACCTTTTTCTCCTATATTTCCTCTTGTGATTTACCAGCACTCCCACGGTTTACAAGAGGGGGCTACAGTCTTTTCCTCTGATTCTAAAGAGGGGAACTCCACTTTTGGAGTTAAAGATGATATAAAGGGGTGCAGGACTGCTTTGGCAACTGCCAATAGACATATCTTTTTCAGCACTGAGTGCTGTTAGCAGAGTGCTCCATCTGCCTCTGTTACTCCTGACTCTACAGTTGGGCAAACTACTCCCGAAGTGTTACAATCTGCCTTTTCTTTAGACAAGAGACAACCCCCTCCTCATGAACCCTGGTCCTCACAGACTGCTTTATGTGAGGCTGGATGGAAACGTTCGCCTGATGGTACTTGGATTCCCGATCCCGAATGGGACCTGAAATTGAATTTTTCTCAGGAACCTCCTACGTGGTTTCTTAAAGAGCTCCCAAAAGAACTTCCTCAATCTCAGCTTTCAGTTTGTTCACCACTGGGGACCAGTTCCACTGCCTCCCCTGCGGCCCCTTGTGCTTCTACTCCTCTCTGGGGTATCAGCTCCAGAACTCTGTTCCTACTGATTTATCAGCCATTTCAGGGACTCTTGATGTGAAGGATGACATAGTGGTGGACCTGGAGGACCACCGCCAGGAAACCCCTCAACCTCAGAAACCTCTCTTATCAGACTTATTTTCCAAAATCAAGAAAGAGGCTGCCCCCAGTAGAAATGTGGTCAGGAGCTGTTATAAAGGGGGCCTTGAACATTGACCAGACATACATTATGTTGGAAAGTGTTTGCTGAAAGACTCCCTTCATTTCTCCGCAAGGGAGTTTTTCGCGTTTGTTAATATCAGTGGGGAAGACAACTATGATGTCAATTTTTGTACCTCCTATGCCTTGGACCTCTTTTGGGAGAGGTACAATCAGGTGAAGTGTTCTTCCACGTGGACCCCCCTTTTGGTTATACCCCTTACCAAACCTTTGATTAAATTTATTACTATCATGTTTTGGAATGAGGGGGTTCACGTGGATGATATCACCTATTGGCTTTCCCAGAAATGTGATGTCTTAAGTGACCCTGAGGCAATCCTGGACTCTGAACTGTTTTGGACAGGAGAATGGAACTACAAAGTCAAGCTTTAGCAGTCTGATTCTGGTATCACTCATGTTCCAAATTCCTTTATGTTGGGTAGGGATTGGGGTGTGTGCTTTTATGCAGGGCAGCTCCGAGTCTGCTACAAGTGCAGTTCCAGAACTCACATTTCCAGCTGTTGTGATAAACCGCACTGTGATAATTGTGGGGAGGTAGGCCATATTGCGTTTCAATTTGCTTCTTATGCGAAGTGTGATCTTTGTGATGAGATTGGTCACATCTTTGGTGCCTGCCCCGTGGGCAGCTAAAAACAAGGCTTCATGCATGAGTTCAGACTTACTAATTCAGCATGCACAGGATCTGGTACCTGGTTCTAGTTCTGACCCCCTACCCCTGGTTTCTATTCCTCCTTCCTATCCCCTCCCCTCAGAAGTGTTGTTGGGTGAGGATCCTCTACAACCCCCACCTCTGTGTGGAACCTGTGGTAATTGCTTCCTTGGTTCCGGTCTGTTATAAGGATTACGATCCCTTGGAGCCTCCTGCTGAGGTCTTTGTGGCCCTTCCTAGATGTTCCTCTAGGAACTTAAAAACAAAACCTGCTTCTTCCCAGGGACCCAATGAAACTATGAACCCCTTTAAGGTTTTAGCCTCTGAGGACAGAGACTCTGACATGGATCAGGAGTCTTCTTCTCGGCCTCCTGAATCTCTTCATGCCCCTTTACATTCTGATTTGGTAGGGTATAGAGGAAAAAATTAAAAAAAGTGGAAAAAGATAGCATGAAGCTGAAAGTGGGATCAATCAATATCCATTGTCTGTTAAACCCCTTAAAGCTCCAGGATGTATTTGATTTTATTCATAGTTCTGGATTCGATTACTGGTTTCTTCAAGAAACGTGGATGTTTTCCTGTGACCAGATTAGATCTTTCCAGGGGAAATGGTTATGGGGCCCTTCCTACTGGTCTTTCGGCCTAACCAGTGCTGATGGGGTGGATATTTTGTTTAATGGCTTTTGCTTTTCTCTTCATATGTTGGTAGATTTAAGTCCTGGTAGAGTTTTGATACTGGATGGAGTGTGGAATGATGTGGATTTCACCTCATTAATTTCTACGGCCCTCAGTCAAAGGCCGAGAGAGTTTCTCTCCTCCACGCAGTACAGCTATACTTGGTCACTTCTTATAATGTTTTTTTTGCTGTAGTGATTTTAATTGCCCTTTCAAGAAAAATGGAGGCACCTCAGAAAAAAAAGTATATTGTGATTCCAATGCTCTTTCCCAGGTTATTGATGCAGCAGAACTGATTGACTTCAGCAATTCCGTGAATCTGTGCCTCGCTTTACCTATCTCGAGGCAGAAATATTACCAGTATTGATCATATGTTTGTTTCTAACACTTTGTCACCATTTCTGTCCATACTCAGTCAACTGAACATTCCAACCATTAGTTTTGTTCATTATTTTAAGTTAGGCCCCATCTGGAGTACTGCATGCAGTACTGAGGCCACACTCTCCAAGGACATTAACCAGATTGAAGCAGTCCAGAGAAGGGCAACCAAAATGGTGCAGGGATTGCATCAGAAAACATATGAGGACAGAGTAACTGAACTCAATATGTATACCCTAGAGCAAAGGAGGGACAGAGGTGATATGATCAAGCATTCAAACATCTTAAGGGCATTAACAAGGTGAAAGAGTCTAATATGCTTCAATATAAGAAAAATAGCATGACAAGAGGACACAGCAGGAGATTAGAAGGAGTCCAATTAAGTGGTAATGTGAGGAAATTCTTTTTCACAGAAAGGGTGGTGGATGCATGGAACGACCTACCCCAGGAAGTGGTGGATATGAATACAGTGCATGGCTTCAAACAGGCATAGGATAGGCATAGGGGAGCAATACAGATGAGTATGAATATATAGGCCATTGACAGAGTAAAGGCCAATGGCACATTTATAAGGTAGAAAAAGAAACGGGCAGACTGAATGGGGTCTTGTGGTCCTTACTTGCCATCAACTTCTATGATTCTATGTTTCTATTTTTAGTGGCTCCTCAAGGACTACTGCCTAATCGAGCCATGGGAGGCTCAACACCTCTATGTTAACTGATCCCTTGGTTAGTAAGGGACCCTTGGGTTTATTGCTGCTCGATGCTCTTGTCAGTTTTCTATTCAGATCTTGGGGAATGGTGGATAGATTCAAAAGCTGACTTTAAATCCTAGTTCCAACAGTTTGGGAAAAAATCAGTAAATGATAAATTTTTAAATTTCTTTCCTTACTGGCCCTCTCCAAACATTCTTGGATGTTAACCTTGACCAGGTCCCCACTCCAGGTAGACCTACCCACAGCCCTCTACAGCCAGCCATATGAGCATATAGGCTGTGAAATTAAAACACAGCCGTTGGACCAAGCTATTAAACAGAATAAAGATCATGAACAGAGTTACATCCCCTAAAAGTTCCTAGAATAGTCAGTCACAACTGGAGAAAACCCAGTATAGTCACCAAACAATTAGTGACCTACCTCCACCTGGCCCCTCCTCCTCCGAGCATTTAATAAAGAAAGTGGCCAGGGTGGGTGGGTGATAAACTAGTGTCCCAAGAGCAGCTGGGCTTGTCCCTTAAAAGGCACAGCCACAAGATCGGAAAATGGCACCTTGGCTTTATATTGGGCGCTCCAACTCAGATTACTGCACTCCTAACCACTGATGTGGCTGCCCATGGCTCCAAATTTGCTCCTGATACAGCTCCTGCAGCAGCTCTTTCATTGCTGATGTGGCCTGCACCATCCCTCAGGACCTCTGGACCCCCAAGAATCAGCCCATGGATGCAGTCTGCACAGACCCCCTGCTCCTCTGTGAGTAAGTTCCAAATATCCCAAGAGTAGCTGGGCTCGTCCCTTAAAAGGCCCAGCTACGAGTCCTGAAAATGGCACCCAGGCTTTCTATTGGGCTCTCTGACTCAGATCACTGAACTCCTTCTAGCCACCAATGTGGCCACCCCCGGCTCCAGATTTGCTCCCAATACAACTCCTGCAACAGCTCTTTTGCTGCCGATGTGGCCTGCACTGTCCCCCAGGACTTCTGGACCCTGAAACAGCTCGTTGATGGGGCCTGCATAGTTGCCCTGCTCCTCTGCAAGAATAGATGGATTGCTGTTTGAATTTTATAAATCCTTTTCCTCTGAAATTTCTTTATGTCTGTCATTAGTTTTTGACTATTTTTTCACTTCCTGGAAAATGCATCCTGCCTTCTTGGAAGGTCAGCTGATTTTTTTATGTAAATCTGGTGATAAATCTCTTCTCCAAAATTGGAGGCCAATTACGATCTTAAACGATGATAAGATTTTGGCCCAAATACTAAATAACAGGTTGAAACGCTATGCCGCTCAGGTTATCTCCCTCCATCAGTTTTGTGGCCATCCCTCTCGGAAAATCCAGCATGACTTTTGGTTATAAGGGATCTTGTCAACTATCTGTCCCTAAATGGTAACACTGGTTGCATTCCTTCCATAGATCAGGAAAAAGCCTTTGGTAGGGTACATGCTTACTTTCAGTTCTCAACCCTTAAGGCCTATGGGATCCCCGACTATTTAATTAAACTTCTTCAATTATTGTATTCTTCAACTATTGTCCATCCAGCTATTAGGTGCCAAATCACTGACAGGTTTTCAGTCCCTACCAGTGTTTGTTAAGGGTGACTCTTATTCTGCTTCTTTATATATTTACCTTGGATCCCTTGTTAAGAAAATTGATCCACTCTCCCACATGGCCAGGCATGACAGCTGCAGGGTCGGTGAGGGAACTGCTGGTTCAGACTTACGCGGATGATGTCTGTCTCTTTTTTTCAGATTATACCCAGTTGCCTTATATTCTTCAGGATATAAATGACTGCTCCCTTCTATCAAATTCCAAATTGAATATTGTTAAAAGCAGAGGTTTATTTATAGGTTCTGGGTCTCCTCCTCCCTTAAACATAGAGGGTATTTTGTTTTCTTTGGACCCCCTAAAAATTTGGGGGATAACCTTTGGGCCCAAAACCTGCCATTATTTAACTGGGAGATTGGGTTGTAGAAAGTGGAATCCAGAGTAGTTCGATGGAGACACTGGAAAATGTTCAAGATCAAATTAATCCAGATTACTAAACGATTCCTTATTCCCAAATTACTTTATGTGGCCATGATCTATCCTCCCCCCCGGGCATCTGGGTGTTAAATTGTATGGCCTCTTTTTCCAGATGCTCTGGGGTAATAGATTAAACCCTATAAAATGGTGTTTTACATACCTCTCCAGATAAAAAGTGGCATTGAAATGACTGATTCTGTTGTGTTTTTTCACACTACGTTTATTTCTCAGACAGTGAAATGTGGTCTAGCCCCCTTACAGGAACCCCATAATGAATGGATTTGACTTAATTTAAGTATTTGCTTGCTTGGCGAATAGCCCCTCCCAAGGTATCAATCTATCTTCATATACCTTACTTTTTCCAGCCTGTGGCATCTAAATTACATAAATGGGGCATTTCAAAACAATTGATATAACAGAGTTCAGGTCGTCAGCCTATTATGCTGTTATGGCCATGGTCTCACCTACGGAATCCATTTTCAACAATTGTTCCCCTCAACATATCAAATCATTGTTGGTATAGCTAGTCAATCCTAAAATTCCTGCCCCTATGTGGGAACACTTGTGGCTCTCTGTCTACGACAGGAAAAATATATGGGGGTAATACAAAACATAAGGTGTTGGTGGAACGAAATTGTCCCTATATGGATTGTATCGATCTGGAAGAAACCACATAGCACTATTTTTTTTAATTGTTCTTATGTTAATCCTTTATGGTCCTACCTTGCACAGTGCTGGAATATGCAGTGGTTGACCCATATGTCATATGAATTTTTAGTATTAGGTCAATATGCTCCGTTGGGTTCATTGTACCATCCAGACACCTTGTCTGTTTTCTTATGTTGCTTGAAATATTATTTGTGGCAAAGTAGGTGTCAATGGGTGCTCCACCAAAAGATGATGCTATATGACGCTGTTTGTATTTTAGTTTCCCAAGCTATGGCTAAGATTTATATTTCTGATATTACCCATAATTCTTCACATAAGGTGTTTCATTGATGAAAGGGTTTTTGTATTTTTATTAAATACCAATGAAATGAAGGTTTATAATTTTCTTTAAGGTATGCAGTAATACCAATTTTATGTTTTTCATTTTATGAGTTTCTGTTGTGTTTTTTCCTCTCCTTCCCCTTCTGATTCTCATTTGTGTGAGTTTGTTGAAAAAATTCTTTCATGATTTTGACTTTTATTTTTATTTCTGTTATTTGATACTGTTTTCAGATGTGTTTTTGATGTTATTGCAATAAAAAATTCCCATACTCTTTTCGAGAAGTGCCATGGGTTCTTTAACATTCACCTGAACTACCATCAGAAAAGGCAGATAGGACCTCAGTTTAACGTCTCATCTAAAATGAGAACTGTGTTTGTAATGTAGAGGTTTTGGACCATTAGCCAGTCAGTGAGGTTTAATACAAGAACTGGGCTGGAGCCAAACCACACCAAAACAAGGGTCCTGGACTTCAGGAGGGCAGATTCTGAGAAAATTAAGATGTGCCTAAGGGGATCCTGACAGAACTGGGGGAGAAAAAAGGGGTAGAGGAGCAGTGGGCTGCAATAAGACAAGGAATTTACTGAACAGTTTAATATTAGGTCCCTAACCTTTTACATAAAGTCAGGCTGGGACTACTCCCCAATAGAGTCTCCAGTTTATTTCCTGTAATCCTCTTAATTTCCAATACTTGTCTGCAAATTAAAAGTTAATTTCAGGGCCAGCCAGTGGCACTGAGGGTTGAGGCACTGGGACGCCACACCTCACGCTTATGCCGGCAACCCGGTCTCAGGAATGGACTCGGGTTGCAGGGGGCCGACAGGGAGGGAGGATTGAGAGTCCCAGTGGATGCTCTCCCTCCGGGAGGGGTATCGGGGTGCAGCAGTGTCCAACACCCCATAGAGAGTGCCAGTGGAAGCACTGCCCTGAAGGATCGTGGCTCTGATATGCTGGAGTTGGGGAGGGAGGACGTCACAGCACATGAGAGGATGATGTGCACTTGCACGCTGCCTCTGAACATGAGTCTTAAAGGCACCGTGTCCTAAGGGGCTGGGAACTAAAGGAGAAAAATCAGGGAAAATGTATGAACCCAGCCCCTACAGGCAAGATGAAGCTAAGGATAGGACACCTTGGGATTGCCCTGAGGATGGAGTAGGAGGAGGTAACAGGCCTCCTTGAAAGCCGTGGAGCTGGCAAGTAAAAAAAATCATTTCAGATTCCATTTTATCATACTGTGTTCGCTCAAATGTCTGTGACCTTGTAGCTCCAAAACTTTATAATGATTTACCTAATAGTGTTGTGCGTTGTTCAAAATATATACTTTTAAGACAGTACTTAGAAGGAACATGTTTATTAACTCAGTCTGTAGGTGTTTTACTTAGTTTCTAAATATGTTGTAATTGTTTATATTGTCCTGGCTAGCCTGTAATTTTTAAATGTATTTGTATTCTATTTAGATGTCTTTATCTGTTTAATGTTTTGAAACTGGACATCTGTGAAAATGGGCTTTGCCCACAGACTTTTCAGAAGGAAATGAATGAAATAAAATAAATTGAAGAAATGAAAATTGAGAGAGCTACCACTCTATGTGTCAAGCAAGTCAGCAAGAACAGTAGGAGGAGGAGGAGGAGGAGCTGATCTAGTTTATAAGAGAGGTAGCATAAGTAGTAAGAGCAACACTACTAGCCTTCATAAACTACAAAAGGACACACGGGGAGAAGGTTGGGAATGTTACCAGGAAAGGCAAAGGGAGGCAGGGAAGGCATTAAGGAGGACAAAAGGTTTTAAAGGAAGAGACTATGACAAAGACAATTAAAAAAGGGGGAGAAGGCATTCTATAGGTACGTTAGTGAAAGGAGGAAAACAAGGGGAGGGATTATTAAGCTGAAGGCAGGGGGAGATTCTTGCAGAGGAAGACCTTCAAAAACTGGACATACTAAACAAATAGTTCTGCTCATATTCATGGGGGAGAGGGTTGTTACAGGACCAGAGATGCAGATGCAGGACAGTGGCTTAACGCATTGTCTCCACAGCAGCTCTCCGAAGTTGCAGCACTTGTCTCATATATACTGTTAATAGGAATCCTGGGCCTTTCTAAGCAAAATCAAACCATAATCAGCATGCCACTAACAAATGCAGGTAAACAGGAGGCAGTATAGCACAGTGGTTTTTAAGGCTCTGAGCTGCAAATCTGGAGACCTGGGTTTGAATCCCACAGCCCCCACTTACATACTGCGTGACCCTGAGCAAGTCACTTAACTTCCCAGTGCTCCCAGGTTTCACCTGTAAACAAGCTTTCTGCTTAGCGTGTCTCACCTGGTTAAACAATTGGAAAAATGCTAATAGCACAAAAATCGTAAGTGCTATACACAGATTATGAGGGCAAACTTATTCAGCATAAAATTACCTTTCCAATGGTGGTATGCAAGTAATAATACTGTAGGTAATTTAGTATTTTTTCTATGCTGGTCAAAACAGAAAAACAAACAAACATTTTTTCCACTACAAAGGCACCATAAGTCTTTTTTTTGGAAATATGTAACATATCAACACCAAATTAAGCATCTAGACATTAGATGTTGTTTTAATAATTTGTTTGTAAAAAAAAACAGCTATTTCTGTGTATTAAACATTATTTTTTCCCATTTTAGTCAAGGTGTGTTGGTAAGGTTTGAGGGATGAATTTGAACCATACACACTCTACCATAAACAAATGCATATAACTCCTAAAGTATAAATGATGCACACAACGGATTAGCAGTTGTTCCTCACAAAATTGCCTTTCCAACAGTGCTTTGCAATCAATTGTGCTCAATTCAGTTTTTGTTTTGTACTGGCTAAGATACCCAGAATGTATGTTTTCTTCAAAGTGCTTCAGTGATTCCTAATGGACAAAATGTCTGCCATACACACCGTGTCATAAACAAATGTGAATAACTTCTAAAGTAAACATGATACACAAAGTGTCAGTGTCAAAGTTGTTCAACACAACATTACCTTTCTAATGGTGCTATGCAGTCAATTCTAATCAATTCTGTCTGGCAAGGAATATTAAAACATGTGACTGATGTCTCCAGATGTTACTAGGACACACAGGAAGTCTGTAGGTGACTTCTGTAGTTCTTCTGGGACACACACTGCAGTACATTTGCTGCCGCCTAAAGGCATATTCTAGGAGACAATGAGTTAAAGGGCAAAAGGGTGGACACTAGCCTTTTTGTGGAGGAAAGAGTCCTGCATGAGCTAAAGAAGCTAAGGGTGGACAAGGCAACGGGCCTGGATGCATTGCACCCCCAGGGTGCTGAGGGACCTCTGTGAAGAATTGACTGTACTCCTCATAGTGCTGTTCAGCCTATTGCTAGAGAGATAGGAAGAACTAGGTGACTGGAAGAGAGAAGATGTGGTCCAACTCCACAAAGATGGTGAAGGGGGATGAGGCTGGAAATTACAGGCTAGTCAGCCTGACTTTAGTAGTGGATACTTTAGTAGTGGATGCACTGTTAAAGGAAAGGATAGTTAACTACCTTAATATGACTGACCTGCTGGACCCAGGACAGCATGGATTCACTAGAGGGAGGTCCTGTCAGACAACTCAAAAATATTTTTTTGACTGGGTAACCAAGGTAGTGGACCAGGGTGCATAAGTGGACATGGCCTATCTGCACATCAGAAAGGTTTTTAATATCTTCCCTCATAGAAACATAGAAACATAGCACTTGACAGCAGATAAGGACCACTTGGCCCACCTAGTCTGCCCATTTCCCTACCTGATGGATAAGCTGCAGATTCTAGTTAATCAACAGCTTACTTCCTAATACCTTTCACTAGAATTGCCTTATGTCTGTCCCATGCATTCTTGAATTCTCCCACTGTTCCTGACTCCACAACCTCCTCAGGAAGGCTGTTCCATGCATCCACAACCCTCTCTGTGAAGAAGAGGGCAACTAAAATGGTCCAGGGTCTGCACCAGAAACCATATGAAGGCAGACTAAAGGATTTTAATATATATACCATTCAGGACAGGAGGGAGAGAGGGGACATGATAGAAACTTTCCAGTACCATAGAAGACAACAAAGTCCAAGAGGGTAGCTTCTTTCAGAAAAAGAGATGTGCAAGAGCAAGGGAGCACAATTTGAAGACAGAGGGGGGAGAGCTCAGGAGCAACGTGAAGAAGTATTTTTTCATGGAGTGGGTGGTGGACGCATGAAATGGTCTACCTGAGGAGGTTGTGGGGTCAAAAACAGTGGGAGAATTCAACAATGCATGGCACAGACATAAGTCAATTCTGGTGGGGTGTAGGAAGAAGTAGGCTCTTGGTTAACTAGGATCTCCAACTTATCCAATAGGTAGGGAAATGGGCAGACTGGATGGACCAAGCGGTCCTTATCTGCTGTCAAAGTCTATGTTTCTATGTTTCTGTGGGGGGTGCTGACAGTCAGTCACAAAGCAGGAAAGAGACCCAGGAGTTATCATTTCAGAGGACCTAAAAGAGACTAGGCAGTGGCAAAGGCTAGCTACACACTCGAAAAACAGAAGCATAGAATTTGCTGACTGATATCAGGACTCTCTGTAAGATAAGCAGCTTCATATTGTTCAGTGTGCCTTTCCTGGTGAAACTTTTTAATAAATAGGGACCACTAGGCCCATCCAGTTGACCTGTTTTCCCTACCTGTATCAACTGCCGCTGACCCTAACTGATCCATTGCTTTAGCCTTTCATACCCACTACTGGGGTTCCCATGTGCTTATCCCATGCATCCTTGAATTTCCCCCCACTGTGTTTGCTCCTACCACCTCTTCAGGTAAGCTATTCCATGTATCCACCACCCTTTCTGTGAAGAAACATTTTCTAACATTCTCCTTTATTCTGCTCTTCTCCAGCATTATATTGCACCCCCTCATTCTTGTACATCTCTTATACTGAAAGGTTTCCCCCACTTGCACCTTAAATACTCTTAAGATAATTCTGGTTCTATCATATCTCCCTGCTCTCTCTGCTTTTCCAGGTCATTTAATCTCTCCTCATTTGTGTTTTGGTACAAGTCATGCACCATTTTGGTTGCCCTTCTCTGACCCTCTGAACCACCTCCACCCTGTCTATGTCCTTGTGAAGATGTGGCCTCCAGAACTATACACTGTACTCCAGAGTAGACCTTACCAGAGTTCAGTAGAGTGGAATTACCACCTCCCTTCTTCTGCTGGTGATACCGCTCCCTATACACCCCAGTATCCCGCTGACCCTCTACAAAGCCTTGGTGCATTGTTTGGCCACCTTTTGGTCATCTGAGATGATTATTCCCAAATCATTTTTTTTCTGGAAGACTGTTAGCACCTCCCCCCAATCCTGTAGCTTTCCTCAGGGTTTCTGCACCTCAAGTGCATGATTTTGTACTTCTTTGCATTGAATCATAGTTGCCATACTTCTGACCATTTCTCCAACATTCCTAGGTCCCTTCTCATTTTCTCCACCCACGCTGGAGTGTCTCCCCAGTTACAGATCTTGGTGTCATCTGCAGATAGACAAACCTTTCCTTCCAGCCCTCATGCAATGTCACTGATGAAGACATTAAAATGGACTGGGCCCAGGACCGATCCCTGTGGTACCCCACAGGTCAATCCCCTCTTTGGATTGGACCCATTTACCACCACCCTCTTCTTACTCCCTGCCAACCAATTTCTAACCCAGATTACTACCTGGTAGCCCACTCCCTGACTCACCAACTTGTTTACCAGTCTTTTATGTGGAATGGTGTCGAAGGCCTTGCTGAAGTCTAGATAGGCAATATCCACTGTTCCTCCCTGATCCAAATCCATTGTTACCCAGTCAATGAAATCTATCAGATTCTTTTGACAAGGCCTTCCTGTTGTGAACCCATGTTGCCTTGGGTCCTGTGCTCCATTGGATTCCAAGTGTTCCACAATCCTTTCTTTAAGCAGCTCTTCCATGATCTTCCCACTGCCAATGTGAGGCTGACTGGTCTATAGTTATCAGCCTTGTTTCTGCTCCTGTGTTTGTGAAGGGAGACTACTGTATATGTGCCCTCCTCCAGTCCTCTGGAACCACTCCTGTTTCAAGCAACTCACTTAACAGGGCCACCAGCATTCCTGTAAGCACCCCCTGTAGTTCCTTTAATATCCTAGGATGTATGCCATCTGGCCTCATTGCCTTATCAACCATTAGTTTTGTGAATTCTTGTAGGACACTCTGCTGTGAAAGGACTGGTGTTCACCTCTCAATCTCCTTTGTTTCTGGTGCCCAGCTGTGGTTCCTCTCCCTTCCCTTTTTCTGTGAATGCTGAACAGAAGTATTTTTTCAGTATTTCTGCTTTTCAAGGTCTCCTTCTGCCCATTTCCCCTTCCTACTGATCCTCACGATCCTGCCCTGGTCTTCCTTCCTTCACTGATGTACCTAAAGAATGTCTTGTCCCTTTCTTTACTGTCTGTGCATTCTATCTTCTGTTTTGACCTTTACTGTCTAGACTGATTTCCCTACTTCTCATTGGCTATTTAGATACACCACTCTGTCTTCCTCCCTCTGTGTCCCCTTGTATTTTCTGAAAGACAAATTTTTGACCCTCATTTTCTCTGCCACATTCTGTGAGAACCATGTGGTTTCTTTCTTCTCTTGCCCTTTGTTCTATCCCTAATGCACTAGTTTGTCACCTCCTCTATAGTTCCTTTAAGATGTGCTCACTGTTCCTCCACCCCTTGACTTCCTTCCTTGCCAAGGTTGCTTTGATACATATCCCCATCCATGTAAGTCTGCTTTCCTGAAATATAAGACCCTTGTCTTCGTATGACTCAACTGCAACACTGTACTCATGTTTAACCAGATTGTGTGGTACTTGCTGGACCCTAGGTACCCTTACACCTGGACACCCAGGATTCTGTCTCCATTGGTCAGTACTAGATCAAAATTTCGCTATCCTAGTGGACTCTAGCACTATCTGCCTGAGACCTGCCCCCCCCCACAAGGATTCCAGAATGTCTTAGCTCCTGACTGAGGCAGCCACTGAGATGGTTCAGTTTATATGTAAACCCCCCTATAAATGGGGTTCCTAAAAATGTCTTCCTGTGCTTGCCTAATGCCCACTGCCAGGTTGGTGTTCTGTGTTAAACAGTTTAAAAGTGCTTGCATGCGAGTGCCCTGTTAGTCTTTGTGCCTGTCTCTTTAAGAGGCATCCATTTCATAAATTATAAATAATCTGGGTGGGGGCCGAGTAATTTCAGGCTCGAGTCCCACCCAGGCTGTGTTACAGCTGCTTCATTCTGCCATCGCTAAGTGAACAGATGAAGCCCTATTGGGATCTATGATTGTTTGCTGTTTATCTGATTTAGAAATTATAACATAGTAGTTTGTCTAACCTGTTTTCCTTTGCAGTGTGGACTGCATTACTAAAAGCCACTATTTTGGTCCTGGGCTGTCAGTTTTGGCCAATTGGAAACTCAGAGGATATTAAAATGGAGACTATCCCCAGAGGTCTTGTGGAAGTGAATTTCTATAGGAAGTGTAGTTTTTACTATTTGGTGCTTAAATGGACCTGGAGGGGACCACCTTCTGTGACGCACAGATGGATCAACCAACCAAACCTTTTGGATCACTGGGAAAGCCCTGAGCTGCCTGCAACAGTGAGTCAGTGTGGAGTTGGAGTTGAGAAAGTCAACAGCTTGAGAGATTCAAGCTGCTGCTCCTGCGTGGTGGTGCAATGAACTGGTGGGAAGGCTATGCCTGGCCTGCCTGCTACCATCTTCTCAAGTGAAGAAGTCTGCAATCTGAAATTGGACCTTTTCCGCAATTGCTGCTTTAGTGATTGGAATCCTGACTTGTGAAAGTTTATTTCACCTGGTGTGGACCGAAGACTTGCTTCTGGAGCAATTGACCTGTCAGGAATTGAGGAGAACCGCAGAGCATATGCATTTGTACAGAGACACTGTTGACTGCAACCGGACTGTCATCCAAACTGTGGTATTTGGCTATTCTTACTATAAGTGTGCTGAATGTGTGGTGTGGGTCACAATCTGCTTCACCACCTGCTTGAATGTGTTACACTCGAGCTGGATGCTGCATCCAGCAAATAACCGGACTAACTCCTGAACTATTCACCTGGTCTGTACCCTGCCATCTTGGCCTAGATTGCCACTCACCCCACAGAGATTCATCTGATGAAAGACCCACCTGGGAATTCAGCTCCCTGCTCAAACACCACCGAACGGGATCGGCCATGATGGTGCATCGTGTGGGACCTACTTCCTCTGGAAAACCAGATTTTCAATCCTGGGGTCTTCATCTCATCAATCCTGCAGCCTGGTCTGGGTAGTATGAGTAAACATCAGGGTAGCTCCCTGCAACAACAACTCAAAATCATTGGTGTGTCATCTGACTTAATTGTTTTGGTTAATCATTTTGGACTGAACCATCCGGCTCCAGATTACAAATTGTAGGTTAAAGTGCATGTTGTTTTCTTTCCTAAGGGCCCCAACAACAGCTGTAATGCCAGTGTACCCAAGGCAAAGCTTCAGGCTGACCTGTATAACAGCTGGGTACCCAGAGTGTGTGTTTCTGTGCTAGAAGGAATCTTAGTGCATACCTGTTAATCTGACTAAATCAGATCTGAAATCAAATGCTAGATTGCTGCCCCACCCTTGTTCACATCCCCTGAATAAATCAGATTCTATTCTTTCTCCATCTAACCTGGCACCTTCGTGGAGGAGATACTGTATTGCCTTTGCATTGTTTTATTCCAAGTCTTGTTTTACAGGGGGGTCTCCAGGGCCAGTGCAGTTGATCTAGCCCTGGTGCTAAGTGTGCCAAGTGTGGGTTCAGTATTGTGTCTTGATGCTAACTGTGATTACTTATCTACTAACAACTGTAAGCCACTAGAGGGGTTAGAAGGGGTATCAGTGTCTCAGAGGGCTGTACCCAGAGCAGTTACGCTACCCTTAAACCTACCCACTGGGTGGAGGCACCCGTTCACAGAACTCAGGCCCCTCAACCTGTGCCAAGTCATGCAGGCAGGGGTAGTAGCCCTTGGGATAGTGCCACCTAGCGGTTACATATATCTGCCATGTTGGCATTGCTTCACATTTTGCTGCCATTCCATGGATTTCTTCAACCAGTGCCCTATCCATCTCTTTCCCATGCACTGGAGGCCTGTAGATCACGCCCATGTGAATTGTTGTTCTGTAGCCAGTCTCAAGGGTGAAGCACAGTGCCTCGGCTTCCCGTGCCTACCCTATACTGCAGTTGCTTTTATACCGTCCCTGCCATAGAGCCCCCACCACCCCCACCCTCCCTTTTACCTTCTCTATCCCTCCTGAATAGAATAAAACCTGGCAGTGCACAACTACCTCCCAGTCAGAGTTCCCAGTGAACCATGTCTTGGTTGTTGCTACTATGTCCAGGTCAGCCTCTATCATCAAGGCCACCAGGTCAGGGA
Organism: Neoceratodus forsteri; assembly: GCA_016271365.2. Classification (NCBI taxonomy): domain Eukaryota; kingdom Metazoa; phylum Chordata; order Ceratodontiformes; family Ceratodontidae; genus Neoceratodus; species Neoceratodus forsteri. Next base: position 1,129,136,167 of record CM057451.1, read on the forward strand.
TTTTATTTCCCAGACTGCATGCATTTGTATACATGATCTTTCACGTATCTCTGCCTGCTCCCCTGTTCTTCTTGTTTTTTTCACTCTTGTATCCTCTTTCTAACTTTATTTACCTTCTTTTGCTGTCCTTCCACCTCTCTCATACCCCTTTTTGTGAGTTCAGGTATTCCTGGAATTAACCTAGCTTCTTTATCCTCCCTGTTGGCTGCTCCAACCTGTGGGGTTGGGCTGCTCAAGTCTCCCTGCACCCATTTGCTCTCCCCTCTTGACTAGTTTAAATGCTTGCCAATGAAGCATCTAAACTGTTCACTGAAGACCGTAGTTCCCTCCCTCCCTGGAATGATGCAGGCCATCGCCTTTATACAGGTCTACATCACTCGAGGTGGGTCCCCAGTCCCCAATGAAACCACTCTCCTTCTCACTGCATTAGCCCTTCAACAAGTGTTGAAGTTTCTGGATGCACAGGGAGGGGTGTCACAAGTAGAAAGAGGGAGGTCATTTTTATCCCTGTATAAGACACTGGTGATACTGCACCTCAAATATTGGGTCCAGTTCTGGATGCCCCATCTGAGAAAGAACATAGACAGGACAGAGGTAGTGCAGAGAAGGGCTACAAAGATGGTTCAGGGCCTGCAGGGTAAGACCTATGAGGAAAGACTAAAGGAGATGAATATGTACTCATGCAGCAAGACAAGGGACACAGAATGAAGTTGAACAGGGGACAACTTCATGAAGAGAGTGATAGATGCTTGGAATAGACTTCCAGAGGTGGTTGAAGGGTCTAAAATGTTCACAGGATTCAAAAAGGGGTGGACTAGACATAAGGGTATCCTTGAGACAAGCGGGGGGCTCCAGAGTTCAGTTTGGGCATCAGGCCTCACACTAGATAGGGATAAAAAGGGCAGACAAGATGGGCCAAGGGTCCTTATCTGCTGTCAACTTCTTTTTTTTGAACTTGTTTAGTTTATTGAGAATATAATTATAAACCTTATACAAGTTCATGTTTCACTATAGTGATTCACACATTTTGTTACAATATATAATTTACATATGAAACTGAGTCCAGCTAATCAGTTCTTGTAATTTCCTTTGTAGGCTAAAGTATCTGAGCAGAGAGTCCAATCTTGATTACATCAATCAGAAAAAGCCAGGTCTATTCCTTGCTTCCATGAACTGCTTGGTCAGAATGATTTATCTATTTATTTAGTTTTTGTTAACCAGGTAGGTGGACTAGCCATGAAATGAATATTTTCAGGCACGACCCGGGAGAGTACAAAAATCAAAGACAGGTACATAGCATGAGTACAATGAAATTACAATAGAACAGGTCAAAACAATTAGTAGTAATGAATACATGCAGCCAGGACTATAATAATCAATGAAATTCACATAGAATTTTTAGGCATAGAAAACCTACTCAGTCTAGGAAGAGATACCACAATATAGCAGCAAAGAAATATTGTTCAAATTAGTCACAACAATGAAGATTCAAATAGGCAGCAAAACAAGGCAAGGGCAAATTCCTGACTGGGCAGGATGCATTATCACGGCCTCTTAAACAAGACTCAGGTGTGTTTGCATGTGTGTGTGTGTGTGTGTGGGGGGGGTTGGGTAGATTAACTCTCAAGCAGATAGTAAGGGTAAGAAGTGCTATGAGGAAGGAGGGTTAAAGTTGTGCCAAGCAGCATCTGGAGGGTGAGTGGATTAGGGAGGATTAAAACAAGTGCACAGATCAGCAAGGGATAGATGTAAGTGCAGCTCATTTTTGAAGCTGTCATGGGATCCAGATATTCAAAATGCTTGGGGGAGAGAGTTCCAAAGCTTAGGAGCAGAGTGATTGAAGGCAACAGAGCCTTTTGATGTTTTACATCTAGGTACATTCAGCAGGGATTTATCTACTGATCGCAGTCTATAGGAGGAGGTTTGAGGTACCAGCAATGTTGTGAGCGATGAAGGGGTCTGGTTTCTGAGTATAGAGTCAATCAGGGAGCCAAGAGAGTATTGACAGCAAGCTGAGGGGGATAACCGGCCCAGGTCCCTCTACAGTTGGCAGTGGTGCTTAAGCCGTGGTGACGAGGAGGCGTATCGACAGATATTATTATAAGTGACATCCCACTTATGAAGGATGGTTTTGTGTGTAGCAGAAAAGGTCAGCATGCCATAGGTGAGGGCAGGGAGTAATATGTCTCTGGCAATAGCAAGTTTAGCAGAGGGAGTCAGCATGAAACTGGACTTGTAAGCAACCCCCAGTTTAGCATTAACTGCATTGCAGGCAGATTGTATATGCAGGCTGAAGTCCAGGGATTGGTCCAGAAGAATTCCCAGGTACTTAAAAGATGTATCACATTCTATTTGTGTGCCACTGCAGTCTTGCACCAATAGGGGAGTTTGACATGTCCTAAGTTTAGGGGCAGATCCAAGTAACATTGCTTGGGTTTTCTTAGCATTAAGTACAAGCTTATGTACAGAAAGCCAATTTTGGACATTTGTGAAATCTGAAGAAAGGGATGCATTTCTGCTGGTGACCTTATCAGAGCTTGAATAGAGTACACAATAATCTGCATAGAGAACAGATGAGCATGAAAGAAAAACCTCATCTATGTTATTGATAAAAAGAGAGAAAAGAAGAGGTCCCAGAATAAAGCCCTGGGGAACCCCAATATTGATAGTAGCACCATCAGATAAAGAGGAGTTGAATTTCACAATTTGAGTTCTATTTGACAGATAGCTTCCATACCAGGTGGCAACTGGGGGTGTAAAGCTCAGTTTGCAAAGAGTGAAGAGGAGCAGGGGGTGATCAACAAAATCAAAGGCCTTTGTAAGGTTTATAAAAAACTGCCACTGTCAGCTGGCCTGCATCCATACTGGTAAGCACATCGGTAGTGAATTTGAGAAGCACTGTAGAGGTACTGTGACCTTTACAGACGTCATGTTGTGTGTCAGAGAGAAGGCTATATTCTGTGAGGTAGTCATGGTTTGATTTGCAATGAGTTTTTCCAGAATTTTACTTAGGACCGATAGGATGGCTACAGGCCTGTAGTTAGTAATCTCCTTGATATCACCTTTTTTAAGGACCAGTATTACATGAGCAATATTCCAGAGGTCAGGAACTTGGCTTTTAGAGCGAGGCAAGGTGAAAATTCTAGCCAGAGGGGAGGCTATGTATGGTGCTGCTAGTTTCAGGAGTCGAGGCTGAAGTGTATCTGATCCAGAGCTAGTGTTGTCAGAGACAGTCCACAATAGTATTAAGACCTCAGTCCTTGAGATTGCCTTGAAGTAGAATGGGTGATTTTTAGACATTTGTTCGGAAGGATAGCTGAGGGTAGTGGACTGTGCTGATGTTGCAAGCAGAGAGGCTGCCTGGGGAGATGGGAAGGCAGAGGTATACTGAGACAGGTCTGAGAACATTTGATTGAAGGAATTAGCAATGGTATTGGAGTCATTGCAATGTACTCCATTTAATACCATGTCACTGGTGCTAGTTGACTGGGATGCACTGAGAAAGTTCTTGACATGGGCCCAGAATTTTCTAGGGTCCTCAGCAGAGCCTACCAGCAATTCTTTACAACAGGCACTCTTAGCTGTTCTGACCTGTTTTTTACAGAAGTTATGTAGGGTTCTGTAGGTAGCATAGTTAGATTGTAGCCCCAAGGCTTTGTACTTTTTCAGGCATTTGTCCCTAGAGTGTAGATTTTTCAGCAAGTCTTTGTGAAGCAATTTCGTTTGTTTACCCATCATCTTCCGTGTCACCTTGGGGGCATGCTTGTTCTGGATGGACAGGAATTCATTAAGGAAGATACTTAGTGCAGACTCAACATTATGGAAAAGGTAAATACCAGACCAGTTTATCCTCGAGACATCATGACAAAAAGCCTCAATATCCAGGTTGGTGAAATTTGTAAAGGTGACATAGTTCAGTGGAGGAGATGGAGCAACCTCAGTACTCTAGATGCAGAAGACAGGGGAATGATCAGTAAGCAAATTTGCCAAGATGCCTGCTTGGTGTACATGATCCAGACGGTTTACCAGTACCCAGTCAATAAGGGAAAAGGATTTTAGTGAAGGAGTAACTCTGGTAGTCTCCGTTAACAGCTGGTGGAGGTTATAATTTTGTACCAGAGAGAGAGAGCAGTGTGGTATGGTCAGTTCCTAGTCAATTTTGGTTAAGGTCACCCAATATAATGACCTCATTATGTTTGGAGTGCAAAGAGGTCTGATCAAATAAGTTCTGCAGATCTACAGTGTCCCCATTTGCGGGATTGTAGGCACAGACAATGTGGAGTTTCTTGGCTACCAGGGTGAGAGTAGCATGAAGGGACTCACAGGCAGAGGATGTTGAGGACAGGGTGTCCGTGATGTTTAGATGATCTTTGTAGAACATAGCAACCCATCCGCCACGCTTTGAGGAGAGCCTATCCCTACGGATAAGGGAGTAGTTAGTCAGGGAGCATACAAAGTCAGGGATAGTTGGCTTTAGCCACGATTGAGCCTGCTTCATCCGCCATATTCTGTGTCTTACTTCCTGTATATTCTCTTTTTTGTGAAACAATAAACAAGAAAAAATTAAACACGCAATAAAATCGGTCAACTTCTATGCATCTGTGTACAGTATGTATAGATTGATCCCATTATACTCTGTGGTGGGCAGGCTGGAGCTCTTAGAAGTATGTTTTGCTCCCGGAGGTGTTTTTTTTTGTTATTTATGCCTAGAGTTATGGGGAGGGGTTCCAAAAGGGTTGGATACAGAGCCAAATTCATGCTCTGCCTGCATCTGCACCATCCTTCTGCAGTCATGAAGTGCTACTGCTATTTTCAGATGTTGCATCCATTTACAGTAAAACCCCAATTATCTGAACCTCAATTATTCGAAACTCTCAGTTATCTAAAACTGTGGTGCGTCTCCCAGCTTAACAGACTGAAATGTAAAGTTCCCTCTCTTATCTGAAGCCCCATTTATCCAAACAATTTTATTGTCCCACTGCACATCCAAATAAATGATGCTATTCTGTATTACAGAAAGTCACAAATATTAGTGGAAATTATGCACAATTGTGAGTTTTGTCCATTTTGGATGTAATTGCATCTATTTTTGGACATGAACTCTGGACACTGTTAAGTCATCTAATAGATGATCTAACAGGTGTGGATGCTTGTTTCATAGTTTCATAGTTGTTTACGAATTCAGTAGACAAGAATGCCTTTTATGAATTTGCCACCCGTTAATCATGGGTTGAAGTCTATGATGTGTTTTCCATTGTGTTTATCTAATCTTTGTTTAAATATAGTTATATTCGGACTGTCCATGATATCTTGAGGTACAGTATTCCTTTTTTTTTCAATTCAAAGTTTTATTCAGTTTTACGTAAATAGAGAGAAAAGATTTACTGTAACATGTAAGAGGTAGAGTGTTCCATAAGTTAACTATTCTTTGTTTAAAAAATCCAGTTCTGTTTTTTGTATCACATCTCTCACCTATAAGTTTTAATGTATGTGTTCTTGTTTGTATCTGCATGTCGTATTGTGCTAAACTAATTGTTTCTTTCAAAACTGGATCCCACATAGCTTTATAAGCTAAACAAAGATCACCTCTTAGTTGCCTATATTTCACTGAATACAACCCCAAGGAATTTAACCTTTGGTTATAACTCAGATACTTAATGTTATTAATTTTTCTTGCTAATTTTCTTTGAACTCCTTCCATTAATTTATTGCTTCTTACTGTGTGGAGTGCACAAAACTGTGCACAATATTCCATGTGTTATTAACATACTAAAATGCCAGCAGAATAGGCCTAACGGTCTTTCGCATCTGCTCATTTGGTTAGCCCCCACCCTGGGAGCTGACCTTGCTGCCCCCCCTCGCCTTCTCTGGCTTCTCCCTTCCCAGTTCTGGAAATTCTCGCTGCATTGGATTTTGCTTCCAGAACCCTTCCCCTGTACCTATCCCAACCCCTCTTGAACCTCTCCACCATCTCTGCCTCCACCAGCCCCTAGGCAGCACATTCCATGGCTCCACCACCCTCTCAGTGAAGTAGCACCTCCTCCTTTCTCCCCTGAATCTTCCCCCCTCCAGCTTCCACCCATGCCCTCTAGTGGCCCCCTCCTCCTTCCTTTGAAGCACTCTGACTGTTCCTCCCCTATTTACCCCCTTCATGTACCTGAAGACCTCTATCATGTCCCCCCAGTCCCTTCTCTCTTCCAATGTGTACATATTTAGCTCTTCGAGCCTCTCCTCATAGGTCCTGTCCCCCAAGCCCCAAATCATTTTGGTTGCCCTCCTCTGGACCCTCTCCAGGAGTTTAATGTCCCTCTTTAATTATGGCCTCCAAAACTGCACGCAGTACTTGAGTTGCGGCCTCACCAAGCAGTTATACAGAGGGAGTATCACGTCCCTCCTTCTGGAGGTGATCCCCCTAGTGATGCATCCCAGCATCCTGTTGGCCTTGGCTGCTGCCCTCCTACAAGTCTCCGAGGTTGTTCATCTTGACATCCACCACCACCCCAGGCCCCTCTCAGCCATTGAGACTTGTAGCATCCCCCAGGGTGTACACTTGGCCCAGGTTTCTGGCCCCAGGTGCAGTACCTTGCATTTCCCTGCATTGAACCTCAGCTTCCACTTTCTAGACCATCTTTCCAGAGCCTCCAGGTCCCCCTGTAGGGCCCCCTCCCCCTCCCCAGTGTTGACGTGCCAAACTCTTATACAGTGGTAGAAGTATTTATTTTTTTCTTGATTTAATATTTTTCAATGTACACCCCCAATATCTTTTGCTATTTTTTAGATTTTGTTCTTGTATTGTTTTCAAATGTTAAGTTATGACTTATCCATACGCCAAGATCCTTTGCTTCTGTTATAGCCTCTAATGCTATCCCGTTTAGTGTATATTTGCTTTTTGGATTGTTAACTCCAAAATGCATTGCTTTACTTTTATTTTCATTGAATTTCATCTTATTTTCAGTGGCCCATGCAGAAATTAAATCAAGAGTTGCCTGCATCTGTTTATAATCCATAGGAGTTTGTATTAATCCACCTAGTTTGCAGTCGTCTGCATATTTGCAGAGCCATGCATTTCTGGGAGCTCATAATGTAGATATTAATAAATTAATTAATGTTGGGCCCAATACGGACCCCTGTGGGACCCCGCTAGTAACTGGCATCCAGTTAGAATAATAACCTTTGATGGCAACTTTTTGTCTGCGGGAATCTAGCCATGAGTTAATCCAATTAATTATGTTCTGATGTATTTTGAACTTACTAAGTAAAGATAGTAGAGTACTATGTGAAACCTTATTGAATGCTTTGTAAACGCCAAGAAAAATAACATCCGAAGAGACCCCTTTGTCAAGAGCAGCACTTATTGGTTTGAAGAAATGAATAAGGTTTGTCAGAAAAGATCTGCCCTTTGTAAAACCATGTTGTGTGGAGTCCTCAATTTCCGTATTATGTATATGTTGTAATATAATTGTCTGGAGAAGTCTTTCCATAATTTTCCCAATGATTGATGTTAATCTTATTGGTCTATAATTGTTTGTATCTGTTAAAACACCACCTTTACATATGGGGGTAATTATTGCATCTTTCCATACTGTCAGTGATTTACCATCTTTTATTGATTTATTATATAAGCAAGATAATGACCCCGCAATTTTGTTACTAAGTTCTTTTAAGAATTTTGCAGTGATACCATCGGGACCTGGAGCACTGTTACTTTTAAGCTTAGATATTACACTAATTACATCCTCAGGTGAAAAAGTGGGAATATTTAGATTTATCCCTGAGTGTAGTCTGTCAACATTCTCCTTAGACTCAAATACACTTACAAAATATTCCTTTAGTTTACATGCAATTTCTTTTTCATCTGTTAATATGTCTGCTTTAAAAATAGTAAGAGATGCATCTTAGGTGAATCCATTTGAAAATTCTGCTCTACGTGTTTTTCTTGAAACAAATGGCTATACATATTTTAAATGGAACTTTTGGAGTAACAGAACACAGTAAACCAGCAATGGACTATGCTGTGGAACATACTGTTGCATGAAATCCAGGGGCTGCCCCACAGAACTCCATGTGGCATGGCTCCCAGATCTACGGGGATACCTGTATTTTCCAGGAAAACTGAGCCATTTACTGGGAAGTTGCTCTCATAGACTTACATTAGTTATATTTGGGAAATTTGGTTTTCATAGGAAATTGACCAGATAACACCGGAAAATTGACATGGAATTACATGGAAAATAACAAAACCAGTCTGGAAGCACTGACTTATGAACATACAGATTCTATGTGATATGGGTGACTGCAGGATGATGACCCGTGGAAGGGCGACGATTCCCCAGGATGACTACAAAAGTTAAAAGTGTTTTAATGCAGAGGCTTCACCCCATTCACCCCTCATGAGAGCTTCCACCCCCACTCCTTCTTTAGAATTCCTACTCTGGTGGGGCGCAACTCAGAGAAAGAGGAACTCGGGTCACCCAAATTGTCGGCGCCATTGTCCCATTTTGCCCTTCTGACCAGTCACCCACATACAGTCACCCACATCACGGCTACTGAACATACAGAATTGCCAGCAGATACAGGCCGTCAATCTATCTAGTCTGCTCAAGTGTGCAGCACTTCAGTCTTTCAGACTTCAGCTGCCCTCCCTTGCCCATCCCCATCGATTTTGCCAATGTAGCCTTTCCTCCCAACCCCTGCCCCTGATCCTAGCACTGAGCCCTGTGGGACCCCACTTGTTACCACCTTGGGCTCAGATCCTCACCCCCCACTACTACCTCCTGCTGTCTATCCTGCAACCAGCTCCTGACCCATCCAAACAGTTTCCTCCCTACTCCCAGATTGCTCAGTTTGCTGGTCAGCCTACCATGCAGAACTGAATCAAAAGCCTAGCCTTGCTGACAGAATATCCACTGCATGACCCTTGTCCAGAGCCTGCATCACCAAATCAAAAAAGTTCACCAGGTTTGTCTGGAACGATCTGCCAGAGACAAACCTGTGCTGTCTGCTACCCAGGAGATCATTATCCTCCACAAATTTTACTAGCCTTTCCTTCAGGATAGTCTACATTGGCTTTCCTACAGTTGAGGTTAGGCTGACTGGTCTATAGTTCCCTGGTTCAACCTTGGGTCCACTCTTAGGGAGGGGCATTACATACACCACTCTCCAGTGCCTGGGTATGCATCATCCCATTTCTAGAGGTATTGAGCAGGTCTGACAATGGGCCCACCAGGACTGCTGCCACCTCTCTCAGTACTCTAGGATGAATTCCATCAAGCCCAGGTGCCTTATCAACCCTCCGGGACATAAGACCCTCCAACACCCTTCCCTCTGTGACTTCCACTTCGGTGATCTCCTCCCTTCCACCTCACCCTTCTCTTTTTGGTATGGGCCCATCCTACTCCTTGGTGAATATCAAAAAGAAGTACTCATTGAGTACTTCTGCCTGCTCTGCCCCCTTTTCTGCCCAGTTGCCATTCTTAATCCTAACAATCTGATTCTTATTCTTTCCCTTCTCCCTTATATGTTTGAAGAAATCCTTTTCACCTTCTTTGGTCCCCCGGGCCAGCCTCAGTTCTTTCAATGCCTTTGCTGCCATTACTGTTCTACTCATTTTCCTGGATTTTCTCATGTATTCCTCTCTGTCCTCTTCCCAGTTGGATCTTTTGAAGGTTCTAAATGCAGCTCTCTTTTTCCTCACACTCTCCTCTACCTTGTACACCCCATGAATCTTAACATGGAATACAGCACTTGCATAATTTCTAAGTGTACTTCCATGAAAACAGAAGCTTTTTCCCTTACAGTTAATTTAGAGCTGCTTTAAGTCAGAAGCTAAAGTTGAACTGCCTTGCTTGTGACATCATACTTATTTCTACAGCAACAGAGTTGCATGTCACAAGCAGGGGACCATAATGCCAGTTCCAGAATACATGTAAGCTATAAGTGACAAGGACTGAGTTTTCCAGCAGGTGGCCCTAAAGACCAGAAGGACTCAAATTTCAAAGGGAGGGAGGGATTTGTAAATGGGAAGACACTGACTCATGGGCCAAGTGTATTATCAGCCCTGACAATGTCCTCCCATTTGTGGGAAGACTCACACACCTTATTTTCAAAGGAACACAAGTTTTAACAACAGTTTCCATCATTTGCAGCAGCTTGAATCTCACAAAATAATGAAAAAAAAAAAACACAAAATGAAGCATGCACAAAGACAAAGGCAGCCAGTGCTTCGATGGCTGGTTAATCCAGGCTGAGTCAGGGAAAAAACAACAACATTGGAGTACTAGCAGGACACACCAGATAAAGGCAAATATAAATGTATTTATTCCAAGTGCATTCTGAGGATGCTGACTAGCAGCCTCATTGCTTTGACCAAGTGATCTTCATCACAGGACATTTTATCTCACAAAACAATGCATGTGTACCTTTTCTTAATGCAAGCTGTGCCTTATGTTCTGCAAATTGTGGCATCTATACTCAAAAGTAAAGACCTCCTCCTAGGTGGTCAAACATTTTGGCACAATAGTGCAAATTATGGCAGGAACCTGACACAATTTACCAGCAGCATGTTCAAGTCCTTTCCAAAATATTTTGGAATGTTGAGTAACAAAGCTCTACTGATTGTAATGCTGAGTACTTCGTTGCTGATTGTAGTCAAGTTTTTAATGATTTAATGGATAGCTACAGTAGCAAATGCATTGTAAATCCTGGGAAAGACACCTGAAAATCTGTAAGTATGTATGTATTTATTTTAATTTTATTTATTTATTTATTTGTAGTTGTATTTGCTGGCCTAGACAAAAAACTATGCCCTTTTATGCATCTCCTCAGAGACTACAATCAGCGACACAATGGAGATCAGTAACCCTCCATAAAGCTATAATAGCTCAACAAATTCTGCTTCTAATGTCTATGCTGAAGAACAGATGTAGGACTGGATTTCCAGTATATCTGTGACCTAATTTTCAGTCAGAAAGGTGGCCACTAATTGGTCGCAAAGATCACTCCATTGTGATTCCAGCAAGCCATGATCCATAGGGGTTTTAATCTCTTCCTGTGAGCTCTCAAAGCCTACTTTGAGTGATCAGGAAGGGGGGTTAGGGTGATAGGAACATGAATATTGTTGGCAGATAAAGGCCTTACAACCTATTCAATCTACTAAAAATCTGCCTATTATTGGGCATTGCCCCCAGCAGTCATTCCCCTCCTTCCCTCAGCTATCCAACTAACACACTTTCCATGTGCCTGTCCCACCCATGTTTGAGCTCCCTACCATTTCAGTATAGACTACCTCTTCTGGGAGCTTGCTGTCTTTTCTGACACCCTTTCTATAAAGTAATAATTCCAGATGTCCTTTCTGAGCCTCACTCTCCATCCCCCATATCAACTTTAAAGAGTTTGGTAATGACCACCTGTTCTCTGAAACCTGGCTTAAACCTCGCATTCAAACACATGAAACTGTCATCTCTGTATATTCTGCCTTCAGAAAGGATTGCCCCAAAAAGAAGGGGGTCAGAGTCCTGCTATATATTTGGTCCACCTTACAGGCTAGGGAGATCAAACTGTCGTACCCAGCTGACTACTCAGGTGAAGCGATCTTCATCTCCCTATCCCTCAGTAAGGTAAAAAACCTTTACATTGGTTGTGTCTACCACCCACACTCAGTACAGTTGCCCAAGCCCTAATAGCCTTCACCAATAGCCTTGTGGATCTGTCATATAAAGAACAAACAGTCTGTGGTGATTGTAACACAAACTGGCATAACTCCCATCTGAAAGATCCCAGGACCCTTCTTGCAAGCTTTCACCTACCTCAGTTAATAACTGATTCTACCAGGTTATACCCTAAATCTGGCAACCACTTGCTCCTTGATTGGGTGCTCACCTCTAGACCACAAAAAATATGATCAACAGAAATACTCCTGGATTCCCTAAGTAATCATTCCCCTATATTTTATATATGGAAAGATAATTACCCCCCAAAGGATCTTCTCCGTCAGAGATCTAACTGGCTGTAATGAAAAAGCATTCATTGAAAGTCTAAAAACAGTAGATTGGTCAACAATAAAGCTCTCCCAGACATTACCCAAGCCCTAGACTACCCAACTCATAATTTTATTAGCGTTGTTAGTAAACATCCCCCCCTGAGAAAACAGGGCTAAACGGTTCTGTGCCAAATGGATCTCTGTTGATCTCAGGAAACAAATTAGGCAACAAAATAACACCTGGATAAAGTTCAAAATATCTGGTCATCCAGAAGACTGGAATATCTTTAGGGGTCTAAGGAACACCTGTAAGAACGGACTTAAGAGTGCCAAAATAAAATATCTAAAATTGCTACAAATATTCAACTTGTCCAACCCCAGGACTTTCTGATCTCAAATATACAGACTTGTAAAGGGTTTCCCTGAAGTTGCAATGGGGGAAATGGCTGTCAATGGTTAAGTCATCTGTGCCGTATGGTTATCGTATGTAGCTTTAATGGCTTCTTCATAAACCTTGAGAAATATAAAGTCCCTCTATGAACATGTTGGCCTGCCCTCTCTTCCCACACCCTGTCCCTCAGTCTGCTCTCCACAACTCAACTTAAGATTTAGACTTTCACTAGAAGTGAAGTCCTTAAAAAACTGAGGGACCTAGGAGCAGTTGATAATCCAGGCTTTGACAGTGTGGAATCCAAATTTGTTAAGATAGCCGCATTTTTCATTTCTCAACCCTTTGCAAATCTCATTAATAAATCTCTCACACTGGGGGTTGTTCTTGAAAAATAAAAAGGTTGCAGTTGTCACCCCAGTACATAGAAGCAGATAGAAAGAATGACTAATTTGAACCAAAAATTACAAAATGGATCAAGGCCTGTTTGAGCCAGAGGAGGCAAAGAATTTGTTTCAGGAGATATCAATCAGACTGGAGGGAGGTCACGAGTAGGGTACCCCAGGGTTCAGTGCTTGGCCTGATATTTTGTAACATCTTCGTGATCTCCTTCAAGACATCAACCACTACATGGATGTCTAAATTTGAAGATGATAGCAAAACTGGGGCTGTTGTAAAAACAGAGGTAGATGCACAGAAATTATGAAATGAACTAGACTCAATACGTGCCTGGGCTGATGTACACAAGATGAGGTTTAATATTGCCAAATGTAGTGTAATACACTTTGGTCATAACACCATTCATGCAACATATAATTTATGTGGTCACACTCTAACAAGTGTAGAATGTGAAAGGGACTTAGGCATCCTGGTTACAAATGAGCTATAATGCAGGCAAAATACTGCTGGAGTGTTAATAAGGCCAACAGAATGCTGTATTATGTTCTACACAATATAAGGAGTACAGATATAACTGTACTGCTGCCTTTGTATACTGCACTGGTGAGGCCACTAATGGAGTATAGTGTGCAGTTCTGGAGTCCTCACCACAAGTCAGATGTAAGGAATCTAGAGAGAGTGCAGAGGACAGCTACCAAAAGAATCTATGATCTCTGGTCCCTTCCACATGAGGAAAGATTGAGAGAGCTGGACATATACTCTCTGCAGTATCATAGATTTAGGGGAGACCTATGCTTGGTATACTCTGCCTTTTGGAATAGGGACCTATGGGAGTGTCTGGGATTACAACAGAAAGATACAATTAAAGTTACTAGAACTCAGGACTATCAATTAAAGGGTGAGCTGTATAAATCCAACAAGGAGGATGCCTGGGTTAACTAGAAAGTAGTGTCCCCCTGAAACAGACTCCATACTGATATAGTTAGTAGTGACACAATAATCAGCTTTAAGAACAAATTGGATGCTCACTATAGACTCGCAGGGAAATTTAGCCAATAATTAGAAAGATCTTATAATCAACAAGACTCTTTGGCAAAACCTATTGTCCCAAACCTGACTTATGATGTGTATGAAAAAAATTACTGACTAATCTCCCTGCTTAGCATACTTGGAAAACTTCAAGAGAGGCTGGTATACGACCATCTTCAGGATTATTTTAATCAGAACAACTCCCTAACACCTGCTCAGCACAGTTATCTGAGAAAACATAGCACCAATATGGATACAGGTATGGCAATGGGCAATCTCTGCAGACCTGACAAAAGCATTTGATCTGGTCAACCATGACCTTCTTCTAGCAAAATTGCAAATCTTTGGGCTAGATGATTTCTCCCACCAATGGTTCACAAACTACTTACTAAACAGGAAGCAATGTGTGATATGGGAAGGTTCAACTTTTACACTAAAGCAGAAACTACTGGATGTACCACAGTGCTCCATTTTTAGTTCCCTGTTCTTGCTATTCATAACTCATCGACCCCTTCACTGCGGTAATGCATCAATACAGCTATATGCTGATGGTGCTGTACTTTGTAGATCTGGTGCTGAAATCAATTGGATCAACTTCCAGCTAGGTAAAGACTTTCAACTTTAGGAAAACTGGTTCTCTGATAACAAACTAGTACTTAATATGAAGAAAACCAAGGTCATGCTGTTTGGTAACAAAAAACTGGGGAATTGTAGAAACCACCTTCTCACACTTTCCACCAAAACAGGCATCAACTTGGAGGTTATACAGTCGTTCAAGTACCTAGGCATAGTGTTACACCAGGATCTGTCCTCTGAACCCCACAAAGATGCCCTTTCCAAATCCATAAACCAAAAATATGGGCTACTATACAGACTCTCCCCCAGCTCTACCTCTCTGCTCTGCACAGCTCACAATACTTAGAAGCACACTCTTACCAACTCTCTTCTATGCGCCCCAACAATACAAGCTACATAAATTCTGTTCTGGGAAAACTAAAGATGCTTTACAACAAAATGGCATGCTTTGCTTTTGGCATCCATCCAAGGGAACAACACTGCAATGTCCTTACCTCACTAGAGCGGCCCTCATTTGAGGTAAAGCTGTGCTTCCCTCTATATTGTCTTACCTATAAGCTGCTGCAACCCACTGCTCCTCTAAGCCTCACTATCCTACTTCAATGTAGGTGGCCTGTCAGGACCACTGAGATCATCCTCCAACTCATTGCTAGACACTCTCAGGGTATGATTTTCCATCAGGTGTAGATTGTTCAATGCAGTTGCCTCATCCCTGTGTAACTGTTGGAACAATAGAATAGAATATAATTTTTATAATACAGCACTTGGATTCACATTGGGATTTACTCCAAAATATTTTCATAAATTCCCCAAAATAACTATAAAATTCAAATATGATATTATCCCTGTTCTCCAGGTTAAAGATAATGGTAATAATGCTTCAGCCAAACTTAGGAATATGAAATAAATTATGGCAGCACGGTAGTGCTACCATAGATAGGGTTGCATACCCCTAATAACTTTGCCACCATTCAATGGATTTGCCTGAAATTTGGCAGACACGGGCCGTAACAATAGATCTTGGGATCTGCCAAATTTTGTAATGGTCAGATATACAGTTGCGGAGTTATTAAGTGACATTCTGGGGTGCATTTATGGTTTGTTGCACATTCTTTGCTCATGCCTACAGGTCGTACCGTTTGTGGGACTGGTCCGAAAACTTCAGGAAACGTGTAGCCCGGGTCCGTGATGTACCTTTTGAAGATTTCATAAAAAACTATTGAACGGTTTAAAAGTTATTCAAAAAATAAGTTTCCCATTATAGTCAAAGGGAAAAGTTAAAAAAAAGTTTGACAGTGTCGCAAATGCAGTTTTTAGTGTCATAAATTACCCCTGTAGTGTCGTAAGTCAGCCATTTTTTTTTTCAGTTACTGATCATAGAAATGCTTGGCATTTAAAATTGGCACCATCTAGGGACACAATTCATTTTGTGTTTACCTAGTCAAGCCCTGAGGATGCTAGGCATATCTTTATTTTGGGGTTAAACACCCCAGAAATATGTTTTTGAAATTTTTTGGAAAAGTAGTGTCGCCAAGTAGTGTCACACCTGTGACACTTTCATAGAAACATAGAAGTTAATGGCAGATAAGGACCACAAGGCCCATCC
This sequence comes from Neoceratodus forsteri, assembly GCA_016271365.2. Taxonomy (NCBI): domain Eukaryota; kingdom Metazoa; phylum Chordata; order Ceratodontiformes; family Ceratodontidae; genus Neoceratodus; species Neoceratodus forsteri. The sequence goes on from CM057451.1 coordinate 1,129,152,142, forward strand.
AGTCAGCCCATTTCTTTTTCTACCTTATAAGTGTGCCATCCGCCTTTGCTCTGTCAATGGTCTATCTATTCCTACTCATCTGTATTGCTCCTTTATGCTTATCCCATGCATGTTTGAAGCCCTGCACTGTATTCATATCCACCACTTCCTGAGGAAGGCAATTCCATGCATCCACTACCCTTTCTGTGAAAAAGAACTTCCTCATATACCCCTTAATCGGCCTACTTTCATGATTTTTTTTTTGTGAAAGTGTCACAAAACACGACACTACTTTGTAACACTATGGCCAAAATGACAGGAATTGTTTGCCACCCAGCTGCAAAAGAATGGTTTGGTCTTTTGGGCTGAAATTTGTAGGGAAGAAAGCCAATATCTCACATAATAAACTAGCCAGGAAAGTCATTATTCATACAAATTTTTTTTCTATAGTTCATACGGTTCCTGAGATATAAGCAATTTAGTATTCCAAGTCCTCATTTTCTGTTCCGAGCCCCATTATTATGCATACATTCTTTGTACTCACTGTGTTTCTCTATGCAGCTGTTGAGGAAAACCAGGGTGTGCATTCCAGTTACTGTTACATGTAGCATTTCCACTTGTGTTTCCGTACCCATTTGCATTAGCGTATCCGTGTATGCCACCGTGTGCGTTATCCTTTGCGTTTCTGTTTGAGCTTGTGTTTGCATTACTCTTACCATTTCTGTCTACAGTACTGTTTCTGTTTGTGTTTCACATTGTGTCACCATGCTCATTCCCCTCCATCAATGTCTGCTCAATGTCTACTCAGATCTTGGTGTCATCAGCAAAGAGACTGATCTTGCTCTTTATCCCTTCAGCAATGTTGGCAATGAAAACATTAAACTGCACTGATCCTAGCATCAAGCCCTGTGGGACCCCACTTGTTACCACCCTGGGCTCAGATACCTCACCCCACTGCTACCTTCTGCTGTCTATCCTGCAATCAGCTCCTGACCCATCAACCAGTTTCCTCCCACTCCCAGATTGCTCAGTTTGCTGGTCAGCCTACCATGTAGAACTGAAACAAAAGCCTGCCTTGCTGACAGAATGTCCACTGCATGACCTTTGTCCACTGCCTGCATCACCAAATCAAAAAATTCACCAGGTTTGTCTGGAAGGATCTGCCAGAGACAAACCAGTGTTGTCTGCCACCCAGGAGATCATTATCCTCCAGAAATCTAACTAGCCTTTCCTTCAGGATAGTCTACATTGGCTTTCCTACAGTTGAAGTTAGGCTGACTGGTCTATAGTTCCCTGGTTCAACCTTTGGTCCACTCTTAAAGAGGGACATTACATGCACCAACCTCCAATCCCTGGGTATGCATCCCACTTCTAGAGGTGTTGAGCAGGTCTGTCAATGGGCCCACCAGGACTACTGCCACCTCTCTCAGTACTCTAGGATGAATTCCATCAAGCCCATGTGCCTTATCAACCCTCTGGGACTTAAGACCCTCTAACACCCTTCCCTCTGTGACTTCCCATCAGTGATCTCCTCCTTCCCACCCTATCCACATCACCCTTCCCTTTTGGTATGGGACCATCCTGCTCCTTGGTGAATATTGAAAGAAGAACTCATTGAGTACTTCCTGCTCTGCTCCTATTCTGCCCAGTTGCCATTCTCAATCCTAACAATCTGATTCTTATTCTTTCCCTTCTCCCTTACATGTTTGAAGAAACCCTTTTCACCTTTTATGGTCTCCTGGGCCAGCCTCAGTTCTCTTAATGCCTTTGCTGGCATTACTGTTCTACTGGATTTCCTCATGTATTCCTCCCTGTCCACTTCCCTGTTGGATCTTTTGAAGGTTCTAAATGCAGCTTTCTTTTCCCTCTCACTGTCCTCTACCATGTACTCCACATGAATCTCAACATGGAATACAGCACTTGCATAATTTCTAAGGGTACTTCCATGAAACAGAAGCTTTTTCTCCTTACAGTTAATGTAGAGCTGCATTAAGTCAGAAGCTAAAGTCATACTGCCTTCCTTGTAACATCATACTTACTTCTACAGCAACAGAGTTGCGTATAAACAGGGACCATGGCGTAATTCCACAATACATGTAAGCTATAAGCGACAAGGTTGAGTTTTCCAACAGGTGGCCCTAAAGACCAGAAGGACTCAAATTTCAAAGGGAGGGAGTGAGGGATTTGTAAATGGGAAGACACTGACTCATGGGCCAAGTGTATTATCAGCCCTGACAATGTCCTCCCATTTGTGGGAAGACTCACACACCTTATTTTCAAAGGAATGCAAGTTTTAACAACAGTTTCTATCATTTGCAGCAGCTTGAATCTCACAAAATAATGGAAAAAAAACCCACAAAAGGAAGCATGCACAAAGACAAAGGCAGCCAATGCTTTGATGGATGGTTAATCCAGGCTCAGTCAGGGGAAAAAAGACAAAATTGAAGTACTACCAGGATACACCAGATAAAGGCAAAAATAATTACCATTTCTGTCTACAGTACTGTTTCTGTTTGTGTTTCACTTTACGTCACCATGCGCATTACCATTTGCATTTGCAGCTGCCCTTCCGTTTGTGTTTGTCTTTCATTTTTGCATCATCGTTGTTGCCGTTGCCATTTGTGTTTCCAGTTGTATTCCCGTGCCCGTGCATGTTATGGATTGCATTTCCATACGTGTTTGCATTTGCGTTTCTGTTTCTTTTGGTGTTATTGTTGCTGTACAGGTTACCATTTGCTTTTCCAATTGCGGTACCGTGACAGTGTGCATTACGGTTTGCGTTTCCGTATGTGCTTGTGTTTGCATTTGCATTTCTGTTTCCTTTGGCATTATTGTTGCTGTTACCATTCCCTTTAGCATTTACAATTGCGGTACCGAGACTGTGCACATCACGGTTTGCATTTCCATATGCACTTGAGTTTGCATTTCTGTTTCTTTTGGCATTATTGTCGCTGTTACCATTACTATTTTCATTTACAATTGCAGTATCGTGACCGTGCGTGTAACGGTTTGCATTTCTGTACATGCTTGTGTTCACATTTCTGTTTCTGCTTCCTTTAGCATTATTTTTGCCGTTACCATTGTCATTTGCAATTGCCGTACCGTGACCATGCACTTTACGCTTTGCGTTTCCATATGCGCTTGTGTTTGTCTTTCTGTTCCTGTTCCCTTTGGCATTATTTGCTGTAACAGTTAACATTTGCATTTACAAAAAGGTACTGTGACCATGGGCATTACCAGTTGCATTTCCATACGTACTTGCTTCTCCGTTTGCGTCAATGTTTGCTTTGGTGTCACTTTGCGCTTGCGTTTCTATTAACGTTTGCATTACCATTTACATTTGCATCACCATGTGCGTAACCATTACCGCTTGCATTTGCATTGCAGTTACCGTTACTACATCACAAGACATCATGTGGTGGGAACATGGGGCCCAAAGGGCCCACAGTCCCATCACCACATTCCATTCGCTATTTATAGTCCACATTTTCAAAAAGAAGGGAAATTCATGGCAAAAAACTCTGTTTACTGCATCAGTTAGGGTTGTTCCACAGTGAAAAAGTGAAAAAATTCTGTGTTTGGGTTAAACCCCTGCACCCCAGCCCACCCCCAGCTGGCATCAGGGTGTGCATTGGGGTCTTCAGTCCTAAGTCTCACCCCATTTTCCTATACTTCAGCTTGTTTACACTGTGATGGTGTGAAAGTTAGGGACAATGACCACAATGCACACCCTACCTGTTGGGGCGGGCTGGGGTTGCATAGGGTCTTTTCAACCCTAACAATCGAATTTCTACTTTTTGTTACTGTGAAACAACCCTAACTGATGCATTAAACTGAATTTTTTGCCATGAATATTAATATACATATATGTGTATTATTAACACCTTACAATAATTCTAAATGTTCCTAATTAGCATAAATATCAAGTAAACAATAACAATAAAGGTTTCAGAAAATCAAGTAAAACACAAAGAAATAAAACAAATAAGCAAATCAAATTTTAGCAAATAATGCAAATGAATAAATGATATTCAGCATGACAAATGGCATTGACTATGTACTATGTCTTCAGTATACTTGTAAACATCATTCTCTTTTTTGTATGAGAATTTGCAACTCATAACACTATTGTCTCAGATAATATTTCTGTATAAGACTTATTTCAAAACTTCATAGCATGCAAAATATGTTTCTTTTTGTTTAAATTTAAGCTTAACCTATATACCTCGAGGTCTGTATTTAAAAGTTTACTATGTTACCATCCAAATAGCCAAATGAATATATTACAATTGAAATAATTAAAATAATACTTACATTTCTGGTCATCTGTAGGCTTGGTCTTCTTTCCTTTCAACTTTCAAAAATCTTGGTGAGAACTTCTGATTTTTGATGATTAAAGTCCTTCAGTGGCTTGGCTTGGCTATAGTCTTCTGCCTTTCTCTCCTCAAACCTGGGACTGTAGACTCTTCTGACATCAGTGAAGCAGTGCAGGCTGGATCCTCCTTGACTGACATCACAAATCATCAAAAAAATCACTTAGCAATATTTTGGCAGGAAAAACCAGACAACAATGTTTTAGCAGTTTAACAGCACAGCAGTTTGCAGGAAAGGATTTCTCGGTGGACAGCAACATTGTTTTGATACTGGATTCTGTCACTTTTTCCTGTTTCAGTTCCTTTCTGCTCTTGCACCTGCAACTCTCGACTCACTGTTATCCAACAGCAATACAGGCTTGCTTTGGGCAGGTGAATTTCAAAGTCAGTCTCTTGTCCAAGCTTTTAGCAGAAATTCCAAAACCTTATTTCAGTCAATACTCAGTATGTAAAACATAGGCCATGCTTCATCCAATATTGGAAAAAGTCCCTTCTATAACAAGGAGTTGCTGCTGGACCTCATTGCAATGTTTTGCAGACTTTCACACTTGTCCTTAGCACCCCCCGGTGGATACAATGGCTAAACCCAAATGCTGGTCATGAGCAGGCATGTCGTCAGGCTTTTGGTCTAGTAAAAGTTTTAAAACCACCAACATTGCTAAGACAGGTTAAATAGCTCCTCACACACTGAAGAATTAAGCAGTTCTGGGCTAGACCAGCATAAATTACATATAAGTTTTCAAGCTGGGTGACATCATCACTAAACTCTGATTGGTCCTTGCAGGTGACAAATAGTTGACATTTAGCACCATCTCAAGGACATCTCACCAGTTCCAGACTTTTTATCAACAACATTTATTTTATTTCATAACGTCTTTATTCCAAATACAGTAAGTTTCAAATTGACATTTATGAATTTCTCTCATTAAATGGAGTCTTTCAACATAGTTTTCATGTTCCTAGAAGCTGTATTTCCTGAATTAGGCCAATAAAGGCTATAATTCACTAAAATAATGCCAACAGCTTAATCTGGTTCAAAGTCAGTTGGTATTCATCTTTATCCCCTTCCCCTGGTCAAGCCTGAAAATAGAAACATAGAAACATAGACACTGATGGCAGAAGGAGACCAAAGGTCTATCTTGTCTGCCTGGAGAGCTAGTTTGGAATTGGGGTGGGGTGGCATGGTGTGATAACTAAGAACAAAGGACTCTTGCGTAATTTTTCTTACGGGGAGGAATAATCTGCAAGTTTCAAATATATACCCCTCGCTCTGTTGCATTCCATAAATAATGCAGTAATGTGCTGGGAAGCTGCAAACCAGCACTGCCATGCATGACAAATATGCTTGGATGTTGTTCTCTGGTCTGTATGTTGCAGATTCTCAGCTCATGTTACACATGTCAGGATGCAAAGGGGCAGCACCACTGGGATAACTGGAGCAAGTCAGATGGTTCAGGCCAGGGGGTGGCAGTCATCTCCCATGGGGGGAAAAGACAATGGTAAAATAATGGCGTAGAAGTTTGGGATCCCTCTGTATATCAAGCCAATGATTTTGGAAAACTATCCGCCCCCCCCATCATGGCCCAGCATTTGCAGGTCATACTTCCATATGGCTGACCCAGATTCATAGAAACATAGAAACATATAATTTGGCCCACCTAGTCTGCCCATTTTCCTACCTAACAGATAAGCTGCAAATCCTAGTTAACCAACAGCTTACTTCCTCTTACCACCCCTAGGACTGCCTTATGCCTGTCCCATGCATTCTTGAAGTCCCCCACTGTTCTTGACTCCACGACTTCCTCAGGGAGGCTGTTCCATGCATCCACAACCCTCTCAGTGAAAAAATACTTCCTCACATTATCCCTGAGCCATCCCCCCTCTATCTTCAAATTGTGCCCCCTTGTTCTTGCACATCTCTTTTTCTGGAAGATGCTACCCTCTTGGACTTTGTTAATTCCCTTGAGGTACTTGAAAGTTTCTATCATGTCCCCTCTCTCCCTTCTTTCCTCAACGGTATACATATTAAGCTCCTTTAGTCTTTCTTCGTATGTCTTCTGTTGCAGAGCCTGCAACATTTTGGTTGCCCTTCTCTGGACAGCCTCCATTCTGTCTATGTCTTTGTGGAGATGGGGTCTCCAGAACTGCACACAGTACTCCTGGCAAACCAGGGTCTCTGCTTGTCAGCTGGTGCCAGTCAGCAGTGCAGATGATGACACTTCCTTCTGGGGGATGCAGGTATCTCCACTTCTCTCCTGAAGTGACACCAGTGGAGGGCCAAGTAGGTAGCCAGAGGGGACAAGCATCTGTCAATGCTGAATGTTTTCATGTCCGGTGTGTGTGTGGCAGACATGCATAGTGAGATGAGTAATTTGTAGTGCATCCTGACTTCCTACTAGCTGTACGTCTGTGCCTGTACTGTAATCTAAAACTGTCAGGCAGGCTGACCTACTTGTCCAGACACAGTGCACGGGCCCATCAAGCCTCGACACACCCATCAACCTTTGTGAGGGAAGGCTCCGTGGCTTGCCACAAGGTGTTGTGCATGCACCAGAACACTGATCTGCCCCTCCGCAGGCTGAAACCAGTATCGCATGCTGCACCTTTCCCCCAGCCTCAGGCCATTCAGCGGGTTACTGAGCTTGCACCTGAACTCAGGTCATTGGTGTGGGAAGGCAACTTGGCCCTCACTGGGCCAACAGCCGTACATTTAAACGTTACTTCATAATTTAATTTTTATTATTTTTTTGTAACAGTTTTGATCCCAACATTTCAACATTGTTTTTTATTGCTCCCTCCTTCTGAACAAGTGTCATTTATAAATTACTGGATGAAATATGATTTTGTGCTGCAAGTGCAAAATCATATTTTGGCCATGATTCAAAAACTAACAGCTTCTGGGTTCAGGAGGTGGAGAGAAAAAATGGCTATGCTGAAGAGTTTGGGTCACAATATTGAAAATTACCAAAGTAATAGTTAAAAAATAATAAAGTTATGCAAGTATGTTGACATTTTTTTATATTTTGACCCCAAATTTTTAACACAGTCTTCTTATGACACCACCTTATGAAGCCAGTAGGTGTAATTTTTCAAATCCTGACCGAAACAACACTTCATGTCACAGGTGTGAAAATACATTTTAGCCAGGATTTGAAAATGAAAGCTGTCATATTCATGAGGTGGTGTGGAAAAATGACTGTTGACTGTTGAAAATTTGGGGTCAATATATTTAAAACTGCTGGTTATTAATGAGTGTTGAAAAAATTCAATGTACATTCATAACTTTATTTTTAATACAATAGGTGAAAATGCTCAAATCCCACCCAAATGGTGATTTTATAGAGTGACTTTGATATCATCTTTTGGCCCAGAGTTGAAGAGGTTCACCTAAATTGTTCATGAGGTGGGGTCTAGTGCGCTTACCCAGTCAACAAAAACTAAACAAATTAATAACTTTAAAATTTCTCAGAACAAGGTAATAGTCTTGTTAAAATATTCTTGCTTCAGAATAATATAAGATTTGTTTATGAGTTATTTTCAGAATGTTTCTAAAGCATTAGATCTCTGTGTAAGCAGATGGCTTTCTTTGTCTGTGCCTGGTGAAGTGTGATACCATGTAGCTTGGGTTCACTGAAAAATTCTCTAACACAAAGTGACTAGATTCTGCTCTCTGGAATTCAATCAACAATCACATCATTAGAAAGACCATAAGGACAACTTGCTTCTGACACTAAACTTGTTTCTAACAATTCTGGTGCTACAAAATGTTTTAAATAGTAAGCATTACAAAGCTATTGCAGATCAGATATCCAGTCTCCCAAGAGATCTCTGTAGCCTTTATTGCATGTCTGAGTTTGGTCTTACTGGGTCCTTATATGCCATTGCAATTCATAAAAGTTAATTTCCATTGCAATGAATGGTACTTTATAAAAGCAGTTTATGTCTGTGCCAGCCTCAGCTCAACATGGAGTGCAGATGTGGTATATTACCTGTCAAATTCTATAGTAACAGCTCTTACTTATCTCTTGGTTGATAGGGCATTATAACCTTTGACCTTCAGGCATGCAGGATCCCCAAGCTTTGGCCAACACTGCAGAAAGTCGTCCTTAATACTACTTGTTTTAAAGTGAAACCTACTCAATGCAGCATTCCTTTTCCAGTGCTCACTTAAACCACTTTTTTTCTTCTTGAAGTCCATGTAAACAAGGATATAGAAACACAAAAACATAGACTTTAACAGCAGATAAAGACTGCTTGGCCAACCCACTCTACCCATTTCCCTACCTATTGGATAAGCTGCAGATTCTAGTTTACAGCCTACTTCCTCCTCCCCCCCCTCCCCGCACTATAATTGCCTTATGGCTGTCCCACGCATTCTTGAATTCCCCCTCTGTTTTTGACCCACAACCTCCTCAGGAAGGCGGTTCCATGCATCCACCACTCTTTCCGTGAAAAAATATTTTCTCACGTTGCCTCGAGCTATGCTCCTTCTATCTTTAAACTGTGCCTCCTTGTTCTTGCACATTTCTTTTTCTGAAAGATGTCACCTTCTTGGACTTGCTGATTCCCTTGAAGTACTTGAAATTTTCTATCATGTTCCCCCTCGCCCTCCTTTCCTCAAGGTATACATATTAAGCTCTCTTAGTCTCTCTTCATATGGCTTCTGTTGCATACCCTGCACCATTTAGTTGCCCTCCTCTGTACTGCCTCTATCCTGTCTATGTCATTGATGGAGATGGGGTCACAAAACTGCACACAGTGCTCCAGATGGGGTCTCAACAACTGCCTCTCTCTATGCATCCCAGTATCCTCCCAACTCTCGTTACTGCCTTCTCACATTGCTTGCCTACCTTAAGGTCATCTGATATGACTACCCCCAGGTCCTTTTCCATTTTGGTGTTGTTAGTACCTCCCCCTCCCATTGCATACTCTTCACCTGGGTTTTTGTTTCCCAGGCACATTACTTTGCACTTCTTTGCACTGAATTTAAGCTGCCATAGGTTTGATCATTCTTCCAACATTGCCAAGTCCCTTCTCATCCTTTCCACCCCACCTTGTATATCAACTCTGTTGCAGATCTTTGTGTCATCTGGAAAGAGGCATACTTTTCCTTCCAGACCCTTTGCGATGTCTCCTATAAAGACATTAAAGAGGACTGGTCCCAGTTCTGAACCCTGCGGTTCCCCACTAGTAACCCCTTTTCTTCAGAGTGAGTTCCATTTACTATCACCCTCTGTATCCTATTGTGCAGCCAATTTGTTACCCAGGCTACCACCCTGGGACCCACTCCCAGGTTGGCTAACTTATTTATTACTCTTTTGTGTGGGACTATGTCAAATGTGTTGCAAAAATCTAGATCGGCCATATTCACAGACACTTCCTGGTCTACTACTTTGGTCACCCAGTCAAAGAAATTGATTACATTTGTCTGACATGACATTCCTGCTGTGAATTCATGTGGTCTTGGGTCCTGTGCCCTGCTGGCCTCTAGGTATGCAACAATTATTTCTTCCAGAAGTGATGAATTTTCCCTACCACTGAGGTCAAACTAACAGGTCTGTAGTTTCTTGCCTCTGCCTCGCTCCCACTTTTATGAAGGGGAATCACATCTGCCCTCCTGTAGTCCTCAGGTATCACCCCATCCTCCCATGACTTGTTAAAAAGGGTAGTCAGTGGTGTCACTAGGTTTCCCCTTAGTTGTTTCAGAATTCTGGAATGAATCCTGTCAGAACCCATTTCTTTGTCCACTTTGAGTTTTAGGAGTTCTTTCAGGACCCTTTCTTCTGTGAATGGACTGGTGTCAACTCCCCTGCCCAGAGTGCTTCTATTGTTTGCTTTAGACTATTCTTCTTATTTTTTGAATACTGAGCAAAAGTATTTGTTCAGTATCTCTGCCTTTTCACTGTCTCCCTCTGCCCACCTCCCTTCCCATTTATTAAGCCTCACTATCCCTCCTTTGACCTTTCTTTGCTCCCTAATGTACCTATAAAAGGTTTTATCCCCCTTCTTAACTGAGTTGGCTATCTTTTCCTCGGTTTGGGCCTTTGCTATTCTGACTGCCTTCCCCACTTCCTTCTACTTTAACTGATACAGTTCCCTGTCCTGCTCCTTCTGTGATTCCTTATACTTCCTGAATGCTATCTTTTTCTCCCTAACCTTCCCCACCACCTCTTTTGAGAACCATAGTGTTTTTTTAGTCTGTTTTTTTTCTTTATTTGTTTCACACAAAGGCTTGTTACCTCTATGATGGCAGTTTAGATGTCTCTCCAATGTTCTTCCACTCCTCTTTCTGCCCATTTGCTAGTGCATTCCTTAGGTGTTCATCCATTTTGCCAAAGTCAGCCCTTCTAATGTCCAATATCCTCATTTTTGTGTGGCTTGACTCCACGGTTGTGTTTATTGTGAACCACACTGTGTGGTGGTTGCTTGTTCCCAGATGGCTACCCACTTCTAAATCTGTTATCCTCTCTGCATTTGAGAGTACCAGGTTTAAGATTGCTCCTTCCCGAGTGGGTTCCAAAACTAGCTGTCTAAGGCATGCCCCTGTAGGGCATCAATAATGATCCTGCTCTTGAATGTGGCTGTAGTAAATGTGTTCCAGTTAAAATTTGGCATATTCTGGTCCCCATCAACAATATTGCCCCTTTTTCTGCCATTCTGAGAATGCTTTCTATCATTTCCTTTACCATTTCCTCTCCCCTGAGATGAGGGTCTGTATACAACCCCTGTGCAGGATTGTGGTGCCACTCCCTACCTCCAAGGTGACCCACAGTGCCTCCTGTCCTCCCCATTTACCCTTTAGTTCTATAGCTTTGATCCCTTCCCTTATGTAGAGATCTACTCCTCCTCCTCTTTTACCCTCCCTGTCCCTACTGTAGATTGTGTACCCTGGTATATTGACATCCTTGTCATGGTTCTCCAAGTACCATGTTTCTGTGACTGCCACAATATCCAGGTGTCCCTCTTTCATCAGGGCCACTAACTCAGGTAGCTTGTTACCAAGACTGTGGGAATTGGTATTCATTGCCTTCCACTTAATGTTGGCATTACCCTTTTTTGACCCATCCCTGCCCTTATTGCCTTTGTCTTTTTTTCCATTTACCCATGTCCTGCCCTCTGTAGACAAGGCAAGGCAAAATTTATTTAAAAGACGCCCAATTCCAGAGGCACTGAGTGCCGTACAAAGCATTAAAACAGGCATTTAAACATAATAAATATATAGATTTACACATAAATACAAATCATTACAAAAACTAAACCTTAACTATAAATCTTTATCTAAGCATTGAATGCCTTAGAAAAGAGAAAGGCCTTTAACTGGGCCTTAAAAAACATCCACCGATGAAGCCTCTCTGACCATAGTTGGTAAGGAGTTCCACAGAGCAGGGCAGTGGCACTAAATGCTCTATTGCCAGCCAATTTCAGCCTAGTTCTTGGAATGGTCAGGAGGCATTCACTGGAGGAGAAGAAGAAGCGCGAGGAGAAGGCAGGTGACAGAAGGTCTAACAGGTAACCAGGGCCCTGCCTGTGTAGGGCCTTATAGGTAGAAGACCTACCTTAAAGGACTCTCCACCTGACTGGCAGCCAGTGCAATTTCGCAAAACCGATGTAATATGACAGAACTTTGCTGCCGGTCAACAATCGGGCAGCTGCATTTTCACCAGCTGCAATCTGTGGAAGATCCTCCCGTGACCCTGAGATAGAGCGCATTACAGTAATCAAGCCTAGATGTGACTAAGGCATGTATAAAAGTAGGGAGGTCCAGAGGCAGAACGAGGGATTTAATTCTGGCAATGTTTCTGAGATGGTAAAAACAGGTACGAACCACAGAGGATATTTGAGCCTTCATGGTTAAATCTCTGTCCAGAATCACGCCAAGATTTCGCACCCAAGAGAAGGCCTTCAATGGCACAGACCATAGGACAAGCCCAGTTTCTGTGTCAGAGGCCATCCTATCACGAACTCTGTTCGACTCCACTACTAATACCTCCATCTTATCGGGGTTCAGCTGCAACCAGCTGGAGGCCATCCAGTCGTTAATCTCGGTCAGACATATATTAAGCACATCCACTGCATTGGATGTTCCTGGGGCAAAGGAAAAATATAGCTGAGTATCATCGACATAGCAATGAAAACTCAAGCCATATTTCCTAATGATCCCACCCAGAGGCAGCATATACACTGCGAACAACATTGGAGCCAATACTGATCCCTGAGGAACTCCACAAAGAAGCAGACTGGGTGTAGATAAGAAATTTCCCATCATAACCCGCTGCCTCCTGTTAGTAAGAAAGGACTCAAACCATTTGATGACATTACTGGTGAGTCCACATAGGTCCTCAAGGTGAGCAAGCAGCACACAATGGTCCACAGTGTCAAATGCTGATGAGAGATCGAGGAAAACAAGAATTGTCTTGTCTCCCTGATCTCTAGCCCTGAGAAGGTCATTCTGCACCCGAACAAGTGCAGTTTTGGTGCTATGTCTGGCACAAAAGGCTGACTGGAAGGGTTCATACAACTCATGAGATATGAGGTGCTCTTCCAACTGAAGCGCTACCACTTTCTCAATAACCTTTCCTACAAATGGAAGGTTAGAGATTGGATGGTAATTTGCCCTGATCTCCGGGTCCAAAGATGGCTTCTTTAAGAGGGGTCTCACCAGAGCCTCATTCAAGGCATCCGGAAAGACACCCTCAGAAAGGGAACACCATACAATCATGGCAAATACCGGGCCAACAGAGTCAATGCATCTCATTAAAAAATGCGTTGACATCGGGTCCAGTTCACAGAAGATGTGCCTCACATTGGTTGCTACCTCAATAACCTCACTATCCTCCACTGGTTTAAACTCTCCCCAACCAGGCAGAGTGCACTCAGAACACATCAGATGATCACTGCCAGCTGTATCATTGCTGGCTGAAGGAGCCACCCGCCGGATCGCAGACACCCTATCCGAAAAGAACCAAGCGAAATCCTCACAATCAGTGTTGGAAAAAACCCTCCCGAGCCATAGATAGACAGACAGGATGTAAAAGTCTATCAATGGTCTGGAAGAGTGAGGCCGGTCGGTTCCTTCCGGCAGCAATCTCCCCAGACAAAAACACTGTCTTCTTACGGTTGATTGCCTCCTGGTACCCAACATAATGGGCACGCAGGGCCAATTTGTCCGCATCTAGACGGGATCTCCTCCAGCAGTGCTCCAATCTCTGACCCAGTTTCTTCATCTCCCTGAGCTCGCTATCGAACCATGGCGACCTCAGGTAAGAAGTCCTGGCTCGTACACGGACAGGTGCGAGGGAGTTTATGGTGTCGGATAGCACCTCATTATAGGCATCAACTCCAACCACAACACCTCCCGCGCATGCATCACCCACTCTAGACAAATTTGCTGCCACCAGAAAACCCTCAGGAGTCAAACCCCGTAAAGGGTGACAGCGAATCATCTCAACAGGGGAAGGGCTTATGGCGGGAGCCCCAAGCGTGAACTGGACTGTGCAATGATCAGACCAGAGAACTGGATTGATCTTAAGATCATTAATATCAAGTCCCAGTGAGAACACCAGGTCCAACATGTGGCCATCCCGATGAGTTGGTAAAGTAACTGCCTGCGTCAGACCCAGGGAGGACATAATCTGGAAAATTCATAACCATGTCCATGATTCACATCGTCGAACCAGACATTGAAATCCCCCAGAAAAACACATCTGAGGGATTCCAATGATGCAATGGCAATGAAATCTGTGACCTCCTTCAGGGACTCTCCCATCGACCCAGGAGGGCGATAAATGAGAAAGATCCTGCAGCTCGCATCAGGTCCTCCCCGGATGGCCACACATTCAAAGGACCCTGGGGCTCTCACCGGGTGCACGGTGAAGGTCAGGCTGGATCTAAAATGGATGGCTACACCACCACCCCTGCACTCCACTCTGGGGCAGTGCACCATGGTATACCCAGAGGGGACTGCAGCCTCAAAAATTGGACCTGCATTGTCTCCCACCCAAGTCTCCGTGACAAAAGCCAGATCGACCGACGAAATCAAGGCAGCAATAATTGCTGTCTTATTTCTGATCGATCTGGCATTACAAATCACTGCCATCAGGGGATTTGGGGGTGATGCAGCCACACAGGTTGCCTGGCCATTTGATCTAATAGGCTTCCTGGGGATGGACACCAAACACGACTGGCCTCTCCCATGTGCCCATCACAGCCAGGGTGCCTCCTGGACCTGACAACTTCAATCCTCCCATAACCCAAACTGGGTTTCTTGATAGTGCCGACCAACACTATCCTACCAATCCCCATATCCCGACAGCGCTGATAGTAACATCAGAAACTGGAAGGGGATGAAAGGGCAGGGTATGCAGCATCAAGTTATCATAAACAATTCTAGCCCTTTTGATCCTCCCTATAAACATATATATCTCTAAGGCACAACAAGTTCAAAATATCCAAATAAAAATAATAAACTTAAATATAAAATAGCCCACCAAGCCTAACTTCTAAAATATAGCAGACCTACTAATAACCGTGCACTCAAAGTGACTGATTCTTCAACTTCACATAATAAAGGCTATATAATTAAAACATTTCATTTTCAAATACACATGCTAAAACATAGTCTAACCCTCCTATATCAACTGGACATTTCCAGTACCGGGTGGCGCTCGCGCCACTCATAACGCTTGCGCTTGCGAGCGGTGCAAGATTTTATCAGGAATTTCACCTCAGGAAACACAGGTCCTGGCTCCCCCCGGTTCACTTCAGGCAAAATCGCAGACACGTAGCACCTGGTTGAAGTCTCTCACACTGCACAGGTATACAATCCAGAAGCTCTGCAGGATCACCAAAACGGACTAATTTTCCACTTTCAAGACCTCCCAGCCACCAGTATATAGTAGCACAGGTCTCTCAGTCAGCACACGCTACAAGCCACTTGCGAAGTGGTATGAGATTTTATTGGGAATTTCACCTCAGGACACACAGGTTCTAGCTCCCCCCCAGTTCACTTCAGGCAAAATTGAAGACACGTAGCACCTGCTTGCAGTCTCTCACACTGTAGAACTCTGTACCTTGGTGTTTACCTTACTAACTACCATGTTTTGGGGGGACTTGCAATTTCCTGCCTCTTATCAATGCCTCCCCCCTTGGCTAATTTAAAAGCTTTCCAATGAAGCATTTAAACCTATCACCTAGGAGATTGGTTCCCTTCCTGGACAGATGCAGACCATTGCACCAGTATAGACCCACATCTCTCAAGGTGGACACCCAATCCCCAATGAAGCCAAAACCCTGTGCTCTGCACTAGTCTTTCAACCATTCATTGAACTGCATGGTGCAGAGTACCCTAGCCTCACTCATGCCATAGACAGGCAGCACCCCCGAAAAGGTTACCATCTATGCTACCTGTCTGAGGCCCCTTCCCAACTCCACAAACTCATTCCTGCACTGCATTGATCCCATGCCCAGCTAGGTTATTTGTCCCAAGGTGGACATTGATATCTAGTTCCCTTTCCCATGATACTGCTCCTGCAATCCTGAGGATTCGCTTTCTGTCCCTTCAAGCCATGGCACCAGGCATGACCTTACCTCCCTCTCCCCCTCTCTTCCTCAGTTTACCCCCTCACAATTGAGTCCCCACCAGGAGTTGATTCCTTCCCCTGTGGTGTCCCTTGTCTCCCTCCCATGGGTCTCCTTTGTGGAGATTCCCAGCTTCCTCCTTGGTCTCCACTGTTGGTGCCATGATAGAGGAATCTTGCTCTGCCAGAATGGCATATAAGTTGTGGAGAGGTACAACTGGAGGGATGTGCCTCTATTCCACCACCCTCATCCTCCCAGATCCCACTGTGGTCCACCAGCTCCTTATTCTTGGCACCCTCTGCAACAGTCATGGTGGCACTGGTGATCTTTGAGTGAGAAGGCTTCCCTACTCCTTGCCAGTTTAGCCTGGAGATGGGCAACATGCTCCCTCAAAGCTGACAGTTGCCTGCATACAGTGCAGCAATGCAATTTCTAGAATGTTTGCTGGAAAACTGCCACCCCACAGCCAGTGCATTGCACCCCTTCCCACATGTCCCTCTCCCTTCCTTCTTATAATATATTATATATATGTATATGTGCTTACCCTCTATGCACTGTGCTGGGTTATTAAGGATATGACAGAGTTGTGCCTCCTGCCCTCTTAATGAAGTGATGTCAGAACCTCTTGTATAAAGGAAATGATACACCTGGAGTAGGTGGGGTAAGGGGAAGAGGGGTGACCCCCAGCCACCAATGACCCTCAGAAACAATCAACTACACCACTGCCCCACCACCCTGGTGAGTGCTGCATTTCCTTTCAGTAATTCAACCAGCACAGCAATTCAACAGACCACTCCACCTACACAAACCACTCCACTGAACCCAGGAATAAAAATTAAATCAATCCTCAGCCAGCAGTACAATTCTAAAAGTTGCAAAAATATCCTTACAAATACTAGGTCTGTACACCAGCAAGCAATCCCAGTAAAAATAAAATTCAGTAGTATTTCACTCCCTCTGGTTATAAAATTAACACTCCTCAAATTGAATCTTGCAAGCCTCTTCTTAATATAAATAAGCAAAAATGAAAGGGTCAGTAGAAGAGTGGTTCAAACCTTCCCCACGGGTCCCAAACAATATTATGTCTTTTTCCAGGCTCCCAATTCTGAAAATAAATGAGTGTTCTCTGCAGTATAACAAAGTTTAGCAGCCTCCACCAAATACAATCAAGGCCTATCTGACTGAATTCTAATTGTATTGCTTCTTAGAACACCTCAGTACTGAAAACTCACCCCCGACACACTTGACTGACTAGTGTCACACCTGTGAAGCAAGCAGGCCTTTCTGTGAAGACATACTGCTTTGTCTGGTGGGTTGAATACACAATCACTCCACTGAACCCAGGAATACTAATTAAATAAATCCTCAGCCAGCAGTACAATTCTAAAAGTTGTAAAAATATCCTTACAAATGCTAGGTTTCTACACCAGTGAACAATCATAGTAAAAAGCAAATTCAGTAGTATTTCACTCCCTCTGGTTATAAAATTAACACTCCTCAAATGGAATCCTGCAAGCCTCTTCTTTATTCAAATAAGCAAAAATGAAAGGGTTAGTAGAAAAATGTTTCAAATCTTCCTCATAAGTACCAAGCAATATTATTGTCTTTTTTCTGATGACCAGATACTTATAGTATTGCCTCCCTTAACCTTATTAATAAAGCTCTTATTAGAAATATAGAATAGTAATTAATAAGAACAGGAAAATAAAAATTACAATAATAAAATATTTTTAATCAACTTGGTTTTGTTCCTACATTTCCCCCTTTTGAATTATAAATGCACCCTAAAAATGCATTTTGTAATTCAAAGCTATAATCCTACTATACGGGTATGTAGTTTAAGCATTGCAGGGAAAATGAACCGTGGAACACAATGTTTTATCATCGTGTAGTAACTTATGACATCATCAGCAAATTACGTCATCACATATGACATCATCAGGTGTGACATCATAAGATGTGACGTCACTAGACGACATCATTGGAGATGTTCTTTTGGCATAGAAATATTTACAGTACTATATGAACAAACATGATTAAATATGATTATTACTATATACAGTTTTAAATGATGTAACAATCTTATACATTGTTGAAACATTTCACAAATGTAAAAAATTCTCTTTACTCATCAGTTTCAAAGATCAGCATTACAATTAACAATTACAATTTGACAGCAGGCTCAAATACCAATCATACCTGCTTGCAAAAAAAGTCACCTTGGGACTACTATCCCATGGTGTAATGGCCCTTCTTTCCCCTGTATGTAACCCACACAGTAACAGAAGCTCTGGCAAACAGGCTTTTAGAATCCCATGGTGCCGCACTGCCTTTAGACAATGTGCATTCTCATACAGAGCTCTGCAGTGGAATGACTCCCTGCTTCCTGACATAACCAATGCAACTTTGCTGGGTTCCTTTAAGAAAAAATTCTGTCAGCATCTAATCTCTCTGGCAACCTGTGGCTGCTATCGCAAATGTGCCTTGACCTTGCGCCTACCATTTGTAATTCTCTGATCTCTATTGAATAGTAAACTGTTATGCTTCATGTCCATTTCTTGGGCCCCCAGTCAAGTTAACATTCTCATAGGCTTTTCTACCACTGCCTAAATTATTTATTTTCCCTCCTACCTCCCTTCACCTACTTTTCCCTTTATTTCCCCTCTGTCATTTCCATGCCTCTTTCCTCCCTGACACCTTAATACATCATCATCACCCCACTACCTACTCCACCCCTCCTTTCCCCTACCCTCCTCCCCCTTTGCTCCACATTAACTACATAGCTATTCTTCCCTTTCCCTCCTATCTATCCCCATCCTGCCCCTACCTCTGCTTGCCTTCTTCCTCTACACACTTTCCCCTCCCTCCTGTCCTCTCACTAGTAAGAGACCTTCTTTCTTTCTTTTACTCAGGCACAGTCCAATTATCTGCCTATGTTGTTAGTTGTACAATTCTCCTTTTTAAACAAGCGTCCTCATGTTATGTTACCACTACCTAGTGAAACGTTAGCCTTTGTTTTGGCTCTGCACCCTGTATGTGCTTAGAATTTGTACCTATTGTTAGAATTTAAGCCTGGAGACAGTTTTCAATTGTTTCTTGCTGTATCTGGATCTGTGGAACATATATGCATTCTTGTTTATGTCATACTTATGACATACCTTATAACATAGGCAGTGTCAGTGGCTCAGTAGGTAGCACACTCACCTCTGAGGCCAGGAGATCAAAGGGCTATGGGTTCAGTTCCCACATCTGGCACTTGGGTTAATATCCCAGTACTGACCCTGTAGTGCAGCATGAGAGGGGTGCTGCACTTCTGAGGTGCTGTCTTTTGGATAAGACATTAAACCAAGGTCCCATCGGCCTGGATTTTTGGTAGTTGAGGTGGATGTTAAAGATCCCAGGGCACTTATCAAAAAGAGTAGGGGAATTTCCCCTGTGTTCTGGCCAAATTTCCCTCATTCACTAAAAATACCACAAATGGCTTAATTTACTTCAAGGTCAGTTGGCATTCATCTATATTCCCCTTCCCGGGTCATGCCTGAAAATAGGCAAGACTTGTCTAGTGCACTTACCCAGTCAACAAAAACTAAATAAATAAAAGACAAAGAACCTCAGTGCACAAACACTGAGGCAAGGGTTACCCAAAGGGCATTTGGCTGGGAAGCCAAGTTTAAAGAAAATACAAAATCACACATGCCCCCACAATACAGAGCATCATGGGCTGCATATGCAAATCACCACAGAATGTTATGCTGGTCCAACTTTAAGCAGAATTGCATGGTGCCGAAAGGCCTCTCACACAGTTTGCAAAGGGTACTAACAGAAGTTAGCATCCTTTAGCACCCTTTGCAAACTGTGTGAGAGGCCTTTCAGCACCGTGCAATTCTGCTTAAAGTTGGACCAGCATAACATTCTGTGGTGATTTGCATATGCAGCCCATGATGCTTTGTATTGTGGGGGCATGTGTGATTTTGTATTTTCCTAAATAAATAAATACTTGATGTGGAACCCATGAAAGAGCTTTCTGCTCAAAGGTGTTAATCCAAGATCTCAATAGCATTTTAACTGAGATCTAGTTCCTGATCACTTCTTTTAGATTCATTTAGAATATTTTCCAGTGTTGTGTTGCATTCATGATATTGCCTCAATTGATTAATATGAACCCATTTAGGTACTACTTCTCCAGCTTTTCTCTTTCTTAGTTCAACTGGATATGCTACAGGTGAGATTTTGTCAGTGATCAAAAAGGGTCCTTGCCAGCTTGGAAGGAACTTTTCGACCTTGGCTTGTTTCCCTACTGTAGTTGAAGTAAACACTTTATTACCAATTTGATACTCTTTTGGATTGATTTTCCTGTTATAGTATGACTTAGAAGGCTCAACACTTTTCTCTAAGTTCTTTTGAACAAATGCAAAGGTTTCTCACAAATACTGTTTTAAATGGGTTACATATTCATGTGCTGTAGTAGGCTGTGCTGAATTTACATTTTCTGTAGTGTATAGGAGATGTAAAGGGAACACCATTTGTCTTCCTGTCATCATTTAAAAGAAGATAAATCTGTAGCCTTATTAGGAGTAGCCCATATGGTCATTAATACTAGTGGTAACTTAACAGCCCAATTGTTTCCTGAAGAACTGATATCTTTCTTCAGTATAGACATGATTGTTTAATTAGCACCTTCCACCCATCCAGATGATTGTGGATGGTGGGACACATGTAGTTTCCTCTGTACTTCTAGAATTTTCCACACAATTTCTATTACCTCTCCTATGAAATAAAGACCTCTATCAGATTCTGCTCTTACTAGTAATCCCCATCGACTAAACACATGATTTATTAATAAGAAGGCTGTGGTCTCAGCTGTGTTATTTGGAGCAGGTACTGTACACACTCAACCAACTTTGGGATCAGGCAAGTGACTATCCAAAGGTATTGGTTACCTCTTGAAGATCAAGTAACAGAGCCAAGCCAGTCAATCTGGATGTCTGACTAAGGCATGGCAATCCCATTTGACTGAAATGGTGCCCTGTGCTTTGGAGTAGCTGGTTGGAACCTGCAACATGTTTTGCACCCTTGCACATATTTTGCAACATCATTGTACATGTTGGGCCAGTAGGCTATCTTTTTCACATTTTCATAAGTTCTTCTATCCCCATGTGCTCCCATTGGACCATCATGAGCATGCTGTAACATAATCAGTGGGTAGAGGACAAAACCTTTACAGGTACATAAGGAAAAAGAAAGACAAAGGGAGGGAAGTGAGACTGAATGGGAGGATGGGGCCACCTGGAGGATGACAACAGTAAAGCTGACATATTGAACAGGTATTTCTGTTCAGTCTTTACTGAGGAGAGAGGAAGGTAATGAGTCTGAAGGGAGTACAAGGGTGAGAATGGTGCAGAAATGGACACAAGTCCCTTTACATGAGAAAGAGTCCTGAAGGAACTGGAAGTAATAAGAGTTGATAAAGCAATGGGGCCAGATGGGCTGCACCCCAGGGTCCATAAAGAACTAAGAGAGGTGGTGGCTGAACCTCTGGCTATCCTGTTTAGCCAATCACTGGAAACAGGGGAGGTACCCAAAGACTAGAGGACAGCAGATGCAGTCCCCTTATACAAAAGTGGGAACAAAGAGGAAGCAGGGAACTACAGACCAGTCAGCCTCACCTCGGTAGTGGGAAGATCATGGAAGCACTACTGAAGGAGAGAGTGGTGGAACATCTGGTTGTCAAGGACTACAGGACCCAAAGGCAGCATGGTTTCACCAGGGGGAAGTCATGTCACACCAACCTCATTGAATTTTTTGACTGGGTGACTAGGGAGGTGGATCGGGGAGGGCAGTGGACATGGCCTATCTGGATTTCGGCAAGGCCTTTGACACTGTGCCACATAGAAAACTATTACACAAACTGGGGAATATGGGTGTGGGCAGGACAGTAGTGTGGTGGGAAGATAACTGGCTGGGTGGCAGGACACAGAGGGTGGTGGTAAATGGCTGTCACTCCACAGAGGGAAGAGTGACCAGTGGGGTACCACAGGTATCAGTGCTAGGACCAGTCCTATTCAACATCTTCATCAATGACATTGCACAGGACCTAGAAGGCAGAATTTCACTGTTCGCTGATGGCACAAAGCTCTGTAACACAGTAGACACACCAGAGGGTGTAGACAGAATGAGAAGGGACATGCAGAAACTTGGAGAATGGTCAGGGGTTTGGTACTTGAAATTCAATGCAAAGAAGTGCAAGATAATGCATATGGGGCACAAAAACCCTAGCACAATATATTATTTGGGGGGGGGTGAGGATATAGCATGCACCAAGCAGGAAAGGGATCTTGGGGTTATCATCTCTGATGACCTTAAGGTAGGGAAACAGTGTGACAAGGCAGCAGGTAAAGCAAATAGGATGCTGGGATGTATAGGCAGGGCATCACCAGCAGGAAAAGGAGGTCATAATTCCGCTATACAAGACACTAGTGAGGCCCCACCTGGAGTACAGAGTACAGGTCTGGAGACCATACCTACGTAAGGACATAGACAGGGTAGAGAAGGTTCAGAGGAGGGCAACAAAGATGGTGCATGGATTGCATCACAAGTCCTATGAAGACAGGTTGAAGGAACTGAACATGTAACATGAAACATAGAAACAAGAAACATAGAAACATAGACTTTGATGGCAGATAAGGACCGCTAGGCCCATCTAGTCTGCCCATTTCCCTCCACAGGATAGGCTGCAGATCCTAGTTAACACAACAGCCTATTTCTTCCTACCCCCACAAGAATTGCCTTATGTCTGTCCCATGCATTCTTGAATTCTCCCACAGTTTTAGACCCCACAACCTCCTCAGGAAGGCTGTTCCATGCATCCACTACCCTCTCTGTGAAATAATACTTCCTCACATTGCCCCTGAACCGCCCTCCTTCTATCTTTAAATTGTGTCTCCTTACTCCCTGGAGGAGAGGAGGGAGAGAGGGGATATGATAGAGACATACAAGTATCTTACAGGGAGGAACGGGATGTAGGAATTCACTATTTTTAAGTGAAAAAGATGTTCCAGGACTAGAGGGCATGGGATGAAGTTGGAGGGAGGACGATTCAGAGGAAACATGAGGAAGAATTTCTTCACCAAACGGGTGGTGGACAAGTGGAACACCCTGCTAGAGGAAGTGGTGGGGGCTGAAACAATCACAGGATTTAAGAATGTATGGGATAGACATAAAGGAATTCTAGAGGTCAGGGGTATGGGGCAACAGACTTCTAGGAAAACATAAACTGAACTTACAAGGTCAAATGGGCAGATTGGGTGGGCCATAGCCCTTATCTGCCGATACTGTCTATGTATCTATGTATCTATGTAACTATAATTCCCTTGTGGCCTAAAGATGACATACATTCAGAATTCAGTTTTTGATGCATTGGCCCTTGTAAGAATAGATCCAGAAGCAAATGGTTTGATACCTTCTATTGGACCAACATAGATGTTACAAAAAGAATAACGTGCTTAAGCTTTCGGACTAACAAAGTCCTTCCTCAAACTTATGGCAGATCATTCAGAAATTCTAAGCGATTAACACCCAGATCATACTTAAAAAAAAAAAGCAGCATTCTCATTGTTTAAAATACTCATTTAAACCATCGCTGAAGTTAGAAACAGTTGAACCAGACCTCACCAGTTTGCTGTTAGTTGAGTTACCTTCAAGGTCAAAGTGTCATTTCAATAAAATAACAACCTTCCCAGCAGAAAGGTCAACTATCATAAATCCTAAATGTCTCAGCATATGCAGTGAATATAGTCTTAATGAACCAATGGATTCACTTCTCATTTAAGTACATGTTAAAATGTGATATTATTGCATATTAAAAACAAAACCGTATAACCAGAATTTTCTATATATGGCATTGAGGGTTTAAAATAAACTTAACATAGTATGAGCAACTGTCACACATCATTATACAGTTTAAACCATAACTGGAGACATTTTTCTGTCTATACACTCAACCAGTTACTACAGATGTTAACTGGAGTGCAGTTCAGCAGCCACTTTTAAGAGTGGGGTTATTCTAGATGCCCTACAGGCATGCCTTGAGACAACTATATTGGAGCCCACTCGGGAGGAGCAATCTTAGACCTGGTTCTCTCAAATGGAGATGAAGAGGGATCACAAATGTAGAAGTGGGTAGCCATCTGGGAACTAGTGACCATCCAGACAGTATGGTTCACAATAAACACAACAATAGAGTCAAGCCATACAAAGACAAAAGATACTGGATTTTAGGAGGGCTGACTTTGTCAAAATATTGAGTGCCTAAGGAATGCACTAGCAAATGGGCAGGAAGGAGAGGTGGAAGAACAATGGGGAATAATAAAAACTGCCATCACAGAGGTATCAAGCCTTTGTGTAAAGCAAATAAACAAAATGAAACGAGGTAAGAAACCACTATGGTTCTCAAAGGAAGTGGCAGTGAAGGTTCAAGAGAAAAAGAAAGCATTCAGGAAGTACAAGGAATCACAGAAGGAACAGGACAGAGAACTGTATCAGTTAAAGCAAAAGGAAGCTGGGAAGGCAGTCAGAACAGCAAAGGCCCAAACCGAGGAAAGAATAGCCAAGTCAGTAGTTAGAAGGGGATAAAACCTTTTATAGGTACATCAGGGAGCGCAGGAAGACCAAGGGAGGGATAGTGAGGCTTAATAAAGGGGGGGAGGGTGGGCAGAGGGTGACTGTGAAAAGGCAGAGATACTAAACAAATATTTTTGCTCAGTATTTACAAAGGAAGAGGGGGAGGTACCTAAAACAAACAGTAGAAACACTCTGGATACAGAAGTTGATACCAGCCCATTTACAGAAGAAAGGGTTCTGAAAGAACTCTTAAAACTGAAGGTGGACAAAGCAATGTAGCCTGATGGGATTCATCCCAGAATTCTAAAAGAACTAAGGGTGGAATTAGTGACACCACTGACTACCCTGTTTAACAAATCACGGGAGGATGGGGTGGTACCCGAGGACTGGAGGAGGGCAGATGTGATTCCCCTTCACAAAGGTGGGAGCAAGACAGAAGCAGGAAACTACAGACCTGTTAGTTTAACCTCAGTGGTAGGGAAAATGATGGAATCACTTCTGAAGGAAAGAATTGTTAAATATCTAGAGGCCAGAGGGGCACAGGACCCAAGGCAGCGTGGATTCATAGCGGGAAGGTCATGCTAGACAAATCTGATAGATTTCTTTGACTGGGTGACCAAAGTAGTTGATCAGGGAGGTGCTGTGGACATGGCCTACCTAGACTTTAGCAAGGCATTTGACACAGTCCCACAAAGATTAATATACAAGTTAGCCAGCCTGGGAGTGGGTCCCAAGATGACAGCCTGGGTAAAAATTGGCTGGAGAATAGGACACAGAGGTAATAATAAATGGAGTCCACTCTGAAAAAAGGGGGGTTAGTAGTGGGGTACCACAGGGTTCAGTATTAGGACCAGTCCTCTTCAATATCTTTATAAGTGACATTGCAGAGGGACTGGAAGGAAAAGTATGTCTCTTTGCAGATGACACAAAGATCTGCAACAGAGTTGATGCACAAGGTGGAGTGGAAAGGATGAGAAGTGACTTGGCAAGGTTAGAGGAATGGTCAAATTTATGGCAGCTTAGATTCAATGCTAAGAAGTGCAAGGTAATGCACCTGGGAAACAAAAACCCAGGGGAAGAGTACACAATTGGGTGTGAGATACTAACAACAACAAAAATGGAAAGGGACCTGGGGATAGTCATATCAGATGACCTAAAGGTGGGCAAGCAATGTGAGAGGGCAGCAAGGAGGCTGGGGGATACTGGGATGCACAGGAGAGGCATCACCAGTAGAAAACAGGAAGTTATTATCCTCTGTACAGACAGCTAGTGAGACCCCATCTGGAGTACTGCGTGCAGTTCTGGAACCAATCTCATAAAGACATAGACAGGATGGAAGCTGTCAGGAGGAATAACTAAAATGGTGCAGGGTCTGCACTGGCAGACATATGAAGAAGAGACTTAAGGAGCTTAATATGTATAGCCTCGAGGAAAGGAGGGAGAGGGGGACATGATAAAACTTTCAAGTACCTCAAGGGAATCAACAAAGTCCATGAGGTAGCATCTTTCAAAAAAGAGTGTGCAAGAACAAGAGCACAATTTGAAGATAGAAGGGGCGGCTCAGAGGTAATTTAAGGAAGTATTTTTCACAGAGAGGTGGTGGATGTATGGAACGGCCTTCCAGAGGAGGTTGTGGAGTCAAAAACAGTGGTGGAATTCAAGCATGCATGGGACAGTCATAAGGCAATTCTAGGGGGTGGGGGTAGGAAGAAGTAGGCTTCTGGTTAACTAGGATCTGCAGCTTATCCATCAGGTAGGGAAATGGGCAGACTGGGTGGGCCAAGCAGTCCTTATCTGCCGTCAAATTCTATGTTTCTATGTCTATTCCATACATCTTAAAACCTTCAGTGTTGTAACTCGATTTTATACAAGGTAATATCATTTGTCAGTATAAGTTCCAAATTGGGAAAAACTGTCAAGGACCCCCAAGTCAATGGGACCATGCACCTGATATGTTCAGTGTTCAATAATGTGTCAGTATGTAATCAAACTATTGTATGGACAGAGGCACTCTAGGACTCTGAATACAAACCCAATGGAATTAAACCCTACCACCCCGTGGGTAGATAACTAGTTAGAAGAAAGTGTATATTCACTATGTATGTGAGCTAAGAGTCCTAACACATCATCATTTATACCAGTCACTACAATATTTACCCAATGGAATTTAACCAGTCAAGGACCCTCAAGTAAATGAGATAATTCATCCTAATATATTCAGAGTTAAAAAATTTGACAGTATATAATCAAACTACTATATGTACAGTAACAGTCCAAGGAATTTGAACAGAACCACAATTGAATAAAACCTCCACCCCATTCCCCTGCCCTGGGGATATAACTAGTTAGAAGGAAGTACATATTCACTATGTACATGAGCCAAGAATCCTAACATACCATCATTTACACCAATCACTACAAGATTTGTCCAATGTAATTTAAGCTGTTCAGGAACCCCAAGCAAATGAGATCATGCATCCAAATATGTTCAGAGTTTAACAATGTGACAGTATATAATAAAACTACTGCATGAACAGTAACAGTTTAAGGAATCTGAATAAAAACCCAATGGAATTAACCCTACCGCCAGGAACATAACTAGTTAGAAGGTAAGTAAAATTCATTATGTACTGTATATAACATAGAAACATAGAAACATAGACTTTGATGGCAGATAAGGACCCTTGGCCCACCTAGTCTGCTCATTTCCCTATCTGCAGGATGGCCACAGATCTAGTTAACCAACAGCCTATTTCTTCATACCCCCTCACAAGGAGTATTATGTCTATCCCATGCATCCTTGAATTCTCCCACAGTTTTAGACCCCACAACCTACTCAGGAAGGCTGTTCCATGCATCAACTACCCTCTCTGAAAAAATACTTCCTCACATTGCCCCTGAACTGCCTCCCCATCTTTAAATTGTATCCCTTGTTCTTGCATGTCTTTTTTCTGTAAGATGCTACCCTCTTGGACTTTGTTGATTCCACTGAGGCACTTAAAAGTTTCTATCATGTCCCCGTCTCCCTCCTTTCTTCAAGGGTATACATATTAGCTAGTCTCTCCTCGTACAGCTTCTCTTGCAGACCCTGCACCATTTTGTTGCCCTCTTCTGGACTGCCTCTATCCTGTCTATGTCCTTGCGGAGATGGGGTCTCCAGAACTGGACACAGTACTCAGATGGGGTCTCACCAACTCTGTACAGAGGATAACAACTTCCTGTTTTCTGCTGCTGAGCCTCTCCCTATGCATCCGAGTATAAACCCAGCCTCCCTACTGCCTTCTAACATTGCTTGATAACCTTAAGGTCATCTGATATGAATACCCCTTGTCCCTTTCCTTTTTGTTGTAGTTACTACCCCATTGTGCAATCTTCCTCTGGGTTCTTGTATCCCAGGTGCATTATTTTGCACTTCTTTGCATTGAATCCTAGCTGCCATACTTCCGACCATTCCTTCAACCTTGCCAAGTCCCTTCTCATCCTTTCCACGCCTCCTTGTGTATCAACCCTGTTGCAGATCTTTGTGTCATCTGCAATGAGGCATACTTTTCCTTCCAGTCCCTCTGCAATGTCACTTATAAAGACATTAAAAAGGACTGGACCAGCTACCGAACCCTGCGGTACCTCACTAGTAACCCCTCTTTCTTCAAAGTGGACTCCATTTACAATTACCTTCTGTATCCTGTTGTCCAGCCAATGTTTTACCCAGGCTACCACCCTGGGACCCACTCCCAGGCTGGTTAATTTGACTATTAATCTTTTGTGTGGGACTGTGTCAAATGCCTTGCTAAAGTCTAGGTAGGCCATGTCCACAGTCCCTCCCTGGTCTAATACTTTGGTCATCCAGTCAAAGAAATCTATTAGATTCATCTGACATGACCTTCCCACTGTGAACACATGCTGCCTTGAGTTCTGTGCCCCAGTGACCTCTAGGTACTCAACAGTTCTTTCCTTCAGAAGTGACTCAATCACTTTCCCCACCACAGAGCTTATATTGACAGGTCTGTAGTTTTCTGCCTCTGTCTTGGTCCCACTTTTGTGAGGAATCACATCAGCCTTCCTCTAGTCCTCGGGTACTCCACCATCCTCCCATGATTTGTTAAAATGAGTAGTCAGTGGTTTCACTAGATCCCCCCTTAATTATTTTAGAATTCTGTGGTGAATTCCATCAGGCCCCATTGCTTTGTCCACCTTTAGTTTTAGGAGTTCTTGCAGGACCCTTTCTTCTGTGAAAGGACTGAGATCAACCCCCCCATCAAGAGTGCTTCTGTTAATTGGATTAGGCACTTCCACCTCCTCTTTTGTGAATACTGATCAGAAATATTTGTTCAGTATCCCTGCTTTTTCACTGTCCTCTGCTGTCCACCCATCATTCATTCTATTCAGCCTCACTATCCCTCCCTTTGTCTTTCTATGCTCTCGGATGTACCTATAAAAGGTTTTATCCCCCGTCTTAACCGAGTTGGCTATCTTTTCCTCATTTTGGGCCTTTGCTATTCTGACTTCCCTCCCTGCTTCCTTCTGCCTTAACTGGTACAGCTCTCTGTTCTGCTCCATCTGTATTTCCTTATACTTCCTGAATGCTATCTTTTTCTCCATGACTTTCCCAGCCACCTCTTTTGAGAACCATAGTGGCTTTTTCTTTCATTTTGATTTGTTTATTTGCTTCACACAAGGCTTGTTGCCTCCATGATGGCAGTTTGATGATTCCCCATTGTTGCTCCATCCCTCCTTCTAGCCTGTTTGCTAGTGCTTTTCTGAGGCACTCTCCTATCTTGCCAAAGTCAGCCCTGCTGAAGTCCAGTACCCTATTTTTTGTATGGCTTGACTCTGTAGCTGAGTTTAACATGAATCACACTGTTTGATGGTCACTTGTTCCCAGATGGCAACCCATTTCTAGATCTGAGATCTTTTCACTGCCCTCATTTGAGAGTATGCGGTCTAAGATTGCTCCCTCACGAGTGGGTTCCGAAACTAGCTGTCTGAGGCCTGCCACCTGTAGGGCATCTTGAATGGCCCTGCTCTTGGATGTGGCTGCAGCAAATGTGCTCCAGTTAACATCTGGCATATTCAGGTCTCCCATGAACAGTATCTCCCCTTTCTCTGCCATTGTATGAATGCCTTCTATCATATCCTTGTCCATTCCCTCCCCCTGACATGGGGGTCTGTACACAACCTCTGTGCAGATTGTGGTGCCCTTTCCAGTCTCCAAGGTAACCCACAGTACCTCCTCTCCTCCCTGTTTACTCTTTTGCTCAGTTGCTTTTATCCTTTCCTTTACATAGAGTGCTACTCCTCCCCCTCTTCTCACCTGCCTGTCTCTCCTGTAGGTTATGTATCTTGGTATGTTAACATCCCAGTCATGGTTCTCTGTGTACCATGTTTCTGTGACTGGTACGCTATCCAGGCATCCCTCTTCCATCAAGGCCACCAGTTCAGGGAGCTTGTTACCCAGACTATGGGCACTGGTACTCATTACCCTCCATTTCCTGATGACCTTACTCCTTTTTGCCCCATCCCTGTCCTTCTTGCCTTTGTCACTTTCCCGATTTACCCCTGCCCTTCTCCCTAGCACCGCCTCTATGTTGGTGTTTACCGCACTTACTACCATGATTTTTGGGGAGAGGGCTAGGATTTCCCTACTTCTTTCCAGTGCCTCCCCCCCTTGGCTAGTTTAAATGCTTTTCAATGAAGCATTTAAACCTATCACCTAGGTCCTGGTTCCCATCCTGAACAGATGCAGACCATCATGCCAGTATAGGCTTGCATCACTCCAGGTGACACCTAGTCCCCCAATGAAGCCAAATCCCTGAGCTCTGCACCAGTTTTTTAACCACTGATTTTATCCCATGGTGTGGAACACCCTAACCTCTCCTACGCCATAGATGGGCGGCACCTCCAAGAAAGTTACCGTGCGTGCTACTTGTCTAAGGCCCCTCCCCAATTCCACAAACTCTTCCTGCACTGCTCTAATCCCTTTCTTAGCCAGGTCATTTTTCTCTAGGTGGACAGTAACATCTAGCTCCGTCCCCTAAGCAGCTGCTCCGGCAATCCTGATTAGCTCCCTGTCCCTCAAGTCAAGTATGTGAACTAATAGTCATAACACACTGTAACACCATTATGTCATGTACATGAATATAAGCCTACCTCAATGTATCAGTGTCCTGAATGTAGCATGGTTCACTGGTGTGTTCTGTGGACGTACCTCCCTACCATTTCCTGTCAGTCTCCAGTAACAGAACTCGTGTGTACTGCTGCTATGGCAACCAGTTCTAATAACCATGTACAGTCTGCAGAGTTGTTTAAAGTAAATATAAGTGCTGCTTACTGTTTCTTGACTTTCATCCATCACAAGCCTCACAAGCTCCCACACAATATCACTAACCAGTGCCACAATTTTGCCCTGTAGCCTTTTGTTCTAAGCTGTGTCTTCATCCAATCAGGTTGCACATTAAATCTGAAAAGTTGTAGTGGTGTTGTTGTGATGTCAGAACATTACTACAAAAATGTTTCATGACCTTTGAACTCAACCACAACAGCATTTTGGAGTGTATCAAAATCCATACACAGTAGGGGCTAATCCTTCACTTCATAACTTGGGTTGTTACGAGTGTAAAGCTTGATTGGTGTACCAGCAGTGTGTAGCCAAGGATTAAGCAGCCTGTTTAATCCATGGTTCCACAGAGGGAGTCAGAGAAAGTGCCATTGGCACTCGTTCCCTGCTTCAGAATCTGAAACAAGAAAGGCAGCCATTTACACAGAGTAAAGTATTAGATGGTGTAGCGGGAGGTGACAGAGCTGTCAAGTCAGTTGAGTAAGACTGCACATATACTACTGGGAGCATGGAACCCAGAGAGAAGTGATAGTTGTATGAGCTTATTTGGTTTGCCTCCCCCCCCCCCCACTGAGAGTGAGCAGGGAAATGCAATACAGAGAGAGAGAGAGAGATAGAGAGACAGACAGACAGACACACACACACAGATAGTAACAGGGGAGACTGGGACATGTATTGCAGAATTCTTGCACTGTTGTCACTCTGTCTTGCACTGTCCTCTTTCTCTTCTGTGTGTGCTCCCCAACCTGATACCCCTGCCCGAAATGCATATGGAGAAGTATTCAGAACTGATCCATGGCATCCCGGCAAGCCCCAAGTGAGACACACATACTATGAGACAGTGGCAGCAGGGCAAGGCACTCTGGGGAGAGAGAGAGAAAAAGAGACAGACAGACAGACAGACAGAGCAAGAGCGACCACATCTGGAGTTTTAATGGATAGTGTGGCTGCATATGCCAGCGCCGCAGTAAAATTTTTGTAGTGAAGTACATTAGACTGCAAGTTGCTGTTGTCACTGTAATGTACCACAGGACCCTGGCACTGCTTTCTCTGAGGTTTACCCCCTTCCTGAATCAACTCTGGCCTGGAGTTGATACCTTTAGTAATGGAGTATGTAGGGGGAGAGCCCCCCACATGGGGGGTTCGGGCGGTGAAGCTCCCCCAGTAAAAATAGTTTC
The DNA here is from genome assembly GCA_016271365.2 of Neoceratodus forsteri. Taxonomy (NCBI): domain Eukaryota; kingdom Metazoa; phylum Chordata; order Ceratodontiformes; family Ceratodontidae; genus Neoceratodus; species Neoceratodus forsteri. The sequence goes on from CM057451.1 coordinate 1,129,184,202, forward strand.
CCTGCGGCTTTATGCCAACCCGTTTGTGGTTGACATAACTCCACTGCTGTCATGTCACATCAAAACAGAGTTGTCAACTCCATGTCATGGATCCATATGGTTGTTGGCAATGTTAAAGAAGTGCTCAGTGTCTCTGTTTTTAGTTCAGAGGCAGTGATGGTTGAGAATGGTGCTGTCATAATCACCATGTTTGTTGTATGGCACAGATACAGCGTGTGACAGAAAGTCACTCCTGCTGTCTGCTGGTACTGAGTAGTCAGTCAATACTCATTAGTGCTGTGTGTCACATTTGGCGAACATTCAATTTTCTACTGCAGGTGATTTTCTTTTATTTAATGGGCAAAGCCCACTAGGCACAAGTGCCTGTTTTCAGAGGCAACCTGGGAGGTCTGGGCTGCAAAAGTGACTTGCTCAGAGTACCGCAGTATACCAGTGGAGGCAGTGGGAATCAAACCCAGGTCTGCTGTATGTATCAACCTCATTCACAGTTCATCACTCTAACCACTAGACTATATTGCCAGTTTTCTGTCTGCTGATTGTGAAGATCATGTTCTCTGTTGTTTGTAAAGAACAAAACAAGTAGGCAGCCCATCCAACATCTGAAGCTGTCGGAGAGATAGAGAGAGAGAGAGAATCCAGTGCTGAGACAGAGAGTGAGACACAGTGAGAAGCACCAATTATTTGTGAAGAGAGACACACAAAGCAAAAGAAAAGACTCAGGAGGCATATGATAGCACAGTAAGGCATACCAAACTTTGCACACGCAGAGAGAGAGAGAGAGAGAGTGTACAGCAGTAGGGATCAGCTGCCAGGAAGAATGGGGTGGGTGGGAGGGAGCACAGTAAAGTAGGTTTTGGACTGTGTCAACGTATGTTATGGAAAGAGATGAAATAAATCACCCTACTACTGTACTTCTAGAATTTCTGTGTTCATAACTTCAGTATTGTATGAAACATAGAATATTGAGCAGATAAGGACCGCTAACCCAGTCTGCCCATTTCCCTGCCTACTGGATAAGCTGCAGATCCTAGTTAACCAGCAGCCTACTTCTTTCTACCCCCACCCCTAGAATTGCCTTATGACTGTCCCATGCATGCTTGAATTCCACCACTGTTTTTGACTCCACGACCTCCTCCAGGCCGTTCCATGCATCCACAACCTTCTCTGTGAAAAATACTTCTTAAAGTACCTCTAGACTCCGCTCTATCTTCAAATTGTGCCCCTTGTTCTTGCACACTCTTTTTGAAAGATGCTACCCTCTTGGACTTTGTTGATTCCTTGAGGTACTTGAAAGTTTCTATCATGTCCCCTCTCCCTCCTTTCCTTGAGGCTATACATATTAAGCTCTAAGTCTCTCTTCATATGCCTTCCAGTGCAGACCCTGCACCATTTTAATTGCCCTCCTCTGGACAGCTTCCATCCTGTCTATGTCTTTCAAGTCTGGGTCTCCAGAACTGCACAGATACTCAGATGGGGTCTCACCAGCTGTCTGTACAGAGGATAATAACTTCCTGTTTTCTACTGGTGATGCCTCTCCTATGCATCCCAGTATCCCCCAGCCCTCCTTGCTGCCCTCTCACATTGCTTGCCCACCTTTAGGTCATCTGATATGACTACCCCCAGGTCCCTTTCCATTTTTGTTGTTGTTAGTATCTCCCCCCCCATTGTGTACTCTTCCCCTGGGTTTTTGTTTCCCAGGTGCATTACCTTGCACTTCTTGGCATTGAATCTAAGCTGCCATACATTTGACCATTCCTCTTACCTTGCCAAGTCCCTTTTCATCCTTTCGACCCCACCTTGTGCATCACTTCTGTTGCAAATCTTTGTGTCATCTGCAAAGAGACATACTTTTCCTTCCAGTCCATCTGCAATGTCACTTATAAAGACATTGAAAAGGACCGGTCCTAATACTGAACCCTGCGGTACCCCACTAGTAACCCCCTTTTCTTCAGAGTGGACTCCATTTACTATTACTCTCTGTGTCCTATTCTCCAGCCAATTTTTTACCCAGGCTGTCATCTTGGGACCCACTCCCAGGCTAGCTAACTTGTATATTAATCTTTTGTGTGGAACTATGTCAAATGCCTTGCTAAAGTCTAGGTAGGCCATGTCCACAGCCCCTCCCTGATCTACTACTTTGGTCACCCAGTCAAAGAAATCTATCAGATTTGTCTGGCATGACCTTCCCGCTATGAATCCATGCTGCCTTGGGTCCTGTGCCCCTCTGGCCTCTAGATATTCGACAATTCTTTCCTTCAGAAGTGATTCCATCATTTTCCCTACCACTGAGGTTAAACTAACAGGTCTGTAGTTTCCTGCTTCTGCCTTGCTCCCACTTTTGTGAAGGGAATCACATCTGCCCTCCTCCAGTCCTCGGGTACCACCCCATCCTCCCATGATTTGTTAAACAGGGTAGTCAGTGGTGTCACTAATTCCACCCTTAGTTCTTTAAGAATTCTGGGATGAATCCCATCAGGCCCCATTGCTTTGTCCACCTTCAGTTTTAAGAGTTCTTTCAGAACCCTTTCTTCTGTAAATGGGCTGGTATCAACTTCTTTATCCAGAGTGTGTCTACTGTTTGTTTTAGGTACCTCCCCCTCTTCCTTTGCAAATACTGAGCAAAAATATTTGTTTAGCATCTCTGCCTTTTCACAGTCACCTTCTGCTCCACCTCCCCTTTATTAAGCCTCACTATCCCTCCCTTGGTCTTCCTGTGCTCCTGATGTACCTAATAAAGGTTTTATCCCCTTCTTAACTGAGTTGGCTATCTTTTCCTCAGTTTGGGCCTTTGCTGTTCTGACTGCCTTCCCAGCTTCCTTTTTCTTTAACTGGTACAGTTCTCTGTCCTGATCCTTCTGTGATTCCTTGTACTTCCTGAAAGCTTTCTTTTTCTATTGAACCTTCACTGCCACTTCCTTTGAGAACCATAGTGGTTTCTTACATTGTTTAGTTTTATTTGCCTCACACAAAGGCTTGTTACCTCTGTGATGGCAGTTTTTATTATTCCCCATTGTTCTTCCACCCCTCCTTCCTGCCCATTTGCTAGTGCATTCCTTAGGCACTCACCCATTTTGGTAAAATCAGCCCTCCTAAGTCCAGTACCTTTGCCTTTGTGGCTTGACTCTATTGCTGTGTTTATTGTGAACCATACTGTTCGATGTCGCTAGTTCCCAGATGGCTACCCACTTCTACATCTGTGATCCTCTCTTTCTCCATTTGAGAGAACCAGGTCTAAGATTGCTCCCTCTCGAGTGGGCTCAATACTAGTTGTCTAAGGCATGCCCCTGTAGGGCATCTAGAATAACCCCACTCTTCGAAGTGGCTGTTGCAACAGCTCTCCAGTTAACATCTGGCATATTCAGAACACCCATCAGCAATATCTCCCCTTTTTCTGCCTTACTAAGTATACTTTCTATCATTTCCTTGTCCATTTCCTCCCCCTGAGAAGGGGGTCTGTATACAACCCCTGTGCGGATTGTGGTGCCATTGCTGGTCTCCAAATTTACCCACAGCGCTTCTTCTCCTCCCTGTTTTCCCTTTTGTTCTGCTGCTTTGATTCCTTCCCTTATGTAAAGAGCTACTCCTCCTCCTCTATTACCCTCTCTGTCCCTCCTGTAGATAGTGTATCCTGGTATGCTTACGTCACAGTCATGGTTTTGTGTGAACCATGTTTCTGTGACTGCCACGATATCCAGATGTTCCTCCTTCATCAAGGCCACTAATTCAGGAAGCTTGTTACTCAGACTACGGGCATTGGTACTCATTGCTTTCCACTTTTTGATGGCTTTACCTTCAGTTGCAGCATCCCCCACTGACCTTTCTACCTTGGTCTTTTTCTCATTTAGTACCCTGTTTTGTAGGGAAAGGCTGGGATTTTCCTGCTGCTTATCAGTGCCTCCCCCCTTGACACTGATAAGCAGCAGTAAAATCCCAGCCTCTCCCTACAAAACATGCATTAACATGTTCGGACTACTTGACAAGATGGCAGGATGCAGTCAGATTTCTAGAGTTTGAATCACAACTCTGTTACACTGTAAGTACAACAATCCACTCCAGGGTATGGTGTTATTGGGGATTAATCAACACCTCAGGTGCTGTGAGGACACTCAACCTGCAGTCTTATGCCTCACAATGCACATGGGGTGTTGATTAATCCCCAATAACATCATATCCTGTTGTGAGTTATTGCTTATAGTTAATATGCAGTATACATGGATACAAGTAAACAATATTTTAAACAGAAAACTATCTTTCATTTTGTTATATATTGGTACCCATTAGTAACTACTGTTCTTCACAATGCCCTTGTTTTTTCTAAACATACTTCTTGCTGTCACAATCTGTATGTTTTATGCCATGTGCTAAACGTCTTAAAGTGAAGTTACCATGTGTTAGATTTACATGAAAAGGTCAATTGCCACAAGGCTTTTTCAAAGAACGTATTAGTAAAAAGTATAAATATCCAGTATGGTTTGTACTTTGAGAATTTTGTGTTGCAGGTGTTTTACTTACTAACATACTAAAATGGCAGCAGAATAGGCCTAACGGTCTTTCGCATGTGCTCGTTTGGTCAGCCCCCACCCTGGGAGTTGACCTTGCTGCCCCCTCACCTTCTCTGGCTTCTCCCTTCCCAGTTCCGGATATTCTCACTGCATTGGATTTTGCTTCCAGAACCCTTCCCCTGTACCTGTCCCACCCCCCCTTGAACCCCTCCACAGTCTCTGCCTCCACCAGCCCCCTAGGCAGCACATTCCATGGCTCCACCAGCCCTCTCAGTGAAGTAGCACCTCATCCTTTCTCCCTGAATCTTCCCCCTCCAGCTTCCACCCGTGCCCTCTAGTGGCCACCTCCTCCTTCCTTTGAAGCACCCTGACTGTTCCTTCCCTAGTTACCCCCTTCATGTACCTGAAGATCTCTATCATGTCCCCCTGGTCCCTTCTCTCTTCCAATGTGTACATATTTAACTCTTCAAGCCACTCCTCATAGGTCCTGTCCCCCAAGCTCCAAATCATTTTGGTTGCCCTCCTCTGGACCTTCTCCAGGAGTTTAATGTCCCTCTTTAAGTGTGGCCTCCAAAACTGCATGCAATACTCGAGATGTGGCCTCACCAAGCAGTTATACAGAGGGAGTATCACTTCCCTCCTTCTGGAGGTGATTCTCGTAGCGATGCATCCCAGCATCCTGTTGGCCTTGGCTGCTGCCCTCCTACAAGTCTCTGAGTTGTTCATCTTGACATCCACCACCACCCTCAGGTCCCTCTCAGCCATCCAGACTTGTAGCATTTGCCCCCCCAAGGGTGTACACTTGGCCCAGGTTTTTGGCCCCCAGGTGCAGTACCTTGCATTTCCCTTCATTGAACCTCAGCTTCCACTTTCTAGTCCATCTTTCCAGAGCCTCCAGGTCCCCCTGTAGGGCCACCCTCCCCTCCTCCCCATCCACCACTGCCCCCAGTTTTGAGTCATTCACAAAGAGACTCATCTCACTCCTGATACCTGTCTTTATGTCAGAGACGTAGGTGTTGAACAGGAGGTGCCCAAGGACTGATCTCTGTGGGACCCCACTAATGACCCTCCTTGGGGATGAGACTATCCCGCCAGCTATGACCCTCTGGGTCTGGTCCTGGAGCCAACTGCCTATCCATCTGATCATCTGGTTCCCCACCCCCATTTCTCCCAGCTTATCCAACAGGCCCATGTGAGGTACAGAGTCAAATGCCTTGCTGAAGTCTAGAAAGAGGATGTCCACTGGTCTACCCAGGTCCCAAGGCACTCGTCACCCAGTCATAGAACTCCACAAGATTTGTCTGACACAATTTCCCCGGGACGAATCCATGCTGTCTATCATCCAGGCACCCTGACTTTTCCAGGTCCCCCCTGCCTCTCCTTGACAATGTCCTCCATCACCTTACCCACCACCGATGTCAGGCTGACAGGCCTGCAGTTCCCTGCCACCTCCCTTGATTCCCCCTTGTAGATAGGCACTATATGCACCATCTTCCAGTCCTGGGGCACCCACCCTGTCCTCAGACAGATGGTGAAAAGCTCTGCCAGGGGTTTCGCCAGGATATCGGCAAGTTTCTTCAGCACTCTGGGATGTAATTTATCTGGCCCCGATGCTTTCTCCATCTTAAGGGACCTGAGGACTTCCCTTACTCTCTATGCTGTGATTTCCACTTCTCCCACCTCTTCTCCATGCTTAGCCTTCCCCCCTCCTGCTAGTGATGCCTCCCCTCTCCCGAGACCCGCCGATTGGTAAGGGTCCCCCCTTCCTCAGTATCACTGTCTCCTCCCATGTATGATGCAGCACCCCCATTTTCCTTGGTGAAAACTGAGGTGAAGCACTCATTTAGTACCTCAGCCTGCTCCCCTGGGTCTTGTGCCCATCTCTCCTCTATTTTAATCCTGCTAATCTGCCCCTTCACCCTTCGTTTTCCCCCAATGTATCTAAAGAATCCCTTGTTCCCTCTCCTAATTTCCCTAGCCAGGTTCTGCTCCTTCCTTGCCTTAGCCACCCTCACCACCCTAGTGGCCCTTCTAGCCATCAGCTCATACTCCCCTCGATCCCTTTCACTCCTTCAGCACTTGCATTGCTATAGGCTGCCTTCTTTCCCATTTCGCATTTCATCCAGCTGCATTTCAGGGCTATATATTTAAACTGTAATGTTGACATCTTGATTTAAAAATAGGTTACTGTTGTCAATGCAGATGTCAGACAAATCTGGGCTACTTATTCAGCATTCTGGGAATAGGAAAGAGTTGATGGGTTAATCAGTATGACTAAACTGTCCTAAACTGCTGAAATCAGCTGGTTGTGTTTTCTGGTAGGGTGGCAGTTCTGTAGCTCAACTTATATCATTGGCTGAACATGATTATACGATCCTGCTGTGTAAATTGAGCAGAGCACACAAGAGAAGCAGGGAAGAACATAACATTCTACAGACTATTGGCAGCAATAACTGCTGTACTACAGTAGATGGTAATCTTACTATGCTGATAAAAATGCAAAATAATTCAATTGGTGTAGCTTTTTCAATTTTTGCAGTGATTGCATTTAAAGAACCTTATTCTAATTCTTGTATTCTTCTAATTTCTAGTTTTTTTCAGTGGTTTGGAGTCAGTTTTCCTTGGCAGATGACTGAATCTGATGCAATCATCAAAGATCACAATGAATATCCATAACAACAAAATGAACTGCTGTCTGTCTTGTTCTCTTTCCCTGTATCGTGTTACTGTTTAGCACATTTGAAGGTATACTTTGGGTGCAATCAGGTGTTTCCAGTTTACATTAGGGGAGAACTAAGGACCACCATTAATAGTGAAGCACAGCACAGCATAACAATAAGCTACACTTTTAATGGTTAGTGCTGTGCTCAAGTAATATGCAATGTGTTTACCTATTTTTTATTTTATTTGAGGTTTCTGCTCCCATTTAAAACAAAGAAAAATTGGGCGGGGGAGCAAATCCCCTAACATAAGCAAATTAAAAAAAGAAGCATGATAACCACAATAGTACACAGCTGTGTTGTAACATCCTAATAGCTCATGAACCCAAATAGCACAGTGTACAGCTATGTGAAGAATGCTGGCCCTTAGCCCTCTACAGTCACCGGATTTCCAAACCAGCATGTTCCTGTTTGGATATGAATATGTTAGGCATTTTGATGTTGGGACAACCTAATAGGTGAACTCTGAACACAGTCGTACAGGGAAGCAGAACGTGCATCACAAAATCAGGATGCATGCTGCTGTGAATGGCAGAAACTATCACAAAACATGAGCCCCATAGACAAAAAGGGTCCTGAGCTTTGGTGTAGTCTATAGCATGCAGACACAGGCACAACTTACATTTCTGCCTGTGTCCACCCAATTTGAAAATACTGACCCTCTGTGTTTCATGGATTTATATTTTAATGATGGTGAAAATAATTGGCGTCAGTGTACAGGGAAGAAAGGTACAGTTACCCAAAATCAGGGCAAGACTTATAGGAGGTAACGTTAGAGTGAGGATCTGGTGTATTATTATAAAACTCTGTTGCATTAGTACACAGATAATATACATCTTACGGTGAATAGCTAAGGCATGTAAACTCAGTTATTTTTTAATCAAAACTCAAAGTTTGTTCTATCAACAACATTTTTGGGCTAGTGCTTTGCAAAGCTGCTGCATTTCACATACACTTGTATCTATGAAAAGTGGTAAATGTTCATTTACTTTTCACATGATGAGAAGCAGACAACTCAAATTGGGCATTCTAACAAAATCAGTTTCCCACTGCCACCTACACCTTACCCCAGGTATTATCCCCTTAGATACATGATCATTACCTTACTATGTCCCACCAGCAGATGCTTCCACTGTAACCTGAGTTCCAAACCTACAGTAGAAATGCACATAGACAATATCAGCAGAAAAAGATCATTGAACTATCCAGTCTGCCCTGTTTTACCTTATTCTACCCTGGTAATTATTACCTAGTTGGGGTTATTGCCCTCATCTCCCCCCAACCTCTCCTTTTAATTCCCCCTGTGTAACCATCAAGCCTTTTATTTAGTTGCAAACCTGTTTGAAACCTTTACTGGTTCTTGTACCCACCACCTCTGCTTGTAGGCTGTCCAATGGCTCAACAGCTCTCTTGGTCAAATAAAACTTAAACTTTTTCAAGTCCCTTGTGAAACTACCACCACCAGTTTCCATTCATTTCCTCCTATTCTCAGTTCACCAGTCCTGCTAAATAATTCCTCAAAATCTACCTTGTTCATTCCTTTCAGGTACTAGGAGGAGGTGTAGCGCAGTGGTTTAAGGCTCTGAGCTGAAAATCTGGAGACCTGGATTTGAATCCCACAGCCTCCACTTGCATACTGTGTGACCCTGATCAAGTCACTTAATTTCCCTGTGTTCCCAGGTTGCACCTATAAACAAGCTTTCAGCTTAGTGTGCTACTCCTGCTTAAACTGAGAAAAAAAGGTACTTGAAGGTCTCAGTCCTACCACCCCTCTCCATTCTGGTCTCTAGCGAGTATATGTTCAGAGCCTTAAGCTGATCCTTGATTATTTATGTTTGAATTTCCACCATAGTGTAAAGCTCCCAGAGCCCCATGGGATTGGGAGCTAATTAAACAAAGCTTATTTACTTACTATCTGCCCTACTGGACAACAATCACCTTGGTTACCTTGTGCATCACCATCTGTAGTATCTCTTTATATTTTCTTATATGGGGACTCCAGAACAGTGCATAGCATTCTAGATGTGGCATCACCAGTGATCTACAAAGAGGTACTGTAGTACATTTAGCTGTTGAACCCCCTCACAATACACCCCAACATCTTCACTGCATTGTTGTAAGCCTTTTTACTTTAACTAGATTGTTTAAGAAGTCACTTGTGATGACTCTCAGGTCCCTTTCCTCAGAGGCAGTGTTCAACATATCTACTCCCTCTCAATATTCCATAATATTCCATCCTGAGTTGAGTGTTAGGGATTAACTAGTTAAATACTTGGAGGGCTATCCTTATGGTGTTTTGAGGATGAGGCTCAAGGGAAAATTTACAAACATGTTATGCCATTTTACAAAACTACATGACTGTAAAAATGACAATTTCATACAATGACGTGGGCACAATTTAAATTTCTTCACAGCAGTATTGTGAACCCTGTTTAATCCATTCTTTATTTTATTAATCATATGTTGGATCTATTAGCACTGTATTGAACAGGTCATGTGTAGAAAATTGTAGATGCAATTTAAAATTGATTTTTTCCTCAAAATACTTTCATGTTGACAGTTTATTTTCTGTTGATTAGGGTGTAAAACACAATATTGTCTCCACCTTAACTTTATTTTAAAGACAGCTTCATATGAAGTGAGCAGGCAGTGCCTACAGATAAAGTGCATCACAATTTTACCACCCCATTACCCCTGGTCCCCTGTTATCATAGAGCAGACATGTTTGTATAGGGCGTGTTACCCTTTTGCTTAATGTAGATTACAACAGGATATGAAGTTACATCATTTTGGACCAAAAGAAGAAGTCCTTGGTTACTCTGGTGCTGTTTGTGATTAGTGGTCTGGGCACCTATGGGAGTGGCAATAACAGAACCTGTATGAGTAAGTTTACATTAATTTAAAAGAATGAATTTGTCTTTTAAAATTAATAAGGAACTCATCATTTATCATTTATACTGTTTTATATTTGCCTTGTGGTGTTCGAGATTACTATTAAATGAAGGTATATTGCATGGTTTTGAGGATTAGTTTAAATGGAGTACATTTTGATTGGACTGGCAGTATAGTCTAGACTGGTTCTCAAATGTTGAGGCCAGCCTCCCCAGGGAGGCCCAAAACTGTTCCAAGGGAGGTCTGTCAAGTCTGAAAATCTGCAGTATTTAAATTTTATGTTTTGGATGTTTTGTGTTAAGGGATGAAGAAAATTAAATATGGAATATGGATGGCACCTGCATTTCTTTACTTACTTTATACACAAATTGGTGACCAGGAAAAGCCTACTAAGCCACAGCTTGTTTCTGGATGTGTGGGATAACTGGGAAGACATGCTGAGTCAAGGTTTGTTTTTATAGTAGGTGTTTATATGTAAATTAGTAACTGGGAAAGGCACACCGAGTCAAGGCTTGTTTTTATAGTAGGTGTTTATATGTAAATTAATAACTGGGAAAGGCACACTGAGTCAAGGCTTGTTTTTATAGTAGGTGTTTATATGTAAATTACTAACTGGGAAAGGCACACCGAGTCAAGGCTTGTTTTTATAGTAGGTGTTTATATGTAAACTAGTAACTGGGAAAGGCACACTGAGTCAAGGCTTGTTTTTATAGTAGGCTTTTATATGTAAATTAGTAACTGGGAAAGGCACACTGAGTCAAGGCTTGTTTCTACAGAAGGTGCTTTTGTAAAATAGTGATTGGGAAAGGTACACTCAGCCAATGCTAGTTTCTACAGAAGGTGCTTATATGTAAATTGGTGACTGGGAGAAGCACACTGAGACAACACTTGTTTTCAGGTGTGACTTGGGGTGAGGGTACAGGAAGCTGCTTAACAGGGTAAGAGGGGGAGAGATAAAGGTGACTAGGTAATTTGTTCCAGACAAATGGGACAAAAGAGCAAGTCATTTAGCTTTGTTAGCCTTGAAAGTTACCCTGGGGGCAGTGCTGCCTATGATGCTGCTTGTGCAGCTCAGACAAGACAGGTGTTTAATCTCCCCTCCTCTGCTGCCTGAAGGCAAATTTCACTTTAGTGGTGGTACATGGTAGCCTGGTGTTACAATAGTAAATGTATAGGAGAAGCGACTTAACTGAAAAAAGTAATATATACAAAAAACGAGGTGCTGCCTCAGAGGCAGTGCTGACCCCTTGGATGACTTGCAGGGCAGAAAAACTAAATGAGTGATAGAGTAACAAGGGTGTATGAATAAGAAAAGTGAAGTGACAAGGATAACTTAGGGTGTGGGGTTGGGGGGTAAAGAATGATATTTTTTCCATGGGAAGGTCAAAGATTTTTTTTTGAACTTCTGGGAGGCTTGAAATCTTTTTCATGGTACTGTATGTGGGAAGCACACTGTCACAAAGTATGAGAACTAATGGCCTAGAGGTTAGAATAACGAGCTGTGAATGAGCTTGGTATATCCTGCAGACATGGGTTTGATTCCTGCAACCTCCACTTGCATACTTTGTGGCTCTGTGCAAGTCACTTAACCACCCAAGTGTTTCCAGGTCACTCCTGAAAACAGACACTTGTGCCTACTGGGCCATACCAGGTTACCAAAACAATAAGCATTTTCTAACTTAAAGATCTGTTATATCACCCAGTTGATGTAATCTTCTCATCAACTGGGGCCAAGGTTTTGTTTCTATAATATTTACTCTGTAGAACCTAACCGTGCCTTGATTTTTGCTCTTGTACTCAATAAATATTCTGCATAACAGCATAATCATGTGTCCTGTTTTATTCATGCAAGCCTTGTTTAACCTTACTTGAAGAAGGAAGCTTGTAGATGCTACCCAGAGAAGATGAATATCAGTGACCAAAATATGTATAATATATAGGATAATGTATGAACAATTCATACACAACAAGGCTACATTTCCACCCTGGGGTTGTGATGACTCTATCATAGCGACCTTAAGAGCAAAGATTGAGAGGACATTTGACATCATCTCAATCCCGAAGTGGAGACACAAGCTGAGTCTAGCATGGTTATCCATACTGTGTTTTCATTTTTTTAGGTTTGCCCTTGTGCTTGTACAAAGTAAACATATTGGTATGATAGTGGATTTTGAGAGGTGTGTCACTGTCAGTCCACAGTGTCAGATAGGGCTGCGCAAATACATTTTTCCAAATATTCGACTGAATATTAGGTATTCAACAGTCAAATATTTAGGTATTCAGGATTCAGGAAATCATTCAGCTCTTGAAAAAAAAAAAACAGCCCCTTCCCTCCTCTCTCAGTGCAAGCAGTGAGAAAATATAACTCCACCCCCACCCTCTGTCAAAAGTACAGTCTCACTCTACTCTGCCCAGCACTCACAAGTTTTTTTTTTAAATACTTTTCAAACTAGATTCCACAATGGGGCCAGCCTGGTGGCACTGAGGGTTGAGGTGCTGGATGCCACACCTCACGCCACGCTAGCAAACTGTGTTTGGGAGTGAGCAGAGGTCATCATGGGTCAGCAGGGGGAGATGGATTGAGTGTCTGATGGACTGCTGTCCATCTTCAGGGTGGCAGGGAACCTTCAGTCACTGTGCACCTGACCCCTAGCAGAGGCTGGGGGTTGGTGCCACAGTGCCATAATTGCAGGGCTAAAGCTCGGCAGAAACCTGAGGTGGCATGCATGGGTGCATGTGCAAACACGTCATTGATGTCATTGCACCCCAAGCTCACTGGGGTCAAAAATCTAGGGAGGGAAAATGGCATACTGGTTACAACAGCTTGATGGCTGTCTTACAGGTGCCCTGGCTTCAGAATGGCATCGCTGAATTGTTCCAGTCCTGGTGGGAGAGAAGTGGGCTCCCCACTGCCACCCTGCCATGAGGGGTAATCTGCGGGGGAAGAGGCAATGTCCACTCAGAAGAAGAAGCTGGGGAACTGACCAGACAGTGGCTCAATCCATGAAGGAGGATGCCTTGATGAGTGGTGCCAACCAGGAAGCCAGCAAGAAACAAAGAAAGTAAAAAAAAAATTCCCCAATGGGTGACTGGCTCAACCTGCCCACCTCCATTGATGGCTGCCATCTTAATGTAATGTGCCATATGTGCTAAATATAAATGATATCCCCCCCATACAGCACCTGACCCTGGCACCTACCCACCAGCACCTAGTTCTCTCAGAAAGTGAGAAGGTGACCTGCACAACCCTCCCTCCACCATGGCGGGCCACCTTCTTATAAATGAAAGTGCTCAAATGCTTTCTATAGTTAAACTAGCTGATTACATTATCCCATTTTCTCACTACTTGTGCTGAGAGAGGAGGGATGGGGCTGTTTATTTTTTCCTTTTTTTTAGCAGCTAAATAATTTCCCAAGTATGAATAGTTTCCTATTCAGGAAGGGCTGATGAATATTTGAAAGCACTACTATTTGTGGTATTCAGGAAATAGTATTTGTCCTCCACACAGCCCTAGTGTAAGACCAATCATCAGCCAGGCTGATCATGACACTCTTCTGGTCTTGCTGGGCAGGAACATCATGTAGTTCAAAGAAAAGTGCCTCCTGAATCATAGGGTGACTCTTTCCTTTGATCTTCATAACAATCACCCAGCAAGCAGAGCTGCTCAGCATCATGATTAGCCTACCGTGGTCCTCCCCCTGAAAAAGAAGTAAATCCCTCCCATTGTCAGCCAAGTATCCCTCCCACCTCCCATTTCTGCTCCTGTCTTTCCTAATTTTCTGACACTGGGGTGCCTAATCCCCAGTGCTAGCTAGTACCCCCTACCCCTCTGTTTTCACTGAGCAACACCAGGGAGTTCACCTCAGTGCTGCCAAACAAAACACCAATACTGGGCTGCCCAATCTCCAGTATTGGTACCTGAAATAAAGAAAACTATCCCATGTAGTCTTTTTTTGTTTGTTTCTTATTTTTTTTTATGTTCTGAAATCCCACTCTCTGTTAAGCATCACTCCAACCTCCCCATATCTTACCTTGCCCCTTGAGGCTAAACTAATACTAGGGCACCCAATCCTCATTGTCAGTTCCTGAAATAAAGAAAACCATCCCTTGTAGTTTTTTTATACACCGTATGAAAAGAAAACAGTGCATTGATGTCTGTTGCTGCTGCTGGCCCACAGCCACTGTTACCCTCCTTCCACCTGACCCTTGACTCAGCACCCACCACTCCACACCCCTTACGATTCACTTACCTACTGTGGGGTCCAGTGCCAGAATCCTCTTTGGACTGGAGACACATAGAAACATACTATAGAAACATAGAATTTGATGGCAGATAAGTACTGCTAGGCCCATCCAGTCTGCCCTTTTTCCCTACCTACTAAAAATGCCGGAGAAACTTCTTCACTCTTAAAAACTGGACTGGGAAACTGAGAATATCAGACATGCCATTCAATGTATTTTAGCGGGTTTTGAACTTGTCTTTATAGCTTGGTCATTTTTTTTAATATTCTCCCCAAATTTTCCACCACTAACTCCTCTGTGGAATTTCTCCCTGTCAAGGTGCTATACTTGGTGCCCAAAATAAAGTGCTTACTGTGGCTGCTGTCTATTTCCCTCCTAAAGATCCAGGGTCTGGCCTCTAGACTGTTCTTGAATTTGTAAGATCGCAACCATCTGACATTGAGCTCCTTCTCCTTGGTGACTTTAATATAAACTGGCTCACATCAGACATTGGGTCCCTCAAGCATGTTATCCTAGCAGCTAACCTAACACAGACGGTGAGCTCCCCCACTAGAAAAAACTACAAAACTGAAACTTGCACTCTCATTGACTGGATCCTTGCTAGCCACCCAGCTCACATAAAAAGCACAGTTGTTCTCCTGGACTCTCTCAGTGACCACTCCCCTGTGATCTGTACCTGGACAAATAAGTTCCAAAAACCACCTCCAAAAACCATCTCAAGCAGAGTGCTACCCCACAGAAACCTTACTAAGCTTAAGACCTGTCTTTTACAGCAAGACTGGTTCCCAATATACAATATTCTAGATGTTGATGCAGCCCTAGATTATTTTATCACAACTTTCAACACTGCCTGTGACACCTACGCACCAGTAAAAAAGCATAAAATCAAAGTGCTCTCAAATCCCTGGCTCATGGCCAAACTACTGGCCCAACTTGAAGCTTGTGACCACCTCTGGGCCATAGCCAGAGCCACAGGCTCCTTGTCGGATATCCAGAAGTATAAACAGGCATGAAACCAATGTTCCAAACAAATCCAACTCATGAAGAGCTCCTATTTCAAAAATGCCCTCACAAACTCCTGGGGTGATGGGAGACCATTCTGGGACAACATTAGAAATATCATGGGTAAGCAGTCCAAATCCTCTCCCACTTTAATGACTGTCAATGGAACCACTACCCTAGACCCAATGGTCATGGCAAAGGTCTTAAATAAAACTTTCACTGACCTCAGTGGGGTCCTCCTGCTGGACTTCTTCTCTGACATGGACTCACCAAAACCAAATTCACCTAATGCCTCATCTGACCAACCACTTTTCCACTTCAAAATAGTTAAGGCACATGAAGTCTACAAATATATAAAAAGGCTATCTCTAAATCCAGAGCAAGCAGTGATACTATTGATCTTAAAATTCTGTCCCTTACCTTGGAAGAGGTGGTGCACCCACTCACCAAAATTTTCAATCTCTCCCTCTGCCTTAGTCAATTTCTCAGCAAATGGAAGTCTGTTATAGTCACACCAGTGTTCAAAAGTGGTGACAAGTCCCTACCAGGAAACTATCAGCCTATATCTATACTTCCACCCCTCTCCAAGGCCCTCAAATGCATTGTGGCTGACCAACTCTCAGACTACCTGCATAAGTATAACATACTCTGCTTGCAGCAACATGGATTTAGGAAAGGACACAGTATGTCGACTGCCCTACTGGAATTCTCAGGTGAAATTCATGCTGCTTTGGACAAAGGATATCAAACCAGAACTGTTTTCATTGACCTAACAAAGGCGTTTGACACTGTTTACCATGGCTTACTTATCACATGACTACACAGTCTTGAGCTCCTAGAAGGACCAGGTGCCTGGGTTAAAAGTTACCTGGCCCAATGTTCTCAATCAGTAAAAATCTCAGAAGTTATCTCAGACTCAAAACCGGTCCTTTCAGGTGTTCCACAGGAGTCAATCCTAGGCCCCCTCCTCTTCAGCCTTTTCCTAAACTCTCTCCCCAGATCCTGCCCTGAATAAATAATCCTTTATGCTGATGATGCAGTGATTCTCTCCTCTCATAAGGACCCAAAACCCTTACTCCAGAGCCTGCAACTTGCTTTCTCCAATGTTGAAAAGTGGTTCCTAGATCACAAGCTGGTCCTAAATCACAAAAAAAAAAAACCATGCTTTTCTCCAGTCCACAAAACAGAAAAAAGACAAATTCCACTAGCTATCAAAACATACCCAGGAAATACCCTTGAACAAGTGTCAACATTTAAATACCTTAGAATCACTTTTGATCAAGGTCTTACCTTTGTGACCCACATTGATAATACAGTGAAAACGGTGAACCAGCACATTGGTATCCTGTTCTGAAACTGGCAATTCCTTACCCAAGCTGTGCTGAGGATTGCTATCCAAAACTCTGTCATCTCAATCATAGACTATGGCTTAATTATCTATGGCTCTGCCACTACCACCGCACTAAGGTGCATCACAACCACCCTAAACAAGGCCTATCGGCTGCTCACTGGAGTGCAAAGACGTACTCATACATGTGAGCTCTACACTGAAACACGATGGCTGCAACTCTCAAATCGCATAAAGTATCTCACATGCATGATGGAAAAAAAATCCATCTTGGGCCGCACTCTGCCGTGTATCCAAGACCTACTTTGCCCAAATACCAGCATCCATCCCACTAGAAGATTGGAATACCAGCTTCTCCAGGTCCCCAGATGCCGGACCACACAGTGCCAAAGATCTTTTGCCTATCGTGCCCCCAGCTGGAACAATGCCCTGAGCTCACTCATTATATCCTTCACATCACTAGGAGCTTTCAAATCTATGCTTTACTCTCATCTCTCAGCCTCTAGCTCCTGTGACTGCCTTGACTAAAGATTCTTCCCTCATGGCTGTTTTTCCTGTTTTTCATCCTCCTCCTCTGCTCCTTTCTTGACAAAGGGATCTGAGTACCTCTAACTACTCTAAGTCTGCTCCCCTCTCCATATCTCCTCCTACCCTTCCCACCATGACCATTCCTCCAATGTTTTTTTTTCCTGTGATATATTGTATTATACTGACTTATTGAAACCTTTATAATTTGCTGACCATTCTATGTCACATGTCTTGTTTGTTTGTACATTGATGATGTGGAACCTTTGTAAAAGAGCCATTGGCTCAAAGGTAATAATTCCTAGAACACTAAACTAAACTAAATTTCCAACATGGCCTTTTTTGGACTCCACCACATGAACAAGAGCAGTAAAAGTATGCAAATCCATCCCAAAAGGTGGTTTTATGGTCATTGTGCAAAATCACCTTTCAGGCATGATTTGAACATTTTCTCCAGCCTTGTTCATGAGGTGGGTTGTAAGAAGACTTTGTTGGAAATTTGAAATCAAAATATTTAAAAACCAAAAATGTTATTAGTGTGCATTGAAATGTTGTAATGCACACTTGTAAATTTAGTAATTTTCAATATTTCGACCCCAAATATTCAACATAGCCATTTTTTCACACCACCTCATGAAAGTGACAGTTTTACCATTTTTCAAATCCTCTCCAAAATGTGTTTATTTGCACTTGAGGCACAAAATCACCTCTCAGGCAAGATTTTAACATTTTCTCCACCCTTGTTTTTGAGGTAGGATCATAAAAAATACTATGTTGAAATTTTGGGGTAAAATATTTTAAAAACAACAATGTTATGAATATATGTCAGGGATGCAGGACAGATTGGGAGATCCAGAAGTGGTTAGATATTTAAGTACCTTCAAGTACATATTACTACAACTCCTGCACCTGTTTATATGATACTGCAAGACCAATGTTTTTATTGTACACTCTAGATGTTGTACCTACTATCTGTAACCAAGAATTGTTGTGCAATCTGTCTGTAACAATGACATTGTTGTACTTATTTATCTAAATAACTTCTATGTACTCCAAATCTTAAATAAACACAAAATAAAAAAAAATACAAGACACATGGATGGTGGGAGATGTACACTTGAATGGCTATGTGTCATATCCAAAACAAGCATAACAATGTAAACAAATATGGCAGAAATTCAGGAGAGTTATCCATCTTTTGCAAAGTGAATAATAAAGTGAGAACAAAAGAAGAACAAATTGATAGTAGAAGCAAACTAATAGTGCAAGTTTCGAAGGTAGGATTTGAAGAAGTGTTTTTGATTAATATATATGCACCTCCGAACAATAGCAAGTTTGGAGAAAGGGGATGGTTACAAAAATATGTGTGTGATTGTATTTA
Source organism: Neoceratodus forsteri (assembly GCA_016271365.2). Classification (NCBI taxonomy): domain Eukaryota; kingdom Metazoa; phylum Chordata; order Ceratodontiformes; family Ceratodontidae; genus Neoceratodus; species Neoceratodus forsteri. Next base: position 1,129,202,814 of record CM057451.1, read on the forward strand.
TGAATGACTGTTTATATACTGTATTTGAAGTGTTGATTTTATTATGTACGGTGCCTTGGTTTTTTGAAAGGTGCCTAAAAAATAAAAATTATTATTATTATTATTAAAAATTATCAATACAATTGGACAACATGCAAATTGAATATTCCAAAAGCAAAATAATAATTGTAGGAGACTTATATGTCAGAATGGGCAACCTACAAGGTATAATATACAATATCATTTAATCTATGGCTCAAATGGATATTAAAAAAACTTACTATAACAAGGAATTCAAGAGCTAGCACTATAAATAACAGAGGCATATGTATATGCAAGATCTTGAAGGAAAAAAAAACTCCTTCTATTAAATGGCAGAATAACAGGAGATATATCAGGACATTATACATACCAAAGAGGAACTGGTTCATCCATAATTGACTATATGTGGATCAATCTAAATATGTTATCTACTGTAATTGTATTAATATGAATGTAAAAACTACCATTGAAAGTCAGCGTGCACTATTAGAATTGGAAATCAAAATGGAAAGTCATCTCCTGATAGTAAAAGAAGCTGGGATGGTTCCAATAAAACTAATAAAAAATAGTAGTATAGGATGGAAAACCATTGATAGTGGGGAATTAATGCAGATCAGGGAAGATATATGTATATTAGATAACTTATATAGGTCAACTAATATTATAGACATTAAGACACGTATAACTGAATATAATATTATTATGGGAAACGTAAAGTACATTATTATTAGAGAACACTCTAAAAAGAAAAAAGAAGGTTATGCCTGGTATAACAAAGAATGTAAAGATGCCAAGAGAAAACTCAATGGATAGCTAAGGATTTTAAAGGATACCCCAACCATAGATAACAAAAATATGAATACATTAAGGAATGAGTATAGGTCTGTGTTAAAAAGGAACAAAGATAACAAACTCATTTATGGGCAGAACTAGAAGAGGCTGTAAGATCAAACAACATAAAACAGTTTTGGAACATAGTTAATACAGACACAACAAATTATAAGGAATAAAAATACATATAGAACCAAACATTTGGGTACAACACTACACACATGTATTTTTTTAAATGAACAAAATTATCAAGACAAAATAAAAGATAATTAATTGGATATTTTTGATACCCCTACCTTTAATCCCATTACAAGAGAAGAAATTGTGGAAATTTTAGGTTCTTTTAAAAAACACAAAGCTCCTGGCCCTGATGAGTCCCCCTTGATGTTATCTATTATACAGATTTTCAATGAATTTCCTTTTTGATAATTTTATTTAATATGATTTGGAAAAATAAAACAGTTCTGGAAAGTTGGAAGCTAAATATTGTAGTACCTTTATTCAAGAAAGGTGATAAAAGTGATAAAAGTAAGGCAGAATGTTATAGACCCATTAGTTTAATAGATTACACTGAGAAAATGATTACAAAAATAATTAATAATAGATTAACTCCATGGGTGGAAGAAAAATGATTTATAGATATGGCTCAAGCTGGTTTCAAGACAGGCAAATCCACAATAGATCAGTGTTGGACAATAACACATTTAGCCGTTCATTTATTTGAATTTTGGTAACCGGGTAGGACCACTGAGACAATTGCAGTCCCTTTTTCAGGGCCGACCCAGGACAAGAAAGTACAAAATACAGTAATAGCAGTACAAGTTAGTTATACAATACAAGACAGAGGACATGGAGTACATAGCACTTAAACAACTAAATGTAGAACAAGGAGCAAGGCCTGGAGTTAAAGTCAAGCAGCGACATTATAGGGCAACCTGGTACAAAACAGAATTACAAAAACATTTTTGATTTAGAGTACAGAACAGAACTGCAAGCCTTTATATGTGGTAGTAGATAAACACGTTTGAACAAAGTCATTTGACATACAAAGGCTAAAGTAATGAATGAAAGTAAGAGAGTAGCTAGACAAGCAAGAGCTACAGTGAGGGACAGGAGGAGAGCAGAGGGTCAGGGGAAGCAGGAGCAAGTAGCAGAGGAGGAAAGAGATGTACATAATGCATATTGGAACAGGGGGAGAGAGAGGAGCAAGAGAGTATAGAGGGGGTAGTGAGTCCAGTCAGACACTGCTACATATGAGAAGGACCTGCATGCAACAGTAAGCCACAGATTGGGTCTTGAGAGGAGGGAAGGAAGCTGACCTGAGTGTGTGCAGGGCTGGTTGTAGGCAGACAATGTCATTGAGACAAGGGGAGGTGAACTTGTGTACCAGCTTGTGCATAAAACTTAGGGTAGAATATCTCAGTTTGGTGACATAAGGAAGCCAACTCAGGGGTGAGAGGACGTCACAGTGGTGGTAATGAATATTAACCCCTAGGGCAAATCTTCCCACCCTTTGGTAAGTAAAAGTAAGGAGTGACAGGTTAAATGCATTGGTAGTGAGCAGCAAGGGAGCACCATAGGTAAGGAGTGGAAGGAGAGATGAATAGGCAATTTTGATCCACAAAGTTGAGGAGAGGTCAGGCGGATACGGTATAGAAGACCCAGCTTTTGGTTCAGTGTCCTGACTAGGGTGGATACATGGATGCTGAAAGGGAGTGAGGTGTCTAAGGTGCCACCTAAGTACTTGAAAGACTGGACAGTCTTGAGTGTATTGCCATTGAGGGACTTGATGTTTAGAGAGGTGATGGGAAGAGTGGAGGGGGCACATTGGGAAAAGACCATACATTTCATTTTTTTTGTATTGAGGACAAGTCAGTTGCTCAGGAACCAGCACTCAAGGCCAATGAAATCTGCAGCAAAATCACTGCTGATAATGGCAGGGTTAGGGGAAGAGTGTTAGAGAATAACATTGTCCACATATAGGTGAACAGTTGCCTCCCCCACAGTGACTTGGTAAGTTATTGACAGAGGGAGAATAGGATTGGGCCCAAGACTGAGTTCTGTGGAACCCTGTGGGTTATGCTCTTGAGGCCAGAGAGAGAGAGAGCCTGCCCACTTCACTCTTTGGGAATGGCAAGAGAGGTAACTCTGTCCCCAACAGATAGAGGTGGTATCCATACCAGTATCTTGTAGCTGCTGAAGCAAGTGACAGTGCTCCACTAGGTCGAATGCCTTAGTAAGGTCGATGAAGATGGCTCTGGTGGCATAGCCAAGATCCATGGACTGAAAGATATCAGAGATTACTTTTAACAGGGCAGTAAGAGTACTATGGAGAGCAGATTGAAGTGGTCAAGGTAGGTCTGGAGATGATTATATACAATGCACCCTGAATTTTGGCCAGTAGGCACAGGATGGAAATGGGCCTAAAATTCTCAACAATGTTTGGCCCTCCTTTGTGAATCAGGAAAACCACAGCAACTTTTCACATGTCAGGTACAGTGGAGGATTGGAAGGAGTGATTGAGTAGGTCCCGAACTGGGTGAGCAACAGCAGGAGCTCCCAGTTTTAAGAATCATGGCTCAAGTGTGTCATGGCCAGAAGAGCTCTCCACTTTTAGGTTCATAAGCAGCCTTAGAACCTCTTTGTGGGTGGCTAATTTAAGATGGAAGGCCAGGAAGGATCCAGGGTTGTCCCCCTGAGGTGGCATAGTTGGGGGGGGGGAGGCAGGAGAGTTTTGAAATGATGATGTATACTTTAAATATAATAAGGTTAAAAAAAATGATGTTGCATTGTATATTCATAGACTTGAAAACTGCCTTTGACAGAATAAACCAACACAAGCTTTGGGAAAGATTGGAGAGTTTAGAAATGGACAAAGCCATCTTGAATATCATTAGACATCTTTATCAGTACAATTATAGCAGTGTTTGTTATTCTACCAATAGTCAATTAACCAAATAGTTTCAATCAAATATAAGGGTTAAGCAGGGATGTACGTTATCACCCTTGCTAATCAATTTGTATTTCCAAACTGTACTATGCAAAATGTATGAGTTGGACCACTATATGCCTAAATTAGGAGAATGACCATGCTCTTAACTGGCTTTCGCCGATGACGTGGCATTAATTTCTACCAGTTACATAGGAATCAAAAGAATGTTAAAAATAATTGTTATAGAGTGTGATGATTCAGACTTAACACTGAATTACAGTAAAACTAAAGTGATGGTGTACGGAGGTAATAAGAAAAAATATACATAAATATTCAATGAACGTACCCTAGAGGTGGCAAAAGAATTTTGCCACCTTGGAGTAACTATCACAGGATGGAACATGGAATGAGCATCTTAAAGAAGTAGAAAATAAGGCAAATTGATTTATGCCAGTCTTGAACTCATTCGAGTACAAGTTTGGAGGGCACTCAATAAAGGGTATATGAAGAGTTTTGAATGCAAAGGTCAGGACCCAGTTACTTTGTGGGGCAGAAATATGGGGCTTGAGTGATAAAATCAGAATGGAAACAATTTTAAGTAAATTTTATTTAAAAATCCTAGGTTTACTCAATGGTGCTTCATCCACTATGGTGAGAGCAAAACTGGGAAAACTCCCAATACACTGACAAATTAAAGACAAAGGGTGGCAGTATTGTGCAGTGGTTTACAGCTCTGAGCTGCAAATCTGGAGACCTAGGTTTGAATCCCACAGCCCCTACTTGCATACTGTGTGACCCTGAACAAGTCACTTAACTTCCCTGTGCTCCCAGGTCACACTTGTACACAAGCTTTCAGCTTAGAATGTCTCTCCTAGTTAAACAATTGGAAAAAAATAAACTATTGGATTAAGGCATATAAAATGAGTAATATTTATGTATTTTATTTTATTTATTTATTCAACCTTGGATTACAATACCTTTGAGTGGAAGACCGCTCTTTTACAAAGGTTCCACATCATAAAGGGTGAGTATACATACATTGTGGGTTTAGGAGTATCTAGCTAGGTTTGTAAACATACACATAAATACATAGTAAATGGGAAACAGAGATGGTTTAACACTAGGATAATTCAGGTAACAGTAGCAGCCTAGGTGGCATTGTCAGGTAAAAGACAGTAAGCAACTATCCAGAAAGGAGAGTAGTGGGCACTGAGTTTGGGGGGGCACGATGACTATTTAGGGGGAGGTGGGAGAGGAGAGTGCAGGGTATTGCAGGGGAAAAAGGAGGACACATCAGGGTAGAAGGACAAAGTAGGAGTAGCAAGGAGATGGTAATAACCTGAAGGGTGAATAAGACTGCGGTCAGAAGTAGTGTGGGTGGAGTAATAGAAAGTACAGTCACAGGAGCTTTTGTTCAGTAGTTGTTGTCTTAGCTTGGTCTTGAAAAGCCCCAATCTCTGTGTGGCATTATGTTCGGTGCCAAGGTTGTTGAGCCAAAGTGGTGCCCGGTAGGCATATGACCTCTGCCCTTGGAAGGTTCTGCAGCGAGGGATGATGAGAACCTGATGGTCAGAGTTCCTGGTGCAGTGTGGGACTGTGTATAAGCTTAATAGGCTTGCGACTCCAGGAGGCTGAAATCTGAGTAGTGATTTTTTAGCTAAGAGGCAGGTTTGGTATTGTATCCTGTTTTCAAGTTGTAGCCACTCGGCTTGCTTATAAAGGTCACATGTGTGCATTAGTCAGGGGGAATTAGTGAGCAGTCTGCAGGCTTTGTTTAGGGCTACTGCTATCCTACGTAGTGAAGTGGCATTGGCTGGGCTGTATATGACCAATCATAGTCGATGATGGAGACAACTGGGCTATGGATTGCAGTTTGGAGTGCTTCAGGTGTTAGGCATTTCTTGTGCCTGTGCAGGAGCTCAATTCTTATGTTGACTGTTTTGGCCACATTCTCAATGTGTTCTGCATAGGAAAGGGAACAGTCAAGCGCAACCCTCAGGTATTTGAACTGCTCCACTTGTTCAAGTGAAACCCCTGCACAGTTAGTGATGTTAAGGGATGCTGCTTTGTGTTTGCTTCTAGCACCGCTAAAAAGCATTACCTTTGTCTTTTTATAGTTCAGAACCATCTTGTGGGCTCTGAACCAATCTTCAGTTTGTTTAAAAGCATGTTGTAGCTGATAGTTTAGGGTGTGAGGGTCATGTTGAGAAGTAAAAACAACAGCATCATCTGCATAGAGAAGTATCCATTGGTTACACGATTGTGATAGGCCATTTAGAAAGACGCTGAAAAGGAGGGGTCTTAGGATTGACCCCTGGGGGAACCCACAATGAACTGGCAGGGGCCCAGATGTGATGTTTCCAATCTTTACCTGTTGGCAACGGTCAGCTAGATAGCTTTTGAACCATTTAGTAGCAAGGTTAGAGAGGCCTATCGAGGTGAATTGTTGAAGTAGTAGGGAGTGATTGACCATGTCAAAGTCCTTTGTTAGATCAGTAAAGGCCGTGCCAACAAGGTTACCCTGGTCCAGTGAACTGTGTATGCAGCTGGTGAACTCCAGAAGAGCTGTGGAGGTACTGTGCCCTTTCCAAAATGTATGTTGTTCTGGACATTGAATATTATATTTATTAAGGTATTCAACCAGCTGATCTGAGACTATGCGCTCCAGTGCTTCTGACAGTAGTGGAAGGATAGAAATAGATCTGTAATTGGTATGCAGTGCCCGGTCACCGCTCTTGTGCACCGGAGTTACAAGGGCTGACTTCCAAGCTTGGGGGAATTGAGCCAGCTGCAGAGATAAGTTCAGCAGTTTAGTAATGGGAGCTAGGATTTCATCAAGTGCAAGGGAAATAAATTTGAGGTTGAGTGTGTTGCTGCTTTTTCTGAATTTTCCAACCACCTTATGAATGTACTTTCTTGCTTGGTTGTAGTTGACAGATTTGAAATAGAAGAGAGGAGGGGATGTTTGAGTAGGCCCTAGGCTTTGGCTTGTGCTTGGGTTGGTTTCTTCAAAACAATTTGTTGGAAGCACACTGTTAAGGTCAGTAAATGCTTTGTTAAACGTGTTGGCAATAGTCAGGAGGTCAAGGGTAGGGGTACCATCGATGTTGAGCATTTGTGGAGCCTCTTTCTTGACTTTCCCTGTTACATCTTTTAGGTTATTCTGAAAAGACTTGCTGTTTCCCCATGATGTTTGTAATGCTTCCCTAAAATGTTTACTTTTGGCAGAGAGGATGGTCTGGGTGCAGTCATTCCATAGTCTTCAGTATTCCTGGAAGTCTGATTGCTTGCCAGAGTTCTGTGCCCTATGCCACTAGTAGTCCCTGTTTTTTATGTGGCCTATTAAGTCTGGTGTGATCCAGGGGTTGTATCTTCCACGGATCTTTGTCCTCTGCACTGGGGCATGGCAGTCACAAGCAGCATTGAATTGTTTGATGAAGTACTTGAGTGCAGTGTCCATATCTTCCGTTGTGTCAGGGGGGCTCCAATCAGTTTTGCGTAGCTGTTCCTTAAGGTACTCCCGGTTACCCCTTTATAGTTTACGATTAGAGATTATTTGGGGGGGGTTGCATTGAATTTGTTGGTCCAGCTGCAGGTTACTAGAGAGTGGTCACTCGATGAGTCTGGGTGGACTGTCACATTGGAGATATGATCTGGGCAGTTTGTGAGGATCCAGTCAAGTAGTGTGCTAGATCCAGTTTTGTAATTTGTTCTGGTGGGTGAGTCAATGAGTTGTGTAAGATGCAGTGCGGCTATAATGTCCTTATATATGCCAATCCGTGGTGCCAACCAATTGATATTAAAGTCCCCTACAATGATGGCTTCAGAGTTGAGGTTCTGACATCTGATAACCTCCATGAGTTCTTTGAATCCTGCAAATTTCACTTCAGGAGGGATGTACACAGTAAGTATAGCTAGTGCTTTATTTTGGGCCCCCAACAGAATCTTTATGGGGAGAATTTGTGCAGTACTGGTAAGGTGGAGTAAAGGAAGAGCAACCCTTTTATTGAGTCTTTAGTGTATAATGCACAGCCCCCTCCTCTTTTTGAGATCCTGTCATTCCTGAATAGTGTGTAACCCAGTATCGAGACAGCAGAATCTGGTGTTTTTGGAGTGATCCATGTCTCAACGACTGCGAGTACGTTAGGGTTATATTGTAATGTCCAGACTTGCAAGCAGGCTATCTTTTTGAGTAGACTGCAGATATTTATGTTGGTGAGTGTAATTGCTCCTTCCTTATTATTGTTGCTTGACAATGTGACCCCAGCTGGTCCAGCATTTGGTTGTACATTGCCAGAGTAATCCATGGTAGAACTGAGGTGGTGAAACATCTCCCAAAATTATATATAGAGGCGGCAATAGTATACCAAAAACTAAACATAACATTTCCATTTATGTTAGTAGTAGAAAAGGTAATAAAACCTTCTGGTTTGTTGGGGATTATCCCAGTTTGTTTGAGACTTTCATTTCAGCAAATTAAATCAAACATTAGAGAAAGAATTAGTGGTACTTACATGCAAAGAGATTTTGCCCTTTGTAAACAATATAAGGTAGGTAGATGGATGTCAAAAAAAAAAAGATCACACAAACTGAAACTAAATTTGCAAATAGTGAATAACCTAGAATATAGAAAATTATTAACTAGATACAGATTTGAATTTATAATGAGCAACTGGAAATCAAACCTATATAATAAAAATAGACAAGAAGGGGAAATGTTATGCAGATGTGGTAAGGGTACAGAAACCTTAAACATTTGATAATATTATGCCCATTATATGATCAAGAAAGACAACTACTGGGGATCATTCTAGGCTCATTAGAGCTTGAACCCGAAACCTTAGTGATATATCTCCTGAAATCCCATTGCATAGAGACACTAAAAGCTGTGGCCTCCTTCATTAAAATTATTGAACAGTAAAAGTTGCACATGAGAATTAACAATCAATCCAATAGTTAAAATGGATATGTGTTCTGGATATATTGTCAAGTCCAACATTAGGGTTTACTCTTTCCTGCATAAATATAGGTAATATTTCAGTTGTACATGTTAATAATTGTATTCTTGGTAATCCTGGATGACTCTGGGAAATCCAATTTGATATTCAAGACATGAAATATGTATGTTGTGATACTATTAATAATTGATATGAGATATGTATATGAACTATGCAGTTTTTATCATAGTTAAAATATGTGTGTTTTGTAATTGTGATTGCAATGACTTACATTCAAGTCAAGCAATACATCTTTATTTTTATTATTATTATGAGTGTACATAAAACATTTTAAATGCACTCTTGTAACTTTGGTAATTTTCAATATTTGGACCCCGAATTTTCAAAAAAGCCATTTTTTCACACCACCTCATGAAAGTAACAGCTGCTATTTTTCAAATCTTGGCCAAAATGTGTTTTGACACTTGTGATATGAAGCAATGTTTTAGCCACTATTTGATAAATCACACCTGCCATGTTCAGAAGGAGTGCTCATAAAAGGATTATGTTGAAAATGTAGGGTCAAAATGTGAAAAATTAACTACTGTAAGTTATGAAAAATGTTTGAATTGTTGCAACGTGTACTTATAACTTTATTTTTGCAGATTTTGGCCACTAATGTTCAACATATACATATCCTTTCTTTTACAAGAGAAACAAATCCAATGATATTTCTGACTGTTTCCATTTTTTTCACAATGTGCATTGCCAGCATATTAATGTATCCTATGAATAAGGATGAAATGGAAAGGATTGCCAATTTTGTAATCTCTGTAATTAGCTTAAAAAAGGAAAAGAAATATCATTACTGAAAAATAGAGGAGTATGTGCTGAAACCATCAAAGATCACAGGAAACCGCATTACAGAATTGAGACTGATCAGATATATGGAATACAAATTTATTCAAATGTCAAAAGGACATGCAATATTTTTGTTCATCTCTTTGTAATACTGTCTAATGAATGTGCATAGCGCTTTTATTGTAAATTGATGTATATTTTCTACACTGTTGTAATGACCAGACTTGTATGTTCTGGAAGAACAATAAACTTTACCTTATTTACAGATATGTTTATTTATTTATTTATTATTTATTTATTTATTATTTGTTTAGTTTTTGTTGACCAGGTAAGTGCACTAGACAAATTCTGCCTATTTTCAGGAATGATCTGGGAGAGGGGATAGAGATGAATGCCAACTGACCTTGAACCAGATTAAGTTAAAGACACAAATTAGAATAAAAGATAATCTACGAAAAAAAGCTAAGAAAACAAAAACTACCAATGAGTGGACAATTTTTAAGAGCTAGAGAAACAAAACTATTAAATTTAGTAAAGCAGTCAAGAGTAGTTATTACAGGTTTCACTTGGAACATGCTGCTGACTCTAGACAATTTTAGCATCAACTAAAGAGGATACAAAATCCAGGGAGTGCAAGAGCTATTAATTTAGTACATGAAAACATTTTAATAAGTGACCAGGGACAAGTTGTAAATATTTTAAATAATTATTTTATTGATTTGCCAGACCTGGGAATTAGGAAAATGAAAACGGAGATCGGTGACATTTCTTTAAATGAAATAATGAGCAATGCTAAAGTAGAAGACAATAGACCATCCTTTAGAGTTAAGAAAATTATGATCAAAGAAATGGAAAAGGAATTGAAAAGTCTGACAATAAATAATGCCGGGGGGTTAGAGGGCATTGAAGCGCGTATTTTGAAATTGGGTGCTGACATTGTGGCCCCATCTGTAACATATTTATTGAACTGGAGCTAATGTTCTTCTGTATTTCCCAAGGCTTGGAAGTTGGGAAAATAGTTCTCATATATAAGGGGGGGGGATCCATTGTTGGCCACTAATTATAGGCCTATAGCCTTACTCCCCATTCTATCAAACATTATGGAAAAGTTTGTCTATCAGCAGTTCAGCCAGTACCTTGAACAATCCGATGTGCTGACTGATTGCCAGCATGGATTCAGGTTGGGGAGGTCCATGGACACAGCCCTAGTGGATTTTAACAATTTGTTAACAACCTCTATGAATATAGGTATGGATACTAGGGCTATGTTCGTGGACCTCAGCAAGGCCTTTGATTTGATGGTTCACCAGATATTGTTGCAGAGGTTAGATGAGCTGGGTATGCACCCAGAACCAATGCAATGGTATCAGTCTTATTTAAAATACAGGAAACGATGTGTATCCCAAGGCATGGCTATATCTACAATAAGAACTGTTAAAAGAGGAGTCCCATGGGGTCCATCTTGGACACCCTGCTTTTTAATATTTATGTAATAAAATTGCCCGTGTATTGAATCATAGTGAAATGCATCGATGTGCGAATGAGACTGTAACAGTGGCATCTGCACATGGACAGGACTCACTAGAACATAAATTGCAGACAGATCTGCTAAAAATGGAATCATGGTTTGAAGACTCAGGACTATTGCTGAATAGTAAAAAAAAAACAGAGTGTTCTTTTTTATTTAGATAGAAAGAAAAGAGGGGAGAATACTCTGAATGTTAAATTCAGCAATTGTCAAGAAGTAACTAACACAACAAATTATAAATATCTAGGGGTACTGGTGGACAGAAACTTGTCCTTTAAGCAGCATAGAGTATAGAATCATTGATAATAAGTTGAAACAGAGATTGGGGGCCCAGAGATGCATATTGGCTTGCTTTACAAAAGTTACAAAAAGAAACTAATAGAGCAATCACTAATGCTGGTTTTAGATTATGGAGGGCTGATATATAGAAACTCAAATGTGTCATCATTACAGTTGCTGAACCATGTCTATTACAGACTAACAAAATTTGCAAATGGTAGTAAAGCAGGAACACATGACTGTAGAATATATTCAAAATTGGGATGGTTTGATCCAGAAGAAAAGAGATTGTACAATTGGTTAACACGGAGTTTTGGGTTGTTAAGAGCTAACATTATTCATCCATTAAGAAGACTGGTAACATTTTCAGTTAACAGGGACACGAAATACAACCTGAGGGTTTATTATTTAGATCTGGCTTACCCAAAAGTATGTAATAGACTAGGTGAAGCCACACTTCAAGCTAGTTTAGCTAGTACCTGGAATAAGGTAAGTATAAAAATAAGATTAAGTAATTCTAGAGCTGAATTCCAAACAGCTTTAAGAAAGTCCTAGCAAAAGCAATGTTAATGTTGAGCTGACCTAAATTAATAAATTGACATCTACAGTATGTGTGGTTTGTTATATTGCCTAGTGTATGAAATCCAATTATTTTATGATTGCATTGTATGTAGTGAGTATATGTTATTTATTATTGCTATTGTTTTACGGTACTGTACATGGTTTATTTTGAACACAAAGATCTTAATCTCTAATGTTTGTACCTGTAGAAAAATAAACTTTTATCACTCAGTCAATTAATCAATCAACCAATGAATCAAACTTTTAAAGGATCAAAGGACTTCTTAACGTACATAAAGTAAAAAAATACATAAATTCCGGTGGCGTCATGAAGTATTAGTGGATCCCCTGGATTTGCCCCAGAAGGTAATGGGTGATCACAGACACAGACTCATTTTGGAATCACTGCATCTGCATAAAATAAATTATATTCTATATTTTTGTTCATTTCTTAATTATGTAAAAGTTTATTTAACTATGTATTGCCTGAAAACCTAGACATATTGCAGGATTAATTAATTTGTATTAAAATCTTACTATCTTACTAGTTTGAACCTTTTCTAATTGTCAGCATATTAGTGATATAATAAGTCATTGTCATCAGTGGGGACTATAACATTGTGGAATTGTCTCCCATAGCCCACACCCTAATAAAGCCTTGTTTTGTAGGCGAAGTGTTGGGGTAAGGTATTCATGTTGTGACTGGCATAGGCTTTAACTGTAATCACAAATAAAATCTTAATTTTCTCTGCAAAAGCAGTCTGGCCTCCATTTCCTCCATTGGATTGCGCATGTTGTGGAATCAATTTATTGCATGGGGTTAGCCGCCCTGTGCCTACACCCCTCTCTTATCACTGGAGTGCGGTGACTGTTTGGAAAAGCCAGTCATATGAATAGCATGGAATGGCATAAGGGATGTTATAGAATGTCTTAGAAATATTTAAAAAGCAGTAGCTGCTAAGGAGAGTACAATCCTTTGTTGATCTGAGAACATCCCAAAGGTAGATTTTTTTATTGATCAATAATTGTTCAAAGCATATCAGACTACATATCTGGCATGGAATGAAAAATGTGATGGCAGTCAACTATGAAAAAAAACACATTTTCCTATCACTCTTAATCAACCATGTTATTCCAAGACTATGCTCTACCCTACAATCGAGCAAGGCTATTGCACTGTTTTAGAACATGGATTGTAGCACAGGTTTTTACTGTGCTACAATCTGAACGTAAACCATTTAAACCATTTTAATAGAGTCTGTATGGTTTAAATGTTCTTGTGTGGACTGGGCCTAAGTGAAATTAAAACTATAATACATAGAAACATCTAATCTGATGACAGATAAGGAACGCTTGGCCCACCTAGTCTGCCCTACCTAATGGATAAGCTGCTGATCCTAGTTAACCAACAGCCTACTTTCTCCTACCCCCCACTAGAATTGCCTTATGTCTGTCCCATGCATTCTTGAATTCCCCCACTGTTTTTGACCCCATGACCTCCTCAGGAAGGCTGTTCCATGCATCCACAATCCTCTCCATGAAAAAGTACTTCCTCACATTACTTCTGAGCCATCCCCCCACCTTCAAATTGTGTCCCATTGTTCTTGAACAGCTCTTTTTCTGAAAGATGCTACCCTCTTTGACTTTTTTGGTTCTCTTGAGGTACTTGAAAATTCTATCATGTTCCCCCTCTCCCTCCTTTCCTCAAGGGTACACATATTAAGCTTCTTTCATTTCTCTTTGTATGTCTTCTGGAGCAGATCCTGCACCATTTTGGTTGCCCTCCACTGGACAGCCTCCTTGTCTATGTTTTTGCAGAGATGGGGCTTCCAGAACGGCAAACAGTGCTCTAGATGGGGTCTTACCAACTGTTTGTACAGAGGGATTACAACTTCCTGATTTCTACTGGTCTTGCCTCTCCCTATGCATCCCAGTATCCCCCAAGCCCTCCTTACTGCCTTCTCACATTGATGGCCTACCTTATGGTCATCTGATATGACTACAACCATGTTCCTTTAGTACTCCCCATTGCATACTCTTCCCCTGGGTTTTTGTTTCCCAGGTGCATTACTTTACACTTCTTTGCATTGAATCTAAGCTGCCATACTTTTGACCATTTCTCCAACCTTGCCAAGTCCCTTCTCATCCTTTCCACCCCCATTGTGCATCAACCCTGTTGCAGATCTTTGAATTGTCTGCAAAGAGGCATACCTTTCCTTCCAGCCCCTCCACAATGTCTCGTATAAAGACATTAAAGAGAACTGGTCCCAGCACTGAACCCTGTGGTACATCATTAGTAACTCCTCTTTCTTCAGAATGTACTCCATTTACTATTATCCTCTGTGTCCTGTTGTCCAGTCAGTTTGTTACCCCGGCTTCCACCCTGGGACACACTCCCAGGCTGGCTAGCTTGTTTATTAATCTTTTGTGTGGGACTGTGTCAAATGCTTGCTAAAGTCTAGGTAGGCCGTATCCACAGCCCCTCCCTGGTCTACTATTTTGGTCACCCAATCAAATAAATCTGTTAGGTTCATCTGACATGACCTTCCTGCTGTGAATCCATGCTGCCTTGGGTCCCGTGCCCTGCTGGCCTCTAAGTACTCAAAAATTCTTTCTTTCAGAAGTGATTCCATCATTTTTCCTACAACTGAGGTCAAACTAGCAGGTCTGTAGTTTCCTGCCTCTGCCTTGCACCCACGCTCATGAAAGGGATCACATCCATCCTCCTCCAGTCCTCAGGTACCACACCATTCTCCCATAATTTGTTAAAATGGGTAGTCAGTGGCATCACTAGGTCTCCTCATAGTTCTTTTAGAATTCTGGGGTGAATTCCAGAATGAGGTTTACCATGTTCTTCTTTATATAAACAAAAAATTAGAGGTCCCTTTGCCAAGGGGAAAAAAAAAATCATAGTGGTGGTGTGTGTGATTTTGTATTTCTTTGAAACTTGGATTCCTGGCCAGTGCCCTTTGTCTTTTAACTTGTTTTTTTGGTTTTATTGGGTTCGCCACAACATAACCCAGACAGACCATCTTAGGGTAGCTGGTTCATTCCACTGGGATGTCATACAGACGAGGTACACTGATGAGTCCTGGTAGACGAAACATGTGTCTGTGTCTTTTGTTAGCACCCTTTGCAAACTGCATGAGAGTCCTTTCGGCACCATACATTTCTGTTTAAAGTTGAACTAGTATAACATTCTGTGGTGATTTGCATATACAGCCCATGATGCTTTGCATTATGGTGGTGTGTGTGTGTGATTTTGTATTTCTTTGAAACTTGGCTTCCTGGCCAATGCCCTTTGGAGTAACCACTGCCTCAGTGCTTGCACACTGAGGGTCTTTGTCTTTAAACTTGTTTTTTTGTTGGTTTTTATTCGGTTCACCACAACATAACCCAGACAGACCATCTTAGGGTAGCTGGTTCATTTCACTGGGGTGTCATACAGACGAGGCACACTGATGAGTCCTGGTAGGGTGAAACATGTGTCTGTGTCTTCTGTTGGCACCCTTTGCAAACTGTGTGAGAGGTCTTTTGGCACCATACAGTTCTGCTTAAAGTTGAACCAGCACAATATTCTGTGGTGATTTGCATGTACAGCCCATGATGCTTTGCATTATGGTGGAGTGTGTGATTTGGTATAATCATTGTCTGTGACAGACAGACAGTTGATGATAATGGAATTAATCACAGAAATACTGCTGCCAACAAGAGGAAACAGTTATGTGACAGTAAGATTGTAAATCTGCAAAAACATTTCCCATAGTGCTACTTAGCTCCATACTGTGACTGGTGTTAACCAAACAAGATAAACAGACCAGAAAAACAGAATTTTAAAGTGCCTCTGATTTCAAGATGGAATCCTCTAAAAAGACAATTTTGGGACAGAATTTAAATGATAATTCAGATATCTGAGTTTGATATACCCATATTTAATACTTTATTAAAAAAGACATTTACATTAAAAAAAAAACCTCTCTGTCACTTGTCCTTCATCTGCTGTCTGTTTGTCTGCAATGTACATCATAAAACAATATAATAATTTCAACAGCGATTAGTTGTGTTATCCCAACAGTGGAGGATGATGTTTAAAGTACATAAGCTGCCAGCACAGATGGAGACCAGACCAAATGACAAAGATTCTGTTTCCATGGATTGTTAATCAGTAAAGTATGAGAGGAAAAAGAAAACTATGATACGTAAACTACATTTTGCATACTTAATTTAAAAGTGGCCCCAGTAGATGCTTTTTAAGACTATCCAGCATGTTCCAGATCAGTGTAGTTCACCTGCTACCTAATGTTTATTATCCTGTGGGGTGCTGTCACTCAAGATGTGGGAAAAAAAGACAAAATGAACGACACGTCATTAAATCATACAGACAACAATGCAGAACCTTTGGAAGTGAATGTCTTTTTCCTGTAGTAAAAGACAATATGTATTTTTTTATCTCACATATTTTCTTTCACCACCTTCAGTTTTTCTCCCATTTACCTACCAGTGCCACTATCCACTGAACACTGCCACAGTTTGTATCTTCCATTCAGCCCCTGAAGGAATCCAGGATATAAACCCCCCACACAATGTCTACAGCCAATTAAGTGTGGCTTATGTTCACTACAAGGTCTGCCATGGCTGCAACCCATAGTAGTAACACACATCCTAGTGGCTCCCTAGTGGATAAGAACAGAAATGGACTACACATGATGTTCTGCTTCTGGAGAAGCAGTAAATAATTTTTATTTATTTATTTCAATCTAGGATTACAATACCTTTGAGTCGAGGCTCTTTTACAAAGGTTCCATGTCAGGGTGTGCAACAGTCATCATTTTTAGTTACAAACATATAGTCATTGACTTACAGACATGTAATAACCAATACAAAGACTTGAGCTATGAGCAAGACAAGAGAAGGAGGTGGAGTGGGTGGGGGGAGTGAGGGTAGAAGATTGAGGGGGTAGGAGGTGCTGGGATAAGGGTGAGTGCAGGAGGTGATTGGGGTGGGGCAAAAGTGGAGATATGTGGGGGAGGTGGATGAGGTGGGAGACAGTGCAGCCAGGAAGCCTTGTCGAGGGAATATTAGAGGTAAGATGCTAGGGGTGCAAAGACTTATTGTAAGTGCTGGGTGCTGGGGCAGGTGCAGCTGGAATGGTGGAAATGTTATGATGGGCAATCGCAGGATACAAGCAGTGAGAGGTGTAGCTTGAACTCAAAGAGGCCGAGTGTTGGAGCGGTCACTATGTCGCTGCCAAGAGAGTAGACCCAGTTGGATGCCCGATAGGTGAATGATCTTTGTCTTTGGGTCAGGTGACATCATGGGATATGTAGTAGATGGGAATTGGATCTCCTTGTAGTGACATTCCTACATCTAGGCTTAAGGAGGACACAGACACCAGGTGGGGCAAGCCCCATTATAATTTTCTTGGCCATGATGCAGGTTTGGTATTTTATGCATTTGTCCAGTTGAAGCCATCCAGATTGGGAATAAAGGTCACATATGTGGGTACGGTGATGTGAGCCAGTGATGAGATGGCAGGCCTTATTCAGGGATGTTGCGATACGTTTGAGAGCAGTGGTAGTTGCAGACCCATATATGATAAGACCATAGTCTATGATGCTGACAATGGAGCTTTGGACGGCCGCTGACAGTGCTTCTGGGGTTAGGTGTTTCCTGTGCCGGAATAATATGCCTAACTTCACGTTGGCAGACTTTGCAACATTGCTGATATGGACAGCACATATAAGGTGGGGATCAAGCGTGATGCCAAGGTACTTGAATGACTGTGTTTGCTCTAGGAAGGCTCCTTGTTCAGTTGCAATGGTGAGGTGGAGTTGTTTGTTTTTGTTGTGGGGGCTGCAGAAGACCATAGACTTGTTTTTTTTTTCTGATTGAGAAGCAGTTTATGATTTAGGAACCAGGATTCGATGAAGGAGAAGGCCCGCTGAAGTTTATTTTGCAATTGGATTGGATCAGAGTCCAAGGTGAGGATCACAGCATCGTCGGTGTAGAGAATTATTTGTTCTGGGCAGCTGTCCGGTAGTGAGTTTAAGAATAGGCTGAAGAGGAGGGGTCCCAGAATGGAGCCCTGGGGGACTCCTGAGCAGACCAGTCTAGGGTCCGAGAGTTTATCAGTGATTCTTACTGTTTGGGACCATTCTTCAAGGTAGCTCTTAAACCAGCCAATGGAGTCGGTTGACAGCCCAGTGTTCTGAAGCTGCTGGACAAGCAGAAGACTGTGATTGACAGTGCCAAAGGCTTTAGTTAAGTCAATGTAGATTGAGCCTAGTAGTTCACCGGAGTCAAGTGCATTGTGGATTGCGCTGGTGAATTCAGGTAGGGCTGTGGAGGTGATGTGACCTTTGTGGAACACGTGTTGTTGCTTGCGCAGGATGTTGTGCATATCCAGGTATTCTGTGAGCTGGTCTGAGACGATGTGTTCTAGTGCCTTGGAGAGTGGGGGTAGTAGGGGAGATAGGTCTGTAGTTATCGTGGGCAGTTTTGTCACCACTTTTATGGATTGGGGTGACAGAGGCAGATTTCCATCTATCCGGGAACTGGCTAAGGCTGAGGGAGAGGTTGAAAATTCTGGTCAGAGGACTAAGCACTTCATCAAGTGTGAGAGACAGGATTTTGAGACTGAGGGAGTCATTACTGAATCTTGATTTACCAAGGGCTTTGGTAACATATTTGCATACTTAGTGAGCCTTGACTGCTTTGAAGTAGAAGCAGGGGTAGCTGGCACGAGTAGTGTTCATTGCGGACAGAGGGGCTTCACCATCTTGAAGTAGTCCTAGGGTAGGACAGTGCTGAGGTTGGTAAAGGCTTTGTTAAAGGTATCCACAATGGTTTTTGGGTTGAGGGTTGTGGTTCCATTGATGTTGAGTATTGATGGGGGGTTTTGGGTGGATTCCCATTGAGTTCCTTTATGTTCTTCCAGAATTCCCGACCATTGCCCCAGGAGTTTGTGAGGGCATGCTTATAGTAGGCAGACTTTATTTGCCGGATGGTTTTGGTGCAGTCATTGCAGGCACATTTGTAGTTTTGGATGTCATTTAGACTTCCAGAGTTTCTGGCCAGATACCATAGGTGGTCTCTTCTTTTTAGCATCCTGAGGAGGTCACCTCCGAGCCAAGGGTTACTGAGTGATTTGACTTTGTGTTTCTTAATAGGAGCATACGGGTCACAGGCCACAGTGAAGATGTTTATGAAGTGGTCAAGGGCAGTGTTTATGTTGGTGGCATTGAAGATAGGGGACCAGTCTTGAAGGAGGAGGTGGGATTTGAGTTGAGGAAGGTGACCACTGGGTAGAACTCTGCTGGTGATAGCTTTTGGTGGCTGTTTGATGAATTTATTTGACCAGGTGCAGCTAACAGGGGAATGGTCACTGAGAGAGTCAGGGAGGACATTAGTGTTAGATATCCGTGATGGGTGACTGGTAAGGATCCAGTCCAAGAGTGTGCTGGTGCCGGTCCTATAATTTTTCCTGGTTGGTGAGTCAACCATTTGTATGAGGTTCGCCGCAGCAACGGTATCCCTGTGTGCACCAGCATCGGCCACAGGCCAGTTGATGTTGAAGTCCCCTAGGAGGATGGATTCGGTGTCTGGTGGGAGTGACTTTACAAACTCAAGAACAACTCTTAGACCAGCTCCCTGTTCTTTGGGAGGGATGTAGATGATGGCAACAGTGAGTGTTTTGTTTTGGGTTCCAAGGAGGATTCTCACTGGCAGAATCTGAGCAGTTGTGGGTCGGAGTGAGGTAATGATGTGGTGCCCCTGTATGGAGTATTTTAGGTAGAGAGCACAGCCCCCACCTCTTTTGGAGAGACGATCCAACCTAAAGACGATGTAGCCAGGAAGGCTGATTGCATGGTCCGGTACTGATGGTGTGAGCCAGGTTTCAACAACAGCCAGGATGTCAGGGTAGTGTTGGCTGGTGAAGGCCTGTAGGGCATCCATTTTAGGAAGGAGGCTGCAGATGTTGATTGATATGAATGAGAGGGCACCTGAAGGCTTGCTCAGATTAGTGGTGTTAGAGCAGAATGGGCCAGGGTTTGGATGCACATTGCCCGACAGCATTAGGAGGAGGAGGACTAGTCTCAAGGAGCTGTGGCATATTTCTTTAAGGGAATGCTTTTGCCTGCTAGCATCTCAGGAAATTGCCGAGCATCGACAATAGTGGGTGAGGGTATGTGTAGATGGGGGGGACCAGAGTGGAGGGCTAGGACCAGTGTGGTTGTAGGACAGTTTCATGGTGGTAGGATGGACCCTGGGCAAGGGGCAGTGACCAGTGTGCAGCGTGCCTATGTGGAGGAAGGATGTAGGAATGTGGAAGCTGTGAGGGAGGGAGAGAAATTCCTTAACGTCAAGGACAATGTTTCCTGGCTGGCAACTCTACCAATCTCTCTTCCTATAGATCCCTGTTTTGTGGTCAGAATTCCATCTTTAGCTTGTAAGACTGGGCCAATGACTCAATGGTAGCATGGAGCACTTCCATGAAGAAGGCTCAGGTGCAGGGATGACCACAAGTCTCCTTCTCTCACTGGATTGCTGGCCACCACATCATGGAGGTGATGAATCTTGCTCTCGTGGTGGGGGTAGGAGGGGAAAATGCCTCAGTCTGGATTACCTCCTTGTGACAGGGCTGAATAAGACCCTGCCACAATAGTAATGCAGAAGGGTGTTAAAAGCAAGGATATTTTCTGTCTTCTCCATTTCTGTCTGTCTGTCTCATTTTGCAATCAAATTTTCATCTGAAGTCTAGGACTTGAACACTCCAACAGTTTCACATTCCCACCCCACTATCTCTCTGCCTTTGTTTTTTGCTGTCTTTACCTTGCTTATATATGGTTATAAAAATATGTGTGAATCTTTATGCAATACAAGGTTCCCGGGTTTGCAAATATATAGTTAGAATTTCTGAAATGAATGCAAGAAATATTTTGGGTTTCTTGAAGGGAATAGCTAGTTATAACACAGTTTGAGCATGTTCATCTCAGGCTTTTGCAAACTGTCAGCTTGGTTCACAATGTGCTTTTTTGCAGGAAGGAAACTCACAAATTCTGTACAAGCAAGAGACACTGGTCTCCAACAGGAGGTAAACAGAGATATTATAACTGGAGAAAGAGAGATGGACAGTTTTTAGTTTCTATTTTGGTATTGTGAATATATAATATATATATATATATATATATATATATATATATATAGATAGATAGATAGATAGATATATATACATATATATATATATATATATATCTATATCTATCTAGCTATATATACATATATATATTAGAGGCAAAAAATCCATTTAATGCATCAGTCAGGTTTGTTCCACAGTGAAAAAGTGAGGCATTCGGGGTTAGGGTTGAAAGCCCCTTGGACCCCAGCCCACCCCCACCGGCATTGAGAAGGCTGGGTCACATTCTAACTCTCACCCCATCATATGTGTAAAGAAACAGAGGCACAGGAGAACGGGTGAGAGTTAGGACCAATGACCCTAACATGCACCCCAATGCCGGTTGGGGGGTTGGCTGGGGTCCAAGGGGCTTCAACCCCAACCTCGAATTTCCTCACATTTTTGCTGTGGAACAACCTTAACTGATGCATTAAATGGATTTTTGTCTCGTTTCCCTTTTTTTTTTGAGAATGAGGCTGATAAATACTGAATGGAATGCAGTTACGGGAGTGCGGGGCCCGAAGGCCCACCAGGTGATGTCTTGTTACATAGTAACAGGAACTGCAAAGCAAATGCAAGCGGCAATGGAAATGCACATGGCAAATCAAACCTACCCATTCCCAAGATATTCAATATGAAAGGTTACTAAAATGTCCCTATCAATTCCATTATAAAAAATCTGTCCATCTTGTCCCTCCCTCGCGATCAAAGATAGCGATCAAAGAATCTCACAATCAAAGAATTTGCAGGCTCACGAACAAAGATTTAAAAACCTTATAAATCAAAAAATTAAAGGAATTGAAGTAAACCACCACCATGGTTCGACAGAACAAAGCCCCCTGAATAAAATCCACCCTCATTTGACTTCCTACCACTTGCAATGCAGACAGTCGGTGGCTGACTGTGGAGGTGAGAGGAGGACTGTGCCAGTCGCCAGCTGGCGAAAGGTGAGGGGGTGCTGGGTGGGCTTGGATGGATGGGTGAGGGGTGGGGAGCCACTAGACTACCAGGTATGATATCAACTCAATATTTATTTCATTATGCTGGGGGAGGGTGCTAGACTACCAGGGATATAAAGATTGACATATTAAAAGATAATACATATCAGGGGGCCACTAGACTACCAGGGATCTAAAAAAAATCAGGGCTGTGGGGCACTAGACTACCAGGGCATTACTTCATTCATATATTTATTGGGGGGGCCACTAGACTACCAGGGAAGTAAATATTTTATTGGGGGCACTAGACTACCAGGGATCATTATTACATTTTTTTGGGCATGCAGATGGGGCACAACAAAGCCCCCAAGCAAAATCCACCTTTATTTCACAGTCTAGGGCACCCCTGGGCTGAGAAAATTAATTTTTAAATCTGGCCATCTCATTCCTCGCTTGAGATGCACAATCACAATCAAAGATTCTTGCAATCAAAGAATTTGCAGGCTCACGATCAAAGAAATTGCACGCTCATTATCAAAGAATAAAAAAATGGTGAAACACAATGTTTTGACCAATTTGAAGCAAAACAATCATGGTTCGATAGAACGGACCCTCCTGAGCAAAACCCACCCTCATTTGTGTCCCTAGCTCACCCCTGATCTGAGTTATTTGTGTTTTTAGGTCGCGATGCAAGATTGTGATCAAAGATTCGTGTGATCAAAGAATTTTGTTGGCTCACGATCAAAGATCGTTAGCGAGCCATGAACAAAGAATGTAAAAGCTAAAAACTTTATTTTTGGACCGATTTGGATGGAACCAAAGCCATGGCTCGATAGACTGGGGTCCCCTGAGTAAAACCCATCGAAGCTTTACTTCAGAAGTGACCCCTGTGCTGAGATATTTGTGTTTGTGCAATTGGAAAACTGAAAACAAGATGGTGAACCTCGCGGTCAAAGAATTTTTGAAATTCCTCAGGATCAAAGATTCTTGAACCGCGAGGCTGCAAATTCTTTGACCACCAGGCAGGACGAGATGGCCAGAACCCCAATTCTTTGATTGCAAGATAGACATATAAATTGACTTATAATGGGAACTTAAAAGTGCCGTAACTTTTGAATGCCTTAATATTTTTTCACCAGACAAAAAACGACATGTTCACCCACCAAAGCTCTTTCAAACAAGCCACCTCACAGAGGAGCAGCATGCCACACAGTTGCCATGCAGGACCACATTAAGAATGCCAAAAGGTGCCTCCAAAAATGGATAATTTTGCATTTTTCAGCGCTTTTGTACATGAAGACCGGCACTCTGACAGAAATGCAATTTGGCAGATCAAGAGACCTAGTGCACCCCAATGTGTACCAGATTTCAGGCAAATCCATTGAACAGGTCCAAAGTTATTAACATCCAAATTTTTGACTTTAGTATGTAACTGGCCGCTCAACCTTAACTATAGTGGTGCAACCGCAGCACTATAATACATATATATATATAAATTCAAATTTATACCACTATAGTTGAAACTTTCAGGTACATCAATCAATCATAAAAACAATTCTTCACAGTATACATATTTCATACATCAAATTTATCCAAGTTTACATTCTTAATACAGTCATTTCCTTTTCCATTATTGTAGTTCTCCATTGAGTTGCCTTTGGTGATATCTTAGGCAGGTGTATATAGATAGGGATTCAACTCCCACCCAGACCCCCTTTCCAAGCTAAGGCCAATCTCTGGAGCCCCTTTGTGATCTAGTCTCTGGTGGGGTTCCCCAGATGTGTTTTGTTTTTACCTTTTTTAGATTGTGCCCTGTCCAACTTCAGTTGGGTATATCTCAGGTGTCAGAGTTTGATAAGAGGAACCATCTTGTCCACCTGCATGTGTGCACATGTAACCTGAGGTTTATTTTATATGTTAGTTCTTCCATGTCCTGAATTTCTTGGACAATGGATTGTCAATGTTGATATGTCGGCGGGTCCCAAGCCAGCCATTTTCTAGTAACGGCTTTGTGTGCCACAGCCAGCAGAATGTTCCACAAGTAGACTCCATCTGCTCCTCTGACCTTTGAGGGAAGGAGGGTAGACCCAATAATAAGTTCACTAGTGTTAAGGGTGTGGAGCATGTGCAGAGGTTCATCCACATCTGGGTTACTTGTCACCAGAAATGCTGAAGCATGGGGCAGAGCCAGAAAATATGGGTGTGATGGGCCTCTAGTTCTCTGCTGCACCTCCAGCAACTCACTGATGTTTCCCTACCCCATTTACACTGTATGACTGGAGTGTTAAAGAACCTCATTCTTCTTTTTTCTTCTTCTTTTTTTTGTTTTGCTGCTGGGCTCCCCAAGCCCCGCGAATGGGCTCACCTGTCTCCCCAGTGACCAGCCTCCTCATACTCAGGGATGCTCCCCCCCCCGAGTGTGGCTGCCAAAGGTGGCATTGTAGTGGCCAGAGGGGACAGGCACTAGGAGTGGCTCAAACAAGAGGAGACAACATGTTTCTTGAATGCTCCCTCTGGAGCAGAGTGCGTGTAATGATGCAAGCAGAGGAGGAACCCACATGCTTTGTGTGCGCTCCCCTACATGCATCTGCACTCAGCTCCCCCCATGCTCTCGCATGGTGCCTTACTTTCCAGCCTCCACCAGGGGGCAACCAGGTGCTGATGCTTCATGCTCCCCCTCCCTAGAGAAGGGAAGCAGTCCTCCGGATGTTCAATCCTTCTCCTCCCTTGCTGACCCTTGGCAGCCCGTGCCCATTCCCGAACATGGGTTGCTGGGATGGTGCGAGGTGTAGAGTTCAGCACCACAACCCTCAGTGCCACCAGGCCAGCTTACCTCATTCTTATTTTCCATGCAAACTCTTGCCATAGAGGTGAGTATGTGGTTCTGTTAGCCAAGCAGAATACCCCATCCCACTCCTCTTCAGAGAGCAGGAGGCCAGCTTCACCCTCCCATCTCTTTTTTTATCTGTTATGTGCTATTATTTTAAAGCTGTCTGATAGGCTTCCACAAGGCTGATATGTGTCCTTTCTCAAGCTGTCAGTGTGTGATTGCCTGAATTGCCTTAAGGCGGTGGGCAGCCTGTGTGGTTTTAGTATCTTCTCTCCTGAGTGAGTTTATGTATGTTCTCAGTTGTAGGAAGCAATAGCCATCAGTATTTATGAGCTGGTATGTATCTCTGATCATGTGAAATTTCTGTATTGAGTCTCCTGTCATCAGCTGACCGAGCAAACAAAGGCAGAGTCTAGACCATTGTCTAAATAGATGGTTCGGCTGGGATGGGAGGAAGGTCTTGCTCCAAGCAAACCAACGTAGAGGCCATATAGCACCTTCCAGTTTATATTGGTCCATAGTCTATGGGTCATGTTGAGGGTATTCTGGACATTCAGCAGCAATGGGTCTCTGTCCTCTGTTGAGACTGGGGGATCTGCAACTCTTGTTCCTAATGGGGCTCCTTCTGTGATATGTATTTCTATGGTTTTCCAATGTGCTTCATAGCCCACTGTATTCCATAGCAAGGAGTATCACAGTTGGGTTGTTGAATAGTAGTCTTTTAGTTGGAGACTGCTCTTTCCCCACTGAGTTTATTCGACTGCATGATTCAGAGACCAGCCTAGGTTTCCCGGGGGCCCGTATATATTAATTTAACGTTTTCTGCCATGTATGGAATTTATTTTTGGTGATGTTGAGGGAGATGCATTAAAACAAATACAGAAGTCTTGGAAGGATGTTCATAGTGACAGATTGTATTTTGGAGTACAAGGGTAGATATAGTCAAGCCCATTTGGTCATATCTTGGGGGAGTTGGGAGATTAGAGGATCATAGTTTGCTGTTAGCAATTTTCCCAAATGCTTAGGGATCTGTATCCTGAGGTATTTTATCTTAGGTCTGTTCCAATTAAGGGACAGGAGCGGTATAATTTTGAGGAAAGGGTTCTAGTGGAGCCTAAGGACCTTTTAGGTTTATTCAAGGAGTAACCTGTGTGTAAGCCGAATTCTTCCATTACGGACCATACTTTGGGCATTGATCTATCCGGGTCATTAATGTACAATAGTACATTATCTGCATAAAGTGAGCGCTTTGCACAAGCCAGGGGTTCAATATACATGGTGAACAGTAAGGGAGACAGAGGGCAACCCTGGCGGGTGCCCCTGCCAAGTTGAAACCTGTCTGAGATCCCACTGTTTATTCTGACATATGGCTGAGGGGCTACATATAGAGCCCTGAGGCTGTCCACAGATACTTGGGGGAAACCAAAACGTTCAAGGACTAGAAATAGAAAGGCCCAGGAGACCCTGCCAAATGCTTTTTCTATGTCTAGGCTCATCATACATGTTGGGTTTTAACCTGGAAACTTTGTTAATAATGTTAATGGTACACCTAACATTGCCAGAGGCTTGCTGTCTTACTACAAATCCAGTTTGGTCTAAAGAGATGAGCTGTGGTAGTAGGATATTTAGGCGGGATGCAGTGATGGCAGTATACAATTTATAGTCCACATTCAGAAGCAAAATAGGTCTATATGAGCCATAATCTATGAGGTCTTTACCTGTTTTTTGTATCACCGTAATGGTTGCTTAGTTCCATGAGGAAGGGCTGGTTCCCTCCACCTAGATCTCATTATAGGCAATAAGAAGGTGTGGGGAGAGTTCTTTGGCTAATGCTTGTCACAAACGCACTCCACAGGTCACACCCTCTGTTCCCACTGTGCCAACCTCAAAGTGCAATAGTGTGAACAGGTAACAGACAGCATAACCCTCCTGTCTGCTTTTGGCTCAGAATCACTTTTAGTCTCAAGTTCTGGGGGGATTCAAACTGTTAACCTTATGCTAGCATACCCAAATGTACAGGCTCAGATAATAATCTCTTCAGAGGGGATGCAATATATCTTTCGCCTAAGGGCACCTAACCAGGTATCCCAAATGAACACTTAAAACTCTATAAGAGACGCTTAGGTATATTCTTAACTTTTATCAAGCTTAGTAACATCATCAAGCCCTTGAACAGTTGTCAGACTTAATATCCGTTCAGCAATAGCATGCAAAAAATGACTGAGGAGACCCATGCAGTATCTTAAAGGAAATGTTTACTAAAAATGGATAAAAACAGTAAGATAAAATACAGAACAAATATTAAAGAGCATCCCAATCACATAAAAGAATAAAAGGAAACCTACAGGTCGGAACTCCTATCACAATACATTTAGATCTTTTCTATCTAATGTATTACCTCTGTAAGTGCCTTTTTAGTTGGGTCCGAGAACTTTGTTTCTTAAAAGCCCAAAAAGATATGTTCACATTTCAGATACACTGATATATTTTCAACTCTATTTCCACACTCACTTGATGAGTCATCTAGCTCCTCCTTTTAGAATATAAAATGACAAACCTGATTTCCTACCAGGAGGTATGTTAAATAATGTGACATCAGAAGAAAAAGACATTTCCTATATATAACTCCTTAATTAACCATTTTTCCTTTGAACTTAGAAATCCCTGCATTTGTCATTTAGGTGTTAAAGTTGATAGGAACAGCCAAATTACACTTTCTTTCCTGATATCATAAACTTTAGATTTCGTTTCCACTTCAAAAGCCTGAGTATGTCATAAAAGGTAATAAAATGCCCACTGGAAGGAAGGTAGTTAATTAACTGGTTCTACTTGTCAGTTTTAATTACATTCTGTGGTTTCAGCTGCTGACCTTGTACTTCAAAGGCCAAAGCTCACAGACTGACATTTCATACACTGACCACTTATTTATAATACCAATATCATACAATAATCATAACCAGCTGGCCAAGTGTCATGGTGCTTTGTAAATATCTCTACTAAACCCGTCTGGACCCATGCATTTCCCAGTCTTAACATTCTGTATGGCTACTTCTATTGGCTTAATTGGTGTTATCAGGGTCTGTTGTTGATCTAGTGTCAGGGTGGGGAGTATCAGTTTCTGGAGGAATTGGCATTTCCCTAAAGGTGGGGTTTATGTCTACAGATGGCATAGATTTATACAATAGTTGATGAATGTGTCTCTTACTTGGTCCCTTTTATATGTTATATTCCCTGTCCTTGGGTGCTTAATTTTGGTAATGGTGGCTTTGGCTTTTCGTTGCCTTAAGCGGTAGGCCATAAATCCCGTTGCCCTTGGTCCACCCTCATAAAAGGATTGTTTCAGGTAGCTTAGGGCTCTTTTTATCTCTGTTGGATTTTTTTGTAGTCTAGATTTGACCCCTATAATGTCCTCTTTTGTTTGTTTATTTCACTTTTGTTTTTGTTGTGCTTCTAAGTCCCTTAGCTGTATGTTTAGTTGTTCTGTTTTTTTCTTTCCCTCTGTTTAAATAACGCTATGGAGATTAGTTTGCCCCTCTTCCTCATCTTAACCATGACCCAGATTATTTGAGGCAAGTACCTGGTTTTTAATTTTTTTCAATCGTTTGTGTAATTATTGCTTTAAGTGCTGCTAATGTTTCTGTCTCGCAACAGAGAGGTGTTGAATCTCCAATGTGTTCTTTTTTTGGGTAGCAAAAAGTCCACTTATAAAAATATTTATTTATTTATTTAGTTTTTATCAACCGGGTAGGTACACTAGACAGCATAGCTGCCTATTTTCAGGTACAACCCAGGAGATTACAACAAAGGGTACATAGACAATAATAGATACAAGAGAGCATCATGGGACAAGTAGAAGTCAGACATAGTACACTTAAACAAAATGTTCAGCAAATTGCAGTACATTTGCAGGAATCTATAGGTAGTAACAAAACTGAAATATAAGTGCAAATAACTAATATGGGTTGGTGATCCGAGTGGGTGGCCATGCTTACCCACGTGTGTCCGAAGGTGGCAATATCCCTTGTATAAGTAGTAAACATATCAATGCAGGAGTAAGTCTTGAACCAGGCGGAGTAACATGCATGGTCCCTTGCCTGTGGGTATTTCTCCCTCCAGATATCTATTAAACCCATATCTGTCTTCAGTTTGCTAAAGAGGCTGGTTGTGCTATTTCTTGCTGTAGGAATCTGGGATGTTGTGTCCAGTTTTTAACTTAGTGTAAGGTTCCAAACCCCTCCCATCACCAGGATACCCTTAGCCTTTTCCGCCACCATCTCGATAAGATCTGAGTAGAAGTTTATATGAGAACCAGGTGGGATGTAAACATTCAGCAAGGTTATCTGGGTGTCCTGTGCTTTCCCAGAAACCATGATGTACCTGGCCCCGCAGTCTGCGATCACTTCTTCTTCGAAGGGCAGAGAGTTTGATAGGAGAATCGCCACCCCTCTCTTTTTTCCCTTCTCTAGGGAAGCATGGTAAAGTTGGGGGTATGCCTTATTTTTAAGTTTCAGCACCTCCTTATGTGTGAGGTGCGTTTCTTGCAAGAAGTTAATTTTACATTTCTGGTCCTTAATGAACTTCAGTATTTATTTCCTTTTTATGGGGCTATTTATCCCATTGAAATTGTAGGATAACATTTTGGAACTAATGCTAGCCATTTCTGTTCTTTGCCCATTTTGCCTAATTGATTTAGATTATATAAAACTGAGAGATTACAAGTATTTGTGCTGTGTGTACCAATTCATATTTAAAAACAAGTCAGATCAAACATAGTAAATAACAATAACTTTTGAAAAACAAGTTTGAACATCCCTTAGTAGGGAGAGAACAAGAAATGACATACCCTAAGGGTAGAATTAACTGTGAATATCAGTTTCAGTCTGTGTAATCTGAATTAAGATTAGTTACTGTAGATGGTCTATTGTTGAGGTCGTCAGGAACACCTGTAGGCTCCCCTAACCTACACTTCCTAGGTCAGACAGGTGATGTTCACTGTCTGGGTTGTGTCACAGCTGTGACACTTATGCCCCTATGAAAATAGGGGTGGGTGCTAGACGGTCTCTTGGGTGGTGTTACTCAGACTCCATCCCAGAGAACAGTCTGACATCAGGGTTTGGCTCAACCTGGTAGTGGTTGTCCTAGTTCTTATGACTATATCCCCTCCACTCACCTGATCTGAGTAGCAGTATTTTTTTTGATAGCCTTCTAGGCATGTTCCTCTGCCACTCACTGAGGGGCTGGGTTATGGTTCTGAGCCTGCAAATCAAATATTTTATAATTAATTGGTACTTTACATTCATTACAATCATGCTGGGATATAAGGGACTGGGGCAGCCCTGAGGGTGGGGCATTGCATTTCTCATAACAAGATAGATTTCAAATTTACCACCACTGACTCTCCCTATGATGTCAATCTCGCTGTGTCCCTTCCCCTCCCAGCATCTAGAATCACGGGAGCATATTTGTTTGTTATTACTTTTGGTACAAGATCCCAAGATAAATTTACTTTTAAGCTTCCTTCATTTCAGAAAGTAGTAGGTCAAGATCAATATTGTTTAAGGCCTCCCAATTTTTTAATACTCTGCCTCCAACATTTCTGAGATGCCCCTCGATTAAATGTTTTAAGAGGCAGCTTGTCCGACATTTGAAAAAGCAACAGCACTGTTCATGTTTAAACAAAGTACATTCTGTCTGTACTCACATCATTGTATGTTTTCAGTGTTTATGTAACTTAATGTTTTCATAATGTATGTATTTGTGCTTGTACTTTGTGTATTTATGTATTTTGTTTATTTATACTTGTTGTCATTTTGCTCATCAAGCCTACAAGAATAAAAAGTAAAATGGAATAAAAAAAGAAAATATTTAGTTAAATCATTTAAATTCATGTTAGATTCAATCTCCTTCCCCCTGCTTCTATACATTGTAATTGTTTATCACTATGTCAGAAAGCATTAACACAGCATTTCAAACTACTTTCCTTCTCCTATTATCAAATTATGTATCAGTTTCTATTAAACAGATTAAGATTGGGTATCTGTCCATTCCAGGCAGTTCAGAAGAATAATTTGTCATGGTCCACAGTGCAGCATGTGTGGACCTCTAAGAGCTACTAATCTCTCCATGCTTGCACAGAGGAAGAGCCTGCTGAATAGGTTCTGTAAAAGGAGTTTCCCTCAGCTTTCCATTGCTGTACCCCCACCAACAGTCCTGAATTCCTCTGCATTTCAGATCAGGTCCCTCTCTCTCAGGCCATATAGTCAAGAAAGATGTGTCTGTGTATTTGACTTCAACTTACTGAGAATGAGGTGTGCAGAATGGATACAGCTGCTCGATGTTGTTTTCGGGAGGTGGGAGAGGAGCCCTCCATCCCTGTTTGAAAAGTCTCAAAGTTTATAGTGGGGGTTATCCTGCATGGCAAAACAAAGTGGATGATCAGTCTGTGGGGTGTATTCCAGAAGTAAAAATTGCAGGGTGTCTAAATCCTTTGTGTGCTCCTTCATGTGTCCATATTCCTGATTGCAAGTTCCGGTGATTCATTCATCATGGACACCCTGTCTCGTAAACCACTGGCTAGGCCTTCGAGGAGGCTCAGGGAGCAGTATGGTTTCAGCATTGCTGTGACATCAGTGTAGAGGCTGGTTTTAGGGCTCATCTGTGTTGATCCTGGGTGTGTATGACCTTTCCAAGCCACTGACCACACAGACCTGAGGAGTTCCCTCTCAAGTCTTTCTTTCTGCATCAATGGGACAGCAATTCCCAGGCCCTTCAGATAGGAAGAGGCTGATAACACATTTGGAAAAGTGTGCAGGCCACTATCTGTTTCCACCCTGAGTCATACTGGGAACAAGATCTGCCTTTTTAAGATGGACTCTGGCCAAAAGTGCTACTTTGCAGAATTAGAATAAGCATACCCCCAATAAATCACATACCAAAAATTAGTTTTCAGTGCTACATCTTTTTAAAGTTATGAGCTATTTTGTAACCCTAATTTCACTACCTGTTCAAAAAAGCCAGTTTCAGCGAAGAGCTGCTGCTGATGTCATCTCCAGAACTCACAATATAAGTCTTGCCTGTCAGCAAGCTTACAGGACCTGTTTTTCCAAAGTTTAAAAATCATGTTCAAAGGTTTTTACGAGTAAAAGAGGCAACAACATACGAAAACCATTTGTATAAAAACTATGTGTGTTTCAGGTTTTGGAACAAAGTTGACAAATTCATATTTTAATGCCTTTTTGATGTGGTCCATTTCTCCAGGGTTACATAGAAACAGAAACATAGACTTTGACGGCAGATAAGGACTGCTTGGACCACCTAGTCTGCCCATTTCCCCACCTACAGGATAAGCTGTAGATCCTAGTTAACCAACAGCCTATTTCTTCCTACCCCCCACAAAAATTGCCTCACGTCTGTCCCATGCATTCTTGAATTCTCCCACAGTTTTAGACCCCCACAGCCTCCTCAGCAAGGCTGTTTCATGCGTCCACCACACTCTCTGTGAAAAAATACTTCCTCACATTACCCCTGAACCGCACCTCCCCATCTTCAAATTGTGTCCCCTTGTTCTTGCACATCTCTTCTTCTGAAAGATGCTACCCTCTTGGACTTTGTTGATTCCACTGAGGTACTTAAAAGTTTCCATCATGTCCCCCCTCTCCCTCCTTTCCTCAAGAGTATACATATTAAGCTCCTTTAGTCTCTCCTACTATGGCTTCTCTTGCAGACCCTGCAGCATTTTAGTTAGCCTCCTCTGGACTGCCTCTATCCTGTCTATGCCCTTGTGGAAATAGCGTCTCCAGAACTGGATGCAGTACTCCAGATGGGGTCTCACCAACTGTCTCTACAGAGGGATAACAACTTCCTGTTTCCTGCTGGTGATACCTCTCCCTATACATCCTAGTATCCCGCCAGCCATCCCTACTGCCTTCTCACATTGCTTGCTAACCTTAAGGTCATCTGATATGATTATCCCCAGGTTCCTTTCATTTTTATTGTTGTTACAACCCCCCCCCCATTGTGTAATCTTCCCCTGGGTTTTTGTTTCCCAGGTGCATTATTTTGCACTTCTTTGCATTGAATCCAAGCTTCCATTCTTCTGACCATTCCTCCAACCTTGCCAAGTCCCTTCTCATCCTTTCCACACCTCCTTGTGTATCAACTGTGTTGCAGATCTTTATGTCATCTGCAACGAGGCATACTTTTCCTTAAAGTCCCTCTGCAATGTCACTTATAAAGACATTAAAAAGGACTGGACCCAGTACTGAACCCTGCAGTACCCCACTAGTAACCCCTCTTTCTTTACAGTGGACTCCATTTACAATAACGTTCTGTGTCCTGTTATCCAGCCAATGTTTTACCTAGGCTACCACCCTTGGACCCACTTCCAGGCTGGTTAATTTGACTATTAATCTTTTGTGTGGGACTGTGTCAGATGCCTTGCTAAAGTCTAGGTAGGCCATGTCCACAGACCCTTCCTGGTCTACTTTTGTCTTCCAGTCAAAGAAATCAATTAGATTCATCTGACATGACCATCCCGCTGTGAACCCATGCTGCCTTTTGTCCTGTGCCCCACTGGCCTCTAGGTACTCAACAGTTCTTTCCTTCAGAAGTGATTACATCACTTTCCCTACCACAGAGGTCAAACTGACAGGTCTGTAGTTTCCTGCCTCTGTCCTGCTCCCACTTTTGTGAGGGGGAATCACATCTGCCTTTCTCCAGTACTCAGGTACTCCACCATCCTCCCACGATTTGTTAAAAATGGTAGTCAGTGGTTTCACTAGTTCTTCCCATAATTCTTTTAGAATTCTGGGTGAATTGTGTCATGCCAAATTGCTTTTTCCACCTTCAGTTTTAGGAGTTCTTTCAGAACCCTTTCTTTTGTGAAAGGACTGGGATCAATCCCCCTATATAGAGTGCTTCTGTTAATTGGATTAGGCACATACCCCTTCTCCTCTGCTGTGAATACTGAGTAGAAATATTCATTCAGTAGCCCTGGTTTTCACTGTCCCTCTCTGCCCACCCACCGTCCATTCTATTCAGCCTCACTATCCCTCCCTTTGTCTTTCTATGCTCCCTGATGTACCTATAAAAGGTTTTATCCCCCTTCTTAACCAAGTTGGCTGTCTTTTCCTCAGTTTGGGCCTTTGCTATTCTGACTTCCCTCCCTGTTTCCTTCTGCCATAACTGGTATAGCTCTCTGTCCTGCTCCTTCTGTGTTTCCTTATACTTCCTGAATGCTTTTTCTCCCTGACCTTCCCCGCCACCTCTTTTGAGAACCATAGTGGCTTTTTCCTTTCATTTTGATTTGTTTATTTGCTTCACACAAAGGCTTGTTGCCTCTGTGATGGCAGTTTTGATGTTTCCCCATTGTTACTCCATCCCTCATTCTAGCCTAGCTGCTAGTGCTTTTCTAAGGCAGTCTCTCATCTTGCAAACGTCAGCCATCCTGAAGCCCAGTACCCTCACTTTTGTATGGCTTGACTCTGTAGCTGAGTTTATCTTGAACCACACTGTTTGGTAGTCACTTGTTCCCAGATGGCTACCCACTTCTAGATCTGAGATCCTCTCAGTGTCCCCATTTGTGAGTATGAGGTCTAAGATTGCTCCCTCACGAGTGGGTTCCAAAACTAGCTGTCTGAGGCATGCCACCTGTAGGGCATCGAGAATGGCCCTGCTCTTGGATGTGGCTGCAGCAAATGTGCTCCAGTTAACATCTGGCATATTCAGGTCCCCATCAACAGTATCTCCCCTTTCTCTGCCATCCTAAGGGTGCCTTCTATCATAGCCTTGTTGATTCCCACTCCCTGACATGGGGGTCTGTATACAACTCCTGTGTGGATTGTGGTGCCATTTCCAGTCTCTAAGGTGACCCACAGTGCCTCCTCTCCTCCCTGTTTACTCTTTTGTTCAGTTGATTTTATCTCTTCCCTCACACAGAGAGCTACTCCTCCCCTTCTTCTCCCCTCCCTGTCTCTTCTGTAGATTGCATATCCTGGTATGTTAACATCCCAGTCATGGTTCTCTGTGTACCATGTTTCTGTGACTGCTACAATATCCAGGCATCCTTCTTCCATCAAGGTCACCAGTTCAAGGAGCTTGTTGCCCAGACTATGGGCATTGGTACTCATAACCCTCTATTTCCTGATGGCCTTACCCCTTTTTGGCCCGTCCCTGTCCTTATTGCCTTTGTCAGTTTCTCCATTTACACTGCCCTTCTCCCTATTGACATCTCTATCTTGGTGTTTATCTCACTTACTACCCTGACTTTTTGGGGTATAGGATTTCCCTGTTCCTTTCCAGTGCCTCCCCCCTTGGCTAGTTTAAATGCTTGCCAAGGAAGCATTTAAACCTATCACCTAGGATCCTGGTTCCATTCTTGGACAGATGCAGGCTATCACTCCAGTATAGGCCTGCATCACTTCAGATGGATTCCCAGATCCCAGTGAAACCAAATTCCTGAGCCCTGCACCAGTTTTTCAACCACTGATTGAATCCCATGGTGTGGAGCACCCTAGCCTCATCTACGCCATAGACAGGCAGCACCTCCGAGAAGGTTACGGTGTGCGCTACTTGTCTAAGGCCCTTCCCTAACTCCACAAACTCTTCCTGCACTGCTGTGATCCCTTTCTTAGCCAGGTCATTTGTCCCTAGGTGGACAATGACATCCAGCTCACTCCCCTGTGCCGCTGCTCCAGCGATCCTGAGTATTTGCTCCCTGTCCATCCTAGCTATGGTGCCAGGCAGGCACCTTACTTCCCTCTCCCATTCCTCCCCAGTTCTACCTTCCTAACAATGGAGTCCCCCACCAGGAGTTGTTTCCTTTCCCTGTGGGGTCCCATGCCACCCTCCTGTAGACCTGCTGAATGCTGAGTCAGCATGCCTCCAGGCTGCTAATACCATTTTGGATGCTACTGTACTGTATCTGTGAGGAAGTTGTATTGCTACTAGTATTGCTTAATGTTGGTAACTTCACTGCTATTTGTCAGTGTCTACTTTAAAATAAGTTTTTAAAGAGCACCTTTCCCAGTCCTTTTGACTTTCATGCATGCATTAATCTTTACTGCATTGATTCTGGAACTGTATTTCATTACTGTCCTCTGCAGTTAGTTTTTGCATTCTGCAAAATGAATGAAATTCAATTCCAGAATCAGTGCAAAAAGGGGTAATATACTGTATGCATGAATGCCAAAATGACTGGGAAAGTCTCTCTCTCTCTCTCTCTCTCTCAACAAAACATTGCTCTGTTTTATAACATGTCTTTTCCTTGCAGTTGAAACTTAGCCTCTTGTTCTTGTAAGTTTCATGTCCTGTCTTTCACAAAGTGGGGTAATTTTTGCATAAAAGTCAAAAGGACTGGGAAAGATGCTGACAGCAACTCTTATCTTCTCTCAATCTCCATGGTTTGTTACAGAGGGAAAAGAAAGTCAATTTTGCTGACAAGGCATTTGGATTTTGGCATAATGCATTGCTAAGAGGGTGCATTTGGGAAGGTGGAACATATTGTGTACATTGAGTACTGGTAGTTTTCCCTTACAAAATTGCTGTGACAGCACTGTACTACACAGTGTGAGTCACTCCCCAGCAGCGGAACAACAAAGACAAGTGCAGCAGGGCTCTCAAACAAATCTAAATTATGGAAGGTAGAGTAAACCTTGGCCAAAAATAACAAATGCCCACACTCTTTCAGGTCTAGTACTGCATATAATGGCTACGAGATGTAACTTTTTGGGCCATCATGAAAGTATTCTTTAACAGGGGCCTAATATCTGTTAATTCCTGCTAGTGATGGAAGTTTTAGCCCTGATAAAATTATAATTTTAATGTGGAATACTACATTGATGAGTCTGAATGCAGATTAAGTAACAGCCTGTCAGGGAAAAAACACTAGGGTCCAGATGTTCAAAACTTTGCACCTGGCACAAATCAGTTGCTTCAGATTTGCGCCTGAGTGCTATATTCAAAAGGGCAAAGAACACCAGTGCAACATGTAGCCCCAACACTATAAGATAATGTATGCATGGTACAAAGTGGGGAGGGGGACATGCATACAGGTGCAACAGTATATTCAAAAGTATAGCGCTGCGCAGTGTCATTACCGCAACATGTAGTGTGGCACAAGTTACCACCCATGAAAAGGTGATCTTAATGCCGGGCGTACCCAGGATGGGGGGACATGGACACAGAAACCACAGGGAACAAGACTGTATGCATCCAATGAGGAGGCAGTGTGGGCGAACGGCCACCCTGGGCCACTCCATATGCACAGGCACACAAACTGTGGAATGCAATGCCCCAACAATGCTGTGAAGTGAACACTCATGTAAATGTTACAACTGAACTAGAATACCACTTGCAGCAACAAACTATTTGTATGGTATTGTAATGTATTGTAATGTGTACCTAATGTGATATTTGTGTATTGTATATTGTATGTCTTTTTATTTATTTTTTACTCTGCTTTTCTGCCCCCACTTGTCACCATGGTTGGTCCCTCTCTCCGGTCCCCCAATGCACCTGCCAGGCTATGCCGATGAGAGGACTGGGGATCTCTCCAATAGTGCCCTGCTCTTATTTCTTCTAGATACCCGGATAACCCCCCTGGGTGGGGAAGAGGTGGCCCTTACCTCTGAGGCTTCAGGGAACTGTGCAGTTGGAGTCCTCCCTGGTCCCTCTGCAGTTATTCTTGGTGCAGGAACCCTTTGCCTAGATTAACCATTTTTTTTCCTTGTTCTGTTCTCTGCCCCTGCAGATGTCAATACTTGAGAAGGATCACAGAGATGGAAGTGTGCAGAGACGCACCTCCACTCCAGTCCTTGGCTGATGTCCACCCCTTCCCCTTGCCTGCCTCTTTAGCTGCACCAACACCACCCACAGTCACCCAGGGGGTGGCAGTACTGTGGCGAGGAGTGCAACCCACCCCATCTGGAGAAGGAAAGCAGTCCATTGGGCACTTAATTCTTCTCCCCTGGCTGGCCCTCCAACAACCTAGGCTAACTACTGAAACTGGGTCACTGGCGTGGCAAGCAGTAGTGGTACCACTGAACCAGCAGGCCAGCTCATTGTATATCTTTATTGTACACTATTGCATCTCAGTCAAACAGTGTCTCTGGGTCATTCCTGCCACTGGGCCTTGGCTCAGTGTGCTTACCTGGTGAACAAGGTGATAAAAAACAATGGACAGAACACATACATGGCACAGACATCCTGCACACAGATGGCACTGCCCATGTTGCCATCATCTAGCACCATTCCTAACCCTGCCAGGCATTAGTGGGTGCCCCAGCACTCTATGGATACCATGGCAGTGCGTCCATGCAGCACACATCTCCAGTTCCCCCATTGGGGTATACCAACACAGTCCAACAGACATATGCTGCACTGGGGGAATGGAGGGTGTTGAGGGGAGGGTGTACAGGTGGCCAGGCTGCACCACATAATAGGTACTGCCACATGGCTGGGGTCATCCATTCAGTGCACATGTTCCACTGACACGATTGCTCCTGACAGCAGTGTGCCAGTATGAAGGTATGTGTGCCCACCTGGGCACATACCCTACACCCTTCTGGGATCCCTGTACACACAGACAGCCTTGTGTATGCTAGTGTGGGGATCCTATGCCACTGGTGCAGCACATGAGATGAGGGTCATGGGAGAGTATGACTTTGGTGTCCACTGTCAGATGACACCTTCCAGCTGTGCTTTTCAGTGTGTGGATAGCACTAGTCACTCCTGCCTGACACACCATAAGCATTGCTGTGTACCTCACAGTATCACATACTATGGTACTGTATCATCTGCTAAACACTGTGGCAGGAATGATTTGCTTCTGGCATGCAGCACAGCCACCCGTTCCTGTTGTGCTACTCCCCTGGGCCACATTACTCTTTAAATCTATGTCCAAACCAAGACTGCAGCTAATGTTCTGTGAGCTGTGAACACACAATGAATATGGCAACAGACCTGTAATACCAGTTAGACCTACAGGTGGAGCTGTGTGCACCATGTTATAGTGCCGGGCAATCCACATGCAAAGCAGGCTGTAATGAGATGCTAATGTGGCTGTTGGTCCAATGAATCGTCTGCGAAGGCTCATTTGCATTGCAGTTTTGAATATAGCAAACTCTAGTGCCCGGCAAATGTGTCAGCACCGTGCAAATGTGTTAGAGCCACACAATACTGTAATGTTCCATTATATGGTTCTGCTGTGTTTGGTCTGCACTCTTGTTTGTTGTTATTGTGCTCCATGGCTTTGCTAGCACACACGTTGCCCACATTGTTCAGCCTTACCTCACTCCACCTCTGTGTGCTCTTCGCCACTGTTGCAGTTTGAACTGTTCTCGGTTGCTCTATTCAGTGCTGTCTTATTTGCTGGAACTATTGTTGCACTGCACTTTCAGCCCCATTTTCACACCTTCATTTGCATGCTATTTGACTCATTTAGCCCAGGGCTATTTCTTTGATTATGGCGTGCAAATGGCTCCAGGCTAACTTTGCCTCAGGGCAAAATTTTGAATATCTGGCACTTGGTTGGCTGGGTTGGCTACTGCATAGAAACTCATAGTAAGGTTTCAAAACAACATTACCTCTCCCACCCCCATTTACAGGGAGGTAGAATAATTGTTTTAAAGTGCCATTCTGAGAAATCACCTCCATTAAATGACAGGTGTGAATGATCACAGCCTTACCCCACATCAGAAAATTATTCAGTCTGCAAATCTCACCAGTGAAAAGAGGAAATTTTGCTCACATGCTTTTCCAGTATAAAACAAGCATTTGTCAATGCCGAATGTTTGCTTGCTGGCATTGGCAGTGGTAGTGTAGAAGTTACAGAGCTGTGTAATAGGACTGGCAGTGAAGTATTGAACTGAAGCCAACCCCACCACCCTGCAGAGAGGGACAGGCATTGGGGTGTGCATTTGGGTCATCAGGCATAACGTCCACGCCATTTCACCACACCGCACCCTGCAGACACTTAAAAGTATCACAGTGTTCCTTGGGGTCTTTGGCCCTTATGCGCACCTCATTTCATTAGGAAATACGGTGAGATGGGTGCGATATAGGAGAATGGGGTGAACTTTGGGGCCAAAGAGACCAAGGCATAACTCAATGTCTCTCACTGGCTGCAGGGTGTGGAATGGTATGAGCATTACACGCAAGAATCCCAAGTCACACCTCTGATGCC
Organism: Neoceratodus forsteri; assembly: GCA_016271365.2. Lineage (NCBI taxonomy): Eukaryota > Metazoa > Chordata > Ceratodontiformes > Ceratodontidae > Neoceratodus > Neoceratodus forsteri. The sequence continues at coordinate 1,129,242,888 of CM057451.1, forward strand.
TGTCATTCTCTACAGGGTTGGGCGTTAGGGTTGGAAACCCTAATACCTCAGGCATTCGTTGGTATTTTCACTCCAAATTTTCAACATGTTTTTTTTGTGACCCCACTTCATGAACAGGGGGAATATCAGTTTGTTAGCCGAAAGCTGCTTATACACAGCGACTACAGCATTTAGCACCACAGGTGCAAAAACATTCGAACAGGATGTAAAAATGACAGCTGCACTGTTCATGGGGAGTGTAAAAATGGCAATGTTGCAAATTTGCAGTAAAATATTTAAAAATGGTGAAATCACAGAAGCGCATAGAAACTGTACAACGCACACCGTAATATAATTGGGTTGGGGATTTTTTAGCAGATTGTCAACTCAGGTATCTTGGAGTCTCAATCATGAACAGTGTCACTGTGATTTTCTTTATCTGTGCCGAACAATGATTTCCCACAGCGACCACGCATCTCTGCGCTGAATGTGTGAAAACACACTTCAGCCATGTTGTGAAAAATGACAGCTGTACTGTAAATAATGCAGTGTGGAAAAATGGCACTGGTGAAAATCTGGACTGAAAATATTACAAAGTCATGAACTTACGAGGGTGCATGGAAACTGCGCAATGCTCACTGGTAACACAGTCATTTTATTGACTTTTGTCACCAAATTTTCAACATAGCCATTTTAAGACCTCTGCTCATGAACAGTGTAACTGTGATTTTCTTAATCTGTCCAAAACATTGCTTTCACACCAACAGCACCATTGTGCACTACATGTGTGAAAACACATTTTGGGTGACATATGAAAAATGGCAACTGTACTGTTCATAAGGAAGTGTAATAACATGGCAGTGTTGAAAATCTGGAGTGAAAATATTAAATTTGCAAACTTATGAGCATGCATAGGAACTGCGTAACGCACGCTCGTAAAACAGTCATTTTTGGAATTTTTTCACCAAATTTTCAACATAGCCATTTTAAGACCTCAGCTCATGAACAGTGTCACTGTGATTTTCGTAATGTGTCCCATACATTGATTTTGCACATCGACTGTGCCATTGTGTGCTACATGGGCGGAAACACATTTTAGGCAAGATGTGAAAAATCACAGCTGCACTGCTCATAAGGAGGTGTGGTAAAATGGCAATGTTGAAAATCTGGAGTGAAAATATTGAAAATTCGTGAACTTACGAGCGTGCGTAGGAACTGCGCAATGCACGCTCGTAAAACAGTCATTTTTTGGAATTTTTTTCACCAAATTTTCAACATAGCCATTTTCAGATCTCTGCTCATGAACAGTGTCACTGTGATTTTCTTAATTTGTCCTGTATATTGATTTCACACACCAACTGCGCCATTGTGCGCTACATGAGCGGAAACACATTTTGGGTGAGATGTGAAAAATGACAGCTGTACTACTCATAAGAATGTGTGGTAAAATGGCAATGTTGAAAATCTGGAGTGAAAATATTAGAAATTTGCGAACTTACAAGCCTGCGTAGGAACTCTGCAATGCATGCTCGTAAAACAGTCATTTTTTGGAATTTTTGCACCAAATTTTCAACATGGGGTTTTTGGGACCCCTTCTCATGAATGATGTCACTTTCATGGCATTGTTCAGGCCCAAAGGGTGATTTCACGCAGTGACTGTGCAATGACTGCGAAATCACCCTTCGGGCCCGAATAACGCCATGACAGTGACATCATTCATGAGAAGGGGTCCCAAAACCTCCATGTTGAAAATTTGGTGCAAAATTCCAAAAATGCCTGAGATATGCAATAAAGTTGAAAACCTGTTATCTAGGCCATTATACAGCTTACCGGCATTTCTTCAGTTCGCGGTCGGCTTTGAAGGTGCAGGCGTGTTCCGGTCCACCAAGATGCATCGTGCTGAGCTCCAGGAGTAAGTATGGGGGTGAGGGTATGGGGAGGCATAGTGCGCGGTGGGTGGGTGCAGGTTGTGGGGGCTGGGAGAAGCGCCATGGGACCGCTTTTATTTTGCAGGTAAAAAAAGACGGGCGTCGTTTGCCATGCTGGGGTGGGCAAGGATGGCTGGGGGGTGAAGCCAGTGGGGATTAGAACTTCTGTCGGCCATATGATCAGTTGCCATGCTGGTGTGGGCTCCCAGTGGCACCCAGTACTCGGGGGTGAGGACAGTGGAGATGATGGGGATTGGGCACCCCGTCGGCTATTCTATGAGTTGCCACGCTTGGTGGGCACCCAGCGTGGCATGTGGAAGGCTTTGGGAGGGATTGCAGCACAAGCCGACTGGGGATTGGGCACCCCGTCGGCTATCGTGTGTCTTGAGGGGAGGCAGCACGCGGTATCGTGCATTTGTGTGTGTGTGTGTGTGTGTGTGGGGAGAGCTGCGCGAGGCAGAGCGGTATCTTATCGCTGCTCACTGGCGTAACTCTCCCCTTTCAACTGTATGCCACTGTATTTTGGAGCTTATCATAGACAGCTCCAGCATGCATTAACACAGGGCTAGCCTGCCAACACACACTGACTGAATTGGAGGAGGAGGTAGATACACCTCCAAAATCTCGGATGAAGGCACTATGTTTCTTGCACATGCGTCCAAGCAAACATAAAAAAATAAATTGAAACTGAAACTAAACCTCACTGCAGTGTACTGTGATTCAGCATTCAGCAAGCCTGCAGAAAAGGACCACGACTTAAAGCACCAAAATAAATATAAAATACACATTTGTCAACTTTTTTACAAAACCTAAAACACAAAGATTTTATACTGTAGCAATGTTTTTTTGAATGTTGCTGCCTGTTTTACCTATGAAAACTATTGCACGTGAATTCCAAACTTTGAAGAAACAGGTTCTGTAAGCTTGCTGACAGAGAAGACTAGACTCTGAGTTCTGGTTATTTATTTTTTATACTTTATTTCCCTCCGGTCACGGTCTGGGAGGCCTCTCTCAGGCATTCTACCTTGTTCCACCCTGTCTAAAGTCCACCTACCTGTGCCTCCTCTCTTCCTCCTCCTCCGTCCATGATTGGCACCCCCGGCTTAACCCCTCCAGGGTGGGGTCGCCCCTCCTCTTTGGGCACACTTAGAGACAGACTCCAATATGGGGAGGACCCAGCTGGAGGAACCTGGAAAACTGGGCAGGTTGGACTTGGCTTTGGGCATAGGGGCAGGTGCCGTCACCTACCCCTCAGACCAGGCTTTTCCTTGTTCTGGTGATCTTCTCCCCCCTCCCATGCATATGCACATCCCTGACACAAGGCACGCATGGCAACCCCTGCCTGCATCAGAGCACACTGAATATGTGCAGCTAAGCATGCTGCAGCACCCCTGGACTCCACCAGAAGCCGCTGGCATGCCAGGCAATCCCCAACCTCCCCTTGGGGAAAAGAGCAGCCCATCACATGCTCAATCCTCACCCACCCCTGCCATCCCCCAGTGACCCGAACTGGCTCCCAAACATGGGTCACTGGTGTGATGCGAGGTGTGGCATCCAGCGCCTCAACCCTCAGCACCACCAGGCCGGCTCTGAGTTCTGGTTATGACATCATCAGTAGCTCTTTACTGAAACTGGCTTTTTTGAACAGGCAGTGAAGTTAGGGTTGTAAAGTGACTTGCAACTTTTAAACAAAGTAACTTAGGGATCTCATTTTTGGCAGGAGGCTGATTGGGGCTATGCTGATCCAAATTCGGAAATCTATTGTTGCCAGAGTTTTGACTGTTGTCCCTGTTTAAGGTTCTTAGCTCTTAGCTGTTTCAGGATGGGCCACAGGACTTTATGGCTTTCTTTGACTGCAGTGGTGTGGTCATTGTCAACCAATATTCTATGTTGTTTATATAGTATTTCCTGTTGCCTCCAGGCCTGCATGAGCAGTTCCTCTTTAACTGTATAGGAGGAAAGTTTAAGGACGAAAGATCGAGGTCTGGCCCCTGCGTTGGTAGGTCTCAGTGCCAGAGATCTGTGTGTTCTGTCCATGCTTATGTCTATGTCATCTGGCAGTTGCAAAGCTTCTTTCAGTACTTTCTGTAGAAACAATATTACATTTGGAGCCTTAGTTTCTTCTCCTTCTGGTATCCCGTATATCCGTATGTTCTGCCTCCTGCTGCGGCCTTCTAAGTTATCCAGCCTGTGATTAAGCTGTCTCTTTTGGGCCAGCATGTATAGGAGGAGATGATCATAGCAATCCGATTGTTCAGAAATGGTTGTGAAGCTGAGCTCCAGTTGATCCATTCTGTGTTCTATTTTATTTATGTCTATGCAGAGTTCTGTTAGAGATTTACTGATTTTGTTAACAGTTTTAGCAGTCTGTAGGGTTGTTGCGATGAGACCTGCATCTTCAGAGTCAGGTTGTTGAACAGCCACGATGCTGTCTGTTGCAGCTGCCATGGTCATAGCAAGTTGGGTTTTTTCTTGCTGCAGAAGCTCTCTCAGCTTTTGAACCAGTGTCTCCGGATTCTTTAGTATTGTAGTTTTGGACCTGGTTGCTTTTGTAGGCGATTCTTTGAGAAGTCTGATGTTTGTTGATAAAATCAGGTGAGTAAGGGAGACAGAAGATCAAGCTGCCATCAGTTTACTGATGTCACCGGAAGTCCCCCCCCATATACAGTATATATATATATATATATATATATATATATATTTGTATTCTTCTTTTTTCTTCTATTATTATTGGAAATAATAAGGTGCAACTTGCAAAATAACCACATTTCCTAAGTCTGCAATGTTTCCTAATCTAGCTTCAATCACAGATGGTGTCAGACTAAATGGGACTTACTCCATAATTACTCTAAGTCAAGAGTTTTTTGCATGGGTACTAGACCTTGTACCAAGGAAGCAAAACAGAAAGGTATGGATTCTGCTGAAGCATGCCCAGGATTGATTACCAGAAGGATGGCAGCCAAACTACTGCAGACAGAAGTCCAGGCTGAGACTGTACAGCCAGAACCACACCCACACCCTTGATGGATCCTATTTGCCAGATGTCACCTCCTTCAAATACTTAGGGGTTTGTCTTAACCCTCATATTAGTTTCTCTGGCCATGTACATGCCATTGTTAAAACATTGCACCCAAAGCTTGGTGCCATATTCAGGAACAAAGACTGTATCCCTCTGTCAGCCCACGGAGCTATTGTACAGAGAATGACCCTCCCGGTCTTTAATTATAAGGATGTGGTCTACAGTGCCACCCCTTCTACAATCCTTGCCAGACTGGACACTGTCTACTATTCATTCTGCCACTGTGCGTGGACTTCCCTCCCCCGCTATCACCCCTGTTCCCTGTATCAAGCCCTCTCATTTTCATCAGTTGAGGACAGGCACTACGCCCATTGTATTAACCCTGTCAGCAAATTCTGGTTTAGTTCCATCCCCTCCTACCTCTTCACCATACTCTCCCTACCACTGCTCACCTCTTACTCTCTTGAAGCTCAAATGCCCATTCCGTGGTGGTCCCCTCTGTGCTCACAACAATCAGACAAGCATCTTTCAGCCATCATTTCCCTAGGCTCTGGAACTCCCTCCTCCCTCCCTCCCTGTATACAAATGTCCCATCAGCTCAAGCACTGTCTTATCTCCTCTGTAGCCTCAACTCCTCCTCCTGTAACTGTTCCTAATTATCTTTTCACCCCTTCTACATGGTATCCTCCCTCCCACCTGCATCCCTCCCCTACTGCTTCATGGTCTCTCATGCACCTATTCAGTACATTATGCACATTATGGCTGATCAATAAACTTGAAACTTGAAACATTATGCACTTAGCTCCTACAAGCATTGACTCTGTCCAAGCTCCGAACTGTACAGTGTCATTCCAAAATGTTATCCTGGATGCAATTTTCTCCTGTAACTGTTCCTAATCAACTTCCATCCCCTCCTACATGCTATCCTCCCTCCCACCTGCATCCCCATTCCTACTGTTTCACAAACTCCCATGCACCTATTAGTAGAATGCACTTATAGCTCACACATTCATTGACCCTACCCAAGCTCAAGTTCAGAACACAATAATTTAATTCCAACATATATTCAGGTTGTAATTGCTCACTTAATTCCTGCAATGCAGCTTTGCTATGTACCCCTGCATTTGCCTGTAACTTTCCTGAAATTATATTGTTCTGTAACTTCTTGATAGTCTAACTTTTCTAAAATAGTGCTGCTCATTCTGTTACTATGCTCTGTATATTGTAGTTTCCTGATTTATTCTGTCCACCTCCCCTTTCCCCAGGATACATCTGCAAATGAGATTTTAGCTCAGTATGCTTTTCCTCGTGAAACATTTAAATAAATAAATAAAGTCACTGATAGAAGAAGAACAGGCGGGTACAGAACCTGAAAGCCTATCTGCCTTCTTCAAATGGTGGGCTATAGAACAAACAGAGGCAGAGAAGCAGAGAAAAGAAGAGATGCAGTGAACAGAGCAACAGAGAAAAGAAGAGATGCAGTGAAAGGAGCAACAAAGAAAAGAAGAGATGAAATGACCAGTGCAGCAGAGAAGAGAAGAGATGCAGTGATTGCTGGATGCCTTGCAAGCAATCAAAGCTGGAAGATCTGGCACAGGGCCAGCAGAGCAACAAAACACAAACAACTTAAAAGACATTAAAGTTAAGTTGTGACACTCACATAATATAGAAGCATACCTGGCAACTTTTGAAAGGGTTGCCACAGCCTTCCAGTGGCCAAAGCAGCAATGGGCAATCATGCTGATCCCTTACCTGAGAGGTAAAGCCCAACTTGCCTCCAGAAATATGGACACTACTCAGTCAGAAAACTATGACCTTGTGAAAAGAGAAATCCTGAAAAGATACATCTCAGGAGAAACCCACAGGCAAAAATGATGGTCCCTGAAGTACCACTCAGCTGACAATCCTCGAGAAGCCTAGACCTGACTCAGAGAACTCCTTATTAAATAGCTCCAACCAGAGGGGAAAAAAGTCCCACAGATTATTGCCATATTTGCAATGGAGCAATTTGTTAACATCTTATCTAGAGACGTGCAGCTTTGGGTAAAAGAATGCCTACCAGAAAGTGAGTAAAAGACAGTTTTGGCTGAGGTCTTTCAGATGGCCAGACAGACTATGCAGCAGCAAAATAACAGCCAAGACCCTCTTTTTCCTGACTGAATTCCAGGTCAGATAAAAACTCTGAAAGGGGTAATACATTTGCACTCAAAATAAACCAGGCCATATTGCAACAAACTACCATAAATATAAGGAAGGTAACACTTGAAAAGATTTGGCCTTTGCAAATAGGCACAAGTATTTAGCAGATGTCAAGGTGGAGGATATGACTATGAAGGGACTTACTGATTTGGGAAGCAGACAGACCTTAGTGCTTATTGAAGTGCTGGGAAAACACTGTGCAAAAGGACCAGGTACTGGTGTCATCTGCATCCAAAGGGGCACACAATACTATCCCACCACCTAAGTGACTCTGAGCATTAATGGTGTGTCACGCCAACTGAATGCAGGGGTAGTATCTAAGTTACCTGTACCTGTAATTATTGGAAAGATCTTTCCAGGATTTGTTGCATTAATCACAGAGGGAGAAAAACCTGCAGTTTGAGCAGCCATAATGTCAAGAGCACAGGCAAAGAAAATCTCAGATGGTGGGGACTCTCTTCCTTTTGGTGATTTTGATTCAGACTTGTTTAAGCACAGCTCCAAGATCCAAAAGTCCAGGAAAGAAAGAAGATGCTGAAGGGGTAGTCATAAAAAACAACCTCAAAGTGGTTAAACAGTATGACAAATCAGTCAGAAAGGCTACCAGAATACTGGGGTGCATAGGAAAGGGTATAAAAAGTAGAAAGAGGGAAGTGGTGGTACCATTGCACAACTTCCTTGTAAGGCCTCATCTGGAGTACTGTGTTCAGTTCTGGAGGACCCATCTCCAGAAGGACATAGACAGGATGGAGACAGTATAGAGGAGGGCATCAAAAATGGTGACCGGAATGCACCATAAGTCATATGAGGAGAGACTTAGAGCTCTATATATGTACTCCCTGGAGGAAAGGAGAGAGAGGGAGGACATGATATAGTCCTTAAAGTATCTAAAGGGGATCAACAGGGTACCAGAAGGGAACATCTTTCACATGAAGGGAATTGCAGAACAAGTGGGCACAGCATGAGACTAAAAGGGGGAACTTAGAGTGAACTTTAGGAAATTCTACTTCACTGAAAGGGTGGTGGAGAGATGGAACAGTCTCCCCCAGGAAGTGGTGAGGGCGGCCATGTTTCAGAGATTCAAGAATGTGTGGGATAAGCACATGGGAATTATTAAGCTAGGGTGAGTGGGGGACTTGTAGCATCTAGGGTACCTTAAGCATTAGAAAGAGGGATAGGGAAGGCTGTATGGGCCACAAGGCCCTTATCTGCTGACAACATCTATGCATCTATGAAGAAACAGTGGCAAAAAAAGATTGTTGGACATACAAGGATTCCACATATGAAAATACTGAAACTCACTAATAAATGATTGTGATTGTAATTTTATTTCAGAGCAAACAATGTTTCTCTCCAAAGTTATATTAAGCAAATGGGGGTGAAACAAAAACAGGGTGAACCAGTGTTTAACAAATGTAATGGCCTACTGTACGGAGTTTGGATTAAACTTCAGACACAGGAACAGATAGAACAATTGATTATACCACAAAAGTATATAACTGATTTGTTACATACAGCACATGATAGTCCTACGGCTGGTCACTCAGGGAAAGATCACACCCTTGCCAGATTGCTGTACAGAGTTTACTGGCCTGGAATTCATGAAGACATTCCTGCCTATTGCAACTCTTGTGCTGAATGGCAGAAAGTAACTACAGTGACTAAAAAGACAAGGAGCCACTGGTGCCCCTACCATTCATACAGTAGATGTGCCTTTTAAAACAAAATTGCAGTGTATATGGTAAGCCCCTTAGACAAAAGCAAAAAGGGTAATCAATTCATTTTGGTAGTAAGTGACTAGAGATGTAGTGAAGTTTTACTTCGAAGATGAATTTTAGGTGAGGTCACCAAATTTACCTCCACAAATCCCTTCTCTCTCTCTTTTTTCTTCTAATTATTTATCTTACTTTTTTGATCCTCCACCTCCATCAGAGCTCCACCCTGGTCATGGTACCCCTGAGACTACCACCATCAAATGAGCCTCTCGCTCCCCTGGTCACTCCTGGCTTACACCCCAGGAGATGAGGCATGGCACCGTGGCAGGAACCGGTACCGTGGAACTGTATCTGGTTGGGGGAGCCCTTGGCCAGGCGGCTGATTGAAGCTCAGGTGCAGGGCATCATAGAGACGTCTGGCAGACAGGGATTTTGTCCCTATAGGCTGGGGCGGAGACATGCAATGACGCCCGTATCTGTCCCACCCCAGTGCTCCTTGACTGTCCATCAGTGCTAGGGTGATACACCCAGCTCCCGCTAGGTGTCATACCCACACTGAGTGCAGGAACCCCCCACTCCCTGGAGAAGGAGAGCAGTCCAATTTGTTGCTCTTTAATAAGAATTCTGCATTTTTAACTTTGCCTTGGTTTGGGGGGTTTTAAGTGAAAATTACACTTAAAAAAAAACAGGGGGAAGTTATTATTGCTGAATTTCCCATATTTCTGGTGTCTAGTGGTCCCCCAACCCCCCACCAATTACCCATCTGACTGTCAAATACATTATAACATCCCTAGTGTCTAGTGGTCCACCTACCCTTGCTTATCACCTGCCCAATGTGAAATTATAAAGGTACCCCCCAATTGACAGGTGCCACAGAGAAGAGACACATTTTCCCTGGTGTGTAGTGGACCCTCCATCCCCATCATCAAATGCCCATGGTTTCCAGTGGACCCCCCACCCCTGCATCTACTGCCCCCCAACCGGACTCTGAGCAGGTCACCAGTACAACCCTCCACTCTCCTCAATGACTGGTGGCCTGACTGAGCATTCAGTGAATGAGCGTATGCTTGTACAAGCACACGCTCATTCACTGGGTAAGTTATTTTGGTGTGGGGCATTGGGAGCCGTGTGAGGGGAGCATCACCAATTTAAAAAAATACTTTTCTGGTTGAGTTGCCAAACTCTGCTGGTAGAGTTTTCAAACTTCACATTTTGCAGTGTTTTTGGAGGTAAAATTTGGGCTTCGCCCCCTGGATATACTATGCAGAATGAGGGAAATTCACATATTATTTTGCAGAGTGAATTTTCCCCACTTCATACATCTCTATATGTGACTATGCTAACTGAGACCCAGAGGCAGTTCAAGTGTGTACTGTCACAGCCCCAAATGTAGCAGTAGAGCTTGCCAAATTTTTTAGCAGGGTGGGCATATTATCCTTCTGGCACTCTCAGCGCTGGCACTATGGTGTGAGACAATCAGAGTGCCAAATGCAAGATGCATACCCCTCCCTGAGGTCTGCCCACCCCTGGTCTTAGAATCTAAAAGTAGGTGGGTATGGGGGTGCAGCCCCCCTCAAAAAACATGATCACTGACATTGCTGATTAGTGCCCTAATTGCCCAGCACCAGATCTTGGGCAAGTTCCAATAGTGGAACTGGCATACTAAAGAGATTATTACTATTCATGGTACTAATTTTGGTGCTACATTACTGAAGGAGCTGTACCAACTACTAGGTATCACTGCCATAAAAACCTCCCTTTATCACCCTCAGAGAAATGGTCTTGTTGAGGATTTTAATCAAACCCTAAAATGCATGTTAAAAAGATTTGTGAAAATGAAAGGGAAAGACTGGGTCCAATACTTACCTTACCTGCTTTTTGCATACAGAAAAGTACCACAAGCCTTAACAGTTTTTTTACCATTTGAAATAGTGTAGGGTAAACGACCTAGAGGGCCTGTAGATGTAATAAAAGAAACATTGGAAGATAACCCCACTCAGAAATAACACCACTCAGTTATTACATCTTATATGCATGCCTGAGAAAGAAGCTGGCAAAATATGTTGAAACTGGCTGTAGTAATCGGGAAGAGGTCCCAAACCAGCAAAATGCATATTATGACAATGGGGTAAAATAAAAAGGTTTTGAATCTGGTGGAACGGTCTTGCTGCTGTTACCCACTACACAAAATAAACTGTTAATGAAGTGATAAGGGCCTTATCAGGTGTTTAGATGTACTGGCACAGTTAACTATGAGATTGAGACACCTGATAGGAAAAATGCTACCAAGATATACCATGCTAACCTCCTGAAGAAATGGGCTGAAAAAACAGCAACGGCTACTTTGTTAGTTTTAGCACAAAATGATAAAGAAGATACTGATGTAGCTTATGAGAGTTTGGAACAAACTGTAACTGTTGACGCTGTGAAGATGAATATTTCCCTAACCTTCAAGCAAACTGCAGAAATTCATAACTTGCTAAAAACATTTAACAGTACTTTTTCCACAGTGCCAAGCTGAGCAAAAGTGGTTGAGCACGTTATAGTGACAGGGAAGACTCATTCTATTAGACAAAAGGCATACAGGTTATCACAGTGGTTAAGAGCAGGTGTAGTTAAGGAAATATAAAATATGAAACAGCTGGGTATCATAGAAGAGTCGAGAAGTGCTTGGTCATCACCAATGGTGATTGCAAATAAGAAGGAAGGAGGTGTAAGGATCTGCCTTGGTTTTAGGAAACTTAATTAAGTGCCCAAATGTGACAATTATCCTATACTTAGGTTAAGTGATTTGGTGGACAGACTGATAACAGCCTAGTACATCAGTACCCTTAATCTCACCAAGGGTTACTGACACATTTCCCTAGCTAAAAAATCTAGGGACAAAACTATATATCTGCCACTCAAGATGGATTCCATTACTTCACCACCATGCTGTTCGGTTTACATGCTGCACCCACTATGTTCTAGTGGTACAGATATGTAATTGTATCCCCTCACCCTGGTTATTGTGCTGCATATTGTTCCTGGATGATGATATGGTGTACAGTCCAGACTGGAAAAAAACAACTAGAACCCCCACAAGCACTTATCCAGTTTATCAAAAAGGCAGGTCTGACAATTAATCCTACCAAACGTACACTGGGCATGCAGGAAACCAGCTATTTGGGATACATTTTGGGAAATAGAGAAATAAAGCCAGAGATGTTTAAGACAGAAGTTGTAGCTAACAGTCCTGTTCCTCAAACATAAAAAGTCAGGCCATTTGTAGAGCTGGCTGGTTACTATAGGAGATTTGTTCCCAGCATTGCCCAGTTAGTTACTCCCCTCACTGAACCCACAAAGAAATGGTGTCCAAATAATGTGAAATGGACCCATTATTGTGATGAGACATTTCAGACCATCAAGGCTGCATTATCTTCAGCCTCAGTTTTAAGATGCCTAGACTTTGACAATCAATTTTTGTTACAGAAAGATGTATCAAAGTTAAGCCTAGGTGCAGTCTTGAGTCAGAATATAGACGGGAAGAAACACCCTATTCTATATATCAGTAGGAAATCGCACAACAGAGAGAAAAGGTACTCGATCATTAAAAAGGATTGCCTTGCAGCAAAGTGGGTCATGTAGTCCCTTAAGTTTTATTTGCTATGAGCTGACGTTGCACTTATAACAGACCACAAACTTCTCTGTTGGCTTAACCAAATGAAGGTAAACAATTCCAGAACCACAAGGTAGTACCTGGCACTAGAGATGGGTGAAATTGAGAAACTTTGTTCCTTGAATTTATCTGCAAATTTTGCACAATTTGCTCATTAATTTCAGGCCATGAATTGAGAAGTTCCATCTATGAAGTGTGAAGTTTGCCTGCTAAGTGCAAGCAACATTCCACCGTTCACAGGAGAAATTCCACACTTTGCACTCACATTTCGCAAAAAAACACTGGCATAGTCAGGTAGGCCAATTTCTAGTCTAGGAGCAAACCTTTGCAGATTGTTCTGTGGAGGCAGATTTCCCGACTTTGTAGAAACTTCACCAGTGAATTTAAACTTTGGTGCACCTCTACCTGGCACTAAAGCCCTTTAAATTCACAGGGATGCACACATCTGGAAAAGAGAATGTCAGTGCTGATTTTCTGTTGAGATGTGGACCAGGAATTGAGAATTCCAAAGGTTGTAAAAAAAGTGTGATTTTAAACTTCACTGTTTGCTGCACTGATTGTTATGGAAAAAGGGATGCAGCATATGCACAGAACTGTAAAGATTATAAGCTAATGTTAGAAGACAATTAAAAATCATTTTTTGAAACCTGTTTTTTGGAAAAAATCAGGTTCCCTTTTAAAGAAGGGTGTCTATGACAGGGCTGAATAAGATCCTGTCCTACTGGTTATGTAGAAAGAGTGTTAAAAGCAAGGGTATTTTTTTATCTACTTCTTTCCTGCCTTTTGTCTGTTTGACTAAACAATGAAATTTTCATGAGAAATGTAGGACTTGAACATGCCAACAGTTTCACGTTCCCACCCTGCTCTCTCCCTGCCTTTGTTTCTTGCTGTCTTTACTTTGGTTTTAATATGGTTATAAAATATGTGTGAATCTTGATGTGATAGTGGGTTCCCTGGCTTGCAAATATAGTTATAATTTTTGAAATGAATGCAGAATGTTTTATGGTTTCTTGAAGGGAATGGCAAGTTATAACACAGCCTGACCTTTTTTACCTCAGGCTTTTGCAAACTGTCATAGACAAGAAGTTATTGTTGTGCACAGGCAGTGGATGATGGGTGCTAAGTATGGAAGCAACTCCAAGTAAACCCCAAAATACACTCCAGCACTCCAAAAGTCAATTTCCACTATAAATCATGTAAGATTTATTTAAAATGAGGACATAACAGGACAAACAAAAACCCCTAGTGCCTCGACCGTTAGGTCTTACAGGGGCTATAACTGTCAGCAGAGGGACAGTTAGGTTCACAGTGTACTTATTTTGCAGTAAGGAAACTAACAAATCCTGTACAAGCAAGAGACAGCATGGGCCCAGTTCTCAAAATGCCTGAAATGATGCAAGGGATGTGCACCATTGGGAATGATGCAAGAGGTGGCTTTTGCCAAAAGTTGTGCTAAGCACAATTCACAAATGAGCAGTGCCTCAAATGCAGCCTGTGTGCTACAAATGTGCCTTGCACCATGGATGTGTCAAAAAATGGCCAGTGACATATCGCAAGGTGTGTTGTATCATAGAAATGACACAAGAACCCTAGATTGGGATTCACAAAGGTGCAAGTTGCTGGAAATTTCAAACATCTGCTAAAACAGCCCCAGATGATCTAAGAGGACTTAATTAGATACAAAGGGAGACACAGAGCAGGCAGGCTGGGTTCAATCCATATAGCACTAAGGCAACACTGCAACATCAGAAGACACAGCAGAGGAGAGGGACATGAAGATGTTTCAGGCTGTGGCTCTACTGGGTATCAGGTTGGCCATGCTATGCTGCCAGAAATGTGCTTACCAACAGGCTGGTGCTGCACAAGGGCCTATCAGGCAGAAGGTATGCAGACAGAGGAAGCATGTCAGTCTTGTGTACTGCACATGTACATCATACCTAGAATTCACAGTGGAGCAATGCATCACCTGATACCACCTGGGCAAGGCAGCAATTGTTGAGCTGTGCCAAGAACTAGGAGACAACCTGAAGAGCAGGACATGCAGAGGTTGTGCACTACCGACTGAAGTGAAAGTGAGTGCAGCACTGTGTCCTCACCAGTGAGGAATTTCCAGACCCCACATGATGTTGCCATGGGCATTTCTCAGCCCTATTTTTATGGTGCCTAATGCAATTTGTGGATGCCCTGGTATTAGAGATGCAGCAAATTTAAAATCTGCCGGCTAAGTGGCCGTAAAGTGACCATTTCATGTTAGCCTAGCACTACATGAAGTGGCCACTGGAAAGTGCTCACTTTGTCTTTGCATTATGACTTCACATTGCCATTCTGCCTTAAAGGGGCACTGTCGGCGTTTGACTGTCATTTCTGGCTAAAAACAAACAGTGTGCCTCTTGATGCAAACCACCAAACATATGCTGCAGAATACTCCTATGTATAATAAAGATATATTTTTTTTAACAGTTTGGCACTTTTTAAAACAAATACCTTGTCACTCATCCGATCGCAATGCCCCGCAATTCTGGAAGCACATCTAGGTCAGAACCCCTTGAAACGCATCTGCTGCGGCCTTGATCCTGAAGTGCATTTTCATATACAGCATATAGTTGTTAAAATGTACCTAAACCCCACATGATTTTAAATGCCCGTTTATCTCCCAGCAAACTGAGCACTGAAATACTTGAATTCTTTATTTTTAAATGCATTGGCGAAATCCCGGCGCATGCACACTGATGGCATGCTCTTGCGCTGTCTTGCTTCGGATCTTTAGTCATGCCATTGGTGCACATGCGGCCGAGTTCGCTCTGACTTAAATAAATTAAAGTATTTCAGTGCTCGGTTTGCTGGCGGATAAACGGGGCATCTTAGAATCATGTGGGGTTTAGGTGCATTATAACGCTTATATGCTGTATATGAAAAATGCACTTCAGGATCGCACTGCAGGCGCATGATCCCGACCTGGATGTACTTCTGGAATCGTGGGGCATTATGACCGGGACAAGTGAAAAGGTATTTGTTTTAAAAAGTGCCAAACTGTTTAAAAAACATTACCTTTATTATACATAGTAGTATTCTGCAACATATGTTTAGTGGTTTGCATCAAGATGCACTCTGTTTGATTTTAGGCAGAAATTACGGTCAAACGCTCACAGTGCCCCTTTAATGCGAAGTAAGGTGAAGTGACAACAATATAGGCAGCCCTCCACACATCACATGGCTTACAGTACTGTAAGTGACATGCTTTAGCCAGGCAGGAAGGAAGTGAGTCTTAAAAGCAGTTAGTTTCACTTTCTCCTTTGCAGTGGTAGAAGAAGGAAGCATTTTGTGTGTAGAAGAGAGTTTGGTGGTATTGTTCCTACGTATCTTGTGAACTGCCAAAAAGACAAACCAACAAAAAACATTTTTTAAAAGCTAAATCTTTAGTTTTTTTGTAGTGTGTTTTTTCAGTTCTTTTTTGCTACTGATTTGTTTTATAAGTTTTGTTTTGTGTATGTGTGTGTGTGTGAGACTGTGAGTGTGCATGAAGCAGTCTTTTGAGGTGGCAGTTAGAGAGGGAATTAGTTGGAGTGATGGACCAGGGAGGAGAGTCTGTGGCCTATTGGTGTGGGAAGAGGGGAGTGCACACGCGTGGGGGCAGATGGGTGTCATTGGACTGCTCCCAACTGTTTGGTGTTGCCTCTCCACCTCTGGAAGCAGCAGCACCACCAGTACCACCGGCGGCAGCACATCCATCAAGTCCGCCACCACCACCACCAGTAGCAGCTGCAGGGGCTCCAGCAGCACTCCCTCACCATCTCCACAGCTGCAGGTGGAGCACCAGGTGCATGACAGTGCTGCTGGCAGTACATCTGCCCCTCCTGTGCCTGGTCTCCCTTCTGCAGCTCCCCAGTTTGGCAGTTTTTTAATTCTGTGGGGGCAGCACCATTGTGGTTCACCATTTATGTGGTGTGCAGGTGCGCCGTGGTCCCCAGGAGACACATTTGGGGACCAGTGGGCAGCACGCACATATGACAAACCATCACAAGGTGGAGTGCCAGGCTGCCACCTAAGGGGCCAGGCATCCACCTGCTGGCCCTTCTGTGTCAGTGGCAGAGGGTGCTGGGGGTGTTGTGTCTCACTGCCACAGCAGGAGGAGGGCAATAGCAGCAGCGGCTCCACCACCACCACTTCCACCACAGCCACCAGCACCACCCTCACCACCACCACCACTGCCTGGCTTTCCTGCTGCAGTGGACCCTGCCACAGTGCCTACAATGCAGGCAGACATTGCAATGGTGTGGGTGGCACTTTATGAAAGCAATGAGAGGGTGGATGCTGTGCGGCAGCAGGTGGAGCAGATCCAGCAACAGCAACTACAGATAGTGTCAATGCTCCACCTGCTGCTGGAACACCATGGAATCCCCCATTAACGTATTGTTTTCTGGACACCCCCACTGCTGTAGTGTTTTGAGATTTTTTTATGTTTAATAATAGACAGTCATACTTACTTCTATTGCCCTGTTGTTATAATGCAGTGCCTCAGTAATGTTTATTTTCTGTTGTGGAGTGATTGTGGAAAAGCTGGTGTGAACAGTGCAAGTATGATGTGCTAAATTGCATGTGTGCAGTCAGTGTTGTTTTGTGTGTGTGTGTGTGTGTGAGACATCAGATATTGTGCAGCTTCTTGCAAACATATATTGCTGACTTTTTGTAGTGGTTATGGTAGAAAGAATAGCGAGCAGAATAACATATATTTTATTGTCACCATCATCATCAGTAATTCAAAACTTTTTCAGAGGTGTCTGGCCAGAGTGCACCTTAATCACATACTGCACACATGACTTTTAGGAGAGCATGTGCTTTTTGTGCTATGTTCTCCATTAAGTCATGTGTGCATTGTGAGTGACTGAGGTGCACAGTGACCCGATGCCTCTGAAAAAATATCATATCATTTACTCTGTTGGTACAAATAAAATACACATCATATATTCTTTGGTATTTTTATTCTTGAGATACTGCAACACGTCACACCATATATATATATATATATATATACATATATATATATATATATATATATATATATATATATATATATACTGTTATATATATATATATAATATATATAAATCACACATGCCCCCACAATGCAAAGCATCATGGGCTGCATATGCAAATCACCACAGAATGTTATGCTGGTTGAACTTTAAGCAGAATTGCATGGTGCTGAAAGGCCTCTCACACAGTTTGCAAAGGTGCTAACAGATGAACTTTGTCTTTTATATAAATATATATATATAATAATTTTATTTGATATAGCGCATTTCAAACATCAAGGCGCTGCACAATCAAGTAAAACAAAACACAATAAATACAGATAAAATCAATGGAATTAGGGTAAGCTTTGCATGAAGCTGGACAATGTAAGCACACGCAGGAAAGAACACTGACGACACACATGCAGTTTAGCACTACATACTTGCACTGCTCAGTCATGCTTTTCATGAAACACTTCAAATCATGAGTCCCGACACAAAGTAAACATTACTGAGGCTCAATAAATATTTTGTTTGTGAAATAGACATTAAAGAGATTCATCAACTTACAGCATTACACCCGATATATGGGTGCCTTACTGCCAGGGGAATCTTTCTTGCTCCACGTATCCTTACCTAGTGCAATACTTTTCTGGCAAAAATGCCCATAATTTCATTAAAGAGGGTCACAGAGGACTTCCCGTTCTGAAGACCCATCCAAGTTTTGCCCCCCCCCAGTGCTCAGCAATGTTATGACGTGATGCTAGGGAGAACACGCACGGAGACATGCCACATTATAATGAATGTCCGGCAGCTTTCCAAATGTTCTTTATGTTATAATGGTCAGTTTGTGGTGAAACGTAGGCAAGTTTCCAGTAAGAAGGGCACTATTTAAGGACATGTGGAGCAAGAAAGATTCCCCTGGAGGTAAGGCACCCATATACTGGGTACAATATCATAATAACTATGTAACTTGGTGAATCTCTTTAAAGCAGCAGTGCAATAATCTGTTGAAAATTTTGACCTATACTTTTTAATGCTATTTTACATTGCCACTTTACTTACATGATAACTTGTATGATACTATAATTTCCAGTATCTAAGTCTGCTTTACTACTATTTTTACCAACAAACTAAAATGCCAGCAGAATAGGCCTAACGGTCTTTTGTGTCTGCTCGTTTGGTCAGCCCCCACCCTGGGAGCTGACCTTGCTGCATTCTTCACCCTCTCTGGCTTCTCCATTCCCAGTTCCGGATATTCTCGCTGCACTGGATTTTGCTTCCAGAACCCTTCCCCTGTACCTGTCCCACTCCCTCTTGAACCCCTCCACTGTCTCTGCTTCCACCAGCTCCCTGGGCAGCACATTCCATGGATCCACCACCTTCTCAGTGAAGTAGCACCTCCTACTTTCTCCCCTGAATCCCCCCCCTCCAGCTTCCACCCATGCCCTCTAGTTGCCCCCTCCTTCCTTCACTGCACCCTGACTGCTCCTCACCTATTTACCCTCTTCATGTACCTGAAGACCTCTATCATGTCCCCGGTCCCTTCTCTCTTCCAATGTGTACATATTTAGCTCTTCGAGCCTCTTCCCATAGGTCCTGTCCCCCAAGACCCAAATCATTTTGGTTGCCCTCCTCTGAACCCTCTCCAGGAGTTCAATGTCCCTCTTTAAGTGTGGCCTCCAAAACTGCATTGCAGTACTTGAGGTGCGGCCTCACCAAGCAGTTATACAGTGGGAGTATCACTTCCCTTCTTCTGGAGGTGATCCCCTAGCAATGCATCCCAGCATCCTGTTGGCCTTGGCCACTGCCCTCCTACAAGTCTCCAAGTAGTTTCTCTTCTTTTCATGTCTGAAATAATAAAAGGAGCACTCCTTTTAATATGGTGCAGACTAGGTCTTTGTCAGTATTTTCCACTGCTTTTCTCCATCAGTTGTTATATATGACTTCTATTGTAAAATTAACAGTTATGCAGCAGGCAGTGTTTTGAGACCTCACAGAATAATATTTATTGAAAAACAGCTGAAAATAGTGATAAAAACCTGGTTAGAACAATATTAAAAGGTGTGCTCCTTTTTTTTCAGACATGAGAAAAAGTAGTAAAGCAGACACAAATTGTGAAAAGAGGGTATCATACAAGTCAGGAGGTAACTAGTGGCTGGTAATGTAAAATAGCATAAAAAAGTATTGGTCAAAATTGTCACCACATTCTTGCAATGCTGCTTTAATTTATAATTTAAATATGACATTATGTGCTTACAATCACAACACAAAATGTATCGTCTTGTGTGTAGAAAATTGACAAGTGATAACAAAGTGAAATGGAAGCGTTACACCACATACCAAGTCCCTCAGAATTTATTGCGCATGCAGTCATGCACACAGTGTCCACACAGAGTCCCCGGAGTTTTTCTGCATCCCAAAATGCATCTGTCTTGTGTCCAGAAAATTGACAAGTGGTAACAAAATGAAATGGGAACATTATAACACATACAAAGTCCCACCAGAAATGATGACCATGAGCAAACTGTTGCTGGTCCAATGTGTGCTGCGATTCCCACAAATGCGATGTGAATCCAATCATCTCAACCGGATGGAAGGGTGCCCTTTGTCTGTACACTAATAGTAGCCTTGGTGACTTGATATACATATATATATATTTTATTTATTTATTTCGTTTTTGTTGACCGGGTAAGTGCACTAGACAAATCTTGCCTATTTTCAGGCACGACCCGGGGGAGGGGGATACAGATGAATGCCAACTGACTTTGAACCAGATTAAGCTGTTGGTGGTATTTATAGTGAATGAGGGAAATTTGGCCAGGACACCGGGGAAATTCCCCTACATATATATATATATATTTATTGAATTTTGTTTCCCCGGTAAGCACACTGGGCCTAGAAGTCCCTTTTTCAAGGGCACCAGAGGGAGATGGAATACAGATGGTAAGCAACTGAAATTGAACCAGATGAAGCTGTTGGTGGTATTTTTAGTGAATGGGAGAAATTTGGCCAGGACACCGAGGAAATTCCCCTGCTGTGCTGTAGGGGACCTTGCTGGCTGTGAGCATGGCCAGTTCAGGGAGCCCTGTGGTGTGGATGGAGGTGGAGATGGGGGAGAGGGCTTCCTCTCCTGCCTTGAATATGCCAGAGGCCACAACCTTAGAAAATACTAACGGTATGGGTTTTGATAGGGATCCTGATCTGCAGGAAATTTTCGAATCAACCGAGGACTTAAGCCAAAATGAAGTAACAGCTACTCCTGTGGTGGTTAACCTTGAAGAAACTATATTGCAACATACGCAAGTTCTACAGGAGACATTACAAGAAGAGGAGAGGCATTTTTGTGAGATACAACACAAACTATGGGAGAAAATTGCTTAGCTTCATGTTCGTTCAGCAACTATCCCCAACACAGGACGGCCTGTCAGCACTTCCTCTGACGCAGCAGTATCAAAGTGCCGAGACCAGCTGGGTGGGTTGTCTGATGACTCTGATACTTTGACAGCACATTCCAATGTCAAGTGAGGCCTTGCTGACTGTAAAGCTACACACTGAAATGCAAACTAATTCTGAATCTGCAGTGCACTGTAAGGAAAATGAGACTGCTACGAGCTGTATAGAGACAGTTAAAGATAAGAAAACAAGTGAGTGCTTAAAAACAAAAGTCACTACCCGTACAAGATTTAAAAGACACAGCTCAGCTACTCAGTTTACACAAGTGAATCAGCCTCATAACTTGTCTAAACATTCAGGATTTGTAGCAAAACGTACTGACAGGCCCAATGAGATTTTTTCACGATCCTCACAGGAAGTACTCTTTCAGAAAGATAATGGGCAACAGGAGTCTGTATCTGTTTTTTCTTTCGCTAGAAAGCAGCACTCAAGTATGGGGAACAAAGAAGATGGGAAAGACAAGAGGACAGCCTGGACTTTTGCAAATAGGAAACTCCAAGACAGTTCTAATATTATGCCACGAGGGGGAGCTTTAGGTCTGCAACCAAGTTCTTCTGCTTTACTGCAGAGTGGTTTGTTTGATGAAACCTGGAAGCCTCAGACAGCACTAAAAGATGCTGGATGGAAACAAACCCACACTGAGGAGTGGATGTCAGATCCTGATTGGGATCCAACTTTAAACTTTTCGCAAACATCACCCGAATGGAGTAGTGTCAAACAAGGACAATGTAATACTACCTCCACAAAATATATATGAGACATCTAATACTGTTCCTACTACTAAAACTCAATCTGTTCCCATCACTACTTTAACACATCCAGATCCTGCTCTGCATACTGAGTCATGACAAAATAATGGTGGAGGCACATCTGCTCTGGACATTGATACTGATATTTTCAAAGATGATGCCACTGCTCCACCTCCCAAACCGCTGTTATCTGAATTATTTACGAAAACAAGGAAAGAGGCAGCCCCACATAGGAATGCAGTTTGAATTCACTATAAATGAGGCCTAGAAGAGAGACCAGATTGCCTGTATGTAGGAAAGCACCTGTTGAAGGAATCTTAAAAATTTTCTCTGAGAGAGGTGTATGCCTTTATTAACATTTCAAGGGAAGATAACTACGACATCAGTTTTAGATCCTCTTATGCACTGGACTTATTCTGGGACAGATATAGTCAAGTAAAATTTTCACCCACATGGACCCCCTTCCTTGTCATTCCTGTTATGAAACCCTTAATTAAACATGTTACCATTATGTTTTGGAACAATAGGGTCCATGTGGATGATATTACATATTGGTTGTCTCAAAAATGTGACATACTGAATGAACCTGAAGCAGTTTTAGATTCTGAATTGTTTTGGACCAGAGGGTCGAAGTTTAAAGTTAAACTTAGACAAATTGATGCTGGAATCAGCCACATACCTAATTCCCTCATGCTGGGTAGAGATAGAGGGGTATGTTTTTATTCAGGACAACCTGGGGCCTGTTACCATTGTGGAGCTAGAACACATCCCTCTAGCACATGTGACAAACCACAATGTGACAATTGTGGGGAAATAGGACACATTACATTGCAGTGTGCAAACCACACTAGATGTGACCCTTGTGAAGAGTACGGTCATGTTTTTTCAGAGTGCCCCTGGGCTACAAAGAATAAAGATACTTGCAGTAGTCCCAAGCTTCTTTTTCCAGCATGTCCAAGATCAGATATTGGAACCAAACACAACTGAAGTCATACCCTCATCTCCCCTTGCTAAACCTACTCCTGTTTCTGACCCTATTGTAGTATTGGATGAAGAAGCCCAGCCAGGACAGAAAGAGGTTGCTGCCACAGAACCTGCCCCCATCTATAAAAAAATGGAGTCAGAGTTTGTAGCAATGACCATGAGACCAATTTGTTGTACTGATCTTGACAGTAAACACACTGTCCCCCCTTCTTCTGTCCATAGATCTACGAGGGATATAAATCCCCCTCCCCCTCCCCAACCAGTGAGATTGCACATGAGAATTCATATGCTGCTCTATTTACACAAGAAAATGATTCAGATATGGAACAAGATGATGTACAGTAGCTTCTCAGTCTGCCATCTCTGATTATGCAATACCTGATCAGAAAATGGTGGGTTACAAAGGAAACAAAAAAAAGGAAAAAACATTGTAAATGATTTAAAGTTATGCTGACTTCTTTAACTGTATGCTCTTTAAACATTCACAACGTATTGAATGCAGTGAAACGGCATATGATTTTCAATTACCTGTATTCTCGTGGTTTTGAAATATGTTTTGTTCAAGAATCTTGGATGCACACCTGTGAACAGGTTCTTTCCTTTAAATCAGATTGGTGGTGGGGGCCTTCTTACTGGTCCTTCGGGATGGATTGTGCAGATGGTATTGAGATTCCATTCTCTGCATATCAGTTTACTTTGATGAAACTAATTGACTTAATACCTGTTAGGGTCATGATTTTAGATGGAAATGGGGTAATGATATATATAGATTTATAATATGTACAGCCCACAAACCAAAGCAGAAAGAGTTAAAACATTTGCATTTATTCAACTTATTTGGTATCTTCATATAAAATAATCCTAGGAGGTGATTTCAATTGTGACATAATTAAAAAGGGTAAAGAGTCCGAATCACGAAAAAAAAGTATTGTGACTCAGTCATGCTTGCAAAAATTGTAGATACTGAAGAACTTATAAACTGCAGATCTTATCTCTCTAAAGGTTCTAAACTACCTGTAAGAGAGGGAAATATACAACTACTATTGACCATTTTTTTATTTCACATAACATTTCCAAATTTCATTTTTTTATGGAACCAGTTGATTTTCTGATCATTCTGTCCTAGTTTTGCAATTTTCTGATATACAACACAGTCTCAAAAGTATTGATAGGTGGAAATTAAATGTTTCTGCTTTTAATAAACCTAATGTACAGTTGGGAGTAAAATCTTTAATTAAAGCTCATGCTTTTGTTATGTGTTTATATATTAGTAAAGGGGAATGGTGGGAGGACTCTAAAATAGATTTAAAAAAATGATTGATAAAATTGGGGAAACATATGGAAAATAAATGTTTAAAGTACTTGTCATTATGTATTAAAGTACAAAAACTGCATTCCATGGCTGCTACCTCCAGGGCAGATTATTTATCTCAAATAAAACTGTTGAAAGATGAAATGTTAATTTACCAATATGATAGGGCTAAATCAATTAACATTATATTGCAATCGGGTATACAAAGAACCACAGTAGGAGATCCATATGTCGCATGCAAAGAGATAAGAAATGTGATGTCTATTAATTCATTAATCAACTCTATGGGATCAATAGCAGATGCACCAGACAAAATTTATGAAGTTATTAAAAACCATATGGAATCACTTAATCCAGAGACACATGTGACACCGGAAGCAGTACAAACATTTCTACAGACCATACATCTCCCAAAAATTCCTATACAAGGCTCTATAATAGAAACAGAAATTACTGAAGCTGAAGTCTTAATGGTCATCAAGTCTTTAAAATTTAGAACATCACCTGGACTAGGTGGGTTACTCAGTGACTTTTACAAAATCTTTGCTGATATCTTAGGGGATAATTTAACACAAGCATTTCAGTAATTCTTAACCTATAGTGAGATTAGGCCATCCTTCTCTGAAGGTATTATTGTCTTTTTATATAAAACAGGAGATAAAACTAACATTACAAACTGGAGACCAACTACACTTTTAAATACTGACTATAAAATGTTAGCCAGTATTATTAATAATAGAATTAAAGAGTATTCTAGTTTTATCTTATCACCCCACCAGTATTGTGGCATTATGGTGAGATGGATTCCAAATGCCCTAATGATAATCAGGGATTTAATTGAATATTTATCTCTAAATGGATCAGATGGTACCATCATTTCATTAGACCAGGCTAAGGCTTTTGACAAGGTATCCTACAGTGATTTTTTTGCCACATTGCAGTATTATGAGATTCCACATATGCTTAGACAGTATGTTGAACTAATATACAAAAATACTGCGGTCTCCCCAATAATACACAGACAGGTAATGAAAGGGTTTTACATTTCTATTGTGTATGCCAGGAAGGCCTGTGAAGTCCCTTGCTTTACCTATATTCAGTCAATCCTCTATTAAGAACAAAAACCCAATCTCATGTGTGGACTAGTTTGAAATGGGTTGGGGCAGAGGAAAGCCTTAAAATATAAGCATATGCAGATGATATTTGCCTTTTTTCCCCAACAAGTGAGAATTACCCATTTTTTTTGAATACTGGAGAAATGTGCTATACTTTCAAATGCAAAACTCAATCTACAGAAAAGTAAGGGTCTATTTACTGGTGCCAGTAATGAATTACCAGTAAATATAGAAGGTATTCAGATTTCATCCTAATCCATCAAAATATTGGGGATCTTGTTTGGGTCACAGAATATCCCAAGGTAAAACTGGAAAGTGGGAATAGCAAGGATCGAAACTAAGTATCAGATGGAAACACTGGAAATTGACTAAATACAAACTGATAGATTCTAAAAAACTTCATTATACCAAAACTACAATATATGGCTATGATTTTTCCTCCTCCAACTATATTGGAAACTAAATTATATGGATTATGTTTTCAGCTATTATGGGGTAACAAATTAAACCCCATTAAACAATGTTATACTTACATATCAAAGGAGAAAGGAGGTCTGGGGATGCTGGACCTGATTGTATTTTTACAGGTTTTATTTATAACATGGACTGTAAAGTGCAGGTTATTAGATATTAATGATTTAAATCACAAATGGATAGAAAAAGTACTAGCTCCATACTTTAGAGTGTGGACTGTGATGCCACCTAAATTGGGTAACCATTTGTCAGTTCCAGTTTATTTTAAATCCACTGTGCAAAAATTATACAAATGGGGATTAACAAAACAACAAATTAAACAGAGTACTGTACCATCATTATATAAACTCATTATGTCTCTAACTTACCCACAAACACCTTGTTTTAAAAACTGTCTGGTCAATAATACTTCCAGAGTTCTAGCACAATTAAACAACTATAGACTTCTAGGGTTTATGTGGGAAACAATTTGGTTAGCAATGTATGGTAGGCTTAATGTGAGGGACAATGCCAAATGCAAGGTTGTTGAAGAAGGGAACTGTCCATATCTACATTGTCTTAGGGTAGCTGGTCCATTACACTGGGGTGTCAAACAGATGAGGCATACTGATGAGTCCTGGTAGGACGAAACACGTGTCTATGTCATCTGTTAGCACCCTTTGCAAACTGTGTGAGAGGCCTTTCAGCACCATGTAGTTCTGCTTAAAGTTGAACCAGCATAACATTCTGTGGTAATTTGCATATGCAGCCCATGATGCTTTGCATTGTGTGGGCATGTGTGATTTTGTATTTTCTTGAAACTTGGCTTCCCAGACAAATGCCCTTTGGGGTAACCCTTGCCTCAGTGTTTGCGCACAGAGGTTCTTTGTCTTTTAAATTGTTTATTTTTATTTTAATGGGTTCACCACAACATATCCAAGACACACTGTCTTAGGGTAGCTGGTCCATTCCACTGGGGTGTTAAACAGACGAGGCATACTGATGAGTCCTGGTAGGATGAAACATGTGTCTATGTCATCTGTTAGAATCCTTTGTAAACTGTGTGAGAGGTCTTTCGGCACCATGCAATTCTGCTTAAAGTTGAACCAGCATAACATTCTGTGGTGATTTGCATATGCAGCCCATGATGCTTTGCATTGTGTAGGCATCTGTGATTTTGTATTTTCATATCTACATTGTATTAATATAACTGAAACAATAGATCATGTTTTTGATTTTTCCTATGCTAAACCCATATAGGAATTTTTGTCAAGTAAGTGGAGTAAGAAATGGTTATTTAACACGACGTATGACATTTTAGTACTAGATAACCAGTCCTTTAGGAAGACGGTCTTATGATATTAATATTGTAAACTTGTTTAAATGTTGCCTTATGTTTTACTTATGGAAAGCAAGATGCCAATGGGTACTTCAACCAAAAAGGATGCCATATTATGTAATTGTACATTGATAGAACAACATATGAAGAAAGCATATCTCCAGGATGTTTTAATACACTCAACACTTCAAGTATAGAGATGGTGGAAAGGCTTTAACATATTTATAAAGTATAAATAAGAGATTAGGAAGGTCTTTTTCTTTGAAAAAATGTTATAAACAGGATATTGTTTCCAAATATTCTTTGTTGTAAAATCCAATTTCTGCATTATGATTTGTATGTTATTATTATACCATGTATTTTTCAATAACAACTCCCCTACTCTTTTTCAATAAATCCATGGGATCTTTAGCAGCCACCTGAACTACCACCAATCCAGGCAGATGGCACCTTGGTTTAACGTCTCATCTGAAAGACAGCACATCAGAAGTGCAGCACCCCCCTCGTGCTGCACTACAATGTCAGTATTGGGATATTAACTCAAGTGCCAGATGTGGGAACTAAACCCACAGCCCTCTGATCTCCTGGCCTCAGAGGTGAGTGTGCTACCTACTGAGCTACATATATATATATATATATATATATATATATATATATATATATATATATAATAAGCAAAAACTCTGTTTAATGCATCAGTTAGGGTTGTTCCACAGTGACAAAAAGCAAGGAAATTTGATGTTAGGGTTGAAACCCTCTTTGCATCCTCCAGCCCACACCTCAACTGGAATTGGGGTGCACATTGGGGTCATCAGCACTAACTGTCACCCCATCACATGTGGAAAGAAGCTGAAGAATAGGTGAATGAGGTGACAGTTAGGACCAATGACCCCAATGCGCACCCCAATTCCAGTTGGGGGGTGGGCTGGAGGGGTGCAAAGGGGGTTTCAACCCTAACATTGAATTTCCTCACTTTTATCACTGTGGAACAACTCTAACTAATGCATTAAATGGAGTTTTTGTTCCTCTAATTTCCCTTCTTTTTGAGAATGATAATGAGAAATAGTGAATATAAAGCAGTGGTGGGAGCACAGGGCCCATAGGGCCCCGCGGTCCCGCCACATTGATGTCTTGGCACATAGTAACACTGTGCCCTCAAATGCAAATCGTAATGCACATGGTGATGCAAAGCAAAACAGGCAGAGAAACAGTACTGTAGACAAAAATGTTAAAAACAATGCAAATGCAACCACAAATGAAGAGGCAAAGGGTAACGCACATGGTGGCATAAACATGAACGGTAAGTGAAATGGGTACAGAACTGCAAGCAGAAACGGTAATGGTAACAGTAATGTAAGTGCACAGGCTAGTTTTACCCAAAAGCTGTATAGAGAAAGACAGTGAGTACAAAGAATGTATGCAAAATAATGACTCTCGGAACACAAAAATGAGGACTTGGAATAGTAAATTGGTTATATCTCAGTAACCGTACGGCATAGAAAAAAAAATGAAAAAGTCATATGAATTTTCAGTTTTCTGGCTAGTTTTGTACTTACCTCCTGTTGGGGGGCTGAGGATTTTTTGACAAAAGTCTGTATCTGGCACCGTCTTCGTGATACGATCAAGAAAGGCGTCGCGAACGCAGTAATGTTATCCTATGGGGAAAAAAACAGAAGTTCGGACTGTCATAACTTTGCCTGTCTGTAATATTTTTTCACCAAACCACTGAAATGCACATCTGTGGGATGTTCGCTGTGTTTCCTGCAAATTTCAGCCCAAAAGACCAAACCGTTATTTTCCAGCAGGGTGCCAAATGATTGCTGCAATGCATCATATGCTGTAATGTAATCCTATGGGGAAAAGTGTCAACTTTGGAGTACCATAACTTTGCCACAGTGTAATATTTGTTCAAAGAGCACATCTGTGAGATGTCGTCTGTGTTCCTGCCAAATTTCAGCCCCAAACTCCAAACCGTTCTTTTGCAGCGGGGTGCCAAAGAATTACTGTTATTTTAGGCATAGTGTCGCACAGTAGTGTCGTGATTTGTGAGTTTCGCAAAATTTGCTACACTTTTATGAGTGCGACACTACTTTGCGAAAGTACTTTTTCCAGAAATCTGAAAAACATATTTCTGGGGTGTTTTACCCCAAAATAAAGACATGGCTAGCATCCTCAGGGCCCGACTAGGTGAATACAAAAGAACTTATGACTTATAATGGGAAATTTTTTTTGAATAACTTTTGAACCGTTTAATATTTTTTCATGAAATCTTTGAAAGGCACATCGGGGACCCCAACTGCATGTTCCCTGAAAATTTCGGGCCAGTCACGCAAACTTTGTGACCTGTAGGCGCGACCATAGAATTCCAGAAAAAGCGTAAATGCACGTGCAGATCACACTTAATAATTCCGCAGCCATGTATCCAACCAGTACAAGACTTGGCAAATTGCAAGGTGTAAGGGATTTGATTGTGTGTTCCAAGTTTCATGCAAATACATCAAATGGTTGCAAAGTTATTAAGGTGCAAACTTTTGGGTTTAACATGTAAATGACTCCTAAACCCTAAGTATAGTGACACTACCGTGCCACTATAATATATGTATATATTAGAGGCAAAAAGCTATGTTTAATGCATCAGTTAGGGTTGTTCCACATTGACAAAAGTGAGGAAATTCGATGTTAGGATTGAAACCCCCTTTGCACCCTCCAGCCCACCCCCCCAACTGGAATCGGGGTGTGCATTGGGGTCATCGGCCCTAACTGTCACCCCCATCACGCATGGAAAGAAGCTGAGGAATAGGAGAATGGGGTGACAGTTAGGACTGATAACCCCAATGCGCACCCTGCATTACAGTTGGGGGGGTGGGCTGGAGGGGTGCAAAGGGGGTTTCAACCCTCACATCGAATTTCCTCGCTTTTATCACACTGCTTTTGAGATACGGGTCCTGAAAGGTGGGGAAAATGCCGTAATGTAATTCAATCAGAAAAATCAGAAGTTCGGACTGTCATAACTTTGCCTAACTGTAATATCTTTTTCACCAAACCACTGAAAGGCACATCTGTGTGATGTTGGCTGTGTTCCATGCAAATTTCAGCCCAAAAGACCAAACTGTTATTTTGCAGCAAAGCGACAAATGATTGCTGCAATGCATCGTACGCTGTAATGTTATCCTATGGGAAAAAGCATTACCTTTGGAGTACTGTAACTTTGTCACTGTGTAATATTTTTTCAATAAAACACTGATAGGCACATCTGTGAGATGTTGACTGTGTTCTTGCCAAACTTCAGACCAAAACTCCAAACTGTTCTTTTGCAGCGGGGTGCCAAAGAATTGCTGTTATTTTAGGCATACTGTCGCTAAGTAGTGTCATGATTTGTGAAAGCTTTTGCAAAAATTTGCAACCCTTTTGTAAGTGCGACACTACTTTGCAAAAGTACTTTTTTCAGGAAAAAAAAAAAATAAAGACATGGCTAGCATCCTCAGGTCCCGACTAGGTGAATACAAAAAGAATTAGGTTGCTAGAGGGTCTCAATTTTTAATGCCAAGCATTTTTCTGATAATTAACTGAAAACAAAATGGCAGATTTGCAACAGTAAAAGGGCCATTTGTGACTGTAAAAAGTGCATTTGTGACACTGTCTAACTTTTTGTTCATTTTTTCCATTGACTTATAATGGGAAATTGTTTTTTGAATTACTTTTGAACTGTTTAACATTTTTTCATGAAATCTTCAAAAGGCACATCCGGGACACTGGCCACACGTTCTCTGAAGATTTGGGGCCGGTTACGCAAACCGTGCAACCTGTAGGCGTGACCGTAGAATTCCAGAAAAAGCGTAAACGCATGCACAGATCATGCTTAATAACTCCGCGTCCATGTATCTGACTGGTACGAAACTTGGCTTATCCCAAGGTGAGTGGGTCTTGATTGTGTATTCCAAATTTCAGGCAAATCCATTAAACAGTTGCAAAGTTATTAAGGTGCAAAATGTTGGGTTTAACCCTAACTATAGTGGCACCACCCTGCCACTGTAATATATAGATAGATATATATCAGTAGCTCAGTATCATATCATTTATAGATAAAGCTAGAGATATAGCTATAGATACAGATTTAGATATAGATATATATTTTGTATTTTGTAGGTGGGGGGTTGACATGCATAGACATGTACTCATTGTATTATTTTGTATCACAGGTAACAGATACTGTTGGTGTGCACATTCCAGTGCTTGATGAGAACTTTTTGCATTGAAATTGGAAATGGATAACTCTCATACCAATAAAGGTAAGTATTGTTTTTTTTGGGGGGGGGCATATTTGCAGGTAGGTCTCATTAATGGTTTCTTATTTGGTTATTTCTTCACAGATTTCATCTGCATCCTTATTGAGTCTGGTTGGTAATGATGGTCATGATCATCAATTGAAATGACTTCTGACACTGAGGGTGGGTGCTGGTAGTGAAAGCTACAGCACATGATGACATTCCCTGTGACATCTTCCTGCAACTGGTGGCGGTGGCAGTGGCTAACATCAGTCTTTGTGGTGGTGGTCTGGGGGGACACACAATGTCATTCTCTGTGGTGGCAGTGGCTAACGTTGGTCCTGGTGGATGTGGTCCAGGAGGGCACACAAAGTCATTCTCTGTGGTGGCTAACATCGGTCCTGGTGGTGGTGGTCCAGGGTGGTACACAAAGTCATTCTCTGTGGTGGCAGTGGCTAACAATGGTCCTGGTGGTGATGGTCTGAGGGGGCACACAAAGTCATGAAAAAGAAAACATGTATCATACAGCAAATGCCACTGCCTTTTAACAACTTCAGTTAAAACCTGTCAACATTAACCACATCATCATCCTCATAAAGAAAGCTGTCCTCACAATCATCTATGTATGGAGTCTGACCACTGGGAAATTCTTTCTACATTGTGTCATCATCTACGTCAGTGGTAGGCCATTTCATGCTGCCACTGCCAGTGCCAGCAGGATGGTCCATTTCTACATCACCAAAATCCCCATGACTTGGCCAGGGTAAGAATACCAAGGTTGCAGTCTGTGCTGGTATGTGCCTCTCATTCATTTTTATGAATGTTAGCAAACTAACATTTGCAGGAGGGAGGTTTGTCTGATGATCCAGTTCTGATGCAGTTCTGGAGACCCCATCTCTGCAAAGACATAGACAGAGTGGAGGCTGTCCAGAGGAGGGCAACCAAAACCAAAATGGTGCAGGGTCTGCACCAGAAGACATACAGAGAAAGACTAAAGGAGCTTAACATGTATACTCTTGCGGAAAGAAGGGAGAGAGGGGACATGATAGAAACTTTCAAGTACCTCAAGGGAATTAACAAAGTCCAAGAGGGTAGCATCTTCCAGAAAAAGAGATGTTCAAGAACAAGGGGGCACAATTTGAAGATAGAGGGGGGACAGCTCAGGGGTAATGTGAGGAAGTATTTTTTCACTGAGAGGGTTGTGGATGCATGGAGCAGCCTCCCTGAGGAGGTTGTGGAGTCAAGAACAGTGTGGGACTTCAAGAATGCATGGGACAGGCATAAGGCAGTCCTAGGGGCAGCTAAGAGGAAGTAAGCTGTTGGTTAACTAGGATCTGCAGCTTATCTGTTAGGTAGAAAAATGGGCAGACTAGGTGGGCCAAGCGGTCCTTATCTGCCCTTAAATTCTATGTTTCTATGTTTCTATCCCTAACTATTGCATCTCCTGAGCTGAATACCCCCCTTGACACTTACACTGGAGGGTAGGCATGTGAGGTACTTCAGTGCCACTGCAGCCAGCTCTGGTCATTCACTGATCTTTCTGCTCCAGTACAAAACAGGATAATCAGTTGTTGACAGATGCCTGTTTTCAGACAAATTTGACTCAACCTTTCTCTGCACCGCACTAAGTCCACTGGTTGATGCATCATCCTGTTCTCCAGAATCATTTAATTCACAAATATCCACTTGGGACAAAGCCTCCCAAATTGGGCTGAAGCCAAGCTCTTTGGATGACAGACCACCTGGAACTACAGTCCTCTTCCCCTTACAGGATATGCTTGATACTTCTCAGGTGCACCTTAAGCCTGATTATGCTGTTGAGGTTTGCTGACCTTGGCACTTGACTTCTGTGCCCCTTGAACCAAGCGCACCAGTTGCCCACTGACATTGTTTACCCGTTCAGGGTCTCCCTCCAGTACTGAGGCAATTCCACATTTGTATCGTGGGTCCAGCATTGTTGCTATGGCAAAGTTGTCACTACGCTGAATGTTAAAAATGTGACAATTCTGGTTGAATACCGTCAGCATGTGTTTCGGCAACATACTGCTAGCACTGTCTCCAGCAACACCAAGGCCATGCTGTACATTCACCAATGTCTGCCTCAGCACCCACAGCTGTGGAATTAATTGGCTAGTGGAGGCAGACTTGCCACTCACTGCCTATGTGGCATGTTCAAAAGGCAGCAAAATTGTTATTACAGAGTCCATGAGGTGCCACTGTTCAGTCATCATAGACATGGAGGCCCCGGAACTGTCACGGCTAGTGTGCATCGCAAGATATTCTGAGATGGCTTTGTATTGTTTATACAACCTCTGCCATGTAATGAGTGGAGTTACATTGGGTGACAACTTCCAGCTTCAAGCGGTGCTGAGGAAGGTTGTTTCAGACCTGCAACTGCTGAAGTTGGTCATGGGCCTTTGCAGATCGTGAAAAGTGAGAACAGATACAGCTAACTGTCAGCTTTTTCTTTACATCAGGGTGCTACAGAAACTCCTGCACCACAAGATTTAAACAACGGGCCATGCATGGAACAGGAAAAAGCAACCGTTAGTGATGCATTTCACCACATTTGATCCATTGTCACTTGCTATGAACCCAGATCTTGGGGACAGGGGATTCAGCCACTTGCCAGTTTCAGTCAGTACCAAGTCCAACATGTTTTCACCAGTGTGGGAACAAGTCACATTGTGCATAGCAGTCATTGCAGGCTGTTGATTTCCTGTAAGATTGCTACCACGACACTCCATCTTACTGCACTGATTATTCACACTACCAACATCACAAACAACCCCCATCACCTACGCAAAGTGTGCAGTTATACACAGATATGAACTCCCTGCTGTTTTGCCACTTGTTCACATATCTATACTTAAATGGAATGAATCGAGAGGAGGAATGTTGAAGGGCATGTCTTACTAAGTCAGACACAGTATGGTACAACTCAGGAACAGCACTGGTCAAAAAGTATGTCTTGGATGAGACTTCCCATTTTAGATGGCCACTTTCAGCAAACTGCCAGAACCTAGAATTCTCCACAAAGGAGAAGGGCAAGAGGTCAATTGCCAGCATTTCAGCTACAGCAGCATTAAGTTCACGTGACGCTGTACGATTGGGTGGGTACTTCAGCTTATGTGCAAAAACAATCTGTAACATGGGCTGACATAAACGTTTTACATGGAGTGTGATGACAAATAGTTCTGCTCTGCAAATGGCAGAGGGTGGAGTGTGGATGTCTGATGAAGAGGATTGCACAGGTGATGATTACAAACCCACAAATGCAGTTATTTTTCCACATTTACCAACCAGGGTTGATGTACCACTTGAGGTAGACATACTGCATTCAACAGCACTGGACAACATTTCAAAATCATTATGCTCCTGCACCTCATCATGCCTGTAGTAATCCTCCGCTCTTATTTCCTTACTACTGCACACATTTAATTTCCTACTGGATTTAACAGTCATGGAAGGGGATAACATGCTTGTTATGGTTGATGACAAGGGTGAATGCCCCACTGTGGTATTAGCTGCCATCTTGTGCTGGGTCCACATTGCCATGTGCCTATTCTTAAGATGTGTATGCTGTCCTCCTTTGCCCAGATGGCTCCCCCTTTTACCTCAACTTACATGCACATGGCAAACCTGTCAGATTGCTATTGACTCATTATTTGCATCTTGCACAAAAAGATCCCAAACAAGGGATTGTGATGCCCTACATTTAACATGTCCATGATAAAAGACAAAAAACCTTTGTGCGTAAACTGAGGCAATGGTTACCCCAAAGGGCATTGGCCAGGAAGCCAAGTTTCAAAGAAATGCAAAATCACACATGCCCCAATAATGCAAAGCATCATGGACTGCATATGCAAATCACTACCGAATATTATGCTGGTTCAACTTTAAGCAAAAATGCATGGTGCCGAAAGGCCTCTCACACAGTTTGCAAAGGGTGCCAACAGAAGACATAGGCACGTGTTTCGTCATACCATGTCCATGATGCTGCTTATTGGACTCAGTTCTTTTAAGCCATGAAGTGGGGGAGTGCTACCTTATTTTTCTGGCAGAACACACTTGGACTGCAACTGACCACCACGACTATCTATCATTAGTACTGGGTCAGCATCACCATCAACTGAAACTGGTAAATCACAAGTTTTTACAGGGATGATTAATGCAAACAGACCCAGACACAGTCATCTTGAATTTCTTTTTCCCTGGTTCCCAACTGGGGTCAATTACATCATTATCATATTTATCAACATCACCCACATCCACATCTTCTTCGTGGATGCTAGCATGTGGACTGCATGTTGCAACCACAGCAACATCATCATCAGATTCATCATCATCATCATCAACACCACCATCACCTGATATTTTTTCACCACACTGTGAACCACTGCATGGAAAATGCGTGACCTGAACCATGGTGGAAGAAATATCACATTGTATGCTATCGCTGACATGATGATGAGAATCCTCATGTTCAGTTACTGAGATGTTACTGGGAAGTATGACATCATCTACACTGCCACTCACTCGCACTGCTTCACACTCCACTACATTTTTGGACATGGTACACAGGTCAGAAGTGGAACTTGAGGCAGCAATACTCATACCACCACCACCAGCAACTGCACTAACACCACTGACTGGGACAACATCATCTCCTCCAACTATGAGTGAAGCTATTGATTGGGCTGTAAAAAACATTGCAGGAGAAATATCTTTCCTCACATTAGCAATGCACTTCTGCGTCTGCATACTACCACACCCACAAACAATCTTACCACTGGCAGCAGTGCCATGGCGAGAAGCAGCTTTGCTTGCACATCTCTTTGCAGACATTTTGGGGGATCAACAACAATATTCTAAACAAATTTTGATTTTGGAACATTCACTCTGGGTGAGGGGACACTGGATGTGAAGCCAAAAAACAACTGTGGCTTCAGCAACAGATAGAGATGCAAATTCACCCAGGGGAAGAATACACAATGGGGGGTGAGTTAATAACAAAAACAACAATCGAAATAGACCTAGTAGTAATTATAACAGATGACCTAAAGGTGGGCAAGCAATGTGAGAAGGCAGTAAGGAGGGCTGGGGGGATACTGGGATGTATAGGGAGAGGCTTCAACAGTAGAAAACAGGAAGTTGTTATCCCTCTCTACAGACAGTTAGTGAGACCCCATCTGGATACTGCATGCAATTCTGGAGACACCATCTCTGCAAAGACATAGACAGAGTGGAGGCTGTTCAGAGGACAGCAAACAAAATGTTGCAAGGTCTGCACCAGAAGACATATGAGGAGCAACTGAAGAACTTAATATGTATACCCTTGAGGAAAGGAGGGAGGGGGGGAACATGATAGAAACTTTCAAGTATCTCAAGAGAATTAACAAGGTACAAGAGGGTAGTATATTTCAGAAGAAGAGATGTGCAAGAACAAGTGGGCACAATTTGAAGATAGAGGAGGGATGGCTCAGAGGTAATGTTAGAAAGTATTTTTTCACAGAGAGAGTTGTGGATGCATGGAACAGCCTTCCTGAAGAGGTTGAGGAGTCAGGAACAGTGGGAGAATTCAAGAATGCATGGGACAGGCATAAGACAATTCTAGTGAGGGGTAGGAGGAAGTAAACTGTTGATTAACTAGAATCTGCAGCTTATCCATCAGGTAGGGAAATGGGAAGACTGGGTGGGCCAAACGGTCCTTATCTGCCATCAAAATCTGTTTCTATGTTTCACAAGTGAAAACAACACCTTAACTAACCAGTGGTGCTGAAGTCACAAACAATCCAATCTGGAAAACAATTCCTTTGCCTGTGGGGGGGGGGCACTGACTGCAGATTTTTACGGCTCTGCAATCAGCAAAACAAAGAAAACATACCACAATGGCTGTACAAAATTGTGCAGCTGCAGTGGATGGCAGGCTCACGCTGATGCGCCTGCAATTACACATTGGCACAATAAAAGGTGTATTATTTGATGTCATGCAGCACTGCGGTGCACACACACACACACAATTTATCTATAAGCAATGCACAGCAAATTGAAAAATTCAGTAATATGCTACGTGCTGCACCAAATCCACACAACACACAATCAGCAAGAAAATGTCAACAGTTACTGACAATATTACTGTGTGTACATTAATAGTTATAAAAAAAAATAACCAAAAAAACAAAGAACTCCCTATTTCTCCAACTTAATTCTACCTACACCACAGATATGCCTCTCCCCCAAAGCACACTTTCACTATCTTATACCACACACACTCAGTGTTGTACATTAACATTCAAAATCCACACACAAACAAAAACACTCAATGATATGAGCACAGGAATTTCCTACAATTGATGAACTAAAGTTTGGGCAAAAAAAATTACTGAAAAAGGCTTTTTTAACAGCTTTTAGAAGGTTTGAATCACAGACAGCTGTCAGAGCACACTGTCTCAAACAGCTTCCTACACACATACTACCCCAAATTGAGGCTATGCAGATCAATATAGAGCCCATGTGACCTGAAATCCCATTGAATCACAGCAAAATTTGCCTTCGGGAGCTTAAAAACAAGGTGAAGTGAAGCGAAATGGATTGCTTTCAATGCACTTCATCTTTAAAATTGGTGGAGTAGTGGTCAGGGAAGGCGGAGTAACGTGAAGTCATTGTTTTCAATGGACTTAGCGTTACCCATCATAATGCGAATTACTCCACTTTGCGTTGCGGAGTAATCAGCGAATTCTCCTTGGCTCCGCAAATCACTTCGCAGAGTGAACTGAGGTCACTTCGCCTACCACTATCTGGAATGCAGAGCACATCTGTACATTACCTTCTCCATTGAAGCACAGGAGCAGCTCGCCATCAAACAGGGCTTCTATAACATTGCTGGCTTCCCACTTGTGGGTGTAATTACTGCATCCATCTTGTCATATGGGCACCGGTGGCTGAACCTGAAGCCTACATAAACAGTAAGGGGTATTACTCAATGAATACACAGGTCATGTGTGACAGCCAGTGCCACATCCTGGATGTTATGGTACAGTATCCTGGGTCATGCCATGAGTCATACATCTTCAGAAATAGTGGCCTGTGCCAGGCTTTTGAGAACTGAACACTAAAGGATGAATGGCTCATAGGCAGGTCACTAACATGGACACATATGATCCTGCGTGACTGCAATGGTGGGAGCATACCCAAAACATGAGCATGCCATGCCATTTGGGGGTCCACAGAAGGGACATGCAGTTGCAGGGAGCACCCCCACAGGGTGCATGTCCCAGTAACACTGCCAGAAGAGAAGCAACAATATGCCACAGAAGATGACAGTGGTGTGGCAGCCAGGTACATGGTACAGCATAATGCCAGCATGCACGCAGTGGTGGAGCCATGTGGAATCGTGCCCAGGTATGGGACTAGACAGGTGGAACATCTAATCAGATCTGTGACATGCTGGGGCCATGCAGCCAGCAGGGTAGAAGTACTGTATAATGTCAGATGTAGGATGTGCAAACAACAATAACAAAATGTGTTCCACCCCACAGATGACAGTGGATGCTCCCAACAACCCTTGCTCCTGGCACCAGTGACAGGGCCCCAGGAGCAGTACAATGACGCACATACAGTAGCATGCTGCATGATTGAGATAACCTTTGGGTTGCTCAAGATGAGCAAGGCCACTGATTTACGGTGATTAAAACAATTCAATTCCATTTTCAAGACTTAAGATTCCGAAATTTCACCGGTGATTGTTACTCTAATTTCCAGATTTTACCGGGATTCTTTTATCGTTTTTTAGTATGTGCATAAATAGTCAGAATTAAAGAAGGCTTAATAGGCAGAACATTAAATGAAGCAAACTGAAAATAGTACAGGAAGGAATTAAAAGAAAAACACACTTTTTTATAGATTTTCTGATCTGATAGAAAATGCTAGATTCCATGAAATCTTCATTTTTACCGGTTTTCAGGCAGCCCTAATTCCAGAATTTTACCAGACTTTCTGGTAAAAACCAAAAAATAGTGGCCTTGAAGAGGAGGTTTTGTCGTCTTGACAGGTCTGGAAGGGCATTGCAGCACACTTCTAAGGTGGCATGCAAGATCTTCATAAATGCTACATTCTCCACAGTATTGCCCTAGCGCATCTAATGCCTGAGGTGGAGCTGGTATCAGAGGGGGATGGTGCTGTTGGTGAGGAGGAACATCAAGATGCCAGGGATATGACCAGATGTGCATGTATACAACACACATTGGCAGGACATTGTATCTGGGGAAACCTCATATTCTCACATTTCAGGCAACCACATGCCAATGACAGCATATGGCACACCCCATGTGGAATTTAGCACCCCACAGACACTGTAATAGCCCCACAGTGGACTCTAGGACATGTACCACATTACATCTCCACAAATGCTACCACATGCACATGGATGCATGCTACTTACACCAGCAGCAAAGCAGTAGTATTTTGCTGGCCATAGTACTGTACCACCATGTAGATGAAGATGCAGCAAACAACCTCAGCAGAGTTCAGATATCATCATATGGCATGGCAGAGGTATCAAAGTAAAACATGGACCCGGACCTGGCTGCAGTGATGCAGAGGTGCTGCCATCTAGGGCAGAACACAGGGAATGGCAGCACTGTAGAACTGAAGGTGCCTGTCAGCTGTTTGCAGTCCTAGGTGTCAGAGGCTCACCAGCATGTGAATGGTGGACACCATATTGTCACACAGTGGTAAAGTCAGACATATGTAGGATAGATGGCATGCAGGGCACAATGCCACCAAAGTGCCATAATAGGTACAGCATGAACACACTGCAGTGAAACAGTCCCTGACAGCACATGCTGCATAACACATATGGATGTCTGCCATGTTGGGTAGTGATGTTGGATAAGGTGCCAACAACACCATGGATGTGGTGGCATATGGACATGTACAGTGTAGGGGACTGAGAACATCTGTAGGTGTCCAAACCAAGTTACTATGGGGCAGCCTAAGGTGGCATAACAGAAGGGTACCCATGAAACTTAGCACAGTGGTACACATGCCCCACTGACCTGTACCATAGCTGGGTTGTGCATGGCGGCAGCACAGTACATGTGGGACATACCACTGGGGATGGGCACAGAGACTTGTGTGCTCAGTGTGACTGGAGCCTGAGTGTGATGGTAGAGGGCTCCATACCATGTATATAGGTATGCAGTGGTCTGTGGTACATTGCAGGGCTACTGCAATGCACACAATGTTACCACGGTGTACACATGATGCATGACACGGGCCCAATGCCCACTCATAAGGCAAACAAAATGGCATGCCACAATATGATGCAATGTGTGTGACACAGGTAGCATCAACTACTGAAAATGCCACATGGTGCATCAGCACTGCTGACATTGTGTAGTGTGCATCCTGCACAATCTGGGTACCTCCGGTGTTCAACAGCGGAGTGGTGCCACATGCCTATATCAAGGGAGACACATGTGTGCAGGTGTCAAGCAAGCAGTTTGGTGTCCCATTCAGACTGTGTTTAGAGCATTTGTAAAGAAACATGATAGGTTGGACTTGTTCACCAAACTTCTCCAATGAGGAGACCATCTTTTTCATCAACCAGGAGAAGCAGTGGGCAAGGATATTGCTGCCATATGGCAGTCGCAGGACCACACACACCCAGAGTGAGAGGGTGTGGACCTCCATCTGTGCCAAACTCATAAAGGTCTCAAGTGTGAAAAGAACAGTTAAACAGGTGAAGCACAGTTGAAACAACCTATCATGAAGGGAATCAGCACTCTTGGATCGTCTGAGGGCCAAGGCAAGAGACTCAGATGTCCACATGCATGGTGAAAGCACCAGACAGATAGATAGGGTTACACTGCAGCACAGTCCAGTGGTCCTTGAAGGTCACTGCAGTGTAATAATCCTGACATGTATATCTACTGTCATGTCTCAATAGGGACCGATGCATCCACAGCCACAGATGACTTTCCAGCAGCTTTGGGCGTGCGTGCAGACAGGGGACGAGAGTCCAGGACCCAGTCACTCACATAGGACATATTGCCATCTGGCACACAAGCAGTTTAATGGATTATAGACAATCGGAGACCACACACAAGCAAGGGCCCTGAAGAGCCTGTGTATGTAGTAACTATTACATGCTACAGTGCCGTGGCAGGAGGGGATGTAGTGTACTGTAATTATTACTACATGTGAGGGTGTGAGAATGCATGATGATGGTGGAGCTGCACAATATGTGGAGGTGCACAAAACCTGCAGATGGGCGAGTTTTATTCTTTCTGGGTATGGCTGGTAGCGGCCATGTCAGTGTGAGTGTACCAGGGGTGCACATGCACACATGCCTACGTCACCACCCTCTGGCTGCATATCTGTGGCCTGCACATGCTGTCCCCATACCCGCTGTATGTTCATATGCACCAAGTTGTGTAGAGCACACACACATCCATGGTGCAGTATCCCAATGTTCCTGTTGCAGGGTGGACCAATGTCTGTGAACTCCATTACCATTGCACTCCGTGGGCACCCACAATGCATGCCCTGTTGCACATCTACATGGCGATATGGCACGGCACATGCACACATAAACCATGGGTGATGCAACAGCTATATCACATTACCATGCCACACAGGACCCAATGGCACAGGTGCACCCAGAGTCCAGCCTTGCACACTGTGATGGGCAATTTTGTGCAATCTGCTCCACATTGCAACACCACATATGCCACATGATAGACTACACATCACCTAGCACTGCACTGTATCTGCCATGTTACTGACTGAACTGTTCATTGCAGATATGTTCACCTATGGTGCCATTCATCCACACTGTCTAGGGTAACAGCCATGTGCTGCACAGTGCTATGTCACATGGTCAGCACACATAGAGCACCATGATGCACAGGCTGGAGCCATCAA
Organism: Neoceratodus forsteri; assembly: GCA_016271365.2. NCBI lineage: Eukaryota > Metazoa > Chordata > Ceratodontiformes > Ceratodontidae > Neoceratodus > Neoceratodus forsteri. The sequence goes on from CM057451.1 coordinate 1,129,285,000, forward strand.
GACACACTGTAACCTGTGAATCACCATGTCTTGGTACACCATGCACAGTGTCGCACATGAATGGCAGACATTGGTGGTAATAATGTTGGAAACATGTATCCCAGACGCAGCACCATTGGCCATGCAGCTCACCATGGGGGTGTCACTTTGGCATTGTGTGTGTTCTGCTATGCACCCCAGGACACAATACTGATAACCTATCATGGCATTGTGAATAGGTGTCCCAACCATGTCCCACTGGCATGTTCATTTCGTGTATCATATGATTGGTCATGTGTGCTGCTATATGTGAGATGACTGTTAGGTGGTCATTCATGCATGGGCCACCATGCTATGCATGGACAAATCTTGCTGTCTTTTGTGTTTCAGGTGCTGGAAGGACAGCACAAGAGCCATAAACTCACCTGTGATGCCTGTTGGCAGGCCCTGGAGAGGGCCATTCATTGCCTGAAGTGAAAGACCCACAGCCATGCTCAGGAGCATCAGGCACCTAAGATGGTGGCACCAGCTGGGGTGCAGCTGGACAAGCATAAGATGAAGGATGGACAGGCAGCGGACACCCATGTAACAGATGATGCAGATGCCAATGATGCTGCACAAATGGTCATTGAGGAGCCTGTGCAGAATGTGCCAGAGAATGATAACGGCCGAGGGGAACATCGGCTGGAGGGTGTGTCAGCTGTGGAACTCAGCCCTGCTTCAAGTGGGGGAGGGGTGCTGGATACCCCACAAACCAGGCGATACAGGCATTTCAAGGGGCCTGTGAACACACATCTGGCCAGTGTGGATTACACTGATATCCCGCATGCTGACATATCTGCACTGCTGTTCTATCTGGACAGCTATACTGGAAAGTAAGGCATTGGTTTATCCCCACATGTGGTTGGAATATGCTTGTTATGTGACATTTTCATACCTGTAATCATTGTACAAGTACTCACCTAACTTGATCTTGTTCTTGAGCATGTTATGCTTATTGTTAGTTGTAGGTAATGGTGATACACTTCTCCTTGTTCCATCCCCACCCCACCCCCCGTTGTTGTTGTGTGAGTCTGTGCCTTGTTACAACCACCCACCACTTTGCTATTTTATATGATCATTAGTCGGGAATACCGGTCTTCTACTATTGTTTTTATGATCAATAGTTATAGACCCTCTGTGCACCATTGTTGCTGATGTTTTGTGTACATATGCCAGCAAAGTTTATTACATAACATATCCTTTGTCTGAGTATCTGTCACACATCCTTCAATAATTGTTTGGGAACCTTTTGTAGACACTATGCTTTATGCACACAATGGCCCCTATCCATGTCAGGGCAGAGTAGCTACACACTGTGCATCTGGGGCATGTAGCCACTGCATACCTATTACACCTCCAAGCAGGATGTACCATGGTGGGTACGCAGCACAGATGTGACTGGTCCCCTAACAGCATGATAAGCAACGTGTTGGGGGTGGGCGAGGGGCAGGGCCAGCACTACATGTCATGCATTGAGGCATGTAGTACTGGCTGGGTTTGCATAGAGTGGTGCAGAGTATGCCAGGGAAAACCCTGCCATAACCTCCCTACATGCCCCACACACACATCAAGTCACTGCCTGGGTAGGGTGGATAGCTCCCTACCCACAGGGACTACAGCTATCAGACCTATCCATGGCCGCCAATGCCATCGGGAACAGCGGACAGCACATCAGGGTCCCTACCATGCACCCCCCACCCAACACACACCCACACATGGGCACTGAAAGTTGCTGCCCACATCACCCCCTCATGGCACTACCAGCCCACCATTGCCACTTGCCCCTCTGGGCATGTGACTGTGCTCTGTCTCCCTCCCCAGCTCCCCACCATGGCATAGCTCTATGCCACATCGCAGGATGGCCAGTGGCATAGCCCACCACTCGTCTCCCCTGCTGCTGGCCATCAGACATCCACAGGGCACTCTGCCAATGGGTGCCCCACTACACAAGGGATCCACTGTTGGACCCCTGCCTGGCATCCAATTGGATGCCCAGATGGGTCTGCACCTCCACCTGCCATCACCCTGCATGGACCTGCACACCGGGGGGGGGGCCGGGCTGAAGACAGGTGGCCGCTGGTGGTGAATGCCACCAGTGTGCACCTGTCTGCAAGTATGTAGCTTTGCGAGTGGGATGCACTCCTCAGGTGCACATTCCACCCCTACATGCCTAGCCGGCAATGCGCTGTCTTGTTTGATAGTGTGTACCACTGCATGCCCAAGTGTTGTGGTGTGTGCTACAGAACCATGTATACCATGCTGTGCAAGGCTAGACTGGTTCCAGTGCTTGCCACCAACATAGGGGACCTATTGGTAGTCACTGTCACAGCCCCTCCCTCATATCAATAGCCTATGTTTGCTACCTGACAGAAGGATTCTCTTAGTTCCACAGTGGCATGCCACTGTGGGCAAGCCAAACCACCAAATGCCAAAGTACCTGTAGAATACCACAGTTTGGTCTTGATGTTGTGGTGCATGATTTGGTTTGTCACTGTTGGTGTGTCTTCACAATGGGGAGCTAGCAATTCTTGGTGTACTATCCAGCATGGTTGCATGTGCAGGTTCACCTGGACTATGTTCAGACTGCTGGGGATGTTCTACATGGGGATTCTGTGGGGCTGTTCTGGTATGATGGGGGCAGGAATGTGTCAGTTGCCCCTGAATTATAGGGGGTTTCTGGACTCTGTCTAGGTGGCAGAAGGGTTGGCAATATGTGGGCTGCTCATCCTGGTTGTCTGGCACTTGTGCCTTGCCCCTGCTGCCTGCTGTTTCCCATTAGTGGTACCCTGTGACTCCAGCCATGTTACAGTCTTGCTGTCGATCCCCGCAGATGGACATGGGGCCTGTGACTTTGGCCTCTGTGACTGTTGAGGTGCTACCAGGAGCCTTGGTCATGTTTGTCAGCAGCTGTCCCTTCACTGCCAACATTCTCATTGGACCTTCTGGTCCATTTCTGTTGTGGTGTTGCCAGTGTCAAGGGTTGTGCTGTTGGTACTGTTTCCATCGGAACTGGACCCACTGTGTCCTTGCCTATCCCCATGGTGACAGTCCATTTGCAGCCACTGCATCTGCATTGTGCATTGCCTCTTGTGCTGGTACTGGCTGTGTGACAGGCACCGTGTTGCCTGTGGCATAGCATTAATGGGTACCACTGTTGCCTGTGCTGTTGCACTCACATGATACTGTGTATCCTGTCCATCCTGAACTGGTTGCATGGTTCCCCTGCTGGTAGTGGTTTGTGGTGCTCCACTTGCTGGACTGTACAGGCCTTCATCAGTGCCTGTGCCAGGCAGGGTGTGGAGTGTTTGGTGTTGTGCACCCATGTCCTCATTGACCTAGTCCATGGTATGCTGTAGCTCCCTCTCTGCACAGTGTATGTCTTTTTGTGAGACACCACCAGCAGATCAGATGCATGGTCCATCTTTCTTTATGTCCACTCATGGCTGTTGTTCCCCATATGGTCTGGGGACTCTGTCACAGGCATTGCCCCCCCATTGGGTCCCACATCAGCTGGCTTTTCCTGTCCCACACATGGCTACTCCCACTGATCATGGCCAACCTGTGTGTGTCCTGTAGCAGGGTGGCAGTCCCCATGGTGCCTATATGCATCAGTACTGTACACATGTGGCTCATTTTATGGAGAAAGAAACTCAAAAGATTCTGAGGTTCTAAAAGGTTCTGATAAGCAAAAATAGGTTTGGATCCTTCCTGAACCTCTTATGACCTTTTTATGTTGGCGTGCTTGCGCAGCCAGCATCTTGCAGTAGTGGAGATTTGGAGGTGCGGTCACTGTTGGGCAAATGCAAGGCATGCACCAGTAGGTGTGTCCCTCATTCCCCAATCAGCCTGCATGCCAGCGCTACACCACCCAGGTGAGCACATCTAAGGAAAGGTCTGCTGCAATGCGAGCAAAACTCATCACACGCAGCAGACCTTCCTACATGTTTTGCCAAACAGTAACATGGCGGCACAGTGACCACTAAACTGCTGACTTTGGGGGTGCCCAATCCCCTGGTCAGCTTACCCTGCCCCTCATGAATGTGCTGATGGGGGAACCCACTCCCCATCGGCATAATGTGTCCCATCCCCCTCTTTTGCTTGCCGAGGGGTGCCCAATCCACCTCGGCTCATGGCCCCCGCTGTCGTTGTTTGCCGACGGGGGTGCCCAATCCCCATTGGCATGATGTCCCCCCTTCTTCTGTACTGAGGGGGTGCACAATCCCCCTCAGCTAGTGTCCCTATGTGCTGACAGTGGTGCCCCGTCCCCAGTCGGCTACTGTATCCCCCAAAAAACAGCTGTAAAAGAAGAACCATCCACAATTGTTTTAGTCTCCCTAGTCCTACCCCAACCTGCACTGACCCACTGCGACTCTGCCTCTCCCACCCCCACCCAATACTTACCTTCGAGTCTGGCTCAATGATCTTCAGTGGACCAGGAACACGTCTGTACTCTTCAAAGCTGACCATGAACTGAAGAAATGCCAGTAAGCTGTATAATGGCACAAATAGGGTTTTTTCAACTTTGCTCCATATCTTGGGCATTTTTTGGAATTTTTGCACCAAATTTTCAGCATGGGGTTTTTGGGACCCCTCCTCATGACTTCTATCACTGTTATGACATTAATTGGTCCCAATTAATGCAAGAACTGTGGCACTCTTCATGAGGTGGGCTCTCAAAAAGCCTATGTTGCAAATTTGGTGGAAAAAAAACCCAAAAATGGCTGTTTTACGAGTGTGCATTTCTCAGTTGCTACACATGCTCATAACGTCACAAATTTGTAATATTTTCATGCCAGATTTTCAACATTGTCATTTTTCTACACCTCCTTGTGAAGAGTACAGCTGTCATTTTTCACATCCTGGCCGAAATGTGTTTCCGCACTTCTGGTGCACAATAGCACGGTAGCTTTGGGAAATCACTGTTCAGGGCAGATTATGAAAATGACAGTGACACTGTTAATGAGCAGAGGTCCTAAAATGTCTATGTTGAAAATTTGGTGACAATACTCCCTAAAATGACTTTGTTACGAGCATGCATTGCGCAGTTGCTACGCAGGCTAGTAACTTCCAGAATTCGCAATATTTTCATGCCAGATTTTCAACATTGTCATTTTTCTATACCTCCTTGGAACAGTATAGTGGTCATTTTTCACATCCTGGACAAAATGTGTTTCCTCACTTCGTCGCACAGTTGCGTGGTCGCTCTGGGAAATCAGTGTTCGGGGTAGATTACGAAAATGACAGTGACACTGTTCATGAGCAGAGGTCCTACAATGCCTATGTTGAAAATTTGGTGTTGTACTTCATAAAATGACTGTGTTACGAGAGTGCATTGCACAATTTGCTTGCACGCTCATAACGTAGTGCATTTGTAATGTTTTCACTCTGGATTTTCACCATTGCCATTTTCCACTCCTCTTGATGAACAGTACAGCTGTCATTTCACATATCCTGCCTGAAATGTGTTTTCACACGTCCGGTGCATAATAGCGCGGTCGCAGTGTGAAATTACTTTTTGGGACAGTTTTAGGGAATGAAAGTGACAATGTATATGAGCAGAGGTGCTAAAATGCCTGTGTTGAAAATTTGGTGCCAAAATTCCATAAAATGACTGTGTTACAAGCGTGCATTGTGCATTTCCCATGCACCCTTGTAACTTCGCAAATTTGCAATATTTCCATGCCACATTTTCGACACTGCCATTTTTTTACACCTCCTTATGAACAGTACAGCTGTCATTTTTCACACCCTGCCCAAAATGTGTTTCCACACTGCACTACCAATGCCAATGCCAGCACAACAACATTCAGCATGGACAAATGCTTGTTTGTTTTATGGAAAATCTATGTTAAAAAATTAATTTTAAACTGCTTTTAATCAACATATCTGTAGAAAAAAAACCATTAAACCACTGTTTAGTAGTGGAGAATGCTCTCTAATCAATCTTCTTTTTCTGACATTTGAGAACGTAATGCTAATACTGTGTATAAATTATTAACAGTAGTGATTTCTATTTCTCAACAGGTATTGGCAGCTACCAAATGTGCTTTAGACAGTTAAGTGATGAAGAAGAAGCCAGGAACACAAAAACAGCACCAGGCTAGTCAGAGAGAGCCAGTCATCCAGCTACCACTTCATGACTGCTGCTACCACCGCCTCCTACAGTCAGGAGAAGTAGTCTACCAGCACTGAAATCAACATGGTTAAGGCACATTTACTAAAGATGACTGCTCAGAAAAGAATGAGAAAGTGACTGTGATGACAAGAAAGTACCAGAGCAGATCTCTAATTTGTAAATAAATAGCCTCCTCCTGAGTCTGATTTTTATGTTGGTGCACTTGTGCAGCCAACATCGTGGGGCAATGCAGCTTTGAAGATGGGGTCGCTGTTGGGCGAATGCAGGACATGCACCAGTAGGTGCATCCCGCATTCCCCAATCAGCCTGCGTGCCCATGCCACACCATGCATACATAATGTGGCAAGCACATCTAAGAAAAGATCCACTGCAGTCCGAGCAAACTTTGTCATATGCAGCGGTCCTCTTCTTGCTGTGCTCGCCACCATTATGTGCATGGTCGGCGAGCGGGTGGCTGCCTAACTACTGCCGACTCCCCCTGTTAGTTAACCCCCCCACTTTCTTTGTGTGCCAACAGGAGCCCACTCCCTGTCAACATAAGCCCCTCCATTGTTGAATGCTGAAGGGTGCCCAATCCCCCTCAGCTCGCCCCCCCGCTTTCTCTGTGTGCTGACAGAGTGCCCAATCCCCGTCAGCATGACTTCCTCCCCTCGTATTGTGTGCCGACAAGGGTGCACAATCCTCCATTGGCTACAGACACCCCCCAAACAGTTAGGTGACACACTGGGAGCCCACCTCAGCATGCCAAATCCTCTGTAAAAAAGAAAACTGTCCCGCAATGGTTTTTTCTTTTCATTTTTTTTCCTGTAAAATGAAAACAGTCCCTCATCATCTCGATGCCCCTCCCCACCCTCACCCACCCACTGTGCACCTGCCACCCTCAGCCCTCACCCCATACTTACTCATGGAGTCCAGCACGACGATCTTCTGTGGACCAGGAACAAGTCTACACTCTTCAAAGCCGACCACGAACTGAGGAAATGCCGTTAAGCTTTATAATGGAATGAATTGGATTTTTTCAACTTTAATGCATATCTCGGGCATTTTTGCCCAAAATTTTCAACATGGGGTTTTTGGGACCCCCTTCTCATGAATTCTTGGACTGTCATGGCATTATTCGGTCCTGAAAGGTGATTTCGCAGTCACTGCATGGAATCACCTTTTGGGACAGAGTAACAAAATGTCAGTGCCACTGTTCATGAGAGGGCTCTCAAAAACCTATGTTACAAGTTCGGTGGGAAAAATCCAAAAAATGCCTGTTTTACAAGCGTGTGTAGCAACTGCGCAATGCACGCTCGTAAGTTAGCGCATTCGCACTATTTTCATGCCAGATTCTCCACATTGTCATTTTACCACACCTTCTTGTGAACCGTACAGCTGTCATTTTTCACATCTTGCCCAAAATGTGTTTTCGCACTTCCGGCACAGAATAGCACGGTCGCTGTGTGAAATCAGTGTTTGGGACACATTACAAAAATGATAGTTACACTGTTCATGAGCAGAGGTCCTAAAATGCCTGTGTTGAAAATTTGGTGACAATACTCTATCAAATGACTGTTTTATGAGTGTGCATAGCCACTGCGTAATGCACACTCGAAAGTTAGCGCATTTGCAATATTTTCATGCCACATTCTCCACATTGGCATTTTACCACACCTTCTTGTGAATCGTACAGCTGTCATTTTTCACATCCTTGTCAAAATGTGTTTTCACACTTCCAGTGCAGAATAGTGCAGTCGCTGTGCAAAATCAGTGTTCGGGACACATTACAAAAATGACAGTAACACTGTTCATGAGCAGAGATCCTAAAATGCCTGTGTTGAACATTTGGTGACAATACTCCATAAAATGACTGTGTTACAAGCGTGCATTGAGCAGTTTTGCACGCACGCTTATAAGTTCACAAGCTTATATTTTCACTCCACATTTTGAACCGTGCCATTGTTCTGCACCTCCTAATGAACAGTACAGCTGTCATTTTTCACATCCTGACCAAAATCTGTTTTCGCACTTCCGGCACAGAATAGCGCGGTTGTGCAAAATCAGTGTTCGAGACACATTATGAAAATGGCAGTGACACTTTTTATTAGCAGATGTCCCAAAATGCCCATGTTGAAAATTTAGCAGAAAGTCAATAAAATGAGTGGTTTTACGAAGCGCCAAGAAGGTACAGTTTGTAACGCATGTCGTGAACTTTGTGGAATTTGTAATACTTTCATTCCAGCTGTTCATCATTGGCATTTTCCATACCTCCTTATGAACAGTACAGCTGGCTGAAATGTGTTGCATGTCCGGGGCAGAATTGCACGGTCAACATGTGAAATCACTTTTTGGGACACTTTCAGGAAATGACGGTGACACTATTCATCAGCAGAGGTCCTAAAATGCCCATGTTGAACATTTGGTGGTGAAAGTCCAGACAATAACTCTGTTGCAAGCATTGCGCAGTTTCCATGCACCCTTGTAACTTTGTCAATCTACAATATTTGCATGCAACATTTTCACCACTGGTATTTGTGCACACCTTATTATCAACAGTCCAGCTGCCATTTTCCACAGCCTGCCCAAAATGCGTTTCCGCAGCTCTGCCGCACAGTGGCGTACTCGCTGAGCAAAATCACCTTTTGGGACACATTAACAAACTCACAGCACTATGCCTCTCCACCTCCGCCACTGCCAATGCCAGCGCGACAACATTCGGCGTTGACAAATGCTTGTTTTAGAAGGATGGTGTGTTTAATAATTGTACTTTGTAGTAGTACTACCACTACTACCAAGTGAAAAAACAGAGCTAGCTGCATTTATCAATTTGGTTATTTAATTGTGCACATTTAGATAAATGATCTTCCTAGAATGACAAAGTGACTGTGTGTGTGAGAACAGGGACTTGTCTGCCACAGTTGCACCAGTAAATGATGAGGTGATGTACAGGCTGCACCTCCCATCCACCCCCAGGAACACTATGATGTGTACCAAAAGGCAGGCAAGTTCCAGCTGTCTATCTTTGTTTTAACCAGTCTCTTGAGTATGACATTTTGTAGAAGGGGGTCAGTCCGTTTTTTGTAAGTAGGACCTAATCATCATCACACCCCTAACCCCACTCTGCCAATCCAACTCCCATCAGTTCTAAAAATGATACACCTGAATATATGCAGCCTCCTTCATAAAATAACACTGCTTCAGCCCCTCACCCTGTCCCTCAGTCCAGATATACTGATTGTCTCTGAAACCTGGCTGAAGTGCCACAGCACTGACAGGGAATTCTCTATACCTGGCTATATACTCATTCGACATGATCGCAAGGGCAATAAAAACCGGGCGGCATAGCCATGTACATTGCCTCCACGATCCTGTTCTCCCAGGTCACCATGTCTCTGCCTTCGGAGTCCATTGACGCACTGATGGTAAAACTTTCCCTTCCCCACTCAACTCTGATTTTCATTGCAGGCACCTACTGCACACCGACATCAACACACCTGCCATACTGGGTCACGTAGGCACACTAAACTCTCTGGCTTCCAGAGGACAGCTCCACATACTTGGGGACTTTAACCAGAACTGGCTCACTGGGGCTAACTCCAAGCTTTACGACAAGGTGGCTGCCCTAAACCTAGCTCAGCATTCTCAGAACCCACTTGGTTAAACCACAAAACACTGAATGACATACTCCTGGATTGGTCCCTCAACTCTCACCCTCATAGGATCCTAGCTTCCGGCCTCCTACAAGGCACCTTAAGTGACCATCATGACATTTATTCAGTAAGAAAAATCCACAGGCCAAAAGCCCCCCCTCCCAGAATCCTAATGACTAGATCCTACGAGTTCCTGGACCTCACCTCACTACGTAATGACTTGACCTTTACTGATTGGTCATTCATCAGCCTTGCCACCTCCACTGATGAGGCCCTGGAGTTCTTTAAGACCAAGTTATCTGCTGTTTGGGACCACTACGCCCCCCTCTGGTGAACAAGAGTCAGAGGCACACACCTCCCATGGATCTCAACTATAATCTTAGCCCTCCTCAGGAGCAGGGATAATGCCTGGAAATCCCATAAAACATCCAGCTTACCAGCTGACTTCCAGACTTATCGCTCATTATGCAATGCATGCACAAGGAAAATCCGTCATTCCAAAGCTATCACATCAGCCAGCTAAATTCTGGAAAGTGGTAAAAATTGCTTTTCAGCCCTCCATTGCAGCTCCCTGCTCCTACCCTACCGGTAGGTGGGCTCACCGACACTGACCCCCCCAGCTGTGGCCTCACAGTTTAACTGCCACTTCACAAATTGTCATGCAACCCTCCTGTCCTTACCTTGCCTTGTACAGCAACCCAGTCTAACCCCCCATGTCACAGCCACACCTACAGCCCACTCGTTCTCATTTCAGCATGTCACTGAGGTTGAGGTATATAATGCACTGATTTCCTTAATCCTAATAAAGGCAAATGTCAAACAGGGTTGGACTCCAAAATGCTCCATCTCTCAGCCTCTGCCATAGCCAAATCCCTGGTCGCCCTTTTCAACATATCCTTCTCCCTTGATGAAGTCCCCCCAAATGGAAACATGCCACCATAATCCCACTTCCCAAGGGAAGGGATGCCTCCAACCCATGTAATTACCATCCCATTTCCTACTTCCTATATTGACAAAAATCAAAGATCATCTATTACTCTCCCATCTGTCACCCTTTCTTGACTCCTCCTTCTTCACACCCTACCAGTCTGGCTTTAGGAAATCCCACTCAACTACCTCCTCCCTTTTTAGGCTCACTGACTCTATCCTCACTGGTATGGATGTTGGCCTCATCACAGCTGCCATTTTTTATCGAGCTGGCCAAGGCATTTGACACCATCTCCTACCCACTCCTCCTGATCAAACTCACCAACGCTGGCTGTCTAGCTGGGCCTCCATCTGGTTCCACTCGTACCTTGCAGGCAGGACCCAATCAGTCAGAGTAAGCTCTGCCACCCCTGCCCCCCTCCCAGTTACTACAGGGGTACAGCAAGGCTCAATCTTAGGCCCACTCCTGTTCTCTATCTTTCTTAATGACCTGCCATCTGCCTGCCACATACCTCTATTCACATGTATGTGAACGATACTGTGCTGTATACATCTGGCCCTTCAGCTACAGAGGTAATGACTAGATTGCAATTGAACTTTGCTAAAGTCCAGCTCTAGCTACACTCAAATCAACTCTTCCTCAATGCCAAGAAAACCGTCTCAGTCACCTTTGGCACAAGGCAGAGACTTTCAAGGCTCTACTCCCCTATCACAGTCCATACCCTGGATGGGATGCCCATCGAGACCTGTACCTCCTTCAGGTATCTCGGAGTCTGGCAGTTAAGGCAGAAGGAAGCAGGGAGGGAAGTCAGAATAGCAAAGGCCCAAACTGAGGAAAAGATAGCCAACTCAGTTAAGAAGGGGGATAAAACCTTTTATAGGTACATCAGCGAGCAAAGAAAGACAAAGGGAGGGATAGTGAGGCTGAATAGAATGAACGGTGGGTGGGCAGAGGGGGACAGTGAAAAAGCAGGGATACCGAATGAATATTTCTGCTCAGTATCCACAAAAGAGGAGGGGGAAGTGCCTAATCCAAGTAACAGAAGCACTCTTGATAGGGGGGTCGATCCCAGTCCTTTCACAGAAGAAAGGGTTCTGCAAGAACTCCTAAAACTGAAGGTGGACAAAGCAATGGGTCCTGATGGAATTCACCCAGAATTCTAAAAGAATTAAGGGAGGAACTAGTGAAACCACTGGCTACTCTTTTCAATAAATCATGGGAGGATGGTGTGGTACCCGAGGACTGGAGGAAGGCGGATGTGATTCCCTTCACAAAGTGGGACCAAGACAGAGGCAGGAAAAACAGACCTGTCAGTCTGACCTCTGTGGTAGGGAAAGTGATGGAGTCACTCTGAAGGAAAGAATAGTTGAGTACTTAGAGGCCAGTGGAGCACAGGCCCCAAGGCAGCATGGATTCACAGCGGGAAGCTCATGTCAGATGAATCTAATAGATTTCTTTGACTGGGTGACCAAAGTAGTAGACCAGGGAGGGGCTGTGGACATGGCCTACCCTAGACTTTAACAAGGCATTTGACACAGTCCCACACAAAAGATTAATAGTCAAATTAACCAGCCTGGGAGTGGGTCCCAGGGTGGTAGCCTGGGTAAAACATTGGCTGCACAACAGGACACAGAAGGTAATTGTAAATGGAGTCCACTCTGAAGAAAGAGAGGTTACTAGTGGGTACCGAGGGTTCAGTATTGGGTCCAGTCCTTTTTAATGTCTTCATCAGTGACATTGCAGAGGGACTGGAAGGAAAAGTATGCCTTTTTGCAGATGACACAAAGATCTGCAACAGGGTTGATACACAAGGAGGCATGGAAAGGATGAAAAGGGACTTGGCAAGGTTGGAAGAATGGTCAAGTATGGTAGCTAGGATTCAATGCAAAGAAGTGCAAATAATGCACCTGGAAACAAGAACCCAGGGAAGAATACATAATGGGTGGGGAGGTAGTAACAACAACAAAAAAGGAAAGGGACCTGGGGGTAATCATATCAGATGACCTTAAGGTTAGCAAGCAATGTGAGAGGGCAGCAAGGAGGGCTGGGGGGATACTGGGATGCATAGGGAGAGGCATCACCAGTAGAAAACAGGAAGTTGTTATCCCTCTGTAGAGACAGTTGGTGAAACCCCATCTGGAGTCTTGTGTCCAATTCTGGAGACCCCATCTCCGCAAGGACATAGACAGGATAGAGGCAGTCCAGAGGAGGGCAACTAAAATGGTGCAGGATCTGCAAGAGAAGTCTTATGAGGAGAGACTAAAGGAGCTTAATATGTATACCCTTGAGGAAAGAAGGGAGAGGGGGGACATGATAGAAACTTTTAAGTACCTCAGTGGAATCAACAAAGTCCAAGAGGGTAGCATCTTTCAGAAAAAGAGACTTGCAAGAACAAGGGGACACAATTAAAGATAGAAGGAGGGTGGTTCAGGGGCAATGTGAGGAAGTATTATTTCACTGAGAGGGTAGTGGATGCATGGAACAGCCTTCCTGAGGAGGTTGTGGGATCTAAAACTGTGGGAGAATTCAAGAATGCATGGGACAGACATAAGGCAATTCTTGTGGGGGGGTAGGAAGAAATAGACTGTTGGTTAACTAGGATCTACGGCCTATCCTGTAGGTAGGGAAATGGGCAGACTAGATGGGCCAAGCGGTCCTTATCTGCTGTCAAAGTCTACGTTTCTATGTTTCTATGGCTTGTTCATGTCAGTATCAATTGTTCTGTCATGCTGTTCTTGTCTCTGTATCGGTACCTAATGTATCGTGTCTGTCCCTATTTAGGTGCTATGCACTACGTATTATGTATTATACTTTGTATTTGCTTACCTTAACTGTGTATGTACCCCCCCCAGGACACATCTGGAATCGACCAGTAGCCTGTTCAGCATGCCTTCCTGGTTAAACGCTTGAATGAATAAATAAATAAATAAATGTAACCTGTTATGTTTAGCAGCCATAGCAACAGGCCTTGATATGGAATGCTACACAAAGCAATGTGAGACATGAGCACCAGGCAGTCCAAAGTGACCACTTCACCACTGTTACTACAACCACTACTATCAGGGGGAAAACAGATAGGAGCATTATCACTATCAGTATCAATATGGTTACATAAGAAATAATTATTCCTAGGTGCATTAGGTAAATTATCTCATCGAAATGAGAAAGCTTCCAGTGTGTGAGATGAGGGACTTGTCTGCCACAGCTGCACTAGTACAAAGATGATGTGATATACTAGCTGCACCTCCCCCCCCGCCGGTTGCCAATGATGCAGTTCAAACAAAAGACAGGTAAGTCCCAGATCTCTCTTTAAACCAGTTTCCTGAGTCTGACTTTGTACAAGAGGTTAGTGTTATTTCTTTGTATGTCACCAATTATTTTAGCATAGCAACGGGTCTCAGTATGGAATGCAATGTGAAGCAATGTGAAAGAAGAGCATCAGGCAGTCCAAAGTAACCACTTCACCACTGCTACTACTACCACTGCTATCAGGGGGGAAAATAGAGCTGTGGTTATACAAGAAATACTTATTCTTAGATGCATTAGGTACTAAATAAATGATCTTGTCAGAATGAGAAAATGACTGTGTGTGAGATCAAGGACTTGTCTGCCACAGTTGCTACCAGAACATGATGACGTGATGTACTGGATCCACCTTCTACCCACCCCCTGGATGATGATGATGATGCAGTTGAAAGGCAGGCAATATCCAGATCTTTATTTTTAAGCAGTCCAGTCTCAAAACTGAAAGTTGATGTGTCACTCCACAGCTGCAGCACTAGTAATGCTGTCAGCATCATTTTCTTCAAGATTATATTCACATATGTAGCCAACGTTTGGCTAGTTAACCTTCAAGAATGTTAGCTTCCCGACACTGTTTGATGTTAAGGGCATCAACAGGATTCTAGCAGTGGGGGCATATGACCCCATTAGTGACTTCAGCCAAAAAGGGGTGGCCCAAGGGGAGTTGCCCCCTGTAAGACATTTTGGAAAATTTGGTACCAAATGGTGCATTTTAGAAGCATTTTCTATGAAATCTGCAGCAAAACAAGCATAGGGATCATGTGTAGATGAAACCATCAAATACACAGCAGGTCACCTAAAGTGCAGAACCAGAACATTCTTGGTTTACTGTCTTTGTCTGAGAACCAAGTGCTCACAGACACAGACAGAAAAAGATTAACAACTTCCCTCCCCCCGAGACAAATAGTGCTTGGGAAGGGGTGGTATACACCCCTGCAAGAAATGTTGAAGAACTATGTGCCAAACGGTGCATTTTAGAAGCATTTTCTATGAACTCCACAGTAAGACAAGCATAGGGACTGTGTTGATGTAATCCTGAAATACAAAGCAGGTCACCTGAACTAGGGAACCAAAACATACATGGTTTCCTGTCTTAGTCTGAGAACCAAGTGCTCAGAAACACAGAGGGATTAAATGTTTTTTCCCAAACCAAATGGTGCATAGTGCTGGGCATGGGGTGGTATTTCCCCCTGCAAGAAATTCTGAAGAGTTAAATAGGTGGCAAATTGTGCGTTTTAGAACCATGTGCTATGAAATCACTGCAAGACAAGCACAGGGATTTCGTAGCTCAAATGCTGAAAAACACAGCAGGTGACTAAGTTAAACCAGGGATTTCAGAGCTGGAATCTTAACATAAGTACACAGCATGTGACTAACTTGAAGAACCAGGGAACATACTGACTGCCTTAGTCTCAGAAATATGAAAACAGTCTAAGTAATGATTAACATTTCTTTTTTATCAAAACCAAATGAGCCATGGTGGGCAGGACACTGGGGGATTTGCCCACTGACGGAAATACAGATGAAAGAAGAAAATGTGGCGAAGGGTGTAGTTTAAAGCAAGCTACTGTATGTAATCTGCATCAAGCCAAACACAGGGAATTGGTAACTGAACACCCTGCGATACAAAACATGACTTCAACCACTGAAATAATTGTTGGTCTCAGTCTTTATGAACTGTTAGATCCTGTCTTATAATTTGGAGATTTTCTGCAGCACTGGCTGTAGCAGGAAGCAAAACTTCAACACATCTGTTTGACAATTTGGCAAATCTGTCAATGACTTCATCTACATTTATTAGTTTTGTGGCCTCACCCTCAGTTGCTAATGTAGCAAGACCAGTTAGTCTGTCCTGACTTATTGTGTTTCTCAGGAATATCTTTATTCATTTTAGAGCACTGAAGGATGGTTCACATGAACATGTAGTGACTGGTATGGTAAGTGCAATAGTACTCAACTGGTAGATGCCAGGAAACATAGCCAGTGGCAATGAGTCAAGCAATGAAGAGATGTTCCGTGGAGAGTTTTCAGCAGGCAACCTTTCAATAAATCCAGTTACATAGAACATGGGCACTCGCCAACCAAAATAGTCATCACATCGGCTCCAAGTAGATTTTCCATTAAAAGCAGTTTTTATTCCAAAACACAAATACAACATGCTTGATGCATTTCAAACAAAGTCCTTTTTCTTACATGTTCTATGTAATTGAATTTCTGACTACAATGAAGCACCACCTCACCTAGTGCAGTCTTTTTCTGTGTTTACATAACTTTTCAGTAAACCTTTGTGCTAGAAACAATCCTTCTTCAGGAAGTTGTACTTCATAATGATTGAACATAACATTTAGTGTTGTCTTATCTAAATATAAAGGACTTGTTGGTTTCAAAGCCTGTACTACTTTCAGTAGGTCTACCCCCTCATTTGAAAATCACCGCCTCAATTCCAAAATCATGTTATCTAAAACTGGATAATAAATTTTAGTTTGGTAATCTGGTTTCCAAAGTAACTGGCTGCTGTTCCCTAACTCTTCTGTCAACTACATATGCATCAAAATGAGCTGCTAAACGATGGGTACATCATGGATGGGTCCTTTGTTCTGCTGCAGTGTCAGAAATTATGTTTAGTAGCACAGCAAATGATATTGCTTCATGGAATAATTCTTTATATTTGTATTCATTTCAGAATGAAACCAGAGTATCAATAAATGCTTCTGCTGCAATGCCAGCACTGGCTAGATCCAGATCTTCAGTCTGCAGTAGGTTGTGGAGTCCTTCAGCAAATTCAAAAATGTGATCAAACAGGAATAGACAAAATACAATGTTGAATGACATCAAGAAGTTGTAAAGTCCCAGTGTTTTGGGTGTATTTCCATGGTCACATTGTGAAAGATAAGAGATTAAGGACTCCCATCTACATTTCAGTGATTTCATAGCTCTTTTCTGACATCCCCACCAGATGCTCGGAGCTGTGACCTTGAATGTTCTGTTCAGTCCCATTTATTCTTGTACCTATTTCAGCATTTATTTTATTTATTTAAGGGAATCAGATACACCTTTGAGCCAGGAGATCTTTTACAAAGGTTCCACGTCAGGTAACTTTAAACATTAGGACTGGCAGTGATATTGTACAAAAGAGAAATAAACATAGCAGTCGGAGGGCTTTGTCAATTACCAAAACATCACAATTGTGCAAATCACTTCTATAACAAATTAAACAATATAGATTCGTATAGGTAGCCATCCGACAGAGGGAGGCATGGCCAGAGGCTGGTGTAAAGAGACAGAAAGAGAGGTGGGGGTGGGTCAGGGTCAGGGTCAGCGGGGTGGTAGGTGGAGGGAGTAGAGGAGGAGGGAAGGAGTAGGGAGGGAAGGGAATTTCAGTCTGTCACTGTGTATTGCAGATGTCAAAATGAATGTATGCAAGCATTGCACCAATTCCAAGAAATCTTTTACTTCAGGAATGCACTGACATGAATCAGCAAAAGTTAGATTTAGCTTATGTGCATAACAGTGAACATACATAGCACAAGGTTGGTACTTTTTAAAGAGTTCTTGAACATCATTAAGATGACCACTTAAGACACCTGCACCGTCATCAGTTTGGGCAACAAAAGTAACATCTGGCTCAAAGATATCACATTTTTAAGGTGTAATTAATGTTACTACACAGTCCCCTAACACCCAGTTCTGAGACTTTAATGAAACATGGAAAACGATCAACAGGTTTATGGTTATAAACATATCTGACACAGATGCTCATTTGTTCCTGACAGGAAATGTCTCGAAAGTCATCACATACAACTGATACAAATTTAGCATTTTTTTTACTTCTTGCACAATTGCATCTGTAATATAGGATGCAGCAGACTGAATAAGACCATTCTGTGATTTGACTGATATGTATGTTGCATTTGATGAGATGGACTCATTAACTTGGAGAACTCTATCAGACTGTTTAATCAAGTCTAAAGTCTCCTGAAATTTCCCTTATTAACACTCCGCTCATTCTTATTGTGACCACAGAAAGGCAACCCTAGCCAATACAAATTTAGAGTGACTTCTACTAGTCTTTTCATGTAATCCCTTCTTTGTTGGATTTCCTTAACCTTGCCCTTGTCTACCTGTATCATGATGTTACCTGTTTCCTGTGTGCATGTATATGCAGATGAAGCAGTTATTGTACTCTATGAGAGTGGCTTGATGTGCGTGTCCTGAATTTCTCTAGTACCTTTTTTCACTTCTGAAAACCTTGAGTTGCAAATGCTTCATCAGCACATCCTTGCTCATGCACGAAGCATCTACATGCAAAGCAGAATGCACTCTGCTATTTAAATCTGTACTCTAAGCAACATAAATCTTTGTACCAGTAATGGCTAAAGCCCCAC
Source organism: Neoceratodus forsteri (assembly GCA_016271365.2). NCBI lineage: Eukaryota > Metazoa > Chordata > Ceratodontiformes > Ceratodontidae > Neoceratodus > Neoceratodus forsteri. The sequence continues at coordinate 1,129,303,405 of CM057451.1, forward strand.
CTTTTGTCTCCATACATTTTGGTACTGAAATTGGTCACAGGCTGAGTGGTGCCTTTTTCTTTATTGCCAGGCTCAGTAGAGGGATTATCATCAAGGTGAGGTACTGGAAGGGCCTGGGACAAGTGTGACTCAATAGAGGAGATAGCACAAGACTGTTCAATGAATGCACCAGTAATAGTGCTGTTAGTATTACTAATACTGTCAACTTGATGACTTACTGCATCAGTTGTTAATGTTTGCTCATTACAAGATGCATTGTAATCAGTTATGTCTGTGCACATGGTTTCTTTTGAAGATGAAGAGGATGCTGATGAAGAACATATTCTTGGCTTTTGCCAGCTGTTCCCATATTAAAGAAAGACCTTATGTCACAACTCATTTTGTTTGGATGTTGTTCTACTTTAATTTCAGTTGTAGGCCAAAATAATTAAAGTGATTTATTACGCTATGGTGGTACCTATGTAGGTAGGCTAGTGAGTAACAGCAGGGCAGGCTGACTCTCACCCTATGCTGCTTTACACACCACTTTCCTGAGTCACAAACTCTGCCTGTGTACTTTTTCCTGGGGGTTATATCCCGGAACTGCTAGCAGCTGAGATATTTGTGACAGTAGTGGGCAAATCAAAAACTCTGCCTTTTTTTCCTGGGACTATATATAGCAAGACCATAGCCAATCAAATAATTCCTGACAGTGGTGAACAGACAACAAACCCTGCCTGTTTACTTTTTTCTGGGGCTATCTCAAAACTGCTAGCAACTGAATAATTTGTGACAGTAGTAAGCAAATGAAAAACTCTACCTTTTTTCTCCGAGGTTATATACCCAATTGCCTGGGGCAATCAAGTAATTGCTGAGAGTGATGAACACTAACACACCCTGCCTGTTTACTTGGGGGATATATCCCAAGGCTGTAGGCAATAAACCTTTTTTTTTCAGGTGCTAAGCCAAGGCTGTAGCCAATCAAGTAATGATTTTGGGAGCCATCCCAAGACTGTAGCCAATCAAGTATATTTTTTTGAGGGCTACTGCAATGCTCTAGGCAAAATTAAGTAGTGATGGTATAGAGGCAAGGAATTAAACGAAAAAAATATACTACTGCAGCAGCTCTTCAGGGCAGGCTGCTCAGCTTCTGCTGCTGTTTCAGTCAGTTCCTGAGTTAGTCGGTCTCTCTCTCCCCCGAGCTCCTTTTCTGTTTCTTCAAATATTTATTTTCATTTTTTTGTTTTTATATTTTTTGTACAGATTTTACTCATCTTGCAGAGTACACATTGTCTGCAGGGCAGGCAGGTGGTTGCTTAGCTCCTGACACCTGTGCACTGACTCCCTCCCTGTGATCAGTCTGTGATATGTCTGTCTCCTCTTCCCTCTGAACTCCTGCTCTCTTCTTAGTTATACTGTATATACTTTCTGCTTTTTATTTTGGGGGAGGTCTTAAACTGTGGCCACTGGCTAACAAGGTAATACAGTAGACTACTAAGCTGTTGCTGCAACCACTTAGTTCCTACCTAGCCCCTAAAGCAGCTCCTCCTACCTCCTGTCTTTATCCATGCAATAACTTGCGCATGTATTTTATTTTTTCCCCCAATCATCTTGACATTACACTACAGACAGTCACAGTCACAGCAGTACACAACTGCTACAGAGTATCACAGCAGGTTACTCAACACAGCAGCTCAGCTCCTGCTGCTGCTTTGACAAGACTACTCCACTCTGCCTCCTCTCTCACCAGTTTGGAACACTGCAGTTTGTTCCCAAGTCCCCAACTCCCAGCCTCTGGTGGTCTTACTCCTACCTAGCTTGCCATCTCCTTGTCTCCTGACTCCCTCCCTCCTATTATTCCATCAAAAAAAAAGAAATCAGAAAGTCAGATGGACCAGAATCAGACTGAGTCAGTCAATCTATCTACCAGATGTGTTTAAATGTTTTTACTTTTTGTAAGATGTTTTTGAGTGTTGAAAATTCACTCAATAGAAGTAACACTGCACAAGGGTGGAGGAGACCAACTGATCGGACTGAGCAACATACAGTATATGGCTCCTTTTCCAGCCGTTTCTCTCTCCCATCCAAAAAAGACATGCTAGTCCCACTCCACCATTCAAAGTTCTTCTCACACTGACAAACTGCTCCACTCTGCTCGACAAATGAACACAAAATGGCTACTGCAGCACAAGAGCTTATAAAAGATCATCCAGTTCTGCCTCTAGCCCCACACTTACTCTAATCAAAGCCATTCGCCCACACACTTGGCCACACCTGATTGGAGCAGGAACAAGTCTGTACTGACTCTGTCTCTTTCTCTTCATCGTCTGAGGACATCTGTTCCACGGCATGTGGCACCTGACCACCAGCTCCACATGATCATTGTTTCGGTCCTCCTGGCACCCATGTAATCATCAGATGGCACAAGGCCATTGGCAGCAATTGGAAGGAGTCAGAACACAGGGTTAGGATCTGCCAAAAGCAAGACCTGCCGTGTCAAGGTAGGAGTGGGTGGAGTTGTACAGAGGGAAGGGCACTAAGGTAGAGTGGAGGTGGATGTGGCTCAGTCAGCTCTTAAGCTGGTGGCACTTCTGGCTGCTGATAAGAAACATAGAAACATAGAAACATAGAAGTTGACTGCAGATAAGGACCGCAAGGCCCATCCAGTCTACCCATTTCTTTTTCTACCTTATAAATGTGCCATGCCTTGCTCTGTCAGTGGCCTATCTATTCATAGTCATTTGTATTGCTCCCTTATGCCTATCCCATGCCTGTTTGAAGCCCTGCACTGTATTCATAGCCACCACTTCTTGTGGTAAGCCATTCCATGCATCCACCACCCTTTCTGTGAAAAATAATTTCCTCACATCCTCATAATCGGCCTCCCTCTAATCTCATGCTGTGTCCTCTTGTCCTGCTATTTTTCTTATATTTAAACATGTTAGACTCTTTCACCTTGTTTATGCCCTTAAGGTGTTTGAATGCCTCGATCATATCACCTCTCTCCTCCTTTGCTCAAGGGTATACATATTGAGCCCGTTAATCTGTCCTCATATGTCTTCTGATACAGTCCCTGCACCATTTTGGTTGCCCTTCTCTGGACTGCCTCAATTTGGTTAATGTCCTTGTGAAGGTGTGGCCTCCAATACTGCAAGCAGTACTCCAGATGTGGCCTAACCAGTGTCTTGTACAGAGGATTATTACCTCCCTCTTACGACTTGTGATACCCCTACTAATACACCCTAACACCCCCTAGCCTTCTACTGCTTTAGAGGTCTGTTGGATGATTTTAGGTCATCAGTGATGATGATGCCCAAGTCTCTTTCTTCCTTTGTGACTGCTAGCAACTCCCTCCCAGCCTATAGGTGGCTTCAGGGTTTCTCTTCCCTATGTGCATGATTTTGCACTTCTTTGCATTAAACCCAGTTGCCACTCTTCTGATCATTCTGCTGGTTTATCCAGATCTCTTCTCATTCTGCCCACCCCATCTGGATCATCTACTCTGTTGCAGATCTTGGTGTCATCTGCAAACAGACAAGCCTTACCCTCTAGTCCATCTGCAAGGTCACTAATGAAGATGTTGAAGAGACTGGCCCCAGGACTGATCCCTGAGGTACCCACTTGTGACTTGCATCTCTTCTGACTGTATACCATTTACCACCACTCTCTGTTTTCTGCCCGTCAACCAGTTTGCCACCCAGTTGACCAACTTCTGACCCAATCCCGAGCCTACCCAGCTTATTTATCAATCTTCTATGTGGAACAGTGTCAAAGCTTTGCTGAAGTCAAGGTAGGCAACATCAACTGCTCCCCTTGGTCCACCACTCTGGTTACCCAGTCAAAGAAATCTATGAGATTAGTTTGACAGGACCTTCCTTTTGTAAACCCATGCTGTCTTGGATCCTGTGCCCCTATGGATTCCAGGTGTTGCACTATCCTTCCTTAAGGAGTGCCTCCATAATCTTGCCACTACTGAGGTAAGACTGACCGGGTCTGTAGTTCCCCGCCTCCTCCCTGCTACCACTCTTGTAGAGCGGGATCACATGAGCCCTCTCCAGTCTTCTGGGACCTCTCCTGTGCTCAGAGACTCACTAAACAATTCTCTAATGGCTCTGCTAGTTCCTCCTTTATCTCCTTAAGTACCCTGGGATGTATGCCATCAGGTCCCATTGCCTTATCCACCCTGGAGCTTAGCAAGCTCTTGTAGGACCTTTCTTTTGTGAAGGGAGTAGTGCTCACCTCCCTCCCTCCTGTGACCATGATGCTGAGCTGTGGGCCCTGCCTACCTTCTTCAGCAAATACTGAGCAAAAGTATCTATTTAGGATAGATGCCTTTACAGGGTCCTCCTCTCATGCTCCCTTTTCTCCATTAAGCTTAGCAATACCCCTCTGGACTTTCTCCTTTCACTAATGTATCTATAGAAAGTCTTGTCACCTTCTTTACTGTTCGTGCCAGTGTTTCCTCAGTTTGGGACATTGCCTGCCTTACTGCCTTACCTGCTTCCCTTAGGGCAGTTTGGTATGCCTCCTATCTTCATCCGCTGTGTTCCCTTATATTTCCTGAAGGCCAGCCTTTGGCTCTGACCTTTCTGCTACTGTATTTGAGAACCAAAGTGGTTTCCTTCTTCTGTTGCACTTCCTTTCTGTCTAACACAATGGGATGTTGCTTCAAGTATTGCATCCTTAATGCTTGCCCACTTTGCCTGTACCCCTCACCTGTGTTTCTTTTGCCAGGGCTGACTTAACTCTGTTGGCCATCTTATCAAAGTCAGCTCCTCTGAAGTCCCATATTTTGCCTTGAATGGGATGATTTAGATGTAGTAGCCAAATTGAACCATACCATGTGATGGTCACTGGCCCCAGGTGACCTTCTACCTGAGATCTGTGATCCCTTCTTTGTTAGTCAGTACTAGATCTAGGATAGCCCTGTCTCTTGTGGGTTGCTGTACCAGTTGTTTGAGGCCCTCCCCTGCAGGAATCCACTATGAGTCTAGTTCTGGCAGATGTTCCTGCTGGTATTGACCAATCTGTATCCGGCATGTTGAAGTCTCCCATTATCAGAACCTCCCTTAGCTGTCATGTTTTGTATATCTTCTAACAGTAATGTGTCTATGTCCTCCCTCTGGTCTGGGGCCTGTAGACAACCCCAGTTCTTATGGCTGTCCCATTTCCTGTTTCCAGGGTGACCCACAGTTCTTCTGGCTCCCTATGTGTATTCTGAATTTATGTAGCTTTGATATTTTCATTAACATACAGGGCCATTCCTCCCCCCCTTTTTGCACCTCGGTCTCTTCTGAACAATACATAGCCAGGTACTGAAGTCTCTCAAGTGTGGTTACTGGTAAACCACGTCTCACTAATTGCTACTATGTCCAGTTTAGCCTCTGACATTATTGCCTGCAGGTCTGGATCTTATTTCCCAGGCTGTGAGCATTTGTGTACATGATTTTCCATTGGCCAGATTTTGGTGTGTTAGTTGTTGGGTGAAGTTTGGCGTACCCTGTGCGTCGTATGGGAGACAAACCTTTTTCTCTACCTGGTGATGCAAATGAGCGGCAAACATGCTGAATTCCTGTTTGACCACTAGCTGAGGGAGGGTGTTCTTCCCATTAGATCGTGTAGGTGCTGCACCCTCCCCATTTGCTAGTTTAAATATTCTGCAAAGATGTCAAACTTCTGCCCAATGCACTGACTCTTTAGTCAGATGCAGTCCATCAAATTTAAAGAACTTTGGCTCCCAGAACTGTTGCCAGTTCCTACAAATCTGTGTCCTTTTTCTGGCACCAGCCCTTGAGCCACGTGTTTAGCTCCCTATCTCCCCTTCTCTGACCTTCCGTCCATCTGCTCCCTCTCCCAGACTGGCAGGATCTCAGAGAAGGAGATGCCGGATGAAATAGATGATAGTTTGTCACCCAGCCTAGTCAGGTGTTCCTTGGTCTCCACAACTGACCGGCTGGCGAGATCATTGTCCCTATGTGTACTAGGACATCAATGTTTTCTCCTGCTTTGTGAACAATTTTAGTAATGCGGTCAGTGTCTCTCCATGCTGATGTACCTGGGAGACATCTGACCATCACCCTGGCTGAGATGGGTATCAACTCCCCGAATCATGGAGTCTCCTATGATCAGAAGTTTTTGGATTTCCTTTGTGCTTGTTTTGTTTTGGTTCCTGATTTGGGTGAGTTTTGTTGTGCTAGCTCCTGTGCACTGAGTGTCCTGCTCTGCAATGTCTTCTGCCTCTTTATTTGATTTCAGAGATAGAGGCAGATACCTGTTTGTAGTGTTTATATGGTTTTTAGGTTAATGTGTTGGAGAGCAGAGAGTGATGGGGCACCTGATTTGCTCCCTCCTAACCACCTGCCAACCTCCTGGACCAACTACCCTCTGCGGTTGAGGTTTTTCTGTTGGATGCTGGGGAAATGGCGGGTGGTTCTTATAATGTATTTCTTCAATATGAAATTTGAGGCGTGCAATCTCTGCCCATGCTGCCCGGAGCTGAGCCCTAAGATCTCAAAGGCCCAGCATGTAGGACAGTGTCCTAAATCCTGTAAGACTGTCCTTCTGAAAATTGTTCCACAGTACCTGCAGTTAATGAAATCCATTCCAAATAAGTTGCTGGGTTTGTAACCTAGTCAGAGTAATTAGAAGGAAAAAATGCAAGTAATGGTTTAATTGTGCAACTTGTTATAACAAGTTAAATTACTAGTGCCCCTGTAAATGAGATCACCTTGTGGAGGCCCCACTGATCCACCCCTTCCTGCTCTGCCACAGGAAATGTCACAACTGTGGTACCCTATAAAAGGAGTGTAGTGTGGGGTGGTTGGGGATGGGCCCTTCCCCTGCCTAAAAAGAAGAACCACGGACGAAAGAACAAGGAGGTAAGAGCAGAAACAATCAGTCAACAACAAATGCAGTAATCCTGAAAGCTTATCCTAATGTTAGATAAAACTGTAAAACCTGTAAAGCACCACCTGTAATAATTTCAGAGAAGATATACGCTGTAAGAAACACTTTGCTCAGAGAAAAATAAAGCAGTAACAGAAGATATACCTTGCAAAAGACAATTTGAATCAGAAGATTACAGCAGTAATCTGTTAGCACACACCTGTAGGCACACCTTGTAATAATGCAGAAGAAGGTATACCAGCAACAACAATTTGAATCAGAGAAAAAAATAAAGCAATGAAATGTTAGCAACAAACAGTAGCAATCCCTGTGAGTAAAAAATTAAAACACCACCACACAGTAAATCTGCTTAGCCAAACTAAACCTTAATCCTTTTCCCTTGCTCTGGTAAGTTTCTCTACTCTGCCTTTCAAGCAGTCTTAGAAGGAAAGAGCTCAGGTGAAGCTAGGTGCCTTGGCCAGCAAACCAAGTCTTCTACTTGGTAGGCCCTGCCTACATTAATTACAGGAAGGCTGGGTGAAAAGAGTGGGCGGGCACCAACATAAACTGAGGGGGCCCATACCCCCATTATGTGGGCTAACAACGTCACTCTCTAATGTTAATCTTGTTCATTTATCAGTCACAACCTTATCAGCAGAGCTAGGAAAACATTCAGAACAGACACTGCAGGGCGGACATCCAATATACTTACCAGCCAGGGTTGCCAACTTTGGCCAGCATGATTGTTTCTGTGGCCAGTAAGCTAAAGGGTCATCCTCAGTACTGATGCTGGGTTCAGACAGATGTGCATCTACCATGGTAACTACTGAGCATGCATTTTCTCCTTTTGGAATTTCAATGTCCTGCAGCTGGCACCAAATGTCGTCCTCATCATTTCCTGCTTCGGTACTGTTTTTTTCTAGCAGTCTTTTGAATTTGAGGTGGTGTCATTGTTGTACTGCTTGCCAGTCCTCCAAATGAAACCTCTTCTACTGCATCAATTAAAAGTTCCTCCAAGAATCAGGTGGCGACTTGTTTAAAAAGCTGATGCATCATAAATAGCGAGAGCTTTAGAGACCTCCAACATCTGTTTCAAGCCGCAGAGAAGAATTCCTTTTAATATGTAGTTACTATCATATAATAGCAGTCAGAAATGATACAGTTACAGTAGCACCCCACGTGCTCACACAGATGTACGTTTCACGTCATAGACGCTTCATAAATGCATTGATAAAGCATCTATGGTGTGAAATGTACTTTTGCGTGAGCATGTGGGGTGCTGCTGTGGCTTTGTATCTTTTCTGAGCTGCTATTTATTATGTAATAAATTGCTTTTTAACATGACCTAGCTTAAAGGTTGTTCTTTATACTCACCGAAGCTGAGTAGCCCAATTTTTGGAGGTCTATCAGTCAGAGGTTGCCTGTAGTTCAACTCCTTCATATCGTCAGAAACCACATCAGTAAGGTGTCTGTTTCAGAAACGTGCATCTAACAATGTTGCTAAGAGATACTCCTTGCTCCATGTCATGGCTTATAAATTCTCATCATTGCTAAGGCTGGTAAGCATGTTATTGACTAGAGATTGGTTCATAACTAAGTTGCTCCTTATTTTCTCCAATTTTTTTTTGAGAAGTAGAATGAGTAGAATAACTTAGTTATGGGATGCCTTTTTTTGCACCGACCTCCTTTGTAGCACTCAGAAATGGTTTCAGAATTTGGCACGACTTTTCCAGCAGAGACCAATGAGCAAAATGGAATACAATGCCCTTCCCCATATCATTGTACGTGATATACTCAATGATAGCAACCTTTTGCTCAAGGATATGTTCAATCATAAAGTAAGTTGAATTCCACCTTGTTGCTACATTCTGAACAAGCTATAGATGAAGATGATCTTTGTCCTTCTGGTTATCATGAAGGATGTCACAGGCTTTTACTGAATGGTTGAGGTGGGTATGCACTTTGGGAACTGTATCCACAATGATTGACACTTGCCGGTCATTATCCAGGAAGCTTCAAAAGATTAGGTTGAGACAATGGGCAAAACAGCATATATGTACATAGTTGCTATCATGAAGTGCTTTTTATGTTTGCTTGCACGTATGTGCAAGAAACATTATGTGGCAGCTTAGGAGAGAAGCTGGTTGTGGAGGGGCCACTGTGGCAGTCAATGCTGGCACTGCATTGTTAGGCTTGGCATTGCTCAGCCAATGCAGGGCCAGTGTCTTGATGACACTGGTTCTGCAGAGTGCTACCAAGTTGTAACGATTTTGCCACTGTAATCAGGGGCCACTTTGTCACTGCAGCATCAGCCATTCTGCTGCAATAAGGGAGCGATCCGTCATTGCAGGGCAGTACCTTGCCTGGTGTAACAATACCAGGAACATGGCAGCTGTATGCTGCTGCCTTAGAGGCATATAGAAAGCCGACGGGGGTGCACAGCCCCCTGTCAGCATGCCCTCGACCCAGTTCATTTGTCGACGTCGGAGCCCACTTCTCATTGGCATAATGCCCCACATATTAGTTGTGTGCAGAGGGGGTGCCCAATCCCCCTTGGCATCATGCGCCCTCTACATGTTTTTGTGCCAATGGGGGGCCCAATTGCCATTGGCTTCAGTCTCCCCTTCCCAGTTCCAGTTGCCAATGGGGGAGCCCACTCCCCATTGGCATAATGGCCCCCCAGTGCTTGTATGCCTGTGCCAAAGGGGTGTTCAATCCCCCTCAGCATCATGTGCACCCCCCACCTGTTTCTGTGCCAATGGGGGGGAACCAATCCCCACTGGCTTCAGTCCCCCTCCCCACAAATGCAGGTGGTACACTGGGAGCCCACTCCAGTGTACCAAACACACTTGTGAAGAAAGAAAACCGACCTGCATTGTCCATTTGATTTTTTTTTTTTACCTATAAAATGAGAAAATGGTCCCTCGCCCCCAAACCCGTGCCCACCCTCTGCGTAATCTACCTCCCCACACCCCCCCTCACCACATACTTACCTCTGGAGCCTGGCATGATGATCTCAAGTGGACCAGGAACACTTCAGCACTCCTCAAAGCCGATCACCAACTGAAGAAATGCCAGTAAGCTGTATAATAGCATAAATAGGGTTTTTTCAACTTTGATGCATATCTCGGGCATTTTTGGGAATTTTGGCACCAAATGTTCAACATGGGGTTATTGGGACCCCATCTCATGAATTCAATCACTGTCATGGTATTATTCACTCCCGAAAGTGATTTCATGGTCACTATGTGGAATCTCCTTTTGGGACCGATTAACAAAATGACAGTGCCACTGTTCATGAGGTGGGCTCTCAAAAAGCCTATGTTGCAAATTTGGTGAAAAAAATCCAAAAAATGACTTGTTTTATGAGTGCGCATTGTGCAGTTTCCACACACACGTGTAACTTCACGAATCTGTTATATTTTCACTCCAGATTCACAAATCTGGACTGTCATGTACGGTATGGGCTGCAAGCCCATTGGCGCAACTCTGCACCAATGGGCGTGCAGCCCTACCGACAGTCAGTCGGCGGCAGCGGGGCGGCAGGCGGGTGGGATGCTGTCGCCGCCGGCTGCGGGGAGCGGGTGGAGGGGGTCGTGGGTGGGGGACACTAGACACCAGAGGAGATGTTTGGGGGGTTTGTGATGATTCTGCCAGCGATCAGGCTTTAGGTCCACTGGACCACCAGGAGATATTTGGGTTGGGGGTTGACATTCTGCCCTTGATCGGGCACTGGAGAGGTTCATACACGTTATGCCCTCGATCGGGCTTGAATATAGGGGGGTGTTACATGTACCTGTACTGCCCGTGATCAGGCTGTGGAGATGTGTGGGCGGGGAGTCGTGTTACACTGATGCCCGCGATCGGGCTGCTGGGGGCACAGGGAAGAGTTGGGGGCCAGCCAGGGGTGGCAGCTGCTGTTGCCCTGCAATGCAGCAGCTCACCACTGTGGGTGGCCCTCAACTAAGCCTTTTTTGGGCTCAGGTTGTGCAGGCGCGGGTTGGGGTTCTCGCATGCACAACTCTGCACAACCCGACTGAATCTTCCGGGTTGCGCAGGTTATGCATGGATCCTCCCCTCCTGTTGAGCATGCATTCATTTGCATTGCTCTCTTGCAACCTGATGCCAGTGGCGTAACTGCCTCCTGCTGAATATCACAGCCGATGCATTTTACCTACAAGATGCTAGTTGTTGCGCAGATGGCTAACCTTTTGAATATCCAGTCTTTGAGTGCAGTAGAATTTCTAACTGGGCTAAGTGAAATTATATGAGGGCAGAGAGCAAAAAGTATAGTAGCTGAGGGGTGAAAAATCAACAAGGAGGTTGTAGGATTGTTACAGTAATACAGTATCTAACGGATGAGATTTGTGACTGAATTAACCTGGTCGGCAAGGGGGCAGTAGGGGTACTAATGTGGGAGGAAACAGGAAATTGAGTAAATAGGGGCCTAACAGTTGTAGTAGGGTACACAAACTGGGAGCAAGAGCCTGTAACATAAGATGGGGGCAAAAATGGGGCAGGTGCCGCATGTCAATAGGGCGGGCATCTTTGGAAGGGTGGTGGAGTGTACAGGGTGTGGGTCTGCCATGATCCTGGACTGGGCTTGGTGGATGAGTGGGGTGTATGGTCTGTAGACAACTGGCTGGTTTGAGGGAGGAACTGTGGAGACTAGGGAGGAGTCTAAGTGGCAGGCCAGATGAGTATGGTAGGCATCCTGGTTGGAGAGGTATAGGGGATAGCAAGGGGGGATGGGGAAAGACAACTAGGGACTGAAACTGACCCCAGTATCAGAGGCACTAGCAGAAAAGAGAGGAGAAGAGAGGGGGTGCCCAAGGTGATGGGGGCTCCTGATGGGGAGAAAGAGCCCATGAGGAGTATCAGGGGAGAAAGAAGATGGCTGCAGGTAGGGAGGGACCAGGGGTTGGACCAGAGGGCACGAAGGGGAACAAGTAGGAGGGGGGAACTGATAGGGGAAGAGGTGTAGGAGGGGTATCGACTAGGAATAGATTCGAGCCTCTGCTATGGGAGAGAGAGGGGGAGCAGGAACATACTGGGGGAGGACAAGCATAGAATTAGAGGGATGGCAAGAGGTAGGGGAAGAGATAGCGAGGATGAAAGGGTTGAAGGGGGCTAGTAAGGAAGGAAGGAGGGTGACTGGAGAAGAGAAGGCTACGGGAGGGGGAAAGGATGGGAGGGCATCACTATCGGGGTTGAAGGGAATGGGGCTCTAAATCGACAACAACAAGAATAGAAGAGGGGTTGGAAATCATCAGGGGAGGAGGGGAGGTCAACATGTGAAGCCCAGTAGGAAGTAGGCAGGCTGGAAAGGGGGTTCAAGGGGGATGGGAGAAATAAGGCAGAGAAAAGGGGTGAGGCAGAAGTAGGGGGTGCAGATAAAGAAGTCACAGAGGGTGCAGCTGATAGGGGTAAGGGGCAGAGAAGAATGAATACTGGGGCGGTGGAAGGGGCATTAGAAGTGAAAGCAGTAAGGGACAGGGGGGTGCTCATCCTGGAGGATTCTATACTGAAAGGGGTGAGATGGGGCAAAAGGGGGAAAAGACACAGCCATATTTGGGTTGAAGCTATCCCCTGGTTGACTGCAGGAGGGGTAGGGCAGGCGCTGCTCAAGTGTGCACTGAGGAAGAGGAAGAAACCTCATTTAGTGTTAGATGTGGGTAGAAATGACTTGGCATGGAATACTGTGGAAGTAATGAGGGGGAGTTTCATGGAGTTGGGCAGGCAGTGTGAGGGGGTGGGTGGCATTCTCGGAAGTACTCCTGGTACCATGTGCAAGCACAGGGAGGAAGGGTAGGATTGAGAAGTTCAACAAGTGGCTGAGGGATTGGTGCCACACCAAAAATTATGGGTTAGTGACTAACTGGGGTAGGGTCTGGGGAAATAGTGACTTACACACGGGGGACAGGCTACACTTGAGCAGGGAGGGGAGGGGAGTATTAAAGGCAGAGGTTAGAGGGGTATATCTCTACTAAGGTGGATTTAAACTAGTGGGGAGGGTGGCCAAAAGCCTGAGGATGGTAAAAAGGTCTGGACAGGGGAGCCTAATGAGCTCACCCCCCTAGATATAGGTAAAGACGGAGGCATAGTAACCCCGGGAGGGGCTGGGCAGAGTGGTCTAAGTGTAATACTGAAAGCACCACCACCCGGTAAGAATAAGGAGGAGAAAGGGTGTGGACTACCTGGAGGAGGGACACAGGCCAAGGAGAAAACCAAGGAGTAGGAGGGGCATGGGTGGAAGGTGGTCTCTCTCAATGCAAGAAGCCCGGGGAACAAAATTGCAGAGCTTCAGGTGGTCTTTTCAGAGGGGAAGGTGGACATTGCTGCAGTGACAGAGACTTGGGCCACAGAGTACTATGATTGTGACTTGACAATCCCGGGATACAGGATATACAGGAGGGACTGGGGGGTTGGAATGGGAGGTTGCACTCTATGTGAGGGAAGGGATCAAATGCATAAGGGACGAGGGAGAAGAGGAGAGGAGAGGACAGAGGCACAGTGAGTGCAGCTCCTGGACTCCAAGGGCAGAAAGCTGAGGCTGTGAGTGGTGTGCAGACCACCAGTCCAATCCGGGGAACTGGATAGGGAGTTTACAGAGCAGATAAGCAGGGTGTGTAGAAGGGGGAGTGTGGTGATAGTGGGGAATTTTAACCTACTAGGGGTTGACTGGAGCACCCGACCACTAGCAGTATCAGGGAACAGGTGTTCCTAGATGCATTCCAGGATGGCCTTCTGACACAATTAATAAGTGGGCCTACAAGGCTTGGTAGCACTCTAGACCTAGTACTGGCAAATGGGGAGGTGGTGAGGGAGGTAAGGGTGGAGGACCCACTAGCAGGTAGTGACCACCAAGCAGTGTGGCTCATTCTTGCACTGGTCAGGGAGACAGGAGGCACGGACACTAAGGTGGTGGACTTTAGTAGGGTGACTTTGGGAGGATGGGAGCAATACTGCAAGGGGGACTCCAGGATATAAAGCTAGGGATGGATGCAGAACAAAAGTGGGGAGTCATAAAGACTGAGCTAACAGAGGCCACAATAGCCTGCACCAGGGTCAGGAGTAAGAAGAGCAGAGGCAAGGAACCGTGCTGGCTGAATAAGGAAGTGCTGCAAGGGGTGAGGGCATAGAGGGCTGCATACCAGCAGTACAGGAGAACAGGGAAGGGAGAGGATAAGGAGACTTACGGGAGCTGGTCAAGTGAGGTGGCCAGGAGGGTGAAAAAAGCTAAGGCCTCCAGGGAATTAAGGTTAGCACAGGGCATAAAGGGAGGGGAAAGGACTTTTTTAAGTATGTCAGGGAAAAGAGGAAGTGCAAGGAACATATTGTGGGGATAAAGCAGGGAAGGGATTGGGTGTAAAAAGAGGAGGAGCAAGTAGAAATTCAAAATGAGTACTTTTGCTCCATTTTTCACTAAGGAGAGGGATGGTCCACTACCAGCATGGACTGAGGGGATGGGTAAAGGAATGGAGGAGGTGACAGACAAGGTGATCACAGGGAGTAGGGTGCTAGAGGAGCTGAGTACAGTAACGGTGGACAAGGCACCAGGTCCCGATGGCATCCACCTAAGGGGGCTGAGGGAGATGGTGGAGCTGTTGGCTGAGCCACTGGCAGATCTGTTCAACACCTCCCTGGAAATGAGGAGTGTTCCCCAGGACTGGAGGTTGGCCCATGTGGTGCCCATACACAAGGGGCCTAGGGAGGAGCCAGGAAATTATCGGCCGGTCGATCTCACATCCATAGTGACTAAGCTTATGGAGGTGATATTAAAGGAGAGGATGGTGGCATTCCTAGAGAGCAATGGCCTCCAAGATGGGCAGCAACATGGGTCCATCTCAGGGAGGCCTTGTCAAACCAGCCTAATAGAGTATTATGACTGGGTGACAAGGGAGTTGGACTGGGGCCATGCAGTACCTGTCCTGTACTTGGACTTCAGAAAGACCTTTGACACGGTGTCTCATGGGAGACAGGGGGGAAGCTGACAGCAGTGGGGGTGGGAAAAAGCTGACTAAATGGATAGAGAAATGGTTACAGGGGAGGATGCAGAGGGTGGTGGTGGTGGGGAGCTCTCGGCATCCAGAGTAGTGACAAGTGGGGTGCTGCAGGGGTCAGTGCTGGGCCCAGTGCTATTTGGGCTCTTTAGCTCTGACATAGCACATGGAGTGGGGAGCAGGGTAAGTCTGTTCACAGATGATACCAAATTGGGTGTGGTGGTGGACAAGGAGGATGGATGGGAAAAACTGCAGGGGGACCTAACCAAACTAGAGACATGGTTGGTGGAGTGGCAGCTAGGATTCAATGCAAAGAAGTGTAAGGTGATGCACTTCAGGGCTAAGAACCAGAAGAGGGACTATTGGTT
The DNA here is from genome assembly GCA_016271365.2 of Neoceratodus forsteri. Taxonomy (NCBI): domain Eukaryota; kingdom Metazoa; phylum Chordata; order Ceratodontiformes; family Ceratodontidae; genus Neoceratodus; species Neoceratodus forsteri. The sequence goes on from CM057451.1 coordinate 1,129,318,640, forward strand.
GGGGGGTGAGATTGAGGATCACAGAGGAGGAGAAGGACCTAGGGGTGTTGGTAACTGGGAGCATGAACAACTCGGCCCAGTGCAGGAGAGCAGCAGCGGAGGCAAACAGGATGCTGGGGTGCATTGCAAGGGGGTTCTCATCCAGACACAGGGATGTGATCCTACCGCTCTACATATCACTGGTCAGACCGCACCTGGAGTATTGTCTGCAATACTGGAGGCTATACCTGAGGAGGGAGATAAAGTTACTGGAGGGGGTGCAAAGGAGGGTAACAAAAATGTTTAAGGGAATGGAAGGAAAGGCATATGAAGTTAGGCTGGAGGAGATGAACATGTATACCTAGACGAGAGGAGGGATGGGGGATATGATTGAATCATTTAAATACCTGAGGGGGTAAATAAACCTAGCACTGAGGGGGTGTTTAAACTGATAAGTGGAAGAGAAATGAGAAGGCATGGACAAAGGTTGGAAGATAGATGTTTCAAGACAGAAATGAGGAGGCACTACTTCACTGAGAGGGTGGTGTCTAGTTGGAATGCACTGTCAGTGGGGTGGTAACATGTAGGACAGTGAATAGCTTTAAGAAGGAGTAGGATAAAGCAAGAGGAAGAGTTAGGGGCAGGGGCTGGGACAAGCGGGAGAGGAACTGGGAGGAGGAGGCTGGGGCAGCTGCATTCTAGGGTGCTAGCTGCACACTCGGCCAGACTTAGATAGACCGATTGGCCTGTTCTGCTGGCAGATTTATATGTTCATATGTATGTTTGTATGTAAAATCACAGTGACTCTGTTCATGAGCAGAGGTCCTAAAATGCCTATGTTGTAAATTTGGTGACAAATGTCCATAAAATGACTGTTACAAGCATGCGTTGTGCAGTTTCCATGCACCCTCATAACTTTGCAAATCTGTAGTATTTTCACTCCAGATTTTCAACATTGGCAGTTTTTCAGACCTCCTTATGAACAGTACAGCTGTCATTTTTCACATCCTGCCTGAAATATGCATTTACAAATCTGGCACAGAATAGCATGGTTGTTGTAGGAAATCAATGTTCGGGACAGGTTAAGAAAATCATACTGACAGTGTTCACGAGCAGAGGTAAAAAAATGCCTATGTTGAACATTTGGTGAAATAATTGCACTAAATGACTGTGTTACGCATATGTTGCGCAGTTTCCATGTATACGTGGAAGTTCGAGCATTTTTAATATTTTCACTACAGATTTTCAGCATTGCCATCTCTTCACACCTCCCTATGAATGGTACAGCTGTCATTCTTCACATCCAGCCCGATCTGTGTTTTCGTACATCTGGCGTACAATGGCACGGTCGATGTGGGAACTCAAAGTTCAGGACACATTGACAAAATCACAGTGCCACTGTTCATGAGAAGAGGTCCTCAATGCTTTCATGAAGTGGGGGTTACAAAAAGACCATGCCGAAAATTTGTAGTGCAAATACCAACAAATTCCCGAGCGTTAGGGTTTCTAACCATAAAGTCCCACCCTGTGCAGACTGACAGGCATCAGCAGTGTGCTTTTGGGCTGTCAACTGCAATGCTCATGCCATCCCCCCCACCCTGCAACCAGTGACAGGCAACGAGGTGTGCTTTGGACTCTTCAGCCCCGGAGTTCACCCCATTCTCCTATATTGCACCCATTTCAGCGTATGTCCTTATGGAGTGAGGTGACTGTAAAGCCAAACACCCCACTGCACACCTCAACACTTGTCTGAGTCTGAAGGATAGGGTGAGGTGAAATGGCATGAACGTTATGGGCGACAACCCAGACTCATATCCCAATGCCTGTCCATCCCTACAGGGTGGAGATGGGGTTGGCATGAAGTTCATTGCTTCATAGCCATTCCTTCTCTGCATCTGCCTAACTCCTGCATTTCCAATGCTAATAACAGCAAGCAAACATTCAGCATTGACACATGCTTGTTTAATATTGGAACCATTGTTGGCAACAAAACAAAAACAACTTTCAAACCCTGTGATGTGGCCCAAGCAGTAAGTAGTCTTTCCAGTTCTTGCTGAATGTGTTGTGCTGTGTGTGTCTTGAAAGTGACATACAAGGAGAACTGCCATTTTCCGAAACATTCATTTTTTTTTAGATCTGAGAGGTAGTAGTGGTAGTGGTAACAGTATTGGTTGAAGTGGCAGCAGACAGACTAGTATGTGAGGATGATGATGAATTGCCAACAAAAGTGACCCAGTGTGCAGTAAGAGAAAGTTAAGCAATGGTTTGACTTCTGGTTCACATATCAGTAGTGAAGTGAACTACCTTATCCTTAGCCATTGTCTAGAATATCCGCAATATCTTTAAATCATATCGTGGCCCCTCAACGTCTGCCTGGCGTACTGATCCAGGACAGCTCTCCTTTAGTATTACCTGAAAACACATGCATTCTGGGTTTACCATTACTTATGATGGAAGCAGCATCCTTAACATGTGTCAACCATATTAACAGTATAGGAAAGAATCAAGGTGTTTTATGTCTTAATGATGGTAATATTATGCCAGCTACTGCATCCCTTTCCCTTGTGGAATTATCCACTCAAATAAGTGATTGCCATTTGATAATCAATGACACTATGGACATCAGTAATTCACCTACAAATTCCAACATGACTCAAAAAAGATAGATCTTTGGCATAAGTGACTCAATCACTAAACATATTGTTAGGGCAGTATGCAACCAGGACAAGTTAAATCATACTTGTTCAACATTCTGTGGGGCCACAATAGCAGACAATACAAAATGAACACCAAATACATTATATGATAAGAGAGTGAATCCATTGGTTATCTCATATGTTGGAGCGAATGATTTCTTGTACAATGAATTAACAAGCATTAAAATGAATTTGATAGCATTATCAATCAAATTGATTAATATATTCTGTGAACCAGTATTCTCAGAAATTTTACCCATCCCTAGAGCTCCCTGAGGTAAATAATAACATAAAAGAGTGCAATGAATGGCTAAGGAAATGGTATTTTTAACAGGTAATTAGATGCATCACTCATTGGGAGGATTTTGCTGACAGAATGGAATATTACTGTGGTAACGGACTATACCTCAGCAGGCATAGCAGTTCACTCCTGGGGAAACAGATTACAAATTCAATTGACCATTGTTTAAACTAGTTAATAAGGGGGAGATGGTGGAAATACTGACATCTCTTAACAGCAGTAGTAAATGTCAAACTTTGTTCAATTAACAAGTATTACAATTTCTATGCTTTAATGCAGAGGACTAAATAAAAAAAACAACTAGATGAACTCAAAATAAAAACAATGCAGAAGTCTACTGACATCATAGCCATTACTGAGTGTTGTGCAGATGAAAAATCATCATGGGACCAAACTATGCCAGGATATTGGCACAATAAACTAAATAGAGGCATAAGAATAGGCGGTGGTGTAGCTTTATTAATAAATAACAATCTAACATGTATAGATATATCAAACAAAATTAAATCATGCAACCCTAAAATTGAGTCTATCTGGATAAAACTGTTACTCAAGGATGGAGAACCCATCATTCTAGATACATGCTATACCCCATCAAGCTCCACTGCCGAAATCGCCACTGGAATCCTTGGGAACTTCAGTCAGCTAGCAAATTAAGCAACATACTTTGTATGGGTGATTTCAACCTTGGGGGATATTGATTGGAACTCACCCACCACTACTTTAGGGGCTGGGAAAAAGCTTATGTCAACAACTTAATTTAATTCAAAGTGTTACGTTTCCTACCTGAGGGGAACATATACTAGATCTGGTTATTCATAATAATGACTTAGATATTGGTAAAATATCAAATCTACTACCATCAGGTAACAGTGACCACAATTCTATCACTTTCTCACTTAATAATAATTTAATCAGCTGTACTAACACCACTAACATATACATGTATGAAAAAGCAGATATTCAAAAAATTCAAAATGATTTAGTAAGATACAATTGGGAGACCATCTTCTCATCCAACACCATTCAGAAGACCTAGAAAAACACATTGATTAGACTGAGAGATGACTATGTTCCCTCTAAATACAAGCACTACAACTGCAAACAACACCCCAAATGGTTAAATAAATCTATACAGAATTTACTTAGATAAAAAATAAAAATATAGCAGGTATTTAAAATCATTTGTAAAATGGGAAGGGAAAATCCTTCACCCTGATTGATTATTACCTGTGCATTAGATCTGTCTAATGCACAGGTAAAAACAAGTACTGTGAGACACGACGTAGTACAATAAAAATCATAGTGCCAAACAGAACTTTCATTTTTAAACTGCCGCCATTTTTTTCCACCTAGCAATGTAGACTTGCACTGAAATTATCACACAAGAAACAAATAATCAGTCCCCCTAAGCAGTCTGATCAATTTATCATAACAAGCCCTAACGATATGTGAACAGTTTAATTTTAAAGAAAGTTTTGTTTCTCAGCGCTGCCGCATTATTGTGTCTCAGTTCGCAGGCACATCTGCACTTCATACACGTTACACGATAGCGTTGCTCAGCCCTACACTCGCTCCAGATACAGCCATTCACTCGCTCCTTCCTGATGCTCAAGTCATCACAGTATACTCAGGAACAGTCACTTTTCTCAGCCTCACCTCAACTCCCAAAGTATTTGGAGAAAGTATACTTAATACAAGCTTTTTTATTCCTAAACAGCTACGTTTGACGTTGTTAGCGCTCCCGATCCAGATTGACATCCTTGCGGCATCCCCCACCCCCATGAGACTGCTAGTTCGTTTGTTCATTTACTACAGCAGACCACAGCACATGCACTGGAAAAAAGTAACAGAAATCAGGATGTAGGTTAAAAAGCATACACGTCATTCAGGTTGGTGTATGTTTCTGTGTCTGACTGTTTTTAAAAATGCGTTCTTCACGTCGTGCTTGTGCCTTTTTCTCCCATCTGGTCATTGACTCTCTCAATCTGCTCACCTGCTGCTGAGCCACCCACTCACTTGTACCACTCAGTCAACAAATGTTACTGGCTTATAAAATGTGTGTGTGTGCGTTGGGGTGGGAGGGGGCAATGAACTGTCACACAGGATAGAAACTACCGCTATGCAAATGTAGGATTACAGGCGGAGGGACTATTTTATCTAAAAATTCACACAACACGTAACTTTATTTTGTATTAAACCTCTGAATTTTGATTGTCACAGTTATGACAAATACAGGTTTCCATTTTATAAGTGCAATAAGACACTCTGGGGGTATGCAGTAGACATTTCTAACACACGGTCAGGGGCTAAAGGCACTTGGCCTGCAACCTCATGCCTTATTACACCCCTGACCATATGTTAGAAATGTCTAATGCACACCCCCTCATGTCTTATTGCTTACATACACAGGAAAATTGAGCATCATTTGTGAAAACTGAGAACAAATGCAAATCAAAAATTAGGAAATGAAAAGCAACATGGGAATATAATTTAGCTAAGGATGCAAATAAAAATAACAGCAAAATTTTGTATGCATGTGTTATTTCTTAAAAAAACTATCTTGTCAAGTTGGTCCTCTATTAGATGAGTCACTGGTTCATGAACCTAAACAAATGGCAGATATTATGAATTCTAAATTCTGTGAAGCTTTTCGTGACTCTAAAAAGATATGCCCTAATACTGAGGATATTAAGAAGCTAATGAGACTTCAGAAGACGCTATACATCAAAAGCTACTAAATATGAGAGGCAAAATAAACCTTGGACCAGATGATGTTTCGGGTCACTTTTTATATCTATTGGCTAACAGCTTGGCCAAACCTTTCAAACACCTACTCGAAGGATGCGTAGTATTTAATTTTGTCCTTATAGAGTGAAAATCTGCATATGTTATACCACTACACAAAAAGGGTCCGAAGTGTAATTGGGAAAACTATCACCTAATTAGTCTTACTTCCTGTGTTTGGAAACTATTGGAAAGTGTGATCAAAGACCTCATCACTCCTACATTCAATATAGCTGACCCTGAACAGCATGGGTTTAAAAAGGAATGAGTTGTTTAAGTAATCTGATGTGTTTTTATGAGCAGGTCAGTTCACATCTTGATAACAATACCCCTGTGGATGTCATTTTCATTGATTTCAGCAAAGCCTTCGATGTCATGCCTCATCAATCATTAATAACTAAACTAAATACTCTAATAAATATATAATTAATTGGATCTAAAAGTGGCTTACTGGTCGTACACAAAGAGTAGTAATCAATGGTCATAAATCTGAATCTGGAAGGGTTACTAGTGGAGTCCCATAGGGTTTGGTAGTAGGCCCATGTCTATTTCAACTATTCATTTCTGACCTAACAAAAAACTGTACCTCGTTATCTACTAAACATGCTGATGACATTAAAATAGGGGCCTCATGTAACAACAGTGACAATATATTAACTATTCAGAGGGACCTGGATATAATTACTCATTGGATACTCACATGAGGTATGCAATTAAATGCCTCTAAGTGTAAGGTCATGCATCTGGGTAGGAGACAGTATAGCGCAGTGGTTTAAGGCTCTGAGCAGCAAACCTGGAGACCGGGGTTTGAATCCCACAGCCCACACTTGCATACTGTGTGACCCTGAGCAAGTCACTTAACTTCCTTGTGCTCCCAGGTCACACCTGGAAACAAGCTTCGGCTTAGTGTGCCTTTATTGGTTAAACAATTTTCTCTCCCTTTCCCTTTTAATATCCAGTCAGTGGATTACTATTTAGGTGGTTCTTTACTAAATACTACAATAAATGAAAGGGACCTTGATATATTAATCTCAAATGATTTCACTAATAATGAACAATTAAATAAAGCTGTCAAAAAAAAACAACAGTGAAATATGTACCATAAAAAAAAACATCTCATCTGGAGACCCTAAAGTAATGGTGCCACTAATTAGGGCATATGCTAGGCCACATCTTGAGAACGGCTCCCAACTTTGGTGTCCCTATGGAAAAAAAAACATGATATATCTCAAATAGAACAGGTACAGAGAAAAATTACAAAACGTTTATCAGTGTTATATCATGTACTGTATGAATTGCACAACTTAATCTAATTCCCCTAGCTATTGATTGACAGAGAGGTGACCTATTATTCATGTTCAATATAATTCAGGATCCATATTTATTATCTGAATTGGGTCTTGAGTTCAAGAATGATCATTTTGCAACTAGGGGACACCCTCTCCAACTTATAAGGAAAAGCTTTTTCATACCAGTTATAAATACCTTTTCACTCAGAGAATCATTAATCCTTGAAATAGACTTCCCATAGATGTTATCATTAGCAAAACTAAATCTGAACTTAAAAGATGCCTTGACAGCCATGTTATGATAGATTTGGATATTAGTTATTATTCTAATTAAATTAGCAGGTTCAATCATGGGCGCATAGCTTTCTAGCACCTTCCAGACCTTAATGAACCTTAGTGAGCCTCACAGAGAGCATGCCTTACTTGTATTACTAAGCTGTCATACATCCCAGGCAAAGCAGTTACTGAGAAGTATTTACTTGGCATTAAATATCATGGCTCTAAGTATTCCATAAGCCTTCTGAAACCCACATCTTCCACAACAGAGTATGGCTGCAAATCAAGTACAGCAATTTCTGCTATTTCACAATTTATTGCCAGTGCTGTGGGATGGTTTCATGAATATTTAGACTTTCTTTCAAAAGATTTCTTTTAACTTCAAATGTCTTTTATCAGGGAAGGTAAAGTTACATTTGGCTGGGGGTGTTGTGCGACTACGTGCGTGGCCTGGTAATACAGAGAACCTTACAGAATTATTGTGACCATGGCTATGAGGTGAAAGTGAACTTTTGGAACTGGCCTGGTGCTCATATCCCACTGTTTCAGATAAATGTTTCTATTCATCAAGAGCCCTGCTAGATTTCCAGCCACCAAAGTTTTACAGTTTATTTGAACCATGCATAATAGGGAAAATTGGTGAAAGATGTTGCATCATTGTTGTGGCTCCAAGATGCCCTTTATTTCCCCACTAACACATGTGTTGCAATGCACACATACTGTATAGCTTGACAAGTATCCTTGGGGTTTACATAAAAATGATTCCAAACAGTAGAGGTGGAATGTCTATGTCTAGTTACGAGCTTAGTAGGACTAGGAATCGAGTGACTGAGTTTATATGTGGAAGGCATATCAGTGGAGGGTTCAGGTCCTTCGGGTGAGACAATCATAGAATCCTCTTCTGCATCATTGCCATTACCATCACTGCTGTCAGACTTTGCTTCACTTTGAGTTGCATGTACCTTTGACTTTTTTTCCCCTTTTGGACACTCTACTATTGTCATTATTTTTATCTACATTGTCACTGTCATAACCAGAATGAGACATATTGTAGCTAAACGTAAAGTCACACGCTCGTCATCATCTGTGTCTCATCATGACCGTGGTCATCACAATCATCATCATCAGATTCAGTAGAGCTAACATTTGCAGTCACATATTAAGTTATTCAATATTGTGACAGGGTTGAATAAGGCCCTGTCCCATTTCTTATGCAGAAAGACTTAAATGCAAGGATCTGTTCCATTCTTTCCTTTCCTGTCTCTTGTCTATCTGGTTGTGCAACCAAATTTTCTCATGAGACCTAGGACTTGATCACGCCAATGGTTTCACAATTCTCCACCTCTCGCTATCTCTCTGCCTTCACTTGCTACTTTGTCTTTTCTTCCCCTTTTCATATCTGTGGTATAAAAATAAATGTGAATCATTATATGGAAATGTAACTGACACTGGGATCCCTGTGTTTAGAAATGTAAATAGTTTAACTGTTGAAATGTATATAGCTGCACTTTTGAAATTATTGCAAAAAGCTATTTGGAATTCAGGGGCTTAAACTGAGAAGCTGGTGTGCAAACTCTGAGAAGCTTGAAACAAGAGCTCAGTTCTGGGTCACTATGTTCTTTTTGCTGCACCTGTTGAAATTGACAAGGACATTTTAGGAAAAACATGATGTGTGTTAACGAGTACAGCTGCCAAGACTTACGAAAAAGAGCTGCAATTTCTTGCAAGACAGACACAGAGACTGAGAGATTGAGATTGGAAATTGAGAAGCAACCCAGACAGACTTTCTTTCTTTTTACTGCCTTTGTAAATAGTTACACTGAACAATTTTTTTATTTTACAGTTATTAATAATAATTCACTTTTTGCAAATTTTACAACTTCTTTCTCATTTTTCAATGTTTCCTGACCTGTGCCTTGATGACAGATGGTGTGAGAGGTGGGATTTATGCTGTGCATACTCTAAGCCAGGAGTTTTGTGCATGGGTACTAGACCTGGTACCAGGGAAGCATAGAAGAAAGGATTAGATTCTGCAGCAGCAAGCCCAGGAATGGTTACCAGGAGAATGGCAGCTAAACTAGCAGAGAAAAACCCAGGTTGAGACTGTTCAGCTAGCACCAGTTATGGAAAAAGATCAGGCAGTGGCAGAACCTAAAAGCCCAACTGCCTTCTTCAAATGGTGGGCAATACAACAAAAAGAGATGGAGAAACAGAGATGAGAGGAGAGGAGAGGAGATGCAGCATAGAGAAAAAGAGATTCAACATTTAGAGGCACAGAGAAAAGAAGAAATGCAACAACCTGAGAAGGAGAGAAAAGAAGAGATTCAGTGACAGGAGAAGCAAAGAAGAGAAGAGGTGCAGTGATGGATGGATGCCTTGCAAGCTATCAAAGCTGGAAGTTCTGGCACAGGTCCAGCAGAGGAAGAAAACACCAACTTCAAAGGTCTTAAACTTACAAAACTGTATCCCTTGAATGATACTGAAGCATACTTGACAACTTTTTAAAGGGTTGCCACAGCCTGCCAGTGGTCAAAGCAGCAATGGACAATCAGACTGGTACCTTACCTGACAGGGAAAGTCCAACTTGCCTACAGCAATATGAACACTGCACAGTGAGAAAACTATGACCTGATGAAAAGCAAAATCCTGAAAAGGTATGACATCTCAGAAGAGACATGTAGGCAAAGATTCCAGTCCCTAAAGTATAATTCAGTCAACAATCCTCAAGAAGCCTTCACCCCCACAGAGAACCCCTTATAAAATGACTCCAAGTAGCATATGAAACACTACCACAGATCATCAACACATTTGTAATGGAGCTATTCATCAACATTCTGCCTACACATGTACTGCTTTGGATAAAAAACACTGACCAGAAAGTGGTGAAACGGCTGTTTATTTGGCCGAAGACTACCAAACGGCCAGACAGACACCACAGCAATGAGGTAGTAGCTATGCACGGGTAAAACACTCTTTTTCTCATTTAAACTCCAAGTTTGATAAGAACTCTGATGGGGGAATAAATCTGCACCAAAATACTTTATTTGCTGTAACTGTAATAAACCAAGTCATACTGCAAGAAATTGTGGTAGTAAGAAGAGTGACACTGGAGCAGATTTGTTCTTAGCAAATTGGGGCAAGTACTTAACAGAGGTGAAGGTGGGAGATAAGACTGTGAAGGGACTTATAGGTTTGGGAAGCAGACAGACCCTAGTGCATATTGAAGTGCTGGGAAAACAATGTCCTAAAGGACCAGGTACTGGTGTCATCTGCATCCATGGGCACTTGATACTATCCCACCACCCAAGTGATTGACTATTAATGGGATGTGGCACCAAATGAAAGTGGGGGTGGTACCTAAGTTACCTGTACCTATGATTATTGGAAATGATTTTCCAGTATTTACTGAGTTAATCAAAGAGTGAGTAAATCCTGATGTTTCAGCAGCTGTGGTGACAAGACCTCAGGCAAAGAAAATCTCAGATGGTGGGGACTGTTTTCCTTTCTCTGGTTTTGATTTGGACTTGTGTGAGCACAGCTCCAAGATCCAGAAGTCCAGGAAAGAAAGACAATGCCAGAAGAAACAGTGGCAACAAAAGACTTATGGACTTTCTGTTTATACTGCCTTTGTAAATAGTTATACTAACTAATTGTATTTTTATGTTTTACTGTTATTAATAATAAATCACTTTTTGTGAATTTTACAACTGCTCCTGGTTTTCCTATGCTTCCTGACCTGTGCCTTTATGAAAGATTTGCATGTTGCAAATTGAGCAGCTCCACTGTAAATTGTACCTGTAAGTGCTTTAATGTTATGTACAACTGAGTACTCTTTGTTGTTGCACTTATTTTCTCTGACGACTTGCTATTTCCACTATCTTTCGAAACTTTGTTGGCTGTACTACTGAGCTGATCTGACATAAACAGTCCACCAACCCTTGCTGGTTTTCAGAATTTTGAGAGTTAGCTTGCACATGGATAGGAGTAGCATTTAGTTCAGCCCCTTCAACAAACAGTGGTGGTTGTTGTTGTTGTTGTACTTTACTTTTTTGGCCACTTTCTGTGTTCTTGAATAAACTTTTTTTACATGTATTACTTCCTTTGCTCCTCCCCTCCCTGGCTTTTGCTTTACTATTTTCTGGAGTACTCATAATGCAAGTCTGTCACTTGTTTGGGGTCAAAAAGGGGTTATTTTATTTATTTATTCCATGTGATGTAACGGAATGCCCTGCCCACTGATCCAAACTTATACCCCACTGAGGAAGCACAGGGAGGAAGATAACAGATGATGACTTTTTTGGGGAGGAAGGATCACACAAACAGTATGCAAGAAGTGGCACTGGTGCACTGATGACTGGCTGGCAGATTTTATTGCACACACACACACACACACACACACACATATGCATATACAGAATTTATTTCACACACCACCTATGCTAGGGGAAATACTGCAGTCACTGCTGATATCCACAGAGATTCAGGGACCCTGCCTGTCCTAACCCTCTCTGACACAGTACTTTTTCTCTTCAAGGATTTTATTTGTTTTTTATTTATTCCACATGATTTGGTGGAATGCCCTGCCCACTGAGGCACATTTTTACCCCACTGAGTGAGCACAGGGAGGAAGAAGATGACAAATGACTGACCTCTTGAGGAGGGGGCACACAGACAATATGCAAGAAGTGGCATGGGTGCACTGATGACTGGCTGGCAGAAATTTTTTTTTCACACACACACACACACACACACACATATGCACACTCACACACTCATACACACTCAGAATGTTTTCACAGACCACCTATGCTAAGTGTGATGCTGCAGGCACTGCTGCTACTCACAGAGACTCAGGGACCTTGCATGGCCTAATCCTCTCCGAGACAGTACTTTCCCATCAAGGATTTTTTTTAAATTTATTCCACATGATGTGATGGAATGGCCACACACTGAGCCAAAGAGTGCATAAAAAATAAAATAAGAAAATAGAAATTGGGGGTGTGACTTGGACCCGATGAAGATGGCAGTGTAGCTCCATTACTCTGTCCCAGCCTGGCAATAATTTGTGCATAATCTGTTGAAATGCTGGACTGAAATGCTTTTCTAGCAACTGGAGAACCCCTCCCCACCTCTGTCACTGTTAGCTGAACATTTCTGATGAGGAAAGCCATGCTCTGTAACTGATAACCACACAGTGCATATTTCGGAGCCTCTTGGTGAGGTAAGACGTGCAGGCCCAAGTGTGGGGGTACAAGTCTACTAGCGATTTCTTCTACCGGTTTACTAGTACCTGACTCTAACTTAAATGGGTCACAATCATTGGGTATTCGTGGGGGTAAGGAGAGATTTCTTCTAAAATGCTTTGCCGAACGTATTCCCCTTTAGAGCAAAGTGCCAGAAAGGGCAATGGATGCCTCGGGAGACAAAGCGACAGGGTCCAGTGTACAAACTACCCAACCACCTCACGACCAGACCCAGCTTGGAGAGGCCCTCGCTAACATAACAAAGATGCTGGAGTTACTTCTAACTAGAGTGAACACTATCAGGGCATCCTTAGTGGGAAATGTAGCTGATGTACGTAGACTAGAAGACCAGCAAAATGTACTGGAGCTGCGAAGAGAGGAAATAGAGAGGCAACATATTATGGTACTGCAAAGGCTCAGAGATCATTAAGATAAGTTATCTAGACTGTGGTATAGAGCTGAAGACCAAGAGAACAGTAGTAGGAGGAACAATATCAGGATTTTAGGGGTTCCAGAAGGGTCTGAGGGTCTGAATATGGAGACATTTTTAAATGAATGGCTGCCACAACTGCTTGGGGAAAGATGGAGAGAGCCTGTTGTGTGAAAAGAGTGCACCGCGTGTTTGGCAGACCAGATAGTGCTAATGGCCCTAGAATAATCATTGCATACTTGCTAAAGTATTCAGTTAAGGAAAAACTATTTCGAGCTACAAGGGATATGGGGGAGATTATCTGGAAGGGCAACACCATCTTATTCTACAGAGAGTTCACTCAGGAAGTAGCTGTTAAACGGAAAGCATATGGCCCCCTGAAGAAATTATTAACTGCCAACACCTTCCAATATCGGTTTAAGAGACTGTACTGTACTGTACCTTTCAAAAGACGGGGAAAACCTTCCTTGCTGAGTCACCCAAAGAAACTGAAACCTGGATCAATAACCAGTGGCCAAGCCTCTTGCCACGGACTGCATTTCCCAGACGCCTCTGGGCCCCGTGAGATCAAACAGTGAAGGGAACTGAAAAAGGTGGGAGGCGCTCCTAGGGGGATGACACTCTCAGTCCGACTGGTCCAGGTACAAATGAGTCCCTCTTATTCCTCACATCATCATCTCCAACACTCAATAATGGTAAACACCATCAGGCAGATTCTCCCCTGATTTGAACTGGGAGGCCATGTGGAGGGATCGATGTGAATGATCAGCCAGACCGGGCCAAATATCAAACCTCAGGTCGACAATGACAGCATTCCAGGAGCCCTAATCAACTAGCTACAGGCAACACAGTGGCCTCCCTCCTGCTAAACTCCCCAGAGTGGAAACAACTGCATTAGCAGGAACTGAAGCTCTAATTCCCCAAGTGAAAATACTGAGGAACCCTTGGATGCTATGGTCTCATTGGACTGGGCCACTACTGTGGAAAAAATCAACAAGGACGCAGCATTGGTGGCTGGGTTACTGAAACCAGGATCTAAATCCTTTGCCGAGGCTTTGGCAGCACCCCCAAAACCTGCCAGACTGGACAAGCTGTGCAAGGAGCAGTCTCCTACTCCTGGGAAAGAAGACTGATTTAAGATACCTGGACTCTGAACTGAACTGATACTGCAGTTTTTTCTTGCTCTCCTCTTTTCATGGTTATCCAGAATGTTGGCTTGATAGCTGCCTTGGCCTTCACTCTCCTTAAGGCCTCATGCTGCCCCCGGATGGGGATGGGTGGCACGTGAAGATGGTTACCTTCACTGTCGCACCCCCCACTTTGTGGAGGTTCTTTTCCCCCAACCTGCTGGGCATAAAAATGTTTGAAGTCTACATAAAGAGAAAATTGCAAAGAAACGAGCGAGCTACTCGCACTGTAATTGCGAAAAAGCTTTCCGAACTTGCAGACAGACTGGGTTGCACAGTCTGTCTACAGTCCAAAACAACTGAGCTGGTAGATTCTGTGCAACTGCAATCTCCCTGGACAGGAATTCTGCCTTCTTATGGGTGATTGAGATTGATAGATAGAATAATGTTCCATCAATCTAAGGCGGTTGGCATCAAGGGTGGACTTGTGCCAACAATGCTCTAACCTTGGCCCCTGTCTCCGCAACTCCCTCAGTGTCCCATCAAACCAAGGCAACCTGGGGTGAAGGGATAGGGGCACTCACGAACAGGAGCAATAAGATCCAGGGCTGCCGTAATGGCTATGTTATAGGCAGACACCAGTGCCTCTGGATTACTGCTAGCCAACATGGGGGATCATAGGTCAAGGACAGCCGCAAGGCCTTGGGAAGTAATATTCCATAATGGGTGGTACCTGACCATCTCCACAGGGGAAGGCTTTCTTGGGGGGGGTGCAAAAATTGAACCTCACGGTGTAGTGGTCAGACCAGGTGATTGGTTCCACCCCCACGTCAGATCAATCCTTAAAAGGAAGACTAAGTCCAGAGAGTGCCCAGATTTATGTGTAGCAGTGGAAACTACCTGTGTAAGGCCCAACGAAGACATAAATTGGAGGAAGTGATTACCAAATTGTGAGAGTTCACCATCGACCCAGGTGTTAAAGTCACCCAGAACCATCAATCTGTGTGGCTCAAATGACATATCGATGAGGAAGTCTGCTATTCTTGTAAGAAGCATTTCCGATCTCTGGGTGGACGGTAGATGAGAATGATTCGAACACCGACACCTGCTACAACTGTGCACTCAAAGGATTCAGTCTCACCTACTACTACATTCTTGAGGTCCAATTCAGTCTTAAAACAGACTGCAATCCCCTCCGCTGTGGTCCAATCTCGGGCGGTGTATCACCGAGTACCCGGCCGGAGTCATGGCCTCCAAAATGGGGCCTGAATTTTAATCCAGCCAGGTCTCGGCGATGTAAGCCTGGTCAGCCAAATGAACAAGATTGGCAATAATGGCGGTCTTATTCCTAACAGACCTGGCATTGCATAACACCACCCGAGTTGGACAAACTTCGGAGGCTGTCCAGCCTATCTGTCCACCAAATTCAGTAAAGCCCTTGGGTATGGGCACCAGACATGGGAGACCCCAGTCTGGATTCCATTTTGCTCCAGGGCACCTTCTGGACTTAGTAACCCTGAAACTGTGGCCCTGCTCATTCATCCTCTCCTGTTCACACACCCCCACCCTCCTTACTCTCCTACGAACAATCCCCAGCACTCTACAGTGCTGATAAGTCTCAAATTGTAGGGGAGGAGTATAAAAAGGGTGGAGGGCGTGAAGAGAGGAGGATGAATAGCACACCACCACGGAGTCTGAAGGCCAGCACGTCACTGCTTAAACTAAACAAAATACTCCAAACACAATCAAATCTAAACTAATCTAAAAGCCCACACAAAATAAAACAAAAATAAAATAAGGAAAAAAGAAGAAGAAGAAAATAATAAACAAAAACCAAAAATAAACAAATAAAATAAGTAAATATAAATAAATATAAACAAATGTAATGTAAGAGTACTCTTCCCCCCACAATAAAAGTTACCCCCTCTCCTTAGCTCTCTCACAGCCAAGTAGAGAGAAGAAAAAAAAATATCTTAGCACTCTCACTTCAAGATAAACAAAATAAATCAAACAAAAAACAAAACAACTAAACAAAAAACTCATAATATAATACAATTAAAATAAATACTGAGGGCCGATATTCATTTGTCCAGCTCCAGGCTCAATATAAAATACCCCAGGGCTTCTTTCATAAGTATTTGCAGCTAAAATCTTATTTGCAGCCAATGGAGGAAGCACTGGCAGCAGTGGCTGAAAACCCCCAACTAATAATAAAATTAATTCTATCACAGATACAAAGTACCACTCTAGACCACAGTATCAGTCTGGCCTACCTCGATTTGAGAGAGAAACCAGAAGACTCTACTGAGTCGATTAGATCCCGTTGGTCCTTAGAATTGGGGACTGACCTAGCAGTTACTAACTGGAAGATGGCCTCCCCACTTATGCTTAAGGCCTCGGGATCCCTATATTGGAAAGAGTTTGCATGGAAATGACGATATAGATTTTTCTGCACTCCTGCTGTGGTAGCTAGTTTTACAGGCGATCCTGAAGGAAAGTGCTGGAGGGGATGTGGAGCAGAACATGCAGACCAGACTCATATATTTTGGAATTGCAGCATGCTGGGTCCTTATTGGGCAGAGGTAGTGCAGGAGCTGGTGGCAATATATGAAAACCCAGGTCTTTTTACCTCTGGGTATATAGTGACAGCTACTACCCCATTTGGTCTAAAAGTAGAGAAGAATGTATATCTGCAACCTACATTGCTAATATTGGCAGCAAAAAAAGGTAATAACCAGACTATGGGAACAAATAGGCTGCCAACTAAGGGAGAGTGGCTAAACTTGACAAGAGAGATATACAGGATGGAGAGGATGGTGGCCAGAGTATGGGACAGAGTGGAGGTATTTGAAACAAAATGAAGAAAATGGATTATGTATCACTTAAGCACTTGTTCGGACTTTGTTCCCTGAAACTAATCAAATCAATACAAGACTTGTCTAGTTCGTTTGATTAATTAGTCCTGTTGCTGGGTGAAAGTTTTTTAAAGCCCAATGTATAATTATATAAACTGAATGAATATATCTATGTGAAATATCTTGTATAATGTATAAATGTCCTTGTGCCTAATAAAAAAATGTTGTAAAAAAAAGAATTGTTAGCAATCGTGATAGCTCTCTGCCCTTCCTGCTGAAGAGGGGTACTAGGCAAGGCTGTCCCCTCTCCCCTTTTTTCTTTTTCATAGCTTTGGACCCCCCCCCCGATTAGAAACCTCTTGGGCACTCCAGGCTTTACCAGGATTCCTGTCAAGGAACAATCCTTTTTGGTTAATGCCTATGTGGATGACATGTTACTCACACTGTCTAATTCAGATGTTTCCATACCTACAATACTACCAGTGCTACAAGAGTTTGCCTCCCTCTCTGGTCTGCTAATTAACCAAAAGAAAACAATTCTATCCCCGTTGAACACAAAATGTGGCAAAAATTGTTTAATAGGTACCAATATCACCTGGGCCCCTCAGGGATTTTCCTACCTTGGGATCTTTATTTCTTCAGCCTGTAGAGACTTGGAAAATGCCAATTTCTCCCCACTTTTAACAGCCCTTGCAGCTGGAATCCAGAGGTGGAGAAAGCTACAGTTATCTTTGAAAGGTAAAATAGAGGCCATCTGTATGTTCATTTTCTCCAAAGTCTCATACCTACTAAATAACCTCTCAATTCCAGTCCTCAAAACATTTTCTTTATTGGATAAACTTGTTTCTTCCCTCCTATGGGAGGGAAAAACAGCACCCTGGGGGCATACAAAGTTGCAGGCCCACTGGACCAATGATGGACTGGGACTCCCATGGTTCACAGGCTACCATTTAGCCTTTCGTATGGTGCAAGTCACTAATTGGTTCATCCCTCCCTCTGCCCCCTCCCACAATGGGTGCCTTTAAAAGCTGCCCTTATACCAGAAAATTAACTTTTCTTTCTGCTAACTAGCAAGAAACCTCCTGGAGACCAGCTCACCCCCATTATGACTGAAACATGTAGAGCCTGGCACCGGGCAATGGCCCTTATTGGGGTCCCAAGTATGGGCACACCTTCTTCCAATCTCCTATGCCCCTTTGTAGAACAACAAGCTTATTATGGTGGATTGCAGACCCCTGAACTGGTCCCATTGGGCTACTAAGGGCATTCTTTTTGTGAGGGATCTCCTTCTCCCGGACACTAGAGTACTGATGTCCTTTGAGCAACTGCGAGGTACCTTTGATCTGAAAGCACAGGATTTCTGGAGATATCTCCAGATATGGAGTGTACTTGCTCCCCTCTTAGTCACCTCAACTGATACGGGTGGATGGAATTGCCTCACCACCCTTTACAAGCCTAGGAGAGGTCAGGGCCTGGTGGGTACCTTCTATAAGATTCTCAGGGACTCTCAGCCAGACACCACCTTGGCAAGACGAATAGCATGGGGAGTGGAGCTCCAATGCCCTCTCTCATGCAACAGTGGTCCAACTACCTCAAGGCAGCTCACTCAGCATATGAAGATGCCAAGAGTCAGCTGATACAGCTGAAAATTCTTCTTAGATGGTACAAGACACCCACAGTGCTCTATAAACTTAAAATAATGAAACATGACAAATATTGAGATGTCACACCTCCCCCGCCCATTTGCTCCACATCCTGTGGTCATGCCCGACACTCCAGAGGTTCTGGATGCAGGTGCTGGACAACTGCTCAAAGATCACTGGCAAACTGCTTTCACACTGTCACGACTCCCTGATGCTGGGAGATGTCTCCACATTGGACCCCTTACTCGCCCCGATAAAAGCCTAGGTTCTTGTAGCAGTGATGGAGACAAAGAGAGCCATATTGACAAAATGGAAACAGCCTTCTGCTTCTACGGTCAGTCTCTGGCAGGCAGCCACGGCTCGGCTTGTCATATTTGAGAGGCTCACCATGGTAGGGAAAGGCCATCTCCCCAGATATCACAAGAAATGGGATGCATATCTGCATTCACACATCTATGCATTCCCACACCCCTCTCCTCAAAACCCCCCCACTATTATGATCTGAGGTATCCCTCCCCTTAAGCTCCTGTCTGGTAGAAGTGAAAACGAGTATTCATCTCACCCTGTCCATACCATTCTTATATCTTTCCTGTTGGCTCTTTCTACCTATACTTTTTGCAGCCTGTCTAGTCAAAGTAACCTTGTTTGTCATTAGTTGTATGGGGATTCTGATGCTAACTATTACTAATGTCACTAAGAATGATAGCAAATGACTGGTTCTTAACCTAATAGGTGGGATAACTTGGAAGATACACATGATTGTTAAACTGTCATAAATTGGTTCAAATGGAATACTAGTTTCTAAGGACTGTAAAGGGTGTAGAATGTCTCACGTATATCTTTTTCTAGCAGCTGAAGTCTCATGTTATCCTATTGTTATCATGTGGTGTTTAATTTTGCTGTAATAGTGCAAGGACATATGTGCATGCCTGGTATACTGTCGCCATCTAGTATCGCTGGTTGTACTTGAAAAACTTAATAAAATCTTGTAAGATAAAAAAAAAAAAAAAAAATAGAAATTTCCACTGAAGCGACCGAACCCAGACAGGAGAACTGAGAGAGCTGACTAGTTGTAGGGGGGCAACTGAGCAAATTGCAAGTAGGCTAACTGGGAGTGGTAAGGTATGTGTGGCACACTGATGCAGTTCAACTTCACCCCCTCCACTGGACTGCTACTCCCCAAAAAGTAATGGGCAGTCTGGCTCTGGCATTTAATTTAAGTTTAGTGAAGTCTCTCTTGTTCTCTTTCCTGTCTGCACTTCGTCTTCTCACTTGCAACAAGTTGCCACCAGTCTCCAAGTTCCTCCTCCCCTCTCTGAGTCTCCTCTCCCTATAATTACTACCCACCCCAATCCCTGACTGTCACACCCAGTCCTCAGCTCAATCCCCTCCTGAGTCCCCAACTCCCCACCCCCAACTTTCCCAAACTTTCTAATTCACTTCTGTTTATAAAGAAAACAAAAAAATTATATTCTTCTTTCATTTTTTTTTTTTTATAAGTTGACTTCTTCTCTTGCCCGAGGGGCACAAAACACAAGTGGCACAAGCACAGAAACAAAATCCACATAGAACTGCCTACAGAAGCTACTGTTCCTTCTCCATCTTGATTCCTTTGCGTAGCACTAAGGTGGGCCACATGGGATGCTAAGGCATCAACCCAATCAGTTGCCACCTTAGAGAGATGGACAGCTCAACCATCCAGTGAGGAACCACAGCCTTGTCTCTGGTCCCTCCTGTGGATTTCTCCTGCTCTGGTGCTTCTCATGCTGCATTTTACACAATACAGCAGCTGTCCGAACTAATCCAAACTGCCAAAAGTATTCAGAAGCTGTTCGTTTATGAACACTTCGGCATGTTTGGATCGGTTCACATTTTCAACTAACCCATTTGCCCATCCATAGCTCACACATGTTTTGAACTGGTGAAATTTTTCTTGTGGTCTCCCGCATGTACTGGAAGATGTCCTGAAGGGCAGCTGCCATTGTGGTGATGGCATTTGTCTTGATCCCCTGTAGTGCAATGGAGTACCCCATCACCATTATAAGACATTCCATAGCATCCGTCTTCTGCTGTGCACAAAGATAAATCTGTTGCAGTATGGCCACTACAATTGCATACTGTCCTGCACCCTCCTGAATTCCTGTATGTATTGCATCATAGATGTCTAATGGCCCCCTGCAGATGGCACATTCCAGCCACAGTGGCTGTGTTGTATTCTTGATGCTGGCAAACTCTTGCTGTGCAGCCTCCTGTGTGTACATGACCTTCCAGCAGTATTGGCTGCGGACTTTGTCCAGTTCTGAATCCAGCACGTGGTCCAGTGGTGGTGGAGGTTATGACAATACCTGCCTACCTGGTGATGCGATGCTGCTTGCCTGCCTACTGTCCCCCTGCCCAGCACCCTCCCCCTCACTGGTGTTTTCCATTCTGGATGCCTGTGTTGGCCTTGTTGTGGGGTACCCATTTGTTCTCTTCTGCACATCATCAGTGGGTGTGCAATGGTCAGTTGCAGCTGTGCCTTCCTCTGTTGTGTCCTCTGTGCCATCTGACCCCTATGTTTATTTCTCATCCATGTTGTCCTCATACACTTTCTGGGGCTACATGTGCCCAGCCACATTATTCTCAGTAGGTTCGGTTCCAGCCTCTGTGTAGTCTGTTCCTGCATTGGACACACAGACATATGTGCATGATTGGTAGGTGAGCTGTGGATCACGTCAGTGTGTTTTTATTGTGGTCATGCACTGCTAAGGTTGGTGCCATTTGGCAGCACCACTGATGGTGGTTGGCCAGTGACATCAACTGCTGCTTACATGGCATATACTGTACCTGCCTTGTGCATGTTACATCCAGAACAGGTTAAGCTCAGTGTCCCCCTCAGTGGTGCGGACACTGAGGTGTGTGGCCACCCATTCCTCCTAGCTGGTTAATAGTTGTATTTGACTTGAGCCCCTACCCGTTCCACCAGTGCCACATTCTCCTTGGACCTTCTTCGGAGGTCACAGTAGTGTTTCTGCAGCTCATATTTGCTATATTTGCTCAGGGTTACTACAATCACTTTTGTAACCATGTCCTCTCAGGCCTGCTGCCAGTGGGTTCTAAGTTCCTTTTCCCCACCTCTGGACAGTAGGAGGTTTACCTGATGGGTGACATTTAACATGCTCGCTTCCACTGATTCACAATGTTTGCCATGCTACCGTTCCCCAATGCTACTCCTCAACACTTACCTGGTCCTGTACCTCCTTACTCAGGATACCTGTCTCAGCCTCCATAAGGTTTTTCTTTCTCCTGTGACTTCCTTCTCTTTGCATCCTTCCTACATTCTGCATCATTTGTGCCTCAGCCATGGTAGTGCCTTGGCATCCTGGCACTGCTTGCAGCGTTGTCTCAACATGCACCATTTATATCGTGCATCATGAGTTCTTGCATCATACGTCAAATCTGTGATGCAAGAGTCACTTCTTTGTGAATGCAGCACATGCTTTGACGCAGGCTGCATTTTATGCAACTTGCCTCAGTCTAATGCTACTTTGAGAATTAGGCACCTTGTCTCCAGCTGGAGGTAGCAATTAACCTGCTAAAACAGAGACCTTATAAAAGGAGTGAGAGAGGAGGATCATTTTTAGTTTTTATTTTGGGTTGGTTTTGAGCTCAGAAAGTGGACTCTGTCTGGACTGACTATGTTAGAAACCATGTTTTACATATTTTTAATTTTCTTCTATTGTTACTGGAAATCTTAACATGCTACTAACAAAATTTTACTACGTCTGGTCTGCATGTTTTCTGACCTAGCCTCAATCACACTTCTGCAGCCAATTAACAAGTGAGATCACATGCAGAAGAAGAAGGGTGAATTTTTGGTTATTTTATTCTCAAGTCCCTTCGTTTCTCAGTATTTGCACCATTCAACCATTCATTTTCCATTTTTTGTCTTTAGCCTTAGTTTTTTTGCTCCCAATATCCCTTAAAATACCCTTCCAATGACCCATCTTTTTTATTTATTTATTAAGCATCAGTTTACAACCTTTGAGCCAGACGCTCGTTTACAAAAGTACCTCATCACAGAGAAGACAATACAGTGATAACAACTTAGTACAGAGAAACAGTGTACAGTTTTTTTTTTTTTTTGAGGATACAGGAGGACAAATGAGATCAACTGTTTAACACATACAGGGTTGGTGAAGTTAACATTGTTCAGGGAAATAACTAGAACATCAGAAAAACATGGAATATCAATACAGTGTGTTTCAGTGGAGTCAACAGGGAGGTAACAGGAACTAAGGGTAGAGAAGGTAGAGGATTTGAGCAGCCAACAGGGGGCATTGTCAGAGAGTGAGCAAGATAGCTTAGAAACAGCAACAGCTGTGAGTGGCGAAAAGGTGGTTCCGGAGGGTAGTTTTAAAGCAAGAGATTGTGGGGGTGTCTGAGATACTGGCAGGGAGGGAATTGTACCAAGAAGGGGCACAGTAGTGGAAAGCCCCTTGTCCATGAGAGGTCCTTGCCCTAGGTGCCTTCAACTTGGTTTTGCAGGAGGACCGTGTTGAAGCTAGGGAGTTAACATGGTGGATAACAGCAGTCAAACCAGGAGGAGAGAGCCCAAGGAGAGTTTTTTTTGTAAGGATGGAGGTTTGATACATAAGACGTTCATCAAGATTGAGCAGATTAGCCTGGGAGTAAAGATGGCAAGTATGTGTAAGTCTAGGAGCACCTAGGATTACTTGACAGGCCTTATTTAAGATGAGGCAGATTTTGTTTAGCGAGGTCTGGTCAGCAGCCCCGTAGACTGGTAAGCCATAGTCAACAAGTGACAGAATGGAGGACATAACTGTGAGTCAGAGGGCATCGGGGGGGAGACAGTGTTTGTGGTGGAAAAGGATTCCCAATCTAATATTGGTGGTGGAGGCTAAGGCGGAGATATGGGAATGGAACGTGAGGGCAGGGTCAAAGGTTCTCCCAAGGTATTTGTATGTGTAAACTTGTTCGAGTGGGAACATAGAGCTGGTGAAGACCTGAAGTTAGAAATTACTAGCTTTGTTTTGGGGGTGGGAGAAGATCATAGATTTGGTCTTTTTAAGATTGATAACCAGTCTATGTTCTTTAACCCAGACTTCCATGTCTTTATAGGATAATTGCAGGGAATCTTGGAGGGTGGTGGGGTTACGATCAGAAGCAAAGATAACAGTGTCATCTGCATAAAGGAGGAGTTTACCAGTACAGGCACCTGGCAGGGTGTTGAGATAAAGGGAAAAGAGCAGGGGCCCAAGAATAGAGCCCTGGGGAACCCCAGATTTGATAGGGCAGAGGTCAGAGAGGGTGCCATTGATTTCTACACGCTGGGACTGGGCAGACAGATAGCTAGAGCACCATGAGACAGGTCCTGTAGCAAAGCCAGCGTGGCTGAGTGCATCCAGCAGGAGAGGATGGGATACGGTGTCAAAGGCTTTTGACAGGTCAATGAACACTGCACCAGCAAGAGAGCCTGAGTCCAGGGAGGAATGGAGGAAGTTAGAAAACTCGATGAGGGCGGTTCTGGTGCTGTGCCCAGCACGGAAGTCATGTTGTTCAGGGCAGAGGATACTGTATTTGGTAAGAAACTCAGATATTTGGGAGGATACTACTTTCTCTAAGGCTTTTGAGAGTGGTGAGAGGATTGAGATGGGACAATAATTACCAGAAAGGGCCCTATCTCCACCCTTATGCATGGGAGTGACAGTGGCAATTTTCCAGGCTGATGGAAGTTGCCCTAGACAGAGTGATTTGTTGAAGAGGCAAGTGATTGGGGCGATGACCTGGTCCAATGCCAGGCTGAGGAGTCTGGGGTCCAAGGAGTCACTGCCAGTGGTGTTGCTTCTTAGGGCCTTGGTCAGATACAGTCTGACTTTATTGACAATGACCCGGTGAAAGTGAAAAGTTGCGTGTGAGAGAGCAGGGTCAGAAGAGTGAGGAGGGGGGTCAAAAAAGTTGCTAGGGAGTACAGAACTAAGGTCAGTAAAGGATTTATTGAGATGGTTAGCAATGAGGGTAGGATCAGTAGAGATAATACCCTCAATATTGATTTGGGAAGGCGGAGGAGAGCATGTACCACCATTTAGTTGTTTGATGTTATCCCAGAAGGTTCTAGCATTCCCCAGGATGAGGTGAGTGAGGCCTGATAATGATGAGGCCTTTGCTGTGTATGGCCCAGGTGCATTTATTTGGCAGCAGCATATGCCTGTCTGTCGGCAGGGCAGCCAGTTTCGTGGCTAGGTGCCACAGGTTATCCCTATGCCTAAGGAGTTGGAGTAGGGAAGGAGTGACCCAGGGAGTATGGCGTACCTTGGAACAGAGTTTGGTTAGGGGTGCGAAGATATCACAAGCTTTGTTAAACATTAAGGTGAAGAAGGCCAGGGCTGAATCAAGGTTAGGGGCGGTCTCAATGGGAGACCAGTCAACTTGGTCTAGAAGTTGCTTCAGGCCTCTCAGCCCACCTGGTCGCAACCGCCTCCATAGGGTGGCCTGTGAAGTGGGTTTGGTTAGGGACATAATCCAATGGAAGAGAATAGGGGAGTGGTCACTGATTCCATCTGGAAGGACTTGTAGATTGCAAACTTGGTTAGGTCAGTTGGTGAGGACTACATCCAGAAGAGTGCTCGACCCCGTTGTGGGGTTCACTCTTGTTGGTTGGGTAACAAGTTGCGTTAGGTCAATAGCAGTAAAGGAGTCGCAGGTGGAGGAGGATGCAGGGCTAAGCCAGTTGATGTTTAGATCACCCCGGAGAATATGCTAAGGAGAATGTGGTAGAGAGGTGAGATACTCTATTAGAGGGACCAGGGCCTGAGTTTGATATTTGGGGGGAATACAGGTGGAGGTTAGAAAGAGGGGGCCTTTACAGGGGTCAGAGGTAAGCTTTAGGGTAAGGGCCTGGGCCCTAAGGTTAAGGACAGGGGCTGGGAGGGCTACACCAGAAAGGGAGTCTTTGATATAAATAGCACAGCTTCCACCTCATCTCCATACAGTCTTCTTGAAAGAGGGAGTAGCCAGGGAGTGAGGCAAGGGAGTCAGGGGTACAGTCAGATAGCCAGGTTTTGACTAGGGAGATGATGTCAGGTTTGTGGACAGTGACCCAACATTGGAGCGAGTCAAATTTCTTCAGGAGACTGCAGATATTCAAGGAAGCAATAAGAAGCCCAAGGGATCTAGTCAAGGAGTTATTATGGGTTGGGCCAGGGTTGGGATGAATTTTTCCTGACAAGAGTAGGAGGAGAAGTACAGCCCAGATCAGGGGGGTGTGGAAGGCATTTTTACATTGAGCGAGATAATAGGAGTGGGAGAGCTTAGAGACACAAGGGATCACTAATTTTCCAATTTTTATCTTTCATTGCAGACATTGCACCCAATATCCAGTCAAATACCCTTGAAATGACCCATCCAATAGCAGTTAAATTATTTTAACCATTACATGTGTTTCCTTTTATTATTGTGGCTGCATCAATCTACTGCTTTTTCTGAACTGATATTATGTAAAATCAATGGTTGGGTGAAAAAAAATCCAGGGTGGGACTCAGAAGAGCTGACGGCTGAAGCAAGGGTATAAAGCATTTTTCCGTTATATATAGAGGAAGCCTAAAACTAAAGAGATAACCCAGAGGGAAATGGAGTGCACACTACAATCTATGATCCCATTTCAGTGTTAACAGGTATCACTGCTGTTATTAACTGCAGTATAACTACACTGCATTGACATTCTATTGCACCCCTTTACCACTGCATTATTTGTGTTATTTTTAGATGCACACTTTACTGCAGTAGCACTGCACACACTTAATTTTTCTTGTACACTTGTTTATGACTGCATTACTTTAGGTATTTTTAGATGCACACTGTAGTAGCACTGCACACACTTAGTGCAAGTTTTTAGACAGTTCTCATACACTTTTCCACACATTATAGTTAATAGTCACTCCTAACATAATAGAAACTCCTTGTAAATGTTCAAATTGCTTTTGTTATTCTTGTTTCAATAATAGAGCTTTAGAGTTAAATTCACTCATGCACATTTCTTTATATTATTTCAATTTAAACAAAATTTGTGTTCATTTTTTATCCTTTCACCATCTCACAGTTAATGTTACTATCATCTTAGCTTCATATATATAACTAGTTTATGGTAAATCTACTCCACTGCCACCAATACCGGCATTTGATGCATGCAAACCACACAGCCGCAATGGTGGCATGTTCTATTTTCCACCCTTTCCTAGCTCTGGCAGGAAGCTTTCGAGTCCCATCCCCAGCTTCAGGTATCTCAGCCCACATAGCCATGTTGACAGGCTCCTGAGTTCTCCAGTCCTTTACAGAAATGCAAGTGTGCAGCATGCATGAAGAATGTATGCCACATGCAAAATTGTTCTGTGACAGCAGGTGGTTTGCATACATCAAATGAACCTAAGAGAACATGATAAAGCTTATCAGGTTTGCATGTAGCATGCTTGACATGCATGCAGCAGCTAAGTTGGAAAAATTCACAATAAACAATTACTTCTTGATAACAAAAGAGGCACTTAACTGTGATCTGTTTTGCAACAGTCTTCATTGTTGGTGTTAGTGGAGAGTCCATATCTTTCCCCCATCACAGCCCACTAAATTTCCACTGCACCAAAGCACAGCTTCCTGGGTTCCTTACCTGCACACATGCCCAATCCACTGACTCCCTCTCATGCACCCAAGCCAGCACAGTGGGTCCTCCCCTTCACCCACACACAGCTCAGCAGGCCCCCTTTTGCACTCGAGCCTAGACTGGTGGATCCTTCTAGTACTCATGCCAGTCCAATGGGCCCCTTTAGCATAACATTTATATATATTTGTAATATTTCACATCTTAATATGTTTAGCTTTTGTTTAGCTTTCACCCTTTTATATTATTGCACAATATGTAAGGATTGTAGTGTCCAAAGTGGAAAATTCCATGTAATGTAATGTTTCACAATCTCTAATGTTACTTATTTTGTATATTTCCACTAACTATCCTGTAATAACCTTATAATATTAGGATGGTGTGCATACATTAATATTATGCCAGAAAGGTAGTAAACACCACATAGAACCTTCTTTAGAGAGGTGTGCAAACAGAGAAGGTTGTGCAAGAAAGGTAGTAAACACTTATGGTGCACAAAAAATGAGGTAATACCTAGGTTTTGACTGAAATTCACCACACCCTAAGATTAATAGGCTCTTTTGTTGTATGATTGGCTAATAATAGGGTACTGGCATTTTTCAAGATAACAAATCTTTATATAAACACTGTATGTAAGCTAAATAATTCAGCTCCAAAATGATGACCAGAAAAAAACATGCATGTAAATCTGAATAAACCGCAATAAACTCTTAGAAGAAATCTGAAGGCTCGAGTGAAATTATTTTGCAAAAACAACACAACCTTACAATTGGTGCTGTGACTCAGATGTCTGAAGACAGTCTAGATGGTTGCTGTTGACATCAAGTGGACCAGAGGGGCCACGCTACGGGGAATGCCTCACATGCACCTGATCTGGTCAATCAAGTACAGAAGAGGTCAAAAAGGGACTTAGTAGGGACTGGTGTGAAGTCAGACATGATTTGCCAGCCACAAGATAGACATAAGTATGGATATCATTTCAAGTATATTTTTAGAAACACATTTAAAGGAAGGTCCGTACCGCTCTCCTGAACAACAGGAAGATGCATACCTGTGTTTTACTAAGCAATGTACGGACAGAAATGAGAAGGCTGAAGTACTGTATATAGAACTAAGTTAGCCAACATCGGTCAAATGTATGTACAGCATCAGTGTGAAATAACAGCTAGGATGTGTGAAATGAAGAGGCAGATGTTAGAAAATGAAGGAAAATATAATGAAGGTATAACCCTCCAAGAAAAAGAATTACAAAATTGTATTACTGATACTACAGGCATGAAGGAGAAGGCAGTGAAAGAGCTACAAAAGTGTGCCACTGAAGCAAAAGAAATAGAATATAAATTAAGTGTGGCATAAGGGGAAGTTTGTGGATTAAAAATCAAGAATCCATAGCAAATCTAAATGTAAACACTTATGCCTGTACAGCTGTTCCTTGTTACCTATTTTAGGAGAAGCACTACTTTTGACTGTAGTGCACCATATCTTGTTATATAGTGCCCAAGGTCACACTGTTCTCCGTATTTCTGTTATTATTACTGACTTGGAGAATGTTTAGAAAAATAACTGCAGAAACATTACTGTATTCAGTAATGAATGGTACCAACTTTATTAGCTATAATGATGCCAGAGTGAAGTATTTCACTTGAAGCTCATTATTGTTTTTTTTATTTTAGTTGAGAGACTCTTGGTTTCTTTATTAAAGGTTAATTGTTGTTAGTGGCATAGTATTGTAGGATATGTTTTTGAATGTGCCATTTCTGAAGTTGGGAAACACTGTGCCTAATTCAGCATATGCTATGTCTATTTGACACTGTTACACTTTATCAGAGTCTTTAACTGTATTTTCTGAAGCTACTATGGTTTATTTTTTATGTTTCATCCGATGACATGTTCCAGTTTGCAGTGTTGGCACATTGTCTGCAAACTTTCTATCTTTTAGATAAGTGGTTGGTTTAACTTGAAATATGTGGCGAGCAAAATGCTGCCAAAACAGTAATAAGTTTCACCTTGTTGAAATTGGTGACCTTGTGCAACACAAACTTGACCTTCCATGTTTAATCTGAGTATGTTATTTTGTCAGGATTTAACATATTTGTGACTCTAGATTTTTGAATGTTTTTTATTAGTATATTTTTTTTTATGAGGAGCAATATTATTTTCGGGTCCTGCTGTACTTTAAGCTGTACAAGTGAACTTTTTCACTCTGACATGGAAAATGTGATTTACTGTCTAAAAATAGAAAAGAAGTAATCAAGATTTATTTAAATCTTACATGTCAGCTAGCTTAAAAATACACATTTTCAATTATTTATTTTCCTGTAACATCTTTTATGGCTCTTAAACAAGCACTAGTGATGTCTCCTGCCCTCATTAGCCCTTCTGAGTCATTGGATTTTGTGATACAGATGCATGTCACTGATCAAGTGATCAATGCAGTCCTGTTACAAAAGTGATCAGGGACTTTCCGTCCAGTGGAGTATTTTTCTTGGGTATAAACTCCAGTAGAGGAAACTTATGAAGAATGTGTAGAACACTTGTTAGCTGTATATTGGGTAATACAAGCAACTGAACAAATTGTGGGGTTTAATCACATTGTTTTACAAACCTCACACACACACACCTGTAAAATTGATCTTAGAAAGGGATGTATGGGGAGTATCCTCTCAGAGACTGGTGAAATGGGCATTGGCCCTACAAGGGAAAAATATCATTGTGAAAAAAATGTAATTCCCTCATGTTATATAGCTCATGACATGGGAGATAAATGGGCATGACTGTGGGGAAGTCATGGGTATTAAAGATAAACCAGTTTTTGCTGATGAACCTAATTTTATGGGTATTGATGTGTATGTGGATGGCTCTCACTTTTGATAGAATGGTCATTTCCATACAGGGTTTGCTATTTGGACCCCTGGAACAAATCAGGAAATATTACTATGATGTTCATCATTTTCTGCTCCACGAGTGGAACTGTAGGCAGTACGTGAAGCTATTATGGCGTATCCTCAGGAAGCCATTAATGTCTTCTCAGACTGTGCTTTTGTTGTTGATTCCTTGTTAGATTTTGTTCCTATTTGGACTAAAAGAAAAATACAAACAGCCACCAGTGAACCCATGGCTTTTGCCCCCATTTTACAACATATATGGGATATAGGAGCTCAAACACTGCTAAGAATAGCCATTTGTAAAGTATGGGCTCATCAAAAAATTATAAAAGATATCCATGAACTAAACAATAGTTTGATAGATTATTTGACTCAAATAGCCACGAAACAAGCAAACATATGGGTAGAACCTCTAGGAGGTGACTCTACACAATTATGGGAAGCTAAAGAATATGATAAAAATAATCCAAAATGGGTATCAGCATTATCACAAGTCCCTAGTTTGGGACGAATCCAAGATATTGATGCTTGGCTTCTTGGTTGTCGGAACCAATGGAAAGATACAGGACAGTGTGCTACCAAACCTGTTACCATATGGGAAGATATGGTAATATGAGAATGACAACCAGGGTTTAGGAAGTGAATCCCACCCACTTCATTTAAAAATATATTATCATGGACAATCATCATATTGGAGGTCATTTTGGACTCCACAAAACATGTAAAATGTTGGCACAAAAGTATTGGAGGCCAAAAATGGTAAAAAATGTCAAAGAATGTCTGGAGGCTTGTCTCATCTGTGCACAGATGAATCCTCCAGTGCCTGGGAAAAGGGCTCCATTAGGGCGTATATCCCTGGCGGACAGTCCTTGGTCTAGCTTACAAATTGATTATGTAGAACTGTTGCCTACTACAAAGGGGGGGGTCCGATATTTACTAGTCATTGTTGTCATATTTTCCAAGTATGTAGAAGCTCTGACAGCACACAATGATAGCACACAAGCTACTGCAAAAGCATTGTGGTAACAAGTGTTCTCACATTGGGGTTTTCCCAAAAGTTCTTGAAAGTGACAGAGAGACTCACTTTACAGTAAAAATAATGACAACTTTGTGTAATATCTTAGGTAACATAGAAACACAGAAACGTAGATGTTGACGACAGATAAGGACTGTTAGGCCCATCCAGTCTGCCCATTTCTTTTTCTACCTTATAAATGTGCCATTGGCCTTTGCTCTGTCAGTGGCCTATCTATTCATACTCATCTGTATTGCTCCCTTTTGCCTATCCCATGCCCGTTTGAAGCCTTGCACCATATTCATAGCCATCACTCACTGAGGTAGGCCATTCCATGCATCCACCAATCTTTCTGTGAAAAAGAATTTCCTCACATTCCCCCTTAATCGGCCTCCCTCTAATCTCATGCTGTGTCCTCTCGTCCTGCTATTTTTCTTATATTTAAACATGTTAGACTCTTTCACCTTGTTAATGCCCTTAAGGTGTTTGAATGTTTCGATCATATCACTTCTCTCCCTCCTTTGCTGAAGGATATACATATTGAGCTCCGTTAATCAGTCCTCATATATCTTCTGATGCAGTTCCTGCACCATTTTGGTTGACTTTCTCTGGACTGCCTCAGTTTGGTTAACATCCTTGTGAAGGTGTGGCCTCCAGTACTGCACGCAGTACTCCAGATGGGGCCTAACCAGTGTCTTGTAAAGAGGGATTATTACCTCCCTCTTACGACTTGTGACACCCCTACTAATAACACTCTAACATTCTCCTAGCCTTACCTACTGCTTTAGAGGTCTGCTTGGATGATTTCAGGTCATCGGTGATGATGATGCCCAAGTCTCTTTCTTCCTTTGTGATTGTCATCATCTCCCCTCCCAGCCTATAGGTGGCTTCAGGGTTTCTCTTCCCTATGTGCATGATCTTGCACTTCTTTGCATTAAATCCCAGTTGCCACTATTCTAACCATTTTGCCAGTTTATCCAGATCTCTTCTCATTTTGCCCACCCCATCTGGATAATCTACTCTGTTGCAGATCTTGGTGTCATCTGCAAACAGACAAGCCTTACCCTCTAGTCCATCTGCAATGTCACTAATGAAGATATTGAAGAGGACTGGCCCCAGGACTGTTCTCTGAGGCACCCCACTTGTGACTTGCATCTCTTCTGACTGTATACAATTTACCACCACTCTCTGTTTTCTGCCCATCAACCAGTTTGCCACCCAGGTGACCAACTTCTGACCCACCCGAGCCTACACAGCTTATTTATCAATATTCTATGTGGAACAGTGTTGAAAGCTTTGCTGAAGTCAAGGTAGGTGACATCAACTGCTCCCCCTTGGTCCACCACTCTGGTTACCCAGTCAAAGAAATCTATGAGATTCAAGTTCAAGTTCAAGTTCAGAGTTCAATTCCAAGTTTATTGTAGCAAAGAATCCATTGAGCAAGCTCATTCACAAGGAGGTTCTGAGGCACATACACATACAGGTCACAATTACCTAGACAGGAGATATAAAATGTAGAACAACAAAGAAAAAATATATAATACAAGAGGTATACACAATAGAAGTCCTTATGCTATATATGCAGTACATTCCAGCTTTAACCCTGCCCTGAATTATGCAACACATTTCAGCTTAATAAGTAGAGGGCCAGTTGGTACCTAGGAACTTGGCTTGGTGTTGGGGGCCTAGTAGCACCTACATATGTCTTTTAATTTAGAGATAGCTAGTGTTTTGTAGGAGTTAATTGGTACAATGCTGGTTAGCTTCAATATGGCTTGTAGTTGGTTTCAAATGTTTGGGAGGGCATATGAGACAGCTCTTTGGCCAGCTGTGGTACATGTCCTGGGAACATCTAGTAGGATAAGGTCAGATTTCCTTAGGGAGTAGGGGCTATGCGAGATGTGTATGAGAGATGTTAAATAGACAGGCAGTTTGTGGAATAGTAATTTGAGGGTCCAAATGCCAGCATGCAGGTGGTGTCTGGTGGCAAGAGAGGTCCACCCAACTGCTGCATAAAGATCACAGTGGTGGGTCCTGTACGCAGAGTTAGCAATGAAGCAAAGAGCATGGTGATAGAGTACGTCCAGTTTAGACAGGCTCAAGGATGGGGAGGAGATAAAGATAATGTCTCCGTGGTCAAGCAAGGGAAGGAATGTTGCTTGGACAAGTCTTTTGCGGGTCACAAGAGAAAAGAGGGTCCTTCTTCTAATGAAGAAACCCAAGTGTGCTTTAAGCCTCTTTGATAAATCCTCGATGTGGTTGTTGAAGGAAAGCTTGTTGTCTATCCACATACCTAGATTTTTAAATTAAGGTACAACTTCCAAAGGTTCACCTAGGGAGGTAACTATGAAGTTTTTAGGTGGGGTAGGTAGGGCACCAGACAAGACAAGTCTCAAGAAAAATCATTGTCTTGTTTTTTTTGGCATTTATAAGAAGCTTGGCATTGATAAGATTGCTTTCTAACTGGATAAAGTCAGCTTGGAGTGCTTCCCTAACTTCAGTTAAGGATGAGCCTGATGCGTACAAAACCATATCGTCAACAGAGAAATGTGTGCTAGAGTTCTTTATGTGGAAGTCAAGGTTGTTGATATACAGGGAAAAAAGGATTGGTCCTAGGATGGAGCCTTGAGGGACTCCTCTGGCAATTGGAAGGGGGGCAGATAGTTGTCCATCAGCTTTGACTTTTTGTATCATTCCTGTGAGATAACTGTTAAACCACTGTAAGGAAAAGTGGAGTGGCACCTACGTAGGCAAGACAGGTAATTAGGAGGTGATGGTCTACAGTGTCAAAGGCCTTACTAATGTCTAGAAAGACTGTACCAGTAACCTTCTTGGTGTCCATAGCATGGATCCAGTCATTACAGACTGTAGCCAAGGCTGAGATGGTACTGTGCTTCGACCTGAAGCCAGATTGGGCCGGGTTTAGGAGTGAGTGCACTTCAAGGTGATTTTTAGTTCATTGTATATAAGTTTTTCCAGCACTTTGGAGAGAATGAGCAAGATAGAGATAGAATGGTAGTTGTTTAAGTCACAATGATCTCCTGATTTGAAGAGAGGAAGAACATGGGCAGATTTCCAGCAAGATGGAACAGTGGCTGTGGTAATAGGTTAAAGATGTGAAGGATGGGGGCTGTGAGCTGGGCATAGCCTAACTGCAAGAAAATTATTCAAGGCCATAGTCCCCTGCACTTTTCTTGGTGTCAAGGCTAAGAATTATGTCTTTGACTTCTTTATAGCTAAACAGGCACAACTGGAAGGGATGAGGTAGAGTAGCATGTGTAGAATCTAGGCTAGTGTTGCTATTCTGCCAACTGTGGCAACCGCAGCAACAACCGGGATACTTTCACGCTCCCTCCAGGAGCCGAACACCACAACTGAGGATGCTGCACGGCCTAGAGGCCACTCCCCCCCCCAGCTCACTGCCAACTGCAGCAGCAGCCGGGATACTTCCATGCTCCCTCCGGGAGCCAAACACTACAACTGAGGATGTTGCATGGCCTGGAGGCCGCTTTCCCCCCAGCTCACTGCCAACCACGTCAGCAACCGGGATAATTCCACACTCCCTCAGGGAGCCGAACACCACAACTGAGGATGCTACATGGCCTAGAGGTAAAGACTACCTCTGCTCTCCATCTGGGACACTGGTGTGGGGTGCTACTTGAAAGTAGCTCTAAGACTTTTTGTCTCCACATGTCTATTGATT
Organism: Neoceratodus forsteri; assembly: GCA_016271365.2. Taxonomy (NCBI): domain Eukaryota; kingdom Metazoa; phylum Chordata; order Ceratodontiformes; family Ceratodontidae; genus Neoceratodus; species Neoceratodus forsteri. Next base: position 1,129,353,519 of record CM057451.1, read on the forward strand.
GTTTTTGACACTGATCATACCTGCATTTCTTGCCTTGTTTAGCACTATGTATCTAGGGATCCTTAAGAGCCTGTCCTGTTAGATGCTAGATATGTATACAGGGATCTGTTTCTTGCTGCCTTAGTAGTTTGTTCAGTATTTAGGAATTGTTAATGTTGCTTAGTCCTTCCTACCCTCTCCAGGTTACCATGCTGGGCTGTCTGCACATGCGCAGTTGGGGCTGAGTCAGGATATAGCCCACGCATGCACAGTACAGGGACTGTGTGTTTAAATGTTCCTGCTGCATATTAATGTCTTCTATTGACTCTGTTCCCTTTTAGGCTGCTTCTCCCCCCCAGCTCACTGCCAACCATGGCAGCAACGGGATACTTCCACGCTCCCTCCAGGAGCTGAACGCCACAGCTGAGGACGCTACATGGCCTAGAGGTAAAGACTACCTCTTCTCTCCATCTGGGACACTGGTGTGGTGTGTTAGCCCGACAACGCTGTGCGTCATCTGCCCCTGCCCACCCACCCTCCCAGAGGTGGCCTCAATTTATTGGCCCTCCTCCATGACATCACTTCCTGCTTGCACGAATACTAAGTCCCACTTTCCCATTAGCAGGTTATACCTGTTAGCCACTAGTGGCCACTGTGTTTTGCTGCTCTTATACATCCTTGCCCTGCTAGCCCCTTGCTCTATCCCTGTATCTTATCTATCAACCTATCCCACTCTCTCCCCTGCCACCCAATCTATCCCATCTCTCCCTTTCTCCTATCACTCTGCCCCCCCATCTTCACCCATTGTTTCCCTCCCTACCCGGTAGCCTCTAGGCACCTGCTACCCCTTTCCCCACAATAGCCTACCATGATCTTTGCCCACAAGGAGTCGTTATTTAGCACCCAAGTTTCATGCCCTCACATTGATGGTGGTCAGCGTCTGGACCATGGATCATAGCCCCCACTCTGGGCTGTCCCCTAACACCGAGGGTGAGCTTTGAACCTGGTATCTTGTACCCCAAAGGTGGGGCTCTACCACTGTTCCAAAGTGGCACTAACACTTACAGGTAGGCCTCCTACTCTCTTCTTTCCTTATCCCTACTTCTGCCTGTAGACCCACCTAGAAAATGCCTGCCCACCTCCTATTAAAGTGCTCTCTCTCTCCTCCTCTTCCTGAGGCCACTCTCCAGCCCAGGTGTCTTTATGGCACCACAGTCTCCTCAACCTGGTGTCCTCACTTGCACTCCTGCCCCACCATCCCCCTGTGCCCATGAGTTGCACCCTTCCTTCTCCACTATCACTTTGCACTCTAACTTATCACACCCACCCCCTAGTTCCCACCCAGCTTCACCCCCCACACCCACTGGCAACTTATCATTCTAGCCTACCCAGCTTGTACCTCCCTGCCAACCCTTTGTGTCTTGAAGCTCCCCTATTCCTCCCATACTGCCCGACGCAAGCATGCTTTCCACCATCCTCGGTCTAGGGCCGTACTTATCCTCCTACTCCTGTCTGTGAATATACATCCCAACCCTGGCCCGGCCCACAATAGCTTATCAACTGAATCTACTGGGCTTCTTGTTGCATCTATGACTATCTATAGCCTCCTGAAGCAATTTGACTCATTCCAATGTTGGGTCACAGTCCATAAACCTGACATTATCTCTCTAGTAGAAACCTGGCTATCAGACTCTACCCTAACTCCCTTGTCTCACTCCCTGGTTACTTCCTTTATTGAGAGGACAGAGTTGGTTGACGGGGTGGGGGCTGTGCTATCTATATCAAAGACTCACTTATAGGACTAGCCCTCCCAGCCCCTGTCCTTGATTTCAGGGCTCAGGCCCTAACCCTAAAACTGACCGCTGATCCCTCTAGAGGTCCCCTCTTTCTAACTACTGCTTATATACTTCCCAAAAAAATCAAGCCCCGGCCCTGGTCTCGCTAACTGAGTATCTTACCTTTCTACCCCACTTCTCTAATCAGCTCCTTGTGGGCAATCTAAATATTAACTGGCTTAGCTCCTCATCCTCTACTACCTGTGAATCCTTCTCATCTATTGACCTAACACAACTCGTTGCCCAGCCAACTAGAGTGAATCCCAGAACGGGATCTAGCATGCTTCTTGATGTGGCCCTCACTAACCGGCCTAGCCAAATTTGCAATATACAAGTCCTTCCGGATGGATTTAGTGACCACTCTCCTATATTTTTCCGTTGGTCAACCTCCCTACCCAAATCCACAGCACAGCCCACACTACAGCGGCGGTTACGTCCAGGTGGGCTGAAAGGCCTTAAGCAATTCCTTGCCCAAATTGACTGGTCTCCCATAGAGACCACCCACAACATTGATTCGGCCCTAACCTTTTTCACCTTAATATTTAACAAAGCCTGTGACATTTTCACTCCTCTAACAGTACTCCGCTCCAAAGCACGGCATGCTCCCTGGGTTATATCTCCCCTGCTTCAACTTCTTAAGGACAGGAATAACCTGTGGCATCTTGCAATGGAAACTGGCCACCCTGTAGACAGGCAGGCTTATGCAGCTGCCCAAAACAAATGTACCTGGGCCATACTCAAGACCAAGGCTGAGCACTATCAGGCCTAACTCACCTCATCCTGGGGGAATGCCAGAACCTTCTGGGACAATATCAAGCAACTAAATGGGGGTTCACATCCTCCACCACTCTCCCAAATCAACATTGATGGCTTCATCTCCATGGACCCTACCCTCATTGCCAACTTTCTCAATAAATCCTTCACTGACCTTAGCCTTGTCCTCCCTAGCAACTTCTTTGACCCCCTCTCCATACCAGAGCCAATTCTCACTGACCCTTGGTTCCACTTACATTGGGTTACTGTCCATGAAGTCCAACTGTATCTACTCAAGGCCTTAAAGGGCAATACCACTGGCAGTGACTCCTTGGACCCCAGTCTCCTTCACCAGGTACTGTACCTGGTTATTGCCCCAGTTACCAGCCTTTTTAATAAATCTCTCTGCCTGGGACAATTTCGCTCTGCCTGGAAAATTGCCACTGTCACACCCATACTTAAGGGTGGTGATAGGACCCTACCTAGTAATTATCGGCCAATCTCTATCCTCTCACCTCTCTCAAAAGCCTTAGAAAAAATAGTGTCAACCCAAATCTCAGAGTATCTAACCAAATACAGCATCCTCTGCCCTGAACAGCATGGCTTCCGTGCTGGGCACAGTACCACCATCACCCTCCTTGAGCTCTCTAACTTTCTTCATTCCTCTCTGGACTCTGGCTCTCTAGAGGGTGCAGTGTTCATTGACTTGTCGAAAGCCTTTGACACTGTTTCCCATCCCCTCCTGCTGGATGGACTCAGCCACACAGGCTTTGCTGCCGGGCCAGTCTCCTGGTGCTCCAGCTACCTGTCTGCCCAGTCCCAGTGTGCTAAAATTAATGGGACACTCTCCAACGCCTGCTCTATCCACTCTGGTGTTCCCCAGGCCTCCATTCTTGGGCCCTTGCTCTTTTCCCAATATCTCAACTCCCCGCCAGGTGCTTGTGCTGGTAATCTCTTGCTTTATGCAGATGATGCTGTTGTCTTTGCCTCCGACCGTAACCCTAGTACCCTCCAGGCCTCCCTGCAAGTATCTTATAATGATGCAGATGCCTGGTTCAAAGAGCGTAGACTTGTAATTAATCTTAAAAAACAAAACTATGCTCTTTGCCCACCCCCAAAACAAAGCTAATAATTTCCAACTTAAGGTCCTTGCCAGTTCCAAGTTCCCGCTTGAGCAGGTCCACATTTACAAGTACCTTGGGATAACTTTCAACACTTCTCTCACATTCCATTCCCACATCTCTGCCCTAGCCTCAGCCACCAACATTCAGTTGGGTAACCTTTATTGCCACAAAAACTGTCTCCCTCCCGATACCCTCAGACTCAGGGTCATGTCCTCTATACTGTCCCTAGAAGATTATGGTTTGCCAGTCTATGGGACCCCTGACCAGACCACACTAAACAAAATCTGCCTCACCTTAAATAAGGCCTGTAGACTAATCACTGGGGCTCCCAGACTTACACATACCTGCCTTCTTTATGCCCAGGCTAATCTGCTTGATCTTGATGAACGGCTTAGGTATCAAACCTGCCTCCTATCAAAGAAAACTCTCCTTGGTTTATCCCCACCCAGGCTGACTGCCTCTATCCACCATGCAAAATCTGTCGTGCAAACTTGATCCTCCTGCAAATCCGCACTGGTAGTACCTAGGGCAAGGACCACACAAGGCCAAAGGGCCTTCCACTACTGAGCCCCATCCTGGTACATCACCCTCCCCATCAGTATCGCTGACGCTTCCACGATCTCTCGTTTCAAAACCTCCCTGCATAATCACCTACTTATACATGAAGCTGTTGCTGTCTCTAAATCTTCCCCTGCTCAATCATGCTGATAAAGCTCCCTGAGTGGCTGCACCCAACCTACTACCTCCTCTATATATTGTCCTATCTTCCTATCCATCTGTCTCAGCTAGACATATTGCTGTATAGACCTCCCCTGTTTGCCTGAGGCACAAATTATTCTAAGCCTATTTGTACTTGTAACCTGTATCGTAACCCTTTTGATGTTATCAAGTTCTTCCAAATCCTGTTCACTGTTATTTTGTATATGCTTGTTAGTACTGTTTTGTCCTCTCTGTGACGAGGTACCTTTGCAAATGAGCCTCTGGCTCAAAGGTTGTAAACTGATGTTTAAATAAATAAAATAAATAAATTCACTCGGCTAGCGTATGGGGAGGAGTCGAATGCCAACCCAGCAGTGGAAAAGTGAAGGTTAAGTTTTTCAAAGATTCGCAGTTTATTTTAAACCATCCTGTCCTTGGCCAGAATCTTGGTAGGAAAGGAAGAAGCAGCAGGATGGCCTTCAATGGATCTCAGTGTTTTCCAGAATTTTGGAAGTTCCCTTTGGCCTGCTTCAGAGTGGAGATGTAGAAGTTTGCTTTAGCAGCACGTACACTTTTAACACAGGCATTTCTGGCAGTTCTAAATGCCTGCCAGTCTGCCGGGTTCTTTGTGTGCCTGGCCCTAGCCCATAGTTTGTCTGAATTGGTAAGTGCAGATTTGAGCTCTTGGGTGAACCACTGATGTGAAATTTTCTGCATCCTCATTTTAATAAGAGGAGCATGCTTGTTAATTAGGGTGGTGAGGTTGCCATTTAGGACAGAGACTGCGGCATCAGCAGATTTGGCAAGATATAGGTCTTGCCACTTGATTGTAGCTAGATCGGTTAGGAAGTTTACTGAGTTGAATTTATGGAATGGGTGTTTGATTCTGAATTTAGGGTGCTGCTGGGTTTTAGATTGGAATCTTGTACATACAACGATACTGTGGTCGCTCATGTCATTATGGAAAACTGCAGAATGTGAGATTTTATGGGGATGCAAAGTTGAGATGACATCTAAGAGTGAGCTGTTGGCAGAGTTACATAGAAACATAGATTTTGACGGCAGATAAGGACCGCTTGGCCTACCCAGTCTGCCCATTTCCCTACCTAATGGATAAGCTGCAGATCCTAGTTAATCAGCAGCCTACTTCTTCCTACCCCCAACCCTTAGAATTGCCTTGCATGATTGAATTCCACCACTGTTTTTGACTCCACAACTCTCCTGAATGCCGTTCCATGCATCCACAACCCTCTCTGTGAAAAAGTACTTCCTTAAATTACCTCTGAGCCACCCCTCTTCTATCTTCAATTTGTGCCCCCTTGTTCTTGCACACCTCTTTTTTTGAAAGATGCTACCCTCTTGGACTTTGTTGATTCCCTTGAGATACTTGAAAGTTTCTATCATGTTCCCCCTCTCCCTCCTTTCCTCGAGGCTATACATATTCAGTTCCTTAAGTCTTTCTTCATATGTCTTCTGGTGCAGACCCTGCACTATTTTAGTTGCCCTCCTCTGGACAGCCTCCATCCTGTCTATGTCCTTTCAGAGATTGGGTCTCCAGAACTGCATGCAGTACTCCAGATGGGGTCTCACCAACTGTCTGTACAGAGGGATAATAACTTCCTGTTTTCCACTGGTGATGCCTCTCCCTATGCATCCCAGTATCCCCCCAGCCCTCCTTGCTGCCCTCTCACATTGCTTGCCCACCTTTAGGTCATCTGATATGACTACCCCAGGTCCCTTTCCATTTTTGTTGTTGTTAGTATCTCACCCCCCATTGTGTACTCTTCCCCTGGGTTTTTGTTTCCCAGGTGCATTACCTTGCACTTCTTAGCATTGAATCTAAGCTGCCATACATTTGACCATTCCTCTAACCTTGCCAAGTCCCTTCTCATCCTTTCCACCCCACCTTGTGCATCAACTCTGTTGCAGATCTTTGTGTCATCTGCAAAGAGACATACTTTTCCTTCCAGTCCCTCTGCAATGTCACTTATAAAGACATTGATGAGGACCGGTCCTAATACTGAACCTTGCGGTACCCCACTAGTAACCCCCCTTTCTTCAGAGTGGACTCCATTTACTATTATTCTCTGTGTCCTATTCTCCAGCCAATTCTTTACCCAGGCTGTCATTTGGGACCCACTCCCAGGCTGGCTAACTTGTATATTAATCTTTGTGTGGGACTGTGTCAAATGCCTTGCTAAAGTCTAGGTAGGCCATGTCCACAGCCCCTCCCTGATTTACTACTTTGTCACCCAGTCAAAGAAATCTATCAGATTTGTCTGGCATGACCTTCCTCTGTGAATCCATGCTGCCTTGGGTCCTCTGCCCCTTTGGCCTCTAGATACTCAACAATTCTTTCCTTCAGAAGTGATTCCATCATTTTCCCTACCATTGAGGTTAAACTAACAGGTCTGTAGTTTTCTGCTTCTGCCTTGCTCCCACTTTTGTGAAGGGGAATCACATCTGCCCTTCTCCAGTCCTTGGGTACCACCCCATCCACCCATGATTTGTTAAAGAGGGTAGTCAGTGGTGTCTCTAGTTCTACCCTTAGTTCTTTTAGAATTCTGGGATGAATCCCATCAGGCCTCATTGCTTTGTCCACCTTTAGTTTTAAGAGTTCTTTCAGAACCCTTTCTTCTGTAAATGGGCTGGTATCAACTTCTGTATCCAGAGTGTTTCTACTATTTGTTTCAGGTACCTTCCCTCTTCCTTTGTAAATACTGAGCAAAAATATTTGTTTATTGTCTCTACCTTTTCACAGTCACCCTCTGCCCACCCTCCTCCTCTTTATTAAGCCTCACTAGCCCTCCCTTGGTCTTCTCTTGCTCCTGATGTACCTATAAAAGGTTTTTTCCCCCTTCTTAACTGAGTTGACTATCTTTTCCTCAGTTTGGGCCTTTGCTGTTCTAACTGCCTTCCCAGCTTCCTTTTGCTTTAACTGATACAGTTCTCTGTCCTGCTCCTTCTGTGATTTCTTGTACTTCCTGAATGATTTCTTTTTCTCTTGAACCTTCACTGCCACTTCCTTTGAGAACCATAGTGGTTTCTTACATCGTTTTGTTTTGTTAATTTGCTCCATACAAAGGCTTGTGACCTCTGTGATGGCAGTTTGTATTATTCCCCATTGTTCTTCCACCCCTCCTTCCTGCTCATTTGCTAGTGCATTCCTTAGGTACTCACCCATTTTGGCAAAGTCAGCCCTCCTAAACTCCAGTACGTTTGCCTTTGTATGGCTTGACTCTATTGCTGTGTTTATTGTGAACCATACTGTTTGATGGCCTCTAGTTCCCAGATGGCTACCCACTTCTACATCTGTGATCCTCTTTTCATTTCCATTTGAGAGAACCAGGTCTAAGATCGTGCCCTCTCAAGTGGGCTCCAATACTAGTTGTCTAAGGCATGCCCCTTGTAGGGCATCTAGAATAACCCCACTCTTTGAAGTGGCTGCTGTAACTGCACTCCAGTTAACATCTGGCATATTCAGATCACCCATCAGCAATATCTCCCTTTTTCTGCCATTCTAAGTATTCTTTCTATCATTTCTTGTCTCATTTCTCCCTGAGAAGGGGTCTGTATACAACCCCTGTGTGGATTGTAGGCCATTGGTCTCCAAATTTACCCACAGTGCTTCTTCTCTTCCTGTTTTCCCTTTTGTTCTGTTGCTTGGATTCCTTCCCTTATGTAAACAGCTACTCCTCCTCCTCTTTTACCTTCCCTGTCCCTCCTGTAGATAGTGTATCCTGGTATGTTTATGTCCCAGTAATGGTTTTGTGTGTACCATGTTTCTGTGACTGCCATGATATCCAGCTGTTCCTCCTCCATCAAGGCCACTAATTCAGGAAGCTTGTTACTCAGACTACGGGCATTGGTACTAATTACTCTCCATTTTTTGATGGCTTTACCTTCTTTTGCAGCATCCCCCACTGACCTGTCTACCTCAGTCTTTTTCTCATTTAGTACCCTGTTTTGTAGGGAGAGGCTGGGATTTTCCTGTTGCTTATCAGTGCCTCTCCCCTTGACAAGTTTAAAAGCTTGCCAATGATGCATTTAAACTGATTGCTCAAAAGACTTGTTCCCTTCCTAGACAGATGCAGACTATCCTGCCAGTACAGTCTGGTGTCCCTCCAGGTGGAACCCCAGTCCCCAATGAAGCCAAACCCTTGTGCTCCACACCATTTTGTCAACCATTCATTAAACTGCATGGTGCAAAGTACCCTCGCCTCACTCATGCCATTGACAGGCAGCACCTCAGAGATGGATATTGTGTGTGCTACTTGTCTTAGGCCCCTGCCCAATTCTACAAAGTCCTTCTGCACTGCTCTAATCTCATGATTAGCCAAGTCATTTGTCCCTAGGTGGACAATGACGTCCAGCTTAAAAGCATTGATTCTTGTGGGTTCAGTTACTATCTGTGTAAGACCCAGCTCATCACAGATAGCTTTTAGGGAGTGGTATTTAGCAGTGAGTCAATCCATATTGAAGTCCCCTAAGATTATCGTTTCTGTGTTAGCAGCCAAAGTTATGGATTTCAACACGTTAAGAATTCCTGTGCCTCCTGATGGGGGGTCTATAACCACCAATGATTGTGATGCACTCTAAGGATGGAAGGTGATGTTTAAATGAGACAATCTTGTATTCCTTGGGCTTAGTTTTACAGGACATGCTGATAACATCAAATTTTTATTTGGCGTATACAACCCCCCCCCCCGAATCCCTATCAGCCCTAAAGAGCTTGAAGCCTGGTATAATAATTTGCGGATCAGTGTTGATCAGTTTTAGCCATGATTCAGTAATTATAATCAGATCTGAGTTGGTGTGGGCTGCCCAAACTTGAAGATGATCAAGTTTTTTGAGTAGGCTTAGAATATTGACCACTATCAGTTTCATCCCAGGAGCAGCTGCAAACTCTGACGGAGAAGTGGTTTGAGTTGGGGGACCTGGATTTAGTTTGACATTGCCTGAACAGAAAAGGAGAATTAGAAACATTTTCTTGAGGGCATTTATCAGGTAGAAGTGGGCTCTTTTTTGTGTGGTATCTTGTGTGGTGGTCAGTCATTGAGGTACATCTAGCCAGGGCATAGGAGATGCTGACATGGCCATTCAAGGATAGTAAAGGAAGTGCATGAAAAGGCATTGGTGAAGGTAGGAGGACCAGAGGAGAGGGGTGAGAATTAAAATGAAAACCTGACAGCTTAAGAGTAGGGAAGCAATATGAAGATGCAGCAGGAACTATGATTGTGGGTTCCCAGGCTAGGATGATTTCTGACTTAGCATGGATCAGTGCTTTATGAGTCATACTTTTTGCCAGGATTAGAAGTAGAATGATAATGCAGGCCATATTACCCACAATTGAGTACAGTGATTTGTGTAGAAAGACCAAGAATCCCTCTAGTAGCAGGTCTGTATAACCTGCTAATGGAAAACTTCTATTACACACTTGAAATGTGCTTAGTTCTATGTAAAATCTATTTGTAAAAAGTGCCAGGTGGCAGACGCAAGGGGAAAGTCCTGGCCAGTCAGAGTTGGTTTGCTGGAAGTGCCTGTGTTCCGATTGTCTGTGCCGTCCCGTACCTTCCAAGGAGCTGCAGGTGGGTGTCCTGGTCTCGGATGGTGGCTGGCTGGGTGCCGACTGACCATGGGGGAGCTGAAGCAACTTGTTTAAGGGCAGGCAGCTTCCAAGGAGCTGCAGGCGGGCATCCTGGTCTCTGTCAGTGGCTGGCTGGGTGCCAGCCAACCATGGAGGAGCTGACGCAGCCCCTTTCAAGGGCAGGCAGCTTAGTTTAGTTTGACAGGACCTTCCTTTGGTAAACCCATGCTGTCTTGGATCCTGTGCCCCTATGGATTCCAAGTGTTGCACTATCCTTTCCTTAAGGAGTGCCTCCATAATCTTGCCCACTACTGAGGTAAAACTGACTGGTTCCCTGCCTCCTCCCAGCTATCACTCTTGTGGAGCGGTATCACATGAGCCCTTATCCAGTCTTCTGGGACCTCTCCTGTGCTCAGAGACTCACTAAACAGTTCTACTAGTTTCTCTGCTAGTTCCACCCTTAGCTTCTTGGGAAAAACAGAGCAGTTTCGGTTGTCATCATTTAAAGGCTGATATCCGAGGACTGTGGATGGTAGGTAGATGCACTCAGTGCTTGCATCTACCCAACCATCCTACATCCACAATCCTTGGGTATGGTAGAAAGGTTAAATCACACTCTAAAAAATGCACTGAAAAAAAGCAGTGTTGGATATTGGTAAAGGGTGGGTGATGCACTTACCAAAAATTCTAATGGGTATTAGAGAAACAGAAAACAAGAGTACTGGCTATAGCCCATAGCAATTGATGACTGGATGGGATATGCGGCTGTATTATCCTTCAGATCCAGATTTATCAACACCTGTGTTAGATCATGTAAAAACGAATGTATTCCTACAACAAATAAAAAAGCAGTTAGCTCTGTATTTAACCCATGCTGCCAGAAATATGTCACAGACTCATTGGAAAAACAAACAGAGACATGATGAGAAAGTCATACCACCCATTAAAAGGGGTCATCACGTCATGATTAAAAGATTTGGTCAAAAGGGACCATGGGATGCTAATTGGATGGGACCCTATACGGTTATTGATGTATTGGGGCCATGGGTCATTCAGGTCCGTCAAATCTGACAAGGGTCTACAGAGACCAAATGGGTCCATGTGGACCAATGTAAATTGTATCAGTCTTTAAATGATGACAACTGATACTGCTCTGTTTTTCCCAATAGGTAAAATACAATGATGTCTCCAGTACTTGTACTGTGTAGTACCTTATTGATCCTGGTACTTTCTCACCAAGATAGATGCCCAGGGCACATATGGAACAATTTATACAACAAGAACTATGCTAATCATACTGTATGGGGTATTCCAGTATTGTTGGGAGAACGACATGAACATACCGGTTATCTTATTAAATGGTACTTTATTTGCTATGGATAATGTCAAAATGTGACTTGCGGATGCTCGCCAGAACCCTGATGTGTGTAGTGAACACAACAGCCCAGAATGGGATTTATATCCACTCCACTTTGGGGGATGCTACAAATCTGACAAAAGAGAAACAAGATTTATTTTGAATAAAACTGAAGGAAATTATACATTATCCACCTAATATTATGTTGTTAAATGCATCTTATACTGTTTCAAGACGTAATATGTGGCATTTTTTAATATAATACATCTATTGTTGCAAACTATACAGTAGAGTTAAAGCAATTTTTCACAATATTGCCATTAACAGATAAATATCCATTGTTAACATATACTGGCAATGCATGATGGCCAGAAATGATTTGTAATGTTAGCAAAACATCATGGCATACTTTTAAAGCATGAAATATATTATATCAAAAACAAGATATATCAGGGCAAAATGTTTTGCCCCCATCTGGATTGAAAACTGGCTAGCTGGATGCACCCAGAGAGTAGTGGTCTGTGGGGAGCACTTGAACCCTAGAGAGGTTGGTAGTGGGGTACCGCAGGGCTCGGTCCTGGGTCCGATCCTGTTTAATGCATACATATCAGACATCAGGGAGGGTATAGGGTGTGAAATGAGTCTCTTCGCGGATGGCTCCAAGATGGGAGCAGTAGTTGAGGGAGAAGTGGGGAGGTTGGCCCTGCAAGGGGACCTGGACACCCTGGAAAGCTGGGCTCACACATGGAAATTAAATTTCAATTTCACCAAGTGCAAGGTGTTAGTGATTGGTCGGGAAACCCAACACAGGTACACCCTGGGAAGGGGTGGCTGGAGGCCCTAATAGGGAAAAAGACCTAGGGTCATGGTGGATGCATGTATGAATAACTCTGAGCAGTGCAGGAGAGTGGCTAGCAAGGCAAACAGGATGTTGGGATGCATCGTAAGGGGGATCACCTCTAGGAGCAAGGAAGTGATTCTGCCACTGTACAATGGACTGGTTAGACCACACCTTGAGTACTGTGTACAGTACTGGAGACCACACTTGAAGAGGAACATACAGCTCCTGGAGAGGGTACAGAGGAGGGCAACTAAGATGATACGAGGGCTAGGGGATTTGACGTATGAGGACAGACTTGAAGAGCTTTGCCTGTTCTCATTGGAGGAGAGGAGAGACAGAGGGACATGACTGAGATCTTCAAGTACCTCAAGGGAATATATAGGGTAAACATGGAGAGGATCTTTAGACTAAAGCAGGGAGGTATCACCAGAGGGCGTGGTTTGAAGTTGGAAGGTGGAAGGGTGAGGGAAAAGAGGAGGAGGTTTTTTACTGAGAGGGTGGTGGACCCTTGGAATGCACTGCCTGGTGAGCTGGTTCAGAGATCCACAGTGGAGGGCTTCAAGAGAGGGTGGGACAGACACAGAAAGTGGATGTATAAGATGATGGCCTGTCCCAGGGGGGCCGGGATGGATGATAGGGGTTTCTGGAGCACAAGGGATGGGAGGGCCAACTAAGGATCTAAGGTTCGAGCAGATTCGATAGACCATAAGGCCTAATCTGCTGGCAAAAAGTATGTTAGTATCTGATGGTATTATCTTGATGCAAAATGTATATCCTTTATATTATCCATGTAAGTTGGAGTATTATAATATTTTGATACATTTGCCTTTTCCACAATTACCGCTTCAGTGTAGGGACTGGGCTTCGGTATCGTTGTGGCAACAGTATTATAATAATAATAATAATAATAAACTTTATTTATAAAGCGCCTTTCAAAATCAAGGCGCAGTGCATAGTTAAAATAAATTTCACAATATAACATCATTTTAACACAACCAAACTATTACAGGCAGTCCACATCAACACCATCCCCATACACTCTTTTCTATAAATACATTTTCAGAGCTTGTTTAAAGCCCCCCACAGTCATGCATTCCCTAATCCAATGGGGTAGAGAATTACAGAGTGCCTGAGCCACGAACATGAAAGCGTGGACCCCAGAAGATTTCTGAATCTCCAGTAACCCCTCATTGGCTGAGTAGAGCAGTCGCTCTGGGAGCTAAGGAACCAGAAGCTCTTTCAGGCAATCAGGGCCCAGTCTGTGTAGGGCTTTATAAGTCAGTAATTTGACTTTAAAGGTGATCCACTACTGAATAGGCAGCCAGTGCAGCTCCCGCAGCACTAGGGTAATGTGAGATGATCGAGGAGTCCCCATCAACAACCAGGCTGTGGAATTCTGCACCAGCTGCAAGCGGTGGATATCAACCCCTGGAAGCTCAAAGTAAAGGGAGTTGCAGTAATCCAAACGAGAGGTCACAAAGGCATGGATCAATGTAGGCAGGTCCCCGGATGGAACAAGGTGCTTGATCCTAGCAATGTTCCTCAGATGGTAAAAGGATAACTTAACAACGGCCGATACCTGTAAATGTAATGTCAGCCTATCGTCAAGAATCACCCCTAGGTCACGCACCTATTCAGAGATAGGGAGCTCAACATCACCAAGGAATAAACCTATGGATTGATTTGCTCCCCACCCCCCTATCCGGCAACCCGGATCCACAACCATCACCTCTGTCTTCCTAGGATTCAACTTCAGCCAGCTGAATCTCATCCAACTTTGGATCTTGCTAATGCAGTTATTAAACACCAAGAGTGCTCTATCCTGGTCTGGTGCAAAAGATGGGTAGAGCTGAGTATCATCAGCATAACCATGAAACTTCAGCCCATACCATCTTACAATGTCTCTGAGGAGAAGCATATACACTGCAAACAACATGGGAGACAACACTGAGCCCTGAGGTACCCCACAAGACAGAGAGATGGGGTCAGAGGAAAAAAAAACGACACCACCCTCTGTATTCTACCAGTGAGGAAGGAGGTAAGCCATCTGTGGACCAAACCAGAAAGCCCAAAGATGCATCTCAGGTGCTCAAGCAGAACCCCATGGTCAATGGTGTCAAATGCTGACAACAGATCAAGCAGAACCAAAATGGACCATTTTTTCTAGTCTTTCACCATCAGGAGATCATTGAGCACCTGACCCAGCACAGTCTCGGTACTGTGCCTCTTTTGAAAACCAGAGTGGAGAGGTTTGTAGATGCTATGGATGGTCAAATGGTTGTCCAGCTGAGAAGCCACTACTTTCTCAATTACCTTCCTTGACAAAGGGCAGGTTAGAGATTGGCCTGTAGTTAGCGAGAGAGTCTGGGTCAAAAGGAGTCTTCTTCAACAATGGTGTCACCACTGCCTCCGTCAGGGAGCAGGAGTACTCACCAGAGTCAAGAGAGCACCAGACTACCTGCACCAGAAAAGGGGTGATAACATCCCCACAGCCCATTATCAGGGCTGTAGGACCCAAATCTAAACTACAGCATGTAGTGCACATGCCCTGGACAATCCTCATAACATCCATGATTTCTGGCCGTTCAAAGGAACTCCAGGAAAAAAGAGGGATAGTGACCAAGTGCTGATCCACAGCCACTCCCATAGAGAGCACTGTACGGGTCTCCACCCTGACATTGGTCACCTTATCTGCAAAGAACCGAGCAAGCTCATCACACTGTGATTGTGAAAAAGCTCTACGAACCTGTAGACAGGCTGGGTTGCACGGCCTTTCCATGGTTCAAAAGAGCTGAGCTAGTCGGTTCTGAGTGGCAGCAATTTCCCTGGACAGGAAAACTGCCTTCTTACGGGAAATTGCTGACTGATAGAGTTGATAATGCCCTAGCAGTCTAAGATGGTCGGCTTCTAAGCCAGATTTCCGCCAGCACCGCTCTAACCTGTTTCCTAATCACCGCATCTCCCTCAAGTCCTCATCAAACCACAGTGACCGAGGGCAAGAGAGAGAGGACCCACACAGACTAGAGCAGTGGAATCCAGTGCAGCGGTAATGGCCTAATTATATGCCAGAACCAAAACTTCTGGATCCAAGCTCGCCACTGGAAATTCTAATGAATCAAGCGCTGCAGTTAGACCATCGGGGGTCACATCCTGTAAAGGGCAGTACTTGACCATCTCCACAGGGGCTGGTTTATGAAGGGGGTGCAAAAATTGAATCGCACAGTGTAATGGTCCGACCATCCAATGGGTTCCACCCCCACATTGGAGGCCTCCATCACCAGGAGGAAGACCAGGTCAAGGGAATGGCAATATTTATGAGTGGCAGAGGTAACCACCAGTGAGAGGCCCAATGAGTTCATCAATTGGTGGAAGTGCTGTCCAAACTGCAAGGGTTCATCATCAGTCCAGGCACTGAAGTCACCCAGGACCATCAGCCTGGGTGACTCAAACACCAGGTCGACCACAAAGTCCTCCAGTTCCTTAAGGAATAGCTTCTCGTCTCCAGGTGGATGATAGACGAGAGCCAACCTATAGCCCCCACCTGCCACAATGACACATTTGAATGATCTGGTCTCCTCAACTGGGACACTTGTGAGATCCAATTCGGTCTTAAACAGACTGCAACCCCCCCTTCCCTGCGGTCCAATCTCGGTTGGTGTATCACCGAATACCCGGCCGGAACTGTTGCCTCAAGTATGGGTCCAGCATTACCATCCAGCCAGGTTTCAGTGATGCTAGCCAGATCCACTGTACCCACCAAGTCTGCAACAATACCAGTCTTGTTCACAACAGATCTGGCATTGGATAAAACCGCCCAAGTTGGACAGCTCTCCAGGGTTGCCCCAGCCACCTGCCCACCATTGATGGTGGTGGCCTTGGGTATGGAGACTAAACAAGGAGGCCCATGTTCTGGGCTCCACTTCGCCCCAGGGTGTCTTCTGGGCTGAACCACCCAAATGCAAATGCCCCTCTGTTGCACCCTCTGCTGTTCACACCCCCTGCCCCACCCCACCTTCCTGCAGGCAATACCCAGAGCCTGACAGCGTTGATAGATAGCAAAAAGCAATGGTGGGGAGAAAAAGGGGTGGAGGGCATGAAGACTGTGGGATGAATAGCGCATGACCTGAGGGTGGGACAGTGATACATATCCCAGACCTCAAACATGGCTCAGGACTCTAGCTTGTAGTCACTGGTATATAAAAAAACAAATCGAAATCCAAATAAAAAATATATATATAATAACTAAAGCTAAAAATTGAAACAAAAAATTAACTTAAATCAAATCAAATTAAGTTGAATTAAGTCACCATTAGAACTTGCTTTCAGGAAAAAGAAAAAACAAAACTATATCCACATAAATAAATAAATATCCCTCCTCTCACAAGGTATTCCAATTAACAAAACATAAAAATAAAATCACAATTCAAAATAAAAATAAAAACAAATAAATAAACAATGCAAAAACATCCAACATAGACTAACCAGACAGTATAAAGTAGCTAGGTACACAGGTCCTCACACTACCTGAATGCCCAACCCTCTGAGCACTTTCACTGCTCAGAAAGAAATAAAAACTTCCAACATAAGCTAATAAACAGTACAGACTAATAAGCAACCAGGTCCTCTCACTCCCAGCATGCCTTCAAAACTGGGCACTCTCACTGCTCGGAGTACAAAAATGACAGTTATGTTCCGGAAAACAGTTTCCAATGTTGAAAAATGACCAAAAATCTTCTTAAAAGGAGATGTAAGACTCAGTAGCAGTCTAAGTCTGAGCACTGGATTCCTTAAGGACCCTTTTGAGGAGCCCAACCACCAAAAGAGTCAGCTCCACCACCTCAACCCCTTACCTATGCCAGCCCTCCTGCTAGCCAGCAAGAGGCCTGGGAGAAACCTGGGTCCCAACCGCCGACTTCCCGGCCCGACTGGGCCCAACCTCCCACGTAGATGCCGACTCCCATAGCTGGCCATCCACACTTCAATCCATGTCTAACATATTCTATAAAGTCACAACAAATTTCCCAGCAAACAAAGTGAAGAATAATAAATAATAATATTTCATACGGATTCCGGATCCTCTAAAAACTCCAAACTTCGCACTCTTCTGAGTGCTACAGACCCTCAGAATGCACACGTTGCCAACTCCACAAATAATCCAGACTAAACTCAAGCAGCACTCGAGCAGTTAACTCCACAGGACCAAGGGCAGCAAAACCTCCCCTAAAAACCGCGGTAAAAAGTGGCAGCCTGGACACTCTCCAAACAAACAGTCCATTATCCAGCAGACTTCGCCCTCAGACAGGCTGTCCATAAATCCAGGGAACCATAGTCCTCAACCACGAGCCAACTTTCTACAATTCCATGGTGTCGAAATTAGAGGTAGTACAAGACACTCCTGGGAGCTACTACATAAAAACAGTCAGATGCTCCTTCAGCACACAAATTGCAGTTCTACACTCAAATATATATTATAATAATATTTTAAATCAATACCATGATAGACACAAAACGTGGTCTTTTAAAATTCCTGCAAAAGCATCACCAGACTTATCTCATCGTAAAAGAGATGTATGGGACTGGTTAGGCTCAAAATTAGAAACTGCTAATGTTATTGATTCTATGGTTTTAAAGCATCATAGTTGTTCTTTGGAAACAATTTAAAAAATATGGCTACTGGACCTTTATCAACTACTGTGAGATTAGCAGCTAATAATGAAGAGATTGATTGGTTTGCATTTAAAGAAACCTTACAGAATTCTAAAATTATTGCTCAAATAGCAGTCTGCTTTTATAATTCATTTTCTAATATATATAAAGCTAGCTTTATAGAATTGCCTGCTCTCAATTAGCTGCTGAAGCACATACTTATTTAGTCACTTAATTAAATAAGATTGAGACAAATAGGTTAGCTTTAGAAATAGGTGAAACCAATGTGACTGAATTATTAGATAATCCTACCATATTTTTACCACCCTTAGCAATGATAAAAGTTTGGAACTCATCAAATTTATGTACATGTACTGCGACTGTCTCCCATCCCCTCCTTCTTGATGCCCTTAGTCTCTCTGGTTTTGCTGCTGGGCCTATCTCCTGGTGCACCAGTTATCTGTCTGACCGCTCACAGCATGTAAAAATTAATGGGACCTACTCAGACATCTGTACCATCTTTTCTGGGGTTCCCCAGGGCTCCATTCTGGGCCCCTTACTATTCTCCCTTTACCTTAACACCCTTCCATGCTCTTGCTTGGGGAACATTCTATTGTACGCTGATGATACAGTCATCTTTGCCTCAAGTTGTAACCCTATTGCCCTCCAGGACTCGCTGCAGAAGTCCTTCGCTGAAGCCGAGGGCTGGTTCAAGGAACATAGATTGGTGCTAAATCTTAAAAAAACCAAAAACATGTTCTTCACTCATCCTCAAAACAAGTCCTGCAACTTCAAACTCCTCATTCACTCTGGGTCCTCTTTCCCACTCGAACAAGTTTGTTCCTATAAATACCTAGGGATTCATTTTGTCCCCTCCCTCTCCTTCCATGGACACATCGCTGTCCTAGCCACTGCCACTAATATCCGATTGGGCATCTTACATCGGTATAAACACTGCCTCCCCCCGGAGGCTCTTCGACTTGCAGTCACCTCCTCTATCCTGTCCCTAGTGGGCTATGGACTGCCGGTGTATGGTGCTGCTGATCAGACCGCACTCCATAAAATTTGCACTACTCTGAATAAGGCCTGCAGGTTAATTACTGGGGCACCTAGGCTGACACACACTTGTCTACTGTACACTAAAGTGCTGGTACTTGATCTTGACGAGTGCCTCAAATATCTGACCTGTACCCTTACAAAAAAGATCCTCCTTGGGCTATCCCACCAGGATTGACCACCACCATACGCCGCTCTGTCCCACTAGTTCATATTCGGACCTCTGGGAAAACTTCTCTTGTTATCCCTAGAGCTAGGACCTCTCATGGCCAAAGAGCCTTCAGCTTTAGGGCCCCCTCCTGGTTCAACACCCTGCCCCCCTCCATCTCCGAAGCTCTAACTATATCGTGCTTCAAAACTTCCTTACGTAACCACCTTATTAACACCCTATGCTGTAATTGCCATTAGTCAAAGCCGTACTCAATACTTATGACAAAGCTATTACTAAGCTGCTAAGACAACATAACTCTGGTATTGTTTGCATCAATCCTACCTGTACCAGCTTGTTTGTATCTATGTCTTAAGTTACTGTTATACTTATGTGTTGTACTGCTATACTGTGTATTTTCATTTGTCTTACTGTGACAAGGTGCCTTTGTAAATGAGCCTATGGCTCAAAGGTTTTCCAAACTGCTGTTTAAATAAAATAAAAAAAATAAAAATAAAAAAATGTGATTCCCATACTAGTGATAATACCTGTATGTTTTGAACCAAATCAGTAATTTGGGTGTATTAACACATGATCAAATCATGAGACTCCAAATACCAGATGATACTATTATCACAGTACCCAATAAATGTGTTGTATTACCTAAACAACAGTGTGTACAAGAACATGAAACCTTAATAAGTGGGGAAGAGACATCAACCACCCCATGGTTTCCTAATCAATGTAAATTTACCTTAACGTCTGCAAATAAATACCACCAAACTATGAGATGGACTCAATCATGGTGTGTAATCTCGGGTCAACCTTGGAATGTATGGGGGTGTTGTGACAAAACCTGTTGGGTTGCAAATTGGACCCTCCAGGAATGTTCTGCATATAGTCGAACGAATGTTATCCATATTGATGGTTCCAGTCTCGCCTTGGATTTACTCACTGATTTGGCTACTACACCTCATCTTGTATTACCCACATTTGATAAACTGACAATTGCTGCCTTGTTGTATCATCAACAAACAGGACTTATTTTCTCACAGAAGGCCTCTGCTAAAGAGGTAAAAAGGCAGTCATCTTATATACCCATTACATCCTGATGAGATTGGGGCATGGCTGTTATGGGTATTGGTCCAATCCTAGTAGTGGTAGCATGCGGTACTGCAGTAATCTGTGTTATTAACATTGTACAATTGTTATTGTATCATAAGATGAGACACATGCTTTGACAAATACAAATGTTACAATGGCAGCAATGTCCTATGTGATCTCTGATTGTAGAGAGTCTCAAAGGGGGGGATTGTAGTGTAACATTTATATGTATTTGTAATATTTCACATCTTAATATGTTTAGCTTTTGTTTATCTTTTATCTTTTATATTATTGAACAATATGTAGGGATTGTAGTGTCTGAAGTGGACAATTCCATGTTATGTAATGTTTCACAATCTCTAATATTAATTATTTTGTATATTTCCACTAACTATCCTGTAATAACCTTAAAATATCAGGATAGTGTGCATAAATTAATATTGTGCCAGAAAGGTAGTAAACACCACATAGATCCTTCTTTAGAGAGGTGTGCAAACGGAGAAGGTTGTGCAAGAAAGGTAGTAAACACTATGATGTTGCGCAAAAAATGAGGTAATGCCTAGGTTTTGACTGAAATTCACCACACCCTAAGATTAATTGGTTATTTCTTTTATATGATTGACTTATAATAGGGTGTTGGCATTTTTCAAGATAAATCTTTATATAAACACTGTACGTAAGCTAAATAATTCAGCTCCAAAATGATGGCATGGGGGGGAGGGCAGGTATGGCCCTACTTCTTCTGGCATGAAGAATACCCCCACTTCTCCTGACTCAGGGGTGACCCTACTTCTCCTGCCTTGAATGTTCTAGTCTCACTTATACTATACTTATTTTCGTCTTGTCACATGCACCCAAGGTGTAAGCCATCTTAAAGTGACCAAGTTCCTTTTTTTGTGCATTTCTGTGAAAAGAATGTTTCTTAAACTGGATTTTTGCTAAAAGATTATTTTTCCTACACTGATACCTTTGTTAGCCATGGCACTGGGATCCTCTGTGGCTCTTTTTTTTTAATTCACTATGTGAACTTTTACTTCCACCTGGACAAAGACCAGAGATGGGCAGAAGGGACCTTGGTTCAACATTTCATCTGAAGAATGGCACCTCAGCAACCATTGAATTTGCATCCCCCAATCTACCTCCCCCGGATGACCATCCTTCATCATGAACCAGGACCACTATCAGCCCCATGACCAGCCTCCCCAGATGAGTAATGTCCTTGGAAATCCCCCTCTCCCATCCAGGGTATATGCAAGTCACAGAGGGAGGTAAAAAGAGCAAGAATTTAGAATGTCCATGTCCCTCATTACAGTGGCAAAAAGTTGAGACGTATGGTCCACCACTACTATTGGTCATTGTCACAAATGGAAATTACATAAATACATACTACTCAGTTCATTGTGCAAAAAACTGATTCTGTTGCATGTATTCCTGTAATCACAGTAATCAGTGTTGGTTGAAGGCCCATATTAAACAGCATCCAGCTGAAGAAGTGGATTGGAGAGCTTTACTAGTCGCCTTTGGTAGAGTAACAGAGCACGAGTATGGGGAACACCTGGGCAGCAAAGACTGCTTTTATGTTTGCTTGCACATGCAGTGCACAAGAAACATAGTGAGGTAACTAAAGCAGTACAGAGGTGTGGCAGTGTCTGACCAATGCAGCCCAGGCTTTCAGGGGCTTGTCCCATGGCCAAAAATCAGCAGGGAAGCTGCTGATGGTGGCAGTTTCAGAGTAAGTGCTGGACATGAAAGAAATCTGCCGCTCCGGTCATGGACAGTTTCGTCATTGTAGTGGCAGATCTTTCTCCTCCCCACCCCAACTAGACAAATTTCAACCATGAACATTACACTGCACGGTAATGCACATGGCTGGAATTATGAGAAACTTGCTTACTCAGTGTCTTTCCTAGTGAGACCGCTGCCATAATTGGGACTTCTGCCTCCCACCACATATTCCCTTCAAAGCCAACATTGGGGTGCCCAATCCCCATATCTACAAGCCCCCCAACTATTGTGGCTCACTAGAAGCCCATCTCAGTGTGCCAAAGTAATTACAGTAGTAGCTACAGACATTGCCAGCTTTTTTCAGCTATTTCGCGAAATTTCTGAAGAGTTTCTCTCTGTTGCCCCAACTATGGAAATGCAGAAAGCAGGAGATATTTCTGGAAATATCACAGAAATTTTGGGAAATAGCTGGCAATGTCTGTGGCTACTACTGTATGTTTTTTCCAACACCGGGATGCTCACTCCTGGTGTCAGACGCACTCCCATGCTTCCTTTTTTCAGCCTACCTCGGGGTGCCCAATCCTGGGCCGGCATTGATCCCCCTCCACTAGTCTGGCACACTGGGAGCCCACTCCAGTGTGCCAATCTAGTTTGTTTTCACCTTTAGAAAAAGAAAGCAGTTCCACAATGTATTTTTTTTAAACCTGAAAAAAAAAAAGATCCCTCGTTGTTCCCACCAACCCCTCTCCCCCAACCTGCACCCTTCCTCTGAGCACCCCGTCTCCCTACACCCTCTCACCCATATTTACCTCCAGAGGTTGGGAGCAGTGATCTTCTGTTGACTAGAAACATGTCTGCACTCTTCAAAGACCAACCAGGAACTGAAGACAATCACGGTAAGCCCTTTAAAGGCAATCAATGAGGGTTTGATATCTCAGTCATTTCTTGGAGTTTTCGACCCAAATTCTCAACATGGGGTTCTTGGGACCCCACCTCATGACCACTAACATTGTCATTCCATTTCCTGGACCCAAAAGATGATTTCATGGTCGCTGTGCAGAATCACCATTCAGGACTGATAAATGATACGACAGTGCCAGTGTTCATGAGGTGGGGTCCCAAAAATCCTATATTGCAAGTCTGGTGAAAAAAATTAAAAAAATGACTGCATTACAAGCGTGCATTGCACAGTTTGTACACATGCTCATAACTTTTCCAATTTTTTATATTTTCACTCCAAATTTCCAACATTGCCATTTTTTCACACCTCCTTATGAACAGTTCTGGTGTAATTTTTTGCATCCTGCCCAAAACGCAGAATGGAGCAGTCACTGTGTAAACTCAGCTTTTGGGACAAATTAATGAAATCACAGTGCCACTATTCATGAGGGGAGGTTCCAAAAAGGCCATGTTGAAAATTTGAGCAAATTCCAAAAAATGACTCTGTTACGAGTGTGCATTGCACAGTTTCTATGTACGCTTGTAACTTTGTCAACGTTCAATATTTTCACTCCAAATTTCCAACATTGACATTTTTTCACACCTCCTTATGAATAGTACAGCTGTCATTTTTTGCGTCCTGCCCAAAATATGTTTTTGCACCTGTGGCGCAGAATGGCGTGGTCACTGAGCGAAATAAACTTTTGGGACAGATTAATGAAATCACAGTACCACTGTTCATGAGGGGAGGTCCCAAAAAGGCCATGTTAAAAATCTGATGAACAAATTCCCCAAAATAACTGCATTATGAGTGTGTGTTATGCATTTTCTATGCGTGCTCGTTACTTCACCACTTTTTCATATTTTCACTCTCGATGTTCAACATTGTCATTTTATCAAACCTCCTCATGAACCGTATAAATGTAATTTTTTACATCTTGCCCAAAATGTCTTTTCGTAGCTGTTGCCCTGAATAGTGCATTTACTGTGAGAAATCACCTTTTGGGGTTGAGTAATGAAATTATAGTGCCACTGTTCATGAGTTGGGGTCTCGAAAAACCATGTTGAAAATGTGGAGTGAAAATATCAACAAATACCCGGAGCATTAGGGTTTCCAACTGTAACACCCCAAACAGTACAGACTGACAGGTGTTTGGGGTACAGCTTGGGGTTGTTGGCCATAATGCTCATGCCATTCCATGCCCACTTCCACCCTCCAGCCAATGACAGGCATTGATGTGTGCCTTGGAGCCTTTGCCCCTAACATTCACCCCATTCTCTTATACTGCACCCATCTCAGCTTATTTCCCTATGGAATGGGGTGAGTGTAAGGGCTGAAGACCCCAAGGCACACTGTGACACCTGTCAGTGTCTGCTGGGTGGGGTGAGGTGGAATGGTGTGACATTATGGCTGACAACCAAAGGTACATCCCAAAGCCTGTCAGTCTCTGCAGGGTGGGAGTTGGGGTTGGTGTTAGTTCAATACTTCACTGCCATTCCTATTATGAATCTCTCTCTAACTCATTCAGTACCAATTCCAATATGAGCAAGCAAACATTTGGCATTGATAAATGCTTATTGAATATGGGATAGGGAGAGTGAAGAGGTGCCACTGGATGCCAATGACTTAATTTACTTGGAATGAGATGAGAGAGGGGTTTCCCAATGGATGATAGGGACTGTGAGTCCAGTGCCCCCTGACCTTGACATAAACTCCCTTTACACCCCACCAAACACCCTCTGTTGAAAGAGGGGATTAAAGATGTGGGATGGAGGCACAGAGCCAGTATGTTCTTCAGAGGGACCAGCTTCTGGGGCTGGCGGTTCTATGTGATAACGGTGAAAGCCTAAAGGTGATCACCTTTATTGCACAGAGTGCTGAAAACATTTTCAGCACTCTGACACCCTCAACGCACAGGACAACAGTGCCAGGAACATATATTTCAATGTTTTCTGTGGGGGGGGGGTTGCCTCCATCCCCCCTACTAAAAGATTCTCAACTCCAGGGGAGTGCATATCCGGGGGGGGGTGAAAACTTGTAAAATTAAAGGTTCAGGCCAGGCACAATAAAATTGCACCAGCACCTGAACCCACTACCTCACCCACCCAACCACAGGCCAACCCCTGATGCCATGATGCAGCTTGGTAATCCACTGCTGCGTCACCCCCTACAGCTCCTTTGCCCCCTCCCAGCCCATGCTTACCATGCTCACTCCCCCAGCGTGCGTACGTATGGCCACATCCTGTTGCCCATTTTGCCCGCCCCCTCATCCAGTCACTCTACCCTCCCATTGTCATGAGAGATTTCAAGGGGAACGACTCACCATTATGGATGGTGCCCTTCCCCATTCACCTACCTCATGGGATACTGGGGCTGGCTGGTCCGTATGGAGGTGGTTCCAGCTGTGGGAGTAGACTGGAAAATTAACCCCAAAACTTGATGTCCCCTCTCTTTAAAGATCACTAAATCCTCTCTCATGCCCTTTGCACTCCTTTCACAGCCCCCGAGTACACCCTCCACCCCTCTTCTAACCAACAACACTTGTCAGCTGCAGCAGTCTTAACATTCATGTCCCTCTCTGGTCAGTAGAGATCCCCTCATACCCTTGACCCACTTCTTCCCTGCATGGCTCCCCACTGACATCTCCCAGACCCATTAAACACCCACCCATCCCATAAAAACTGTCAAGATACTTTTCCTCCACAGGCCAGCACAGCCCCAGAACACTAGCCCCCTTCACTTCCCTTTGTTGCCTTACACTAGCTAAGTCTTCTTAAATAGCCCCAGATACTAGCCTCACCTCCTTCCATGGCACCCGACACTGTCTGCCCTCCCTCTGTATTCCCCACAGCACCCTCCACAGTAACCGTTCCATCCACAACCCAGCTCTGAGTCCCCTTACCACCTCCTTCTTCCAGGCCCCATCACCTGATAGTTCCTCCAACACCTTCATTGTCTCCACAGTCTCCCATCCCCTCTACCACCAGCCCACACCTTGCCACCAGTGATACTGACAGAGAGAGGTTTGAGCAGGAAGCCCAGTCAGGGATGTGGAAGGGGAATGCAGGGGTGTGGAATATAGTCAGCCAGGGGGAAGGGTTTAAGTAACAGAGAGAGTGGTCAGCTGGGGAGATGGTGAACTTGGGGCAGGTCTAGTTGCAGGAAGTTTGGGGGGAGGAGGAGGGTGGTTGAGGTGTAGGGTATTGATTTAGCTACAGGGATGGTGGTTAGGATGCTACTCCAGGTGATGATAGTTGGCTCAGATGGGGAAGGCAGTGTTGTGAGGGTAGGGCATGCAAAGTGAAAATGAACTCACTAAAACCCATTGTTTGTTGCCATGACAACCGTCAGAGAAACAATGTTGTCACTGTTCCTGTGATATGCTCTTGACCCAAATCTCCCCTCTGTGATGGCATGTTTAGTCAGTCACTGTTGCCATGGCAACAGTGTGATTTTTTTTTTTACAGCTCAAGATTGGCATCTAAGCCATTAACCCCACACATTCACACTAAACTGACCTTTTTTTTATTTTCCTAGTCAGACAAACTTGCTGGCTAGCCAATCCAACATCAGCATAATGTCAGAATCTAACATAGTGTTTTGCAACTGCGCAGATGTTCTTCAGGTGCTCTACAGCTCTGCAGAAGCACATATGTCATTGAACATCTGCATGCTGAACTGGAACATAAAGTGACTGTGGGTGGACTGATGACCAGATGGTGGAAGGACTGTTTGGATATAAAAGCAACAATTAATAAAACAAAATGTAAACAGATACCTGTAGTTTGAAGAATTTTTTTATTCACATTGCTAAAAAAACAAAAAGGTACTCACAGGGATTGCAAATTAAGCAATAAGGCATGACAGGGTGTGCGACATTGCTGAATAACGTCACACCTAGGGTGGGTCGAAGCACGAGGCTATAGGCCGAGTGCTTCCACCACTTATATGTGACATTATTCAGGGATAGGCTTACCACCTGTCCTGATTTTTGCAGGACAGTCCTGAATTGGGCAGCTGTGTCCTGCAAAAAAAGCCTGAAAAATACTAAATGTCCTGATCTTATAGTATACAAAATACTTTTTAACTTTCCACAAAATGTTGCAGAAAACTACAATACCTTAACTAAAACACCTTAAAATAATAAGAAACAATAGAAGTGACTATTAAACTACTACACTTAGCCTTAATTCTGATTACATAGAAAAAAACAAATCTATTACATCAGTTGAGGTTAGGTACTGTCCTCCGGAAATCATGTTTCAGTAAGAAATGTCCCACTTTGGGCTTCTTAAAAGGTGGTAACCCCTATTCAGGGATGACACACACTCTGGAGTGCCTTATTGCGATTATAATATGGCTATAAAAAATCCAACAAGACTTTAGTGCTTAAGCAATAAACATAAAAAACAAATTAGAAGTTATAACTTTATTATTAATTTAGACATAAAATAGTCCCTTCAAGAGCTTTACTGCATCCCTCCATATTGCTTACACTGATTTTTTTTTTATATCCAATTTTATTAATCTGAGCTTAGCATATTTAGTATATTTTTTATAGTACTGCCTGTATCTCATTTTTCACTTTGCAGAACTGAACACATTATATTGACAGACTCATTTACTATCCCTATAGAGATCAATCATGCTGTGGCAGAGGCATCCATGTGGTAATTTTTTTTGTTTCCTTGTTTTTTTTTTTAACAGGAGTGACAATTGTTTTAACAAAGAGAAAAAAACAATTAACCAATAAGGCATGACAGGGTATATGATGTGATTGAATAGTAGTGCACCTTGGGTGTAGCATGAGGCATGAGGCATTGCCGAGTGCCTTCACTTCAGCCACCTGAGAGGTGCTGTTACCCCACCACAATGCACTCCCTGGAGTGTCTTACTGTGATCATAAAATGGGTCCAAGATGTTTTTTTTTTGGGGGGTGAAGAAATGTACCAAATCAAAAAGAAAAAAAATATTCTGACTTTTTTAAAACAGTTCTAGCACATCCCAGCACTGACATGCCATATCATGTTTAAATATTGACGTTAAACTGAGGTTCCATCTGCCTGGATTGGTGGTAGTTCAGGTGGATATTAAAGATCCCATGGCACTTATCAAAAAAGAGTAGGGGAAGTTTTTATTAGAACAAAAATAAAGTGCAAACCAAACAGTGTTGTATCACACAAAATCAAAATAACAAAATAAGTATTACATCATACATAAATACAAGGAATAATCAAAAACAATATTTCCCCACCGAAACCCCCCCAAAAAGAAAAAGTAAGCAACAAACCAACAGTGGTTCATCAAACAAAATGAACACAACATAAACAAGTAGTACAGCATACATAAAAGCACTGTATACTCAAAAACAGAATTTCCCAACCTAAAACCATAAAAAAAGAAAAAAAATATGGACACCCCAAATGAATATCACAACCTACGGTAAGCCCCCAAACAAAAGGACTTAAATTCATTTAGAAGTCCGAACTAATAACAAGTACCATCCCCCTTCCCATGAAAAGGTAGGGGAAGTATAAATGCAAAACCCATAACACATAGACTATGTTATTTCCAATATCACTTACAAGAGACAGAAAACAGAGGACAATACCTGACTGTTGTAACGTAAATCCTGTCTTCCAAATTATTTATTTATTTATTTATTTTGTTTTTTGTTGACACGGTTAGGTGCGCTAGCCAAAGTTGACTATTTTCAGGCATGACCCAGGAGAATATGTACTTAAAATGAGATGAGATTATACAATACCTAGTATATAGGACAGGTACATAGTACATAATACAGGTAGGTTAGAATACAGATCAAGTCAGGCGGTACTCGAGATAATACTGTACGTAGCTATGCAGAGATGACAAAAGTGACATTAGTATATGCAAATAACAACTGAAACTGGGCTAAGTGGCAGCTACAGAGAAATTTTATAGCAAAGCTTTTTTAGAAGTGCAGCAGTGTCTTGGGCGAAATAGGGTGGTTAGCTGTGAGGCATTAAGTGGGATCAAAGCATGTGCAGGGGTCCCGGGATAGGTGGCGATATAGTTCTTTTTTGAAAATTGGGTGGGAGTTAGCCTGCCTCAGGGCAGGAGGGAGGGAGTTCCAGGTGGCTGGGGCAGTGCAGTGAAATGCTCCAGAGCCTTTTGAAGTAAGACACCTGGGTATGGTAAGTAGAAATGTGTTTGCCGAGTGTAGTCTGTGGGCAGGTGTCTGTGGTACAAGTAAATCTGCAAGGGAGGAGGGGGTTTGGTTACGGATTATAGAGGTCTGTGAGGGTCCCTAGGGAGTATAGTCAGTAGGCAGTTGGAGAGAGCCAGCCTAGGTCGCTATACAGCGTGCAGTGGTGCTTAAGACGATGGGAAGAGGAGGCATATCAACATATGTTGTTATACAAGACATCCCATTTATGGAGAGCAGTCTTATGGGCATTAGCAAAAGTGGAGACACCATATGTCAGTGCTGGAAGCAGAATACCCTTGGCAATTGCCAATTTGGTGGATGGTGTTAGCAGGTGACAAGTCTTACAGACGATTCCAAGTTTGGCATTTGTTGCTTTACAGGTTGACAGGATGTGTAGACTGAAATCAAGGGATTTATCAAGAAGGACTCCCAGTTTTTTGAAGGATGTGACACAGTCAACGAGAGACCCCCCAGAGTCAAGGACTAGGAGGGGTTCCTTACATGTCTGGAGTTTGGGGGCAGTGCCAAATAGCATGGCTTGGGTCTTTTTTGTGTTGAGGATGAGCTTATTAGTATTTAGCTATGTTTGCAAATTCCTAAAATCTGAGGAGAGATTTTTGTTAATAATGTTAACTTAGCGCTGGAGTAGAGGATGAGATCATCAGCATATGGGATAGCTGAGCAGGAGAGTAAGGCATAATCTGTGTTGTTGATGTATAGCAAGAAAAGAAGGGGCCTCAGGATGGAGCCCTGGGGTACTCCGTTGTCAGTGCTGATCACATCCAAGAGAGTGAAGTTGAATTTAACAAGTTGTAATCTGTTTGATAGGTAGTCATTAAACCAGTTAACTGCTGAGGATGAGAAGTTAAGTCTATGCAAGTTTGAGAGCAGCAGGGGATGATCAAGAAGATCAAAAGCTTTGGTTAGATCGAGTGAGTAGACCTTTGTCCATGTTGCAGAGCACATCAGTGGAGAATTTGAGAAGAGTGGCTGACGTACTGTGCCCTTTTCTGAAGCCATGCTGAGTGTCAGAGAGAAGGTTGTTCTTTATGAGATGGTCAATGGTTTGGGTTGCAACAAGCTTCTCCAGTAGCTTGCTTAGCACAGAGAGGATGGATAAGGGTCTGTAGTTGTTGATATCCCTTTCCTACAAAAAGGGAAATAGAAAGTAAAAATAAGCACTGCCTAAATGCAAAACAATTCGAATTATATACAAAACTATGCTTTATCCTTCTTTCAAAGTTCTCCCATGTCTCTGAGTCAACATCCATTTTCAGATTAGGTAATAGGAGAATCATTATCCGTAATCCATGGGAATCCTCTCCATAATTCTAGCAATTTTCCCTCAGACATCATGCTCTTTTCTTTAACATAAACATGTCTCATATGTTGTGTCACTTTGTTAAGTAGTTCTAACAGATTACCCTCCTTCTGTTGCAGTGTATAATTACACCGCATAGACCAAATATGCCACTTAAAAAGTGTCATTAACACTTGCAGGGTACTAAAATGCCATTTCTTCCAAGCATTGTTAAACATTTCATACATTAAATTCTCAGAAGAGATTGCATTAAAAATGCTTCCCCCCATTGTTGTGCTACCAAAGCCCAAAACTCTGAAACAAAGGTACAGTGAAACAGAAGCTGCTCTGTCGTTTCATCTTTTTGTATACATTGTAACCAAGCACAAAATCTTTCCTGCTGGGGTTTATGCTTTTGTTAGATTTAACATTTATTTTTCCATGGCATGCCAACCAGTGAAAGTCCCAAAGATTTTCCAGTATACTCTTATTATTTAGGAAGCTTATTAAAATATCCCTATAACTAAGTGGGCATTTCTCAAATACAATTTCTACCGTACATATTGTATCCAATAACAACAAATAAAGTTGTTTTCTAGACAAATTTAGAATATGCAGTTTTGTGAGATCCCATTGTTTTATCCTTAAAAAAGGACATTTAATGTACTCAGGAATCATAGCAGATCTTTTTAAGCATTTTAAAGAATGAGTGTCCCATAATGTGAGCCACTGTACACATTTCAGCAATACAAAAACTTCCCATCCTTGCTTTTCACCAACCAAAAATGGTCGTACATTACCGTACCAAAAAAAGCTGTTGATGAATAGAATAGGATTAGACATATTCAATCCACCTTTTTTAAACGAAGACAGAGAATATTTATTTTTAGAGAATTCAGTCAACTTCCCCAACAAGCCTGAAAAAAACACTCAAGAGCCCAGTTTCTACAGATTTTGGAGGTGGAAAAATATAACTGATACACAAGAAAAAATAGGAACAAGACAAGTTTTAATTAGATAGACCCTTTTCCTTTTACTGAATTTCCACATATTCTACATTGACTTTCTGTTCCGCAAAGCAACCTTTCTCTCCCAATTAAACACATCCAATTCAACATTTCCCCAATAGATACTAGGTATCTAGTAATAGATAATAAGTACTGATCCAGTGATGCAGTGGAAGGTCACAGATGTTGGTGCCAAAGGTACAGGCTTCAAGTCTAACATGGGGAACCTTGGCTATGTAGACAGCAATTTAAAATTTTTGGAGGCAGTATAGCACAGTGGTTTAAGGCTCTGAGCTACAAATCTGGACACCTGGGTTTGAATCCCACAGCCCCCACTTGCACACTGCATACTGTATGACCTTAAGCAAATCATTTAATTCCTGTGCTCCCAGGTTGCACCTGTAAACAAGCTCTCAGCTTAGTGTGTCTCACCTGGTTAAACAATTGGAAAAAAAAAAGATACCTAATATTTTAATTGGGTTCTCCGTAATAGTGATTCCCTCAATGTTACCTGTTGTATGTAATGAATATTGTAATCGTTGTCCAATACATTTTTCTACATTTAGAGTGACTACTGTGAACCCTCCAAAATCATTACAAATATCTAAACTTGAATAAATTGAGGCTTCATCATGCACCAAAAGCGTCATGTCATCTGCATACGCCATTAGTTCGTAAGGAACTACTTGCGCTTCCCGACTACTGTCCTTACCTTTTTTGAGCCCCTTGTTTTCACCCTTTATGAGGTAAACATTGCCAAGTTATGGTGTGGGTGGATAGGGCTCGTGATTCCCTAGACAGGCTGTCTTATGCTTTTTCAAGTTATATCCTTTAGCTGTTGGGAACAGCCAAATAACAGCCCCCCAACCAACTTTCTTTTACTATCTGGCAGATCCTGCTACTAATGTCAAGATGTCCTAATGATATCAGCACTAGCCAGCGTGCACCAAACATGGCCTGCCTGGAGTTAACCTGGAGGATTGCTAGTCCCACCCCTGGTAGCCACTTAATTAAATCTGTGTATTTTGTGAGGGTTTTTTTTCATTCCCATTTGAGCTTCTGCTGTGGTCACCATGGCTATCTCTTGGCTATCCCAGCCTTAATGTGCTCCACTGTCCCCCCCCTCCGGCTCATGTACCAACCCTCTCAGGCTTGCAGGTGGCTTGTCTGTTACCTCCCCTTGGGGAGTGCTCAATCTTACCTGCATCCTGCAGACCTTTACAATGAATTTTAGCTCCCTGGCATTTCTTAAGCCTCACTGTGGCTTAATCTATGTGACACCTCTCTCTCTCTCTCTCTCTCTCTCCCTCCCCTTGCCCAGCTCCACGTTCCTTTACTAGATCCCCATTCCCTTGCAGGGTTCACTACATCTTGAAGAGGTGAAAGCTTTGACTTACCACTCCACTCCTCCCATCTTCCCTTCTATACCACCCTTTCACCCTACCATCCTGCCTATCCCCCTCCCCTTGGACCACCAATACTTTCATCTGCCAGATCTCCATCCCCTTGCAGGGTTTTTTTGCATGCTGAATGGGGTATCGGCACTGGCTTCCCTCTCCCAAAGCCCAACTTACTTTTCTCCTGCCTCTGCCAGCCCCCCCAACCCCTTGCAGGGTTCTCTGCATCCTGAAGAGGGTATAACCACTGGCTTCCCTATCCCTCTCCCCTTAGTACAACTTTACTTTCCTCTGCCAGCTCCCCATCCCCCCGCTACTTCAGGGTTCTTTGCCTCCTGAAGCAGTGAAGGCAATGGCCTCCTTTCTTTTTCTACCATTCTACTCTCAATTCTTCCTTAACCGCCCCTCCTACCTCACACTATCTCTAGCAACCCAACCCCTAGTCTATTTCCCTCTATCCTTTTCTACTTTTCTCCTCTATCTTTTCTAATGCCAGTTCCCATCTCTAACAGGGATTCTCAGCACCTGGGGGTGAAGGCCTAGGCCTCTCCCCTCCCTCCTACACCTACCCCTGGTATTTTACATACTAGGTCAATCAGTTAGCACTTGGCTACTGTCATTCCAACCAAACACTTACCTCCTAGGCCTCCTTACAATCTCAAAGTGCTGGCCTTGCAATCTGCTTTCAGTATCTCCACATTTTATTGCCTGGTTTACCTCAACTGTCATATCCAATAATGTTTGCTACTCTGCTCACCATCAGTCTGTGATGTAACTTATATTCATGTTTTTTTACCTAGCATGCAGTAGGAGCACAAGGGGTTTTGGCTGAGCCCCCTCCCAAACCACACTTCCTTTCCTCTCAGTTTCAGCTCCTCTATTTTTTCACCAGCTAACATAATTTTATTTTACTTGACGTGTCTGACAGGACATGGACTCCTAACCATCAGACAAGTATATTTATATGCCTAACCTGTTTTTTCATCCTTACTGTACCATCTAAGAGCTAAGGATCCTTTGTGACCCCTTTTCTATTTTTTTTACAGGTGTGGTAAACAACATTCCAATGAGATTCCTTCCTCTGGCTCCTATAGTGCTCAGGTAAGACCCTCTACTTAATTTGTATTGGGTGGGGTGACTGTAATGGTGTGCCCACATCCATTACATGCTGAAGGTGGGGCCACTAGCTTTCAAAACCCCCAGCCATGGTGTTATGCTCACTGCTGTACCCCTCTTAGCCCTGGCAGCAGGCTATCAAGCCCCATCCCCAGCTTCAGGTTTCCCCACACCCATAGTAATGTTGTTAGGCTTTTGACTGCCCCCAATCATGGCCATAGGTTTCCAGTCCCCCAGTGTCCTTGGTGGGGGCAGCAGCAGGGTTTGGATGGTCCCCTAAGTGGTCCAGATGGGAGAAGAGGGTGAATGTATGTGGGAAAGTCTATTATGTGGGTCCTCTGGGAGGACCAGGTGGAGGAAGAGGAGGCCATAGCTGGGAAAGCTTTGTTGGGGGGTCCCCTTGGTGATTCAGATGTGTAAATAGGCTCTGGGGGGGCCTATAGGTGGTCTGAGGGGGGCAGAGTATAGTGGCTATAGAATCCTGGTTCTGGGGTTCTAGGAATAGTGTGAAAGAAGGCCAGGTGGTGTCATAATTCTCATATGGTGACCCTAAGGGTGGTCCAAGTGGAAGATGAAGGGGGAGTATTACGGCATACTGACTTGCCAAATCCCTATACCCAGAAGCCGGAAATTATATCCCAACTGTTGATATTTCAATGGTCTGCAATTGCCCACAGCAGAGTTGGCAATCATAAATAAGAGGTGTGGGTGGTGAAACCTCCCAAAACACAGAAAAAAACCTCAGCTGCAGGCAATTCCAGACTTATCGGATACCGACTATCAGGTTATAATGCTAGGGCTCTTGGGTTTCCAGATTCGTCATTTTGGTATGCCGTAGTAATCTGATGATGGTGCATGTGTACCCTGTTTTAGGGTCCTTAGGATGGTATGAGTGGGAAAAGTGGATGGAGATGTGTTTTAGACCCAAGTTCTATGGACCTAGGTGTGCTACAGGTGGGAGATTGGGCTGGCAGTATAGCCAAGAGGTAACAAGCTGTGAACAAGCTTGATACATCCAGCAGACCAGACCTTTGTTTGATTCTCACAAACTCCACTTGCATACTGTGTGACTCTGAACAAGTCACTTAACCACCCAGTGCTCCTAGGTCACCCCTGAAAACAGGCACATGTGCCTAGTGGGCCTTACCCAGTTACCAAAGACTAAAATAAAATAAAAAAATAAAAAGATGGGGGTGGAGGTGAGAGTGGGACCCTTGTATAGGAGTTCTATGGCTGATACAATTAGAAAATAAGGTAAAAGATGTGAGTTGGACACCCTTCCATGGGTCTCTTAGATGACCGGGTTGAGCACTTTCAAAAAGAGTGACTCAGTACCGGCACTTTTACACAGGGCTACCAGGCAGTGAGGGTGACCAGATAGGGGGTTCGACGACTATAGCTACAGGATGTCACTTTGTATATACACATGCACGGGAGGGTGGGGAGGGAGGGTTTGTAGGGTGTAGTGTGGCTGTGGACTTCTGGAGCTGGCCATGTGGCATGGTGGGTTGGTGGCAGATTGGGGATGGAAGGGTGCCAGATTTGGTTCTAGGTGCACTTGTTTTTGCATCATGGGTTGCATTTTTTTTTAGATTTGCATCCCCACATGTGTCCCCGAACTGAGGATGCTTTAATAGTGGGGTGCGGAGGCAAAGACTCCACAGGAAGGGGTGCGGAGGCACAGCCCCCCACATAAAATGATAAAATGTAAGTCTCTGGAGCCGTCTTGCTGTTTGCTGTGAGTTCGGTGATGTAGACTTGTGGAGGGTGGTGTCAAATACTTTTCTAGGGATTGCAGGACTGGCCCTGGTGGGCAGAACAATGCACATATAATAGGTGGGAAATGCCAGTTTCAGATTCCAGTACAGGCATGGGTAGGGGAAGAAGAGGTACTTAAATGATGGAGGGTGGTACAGTGGTCTCAGGGCTGGTCCAGGTGGAAGGTTTTTTTTTTTTTGAAATTTAAGTTTATTGAGTTTTATATCTAAAAAGAAAAAACAAGGTACATAAAGTGAAGGTTGTCTGATCGTACAATAACCAAGTCCAGGATATAGCACATGTAAATGTGTACAATCACCCTGAAATAGATAGGGATAATAAAAAACAACCACAACAACACCAACACCCCTTCCCCATCCCTCTCCCCCATCGCCTGGAGAGTTTCATAGCTAAAGGAGATGTCGGGTCACTAAGGAGGAGAACTAAAATTGGGAACCTAATTACGCTGCATATAGCAATGCAACAACAGTTACCTAAGGGACTACATATATCAGGGTTAATTTAGGTAGAGCGATTTAATTTGCCCCATTTCGATTAAAAGACACCAGATTATGTCTAGAGCTAGCTTAAGTTTCTCGGCATTGATACAGTGGACATCTCTCAAGCTTGGTCCTGATAGGTAATGATATCCTGATCCATCCAGTGCCTGAGGACCAGCTTTTTGATAACTATTGAGATGAGAGCCATGTGGTATCTGTGCTCTTCACCAAATGTTCGAGTAAACACCCAAGATACATATTTCTAAGGTGAATAGATCTTTGAGCCCCAAAAGTGGATCTAAACTGTCTCGTACTATATTCCATAATGGTGCCACTCTATTGCAGTCCCAGAGGATATGCAACAAGTTCCTTCATGCTCCACATCTCGAGCATATATTCGACTTAAGCTCCAAATTGACCAACTTAACTGGAGTATAGTAGAGATTATTTAAAATATAATATTGGATCAATCTATGATTATCTTGGGATAAGTAACTGGCACACATCCTTCCAGATTGATTCCCATGATAGGGGAGCTCAAGTTGGGAGTAACCAGATTATGGAACTCTCCAGGAATCAGGGAAAAGGTCGTCTAACAATTTATTGTATTGTTGATATACCTCTGGGCTTACTGGGTCAGATCTTGTGTTTTCTAAGAATGGTCTTATTTTGGAAGGGAAGTGAACAGGCCAAAGAATTTTGTGTATGAGGTGTCTCAATTGATAAACTTTGAAGATATGTTTTGGGGATAGGGACGTTAGATTCTGTCCGACTTAAGGAGTGAGCCTTGCTTCATACAGAGACTCCACCGTAGATTGTGTAGTTGGGGAAGCCACTCAGAGGTTAGCCACCTACCCCAATTTTGATATTGGGATTTAGCATGAGAGGTTGTGCTGAATCCTTGGTCAGGGATATGTTGAAAAATTCCAACACTGAGAAAGAATTTTAATAGAGAGACCATAGCTGAGTCTTGAATGGCTGGGGTAGCGTGGAGAAAGGGTGCCAAAAAATGCGGGGGGGGGGCCTACATTGAACTGGTCCAATAGGCTTAGTTCAAGCTGTAGCCAGATTGGTTGAGGCATGTTAGACTGTGCGGTGGACCACTTACCTACTCTGTTTAGGTGGCTAGCCCAGTAATATAACAAGAAATTTGGTAGACGAAGACCACCCTTGTCTCTAGGTGCACTGAGTTTAAGAAAGGCTCTAGAGGTTGTTTCCCATTCCAAATAAAGTTGGATACAGTGAGTATACTTGACTGAAGAATTGCTTGGGTAGCCATATATTAAGGAGGTTCAGGGGTAAAATAACCGGTAGGATGTTCATTTTAATGATGCTGATTTGCCCTAATAGTTAGTGGCATTTTGCCATCGGGTCCAAGTCCTCTGAATTCTCAAGTAATGTGTTATCTAAATTAAGTTTCTTGACTGCTTCCACCTCCGGCCACATGTATACCCAAGTATTTAAATGAGACCGGGGACCATTTCATACCGAACCGTGTGAAATCTGATTTAATGGTAAAAGAGTTTAATGGAAAAATAACTGATTTAGAAACATTTACCCTATAGTTAGAAACCTGACTAAAACGGCCAATAATTTCTAGTACTTGTGTTAAGGATGATTCAGGGTTGGTAAGGTGTAGCAGGATGTCATCTGCAAAACCGATACAGTCAGGGGAAATTGAGTGATGGTACAGCCTGTGACTCGTGATGAACTTTTAATACTAATAAGTAGAGGTTCTAGGTATAGGTTGAAGAGATAGGGGGAAAGGGGATAACCTTGACGTGTGCCAGCACATAAAGGAAATCTGGAAGAAAAAACCCCGTTACAGTAGACTTTGCCGAGGGGGATTTGTAGATTGCCATAATCTTATGAATAAAAGAGTCAGGAAGCCCATTCTCTTCAGAGTGGCCCACAAAAAGTCCCAATTCACTCCAGTCAAAGGCTTTTTCTGCATCAAGAGCAACTAGGGCCATAGGATCTAGTGAAGAGTGGCGCTTGAAAGACGTGAGCTAAGGTTCTCAAATGATCGATGGATGATCTACTCCTTGACAAAGCCAGCCTGTTCCGGGCTCAGCAAGTGCTGCCAAATCTTTTAATTCTGAGCAATAGAATTTTAGATAAGATTTTGATATCATAATTTAAGAGCGATATTGACGGTAACTGGCTGGATCTATTAAGGGTTTATCAGGTTTAGGATTAAAATTATTGTAGCTTCTAAGAGAGAGAGGTCTATCACTTCCGCAGAGAACATATATATTGATAGCTTAAGAAGTAGAGGGATAGCTCTTTACAAAACCTTATAAAATTCGAGGAAAACCATCAGGCCCAGGGGCTTTTCCTAATGGTAATTCGTTGATTGCCTCTTCTACTTCACCTAGAGTGATGGGAGCTGACAGAATATCACAATGGTGTATCTAGAGGGAAGGGAGTTTGATACCATCTAGGAAGTGCTCTATCCACTGGGAATGTGATGGAGTAGAGCTCTTACTATAAATATCAGTATAGAAGGACTCAAAAATTTGGCCAATATCCCTGGGTAGCATCTTAGTGGTGCCGTCCTGAGATTTGAGAGCCAGGATTATACGGGAACTCTCCATCTCTTTCAGCCTAAGAGCTAGCATTCGACCCGGTCTTTCACCCTGATCAATATATCTAGTCCTAGTCTTAAACAAAGCATATTCAGCTTTTTCCCTTGTCAGGTTATTGTATTCTTTCCTGAGTTTAATAAGAACAGTTAGGTTTGCTGGGGAGTTGGAAAGGAGAAGGTTGTCTTCGGCTGCCCTCAGCAGACTAGATAGCGAATTAATTTTGGACTCCCTTACCCTTTTCCTAGCAGCAGCAATCTTGATGAGTTCCCCTCTAATGAAACATTTTAAGGAACACCACAGTATATCAACTCGTCGTGCAGATCCTTGGTTCAGGTCTAAGTAAGAAAGGATCGTGTCCTTGATTTGGGAAACTCTATGGTCATCCTTCAGGATTTGTGTATTAAGTTTCCAAGACGTGTCCCTTTGTCCCTGAATACCAAGGGAAATCTTGACCCACACCAGGGAGTGGTTCGAGATAACTATTGGTTCTATACCTACTTGGTGGGTACAGCTCATTAAAGAAGAGCTAATTAAAATATAGTCAATTCTTGACCAAGTTTGGTGTACCTGGGAGTAAAAGGAATAGAGTCGGTTGTCATGGTTAAGGAGATGCCAGGGGTCACACAGTCCCAGTAAGTGTGTGAAATCAGAAAGGGCATGTTGGGCAGGGGACATTGGTTTTATCGGTCTATAAGTTTTATCTAACTCACTGGAGGGAGCCACATTCCAGTCGCCCCAAGGATGAGGAGGAAGGCAGAAATCTGCTCAGGTTATTACTAGGACATTAAGAAGGACGGGTCACTACCTACTGGGGCGAATCGCCTTTAGTACTATGCTACTATTATCAAGCTGGCCCTTGACTAATACATATCTACCCTCTTGGTCGGTGATACTGTCCTCTGCTACAAATCTGACGGATGTTTAATTATTATTGCTACCCCTACTAACTTCATGAAATCAGAAGCAGTGTAAATTTGGTGAACCCCTAGCCTGCATAGTCTCCTAGTCTCTGAGGCAGCCAAGTGGGTTTCCTCATGTGAAAACTATGTCCACATTTAAAAGGGAGCAATTCAGAAACACCGGCTGTCTTTAAGAGGATCATTGATGCCTCTAACATTCCAACTTGCAATTTAATCATTTTCGCCGCCATACTGAGTAATACAAGATTGAGCAGGACATAGGAACTTCAGTCCTCCAGTACAGAACAGTATCATGAGGATTACCACCAAGTTTGCCCAACGTTAATAAATCCATAGATCGAAACCTCCGAGGCCTCTCCCCAAAGCCCCTAATAAAATAACCTTCAGTAACTGACCAAGTCACCAACAGACTTAAATGTGACTGAGCAATGTGAGTTCTCAATCTAGAGAGAAATTCCTAGTGGTGACTAGACCAAAAATTAAATGAACCCCCTTCCCATCCACCCAAATGTCAATTACTTTGAATAACACTGTGATCCCCCAAAACTATTTATAAGCCATCCCTTTAAAATCAGAGAAACACGGACGTACTCACCTATGTGTGCTCTGGAAGGGATCGTCCTCGGGACTAGCAGACCCACTTTAACTATAGTAATTCCTGCTTGGTGCC
This sequence comes from Neoceratodus forsteri, assembly GCA_016271365.2. Taxonomy (NCBI): domain Eukaryota; kingdom Metazoa; phylum Chordata; order Ceratodontiformes; family Ceratodontidae; genus Neoceratodus; species Neoceratodus forsteri. Next base: position 1,129,393,759 of record CM057451.1, read on the forward strand.
CCCGTTGACATAGTGCAATAAACAAGGCAAAAGCATCATAGGGCAGAAAAGAAACAAGAACCAGGGTACTGCTGTCCCCTCCCCAGTTCAGGCTACGAGACAGCTTCCTTGAGGCTCGCCAGTCCCGTCCCCCCTCCCAGCAAGAGGTAAATACTAAACAGAGTCACTAAACCCTAACCAACATTCGGTACACAATCTTCAAGGATTCAAAACTCAAAACTCACGACTTCAAAACATTAAGCAGTCCTACCAGAACTTGGAACAAATCACCATGGTGGAAAAGATTACACCAGCTGACCACTGCAGCGGTCACTCCAATCGGTTTGTATCGGAATCAGGAGCAAAAAAAAAAACTCTATGCAGACGAGCAGGCCATCACCTAGCAGGAAGAGGAAGGGAAGGGAAACTGGTAGGACCTAACTGGTCCCGGCAAGCTATCCGCCGAAACCAAAAAGCAGAAATAAGGGTCCTATCCCACCTCCTCGGGCTAAGAGAGGCAGAGGCCTCAGACGCCTAAAACATAGGCCGCAACCAGGCCCAGACTAGCATCTCTGCCTCAGTTATGCCGGAGGCCAGCCAGCCCTGCCACCCAACCAACTCTAATCCCAGCTTGCAAAAAAACAGTATTGCTTGCATGCAACAGCACAAAATCGTCCAGCAGAGGTAAGCAGACTTTAACCTAGTTTTAACATACACCAGTCAGCCAGATTTAGACAAATCAGGAAGTCTCTGGGAAAGTTCTCTTTTGGCTTGTTCCGGATTCTCGAAAGAGTGCCAGACATTATCGAGTTGGACTTGCAGCCTGGCTGGGTAGTTCATGTGGAATCTAAACCCGGCAGCTATCAGCTTGGTGACTATCAGGTGGAATTCTTGTCTCCTCTGTCGGGTTTCTAATGGTAGATCTTGAGTGATTCTCAGAATATGATTCTCCCACAGGACCGCTTGTAGGCTTTTAACTTTGCTCAGAATGTGTTGCCTTTCAAGGTAGCTAAGCAGCTTGATTATTACGGGTCTGGGAGAGGAACCGGGCGGAGGTTTAGGCTTCAGGGATCTATGAGCTCGCTCAATGTGGTAGAAGGGATTGATAGGCGAGGGACCAACAATCTTGGTCAGGAGCTTTTGCACAAAAGACTGGATATCTCGCCCTTTCTCCGCCTCTGGTAGACCCAGAATCAGTACATTGTTCCTCCTGCTATGTCCCTCAAGGTCTTCTGTCTTTAATTTCAGTTTAGCGATTTGTTGCTTAAGCATAACAATCTCAGGTTCACATTTGGCCTTACATGACTCCAAGGAGCTGGTTCGAGCCTCAGAGTCACCTATTCGGGTAGTTAGTGAAGCAAGGTCGTTGCTCATGGACTTCAGCTCCGAAGAGATATCTTGCAGAGTTTCTCGAAACGGAATCAGTTCCTAGAGGAAACGATCCTCTGTGAGTGGGTTGGAAGAGGTACTAGTAGAGTCAGATTTAGCACCCGAACCCATAGGCAGGGTTCTTGATTTTTTGGCTGCTTTCTCTGGAGTACTTGGCGGCGTGTTCTTGGCCCCGATGGTCTTCATCTCGGCCTCCATAATCTTCGCCGCACCTTGGCGTAATTAATTTGAAAACCACTTGAACGCTGATAGAAGGTTTTGCTGGCCTATAGAGAACTATGGTAGGCAAAAAGCGTTGAAAATAGTATTCCTGAAGTCGGTATATATTTGTTTTAGCTGGTTGAGAGGAGAGATCTATGGATTAAGCTGCCATTAGGAGCACTGCCCCACGTGACCTCTGTCCAGGTGGAAGGTTATTGAAACATAGGTGGGAAAAGCTGGTCCAGGGGTCCCACCTAGGTCTGAATAGGCAGACAGGGGAGTCATAGATGTGGAAGGCTAGTCTCGTGGTCCAAGAGATTTTCTGGGTGAAGGAACATGGTGACATACATAGATACATCCAGTATGGGTTCCCAGGGATAGTCCAAGTGGGCAAAATGGGGAGATTTTCCTAGGGAAAGCTAGACCTTGGATCCCAACACTGATCCAGATTGAGGGATATGGAGGACTTACAGTGAAGCCCAACAGGATGAAGCACAGTGTCACAGTTTTCTGCATGACAAAAGGGACTGACTACCATTGAGATTGCATTGTTTACTGTAGTAACTCTCTGTAGCATGCTACAGAATTGGTTTAATCCTGGCAAGCTTCAGTTGCAGGTGTGGAGGCAGATCCAGTGCTGCTAGGCCTGGTCCAAGTGGGTGGGCAATGGAAACATAGACATGGAAGGCCATAACAGTCATTCCAAGGCTGGTCCATTTGAGAATACCATTGAGATATAGGTGAGGCAGGCCAGCCCAGCAGTCCCATAGCTGATTCAGGTTGGGGGATGGAGGATGTAGGTGGGGAAGACTAGTCTGGGTTCCAGTTGCTGGTCAGGGTGGGCAGAGAGGGGTCATGTAGGTAGGGGATGCTAGTCAGAGGTCCTAGGGCTGGACTGGGTGGAAGAAAATGGGGCCCATAGGTGGGAGGAATAGTTTTTCTGGTTTGATGGCCATTTGATTCTTATGTTTTAGGACTGTATGAAATTTGCATTTTACAGGTAAAAGGTATTTCAGGTATAGTTGAAGGTTTTGTTCATAACAGTTTATTACCATTATTTCAGTTTTCTTTTGAAGGCTTATTAGCATTTTTCCATTAGTGGCAGTGAAGGTTCAAGAGAAAAAGAAAGCATTCAGGAAGTACAAGGAATCGCAGAAGGAGCAAGACAGAGAACTGTATCAGTTAAAGCAAAAGGAAGCTGGGAAGGCAGTCAGAACAGCAAAGGCCCAAACCGAGGAAAGATAGCCAACTCAGTTAAGAAGGGGGATAAAACCCTTTATAGGTACATCAGGGAGCGAAGGAAGACCAAGGAGGGATAGTGAGGCTTAATAAAGGGAGGGAGGGTGGCAGAGGGAGACTGTGAAAGGCAGAGATGCTAAACAAATATTTTTGCTCAGTATTTACAAATGAAGAGGGGAGGTACATAAAACAAACAGTAGTAACACTCTGGATACAGAAGTTGATACCAGCCCATTTACAGAAGAAAGGATTCTGAAAGAACTCTAAAACTGAAGGTGGACAAAGCAATGGGGCCTGATGGGATTCATCCAGAATTCTAAAGAGCTAAGGGTAGAACTAGTGATACCACTGACTACCCTTTTAACAATTCATGGAGGATGGGGTGGTACCCGAGGACTGGAGGAGGGCAGATGTGATTCCCCTTCACAAAAGTGGGAGCAAGGCAGAAGCAGGAAACTACAGACCTGTTAGTTTAATCTCAGTGATAGGGAAAATGATGGAATCACTTCTGAAGGAAAGAATTGTCGAGTATCTAGAGGCCAGCGGGGCACAGGACCCTAGGCAGCATGGATTCACAGCGGGAAGGTCATGCCAGACAAATCTGATAGATTTCTTTGACCGGGTGACCAAAGTAGTAGATCAGGGAGGGGCTGTAAACATGGCCTACCTAGACTTTAGCAAGGCATTTGACACAGTCCCACACAAAAGATTAATATACAAGTTAGCCAGCCTGGGAGTGGGTCCCAAGATGACATCTTGGGTAAAGAATTGGCTGGAGAATAGGACACAGAGAGTAATAGTAAATGGAGTCCACTCAGAAGAAAGGAGGGTTACTAGTGGGGTACTGCAGGGTTCAGTATTAGGACCGGTCCTCTTCAATGTCATTATAAGCAAAATTGCGGAAGGACTGGAAGGAAAAGTATGTCTCTTTGCAGATGACACTAAGATCTGCAACAGAGTTGATGCACAGGGTGGGGTGGAAAGGATGAGAAGGGACTTGGCAAGGTTAGAGGAATAGTCAAATGTATGGCAGCTTAGATTCAATGAAAAGAAGTGCAAGGTAATGCACCTGAGAAACAAAAATCCAGGGGAAGAGTACACAATGGGGGGTGAGATACTTATAACAACAAAAATGGAAAGGGACCTGGGGGTAGTCATATCAGATGACCTAAAGGTGGGCAAGCAATGTGAGAGGGCAGCAAGGAGGGTTGGGGGGATACTGGATGCATAGAGAGAGGCATCACCAGCAGAAAACAGGAAGTTATTATCCTCTGTACAGACAGCTGTTGAGACCCCATCTGGAGTACTGTGTGCAGTTCTGGAGACCCAGTCTCCGCAAAGACATAGACAGGATGGAAGCTGTCCAGATGAGGGACTAAAATGGTGCAGGGTCTGCACCAGACATATGAAGAGAGACTTAAGGAGCTTAATATGTTAGCTCAAGTAAAGGAGGAGAGGGGGACATGATAGAAACTTTCAAGTACCTCAAGGGAATCAACAAAGTCCAGGAGGGTAGCATCTTTCAAAAAGAGGCGTGCAAGAACAAGAAGGCTCAATTTGAAGATATGGGAGGGTGGCTCAGAGGTAATTTAAGAGTATTTTTCACAGAGAGGTTGTGGATGCATGGAACAGCCTTCCGGAGGAGGAAGTTGTGGAGTCAAAATCAGTGGTGGAATTCAAGCATGCATGGGATAGTAATAAGGCAATTCTGGGGGGTGGGGGTAAGAAGAAGTAGGCTGCTGGTTAACTAGGATCTGCAGCTTATCCAGTAGGTAGGGAAATGGGCAGACTGGGTGGGCCAAGGCGTCCTTATCTGCCATCAAATTCTATGTTTCTATGTTTTCATGCTTTTTTTGAAGGGCATTTGAGATCAAATTGAGACATTTTTGAATGGATAAAAACTGGTGTTTGAGGTACAAATGAAGTCAATTTGAATTACTTCAAAAACAAGAAAATAATTGGATCAGTTTTTAAAAAACTGAAGAATACTTGAATTGAATTTGAAAGCCTTCTTTTTCTGTATGGGATGGGCAGACTATAGAAGAGATCCAGACCAGTACTCCTTGGCTTAGTGTCTTGCTGTAATGCATTTTTTTTTGTCCCTTCTCTTTCCCTCCCATTTACTAACTACTGGGCATCTCTCGGGTAAGGACCCACTCACCAAACCTCTGCCGCCAGCCAGAAACCTGACCATGACCAAGGAATTGGGTGCTGGGTCCTCCCTCTCCCACCATCCCCTTATGGGAGGAGGCAGGGACCATGGAGATTCAAGTCATGTTAGGGCCAGTATTGGTGTGCGGGCTTGGGCACTCGAGCCCCGCTGTTGCCTACCCAGCAGCCAGGAATTTCCTCCATGTTTTCCCACAGTGACATGGTCATGCAATGACATCTGTGCACGTAGGGCCAATATCCACTGCTGCCCCATCCCATCAACAACGCCTCTGCATGCAGTTCCTCCAATCTCCACTGGGGGGCCACTGTCAATCAATAAATCAATCAAAATCTTTATTTCTCCAGGCGGGCACCACTGAGCAAGGCTCATTTGCAAGGTGGACCTGGTCATGAATACATCGAAATTGAGTACAGAAGCAGGTATACAAAAAGCAATACTATACAAGGAAGAAAAAGTATATACAGTGTATACAGTACAGTACAAGGTTGAAATAAATAAAAAAAAAACAGCACTATTTTACAATTGAAGAAGCCAGCAGATGTACAAACAACCATAGGCATACAGGGGTTATAAGCAGAGATCTTTTGAGTGAGGTAGCCGGCAGCTACACATATAGGGGAAAGAGGCCGTGTATGGGGTGACAGGTTAAAGAGGTAAAGAAGAGATGGGGTTTATTACTGATAACTGGGGGAAAAATTGAACTAAAACCACAGAAAGTGACGATGGCTGTCGTGTACTTGTTTGTTATGATAATAACGGAGGAGGGGTAGATAATTGGGACACTGCTATGGATGGGGTGGGACTTTAGCCAGGCTGGAGTGGACTGGGAAGGGTGGGTGCAGCAGGAACAGTTAATAGGGAAAGAGTGAGAGCCAGGGGTAGAAACATGGTGAGCATCAGGATGGAAAGGGGGAATTGTGGAATTAGTAGGCTAGCAGTGAGGAAAACATTTGCAAGGTGCTTTCATGTAGTGATCGTGGAGCACCTTGAAGATATTCAGGCTAACAGGGCAGCTCAGCTTCAAGTTCCTTTGTAAACCGTTCCACAATGTGGGTAAAAAGAAGCTTAGAGCAGCTTTGCTGAAATGAGTTTGACCCTTGGAACTTGGAGGGCAATTAGGGAATAGCTCCTTAGAGAGTAGGTGTGTAGCACACTCTGGGGAATACAATTTGAGATATATGAGGGGGGCTTGTTGGTCACCACCCTGAAGGCCCATAGGGCGCCATTTCTATTCCTGCTATAATGAAGGGAAGTCCAGCCTAACGAAGAGTACAGGGAGCAGTGGTGTGTGGAAAGTGGAAGACCAGTAATGAACCTGATAGCTCTGTGGTAGAGGGTGTCCAACTTAACCAGTGCAGAGGCAGTGCAGTGGCAGTAGAGCAGGTCCACGTAATCTATTAAAGATAGGAAGGTAGCTTGATCCAGTTGAATCTTGGCTTCCTTTGTGAGCAGGTGGTTAAATTTGTAGAATACTCCTAATCGTTGCCTTAGTTTCTTCTGTAGTTCTTCGAGATGGTCAGCGAAGCAAAGTTTATGATCAAGGCAAACTCCTAAATATTTGAATTTAGCTACATACTCTAGTGTTTCTCCAATAACAGTAGTAATTTGTGGGATAGCTCCCCCCCAGCAGGAACTGCTGCATGCAAGGAGGGGGAGAAGAGAATGGCTTTTGTCTTTTTCGCATTGAGCAAAAGCTTTTTGTTTATGAGCTGGTATTGTAGAAGGTTAAATTCAGCTTGAAGGTCTTCACAGGCTGCTTCCAGCATGGGATGACTCAAGTACAGTACAGTGTCATCCGCGAATAAGTGGATGTTGGCTTTTTTGATGGGTTCATTAATGTTGTTAATGTAGACTGCAAAGAGGAGGGGACCAAGGATAGAGCCCTGGGGCACACCCCTCAGCATAGGTTTTAATGGAGAAAGATCACCTTCAGCTTTAACCTGCTGTTCCCATTCTCCGAGGTAGTCTGCAAACCAGCAGATAGATTTATGGTCCAGGCCTAAGGTGCTTAGTGAGGAAAGAAGCAGGCTGTGATTGACTGTGTTGAATGTCTAACTAATATCCAAGAAAACAGCATAGACATGCTTCTTGTTGTCCAGGTCTAGGAGCCAATCATTGGTCACCTTATCTAGGGCTGTTATGGTGCTGTGCTTTGCTCTGAATCCAGACTGAACTGGGTTTAATAGGCTTCTGGATTCTAAGTATACCCCTAGTTGGCCACACACTAATGTTTCTAGTAATTTAGACAGGATGGGGAGGAGTGAGGCAAATCCCACAACCCACCCCAGGACAGGAAAGCAATCCTCTGGATGCTCAGTCCTCTCCTTCCCCTCTGACCCTCAGCATCCAGAGTCCATTATTGAATGCAGGTCATTGGTGTGGCGCAAAACGTGTCATCCAGCATCTCAACCCTCAGCACCACTGGGCAGGCTGATGCGTTGTACATGTACAGGGAACAGGTAAATAGAAAGGGGAAAATGGGGCCATCCCCAGCAAAAGATCAGAGGTACAAATATCACCACCCTTCTGGCCATCTGTGAGCCCTTTGGAGTGTGCCCACCATTAGGGCATCAGACTTTGAAATTTGTTGCCCCATCCCCGAGGTCTGTCCCCCCCCCAGAGTTAGAATATTTAGTTAGCCGGGCATGGGGCACACAGCCTCCCACATGGGACAATCAGCTAATTTAAATCCTGGTGCCCTAAAGACAGGTGCACTCCGTCAGGTGCATTCAAAGTATGGAACCATATCACCAGATGTAGTCATTCAGGAAGGAACATTATTTTATAAAGGTTGGCATTTTGAAAATGTACTATTGATACCCAGAAAGTATAGCGTATATAGCCACCCATAGTTCTGCACATATCCATAGTCAGTGTCCTGATTTTTAAAACTAATAAAAATTATACTTTGATTACTCATTTTGTAAGGCTAATTACATACAGCGGTACACAGGTGGGTGGGGTTCGACAAACACTGACATATATTTCCAAGTGAGCTGAAGGATGATGGCAACATGCTCAGGGTCTTGACACCCACCCAGTTGGAAGGGAACCTGATGCCACCAAATTCAGTTTTAACTGTGCTGGTGGGGGGACACTACCCTTCACCCATAAAACTACAATGGGAGAGTCTGTATCCCACGAGGCAGGTAAGAGGGATAGAAGACTGGGCGTTATCCTGCCTGATAACTACAAAACTGGGAAGGAAAAAGAATAGTTAAAAAATGCATTACAAATGTCTTCTGATTGTTGAATAGGAGGCACATTTATACCACTGTCAGTTGTACTAGCTGTCTAAAGCCATGCAGGTTACCATTTTTTTACTCCTTCCCAGGCTCCCTTGCCAGCCATGCCTTCGGGCTGCCTAGGCCTAATCTTGCCACTATGCCCTGTTGGCATCTGCCACCCCTCAATGCTGTAGCCACTGGTTAACCCAACATGACCCTTTGTTGGGAGGGTCACCCCTTCAGGGGTAGAAGCACCCATAGGCACAGACTCATATCCCAGGTGTGGCAGGGTCAGCTCAGACACTTTAGGGCTTCATGGCGACAGGGACCGACAGCCATCATCCAGTCGACCAGAGGCCAGTTTTCCACTTTTGCCCTTCCCTCTCCCCTCCTCCCTCAATGGGCTGGGTTGTCACAGCTGCCTGAGGCATGGATTTTCTGCAGTGTTTCAAGGCACCATGCCACCTAGAAATGTCATCCAAGCCACCTCCAAGTGGCAAAGGTCTGCCCACCCCTCCAGGAGAGAATCATCCAAAGGATGCTCTGAACTGTCTCTCTGCTAGTCTCTGTTCCTAACAACTGGAATTGCAGTGTGAACCCAGGTCACCAGCATGCCAAGTGAACCCCTTCACTCTGTACCACAGAGCAGGCATGCAGTTTGCATGGAATCTTTACACTAACACACTATGCTAATGGTACCCACTGAAAATGGGCCAACGGCTTGATGAGAATTTTCAATTTCATGTGTAAATGAATAAAACACTTTGTTACTACTACATCAAAAACCAGCACAGCCTACAGTTTTTGGAGTGGCACTCTAGATCTCTTTAAAATTGTGGTAGCTGGAGGTGGGGCACAGTGTCATTGGGGTCCCTATGTGACCCGAAGGAGTGGCTGGCTGGGAAGCGGGAAGGAGCATAAAAAATAACATACTGATTGATAAGGTAGATAATTTCAGTGAAGATCCATAGGGTGACAGATAAAACTCTAATCTTTTTTTAATAAAATTTGCCCAGAATAGTCATTTCTGTAACTGGCTTGACCTGGGATACTGAGACGTTCAGTTACCCAGCTAAGAACACACAGTGAGGATTTTTTTTGGTGCTATTAACTTTGAATCTGATCTCCCAGTTTCCATGAAGTTGCTCGATTCACAGATCTGTAAAGTGTAAGAAACCAAAAGAGACTGCTTACAGTTCAGCTTCATTATAACTGCGTGAGCACTTGCTGCCCAAGCTGTAAGCATGTGCAACACTCATATGTACAAACATGTGCTTGACTATATTACTGTCTATCGTATTGTATTGGCACCTTCTACTGTTACATCATTATACTACATCTCTGTTTTTTCAATTATTTTGATGTTTGTCATGTGCGCAAACAAAGACAAACATATTGACATGAGAGTTGCTAGAGAGAGGTATGAGGAGTGCTAGCCCAAGCGCCAGCGGTGCTGCAGGGGCCGGTCAGTGGCCGGTAAATCAGCAGGCAGTGTTCTGACGACGCTGGTTTGCTGAGGGGGCTGGTTTCGGCAAACATTTCAAAGGACAGAGCTGATGCTGCACGTGACTCTGTCCTTTGAAATGTGAGCCTTTCAGCTGCAGTTTAGTGTGTCTTTCCTTGCTAAACAATGGTCCCTTTCCCTGCTGGGTTTAATGTGTCTTTTCTGGTTAAACAATTCCCCCTTTCCCTCCTGCCGCCAAGTGTGTCTTTCGTGGTTAAAAAATGTCACCTTTCCCTGCTACCACTTAGTATATCTTTCCTGGTTAAATAATGCCCCCTTTCCCTCCTGCCGCTTAGTTTGTCTTTCCTGGTTAAACAGTGTCCCCTTTCCCTGCTGCTGTTTAGCATGTCATTCCTGTTAAACAATTTCCCATTTCCCTGCTGTGGCATAATGTATCTTTCCTGGTTAAACAATTTCCCCTTTTCCTGCTGTGGCTTAGTGTATCTTTCCTGGTTAAACAATTTCCCATTTCCCAGCTGTGGCTTAATGTGTCTTTCCTGGTTAGACAACTTCTCCTTTCCCCTGCTGCCATTTAGTGTGTCTTTCCTTGCTAAGCAATGTCCCCTTTCCCTGCTACCATTTAGTGTATCTTTGCTGGTTAAACAATTTCCCATTTCCCTGCTGTGGCATAATGTGTCTTTCCTGGTTAAACAATTTCCTCTTTCCCTGCTGTGGCTTAATGTGTCTTTCCTGGTTAAACACTTTCCCCTTTCCCTGCTGCCATTTAGTGTATCTATCCTTGCTAAGCAATGCCTCCTTTCCATGCTGCCGTTTAGTATCTTTCCTGCTGCAACAATTCCCCCTTTCCCTGCTATCACTTAGTGTTTCTTTCCTTGCTAAACAAGGCCCCTTTCCCAGATTTTCTCTCCCTACATATATGCAGTATACCTGGTCGCCTCAGGACCCCTTCTGCAGATAAATACAATTCTAGGAGAAAATCTAGAATTGACTGCAGAATTCATGTATTTGGGAGTCTGTTGAGACAAACAACATAGACTTTGACGGCAGATAAAGACCACTTGGCCCACCCAGTCTGCCCATTTCCCTACCTACTGGATAAGCTGCAGATTCTAGTTAACCAACAGCCTACTTCCTGCAGCCCCCACTGTAATTGTCTTATGTCTATCCCATGCATGTTTGAATTGCTCCACTGTTTTAGACCCCACAACCTCTCCAGGAAGGCGGTTCCATGCGTCCACCACTCTCTCCATGAAAAAGAATTTCCTCACATTACCCCTGAGCCATCCCCCCCTCTAACTTTAAATTGTACCCCTTGTCCTTACACATCTCTTTTTCTGAAAGATGCTACCCTCCTGGACTTTGTTGATTCCCTTGAGGGACTTAAAAGATTCTATCATGTCCTCCCTGTCCCTCCTTTCATCAAAGGTATATATATTAAGCTCTCTCAGTCTCTCTTCATATGGTTTCTGATGTCGACCCTGCACCATTTTAGTTGCCCTCCTCTGGACTGCTTCCATCCTGTCTATGTCCTTGCGTAGATGAGGTCTCCAAAACTGCACGCAGTACTCCAAATGGGCTCTCACCAACTGTCTGTATAGAGGGATAACCACTTCCTTTTTCTATTTGTGATGCCCTCCTTGCATCCCAGTATCCCCTGGCTTTCCTACTGACTTCTCACATTGCATACCCACCTTTAGGTCATCTGATATGACTACACCCAGATCCTTTTCCATTATTGTTGTTGTTAGTACCTCCTGCTATTGTGCACTCTTCTCCTGGATTTTTATTTCCCAGGTGCATTACTTTGCACTTCTTTGCATTGAATCTAAGTTGCCATATGTCTGACCATTCCTCCAACCTTGCCAAGTCCCTTCTCATCCTTTCTACCCACCTTGTGTATCAACTCTGTTACAAATCTTTGTGTCATCCAAGAAAGAGGCATACCTTCCTTCCAGACCCTCTGCAATGTCTTGTTGCTCCATGATGGCAGTTTTGATTTTTCTCCACATTGTTCTTCCACCCTCCTTTCTGGCCATTTGCTAATGCATTCCTCAGGTATTCACCCATTTTGCCAAAGTCAGCCCTTCTAAAGTCCAGTATCCTTGTATTTGTATGGCTTGTCTCCATTGTTGTGTTTATTGTGAAGCACACTGTGCAGTGGTCGCTTTTTCCCAGGTGTCTATTGACTTCTAAGTTTGTGATCCTCTCTCCATTTGAGAGTACCAGGTCTAATATTGCTCCCTCCCGAGTGGGTTCCACCACTAGCTGTTAAGACATGCTCCCTGTAGGGCATCGAGAATGACCCTGCTCTTGGATGTGGCTGTCGTCCATATTGCCCAGTTAACATCTGGCATATTGAGGTCCTCCATCAACAGTATCTCCCCTTTTTCAGCCATTTTGAGAATGCCCTCTATCATTTTCTTGTCCATTTCCTCCCCTTGAGACGGGGGTCTGTATACAACCCCTGTGCGGATTGTGATGCCATTCCCTGTCTCAATGTGACCCAGAGTTCCTCTTGTCCTCCCCTCCTTTACTTTTAGTTCTGTTACTTTGATCCTTCCCTTATGTAGAGAGCTACTCCACCTCCTCTTTACCCTCCCTGTCCCTTCTGTAGATTGTGTACCCTGGTATGTTGACATCCCAGTCATGGTTCTGTGTGTACCATGTTTCTGTAACTGCCACAATATCCAAGTGTTCCACTTCCATCAGGGCTACTAGCTCTGGAAGCTTGTTTCCAAGACTACAGGCATTGGTACTCATTGCCCTCCATTTAATGTTGGCTTTATCCTTTTTACCCCATCCCTGCTCTTGTGCCTTGTCCATTTTTCCATTTACCTGTCCTGCCCTCTGTCAACCTCAGTGTTTACCCTACTACCTGCCATGCTTTGCTGGGGAGGCTTGAACTTTCCTGTTTCCTATCAGCACCTCCCCTTGGCTAGTTTAAAGCTTGCCAAGGAAGCCTTTAAACCTGTCACCTAGGAGTGTGTTTCCCTTCCTGGAGAGATGCAGACCATCATGCCAGTATGGACCTTCATCTCTCCAGGTGGACCCCCAGTCCCCAATGAAGCCAAAGCCCTGTGCTCTGCACCAGTTTTGCAACCATTCATTAAACTGCATGGTGTGCAGTACCCTAGCCTCACCCCTGCCATAGACTGGCAGCAACCTCTGAGAAGGTTACCGTGCTTGCTACCTGTCTGAGGCCCCTCCCCAACTCCACAAATTCATCCTGCACTGCACTGATCTCATGCTAGCTAGGTCATTTGTCCCGAGGTGGACAATGATATCTAGTTTCCTCTCCTGTGATGCTGCTTCTGCAATCTGAGGATTTGCTTCCTGTCCCTCCTGGGCCATGTAAGGCACCAGGCACCTACTTCCCTCTCTCTCCCTTCCCAGGTCTACACCTCAACAGCTGAGTCCCCTATCAGAAGCTGTTTCTTTCCCTGTGTTGTCCCTTGCCACTCTTTTGTGGGTCTCCCTTGTGGATGTCCCCAGCATTCTTCTTGGTCTCCAATGAGGGTGTCATCATAGAGGAACCTTGATTTTCCAGACTGACATATGATTTGTGTAGAGGTGCAACACGGGGGCTACACCTCTATTCCACCACCCTCACCCTCCCAGAACCTACTGTGGTCCATCTGCTCTTCACACATGGCAACGTCGGAGGCAGTGGTTGTGGAACTTTCCTTCACAAATCACACCAAGGAAGTACTAAAAAAATTGCATCAGATGCTTGATGTGCACTTTAAGATCAGCTACTGCCTCACAAGCGATGCTGAATTAAGATTGGTCCAAGCAGCGTTTCTCTAGGTGATTGACTACACGGACTTCCTGTACAACCATTGTCCTAGCTCCTACCTTGCAAAACAAGATGCACTTTATCATAGAGCCCTGAGATTTATTCCAGGACTTCCTTTTACTGCGCGTCACTGCTCCTTGTAGTCCGCAGTGGGATGGACCTTACTGCAGTTTAGGAGGAACAGAAATGCGACTCTATGGATGTACAGGGCCATATCCAATCATCTTCCTTGATATGTAGGAGACTGCCTCCCACTAAGCACACTAAGCAAGTATGCCCTGAGAAGCTACTCCTCTATACTATTGAAGGTATCCAAAGTTAATTCTCGATTTGGAAGAACGACCATTATTTTTGTACTGCCTTCTGTGTGGAACAATTCACAGAAAACAAAAAAAACCTAATGTACCTAGATCCATCACTTCCTTTAAGTCCCTTTACCCATGTCCATTTAAGGAGCAATGCAAGTGCTTTACACACCATTAGTCTGAACTTTTTGCCTGAGCACCAGCTCTGCCTGGCTATCTGCTATTAACGAGGTCTACTCTCTGCCTCGCATTCATAAACTGGAATTACTTATATGCTCCCTGTTCTGCACATCACATCCCAGGCTTAGCATTCCCCATCCTGCTAGTTGGTATTTCTGTCCTCACTGCCTCGCTCCCTGTCCCTCTCTTTGTATCTGCCCTAGTTTCCTGCTACCCCTGCCCTCACCCCCTAATCAATTTATTCCCCTTCTCTCCTCCCTTAGTAGCCTCCCCTTCCCACCCACCTACTATCATTTAACCAGTATTCCCTCCTCACGCTCTCTTTTTTTCCGACTTACACAACAGTAGCCACCCCCACTTCCTACTGCTTTGGTGTGATGCTCATCTGAATCATGACTATTCAATTTTGTCTTATGTATATATGTCATTGCTAACTGTAAATGAAATGTGCTATGTTGTGTTGATTACCAGGATTACAGATGTTTTCCTTGTATTACCTTGTATTCTCTTTATATAGATGGCACTGTATGTATATGTGTACTGTTATGTATAATTGACCTACCCAGGTCCATCTTGCAAATGAGCACTGCTCAACGATGTTCGCCTGGATAAAGATTTGATTGATTTATTGCTGCCGCGTAGTGTGTCTTTCCTAGTTAAAACATTTTCTCTTTCCCTGCTGTTGTTTAGTCTGTCTTTCCTGTTTAAACAATTCCTCCTTTCCCTGCTGTGGCATAATGTGTCTTTCCTGGTTAAACAATGTCCCCTTTTTCTGTTGCTGTTTAGAGTGTCTTTCCTAGTTAAATAATGTCCCCATTCCTGCTGCCGTTTACTGTGTCTTTCTTGTTTAAACAATTTCCTCTTTCCCTGCTGCTGTTCTGTGTGTATTTCCTTGCTAAACAATGTCCCATTTCCCTGCTGCTGCTTACTGTGTCTTTCCTTTTTTTTTGCCAATAACATTGTTTTATTATAAAAAAAAGACATCAACTGCACAAAGTGCACACATGTAAGGTCATTTACACCAAGTGCAGTTAGAGTTTGTACACAATAACAAAAATTACAATTACAAGAATAATAAAAAAATAAAACAAAATCTTTACCCCCGACCCAACCCACCCCCACCTGCCCCCACCCGCAGCTATCAGTAAGGTAGATATTACAGATGTTAAGTGAGTAGGAGTCAGAACCATTGCCATGAACCAAATCAGAGCCTTAATAAAGGAGAGGAATATAATAAATGACTGGAGAAGAAGGAGGCAGAGGTTACAAAAAAGGAAGAAGATTAACAGCATAAAGACCTCCTAAGGAAAAAGGAAAAACAAGAAAAGGACAGAAGTAAGCAAGATATGGGGGTACAAAGAAAAAAAAAAGTAAGGTAAAGAGACCTAATAAGGCTCAAGCATACACAACATACCCCCATCTTAAAAGACCAAATTTATCACTTAAACACGGGTTAAATTTCTTCCAGTAGATGTCAAATTTCTGCTGAGTATTAGCCAATGCATACACAATTCTTTCAGCATATAAAACAGTTAAAAATTCCTCCACCATTCCTTAAGAGGAGTCCATTCCTCTCGCCAATGCGTAGAATCACCAACTTGGTGACGGATGCCACAAGTGCTATCCGGACTCTTAAGATGCTGTTTGGGATAGATTTGTACATTCAAGATGCATATCTCTGGAGTAAAGAATGCTGTGAAATCATAGAAGGGTTTCAGCCCCCTTTTGACCACCTCCCACAATTCAGTACTTTTAGGGCAGGACCATAGCTTATGAAAAGTAGTAGCTAACGAACCATCACAATTCCCACAGGCTGGGGAGCAATTATTATTCCAACGGTGTAATTTGGCGGGAGACCAATACATATTATGCAACAATTTGAACTGAATCTCTCTTAACCTATCTTGCTTAGTGCATGCATAAATGTCAACCCAGACTTTCTCCCAGGTTTCTTCAGGCCAATCTAGGGACTTGTTAACTTTCCAGTAATAAGGAATGGGAGATAGATTCAAATCAAGCTTCTTAACAATGTATTGGTAACTCTTGGATACCAATCTTCCAGATGAACAAGCATCTGACAGTTGCGCCCATAGATCCCCCACTAGGTCCGATCTTTTGGCATTCCTCAATGAAGAGGAAATAGAACTCCTGATTTGGGCCAAATATAGCATATACTGGGGTTTAACTTCAAACTTTAAAGCTAATGATGAGAGTGATAGCAAGAGTTACCTTCATAGAGATCCGAAATCCGAATCTTGAGCGGAATGATAAAAATAGATTTCTAATGGGTTGGTTACCTACTAAGAAATTTGGATTCTTCAATAAGGGTTGTGAAAAATCAAATCTAGGGTTAACTTTCAGCCCAACATATAACTGATGAATAGCCCTAATATCCCACCCCAAGGGGGTGTTCCTGAACTTTTTAGGTACTTTGGTCCAGGTAGTGTATAAAAAAGATTCTAGATCTATCTTTAAGTCCTTCACTACTGCCTGGTCAAATACTAGGCCAGTAGTAGGAGACTCAATTTTCCCAGTCCATAAAACAGCCCTGGCCGCATGTATAGCCAAGTAATATCTAAAAAAGTCAGGTAGCTGCAGGCCTCCCAATCTGCGTTGTCGACAGAGTTTGGAATAGGCTCTGCGGGGTGGCCTATTTTTCCATATAAACTCCGAGCAGAGCCTGCTTAAATTATCAAAGAAGGATTTAGGGAGGTATATGTTCAGATTGAGAAGGGGGTATAAAATTCTCGGCAAGACCACCATTTTCACTGTATTGATCCTCGCGGAAAAAGACAGGGGTAATTTCGACCATCTCTCAGATCCTCTCTGATAGATTTAAGGACTGGTCTTAAGTTCATCTGGGCCAGCTCCTCCAAATTTCTAGAAATTTGGATACCCAAATAAACCAAAGACTTAGGTTGCCACTGAAGGCCTAAGGATAAGCACCATCCTTTTACAAGATTAGAGGAAAGAGGGAAAAAAATTGTTTTAGAAAGGTTGAGCTTGGAGCCTGAAAAACTACTAAAATCTCCAATAAGGTTTAAAGCTCTAGGAAGGGATAAGGTTGTATCCCTAATATGCAGCAATATGTTGTCCGCGAAAGCCGACAATTTATGTTCTTGATCACCAATCTTGATACCGAGTATTTGTTTGTCAGCCTTAATTGCTCTAATTAGAGGTTCTAAATACAGGTTGAACAGGTAAGGTGACAGAAGGCACCCCTGGCGAGTTCCCCTCTGTAACGGAAAAGCAACGGAAATTAAATTATTGCACTGAATTCTAGCAGTTGGACATGAGTAAAGGATCTTAATTAGTTGTATAAATTGTTGGGGGATTCCGACTTTAACAAGAATATCAAACATGTAAGCCCACTCCACCCGATCGAAAGCTTTTTCCGCATCAACTGAGATAAGAGAAGCTTCAACACAAGGGGCCGCTGATGCCGAAATTAAATAAAACAGTTTCCTAAAATGGTCAGCCGAGGTGCGTCCCTCCACGAAGCCGGCTTGCTCCGGACTAATCAGTTCATGCCAAACACTCTTTAGCCTAAAAGCTAGTATCTTAGCAAAAATTTTTACATCCAAATTCAGCAAAGAGATAGGTCTATAATTACTAACAGAGTCCGAAGGTTTGCCCGGCTTGGGCAATAAGATTATTCTGGCTTCGAAGAGTGACGCATCCCTAACTCCACCCTCAGACCAAAAGGAAAAAAGTTGTTTCAACAATGGGGCAATTTCAGTTTTAAATGCCTTATAGAAAATGGCGTGAATCCCTCAGGGCCAGGCGCCTTATCAGACTTAAGTGATTCAATAGCCGACAATACCTCCTCACTGGTTATGGGAGAAATTAGCCTCGACCTAGAGCCCTGTGATAAATTAGGCAGTGGCAAATCCTTCATGAACCCATACATTTTGGAAAGTTCATGTACAGAAGATGGCTGGCTCGAGTATAGGTCCCTATAAAATGACACAAAGGATTGTAAAATATCTTTAGAATCAGTAATCAGAGTATTAGAGTCGGGATTTTAAGGCCGGCACCCACCTAGATTCAGATTTTTGTTTTAACTGCCAGGCCAATAATTTCCCAGCTTTACTACCCTGTCCGATATATAGGGCTCTAGATTTAACTGAAGAGTTAACCACTCTCTCTCTCAGTGTTGCGGCATACCATGTTCTCAGAGTGGATAGCTCCAGATCTTGGTTGGTTGACCTCAAATATTCGGGGATATCCTCTAGTTCTTTAATCTTGTTCAAACAAGTAGACATATTCTGGTTATGTTTCACTTTCTTCACCATAGCTATTCTAATTAATTCCCTCTCCACACCGTTTAAACAGCCAAGATTTATCTGTATCAGAAATAGTACCCCAATTGAATTTAATAGAGTCTTGCAAAAGGTACAAAACCTGCTTACAGTGTAAACATCTTTAAGTATATTGTTGTTTAGGGCCCATGTATAAGATCTTTTAGGGAGAAAAGATGGGGACCAAACAAATTTAACTGGGGAGTGGTCAGAAATCACCCTAGGGAGGAGCTCAGTCTCCGTTACCTCAGAAATAACATTTCGGCTCACTAAGAAATAGTCTAGCCTAGAAAGGAATTGTGTACGGTGAGAAAAAGTATAGTCCGGGCAGAAGGATTAAACAATCTCAAGGGTCAATCAATCCTAAAAGGATATACACTCAGCCAGAGCCTGTTGGGCGGGAGGTTATGACTTCCTGCTGACCGATCTATCTAATTTGTCAGATTGGACTAAGTTCCAATCTCCACCTAGTATAATTGGCGCGTCCCTAAAGGGGGATAGGACCGTTGCCAAATGGGCAAAAAAGGAGGGGGTCTCAGCATTGGGGCCATAAATAGATCCCAACACAAGAGGCTTCCCCCCAAGTTTGCCTGAAACAATAATATATCTGCCATTCGGGTCATCAAATATGTCTGAATATGTAAAGGGGACGCCCCGGGCTACCAAAATTGCCACCCCCCCCGGCTGGAAGAAGAGTACCCAGACCCAAACACTTGGCCAACCCATTTCTTCCTAAAGTGTGAGAGATGGTCAGACAAAACATGAGTTTCCTGTAATAATACAAATGCCGGCTGATAACGTTCCAAGTGATTCAAAATTACATATTTCTTACAATTATCCTTCCCTCCTTTAATATTCCATGAAAAAAAATTCAGGTTAGAAACCATTTGCCCTATTTTGCCCCTTAAGCGATATACGGATAGCTGCTGCTCCCCCCACATATAACCAAAATAGACCAACCCTACCCACCCCAAACACACCCCTCCCCTAAAAGTATTCCCCCAAGTAAACTGCCAAACTACAACCCCCAGGCCCGAAGCCCACTCCTCTTGCACTGGTTCAAGGTGAGCCATAGAGGTGGGGCCTCCCTAACCTCCCTATACATCTCAGAACTACAAGAATAAACATACAAGTCCGACGAATATAAAAACACTATTGTCATATCCAGATATAGCCCCTGCCCCACAAGTAAAATAGTATTCATCATAATCAAATACCACAAATTTTAATAGTAGCAGGAGGACTTGTAACCTCCCAGTATGTAAAATAAAAAAACTAGCTGTTAACGGAGGACTCCTCCTAGCAATCCCTCCAAAAAGAAAGCACTCAAAAAAAAAAAGCTGAGCCAATCCCCTATAGAGAGAGACTCATACCTATCTAGAGGCTTCTCACCCGGCTCAAAATCTCAATTCAAATAGCAGTTGAGATTTTACCCAACATAGGGTGGTATCATATAGAAAAACATAAGTATATATGCCGTATAAACAGCACACAGGAGGGAAAAAAGGACAGCACCCCCAAGGAATAGAAACCATATACATGGCAAATCCTCCTGCCCGCTACATCCCATATCACCATTATAATGGGGCTTGCACCATGGCCTCTCTTACCACCTAGGCAAACTTATTACTATAACCAATTCTAACAACATTAGCATCAAAAATGCAAAAGGTAAGGCTATCTTTAACATAAAAGATCAGTTGACAACCCCCTCTGCTAAACATAGAGAGGGCTAGCAAACCTTCTCTTAGATTAGAAGAACTCCTATAACTACCGGTTATATAAACCACACAAAAGGAGCTATTAAATGTTACCAGATATTAAGTATGGCAACAAAAATCTTGTGGCATAGCCACATAATTACAATTGTAGTCAAAAAAAAAAAAAAAAAAAGCAGGCTAGTGAAGCAGGCCAAAGATAAACTCGTGTAGAGTAATTTAGTCTCTAGAAATCCGTACAGTCCATCTCATTACTCAACCTTTAGGAAACAGGTCTGGCATCAAAGCATGAAGGGAAATTAAAGCGTCGTCCGCCAAATCGTATCGTTTTACTCCTTCTTTTGTAGTGACCTCAAGCTTAGCTGGATACAAAATGCGATAGCGGATCATGACCCCATAATTTCGATGTGATAGGTGAAATGCAGCTCTACTTGTCTCATTTTCCATGTCAGGTCAGGGACAAGGCAGGCTTTACCTTCCCAGTGAAAAAAGATAGTTTCTTTGTTTTCTTCAAAATATGCTCCCTGTCCAAAAAGTTGAGGAGTTTAAAAATAATGGGACGTGGAGGCTCTGTTGGTGATGGCTTAGCTCTTAAGGCGCGATGCCCCCTCTCAATAACATACTCCGGCCCATTTGGTGAGGGGCCTGTAGATTTTTTAAGCAATTTTTGTAAGAACATCAACATGTTAGAGCCCTCTTCCCCCTCAGGTAATCCCAAAAGAACAAGGTTATTTCGGCGGCTCCTTCCCTCTAGATTGTCTAGCCGCTCCTCTAATTTCGTAACCATCTTTTTGCAATCAGAGATAGTAGGCCTCGACTTCTCAAATGCTCACTCGATTGATGAAATGCGAGCCACTGTGTCACTGTATCACGTCGAGAGCCAATTGGGTCAGAGGCGGTTTTATATCAGGCATTTCCTCTACCAGTTTAAATAGTGCCTCTTTAATGATTGAGAGATCGTTGTAAATCTTATCGGGTTTGACTTCCTCCGTTTCATGCTCCGGTGAAGAGACTGCGGGCGTGGCGCTCGCCTCTAGTTCCTGTTCGCCCGTCTGCATCGTGATCGGCAAATAACTCCAAAACAGCCCCGAGGGGTTCAGCAGCCTTAGCGGTCAGGATAGAACAGGGTAAGTGGGTTAAAGATGGAGAAAACCGGCGAATTTGCTGGATGAGATCGGGAGCCCCAGACAGCAGCTGCTACTCCTCCATTGGCGTCACGTGACCCCCTACTGTGTCTTTCCTGGTTAAACAATTTCCCATTTCCCTGATGTGGTTTAGTGTGTCTTTTTTGGTTAGACAATGTCACCCTTCCCTGCTGCCGTGTAGTATGTCTTTCCATGTTAAGCAATGTCCCCTTTTCCTGCTGCTGCTTAGTGTGTCTTTCATGGTTAAACAATTCCCACTTTCCCTGCAGCGGTTTAGTGTGTCTTTCTTGGTTAAACAATTTCCCCTTTCCCTGCTGTGGCTTAGTGTGTCTTTCCTGGTTGAAGAATGTCCCCTTTCCCTGCTGTGACTTAGTGTGTTTTTCCTGATTAAACAGTTTTCCCTTTTCCAGCTGCCGCTTAGTGTGTCTATCTTGGGTAAACAATGAACACTTTCCCTGCTTCTGTTTAGTGTGTCATTTCTGTTAAACAATTTCCACTTTCCCTGCTGCCATTTAGAGTGTCTTTCCTTGCTAAACAATGTCCTCTTTCCCTGCTGTCACTTAGTGTTTCTTTCCTTGCTAAACAATGTCCCCTGTCCCTGCTGCCTTGTAATGTGTCTTTCCTGGTTAAACCATTCCTCCTTTCCCTGCTGTGGTCTAATGTGTCTTTACTGGTTAAACAATGTCCCCTTTCCTGGTGGTGTTTCGTGTGTCTTTTCTGGTTAAATAAATTTTTCTTTCCCTGCTGTGGCTTAGTGTGTCTTTCCTGGTTAAACAGTTCCACCTTTCCCTGCTGTGTCTTAAGGCGTCTTTCCTGGTTAAACAATTTCCCCTTTCCCTGCAGCCATTTAGCGTGTCTTTGCTTGCTACGCA
This sequence comes from Neoceratodus forsteri, assembly GCA_016271365.2. Taxonomy (NCBI): domain Eukaryota; kingdom Metazoa; phylum Chordata; order Ceratodontiformes; family Ceratodontidae; genus Neoceratodus; species Neoceratodus forsteri. Next base: position 1,129,415,749 of record CM057451.1, read on the forward strand.
ATGTTCCCTTTCCCTGTTGCCATTTAGTGTGTTTTTTCTTGCTAAGCAATGTCCTTGTATCCTGCTGCCATTTAGTGTCTTTCCTGCTTAAACTATTTCCCCTTTCCTTGTTGTTGTTATTGCATCTTTCCTGGTTAAACAATTCCCCCTTTCCCTGCTGCAGCTTAGTGTGTTTTTCCTGGTTAAACAATGTCCCCTTTCCCTGCTTTTCTCTCCTTATATATATGCAGTACACCCGGCCACCTCAGGACCACTTCCAGCAGATAAATACAATTCTTGGAGAAAATCTGGAATTTGTTACAAATTTAAGTATTTGGGAGTCTGGCTTGACAACAAGTTTTCCTTCACAAATCACACTGAGGAATTACTAAAAAATTGCGTCTGATGCTTGGTGTGCACTTTAAGATCAGCTGCTGTCTCACAAGCGATGTTGAATTAAGATTGGTCCAAGCAGTGTTTCTCTAGGTGATTGACTACACGGACTTCCTGTACAACCATTGTCCTAGCTCCTACCTTGCAAAACAAGACGCACTTTATCATAGAGCCCTGAGATTTATTCCAGGACTTCCTTTTACGTGCTTCACTGCTCCCTGTAGTCCATGTGGATGGACTTACTGCAGTTTGGAGGAACAGAAATGCGGCTCTGTGGACTTACAGGGCCATATCCAATCATTTTCCTCAATATGTAGCAGACCGCCTCCCACTAAGCACACTCAGCAAGTATGCCCTGAGAAGCTACTCCTTTATACTATTGCAGATATCCAAAGTTAATTCTCACTTTGGAAGAACGGCCATTAGTTTTGTACTGCCTTCTTTGTGGAACAATTTACAAAAAACAATAAAATTTAGTGTACCTAGATCCATCACTTCCTTTAAGCCCCTTTACTCATGTATATTTAAGGAGCAATGCAACTGCTGTACACACAATTAGTCTGAATTTTTGGCCTGAGCACCAGCTCTGCCTGGCTATCCACTATTAACTCGGCCTACTCTACCTAGCATTCTTAAATGGGATTCACCTATATGCTCCTTGTTTTGCACATCACATCCCAGACTGGGCATTCCCCATCCTGATAGTTGGTATTTCTGTCCTCACCACCTCACTCCCTGCCCTCTCTTTGTATCTCCCCTAGTCTTCTGCTACCCCTGCCCTCACCCCTTACTCATTCTAGTCCCCTTCTCTCCCCTCCCTTAGTATTACCCCTCCTACCCACCTGCCATCCTCTGTCCACACATCTATTCATATTAGTCCCCCTTTCCCACCCACCTGCTATCACTTACCCAGTATTCCCTCCTCACTCTGTCTTTCCCGACTTACACAACAGCAGCCACCCCACTTCCTACTGCTTTGGTGTGATGCCCATCTAAACCATGACTATTCAAACTTCTCTTATGTATATATGTTATTTCTAATTGTAAATTAAATATGCTATGTTATGTTGATTACCAGGATTACAGATGTTTTCCTTGTATTACCTTGTTTTCTCTGTATATAGATGGCACTGTATGTGTATGTGAACTGTTAAGCATAATTGACCTACCCAGGTCCATCTTGCAAATGAGCCCTGCTCAATGAAGTTTGCTTGGATAAATAAAGATTTGATTGATTGATTGCTGGCATGTAGTGTGCCTTTCCTGACTAAACAATTCCCCCTTTCCCTGCTGCGACTTAATATGTCTTTTCTGGTTAAACAACGTCCCCTTTTCCTGTTGCTGTTTAGTGTGTCTTTCCTGGTTAAACATTGTCCCATTTCCTGTTGCTGTTTAGTGCATCTTTCCTTGTTAAACAAATTCACATTTTTCTGGTGTGGCTTAGTTTGTCTTTTCTGGTTAAGCACTTTCCCTTTTCCCTGCTGTCACTTAGTGTGATTTTCCTGGTTAAACAATTTCCCCTTTCCCTGCTGCAGCTTACTGTGCATTTCCTGGTTAAACAATTCCTCCTTTCCCTCCTAGGGCTTAAAGTGTCTTTTCAGGTTAAACAATACCCCTTTTCCCTGCTGCCATTTAGTGTGTTTTTCCTGGTTAAATAATTTCCCCTTTCTCTGCTGCAATTTAGTGTGTCTTTCTTGGTTACACTATGTCCCCTTACCCTGCTGCCGTAGTGTGTCTTTGCTTGTTAAACAATGCCCCCTTTCCTTGTTGCTATTAAGTGAGTCTTTCATGGTTAAACATTGTCCCCTTTCCCTTTTGCCACTCTGTGTGTCTTTCCTGATTAAACAATTTCTCTTTTCCTGCTGCCACTTAGTGTTTCTTTCTTGGTTAAACAATTTCCCCTTTCCCTGCTGCAGCTTAGTGTGTCTTTCCTTACTGAGCAATGTCCCCTTTCCCTGCTGCCACTTAGTGTGGCTTTCCTGGTTAAACAATGCCCCCTTTCCTTGTTGCCATTTAGTGTGTCTTTCTTGTTTAAATACTCTCCCCTTTCCCTGCTGCATCTTAGTGTGTCTTTCCTGGTCAAACAATTCCCCCTATCCCTGTTGTGGCTTAGTGTGTCTTTTTTGGTTAAACAATTTCCCCTTCCCTGCTGCCATTTAGTGTGTCTTTTCTTGCTAAACAATGTCCCCATTTCCTGCTGCTGCTTAGTGTGTCTTTCTTGGTTAAAAATGCCCCCTTTGCCTGCTGCCACTAAGTGTGTCTTTCCTGACTGAACAATGTCCCGTTTCCCTGCTGCTGCTTAGTGTGTCTTTCCTGGTTAAAAAATTCCCCCTTCCCCTGCTGCAGCTTAGTGTTTTTCTTGGTTAAACAATTTCCCCTTTCCCTGCTGCTGTTTATTGTGTCTTTCCTGGTTTAACAATATCCCCTTTCCGTGTTGTGGCTTAGTGTATCTTTCCTGGTTAACAATTTCCCTTTTCCCTGCTGTCCTTTAGTGTATCATTCTTTGTTAAACAATGTCCCCTTTCCCTGCTGCCACTTAATGTGTCTTTCCTAGGTATACAATTTCCTCTTTCCCTTTCTGACACTGGGATGCCCTCTCCTGGTGTCTGACGTGCACCCTCCCAACCCGTCTATATCCCTAACCGACATTAGTGTGCCCAAGCTCTGTGTCGGCATCCCCCTTCCCACCACTATTGTGGTACACTGGGATCTCAACCTAGTGTGCCTAAATGTATATTTATTTATTTTGTTACCTATGAATGAAGAAAACCTTCCCTCATGGTCTTTATTTTTTTTTACCTGTAAAAATGAGTACCATCCCTCGTTATCTCCTCCAATCCCAATCCCCCTTCCCATCCCAATCCTCCCTTTGCACACCCACCGCCCCACATTCCCCTACCCCATACTTGCCCACCAAGGTCAGTGGATATGATCTTCTGTGAAGCAAGAAACTTCTGCACTCTACAAAGCTGACCGGCAAACTGAAAGAATGAAACGTAAGCCGTATAATGGGACTCAATGGGGGTTTCAACTTAAGTTAATATCTCAGGCATTTTTTGGAATTTTGGCCCCAGATTTCCAACATGGGGTTCTTGTGACCCCACCTCATGAACACGTCACTGTCATTTTGTTCCTTGGTCCCAAAAGGTAATTTCGCAGTCGCTGCACAGAATCATCGTTTGGGACTGAGTGACAAAACAACAGTGTCACTTTTCATGAGGTGGGGTCCCAAAAAGCCCATATTGCAAATTCAGTGAAACAATTCCAAGAAATGATTATGTTACAAGCGTGATTTTTGCAATTTCTACGAATGTGCACAACTTCGCAGTTTTTTTTTTCATAATTAATTTTTTATTCATTTATCATAGACAAGACATCTGTTGGAACCATATAGCAAGCAGACCAACTACCATCAGGTAAAACAACTTTGGGGAGATAATCCCTTAATCAAAGGTTAACATTTGCTCTGCTATATATTGATACATCATCAGGGGTATTCTAAATGTAAGATATTCCACTAAACAAAGTCAGATTTGTGCTGTGCCAGCAAGCCCATGAGCCTCATGGCAATATCTTCATGTGATAGGATTCTCCAGCAACTCCATTCCAAAGCAATATAGTGTCCCTTATGGGACAACTGTGGCCATGCATTTTATCTAAATGTAAAAGCTTCAATATGATTTTCATGCAGCAGGTAACATATTTTTTTTAATCTGTAAATTAAAGTACTGCCTCCAACCACCTCCCTTACACTCCATTCTTAAGGAGCAACCCTTCCTGAATCCAGCAGACGATCTTCAGGAAAACAGAACCCATCTAAGAAAACAATACATTTTATATTTAACCCTCTAGAGACAGCTGTGATGGGTTTTATAAAACTGTAAAAGTAAATCATAGCCCCACAACAATAGTTCAACTCACTACCAAACATTATTGATGTACTTAATGTCCTGTTTCATATTTAGAATGAGTCTGCATTCCATTCACTTCCATTCAGGTACATCCTCACCTTCAGAATCGTCCTTACGGGTGCAGGATTCAGCTACTCTGCAGTTGACCCATTCTCCAGCTTCAATGGGGTCTGTGAAGATGTAGAATTTACTACCGTACACAATCCAAAGCCGTGCTGGATAAATAATAGAGTATGGCACTCCCAGTTCCTGTAGAGCCCTCTGAACTCCATCAAACATCTTTAGACATTGCCTTGTGGCGTAACTAATATCGAGGAAAATGCAGACTAGGTTTTCATCCTGGGGCAAGGGAGCTGCATCGGGCATGCCAAAGAATCTTATCCCTCACTCCGACACTGGAAGTGATTAACATCAGGGTCCTTGGTTTCTCTGAGTTTTGTGGGCCACCTCAGGGCATGATCCAATAAACCTTCTGGATCTCCCACTGCCCATCGAACCCTTCCAGCAGTAACTTGCTGGTAAGCCAGTCTTGAATGAACATGACTGAATGGTCCCCTTCACAGCCCTCAGGTAGCCCCAGTATTCGGATATTTGCTCACCTACTGATTTTCGAGAGCTTCCAGTCTCAGTCTTAAATGTTGGTTTTCTTTCACCATGAGGGCAGAGGCATCCATAGAGGTCTTTACTTGTTTATGCATCTCTTTCATTTCTCCCTTCAACCCGTTCACAGCCGTTTCGAGAGCCACCACTTTGCTATTAAATTCATCGACCTTTTTGGTTGACAGAGGTCATAGAAGCAATCAGCAATTGGAGCCTGTGCCTCAAAGTACCGACAGTTTCACCAGAGCTGGATGTGTCATTAGCCTGCGTGGTTTTCTCAGGTCACAAAGCCCAGGCAAGTCCCCTTTTCCCCACTCCTCCAGCTGATTTATCCTTCTTTGGATTACCCATTTTGACTAAGTTAAAGTCACTCTTTCTGCTGGTGCTATCAGTTTTCTAATTCTTGATGTGGAAAGGGAGGATTAAGGCAAATTATTAAATCCCAGTATAGAAGCTAGTGAAAACTGCTGCTCACTGCTTGGACTCCATAGCTCCCACTAATTTTTAACCCTTAGAACACTGTGGACATATATATATATATACATATTTATATATTTATATATATATATATATCCAGAATCTATATACGTTCACACATATTCAGTTCTCAAAGGGTTAATATTTTCACTCCAGATTTTCAACATTGCCATTTTTTCACACCTCCTTATGAACAGTACAGCTGTCATTTTTCACACCCTGTCTGAAATGTGTTTTCACACCAGTTTTTCAGAATGGCGAGGTTGCTGTGTGAAATCAATTTTCAGGATGGAGTAACAAAATCACAGTACCACTGTTCATGGGGGGTGGTCCCAAAAAGCACACGTTGAAAATTTGGTGAAAAAATTCCAAAAAATAACTGTTACGGGTGTGCATTGCACAGTTTCTATGCACACTCGTAACTTTGCCAATTTCTCTTATTTTCACTCCAGATTTTCAATGTTGCCATTTTTTCACACCTCCTCATGAACAGTACAACTGTCACTTTTCACATCCTGCCCAAAATGTGTTTTAGCACCTGTGGTGCCAAATGGCTCAGTTGCTGCACAAAATCACCTTTTGGGGTGGTTGCACGCTGGTGCCTATAGTGATGGTTGCTTGAATACCTCGCTCTTGCCTGCCTGTAACTTTAAACTTCAAAATAGCAACATAAATCATTATACTGATGTTCTGATTAAATGAAATCTTAAAGTTTATTAGAGCAACAGCATTTGTTGTGATTTTCTAGGTTTTACATAGTGTTTTTAAAATGTTATTCTGCCACCAAATTATGCGGTGCAGCACTATGGCTCCAACTACCAGAAGATCAATGGTCACAGTACAACAAGAGGAATCAGCTTCTCCTATCAGCCCTAGTGCAGGTGTTTACGGTAAATCAGACATGGAACTAATTAGAGAAATGTTCACCAAAATAACTATCGGCATGAATAAAATGAAAAGCTCAATGAGAACATTACACACGAATATTGCTATTAACACTAACAATATAATGGCTGTTGGGAATAACGTAACTCAGCTACAGGACACAGTATCATTACTTAAAAATAAATTCACACACCAATCAGACCAGATTAACTATTTATTAAAGAAAATTGATGACCTTTAAAATTGTGGCAGGCGTAATAACATTCACATTGTGGGTGTAAATAGAGGTCTGGAAGGAAATGCCATGATACCTTTTTTACAAAAAATGATACAAGCAATTCTGAACTATGAATGGCCATGGCTCTAGGAACTGAACGAGCACACAGATCGTTAGCTCTGAAAGCTCAGCCTTGGGGGAGACCAAGAGCCATTATTGTTACTTTTTTAAGGTATTCTGTCAAAGAGGAAATACTTAGAGTGGCAAGGGGAAATAATCAGCTATACTGGCAAGGGCAGAGAATTTATGTTTCTAGACTTTTCCATAGTAATAGAAGATAAAAGAAAAACATTCTTTGAGGCAAAAAAAGAACTACAAATTATTGGCTGGCAGTATCATTTTAAATATCCAGCAAGCCTGGTTTTAACTACACCAGACAGCTATGTGCATCATTGTGACACACCGGAAAAAGTGTGGTCTGTAATTAAAGACTTTCAGTGCAGGCCACAAAAATCAAACTGGAAAGCATTTTTTTAAACACCGCTGCACGCCCTCAGAAGGCTCGTGACACTAACCTTACGCCAGTTCCAAGCTCCACAATTTCACCGTGCAATAAGCCACAAGTCACCAATCAGGCTACAGAACAAGAACCTAACGAAGACCTGAAGAAAGTTTGCACCCTGCATCCATACTCCGAAGCTGTGAAAAAATTAGTGCAGTCACCAAAGACTGTGGTTTTCTCAGGGATATCAAGGAAAAGTAAACCCCCAACAAAAGATACCTTTAGAAACATAGAAGTTGACAGCAGATAAGGACCACAATGCCCATCCAGTCTGCCCATTTCTTTTTCTACCTTATAACTGTGCCAACAGCCTTTGCTCTGTCAGTGGCCTATCTATTCATACTCATCTGTATTGCTCCCTTATGCCTATCCCATGCCTGTTTGAAGCCCTGCACTGTATTCATAGCCACCACTTCCTGAGGTAGACTGTTCCATGCATCCATCATCCTTTCTGTGAAAAAGAATTTCCTCAAATTCCTCCTTAACTAGCCTCCCTCTAGTCTCATGCTGTGTCCTCTTGTCCTGCTATTTTTCTTATATTTAAACATGTTAGACTCTTTCACCTTGTTAATGCCCTTAAGGTGTTTGAATGTTTCGATCATATCACCTCTCTCCCTCTTTTGCTCAAGTGAATACATATTGAGCTCCATTAATCCGTTGTCATATGTCTTCTGATGCAGTCCCTGCACCATTTTGGTTGCCCTTCTCTGGACTGCCTCAATTTGGTTAATGTCCTTGTGTAGGTGTGACCTCCAGTACTGCACGCAGTACTCCAGATGGGGCCTAACCAGTGTCTTGTAAAGAGGGATTATTACCTCCCTCTTATGACTTGTGATACCCCTACTAATACACCCTAACTTCCCCCTAGCCTTACCTACTGCATTAGAGGTCTGCTTGGATGATTTCAAGTCATCGGTGATGATGATGCCCAAGTCTCTTTTTTCCTTTGTGACTGCCAGCAACTCCCCTCCCAGTCTATAGGTGGCTTCAGGGTTTCTCTTCTCTATGTGCATAATCTTGCACTTCTTTGCATTAAATCCCAGTTGCCACTCTTCTGACCATTTTGCTAGTTTATCCAGATCTTTTCTCATTCTGCCCACCCCATCTGGATCATCTACTCTGTTGCAGATCTTGGTGTCACCTGCAAACAGAAAAGCCTTACCCTTTAGTCCATCTGCAATGCCACGAATGAAGATATTGAAGAGGGCTGGACCCAGTACTGATCCCTGAGGTACCCCACTTGTGACTTGCATCTCTTCTGACTGTATACCATTTACCACCACTCTCTGTTTTCTGCCTGTCAACCAGTTTGCCATCCAATTGACCAACTTCTGACCCACCTTGAGCCTACTCAGCTTATTTATCAATCTTCTATGTGGAACAGTGTTGAAAGCTTCGCTGAAGTCAAGGTAGGTGACATCAACTGCTCACCCTTGGTCCACCACTCTGGTAATACAATCAAAGAAATCTATGAGATTAATTTGACAGGACCTTCCTTTTGTAAACCCATGCTGTCTTGGATCCTGTGTCTCTATGGATTCCAGGTGTTGCACTATACCTTCCTTAAGGAGTGCCTCCATAATCTTGCCCACTACTGAGGTAAGACTGACTGGTCTGTAGTTCCCTGCCTCCTTCTGCTACCACTCTTGTGGAGTGAGATCACATGATCCCTTCTCCAGTCTTCTGGGACCTCTCCTGTGCTCAGAGACTCACTAAACAGTTCTGCTAATGGATCTGTTAGTTCCACCCTTAACTCCTTAAGTACCCTGGGATGCATGCCATCAGGTCCCATTGCCTTGTCCACCCTGAGCTTAGCGAGCTCTTGTAGGACCCTTTCTTTTGTGAAGGGTGTTGTGCTCACCTCCCTTCCCTCCTGTGTCCATGGTGATGAGCTGTGGGCCCTGAAACATAGAAACATAGACATAGACTTTGACAGCAGATAAGGACCGCTAGGCCCATCTAGTCTGTCCATTTCCCTACCTACAGGATAGGCCGCAGATCCTAGTTAACCAACAGCCATATCTCCTGCCCCCACAAGAATTGCCTTATGTCTGTCCCATGCATTCTTGAATTCTCCCACAGTTTTAGACCCCACAACCTCCTCAGGAAGGCTGTTCCATGCATCCACTACCCTCTCTGTGAAATAATACTTCCTCACATTGCCCCTGAACGCCCTCCTTCTATCTTTAAATTGTGTCCCCTTGTTCTTGCAAGTCTCTTTTTCTGAAATATGCTACCCTCTTGGACTTTGTTGATTCCCTTGAGGTACTTGAAAGTTTCTATCATGTCCCCCCCTCTCTCTTCTTTCCTCAAGGGTATACATATAAAGCTCCTTTAGCCTTTCCTCATACGGCTTCTCTTGCAGACCCTGCACCATTTTAGTTGCCCTCCTCTAGACTGCCTCTATCCTGTCTATGTCCTTGCGGAGGTGGGGTCTCCAGAACTGGACACAGTATTCCAGATGGGGTCTCACCAACTGTCTGTACAGAGGGATAACAACTTCCTGTTTTCTGCTGCTGATGCTCTCCCTATACATCCCAGTATACCCCAGACCTCCCTACTGCCTTCCACATTGTTTGCTAACCTTAAGGTCATCTGATATGATTACCCCCAGGTCCCTTTCCTGTTTTGTTGTTGTTACTACCTCCCACCCATTGTGTATTCTTCCTGGGTTCTTGTTTCCCAGGTGCATTATTTTGCACTTTTTGCATTGAATCCTAGCTGCCATCGTCTGACCATTCCTCCAACCTTGCCAAGTCCTTTTCATCCTTTCCACGCCTCCTTGTGTATCAACCCTGTTGCAGATCTTTGTGTCATCTGCAAAAGGGCATACTTTTCCTTCCAGTCCCTCTGCAATGTCACTGATGAAGACATTAAAAAGGACTGGACCCAATACTGAACCCTGCGGTACCCCACTAGTAACCGCCTTTCTTCAGAGTGGACTCCATTTACAATTACCTTCTGTGTCCTGTTGTCCAGCCAATGTTTTACCCAGGCTACCACCCTGGGACCCACTCCTAGGCTGGTTAATTTGACTAATAATCTTTTGTGTGGGACTGTGTCAAATGCCTTGCTAAAGTCTAGGTAGGCCATGTCCACAGCCCCTCCCTGGTCTACTAACAAGGAAGTTAAGTGACTGGCTCAGGGTCACACGGTATGAAAGTCTGGGCTGATGGGATTCAAACCCAGGTCTCCAGGTTTACAGCTGAGTGCCTTTAACCACTACGCTATACTGCCTCCCCTGCCCTACCTTCTCTCCACTAAATACTCAGCAAAAGTATCTATTTAGGATAGATGCTTTTACAGGGTCCTCCTCCTCCTCCTCACATGCCCCCTTTTCTCCTTTGAGCTTAGCGATACCCCCTCTGGACTTTCTCCTTTCACTAATGTATCTATAGAAAATCTTGTCACTTTCTTTAACTGTTCGTGCTAGTGCTTCCTCAGTTTGGGACTTTGCTTGCCTTACTGCCTTCCCTGCTTCCCTTAGGGCAGTTTGGTATGCCTCCCTATCTTCATCCCACTGGCAGAATCATTCAGGGCACTTTTTCACTGCAAAGAAGCAGTTTCAGAGTCAATGATCCATTCAGAACAGCATGTCAGTCCTTCCTAATATATACAGCATGGATATTTAAAAGAAAAATTCACTGGGGGCCAAAACAAGAATGTGGCTTGTTCTCCTGATTCAATCAACATGCAGGCTGTGGAATGAACTTCCTGTCTTATTCCCCTGCTGCTGATTGGCCAAAGGTCATATTATTAACTTCCGGGCAAAATAACCAAGAGGATTAAATAATACAAGTTTGCTAGCAGTTATTATAATATTATAATGCACAATGTTTACATTTCACATTTAGCATTCAGGATATTTGCTAGCTTGTATTTGAAATGCTGATATAAAGTTATTAATATATTTTCCTCGATAGTGACATAAAGGTTAAAGGGTAAATGGCTGGTTCAAGAAGCTGAGCTGGTACAACATAGGAGGAAGTGGCACGTTGGGGGTGGTAAATGCTAAAATTAATCTCTGTCCACTCTTAGCTTAAATTGTACCAGTTCCTAAATGGATTATTCTTTATGCAAGAACAAAAGAACAAGGAATGTTTATTTACTTATTTATTTAGTTTTTGTTGACCGGGTAAGTGCACTAGACAAATCCTGCCTATTTTCAGGCACGACCCGGGGGAGGGGGATACAGATGAATGCCAACTGACCTTGAACTAGATTAAGCTGTCGGTGGTATTTTTAGTGAATGAGGGAAATTTGGCCGGGACACCAGGGAAATTCCCCTACTCTTTTCAATAAGTGCCATGGGATCTTTAACATCCACCTGAACTACCACCAATCCAGGCAGATGGGACCTTGGTTTAACATCTCATCCGAAAGACAGTATATATTGTAAGCAATTATCTGGTCATGATGTAGATTTAGCGTACCTGCAGGACAAACCTATTACATTTTATTTTATTATCTTTGAACAACCTGCTGATGCAGTTTTAATAACATACATTGCAATCACAGACAATGATATCTGCACTGACACTGATACACTTACACAGTTATCACAGTTTGAGTGCTTATTGGGTTTGTTAATACCTGGTGGATGGTTGAGTCAATGGTTATAGAAGCCAGCAGTTGAGACTGCATTATTTATCAAAATTAAATGCCCCAGATCTCATCTGTCTCAGTAACCTTTACTTTCTTTGAAAGCATGATTTATATCTGATAACTTGGACTAATACCATAACTCTATTATTTACAGAGGCATGTCCCTGTGCAGCAGGTTGATGTGAAAGGCCCTACATAACATGATTTTATTTGGAATGGCTGTTATTAGGGCTAAATAGCTCTGCAGCACTGCAAACTCTGTTAATTGGATTTTGCCATGGGGTGGTTTATTGGAATTACTGTCAAAAGGCTTTATACTAAAGTTAAAGAATGTTTAATGATCCTGCATATGTGATGCTGTATAACTAATGTTACAAGATGACAATTATACAGTGGGCTGGACAACACCTTTCTATCATGTTAAATATGACTGGGTTGATTAGTGAGGGGTAATTAATTAAACACTTATATCACTTCATTCTTAGCCCAGCTAATTCTCAACCTGAAACACTTTAAGCACTAGGTCTTTTTTTGCTAACTGTCATGCATATTTCATTATTACAACCACACAACCTTGATACCGAATTCTCAATAGCTGGCTTCTTCCTCATTTGGCAGGACCACTAGGGAAAAAAGAAGGGAGGTGGCACTGCCATGTACATCTCCTCCAAACTTCAGTTCACCACAATCAAACCTACATCACCCTCGTTGTCAGTGGATTCCCTACTAATCAAACTCTCTCTCCCCCCTACTCGATGCCTATATACGTAGCTGGGTCATACTGCCCCCGGACATGCCGTTGCCTATCATCCTAGACCACGTAGGCACCCTGAGGTCCCTCACAGTGGGAGGTGAAGTTCATATCCTGAGGGATTTCAACCAGAACTGGCTAGCCAGCCCAGCCTCTAAAACATGTTGTCAGGTAAATGCATTAAACCTGTCCCACAAATAACTGAACCCACTCGCCTAAACCATAAATCCAAGAAGCATACCCTACGGGACTGGGCCCTAACCACCCACCCCCATCATATAATTGACACTGGCCTACGTCCGGACTCTCTCAGTGATCACCACATGATTTATTTGGTGCAGAAAATATTCAGACCTAAGGCCCCTCCCCCCACACATTGTACAGTAGATCTTACAAATCCCTGGACCAGACCTCGTTCCTAAATGACCTCACCAACATCGATTGGTCATCCATCCCTAGGGCTCCCTCCATGGATGTGCCCTTGAATTCTTCACGACCAGATTCATGGCTATCTGGGATTCCGATATGCCTCTCAGAAGATCCAGAATAAGGGGATCCCACCTACCCTGGGTAACAGCCAACCTTTTGGAACAATTACTAGTCAGGGGCCGTGCCTGGGAAACCTATAAGACAACCGGCACCCAAATGGCTCTGCAACACTACCACTCACTAAGGAATGCCTGCACAAGACTCATCCATCAGGCCAAATCAAATTATTTCAAGTCTGCTTTCCACAATAACTTTGCTCATCCAGCAAAACTGTGGAAGTCAATTAAATCCCTCCTCGCCTCGACGGCCCAACCCCCTATCCCAACCCTCAATATACCAGGAAATATTATCACGGCACCGAACGCTGTAGCCACAGAGCTCAACTCCTATTTCACAAACTATACGTCCACTCTGCTCTCCTCTCACCCCAGGCTCCCTCCCCCTGTTCTCCCAGTTTTCTTCTCACCAGCCAACTTCTCGTTTTGCCTTGTTACACCTGCAGAGGTACTAAAAATACTTTGGTCTCTAAATCCCACGAAAGGAAAATGCCCCTCGGGCCTTGATTCCAAAATGCTCCAATTTGCTGCCTCAGCCATAGCCAACCCCCTAGCCATTCTCTTTAACCTGTCATTCAGACTTGGTACCGTCCCTACAAAATGGAAACATGCCACAGTCATACCCCTCTCCAAAGAAGGTGACACCTCCTACCCGTGCAACTACCGATCTATATTTCTACTCCCCATCCTAGCCAAAATACAGGAGCGCCTTGTACTTGCCCAGCTCTCCCACTTCCTTGACTCCATCTCCTTCTTCACTCCTTACCAAACTGGGTTTAGAAAACAATCACTCCACTATCACCTCTCTCCTTTGTCTCACTGACACCATCCTCACGGGCGTGGATAAAGGGGAGATAACTGCGGCTATCTTTGTCGACCTGTCTAAAGCCTTCGACACGGTCTCTCATGCTCTGTTACTGTTCAAACTCACCCAAGCTGGACTGTCTAAGCATGCCATCAACTGGTTCCAGTCATACTTGGCAGGCAGATCCCAGTCTGTCCGAATGGGCTTGGCCATCTCCACCTCACTCCGTTACCACCGGTGTCCCACAAGGATCGGTCTTAGGCCCTTTGTTGTTTTCTATCTTCCTCAATGATCTGCCTACAGCTTGTCCTCATATGTCTATCCACATGTATGCAGACGACATGGTGCTGTATGCCTCTGGGTCATCTCCCTCCACCGTGGCAGTCTGCCTGCAGCAAGATTTTGACCCTGTCCAGTGCTGGTTCCATTCAAATCAGATATTCCTGAACCCAAATAAAACTGTCTCCCTAACATTCTGCACTCAGGCAAACTGTCCCATCTCCCAGCCTCCCCAACATTCCACACATTGGATGGCTCCCCCTGGAGGCTTGCACTTTCTACAGATACCTCGGCGTCTGATTAGACCAGCATCTTGACTTCACCATGCAAATTGATGCTATTCATAAGAAACTACACCCCATGCTAGGAGCGTTATACCATAATAAAAGCTGCATCGCCCTGCCCACACGCCTGGCTATCATTCAAAAGATGATCTTCCCAACAATGGACTACGGGGAAAGTAGTCTACTGTGTAGCCCCTAAATCCTCCCTGGCCAAATTAGACCCTCTATTCAACTCATTTTGCTGTTTCTCCCTTGATTGCCCTCCCAGTACACATCACTGCGACCTCTACCATTCCTTAGACCTCCCTTCTCTCCACAATCGGCGATTGGCACACAGTGCTAGAACTGGCCATGAAATCTGGTCACAGACCCTCCCTCTTACCTTACGTACTCACCCCTAACATTTTTCCCCTCCAGTCTACTCTGCTGAGGAACATTGATTCTCAGCTGCTCCACATCCCCCACAGGTTCACCAGGTCTGGGCAGGCTGCTTTTGGCTTCTGTCTCCCTAACATTTGGCACTCAGGCAAAACTGTCCCATCTCCCAGCCTCCCCAACATTCCACACATTGGATGGCCCCCCCTTGAAGCTTGCACTTTTTACAGATACCTTGGCGTCTGGTTAGACCAGCATCTTGACTTCACCACACAAATTGATGCTATTCATAAGAAACTACACCCCATGCTAGGAACGTTATACCATAATAAAAGCTGCATCCCCCTGCCCACGCGCCTGGCTATAACAGCTAATATTTTTCAAGTCAAATTGTGCTTGCTGGAGCCGTACCTGAACACAGGATTTGCAAGAGTTTAGTTGTAGCTCACAACAGAGGAGGTGAACCTTACAATTGTCTTTGGTTTGTAGAAGATATTCTGCAGGTGGAGGCTACTTCTAACTGAAAGGTGAAATAAGGAACTTAGAATTATCAGGAAAAGACAGTCTTGTTACAATTCATAAGATTTTCAGTCAGGAAGAGTTTAAACCCTGACTAAACATTTGTCACAAATCCTGAAATAAGTGCAGGTACAGGTTGTGTATTTGACCCAGACAGTAAACTGTTTTTGTGTTTTATCTTTTGTGCCTTAAAGGAAATTCCAGACTTTCTCATGAAGTGATTACATCACTGCTACTTAGCAGCCAATAGCTTTGGTAACAGACCTGAGAACAACAGTATTATAAGCGTGTTTATAGCAAACCCATCAGAACAGCTAATATTTTTCAAGTCAACTACAGCTTGCTGGGAGCTGCAATACTGAACATAGGATTTGGAAAGAAAGTTGTGCGTGCTCACACAGAGGAGGTGAACTCACAATTGTCTTTGGTTTGTAGCAGATATTCTGCAGGTGGAGGCTACTTCTAACTGAAAGGTGAAATAAGGAACTTAGAATTATCAGGAAAAGACAGTCTTGTTACAATTTGTAAGATTTTCAGTGCAGGAAGAGTTTAAAGCAGCTGACTTATTTTGAGGCTGACTGCTTTTCAGAGCAATAAACCACCAGGCTGTTTTGGGGCTGAGGAGGTTTACCTGTGACTGACTTGATGTCTGATTTTTCTCTGTTTGATTAGCAGGGATTTTCTGCCAAATTGTTGTGTATGGTATTTTGTGATAGGTGGAAGGCACTCATCGTAGCTGTGGGTCAGAGTTTTTAGCTGATTGTTTTGTGAGGGCACAGTTTAGGCCCAACTCCTTCCCACCCCTCACCCACCCACCCCTGGAAATACTTCCTTTATACCTGGGGTTCTGACATCACTTCTCAGGAGTGAAGGCAGCACATCAATGTCATATCCTCTCTAGCACACAGCACTGAAAATGTAAGACACACATTGTATAATATATATATTTTGATATAACAAACCAATCACACACACAAACACACACACTCACCACAAAAAGCACGTAATCATGTGGGAAGTGAATGTAATGGATGTGGGGCAGCAGTCTCTCGGGAGTCTATCTAGAGGCTGAGATGTTGCCCTATTTGCAGAGTGCCTCTGCCCTGAGGGAGGAATTTGCCCGCTTTCAGGCCACACTGACAGCAGTAAGGAACCCTTCCCAGGCCAGGCTGGATGGTAGGAAGTGAACCTTCCGCATCCGGAGAGCACCAGAGCCACCACCACTACCTCAGAGGTTGCAAAGAAAGCACACTGTTGGACCACAGTGGGTCCTGGAGGGTGAGGATGGGGAACAGAGGCACACCCAGTCAGTTGTTCCACTCACAATCCATACACCATTCTTGGGAGCACAGCTCCCCCATGGATGCACCCACAGAGGAGATTATGAGGCTGAGAACACCTGTCACAAGGGAAGTCCACAGAAGGAGGCAGAGGACACCACAAGGAAAGGAAGCAGCCCTGGTGGGGACCCAATTATTAGGGGATAGAACTGGGGAGAGGGAAAAATCAGTAAGGTGCCTGCCTGGTGCCATGGCTTGAGGGACAGGGAAGCACATCCTCAGGATCACGAGAACAGCTGCACAGGAGTTCGTGTTCGGATGTCATTGTCCACGGGATGAAATGACTTGGCTCAACATGAGATTAGAGCAGTGCAGAAGGACTTTGTAGAACTGGGAGGGGTCAAGACAAGTAGCACACACAGTATCCTTCTCAGAGGTTATTGTCAATGGCATAAGTGAGTAAGGGTACTTTTGCACCATGCAGTTTAATGAATGGTTGAAAAATGGTGGAGCACAGGGGTTTGGCTTCATGGGGGACTGGGTTCCATCTGAGGGACATCAGCCTATACTGGCACAATGGTCGGCATCTGTACAGGAAGGGAACAAGTCTTTCGAGCAATCAGTTTAAATGTCATTGGCAAGCTTTTAAACCATAGTCAAGGGGAGGCACTTGATAAGTAACAGGAAATCCCAGCCTTCCCTACAAAACAGGGTACTAAATGAGAAAAATACAGAGGTAGAAAGGTCAGTGGGGGATGCTGCAACAGAAGGTAAAGCCATCAAGAAATGGAAAGCAATGAGTACCAATGCCCTATAGTCTGAGTAACAAGCTTCCTGAATTAGTGGCCTTGATGGAGGAGGAACATCAGGATATCATGGCAGTCACAGAAACATGGTTCACCCAAAACCATGACTGGGACGTAAACATACCATTATACACTATCTACTGGAGGGACAGAGAGGGTAAAAGAGGAGGAGGAGTAGCTCTTTACATAAGGGAAGGAATCAAAGCAACAGAACAAAAGGGAAAACAGGAGGAGAAGAAGCTACTGTGGGTAATTGAGACCGGCAATGGCACCATAATCTGCAGACAGGGGTTGTATACAGACCTCTCCTGTGGGAGGAAATGGACAAGGAAATGATAGAAAGTATACTTAGTATGGCAGAAAAAGGGAGATATTGCTGATGGGCGATCTGAATATGCCAGATGTTAACTGGAGTGAAGCTGCAGCAGCCACTCAAGAGTGGGTTATTCTAGATGCCTTAAGGGGCATGCCTTAGACAACTAGTATTGAGCCCACCTGAGAGGGAGCAATCTTAGACCTGGTTCTCTCAAATGGAGATGAGGAGAGGATCACAGATGTAGAAGTGGGTAGCCATCTGGGAACTAGCACCATCGAACAGCATGATCTGTACCAAAACACAGCAATAGAGTCAAAGCTCATACAAAAGGCAAAGGTAGCTGGACCTTAGGAGGGCTGACTTTGCCAAAATGGATGAGTGCCTAAGGGTTGTACCTAGCAAACAAGCAGGAAGGAGGGGTGGAAGAACAATGGGGAATAATAAACTGCCATCACAGAGGTAACAAGCCTCTGTGTGAAGCAAATAAACAAACTAAACAATGTAAGAATCCACTATGGTTCTCAAAGGCAGTGGCATGAAGGTTCAAGAGAAAAGAAAGCTTCAGGAAGTACAAGGAATCACAGAAGGAGCAGGACAGAGAACTGTATTCAGTTTACAAAAGGAAGCTGGGAAGGCAGTCAGAACAGCAAAGGCCCAATCCGAGGAAAAGATAGCCAACCCAGTTAAGAAGGGGGATAAAACCTTTTATAGGTACATCAGGGAGTGAAGAAAGACCTAAGGAGGGATAGTGAGGCTTACAAAGGGGAGGTGGGCAGAGGGTGACTGTGAAAAGGCAGAGATACTAAACAAATATTTTGCTCAGTATTTACAAAGGAAGAGGGGGGGGAGGTACCTAAACAAACAGTAGAAACACTTCTGGATACAGAGTTGATACCTAGCCCATTTATAGAAGAAAGGGTTCTGAAAGAACTCTAAAACTGAAGGTGGACAAAGCAATGGGGCCTGATGGGATTCATCCCAGAATTCTAAAAGAACTAAGGGTAGAATTAGTGACACCACTGACTACCCTGTTTAACAAATCATGGAGGATGGGTGGTACCCGAGGACTGGAGGAGGGCAGATGTGATTCCTCTTCACAAAAGTGGGAGCAAGGCAGAAGCAGGAAATTACAGACCTGTTAGTTTAACCTCAGTGGTGGGGAAATAGATGGAATCACTCTGAAGGAAAGAACTGTCAGTATCTAGAGGCCAGAGGGGCACAGGGCCCAAGGCAGCATGGATTCACAGTGGAAGGCTGCCAGACAGAATCTAATAGTTTCTTGACTGGGTGACCAAAGTAGTATATCAGGAAGGGCTGTAGAACATGGCCTACCTAGACTTTAGCAAGGCATTTGACACAGTCCCACACAAAGATTACTATACAAGTTAGCTAGCCTGAGAGTGGTCCCAAGAGGACAGCCTGGGTAAAAAATTGGCTGGAGAATAGGACACAGAGAGTAATAGTAAATGGAGTCCACTCTGAAGAAAGGGGTTACTAGTGGGAGTGCATGAGGGTTCAGTATTAGGATCGGTCCTCTTAATGTCTTTATAAGCGACATTGCAGGGGGACTGGAAGGAAAAGTATGTCTCTTTGCAGATGACACAAAGATCTGCAACAGAGTTGATGCACAAGGTGGGGTGGGAAGGATGAAAAGGGACTTGGTAAGGTTAGAGGAATGGTCAAATGTATGGCAGCTTATATTCAATGCTAAGAAGTGCAAGGTAATACATCTGGGAAACAAAAGCCAGGGAAGAGTACACAATGAGGGGTGAGATACTAGCAACAACCAAAATAGAAAGGGACCTGGGGGTAGTCATATCAGATGACCTAAAGGTGGGCAAGTGATGTGAGAGGGCAGCAAGGAGGGTTGGGGGGATACTGGGATGCATAGGAGAGGCATCACCAGTAGAAAACAGGAAGTTATTATCCCTCTGTACAGACAGTTGGTCAGACCCCATCTGGAGTACTGCATGCAGTTCTGGAGACCCAGTCTCCGCAAAGACATAGACAGGATGGAAGCTGTCCAGAGGAGGGCAACTAAAATGGTGCAGGGTCTGCACCAGAAGACATATGAAGAGAGACTTAAGGAGCTTAATATGTATAGCCTCGAGGAAAGGAGGGAGAGGGGGGACATAATAGAAACTTTCAAGTACCTCAAGGGAATCAACAAAGTCCAAGAGGTAGCATCTTTCAAAAAAAGAGAGGTGTACACACAGATAAGGGGCACAATTTGAAGATAGAGGGGCAGTTCAAGCAATTTAAGGAAGTATTTTTCACAGAGAGAGGTTGTGGATGCATAGAGCAGCCTTCGGAGGAAGGTGTGAATGAGTCAACAACAGTGGTGGAATTCAAGCATGCATGGGACAGTCATAAGGCAATTCTAGGGGGTTGGGGTAGGAAGAAGTAGGCTGCTGGTTAACTAGGATCTGCAGCTTATCCAGTAGGCAGGGAAATGGGCAGACTGGGTGGGCCAAGTGGTCCTTATGTGCCGTCAAATTCTATGTTTCTATGGATACCTAAGTTATGGAACTCCCTGACAGCTGATATTAGACATACCTCCAGCACTCCTCACCGCAATGCTCTATTAAAGACTAAATCCTCCACTACTTGCTCATGCATTCTGGCCCGCTGAAGCCCTTGCAGCCTTGATGGCAGCTGTTTAGTATCCTTGTTAAATGTTACCCTGCTGTTGCCAACCCTGCTTATTGTTATGATATTAGTTGTTGTGTAATTATGTAATTATGTGAATATAGCCACCTTGCCTGTACTACCCTGTGGTATATTTGCTCTTTATTTTTATGTATTTGCCTATTTTGTCATGTCTGTACTGGTGTAATATGCACATGTGTAGAATTCTATTAACTGTGTATCATGCCTATCCCCTATACCCCCAAGGTGCATCTGGAATCAAGCGGTACTCTGCTCAGTATGCCTTCCTGATAAAACTCTTAATAAATAAATTAATTAATATATTCTTGTGAAGTTGTTGTTGGCTATGCACCTAAGTGCTACCATTGCCTGTTAAGGCTGTTTTATAGTGTTTGGAATTATCTAAAGATATTAAATGAATAGGTTGCACTGCTTTACTTTCATTTATGTGTGGCAAAATAAGGGTTGTATTTGTGTTTTAGTGCTTATTGATAAGCACATTCTAAATAGAGAGTTTATGTGCTTTGATTTATGCAGTATTTTCTGTTACACATAATTAGTTGATTGTAGTGTACTATTTATTTTGTGAAGGTGACATTGTTTGAAACTACTGGGGCTAATTATATTTATAGGTACTGGTTTACAGTTAGTGCATAAGTTAATTTAGACATTTTTAATTCCAGTGGTTCTCACACATCAGTTTATTCTTATATTAGCTCTGGTATAAGATATGTACTATCTTTAAATAATGTCCTCAAACAAAGATATGTTAAAAGTTGTTTCATGGAATATTCATGGATGTAACAACCCCATTAAAAGGACAAAAATTCTGGTCTATCTTAAATCAATGAAGGTTGATATTGCATTTCTACAATAAACACATTTAACATCTGAAGAGATGGCTACACTTAAAAGGTCTTGGGTGGGGGCAGTCTATGGAAGCTCCTTCAATTCTAAAAGAATAGGAGTTTGTATTTTATTTCAGAAGGCCTTGATTGTTGTGGTTAGCAGCCACCTTTCAGGATAATGAAGTTAGATATGTTATGGTCAGTATAAAGACTTGAAGACAAGGAAATGTTATTGGTGAAAGTATATGCCCCCAACAGCAACCATGCAGTGTTCTTTGTGGACTTAGCTGAGTCAATAAATAAATATGCTCTTGGGGATCTGATTTTCGCAGGGATGTGAACACAGTGATGGATGTGTTTATGGATAGTACATATATGAGTCCAACAGACCATAATAATTCTTCTAAAGCTTTAAATTTATTTTGTAAAGAATTTGGGTTGGTGGATGTATGTAGAGTCATGTATCCAAAAGGCAGAGACTATAGTTTTCAGTCAAATAGACATGGGTCTTCTAGCAAACTAGATTATGTTTTCTTAGCCAAAGCATTATTGCCAAGCCTTACTAATAGTCATATTAGTAACATAGTAATATTTGACCACGCTCCCATATCCATGGACATCACCACATTATGTCCTCAGAAAGGAACTGGAAATTGAACAGTAGCCTCTTAAACTTTAAGGAGTTTCCTAATTGGCTAACGGAACAGATTAAACTATTTTTTGAGATTAACAATAATGGGGTAGTATCATTCTCAACTCTTTGGACTCATTTAAAGCATTTATAAGGGGTTGTATAATCTCTTTTGCATCACATAAAAAAAGAACAAGTGAGGCTGAACTAAATGATCTTGAAAAGAGTTAAAATTAAAAGTAGAAACATTCAATTCAGCTGGTGGCCACAACCTCAAACTACACAGGGGAATTATAAAGATTAAATATGAAATAAATACCATTTACAACCACAAAGCTGAATATGCTCTTTTTTATCTCAAACAAGCATTTTAGGAGGCTGGAGAGGCACAAGGGAAGTTGTTGGCTTATAAATTTAGAAAGAGATCAGAAGCTACGAAAGTTGGTACCATAAAGAATAAACAGGGTATACTGATACACAAATCCAATCTTATTTTGGAGGAATTTCAATTCTTCTACTTCAATTTGTATATAAGCCAGCCTAATCAAGGATCTTTAGATTCCTTCCTACAAAATATTAAGGTACCATCTATCTCTGAAAAAGATAAGGCTAATTTAAATAAACCTATTACACAAGGGGAAATTAGTAAAGTCACCCTTTCCCTTCCTTCAACTAAGGCTCCTGGTCTGAATGGTTTAACTGGAGAATTTTATAAGACCACTAATTCTCTGGTGCACCTCCATTCTTCATAGAGTATTTTGTGATGTTATAGTCACAGGCTCATTACCTCCTACTATGAGGGAGGCCTCTAGTGTGGTACTCCAAAAAAAGACAGGGATCCCACCAAATGTGAGAACTATCATCCTATTCCTCTCAATTATGTGGACTACAACATTTTGGACAAGATTACGGCAAACAGATTGAACTCAGTTATACAAAAACTGATACATCACAATCAAGTTGGATTCATGCCTGGTTGACCTAGTTTGGACTTGTTTAGAAAAATTATCCATATTATTCATGCAGCTTAAAATAACCCTCTGCAGCTGACATTATTGTCTCTGGATGCTAATAAAGCATTTGACAGACTAGTGTGGTCCTATTTATTTAAAATCAGAAACAGATATAATATAGGGGAATACTCTGGTCAATATGTACAAACTCTATATTCAGAAGTTTATGCAAAAGTAAAGATCAATGGGTTTTCCTCATCCAGAGTGCAGATTTATGGGGTACCAGACAAGGCTGCCCTCTGTCCCCTTTGTTATTTTTATTGACTTTGGAGCCCCTACTCATTAAATTTCGGGGGCAGTTCCGGGGAAATGTGAGGAAGTATTTTTTCACAGAGAGGGTGGTGGATGCATGGAACAGCCTTCCTGAGGAAGTTGTGAGGTCTAAAACTGTGGGAGAATTCAAGAATGCATGGGGAAGACATAAGGCAATTCTTGTAGGGGTGGGAAGAAATAGGCTGTTGGTTAACTAGGATCTGCAGCCTATCCTATAGGTAGGGAAATGGGCAGACTAAGTGGGCCAAGCTGTCCTTATCTGCCATCAAAGTCAGATGATGTTGATAGTGTAGGACAACCAAATTATTGGTTGCCCTCTTAGGCGGGGAGGAGTGTTGCAGGGTGCTACTGTGAAAGTTTGTGGACCCCAAAATAATATTCATAAAACTGGGAGGGCTATCTGAAAGCCCCATTTTGTATTCTCCTAGAGGTCACTAATACCAAAAATCACATAATATAGCCATGATTTGCTTGCCTGTAAATCCAGTTTCACTGTATTAAGTAATGTTAGGGAACTGATATTTAAATCGGTGGAGCTCTAGCCCACCCACACCTAAAGCTCCACCTTAGGGTCCTTTTTTTTACTTCATTCTCTTAACCTGTTTGAAATTTTTGACACATTCATACCCTGGGGCTTCATTTTACAGAGTCACTACTTCCAAGTCTATGACATACTATCCAGTGAGCAACATGGGAATTACACAGAAGTAATACAATTAGAGACAGTCAATATTCCCCCGTCAATGGGTAGATAATTCTAACCCAAAACAGCCCCCACAGAATTACTTTAACCAAGAAGTAATTATACCATCTCCTATAGTTATCAGAACTTCATTACATGGCTATTCTCTGACCACCTCCCTTTAACTCTTTTAATTCCCAACAGAGAGAACATGTACTGCTCAGGTTAGAACACACTAACCCAGTACAACTCTCTTTAGAAATCTACCACCTACCACCTCTAACATCTTTATCCTTATAGGAAGAATTCCCTTTTCTCCAGGGCAGCCACCTATTGTGCTTATCAGCCCTTCGGGATACATCCTTCTCATATATTCCCCGTCTCCTACATTCCCATAAAAACACTGCCACCTGTCGATACATACCAGGCCAGTGAAAATATGGTACCAGACATTTTAAAACTTCCCCACAGTCTAAGTACCCTTTCTTACAGTACTTCTTACAAATTTCTTTGAGAACCCATGTCCTATACTTACAAGGTATTACCACCCTAGAATCAACCTGATTGGTACGGGGGTTAGGTTTCATGTGATATAATATATCATTTTTCATCTCATACCACCATAACTTCCCGTTCCTCCCATCCACACCTACATCTTCATTTTGTGGTTTGGCATATTTACTGAGATGTATGATTTCAGGATCCCCTTCCTGCAACATATCTCAGTTAATGGCATATAAATCATCTTTAGGAACATGACAACATATATTAACAGTCTCTCTATTAAACTGTATTTCCTCATTTGTAGTTGTTAACTTCACCCCACAGTCCTGAACCGTCTCATTTGGGGACTTACTTGGAAGACACTTTTCCGCTGTAACAGGCAAGTCAGAATGTTCAAAACATGGAGTACAATAATTTTCTGTCTTCACCCCAATGTCCTGAATAGTCTCACCAGGGGACTTGTGAAAGATTTGCCCTCCATCTTCTAACCAGTATAATCCATCAAACTCAGGTAAATCAGGAAATTCATTACCTTCTTGAATTAGTCCCTCCAACTCCTCTCCAACAGGTTCCAAAACTGTCCTCTCTTCAGTAGATACTATCAGACATTCCAGCAGATTATGATACCATAATTCAGCACCTCTGCAGTGTTTCTCTGCCTCCATCCATTGCTCATATAACCATCTCAACACCCTCAGATGATCACAGTTCTGCTTAATTTGCTCAGGCATGGCCACACCATCTGTTTCTTGCTCCATGAACACCATCACTGAAACAGTTCTTCAAACCTGTTGCAATGTCCCATCAAATGCATTGGAATTGCTCCTTTCAAACAGCAGCAGACAAATGTGTTGTAATGTCTCATCAGATACACTGCGCCCTATCACATTTGGTGTCAGAAGTGGGATGTGTGTGGCCTGTGCAAAGGTCTGATGGGCTAGTGCATCTGATGAGACATTACAACACATTTGTCTGCTGCTGTTTGAAAGGAGCAATTCCAGTGCATTTGATGGGACATTGCAACAGGTTTGAAGAACTGTTTCAGTGATGGTGTTCATGGAGCAAGAAACAGATGGTGTGGCCATGCCTGAGCAAATTAAGCAGAACTGTGATCATCTGAGGGTGTTGAGATGGTTATATGAGCAATGGATGGAGACAGAGAAATGCTGCAGAGGTGCTGAATTACGGTATCATAATCTGCTGGAACATCTGATAGTATCTACTGAAGAGAGGATTGTTTTGGAACCTGTTGGAGAGGAGATGGAGCCACTAATTCAAGAAGGTAATGAATTTCCTGATTTACCTGAGTTTGAGGGATTATACTGGTTAGAAGATGGAGGGCAAATCTTTCACAAGTCCCCTGGTGAGACTGTTCAGGACATTGGGGTGAAGACAGAAAATTATTGTACTCCATGTTTTGAACATTCTGACTTGCCTGTTACAGCGGAAAAGTGTCTTCTAAGTAAGTCCCCAAATGAGACTGTTCAGAACTGTGGGGTGAAGTTAACAACTACAAATGAGAAAATACAGTTTAATGGAGAGACTGTTAATATATGTTGTCATGTACCTAAAGATGATTTATATGCTGTTAACTGGGATATGTTGCAGGCAGGGGATCCTGAAATCATACATCTCAGTAAATATGCCAAACCACAAAATGAAGATGTAGGTGTGGATGGGAGGAATGGGAAAGTTATTTTGGTATGAGATGAAAAATGATATATTATATCACATGAAACCTAACCCCCATACCAATCAGGTTGATTCTAGGGTGGTAATACCTTGTAAGTATAGGACATGGGTTCTTGAAGAAATTTGTAAGAGATACTGTAAGAAAGTTTACTTAGACTGTGGGGAAGTATTAAAATGTCTGGTACCATATTTTCACTGGCCTGGTATGTAACGACAGGTGGCAGTGTTTTTATGGGAATGTAGGAGACATGTGGGAATATACAAGAAGGATGTATCCCGAAGGACTGATAAGCACAATAGGTGGCTGCCCTGGAGAAAAGGGAATTCTTCCTATAAGGATAAAGATGTCATAGGTGGTAGATTTCTAAAGAGAGTTGTACTGGGTTAGTGTGTTCTAACCTTAGCAGTACATGTTCTCTCTGTTGGGAATTAAAAGAGTTAAAGGGAGGTGGTCAGAGAATAGCCATGTGACGAAGTTCTGATAACTATAGGAGACAGGGTATTATTACTTCTTAGTTAAAGTAATTCTGTGGGGGCTGTTTTGGGGTTAGAATTATCTACCCATTGACGGGGAATATTGACTGCCTCTAATTGTATTACTTCTGTGTAATTCCCATGTTGCTTACTGGATAGTATGTCATAGACTTGGAAGTAGTGTCTCTGTAAAATGAAACCCCAGGGTATGAATGTATCAAAAGTTTCAAACAGGTTAAGAGAACGAAGTACAAAAAAAAAAGGGACCCTGGGGTGGAGCTTTAGGTGTGGCTGGGCTAGAGCTCCACTGGTTTAAATATAGTTTCTTTTCTCTGTCAGGTGATGTTGATAGTGTAGGACAACCAAATTATTGGTTGCCCTCTTAGGCGGGGAGGAGTGTTGCAGGGTGGTCCTGTGAAGGTTTGAGGACCCCAAAATAATATTCATAAAACTGGGAGGGCTATCTGAAAGCCCCATTTTGTATTCTCCTAAAGGTCACTAGTACCAAAAATCACATAATATAGCCATGATTTGCTTGCCTGTAAATCCAGTTTCACTGTATTTTGTAATGTTAGGGAACTGATATTTAAAAAAAATAAAACAATTCTTGGAACAGTTATGTGCCATAGAGCTTGATGGTAGAGAATAGTAGAGTTAAAGAAAAATAGAAGCCACAGAGGATTATGAAATAGAGCACATATGAAAAAAACATTAGGTTTGAGAAAGAAGCATGCAGTGTGAAACAGAAAAGAAACACGAGAACAGAGACAAGGAATTTAAGTGTGTGGGTAACAGAGGAAAGTATTTGTTGTAGGGAAATGCAAATGAAACCAATGGAGGATTGCTAAGCGGCAGAAAAGAGAAACAGATTTTCCTAAAACAAACAAAAACAAATTTAGTTTAAAACAAAAGAAACACCAGTGAGATTAGACAAATCACAACAGGTTAAAACTGAAATTGATTTAGTTTTAACGTTAACAGCATAATTTAAAAAAGGCTGAGTTACAGCAAGCTTTTGGTGCAGAGGTTTGCTACATTAAATACAAATTTATTTGAAACATCTCTCAGAATTCCTAGTAAGTACACGAGTCAGTTTTGCACATACACTAGCTTAAACCTTTTAGACCTAAAGGAATATGTTTTGATAAAAACCCTCCTTTTGCTCTGATATTACGGCTTTGCCTTTCAGAAATAAGCCATTGCGTTTCTTCTCTATAGTGCGAACATTCGCACTATCGCAAAGTTAATTATTGTTAGATTTAAATTATAATGAATGCTAGCAGTTGTATTATTTGTATTCTGAGTTCGACTAACCTTCCGGAGGTGAAGTGAGGAGGTTTGGAGTTGAGTCGGGGACTTCTTTGAGACGAAGATATTTGCGGTGTTTGTGAGGTTATGGGTTCGGATCCTGCAGGCGTCTTTGTTCTTTTAGGAGCCGGCCACCACAACCACATTCCTTTTATCAAACATTGGAAGGGGAGGTGCTTTCAGTTGCTAGACATAATGTTTAAAAAAACTCCTGTAAAGAGTATAATCTACTGATATGCCTGTAATTATTCTGCTATGGTAATTAAAAGGGGCAATGTGTTTATAAATAAAATAAATACATGGTAAATAAAGATGTAAAGTGTATAGTAAATACTAGGGTGGAGTTAAATAATCACATGACCCTTTTGGGGTATAAATTTAGACTGTGTGGGTTGAGAGACAGATTCCGTTTGCTGTAGGTCTGGAGGTATGCTCTGGATGCTGCTGAAAAGTGCTCTGTGGAGTTTTGATAAATTGTGTTATTTCCTGCTCTGAATTGAAGACTTAGAACTGCCAGAATATTCTGTTTGCTGTTTGTTTCTGTTTTCTGCCTCACATGGAAGACTTATAAATACCAGATTATGCCACTTGCTTTGATGTCTGCTATCCGAATGGAAGTGTAAGATGGAATAAGGATTGAACCTTGCTGAAATTATCCTGTTGTAAACAATGTCTGGAAAAGAATTAATTAAAACTAAAATATTTACAAAGAATGGTGAGACATTTTTCTATATGACTGCCCACACACACTTGCGCCCTATCACAGTTTCTATGTTTCTTTCTACGTTTCTAATAACTGGTATGAAAATAGGAAAATAACAAAAGATTTCGGTTTATGTGGATGATGTGTTACTTTCTATCACAAACCCTAAATCTTCAATTCCCCAGATACTGGAAATCATTAAGGACTTCTTGCAAATCTCCGGATTCAAAGAGAATCTGGATAATTCTGAAGCTCTGCCTTTGTCAGAACAAATAGATTAATCTGACTTTAAAGACTATGGAATTTCAATCGCAACACAAGGGATTAAATATCTAGGTATTATTTTAACACCCAATATTCCCAAGATCATTTCTATAAATCTAAAAAAAAATCCTTGAAAACTAGATGTGGATTTTGTAAGATGGAGGAAAATGTTCCTATCATTCTGGGGTAAAATACAAGCATTTAATATGATTTTGGTGCCCAAGATATATTATCTTTTACAACACCTACTGGTTAATATACCTACATTCTTCTTCGATAAAAATCTACATTCAAATTAGAAAGTTCTTGTGGGATAATAAATCTCTAAGAATTTCCATAACCAAATTACAGTACAACAGCAGAAATCTAAAGGGGGGTTTGGCTTGCCTAATCTTAAACTTAGACATGATGCTTTTCTAGCAGTGCAATGTATCAGAGGTTTGTAGTTGATGGACAACCAGGATGTTACAGGGTGGGTTCAAGTTGAAAAGGCTCTTCTTAATGGCAAACATCCTAGAATTTTCTTATTTACAGATTTGGTTAAAATTTTCAATTCCAGTCCTATTTTATGTCAGACCAGTGTGTCATGGAAAACTGTTGCAAAGGCGCTTGTGTGGAACCACAGTTCTTCTCCACATTGTTCTTTATGGGGTAACCCTGCTCTAAAAATAGATGGAAAGTGTTTCCAGTGGGGTGGTTGGAAATCTAAGGGTATTATATACTTGGATGATATTATGGACCCTGCAACATCTTCTTTATTATCTTTTTCTCAACTGTTAAATTTCAAATCCCCAGAACTTAATTTTATAAATACCTGCAGCAAAGATAACTTCTTAGGTCACAGATAAACAAGGATATTGCATTTCCCCCAACGCAGGTTTTGGACCATATTTGCACAACCAATAATGGCCACAAAAAACTGTATAAGATGTTATTGGATGCACAAACAGATCTAATGGCATCCCTTACTGAAAAATGGCAACATGAATGACATATTCAGATATCTAAGGAGGAATGGGACAAAATCTGGAACATGACACTTAAGGCTTTTAGGAAAGGAAAATTGTGTCTAACTCAATATAAGATTATTCATAGGTGGTACCCTACCCCTAGTAAAATGGTTAGCCTAGGATTGTCAGCAGGTGATAGATGCTGGAGATGCATATCTCATAGAGGTACTTTGTCCCATGTTTTGTGGTCATGCTCTGGGATTTCATCTTTCTGGAATGACATTAAACAAGTTTATGAATGGGTAACAGGATGTAAACTCCTTTATACTGTTGAATTTCCAATCCTGGGGATGTGTTCAAACTCAGATTTCTTGTCCCCTTTTCAAAAACTATGGTTGATTGTGGCCTTTGTTACTGCAAAAATTATTTTATTAAGACATTGGAATAGTACAATCTGTCCATCTGTAGGAGAATGGCTTCAAGATCTTTATACCAGGACTAGTTATGAGAGGGTGTTGTATGTGAATATGCATCGTTTGGATAAATTTATGGAAATATGGGATCCCTTTCTAAAATATACAGAAGTCTAATGACATTTAGATCACCAGGTTTTATTCTTCAGATATGAATTTATTTTTTATGTGAGATTTCTAGTTCCATTCTATAGATCTCTTCAGAAATACTGTTATAGAGTTATATCTCCTGTATTTATATGGTTTCATACTGATTTAATTTATTGGATATATATATAGGCATTTATCATTTTATTTCTAGTGCATGTTGTTCTAAAAATGTAATATATTATCAAGGCAAGAGGTTTTGGTTTATAGAATCCTTATAATTTCTGGATTCAAAATAACATGTATATGCATGTATGCAATTTAAAGATTTATTTGTTAAATTGTTTAAAATTTATAATTAATAAAATTAAGAATTACAAAAATCACCTTTTGGGATTGAGTAATGAAATGATAGTGCCACTGTTCATGAGATGGTGTCCCAAAAAGTCCATGTTGAACATTTGGAGTGAAAATACCAAAAAACATCTAGGACATTAGGGTTTCCAACTGTAATGCCCAGCCCCCTCACCCTGTAGAGACTAACAGGCATTGGGTGTGTGTGCCTTAGGGTCATTGGCTATAATGCTCACACCATTCCACCCCCACCCCAACCCAGCAGCCAGTGACAGGCATCAGGGTGTGCCTTGGACTCTTTGGCCCAAACGTTCACCCCATTCTTCTATATTGCACCCATCTCAGCTTATTTCTTTATGGAATAGGGTGAGCATTAGGGCTGAAGACCTCAAGGCTCACCATGACACCTGTCAGTGTCTGCTGGGTGGTGGAGGAATGGCATGAGTATTACAGCCAATGACCCAAAGGGATATCCCCAATGCCTGTCAGTCTTTTCAGCGTGGGGGTGAGACATTAGAGTTGGAAACCCTAATGCGTCATTATGGAAATAAATCAGGGAGGGACATTTAATGTTGCCTATGTTGATTTCAGCAAAGCCTTCAACAACGTCCGACATAGAAGGCTGATTTACAAGATGAGTAGTCTAACAACAGGGCACAAGCCAATAAACTGTGTCAGAAACTGGCTGATAGGGTTGGCCCATTGGTGCAGCAGTTGGATTTCCACTTGCGACGCCAGCAACCCAGGTTCGGGAACGTACCCAGAATGTCGGAGGGCTGGCCAGGGAAAGAAGGATGGAACATCCTATGGACTGCTCTCCTTCTCTGGGGGGAGGGTGAGGAGTATGTCCAGTACATGACAGATTCCTAGTGGAGGCCTGGGGTACTGCAAGCAACTGGCACCAGATCATAGCTTAAGGGGTAGGGGCAGATGCCAGTCTTCATTGCACATCCATGCCCCCACATACAGGGGACAAAAAGTCACTAGCCATGATAAATAATACCCACTGACACCTGCCTTCGTAGCCCCTTACCTCAGTCTGACCACATTATGGCTCCTTGGCTCTGTCAAGTCCCAAACTCCACCCTAGAGGGAAGCCAGAGAGGCAATTTTGGCTCACCAACAGCTTTCCCCATTGCAGATGGGCTTGTTCAGGTGCTGTGGCCCCACCCTGAGGGGAAAGCCAGGGGGTATCCACAGGGGGCTTAGCTAGGAAGTGAGGTAGGTGTCCGGAATGGCGCGGATGGTAGGACAGGTAGCACAAAAGAAAAGAAAGAAACTGGCTGACAGACAGGAGGCAGAAGGTGGTGGTAATGGGATCCAGCCCAGTTGGAGGGGATGACAGGTGGGGTACCTCAGGGATAAGTCCTGGGACCAGTCCTGTTCAATGTCTTCATTACAGACATTGTGGAAGGACTAGAAGGAAAGGTATGTCTACCTATCTGCAGATGACACCAACATCTGTACCAGACTGAATACTCCAGAAGGGGTGGAGAAAATGAGCAGGGACATGGAGAGGCTTGAAAAATTATCTGAGGAGTGGTAACTGAGATTCAATGCAAAGAAGCCCAAATGATGCACCTGAGAAGAGGGAAACCTGTGAAGAGTTATAGGATGGCTTGAAGGTACTGATAATCACCAAGGAAGAAAGGGACTTGGGAGTTATCAGTTCTGGTAACTGAAAGGTGTCAAAGCAGAGCACAAATGTTGCAAGGATGGCCAGTGGTATGCTGGGGTGCATAGGCAGAAGATATCACTAGCAGAAGGCATGTGATGGTGATGATATTGTATAATGCACTAGTGAGGCCTCATCTACAGTACTGTGTGCAATTCTGGAGACCACAAATGCACAAGGTTATTGACAGGGTGGAGGCAGTCCACAGAAAGGCAATCAAGATGGTACATGGCTTGTAACACAGAACATATCAGGAGAGATTAAAAGGACCTCACTATGTACTTATTGGAGGAAAGGAAAGAGTGAAGGAACATGATAGATATGTTTAAGTGCCTCAAGGGCATAAACAAGGTGCAGAGGTGGACATCTTTCAATACATCAAATGTTCAGCATTGAAAAATGCTTGTTTTTTATCCTAAAGAAATAAGAATATCATCCATCATTGTCGCTGTGTAACTCCCTTCCCTAAACAGTATATAGACATCTAGTACCCCAGTGTCCTCATCTATCCATCCATTGTTGTCTGCTATGTAACCCCCCCCCAAACAGTATGCAGGCACAGGGGGTGGTCAATTCTCAAGTGGTATCTGTCTGTCCATTATTGTCCACTGTGTAATCCCCCCCCAAAACAGTACACAGACACTGGTGATGTCCAGTCCCCAGTGTCCTCATCTGTTCAGCAAACTCCCTGAAAATAATAAAACTGTCCCTCATTGGGTTTTTTTCACTGTAAAAAAGAAAACCTTCCATAGTTGTCCGTTCTGTCACTACCCAACCCTCCCACTCAAGACCCACCACCCCTTACCCCCTGTACCCAATACTTACCCACCGGAGGTTCATCGCCGTAATCTACCTTGAACTGCAGGCACATCTTCAAAGCCCAACCGTGAACTGAGGTAAGCGCTTCAATGTATTTCAATGGGGAAGAAAGAAAGATTTTGTGTGCGCTCAATTTTTTCCAAAATTTGGCTTCAAAAAATTGATTTGCCTAACAGAGTTTTAGGTGCTTCTTCAAAGGGAAAGTAACGTCAATATCATGTACAGCCAAGGCTTCTACATAAGTCGAAGTGCACTCAAAAAACTGCGCTTACACTTATTATTCAACCTTATGTGGAATTTATTAAGTTTCACACAACACAACTCTTATAAGAAATAAAAACGGATTTTCATTTCAGCTATATAGAATACTAAAACACAGACTTATTTCAGAGTACTCTTTAGTTTGGTTCTTTCACAGTGCGTTTACACAGTTTACTTGGTTTTGCAAAAAAACGATTATAGGGAAACTTATACTGTATGTATTTCCTAAGTTCCAAAATGATTTTTCTTGGCTTAATTGCCGAATCCCTTTCGGGATGTGGACCCTGTTGCTCACCAAGCAAACTTAAGGAGAAATTCCAGCAGCATGTTCTACTTTTTGCTTTGCACCATTGCTTCTTCTTTGCTCATGCTGCTTCCATCTTGGACTATCACCTGTGTGATACTACCATAAGATTACTAGTTGACGTTTCCGACTTATGACGTCTTCTTCAAAGCTAATACCTCTGTTCCATTGATAAGTCTTATGTACTACTGGTCACTGTGGTAACAACGCACTTTTTCAATCACTTTTATGTTATGCACCCAAATAAATAAATTTGTGAAAACTTTAAAAACAGCCATGATGCATATCCAGTTGTGACATAGTGAATCTCATAATTTGTTAATGCCACTGCAAGCCTAATCTTGATCTTCAATCGAGCTGTACTCTAAGACTCTCATATAACACAGAAATCACAGCCACTCAGTACTTAATCATATGAAACTTTTAGAAATATGTATTTTTATTGCCAATTTCTCTTATGATAAGTCCTGCAAAGGGGAAATCAGCTCTCTTGTTTATTCTGAGCTTCTACAACCCTTACACAAAATAAACTTCTAGAGAAGATGGAGAACAGCTATGTGGATTTTTTCAGCTGAATTTTATGGTACCACTGTTCTTCTCCCACCATTGTTCTGTATGGGAGACAATCAGAACTCTTTTATTTATGCTGTACTTCTGCAACCCTTTCACACAGTGAACTTCTTAGAGAAAACAGAAAACAGCTATTGAATTCTTTCAATTGAAATTCATAATACCACTGTTCTGTTCCCACCACTGTTCTGCATGGGAGACAATAAGAACACTTTTTCAACTATCTTACTGTGAAGTTAAAGCAAACCGCTCCTTTGCTATTATGAAGGTAATTAAATCCAACATGGGTCTCTTTCCACTATTATTTCTCCTAATAGTGTACAGAAATAAAAGTTCCCAAATGTTGCTTATGAACAAAAGAAAAATTTATTAAGCAGCTTTTCATTTTTCATGTTCACAAATCTTTAAAGAATGATTTTACCACATTTATTGATATTTTACTGCCAAATCATAAAATATTTTTTGATTTCAGCGCTACACGTGAGCCAGCTAAATAAATTTATTATTTTTATTATTGTACTTATCATGGTCTTTTTGTTAACAGCATCCAAAATAAATAATTCATTTTACACTCCTATGAAACAGTGAAATCTGTGATCCTCATTTAATCCCTTAGGGACCATTGTTTCAAGTTCATGTATCCAAAAACACTGTCTGTGTCTCAGTTTTTGTTTCAGATCTCCACCTCGGGTTAGCAATACCACATGTTCTAAACCAATAAATTTTAGTGATGCTGGTGAGCCATGACCCACTTTATCATAATGTTTGGCCATGGCATATATTAGATCCTTGACTCTAATCACTGTTTTATGCACCCCGATTCTCAGTTTCAGTTCTCTTTTCATTTGTCCAATATATGCGAGCCCACATGGGCACAACAACATATAAACAACACCTTGCATTTTGCAATTAATAAATCCTTTAAATTTATATTTCTTCCCTGATCTTGGGTGTTTAAACTCTTTAGTATTATAAGTGTTTTTGCACTGTGTACAGTTTTCACATTCATAGTTTCCATTTGGGGCTATAGGTAACCATGTTGTTTTTGCTTCCTTGTGTTCTTCATAGAAGCTTCTCATTAGCATGTCATGTAAATTTTTCTCTTTTCTTCTAGTTACTCTTAATCCTATATTCACTAGTTCTTCTAAACTGGGTTTTACTTTTAATATTGACCAATCTGATTTCATTGTTTTCTCTGCTTTATAAGATTCTTAATTATACTCCATGCTGTATGTTACTACATGTTTTTCTTCCACCCTACTCTTTTTATTTTCTAACAATAGGCTTCTTGGCTTCAGTTTTGTTCTTTCTACTGCTTTTACAAGGATCCCAGCATCACAGCCTCTCCTTAGAAACCTACCACACATTTTTGCCATCTCTTTTTTTGCTTCTGTCTCTTCAGAGCAATTCCATTTAATTCTTAGTAACTATCCATGTGGAATATTTTTCTTGAGGTGATATGGATGGTTACTGTCCCAGTGCAACAATGTATATTTATCTGTTGTTTTTTTAAGCAATGTTGTTTCCAGTTTCCTATTTTTCTTGTAAATTAACATATCTAAATAATGCACCTTGTCAGAGTTTTGTTCTCTTATGAAATGCAAATTCCCATTACTATTATTAAGGTATACGAAAAATTCATCCATTTCTTTTTCTGTTCCCTTCCATAGTAATAGTATATTGTCAATAAAACGAACCCATAAGATGATTTTATCAAACCACTTGTTATTATCTTTGTTCCAGATGTATATTTCCTCCCAGCTGTTTACATATAAATTCACTAATGAAGGAGCAAACATGGTACCCATTGCTGTTTCATGTATTTGTTTGTAAAATATGCATTGAATAAAAAATAATTTGATTCTAATGTGAATCTTGCCATTTCAGATATTAATTCTGATGGTGGATACACAGATTCTTCTCTTTTGGTTAATATATTTTTTATTGTTTCCAGCCCTTCTTCACGTGGAATATTATTGTATAGATTCTCCATATCTAATGTCACCAAGATTGTAACTTCTTTAGCATCCACATTGCTTAGTCTATTCAAAAACATACGACTAACTTCTATGTATGATTTGCATTATGGAACAAAGGGCCTCAGAAAAAAGTCCACATATCTAGAGAATGGCTCCATTATGGATCCAGTACTACTCACTATTTGTAAACGCACTGTGAAAGAACCAAACTAAAGGGTACTCTGAAATAAGTCTGTGTTTTAGTATTCTATATGGCTGAAATTAAAATCTGTTTTTATTTCTTATAAGGAGTGTGTTGTGTGAAACTTAATAAATTCCACATAAGGTTGACTAATAAGCGTAAGCACTGTTTTTTGAGTGCACTTCGACTTATGTAGAAACCTCGGCTATACAAGATACTGACGGTATTTCAATGGGGTTTTCAGCGTAAATGTTTTTCAATAGGGTTTTCAACTTAATGCCATAACTTGGTCATTTTTAAATATTTTTGCCCCAAAATTTCAACATATGTTTTTTGGGATTCACCTCACAAACAACTTTGCTGAAGTAATTTTCAAACATCCCCTCTCCCCAAGACAAAAGTGCACAGGACGAACATTCGGTATTGGCAAAGGCTTGTTTAATTTAGTTCTGTTAGCAAAATCAAAAGATAGCAAAAGAAAAACAACTGTTGTTTATAACCACAATTAGGGCCAGTGGTTACTGGCACATAGCCCTGTTGGGACCTCGTCTTAACCATCAGTCCATACTGCATCCTCTTGTTCTTGCCCTATGCATAATCTTGGTATTGTCTCTGAACTTTGATCTCTCTGCCAGATCTTGTTGTTCTGGATATCTTTTCTGGTGTCTGCACTGGCTGTGTATTTTCCTTGCAACTATCGGGTAGCTTAGCAGGTGCTGCCACATTCAGTTGATCCATACTCTCTGAATGTTCTCTTATATTGCAGAACTTGACTCCTCAGAGTAATCAGGAATAGAAATGTAGAGAAATAAAATTTTACCGGCAAAATGTTTCATGAAATTGCAGCAAATTTCACAATTTCGCCCATCACCGCCAGCCACAAGTCTATAAATTGAACCCCACATACACACAAGTTGCCCTGCATGCCCCCCATTTGACACAACATCATAGCTACTGTCACTTGTCACAGAAGTGCCAGAGTGGCATGATGCACTGATGGGTTTAGACATATCAGTTTGCTGTCTCCTTTACAATACATTTATTTATTTGGCCTTATCTCTGTACACTGCTTTGTTTTTGCATGTTCTGAAACTGAGGTGGCCAGATCATTTGCTGACATGGAACAGGTTAATTGTGTGATCTGATGTCACTGAGCACTTGAATGAATGAACGCAGATTCATTCAAGTGCTCAGTGTCACTCAGTCAGGCTGCCGACCATGGAGGTGAGTGGAGGGCTGGGTCAGTGGCCCGATTGAGGTACTGGAGGGGAGCTGGATGAGTGATGCTATCTACTGATGAGGTGGGGAGTCTAGTAAGCACCAGGGAATGAAGGGTAATTTTTTTTTAACAAAACGGAGATGGCAGGGTAACTTTGAGGGGGAGAGGAGAGTGCTTATTTAATGTTAATAGCCAGTGACAGCCAGGGGGAAGGGACTACTAGACACACCATGGAGAACTTTGCACACATTTCATTGTGGGAGGTGAAATTACTCCCACAAGCGGCAAACGTTTGCCATGGGTGGTGAAATTTCACCCACAAGTGAAAATATACTGGCTTGGGGGCACAATTTCATGCCCAACCACGGGTGAAAGTTCACATTTCACCCAACAAAATATTTCGCTAAATGCTCTAATTACACAAAATATTTCACTGGGTGAAATGTTCCAATTTCGGACATCTCTAATCAGGAATCACAGCAGAGAAGTTTTCCTCCTGTGTCTTCATTAGATGTTTCCTGTTTCTTCAGTACATTTTTCCATCAGGTGTATGAACTATATCTGATCTAGATGAATTGTGCTTGGCAACCACAGCTGCAGGTTGCCACTTCTCTGCACGTCTAATTCTTATTTGGTCTCCCTTTTGAACAACTGGCAACTCCTGCACATGACAATCATGGTAGTACTTCTGGGTAATTGTCTTGATATCAGATCATCTCTCAAATCAATCTAATGCTCATGTTTTAAAAGCAATGTTGATGCTGGTAACTTAGATTTTAACCTGCATCCCATAAGCAATTGTGCAGGGGAAATCCAGTTTCTTCCATAGGTGTGTTCCTGAATTATACAGTGCAAGATAGGGGTCTCCATGACTCTGTTGTGCCTTTTTCAGTTAACTTTTAACTGTTTGCACAGTCCTTTCCGCTTGTCTGTTGGACTGTGGGAATCCAGGACTAGATGTGGAGTGTTTAAATTCCCAGCTATCCGCAAACATTCTGAACTCTGAACTAGAAAACTGTGCACCATTATCTGACATTACCATATCTTGTATGCCATGTCTGGCAAACAGGGATTTCATGGCTGTAATAACTGTCTTGCTTGTAGACTCACTGAGTTTTGTTATTTCTGGGTATTTGGAGTAATAGTCCCCACAGAGAAAAATTTGGTTTCATCGAACTAAAAACGGTCAGCTCCTATTTTAGCCCAAGGTCTGTCTGATATGTTATGAGACAACAAAGATTCTTTAGGATTACTGTTTCCATTTGCATGGTGAGCAGCACATTGTAAAACTGTTTCTTCAGTCTGTTTGGACATACCAGGCCAGTGCATTATATCCCGTGCTCTCTGTTTACACTTTATAATGTCAAGGTGGGCTTTGTGTATTTTCTGGAGCATCTGTTTCCTTATTTGTTGAGAAAATTATCAATTTTGCTCCTTTGAACAGTAGCTTGTCAAAGTATGTGATTTCCTCATGAAAAGTCCAATAGTTTCTGATTTCTAGTGGCACTCTATCCCTTTCTGTGAGCCATCCATTTAGCAGAACTGCTTTGAGCTGCTGTAGTGTCATGTCTATTTGTGGCTGACTGGAACTCTTGTAGTTTCTCTGCTGAAATAGGTAGCTGAGTAGTAAGCAGATTTACTTCCAGTTCCTCATCTAGCAAATCTTCAGTCTCCTCTCTAAGATACACTCTGCTCAAGGCATCTGCAATGAATATGTTTTTCCCAGGCTTGTAATGAATTTGTAGACTGTACCTTTGCAACTGAATAAGCATTCTTTTTAGTCTTGGTGGTGCTTAAATTAATGGTTTCTTGAATATTGCCTCTAATGGAAGATGATCTGACTCCGCCTGCACTTGCTTCCCATACAAATATTGGTGGAATTTTTCACATTCATGGGCAATCACTAGGAGTTCTTTTTCCATCTGAGTGTACAGTTTCTGACAGTCAGTAAGAGTTCTGGAACCATAGACTGTTGCCTTTCCCCCTTACATTGCCACTGCTCCCAAGCCTTCCAAGCTGGCATCCGCAGACAGTTTAACTGGTTTGTTTACATCACAGAACTCAAGAACGTGTGCATTAGTTACCAAATTCTTGAGCTCATGAAAGCTGTTTTTGTGCTGTTGTTCCCAGTGCCACTGAATCTTGTACTCCAGCAGTTTTCTTAGTGGTGCACTTACTTCAGACAGATTGCAAATGAATTTCGCTAAGTACTGAATCACTCCCATGAACCTCATCAGAGATTGTTTGTCCTTTAGCTCTGGCATCTGCTAAATAGCTTTCTCTTTCTCAGGATCTGGTTTTAACCCTTCACCGCTCAGAACATGACCTACTGTATGTAGCTTATTCCAGACATTCTGATTTTGCACTTCTTTTTGTTCAACTTCAGATTTATACTTCTGGCTCGATCCAGTAGTTGAATCAATCTCTGATCATGTTGTTTCACGTTTTCTCCCCAGATGAGTATATCATCAATAATGTTCACTACTCCATGTAGACCTTCCAGCATCTGTGCTATGATTCCTTGGAACATCTCAGGTGCAGATGAGATGCCGAAAGGGACTCTCTTAAATCTGTACTTTCCAAATGGCATATTAAATGTACACAATTTGGAGCTCTCTTTATCAAGCTGTATTTTGCCAAAATCCTTGGTTTGCATCCAGTACTGAGAATCCCTTAGCACTTGGCATGCCAGCTACTATTTCTTCCACTGTTCTTAGGGGGTAGCGCACTCCATTTATTGCACAAAGTCTTTTGGACCAATACAGATTCTGAGCTTCTCAGGCTTTACTACTGTTACCATGCTGTTAACCCAGTTTGAAGGCTAAGTATGTTTAGCAATGACATGTATTTTTTCCATTCTTTCAAATTCTGTTTTGATTCTATCCTTCAGTGGTACTGGCACTTTCCTGGATGGGTGCACCACAGGTTTAGCAGTGGGGTCTATCTGGATATGGTGCTGCCCTGGTACACATCCAAGACCTGTAAAAAAGTCTTCATAGTTCTCATGTATGTCTCTTTCAC
Source organism: Neoceratodus forsteri (assembly GCA_016271365.2). Classification (NCBI taxonomy): domain Eukaryota; kingdom Metazoa; phylum Chordata; order Ceratodontiformes; family Ceratodontidae; genus Neoceratodus; species Neoceratodus forsteri. The sequence goes on from CM057451.1 coordinate 1,129,456,272, forward strand.
TGGGATCTACATTAAAAATCCTTCTCAGCATGCCTATCTGCAAGCACGTTGCACGGCCCAGTATTGCTGGTGCATCTTGATCAGTTATTTGGAACTGAATGTTATACTTCTACAGTTTATACTCACAGGCAAGCTGTTTTCACCATTTAGGTATCATCCATGCCCTGAGTAAGTAACTAGCTTGTACCTGGACTTTCTCAACTAATCTTTCAAATTCAACATCTTAAACATTCATCTTGCTGTAAGATTACATTTTGCTATAGTGACAAGCCTGAACTGAACTGCCTTGTTATTTATTTTAAGTGTTTCTGTCCAGTCTTTTTCATCCTCAGTAACAAAGCACTTTCATGATGGTCCAAAATGTTATAGCTTGTAGTCATTATATGCAGCACTAGACCTGAAAAGGTGTGAGCATTTGTTATTTTTGGCCAAGATTTACTCTGCCTTCCATCATTTGAATTTGTTTTTGAGCCCTGCTGCATTTGCCTTTGCTGTTCAGCTGCTGGGCTGCAAGCTCCTGATGACATCACTATTGCGTAGAGGGGTGACTCATACTGTGCAGTACCATGCAGTTGCAATAATGTTGCAAGTGAAATCTACCAGTACTCAGTGTACATACTGCATTCCCCCTTCCCCAAGACATCCTGTTAGCAATGCATTATGCCAAAATCTAAATGCCTTGTCAGTATTTTTTTTATTGTGAAATTGACTCTGCCCTACAGTGATGTCAGCAGTACAACCCTGGGTCCACAGCAACACCAGGCTTGCTATAGAAGCTCTGGTACACCCTGCATTTTTTAGCAGCTCAAAATGCAAAAACAAACTGCAGTGGTCAGTAATGAAATATAATTCCAGAATCAATGCAGGAAGGGGTAATTTATGCATGAAAGTCAAAAGAACTGGTGAAGATCCTCTTTAACAATAATAGCTTCAATCTGCACTTTGCTCTCACCTCTGCTTTCTTCTTTCTGAATTATTCCAATAAACATTTATGCTTCAGCATCTTTCTAATCTAACACATGTATATTTCTAGACTGAGTCTGAGGTTGCATTCTACAAATTTGTATGGCTGTGGGCAGAGCCTACAGCCATCTTGCTATCTGTAGCTGGAAAATGGAGTATCATGGAACACATGTTTTGGACCTTTCAATGTATCCTTCCATGCCAACTGAAATAAAATACTCCCTTCTTTCTGTTAAGAATGTTGGAGACATAACTCCAAGCTGCTTATCAGATGCCATTAGGAAACTGAAACAGCTTGTTAAATATTTGTTGCCTATTAAACGGAGATTTCTTTACCCCCTTTGGAATGTAACAGCTTGCACATTTAAATACTTAGCATCTAAAAGCTTGTTGCTACTAGTTTCACTTATGAATGTATTGTCTTTCAAGAAAGATTCATGCCTCATAAATGTCATCCCTTTCCCATTAAATCTATAATTTACACTGTTTTTAACCTCTAAAGACAATATCTGATATTACTATCTCAGACGTATGACAGGTTTTTAGCGAACTACCCAGAATGAATATGTAGCAATAAGCAGGCATTTTCTACTCTGCTTTTTGAGAAAAAAATATATTGAGCTACTGAAGAGACACACACACACACACACTGTACACATCATCCTCATGGTTACAACATTCAAAATAAACACTGCATTCTAATGTGTATAAAACAATAAAGAAACTTTTTTATGTCAGTGTACACAGTGAAGTTCAGTTTATAGTAGATATCCTTTAAATATTTCTTATCTTTGCTGTAGCCTGGATAGTGCAGGGGAGATACTATATTGCATTGTCATAGGGATCTTCACTTACACATTTCTGCACTGTATTTACTCAGGCTGTCCCAGATTAGATGCAATATCTTGTTTTCAGTAGGGATCATGATTTTACCATTTGATAATGTATTTTTTCAGGGTAGCCTAGTCCAGGGCCCCCGTACTCAAAGGAGATGCACAGTGCATCCTGGCAGAAAAGAGAGATGTGCCGTGCGACTCCAACAATGTGCCATGGTGTGTTATTCAAATGTTCAGGCTGCATCAGCACAAGGGACTAGGCCAGGGTGCACATGAATAATATGCCATGCTAGTCAAGGGTGCGCTCACATGCATATGCCATGCTGCAGCATACTCAGTGGGAATGCACCCCTCACAGTCCAGAGCAAGGCGGTCCAGAGTTAGGCCATGAATAGCTGGCCAAACCCAGTCAACCACCCACAGGTGGGCTGTGGAAGTGCACACAGGTGCACAGCAGCCTGACAGCCACGGTGTACTATATGTACCCCTTCCATCCCTGATCAAGCCAAATTCATCCCCAAAGAGCTCCATAGTGTAGGGCCCTGGACCTAATCACACTAGAGGAAAACACAGTCCTTATCCATAGCATAGTGGACCCTCACACAACACCTTGGTAGGTAGACACCCCAGCTCCCCCCATACCCTACCTGTTGCAGAGACTGGCACTGCCCTCCACACCCAGCCATCAACTGCACTGGACACAGGCCAGGGACCTGCACTCCAGAATGACCCAACTGACTATACCATGCATTGGGGCACTATACCAGCTGTGGACCCACCAGTGTATGCAGCCCGTGTATGTCCCTGGCAAACTGTAAGAGGGAATTGACATACCTTCAATGCATGCCTTGTCAATGCTGTATCATCTTGCTGTCAGACACCACTGCAGGCCCACACTCTCCCCCATTCCCCTATGTAGCATGCCACCCTCCAGACTGCTAAGGTATCCCAGGTGCCATGGGGTGTGGTATCCTGCAATGCCATTTGCAGTGTATGCTGCAGGCTACGAATACTGCATCCACAGTTCCACAATTATACAAATGAATGGGAGGTTGGCTGTAACATGCCTGTTTCAGGACCTGTGTAAGTGGGTACAGCATTGGCTGTCACCTGTACTGAGAAGTGCCATGGCACCAGGATGATGGATTTGCATGCTAGCACATGAGGTGTATGGCCACTGGACTTTATCACCCACACACAACTTGTGCATACGTATGACACATTCCAGCATCCTACTGCCAGTGCTCCACCACCAGAAAATAAGATGCTATTTCTTCTGTGGACTATCCAGGCTAAATATATAGCAGTCAGCAGGCATGCTCTTGGAAAAAACATTGTAAAAATGTGTAGAAGGAAGGCTACATTGAAACTGCCTCTCAGCAGATCTGCATTGAGCAAATTCAGTAGAAATAATGGGCAAAAGCATCCTGAAAGCTCTCCACAGCCATATCAGCTCTGACTAGTTTGATGCAAAGTGATTTCTCTTGTGACAGGCTTTTCACATTTGATCAAAGGCAGGACATTTTCATTTTTCAAGTTTGTAACTACAACTGCCACATTTGATTTCATTGTTTGTGTTTTCTTTTATTTTTCTTGAGCTGCTCTTTTTGAATTTACTGTATTCTGGTGTCACTTTCATTAGTTTGTGGACTTGCACTTCTACTTCGTCATTAAGCACTTTCATTTGGCTGTGACTTAACTCACTTGCACAGCATATGTCAATTGTGTTTTGAAACATAGAACATGGAAACATAGGCTTTGACATCAGGTAAGGACTGCTTTACCCACCCAGTCTGCCCATTTCCCTACCTTTTAGAAAAGCTGCAGAGCCTAGTTAACCAACAACCTACTTCTTCCTAACACCCATGAGATATACCTTAAGTCTGTCCCATGCATTCTTGAATTCCCTCACTGTTTTTGACCCCATGGCAACCTCAGGAAGGTCATTTTACGTGTCCACCAACCTCTCCACCAAAACAATACTCCCCCACATTGCCCCTTAGCCATCTCCTCTCTATCTTTAAATGGTGCCCCCTTGTTCTTGCACATCTCTTTTTCAGAATGATGCTACCCTCTTGGACTTTGTTGATTCCTTTGAGTACTTGAAAGTTTCTATCATGTCCCCCTCTCCCTAATTTCCTTGAGGGTATACATATTAGAGTCCTTTAGTCTCTCTTTGTATGGCCAGAGGGGCACAGGACCCAAGGCAGCATGGATTCACAGCGGGAAGGTCATGCCAGACAAATCTGATAGATTTCTTTGACTGGGTGACCAAAGTAGTTGATCACGGAGGGGCTGTGGACATGGCCTACCTAGACTTTAGCAAGGCATTTGACACAGTCCCACACAAAAGATTAATATACAAGTTAGCTAGCCTGGGAGTGGGTCCCAAGATGACAGCCTGGGTAAAGAATTGGCTGGAGAATAGGACACAGAGAGTAATAGTAAATGGAGTCCACTCTGAAAAAAGGGGGGTTAGTAATGGGGTACCGCAGGGTTCAGTATTAAGACCAGTCCTCTTCAATGTCTTTATAAGTGACATTGCAGAGGGACTGGAAGGAAAAGTATGTCTCTTTGCAGATTACACAAAGATTTGCAACAGAGTTGATGCACAAGGTGGAGTGGAAAGGATGAGAAGGGTCTTGGCAAGGTTAGAGGAATGGTCAAATGTATGGCAGCTTAGATTCAATGCTAAGAAGTGCAAGGTAATGCACCTGGGAAACAAAAACCCAGGGGAAGAGTACACAATGGGGGGTGAGATACTAACAACAACAAAAATGGAAAGGGACCTGGGGTAGTCATATCAGATGACATAAAGGTGGGCAAGCAATGTGAGAGGGCAACAAGGAGGGCTGGGGGGATACTGGGATGCATAGGGAGAGGCATCCCAGTAGAAAACAGGAAGTTATTATCCCTCTGTACAGACAGCAGTGAGACCCCATCTGGAGTACTGCATGCAGTTCTGGAGACCCAATCTCCCCAAAGACGTAGACAGGATGGAAGCTGTCCAGAGGAGGGCAACTAAAATGGTGCAGAGTCTGCACCAGAAGACATATCAAAAGAGACTTAAGGAGCTTAATATGTATAGCCTTGAGGAAAGGAGGGAGAGGGGGGGACATGATAGAAACTTTCAAGTACCTCAAGGGAATCAACAAAGTCCAAGAGGGTAGCATCTTTCAAAAAAAGATGTGTGCAAGAAAAAGGGGGCACAATTTGAAGGTAGGGGGGGCAGCTCAGAGGTAATCTAAAGAAGTATTTTTTCACAGAGAGGGTGGTGGATGTATGGAATGGCCTTCCAGAGGAGGTTGTGGAGTCAGAAACAGTGGTGGAATTCAAGCATGCATGGGACAGTCATAAGACAGTTCTGGGGGGAGGGTAGGAAGAAGTAGGCTGCTGGTTAACTAGGATCTGCAGCTTATCCATCAGGTGGGGAAATGGGCAGACTGAGTGGGCCAAGAGGTCCTTATCTGCCATCAAATTCTATGTTTCTATGTTTCTATGTCTTGTGGTGCAGATCCTGCACCATTTTAGTGCCCCTCCTCCAGAGTACTTCCATCCTGTCTTATGTCCTTGCAGAGATGGGATTTTCAGAACAGCATGCAGTACTCCAGATGGGGTCTCACCATCTGTCTGTACAGAGTGATAACAACTTCTTGTTTTCTACTCTTGATGCCTCTCCCTATACATCCAAGTATCCCCAATCCTTCTTACTGCCTTCTCTCATTGCAGTCTTACCTTAAGGTCATCTAATATGACTACCCCAGGCCCCTTTCCATTTTTGTTGTTGTTAGTAAACCCCCAACCCCCATTGTGTACTCTTCCCTTGGGTTTTTGTTTCCCAGGTGCATTACTTTGCACTTCTTTTCATTAAATCTAAGATGCCATATTTTTGACTATTCCTCCAACCTTGCCATGTCCCTTTTCATCCTTTCCACCACCTTTGTGTATCAACGCTGCTGCAGATCTTTGTGTTCTCCGCAAAGAGGCATACATTTCCTTATAGTCCCTCTGCAATGTCACTTATAAATACATTAAAAATAACCAGTCCCAGTTCTGAACCCTGTGGTACCCCGCTAGTAACCCCCCTTTCTTCAGTGTGAACTCTGTTTACTATTACACCCTGTGACCTGTTGTCCAGCCAATGTTTTACCCAGGCTACCACCCTAGAACCCACTCCAAGGCTGGCTGATTTGTTTATTAATCTTTTGTGTGGGACTGTGTCAAATGCCTTGCTAAAGTCTAGGTAGGCCATGTCCACAGCCTCTCCCTGGTCTACTACTTTGGTCACCAGTCAAAGAAATCTATTGTCCTGTGCCCCACTGCAACAAGCAGAGAGTTCTCATTACATAAATTTTAAAATGTCCAATTAAAGTTGTAAGTTCCTCATCTTAAATGTAATTAGGGAGAACAGTATCCTAAAGTTTTCTTTTCATTGGACTGTTTTCTTGAAACATGCTGAGACATTTTAAAATGTATAATAGAAACATACAGGTATCTTACAGGGAGGAACAGGGTGCAGGAATACACTACTTTTAAGCAAAAAAGATGTTCCAGGACTAGAGGGCATGGGATGAAGTTGGAGGGAGGATGATTCAGAGGAAACGTGAGGAAGAATTTCTTCACATAATGGGTGGTGGACAAGTGGAACACCCTGCCAGAGGAAGTGGTGGGGGCTGAAACAATCATGGGATTTAAGAATGCATGGGATAGACATAAAGGAATTCTGGAGGTCAGGGGTAAGGGGCAACAGACTTCTAGGAAAACATAAACTGAACTTACAAGCTCAAATGGGCAGACTGGGTGGGCCATAGGCCCTTATCTGCCAACACTATCTATGTATCTATGTGAGGAGAACTCTCTGCTTGCCGCTATCTTGTGCTAATCTTTGACCTTCAGAGGCTTCAGCTAAAACATACTGGTGTTAATTAGCTTCTCTGATGTAATCTTCTGTTATGTTTTGAATGAGTATGTTAAACCAATGAGAATTATTACTATTATTTATGCATTATCTGGGTGTTAGAAGTATGGGATTTTCTAGTTAATTGCTTATTAATTTTTGCTGGCTAGCACCCAAAGATATGATCAGTGACCGGGACAGACATTTTTATGTTGTCTTGCATACACAGCACATGCAACATTTTGTGTCAGCTTGCTGGAGTAGCAGGTTATGGAGATGTGGCTGTGTTGTGACCAGTGGTGCCACTGCTTCTTTGGTCTGGTCTCTGTGGCACCAATGAATGAGCACGCTGTCTATGACAACAATTGAGAAGCATTCCACCAACTTGAAAGAATTTTGCCACTGCAGTGATGGAGTACCCCATCATTGCTGGGCATGCCTTGCCTGCTGAAACATTTCAATAAACATGGCAGTGACTGTCACCATCTGTCTCTCACAATCCTTAGAAAGCTGACTATGGGGGTGCCCAATCCTCCTGTCAGCATGTTTATAACCACACCTCAAGATTGTGTGACACACTGGGAGACCACCCCCCTGTGCCTCATGTATTCCAAAGACAACTGCACCAGCATGTTCCTGCCCTTGCCCCACTCCACCTCCATTGTGTGCCACACTGGGAGCCCACTCCAGTGTGGTCAGCATAACCTCCCAAAGTCATGGGGTACACTAGGAGCCCACCCCAGTGTACTAACATTTGGTTTATGTCACCTGTAAATAAAGAAAACCATCACGTGACGTCCGTTCCGGAAACAAAGAAAATGGTCAGTTGTTAAGTCCAGGGCACCCCTCTCCCCCAACCTGCACCCACCTTCTGTGCACCCCACCTCCCTGCAACCCCCCACCCCATACTTACCTCCAGAGCCTGGTGCAATGATCTTCAGTGGAGTGGGAGAGATCTTAACTGTTCAAAAGCCAACCACAAACTAAAGAAAATCGTGGTAAACTGTATAATGGCATCAATGGGGAGTTTTCAACTTAGGTGGATATCTTGGCCATTTTTGAGACTTTTGGCTCCAAATCTTCAACATGGGGTTCTTGGGACCCCACCTCATAAACTCAGGCACTGTCATTTCATTATTCAGTCCCAAAAGGTGATTTTGTAGTCACTGTGCAAAACCACCTTTTGGGGCTGATTAATGAATTGACAGTGCACTGTTCATAAGGACAGTTCCCAAAAAACATGTGTTGCAAATTTGGTGAAACAATTCCAAAAAAATGACTGTGTTATGAGTGTGTGTTGAGCAGTTTCCATGCATGCTCATAAGTTTGAGAATTTTTAATATGTTCCCTCCAGATTTTTAACATTGCCATTTTTTCATACCTCCTTAGGCACAGTACAGCTGTCATTTTTCACATCCTGCCCGAAATGTGTTTTCACATGTCTGGGGTACAATGGCACAGTCGCTGTGGGAAATCAACATTCAGGATAGAGTAACAAAACCACAGTGACACTGTTCATGAGCGGAGGTCTCAAAATGCCTATGTTGAAAATTTGGTGAAAAAATTCCACAAATTGACTGTGTTACAAGTGTGCATTGCATAGTTTCCACACACACTCGTTACTTCAAAATTTTTAATATTTTCACTCCTGGTTTTCAACATTGCCATTTCTTCACACCTCCTTATGAATGGTACAGCTGTCATTTTTCACATCCTGTCTGAAATGTGTTTTCATACATCTGGCGCAGAATGGCATAGTTGCTATGTGAAATCAACGTTCGGGACAGATTAACAAAATCACAGTGCCACTGTTCATGTGCAGAGGTCCCAAATGCTTTCATGAGGTTGGGTCACAAAAAGTCCATGTTGAAAATTTGGAGTGCAAATACCAACAAACACCCAGTGCATTAGGGTTTCTAACCCTAATGTCTCACACTGTGGAGACTGACAAGCATCAGGGGTGTGACTTTGGATTGTTGGCTGTAATGCTCATGCCATACCACCCCCACCCTGCAGCCAGTGATAGGCATCAAGGTGTGCATTGGACTCTTCAGTCCCAAAGTTCACCCCATTCTCCTATACTGCACCTATTTAAATGTATTTCCTTATGGAATGGGGTGAGCATAAAGCCAGACAACCCCAAGGCACAACGCGACACTTGTCAGAGTCTGTAGGGTAGGCTAAGGTGACATGGCATGAACGTTATGGCTGAAGACCCAAAGGCACACCTGAATGCCTGTCAGTCTCTGCAGGGTGGAGTGGGGTTGGCTTCAGTTCCATACTTCACTGCCATGCCTATTATGCATCTCTCTAACTCCTACACTACCAGTGCCAATGCTAATGCCAGCAAGACAACATTCAGGGTTGACAAATGCTTGTTTTACTTGAAAATGGAAAGTTTCAGGAGAATAGCTGGGATTTCAGTCATAAATATGATTAAAAACCTATGATGTGAGCTGGCTCTTCATGGTAGTATAACATAGAAAGATAGAAACATAGAATTTGATGGCAGATAAGGACCGCTTGGCCCACCAAGTCTGCCCATTTCTCTACCTAATGGATAAGCTGCAGATCCTAGTTAACCAGCAGCCTACTTCTTTCTACACCCACCCCCTAGAATTGCCTTATGGCTGTCCCATGCATGCTTGAATTCAATCACTGTTTTTGACTCCACAACCTCCTGTGGAAGGCGATTCCCTGCATCCACAACCCTCTCTGTGGAAAAATACTTCCTTACATTACCTCTGAGCCGCCCCCCCATCTTCAAATTGTGCCCCTTTGTTCTTGCACACCTCTTTTTTTGAAAGATGCTACCCTCTTGGACTTTGTTGATTCCCTTGAGGTACTTGAACATTTCTATCATGTCCCCTCTCTCCCTTCTAATGTAACCCTACTTGGAACCAATCAGCATATTTTAAACAGTGTTGCATTATAATAATTGTAGTTTAACTTAGCATGAATAAGGCTCCAACTTTTCAATGTCTCTGAGAGAGTACACTATCCTAGTACTGTGTCTTAGGAAGCAATGCAGAGCCTTAATATAGTGCTTACTACATTTGCCATACTATAACAGATATCATGATATGATTGGGTTGCTGGTTAAGCAGAACATTTAATTTGCAAGAAAGTAATGCATAGTTTGTACTTTCTGCTTTAAGCACCAAGAAGAATCCTCCATAAGAAACGTACACTCTGTCATCTCTGGCAAAAGTTCAGCAGCTGGCTGATATTTTGTTTCTCAAGAAAGCACATCTTGTTTAGTTTATTGCATTTTATAAGATATAAAAAGCATAAACATGCCTTCAAGGAACAACATGACACTGCTTAAAACAACATACTCAGTAAATTAGCACAGGTAAAAATATTAAGTTGATCTTTAGTGAAACCACATAGTTTCAGTGTAGGCAAAACCAAACTTGAAGAAGCTCGGGGGCTGAAATGAAGCAGCACTGCCTGACTGTCTAACCTTAGGAGAGGTCTTATATGCAGTACTACAGAAAGACATTTACATGGTCAAACTTTGTGACATTGCAGAAGAACTAGAAGGGAAGGTCATGTATGCCTTTTTGCAGATGGCACCAAAATCTGTAGTAAGGTGGACACTCAAAAGGGAGTGGATAAAATGGTAGGAATCTTGGAGTGGTCAAAAGCATAGCAGTCGGAATTCAATACCATAAAGAGCAGAACCATGTACAGTACCTGGGATACAGGACCCCAGGAGCTGAGTACAGGGTGGGGGTGTACTGACAATCCCTAAGCAGGAAAGGTGCCTTGGGGTTATCATATCTTATGACCTCAAAGTGATAAAGCAGTGTGACATATGAACATACAAATTAGCCAGCAGAAAAAGGCCATTAAGTCTATTTCAGTTTTACAGTATCCATAACTAGAGCTACTGACACTGCTACCCTCCCCACTCCTCCCAACTCTTCCATTCATCCCTTCATAATCTTTACTTTCCCCTTATGACTATCCCACCCCTTTTTGAAGCTGCCAACTGTTGCCAAAGAGACCACCTCTTCTGGCAATGCATTCTAACCATCCACCACTGTCTATGTCTATCCCACACCTATTTGAAGGTGCCTACCATTGACAATGAATCTACTTCTTCCTGCAGTGCATTCCAACTTTCCACCACCCTCTCAGTGAAGAAGTACCTTCTAGATTCCCTTCTAAGCATTCTGCTATCCAGTTTAAGACGGTTATCGCAGTATTATGGTTGACACTTAGCCTAAAATGAGCCTCTTTATCCACCCTATTTATTCCTTTAAAGTAATTGAAAGTCTCTGTCATGTCCCTCTCTCCCATCTCTCCCCCAGTTAGTACATGTTCAGGTCTTCCAACCTCTCCTTGCAGGTTTTCCCTTGCTGACCCACAATTTTATTTGTAGCCCTCCTCTGTTCTTTCTCCAGCAGGCTGTCACTTTTATGATGTCTTGCACACATAGCACAAACAACATACTGTGACAACTTAGTGGAGTAGCCGGTTTTTGGAGGTGCGGTCATGTTGAGGCCAATGGCGCCACTGCTTTTTTTGGGCCGGTCTCTGTGGCACCAACAAATGAGCATACTGTCTATGACAGCTGCTCAGAAGTGTGCCACCAACTTGAAACAATTTTGCCACTGCAATGAGGGAGCATACTGTCATTGCAGGGAGTGTCTTGCCTGCTGAAACATTTAAATAAATACGGTGGCTGTCAGTGTCCACCTCTCACAATCCCAGGCAAGCTGACTTCCAGGGTGTTAAATCCCCAGTCAGCATGAACCCTCCCCAGTTCATTTACAGCAGGGGGGTGCCAAATCCCCCTGTCAGCATGCCCCTCCTCAGTTTGTCTGCTGATGGAGAAGCCCAATCCCATTGATATAAAGTCCCCCAAGGTTTATTTGTTTGCCAAGAGGGTGCCCAATCCCCCTTGGCATCATGCTCCTTTACACACAGAGATGCCTTCTTAGCTGATTGGGTGCCCAATCCCTGTCAGCTTCAGTCCAAAAAAAAAAAACAGATGTGGCACACTGGGAGTCCATCCAGTGTGCAAAAATATCCTTCCCGCTATGTTCCCTTTTTTTCAACCTGTAAAACAGAAAATGGTCCCTTGTTGCCTGCAGTGCCCCCTCTCCAATCTGCACCCACTTTCTGTGCACCACACCTCCCCACACCCCCCTCACCCCATACTTACCTCTGGAACCTGGTGCGGTGATCTTCAGAGGAGCGGGAACATGTCTGCCCTCTTCAAAGCCAACCGCAAACTAAAGAAATGCTGGCAAGCTGTATAATGGCGTAAATGAGGGGATTTCAACTTAGGTGGATTTCTTGGCCATTTTTGCGACTTTTGGCTCCAGAATTTCAACTTGGGATTCTTGGGACCCCACCTCATGAACTCAATCACTGTCATTTTGTTATTATGTCCCCAAAGGCGATTTTGCGGTCACTGCACAGAATCACTTTTTGGGACTGATTAATGATACGACAGTGACACTGTTCATGAGTGAAGGTCCCAAAATGCCTATGTTGTAAATCTGGTAACAAAATTCCACAAAATGTCTGTGTTATGAGTGTGCATTGTGCAGTTTCCATGCACCCTCGTAACTTCGATGTCGACCGTGTGTGTGTGGTGTGTGTGTGTGTGTGTGTGTGTGTGTGTGTGCATGTGTGTGTGCGTGTGTGTGTGAAAGCATAGCAGGCTAGTTCCTAATATTTGACAGATTTCTCACAAGCTGGGAGTAAGTTTCTGTTATTTCTTTTAAGTTTTAATATTTGTGTTGGTGTGCTAGTTATTTGTAATATTTTTTTTTGTATATTGACCCTTTTTTGGGTAACTTTATCTGAACAGTTACTCATTCTGACTAGTTATGTTCCTGTTTCACTTTGTTTAGTCACTTTTCTGCTTTATTTTTGTATTGGAAGTATTCATGGACATTGAACACTTGTCTTATGATCACCTCTTCTGAAATGATTTGATTGTACAGACCAATGAATGGGTACATGAAGGCAATATGATTTATTTACACCACTATAATAAACATTATGTACATTGTTCACTTGGGAGCTTAAGCAACAGGTTGGTAGAAAAGAGGTCAGGAGGTATATTTTGTTTTAACTGAAATATTTGAATAGTTTGTAAGTGAAATTAGTTCTATGTGTTAAAAATGATTACCTTGAATTTGAACTGTTACTTGGGCTGTGATATTGTAGGTTTGGGGATAGTTGTTTGCAGGAAAATTAGAAGGACATTTAAATGTGTTGTTTGCCTGGTGTTAGGGGGAAGGGACATTAGCTGCAATTAACTTGTCTTTAAACAGGAATTACCTTGGCTTTCATTGTTCACTTGGGAGCTTAAGCAACAGGTTGGTAGAAAAGAGGTCAGGAGGTATATTTTGTTTTAACTGAAATATTTGAATAGTTTGTAAGTGAAATTAGTTCTATGTGTTAAAAATGATTACCTTGAATTTGAACTGTTACTTGGGCTGTGATATTGTAGGTTTGGGGATAGTTGTTTGGCAGGGAAAATTAGAAGGACATTTAAATGTGTTGTTTGCCTGGTGTTAGGGGGAAGGGACATTAGCTGCAATTAACTTGTCTTTAAACAGGAATTACCTTGGCTTTCATTGTTCACTTGGGAGCTTAAGCAACAGGTTGGTAGAAAAGAGGTCAGGAGGTATATTTTGTTTTAACTGAAATATTTGAATAGTTTGTAAGTGAAATTAGTTCTATGTGTTAAAAATGATTACCTTGAATTTGAACTGTTACTTGGGCTGTGATATTGTAGGTTTGGGGATAGTTGTTTGGAGGGAAAATTAGAAGGACATTTAAATGTGTTGTTTGCCTGGTGTTTGGTAGAGCCCTCCCACCCACCCTGTTTTGTAGGCTTTCTTAAATACTGAAAAGCCACTGGGGTTGGGATTGAAGGCTGAGTATTTCTGTTTGGGACTGAAATTTGAAGCAACAGGAGTTGGTGGGCCTGTGACATCATCCGGTACCTGGTGTCTGCTTACACACACTGTTAGTGGGACCAAACACATACTGGACTGTATGTGTTTGTGAGACTTAGGAACTTTGTTGGTGGGGTTGAAATTGGGTTTGTAAATAACTACAGTCAGTATAGAGAGAAACTGTACTCCAAGGGAAAGGGACTGAGAAAAGGGGGTGTGCTATTATAAACAGAGGAGGATAATCAGGGTGGCCATATTCCACCATGGCAGGCATCTTCGGAAGGGTTGTAGGCTGCACAGGCTGTGGGATGGCAATAATTCTAAATTGGGCCTGGAGAGAGGGAGGCTGCCCACTCTGTAGACAGCTATCTTGTATCAGGAGTGAGGTATATTGGTTAAGGAGTAAGCTGTGGGAGCTGGGGGGGTGTCCAAGGATAAGGGGTGTGGATATGGGCAGCTGAAGGGTGGGGCTGAGGGGAGGCTGGGGCAACGCTCTGAAATTACAGGACATTATGCTACAGCAAGCAGAAGGGGGGATATTAGGGACAGAGGACCCTTAGATAGGGAAGTTGATGCTAAGGGGAAAGCGTACAGGGTGAACATTCTAAATTCAAAGAGACTGGAGGGGGAAGAGTCAGGAGGGGCTGTTGTGCAGAAGCCTAAAACAGCAGACTGTGGGAAGGGAGCTCAGGTGAACAGTGCAAGAGAGGAAGAAGAGGGTCAGTTTAGAGATGCAGTCAGGAAACTTGTTACTTGATGGAGGCTGACATAGAGTGTCACAATAAATTTGAGATACTAAGCATCCTAGAGGGGAGAGGGTTGGTGGAAATGAGAAACTTATACAGAGGCCGGGGAGGGAGTCAGATACCCATAGGGCATCACAGACCAGCTATGGAAAGGATAGACATAGTCCCAGAGGAGAGAAACATATATGTTAAGCAAATGGGGGAGATGAAACATATTCCAGACATGAGAGGAAACACGATTGGAGAAACTGGGAGACAAGGAGGTGGAAGGCCCCTTCAACTAGGGAGGTCAATACCAAGGATGGGGCCCTAGCTAGGGACCCACAGAGAGCCTCTGGAGACAGGGTACTATTACAAGGGGGATGGTGGTGCGGGGAAGGAAACCATCAGGGCCAGGCTAAATGGTTCAGATAGAGAGGTTAAAGGGACACCTATTCAGAGGGTTTGAGTTAAGTGAGCAAAATAGCAAGGGAGGCAGAAAGGGAGGGTGACAAGGGGATTCCAAATAAGGCAGGAAGACTCCCATGAAATTGCAGTCATGAATAAAGTGGGGAGGGCTGAGAGGGCATGAGCGGAGGTAACCATAAGGATGATGGCAGTGTTAAGGTTCTGTTACTGGGAGACTCGATGATTAAGGGTATCCATTGGGAGGGACAGGGGGTGGATGCCATAGCCAGGTGAAGAGTAGTGAGTATCTCTGGGCTGACAGTGCACAGAGCAAAGTTCATGTGTATGAAATGGTTAGGGATTGTGGAGAAACCGGATTTCCTGGTGCATTTGGGAACTAATGATCTAGAGGTAATAGCATTTGGAAATCAAGCAAGGTTCCAAGAACTTGCCAGAGTCTGTCGGGATAATGAATGCAACATTTCCTTTTGGAGATATTGCCAGTACCAAAGGCCTCAGTGGAGAGAAAAAAATAAGCTCACAGAGGTTAATGACTGGCTCAGGAAGTGGGGTGAAGAGAATGGGTTGGGGGTGTTAGGGAACTGGAGATGGAGTTTGGGAGGATAAGGGACTATATGCCAAGGACAGGTTTCACATCTTGCCCCATTAGGGAAGTCCTTAAGGGGATGGCTGACTACTACAAGAAAGGTGGGGTTTAAACTTGTAGGGGGAAGGGATAAGGAGGGCTGACCAGAAGCCCTCCCCTCCAGATGAGGGTAGCCTTCAAGCCCAAGGGGAGGGAAACAGACTGGAGGTGGAGGTTTCAGGGGGAGGATGGAAGTATAAGGAATCTGGGTGGGGTTCGACAAGGAGGATCAGGGATAAGGGGTGGGAGTTAGTGTTAGTAAATGCCAGGAGCTTGGGAAACAAGTTGCCAGAGTTCCAGGCCATGCTGTTCGGGGGTGGATGTGGCGGCAGTCAAGGAAACGTGGGCCAACAAAAACCATGACTGGGACCTAAATGTACGGGGGTACACTATGCTTAGGAAGGATAGAAAGGAGGGCAGAGGGGGTGGAGTGGCTATGTTCATTAGAGATGACATAGAAATTGCTATGGTAGAAGAGGCAGAGGGAAACGTGGAGGCCTTATGGGTCACCTTACGATCCCCAGCAGGAGATAAGGTCAAGCTGGGAGTAGCATATAGGCCCCGGATGAGTGATGTTCTAGAGGATGGTTTGCTGGACAACATCATTGCCCAGTGTGGTCCAAAGGGAAGGAGTGGTGTTGATGGGGACCTTAATACCAGGTACAAACTGGGAACCATGTCCTCTAAGGTGGCCAAGGAGCAGAGGCTGCTGGATGGCTTCCAGGATGTGTTCTTAACACAGCATGTGATGGAGCCCACAAGGGAGGGGCATGTCCTGGATGTGGTTCTGGCAGATGGGGATCTGGTAAGGGACATGGTTGTACAGGATCCCCTGACTGGGAGTGACCACAATACTGTCTGGATTCAAATAAGCATTGGGGGAGGGGGGTGAGATCTAGGACACTGGCAGTGGACTTCAGGGGGGCAGACTTTATGGGCATGGGAAATATTCTCAAGGATCACTTGAAGGGGATTACCTCAAGCGACAGGTGTGGAAAGGAGATGGGAGGTCATAAAACGAGGACTTCATGAGAGGCAGTCAGGATCTGCACTATGTTGAAAGCGTAGGGAGCAAGGTCACATAAATCATGCTGGTGGTCCAGTGAGGTCCAGGTAGCAGTCAGAGAAAGAAAAGCGGCTTACAAAAAATATAAAACAACAAGAGGGGATAGGGATAAGGAAATGTACCAGCTTGCATCTAGAAAAGTCACCCGTATGGTGGGGAGCAAAGTCCAGTAAAGAGCAACGGCTGGCACAGGGATCATGGAGGGAAAAGGGTTCTTCCGGTACATTGGGAGGCGGAGAAACTAAGGGCCATCTCAGCAGATTGAGATCAGAAGGAGGGTGGGTGGAAGAGCGAGGGACCAGGCAGAGGTATTTACGAGTACTTTGCCTCTGTTGTTCCACTAGGGAGGCGATGGGATATCTACAAAGCAAGGCACAAAGGGGATAGAAGCGGCAGGGAGTGGGATCAGGGGAGCAACAGAAATGGAGCAAAAGGGAGGGAAAGGTACCCCAGGGGTGTCACATCTGGATAAGGATAAAAAGACCAGTAAGGTGGAGGGGACGGATGATGCCATCCCCGCCAAAAGGGTGTGGTTTGCCCTCAAGGCCCTAAAGAAAGACAAATCTCCTGGGCCGGATGGCATTCATCCGAGAGTACTATGGGAATTGGCGGACATACTGGCTGCACCCCTGGCGGAGCTTTTCAGCAGGTCACTTGAGACAGGGACAGTACCTAGGGATTGGCGAGAGGCACATGTGGTACCAATCCATAAAGGGGGTCGAGGAAGTACCAGGTAACTATAGACCCATCAGTTTAACTCTCGGTGGTGGGAAAATTAATGGAGAGTATACTAAAGGAACGATTGGGGTTTACTTGGAGAGGTGGGAGGTCTGGATGAGTCGGCAGCATGGGTTTGTGCCAGGTAGATCATGTCAAACCAACCTGTGGAGTTCTATGAATGGGTAACATCAGAACTGGACAGGGTAAGCCTGTGGATGATATTCTTGGACTTCAGCAGGCGTTTGACTCTGTCCCCACAATGGTCTGGTGGAGAAACTGATGGGGTTAGGAGTAAGGCCTTTGATGGTCAGATGGATTGAAAACTGGATAGCTGGACGCACTCAGAGAGTAGTGGTCTGTGGGAGCTCTCGAACCCTACAGAGGTTGGTAGTGGGGTACCACAGGGCTCAGTCCTGGGTCCAATCCTGTTTAATGCATACATATCGGACATCAGGGATGGTATAGGGTGTGAATGAGTCTCTTCATGATGACTCAAGATGGGAGCAGTAGTTGAGGGAGAAGAGGGAGGTTGGCCCTGCAAGGAGATCTGGACACCCTGGAAAACTGGGCTCACACATGGAATTAAATTTCAATACCACCAAGTGCAAGGTGTTGCATCTTGGTGGGAAACCTAAACACAGGTACACCCTGGGAGGGAGGCGCTGGAAGCCTCAACAGGGGAAAAGACCTAGGGGCTCATGGTGGATACATGTATGAATAACTCTGAGCAGTGCAGGAGGCAGCCAAGCAAGGCAAACAGGATGTTGGGATGCATCGTGAGGATCACCTCTAGGAGCAAGGAAGTGATTCTGCCACTGTACAATGGACTGGTTAGACCACACCTTGAGTACTGTGTACAGTACTGGAGACCACACTTGAAGAGGGACATACAGCTCCTGGAGGGTACAGAGGAGGGCAACAAAGATGACACGAGGCTAGGGATTTGACTTACGAGGACAGACTTGAGGAGCTCTGCCTGTTTCATTGGAGGAGAGGAGAGACAGGGGACATGATTGAGGTCTTCAAGTACCTCAAGGGAATAAATAGGGTAAACATGGAGGGATCTTTAGACTAAAGCAGGGAGGCATCACCAGAGGGCATGGTTTGAAGTTGGAAGGTGGAAGGGTGAGGGGAAAGAGGAGGAGGTTTTTCACTGAGAGGGTGGTGGACCCTTGAGATGCTCTGCCTGGTGAGCTGGTTCAGAGATCCACAGTGGAGGCTTTAAGAGAGGTGGGACAGACACAGAAAGGGGATGTATCAGATGATGCCTGTCCGGGGGTGGGGATGGATGATAGGGGTTTCTGGAGCACAAGGGATGGGAGGGTCTCGGCACCCAACTAAGGATCTAGGTTTGAGCAGACTCGATAGACCATAAGGCCTAATCTGCTGGCAAATAGTATGTTAGTATGTTAGTATGTATATATAAATCAAACATATTTCAAACATAACAGTTTATTCAAATTGCCCACTTTATTCACCATTCACTCTTGCATTGAATTCACCTTTATGTTCCTTCTTCTTTCGGGGTCTGGATGCATCATCCAACTCCCGCCACCAACCACCAATCCTCCCTACATGTAATTTAGCTAGGTCTGGATGCCAGTAGACCCAACCCCTAGCTCTTCTATTTATACTCCTCCTCCCTTCTAATCATATCCAGGTGCCTACCCCTGGTCCATGCACCCCCCTTGGCCCCTCCTGTTCCTCCTTCCCCCCCAAGACCCCTCCTTCCAATCCCCTAATTCCCTATCCTTCACCTCCCAATCCTTTACCCTTCAGTTCTTCCTCTCCCCTTTTGATCTCCCCACATGCTCTTTCAGCACCTTACCAGTATGGCAGGACTGTCCACCTGCCCTCAGTTAACTTGATTCCTTTTGTCCCTTTGGCACAGACAGGTAAAGCAAGATTAAACCTAAATATTCCACTTTCTCTTTTCTGTTACTCATGATTTCTCTAACTCTAAATTTATGAGTGAATGGTTACAGGTTGGTCATGACAAAATTAACCAAATGATATATATGACAAGCAACAGCAAAACCATTTCTTATTCCTGGTTCGATGCCCATTGCACACAAGAAAAATGCAAACTAGCCAAATTAGACAGATTTGTTATGAAACATTCCTTTAAACTTAACTTTACCAAGTTAAATATGCACGTAAATCGTATAAAAAAATGTTGGTTAAAAAAATGGTTTATAAATAGAGGAAATTGATGCTTCAGATTATTGCGACCAAAGACTCCACATCTTTTTGGAGGCTTGTTGCAAAGAGCACAACTCTTTTCTCCCCATCCCTCTCCTCTTATTTTCCAAGAGACTTGGGTTTCCCAATATAAAGCTTATTTAATAGCAAAAATCCTGCTACCCATGCTACTATTTAGCCTGAGTGGCTGCTCTCCAATGGCTCCTCCCACTAATTTTTTCATTGGGTGAAGTGTGCCAATCTATTCGAGCTAGCTAACAATTGTTATGTTCACATGTAGTAGGAATCAATTACTTTGTAATCAATTCTCTTCATTCAGATTGTAATCCTTTTTGGTTTGTATGGTGTTGGACTGATGAGGATGAACAACCAGATTCAAAATCCTCAGTTGCTGTGTTTTCACATGTAATGGGACTCAGTCACCTTGTAATCAATTCAAACTGAGTTAATTACAAAGGGACTAATTTCCATTGCATGTAAACACACAACAATTTAGGATTTTGAATCTGGTTGCATTCCTTTTGCAGCAGTTTCGACAGTAAGTATAGCAGAATCAATTCACAAATCAGGTTTACATGAACCAAGTAACAGGTTCAAAATAATCAGTGCTTTTGAACCACTGTGGTTGAACTCGGATCCAACTGAAACAGGAACTCCAACCCTGAATGAGTTTACATGAGCTTCCAATTGAGGAATGCAGCATTGATTCCACTGAAATTGGAGCTTGAACCCTGTTCCAGTGTACATGTAAACAAGGCAGATAAGGCTCCTGGCACCAACTCTATCTGAGGCAAAATTTATAAAGCCCATATCAGTTATTGGATTTCATTTCTTACAAATTATTTTAATGCCTGTCTTAAAGAATCTTTTTTTTCCTCCATCATGGACTAAAAACATTATTATCCCCATACACAAAAAAGGCTTGTACCACCTTCCTTCTAATTATAGGCCAATTAACTTGCTGGATAATAGTGGCAAAATGTTTGCTAGAATTCCATTGGTCAAGATGCAGCAATGGATTGAAGCAACATCTACGCTCTCAAAGTATCAAGCAGGCTTTCGACAGGGTTTCTTGACTATAGATAACTTATACACCATTCTCACATCTTCTGGAAAAATACTTACTTTACAGGCATATGAAACTTTACATCATGTTTATAGACTTTGCAGCCACTTTTGACTTGGTTATTAGACATAAGCTGTGGGATATCCTCTTTCAGAGAGGACTCCTACTAAATTTATTAACACCAATATATTTCTTATACACAAACACTACTACAGCTATCAGGTACAATAATAAGGGCTCCATTTCTGAGTACTTTAATGTCGCTCAGGATGTCAAACAGGGATGCCTATTGGTGCACTGCTCTTTAACCTTTATATTGATTCAATTTTAGTTTGACTCTTTTTTTTTTATTCAAATTTATTGCAACTTTTGAGTACATTAACATATTATCCATTCCATTTCATTCCAGTTTACATTTGACATTAGCAGGTCGTATTTCCCTATTGCATATTTAAAACAGTTTATTCAATCTAATCAATTGTACCAGTAAATAATATACAGTTCCATTGTCAGGTTGATATGATTAAATTGTATCTTAAACTGTGATCTCTTTCATGGACATGCATACCCCAGTGGACAGCTCTCCTCTCAGCAGGCCTCAGACCCTCCTTCATCCCTTATCCCCCCCAGACAGTCCACTTTGTCCATCTGTTATTGAATGCATTCATTTTGAGATTAACTTTGTTGGTCAATTCTTCCATGTCTTGTATCTCTTGGACTGTTAGCCACTGAAGGAAGGTGGGGGAGCTGGGCAAGCCACTTCCTTGTTATGGCTTTAAGAGTGGATGCAATCAAAATGTTCCATAAATAAATTCTGTCCTTACCCTTTATTCCCTGAGGTACTAGGCCCAAAACCAATGGATCTATGATGGAGAATATGTCTTTTAGTGCCTTTATTATGCTGTTCCAATAATGTGTTAACTCTGGACACTACCAGAATATATCTGAGTGACTTGCCCGGACCCCAGGGCAACCCTCCAGCAAGATGCTGAATGACCTGCTCCATTCCATTTGTTCTATACTGCTGGGGTGAAGAACAAGCATGTTCTAATCTTCCACTCAAATTCTCTCCATATTAGGGAGTACGTGGTTTTGTTTGCTTGGTGAAATATTGTTTCCCAGTCTCTTTCTGAGAGTTGTCCCCCTTCAGCTCCCATATTTCTAAAGGCCCCATATATGGCTGAGATGTGGCCCCTACCCATCCATGAACTTAATATGTCCTCTGTGACTCAGACCAGATCCTGTGTACCATGGGGATTTTTAGATTGTTTCTGCAAGTTTTTAATATAGGTCCTAATTTGCAGAAACCTAAAATGGTCTGAGTGTCTTAGTTGGAATTTTTATTTTATTAGTCCAAACTCCTGTATGACGCTTCCCTTCAAAAACTGCCCTAAATTATACAGGCTCAGTCTTTCCTACCTTCTAAAAGTAAGGTCTAATTGTGATGGGGGAATATTTGGTCCCAAGTGAACCATCTTAAGGACCATAATTCTGTTGAGAGTTTATATTTATTCCATAATCTACGCATTGCTCCTAGAGTGTTTTTCACAGAGATTAGTGGAACATTTTTATCCTGGGATTTTAATTCAGGGTTTGCCACTCTAGCTCCCAGAGGGATCCCTTCTGAGTATACCCTTTTTATAGACTTCCAGTGTGCCCTATATTTCTCCATTGACCACTGTAACACATTCCTTCATCTGGGCTGCTAGATAGTAATCCTCCAAGTTTGGTAGGGTCCTCCCTCCATGTTTTTTATTTGCCTGCATTAGCAAGTTTTTGATCCTTGATCATCTGTGGGCCCAGACGAAATTCATGATTCTCTGCCATATTAGCAGATGATCTTGATGAATCCTTAAAGGAAGATATTGGAAAAGATAAGGGAACCTGGGTAATATGTTCATTGTGACTGACTGAATTCTTGAATATAATGGAAGATTCAGCAGTTCCCATTCCTTAATACCTTTTTTAATTTGGTTTATCAGGGGGTCAAAATTGTTTGTAAAAAGTGCTTTTAAATTCTTAAGAATTTGAGTGCCCAGGTATTTTATTTTAAGGTTGGACCATCTCAGTGGGAGTAACTTGGATATTCCTGGTGAAGGGTAGTTTGATTCTTCTTTTGTATTAGACTCCCCAAAAATTAGTCACCAAATGGTGCACATGCTCACTTATGCAGACAATCTGCTTCTTCTCTTACCTTCCCCTGCTGGCCTCCAACAGAAATTAAACCTTCTGAAATAAAAATGTGATTACCTCGGCCTAAAAATAAATCCCAACAAAACCAACATTTTTGTATTTGGCTCACAACATGTATGTTCCACTGTGCCTAGAATTTTTATAGATAATGAGTGGGTGGAGGTAGTTCCCCACTACACTTACCTTGGCATAAAATTCTCTGTGAATGGTCAATGGTCTGTTCACTGGACAGAGCAGACTGCCAAAGCCAGATTAGCCATAAAAGCTCTATTACGGTTTAATTATAAGTATAAAGGACATACTGTGGCATAGCCTTAGTTGCTGGAGAAGCTAAGGTCAATCCTATCCTTCTCTACGTAGCAGAAGTTTGGGGCTCAAAACCAACACCCTCATTAGAGCTTCCTCTTTCCTTTTTGTATAAAGCTCTTCTGCAAGTGCCCCATCCACATAAAATTCACTGGTAGGAGCAGAACTAGGTAGGCTTCACATTGCCACCTTAGCACATACACATCTGGTCTCCTTTTGGCTCAGATCTTTTAATAACCAACACAACCCTATACCCAAGTTGTATATTGAGGAAAAATTATACTGGGCAGAAAATGGCTTATTGTCCCCTTGGTTAAAGGGCCTTAAACCTGTCCTTTCAAAGTGAATATGATGCACTTACTGAAAGACTCTCTGAAGGAGATTTCCATCTCTCCACTTTATAAGTCCACTCTTAAGCAAAAACTTATAACTGATGTGCAATTCTACCAAATGAAGCAAGTGAGAGAGCAGAAACAGGCTATGTGGTTCAGCCTCAATAAGACTGACTCTTCTTAAGAAGACTATTTAACTCGCCCACTAGTGCCAAACATCAGAAAATCGATCACATGGGCTAGACAGGGCACCCTTGTTTCTAGCTATACCTACAGTACTTTAATAAGCTGCTTCGAAATGAAGCTGCTCATCCCCACTGTAGATGTAACAAGGGTTTCACAGAAACTATGTATCACATTATTATCCAATGTGCATTTAACAAATCTGCACAAAATCAATCATTAAATTCTTTCCTTATCAAATATGCAAATCTGGATTATGATCCTCTTTTCATTTTACTTCATTCCAAAACAAAGGAAGAAGACCTCTGCTTTTCTCCATCAGAACATGGTTTGACTGGTGGAAACTGCTCAAACTCACCCTGGCATGTGAAGAGAGACAGACTAATTGGAGACTTCCTATGGGAGGGTTCCAATCCACAATTTAGTCATTCCAAACTCAGAGCACATTGGTCTCAGCATGGCTGGAACCTCCCTTGGTTGGAGGTATACAGAAGGGTCTTTCTTCTGGCCCAAACAATAAGGTGGATACATCCTCCCACTCCTTCATCCTCACAATGGGTCTAGCCTGAACAAGATGTGATGGGGACGATGCACCCCTCAACTCTTCTCTCGTGGAGGGAAACCAGATTTCGACCTACGAACAGTCAAAGCAGGGCTCAAACCTCTCCCACAGTGGAGGAGTCTAGGAACAACTGGTTCTCCACCCACTCAAGACTGTAAATGGACCCCCTTCCCCTCTCCTCCATCCCTCTCTGGCAAAACCCCTCCATTACCATAGGAGATGAATGGGAATGGGTAACCTGGAAACACTGTCTAGACTTGAGCATCCACAAGCTGGAGACCTCATGGACCATAATCTCAAGGCTCTCCATATGTTTCAGTTTCTCCAGCAGAAAAGGGACCTCCCTCAGAAGTAATTTTGGAGGTAGCTACAAATCAGAGCTGCACTCTGGCCTCTTCTGAGTCAAGCCACATCCCATCTTACCCCCTTAGACTAGCACACATGGCTCCAATATCCCAAAGGACTGGCTGGGTGAAGTTATGCCAAACTAAGGGACACCCTTCCCTCCCAATCTGAGGGAGCAAAGATCAAATTGGAAAAAATGCTCTAATGCTACATTTCCACCACTCAGTGGGACCAGGCTTGGAAGGATACACATACCTGGCTTCAGGATGCCCGGTCCTGCCTAAAACAAAACAAAATATCCCATTTGTGGTGTAATACCCCTGTTGTCCTCATTAAAGCCAAGCTCCTGGACTTAGATCAGTGTTGGAAATGCCAAAGGGAAGGAGGAGCCTTACTATACATACTCTGTTCCTGCCTGCAGATACAGCCCTTATGGAAGGGAGTAGAGGTTTTAGCCTCTAGTGTACTTTGTAAACTTATACCTCACAATCTCCTCTTCTTTCTACTGGGAATCAAATTTGATGTCCCAAAGTTGATCCCTCTCAAATACAGATGGCTTGCCCTATTTGCTCTTCAGACTAGGAAAGCTTTTCTCTGTAAACTGAAAACTTCACTGATTCCCACAATGGAAGAGGCCCTGGCATCTCTCTCTCTGCCCTTGCCAAACTGGGTAGGATTTCTCACCTTCAAACCTATCAATTGTCTAAATTCCAACTCTGCTGGCCCCCTATCTGAGATATGTCAGTCCTCAGGTAGGGATTGACTGATTGCCCACTACTTCTTCTGAGATCAGTCAGGTTGGCCAGTAATAGAGAATCTGACAGTGGAACACAGGTCTTACCCACCCCACCCTGACAGAATCTGACTATGGGTGGGAAACAGGACACTGATTTGGATTTTCAATGTCTCTTCTATCCTGCTTCTCTCCCTATGTATGTATTGTAACAATACTCCCTCTGCATAACTCAGTACTCATACTTCTCATATCAAGTATCTACTGGCTGTTTTAAAATACAGTTAATGATTCACCCTGGGCCTAAGTACAGATTCTCTGGGTATATGTTTGTTTTGTCCTTGATTTTGAACGGCTGGTTTTGCAGTACATACTCACACTATCTGGTCTCCATCTAAAGCCTTGAAGAACCATGAACCAAAACTCAGGATCTGTGTGTCTATATCCAGTAATACACATAAACTGGAGATAGTGTCCTTTGGGTGAGTAGTAACAATGTAACACTGTACTATTTACACTGCCAGATGAATACCTCTCCTGTTGGATTTCTGCTGCCCCTTACTCTGTCCCCCTTTATCCCCCTTCTCCACAAGCAAGTAGAGAAGATGTCAACCCTGGGCCTGTCCCCCCTGCAGTACAGTGTGTTTATATCCTTATACAATGGTCCTTGCTTGCACACTGTAACCAAGTGCAGAAATTTGTTTGCTTTCTGTTCCTTCTTCCTGTATTCCTTCCCAGTTCACCATTTCCCTTCCACCACTCCTTCAACTCTCCCTCCCCCACAAACTATGTACTTACGCATGTATCTCCTTATGGAGACCTTAATTCCAAAGATGAATGTCTTTCTAATTTGAAAAATGAAACAAAAAAAAAAAACACAATGTAAGAAGCGGACTTAATCTCCAAATTTTTGGCCTCAGTAATAAAGTCTAAAAAGAAGCATTTCTGGTTATTTAAAGCTTAGTATTATCAAGTGCTCTGCTTATTAATTATGTATATTTATAATTGTGTTTTAAGAATCTGTTTTTTTTATGTCTTAAACTTTGCTCGTTGTGTTTTTAACTCTGAGATCTTGTAAAGTCCAACATTTTTATGTCATGGATATACAGTAAACTTTCTTATGACTTGCTCCAGGACCTGCAGTCCTTTCATAGCCTCCTTACCTTATGAGCCACTTGTTCCTCACCCACACCTCCTGTGCCAGGGAAGGTGTATGGGAAAACAAAAAATTTGAGCAGAAAGAGGGTGAGTAACCCTCAATCTAGGCTTATAAAGCCCTTTAGGACCCCTTGCAAGGATCCCTCCAAACCACACCCCTGGGCCAATCCAGTACCCCCTCAGGCATATGCATCATCCCCTTGCACTTGTCCATCATGAACTCACCTGATGCCCTGATGCCTCCCTTCTTCCACCTTTCAATCCATGTGACCTCACTAGGCTACTCCCCTTTACTAGCCTTGTCTTTTCCCTTCTGACCCCCCTTCCCCTCTTACCTCATCCCCCTCTCCAGTCCCTTAAGCTTCCTTCATTTCCTCTGGGCTGCTAACAGACAATTCAGGTTGCCTTTAATTGGCAACCCTACATGTCCATATCCAGGAACACTGCATTGCTGAATTACTCACAGAATTTAATATTGTGATCTAGCCTTTGCGTTGCAGCGTTCCTGTTTTTCTGTTTAATTTGCTTACCATATTAACACTTTCTTCCCTATTACACCACTGGTGTTTACTACCTGACCAGTACTATATAGAAAACTACATCATTTTCAAGTGAGTGTAAGATTCTTGGAAATTACTTTGTTTGTTCATTTCAAATCGTGTTGTCCCTTCCATCTGATATAGCTATAAGACAGAACCGTATTAAGCAAGTACTAACACATTGCAGTACTTGCCTTCTCCAGACACCACTTATCTGGACCGTAGATCATATTGTGACTGTGAGGTGTTCTGTGCAGTTGGTTTACAAATTAGTTTACTTGAACCTACCTGTACCTACCCAGTTATTATGAAGTTGTGTTATAACCATTCCATTGAAAAACTTACATTTTATTAAGAACTACTTAAGTATTTGTTCAGAGTTACTGCTCATCCTTGATGTGGTGGTGTTCTCTGTCAGTTTTGTATTTAAAGTCTCTTACTTCTGTCCTCCTGTCACCCTGTGTTATTTAATTCATGTTTTTGTAACTGAAAAAATAAATAGTGTTTTAGCACTCGAATAGGCTACAGTAGCAGTTGTAGGTAGTTGTATACACTACAGCGAAGCTATCTGTTCTGATTTCTGTTTACCCTTTGCAGATAGTACTGCAGGTGATAAATCACACTTATTCAATAGAAATACATAATCATATACTTCCGGAGGAAGGCAAACAGAAAAAGCATATAAATGTGCCTGCCAAGAGATATTCCAGTTCAGGGAAAGGTGACTGGAAGGGAGGTGGCTCAAAGAAGTCTGTTGAAAAAAGTAGAAATACAGTTCAACTTCTAGTGAGTAAACCTATTTCTGAATCAATGCTTTCTGTGGGCTCTGGAGCTGCTGTGGCAGCCAGTGCCAGCAAAATCGAAGTTAGAAGTGGCTTTAAGTCTGTGACTCATTTTTTACTGCCCAGTCTGTAGCTAGCATGCTTGTTGGGGATGCTATTGAGAATAATGGGGACACTTACACTACTGGAGGCACAGAGGTCCAGAAGGAAGTGAAAAAAATTGTCATTGTGACTGTTGTTCCAGCTCAAAGTGGAGCTGATGGTGGTGAGGGTGATACTGTCCAGCTTCAGTCTGTTTCTCCAGGAGAAGGAGATAAGGAAAGGCAGGCCCCCCCAACCCCACATTGAGGAGATGCCAGAGACAGGAAAAGTTTGTCTGGCAGTTGACAGTGATAGGGAGGAGGAGGAGGATATAATATTTTTGGTACAGATGATGATGAGGGGTTGGATCCTCTGTGGGAGCCAGAAGTGAAAAAGCTGAAGGGTGATGATATAGCCCCATTTAGATGCCAAGCCTGAGGGTGAGGCTATTAGCAAGCCTACAACAAGCAAACAAAAAACAAGGCACTGCAAGGTAATGGAAATGAATTTAATCATAAAAAAGAGTTAAAAGAGCCACCGTGTAGTACTATGTATATATTTTTGTTTAAATACTGTACTAGTCCTGTGCCTTGTGATGTTTATCTTGTTTCCCCTTCTTTTGCTGTATATTGGTACCTGTGGTGCCTTGCTTTTAATTAGAACATTAAATGGGTTCATTATGTGTAAATTGTCACCCACTAGTGTTATTTAAGGATTGTGGTTGTGTGGTGCATCATCCTCCTAATGATGCGCGTTGTGTGAAACCGGTAGAGGTGTTGGTGTTTTGTACTATAGGGTGGCTCTGTTAACCCTTTTTTATGATTAAATTCATTTCCATTACCTTGCGGTGCCTTGATTTTTGCTTGCTATTTGGACGTACTTGTGGCACGCATGAGTGGAGCTGAGGATTCTCCTCTTTAAGCCTACAACAAGCAGTCCAGTAACCCATCCCCAAAATGTAGCATGATAAAAGTCATGCAAGTTGCCCAAAAAGCAAAATCTTCCACACTTTTGGCTCTGCTGCCCATGTCCCAGTGCCATGTCAAATCTAGAGGTGAAAAGTCCCTAGTTTGGGAGGTTATTTTGTGCTTGATGCAGCTGATGAGACTGTAGGTGATATGTCAGTTGTATCAAGCATGTGTCAGTCATGTAAAATAAGGGCAGTGACATAGGCACCGGTGGCCAGCATACCCACTTGAAAAACAAGCACCCATTGCACTGGCACCAACACCAGAAAGATACCAAAGCTGTTGGTGGGACTTCCCTTTGCAAGCTTAAAGTTAGTGACAGCAGTGCAATAGAGCAGGAGGAGGGAGGGCTTAGTGGATTGGTAGAGGGTGAGTGTGAGGAATCATTTTCTCTCTCAAGCAGTGGGCATAATACCAGTGGAGCTGCTACTCCCTGGAGGTGAGGACCATGAGGAGGGGGGGGAGGGGGGACATCATGTAGCAGGAAGAATGACACCAGATTTCTGTCTCACTTTACTTAAGCATTCTTTGGGAAACATTTCTGGACTTCGGGCATGTTCGGCAGTGGCAGCACCAAGGCTAGGCCTGAAATTCCTGATAAACAGTGGCAGAAGCTTCATTCTGAGGTCTGTGAGGTGGGCTCCAACTCCAAATCAGTATCCAGTCAATATCGCACAACCAAAATTGCGCTATCAGAAATAGAGCATACATAATTGCGCATGTCGGTATAGCACAGAATCAAACCAGCGTGGTACATAATCATGCAATAGCATGAGTACTCTCATTTGCCTTGCTGAACAAGGAGCAGCTTCTCACTAAAATGGCAGTCAGATTTGTAAAGAGACAAAAGGGAGCAGACCTTGCTTGCCTAGATGGGTTTCTTTACAGGAGGGAAAGAGTTACTGAAATGAAGTCACATTACAAATGTTTGAAATATGACAAAGGACATTGTGGGGCTAGACTGCATCTGAATGGGAAACCATGTTAAAAAAACTGGCCAACACAACCATGTCCCCGATTCATCATTGATTGCAGTAAAGGCTGCTGTGACTAGCATGAAAGAATGTGCCAGCAATAGCTGTGAAACTACACACCAGATTGTAGTTAGTGGTGTATCTGAATTGTGTCCATCTGTTGCATCGCAGCTCCCTGCCTTGTCACTTCTGAAGTGAACTGTCAGGCGTCAGCGCTGAGCACTTGCCCTCCCCCTAAGCCAGCTGATGCAGCTTCTTTAATAATTCCTGAAGAACTGCGCTCTACACTAAAAAAATGATAAATTTCTTCTGTATGACTCCGGGCACTGCAATGACCATTTCCTAATATTCTCAGTGTCACAGGACCTACAGCACTTAATGAGCAGTGCACATTGGTTCGCTGATGGAACTTTTAAGAGTTGCCTTTCAATATTTCATTAGCTCTATTCTATACATGGTATTCGCAACAGCACTGTTGTACCTCTTGTGTATATGCCTACTTTCTCTAGAGACATGTAACATAGGAAATAAACCACTCCCTTCCTGCCTGTTTAGAATCAATCATGTGACCACCAGCACAGAGAAACAAGCAATTTCACCTAATTTCACCCTATAGAAGTGCAAAGCAAAATTCAAGGTGAAATTGGGTGGTGAAAGTTCGCTGAAAGGTCATAATTATGTGAAATGTTCTGCTGGTGAAATTGGTGATTTTGCTGGAATTTTGCTGGCAAAATAAAATTTCGCTGCATCTCTGTCCCCAACAACATTAATAAAGACAAAAATGGCCCTAGCACCAAGTCCTGTAGAAACCCACTCATGACCTCTCTAATGTTAGATAATTCTCCCTTCATCAATACCTTCTGGGTTCTGCTCCCAGGCCAATTTTCCACCCATCTTGTCATCTTCTCTCCAACCCCTAGATCCAAAAAATTCCTAATTATGACAGGGTAGAATAGGACACTGTCCCATTTGTTTTGAAGAACGTGTGTAAATACAAGGATCTGTATTCTTTCCTTTTCTTTCTTCTCTGTCTGATTGCACAATCAAATTTTCCTGTGAGACTTTGGACTTGATTAACCCCAACAGTCTCACAATCCTTTGCCTCTCTCTCTTGCTGTCTGTTTTTCCTCCCTTGCAATGCAATATTTGCTAATATAAAATATATGAGAATTAATGTATGGAAATGTAGCTGATATTGGGATCTCTTTTGTTTAGAAAATTGTGTTACTGTTGAAATGTATGTATTTATAATTTGAGATAACTGTAAAAAGCTAGAGGTTACTTGGGTACAAATGCCTGAGCCTTTTGCAGTCACTGTGGGGACCTCAGAAAGTTCTCAATGTTCTAGCAGCTCCTGCAATTTACAAAGGACAGGATGCTTACAATGAATGGGGCTTGAAAAGATTTATAAAAACAGCTAAGCTGAGCTGCAAGAGATATTTTTTACAAGAAATATTTTTTTTTGCTTCTGTACATAGTTACCCTGAACAGGTTTATTTTATTTTACGTTACTGCAACTACAAATAAACAGTTCTGTGGACATTTTATAACTGTTCCTGGGTTTTGTCTATGTTTCCTGACCTGTGCCTTGACTACAGATGATGTCAGGTGGGATTTAAGCCATGCATACCCTTATACAGGAGATTTGTGCATAGGTACTGGACCTAGTAGCAGGGGAGCACAGAGGAAGGTATGGATTCTGCAGCAGCAAGTCCAGGAGTGGTTACCAGGAGAATGGCAGCCAAACTAGCAGCAACAGAAGTCCAGTCTGAGATTGCACAGCCAGCACAAGTTATGGAAAACGAACAGGCAGTGTCAGAACCTAAAAGCCTGATGGATGTTTTCAAATGGTGGGCTATACAACAAAAAGAAACTGAGACACAGAGAAAAAAACAGATTCAGTGTTTAGAAGTGCAGAAGAGAGAAGAGATGTACTGACAAGAGCAGCAGATGAGAGAAGAGATGCAGCAACAGGGGCAACGATCACTGGATGCCTTGCAAGCTATCGAAGGCAGAGGATGCGGCAAAGACCCTGATGAGCAACAAAATGCAAGCTACTTGAAGACCATTAAACTTACTGAGGTGTGTCCCTCAGATGATATTGAGGCATACCTGACAACCATTGAAAGATTTGCCACAGCCTGCCAGTGGCCAAAGCAGCAATGGGCAATCAGACTGGTACCCTGCCTGACAGGAAAAGCCCAGCTTGCCTAAAGCAGTATGGACATTGTACAGTCAGAAAACTAAGAGCTGGTAAAAAGCAAAATCCTGAAGGACTACCAAATGGCCAGACAGAATTGTTACAGATAGCACATGATAGTCCTATGGTTGGTCACTCAGGGAGGGATCGCACCCTTGCCAGATTGCTGTATAGATTTTACTGGCCTGAAATCTATGAAGATGTTGCTACCTAATGTAATTCCTGTGCTGAGTGTCAGAAGGTACCTCTAGTCACTAGAAAAGACAAGGTGCCCCTGGCTCCCCTACCAATAATAATAATAATAATGTCCTTTATTTCTATGGTGCCTTTCAAATGTCAAGGTGCCTTACAAAATTTAAAACACATCAAACATTACAAATCTTAAAATATACAAAACACAGCTAAGGAGACAGATTCACTCACTAAACGCTTGAATCCATAAATATGTTTTCAGGGCCTTTTTGAATCCCTCCACAGTCACACACTCCCGTAACTGATGGGGTAGAGAATTCCAGAGGGTAGGGGCCACGTACATAAATGTACGAGCCCCAGAAGATTTCAGACACACCCTCGGGATCTCTAGCAACCCCTTGTCAGCTGAGCGGAGCAATTGCACTGGGCAGTATGAAACCAGGAGTTCTTTCAGGTTGTCCGGGCTAAGTCCACATAGGGCTTTAAAAGTCACAAGACTGACTTTAAAGGTGATCCACCACTGTACTGGAAGCCAGTGCAGCCCACGAAGCACCGGCATAATATGACTAGACTGAGAAGTACCAGTCAAAAGCTGGGCCACTGCGTTCTGCACCAGCTGTAAGTGGCAGATTTCCACCCCAGGAAGCCCTAGGTAAAGGGAATTGCAATAGTCCAAGTGCAAGGATACAAAGGCATGGACCAGTATAGGAAGATCGCCGGATGGAACAAGGTGCCTAATCCTGGAGATATTCCACAGATGGTAGAATGAGGCCTTGACGACGGCAGACATCAGTGAATGCAGAGTCAACCCTTCATCAAAAATTACCCAAAGGTTACGCACCTGTTCAGAGATTGGGAGTGAGATACCCCCAAGATACAACCCAGAGGGTAAACCAACCCCCAACCCCCTATCTGGTACGCTGGATCTACAACCAGCACCTCTGTCTTTTCCGAGTTCAACTTCAGCCAACTCGAGTTCATCCACTCCTGGATTTCTTTGAGGCAGTTATTACAGACTGAGAGCTCCATCCTGGTCAGGTGCAAAAGAAAGGTAGAGCTGGGTATCATCAGCATAGCAGTGAAACCTCAGCCCATACCTTCTTACAATGTCTCTGAGGGGCAGCATATACACTGCAAACAACGTGGGGGACAACACAGAGCCCTGAGGAACCCCACAAAACAGAATAACTGGGTCTGAGGAATAAACCCCAGAAACCACTCTCTGCATTCTTCTGTTGAGATAAGACGTAAACTACCTGAGGACTACACCAGATAGTCCACAGATGAACCTCAGATGCTCAAGTAGAACCCCATGGTTCACAGTGTCATAAGCTGATGAAAGATCTAGAAAAACCAAGGTGGAATGGTTCTTCTGATCCCTAGCCATCAGGAGATCATTGAGCACCCGAACCAGTGCTGTCTTAGTACTATGCCTCTTTTGAAAACTGGACTGGAGGGGTTCATAGATATCATGGATGACCAAATGGTTTTCCAGCAGTATGTCCACTACCTTCTCAATCACCTTCCCTAAAAAGGGAAGGTTAGAGATTGGTCTGTAGTTTGCATGGCAGTTGGGGTCCAAAGAAGCTTTCTTCAAGAAGGGTGTCACCACTGCCTCCTTCAGGGAACTGGGAAACTCATCTGTTTCCAAGGAGCACCAGACTAGCCATGCTAGGACCGGACCAATGAAATCAATACAACCCAAAATCAAGAAGCAGCTCCAATGCCTACTGTTATAGCTCCAAAAGTTGCAGCACAGCTTGCCAAAATTTTCAGCAGAGTTGGCATACCTAAAGAAATTATTACTGGCCAGGGTAGTAATTCTGGTGCTGCACTGCTAAAGGAGCTGTACAGACTGCTAGGTATCACTGTAATAAGAAACTACCCCTATCACCCTCAGACAGATGCTCTGGTTGAGAATTTTAACCAAACCCTAAAATGCATGTTAAAAAGGTTTGTAAAAGGGGAAGGGAAAGACTGGGACCAATACTTGCCTTACCTACTTTTTGCTTTCAGAGAAGAGCCACAGGCATCAACAGGGTTTTCACCATTTGAAATGCTATATGGTAGGCAGCCAAGAGGGCCACTGGATGTGATAAAAGAAACGTGGGAAGATAACCCCACTAAGGAAACAATCTATATCTTCTTATATGTGTGCTCTAAGAAAGCAGCTGGCCAAATATGTTGAAATTGCCCATAGTAATCAGAAAGAGGCTCAAAACCGGTGAAGGTATATTATGACCATGGGGTAAAAGAAAATGTTTTTGAGTCTGGTGAAAAGGTTTTGCTACTGTTACCCACAACAGAAAATAAGTTGTTAATGAAGTGGCAAGGACCTTATGAAGTTCTTAGACATACTGGCACTGTTAACTATGAGAGCGAGACCCCTGACAAGAAAAATCCTACTAAGATATACCATGCTAACCTCCTCAAGAAATGGGTTAAAAAAATGTCAAAAGCTGCCTTGCTAGTTTTACCAGAAACTGATGTGGAAGATACTGATGTAACTTATGATAGACAGGAACAAAGTATAAATGCTGATGCTGTAAAGGTGAATATTTCCTTCACTTCAGAACAGACTGCAGACATTCGTAATGTGCTTAAGACATTTAATAATAGTAATAATCATTTTATTTATAAGGCACCTTTCAATTGCCAAGGCACCATACATAAATTTAAAAGTACTTTTACCATGGTACCCGGCCAAGCAAAAGGGGTTGAGCATGTAACAGTGACAAACAATGCTTGTCCTATTAGACAAAAGTCATACAGGCTGCCAGAGCAGTTAAGAGCTGATGTGGTTACCGAAGTACAAAAAATGAAAGAATCGGGTATCATTGAGGAGTCGAGGAGTGCTTGGTCCTCTCCCATGGTAATTGTAAACAAAAAAGAAGGGTGTGTTAGAATCTGCCTTGATTTCAGAAAACTTAATCAAGTGTCAGAATTTGACAGTTACCCTAAGTGATGAAAGTGAACAGAAATACACAGGAATTCAGTTCCTGTACCTTTTTTTGCAGCAGGAATGGAGTTCCTGTACTTCTTCTCACTGACACTGGAACTGAAATTCTTAAATCAAAACATAATGATGGTTTCTGGGCCGGTGATTTGAAATCAGGGTTTCCATGACAACATTTGACTTGCACAACAATGCTATTTTCCTAGAAATACTTCAATATCTCTAACTGAATCTACTAGTGCCTAAACAGATAGATGCGTCTTGACACAGCTATCCTTCAGATTGAGGATCTTCATTCTGCATTTTATATTTGCCAATGACTGAGTTCCTGTACTTCTTGTCTACCATTTGCACCACTGGTTACCCTATACCCAAAATAGATGATTTGGTAGACAGGCTGGGGAATGCAAAGTATATCAGTACCCTTGATCTCACTAAGGGTTTCTGGTAAATACTTTTAGCTAAAGAATCCAGAGATAAAACTGCATTTGCCACCCCTGTAGGATTCTATCAGTTCACCACCATGCCCTTTGGTTTACATAGTGCGCCAGCTACATTCCAGAGGTACATGGATGTCATTTTATCCCCTCACACTGGTTATTGTGCTATGTAGTTGGATGATCTCATGGTATATAGTCCCGACTGGAAAAGCCACCTGGAACACCTATAAGCAGTTATCCAAGCTATCAGAAATGCAGGTCTGACAATTAATCCTACTAAATGTGCACTGGGCATGTAAGAAACTAGATATTTGGGCTATGTGTTGGGAAATGGAGAAGTCAAACCAGAGATTTCTAAAATAGAAGCTGTAGCTAACAGCCCTGTACCTAAAACAAAGAAACAGGTCAGGTCATATTTAGGACTGGCTGGTTATTATCAGAGATTTGTTCACAATGTTGCTGAGTTCGCTACTCCCCTCACTCAGCTTACAAAGAAACAGTGCCCAAATAATGTGAAATGAACCCAGAGCGTGATGAAGCTTTTCAAGCCATAACGGCTGCATTATGTTCAGCACCTGTTTTAAAAAGCCCAGACTTTGAGAAACCATTTCTGCTACAAGCAGATGCATCTCACATAGGTCTATATGCTGTACTAAGTCAAAATATAGATGGAAAAGAACATCCTATTCTGTATATAAGTAGGAAATTGCATGACAGAGAAAAATGTACTCCACTATCGAAAAGGAGTGTTTAGCAGCAAAGTGGTCCATGGAGCCCCTCAAATGTTATTTACTTGGAACTGAATTTGTTCTTGTAACCAATCACAATCCTTTCTGTTGGCTTAATCAGTTGAAAGATAAAAATTCCAGAATCACAAGGCGGTACCTGGCACTGCAGCCTTCTAAATTCACGGTGATTCACAAATCTGTTAAAGAGAATAGTAATGCTGATTTTCTGTCAAGATATGGATCAGGAATTGAGGGTTCTGATGGTTGAGAAAAAAAAGTATGGGTTTGAACTGTACTTTTTTGCTGAACTTTTAAAAAAATAGATGCAAATGTGCTTAATTTCTGAAAGTAGAAAATATTAGTACAGAATGGAAAGATTTGGAAACCTATTTAATAAAACAGGTTCCCTCTTAAAGAGGGGGTATAAGTGACAGGGTAGAATAGGATCCTGTTTCATTTGTTTTGGAGAAAGTGTGTAAATGCAAGGATCTGTATTCTTTCCTTTTCTCTCTTCTCTGTCTGGTTGTGCAACCAAATTTTCCTGTGAGACTTCGGACTTGATCAACCCGAACAGTCTCACAATCCTTTGCCTCTCACTGTCTCAGTTTTTCTTGCTGTCTGTTTTTCCTCCATTGCATAGCTATGTCTGCTAATATAAAATGTATAAGAATTAATGTATGGAGATGTAGCTGAAATTGGGATCTCTTTTGTTTAGAAAATTGTGCTACTGTTGAAATGTATGTACTTATAATTTGAGATAACTGTAAAAAGCTAGAGGTTACTTGGGTACAAATGCCTGAGCCTTTCGCAGTTGCTGTGGGGGCCTCAGAAAGTTCTCAATGTTGTAGCAGCTCCTGAAATTTACAAAGGACAGAATGCTTGCAATGAATGGGGGTTGAAAAGAGTTATAAAAACAGCTAAGCTGAGCTGCAAGAGAGATTTTTTACAAGACACATTTTATTTTTGCTTCTGTACATAGTTACTCTGAACAGGTTTATTTTATTTTATGTTACTACAACTACAAATAAACAGTTTTGTGGAATTTTATAACTGCTCCTGAGTTTTCTCTATGTTTCCTGACCTGTGCCTCGACTACACTAATCAGTCTTTTGTGATGAGCAAAATCAAAATCCAGGTAGAGATGTCTACTGTCTGAACCTCATCCACTGTTATGGTGTCTCAAAAAATTCAATCAGATTAATTTAAAACAACTTCTTCCCATAAACCCTTGCTGCTGAAGACTCTATTCCTCTAGATGCTTAACCTGCCTTTCCTTAAGTACAGTCATCATGAGCTCGCATATGACTGAAGTCAATCTAACCAGTGTATAGTTCCCTGTGTTATCTTTCAGACAGTTCTCATGGAGCGACACCCCATGAGCCATCTTCCAGTTT
The DNA here is from genome assembly GCA_016271365.2 of Neoceratodus forsteri. Lineage (NCBI taxonomy): Eukaryota > Metazoa > Chordata > Ceratodontiformes > Ceratodontidae > Neoceratodus > Neoceratodus forsteri. The sequence continues at coordinate 1,129,493,796 of CM057451.1, forward strand.
TGATACCATGCCTGACTCAAGTGAACTACTAAACAGATTGGCCAGTGGCTCTAAAAGCTCCCTCAGCAGCCTTGAATGTACTGCATCTGGACCTGGAGATTGGTCCACCTTCAATGCTAACAGTACATGCCTCACTTTATCCCCCTTTATTACTACCTCAATGCATCCTTCTCCCTGTGCACATCTCTTCCCCCCTGATGGTACAGGTCTGTTTTTATCCCTGGTGATGTTGGAGCAGAAGTATTTGTTCAACACTTTTACTTTTTCATCATTCTCCTTCACCTACCCATTCCCTTTTTGAAGCTTAGCTATCCCATCCTTCTTATCCCTTTTTTCACTTTTGTATAAAAAATTACTTTCTCTCCCTTCTCAATTCCTTCTGATAATTGCAGTTCTTGCTTAGCTTTAGGGTACTTAATTCTTTACTTGTTTCACTAGCCATTTTTAAATAAATTTCCCTGCCCTCTTCCCTATTGGTTTTCTACTTTTTCCTAAAGGCTAAACTTTTGTCTCTTACTGCCTGGGCAGCCTCAATTTCTAAACCAGCTTGTTTTTCTGACCCTTGAGTTTTCCCTCTGAGCCTCACACACTTACTGTATCTGTTGTAGCTAAAATTGTTCCTTAATGATGGAGCACTTTTGGTCCATCCCCATATCTGCTCTGCTGCCTAAGAGGCACATCTTTAGCAATTTGTCCATCATCTTAAAGTCTGCCTTCTAAAGTATGGTACTTTAATCTTAGTGGGTCTGTCTCCCTATCCATATCTAGTTGGATCCATACTGTGCTATGACCACTCCTACCCAGCGGCTCCTGAACCTTTATGCCTTGTGCAATCTTCCTATTTGTGAGGCCTAGATCAAGGATTGCTTCCTCTTGGTTATGTACTAAGTCTAATGAACCCATTCTGCAATGCTTCCAAAAAGTAGTAAATCAGGGTGGGGCTGTGGATATAGCCTACCTAGACTTTAGCAAGGCATTTGACACAGTCCCACACAAAAGATTAATATACAAGTTAGCCAGCCTTGGAGTGGGTCCCAAGATGGTAGCCTGGGTAGAAAATTGGTTTGGAGAACAGGGCACAGAGGGTAATAGTAAATGGAGCCCACTCTGAAGAAAGGGGGGGTTACTAGTGGGGTACTGCAGGGTTCAGTACTAGGACTGGTCCTCTTTAATGTCTTTATAAGTGACATTGCAGAGGGACTGAAAGGAAAAGTATGTTTCTTTGCAGACGACACAAACATCTGCAGCAAGGTTGATACACAAGGTGGGGTGGAAAGGGTGAGAAGGAACTCACATAGATACATAGACTGTGTCAGCAGATAAGGGCCTGTGGCCCACCCAGTCTGCCCATTTGAGCTTGTAAGTTCAGTTTGTTTTCTTAGAAGTCTGTTGCCCCTTACCCCTGACCTCCAGAATTCCTTTATGTCTATTCCATGCATTCTTAAATCCCGTGATTGTTTCAGCCCCCACCACTTACTCTGTCAGGGTGTTTCACTTGTCCACCACCCGTTCTGTGAAGAAACTCTTCCTCACGTTTTCTCTGAATCGTCCTCCCTCCAACTTTATCCCATGCCCTCTAGTCCTGGAACATCTTTTTTGCTTAAAAATAGTATATTCCTGCACCCTGCTCCTCCCTGTAAGATACTTGTATGTCTCTATCATATCCCTTCTCTCCCTCCTCTCCTCCAAGGAGTACATGTTCAGTTCCTCAGCCTGTCTTCATAGGACTTGTGATGCAATCCATGCACCATCTTTGTTGCCCTCCTCTGAACCTTCTCTACCCTATCTATGTCCTTACATAGGTAAGGTCTCCAGAACTGTACACTGTACTCCAGGTGGGGCCTCACTAGTGTCTTGTATAGTGGAATTATGACCTCCCTTTTCCTGCTGGTGATACCCCTGCCTATGCATCCCAGCATACTATTTGCTTTACCTGCTGCCTTGTCACACTGTTTCCCTACCTTGAGGTCATCAGATATGATAACCCCAAGATCCCTTTCCTGCTTGGTGCATGCTATATCCTCACCCCCAACTGATATATTGTGCCAGGGTTTTTTTGTCCCGTATGCATTATCTTGCACTTCTTTGCATTAATTTCAACTGCAAACCCATGCCGATTCTTCAGGTTTCTGCAGGTCCTTCTCATTCTGTCTACACCCTCTGGTGTGTCTACTCTGTTACAGAGCTTTGTGTCATCAGCGAACAGTGAAATTCTACCTTCTAGGTCCTGTAGATGTCACTGATAAAGATGTTGAATAGGACGGTCCCAGCACTGATCCCTGTGGTACCCCACTGGTCACTCTTCCCTCTGTGGAGTGACAGCCATTTACCACCACCCTCTGTGTCCTGCCACCCAGCCAGTTATCTACCCACCACACTACTGTCCTGCCCACACCCATATTCCCCAGTTTGTGTAATAGTCTTCTATGTGGCACAGTGTCAAAGGCCTTGCTGAAGTCCTGTTAGGCCATGCCCACTGCCCTCCCCTGATCCACCTCCCTAGTCACCCAGTCAAAAAAATTCAATGAGGTTGGTCTGACATGACCTCCCCCTGGTGAAACCATGCTGCCTTGGATGCTGTAGTACATTGACAACCAGATGTTCCACCAATCTCTCCTTCAGTAGTGCTTCCATGATCTTCCCCCACTACAGAGGTGAGGCTGACTGGCCTGTAGTTCCCCACTTCCTCTTTGTTCCCACTTTTGTATAAGGGGACTACATCTGCTGTCCTCCAGTCTTTGGGTACCTTCCCTGTTTCCAGTGATCGGCTAAACAGGATAGCCAGAGGTTCAGCCACCACCTCTCTTAGTTCTTTAAGGATCCTGGGGTGCACTCCATCTGGCCCCATTGCTTTATCAACTCTTATTACTTCCAGTTCCTTCAGGACCCTTTCTCGTGTAAAGGGACTTGTGTCCATTTCTGCACCATTCTCACCCCTTGTACTCCTTCAGACCCATTACCTCCTCTTCCTCAGTAAAGACTGAGCAGAAATACTAGTTCAATATGTCTGCTTTACTGTTGTCATCCTCCAGCTGCCCCCATCCTTCCCTTCAGTCTCACTATCCCTCCCTTTGCCTTTCTTTTTCACTTATGTACCTGTAAAGGTTTGTCCTCTACCCACTGATTTTGCAATGTGTTCTTCTGTCTGAGCTTTGACTTCCCTTACTGACCTCCCTGCCTCCCTTGCTTCTCCTGGTACTTCTCCCTATCCCTTCTGCCTGTGTCTTTTGTATTGCCTGAATGCAATCTTTTTGGCTTTCACTTTCTTTGCTACCTCTTTGGAAAACCATTATGGTCTCCTCTTCCTTTTCCTCTTGCTAACCTGCTTAATGCATAATTCTGTTGTTTTTGTAATCCACATTTTAAATACTGCCCACTGTTCCTCAACCCCTGATTCCTGCCCCATTTCCTGGCTAGGTTGGAGGAATGGTCAAATGTATGACAGCTTAGATTCAATGCTAAGAAGTGCAAGGTAATGCACCTTGGAAACAAAAACCCAGGGGAAGAGTATACAATGGGGGGTGAGATACTAACAACAACAACAAAAATGGAACAGGACCTGGAGTTAGTCATATCAGATGACCTAAAGGTGGGCTAGCAATGTGAGAGGGCAGTAAGGAGGGTTGGGGGATACTGTGATGCATAAGGAGAGGCATCACCAGTAGAAAACAGTAAGTTGTTACCCCTCTATACAGACAGCTGGTGAGACTCCATCTGGAGTACTGTGTGCAGTTCTGGAGACCCAATCTCCACAAGGACATAGACAGGATGGAAGCAGTCCAGAGGAGGACAATTAAAATGGTGTAGGGTCTGCACCAGAAGACATATGATGAAAGACTTAAGGAGCTCAATATGTATATCCTTGAGGAAAGGAGGGGACATGATAGAAACTTTCAAGTACCTCAAGGGAATCAACAAAGTCCAAGAGAATAGCATCTTTCAGAAAAAGAGGTGTGTAAGAACAAGGGGGCACAATTTGAAGATAGAGGGGGGATGGCTCAGAGGTAATGTGAGGAAGTATTTTTTCATGGAGAAGGTTATGGATGCATGGAATGGCCTTCCTGAAGAGGTTGTGGAGTAAAAAATAGTGGTGTAATTCAATAATTCACTGGACAATCATAAGGCAATTCTAGGGGTCTGGGTAGGAGGAAGTAGGCTGTTGGTTAACTAGGATCTGCAGCTTATCCATTCGGTAGGGAAGTGAGCAGACTGGGTGGGCCAAGTGGTCCTTATCTGATATCAAATTCTATGTTTCTATGTATCTGACCTCTGACACATTTTTTTTTTTTAGTTGTTTAACCAGGAGTAGCACACTAAGCTGAAAGCTTTTTTACAGAAGCATCCTGGGAGCACAAGGAAGTTAAGTGACTTGCTCAGGGTCACACAGTATGTAAGTGGAAGCTGTGGGATTCAAACCCAGGTCTGGTCTGCTGGATGTCACTAAATTTGCAGCTCAGAGCCTTAAACCACTGCGCTATACTGCCTCCCTAGTGGTCTGTATGCTTCAGTCTATCTTGGGCAGGTTGAAGTCTCCCACTATTACCACCTTACCCTTCACTATGGCTTTTAATAATTGTGAGCATAATTCCCCGTCCCACTCCTCATCTTGGCTGGAAGGTCTATAAACCACCCCAACCTTACCTTCCTTCCTCTATCGGACATTAACGGAACCCACAATTCTTCTGCCCTTCCTTCATCTGACTCCTCCATCCTCCATAATATACCTTCTCTGATGTAAACCGCCACCCTGCCCCATTTCCTTATGACCCAGTCTCTCTTATAAAAATTATACCCAGGAATCAAGAGGTCACATTCATGGTAAGGTTTAGCCAAAGTCTCAGTTACTGTTGTCATGTCTACCCCTCCTTCTGTTAATATGACCTGCAGGTTGTCCATTGTATTACTGAGACTTCTCACATTCAGAGACACTACACTCTATCTGGTATCTGAGGCCCCTCTCTTTCTCTTACTACTTACATCCCTCTTATTCCCCTCTGCATGTTCACCTCTCCCTCCCATTACTGAATGATTTGTTCCCACTCCTTCCTCCAGACCCCTACTACTATTATGGGGGTAGGTCTGTTGTCCTGCTCCTTCTGGAGTCTTTGGTTCTGGTGCCCCATCTGTTCCCCCTTAGATGTTTACATTTACTTTATGTGTTATATACCCCCTAAGGCTTATTTTTGAGTACCCTTGAGCCATCTCTGTTGAGGTGTAATGTTTCTGGTGCATAAAGTGATCCATCTGACAAGGTATCCCTCCAGTCCCCAGTACATACAAACCCTTTCTCCTTGCAAAATTTTATCAGTCAGATATTGAAATCCTCTGCTATTTTTTCCAGACTGTACTGGCCCTTGGCACTGGTAACACTTCTGAGAATGCTAGTGATCTTTTTATCTCCCTATAAGTGCTCCCTACCACACTGAATCTACCTTTTACTTCTTCCACCACATCCTCCCCAGCTAGATCATTGGTACCTAGGTGTAAAACTACATTTGGTTCCCCCACACTCTTACCTTTTCTCCTATTTTAATGAACACCTTCCACGCAATCTTGCCAGGCATGCAAATCCCCTTCATTCTTGCATCCTGGTACCCTCTTGATCTGCATCAAATTCCCTTAATTATACAGTCCCTGAGATTATTACTCTCTCATCACTTCCATCAATTTCTCCCTTTATTCCCTACTTTATTGCTCTTCTAGTTGTTCCCCCACCTAGTTGCTTCCCCTGTTCGCCGGATAATGTCCCAACACAGCCTCTACTCATCCCTCAGTTATGTCTCCATTCCCTTGTATGCCTTTCCCTTTCTGACCAAGTATGCTTACCTCCATTTTACTCTCACTTCCACCTAGTCTAGCCTCTCCCTCCCCCTCGCCATCTTCTCCACTTCATCTGAATCTTATTTCCAGCCCACATTATATAGCTTGCATAGTCTAACCCTCCTTCTCCTGTCTTTTAGTCGCTGGCCTCATTGTTTTAACTTGATCCTCTACCCCACATCCTGTTACTCCTTCCACCTTTCAAGATGCATCAAATCTATTCAACAAAGACATCCCTTCAAACATTCCCATTCTTGATGTCACTACTCTTTTTCCCACCACTTCCATTCACCATCCCATGGTTCCCAGATCCTCTGAGGCAAAGATATCCCCTGATACTAGGTGATACTACAAACACCATTTTCCTGCCAAAGACTGTCATTCTGTGTGCAAACCCCTTGTGCCTTTTCCTCAATTGCCCTGCTTCTCTGACTCTCCATTCAGTCTTTCCCAGCTTCCATCTGAGCTGTCTTACCTCTTCTCTTAGCTGATCCAGGCTTCTACACACTGGATGTCCACTTGTACACCACACTGTTCCCAGAAAAACTGCTGCTCTACAATTATTGCAGCCAACCTCTCTGCTCCCCCTGTTCTGATACTTATCTACATATCTAACCTAATTAGGAATACCTACAGTGATCCCCAAATTCCTTTTTTCACCCTCCTCTTCCAGGTTCACTGATGCTCAGTAGAGTTAATAGCTTGCCCTAGACAGGAATCAGCTGCCATCCCTCCTCTAATCATTTTGTCTATACTAATTTGAAATTTAGATTAAACTCTAAAAATGTGAACTGAATAGAACTGATGTATAACTAGCTACAATGGGTAGTGTAAATAATTAAACCAGGACAAATGTGATCTGACCAGACAGTAGACAGGGACAAGTTACAATCCCCTATCAACTCTTTACTCTGTACTAATTAGCAATCTAGATTAAACTCTTAAAAAAGTGACTTAAAATGAAATGTTCTATAATTAACTACAATTGATGAATAAATAAATCAGAACAGAAGTAAGCTCACCAGATATTATTTCTTTGTAAAATTTTATTCCTTAAGAACATTTTAAGAACATTTCAAGGAAAAGGATAGCCTAACTGAGAGCAAGTTCATTTTCAGTGGGGTTCGCATTCATTTATGACAAGTAATACAATAGGTTTACAGGCATAAGGTATAAATGCCTTAAATACTTTAGAAAAAGGATAGGGCTCTATTGCAACCATCTTCTAAACCTTTGCTCAGCACATAGTAATTAAAATTAACTCTAAAAGTAAATAAAAAATATAAATAGCATAAATAAAATGATAAATATAAAATTATAAGTAGCTACAAAAGATAACTTTAACACTAAACCAGGATAAATATGAGCTCCCCGTAGACAGGGATCAGCGACAATCCTGTTCCAGCCCTTGACTGTGCAACAAGTAGCAAGTCAGGATAATTGCTAACTGTAACAAAAAAACTAGCTATGGCTACAGCGGGCGCACTTAGATAAGTGGACTAGAGTACACATATAAGGCAACCTCATAATAAGCAGCTTAAGTTCTGGCAAAATTCAAAGTGGTGTATACTCTCAAAAGCTATACTTCTAGGTTAGATGAAATACTTATACAAGGTTATTAAAACTTGCAGTTGCCTTCCACTATTTGTCATATGCCTTGCACTAATACAGTTTCCATGCTGTACCCTTAGCACCACAAACTCTCTATAAGTTCTTGTGTACACTGTATAATTATATTGTATTTTCCTTTCCCCTACCCCCAGGACACATCTGGAATTGAGCGGTAGTCTGCTCAGTATGCCGTCCTGGTAAAACCTTTAACTAAATAAATAAATATTCAGTGGTAACACAGAAACATAGAATTTGATGGCAGATAAGGACCGCTTGGCCCAACTAGTCTGCCCATTTCCCTACCTACTGGATAAGCTGCAGATCCTAGTTAACCAGCAGCCTACCTCTTTCTACCCCTACCCCTTATAATTGCCTGTGACTGTCCCATGCATGCTTGAATTCAACCACTGTTTTTGACTGCACAACCTCCTCCGGAAGGCCGTTCCATGCATCCACAACTTTCTCTGTAAAAAAATACTTCCTTACATTACCTCTGAGCCACCTCCCCATCTTTAAATTGTGCCCCCTTGTTCTTGCACACCTCTTTTTTTGAAAGATGCTACCCTCTTGCACTTTGTTGATTCTCTTGAGGTACTTGAAAGTTTCTATCATGTCCCCCCTCTCCCTCCTTTCCTCGAGGCTATACATATTAAGCTCCTTTAGTCTCTCTTCATATGTCTTCTGGCACAGACCCTGCACCACTTTAGTTGCCCTCCTCTGGACAGCTTCCATCTTGTCTATGTCCTTGTGGAGATTGGGTCTCCCAGAACTGCACTCAGTACTCCAGATGGGGTCTCACCAACTGTCTGTACAGAGGGATAACAACTTTCTGTTTTCTACTGGTGATGCCTCTCACTATGTATCCCAGTATCTCCCAGCCCTCCTTACTGCCCTGTCGCATTGCTTGCCCACCTTTTAGTCATCTGATATGACTACCCCCAGGTACCTTTCCATTTTTGTTGTTGTTAGCATCTCACCCCCCATTGTGTACTCTTCCCCTGGGTTTTTGTTTCACAGGTGCATTACCTTGCACTTCTTAGCATTAAATCTAAGCTCCCATACATTTGACCATTCCTCTAGCCTTGCCAAGTCCCTCCTCATCCTTTCCACCCCACCATGTACATCAACTCTGTTGTGGATCTTTGTGTCATCTGCAAAGAGACATACTTTTCCTTCTAGTCCCTCTGCAACGTCACTTATAAAGACATTGAAGAGGACCGGTCCTAATACTGAGCCCTGCGGCACCCATTAGTAACCACCCTTTCTTCAGAGTGGACTCCATTTACTATTACTCTCTGTGTTCTATTCTCCTGCCAATTCTTCACCCAAGCTATCATCTTGGGACCCACTCCCAGGCTGGCTAACTTGTATATTAATCTTTTGTGTGGGACTGATTCAAATGCCTTGCTAAAGTCTAGGTAGGCCATGTCCACAGCCCCTCCCTGATCTACTACTTTGGTCACCCAGTCAAAGAAATCTTTTAGATTCATCTGGCATGACCTTCCTGCTGTGAATCCATGCTGCCTTGGATCCTGTGCCCCCTCTGGCCTCAAGGTACTTGACAATTCTTTCCTTCAGAAGTGATTCCATCATTTTCCCTATCACTGAGGTTAAACTAACAGGTCTGTAGTTTCCTGCTTCTGCCCTGCTCCCACTTTTGTGAAGGGGAATCACATCTGCCCTCCTCCAGTCCTCAGGCACCACCCCATCCTCCCATGATTTGTTAAAGAGGGTAGTCAGTGGTGTCACTAGTTCTACCCTTAGTTCTTTTAGAATTCTGGGATGAATCCCATCAGGCCCCATTGCATTGTCCACCTTCAGTTTTAAGAGTTCTTTCAGAACCCTTTCTTCTGTAAATGGGCTGGTATCAACTTCTGTATCCAGAGTGTTTCTATTGTTTACAGACTAAACTAAAACTATAGCCTACTGAATCTGGGGGGGGAGCAGTGTAGATGGCGTCGCAGTTGACCCATGACTGACTCCTGGCAGGCTCCACAATGCCCTAACACTATGGCCCTTATACTATTGGACTGCAGCAGATAGCCACTTGGGAAATGAGCTGAAATACACAACACTGGTCCTACAATCAATTTTCCTGCTACTCAGCGACTGGTCAGTTCACTGGCACATACAGTCCAACAGCTCTGGAGTGCTGGGCTGTGACATGAGGTTTCAGTTCACCACAAACCCCAGACCAAGTGCAAAGCATAAGACTCTGTGATTAAAGATCCCCTTTCAGTGATGAAAACCCTTAGGGCAACACTGTTCCTCAGTAGAACAGAGCTCCTGTTTGAAAGCCACGCTAATACACAGCACTGGTCCCACCCTCAGTTTCCTGCTGCTGTGTGACTGGCCAGTTCTCTGGCACATACAATCTGACAGCCCTGGAGTGCTGGGTTATTATAGGAGTCCCAAGTTCACAGCAAGCCCCAGGTCAAGTGCAAAACAGAAGGTTCTGTGATAAAAGGTTCCCCTTCAGTGTTGAGAACCCCTAGCACAGTAGTATTCCTCAGGAGAATGGAGTTTCTATTTGAAAGCCACTTCCATGTGCAGCACTGGTCCAACCTTCAATTTCCTGCAGCTGTGCAAATGGACAGTTCACTGGCACATACATTCCAACAGCTCTGCCTGGAGTACTGGACTGTGAAAGGAGGCTCAAGATCTCAGCAAGCCCCAGACCAAGTGCAAAGCAGAAGATTCAGTGATCCAACACACATTTTTTTCCTGTGATAAATAATTTGTTCTGTAGTAATGCGTACTGTTAAGTGCCAACACACAGATTTTCTGTGATTCTAAGATGTGACAAAGCAGTGGGTAGGCTCAGTGGGATGTTGGGATGCATAGAGAGAGGTACAGTGCAATCCCAATTATCCAAACCCTGTTGATCCAAAACTTCCCATTAACTGAACTTCCATTTTGTCACCCTCATAAACTCCACAGGTTAACATGATGTACACCAGTTCCAAAAAAAAGTGGTACTCGGGTCTCTTGTCTTGTTCAAATAACAACACTGCAGAAAGCTTCACCGTGAACAGCAAATTTATTACAGCAGCAGAGAGGCCAGCAACAACATGGACTCCCTCCCTCCTGACCACCCAGCGCTTTGACTCCTTACAAGTCTTCCTCAGGAAGGAAGACTAGTGAGGAGTCGAAGTGCTGGGTGGTCAGGAGGGAGTCCACATTGTTGCTGGCCTCTCTCCTGCTGTAATAAATTTGCTATTCACGGTGAAGCTGTGTGCGGTATTGTTATTTGAACAAGATGAGAGACCCAAGTACCACTCTTTTTGGAACTGGTGTTTATAAAGTTATGAGCTGGCAGCTCATTTAGGTGAACACTGACCCACTCTGCAAGTCTCAGTGAAACTTTTGTCCTTAACATGATGTACAACCTGTTAGCGAATTGTTTGCTTTTTGCTTCAAGACCTAAGACCTACGATAATGAATGGCAAAAGAAAATGCACTGTGCCCACTTTGCAGCAGAAGCTCCAAATACTGGAGTGCTTCGAGAATGGTTAGTTTGGGGAAATCTACTGTGCATGACATTAACGAGGCTATGGAGAAACTAAGAAGCTTTGCAATGTTGATGGAGGGCTTGTCTGGACTTGACCAAAGGAAAAATATGCATACCTGTGAGGACGATACTAGGGATTCCTCCATTTACTTTTGATTCTGCCAGGAGAGGGAAAAGGGTACATCCATATCCATTCCACTCCTGAAAGAAAAGGCTCTGCAGTTTCACAAGTTGCTTGGGGGTGACCGTGGCACTTTTGCGGTTTGAGGTGGCTGGCTAGATTGATTCAAAAAGCACCATGGCATCTGCCAGCTGTGATTGTGTGGAGAGCACCTCAGTGCAGCTCAAGAAGGGGTGGCTCCCTTCATTCGGCAACTGAGTGAGCTAATCCAGGCTGAAGGTCTTACGTTGGATCAAATTTACAATGCCGGCTAGATGGGTCTCTATTGGCATTGTTTATCAGACAAAACTCTGGCTCACGGTAATGAGAGGGATGCTCTGGGCTTTAAAACAGCCAAAGATCATGTCACCAACCTCGCATGTGTTAACGCAACTGATGAACATAAGTTGCGATTGCTGCTGATTGGAAAATCTAGGGAGCCAAGATGTTTTCACCATGTTAACATGGCAATGCTCCCTGTTTTGTATGCCAACCAGTGCCTGGATGGACACCACATTGCTCACAAAGTGGTTAAAAGAGAATTTTGTCCCTGAAGTAAAGCACTTTCTGCTAAGAAAAAACCTGCCATTGAAAGCAATTCTCTTGCTGGACAAAGCTCCAGCACATCCGGCATTCCCCCTGTCACCACCAACAATGGCGCCATCAGATGCTTTTCTCTGCCCCCCAACACCACATCTAAGATCCAGCCCTGTGAGCAGGGCATACATGTCAAAAGACTCTACCGAAAGCACTTGCTCCAGGATGTCATAGCTGACAGCAATGAAGATTTGTCACTCCAGGAGATCATAAAAGCTGTCAATCTAAACAATGTTGTGTACATGGTGGGTGAGGCATGGGACAATGTGAGGTCTGATACAATAGCAAAATCCTGGGTTAAGTCAGTGATTACAGGGGCTGTTACTGAACCTAGCCTAGTAGCAGAACAAGAAACTGACCCTGATATTGGGCCAGAGTTGGAGCCTGACCTTAATGGTGCAATATCAGAGCTGGCTGTTAACCTGAATGAGAGGCTGCAAATTGATCTTTCCCCTGAGGAGATGGAAGAGTGGCTAAAGTGTGACAGCACTGATGATGGGCACGCTTTCGTGGATGAGCAAGCAATTATTGATCAAGTCTGCCCAGGGACTTCATCCGTGCCTGAAAAAGATGCCAACGAGGAAGAGGAAGAAGAGCCAGTTAACATCCTGTCACATTCAGAGGCAGTCTTGCACTTTGATTGGTGCCTCCTCTGGATGGAAAATCATCCCAACTGAGTTCCTCTCCATCTGATGCTTGTGTGCAAACTAAGGTCTCAAGCTGCACAAAAAAGAACGGGTGCCCTGCAGCAGAAGAGTATGATGGACTTTGTCAAATAAAAATTAAACTAACTCTACTACTGTAGTATGAAACACACTGAAATACTGTACCTGTACACAGAAGTGTCAAGCACAAAGCACTAACACAGTGTGCACATCACAAAGTGCAAAGCTTCACAATAAGCCACACTAAACACATCAAGCACTTAGCACTCAGCATATATTGTATTAAAAAAAAACACCAATACCTCCCTTACATCACCTAACATCAGCACCTATAACTCCAGCATCATCATGTCCTGTTGTGGCAGCCAACACTGAACCCCCGCTAATGTGAACTCCCATTTTTCTGACCTACTAAATTGTCACTGAGGGAGGTTGGATAAATGGGACTGTACTGTATCTCCAGCAGGAGGAGGGATGTGCTGTTACTACTGTATTGCTTGCCAGTGAGACCCCATCTGGACTACTGTGTCCAGATCTGGAGGCCATACCTCTGAAAGGACATAGGAAGGGTGGAGGCAGTCTAGAGGATAGCAACTAAAATGATGCAGTGGTCACACCAAAAGCCATTTGAGGAGAGACTGAGGGATCTCAACATGTACACCCTGAAAGACAGGAGAGTAGAATGGACATTATAGAGACCTACAAGTACCTTACTGAGGTGAACAGGGTACAGGAGGCTAGTCTCTTTCAAATAAGAAAAAACACCAGGACCAGAGGGCATGTGACGAAGGGGTGGGGGGGGGTTAAGGGGGATATGAAGAAGTACTACTTTACTATAGGAGTTGTGGACACCTGGAACATACTGCCAGTGGAAGTGGTGGAGGCAAAAACAGTAGGGGGCTTCAAGCATGTATGGCGTAAATATAGGGGAATATTAGTAAATAGACACGGAGAAGAGGGTGTCACCAGAGACCAGTTAAGGTCTGCGGAGTTAAGACTAGGCAGGGACCATCTGGCTAGACAGGGTGGGCCAAGCAGTCATTTTCTGTCAACAAAGTTTATGTTTCTGTGTTAAGGCACATAGCTTTCCTGTCATAAAAACATATTCTGCATAGTTCTAATAAATGGTAACATTGCTTTAAGCTTCTGAGTACTGGTATCCAGTCTCAGCGGTGTTTCAATACCAGGTGGACACATTTATTCATTTTCTGGTTGATTGTCATTTAATCAGTAAAGTGATTTGTTAGATTCCTACTGAATAAATTCCAGATGGCATCAGCAGGACTTGAATGTTAGAGGATTCCAAAAGAACGGATTTTCAAGTCAAGCTTTTGTCTCCTTATCAGGCAGGTTTTAGGTCAGGGAGATTGACAGACACCACACAGCAGACTTTATTGATTTAGTTTCTAATGGGTTGGAGGAGAGTGAGTCTGTCAGTGTGGTGTTTGTCAGTTTTACAAAGGCCTTTGACCTGGCTGATTATAACATTTTGTTAGATTGACTTTCTTCTGTTGGTATGTCTGATCCAGTGCTAAATTGGCTCTTATCATACCTAACAGAGCGTACACAGCACATCTCTAGTGTGGGTTGTTTATTGGACAAAGAAGAAATTTATAGAGGTGTATCCCTAAGGCTCGATTTTGAGCCCGCTGTTCTTTTTGATCTACATAAACTCTTTATAACAGATGATCACTAAATGTAATATACGTCTATACTCAGACAATATGGTACTGACTGGCAGAGCTAGGTGTAGAGACAAACTTCAAGAAGTATTGTAGTTCGACTTTAACATTTTACAATATTGGTTAAGGGATTCAAATATGGTATTAAGTAAGAAAAAAACCCAGGTTATGAAATTTAGGGCCAAAGGCACTAAAACAACTACAGACAGTAGATTGGATTTATTTACATTACATAAGCAATGATTGTAAATGATAACTTATAAATATTTGGGAGTTGATAATATGCTAGCTGTTAAAGAATGTATAGCTAAAATTGTAAGCAAAGTATATACTTGTTTGGGAGTTCTTCATAGGAAAGCTTTTATATTTCCAAAAGATACAAGGAATAGAATTGAACAGCAGCTTCTGTTACCTATATTAGAATATGGTAATGTAATTTATCAACATGCCACCCTGACACAGTTAAATAGATTGGATAAGACCAATTACAGGAGGTTAATTTTGTTTTGAGGTGTATATTTGGTAGCCATCACTGTAGTATGCTAGACCAGTTGGGGTGGGATTCTTTAGAACTATGAAGAAGAAAGTGAATTGGGATAATGGCATTTAAAGAATTTGGTGGGGATGGATTGCACTCATCTATATATACTCAAATAAATAATCTTGGACATAACCTGAAAGAATTCAAAAATACTGTAGGTGTCTATTGAGAAACAATGAGGATACATTAAAAAATCCATAAAAAAAATAAATTTGAAAGGGACGAGCGTGATTACAGAGAAGGAGGATTTTCAATTGGGTAAGTGCCAAAACAGTTTAAAACCCCACAGGAACTGCTCAAGGAAGAGTTGGGGTACATGATTATTCACAGGACACTAATCCAGAGGGAGAACTGGAGACTGACGTTTTGTTAAGAGAAAAAGAGAAGGAATCATGTGATATGCCCCCCAACTCCTTGTCCCTTGGAGCAGCCAGAGTCAAAACAGATGGAATCCCAGAGGCTGAGGAGAACCCATAGAGGAGGCATCAAGAGGAGGTGGAAGAAGAGGTGCAGGAACTGGCAGAGGGAGGAACTGGAGTGAACAGCGATCATTAGGGAGGATGCCAGTTTAAACATTATCAACCTTTTGGATTACTCACT
Organism: Neoceratodus forsteri; assembly: GCA_016271365.2. Lineage (NCBI taxonomy): Eukaryota > Metazoa > Chordata > Ceratodontiformes > Ceratodontidae > Neoceratodus > Neoceratodus forsteri. Next base: position 1,129,508,983 of record CM057451.1, read on the forward strand.
TTCTGAAGCTGAGAAGAAAGTTTTCAGCAGGGTGCTTTCCTTTACCCACACTAAAAGATTTGATTCTTTCAAGACTGTTATTGATATTTATACAATGGCAAGGAAAGAATCCTGTGCTCTGATTGGTCGCTGCCCACCTTCACCTGCGATGTCATCTCAATATAACATCACTGTATGAAGGTTCAACAGCAAGACAACCTCACTAAACAAACAAAAATCACTGCGCCCCCTTCATGTGAAAACTGTTGTGGGCTTTGCAACAACCCCCAAGTCTCCAGTCGTCAGTCGTGAACCTGGTTCCCCAGCCAGAACCACAGACACACATATACTGGCAACAACCTTGTACACCCCACGTTATTGACTGAAACACAGAAATCCTTCAAATAAAAACAAAAAAAATCTGAAACAGCATTTAGATAGGGGGTTCTGCTGTAGTGCGAGCGCTTTCCAACAGCCTTGCTTGATGCACACACACCGCTCAGTTCATAAAAGAAATGGCTGTGTGCTTATGGCAACAACAACAAGTACACACAAGAAAAGCACAACATATAGAATAGTGTATGGGTGGCCATACACAACAAGGCTATGTTTCTATCGAGGGGATGTGATGATGGCATACAGACCTCGAGAGCGAAGCTCGAGAGGTCTGAATGACGTCATCACATCCCTGAGATAGAAACACAGCGTTAGTTGTGTATGGCCATCCATACACTATTTTGTAAAGTATATGGTTCCTAGACTGTAGAAAACTTTAATTTCACAAGGATTCATACCTTGTGTTCGTGTTCACTTGCTCCAGGTCCACGGTGAAGTCCCGCTATGCTCTCCTGACAACATTGCGTTTCTCGATGCAGTGCCACTCTGCTCTCGACCGCAATGATCTACAGCACCGGTGTTTAAAAAAGTAAAAGAAAACTGCCACACTGATAGTTTGGATACACAGAGTCAAAGGTAGTCAGTGTCCAAACTACATGATTCCATCATTCTCCAGACCACTCGCTAACCTTCGGCGCCATTTTACTCTGTTCATTTTACCACAGCGCTGTTTCGGCCAATCAAGCAGCAAGTCAAAGGGGAAAAGTTGTTGTAGTATCGTTGTGACATCAGAACAATACTACAACAGCTTTTCTTGACCTTTGAACTGCCCTACAACTTTTCGAAAGCCACTGCTTTTTATCCACAATAAGCACTGACCATATACTATATTAAATTAATAAAAAACACTCATAAACACAGTGACACACTACGTAGACTGGAGGATATTTTTATCGGTACCTCTCATGGCTTCCGAAGTAACAGCTGAAATAGTAGGATCTTGGTTCCAAAACTTCTGTTCAGTTCCTGATCCCCTTTTTGAAAAAAAGCCACATATGGATAAATAGAAAATAGTTTCACCCAGTCCCAGGACAGGCAACAAGACTGGGTTAACAAAACAGTTCCCCCACAATCACAAAAGAGGTAATGTCCGGGGGGGGGGAGTGTGGGGGAAGGCACACACAAAAACAGCACCACTTACAGATGAAAAACATTACAGCAGCACTATTTTATCATTCAGTATACCTACCCATCTAAAAATCAAATAATAATACATATTTAAAAGTATTTTTTCTTATTTTCCTTTTATTACTAAAAAGGAGCCATGGTATAATAACAATAATGCACGGCAGACTGTGTGTTGTGCTGGATAACATCACTTCTAAGGTGTTGGACACACTCAGCCTGTAGCCTTGTGCCCAACCACCCGAGGCATGACATCCCAGAACAACACACTGTCATGCATATTGCTTAATAACAGAATGGGTCAAAATTTGAGCCTCAAATCATTCTTTAACCGAAAAGACCAAGAATTTGGAACTGATGAGACCCAGCCAGACCCAATGACAGGTGAGGTAACCACATAGGATGTGGGACATATTGCTGCTTTTAAGCCCCAATCTATGTTTTGCCCCCCATGACCCCAGCTTTACAAACGTTTATTAAAATCTGTGAGATGGACAGAGAAAAGTTACACCGTGAAACAAATGAAAGATTCTATCACAACATTAGTAACGAAGAGTCTGATGCTCTGTATGAACCTGGACAGAACAGACACTTGAATATAAAGCCAGCAGACAAAGGGGGAGGGCAATTGTGATTATGAACAACATGGATTATGATAAGGAAATTTTGAGACAGTTGGGAGATAATAATTTTTATACTAAATCAAAATGTGACATCACAAAGTATTTCAAGAATGAAATAGATGAATATTTTAAACATGTTAGATAATAAATGGTTACCCTTACCTACTATCAAATATCTAAGTGTGGATCACCCAGTTAGAGCTAGTTTCTGCTGTCTCCCCAAAGTGCACAAATCCTTAGAAAATCCCCCAGGTAGACTGATAGTCTCAAAGAACAATTCACTCACTGAGCCTCTGGTGAAGTTTGTAGACCACAATATAGCAGATCTGGTCAAGGACGCACAAGCATATCTTAAAAACACAGGGGAAGTGTTACGTCTACTGAGGGATAGCAGCATCAAGGAGTGTAGCCTGATAGTGACCCTAGACATCACATCTCTCTACACTAACATCCCTCATGCTCAGGGACTGGATGCCCTTAAATTTTACATGGATACCAGGAACCATTTGGATCAACCCACTAAGGTACTAGTCAAATTAGCTAGATTTGTACTCAAATGTAACACCTTTTTTACAAAACAGACTTTTATCTACAAAAGAAAGGGACTGCCGTGGGGGTGAGCTTCACCACCAATTTTTCCAATTTATACATGGTGAAATGGGAAAATGACTTCGCTCATAGTGTCCAAAACCCACACCTCCACAAACTACACATGTGGAGGCACTATATCGATGATATATTAGTCATTTGGAAGGGCACTAAGGGTGAACTTGCTGAGTTTGTGGAAGACTTAGAAATGAGCAACCAGAATTTGAAATTCACAGTAATTAGTGACATCGATAAGATTCATTTCCTTGATCTGGTTATCATGAAGGATGGGGAAGGTGGTCTTACTACTGACCTACTCAGGAAGACCACCGACAGGAATACTCTCCTGCTTACAAGCAACAACCATCCACATCACATCATAGAGGCAACCCTGAAGGGGCAAAAATATCAGAACAAAGAGAAATTATGGATCAGAAAGACTATATGAAAAAAGAGTGAATGAGCTTACCCAGAGATTGATGGAAAGGGGGTATGCAGAGAATACTACATATAATGCCAAGGAAATGGTAGAGGCAATACCTAGGGAAACACTGCTGGAAGAAAAACAAACAGTGAGAGAAATAAAAAAGGCTGCCCAAGTCTGTTTTGTAAGCACTTACAACCCCCAGGGTATCTAGTGAACAATACAACTGACTGCAATTGAGTGCTTACAAAAATGGCAACTCAGTTACGGCACCTGTGTTCAGGGCTACCTGGTAGGGTAGTGACCGGATACCTGAGTGGCGGGGTAGGGCGACAGGAAGTATGCATGCACACGTGTGGGGGGGGTGGAAGGTATGTGGGAGGGGTGTGGTGGGCAGCTTCCGAGCTGGTCCGCAAGCGTGGTGAGGAGGGTGATTGTTTGGGAGGTGCAGGGTGCAGGATTCGAGTCTGGAGCATTGTGATTCATTTTTTGCCTTCAGGTGGCTGGTTTTTTTTTTTTTTTATTATTTTCACCCCTGACATGAGCACCCTCCCAGAGTTGAGAATCCTTTGGTGGGGGAGGTGCTGCGGGGGCACAGCCCCCTGCATTGAAAGGAAACCTGAAGATCTCGGACGCCCTCTTCCCATTCATCACGAGTGTGCATCACCAAAATTTATTTTCGGTGATGTACTCTTGTCCTAACAGTGATTGCTATTCTGCAGTCGCCGTTATGACATAGAACCAACCCCCAATGCAAGCATATAACTGTAATAGTTAAGAAACCTTGGCACATAGCACTGCAAGACCCAGATTTGAAAGATTTGGAAAGGGGGAGAGGACACCAAAAAATGTTCACAGAAAAGGTAAATGTATTAAGGATATTGTAGTACATTCAGTACAACCTTTAGAGGAAAACCTCAGGATGTGGCTGCCCAGAAGGCCCAGTATGAGTAAAAAGTGTGGGAACTGCAAGTATTGCCCTAAAGTAAAGAGTTCTAAGACATTCCTGAACCCTGCCACAGGCAAAGAAAAAAAAGATCAGAGGCTTTATGACCTGTAGCACCTGCGAGCTCATCTACTTAGCAGAATGCAAATGTGGCTCCTTCTATGTGGGTAAGACCAAGACAGCATTCAAGACCCACATGGTGGAATTCACAAGAACCACTGAGACTGCAGACACAACAAATGCCTTGGTATTATATATTCTCAAGAGTAGAAATAAGCATGAACATGGGTTTATGTTCACAGGGCTTAAAAAAACAGCCTTATCCAGAAGGGGAAGGGATTATAATAACCTCTTGCTCAAAAGAGAGCAATACTGAATTTTTACCTTGAAAGCCATGGATGGGAGGGGACTGAAATGGAGAATAGAAGGTAAATAATTCCTCTAAAAGTAAAAGATATACGTTATTGCAAGTAACACATAGAGAATAATGAATGGCAACCCAACGGTAACAAGCTGGTTAGTGCATCGATAGGTTGCCATGGCGACCATTTGAAGGTTCGGTCACCAATGGCAACCTCAAGATATAACTAACCAGCTTGGTTACTGATGGGTTGCCATTCATTGTTTTTTATAGTGTATGTCAGTGTGCTAAGAACTGACAGAAAAGTAGTTAAAAAAAAAGACTCGGAGAAAAAGGAGCCTTTACTTACATCTCGGACTTACATACTCGGTAGACATGTACCCGGCAGTGCTTGCACAACTAAGCAAGTCCAACTTCTACAGCAAAACATGCAACCATTTAAAGTAAAACCAAAAACTTAAGGCAATCCAAATTGTTGACTTTTAAAACATTATCTGCGCATTTCATCGGGTATCTCCGGTGAGGTAAACAGTCGATCCAGGGTAACCTTTGCTACGTCCTCTCACAAGGTCCTGTGCCCTGCATGGGGGGGAATCATTAAGTCAAACGTCCAAATAGGAGTACAAGGAGCAGAATTTTATAGTAGCAGGCATTGGGAAGCATTGGGAAGCATTCAGAAATTTCTCTCGGTCAGTAAGTATTTATTGAACTACAGACGGCAACTGACATACTAACATACTACTAACATACTATTTGCCAGCAGATTAGGCCTTACAGTCTATTGAGTCTGCTCGAACTTTAGATCCTTAGTTGGGTGCCGAGACCCTCCCATCCCTTGTGCTCCAGAAACCCGTATCATCCATCCCCACCCCCCTGGGACAGGACATCATCTGATACATCCACTTTCTGTGTCTGTCCCATCCTTGCTTGAAGCCCTTCACTGTGGATCTCTGAACTAGCTCACCAGGCAGTGCATTCCAAGGGTCCACCACCCTCTCAGTGAAAAACCTCCTCCTCTTTCCCCCCTTACCCTTCCACCTTCCAACTTCAAACCATGCCCTCTGGTGATGCCTCCCTGCTTTAGTCTAAAGATCCCCTCCATGTTTACCCTATGTATTCCCTTGAGGTACTTGAAGACCTCAATCATGTCCCCCCTGTCTCTCCTCTCCTCCAGTGAAAACAGGCAGAGCTCCTTAAGTCTGTCCTCATACGTCAAATCCCCTAGCCCTCGTATCATCTTTGTTGCCCTCCTCTGTACCCTCTCTAGGAGCTGTATGTCCCTCTTTAAGTGTGGTCTCAGTACTGTACACAGTACTCAAGGTGTAGTCTAACCAGTCCATTGTACAGCGGCAGAATCACTTCCTTGCTCCTAGAGGTGATCCCCCTTACGATGCATCCCAACATCCTGTTTGCCTTGCTAGCTGCTCTCCTGCACTGCTCAGAGTTATTCATACATGCATCCACCATGACCCTAGGTCTTTTTCCCCTATTGAGGCCTCCAGCGCCTCCCCTCCCAGGGTGTACCTGTGTTTAGGGTTTCCCCGACCAAGATGCAACACCTTGCACTTGGTGATATTGAAATTAATTTCCATGTGAGCCCAGCTTTCCAGGGTGTCAGGTCCCCTTGCAGGGGCCAACCTCCCTCTTCTCCCTCAACTACTGCTCCCATCTTGAAGTCATCCATGAAGAGACTCATTCACACCCTATACCCTCCCTGATGTCCGATATGTATGCATTAAACAGGATCGGACCAGGACCAAACCTCTGGTGCCCCATTACCAACCTCTCTAGGGTTGAGAGCTCCCCACAGACCACTACTCTCTGAGTCGTCCAGCTAGCCAGTTTTCAATCCATCTGACCATCAAAGGCCTACTCCTAACTCCATCAGTTTCTCCACCAGACCATTGTGGGGACAGAGTCAAACGCCTTGCTGATGTCCAAGAATAATACATCCACAGGCTTACCCCTGTCCAGTTCTGATGTTACCCATTCATAGAACTCCACAAGGTTGGTTTGACATGATCTACCTGGCACAAACCCATGTTGCCGACTATCCAGACCTCCCACCTCCTCCAAGTACACCCCCAATCGTTCCTTTAGTATACTCTCCATTAATTTTCCCACCACCGAGGTCAAACTGATGGGTCTATAGTTACTTGGTACTTCCCTTGACCCCCCTTTATGGATTGGTACCACATGTGCCTCTCGCCAATCCCTAGGTACCCTCCCTGTCTCAAGTGACCTGCTGAAAAGCTCCGCCAGGGGTGCAGCCAGTATGTCCGCCAATTCCCATAGTACTCTCGGATGAATGCCATCCGGCCCAGGAGATTTGTCTTTCTTTAGGGCCTTGAGGGCTAACCACACCTTTTTGGCAGAGATAGCATCATCCGTCCCCTCCACCTTACTGGCCTTTTTATCTTTACCCAGATGTGACACCCCTGGGGTACCTCTCTCTCCCTCTTGCTCCATTTTTGTTGCTCCCCTGATCCCACTTACTGATGTTTCTATCCCCTTCGTGCCTTGCTTTGTAGATATCCCATCCCCCTTCCTAGTGAACACAGAGGCAAAGTACTTGTTAAATACCTCTGCCTGGTCCCTCGCCTCTTCCACCCACCCTCCTTCTGATCTCAATCTGCTGAGATGGCCCTTAGTTTTTCTCCGCTCCCCAATGTACCGGAAGAACCCCTTTTCCCCTCCATGTATCCCCTGTGCCAGCCGCTGCTTTTTACTGGACTTTGCTCCCCTCACCATATGGGTGACTTTTCTAGATGCAAGCTGGTACATTTCCTTATCCCTATCCCCTCTTGTTGTTTTATATTTTTTGTAGTCCACCTTCTTTTCTCTGACTGCTACCTGTACCTCACTGGACCACCAGCATGGTTTATGTGACCTTGCTCCCTTACGTTTCAACTTAGTGCAGATCCTGACTGCCTCATGAAGTCCCTGTTTTGTGACCTCCCATCTCCTTTCCACACTTGTCATTGAGGTAATCCCTATCAAGTGATCCTTGAGAATATTTCCCATGCCCGTGAAGTCAGCCCCCCTGAAGTCCACTGCCAGTGTCCTAGATCTCACCCCCCTCTCCCCATGCTTATTTGAAACCAGACAGTATTGTGGTCGCTCCCAGTCAGGGGGTCTTGTACAACCATGTCCCTTACCAGATCCCCATCTGCCAGAACCACATCCAGGACATGCCCCTCCCTTGTGGGCTCCATCACATGCTGTGTTAAGAAAACATCCTGGAAGCCATCCAGCAGCCTCTGCTCCTTGGCCACCTTAGAGGACATGGTTCCCCAGTTTGTACCTGGTTAAGAAAACATCCTGGAAGCCATCCAGCAGCCTCTGCTCCTTGGCCACCTTAGAGGACATGGTTCCCCAGCTGAGGATTTTACAGAAACGGGCACTGCTACACAGCTCGAGGGGCAGTTCTATTCTGTTATGCTGCAGTACATATGTAGCTACTGCAGCATAACAATAGAAATGACGTCTCTAGTACAGCATAACAGCTTTTAGAAAATGATGGATTTTAGACAATAACAACGTTCTGTCATACACTATATTTACTTAATTTTTTTAAGTCTTTGGTAACTGGGTAGGTGCGCTGATCCAGGGAACTGTTTTCAGGCATGACCCGGACTGCAGCACGTGGCACAAAGTAAAATATACAGAAGAAATAACAGTAAAAAATACATTCAGCATCTTACAAATTCAGCATCTTTCAATCACTGACAAAATGGACAAAGGTACAATTCAGTTTATATCAAAAATCATATAGTAGACAGTAGCGGCCTATTAAATAATTACCCATTGTTAGTTCAAAGCACAGGATAAGTAATGCATTTACAGAATATACAGGAGCGGTAGAACAATAGAACAGACTAGAGTGTACAAGTGTAACACCCTTGTTACCCGGGGTTACTAGAATCCCAGTAAGACCTAGTGGTAGGCAGGGAAGGCAGCTTGTGAAACTCCAGTTAAATGGGCTTCACACTGTCTCACTCTGTTCTCAGTCTCAGCTGAGACTGAGGGATGACATCACTAATAGAACTACCGCAGCTGCATGAGCCACATTGGAATCTGCAGCAAGGGAGTTAGTTAGAACGTTGGGAGGTTTTGAAGTCAGTCAGTGTGAGTCAGTGAAGTGTGAAGTTGGGAGCTTGCTGAGAAAGCAGCTCAGTGAAGGCTCTAGGAGCCTCAGCCCTGACAGAGGGCTACTTTTAAGTAAAAGGGTGTGTATCTCCACCTTAAAGAGGGACACAGAAGATAATTGAAGTGGTGGAGACTGCTGTTTTCGGGTCTCAGCGCCCCCTCCTCCCGGGGGGGCAGGAAAGGTTTCCCTGTAGATTCCTGGGGCAACCCCCTAATTCTGCTTCTAAAGGAGAAGCTGCCTGTTTGTTCCAAAGTTTATTTGGGAGAACAAGAAGATTTGTGAGTCGCCTGTGGGGCACCTGCTACGTGAGGGTGAGTGTCTGCTCTTGCTAAAAGGGCCTATGTTTTTCACCCTGGGACTTGTGTGACAATGTGGGGATTGAACTACTAAATATTGGGAAGCCTAGAGTAATGGGCTAAGCAAAGTGAAAGTAGGTTCAAGTCCAGAGTTTGTTGGGATGCAAATGATATGTAGAGGAGATGTGACAGATGTCTACCCAGAATCTACATTTGAAAGTTCAGTAAAGGAATTGTTCAGTTTCCAGAGAAATGGCCGGGTATGGGCTGTGAGAGCTGGAGGTGGGTGGCCCCCCATCTTTAGTGACCAGGTCCACCTCTACGGATTTCTTCTGTGGATTTCTACTTTTCCTCAGGCACTTGGCCAGTGATGAGGGAAGTACTCAGACATGGGATTGTAAGGAAAATTCTCTCTAGGAGTCGAAGACTCTAGTGTGGTTTGGGGAGCCACAACAGAATAATTGGTTCATTCCTCAAATGGACCACCAGGATAATTAGTTCATTCCTCAAATGGACCATGGATCAAGTGGCCGGCGGGGGAGCCAGGCCAGTGGGGAAAACCCAAGTAGTGTACAAGTCGGGCTGTGTACCCAAAGCTGCGTGCAAGTCCGGGCTGTGTGCCTGGTGGGTTTAGAGCCTGAGGGCTGGAAATAGTGATAACGTGTTCTGTTGTCTCTAATCTGCATTACCAGGAATGTAGCCCCATGGGGCCCGTCTATGCTTTGTTTGTGCAGCTTGGATGTGAATAAAAGCCACACTGAAGAATCCCATTCCTGGTTCTGGACATTACAGTTATTGCTTCCTGTGTTCGGATTTACTTGGGTGCCCCTGTGCAGAGTAGCCCAACCTAGGCCCCCTGTGCGAGTAACCTCATCCTCCCGAACCCAGTCCCCACCAGGTACTGCTGTCAGCTTCAACAGCATGCCACCTGTCATTTTGGCAAAAAGGCAGGGGTGAGGGTTACAAAATGGAGGCACCGCTTTGGATTTTGTTCTGGGAGGAGGGTGCTCAGGCAGGGGGGCTAGTGTTTTGGCTATCTGGCAGTGGGTAGCCCAAAAAGCTGAAGCAATTTCCCTAGTGTGTTGCTGTGTGCTGTGGATCATGTGCTGCTGTTTAAAATTGCCAACTGTTTACCAAGGAGCAGTAAAGCCAAAGAATGTGCCCTTGTTCTGCATCAAATTGTTTACAGTGTTTTTGCCTGCTTTTAAAATGAACTGTGGTAAAGAAAAGTATGGAAGACTAGGGGTAGCAATGGGAAAATTGTGCCCTGGACATTGGAAATGCTTTTAAAAAGAACTGTTGTAAAGAAAAGTGTGGAAGACTAGGGGTAGCAATAGGAAAATTGTGCCCTGGATGTTGGAAATGCTTTCTGAAAGAAATGAGAGACTTGCAGGTGTAATGGCTATGTTAAATGGCTGAAATGGGCTCCCACTGTGGAGTCAGTTGGTAAAGAAAAAAAGTTGCACTCTGCAGTTTAAATTTGCCTGCTCGACGATCGCCGTGAGGAGAAGAGCCCTCGCGAGGAAGAAGAGGCACATTTGCATGGCATCGTGTGATTGGTCAGGCTGCGATCAGTCCGTCCCCTTAGCCAGCTCTACAGTGACTGCCCCAGCATTCGAGAGGGAGTGTGAGTGGAGTGCATGTACTGGCTAGTGGAGGAGCATCGCGGAGTGTTAAAATCGCTGTAAACTTTGTAAAAATAGACTATCTTGTTTAAAATCAGGCTCAACACGCTAATCGATCGTTGAAATTGCAAAAGTAGTGGTCGAAAAGACGATCGGCAGGACTGCCCTCCCGTTTCTGTTCTGAGGCCTCCAAGAACTGGCTGCAGGCCGTTTTTCCCCATCACAGCAAACTGCTACTGATAACAGTAAGTAATAACCTAAAAACTGCTCAAACAGTGATTTTCTGCCCTAAGCCATATAAATGTGTGCGTAGCAGTGTAGTCACTTTGCAAGTAACAACTGTGTCAAGTCCTGCTAGCAAGTGCAAGTCTGTTAAGCCATTGACTGTGTGCATAGTAATGAATTCAGCCTCAGTTTAAAGTCTGAAGCCAGAGAGAGACTGTGAGTTGTAGCCAATATGCAGCACTAGATACACAGGCATTCCTGTGCTAAAAACCTGAAGCTTTAAGGGACTGGTAATCAAAGAAATGTTTCCAGCATGTAGAAAGTCCATGGAAAATCCTGTAAATGTGTTTAAAGCAAGAATAGAGCAAGCTGTGCAGTTTGAGCAAAAGTTATCAGTAGTTTGTGTAAATCGGGTGCGCTTTGGCTTGACCCAGATTCTAAATGTTGATGCACAGAAGTGCTGCTGCCGCCATTACAGGGTGAGGTAGTAAAGTGAACACAGCAGCAGAGGAGCCATTTTACAACTAAAGAGAGTGTTCAATAAAGTGGGACTTTCAGTTACAGTGAACTTTTGTTTGTTTTTCTGCAGTTATGGCCTCGGGACCGACTCGTTACCCGGATCATGCCCGGGTTGCAGTAACAGCAGCAGTAAATAGACTGAGGGATATTGAAAAGTGGTGCTATGGAGGACAACTGCCTCCTCATTTGGCGGTTCCTGGATATCCAGTGCATGTATGTCAAATATGCTTGCGAGCTGGAAGGGACGTCTTCATGATACCTCACTGTGCTGGATGCCTAGAAAGATATGGCTTGTATAAAGCGCATCCAATCCAGTTGGCTCCCACATGGACAAAGGTTCAGGAATCTGCAGTTGGCAGCACACAGCATCAGGCAGAGCCTGTGGAGGAAGGCCCCACGGGGGAGTGTGGCACAAAGCTAGAGGGTGCAGAGTTAGAGACAGAACTAGAAGTTGAAGTTCTGGATGCTGGATCCCAAAAGGAAAGTTCGGATAAAGCATCAATAGACCCCTGGAGGGCCTAGCCCAAGTCTCTTAGGCAAAGATGAGATGTGGGAGGCCTTTAAGTGGGAGGTGTCGACCTCTGCGCCTAGTGAAGAGTGGATAGTCACAGGAGTGAAGACGACTGTTCACTCCCTGGCTCAGATCCTCAGTGAAGAGGAAGATGAGGGGGAACCTATGTGGCCTTGTGAAAAAGGAATGGGTGCACAGCCTCAAGATCTTGCCTCAGAGGAATGTATGGAAGAAAGTGGAGATGCCTCTGCCCTGGCTTCGCGAGAGAAAGAAGTCAGCGATCCGTTTCTAATTTCTTTAAGGATGCGTAGCTGGCAGAAAAAAGACTGGCCACCCCCAAGCCAGGCCAGCGGTCTCAGATTGACCAAAGCAAGTAAAGAGGAGAGACTGGTTCATAGAAAGGCAAATGAGATCTATGGTATGACCTTTCCTACCTTTCCTTGGAAAGTCTGGGAGGAGATTGAGAACTGCAGGAAATCCTGGATCTGGGATGAAGCAATGAAAAGTGTGCATCCTGGGGCTAACAAGCATGTAAAGAACAAACTGTTTCACGAGAAGTATACCAGTGAAGAGGCAGGACACTGTTTATAGACAGAGTGAGAATAGTGGACGGAGAGGGACGTGAAATCTCCCACTGTGTGAATTATGTGCGTCCAGAGGGGGTAATAATTCAAGCTCCTGACCCCCGGTACTATTGGCCTCAGTGCAAGGACCTCCCAGCCAATGTGCCCGTGCCTACAAAATGGAAAGCCGAGCAGTGGTAGTCAATACTGCCACATCAGACTGTGAAGTGCCTTATTGATCCGCCAGTATGGACATCCAGGACTCAGGTGCCCCACATTCATCACTCTACAGTGTACTGGCCTTTCCAGAAACCATCGACTGGCACACCAGATGACTTCAGATCCAGAGAGGGCACCAGCCCAGCTGTATCCTGTTCATCGCCTGGTAATCGGATGACGTCAGACCAGCTGTTTTCTTTTTGTTCCTGTTCTAAGGTTCCATCTCCAGAGATGACATCAATCCAGCAGTTCCCAGATGTGCCCTCCTGTGGTTCCCGGAAGATGTCCGCCCAGCTGTACTGGAAGGAATGCTGCCAGGGAGAGTCTTTGTCAGAGGTGCAGGTCAGTCAAGAATTTTTCATACTACAAGTGGCTGGTAAGTCCGAACTTTTCTATCTTTATGACATTGCAGTACACACCCTACACTAGGAGACTTCAAAATGTGAACTGTCCTCAAAGACTCTCCCTTGGGACTTTGGCCTGCTAGAACTGTGCTTCACGGGCTCCAGCCCAGGAGAACTCTTTATTGGACTAGCCGGGCATTGTGGTCACTAGTTGGGACTTTTAAGACCTCCATCCCCCAAATGTGTATTGTGAATAATGTCGTTGTTTTCAAATGTAATTACTGTTTTTCTACCTTTTTCAAAAAAAAAAATCTTTTTGGGATTATTCAGTGTTTTGATGGTAAGGGTCTAGGTAGACTGTGTATGCAGATTAGGAGTGTGTGTTGTCTTTCTTTTTCTTACAGGTGTTCCTAGGAAGACAGAAGAGAAGACAAGAAGAGGAGGAGGGGCTCATCGGAGTTCCTCATCAGTGCTTTAGTGTGTAGAAATTTAAAGTACTGTGGTGCTATGGTTGTTATTACTGTATTAACCCCTTTCCTTCCACAGGTGTGGTTGTGGGGGTGGGGAAGAGACAGTAAACTGGCAGTAATGTGGTATTTTAATGGTGTGTGGTTGCAGGTTGCCCAAGGTCGGGGAGGTCCCCGGGTTGTTTTTGTTTTGGGGGTATTAGGTTAAAAGCAGATAGGTTTTCCCTAGAGGGTTGGGGGGATAGACAGGCTGTGGCCCTGACCTGCAGTAGGGACCGCAGTGCTGATCTATCAGGCTATGCTCTGGATGGTTCTACCAGAGCCACTAGGTGTCCATAGTAAGTGGATAGTGTAGAGGCTGATATGTCAGCTAAAGGCCTCTAGGCCCTTAGTGTTGCCTGCCTGTGCTTGCACATGGTAGGAGGGGCCTGATCACCCCTCATGGGTAGCACATGGGTGGGATAGCCTAAGGCAGAGTGAGTAATGACTGGACAGTCATTTTCCTGGTCAGGCGAGTGTAACCCCCTTGTTACCCGGGGTTACTAGAATCCCAGCAAGACCTAGTGGTAGGCAGGGAAGGCAGCTTGTGAAACTCCAGTTAAATGGGTTTCACACTGTCTCACTTTGTTCTCAGTCTCAGCTAAGACTGAGGAATGACATCACCAATAGAACTATCGCAGCTGCATGAGCCACATTGGAATCTGCAGCAAGGGAGTTAGTTAGAACGTTTGTAGGTTCTGAAGTCAGTCAGTGTGAGTCAGTGAAGTGTGAAGTTGGGAGCTTGCTGAGAAAGCAGCTCAGTGAAGGCTCTAGGAGCCTCAGCCCTGACAGAGGGCTACTTTTAAGTAAAAGGGTGTGTGTCTCCACCTTAAAGAGGGACACAGAAGATAATTGAAGTGGTGGAGACCGCTGTTTTCGGGTCTCAGTGCCCCTCCAGGAAAGGTTTCCCTGCAGATTCCTGGGGAAACCCCTAGTTCTGTTTCTAAAGGAGAAGCTGTCTGTTTGTTCCAGAGTTTATTTGGGAGAACAAGAAGATTTGTAAGTCGCCTGTGGGGCACCTGCAACGTGAGGGTGAGTGTCTGCTCTAGCTAAAAGGGCCTATGTTTTTCATCCTGGGACTTGTGTGACAATGTGGGGATTGAACTACTAAATATTGGGAAGCCTAGAGTAATGGGCTAAGCAAAGTGAAAGTAGGTTCAAGTCCAGAGTTTGATGGATAAATGATATGTAGAGATGTGACAGACGTCTACCCAGAATCTACATTTGAAAGTTCAGTAAAGGAATTGTTCAGTTTCCAGAGAAATGGCGGGTATGGGCTGTGGGAGCTGGAGGTGGGTGGCCCCCATCTTTAGTGACCAGGTCCACCTCTACGGATTTCTTCTGTGGATTTCTACTTTACCTCAGGCACTTGGCCAGTGATGAGGGAAGTACCCAGATGTGGGATTGTGAGGAAAATTCTCTCTAGGAGTCGAAGACTCTAGTGTGGTTTGGGGAGCCACAACAGAATAATTGGTTCATCCCTCAAATGGACTGCCAGGATAATTAGTTCATTCCTCAAATGGACCGCGGATCAAGTGGCCGGCGGGGGAGCGGGCCAATGGGGAAAACCCAAGTAGTGTACAAGTCGGGCTGTGTACCCAAAGCTGTGTGCAAGTCCGGGCTGTGTGCCTGGTGGGTTTAGAGCCTGAGGGCTGGAAATAGTGATAACGTGTTCTGTTGTCTCTAATCTGCATTACCAGGAATGTCGCCCCATGGGGCCCGTCTATGCTTTGTTTGTGCAGCTTGGATGTGAATAAAAGCCACACTGAAGAATCCCATTCCTGGTTCTGGACATTACAGTTATTGCTTCCTGTGTTCGGATTTACTTGGGTGCCCCTGTGCAGAGTAGCCAAACCTAGGTCCCCTGTGCCGAGTAACCTCATCCTCCCCGAACCCAGTCCCCACCAGGTACTGCAGTCAGCTTCAACAGCATGCCACCTGTTGTTTTGGCAAAAAGGCAGGGGTGAGGGGTTACACAAGGTATTAGAGAAGGGAGAAACAGGGGCATTGGAGAAGGGGTGACACGAAGAGGAAGAAAAGTGCTAGAGGACAGGGCAGGCACAGGGGTGGTGGGATAAATTCTTTCCTGTTGGAGAGGTAGGAGGACAGATGAAAAAGAGTTTATTCTGGGGAGCAGAGACATTTGGCTTTATTTAGTAGCCAGAATTTGAATCGTTGCTTGAAGATACTATGGGTGTCAAGGGAATGGAGGGACACTGGAAGACTGTTCCTCAAGGAGTGAGCAGCAACAGATAGTGCTTGACCTCCCATGACAATTGAGACTCTGGGGATTTCTATGGTGGAGACAGAGGATGCACGAAAACATGTTGATGGAGCACAGGTAACCAGAAGCGATGCATATGGAGAAGCATCCCCGCATCTAGGGTAGCTGTCAATAATGCAGCCCAATGAGTAGGCGAAGCGAGAGGGGAGCAGGAGTCAGCCCAGCATCTGGTAAAGGAGGCAGTGGTGAGTGGAGTAAGTTGTCATGAGAGCAAAACAACAGACATTGTTGTAGGTAGAGATTAAGTGTGAGCGGAAGGCCGAGGACACATGCAAGTAATTTGTGGTGCAGTAGTTAATAATAGGTAGTAAGTTCCCTTGGGCAATGGCCTGTTGGGCTTTAAGGGTAAGGAACAGTTTTAAATGATAAGCTGCCCCGAGCTTATGCTTAATCCGACGTATGATGTCAGAGACATGTTCCGCATAGGATATGGAGGGGTCTAGGGTAACGCCCAGATATTTGAAATTGTGCACATTTTGTCCTGTAGTACCATCAGGTGTCAGTACCAAGAGGGTGGAGCCAAACTTGGTGATGCTAGCTAGGTAGGGTCTAGACCCAAAAAGCTTCGATTTGTTTTTTTCCTCATTGACAAGGAGCTGATCTGCCTGGAGCCAGGAGCATGCAGAGCTAAAGTTATGGGACAAAATGGTGGCTATGTTATCCAGGTACTTATCTCTGTGACAGTGGATGAGGTCATCAGCATATAACAGGGCTTCACAAGCTAGGCAGTCATATGGGAGGGATTTTATGAATAGGGAGAAGAGTAACGGATCGAGAATAAAGCCTTGAGGAACACCGGTAGTAACTGAGAGGGCAGGAGAGGTGACAGGGCAAATGCATATTGATTGAGATATTCCAGAGAGGTAGCTCTTGAACCACAATGAGGTCTCAGATGAGCATCCCAGTTTATGGAGGGTGGAGACAAGTAAGGGGCAGTCAACCAAGTCAAATGCCTTGGATAGATCCACAAAAACTGCACCCATAGCCCTCCCCAAGTCCAAGTTCCTATGAACATGGTTCATGAACAAGGTTAGGGTAGATGAAATGCAGTGGAGCTTGTGGAAACCATGTTGTAGGCAAGACATAAGGTGTATTTATCAGTGTGATCAGTTAGTTTCCGGTGGATAATCCTTTCCTTGAGTTTGATAAGGTTGGGAAGCAGGGATATGGACCTTTAATTATCTACTGACAGTGGATCCCCTGCTTTAAAGATAGGTACCACCCTTGCATGCTTCCAGGAGTCAGGCATGTTGGAGGTAATCAGTGCCAAATTGAAGATGAAGGTGAAGGGTTTTAGGATGGCAGGGAGATTAGCTTGAACATTGCTGGGAAATGGCCATCGCTACCAGGACTGCAACTGCTGGGTAGACTCTTTAGAAGCTTGGCGGTGTCTTTGGAGAAGATAGACCAAAAATAGAAAGGTGGGGTGTGAGAGTTTGTGGGTGGTGAGGTGGTGGACAGGTTAGGAAGGACAGGCCCATGGCTGGTAGAAGGCTGGGCAGGCAGCTTACTAAGATGGGCTGACAGGTCTGAGAACTTTTTATTAAATGCCTGATCAACCTCAATGGGATCAGTTTGGTGGGCAGAGGAAGTGTCCATATGGATGGCAAAGGATTGGTGATGCAGGTACAGCAGGGAGCCAGTTTCACCCCAGAAGCTGTGTGGGTCCCCGAGGCAGTCCCTCTTTTGGTTCCAGGAAAAAGTCATGTTTTTGAGCTATGGCAGCCTGTTTACACTGGTTATGCAGGCACCTGTAATTATTCCAGCAGGCAGGGGAGGGGGCATCTTTGTATTCTGACCACAGTCTATCCCTACTCCTCATCAAGGTCAGGAGGTCTTTAGAGACCCAACATGAGCAGCCACCCTTAACTCTCCAGGTAGTGAGGAGAAAGTGCTGATCTTGCAGCCACAGGAGAGCAGCAGTGAAAAAAGCTGTTGCCTGCTTGGACACATCAGATAGAGCATAGAGGGCCGACCAGTTTATTTCCTTAACATTATCAAGGAGGGCAGAGATGTCAGGATGTTTGAAATTGTAGAAAGAAAGGATTTTTTTGGGGGGGGATGTTTAGTCTCAGTGGACCAGATCATACAAATGGGAGAGTGGTCACTGATGGTATCCGACAGAGTCCCTGACAGAAGCACATTCTCCTCTCTATTAGTGACAATCCAGTCAAGGAGAGTGTGATTTAGTGTCTATTTGTTGTGTCTGGTGGGAGCGGTGATGATTTGAACCTGATCATGTTGTTTTAACAGATTTGAATAGTCAGGTTCCTGGCACTTAGCCAGTTCAGGTTGAAATCCCCAAGGAGGATGGAGTCCCTGGGAGTTGGGGAGAGGCTACCCAGGCCTTAAAGGTTTGAAGTGAGACCTGGGGTACCACCTGATGGGGGATTATAGCAGCACCCCACATATATATTTTTGGTCAAACCAATAGTCATCTCAGTAATGAGCCAGTCACTAGGGCATCTTGGGCCAGAGTGAAGGACAGGAGTAGCAGTGAGAAACTCCTTGATATAGAGAGCTACACCACCACCCTTTTTTTGCCTGGCCTATCTTGCCTCAGCAAGGAGTACCCAGACAGGTTATATGCTGCACCAGGAAGGTGGGGTTTGAGCCACGTTTCAGAGATGCCAAGGACATGAGGTTTGTATAGGGCTACCCAGGGCTCAAGGTTCGTAAATTTAGATGGGAGGCTGCAGAGGTTTATGTGGACAATTCTCAGCCCAGGGGATGACGATCACACATTATTGGTGTAATTAATGGAGGTGTAAGATGGGCCCAGGTTGCTGTCAACATCACCTGCCATGAGCAGCTGCAGTGATTGAGACAAACTGTAGGGGCACGACAGGGCATAGGGGCACAGGGTAATGGAGTACAGAAAAGATCCCAGCAGTCGACATTCGAGTTTGGATAGTAGGGCATAGAAAAGGTGGCCCATGGGGGTGAGCTCCCATCTAGTTACTGGAGGGGAGGGGGAGAGGCGCTCTTGGTCAATGGCAAGTACAGAGGCACCAAGATAAACAATCTGCAGGGTGCAGAGCAGGGAGGCTGCCAGCAGGGGGAGTAAGACTAGCTTCAAATCAGTGGCAAAGAGCAAGTAAGTCTGCTGCTGAGCTAGCTGGGAAGGCACATATTGTTTTATACAAGCCTTGGTTTCTTCTGATATATGAACATATATATGAAAATACGAAGAAGCCAGCAGAAGAAGGCCATTTGGTCCATCAAGTCTGCTCGTATTGCAGGGTCCACAGCTTGAGCTAATGTTCCTGCTCTCCCTTCCCACTCCTCCCATCCTCCCTACCCGATTTTTACCTTCCCCCTATGCCTATCCCAGCCTCTCTTAAAGCTGCCCACTGTCTTCAATGAGATGACCTCTTCCAGCAGCATATTCCAAGTGTCCACCACACTCTCTGTGAAGAAGTGCTTCCTGATCTCCCTCCTATTCCTCCCACCCTCCAGCTTAAGACTGTGCTCCCTCATGCTATGGTTGCCACTCAGCTTAAAGAGACTCCTTATCAACCTTATTTATCCCTTTCAAGTACTTGAAGGTCCCAATCATGTCCCCTCTCTCTCTCTCCTGTCTTTCAGAGAGTACATGTTCAGTGCTCTTAACCTCTCCTCATATGCCTTACCCTGCTGACTGGCTATCATCTTTGTAGCCCTCCTCTGGACCTTCTCCAACAGGTTAATGTCCTTTTTGAGGTATGGGCACCAGTACTGAACTCCATACTCCAGATGCGGCCTTACTAGTGACCTGTACAAGGGCTGTATAACCTCCTCTCTCCTACTACTGGTCCCTCTAGATATGCATCCCAGCATCTTGTTTGCCTTTGCTACTGCTTTCTTGCACTGTGTGGAGTGCTTCAGGTCACTAATGATCATAACTCCCAGGTTCTTCTCCTCTTCTGATGCAGATACTCGGACTCCACTCAGGTAGTACTCTGTCCTGTGATTTTTGGCTCCAATATATGTAACTTAGCATATCTTGGCATTGAAGCCAAGCTGCCAGACCTTGGACCACCACCCCAGCTTTTCCAGATCTTCCTGTAGGTCCTGTATCCCTTCAGCTGTGTCCACTCTCCCACATAGCTTAGTGTCATCCACGAATAGGCACATTTTGCCCTTAATGCCATCCCCAATGTTATTGATGAAGACATTGAACAACACAGGCCCCAGCACCGAGCCCTGCGTATATAGTGTATATAGTATGTTATATATATATATATGTGTGTATATATATATATATATATATATATATACACACACACACACACACACAATAGGGGTGAGTGGTAAATGAGTGAGATAAAACAGTGTATCATCCACTGCAGTGTGATATTTTTATCCTCTGCTCTACTGTGATGATATCAGCCATTTACACACACAGACCACAAAAGGTCATCACTCTAAGCAGCTTTCCCTTCAGCATGCAAGAAACACCTGTGCTGTTACCTTAGACACAAATGCAGAACTACTTCAGAAGTCTCACTGCTGCCTACAGCTAACTCAGTGAGCATTACAAAACACACCTACCCCCCCACCAACTTCCAGCTCATTACTGTGACTGCAGCCAGAATTCTAAACAGCACAGCTTCACAGAACAGTCTAAACTACTGCCTGCAGCTAACTCAACTACCACTGAAACACACTCTCATTTGTTCCTCAAACTCTGATTCTCACTCATTACAATTACTGTGATACTATCAGCTTGTCTACAGCCAGAATCCTAAAGAGCACAATTTCACAGAACACTCTGCATTCTGCCTGCAGCTAACTTAATTACCACTGAAAACAGTATCAGCTGTTCTGCCACTCTGCCTCTCAGCTCATTACAATTATTGTGATGCTTTCAGTTTCACTTCAGCCAGACTTCTAAACAATACAGCCTCACAAAAGTATGTTTCTCACTCCTACCTAAAACTAACTCATTTAGCATTGCAAAACACACTCATGTGTCTCCCAGAGTTTATAACACTACCAGCCCATTCAGAAAAGCTCACACACAGAATGAGCAAACACATAAACAGGAACAGAACACAAGAAAGCATAACAAAACTTCTAAAACTCTTGGCCCTATTGTATATATCAAATACATGATGGGCAGACTGTGTGCTGTGGCAAACATTGTCACTCCTGCATCGTGAGCTCTGGATATCTCACTTTGCAGGAGTGGCAATATTTGCCATATCACACTCATGCCCATCAAGTATCCCATATATATAAATATAAATATATATATACACACACACACACACACTGTATATAGTGTGTTAGATGTACATAGGATTCTTTCTGTGTTCTCTATTTAGTTTTTACTAAGGTATATTATTTTTCCTTTTGCAGATATGCACCAGCAACCTCTAGTGCTGAATGTTTTCTTAAAAAACTGTGCTATCTCTTTGGGCTACACACCATATGTCAGGTTTGAACCTTTATAGTCTGATTATTGCAGGTACTTTAGGTATAGGAACTGTGGTATATTTGTTACTTTATAGAGCACTCCTGTTTTAATGTCCTAGGGACTGATGCACTTTACATCTGAAAAGCCTTGAAGCCATCTGGAAAATGTTGTTCCCGTGTTATGAATATTTATTACCAGCTTTTTGAATGCATAATGAAGTGTAATAATTTATTAAGGACAATGATGACAGTTATAAAAGCAAACCTATATGTTTTTAATGTTTTGTAAGTATCTTAGAACAAACTTTGCACATGTTGTTTTTAGTGTGACACTGTCTCTTTAAGGATTCCATATATTTAAGAACAGATTTGTCATTACCATGGTCACCTTTGAGAAAGTAAGTGATTGCAAAATGCATCAGGTGTCTACGTGGTGATGTGGACCTTGGGAGAGGGTAGGAAGAAGGAAGGAAGTTGTGACCACCATTGTTTTGCTGTATTGCTGCATTGTTTTCACAAGGTTTTTACCTGGATTTACTTGAATAAAGAAATCATTTTTGCACCAAGCTTGAAACCAGCAATGGGTGAGTCCTTCCATGAATCTACAATGCTGCATCGACAATTTTTGTCAACGTGATGTTTCCCAACACCACTATGTCAACCACAATTGCGATCGGCAAGGTCGCAAGTAAAGTTGTAGCTTTGTGGGGCGCACCCCCCCACACACACTTATGATTATCAACTCCAAGACAGAACAGATTCGGGGATGGGGTGCAGGACCTCAGGAAAGTGTGCCGGGGTCCCAGGCAGACTTTACAGCGATATGGCGCTGTGGTCGGCATCGACCATGTCACTGTAAAGTTGTCGCTGTAGCGATGGTATACCTACTTCCACCAGCTTTCAGACTTTCATACAGGCAGCACGTTCTTAGAACATTGTAAGCCTTGGCAGGTGCTGGTCCCTCTTTTTTACAGACTGCCTTGCACTGTCTAAGTCCCCATTGCTAATAATTCTTATAGTAAAATGCAACAACGTTATTACTTACCAAAAATATGGAATGAACTAGTGATAGAAGTTCGGAATGCTAAGAGTCTTAAGATGTTTAAAATTGGTATTGATACAGTAGTGAACCATAGATGTAATTGTTTTGTTAAAAATTTGTTATGATTTGCAAGCAAGCTTGTGTTCTGTACCCTTTCCAGATTGCTATTTTCAAATGTTGTATATATATTTGTTGCACGTGTGTGTTATACTGTGTTTGCATGTAACCATTAATATTTCAGGATAACTTCATTAAACAGGGCTAATTATTTCTAAAGTTTTATCCTGTTAAAAAATAAAAATGTGTTCTATTTATCTATCTGTCTGTCTATCTGTCTCTATCTATCTATATAGCATAACTGCCCCTTCTATACTTTCTGTTGAGGGGGTTCCAACCTTGGACCCTCTGCTTATTGCCAACTCATTGAATCAGGCTTTCACTGAACTCAGTTGTGTGCTTCCCAGGGACATTTTCAATACCCCCAACCCAAGGGACAATATAAGGTTACCTGCACTACCACCTAACCAGCTGCTGTTCTGCTTTAAAATGGTCTCTGAAGCAGATACTATGAAATACCTTGAAAAGGTTCTCAAAAAATCTAGGTGCAGTGGGGACTCCTTGGACTTCAAATTTGTTCACTTGGCATTGGATGAAATACTTGGACAACTAACCAGAATTCTTAACCTATCCCTCTTCCACCCCCAATCCCTCCAAAGATGGAAGTCTGCTACAGTAATCCCTGTACACAAAAGTGGGGACAGGTCTTGCATAATAACTACAGACTGATTTCCATAGTCCTGCTATGCTCCTAGGCTCTTGAGCAGATTGTGGCTGATCAGATGGTGGAATACTTTAATCAATACCAGCTCCTATGTCCAGAGCAAAGTGGGTTCCGGGGTGGCCACAGTACCATCACGGCCCTACTCTAACTTACTGAATTCATTCATAACACCTTATACCAAGGCCACCTTGTAGGGGCAGTCTTCATTGACCTATTAAAGGCATTTGATACGGTTCATCATGTGCTCCTCCTTGAACAGCTATCTGACACTGGACTTGCACCTGAAACTGTGAACTGGTATAGCACTTACTTGAGCTGCCTCTTTCAGCAAGTCACGATTGAGAAGTCTTATCAGACAGCTGACTTGTCAGATTTCATGTACCACAAGGGTCCATTCTGGGACCGTTGCTGTTCATTGTTTTATTAAATAATCACCTGTCATCCTGCCATTGCCACATGCTCCTATATGCTGATGACGCAGCGATTTTTACCAGCAACCTGCGCCCTAAACTCCTTGAAACTAATCTCCAAAATGGCTTTGCATCTGTGGAAAAGTGGTTTAAAGAGCTGGTCATGAACTGTAAAAAAAATCAAAGACCGTGCTCTACTCCACAGCCCAAAACAAGCTAAAAAGTTACTCCCGGGCAATAAGGAATGACAGTGGTGTCACACTGGAGCTCGTCCCACATTTCACATACCTGGGAGTTACAATAGATTCCTCCCTGTCCTCCCAGCTTATCAATATCACTGCAAGAGCTATTAATACCAGAATCGGGATCCTCTACCGCCACAGGCATTTCTAACCCATGAAGCATTAAACCTGGCAATCAATTTCTAACCCATGAAGCATTAAACCTGGCAATCAGCAGCTCAGTTGTCTCCCTCATAGACTATGGGCTGGCCATATACAGTTCTGCTACCAATGCAGTGCTCCAATGGATCTCAGTTGCCTTAAACAAAGCATGCTGCCTACTCACAAATGCATCAAGACACACACACCCATGAACTTTATGCCCAGGCTGGCTGACTTCAACTGAGTGACAGAATCAGATATCAAACCTGCCTTCTTGTCAAAAAAGTTGCATTGAATCTGCTTCCAACAGGGGTGCAGAACCTGCTAACACTGCCTATGAATACCAGACAAACCAGAAGCTCTGACACTCAAATTTTCCAAGTGTCCAGATGCCGCACTACCATGGCACAGCGTGCATTCTCACACCGTGCAACCCTCCGGGTAAATGCACTCCTCTCGACATCTCTGGCTCCACAGCGATTGGCTCTTTCAAACATAGACTGCGTCAGCACCTCATTGATATGAGTAACTGCATGTGACCCCACTAAGGCTCTGCACACAGCAACAATCTGCCTCTAGCACTTATCTTTGCCTCTGTCATGACAGAATAGTCAAACCGCAACACTTTGCCCACCTCCCTACCCCTTCCTGGCTCTACCCCTTGCCCCCCTTGACTTATCCCTACCCTCCTCCCTCCCTCCCTCCCTGCCCTCTGTGCTCTGCTCACCTAGCCCTCCTATTCCCAATGTATCCTTCCCTATCCTGTCAGCTTATCTTCTTGATATGGACATACATTGTACAATGCTCCAGCACACCTAGTGCTCTATGTTTGAATTCTGTAACATCCATGTATATTTTTCTCAGTATTTGTATATTTGTCCACAGTATTGTACCTTGTTGTTTAATGTATCTGATGTGGAACGGTAGCCTGTAATGATGGCGATTGTGATTGAGCGCTTTCAAAAAGAGTGACTCAATCACGGCGCCTGTGCATAGGACTACCTGGCCGGGGGGGGTGACCGGATGGGGGGTAGGTGAATATAGCAATAGTATGTCGCTTTGTATACATGCACAAGGGGATGGGGTGGGGAGGGACCACGCTGTGCAACGGGTGGAAGGGGAGGGAGTGTTTGTGGGGTGTAGTGCAGCAGTGAGCTGCTGAGCTAGCAGTGTGGCATGGTGGGTTGGTGGCAGGCTGGCGTTGGGAGAGTGATGGGTTTGTTTTCTGGGCATGATCATTTTTTGCACCGGGTTCCAGGATTTTCTTTTTTGTAACTTTTGCACACCCTCCCCTGCCATGCACCCCATTGGAGTTGAGAATCCTTGAGTAAGGGGGTGCGTGGGGTACAGTCCCCTGCATAAAAGTTAAAAACTGAACTGTTGTGCGCCCTTTTACTGTTCACTGCAAGTGTACATCGCCAAAATTTATTTTCAGCGATATACACTCGCCCAAATGGTGATCGCTATTCCCCGATCGCCGTTGTGACAAGAAACCATGTGGAACCTATCAACGAGCATCTGCTCACAGGTATTATCCAAGATCTCAATAAATAAATAAAATAAAAAAATCTGTCTGTCTGTCTGTCTATCGTGTCCATTTAATGGGCTCTTTGATGCTCAGATTCCATCTCTTCCAACTGCTTATGCTCACCCTGAAAAGCTACTCCTATTCATGTGACATCAGAATGGTTTCTATGCCAACAGACTGCGATATTATCAGCAGGGACTAGATACATTGTTAAAGATGGCATGGGGTCATAATGTCGCAAGACATTATGCCTCATGGCAAAATCGCGCTGCCAATACAGCGAGGTTTCTGCCATGAGGCATGTCTTTTTTCTGTGGGGGGCTCCGCCCCCACACACCCCCATTATGGGGGTTGCCCCATGAACACCCCCACTAAATATTCTCAACTCCGGGGGGGGAGTTCAACTTGAGGAGTGCACAAAAGAGGAAAAAATTAAAGATTCTGGCACCAGGAATCAAACCCGGTTCGAGATGTAGTGTCTGGGTTTCTGCTGCTGTAGCTCAGTCCTGTGAGCCATGCCAACTGCTCGGCAGAACCCACTCCAAGCAGAGATCATATCCTCTGCCTGGGAAAATGCTATTGGTACAATACTGCATACAGCAGTATATGCGGTATTGCACCATTAGTGGTTACAGGCTATGCTGTAGCCATCTAGCCTTAATGTCATACATTATTAAGTGCGCGACATTATGGCCCTGTCGGGTTAAAGAATATGGGCAGGATTTTCAGAAGAGCTCTCATAATTATTCCAATGCAGTCATGGCATCTGTGCTTGAAAGCTAGATCACCTATAGGATTTTCTAATTTCTGGGCAAACTTGCTGTAAATTGCTCTCAGAAAATGAGGTAAATGGGGAAATGTGCATTAATCTCTGATGCAGGCACCCTCTCACCAATGCCGAAGCAATGTCTAAATGTTATACCTTAAGCTAAATGCTATCCCAATTTTGTAATCCACAGCAATTTATTGTCTACCTAGCTTGTAATGTATTGTGTTGTACTGTACCAATGCAATGTTGTACTTACTTGTAATGTAATGCCTTCTATGTAATGCTATGCACCTGTTCTTTTTCTTCTTGTACTGACACGAAACCTACAAATGAGCATCCGCTCACAGGTGTTCTCTGTGATATCATTTAAAAAAAAAATCTGAATATTCAAAAATAGCATCCAAATGATATGACACATTTGGCAGCATGCATGCTCCGTTCGAATCAAGAACTGTGCCTACGTTATTCTTTGTGAAAATACTGCACCATGAGTCCATTGGGTCTGCCAACTCTGCCCTGATGTTTATATGTAATTTCACTCTGCTTTGGGATACATTTTGTATGAAAAGTGTTATAAAATGCTGACTCTTCTTCTTCTTTTTCTTCTCTTCCAGAATTCCACCCCAGCCCCACTCACTGCCCTCCTTTTATTCCAAATTATCCTCCACTGGGTTTGAATCCCAAGGTAGTCCTAGCATTTATCTAGCTATTGGATATGGGATAGACCATTCCAGATATTGGACAGACTGTGCAGATGTCCACCACCCACTTTGTTTTTTAAATGTCCTCCTTTTTAGTCTAAGACGGTGAGTTCAGGTCTATGTGTGCTTACACATAGGGCCCGATTCCAAAAGGGATTACGCATGTCGCAAGGTGACTTGTGCCAAACCCTATGGTGCAAATCGCATCTTGCAACATGCATTATGCCCAACGCAATTCTAAGAGGCAGCCTGCGACATGGTGCAGGCCGCCTGCGCCAAATGTGGGATATGCTACCCACTATGCCTGCAACCCCTTGTGACATGGTGCAAGGGGGATTCCGGCAATGATTATGCCAGTATTCCAAGAGGTCAGCTAGTGGAATTGCAAATCACGATTCCAAGTGGGACCCAGTGGACCATGGTGTAAGTACAGTTAGACCAGCTACCAGCTGGTCTAACTGTACCTACATCCACTGGGAATGCACTACTGAGCCTGCTGCTCCTCCAGCCAACCCCTCCACGGTTTCCCATGGGTACCCACCCCCCCATGACAGGGCTGCCCACTGTGGGCCGCTGGCACCCCCTTGCCCCCAACCCTGTGTAGTGCCCCGATGGGGCAGTTCCTGTTACCCCACATGCCAGGAGCCCTAGGGTGGTCCTGTGGCACCCCAACCCTGTGGGACAGTGCCACAGTGTTGGGGTGCAGGGTTCTGTGGGGGCCATGCCTTGTACCAATTGCACCCTGTGGTCTGTGGCTTGCACCTTCCATTTTGGGTGCACCCATCCCATGGCACAGCCCTGCGGATGCTACAAGTCACAGGGTATAAGTGCCGGGGACGCTGCCTGTTCTGGAATAGGGTGCAGGGTCCCTGGCATAGAGGCACATGTCGCAACTTACATACACCTGTGAGTAACGACATGCATTTTGGAATTGGGCCCATAGTATCCACGTCCCTGGGGTTACAAGAGTCAAACACTGAAAATAGGAAAAATGGCCCAGTATCCATTATAATAGACCCTGTTATACTAAGGCCTAACACCTCCACCACAACAGCTTCTGATGTAAGACTACACTCTGAGTGAATGCCTTCTACTCCAATCCTGCCTGTGGGGGTAATCCAAGGTCCCTTGTAGAATGGAGCTGGTAGGAGACAGATAGTAGAGTGCCACATTTGCCTAGGGAGCTCCTGAGACTAATACAGGTAACAAGTATAGTGTTAGGAAACCAGAAATCCATTTAAAAGTTGTTCCAATGGGTGAGGATTTGCACTTTTGACTTTTTGAGTCATGTCATTTTGCTATAATGACACTGAAGAATGTAGTTCCATTGTTCTGTGCTTATTTTAGGCAAGTGAGGTGTGACAATGGAACCTACAGTACCGATCCCATAATTGGTGGGTGTTTCTAACATCAGTTGATACTGTAGCAGCAGTATGCACAGTATATATTGCTGAATAATCCAGCTTTGAATCACTATGAAGAGTGAGAAGGATTTTGAAGGTGAGAACTTTATGGCAACTTACAAATAACTTTATAGTATTATAAGATTAACAGTATGTTTGCAATATTAGTTTATTAAATTAAGATTTGCAACAATTAGGTCATACTGTTAACTCTGTGGAATAGGAAAAATGATATTTATTTTATTTAGTTAGTTATGTGTATAACTTTGCAATGGATTTCAGGGAGAACTAGTGACACCACTGACTACCCTTTTTAACAAATCATGGGAGGATGGTGTGGTACCAGAGGACTGGAGGAGGGTGGATATGATTCCTCTTCACAAAAATGGGAGCAAGACAGAGACAGGAAACTACAGACCTGTCAGTTTGACCTCTGTGGTAGGGAAAGTGATGGAATCACTACTGAAGGAAGGAATTGTTGAGTGCCTAGAGGCCAGAGGGGCACAGAACCCAAGACAGCATGGGTTCATAGCGGGAAGGTCATGTCAGACGAATCTAATAGATTTCTTTGACTGGGTGACCAAAGTAGTAGATCAGTGAGGGGCTGCTGGACATAGCCTACCTAGACTTTAGCAAGGCTTTTCACACAGTCCCACACAAAAGATTAATAAACAAATTAACCACCCATCCCGGGATGGTAGTCTGGGTAAAACATTGGCTGGACAACAGTACACAGAAGGTAATTGTAAATGGAGTCCACTCTGAAGAAAGGGGTGTTACTAGTGGGGTACCGCAGGGTTCAGTACTGGGTCCAGTCCTTTTTAATGTCTTTATAAGTGACACTGCAGAGGGACTGGAAGGAAAAGTATGCCCCTTTGCAGATGACACAAAGATCTGCAACAGGGTTGATACACAAGGAGGCGGAAAGGATGAGAAGGGACTTGGCATGGTTGGAGGAATGGTCAAAGTAAGGCAGCTTGGATTCAATGCAAAGAAGTGCAAAATAATGCACCTGGAAAACCAAAACCCAGGGGAAGATTACACAATGGGGGGAGGTAGTAACAACAACAAAAATGGAAAGGGACCTTTAGGTAATCATATCAGATGAACTTAAGTTTGGCAAGCAATATGAGAAGGCAGTAGGGAGGGATGGGGAGATACTGGAATATATAGGGAGAGGCATCACCAGAAGAAAACAGGAACTTGTTATCCCTCTGTACAGACAGTTGGTGAGACCCCATCAGGAGTACTGCGTCCAGTTCTGGAGACCACATCTCCGCAAGAACATAGACAGGATGGAGGCAGTCCAGAGGAGGGCAACTAAAATGGTGCAGGGTCTACAAGAGAAGCCATACGAGGAGAGACTAAAGGAGCTTAATATGTATACCCTTGAGGAAAGGAGGGAAAGGGGGGACATGACAGAAACTTTTAAGTACCTCAGTGGAATCAACAAAGTCCAAGAGGGTAGCATCTTTCAGAAAAAGAGATGTGCAAGAACAAGGAGACACAATTTGAAGATAGAGGGAAAACGCTCAGGGGCAATGTGAGTAAGTATTTTTTCACAGAGAGGGTAGTGGACGCATGGAAGAGCCTTCCTGAGGTTGTGGGGTCTAAAACTGTGGAGAATTCAAGGATGCATGGGACAGACATAAGGCAATTCTTGTGGAGGGTAGGAAGAAATAGGCTGTTGGTTAACTAATAACTGCAGCTTATCCTGTAGGTACTGTAGGGAAATGGGCAGACTAGGTGGGCCAAGCAGTCCTTATCTGCCGTCAAAGTCTATGTTTCTATGTTTCTGTTTCTATTACTATTTTTTCACCAAACCAGCAAAAGTGCACTTCTGTGGCAACAGTCCTTTCTACCCTGAAAATGTCAGACCAAAATTCCAACTTTATGGCAACTTAAAAAAATAACTTTTACTTATTCTGTCTGTTGATCCACATAGCATTTGTTTTTCCTACCCTCTGCAAACCGTGACTCCAAATAATGATTTAGGGAATTGGCAAGAAAAGCAAGAGGACATAACAGCAGTGACACACTGCATGCTGGCAGGGATACAACAGGGTAAAAATGAGGAAACTAGGATTAAAAAGGTTCCTGCTAAAGATATTTATTCATTTATTTTTATTTATTCATTACAAATCGGGTTTACAACCTTTGAGTCAGAGACTCATTTACAAAGGCACCTCGTTGTGGGGGGGCAGACATCAAGACAGTTATTACAGTGCAGATTAAAACAGAGGATAACATTACAGGTGCAGTAAAAGGAACATTTAACATAGATACACTTAGGTTACATAATGTAGTAGTTTGTATGTTACTTAGGTTACATAATGCTACAAAATTGTGAGTTACACTCACGGATATAGTAGGTCCTCAGAGAAGACAGCGGGCTATATCTCTGTTTGGACCTAGTAGGGAAGGAGTGGGTCTGGGGGAGAGAGAGGCTGTCCAGTGGAAGTTGTTGAGCCAGCGGGCAAGGCGGGCAGGTACCACAGGTTACAACGGGGGTTAGTTGCACTTACAACAGCGTGTATTAAAGATATGGTTCCGAAGAGCTGTTTTGAAGGAGCCAATTTTTGGCAAGTTGGAGATGGAGATGCAGCTAGGGAGGGAGTTGAACCAGGTGGGGGCTCGGTAGAGGAAGGCTCTCTGGGCAAGACAGGTCTTGGTTCTGGACACCTTGAAAGTGGCCTTAACAGCGCTATGGGTGGTGACGGACGATGATGACTGCTGTAGGGAGGTGGAGACTCCCGGGGGGGGAGAGTCCTAGCAGTGATTTCTTAGCAAGAAGTCAGGTCTGGTAGAGCAGTCACTCCTCAAAGTTGAGCAGATTGGTGGTAGTATTGAGAAGGCAGGTGTGAGTTCGGCTGGGGGCACCGGTCAGGAGTCTACAGGCCTTATCGATGGAGAGTTGGATTTTGGAGAGGGCAGTGTTGTCAGCTGAGCCGTAGATGGGCAAGCCATAGTCCATGAGAGACAAGACGGAGGAGGTGATGGCCAGCCTGAGGGCAACCTGAGGCAGGCAGTCCCTGTGCTGGTATAGCAGGCCAATCTGAGAGTTAATGGTGGCTGACAGGGCATTAATGTGGGTGTGGAAGGAGAGGGCAGTATCGAACGTGATGCCTAGGTACTTGTACGTGGTCACTTGTTCTAGCGGATGCAGAGTGCTGGGATAATCAAGAGGGGGGTATTTTTAGCTTTATTTTGGTGATGAGCATTGCTTTGGTTTTCTTTAGGTTAATGACCAGTCTGCGGTCACCGAACCACCTTTCGGCTTGGTTGTAAGCTTGCTGGAGGGATAATTGGAGGGAGGTGGGATTGGGATGTGAGGCAATGAGGACTGCATCATCGGCATAGAGGAACATTTTACAGGTGCATGAGCTGGGGAGGATGTTGAGGTAGAGACTAAAAAGTATTGGACCCAGGATGGAGCCTTGAGGGACCCCGGAGTGAACGGGAAGAGTGCTGGAGAGGGAGCCGCTGATCTTGACATGCTGGGATGTAGCAGAGAGGTAGCTAGAGAACCAGGAAATGGGACCGCCAGAGAAGCCAAGTTGGTGGGAGATAGTCGAGTAGAAAGGGATGACAGGCAGTGTCTAAAGCCTTGGAGAGGTCAATGAACACTGCTCCTGCAAGGCTGCCAGAGTTGAGAGCAGCATGCAGGTGTTGGGAGAATTCCAGGACAGCTGTGGTTGTACTGTGTCCTGGGCGGAAACCGTGCTGCTCTGGGCTCATAATGTCGTACTTGGTTAAGTATTCAGAGAGCCGGATCAACACTACTTTTTCAAGGGCTTTAGAGAGTGGGGGGAGGATGGAGATTGGCCAGTAATTGTTGGGGGGTGGATCGGTCCCCACTCTTATGTATAGGTGTGATTTCAACAGTTTTCCAAGCACTTGGGAACTGACCCAGGCATAGAGACCAGTTTAGAAGGTCAGTCAGGGGGACTAGGACTTTGTCCAAGACCATACGGAGGATTCTGGAGTCGAGGGGGTCACTGCTGGGGTTATTGCTGCCTAAGGCTTTTAGCAGGTGTGGCCCGGCTTCTTGGGGGGATAGGGTGTGCAGGTAGAATGGTGGGCAATGCAGAACTAGAGGGAGAGCGAGGTGGGGATTGGGTCAAAGAAGCTGCTGGGGAGGACAGAGCTTAGGTCAGAGAAGGCAGTGTTAAGGCAATCGGCTATAAGGAGTGGATCTGTGGTGGGGGTGCCATTGATGGAGAGCTGAGATGGTGGGGGAGAGTGGGACTTCCCATTTAGCTCTTTCATATTATCCCAGAAGGTCCGGGCTGAACCCCAAGTGGAAGCGAGGGTGGTCTGGTAGTGCTCTACTTGGCCTGCCCTAATGGCCCAAAGTGCACTTATTGCGTTCTGCGTTGTAGGCCTGTCTATCAGACGCCTTTCCAGATTCTGCAGCAATGTGCTGGAGATTATCTCTGTTTTTGAGTCTCTGGAGGAGGGGTGGGGTGATCCATGGGGCATTGCATTTTTTGGAGCGAATCCTGGTGAGGGGGGCAAAAAGGTTACAAGCCTTACAGAAGGCATTTGTGAAGTGGTCAAGAGCTGAGTCAGTGTCAGGGGCATGCTGGATAGGGGACCAGTCTAGCTGGGCTAGGTATTATTTTAATTTTCTGAGGCCACAGGGGCATAAACAGTGGCATAGAGTAGCCTGGGACACTGGCTTCAGAGTGGAAGATGACCAGAGACAGAGGACTGGGGAGTGATCGCTAAAAGAGTCGGGGAGGACAGTGACATCCCGGATTTTGTAGGGGAAGTTAGATATAAAACATCTAGGAGAGTGCTGGTGCCAGTAGGGTGGTTGAATCTGGTGGGCTGGGTGACTAACTGGGACATATCCAGGGCAGCAAAGGAGTCCCTTATATGGGAGGCAGTGGAGGCAAGCCAGTTAACATTGAGATCATCTAGGATGACTTGCTCCACTTTGTGAGGGAGTGATGTGAGGTAGTCAGTGAGGGACTGGACTGCTTGGTTTTGATTCCTCGGGGGTACATAGGAGACCGTGAGGAAGAGAGGGCCTCGGGCGGGGTCAGGTGTGATTTTTAAGGTGAGGGCTTGGGCTCCATAATCAAGTTTAGGAGGTGGGAGTGCCTGATCTATAAGGGAGTCCAGTACAAGTAGTGCGCAACCACCACAGCGTTTGCCTACTCGGTCTTCTCTGTAGATAGTATATCCAGGCAGGGTGATAGCAGAGTATGGGGTAGATTTAGAGAGCCAAGTCTCTACCAGTGCAATTATGCCAGGTTGACGTTGAACGACCCAGCACTGGAGGGCAGCAGATTTCCTTAGGAGACTGCAAATGTTTATGGATGCAAAGCAGAGGCCAGTTGCAGTACAGGGTTTAGAAGGGCTGAAAGCCATAGGTCCTGGGTTTTGGTGTACATTACCAGATAATAATAATAGCAGTGTAATTATTCTGGTTAGTGGCCGGTGGCGATGGAGACCCTAGGGTCGACACCCAGCTGAGGACTTTACAATCAGGGTGCATGGGATAGATAAAGTGCGAACGGTGGGAATGGCAGGGGACAGCTGCATCTAGGTCGAGCCTTGGAGGGCGGAGGAGTGGGGGTGTTGGCAGGGTGGGGTGTTGGGGGGCCACGGGTGTGTCAAGGGTGGGGGAGGGCTGAGTCACTGTGGGGTAGTCTGGGGATGAGGTGCCTAGTGTGGAGGAAAGGTGCTCCGGTCGGTGTGAGGTCTGTACCAAGAGGGTGATGGAGAGCAGACTTAGTAATGCAGTGTATGTACCCATAGCAGCTGAGCAGTAAAGGAATAGTGTCCAGGAGTAGTAGAGAGTAAGGAGATGTAGAGCAGCTTTGGCACGGTTGGGGGAAAAACCCTCTAGTGGGTGAAGAGTATAAGCTGCAAATGGGAAAAATCAGTATCAATCAGCAGAAGAATGAGGGGGAGATATATACCGTATGTGGCATCATTTTTCGTGTAATTTCATATACACATCTTTTTTAAGGAGATAGTTGCTGGACACAGCCCGAGGATGGGAAACTGTAATGGGAAAGGTCCTGGTATCTGCATCAGAAGAGGAGAGGGACCTGGGAGTGATGATTACTAGTGATCTGAAACACTCTTTGCAATGTTGGAAAGCAGCAGCAAAGACAAATAAAATGTTTGGCTGCATTGCCAGAGGGATCAGCAGCATACGAACACATGAACTTGCCACCAGATAAAGGCCTTTCGGTCTATTGAGTCTGCTCGATTGTGCAGCTAGCAGTCCTTATACAGCAGCTGCCCCTCTCTCCCCTCATCCCTTTCAGTGACCCTCCCCCTTACCCTGTCCCATCCGTTTTTGAAGCAGTCCACTGTATTACAGGCTACCACTTCCTCTGGTAATGCATTCCACCCTGACACCACCCTCTCTGTAAAAAAGTTTCTCCTCATTTCCCTCCTGAACCTTCCCCTCTCCAATCTCAGTTTGTGTCCTTGGGTGTCTCTCCCTCTCCTTAACTGGAAAAGCCCCTCGGTGTCCATCTTATTTGTTCCCTTCATGCACTTAAAGGTTTCAATCATGTATCCCCTTTCCCTCCTGTCCTCCAGGGAGTACATGTTCAGCTCCATCAACCGACTGTCATAGGTCAAGTCCTCTAGCCCCTGGATCATTTTTGTTGCCCTACGCTGCACCGCCTCCAGTAACCTAATGTCCTTCTTCAGGTGCGGCCACCAGAACTGCACACAGTACTCCATGTGTGGTCTAACCAGGGACCTATACAGTGGTAGGATCACCTCCCCCTCCTGCAGAATATGCTTTTGGCAATACAACGCAGCATCCAGTTAGCCTTTGCAGCTGCCTTTCTACACTGTGTGGAGTTGTTTATTGCTTCCGTTATGATCACCCTCAGATCCTTCTCCTCCTCCATCTTGGCTAACTAAACCCCCCTCCCAGCTGGTAGCTCTTCCTTGTTTTTTTTGCTCCGAAATGTAACAAATTGCATTTCTTGGCATTGAACCCTAGCTGCCAAGTGTCTGACCAGGCCTCCAGTTTTCCCAGATCATCCTGCAACCCCTGCCACCCCTCTAAGTCATCCACTACCACTCCCATCTTGGTGTAATCTGCAAACAGACTGATCTTGCTCCTGATGCCTATTGAGATTTCTTCTGTGAAGATCCCAAACAACACTGGCCCCAGAACAGAGCCCTGTGGCACCCTACTTGTCACTGCCCTGGGCAATGAGTGCTCCCCTCCCACCACTGCCCTCTGCTGTTTCCCTTGCAGCCAGTTCACTAGCCATCCCACCTTCCTTGCCCTGGCCCCTGTGCCTTCCAACTTACTACCTAGCCTCCTATGCAGCACTGAATAGAATGCCTTACTGAAGTTCAGGTACAGGACATCAGCTGCATGGCCCCTGTCTAATTGCCTGGTTATCCAATCACAGCACTCCACCAGGTTGGTCTGACAGGATCTCCCTGAGACAAACCCATCTTGCCTACTGTCCTGCAGCCCATTAGCCTCTAGGAGGGAAACCAGCATCTACTTCAGGATTGTCTCCATCAGCTTTCCCACAATGGGTGTGAGGCTTACTGGTCTGTAGTTCACCAGCTTATCTTTGGGAACACTCTTGTGGAGGAACACCAAATGTGCCATCCTTCAGTCCTTCGGTACACTTCCTGAGTCCAAGGAGGCATTGAACAGGTCTGCCAGGGGTTCTACCAGGACTTCTGCTAGCTCCCTTAGCACCCTGTGGTGTATGCCATCTGGCCCCAGTGCCTTGTCCACCCTCAGTGCCCTCAATCTCTCCAGTACCAAGTACCCTACCCACTGGAATTTCCCTGTCTGTCACCTTTTCCCCACCAGTGCCTACCCCCCCAGCCCCACTGGGTACTGCTCCCCCTTTCTCTTCAGTAAATACTGAGCAGAAGTACTCATTTAATGTGTCTGCTTGTTCTGCCCTAGTATCTACCCCCCTCACTTTTAATCCTCACCATTTGGTCTTTGCAGCTCCTTTTCTCCCTAATGTACTGTACCTGAAGAAGTACTTCTCCCCTTCTTTAGTGCTCTGTGCCAGCCTAGTTCCCGGAATACTTTGGCTGCCCTGACTGCCCTTGTCACCTCCCTCGACTCCTTCAGGTATTCCTCTTTGTCCACCTCCCTCTCTGTTCTTTTGTACCTTCTAAAGGCAGCTATTTTCTTTCTTGCTTTCTTCATGATCTCCCTCTGCTCACCCAGATAGGCTTCTTGGCCCTAGCCCTCTTACTCTGGACCCTTGTATATGTTGTAGTTGCCTCCTCTATACACCCCGTTTAATGACCTCCCACCTCTGATTAGTGTCCATATCTGTAGTGATCTTGGCCAGATACCCCTGTACTATTTCCCTCATCCTCCCAAAGTTGGCCCTTCTGAAGTCTATTACCCTTGTGCCTGACCCTATCCCTCTTTCCCCATATCTATCTTGAACCACACCGAGTCGTGGTCACTTCCCGCCAGCAGTTCCTCCACCCTCAGTGCCCTCATAAACCCACCATTCACCAGCACGAGGTCAAGGGTGTTCCCTAACCTGGTAGGTTCATTGACCATCTGCTATAGGAAGCTATCCTGGAAGAATCCAGAAGTACCTGCTCCCTCCTATTTGTGGTGGCTGGGGTACCCCAATCTACTCCTGGCAGATTGAAGTCACCCACAATCATCATACTGCCCTTCCCACAAGTCCTTATGACCTTTCCCACTACAACCCTATCTAACTCCTCAATCTAAGAGGTAGCCTGTACACCACTCCCATCCAGAGGGTCCTATTTTTGGAGGACTCTCAGGATGGGAGTGCTGCCGTGGTGAGAGGATGCAATACTACCCTTGTACAGGTCATTAGTGAGCCGCATCTGGAGTACACTATATAGCACTGCTGCCGTCACCTTAGAAAGGACATTAAACTGCTGGAATGGTCCATATGAGGGCCACAAAGATGATCACGAACTAGCAGCGTAGAAAACACTAGAAGAGGTTTGAGGCCCTGAACACGTAATCCCAGGAGAATAGGAGGGAGGAAGGGAGAGAAGGGGCATGACTGAGGCCTTCAAGTATGTAAAAGGAATAAATCAGGTGGGCAAGGAGGGTTTCGTCAAGGTTAGAGGGAACCAAAACATGGAGGGACACAGTCTCAAGTAGGCAGGTTTGGGACAGAGGCTAGGAGGCACTTCTTCACGGAGCGGGTGGTAGTGGATTGGAATGTGCTTCCAGAGGAAATGTTTTTAATGAAAACAGAAAGCAGCTTCAAAAGAGACTGGGATGGAGTTAAGGGGAAAATAAGGGGCAAAAGCTGGGCAGATGGAGGGGAAGGGTGGTTGGGGGCAGGGTCAGTAGTTATTCTAGATGTATTCAGGTGCACTCAGGAAAGTTGGTGGTGTGTGGGCAATGAAGCCAACTCTTAACCCTTGCAGGGCTGCAGACTGATATATCAGTCCAAAATTCCTATACATCCTGATTCTGTTGGCAGCCTAAGAGTTAAATTGAAACAAAAAGAAGAAAAGCTCAGCACACAAATATTTTTCTGGTGAAAAGCAAATGCAAATTTTTTTCGTCAGGGTGACAGAGGAGACCGAGCCCTGTGCTTCAACCCTAAAGCATGTCTTCTTTATGGGAAGATCTAAGGAGCTCACACACAATAGATATTTAAACATAATTACATAAAAAACAGTGCACTCAAGTGTCATACAATAAATTAATACCAAAATGTCACTAAAGCATTTACAAGAAGAAGTCATAGAAAATTCTTTGTATGCTAAGTGACATGTAAGGTTAAGTAAACTGGATTGATTCTTTTCTGTTTTTAAACAATGAATCACATATTTATGTTGTCTTGCACACACAACATATTGTGGTAGCTTGGAATAGCAGGTTTTGGAGGTGCGGTCATGTTGTGGCCAGTGGCGCCACTGCTTTTTCGGTCTGGGCTCAGTGGCATGAATTACAGCAGTAGCCATAGACATTGCCAAATATTTCCAGAGATTTCGTGAAATTTCTAAAGAGTTTCTCTCTGCTGTCCCTACTGTGGAAATGCAGAAAGCAGATTTCTCTAGAAATATCACAGGAATTTCGGGAAATAGCTAACAATGTCTGTATTCTATGTAAATAACCCGCGCTGTCTATGACAGCAGTGCAAAAGCGTACACCAATCCTGAAAACAATTTCGCCACTGCAATGAGGGAAGACCTCGTTGCAGGGCATGCCTTCCCTGCCGAAACAACAATGTCACCCACTGCCTTAAGTGAGCCCTCCGAGACAGATATGTGGAGCTGGACGTTTTCTGTCTCTGGGCGTCTGGAAACTGCTTCTGTGTGCCTCTGTTACCCCTTTCCC
Source organism: Neoceratodus forsteri (assembly GCA_016271365.2). Classification (NCBI taxonomy): domain Eukaryota; kingdom Metazoa; phylum Chordata; order Ceratodontiformes; family Ceratodontidae; genus Neoceratodus; species Neoceratodus forsteri. The sequence continues at coordinate 1,129,547,402 of CM057451.1, forward strand.
CCTGTGGGTAAATGTGCTGGCACTCTCCCAAGTGGCTGTCCTGTACCGTGACTTCCACGGTGATGTGTATAAGCACCTCGGGGTGCTCTGTTTTCTTTTTGTAATGTTTTTTGTCCATAATTGCCACCCCGCTTGCTTGCTACACGCCATGGTCAGACGGTCATGGTATCAGTTAGCACTTACTAACCTGCTGCCTGAGTGCTGCCTCTCTTGCTAGCCTGCCTGTAGCTGCCCACTGTCACACAGAAGACAGAAGAAGTTTGTTTGCGCCCGTGTCCGCAAGTGCATTCTACAGATTGTTTCCCCCCCTCCGCTCTGGTCCAAATAGCTGCTGATTAATATAGTGCTGAAGCATCTCCCTTGTTTAGGTTAGCAGCTGTCCAACCCAGCACATATTAGTCTTATGACTCATCCTGCTAGAATCATGACACATGTAATATGTATGCTACATCGAACTGGGACCCTGGTTTATGTAATTTTTGTGCTTTATCCGGCTGGAATCCTGGTGCAGTTTTCATGCCTGCAGCTGTTACTATTGTATCACCTGTCAGGGATCTAATATTTTGTTAGTTTCTCATGCATTCAATTTTTTGCTTGGCGGCTGGTTTGCAATCCTGGTTTAAAATTTGTGCTAATTACCCAGCTTGCGATCCTGGTAACTTTGCAGATTATACTGCATCTCCCATCTGGTGTCTAATGTGCATCTGTTGCTCAGGCATTCAGACATATTTTTTCATGTTATCCAGCTTGCAGCCCTGTTGTTAGTCTAGGCTGATATGCTTGCTTGCAATCATGGTATTCACTACTGGGTGCAGTATCAGCAAAATTTTCATAAGTCCCTCTGTGGTTCTGACAAAATATTAGTGCAGGAGCCCCCTTTAATCCATGCAAGTGGTTATAAATCTAAAGATTTTGTGGCTACTGGTAACTGCTTTCTGACCTCAACCACACCCCATTGGGTTGCTATATACCAGCATTCCTAGGTACCTGCAGTTCCCCCTACCTGTGTGGGACGAGTATCTGTCATTTTTCAGTCCTGACTAATACATTTCCTGGTACCACCAATTATGGAGGAAAACAAAAGATCCTGGCACAAATCAGAGATATGGTGAGATGTCATAAAACAGGGGCGAACTAAACAAACAACAGCAAAACCGCACTAACTGAAAACCAAGGCGCCAAGTAAGTGTACTGCAGAGTAACATTTATTTCACTGACAGCTGGACAAACACCCCAGTGATTCAAATCCCTACAGATTCTTCATTGGGGGTGGGGGGAGCTAAGGCAGCAGACATGCCTACTTAAATGCAGTGGTTAAATAAGGAGCACCATTTTTGGTGCTTCCAAGAAGCCCCCCTGGAGCCTTACTCTGCCTGGACATACGTAGTTCATATCCTGAAATTTTCTGATGCGTAGAAGATGATGGGTAAGGGATCATAATTCTTGACTCAGAGCAGCCGGCTGCCAGATCCCTTCCCCTTTCTGGTAACACTAGCTGAAAGCTTCACCCCCATGCCACCCCACGCTCCAACGTTTTGTGATATAGTTGGTTGTAAAGCATGGGGACATGCTACACTGAAATGAATGGGGGCAATTTTCAAAATGTCTTTTGCCATATTTTAGAAGTTCTTGGGAGTCAATTCAAAGCCACCACTCAACTAACAAGAGCCTTTGGTAGTTGAGTAGTGACTGTGAATTGATCCTAGTGGACTTTTAAAATATGGCAACATTTGAAATTGCCCTCATTCATTTCAATGTAGTGCATCTCCATGCTGTACAAACAACTAGGTCACAAAATGTCAGAGAGAGAGAGAGAGAGAGAGAGAGAGAGTGGCAGTGGGGCAGAGGCGAGCTTTCGGCTAGTGGTACCAGAAAGAGAAGATATCTGGCAGCCAGCTCCTCCGAGCCAACAATTATGATCCCTTCCCCTTCATCTTCTACACATCAGAAAACATCAGGAAATGGACTGTGTAAGTCCAGGTGGGGTAAGGCCCTTGGGGGCTTGATGGAAGCACCAAAAATGGTGCTTATTATCAGGTGGCATAAGGCACCAATGGGGGCCAGGGGCCTAGTGGTTTTTTAAAAAATGGCCACAACTGTTGTTCTTTAAAGGCAGAGATGCTCAATAAATTCAGGAACAGTGTGCTGCCTAGTTACCTTCTATTACAGAGACAGATTTATTCTGAGTGTACAAATGGGCAACAAATATATCGAAACATGCAAAAACAAATTACACATACATTGAATTCATATAGTATAAGAAGCCAAGTTTATAAAGGTGCAAGAAAAAGATTCATTCTTCTGAGCTCTGAAAGAATAACTTTTTCTACCTAGGAGGCAGTATAGCGCAGTGGGTTAAGACTCTGAGCTGTAAATCTGGAGACCTGGGTTTGAATCCCACAGCCACCTAGGTGCATATTGCGTGATCCTCAGAAAGTCACTTACTTCCTTGTGCTCCCAGGTCATATACTTTCTACTTCTACTTTTCCATTTGCAAATTATACTGCAAAGCCACTAGAGGGCAACATCTCTTGGAGGTTGCATTCCTCTTCCCACTGCTGTCCTCTAAGCACTTCTTGTCCTGTGTCATTCTTCCCTAAAGCATATTTCTATGCCCTAACAAACCATAGTCCGTCACCCTACCACTGTGCCATAGAGACAACCGCAATTATGGGTATCAGAGTGCTCCCCTTATACTGACACTGGGCCACTGCCCCCTTTTCGCCACTTGCTGGGCACCCATTGTCATGCGGTCCACCCAGGCTCCTACTAATCACTCTGACTATCCTACTTCTTGGCCCCCTCAGCCCTCCCCTCAAGGTTCTTCTTCCCACACCTCCCACCCATGAACCATCACCGACTGCCACTGCCTGTCATTCATCCCCCATCCCCCCCCACATATCTCCCTGCAGTCATGTGCCATCATCAACTTCCATGTTGGATCACATTCCTATCCTTTCCAACCCTTATCACCCTTGCCATCCCATGTACTACCCGCACTATAACTAGGCGGCAGCTATCCTTGACAATAAGGCAATGATCTTTTGCTCTCCTCAGAGTCTTTGCCATACTACTACTAATTTCAGAAAATGTTCATCCTAACCCGGGCCCCATCTTGCTCAGCCTTAGCCTCTCATACCATGGGCTTAGAATAGCTGCAATGAACATTTGCAGTTTACCCAAAAAGACGGCAGGTCTCTATTGCTGGATACTGCAACATCAGCCAAATGTGCTAGCCCTCACAGAATCCTGGCTCTCCAAAAAAAAAACACCTGACTCCTTGGTCGCCCTCCCTGGCTTCATCCTTCACAGAGCTGACAGAGTGGGCAAACATGGTGGGGGGTGTGCTGTGTACGTCCGTGATTCCATGATATGCCATGCCCTTCCAACACCTTCACTAGACCATGGTGCCCAAGCCTTATCATTAAAACTTATTCCAGATCCCTCCAGAGCCCCTGTAATTCTTACTGTTGCATATGCCCCGCCCCCCAAAAAAAACTCCTGCTATACAATCCCTTGCTAACTACATTTCCAGCTTCCCTCTCAAAACAGAATACATCATAGTTGGAGACTTTAATGTGAACTGGCTTGCCAGTTCAGCTTCCCACATGCCAAGGACACCTTCACTGCACTGGACTTGACCCAGCTGGTCAGCCAACCTACCAGGGTGGACCCCACTTATGGCTCTAGCAGCCTGAGTGACCTTCTTCTCATAACGGTCCCCACAGAATCTCTGACCTGGTGGTCCTTTCGGACTTCCCAAGTGATCACTCACCCATCCTCTTTTCCTGGTCGTGTCTTCAGCAGAAACCCAAACCAAACTATATTTCCAGGTGTCATCTCCGACCTGGAAGCCTCCCAAAACTAAGAAAATACTTAACTCAGTGGGATTGGTCCCCCCATCTCCCGGGCCCCTACTATAGATGAAGCCCTTGATTATTTCACCTGTTCTTTCAATAAAGCATGTGACATCTATGCCCCACTAGCAAAAGTGCAATCCAACAAATGTAATGCCCCCTGGGTCACGCCTGCACTGCTCCAACAGCTAAAGCACAGAGATGATCTCTGGCACAAAGCAGTCGCATCCAGTATGCAGGCAGATAGGCAGGCCTATAAAGCGGCTCACAACAGATGCACTTGGGCCATAAAACAGGCCAAATCAGGCTACTACAAAACAACCCTTGCCTCCTCCTGGGAGAATGCTCAGTTTTTCTGGGACAATATCAAGGAACTCAATGGCAAATCCCAGCTTCCCCTCCCACCTACTAACTGTCAACAATGTCCCTACCACCGACCCGCTGGTCATCGCCAACTGCCTCAACTCATCATTCTCTGACCTTAATACAATACTCCCAAATAACTTCTTCGACCTCACTCCTGCCACCTCACCCCCTAACACCCAGCATCTGCTCTTCCATCTCAGGGTGATCTCTATGAATGAGGCAAGGCCTTATCTCATTAAAGCACTCAGTGGCTCTTGCTATTGCAAAGATTCTTTTGATATGAGAAGCCTACATCTAGTACTAGATACAGTCCTCTCCCCACTGACTGACATCATTAACTGCTCCCTAAGTCTGGAGCAGTTTCCCACAGCCTGGAAGACTGCCACAGTCACTCCAATACTGAAGAGTGGTGACAGCACCTCCTCCAATAACTACTGTCCCATATCTATTCTCCCACAACTCTCGAAAAAGCCCTCAAAAAAATGATAGCCACCCAACTCAATGAGTACCTGCTTGCTCATACCTACTTTGTAGGGAGCAGCATGGCTTCAGATCTGGGCACAGTACAACTACGTCCCTCACTGAGTTCTCTAATTTTATTCACTCTGCCATGGATAGAAAACACCTAGCTGGAGCTGTCTTCATCGACCTGTCAAAAAGCCTTTGACACAGTCTTCCACCCATTACTCTTAAGCACACTCCACTACATAGATCTGTCCCAAGAACATGTCTCCTGGTTTACCAGTTACCTCACTGATAGATCACGATGTGTCAAAATAAACAACACCTTCTCAGCCACCTTGCCAGTCTACTCTGGTGTTCCCCAGGGCTCCATCCTCGGCCCTCTATTATTCAGCATCTACCTAAACATCTTTCCCAATTCCTGCTCCGGCAACCTACTACTCTATGTGAATGACGCGGTTCTTTTTGCCTCTCACCCAGATCCCACAGTATTGCAGTCCTCTCTCCAACATGCATTTAACCAGACTAAAAACTGGTTCATAGACCAAAGACTTATGGTCAATGTAAAAAAGACAAAGACCATGCTCTTTGCCCACCGACAGAATCAGGCCAAGAATGTGCAGCTAACAACCCTCTCCCACTCTCTCCTTCCTCTAGAACAGGTCCATACATATAAATACCTGGGTCTTACATTTGATTCCAGCCTCTCCTTCCATTCACACATTGACACTCTATCATCAGCCATAAATCTTTCGGATGAGACGTTAAACCAAGGTCCTATCTGCCTGGATTGGTGGTAGTTCAGGTGGATGTTAAAGATCCTATGGCACTTATCGAAAAGAGTAGGGGAAAGTTTTATTGAACAAAAATCGTACAATAGTACACAAAGCATAATACAAAAAAAAAGGAAAAACAGGATAAGTAATATACAATCATTCAGGTAACTGCAAAATCAGAGTCAGTGATCCAAGAAAGAGCTTTCCAAAGTTCCAAAAGTGTCATATCTGAGTATAGAGTATGTTCATGCTCATAAATTTCTTTTAAATCTTGTACAATCTTTTTTTTTGAGCTCCAAATAGGAGCAGTCCTTTTGCTGTAAAGAAAACATGCAACGCACCATCCAAATATTCCATTTAATGCAGACAAAAACAAGGTTCAAAGTGTCCTGGTGCCATTTTGACCACTGGGGAGAAAAAAACACGTATACAAGATTCAGATAAGTAACCGACTGAAGCAAGGGGGTATCCCATACCTGTGCCAAAAAGGACCACCAATGTTTGATAAAGGAACAGTCAAAAAATAAATGAGGGATCATTTCAAGTTCTGTAATACATAATAAGCGAGAACACATTCTATCTTGAGACTGCTTATGTTTATGATTTGATTTTACATTAATCTTTTCATGGCATGAAAGCCAATGAAAATCCCACATTTTGGCTGGAACCCTCTTACATCTCCACAATAACAAAAGGGAAGGGAGGTGTTGACCAGGACACTTATCAAAGGGTACTGATACAGCACAAACCGTCAGGAGTAATTTCTCATATAAAACTTTATGTGAATGGTTTAATAACATCTGAACAGACACCTTCCATTGTTTGAGACGTAAAAACATATGTTTTACGTAAGTTGGTATACCAACAGTTTGTCTTAACACAGTTAAGGAATTAGTTTCCCACTGATGAAACCAAATCCTGCAAGAGTCATAAAACCAAGGTTCCCACCCCATTTGGGCATGAATCAACAAAGGCCTAAGGTTTACAGTGAAAAAAATACAAGAAGAAAATAACAAAGGGTTAACCATACAAACGCCACCCTCAGGGATAGGTAAATACGTGATATTCCGTTTTATCGGGTTTAACCTACTACCCCAAAGAGCCTGAAAAAACAGGCTAAAGACAGCAGTTTCTAGCTGTCATGGAATAGGGAATACATAACTCCGAAAAGGAAAGTAGAGATCAAATAGTTTTTAATTAAGAAAACACGTTTCTTTTTCCCTATCTGCTCTCGGTTCCAGGAGGCCATCTGAAGTTTACCTTGTTGCAGTTTAACATTCCAGTTAAAAAAATCTGAGTCCTGTGTCCCAAAACAAATTCCCAAAATGCGAATAGGGCCCTCAACTAAACATAACGGGCCAATACGGTCCAAGGGGGAGGTTACTGAACCGACCCGAATAACCAGACTTTAAGTGTAATTTAAAACAGCACCAGAGAAGTTTCCAAAAATAGAGCACTCATGGAAAGAATGAACCACTGAGGCTGCATCAGCTACAAGAAAACAAACATCATCTGCATATGCAATCATCTTATAAGGCAAGCATAAGGCACAACTAGAAATAGCCCGAATCTGAGAATTAGTATTCAACTGACGGAGCAAAACATCAAGAAAAAATACATATAACAACGGGCTTAAAGGACAGCCATGATGAACCCCCCTTTTTATGGGGATCATGGGTCCTATCCAACCATTCACTACAGGCACAACAGTAGCCGTTCTATAGAAAGCACAAATCCAGCATACCATAACATCAGGTACATGCAGAAAACAAAGTGCTTCCCATAAAAAAATCATGCCTAACCGAATCAAAAGCAGTCTTCTGATCTATGGAGACAACAAGTCTCAAAGCCAGACCTGCATAGCCATGAGAAAATAATTCTCATAAGAGGATCAAATGATCAGAAATTCTCCTTTGAGGCACAGAACAGGATTGGGCGGGATGCAAAACCACCTCCTCTATCCTCACCAAACGCTTCACAATAATTTTCATTAAGAGCTTAAAGTCGATGTTCAACATACATAAAGGTCGCCAATTCTCTAGAGAATGGATATCACCTTTCTGTTTATAAATGTAAATCAAAGTACCCTTAGTAAATTCCAAGGAGAGATTCACATGTTAACAGAGAAATTAAACACATATAGTTCTGAGGCCAAATGGTCACCCAGCACCTTATATAAGCCAGCAGGAGACCATCCGGACCAGGAGTTCTCTGTACAGGTAATGAAGAAATAGCCAATGTCAAATCCTGCTCCGTGATAGGAGAACAAGCCTGGTCCTGACATAGCTGTGAGGGAGCTGGGATATCATGGCCACTATACAAAGTCACACTGTTACCAGCCACAGCCGGGAGGGGAGAAAAAAGGGCTGTAGTATACTTTGTTACAATATGACAAATCTCAGTTTGTGAGGAACATAAGGTCCCATCTGAATTTAGAAGACATGTCATATTTTTTTGGGTGGTCTGACAGGAATTAGATTCAAAAGGACAAATAACATCACGGGTTCCAACAATACAGAATTTATGTTGGTAAAAAAGTTGTTGTGATTGCTGTAATTGGAAAGTCAACATGTCATTCTGTAGGACTTTTATTTGTTGAGTAAGGTCTTGCCCCGTCATGTACGCTATGGTTAATAATGACTGAAAATGTATCCTCTTCTGCAAATAGTCTAGGTATTCCCTCCTACATTTTAAATGACTGTAAGTTTTTAAAAAAGTGACCAGATCATGTTTCGTGTCTAACCACCACTGAACAGATTCTTCATAACAAATAAAAACAGATTTATGGGCTTGTATGAAGGACAGAAGGGACTGCATAAAAATCAGAATCTGCAACAAAGATGTGTTGAATTTCCAAATACCTGGACCTTTATGGGAAGAGACAACAGAACCAAAACCAACAGAAAGCAGCTTATGATCAGAAAACTCAACCGCTTGAACTTTGGCAGAAATAATTGGTACTGTAGTAGAGGAAAACACATAATCAATACGTGTGGCTAGTTTACCCTTTTGGAAGGTAGGGGTGTGTTGTGTAGTAAAGGAGAGATAGAAGTCCGTTAAGTGGGTGACTCAAACCAATTTACCCAATTCGTGGGAATCACAAAACAGTTTCTTTGTAGCAGCAAAGGAGCTCTAATCTTAAAGACTCAGGCCACAATTAAAGTCACCAGCAAACAATACCTGAACGGAAGTGTGCAAATAAGGACGAAGCAAAGTAAATAAAGCTATGCGTTCAGTTTTGATTTGAGGGGCATAAATGTTTATCACCCGGTAGAGACAAAACCAATGACAAAATCTATAATAAACGCCCTACCAGGGGCTACATCAAACAATTTTAGCAAACGGAAGTCTGGGATATTAATTAAAATTCCCAGTCCCGAACAAGAGTCGTGACCAATCGACCAAAAAGAAGGACCCAGTAACCAGTCCTGTTGTGCTTGTCAGATCTCATGTGTAGTATGAAGTCTTGTATCCTGTAATAAAATTAAACCCAAAGGCAAAAGCCGTAGAAAGGAAAAAATCAATCTCCTTTTAGCCATACGCTTCATACTATTTACATTAATAGTATGGCAAACAAAGCGAAACATAGCACCAAAAAAAAGGAAAACAGACAAAAAATACATTTTACAATTTTCTTTTCCCAACCACCTTCTTCCCTTTAAGTTTTACTCTGGCCTTTTGCTTCCGAGAAAGGCCAGTACCAAGTTACAATTCAGAGTCAGTGGTACCGTCAGGGAGAGAAGAAGCTATGGAGGAAGAGTCCGACTCACCTCCAGTGTCATCAGAAAGAGGTTGGAGAAGTTCAAAAGAAATTAGATAAAGGGCACTGGGGGGGTTCCGGACCACTCACAGGAGATGGTGCAACCCCAGGGTTATTTCTCAGTGACCTTCTACGTATGACACTTGTAAGCACTCGGGGGGGGGGCATAGTACTTGGACCTGAGACCGGGTCCTGAACAGGAAAATTAGACTGGGCAGGATCAGGGACAGGAGAAATCTCAAGCAAGGGGTCATCCATGAAGGAAACTATCTGAGGTACAACATCAGAGGATACAACAGGCACTGAAGCCTGCAGTAAGGGCTGGGCTGCCTTAGGAGGAGGTACAGCCGAGGTGGTCCGGATATGGGCCTTCTGCACCTGTGTAATAATAAAGCGCTGGTCCACTCCACCATAGTGAAATTCCTGGTTATGTGCAGCCCATTTACAATTCTGAAAGGTGTGTCCCTGTTTGTCACATAGGTTACATCTACATTCATTCAAACAGTGTGCCCTTACGTGGCCCAATTCCCCACAGATGTTGCATTTCATTTTATCACATACATTACTAAGATGTGCAGGGTCACCACACGATAGCAAGCCTTGACTGACCGGGTAGAACAAGATCCCCTATCTCGGCCTATGAAAAAAGAGTTAGGCAGATGTACAACCCCAGAATCATTAGATCGTAACAAGACTTTAAACTTCCAGCCCCCAGTCCAAATGTTCTCAGTATCCAAAATGGCTTCAGGCTGTCCCTGGACGTCATAATGCTGTTTCAGCCAATAGACAACATCCTCCACCTCAACTCCCTCATTTCGAAACAGAATAGTGATCGTCTTAAAAGTAGGTTTAGAAAGAGGAATAGCCTGAAATGGGGTCCATAATGCAGTAGTCCGCAGAGAATTATACTTTGACCAAAAACGCTCCAATCCCCTAGATGTTTGGAAACTAATGTCAAATGTAGTTTCACCAGAGATATGAATTAATGCATATATTTCATGGGAAAATAATTTTAAAGGATCCTTTAGAAGCGTATGTGCCATATAGACCTGATCAGGTGGCTCAGGTAACCCCCCCAGGTATGCCAAGTGAACAGCGTTGTGTCTCTTAGCAGCCTGGATTGGAAATTTAAAAAATGAAGAATATGAACGGCTTGGTCCCGATATTTTTTGGGGGGGGCTGCGGTGGTAGGGGAGCCAGAGCATCTATAGAAATAGTAGAAAAAGGAGCCTGGGGTGGAGAACCCTTCAGATAATCCAACACAGGGTTCTGTGAAAGCTCCAGTTCATGAGGGAGACACAAGGGGTCAGTAGTGACTTTTGAAGTACCTAAAGTGCTCTGTAGCTCCGGAAAATCTTCGGGACGGGGGGACGGCATTGGAGATGGACCCGACTTCCAACTTCCTGGGACAGTACCCTGAACCCAGCCAGCACCTCTCAGCGCCTATTCAACAGTCCAGGTAGGCACTTTATTAATATTGACAGTAGATGATTCTTGTACATGTAGGGAGCTCTGCGAGTTAATGGAAGCAGGTTGTGAAAAGGAAACTGAGTCTGTTTGAACTGCAGGCGGAAGGGGAGCATTTACTGTAGAGAAGTCTTGTCCATGTGGAGAACTCTGCGATGTAAAGGAAGCAGGTTCTGAGAAGGAAACCAAACCCGTTTGTACTGCAGGCGGCAGGGGAGCAGACAGTTAGGGCTTCAGCTACCGACGCACTGGTCGGGTCAGAGCCTGTCACAGCAACAGGCAGGAAAGGAGACAAGTCAGGTAAATCTTCAAGAGCTTCCACCCGAGTAGAAGATGCATCTGTGCTGTCGGTTCTCAGGAGTTGCATATCTCTATGCATTTTCAGTTTTGCACTAGCAAAACGGCTCTCCACCATTGCAAAATGCTCCCGGATCTCTTGTGCTGTCAAACAGTGATTTTCAGAATCAGATGAAGTAAAATCCTCTGGCAAGTCGATTGTAGGCACGCAAGTCAGCAAGTCAGTTCCATAAGAAGCAAGCAGAGGGCTAGGTATAGCAGCATTAGTATGAGCAGCAGAACTTAAAGTTGTGGTAGGAACATCAACAGGCAAAACATCAGTTGTTGTCGTCGTGGTCTCCATTCGGTCAGCGGTAGGAGCAGAGACCAAATCTCCCACCTCCATAGCTCCCTCCTCAGAAGGCAAGGGTGCATCTGCCATCTTGGACAGAGGTTCCCCCTCTGACAAATAGAGGAATTTCCCCAGTGTCCTGGCCAAATTTCCCTCATTCACTAAAAATACCACCAACAGCTTAAACTGGTTCAAGATCAGTTGGCATTCATCTGTATTCCCCTTCCCCGGGTCATGCCTGAAAATAGGCAGAATTTGTCTAGTGCACTTACCCTGTCAACAAAAACGAAATAAATAAATAATAAATGTCCGTAGAGGTCTTTTGTATCGGCACAAGGAATGCACTAGCAAATGGGCAGGAAGGAGGGGTGGAAGAACAATGGGGAATAATAAAAACTGCCATCACAGAGGTAACATGCCTTTGTGTGAAGCAAATAAACAAAACAAAATGATGTAAGAAACCACTATGGTTCTCAAAGGAAGTGGCAGTGAAGGTTCAAGAGAAAAAGAAAGCATTCAAGAAGTACAAGGAATCACAGAAAGAGCAGGACAGAGAACTGTATCAGTTAAAGCAAAAGGAAGCTGGGAAGGCAGTCAGAACAGCAAAGGCCCAAACCGAGGAAAAGATAGCCAACCTCGGTTAAGAAGGGGATAAAACCTTTTATAGGTACATCAGAGAGCAAAGGAAGACCAAGGGAGGATAGTGAGGCTTAATAAAGGGAGGGAGGGTGGGCAGAGGGTGACTGTGAAAAGCAGAGATACTAAACAAATATTTTTGCTCAGTATTTACAAGGAAGAGGGAGGTACCTAAAACAAACAGTAGAAGCACTCTGGATACAGAAGTTGATACCAACCCATTTATAGAAGAAAGGGTTCTGAAAGGACTCTTAAAACTGAAGGTGGACAAAGCAATGGGGCCTGATGGGATTCATCCCAGAATTCTAAAAAGAACTAAGGGTAGAACTAGTGACACCACTGACTACCCTCTTTAACAAATCATGGGATGGGGTGGTACCCAAGGACTGGAGGAGGGCAGATGTGATTCCCTTCACAAAAGTGGGAGCAAGGCAGAAGCAGGAAACTACAGACCTGTTAGTTTAACCTCAGTGGTAGGGAAAATGATGGAATCACTTCTGAAGGAAAGAATTGTTAAGTATCTAGAGGCCAGAGGCACAGGACCCAAGGCAGCATGGATTCTAGCAGGAAGGTCATGCCAGACAAATCTGATAGATTTCTTTGACTGGGTGACCAAAGTAGTAGATCAGGAGGGGCTGTGGACATGGCCTACCTAGACTTTAGCAAGGCATCTGTCACAGTCCCACACAAAAGATTAATATACAAGTTAGCCAGCCTGGGAGTAGGTCCCAAGATGACAGCCTGGGTAAAGAATTGGCTGGAGAATGGGACACGAGAGTAATAGTAAATGGAGTCCACTCTGAAGAAAGAGGGGTTACTAGTGGGTACCAGAGGGTTCAGTAGTAGGACTGGTCCTCTTCAATGTCTTTATAAGTTACATTGCAGAGGGACTGGAAGGAAAAGTATGTCTCTTTGCAGATGACACAAAGATCTCCCAACAGAGTTGATACACAAGGTGGGGTGGAAAAAGATGAGAAGGGACTTGGCAAGGTTAGAGGAATGGTCAAATGTATGCATTAGATTCAATGCTAAGAAGTGTAGGTAATGCACCTGGAAACAAAAACCCAGGGAAGAGTACACAATGGGGGGTGAGATACTAACAACAACAAAAATGGAAAGGGACCTGGGGTAGTCATATCAGATGACCTAAAGGTGGGCAAGCAATGTGAGAGGGCAGCAAGGAGGGCTGGGGGAATACTGGGATGCATAGGGAGAGGCATCACCAGTAGAAATCAGGAAGTTATTAACCCTCTGTACAGACAGCTGGTCAGACCCCATCTGGAGTACTGCGTGCAGTTCTGGAGGCCCAGTCTCTGCAAAGACATAGACAGGATGGAAGCTGTCCAGAGGAGGGCAACTAAAATGGTGCAGGGTCTGCACTGGAAGACATATGAAGAGAGACTTAAGGAGCTTAATATGTATAGCCTCGAGGAAAGGAGGGAGAAGGGGTACATGATAGAAACGTTCAAGTACCTCAAGGGAATCAACAAAGTCAAGAGGTAGCATCTTTCAAAAAAAGAGGTGTGCAAGAACAAGGGGGCACAATTTGAAGATGGGGCGGCTCAGAGGTAATTTAAGGAAGTATTTTTTCACAGAGAGGGTTGTGGATGCATGGAATGGCCTTCCGGAGGAGGTTGTGGAGTCAAAAACAGTGGTGGAATTCAAGCATGCATGGGACAGTCATAAGGCAATTCTAGGGGATGGGGGCAGGAAGAAGTAGGCTGCTGGTTAACTAGGATCTGCAGCTTATCCATTAGGTAGGGAAATGGGCAGACTGGGTGGGCCAAGCGGTCCTTATCTGCCATCAAATTCTATGTTTCTATGTTTCTATGTTTAAGGACTACCTACCTCTGGAAGCCCTTCATCTGGCTGTCATCTCCTCAGTCCTCTCCCTAGTCAATTATGGGCTCATTATCTACTCAGCTGCTGACCACACAGGCCTTAACAAAATCCACCTGGCCATAAACAGAGCGTGCAGACTCCCCACCGGGGCAGACAAGCATACTCATAGTTGTATCCTATATGCCCTGACAAATCTCTTCACCCTGGCTAAAAGGCTATTTTATCAAACATGTCTCCTCACAAAGAAATACACCTGTGCTTACCCCCTTAGGGGTTTCTGCCTCTCTCCTATCCTCCCACACGTTGGTGAACACTCACCCTGCCAACCGACAGTTGTGGCCCATCCCGAGGGTTAGAACCTCCTTGGCCCAAAGGTCATTCACATACAGGGTCCCAATCTGGTACAATGAACTCCTCTCCAACGTCTCCTCCATCTCCAAATTAGGACCTTTCAATTCAGCCCTCAGAGAGCACATTCTCACTTCAGGGTGCTGCCAATGTACCAGCTAGTGCCGGGTCATCTATCTATCATCTTACAGGACCAACCTGCCACTGAGCTCCTACTGATAGGGCTAACAAACATTACCTATTAACAATGCCTTCTTTGGCTGCACTCACAAGATATCTGTCTAGTTCTCTACTTAGCTGTAAATATCAAACCTGTTACTCTCTCCCTCTATCAGCAAACTTATTGTTCTCTTGAGAAAACCGTAAAATACAGCTCTCGGTAACACGTTCAATGCAATGTATAGCTGATCTTGATTCTGCAATATTGCATAACTGAAAAAACTGTAACCTTTAGCTGCCATTTGATTTTTATATGTATTAAGTGTTTGTGTTTGTTTTTTCTAATGCGGAGCCTTTGTAAATGAGTCCCTGACTCAAAGGTTGTAATCCTAAAGTCTGTTAAATAAATAAATAAATAAATGTGGAAACAATCTTCCTCTTAGAGTGCTACTCCTGGTTAAATAATGTTCCCTTTCCCTTACTTCAAAATACTAAAGCACCATAGATAAACTATTATAAAAACTTAATGGCTTGAGTAAGTTTCTATCCACTTGGTTCATTTGAATCCTACAGTAGGAGATGAATCGACTGGAGACTGGACTCCTACAGGGTCCTGGAACAAACAGCAAATGAAACCTAGAGTAGTAAGGATACAAAATACGTGGTTAGAACAACCTCAAATCAGTAAGTACCATATTGACAGAATAATTACAAGAAGGGGACAGTATCCCATCTGTCATTGAGTCCCACTGGATGGAGAGCACCACAGCTGTAGATAAGTCTACTCTTCTTTTGCAAGAGGGTTCATAACCTCTTCCCTCCCTTGGGGCTGGGGCATACACAATCTAACCCTGTAAATCTAAACATACTCAGATCAGAATTATGGACAGAGGTCCAATGTGTGCACCTGCCATTCAGGATGGAACACACATGTTCCTGAATCCTTTCTTTCATATGGCATTTGGTGTGGCCAATATAGAATTTTGAACATGGGCACCAGAGGGCATAGATAATGTTAGAATTTCCCCAAGTAAGGTGACATCTAACATCAGATATGCTATTGTTTGTTGGACTAGTAAATATGTCACTTTCCTGGACATACTGGCATATGTAATGTATGCCAGCATGCTCAGGAAAGTAACAAATTTACCAGTCCAAGTACGCCCAGCAAAGTGATAAATTAACCAGTCCAACATACCTGACATTAGATGTCATCTTACTTGCAGAGGTTCTTATGTCATCTATGCCTGCTGGTGCTCATGTGAAAACTTTACATTGGCCGCACCATATGCCCCATGAAAGAAAGGATTCAGGAATATGTGCAGTCCATCCTGAATGGCAGATGTGACACCATTTAGCCCTGTCCTCTGGTGTGGTTCCTGATATGTTGTGCCCATATTTAAACAAACATTTGTCAATGCCGATTGTTGTCTCACTGGCATTGGCTTTGGTAGTGGAAGAGGTAGAGATGCATAATAGGAATGGCAGTAAAGTGCTGAAGTGATGCCAACCCCACCCTCACCCTGTAGAGAGTGACAGGCATTGGGGTGTTTATGAGCGTGCATGCAAACTGCTCAATGCACACTCAGAAAACACTCATTTTATGGACTTTCGTCACCAAATTTTAAACATAGGCATTTTAGGACCTCTGCTAATGAACAGTTTCACTGTCATTTTCATAATGCGTCTCGAACACAGATTTCCCACAGTGACCACACTATTCTACGCCGGAACTGCGAAAATACATTTTGGCCAGGATATGAAAAATGACAGCTATACTGTTCATAAGGAGGTGCAGAACAATGGCAATGTTGAAAATCTGGAGTGAAAATATTATAAATTGGTGAACTTATGAGCGTGCGTGCAGACTGCACAATGCATGTTTGTAACACAGTCATTTTATAGAGTATCACCACCAAATGTTCAACGTAGGCATTTTAGGACCTCTGCTCATGAACAGTGTCACTGTCATTTTTGTAATCTGTCCAGCACACTGATTTCCCATAGCAACCACGCTATTCTGTGCCGGAAGTGCAAAAACACATTTCGGCCAGGATGTGAATCATGACAGCCGTACTGTTCCCAAGGAGGTGTGTAAAAATGGCAATGTTAAAAATCTGGCATGAAAATATTGCAAATTTGCGAAGTTATGAGCATGCATTGCAACTGCAACATGCATGCTCTTAAAACAGTCTTTTTGGATTTTTTCCACCAAATTTGCAACATAGGCTTTTTGAGAGCCCACCTCATGAACACTGGCACTGTCATTTTGTTAATCGGTCCCAAAAGGTGATTCCGCACAGTGACCGTGAAATCACCTTTTGGGGCTGAATAACACCATGACAGTGACAGAATTCATGAGGAGGGGTCCCAAAAACCCCATGTTGAAAATTTTGGGCCAAAATTTAAAAAAAATGCCCGAGATATGCATCAAAGTTGAAAAAACCCTCTTCATTCCATTATACAGCTTACTGGCATTTCCTCAGTTCGCGGTCGGCTTTGAAGAGTGCAGATGTGTTCGGTCCACTGAAGATTGTTGCACTGGACTCCGAGGTAAGTATGGGGTGAGAGGGGTGTGGAGAGGCAGGGTGGGCAGTGGGTGGGTGTGGGTTTTGGGAGGGGCAGAGGAGACTGCCGAGGGACTGTTTTGGTTTACAGGGTTTAAAAAACATTGCGGGATGGTTTTCATTTTCAGGTGGGATTTGCACGCTGGGGTGGGCTCCCAGCGTGCCATCTCAGTATTTTTGGGTGGGGGTGCTTTAGCTGATGTGGATTAGAGTCCCCATCGGTACATAACAAATGGGGGAGAGTGCATGATGTCGGGGTGATTGGGCACCACCCTCGGCAATCAACAAAAGGGGGGAAACATTATGCCGACAGGGAGTGGGCTCCCCCGTCGGCATTGTGACAGGCAGCAGCAGTGGCAGTCACTGCCGCCATGTTGCCTGCACCAAGGGAGGCGTGTAATGGTCACGCTGCATGAGAGCTCCGCTCTCATTGCAGCGGACCTTTTCTTTGTGGTGATGGCCGCATTAGGCATGCATGAGGTCAGTGCCTCCTGCTGCCTGATTGGGGAATGAGGGACGCACCTTCTGATGCATGCCCTGCATTCACCCAACAGTGACAGCGCCTCCAAATCTGCTTCTAACGCAATGTGTTGGCTGCGCAAGCGTGAGTCAACATAAAAAGAGTTGGCTAGAGCCAACAATGGCTGCCTGTGCAATAGCTTGGAGTAAAAAGTTTAGCTACCGCTTGTTAAACTTTTTTGATTAGCCTTTCTGCATTTAGTTACATACAAACATGCCAGCAAATGAAGGTGTTCTAGTTTGTAAATGGTATTGTTCAAGTAGCCCAATTGCAGCTGCTGTTCCACAGGCAGCAGATCAAATCAGACCTCAAGGTTTGGCTAAGAGTTTTGTCATTTGGCTGTACAGTTCGGATGACAGCCAAAATGCTATTGTTTTTTTTTTTCAGTCTTTGGTAACTCAGTAAAGCCAATAGGCACAAGTGCTTGTTTTCAGGGGTGACCTTGGAGCACTGAGGAGGTTAAGTGACTTGCTCAGAGTCACACAGTATGCAAGAGGAGGTTGTAGGAATCAAACCCCGGTTTGCTGGATGCATCAAGTTCATTCACAGCTCATTACTTTGACCTCTAGGCTATACTGCCAACCAGGGTTTTAGCTTCCAGAACACTGACACTGACTGTTCTGTTTTCTTTGTTGTATAGCTGTTATGTAATCATGTAGAAAAAAAATAGACTATTGGTATGTGCATCCACTTTTTAACAGTAAAGCAGAATGTATTTCCACCTACATTCCAATAAAACACACCCACACCCTACCAGATGAATTTAAAATTGTCTTATCATATACAGTGCCATACACATATTCCTCTTTCTTCCCGTAAGAAGACTTTACATCCTCATCTCCACTTTCCAGCTGTAAGCCTTCACTTCTCTAGGCTGAATCAGTCACATACATTTTGATATCTCCATCACACACACACACACCCAAGTCACACACACACACAAACACCTTGGCTGCTGCCTATCCCCCACACACAGATGCGTCTGCAAAGATGCTGAGGCCCAGTAATCATCAAAAAGTACATTCAAGCACTCCACCACATACTCCTCCTCCTCCCCACCACCACCACCCAGTGCACAGTCTCTTACCATCATTAGAGATGGGCGAAGTGGCCCCAATTTGCTCCACGAGTGAAACGCGGTGAAAGTGAATTTGCAGAGTACTCCATAGCGTAAAGCAGATGCCCGTTATAATGGGTAGCAGAAGTCCATTGAAAACAATGACTTCACGTTACTCCGCCTTCTAAACCACTACTCCACCAATTCTTAAAGTGAAGTACATTGAATGCAATGTACTTAACCTTGTTTTTAATCTCCAAAGGCGAATTTTGCAGTGATTCATGGGATTTCAGGTCACATGGGCTCTGGATTGTTCTGCACAGCCTCAGTTCAGGGTAGTGTGTGTAGGAAGCTGTAGGAGACAGTGTGCTGAGAGATCTCTGTAATTCAAACCTTCTAAAAGCTGTTGAAAAAGCCTTTTTGAGTAATTTTTTTTTGCTCAAACTTAGTTCATGAATTGTAGAAAACCCTCCTATGCTCATATCATCGAGCGTTTATTGTTTGTGTGTGGATTTTGAATGTTAATGTACAACATTGGGTCTGTGTAGTGTAGGAGACAGTGAAAGTGTGCTTTGGGGAGGGGTGTATCTGACTGTGGTGTAGGTAGATTAACCTGGAGAAAAAGACAGTTCTTTTATTTTTGGTGATATTTTTCTTGTATAATAACTGTGTTAATGTACACACAGTAATATTTTCGATAATTCTTGCCTTTTCTTTGCTGATTGTTGTGGAGCAGCAGTGCATAATTTTAGTTTGTTTAAAATACGTGGCTATATTACTGAAGTTTTCAATTTGCTACACATTACTTAGTGTGTTTGTGAGTATGAGTGTAATGCGTGTCATCAAATCAGACATCTTTTATTGTGCCACATAGTAATTTCAGCAATGTGAACTTGCTATCCACTGCAGCTGTGCAATTTTTGTAATTCTTTGTGATATCTTTACTGGTACTGGTACTAGTACTAGTGACTGTTACTGCAGCAGTGCAGTACACTGCCCCGCCGGGCCACGGCTCGCCACAACTGGCAAAGGTATTCTTTTCCAGATTAGAATTTCTGATGGTGAGCACTGGTTAGGTGTTGTGCCTTTGCATCTGCATCTCTTCAGTGCACAGTGCAATCTTAATCTGTCTGTGCATTTGCATCTCTTTAGGGCCCAATCTCCATCTGTAACTTAAGTCACAGTTGTTTCTTTGGCTTCCCTTCAGAGTACTGCACTGGTGTGGTGCATAATTCTGCATAAACATTGCACTCATTAATATGCATTTTTAAGTCAGGACAATCATCACGTTCCCGAGTCACTCGTGAATGATACAAATCACATTCTTCATCATCACGGTCACAAATCATCATGATTTACGATTGCGTCACAAATCACAACATTAATTTTTTTTACTAGTTACTTGGATGTACTGTAACTTTTGTAAGCCTGTTTTGTAGTATCCCATGCTTCACCACCCCGCCATTGTACTCATTAATGACTGTTTTCAAGTCCGCAGGAGTTTTGTGCCACCTCATAGGGACCGGGAAGTGCAGCCGTAGGCATTCGTGTTTCTTCGTCATCACGGCTACAAATGCAGCAGTCACAAATCACGATTTACGATCATGTCACGAATCACATTATTTTTTTTTACTGGTTACTTGGATGTACTGTAACTTTTGTAAGCCTGTTTTGTAGTATCTCTCCATGCTTCACCCCCCAACCATTGTACTCATTAATAAGTGTTTTTAAGTCAGGGAGTTAGACAGTGTCTGCAGTACATACACAGACTAGAAAGAAGACTGACTGCACACATGCAGTTTAGTACAGTATACTTGCACTGCTCAGAATACAAAGTGTCACGCATATGGAAGACAACAAAAAAAAGGGCATTATTACATGCAAAGGTCAGGGATGGTGGAGGAATACATTTTATAACACAGCAAGCAAGGAAGGTGTGGGGGGGCACATCATGGTGTGAGAAAAAAAATAATAATGTGGGATCTCATGGTGATCCAGCAGCAGTTCCAGCATGGACATAATTTGCAGCTGATGTTCCTCTGTGCAATCCAACTGTTGCTCGACAGCACTCACCCTCTCATTGTTCTCAACAGCACTCCAGAGAACTGCCAAGTCAGCCTGCGTTACTCGCGTTCTCTGGGGTCCAGACATGTTCTACAGGCTGACCTGCTGGTGGTGGTGGTGGTTTGGGTGCTGGTGGAGCAGCAGGTGCTGCTCTTGCCCTCCTGTTCTTAGGGCCACCGCCATGCACAGCTGCACCCTCTGCCACAGAAGGGCCAGCAGGTGCAGGCATGGCCCGTTCTGTGGCAGCCTGCCACTCCAACTGGTGGTGATTGAGCATATGGGTCAGTGTACACTGGCCCCAAGTCCCCAGGTGAGTCCCCCAGGGGCCACGGTGCACCTCCACCTCACATATGTGGTACCTGACCACACTACTGTCCTCCCCGACACAGTCAAAATACTGCCAAACAATGGAGGAGTGGGGAGGACCAGGCACAGGCAGGGGAGGGCCAGATGAACTGGTAGCTGGCTGGTCATGGTGCTCAGCAGGGTTGGGATCCATACCTGGGCCCAGGGACACAGGCAGGGGAGGGCCAGATGAACTGGCAGCTGGCTGGTGATGGTACTCAGCAGGGTTGGGATCCATACCTGGGCCCAGGGGCACATACACATCCTGCTGCAGAGGACCTGGTGCTGGAGCTGGTACTGGACATGGTGGTGGTGGTTCAACTGCCTCAGAGTCAGGAGGCGGTGCTGGTCCTGCTTCCGGCGGGGGGCACTCAGAATTTTCCATTGGTCCAACAGGAACTGGTGACCATGCTCACCATGCATCCGCATGGTATGACACCTACCAGTACCATGCTCTCCCAGAGCAGCCCCTGGCCCAGACATTCCCTTACCCTGGTCCATCTCTCCTACTCAGCTCCCTCAGTCCGAGCAATCACTACTCACATTGTCACACAGACACAGACAAACAACTAACTTCTTATAAAGGTAAGAAAAATAAAATTTACAGAAAGAACAAATTAAGTAAAAAAAAGAGTACAGAAAAGACAAAAAAATGTAGCTTTTAAAAAAGCTGTTGGGTCTAAATCAAAGTTTAAATCTCCTCCTCGCTCTGATCTCAAAGTATCAGCAGTCACAAAACACACTACTCTCTCTCTGTCTGCACAGGAGAAAGTAAAAGTGTCTGTTTGTATGACTCACTTTCTTCCTGTCTAGTTAAAGAGCATGTGACTTACAGTACTATAAGCCATGTGATGTGTGGGGAGGCTGCCAAATCTGAAACTCCAAATGGATCACTTAGAATCATAACGACGAACGCAAAGTCCACTAAAAACAATGACTTCGCCTTACTTTGCATTGCCATTCTGCCTTAACGTGAAGTGGTAATGACAAGGCGGAGTGAGCACTTTGCATTACCCACTCTGCATAGCGGAGTGGCAATGCAAAGTGCCCACTTTGCGTTCACTTTGCCTGCAGAATTTAAATTCGCTGCATCTCTAACCATCATAGACACATGCAAATTCCTCACCTTGGCCACACAAATACATACACACACACACACACACACACACACACACACACACACACACACACACACACAGAGTCAGGAACAGCAGCAAAAATCCTCAGGCCCAATTACCACAACAGCACACCCTCTTATGCTCCAGCAGACTCTCATTCCCCCCACCGCACACACACACACATCATTGCACAGACTCACAAACAGCAACTGAAACAAACTCCTGCTGGAGCTGCAGTACATATACATGATTAAGTTTTTTAAAAAACGTCTTTGTCAGTGTGCCTTTTATGCAGATGCTCAACTAACTCTAGGTGGAGCCAGCCTCTGCCACAATGGCAGAAGTGAGGAGGACCATAGCTTGCCCCCTACGGTGGAGCCACCCCCCCAGCAGTGGGAACTGGGAGAGGAGACCACATCACCCTGAGCTCTCATCTCCAGTCATCGGACTTTGTTTGGTCAACTAGATCAGATCATCCATTGGTGGCTATCATGCTGCTGCAGGGAAAGGTATTTACACTTGTGGTTCCCTGGGCTCAGATGTGCAATGACACCCTGCTCAACGTGCGCACACTCCCATGCACACTCATAAGGTGTCCACCACAGCCCTAATCCCCTGCATCTGCTGACCAGGCAATGCAACCCCCCAGTAGCCACCAGGGGCTGCTATTGCACTGGCAAGAGTTAACCCCCCCTTCCTGAGGAAGAAAAGCAGTCCTTAGGATGCTTGACCCTTCCTCATCCCCACCTGACCCCCGGTGTCCCGTGCTCATTTCTGAACATGAGTCAGCGGTGTGGTGCGAAGTGTGGCACCCAGTGCTTCAACCCTCCGTGCCACCGGGCCGGCCCCGTGGTGGGATCTTGCTTGGAGTTTTCATATATATATATTGCAAACAAATACATTAATGCTCTAGTTAGGGTTACAGCTACAAAAGTAGGGAAATGTGGCATTAAGGTTTCCAAAGCTAACACCCCACCCCCACCCTGCACATACCAACAGGTGTCAGGGATGTGCCTTGGGGTCTTCAGCCCTAATGTTCACCCCATTCCATAAGTAAATAAGTTGAGATGGGTTCAGTATAGAAGAATGGGGTGAGTATTATGGCTGGTGACCCCAAAGCACACCCCCAACACCTGTTGGATTGTGCAGGGTGTGGGTTGGGAGTTAGCTTTGGAAACCCTAACACCACATTTCCTATTTTTGTGGCTGCAACCCTAATCAGAGCATTAACAAAGTTGTTCCCAATTCATATCTTTACTTTTTGAGACTGTATAATCACATCCTTATTTGCCTGTGGGAGCCCATGGCCCTCCGGACCCTGTGCTCCCATCACTCCATAGATGCATATATGTATGTAGCTCTGGAGGCACAGTCCCATTAGGGCCCTGTGCTTCCATTTATAAAGAAACAGTGACTAAATTATCAGCTTGGTCATCTTATTACCCCACCTCATGTACCTGGTGCAGAACATTTCTGAATCTCCACAAAAACATAATTCTACGCAACAGTGCCATTTCATGCCACAGGTGTGGAGACACATTTTGGCCAAGATTTAAAAAAGTGACAGCTGTTACTCACATGAGGTGGTGTAATAAGAAGGCTATGTTGAAAATCTGGGGTCAAAATATGTAAAATGTCCAAAGTTACAAGTGTGCATAGCAAAATAGCAATGAATGGACATAACTTGGCCAATTTTACATATTTAGCCCCAAATTTTCAACATAGTCTTCTTATGGCGCCCCCTCACGAACAAGGGCAGAAAACATTTCCAAATCCCACCTGACAAGTGAATTTGCCAAGAGACTGCAAAATCACCTTTCGGGCAGGAGTTGTGTAATGACTGCCCTATTGTTCATGATTTAGGGCCCCCAAAAGTTCATATTGAAAATTTGGGGTTAAAATATTGAAAATTGGCAAAGTTATACACCAAAGTTAAAACCCCCATTGAAATACATCACATTGATCATAGTTTCTCACATTGTAGTCGCTGGTTCCAGCAGCAAGATGTGTCTTTGATTGGAGAGTGAATCTCAAACCTGGGACCTATTCAGGTGAGTTAGAGTGTGTTGGGATGTACTGGGGGGTGTGGGGTGGTGGATGCTGAGTGAGAGGTGGGGGTGGGGGAACTGATAGGTGAGGGACCTTTTTTTTTTTACAGGTTTAAAATAAAACATTGAGTAACCATTTTCTTTACTTCAGCATTGCCTCCAGTGAGAGGGTGGGGGTGCCACTAGACTCCAGGGAAAGCCGGAACGGTGACTGGCAAGTAAGTAGTGTCACTAAATATCAGGGAAAACTGGAACAGCAATCAGCCAGTTGGGGATGCCGCTAGACACCAGAAAAAGTCAAAATGGCAATCTGCAGGTGGGGGGTGCCACTAGGCACCAGGGAATACTTATATTTATATATAGGGAGTCAAGGACAGTGATCAGTGGGGGGGGGTGCCAGAGACACTAGGGAATACATATATGTAATTATGGGGAGTCGGGGACAGTGATCGGTGGGTGGGGGTGCTACTAGACACCATAGAATACATTTATTTTGTTTCATATGGACAGTGAACACTAAATTTTAAAGCTTTATAATGTTGGAGCCCTTTAATATTGTCTCACCAGATCTGCCAAAGGTATTACCTTAATACAGTATGTGGCACATGTCCCCTGCAACATTGGGTTAAAAATTCCATTCAGTGTAGGTTGTAAGGGAGAGAAAAAAAAACACATGTTAAGTGTAGAAAAAAAGTTAAAGTTTTACAAAAATTACACATCTGGATCTCAGAAACCACACAAGCTGCTGTCACAAAGATTGCCTCAGATCAAGACCTTGCCTCTGAGACACCACATACCTCATACTAAGATTCATACTAAGAAAGTAGATACACAGAAGGCCATAAGTGTGTATCTCCAGCCAAGTTGATGTATCATCCCTTAGTTAGTAAATATTGATTGAGATTACATTTGAAATCTGTGTGGTTAGAAGATACCACTACAGAATGGGGCAAAGAGTTCCATAAGAGGATTATTCTTTGAGTGTAGAAAAAGTGCCTTTTGTTATTTCTAGGGTACGTACGTGTCAATTGATGTTTGTGACTTCGGAGGTTACATTAACACTAGCCAAAGATCATCCCTAACTGTGACAGTAGTTCACTGTCATTTGACAGTTTATGCATTAGAAAAAGGTCTCCTCTAGTTCTCCATTGTTCCAGGGAGTATAGATTGAGTTCATCCAACCTTACTTCGTATTCTTTATTGTGCATATTTGTAACCATTTTGGTGGCTCTCCTCTGGACACCCTCCAACCTATTTATATCTCTCCTGTGATAACGATTCCACAGGGGAGAACAATAGTCCAAATGAGGTCTTATGTAGGCCCTATGCAATGGTAATATACACCCCTTATCTCTTGAATTGAAACTCCTTTTTATACAACCCAACACCGTATTGGATTTATTTATAACATTATAACATAATTACAATGGTTGTGAAAAGATAGATCTTGGGAAATTAGTGTGCCTAGGTCACTATGTTGTTCTACTGTTGTGAGTGCTTGATTATTTAGAGTGAACTGATGTTGGTTATTTATTAGTTGTACCCAAGTGCATAATAACACATTTACTAATGTTAAAGGTCATTTGATTTTTTAATGCCCAATTCTCCAATTTTTTTAGGTCATTAGTGAGTATACATCTTTCCTCCACAGTTTTTACCTGCGGTGCTAGTTTTGTGTCATCTGCAAATTTGATAATGATACTTTGGCTATTCTCTGACAAATCTGAAATATAAATGGAAAACAGTATTGGGCCCAATACTGACCCCTGGGGCACTTCACTACTCACTGGACATAGTTCAGATGAATGACCCCTAATACATACCCTCTGGGTGTGATTATGTAGTCACTCTTCCACCCAATTTGAGATGGTGTTATTTATTTTTTGTCTCCTCATTATGTCTACTAAGATGTCATGAGGCACCTTGTCAAATGCCTTACAAAAGTCCAGAAAGATCAAATCAACTGGATTATTATTACTCTCTAACATTTTACTGATGTGCTCATAAAATACCAAATTCCCAGATAAACAGGATCTATTTTTTTGAATGTGTGCTGGGTATGATCCATTAACCCCTTCATTTGTAGATCAATTCCCAATTTGTCTTTGAGCAGTGATTCAAAGATCTTTCCCAGGACACTGGTCAAGCTGATGAGCCTGTAGTTAGAGATCTCTGCATAATTTCCTTTTTTATAGATCGGTGTTACAACTGTTGATTTCCAGTCATTAGGTATAATATGATATTGTAAGGACATGTTAAAAATCTGATAGAGTGGCTCTACTAGCCAGTCCTTTAGTTCCTTCAAAAGTCTTGGGTGTAACTTGTCGGGCCCTGGAGATTTATTCAGTTTATCCAAGATTTCTGCCTTTGAAAATTCAAGGGGATCTACTGCATCTTTACTTAATGAGGGACTATTAATAGTAGTTTTAGAACTGAACACTGATCCGAAGTATTTATTAAATTCTTCGGCCATATCCTTGGGTGCAATTAGTTCCTCGTCATTAACCTTAAGGGGTCCAATTGTTCTTGGAGTTTGTGTTTTATTGTTGACATAGGAATAAAAGCTCTTACCCCCATCTTTCCCGTATGCCAAACTGTGTTCAAATTTATTTTTTGCTATTTTGATTTTATTTTTACATCCTCTTTGGATTTTCCATTTTTTTAATGAATTAAAAACATTATTATCTCTTTTCATTAGTTTATATGCCCCTTTCTTTTGCTTAATCTGTTTTAGTATGTTAGTAGTAACCCATGGTGGGAACTTTCCCTTTTTATTATATGTTATCTTATTTGGAACATAAATTTCTTCATGCAACAAAGTTTGCCTTGTTGTAGTTTTAAAGACTGTTTTACCCAGCTCTTGTTTGGTGTGTATGTTAGTATCAAATGTTATGGCCATATGATCACTATTTTGAATGGGTGCTTTAAATACTGATATTACTGATTTTTTCAGGGATATCTGTCAAACGTAAATCTAATATATTACTTTTCCTCTTTGGTCCTTTGATTAACTGATGCAGACCATTTGAAGAGCATATATCTAGGAAGGAGATTTCCTGGTTGTTGGTTCCTAAAGCCTCGCTCCAATTAATACCAGGGAGATTAAAGTCACCCAGTAGTATAGTCTCTTTGTAATTAGATGTATTATTAATACTGTTTAGAATGTCCTGATGTTCGGTTAAATTAGAGTCAGGAGGTCTATAGCAAAGCCCAATGAGTAATTTAGGTTGATTTTCCCTTAATAGTTCAATCCAAATTAACTCAGTGGATGTGTTTTCTGTTGGATCAATAATTGGCTTATACTTTGTATTATTTTTTATAAAAAGTGCGACCCCACCTCCCCTTCTTCCTATTCTGTTTTTATAATAAGTTATGTAGCCAGGTATATTTGTGTTTCACGCTGAGGAGTCCTCCCCACCAGGTTTTGGTTACAGCAGCTATATCTATATTATCCCTAAATAGTGCTATTTATAATTGTTCTATTTTGGTGCCATTTAGGCTCCTGATGTTGGTCAGGAGAAAGGACAGACTGTGTTTTTTTTCTTTCCTAAATGGAGTTTTTTGTGTTTTTGGATTAGTTTCTAACAGATCACCCTTACTGATCCCTTTCTTACCTATACTGTTTAGTGGTTCCCCTTGCCCCATAATCATCAGTTTTTTGTTTGTTTATGGTTAAGTGTACTATAAAAAATGCATCCAAGATGGCTAGATCCCTGTCTACTCAGATGCAGCCCATCATGCCCATAAAGTATATGATTATTTTCAAACAACTCCCAAGTCTTAATACATTCTATATTATTTGTCAGAAACCATCTACGCAGCCAGTTAAAGTTTTTAGTATTTCTAGTTCTTTTGAAACTTGCCCTAGGTAAGGTTGGATTTCTGAGATTGTGGGGGTTGCCTTTAGCTCCTGTCTTGTTTTTATTGCAACCTCCATATCTTTTATTATGTCTCCCACATCCTATTTGCCAAAGTCATTCGTACCTACATGCAGCAATACAGTTTTTGGTTCAGGGACAGTTTGCAATATGCCAGGTAGAAGTTGGGTAATGTCTTTGATTGTTGCCCCACTGCAGCTGCAACTTGTGATGTTTTCTTTATTCCCCCTTGCAGTATATCTATCTTTAGAAAATGGGATTAAGAATTTAACATATCTCATTGGCTGGCAGGGGGTGCATTAATTTACAGTGTGAGCCCTGTAGGTAAAAACTCCCAGCTCTGCCAGCCTCATAACTAATATCCTAAGGTCAGCACTACTTCCTAATTGGCCCGAACTGGTCAATTCAAATTGGAATTACCGCCATTTCGTTGTGTTGCTTACTGAGAAAAATTGTCCGCACAAACCTCATTCACTCCCAGCTGTGCCACTTGTCCTCCAAACTTGAAGCAATAAAAAGGTACCGGCAAAACAGATATCACCTAACAAAATCAGTTCTTCCAAAAACTGCAACTCGTGTACATCCACTATGCCGACCCACCTCGGATACACGGAAGCACTACACATGAATGGGCTAAAGGTAACAGCTCCGTTCTTCAACAAAATAAAAGTTTACTTTGCTCCCGTGCCACATCGTAGTTCTGATAAGTAATTCCTAACTTTACGATGTAACATCGTGCACCACAACAACAAGTTTTGAGGAATCTAGTTTTCTGTTGGCTAAACACAGGAGATGGCACAAGACAGAAACACAGGGACTACTTTACAACAGTAATAGTTAAGCCTAGTTTTTACTCCATTTTTTTATGTGTTCTTCTATTTTTTTTAAATCCCACATAAAAGTACCACAGGAAGCCCATTTTCTAAGTGTAATAATACCATCCAGGGTGGGTGATATGGGAAATACCGGACCTTCCAGGGTCTATAAGGCCCTCCGCCTGCGGTGTTGGGCCTCATTACACCTCTGGGCGGTTCGGTATTGCCCAATACCACCCAATCTGTCAGGTATTATTGCTTGTGTAAATCTTGTCATAGAGTCTCCTAATATAAAGATTTGTTCCTGTTTCATATTTGTCAGAGTTGAGCTATCCAGGGGGCTGTTGTTATGATCTGGCTCACCTACATTTATGACATTTGATTTAGCTTGCTGTATAAGAATTTCCTCAGTTTGTTTTTGAATATTAGAAAGGCTGAGAATGGGGTCTGACTGATCTGTGTCTATTTCATTTGGTGCTATTTTATCAGTAGCTATTTCGTACTTAAAGTGGATATGTCTTCATCAATAATTAATTTAGTTAATGGATCAAAACTATTGTGCAGGTTTAAAGTAAAGGTCTCTGCTTTTCTCCCCTTTTTAAATTTTTTTGCTGGTCTTCTAAACTGTACATCATACCAGTCATAATTCAGATTTTCTTGTGCTTCAGCACCCCTTGTTCTCTTTTTGTTTATAGGAGTCTGTAATGCTATGCTTAAATCTGGGTTAAGAACCTGGTCTGATTGGGTGGTAGAGGGCAATTTTTGACATACATTTGGGTTTGGGCCTTGTTGTACATCACGAGATAGGGGAGTAGTTGCCATGTTTATGTCAGTGGATGTATGGTCTGCAACCATTTTCTTTATTAAACCTTGCTGGCTGATTTCAAGCACCTTTAGTCTTCTATTAAACAGTAATATTTCAATCTGCATCTCAGTGTTCTGTTGTTTACATTTCAGACCAATAAAATGATTAACAAGAACTGGCACTTCTGAAAACAGATACATGTCACATGATATGCATAGTACCCCTGTTTTACCCTTTAATAAATCTAAGAGGTCCATTATAATTTTTCTGGTGTAAGATAATACTGTATCAGGACTAAATATATCTAACAATACAATGGACTTGCGTGTCTATTCTATTTTTTTCAGTGTTTCCCACTTACCCTCGCACAAACACTTACTACGCTCGTGGCAGGGCTCAATTAAGAAGCTGAGATGCCCCAGAACTACTACATGGGGTCACTGCACTCTCACAGCTACAAACTGCTTTTTTGTATTAAAATACCTCAAATAAAAGCCCATGGTATGTGGTTACAAATAAAAAATGCACCAGACATCTTAATTACAATTAATTCAAGCCCAGTATAGGTGTGTAGTTCGCTATGAAGCATATACAAAATTACAGCACCCCTCTTCCTACTTGCTGAAAAGTAGGGCTCAGGTACAGGTGCACACAATAGAGTACGATCGTTTTTAGCTAAAATACAGAATATTTCATTTAAACTAGCTGCCAACAAGTAGTGCTTCTCAGTGCCTCATATACAATACAATGAGCACAGTGCCTCTCCTTTCAGCTCATTTCACCAAATGGAGCCAAAGATATTAATGTGCACAGTTAGGAGTTTAACATTAAGCAGGCTACTCAACTCTAACAGTATACTGTCGCTACAGCAACAACTTTACAGTGACACGATCAATACTGACAACATCACCACATTGCTGTACAATCCACCTGGGACCCCGGCACCCTTCTCCAAGGTCCTGCACCCCATCTCCTGACTCAGCTCCATCTCAGAGTTGAGAATCTTAAATAAGGGGGAGGGGGCACAGCTCCCTGCATTGGGGGTGTGGGGGTGCAGCCAACGCAAAACAAGAAGTTTCATCTCGGCAGCACCATCACAATCACAATTGAGGTCAATGTAGAGGTGTCAGGGAAAACGTCGCATCGACAAGAAATTGTCAATGCAACATCATGGAACCAACCCTAACTATAGGGGTGCTACTGCACCCCTATAATACTGGTATATATCATAGTGCAGTAACACCCCATAGTTAGTGTTTAACAGTCATGTCTATATTAAACTCAAAGTTTTGCACTCTGATAACTTCACAGCCATTCAATCAATTTGCATGACATTTTGCCTGAATCATCAGCGACCAAAGATCCCTTGATGTAGCAAGTTTTTGTTCTGGTTGGATGTGTAGGTGCAGAGGTATGGTGTATCAAAAAATGTGAAAAGTAACATTTTTGTGTAAATTCTTTGCCATGCTGTTGTGCAAAAACTGTGTGGAATTGTGGTTTGAAACTTTCAGGGTAAACAGGTCTTGGGTTACAGATGTGCCTTTTTTTCATTATTTCTTTATTTTCCTTCCTACAGCTGCTTCTGTCTGACAGACCCCACCCAGCCCTTTCACCCAGCTCCCCTGGGACTTACCTTGCACCTACGTCCTCTGCCACAGTACTTGTGGTACATGGCCAGCCACTGGTGTGGAACCTGTGGGGTGCTGGTCTTTATCCTGCCTTTGGGGGTTCTGTTTTCCACCTGTTTTTCATCCTTTACTACCCCGGGACCTTGGCCATTCACAGCAGCATATGTGCGTGGAGGCCTGTATGTGCACCAGCATCCAGCACACCCTGATCCACCCACCCAGCCTAATGCCAGCCCCTCTAGTGCTCCAACACTACCAGCAATCCTCCACTCGATGGCAGTCAACAGCTGGAGAGGCCTACCTCCCCAGTCCTGGAGAGGAAACTTGCTTAGCTGCCACATAGAAACATAGAATTTGACGTCAGATAAGGACCGCTTGGCCCACCCAGTATGCCCATTTCCCTACCTAATGGAGAAGCTGCAGATCCTAGTTAACCAGCAGCCTACTTCTTCCTACCCCCACCCCCTAGAATTGCCTTATCACTGTCCCATGCATGCTTGAATTCCACCACTGTTTTTGACTCCACAACCTCCTCCAGAAGGCCGTTCCATGCATCCACAACCCTCCCTGTGAAAAAATACTTCCTTAAATTACCTCTGAGCCGCCCACCTCTATCTTCAAATTGTGCCCCCTTGTTCTTGCACACCTCTTTTTTTGAAAGATGCTACTCTCTTGGACTTTGTTGATTCCCTTGAGGTACTTGAAAGTTTCTATCATGTCCCCCCTCTCCCTCCTTTCCTCGAGGCTATACATATTAGGATCCTTTAGTCTCTCTTCATATGTCTTCTGGTGCAGACCCTGCACCATTTTAGTTGCCTTTCTCTGGACAGCTTCCAACCTGTCTATGTCTTTGCGTAGATTGGGTCTCCAGAACTGCACGCAGTACTCCAGATGGGGTCTCACCAGCTGTCTGTACAGAGGGATAATAACTTCCTGTTTTCTACTGGTGATGCCCCTCTATGCATCCCAGTATCCCCAACCCTCCTTGCTGCCCTCTCACATTGCTTGCCACCTTTAGGTCATCTGATATGATACCCCCGGTCCCTTTCCATTTTTGTTGTTGTTAGTATCTCACCCCCATTGTGTACTCTTCCCTGGGTTTTGTTTCCAGGTGCATTACCTTGCACTTCTTAGCATTGAATCTAAGCTGTCATACATCTGACCATTCCTCTAACCTTGCCAAGTCCTTCATCTTTTCCACCCACCTTGTGCATCAACTCTGTTGCAGATCTTTGTGTCATCTGCAAAGAGACATCTTTTCTTCCAGTCCCTCTGCAATGTCACAGCGTATAAAAACATTGAGGACCGTCCTAATACTGAAACTCATGTACCCACTAGTAACCCCCATTCTTCAGAGTGGATTACATTTACTATTACTCTCTGTGTCCTATTCTCCAGCTAATTCTTTACCCAGGCTGTCATCTTGGGACCCACTCCCAGGCTGGCTAACTTGTATATTAATCTTTTGTGTGGGACTGTGTCAAATGCCTTGCTAAGTCTAGGTAGGCCATGTCCACAGCCCCTCCCTCATCTAGTACGTTGGTCACCCAGTCAAAGAAATCTATCAGATTCATCTGGCATGACCTTCCTGCTGTGAATCCATGCTGCCTTGGGTCCTGTGCCCCTCTGGCCTCTAGATACTCGACAGTTCTCTCCTTCAGAAGTGATTCCATCATTTTCCCTATCACTGAGGTTAAACTAACAGGTCTGTAGTTTCCTGCTTCTGCCTTGCTCCCACTTTTGTGAAGGGGAATCACATCTGCCCTCCTCCAGTCCTCGGGTACTACCCCATCCTCCCATAATTTGTTAAAGAGGGTAGTCAGTGGTGTCACTAGTTCTACCCTTAGTTCTTTTAGAATTCTGGGATGAATCCCATCAGGCCCCATTGCTTTGTCCACCTTCAGTTTTAAGAGTTCTTTCAGAACCCTTTCTTCTGTAAATGGGCTGGTATCAGCTTCTGTATCCAGAGTGTTTCTATTGTTTGTTTTAGGTACCTCCCCCTCTTCATTTGTAAATACTGAGCAAAAATATTTGTTTAGTATCTCTGCCTTTTCACAGTCACCCTCTGCCCACCCCCTCCCTTTATTAAGCCTCACTATCCCTCCCTTGGTCTTTCTTCACTCCCTGATGTACCTATAAAGGGTTTTATCACCCTTCTTAACTGAGTTGGCTATCTTTTCCTTGGTTTGGGCCTTTGCTGTTCTGACTGCCTTCCCAGCTTCCTTTTGCTTTAACTGATACAGTTCTCTGCCTGCTCCTTCTGTGATTCCTTGTGCTTCCTGAATGCTTTCTTTTTCTCTTGGACCTTCACTGCCACTTCCTTTGAGAACCATAGTGGTTTCGTACATCATTTTGTTTTGTTTATTTGCTCACACAAAGGCTTGTTACCTCTGTGATGGCAGTTTTTATTATTCCCCATTGTTCTTCCACCCTTCCTTCCTGCCCATTTGCTAGTGCATTCCTTAGGCACTCACCCATTTTGGCAAAGTCAGCCCTCCTAAAGTCCAGTACTCACACCTCCCTGGCTGATCCCTAGCAACCTGTGCTCATTACCGAACATGGACCACCAATGTTGTGAGAGGTAGGGCACCCATCACCTCAACCCTCTGCACCACTGGGCCACAGATGTGCCTTTTGAATGTTTGGTGAAAAAATGTTGATCCGTTTCAGTTATTAAATTTTAAAGTTTCCCATTATCTTCGATGGGAGCAGTTAGATGTCTCGTGCGAAAAAGGATCCTTTATTGCACATGGGTAATCCTTTGCCACAAATGGGTTAATCTTTCTTGCAAATGTGAACTTCTTTTTCGTGCTGCTGCCATCTTGTTTTTCTGTTAGTGAGGGAAACCAAGAGCTAGTGGTTTGAACATAGCAGTAATATGGATGTCATGTTCAGTGGTAGATTTACTGGGGGGTTAAGGGGGCTGTAGCCCCCCCCATTAGTACCCCCTTATATATTCCAGTGCTGCTGTGCTGCGGCCAGCTGGCACAAGCAGTACACAGTCACTGAAGTAATATTGAGGTAAATGATCAATCTGCAGCTGTATCCTATGCCATTGTACACTCTGCAAATAAAAAAAGGTCAAGAGAGGAAGCCTTTACTCCACTCCTAAACGAGGAATGGTTTACAGTACAAAGTTCCCAGGTTTCCAAAAAAGGAAGAAAAGCTGACACCTTTAATCTCCCTTTATACAATACTTTTGATGTTTTATCCAGTGAAACCCCTGAAACTGAAATAAATAGACCTACTCCATCCAATGTTTATCTGGACTCTGGTATAAATATCATTCCCCATGTACCCCAAACCACTGATTTAGCAAAGCAAGATACAGTAGTGCTAGGAGACTCAATCATCAAGCACTTGTAGCAGTTTGTAACCCAGATAAAACTTCTAGCGTCTTGTCTAGTTTCAGTGGAGCTAAAATAATGGATATAGCTGTAATGTCAGAAAATATATTAAGCAATGTTTGGCCAAACCCTATTGCTATTATACACCTCTGAGCCAATAACATCTTTAAGGACTCTGAAGATAGCATAAAAAAAGATTTTGTAGCACTTATAAATAGGCTTTTACAATTAGGCTGTGTTCCTGTACTTTCTGAAATCTTACCAGTTCCTAAAGCATCTTATTTTCAGACATTACAGATTAGGAATATTAATGACTGGATGAGAAAATGGACATTAAGACAGGAAATATCCTGTATTACACACTGGGAGGAATTCTCCCAATGTGAAGAACTTTATTCCTGGGACAGATCACACCTAAGTAGGAGAGGTAACCTACTATTGGCAAAGCATATTACAGACTTCATTACCAAAACTTTAAACTAACTTCTTGGGGGGGGGAAGGCAATCTCCTCTCTGTCCTCCTGAAACTGGTGTATTATTAGGAAGCTCCATTAATGATATTAAAAATAATAATAACACAAAAACATTTAAACTTCAATAAAAAACAAATACATAATGACACAGGATTTATTACTATATTATTAGTTAATGCCCGTAGCTTGACTAACAAAATTGAGGAATTGAAATATACCCTAACAAAAGAAAATGTAACCATTTGTGGAGTTACAGAAACCTGGTTTACAGGCCAGGAATGGAACACAGAAATCCAGGGCTATAATAAATTTTATAAAAATAGAACTGATTCCTGAGGTGGAGGGGTTGCATTATACATTTCTAATAATTATGTGGCCCATAGTATAACTCCAAATGCATAAATAGACAATAAAATAGAAACAATCTGGGTTCAAATAAACCTATATAAGGAGTCATTAGTAGTGGCCCTTTGTTATAGACCCCCTAGCTCATCTCAAGCTGAAGACCTGGAATTATTAACAACTTTAAAGAAGTATGGATACATTACA
Source organism: Neoceratodus forsteri (assembly GCA_016271365.2). Lineage (NCBI taxonomy): Eukaryota > Metazoa > Chordata > Ceratodontiformes > Ceratodontidae > Neoceratodus > Neoceratodus forsteri. Next base: position 1,129,582,917 of record CM057451.1, read on the forward strand.
TAATTATATACTTACGGGGGACTTTAACTTTCCAAAAATAGATTGGCCTAAACTTGAGGGTCATGGTTTAGTAGAAACTGCTTTTATTGAACTTACAATTAACCAAAATTTAACCAAAATTGTAACCAAAGAGATCAGACAGAATAACATACTTGATATCATTCTAACTAATATAAAAGATAGAATGTCTACTCCAACTATTAAAACACCATTGGGAGATAGTGACCACAATATGGTATCAGTAAAATTAAATTTGTGTAATAACATCATTAATTGTGTGACAGTAATCAAGGATTTTAATAAGGCCAATTATAGTGAAATAACCAGATTTCTAAGTTCCTGGAACTGGGAAAATGATCTTAAAGATCTAGATTTACATCAAATTTGGGATTGTATAAATGCAAACATTAATTATTGTTTTGATACATGGGTGCCTAATAGGCCAAAATATAATAATGGACACCGAATTCCACTGTGGTGGAACAGGAATATAAAAAAGGCCATTAATAAAAAAAAAAAGTCTATTATAGGAAATACAAAAAAAAAAATCTGTCCCCAACTACCTGGAATGCATATAAGGAAAAAAACCAAAAAGTAAAATACCATATTAGAAAAGCAAAAAGTAACTTTGAATTACATTTAGCAACTAAAACCTAGGACAACCACAAATCCTTCTATAATTATATCGGTTCTTTAAGAAGAAACTATTCTACAGCTGGACCAATTAACATCAGTAAGAGTATTACTAATGATGAATTGGAAATTGCAACTGAGTTTAATAATTATTTTGTAAGTGTATTTACTCCAGCTGATAGTTTACCAAACATTTTGGAGCAGGGTAATAAAGAATATATATCACCAATTACTATGACTGAGGTTAGGACTTTACTCCAAAAACTTAAATTCCAATCATCGCCAGGACCTGACAATATACATCCAAGATTCCTAAAAGAAATAGATAATGTTATATGTGGTCCCCTGTCAATTTTGTTTAATGCCTCACTTAATCAAGGTGAGACAATGCATGCATGGAATAAGGCTATTGTTACCCCTATATATAAAGCTGGTAATAATAATAATAATCTTTATTTATATTGCGCCTTTCAAATACCAAGGCGCATTCCAAAAAGATTGAATACAGACACAGTATACAAACAGAAATATAAAAACAGTTAAAAACAAATACAGTCATCAGTCAGAGACACCGTAGGCCCTTCCCATAAAAAGGATTTGAGAGCCTGTTTAAAGCTCCCCACGGTCGTACACTCCCTTATCCAACAGGGTAGAGAATTCCAAAGGGATGGGGCCACAAACATAAAAGCCTGGGCTCCAGCTGATTTTTATATAACCCTAGGAATCTCTATCAACCCCTCGTCAGCTGAGCAGAGCAACCTCATAGGGAGATAAGGAATCAGGAGATCTTTCAGGTAGTCAGGGCCCAGATCATGCAGGGCTTTAAAAGTCAGTAATCCGACTTTAATATTGTAATAAACAACTAGTATTCAATTACAGACCCATAAGTCTCACCTCAGTTATTGGTAAACTATTTGAAAGAACTCTAGTAACTAGAATCTAAGCACATATTTCTATTTATCATTTACAGGACTTAACACAACATGGGTTTACCCAGAGCAGATCATGCATGACTAACTTGTTAAATTTCTACAAAAATGTTAGTGCATCCCTTGACTTGGGGTTATCCGTGGACGTTGTCCTATTTGATTTCTCCAAGGCTTTTGATAAAGTCTCACATCAGGTTATGATAAATTATATGTACATGTTTGGTTTTCACTGTAATATAATTAATTGGGTGAAATCATAGTTACAGAATAGATACCAGAGAGTTACTATCAGAGGACATTTATCATCATGGGTGAAGGTTAGTAGTGGGGTTCCGCAGGGATTGGTTCTGGGCCCTGTCTTGTTTAATTTATTAATATCAACAGTGCAACCATCTAACAAGGTCTGGATGACCAAGTATTCAGACGACTGCAAACTTGGCTGTATTGTCAATAATAAACAAGCTGCAAACCATTTCCAGGAAAAACTAAATGCAATGTGCTCCTGGGCAACAAATAATGAAATGTGTTTTAATGAACAAAAATGTAAGGTAATGCACTTTGGATATAATAACAAGAATTTCATCTGTAAAATTAACAATGTTCAACTTGCAGTAACAACAAATGAGAAAGATCTAGGAGTTCTTGTTGATAATAAATTAACTTTTAACAATCATACTTTGGTTAAAGTAAATTACAACAATGGTCTGAGGAATGAAGCTTTCTGATTGGCTGTAAACATTCTAACAACCTTATGTTAATCTTTTATTAACATACTTGTACAACTTACCTATATACTGAACAAGGTTTAACACTGTTTAAAAAAACATTTTTATTATAATAGCAATAAGGCACTCCCAGGGGTTATGTTAATGGTCAGTTAATCACCCTCTAGGGGCATGTGGCACTCGGCAATGCCTCATGCCACATTATGCTCCTAGAGCGTGATTAACAGACCATTAAAATAACCCCTAATCATGCCCTATTGCTTAAAAAAATGTCATGAAATTATTGGATGCATTCTTAAATATATTAAAAGCAGAGATCAAAAAGTGATTCTACCACTCTACACGAGTATGGTTAGAACCCAACTTGAGTATTGTTCTTCCTTTTGTGGACCGATCACAAAAAAAAATTAAAAAGATTAGTAGAGGGGGTCCAAAGGAAAGTAACTAAACAGATTACTGATCTGAGATCCCTAGAATACAAATCAAGGCTACAAGCAGTGGGTCTTTTTTCCCTAGAATATAGACAAATACGAGGGGATTTATGCTTGATATATAAAGCTACCAGAGACTTGTTTCTCTTTGAAACTCTGGGTCTGATAAAGAATAACTCCCAGACCCATACACGATCACATAGTTACAAACTTAGAGGGGTGAATTGTAATACTCAAAAAAGGAGCAAATGGTTTTCTCAAAGGGTGGTGACTCAATTGAATGCTTTGCCAGGGGAGATTGTGGAAAGCGACAATATGGAATCCTTCAAAAAACAGTTAGATAATTATATGGGAATTAAAAAAATATCGTATCTACAATAGAATACTCCACCATACTGGTGGCGAGCTCTTTTAGGGCATTTTGCCTCCAGAGCCCTTATCACTCTATGAATCTATGAAGCTGCCTGTGCAAGGTGGTGGCTAGATCAACAGAGAGCAAACACAGTTTCAGATCCCTTATCCCCTCCAGTGGGCCACGTTCCTTTTTTTTTCCACAGGATTTAACTTTTTGAGGTGGGGGTAGCTGCCTGCAGCAACAGATTAGAGGGTGGACATTGTAGGTGAAATTCTCAATTAGGTACATTGCATGGCTCCTGATTGGCAGCAATGTCTGCTCGGCATGTGGATAGCCAAGGGCAGTGTGTTTAAATTATTGAGTTCTATACTACGTAGAACACAATGATTTAAATGTCCCAAAGAACTGGGAGCCAGAAAGTAGAAGAACAGAACAGAGAGGATATGATGCAGCACGGAGCCTGCTGTGGTCCAGAGAAGAGATTTCGATGTGGCGTTTGGTGACAACAGGAGTAGCAGTCTGCTGGGAGTTGGTACTCATCTCAGAGAAAACATTAGGAGTGGTGGAGACAAGTGCAGAGTCAGACAGCACTGCACTGGACATTATACACTGCTGTTTACTTGCCAAAATGCTTCCATCTGCATCATAGAGATATGTGCAACTGCATTTTGCTTGTAGGGAAAACTGGCAGAAAAGGGTAAGGACCTGCATTGGGGGCAATGGGAATACCATCATAAATCCACTCCTACAGTAGAGACAGACCACAAAAATACCATCAGACAAGAGGAGCAAGAATGAATGAATGAATGCTTTATTTGTGGGGGGGGGGTCACAGAGCACCTCTAATACCTCTAACACCTCCAGAGACCTCCCACATTTTGATTTTTTTCCCTGGTTGTCCAGTGGCACTCCACACCCTCCAATTTATGCCCTCCTTTAAATTTTCCTTTTTACCCTGGGGTCTAGGGGTACCCTCACCCTCCAATTTATGCCACCCCCTTTTGTCATCTGTTTTCCCTGGTGTCTAGTAGCACCCCTCCACCTGCTGATTCCATTCCTCACCTGTAAAAAAGAAAATGGTCCTCAATGTTTAGTTTTCTCTAAAATAAGAAAATGATCCTTCTCTGATCAGGCACACCCCACCACCACCTCCCACTCACCATCCACCACCCCACACCCCAGTACACCCCAACACACCCTCACTCATCTGAACAGGTATCAGGTTTGAGATCCACTCTACCAATCGAAGACAAGTCTTGCTGCTGGAACTGGTGAGTGCACTATGAGAAACTAAGGTAAATTCAGTTCAATGTACTGTATTTCAAGGGAGGTTTCAACTCTGGTGCATAACTCAGCCATTTTGTCAAATTTTTACTCCAAATTTTCAACATGGCCTTTTGGGGACCCCACCTCATGAACAATATGACCATAATTGTGGAACTCCACCCCAAAAGATGATTTCATGGTCATTGGTGAAATCACCTTTTGGGCATGATTTGACAACTTTCCTGACCTTGTTCATAAGGTGGGGTCATAAGAAGGCTATGATGAAAATTTGGGGTCAGAATTATTGCAAATGGCAAACTTATGCCCATTCATTGCAAGTTTGCTATGCACACTCGTAACACTGGAAATTTTAAATACTTTGACCCCAAATGTTCAACGTAGCCTTCTTACTATCCCACCTCATGTGTGTCATAGCTGTCATTTTTCGGATCCTGGCCAAAATGTATTTTTGCACCTGTGGCATGGAATGGCATTGCAGTTGCGTGGAATTACGTTTTGGCAGAGATGCAAATGTTTTCTGTACCGGGTACATGTGGTAGGGAAAGAAAATGGCTATGCTGACAATTTGGTCACTGTTGTCCTATAAATGGAAGTGCATGGCCCTTCCACAGCTACATACATATACATATCTATGGAGAGATGGGAGGACAGGGACCTTTGGGCCCTGCACTCCCACAAACAAATAAGGCTACGGTTACACTATCTCAAAAAGTAAGGAAATTCTGGGCAAAAAACTTTGTTAATGCATCAGTTAGGGTTTCAGTGACAAAAGTTTGGAAATGTGCTGTTAAGGTTTCTGTCATAGGGTGTGGGTGTAATGATGTACACTGACACAGACCTGAGGAGGCAAGGCTTAAATGCTGCCAAGCCAAAATATTTATTTGGTAAAAACAGAAAATAACTTTAAAGTGGACTTACAACAGTTAAAGAAAATAAATCAATATATACAAAAATTACACTTGTTCTCCAAGGGCTATAACAGCAGTAAACTGCCTTGGAACCAAAGAGAATCCAAGTCTGAAAAGGTGCAGACCTTACTTTGGACATTCAATATATCTTTATTATGAAACATTGACATTTCTAACATGAAATATAATACAGGTTTTATACAAAAAATACAGCACTCTGCCTGGATTAGCCCCCCCTCAGCCTATCCACAGTATAATAATAGAGAAAAGTGGTCCGACTGACTGCTAGAGAAACAGTAGCAGCAGTTAGTGTAAATAGCTGGAAGGAACACCGCTGACTAAAGGCCCGAATTGCCATTATCTGGTAAGTGTTTACTCTTTTACAGGAGCCAGACCACTAATAAAATATAATGAAAAGAATCCAACAATTTATCAGAAATGTCTGAAATTCTGTACATTTTAGTTCAGAAGTTCTGTTTTGGTTTGCAGGATGCTGTGCAGCACAAGTGAGCAAAACCATTTTACTTAACATAATGTTTGCTTCTAATTTCATAACTATTGCTTGTACCGCTATTACATTGCCTTCACAGGAGATCACGTGATGAATATGCCCGGGTAGCAGCACCACTCATCGGCTACTGCCCAACAATCAGTCGTTTTGCTAAAAATCGCTCAAGTAAGTAAGTTTTTTACTGTTTACCTATTGCTTTAAATTCAGGATTGATCTTAATAAGGTTAGTAGTAATCAGCCTCCCGGGAACTTGTAATATTACGGTGGTTTACCGCAGATCAGAAAGTTAGGCCTATCTCCGTGATGGAAGCTAAATGCGCCAGGCGCCCCCTTCTCACACGCCTCCACAATCACCGGAGAAGGGCCCGAAGAGAGCAAAAGGCCAAACCGGAACGGCTTCTAAAACTCTGGTTACAACGTCTGCCTCTTTGCCTCTCACAGAGAAAACGTTCTTGGAAGAGTTGCATCCATTTAAAGTGACACTACAAGAAATTACTACAGAATTAAAGACCATCCGAGGGGAGCTAGCAGATACTAATCGGGCAATTGCGGATACCAGTGCTCGAGTTTCCTCTTTAGAGGGATGGAAGGCCAAGACAGATCTAGAGATCAACACGTTAAGACAGTGTCTCCATAAAATGGAAGTGAAATTAGAGGATTTGGAAGGCCGAAGTCGGAGAAATAATATTGTTATCTTCGGCCTTCTAGAAGAAACGGAGGGTTCAGCACCTATCCTCTTTCTGCAAAAAATGCTCACTAAGATTGCTGGACCTTCACCAAATAATACTACATATATTATAGAGAGGGCACACCGCTCATTGAGACCAAAGCCTGCCTCTGACAAGCCACCTCAGCTATTAATAATAAAATGCCTGAATTATTTGGACAAGACTCATGTTCTGGGAAAAGTTAGAGGTTTGCAACAGGTGCTTTGGGAAGGTCAGCAACTTCGGTTTGCACAGGATTTGCCTGTTACGGTCAGACAAAGGAGGGCAGAATATCACCCACTGGTTTCCAAATTTATTGCTCCTGGCATAAAATACAAAGTCCAATATCCATCACGAATGGCGGTGTTCATATCTGGATCATGGCATAATTTTGAATCAGCATCACAAGTCCTGCCAGTTCTGCAGTCATTACTCCCAGATCTTTTCCCTCTTCGTTGAAGTTTACTGGGAAGCAATGAGACTTTATCTCTAGTCTGAATGAATAAATCCAGCTAATGGGTTAAATAGCGACGTGACATTATGGTTACTAGAGGGCAGCATATCACTGGATTAGCAGTGCCGTATTCTTTTTCCATTGAGAAGAACTTAAATTACTATTTAGACCTGCATATATGGTGTAAACCAGAAGGGTTTAGTTGTTCTATTTTTAAATAGAGTTCCGATCAATGCAAGTAATTGTACTTGGGGGGGAGGGAAAAAAAAAAAAGGCAGTCTGTTTATGTTAGCGGCACGTATTAACGGAGTGCCGCTTATTTCTGTATTTTTGTTCTTTTTTCGAGGAATATAATACTAAAAGTTTTTGATTGAAAGATTGTTGGTTGGACTTTTATTAGCATACACGCTTTTAGGCTGGTTAATGGAGTGGGAGCCGAAAGTAGATGTTAACGGAGCATAAAACATCAAGTGCTATAAAAAAGGGTGGGGAGTTGCTATAGCTAATACATTAACATATTTTTTTGTTTTTAGGTTTTGAGATGGTTATTTCTACCTGACCAAAGATAGAGGATGGTAAAATACTGTTGCAGATGAAAGAAGGCTTTTATTATTTTGCTGTGGCTAGAAAGGAGATGGATGAAGTGAGGGGTAGTGGGTTATGTTGGGAGAAATACTGGGTTCTCTACTTTCTGGTCGATGTTTATTGGAGGGGCTTTTATCTCGGGGGAGGATGCTATTGTATGGGATGGGATATCGGAGGGGTAAGGGTACACAAGCTTTTGTATAGGCGGTTTAAGCTGAGGAGAACACATTATAAAAATGTTATTTACTTCTTTAAAAGATCTAGAATTGGTTAGATATATATGGCAACATATAAAATATGTTCTCGGAATGTGAGGGGTGCCCAGTCTCCAGCAAAGAGAACAAAAATACTTTTGCACTTGCAAAAGTTAGAAGAGGACATAGCATTTCTTCAGGAGACCCATTTGCCATCCTCCCAGACACTTCTTTTTAGAAGGAGCTGGGTGGGGCAAGTCTTTGGTACAGCTCCAAATTCTCGCAGGGGTGGAGTAGCTATACTTATAGTCCGTAGACTTTCTTTTCGTTTGCTCGACACAATAGTAGACTCACAGCACAGGTTTATAGTAATTAAAGCTATAGTTGGACATTCAGAACTGATACTAGGTTCAATTTATGGTTCAACATCAGAAAACCCTGTGTTTTTTACACAAATTATGCAACACTTGATACAGTGGTCGGAGTATCCCTTAATATTGGGAGGCGACTGGAACCTGGCCTTTTGTAATATTTTGGACCGGTCCAGTGCTCGTACCTCTGTTCTATCCCAGGCGCAATTAGCTATTCGAGAGATGATGGATACTCTCGGTCTAATTGACCCTTGGAGGGCACTTTTCCCTTCCAGAAAAGAGTATTCTTTTCACTCAGTTCCACATAACTCTTTTTCTAGGATAGATTACTTTTTGGTGGATATTGGGCATCTCTCTTTAGTTACATCCTGTTTATATCTTGCTAAAGTTATTTCAGACCACCATCCTACTTTGCTACACTGGAGTTCAGGACCTAACACAGTCTGAAATAAAGTATGGCGATTTAACCACTAATTGCTGAAGTCTAAATATCTCCAATCCCATATTCAAAATGTTTTCTTAACATTTATTAATAATAATGCGCCTTCCATGCCCAAACTAGATGTTCTCTGGGGGGCGTTAAAGTGTACCCTCAGAGGTGAAATAATTAGACTAGCTACTATTAGAAAGAAAATAACTGCATAGCTAACATCCCAGCTTCTTCAGGAGATACGAGCTGCAGAGTTCTCACTTCCCCCTTCCCCAACCCAAACCTCCCTCATGAAACTGGAAGTTCTCAGGGATCGTTATAATTCTCTTTTGACAGTCAAGGTGGAGTATCTCCTCCAAAAAGCTAAGGTCAAGTATTTTGATCAAGGGGATAAGGCAAGTAAACTTCTTGCTCTTCGTTTAAGGGCTCAAGTCGAGGACAGAATAATACCCTCTATCTATAATGAGGCTGGTGAGATAGTTACTTCTCCTCAGGATATCCTTCTTCAGTTTCAGAGGTACTACTCTAATTTGTATTCTTGGTCCTGTACTTCATTTAATTCTTTAGAAGTGGAACAATTTCTACAAAATGTAACACTTCCTTTTCTAGATAATCAACAAAAGAATATTTAAAGGCTCCCTTACGGGCATCAGAAATATGTTCAGATATTGATGCCTTACCATCGAATAAAACCCCGGGACTGGACATATATACTGCAGAATTCTAAAAAGTTTATAAAACACAATTAGCTCCCATTTTGCTAGACACATATAATTATATTTACGAACATGGGATTTCAGATTATTCACTTACTGAAACAACAGTGGTGGTCCTGCTGAAACTGGGGAAGGATTCTCTTTATGTTACTAATTACCGCCCTATTTCTCTAATAAATGTGGACTTTAAAATTTTGGCAAAGGTCCTAGCCAACAGACTGGCGAGTGTCTGGCAGTGTCTAATAAGTCCAGAACAAGTAGGGTTTGTAGCTAATAGATACTCTTCGGACCAATGCGAAAGCTTAGTCATCTTATTTCTGTATCCAGGGACTCCTCGGTGCCTGCTGCCCTGGTGTCCCTGGATGCAGAAAAAGCTTTTGATCGAGTATCATGGGATTATCTGTTTTATCTCATGTCTAAATACCGTATTCCGCAACAGTTTATACAATGGGTAAAAGTATTGTATATCCGACCAATGGCCCATGTTCTCTGCAATGGTATGCTTTCAAACACTATATTTTTAAAACAGGGAACCAGGCAGGGTTGTCCCCTTTCTCCTTTTTTATATAACCTATATCTGGAGCCACTCATTCGTTATATTAATGCTTCCCCTTCAATCCATGGCATCTTGGTTGGATCTCAGCAATATAAGTTATCAGTTTATGCAGACGATATACTACTTCATATCTTATATCCCTCTACTTCAATAGAATCAGCTTTGTCTGTCATTGAGCAATTCGGAAAGTTTTCAAATGATAAACTTAATATAGATAAAATGGAGGTGATGCCGCTAAATAATTACACCTATTCCTTGGAAGTGACCTCAGTTAGGTTTAAAATGGGTGAAGGATAATATGAAATATTTGGGAATATATCTTTCTACAGATAATTTGCAAATGAAACAACATAATTTGGATAAAACTTTATCCCAAATCCAAAAAGATCTTAATCTCTGGGTCACACTTCCACTATCTCTTTGGGGGAGGATCAATGTAATAAAAATGAATATTCTTCCCCGTTTATTGTACCCCCTCTATATGACCAATTTATTTCTCCCCAAATCCTGGTTTTCACAGGTGAATCGTATAATTGCTAATTTTATTTGGGGCAAAAGAAAACCGAGAAGAGCGATTGCAAAACTCCAGGGTAGCAAAGTTAAGGGAGGATTGCAGCTACCGGACTTCCTCCTTTATTATTATGCAATTACATGTTCAGTAATATTAAGATGAAATCAAGGGAGGCTGGTGGAGGGCAGTCACATCTATGTTCCGTAATGGCTTCAAATTGAAAGTGACTTATGTTTTTCTCATGGTATAGACATCAGCACTCTGATCTATGCAAAACATAAGAATATACCTGGAGTTCTATATGATGCACCAATTGGGACTACTATACAGTTCCTTACTAAGATACAGTAAATGCAAAATTTCATATATCTTTAGAGAAGGATACCTCACAACCAATTTTTAGGAATCCAAACTTTAAGATAGGAGGTAAACCTCTAAATGAAAAATTCTGGCCTTTCCACCCTAACATTAAAGTGGTTGAGCTATTAAGCAAGTATCGCTTGTTGACATTTCAGGAGATAAGAAATAAATATCAAATACCGGTTAACTATGTATTCAAATATCTTTAGTTATCTCACATGTTTCACTCACACTTTGGGTTGAAACCCTGGGATCAATATTTATCTGGACCGATACTGCAAAATGTCTCAGCACCTCCCACATCACATTTTATATCTTATTTTTATCATCTTGTGAGAGAGCAATTGGAGTTACAAAATTGTCGTCTACGGTATGTATGGGACCACATGTTACCAATAGCTGCTCCAGAGGAGAGGCCCTGGGTTAGTATTTGGCAGCATTTATACCGGGACACGCAATGGGATAGATATCGTCTACTGCAGTTTTTTGTTATACATGTTTTATATTATACCCCGGTTAAATTACATAAAATGGGGCTACTTACCTCAAATGTATGTTCTAGATGTGAGGTGTTGCCTGGTAATCTACTACACATACTGTGGGAATGTAGCAAGGTAGCACCCTTTTGGGCAGCTATCAAGGATAGCTTAGATCCCCTTTCAGGCCTTTCTGAAGCATTCTGGCTGAAATTTGTATGTTAGGTAATTATGGATCTGTATTAATTGGGAAGCAGTGTAAGCATATGGCTATGATATCCTTGTGCCCAAAAAAAATTATTTTAAGACACTGGCTTGACCAAACAATACCTTCTAGAACTGAATGGATTAAGGAGGTTCTCTTTGCCTTACAGGCGGAAAAAACTATAGCCTATATGTTCAATAGAATACTTTATTATAATGAGGTGTGGGCCCCACTGCATACTTTACTGACAGTCTAGCTAATTAAATGTATTAGTTGTCTTTAACAATCTAAATATTAGAGTAGAACTGTGTAATTCTCCTCAGTGAGTTACAATGTTATGGTGTACTGAGGGGTGGGAGGGGGGTAAATAGGGATAGAGGTGGGAGGGTGGAGGGAGAAGAGTGGGAAGTAGAATAAGTAGAATCAGTTGTGCTAAAACAGTATTAAGGAATCAGTCACTTCTTTTATTCCATTTCAACTTTTCTGCTTTACTTTCCTTTTTACACATTATCCCATTATTTTGTAAATTAAATGGTGTTATATTATAAAGGATAGAAATCTATAAGAGAACTTTATATAGAGATTGTCAACATTATCTGTAACCTCTTATTATTTCCTTCTAATCTGTTTTTTCTATGTTGCAACTGTATATATGTTTAATGTGTTGTGTGGTTGTAAAAGATATAAACTAATAAAGTTTATTTAATTTGAAAAAAAAAATACATTGCCTTCACAATAAATTGAATATAACATATACAATAATACATGGGGGGAGTGTATAATGAGAATTTAATGCACACCCGAGGTGTGGGATGCTACACTTATCGAAGCATCCCACACTGAGGCTGTGCATCAAATTCAAGTATTCCACTGCCCCATGTGTTATTTTATGTAATTACTGGCATTCGTTTTTTTTGCCTTTACCATTTCTTGTAGTACTCTCTGGCCACTAGATGGTGCTGCTGTAGATACTGTCCTTAGTTGTAGGGATCCTCTGTCTTCATTTTGTTTTAATTCGTTATTGTTCCTCATGTCCTCATAAAAAATGAAGTTATTTAATTTCATTTGGTTCCAGCAGTTGGAGTGGTTGAGGCGGCGAACAGAATAGCAGTGCAGCAATGGCAGTTGTGGCGAGCTGAGGGTGAAGTTACAGTTTACAGAGTGAATGGAAAGGATAATTTATTTTGTTAAAAAAAGAAGACAGTGTCCATTTGAGAGTGTGGCTGTGCTAAGGGAATTAATGCAGTGCAGCATTTCATCTGTGCTGCCGACCACTGTGGCAAGGAAACAGGTGATTTTGTTTGCTGACTGTGGAGTTGTCCTCTGGGGATTGTTATACTCATGCAGACAGGGAAATGCGGCGTGTGTTTGCCATTCGGCAGTATAGCGCAGTGGTTTAAGGCTCTGAGCTGCAAATCTGGAGACCTGGGGTTGAATTCTACAGTCCCCACTTGCATACTGTGTGACCCTGAGCAAGTCACTTAACTTCCATGTGCTCCCAGGTCACACCTGTAAACAAACTTTCAGCTTAGTGTACCACTCCTGGTTAAACAATTTCAAAAAAAAAAAAAAAAAATTATAACCTGTGGGTTATAACAGCAAATTATAACCTCCTTTCGCTATGGGAAAAAACTAATGCCAGTTATTACATAACATTAGCAAGCAATAAGAAATAGCAAACTGTATTTGGTTTCAATACAGTGTTGCTAAGGGCTGTACTGTTAACCTCAGAACAAAACACTTCGGGATTGGGTGACTGGGATACCAAAACTTACAACATGTATCCCTGTTTTGCAACAGCCCATCCCTAGAGGAATAAAAACACAACTTTAATTCTTATTCTCTGCTCAGATGTCTTTGGCTTCACGCAAGCATGAGCGGGGAATTTTTAACAGCACGACTTGCTGCTTAAGAAGCGCTCACAGTATGGAGGGTATTAAGGGGTATGTCGACCCTAGGCAACATGTAGGCAGCCCGAATATCACAACCGTGCATACTTGAAAGCTATTCCCCTTTTGTGAAGTGCATACATAAAATGCTTTACCTGCCAACATAGCGATACTGAAACGCCATTACATTATCTACCTATTTTATAGCATAGGTCCTCATTAACAAAAGGGGGGGGGTGAGCACCAAGGCTCCACATCTGCTTACTATGAGAGAATACAAGATAAGATAGCACAACATGGACCTATTTTCCAGGTGGCCTGCCTGGAAAAAGGGGGAAAAGAGAAAAAAAATAACAATAGAAAGGACAGTGGATAGAAAGAAGGTTGATATTGCAGTAGGCTTCAGAAACATAGTAAAGCAGATTTCTGGACGAGCACCAGCACTCTTCCTCAGTTTCCAACTCTAACACCCTACCTCCTCCATGCAGGCAGCAACAGGCGTGGGGAGTGTGCCTTGGGGTTGTCAACCCTAATGCTCACCCCTTCTCCTATACTGTAACCATCTCAGCTTATTTGCACATGGAATGGGGTGAATGCTTGGACTTACAACCCCAAGGCACCCTCCACACCTGTTGCTTCCTGCACGGTTGGGGTGAGGTGTTAGGGTTGAAAACCATAACAGCACATTTCCAAACTTTTGTCGCTGGAACCCTGACTGATGCACTGTCAAAGTTTTTGCCAAGAAAAAAAAATATATATATATTCTGTGGTGATTTGCATATGCAGCCCATGATGCTTTGCATTGTGTGGGCATGTGTGATTTTGTATTTTCTTGAAACTTGGCTTCCCAGCCAAATGCCCTTCGGGGTAACCCTTGCCTCAGTGTTTGCGCACAGAGGTTCTTTGTTTTTTAAATAGTTTTTTATTTTAATGGGTTCACCACAACATATCCAAGACTCTCTCTTAGGGTAGCTGGTCCATTCCACTGGGGTGTCAAACAGACGAGGCATACAGATGAGTCCTGGTAGGATGAAACACGTGTCTATGTCTTCTGTTAGCACCCTTCGCAAACTGTGTGAGAGGCCTTTCAGCACCATGCAATTCTGCTTAAAGTTGGACCAGGATAATATTCTGTGGTGATTTGCATATGCAGCCCATGATGCTTTGCATTGTGTGGGCATGTGTGATTTTGTATTTTCTTGAAACTTGGCTTCCCAGCCAAATGCCCTTTGGGGTAACCCTTGTCTCAGTGTTTGCGTGCAGAGGTTCTTTGTTTTATATATATATATATATATATATATGTAATAGATAACCCACTCTTAGGTGTGCGGTCACGTTCTGATATACGCATGGTTACCTGATGGTGTTTGTCCAATGCTGTTGCTGGAATAGACCATTTATGTATTGCCCATTATATATATATATATATATATATATATATATATATATAATGGTATAAATCTATAGGAGAGAGAGAGAGAGATGCATTATAGTGGTGTGGTAGTGCCACTGCAGTTAGGGTTGAGTCGGCTGTTTAATGTTAACCACCTAATTTTGTACTTTAATAGCTTGCAAAGCTTTGTTCCAGTTGGATATTCCGACTCTTAGATACATATAGTGTGTTTTAAGGAAAAATAAGGGATTTTTTACTGTTTTTTTTTTGTCATAGCCTATTGCTCAGACAGACTAGAATTTTGACCTGAAATTTTCAGGGTAAAAAGGGCTTGCCCCAGAATGGTGCCTTTTTGTGGTTTGATGAAAAAATATTAATCAGTTCCCAAGTTCTAAGGATTTGACATTTCAGTTCTAAGCATGTTAAGTAGGATCTTTGGGAGAGATGTTTGATACCCTACTGAGCATGCTCAGAATCAAAAGTTCAAATCCTTTTTACATGGGAGCAGATTAATATTTTTTCACCAAACCAATGAAAGGCACCATTCTGCAGTAAGCCCTTTCTATCCTGAAAATTTCACACCAGATTTCGAAACCATCTGAGCTGTATGTATTGTGTCTTATATAAAGTGTCAGTGGCTCAGTGGGTAGCACCCTGCCTCTGAGGCCAGGAGATCAGAGAGGGCTGTGGGTTCAGTTTCCACATCTGGCACTTGAGTTAATATCCCACTACTGACACTGTAGTGCACCATGAGGGGGGTTCTGCACTTCTGAGGTGCCGTCTTTCAGAAGAGATGTTAAACCAAGATCCCATCTGCCTGGATTGGTGTTAGTTTAGGTGAATGCTAAAGATCCCATGGCACTTATTGAAAAAGAGTAGGGGAATTTTTTATTGAAATCATAACAAATCATATACAAGTCAGTAATTCATCATACAAAACCATAAAAGAAAAAACAAACATAAATAAGTGCATTTCCTTTCAATAACCCCAACCCTAAAAAAACCTTTTAAACAACCGCCTCCCCTCCCTACTATAAGAGTAGAAAAAAACATTTGTACATTGGGCTGGATATCCAAACTGAGCTATTCTGTGGTGCAAGGCCTTGCGCTGCACAAAATAGTTGTGCAGGGGTGTGGCAGGGGCGATATTCAACGGAGTTGCGCTATTGAGCAACTCCTTTGAATATCACCCCCAGGCCACAGCCACTGTGCATGGCGCAGTGGAACTTGCGCCACCGCAAGTGGTCAGAGTGGAGCATTCAAGATGCGGTGGCACAAGTACCATTGCGCCATGTGAAAATTTCCGATATTCAAAAGGTGACATGCAAATGGGGCCATAATTCATGCAAGGCGTGGGGGGGCATTTGCATCTATTTATGACCCCATAAGCATGCCATTAGCATGCAGGTGCGCCGATCCCTGAGGTCTTGCGCCTGGCGCCTGCCAGGCAGCAGCCGTCGGGGACCGACGCCCCCTGCAGCCCAATCGCGGGCATAAGTGAAAAATCCCCACCCCCGACTGGCCTGATCGCAGGCATAAGTGAAAATAAACCCCCCCCCACTAGCCCGATCGTGGGCAGCAAAGTTCAAACCCCCAAGAACATATCCCTGGTGGTCCAGTGGACGCAAAGCCTGATTGGGCAGCAAAGAGTTCAACCCCGAAGAACATATCCTGGTGGTCCAGTGGACTGCAAAGCCTGATCGCAGGCAGCAAGAGTTCAACCCCAGGACCACCTACCTGGTGATCTAGTGGCCCCACCCACCCCCGCAGTCCCACCACCTGCCCATGCGTCAGCCAGCGGGCGGCAGCATCCGCCTGCCGCCACCGCTCTGACTGCCCGGTAGGGCTGCATGCCCAGTGGTTCAGAGCAAGAGCCAATGGGCCTGCAGCCATACTAAGGCAGTCCAGATATGAATAGAATTCATTCCATATCTGACTGCCTTGACGGTATGAGCTGCATGCCCATTGGCTCTTGCCTGAACCACCGTGCAATCCCGAGCAGTCAGTCGGGTGAGCGGCGGGCAGCAGGCGGTGGGATGCTGCCGCCCGCCGCTGGACGGGGCAGGTGTGGGGCTGTGGTGGTGGAAGCCACTGGACCACCAGGGATATGTTCTTGGGGGTTGAACTTTGCTGCCCGTGATCGGACACGCGTCCACTGGACCACCAGGGATATGTTCTTGGGGTTTGAACTTTGCTGCCAAGACATCGGGCTAGGGGGGGTGAGGGTTTATTTTCACTTATGCCCGCGATTGGGCCAGTACGAGGGGTGGGGGTTACTTATATGCCCACGATTGGGCTGCAAGGGGGGCACAGGGAGTAGGTTGAGGCCACCCACAGGTGGCAGCTGCTGTGTTGCGCCCTGCAATGCGGCAGCTCACCTGTGGGTGGCCCTGAACTTACTCCTTTTATTTTTTTGGCTCAAAGTTGTGCAGGCGCAGGTTGGGGGTTACACCTGCACAACTCTGCACAGCCCGCTGAATATCAAGCTGTGCAGTTTATGCATGGTTCCTCCCCCTCTGGTTCAGCATGCCTTGATTAGCATTGCGCTGTTGCTCAGCTTGACTTGGGGGGCGCAACTGCTTCCTGCTGAATATGGCAGAATGGCGCAATTTCGGACTTGCGCAGGCACAACCCTATTGTGCATGGTGCAACCCTTTTGAATATCCAGCCCATTGTCTTTAACATGGCCAATGAAATACAAACTCAGTATTCATCATACAACCGCATGAAGAAAATAGCAAGACCATAATTAGGTATAAAGTCATCCTGTGATCTCTTAATATGGAAAAAAAAATCCTTTTAACCAAACCCCTTCCCTCTACTCCAATAAAGGAGTAGGAACATTTCATAATGGAATTAACATAAAAACATTATCAAAATTATAATTCCTCATACATAATTAATCTTCATGTATTAATGTAAAAACCAAAGGATATATATATATTGATACATACAATCTCATGAAACTATCGATACAGTCCCTATCCCCCCTTGTCCACCTCCTACTGTCCTATCAATCTTTCTTAAATAATTAAAAAATGAACTCATGCATTCTATAATGGATCCATTCACATATCTGGAATGTGTAGTACGGTATAGGCTGCACACCCATTGGCTCACGCTGTGGACCAATGGGTGTACACACCGATGGTGTCAGTCGGTGAAGGCGGGGCAGCAGGTGGGTGGGGCTGCTGCCCACCACTGACCATGGGGGGAGGGTGGTGGGGATCAGTGGGCGGGTGGGGAGGGGTCCACTGGACCACCAGGGATAATAGGTTTCTGTTTTTTTAATTCAGCCCACGATCAGGCAGACTGGTCCACTGGGCCACCAGGGATATAGGATTCCATTTATTATTTACTTCAGCCCGCGATCAGGCAGACAGTGGTCCACTGGACCACCAGGGATATTGGGGTTAACATTTATTTTACTAATGCCCGCGATCGAGCAGTGGGGCACATTGCTGCACTGCAGGGAGTGTCAGTCCCCGATGGCTGCTGCCTGGCAGGGTGCCAGGCGCAAGTCGTCGAGGATTGGCACACCTGCCTGCAAATGATGCCATAATGACATGCAAATGGACCCATTTGCACCTTGCATACATTATGGCGCCATTTGCATGTCAACTTTTGAATATCGCGGTTGTTGCACCTTGCACAATGAAACTTGCGCTAGTGCATCCCCATGTTCCACTCTGGCCACTGGTGCTGGCGCAGTGCCACTGTGCCATGCACACTGCAGGTGGTCAGGGTGTGATATTCAACAGTGCTGAGCCATGGCACAGCTCTGTTGAATATCACCCAGTCCACGCCCCTGCACAGCCAAGTTGAGCTGCACCTAGGCTTGCGCCACAGCATGGCGCAGTTTGAATATCTGGGCCCCGTTATTTTACATGGCTGTCATTCGACCGGGAATCCTCCTACCACAACTAAACTTCTGGGAAGCCTGTTAAACTTAAACACTTAGATACATAGATACATAGACAGTGTCGGCAGATAAGGGCCTATGGCCCTCCCAGTCTGCCCATTTGAGCTTGTAAGCTCAGTTTATGTTTTCCTAGAAGTCTGTTGCCCCTTACCCTTGATCTCCAGAATTCCTGTATGTCTATCCCATGCATTCTTAAATCCCGTGATTGTTTCAGCCCCCACCACTTCCTCTGGCAGGGTGTTCCACTTGTCCACCACCCGTTCTGTGAAGAAATTTTTCCTCACGTTTCCTCTGAATCGTCCTCCCTCCAACTTCATCCCATGTCCTCTAGTCCTGGAACATCTTTTTCACTTAAAAATAGTGTATTCCTGCACCCTGTTCCTCCCTGTAAGATACTTGTATGTCTCTATCATATCCCCTCTCTCCCTCCTCTCCTCCAGGGAGTACATGTTCAGTTCCTTCAACCTGTCCTCATAGGACTTGTGATGCAATCCATGCACCATCTTTGTTGCCCTCCTCTGAACCTTCTGTACCCTGTCTATGTCCTTACGTAGGTAAGGTCTCCAGAACTGTACACTGTACTCCAGGTGGGGCCTCACTAGTGTCTTGAATAGTGGAATTATGACCTCCCTTTTCCTGCTGGTGATGCCCCTGCCTATGCATCCCAGCATCCTATTTGCTTTACCTGCTGCCTTGTCACACTGTTTCCTACCTTGAGGTCATCAGAGATGATAACCCCAATATCCATTCCTGCTTGGTGCATGCTATATCCTCACCCCCCAACTGATATATTGTGCCAGGGTTTTTGTGCCCCATATGCATTATCTTGCACTTATTTGTATTGAATTTCAACTGCCAAACCCCTGACCATTCTTCAAGTTTCTGCAGGTCCCTTCTCATTCTGTCTACACCCTCTGGTGTGTCTACTCTGTTACAGAGCTTTGTGTCATCAGCGGACAGTGAAATTCTGCCTTCTAGGTCCTACGCAATGTCACTGATGAAGATGTTGAATAGGACCGGTCCCAGCACTGATCCCTGTGGTACCCCACTGGTCACTCTTCTTCTCTGTGGAGTGACAGCCATTTACCACCACCCTCTGTGTCCCGCCACCAGCCAGTTACCTACCCACCACACTACTGTCCTGCCCACACCCATATTTCCCAGTTTGTGTAATAGTCTGCATGTGGCACAGTGTCAAAGGCCTTGCTGAAGTCCAGATAGGCCATGTCCACTGCCCTCTCCGATCCACCTCCCTAGTCATCCAGTCAAAAAATTCAACGAGGTTGGTCTGGCATGACCTCCCCATGGTGAAACTATGCTGCCTTGGGTCCTGTAGTCCATTGACAACCAGATGTTCCACCAATCTCTCCTTCAGTAGTGCTTCCATGATCTTCCCCACTACCGAGGTGAGACTGACTGGTCTGTAGTTCTCCGCTTCCTCTTTGTTCCCACTTTTGTATAAGGGGACTACATCTGCTATCCTCATCTTTGGGTCCTGAACTTAGTTTTTGATTTGTTTATTTGTGCTCCCATAATGGTCCCCAGTGCTTTTATAATTGTATAAAACATTTTTACACAGGCCTCATTGGAAAGCATTAAACACAAATTATCTGCATAAGCAATTATCTTTGTCTGAAACCCTGGGTCCCCAGTAATTTCTCTTATCAAAGGGGATCTATTAATTACCCTTAACAGAGGATCCAAGGCAAATGCATACAGAAGCAGACTCAGTGGGCATCCCTGACGCACCCCTTTAACTACTCTATGTTTAGCACCTCTCCATCCATTTTGTAACGGGATAACATATGCCAGTGCATAACACAAATGCAACCATTGAACAAATAAAACTGGAAATCCATAAGCCAATGAACAATTCCATAAATATTCATGAGACAGTTCGTCAAATGCCTTGGCCTGATCAAAACTCACCAAAATCCTTTAACCGTTCCCAATCCTCCCTTCCCTCTTTCCACAATTTCTCGAATATATATTAATGCATCAGTAATTTTCCTTCCTGGAACTGAACAGAATTGAGAATCGCTGATCAAATCCGGCATAACCAATGACAATCTATTACCTAAAAGTTTTGAAAAAATCTTAAAATCAACATTCAATAATGTCAGCGTACGCCAGTTACCAATATCCATATGGGCCCCTTTCTTAAACAGGAAGATCAATAAACCCTCATACATCTGTAGAGGTAAAATCATTTCTGAAAGAAAAAAATTATATAGAGCCAATAATTCCTTGGGCATTAATTTCCATAACAATTTATATATCTCTCTGGACAATCCATCTGAACCTGGAGAAATATCATTTTAAGGGAGAGGATCACCCTTTCTAATTCCACTGCGGTAAATTCTACCACCATAGATGTCTGTAATTCTGAAGATAAGCAAGGAAGATCTGCTGCTTATAAAAAGTGCCTTAAAAAGTCAGAGTCCACATTTCGTGTCTCAAAAGTATCCTCTACATATTTATCTAAAAAATTAATTATCCCTATGTTATCAGAAACAGGTGGATCATCAAAACATTTTAAACTTGTGAACAACCTTTTTTCCTGTCATCCCTGACATGCTAAAAAGGGATTAACCTGCGCTGTCTTACCCTGGGTTCCAAAAGACTGTTCCTTGGTAAGTGATCGTAACCTGTCGTACTGATATGAAGCCATATCATGTTTTATTATTTTGATATTTGCAGACATATCTACTTCACCTTCTGATTGGATAGAAAGTAAGGTAGGTAAAGTATACCAGAGAGATAAATATTTCTCATTCTGGGTTTGAGCACAAGATTTCCCAAGAGCTTGAAAATACCCTATCAAATGTACCTTAAACACTTCCCATCAACTACCGATATCATCATGTAAACCAATAGTAGAAATTTTATCCTTAACTATATACTCTAAATCTGTTAAAACATCTGAAAGTAATAATAAGGAAGTATTTAGTTTCCAGAGACCTGGACCTTTCATCCTACGTGGGGGGTTATCAATATTAATGCCAATCAAAAAATTGTCTGATGATTCAATAGGATCATAGATTAGTCGAGAAATTACTAAAGTTTTATGCACAAATACAAAATCAATACGAGAAGATAAAGTCCCTTTGAAGAATGTAGGTTTAGCCTTATTACGTCCTAATTGATGCAAATTAATCAATCTTGCTAAAGAAAGAAGCGATTTAAAAAAAAAACTTATCACAATATTGTTTTCCAGTGTCGATTTTTTGTTGGAAATTAATATTAAAGTCCCCACAAAAAAATATTTGCCTACTAGTATACATATAGGGTTGGATTTTTTTCGACAGGTTAATTCTAAGGGCTTTAGTCTGAGGACCATATACTGAAATCAATCTACACTGTAGCCCTTTTAAAAGTACATCCAATAGAAGCACTCTACCTGGTTCAATATCTACCAACCTATATACAGTAACTTCAAAAGTGGTGAAACAAATTCCAACCCCACTACAGTAACATCCCCCAATAACCAATATGATTTCCCCCAATGCCATTCTTTCGAGGCTATTGAAATTTCATTCAAGGTATGTAGACGTGTATCCTGTAATAGGAATACATCATAGTGCAAATGAGAAAGTACCCCAAATGTTGTCCGTCACTTAATTTGTGATTTTAAACTATTTACATTCAACGTTGCTATTGACAATGTAGAAGGCTCAGGGAGGGGGTTTCGGGGTTTTCACACTCGATCTAGTAACTCATTTATATGGTTCTAGTTGAGATTTCCTAGAAAACAATTTACATCCTTTTGGTAATGAACCAGAACCATGAGAATTAATTGAGGGATCAGGCAAGGGATGAGCCTGTTCCACTTGGTTCCCCCATGAAGAAAAAACAGCAAATCTGTTTGTAAGGGGCAATGGAGAAAGGGACACATTTTGACTGTCACCAAATTTTTCAACCACATAGGGAGAGGAAGGGGTTAACATATCATCCTCTGACTCTTGAGCCATGTCCTGTGCCCCAGTAATGACCAAATTCACAGGATAGGGCAGATCATGAGGAATGGAGGCCCCAAGGTTAGAAGGACATTGGGGAGAACCTTGGGGGGTCACAAATGGAGCTTTTCTTTCCTCCCTAGTAACCCTCTGAGGAGATACTAAGTCATGAGCAGCTATGTGAGACAGTTCTGGGATAAACCTATTAGACTGTTGGTCAGTATTAGAACTAGAAAGGTGGGACTGCCTGCTTTCTCCACTCACTCCCCCTTGACCTCTACCTCTCTGTCTACCTCTAAACTGAGTCTCTGTCCCAGAAGTGTCTGGGCTGTGAAACAGCCTTCTAGCCTGAGCTAGAAAATACTTCTGATCAGAAGAGTCATCTACATCAGTAGACATCCTAGGGCATTCAGCCTACGAATGATTAATTTCATTACATAAGTTACAAACAGGGGGAGCTTCACACTGGGCCACCGTATGACCGAACATTCCACACTGAAAACATTTTATCTGATCACAGGAAGTATTTAAGTGTGTTAAAGAACCACATTTGTAGCAACTTTTGGGCTGACCAGCATAAAATATTATACCACTGTCCCTTCCTAAAAAAAAAGAACTGGGCAAATGTATGCCATCTTGAGTTTGATTTAGTTGAACTCGTACTGTCCATCCACCCATCCTGAAATCATTTTCGTCCATAATAGGCTTAGGTTTATCATACAACGAACATCTCTTTTCCAGCCAAAATAAAATGTTTGTAATGTTAACCCGTTCGTTTCTGAAAAGAATAGTCACAGTCTTAATTGTGGGTTTAGTAATAGGGATTGCTTGAAAATCCCTCCAAATCTCTTAATCTTTCACTTCATAGTAAATTCTCCAAAATTTGTCCAATGCAATGATAGAGCAAAAGCTTATATCGTAATTGTGATCGCCCGTCGGGTGTATAATGGCGTACACCTCTGCCGGAGAGAAGCCCATAGAATCTATTAATAAAGTTTTCTCCACCCATATGCAGTCTGGAACCACTGGAGCCTTGCCACAATATCGTAAATGGACCAGAAAATGGTGTTTGGCCGCGTCAGCCAGTTTCTTGAATAAGCCAGCATACGATTTTGGCCCAGGTTCTCAGACTGGTGGGCGATCTTATTTACATGCGTATTTGAATTTAAATCACTGTGTAAAATCTGGTGACCAAGACTTATGTCCTCACATTCCCCAGTAGTTGAAGACAGGGAAGAAGGGTCCATAGGTGCTTCATGGTCCAGAGAAGCAGGTTTCAAAACCGAGGAATCATTCCTCACAGAAACAGCATCTTGTGTAACAGAAAAGTTAGTAGCCTCTCCTTCAGAGTGCGCATCCTCAGTGGGACCATCATAGGACTTCTGTTGGAAAATAGTAGGATCTGAAGATGAAGTAAGCAGGATTTTAAAATTTTCCATTGCGCCTTGTGTTAAGACAGGT
Source organism: Neoceratodus forsteri (assembly GCA_016271365.2). Lineage (NCBI taxonomy): Eukaryota > Metazoa > Chordata > Ceratodontiformes > Ceratodontidae > Neoceratodus > Neoceratodus forsteri. The sequence continues at coordinate 1,129,606,882 of CM057451.1, forward strand.
AAACCTGGGATAGGGATCATTGGGTCTGGAATCTATCTATTATCTGTCCAAAGCCAACCTGCTTGTCTAAGGGCTTCTCCTAGAGACCAGTCTTTTAAGGTACATGTCTGGGAAGAAGATTCTTGCAAAAGCCCTCCGTTCTGGTTTCCATCACTTCCTTGATGCACAAAACCACTCACTGGTTCACTCTGATCAGACAAAAGCCGTTTACCTCCTTCTTTTGTACAACTAGCAGGGGAGCGCTTGCGTTTGCTCCATTCTGCCTCCAGTTTTTGTCTGCAAGAGTTATAATCTTGCTCAGCAATTGAAATTAAGTCCAATAATTGATGGTTTTTTTTCATTTCAAGTTCTTGTTGTAGCTGTATTTCTTCTGCCATTATTCCCTCATCCATTGACTGGGAAGCTGAAGAATTTTCAGGGATCTGACCCATTTCTTGGTCAACACTTATCACAGAATCCACTGTTTTCTGAAGGTAACTATCCAAGAGCTCAGGAGCTTTCACAGCATGACCACTCTCCTCCACAGTCTCCTCTGAACTGAGGTCGTCCTCCATCCCTGCAGACAGATGAACAGTGCCACCTGCCTACAGAGTAGGGGAATTTCCCTGGTGTCCTGGCCAAATTTCTCCCATTTACTGAAAATACCACCAACAGCTTAATCTGGTTCAATTTCAGTTGCTTACCATCTGTATCCTCCTTCCCCTGGTTGCCCCTGAAAAAGGGACTTCTAGGCCCAGTGGGCTGACCGGGTCAACAAAACTCAATAAATATATTGGCATGGTAAAATAACTATAGTTAGGGTTGAATAGGCTGTTTGATGTTAAACCCCTACATTTGCACATTTATAGCTTCATCTCAGTTCAACGGATTTCCATGAAATTTTGTACGTTCTGTCAGGGGACAAAGTCTCTTGATGTGACATGTTTTCTTCCTGTTGGATGTGTGGATTCTAAGATATATATATAGTGCGTTTTTAGGAAAAATGATTTCTTCTGTTTTTTTGGTTTTACCTAGCGCCCATTCGGTTGGAGTTTTGGTCTGAAGTTTAAAGAGTTAGTGTACTGCCTGGAAACTACCTGCAATTAATTGTAACGCTCAGATGTAGTCAGCTACCACTTCTTATATCTCAAGTATTTTTTTTCTTTTCTATTTGATAATTAGATGATTTTTCATCTGGCAGTACTGGGGTGATGTGTGGAGCAGCACTCTGTCTGGAGACCAAAAAAGGTCAGTTCAGTTCCTCCCACTACCTCAACACTAAGATCACGCTGACTATGACATCACTACTCACTAGTAACCAATGAGAACCATTTCTCACTGCCAGGTTTCACTTTCACATGAAGCAGCAGGAACTGGCTCTTCCTGGTTACTAATGATGTCACTGTTTCCTGCATTGTGATTGGTAGTAGCTTGTGAAAGTCACTGCTCAGACTGCAAGGATTGTGCTGCCTCAAGGTGTTTGGTCTCATTTCTGATAATGCAGTGGGAGGAACAGAGCTGCCTTTTTTAAGCCTCCATGCTCCACATATCACTCCAGTACTGCCAGGTGGAAAATCTTCTAATTAGCAAACAGAAAATAAAAAAAGTACTTCAGATATTGGAAGTGATAGCAGACTGCATCCGAAAATTACTATTAATTCCAAGCAGTACACTAGCTCTTTAACATAGAAACATAGAAGCTGATAGCAGATAAGGACCGCAAGTCCCATCCAGTCTGCCCATTTTTCTACCGTATGAATGTGCCATAGGCCTGTACTCTGTCAATGGCCTATCTATTCCTACTCATCTGTATTGCTCCCTTATGCCCATCCCATGCCTGTTTGAGGCCCTGCACTGTATTCATATCCACCACTTCCTAAGGTAGGCCATTCCATGCATCCACCACGCTTTCTGTGCAAAAGAACGTCCTCACGTTACGCCTTAATCAGCCTCCCTATATTCTCATGCTGTGTCCTCTTGTCCTGCTGTTTCTCTTATAATGAAACATGTTAGACTCTTTCACCTTGTTAATGCCCTTAAGGTGTTTGAATGTTTCGATCATATCACCTCTCTCTCTCTCTCCTTTGCTCTAGGGTATACATATTGAGCTCTGTTGATCTGTCCTCATATGTTTTCTGATGCAGTCCCTGCACCATTTTGGTTGCCCTTCTCTGGACTGCCTCCATTTTGTTAATGTTCTTGTGCAAGTGAGGCCTCCAGTACTGCACGCAGTACTCCAGATGGGGCCTACCAGTGTCTTGCAAAGAGGGATTATTACCTCCCTCTTACGACTTGCTATACCCCTAATAATACACCCCAACATCCCCTTAGCCTTACCTACTGCTTTAGTGGTCTGCTTGGATGATTTCAGGTTCTCTGTGATGATGATGCCCAAGTCTCTTTATTCCCTTGTGATTGCCATCAACTCCCCTCCCAACCTATAGGTGCCTTCAGGGTTTCTCTTTCCTATATGCATGATCTTGCACATCTTTGCATTAAACCCCATTTGCCATTCTTCTGACGATTTTGCCAGTTTATCCAGATCTCTTCTCATTCTGCCTACCCCATCTGGTTCATCTACTCTGTTGCAGATCTTGGTGTCATCTGCAAACAGACAAACCTTACCCTCCAGTCCATCTACAATGTCACTAATGAAGATATTGAAGAGGAATGGGCCCAGGACTAATCCCTGAGGTACCCCACTTGTGACTTGCATCTCTTCTGACTGTATACTGTTACATAGAAACATAGAATTTGATGGCAGATAAGGACTGCATGGCCCACCTAGTCTGCCCATTTCCCCTACGTAATGGATAAGCTGCAGATCCTAGTTAACCAAAAGCCTACTTCCTCCTACCCCCCACTAGAATTGTCTTAAGTCTGTCCCATGCATTCTTGAATTCCCCCACTATTTTTGACTCTACAACCTCCTCAGGAAGGCTGTTCCATGTATCCACAACCCTCTCTGTGAAGAAATACTTCCTCACATTACCTCAGAGCCGTCCCCCCTCTATCTTCAAATTGTGCCCCCTTGTTCTTGCACATCTCTTTTTCTGAAAGATGCTACCCTCTTGGACTTTGTTGATTCCCTTGAGGTATTTGAAAATTTATATCATGTCCCCCGTCTCCCTCCTTTCCTCGAGGCTATAAATCTTTAGTTCCTTTAGTCTTTATTCATATGTCTTCTGATGCAGACCCTGCATCATTTTGGTTGCCCTCCTCTGGACAGCCTCCTCCCTGTCTATGTCTTTGCGGTGATGGGGTCTCCAGAACTGTACACAGTACTCCAGATGTGGTCTTACCAACTGTCTGTACAGATGGCCAACAACTTCCTGTTTTCTACTGGTGGTGCCTCTTCCTATGCATCCCAATATCCCCCCAGCCCTCCTTACTGCCTTCTCAAATTGCTGGCCCACCTTTAGGTCATCTGATATGACTACCCCCAGGTCCCTTTCCATTTTTGTTGCTGTCAGTATCTCACCCCCCATTGTGTACTCTTCCCCTGGGTTTTTGTTTCCCAGGTGCATGACTTTGCACTTCTTTGCATTGAATCTAAGCTGCCATACATTTGACCATTCCCCCAACCTTGTCAAGTCCCTTTTCATCCTTTGCACCCAACCTTGTGTGTCAACCCTGTTGCAGATCTTTGTGTTGTCTGCAAAGATACATACTTTCCCTTCCAGTCCCTCTGCAATGTCACTTATAAAGACATTAAAAAGGACTGGCCCCAATACTGAACCCTGAGGTACCCCACTAGTAACCCTCCTTTCTTCACTGTGGACCCCATTTACTATTACCCCCCTGTGTCCTGTTGTCCAATCAGTGTTTTACCCAGGCTACCACCCTAGGACCCACTCCCAGGCTGGCTAGTTTGTTTATTAATCTTTTGTGCGGGACTGTGTCAAATGCCTTGCTAAAGTCTAGGTAGGCCATGTCCACAGCCCCTCTCTGGTCTACTGCTTTGGTCACCCAGTCAAAGAAATCAATTATATGTGTTTGACATGACCTTCCCACTGTGAATCCATGCTGCCTTGAGTCCTGTGCCCCACTGGCCTCTAGGTACTCAACAATTCTTTCCTTCAGAACTGATTCCATCATTTTCCCTACCACTGAGGTTAAACTGACAGGTCTGTAGTTTTCTGCCTCTGTCGTGCTCCCACTTTTGTGAAGGGGAATGACATCTGCCCTCCTCCAGTCCTCAGGTACCACCCCCCCCCCCATGATTTATTAAAAGGGTAGTCAGTGGTATTACTAGTTCTTCCTTCATTCTTTAAAATTCTGGGTGAATCCCATCAGGCCCCATTGCTTTATCCACCTTCAGTTTTAAGAGTTCTTTCAGAACCTTTCTTCTGTGAAAGGACTAATATCAACCCCTATCCAGAGTGCTTCTATTGACTGGATTAGGTATTTCCCCCTGCTTTTCCATTGTGAATACTGAGCAGAAGTATTCATTCAGTATCCCTGCTTTTTCACTGTTGATCTCTGCCCAACCACCTTCCTCTTTGTTCAGCCTCAGTATCCCTGCCTTAGTCTTTCTTTGATCCATAATGTACCTATAAAATGTTTTATCCCCCTTCTTAGCTGAGCTGGATATCTTTTCCTTGGTTTGGGCCTTTGCTATTCTGACTGCCTTACCCACTTCCTTCTGCTTTAACTGATACAGTTCTCTGTCTTGCTCCTTCTGTGTTTTCTTATACTTCCTGAATGCTATCTTTTTTTCCCTTACTTTCCCCACCACTTCTTTTGAGAACCATAGAGGTTCTTTCTTTAGTTTTAATTTGTTTATTGGCTTCACACAAAGACTTGTTGCCTCTGTGATGGCAGTTTTGATGTTTCCCCATTGTTGCTCCACCCCACCTTCTTGCCTGTTTGCTAGTGCTTTTCTGAGGCACTCTCCCATTGTGTCAAAATCAGCCCTCCTGAAGTCCAGTACCTTCACTTTTGTGTGGCGTGACTCTACAGCTAAGTTTATGGTGAACCACACTGTTTGGTGGTCGCTTGTTCCCAGATGGCTACCCACTTCAAGATCAGAGATCCTCTCTCCATCCCCATTTGAGAATACCAAGTCTAAGATTGCTCTTTCCAGAGTGGGTTCCAAAACTAGCTGTCTGAGGCATACCCCCTGTAGGGCATCGAGAATGGCCCTGCTCTTGGATGTAGCTGCAGCAAAGGTGCTCCAGTCAACATCTGGCATATTCAGGTCCCCATCAGCAATATCTCCTCTTTCTCTGCCATCCCAAGGATGCCTTCTATCATTTCCTTGTCCATTTCCTCCCCTGAGATGGGGGGTCTGTATACAACCCCTGTGCAGATTGTGGAGCCTTTGCCAGTCTCCAGGGTGACCCACAGTGCCTCCTCTCCTCCCTGTTTACCCTTTAGTTCTGTTGCTTTGATCCCTTCCCTTACATAGAGAGCTACTCCTCCTCCTCTTCTTCCCTCCCTGTTCCTCCTGTAGATTGTGTACCCTGGTATGTTGACATCCCAGTCATGGTTCTCTATGTACCATGTTTCTTTGACTGCCACAATATCCAGGCATCCCTCTTCCATCAAGGCCACCATTTCAGGGAGCTTTTTACCTAGACTACGGGCATTGGTACTCATTACCGTCCATTTTTTTATGTCTTTATTTCTTTTTGCCCCATCCCTGTCCCTACTGCCTTTATCCTTTACTCCATTTAACCCTGCCCTTCTCCCTATCAACTGCTCTATTTTGGTGTTTACCTCACTAATTACCCTGATTTTTGGGGGGGCTAGGATTTCCCTTTTCCTCTTCAGTGCCTCCCCCCCTTTGCTAGTTTAAATGCTTGCCACTGAAGCATTTAAACCTATCACCTAGGATCCTGGTTCCCCTCCAGGATAGATGCAGACCATTGTGCCTGTATAGGCCTGCATCCCTCCAGGTGGAGCCCCAGTCCCCACTGAAGCCAAATCCCTGAGCTCTGCACCAGCTTTTCAACCAGTCATTGAATCCCATGGTGTGGGTGTCCTAGCCTCATCCATGCCATAGACAGGTAGCACTTCTGAGAAAGTTAATGTGTGTGCTACTTGTCTAAGGCCCCTCCCCAACTCCACAAACTCCTGTTGCACTGCTCTGATCCCATTCTCAGCCAGGGCATTCATCCCTAGGTGGATAATGACATCCAGCTCCCTCCCCCTTGCCACTGCTCCCATGATCCTGAGGATTCATTTCCTGTCCCTCCAAGCCTTGGTGCTGGGCAGGCACCTTACCTCCCTTTTCCCTCCCTCCCCCAGTTCTACCCCCCCTAACAATTGAGTCTCCCAACAGGAGTTGTTTCCTTCCCATGTGGGGTCCCATGCCTCCCTCCTGTGGGTCTCCATTGTGGAGGTTCCCAGCATCCTCCTTGGTCTCCACTGCAGGTGCCTCCATAAAGGAACCATGCTTCACCAGAGTGGTGAATGAAATGTGGAGAGGCACAACTGGAGTGATACACCTTTGTTCCATCACCCTCACCCTCTCTGAGCCCACCATGGTCCAACTACTCCTCTTTCTTGGCCACCTCTGAGGTAGTGGCAGTGGCCTGGGTGGTCCCTGGGTGGGGGAGCAGGTTTCTCGAATCCTTGCCAGGTCAGCATGCAGATGAACGACCTCCTCCCTCAGACCAGAGAGGTGTCTGCCAATAGGGCAGCAACACAGTTTCCTGAATGTCTCCTGGAAGACTGCTGCTCCACAGCCAGTGCATTGCACCACTCCCCACATGTCTGTGTCCCTTCCAGTTACAGATGCTTTTTTGGTTTTTGTTCTTGTCTTAGTGTGTGCAAGCTTGTGAGTGTCTCTACCCCCTATTCAGTGTGCTGTACCTTTAAGGATATGGACAGGTGTATGTTGTTAGCATTTTTGAGGAAGTGATGTCAGAGCCCCAGCTATAAAAAGTTATGCGCTTGGGCGGGTGGGGTGAGGGAAGGGTGGGTGGGAGTAAACCTATGCTGTCCAGAAACAATCACCTACAACTCTTATCCTCCACCCCGGGAGTGTCTTCCTTCCTTTCAGACACCTATTTCACAAAGGCTAAGTAACAGGTCTAGTCACAACTGACTGCAAATATCTCCCAGCTACAGTTCCTCCCAGGCAAATTAAAGTTAAAACTAAGAAAAGTCCACCCCAAAAACAGAATCAATACTAGTTATTTACACAGGTCCAAAAAGTAATAATTCAGTTCAGTGTAGTCTAGAAAATAACCTCCTTGCCTCAAGGAAGCTGTGGCTGATTTCTCACTGTAAGAGGTCTAAACCTCACTTACAGATTCTTGACGATATTGGGAAAGCAAATAATCACAAATAAGTTGCATTCAAGTAATAAACGAGTTTATTACTACAAAAGGGATAAATCACAGTTGCCCTAAGCAGTTCTTACCAATACAAACCTGGAGCCAGTGCTAAGCATTCCCTACACCTTGAGGTTTCTCTGTAGTCTCTTGGGATCTCTCGGGTCTCCGAGGTGTAAAGCCTGTGCATAACATTATAAACCTGTGGTAATTACTATGGTTACTAAAAGATAGAAACATTTCTAGTTACAGAGATGAGCCCTATTGGCTAAATTAGAGGTGGCTCCACGGTCCAAGATAACATTATATAATTCTGTAAAGTCATCAGTTTTAGAACAAGAGTTCTTATACAGAGTCTTACATAACAAGGTGTAGTGGTGCACATCACCAAAGGATGGCAATGTTGTTCACATATTATAATTACTTCAAGGACAGGTGTCTTGGCATCTGACAAGTAAGAAATAGACAGAAAATACATGGTATAATATGTGCATTAGCAAGCAAAGTGGATTACAACAATATGCATTTATCCTGACATCTACTCTTGCACGGTAGAGCCTTAGCCCTATAATAATAGTATAGCCTATGCCCAAACATTAGCTGTCTATGGTGTACCCTGAGGTATCAATTAGTGCAGGGATCTCGTGTAACAATTCCCCCCCTTGTTGCCTCCAGGGGCAACACAGGCAAATCCAGGGAATGGACAGGACCAGTGGTCGTTTACAATCCCGATGCATGAGCCTTGTAAAGGAACTCAAGCTGCTCACGGTGTTGGCGCAGTGTACGTCGTAGGCAGCAGAGCATAATAATCAAAGTGAATATTAAAAATGCTTGTATTATAACAAAACCTTTAAAAGTGATCTCTAACCAGATGTTAGTCAATGCATTATTCACATCTCCATCATTGATCAGATCAAGAACAGCTTCATTGGCTTTGGTTATATTATTGCTGATGGGGATGAGGTGTGTGTCCTTCCTATCTAAAAGGGATTTCAGTGTAAGTGTAAGTGGATCTATGTGTACGTTAAAGTATGGTAGGTATTCTGAGAGTGTGAGTAGATAATCTGGGTTACCATCAATAATGTCTGCATCCATAAGTGGGACGGGGGTTATAACGGTATGTCCAATAACAGTTTTCTGATGGGGCACAAAACAGAAGTTGGGGTAATCAATTGGACAAGTAACAGAACCATATGTATAGGACTTGTAATTAGTCACAATGCAATACTCTCCGTTAGAGTTATACTGTGAGCATACAGTAGGTAGTCTCCATTTTTGCAACTGGACAGGGCATGTGTAGGTCATCTTCGAAATCCGTGTTGACAGGCGATGAGCTTCCTCACAATAGGACTGGTAGAGCTGAGCAGGTGACAAGGTCGAGTCAAAAGAGTTGGTGCCATTCTCAGTGATGTCATCATCCATAGTGAAAGTCCAATCAATGCTGTCTGGAGAGTATCCACAAACAGGTCGTATGACATCAAACACATCACATCGGCACAAGTAGATGTATTGCTTTTTCTCACAGCAGTCCGTGTGTGGTGCCACCCAGGCATCCAAGAAGGAGTGGTAGACCAGTAGAGGTGGTAGATCCAGGTGTTCTCTGTAGATGTCATCATCCAAATGCCCTATTGAATGTGCCAGTGCAAGTTTGTCAAACAAAGCTGTAGTGGGATCAAAGCGTGGCAAGGAGACAGTAAAAGAGACAAACATGATATCTGTTATGGAACATTTCTTAGTAGAAAAACAAGGACCAGTGTTAGGGTGTCTGGTCACAAACCCCAAATTTCTCGCTGTGGAGAGAGGAATAGACAAGGTCTGTTGCATACACAAGGAAACACAAGTTGAAAGTTTACATTTAGGACAATACCATTTAGAGATGCGTCTATCATGTATTATGTCAGGGATTCTTCCAGTTTCTAAATCACGGAAGAGGTTGTTGATGGTAGTAAGGATGTATGAACCATATGCAGAACAAAGTATTTCCCTACCAATGTATTGTTTTTCAGCTTCTCTGTTGTTCTGTTGTATGAGTGCTTTAATCTTATCTTTTGAATCAGTGAATGCTTTTGCGATGTCGTGCATGTTGTATACAGTGTATCTTTCTTCCTGACTAAGACCATCCACACCATGCAATAATGGTGGTAAAATACTATTAACCAAACCAGTGGAGAATTTTGCAGAATGACTTTTGATAGCAGCAATGTCTGTTTTGTTCCAAATGGACATAGCAGTACCAAAAAGACCTGTGACGGTACCTGTACCACCTGTAACATCAGAACTATCAACTTCACGTCTACAATGTTTATGATTGAGAGTACCAGGAGGGGCCTTCCTCCTAAACTTACCTCTATGTTCAGTAGAATAAACTCCAGTAAAGGGATCCTTAGTACGAATCTGAAATGCAGCTAAACTATCAAGCAGTAATGTACTATAAAATGCAGATGTATTGGTATTGTGACACATACCAAATTATTTCATGTTCCAGTAAGTAAGATTAAACAAAACAGGTATATGCAAGAACTGTAAATTATTAATCAAAGAACCTGGGAGGGCAGTGGCTGTGAGACCACTACGGGGACCAGGGTTATGTTTTGGACATTCCAAAAGCTGTTTTTCAGTGGGAGGTAAAACAGAGAGATACATGGCTGCAGAGGCCATGTGGTGTACAGCACAGAATCTGCGGGCAGAATCTTTGGAAAGAGAATTACAGTAGGCAGGATCAATTAGAGCAGTAATGTTGTACAAACCAGAATGTCTTAGTGCAGGTTGTAACAGGGACAATGAGCCATTTGGGGATAATTTAGCATTGGGCCAACCCTGAAAAGTTCCCTTGGAGAGTTTGGCCACAGGGAGAATTTGTCCTTGTGATGTGGTTTGCCACTCAATTTGAAGGGTAGATTTGTCAGGAGCAATGACCGAGGCAGTGAGGTAAGCATTGGAACCTTCCTGGACAGTAATCATAGTATCTGGTATTTTGATGGAAACTCCCTCTGTAGGGGGTGCTGGAGGATCCAATTGTCGAAGGAGGTCCGGTACTGTGCCTTGGGCACAAGGGATCGCTCCTGCAAGGAGGAGAGATAGGAACAAGATAGCCATCTTGTCAGTGCATCTGAAAAGGAAGATCAAAGATTAGTATATTAGTACAATTCCACCCAGTGGGGTTAGGAAAAGTAAGTTTAAGTTCCTTTGTACAATTTCAACTGGTTTGCATGTAACTATTTGTCAGTCAATTTGTTGTTGTGAAGGAGTCTAACCTGATAGACTGCCGGACTGAGCTTATTGACAATGGGGTAAGGGCCTTCCCACTTATTGGAGGAGGAGTGGGTGGGATGTGCAAATCGAAGTACCATCACCTGATCTCCAACTTGCCAATCCACTTTTTGTGCCTGTTTGTCAAATTGTATTTTGGACTGTTTCTGGGCTTTGCCCATGCAGTTTGCAGCGTACAAGTGCATGTGTATGAGGTCTTTTCTAAGCTTTTCCACATACTGATCCACAGACACGCGGTCTGCAGTGGGGGTGTGCAGGTCAAACAGCAAGTATTCAGGTAATCTCATCTGCCTTCCAGTCATCACCTCAAAGGGTGTAAGCTGGGTGGTGGCTGAGGGCGTACCCCTGATTGCCATAAGGAGTAAAGGCAATAGGGAATCCCAGGTTTTGGGATTGTCCTCTATGAATTTGGAAAGCATTTGCTTAATCCGTCTGTTGGCTCTTTCTACTTGACCTGAGGATTGAGGGTGATAAGGTATGTGGAACTTTGCTGAACCCCAAGGAGTTCAAGGGACTCTTTCATCAACTCACCTGTAAAACTGGTTCCTTTGTCAGAGTCTACCTTGAGAGGCAGGCCCCACCTGGAGAAAATCTGTTCTACCAGGATTTTGGCAGTCGTCTTTGAGGTGCATGTCTTAGTGGGGAAAGCTTCAACCCACTTGGAGAACAAGTAGGTTACCACAAGAGCATACTTGTTGTTTCTACTGGTATTGGTCAAAGGACCAATAAAATCAATTTGGATGGCATGCCAAGGGCCAGTATGTCTTTGTGGTAAAAGTTTGGCATTTCATTTTGTAGGTATGGGATTGTTTTGTGCACAAACAAGGCAATTGTCAATGTATTGTTTAACATCTTTGGTAATACCAGGCCACCAGGCGGTGGTCTTGAGATGCTGGAGGGTATTTTCTGTTCCTTGATGTCCACCAGTAGGAGTATCATGTACTTGGTGCAAAAATTCAGATCTCAAATGCCTGGGGACTACTCACAATTTGGTGGTAGTGTCCTCTGGTTGGAACCAAATAAGTTTGTCATCAGGGGATAAATGTAACTTACCTTCATGCCTGCGATATGGGTTATGTGTAGGGAGTCTTTCTTCAGTACCTTTGTCAAGGAATCTGAACACCTCTTTGAGTTCAGTGTCCAAATGCTGGGCTGCTGAGAGGTCCAGGGGAGAAAAAGACTCAGATTTCTTTTTAAGAGCTGCAACATGTACTGCTGCATTGGCTTCTGGATGATCCATCATACAGACATCCCCCCTTCGGGCCCCTTCCTTAGCAAGGGTATCTGCTGTGTCATTGAATGCATGATAATGATCATGTAGAGAGTGAGCTTTAACCTTGTGCACATAAAGTTTGTGTGTGCATTTCTGTGCCAATGCATGTATATAGATTACCAATTCTTTGTATTTCACTGGACTGCCATCAGAAGGAGTTCTTCTGCCAGAAAGGGAGAAATTCTGTAAGGGAGCAACAAACCCAATTAGAGTCTGTAAAGATGATGGTATCCTGAGTTCCATGTTGGATAAACTCAAGTGCACAGGCCACCGCTGCCATCTCTGCATACTGTGATGAAGCCACACTACAGCGTTTAGATATCTTGACAGTGTTTCCATAGGGATAAACCACCAAAATACCCATCCCTGCAATCTGTTCTCCCTGATAGTACGATGCTGAACCATCAGTGAAAATACAGCACAAAGAGGTACTCTCAAGTATCTCTGGCGTGGCAGGGAGGAAAGGACCCGGATCTGGGAGGTCAGGTGACTGCAGTGTACAGTCATGGGGTTCTCCCTGAAAAAGGAGACCATGAGCTAGCAGAGATGGAACTTTGGTCTGGTGGACCTGGATATCTCTATCCTGGGGGAGAAGTGACCAATGTGTCAGCCTAGTGTTGGAGACTGACCCATCCTTCACTCTATCTGAGAGCAGAAAGGTAGTTGGCGTGTGATTAGTGTTGAGAATCAGTGGTGAGTACCCAATGATATACAGGAAGTGCTTGACAGCCCAGTAGGTGGCCAGAAGGTTCCTTTCACAAAGCCCATACTTCTGTTCCACTGGGGTCAAGAGCTGTGATGCATATGCAATAGGTCTCAAGGTGCCATGCACTTTCTGGGCCAGCACTGCTGACATAGCAATGTCAGAGGTGGCACACTCCAGGTGGAATGGTAGTGCTGGATTGGGGTTCACCAGTGCTGGGGCGGAGGCCAGAGCCTGCTTCAGTGATGTCACAACCTGGGTATGAGCAGGGCCCCAATTCCATGGAACATCCTTTTTGAGTAGTTCATACAGAGGAGCAGCTTTCTGAGTAAAATCACAAATAAAATCTCTCGAGTAGTTTACCATACCTAGAAACCTTCGAAGAGTTGCCACACTGGTGGGTAATGGCAAATCTTGTAATCCCTGAATCTTTTTCCAAGTAGGGCTCCGGCCTTGGTCAGTTATTTTCAAACCCAGAAAGAGTACTTCTTTCTGACATAATTGTGCTTTTGCCGGGTTGCATTTCAGACCTGCTCTCTGAATGAGAGTCAGTAGTTCGTCCAAGAGATCCAGATGTTGATCCTGTGTGGCCGTGGCCAATAACAGGTCATCTACATACTGTGAGAGACATTGGGGGGCTGAGAAACTCTGTAGGGCATCCATCATGTGGAGATGGAAAAGGGATGGACTGTTGTGGAATCCCTGTGGCAAGCAAGTCCACGTGTACTGTCGTCCTTCGAATGTGAAGGCAAACTTATATTGACTCTTGAGGGCCAATGATAATGACCAAAAACCATAGGTGATGTCCAGGGCACTGAACCATTTCTGATCCGGTGTTAAAAGTCGAAGCACATCTGGTGCCGACGCCACAGTTGGGGAACAACTGGGAGTGACCTGATTAAGTTTCCTGTAGTCAATAGTAAGTCTCCAGGCACCTGTGGGTTTTTTCACGGGCCAAACGGGAGAGTTGGCAGTGGAAACACAAGTTCTGATTACTCCTTGCTTAAGGAGTGACTTGATCATTTCTCGGAGAGAGGGTAAGGCTTCAGTGGGAAATGGGTATTGCCTTTGTCTTTCATGTGCCGGGCCTGGCACCTCGATAACGGTATGCATTCTGCCACAATCATGCTTGTTAACTGCAAACGCTTCCAAATGTCATTGCAGAATAGGTAGGAGTTTTGGAAACAGTTCAAGGTTCTTGAACAAATCTATGACATCATACTCTTTGTTATTAATAGATATTGTTGCCACAGCATGTGAGTCAGGAATTAAGATGGTGTGGTATTGACCCTGGATCTGTATCAGCAGCATGTTAGCTAGATCCACCACACAGCCATGTGGTGCAAGGAAGTCAATCCCTATGATACTAGGATGATCATGCAGCACCATTAGTTGGAAAGCGTGTGAGGCCTTCAAATGGCCTAGCTCCACTGGTAAGGGTAGAGAACAGTATGCAGGTAGCCTAGTACCATCAACTCCTGACATATTGGTCTTCCGTCTGGTAGACCAAGGGGACGTGTCCAGGTGTTCGTCATGTAACACAGATACAGCTGCACCTGTATCTAGTAAGACAATTAGTTGGCGGCCCCCGACCTCGGTGCAGGGCCTTCCATTTGTATCCAAGACCAGCTTGTTTACAATGTGGACTGGGGCCTGTAATTGTCAATCCATATTGCTAGAGGCATGCAGAGGTTGGGCCTGACTTGCATGAATGCCTTCACAGTGTTGCAATGATGCAATATAGGGAGGAGCTTCCGGGTTCAGGCTTGTGTGGGCCTGAGAGCTCATACTTCTGGTGTCTCCGTGACCAGTAGTGGCATGGATCACCGGTTGTACTGCTGCAAGGGTCTGTGCAGGAACAGCATCCGCTATGGAGCGCACTTGCCCCAGGAGCTCTAGAAATTTTTGGTTTTCTTCGGCTATTTCCTTGTATGAGGGACCCGTTCTTTGTAATGGTTTCCCTGTGCCTTCTGTTTTTAGGCCAATTCCGGTTCCCACCCCAATGTTGTTGTTGTTGTTGGCCCTGTTGGGGGTTTTGTTGGTTGCTAACTGGAGGGGCCGATGGATGTTTGGGCTGCTGTTGCTGGGCCTGCCCTTCCACAGTATAGTGTGTCGCAGTCCTGGAGGTGGGTTCCACGGCAGCAACCTTCTTGGAACCGGAACCCAAATCACGGATGTACAGTTGATACACCCTCTCGGTTTTCTGAAGAATATCGGCAAACCTATCAGTATTTGGGTACGTGGTTGGCTCTACCTTTTCTCTTACAGCTGGGATCATATTCCTAAGGAACAAGGTCTTATATTCAATAAGATCTACATCTGCAGCTTCTTGTGCCAGATGCTTCTCTGCTCGGTAGGCCATCCAGAGTCTCTGGTGGTAGGTCGCTGGGCTTTCTTTTGCATTTTGCTTCACGGGGTATGCCAGCATCACTCCTACCACCCCTGAGCTATGAGCGGAGATGAGCTCAGCTGTAACTTCATCAAAGGTAGCGTTCCCATCCTGACGAACTACTTCGGGGAGTTTGGCCCATAAACCAGGATCGATGGTCTGGCATAGTATCTGTACCTGATATTCTGCGGCGAGGCTAAGCATCTCGTATTTGGAGCGCACCTTTTCCAAATGGCAACTGAGGTTGTTGGACGGGCTCATCCGACCGATACTGTCAGCAATTTTCTGAACAGAGTAGGCCATTTGTAGGGGATTAGTTGGTGGTCGATCAGGCAAAGGTAACGCGTCTCACGCACCGCCCAATGCTGCGTGAGCTGCAACTTCAGCTGCAGTACGAACAACACCTTCCTGAGTGCCAGCTTCTTGGAAAATTTGTCGGATCTGACTTTTAATGGCTTTCATACTCTTTCCAGGAAGAGGAACATTACCTAATGCTCTATCAATCATGGTTTCAATCTCTTGCCTGTCGTCCACACTAATAACAGCTACCGGAGGTGCCGTTGGGACCAGGCTTGGGCCTGCGCCCCCCCCATCATGGGGGCTGCCATGATGGCATTTCCCATGATGAGCGTCATGATGTCATCGATGTGTGACCTGGGGAGTAGTGGGCGGGGACCCACCATACTGTGGATGGCTGGGTGGGGAATCTGGGCCATAGTAGGGGCATTGTACTGTGAGACGTCATCATCAGATAACTCCCCGTCTGATGACGAGTGAAAGGCAGGGGCTACGCCTCCCATTGCCTTAATGTGACCAGCCAAAACCTCTCGCTGATGGTGCAGTTTATCCATCTTAGCTCTACATTCATCATGATTCACACTTGCAACATCCATATCAACCTGATCCTGCTTCTGCTTTTGCAAAACACGGTACGCGGCACTCAATTCGCGATTATCCCTATAGGCTATTTCTAAATCGTTACGTACCTGGTTGATCTCGTCCAGAAGCTCACCCATTTCATCACTCAACTGTGCATTCACAGCACTCAACAAATCATTCATCTGCACAACTTGACTCTTATCCTGTCTCAAACTTTCACACTCCTGTTTCAGAGTACACATTTCTTGTTCATCAGCCTGTGCTGAATGATGCAATAGTGAATCCTTCTCATTACGCAGAGATTGGAGTTCTGACTCCAAGTTCTGCTGTATTCAAACACATTCAGTTTCCTGTAAACCCATCTCTTGCTTAAGAGATGCGATCTGCAGATCAAGGGTACGAAACCTCGCCGGAGGCTTCAAAGCAGCGTAAAGGCGGTGACCATCAACCCTTTAGGCAAGCGCTTATTGGTGGATTGTCGCTCTCTGCATACTGGGTTGAAATCCCCAGTACAGGATTTTCAGATTGACTTGCGTCCCACGCGAAGTCAGCCCATCCTCCATGGGAGGTAAGGAAGTTAGAGACATCGAGTCTCAGTTCTGCGCAGATATCTGATATTGTAGCCATTGTGTGGGAGGGAACGAAAATTCAAACTGTGAAAAAGACAGCGTGTTGCGTATTGATCCACAACACAAGTACTTTAAACACAGCCAGGCTACTGTATAAGTTGTAGGCTTGCAATTCAAAGCCGCTATGGGATGGGTCGAGATGGTATCGACCACACCCAAAAAGTCAGCCAGACTTTGCAAGTATCTACAAACTGGTAGAAAAATGGGAGAGGCGATACGGGAGTGTACACCTACAAATCCCGTGGGGAAGGGAAAATTCACAGCAACAAGTGAAAACTTGCAAACACCAAATATCGCCTGCACACAGTCGCCAATTTGTAAGAGGTCTAAACCTCACTTTCAGATTCTTAACGATATTGGGAAAGCAAATAATCACAAATAAGTTGCATTCGAGTAATAAACGAGTTTATTACTACAAAAGGGATAAATCACAGTTGCCCTAAGCAGTTCTTACTAATACGAACCGGGAGCCAGTGCTAAGCGTTCCCTACACCTTGAGGTTTCTCTGTAGTCTCTTGGGATCTCTCGGGTCTCCGAGGTGTAAAGCCTGTGCATAACATTATATACCTGTGATAATTACTATGGTTACTAAAAGATAGAAACATTTCTAGTTGCAGAGATGAGCCCTATTGGCTAAATTAGAGGTGGCTCCACGGTCCAAGATAACATTATATAATTCTGTAAAGTCATCAGTTTTAGAACAAAGAAGTTCTTATACAGAGTCTTACATAACAAGGTGTAGTGGTGCACATCACCAAAGGATGGCAATGTTGTCTTACATATTATAATTACTTCAAGGACAGGTGTCTTGGCATCTGACAAGTAAGAAATAGACAGAAAATACATGGTATAATATGTATGCATTAGCAAGCAAAGTGGATTACAACAATATGCATTTATCCTGACATCTACTCTTGTACGGTAGACGCCCTTAGCCCTATGTATTAGTATAGCCTATGCCTAAACATTAGCTGTCTATGGTGTACCCCCTGAGGGTATCAATTAGGGTGCAGGGACCTCGTGTAACATCACTCTCCCTGTCTTCAATGTGAGAAGGAGACTGCAACACCTCTGAGACAAAAAAACCTTTTCAGCAAAAAAGAAAAAAAGAAAATAGGGGCAAACAGTAATTTTGCTTAGCCTAATGATAAAAAGTCACAAAAATTTAAGCACCACCTGTAATAATTTCACAGAAGATATACCCTGTAAGAAACACTTTGCTACAGAGAAAAATATAGCAATAACAGAAGATATACCTTGCAAAAGACAATTTGAATCAGAAGATTACAGCAGTAATCTGTTAGCATACACCTATACGCACACCTTGTAATAATGCAGCAGAAGGTATACCCAGCAACAGCAATGTGAATCAGAGAAAAATAAAGCAATAAAATGTTAGCAACAAACAGTAACAATCCCTGTGAGTACAAAATAAAAACAACACACAGTAAATCTGCCTAGCCAAAAGTCTTAAAGATATACCTTGCAAAAGACAATTTGAATCAGAAGATTACAGCAGTAATCTGTTAGCACACACCTTGTAATAATGCAGCAGAAGGTATACCCAGCAACAGCAATGTGAATCAGAGAAAAATAAAGCAATAAAATGTTAGCAACAAACAGTAACAATCCGAGTACAAAATAAAAACAACAACACACAGTAAATCTGCCTAGCCAAAAGTCTTAATCCTTTCCCTTACTCTGGTAAGGTTATTAGTTCTGTTCTTTCAAGCAAGCTAGAAGGAAAGAACTCAGGTGAAGCTAGGTGCCTTGGCCAGCAAACCTAGCCTTCCACCTAGCCTTACTACCACTCTCTGTTTTCTGTCTACCAACCAGTTTGCCACCCAGTTGACCAAGTTCTGATGCACCCCGAGTCTACCCAGCTTATTAATCAATCTTCTATGTGGAACAGTATCGAAAGCTTTGCTGAAGTCAAGGTAGGTGACATCAACTGCTCCCCCTTGGTCCACCATTCTGGTTACCCAGTCAAAGAAATCCATGAGATTACTTTTGACAGGACCTTCCTGTTGTAAACCCGTGCTGTCTTGGATCCTGTGCTCCTATGGGTTCCAGGTGCTGCAGTATCCTTTCCTTAAGGAGTGCTTCCATAATCTTGCCCACTGCTGAGATAAGACTGACTGGTCTGTAGTTCCCTGCCTCCACCCTGCTACCACTGTTGTGGAACGGGATCACATGAGCCCTTCTCAAGTCTTCTGGGACCTTGCCTGTGCTCAGAAACTCACTAAACAGTTCTAATAATGGCTCTGCTAGTTCCACATTTAGCTGCTTTAGTACCCTGGGATGTATGCCATCTGGTCCCATTGCCTTGTCCACCTTGAGCTTAGTGAGCTCTTGTAGGACCCTTTCTTTTGTGAAGGGACTAGTGCACACCTCCCTCCTCCATGTGTCCATGATGCTGAGCTGTGGGCCATGCCCTACGTTCTCCTGAGTAAATACTGAGCAGAAGTATCTATTTAGGATAGATGCTTTTCCTTGGTCCTCCTCCACACTCTCCCCCTTATCCCCTTTGATCTTAGTAATACCCAGTCTGGACTTTCTCCTTTCTCTAATGCATCTATAAAAAATCTTGTACCCTTCTTTTACTGTTCGTGCTAGTGTTTCCTCAGTTTGGGCCTTTGCCTGCCTTACTGCCTTCCCTGCTTCCCTTAGGGAAGTTTGGTATGCCTCCCTATCTTTGTCCTGCTGTGTTCCCTTATATTTCCTGAAGGCCAGTCTTTTGGCTCTGACCTTTCCTGCTACTGTTTTTGAGAACCAAAGTGGTTTCCTCCTTCTTTTGGTCTTGCTTTTCTCTCTAACATAATGGGATGTTGCTTCAAGATTGCATCATTAATGCTTGCCCACTTTGCCTGTACCCCTTCACCTGTATTTCTTCTTGCCAGGGCTAGCTTAATTCTGTTGGCCATCTTATCAAAGTCAGCTCCTCTGAAGTCCCATAGTTTTGCCTTGAAATGGGATGATTTAGTTCTAGTGGCCAAATTGAACCATACCATGTGATGGTCACTGGCCCTCAGGTGACCTTCTACCTGGAGATATGTGATCCTTTCCCCATTAGTCAGTACTAGATCTAGGATAGCCCTGTCTCTTGTGGGTTGTTCTATCAGTTGTTTGAGGCCCTCCCCCTGCAGGGAATGTCTAGTTCTAGTGGATATTCCTGCTGGTATTGACCGATCTGTATCTGGCATGTTGAAGTCTCCCATTATCATAACCTCCCCTTTAGCTGTCATGTTTTATATATCTTCTAACCGTAATGTGTCTATGTCCTCCTCCTGGTCTGGAGGCATGTAGACAACCCCAGTTCATATGTCTGTCCCATTTCCTGTTTCCAGGGCAATCCACAGTTATTCTGGCTCCTTATGTGTATTCTGAATTTCTGTAGCTTTGATATTTTCATTGACATAAAGGGCCACTCCCCCCCTTTTCACCTCGATCTCTTCTGAACAGTACATAGCCAGGTACTGAAGTCTCCCAAGTGTGGTTACTGGTGAGCCATGTCTCGCTAATGGCTACTATGTCCAGTTTAGCCTCTGTCATTGTTGCCTGCAGGTCTGTGATCTTGTTTCCCAGAATGTGAGCATCTGTGTACATGATTTTCCATTGGCCAGATTCAGTGTGTTAGTGGTTGGGTGAGGTCCGGTGTTTCCCCTTTGTGTTGTATAGGGATCGGACCTTTTTCCTTACCTGGTGATGCAAATGAACTACATACATGCTGAATTCCTGTTTGATCACTAGCTGAGGGGAAGGGTGTTCTTCCCATTCGATGTATCGGATGCTGCATCCCTCTCCTCCTTTGCTAGTTTAAATATTCTGCAAAGATGTCAAACTTCTGCCTCAATGCACTGACTCCCTCCTTAGTCAGATGCAGTCCAGCGAATTTAAAGAACTTTCATTCCCAAAACTGTTGCCAGTTACCTACAAATTTATGTCCTTTTTCTAGGCATCAGTCCTTGAGCCACATGTTTAGCTTCCCTATCTCCCCTTCTCTGACCTTCCGTCCATCTGCCCCCCTATCCCAGACCAGCAGGATCTCAGAGAAGGAGATGCCAGATGAAATGGATGACAGTTTATCACCCACCCTGGCCTGGTGTTCCTTGGTCTCCACAACTGACCGGCTGGCGAGATTGTTAGTCCCTACTGTATGTGTACCAGGACATCAATGTTTTCTCCTGCTTCCTGCATGACTTTAGCAATACGGTCAGCGTATCTCCACACTGATGTACCTGGGAGACATCTGACCATTACCTCTGGCTGGAGGTAGGTATCAACTCCCTGAATCAAGGAGTCTCCTATGATCAGAAGTGTTTTGGATTTCCTTTTTGCTTTTTTGTTTTGGTCCCTGTTTTGGGCAAGGTTTGTTGTGCTAGCTCCTGTGCTGCAGTGTCCTGCTCTGCAGTGTCTTCTGCCCCTTTGTTTGATTTCAGAGATATAGGCAGATACCTATTTGTAGTTTTGATATGATTTGTGGAGATGATATGTTGGAAAGCACTAAGTGATGGGGCACCCAATTTGCCCCTCCTAACCACCTGCCAACCTACCAGACCAACTATCCTCTGTGGTCAAGGTGATTCTATTGGATGTTGGGGAAATTGCGGGCAGTTCTTATAATATATTTCCACCTGAATATGCAATTTGAGGTGTGCAATCACTGCCCATGCTGCCTGGAGCTGATCCCTTAGATCTCCAATGGTCCAACATGTAGGACAGCATCCTAGAGCCTGTATAACTGCCCTTTTGAAAAGTGTCCCACAGTACCTGCAGTTAATAATATCCATTCCAGATGAGTTGCTGGGGTTATAACCTGGTCCAAGAAATTAGAAAGAGGAAAATGAAAGCAAAAGTTTGATTTTGTGTTTTGTTTGTTTGTTTTTGTATAACTTGTTATAACAAGTTAAATCACTTGTACCCCGTAAGTGAGGTCACTGTGTGGATACCCCTCTGATCCTCCCCTTCCTGCTTTACTATTGGAAATGTCACAGCTGTGCTACCCTATAAAAGGAGTGTAACATAGTGTGGTTGGGGATGGGGTGGGTGGCTGGGCCCTTCCCCTGCTGAAAAAGAAGAACCACAGATGAAAGAAACAAGGAGGTAAGAGCACAAACAATCAGCCAACAACAAATGCAGTAACCCTGAAAGCTTAGCCTAATGATAGATACAACTGTAAAACCTGTAAAGCACCACCTGTAATAATTCACAGAAGATATACCCTGTAAAAAAACACTTTGCTACAGAGAAAAATAAAGCAGTAACAGAAGGTATACCTTGCAAAAAAAAATTTGAATCAGAGAAGATTACAGAAGTAATCTGTAAGCACAAACCTGTAGATGCACCCTGTATTAATGCAGCAGAAAGTATATCCTGCAACAGCAATTTGAATCAGAGAACAATAAAGCAGTAAAAATGTTAGCAATAAGCAGTAACAAACCCTGTGAGTACAAAAGAAAATAACAACACACAGTATATATTCCTAGCCAAAAGAAGCCTTAATATTTTTCCTTGCTCTGATAATGTTCCTTGCTCTGTCCTTACAAGCAAACCTAGAAGAAAAGAGCTCAGGTGAAGCTAGGTACCTTTGCCAGCAAGCCTTGTCTTTCACATTTAAGGATAGAAAGAGCTTGCCACAGAATGGTGCCTTTCATTGATTTGTTGAAAAAATGATAATCTGTTTCCAAGTTATAGGGATTTTAAATGTTGTTTCTGAGCATGCTCAGTAGGGTCATCAGGATAGCTGTTTGATGCCCTACTGAGAAAGCTCAGAACCAAAATGTCAAATCTGTATAACTTGGGAATGGATTAATATTGTTTCACCAAACCAATGAAAAGCACCATTCTTGGTCAAGCCCTTTCTACCCTGAAAATTTCAGACCAAACTTCCAAATGCTCTGGGCTGTATAGTTTTTGAGGTAGGGTAATAAGAAGGCTATGCTGAAAATTCGGTGAACAAATACAGTAAACCACTTAGGTTATTACCGAACATTTCAGTATTTTAGTGTTCACTCATAACTTCACTAATTTTCAATGTTTTGACTCCAAACTTTCAACATAGCAGTTTTTCTGCACCACCACATAAACGTGACAGATGTCATTTTTAAAATCCTGGATGGGATGTCTTTTCACACTTCTGGTGTGAAATGACATTTCGACCAATATACTATAACCGATACATGTCATGTTTATAAGGGCAGTCATAAAGTGACTATCTTGAAAATTTGGGGACAAAATTAAATGAAAAAAGTGAACGTGTGAAGAGTGAATGTGTACAGACTGAGTGTGTAAAGAGTGAATGTTTAAAGAGTGAGTAAAAAATGAATGTGCTAGGCCCTGCAGCTCTGTAGTCAGATGGTGTCTTTCCCATGGTGCACAGCCTAAAGGGCCCTGCACATCTGTACCTATTAATGCAGGGCCCTTCTGAATGTGTGTGAATGGGGATAAAATTTCACTATCTCAAAAAGAATGGAGATTCTTTGTAAAAAAAAAACAAAAAAAACTTAATTAATGCACCCGTTGGGGTAACTTACTGCCACAAAAGTGGGGAAATGTGGCATTAGGGTTTCCAACCCTAACTCCCCACCCCCACCACCCAAGGAGCAAAAGGAGGGTCTTCCTTGGGGTTTTCATCCCTAATGCCTACCCTGTTCCATTAACAAACAATGTCACCCATGATCTCCTTTCATCATGATGGGCATGTAGGGCCCTGCATGAAAAAAGTTACAACAAATTGTGTTGGCAACATGTGGTGAGACATACTTTTCTACGTTTGAAGAGTGCATCACTATGAGGTACTGGCTTGTAGCTGCACCTTGTGCTTTGGAGTGGAGGCTACAGGCTTGGGGCAAGAGGTGAGCATTAGGTTTGACAACCCCAAGGAAGACACCACCACTGATTTACCAAGACTCTGGAGGCCCTAAACCCTAATGATTTTTCCTTTTTGCTGCTTGGGGGCTCAGGGTAGGGAGTTAGGGTTGGAAACCCTAAACCCACATTTCCTTATTTTTATGGCACTAAGTTACCCTAACTGGTACATCAACAAAGGTTTTTACTATAGACCCTATATATATATATATATATATATGTATCTATATATATATATATGGGATATGCAATGGAAACAAGTGTAATAAATTATTTATCTGCACAAGAGCAGTTTGACCTCGGGTAACCTCATGAGTGGCGTAAGCCAGGAGTGAGGTGTCTGAGGTTAAACTGCTCAAGCAGCATGGCCACGGCTCATCCAGCCAGCTGTCCATGCCACCTCCTCAGGCCATCTCCGACCTCTCCTCAGCCTGATTTCCAGCCCCGATAGGGCTTGAAGCAGCGTGGCCATGGCTCATCCAACCAGTCGCCCACGCCACCTCCTCAGGCCACCTCCAACCTCTCCTCAGCCGGGTAAGATCCGTGGTCAGACCAGTAAGCACTGAGCAGCCCCCGTTGGCCGTCGCTCACTGCTGCCACTTGCTGATTGGACTCCTGAGCCTCTCTCAGCCACTGATTGGTCGTGCTCATTTCTGTTGTCTTTCTGCCTTCCTGGGCTTCTGCGCCCATAAGATGGTATTGCAAAGAGCTAAAAATTTGATTAACTCACTTGCTGTTGTCTGTAAGTCTTGCCACAGCTCCCTGTATTAATCTCTAAATTCTAGAACCTGTCTGTAAACGTCTACCAGTTAAAACTGCCTAGAAATCTGTTAATGAGCCAACAGTAACCTGATTATATTGCCTTCTTTTTTCCTTTTTACTAAAACTGTTTGTTTAAAGTGTTCTGAACCTGCTCTAAATTGCTTAGTCTGCTGCCCCTGTCTCTGTTATCTCCACCTAGGAGCTACCCACACCTCTCTTCCCACCTCTCTGCCACTTAATTCCCCTCTAACTATGCATGGACTCCCAAGCTGTGTTTTACTCTCTCTAAGTTCTCTTTGTCTCCTAAACTGTGCTTTCCCCTTGTACTCCCGCATGGCACCAGAACAAGATACCCTCCATCTTGGTCCTGGTCGCACCACCCCCAGCCTCTGACCTATTTCCTTTCTCTCTCTCTCCCACCCCCCACGTTTAGCCTCACCTCACCCCTTTGTCTTCTCCCATACTAATTTTGCTCTGGTTCCCTCCCCACAGATTTCCAGCCCCTGATAGGGCTTGAAGCAGTGCGGCCACAGCTCATCCAGCCAGCCACCCATGCCACCTCCTCAGGCCACCTCTGATCTCTCCTCAGCCGGGTAAGACCCATGGTCAGACTGGTAAACACTGAGCAGCCCCCATTGGCCATCGCTCACTGCTGCTGCTTGCTGATTGGACTTCTGAGCCACTCTCGGCCACTGATTGGTCGCGCTCATTTCTGTTGTCTTTCTGCCTTCCTGGGCTTCTGCACCCATAAGATTGTATTGCAAAGAGCCGAAAATTTGCACCTGCCCCCCCCACCTCCTACCTTTAATTAAATAAGCATCAGCTCCTATCACCTGTATTAGGGTCCTCCCTTCGAACCCTATTGGACTTCTACCACCCACACTCTCTCTCCTCTCCTGCACCCTACCCACTCTCATCCTATCACATCTTCTCCGACCCTCCCAACTTGCTTTCTGTACCCCAGTGAGGGCTCTATCTCCACTCTCCCTAGCTTTACCCTCGCGATTTACTGTTCCACCGGGCACAATGGGGCTGTCCATTTTGCCTTTTTCTCTTACTATCCTCACATCTCTGGTTCCTCTCAGCTATCCTCCTGGAGCCTGCAACCCCTCTCTTCCCCTTAGCTACATAGTTCATTGTCTCTAAGCCCACACAGGCACTCTAACCCTTGCTCCTTGCTTCCCCATCGCACCCTTCCTTGACGCTATCTGGAAGCTTACAAATAACCATGGCTGGGGGAGACTTGCTCCGTCGAATGCCATTCCATCCCTGGCACATGCTACATCTCTCTGGAGCCACTGTCAGTACCCCTGCCTACGTTTCCAGTCAAAGTGGTCAACTAAACTCTCTTCCAGACAAATACGTTAGTGCACCCTGAAGCTACTGCTCATCCTGCTCCTGCTATCTGGTAATGTTCACCCCAATTCTGGCCCAATGACCACCCACTCAACCACCCAAGTAAAGCGGGCAGAGTCTCTCACCCTTGCAACAATCAACATCTGCAGCCTCCTCCCTAAACTTGATGCATTGCAAATTTTTGACAGCCGTCATAATCTGGATATACTCACGGTTGTTGAAACCTGGCTGTCTCCAAAAATCCCAGACATGTCAATTGCCTTACCAGGTTATAGCATCTTTAGACTTGATAGGATGACAAAGAGAGGTGAGAGCTGTGCAATATACCTGAAAGAGCCTCTCTTGGGCCACTCCTTAGATCCCACAGTCTCAAATACAGCTGCACAGATTCTGCCTGTTAAAATCATTTTAGGGGCCCATAACAAAGCCCTGACAGTTGCCGTGGTGTACATCCCCCCTAAAGTGCAAGGCAAAGGTATCAATGCCATCCTAGACTTCATACGTACCCTTCCCCCTGGCTCTGAGACAATCCTGTTGGGTGACTGCAATGTTAACTGGCTGGCATCAGAAATAGGGGGTATCAAGGATGCGATCTCTGCCTTCAACCTCTCTCAATTAGTCGACTCCCCCACTTGGCACAACTATAACTGGCACAAGTACCCTTCTAGATTGGGTAGTCACTAACCACCCGAGTCACATCTCTAACATCTCCATCCTCCCTGACTCAATAAGTGACCACTCCCCAGTCATCTGCAATTGGTCTAACAAATTTAGCATGCCTCCACCCTTACTCATCTCCAGTAGAGTCCTCCCTAGAGGGCAGCTGAAATGCCTTAAAACCCATCTCAGACAACAAGACTGGTCTCCTATTTACAATGCCACTGATGTCAACTCAGCCCTGGATTATTTCATTAACATCTTTAATGCCGCCTGTGATGTCCATGCACCCCTCAAAAAATGCAGAGTCAAAGGCCTCTACAACCCCTGGCTCTCTGCTGAACTACTTGCTTAACTAAAAGCCAGGGATAATCTCTGGATGCTGGCACAGGCCTCAGGAACTCAAACTGACATTCAGAACTACAAATGTGCACGTAATGCCCGCACAAAATCCATTTGACTAATGAAAAACCTCTACTATTACGAAACTCTCACCAATGCCTGGGGGCATGACAGATCTTTCTGGAACAATATTAAAGAAGCTACTGGGAAACAGCCTAAAACTTCCCCCACTATGCTGAATATTGATGGGGTTACTACTCTGGACCACATAACTATAGCAAATACCTTCAACTCAGCCTTCACCGACCTCAGCAGTGTTCTCCCCCCCTGACATTTTCAATAATGATGATGCTCCATCACATGCCACCAGCTCTCCACCTTCTTGTAAATATCTGCCCTTTTACTTTAAGTCAGTCATGATGCACTTACATCAGTAAAGCTATTGCCAAGACCCGAATAAGTGGGGACTCACTTGACCTAAAACTGCTATCCCTCACTCTTGATGAAGTACTACCCCCATAACAAAAATTTTCAACCTCTCCCTCAGCCTCAGTCAATTTCCTGACAAATGGAAAACTGCAACTGTTACTCCAATCCACAAAAGTGGTGACCGGGCATTACACATGAACTACTGGCCTATCTCCATATTTCCTCCCCTCTCAAAGGCCATTGAAAGGATTGTAGTGGACCAGCTTACTGAGTACCTGGAAAAATATATCTTGTGCACTCAGCAACACGGGTTCAGAAAGAGCCACAGCACTATGTCAGCCCTGCTGGATTATACCTGAGCTATACACAGTTCCCTGGATAAAGGTCATCTAACTGGGTCTGTCTACATTGAATTCACCAAGGCTTTTGACACCGTCCATCATTGCCTCCTGAAAGACCAGCTGCTAAACACTGGGCTCTCGCCCAAGTCCACGACCTGGTTCAAAAGTTACCTTGAAAACAGATCGCAAAGAGTCAAAATCGGTGACATCCTCTCTGATGCTAGATCAGTCAACTCTGGAGTCCCACAGGAATCCATTCTAGGTCCCCTACTTTTCTCTCTCTCTTTCTGAATAACCTACCACAGTCCTGCCTGGAGCAAATACTACTCTACGCAGATGACGCCGTAATCCACTGTACCCACAAGGAACACTATCCCCTTCAATGCAAACTACAGAGTGGCTTCTCATCAGTCGAAAACTGGTTTTCTAAGCACAAGCTAGTCCTCAACTATAAAAAAACAAAGACAATGCTCTTCTGCGGCACCCACAGCAAGTATAAGCATCTTCCTTTGACCATCCTAAACTGCAATGGTGCCGCTCTGGAATATGTACCCTCCTTTAAATATCTTGGATTCACACTCGACAGTCACCTATCCTATGGCCTACGCATCGACAATGTTGCTAAAGCTGCTAATAATCATATTCGACTTCTCTACAGACACAGGCAATGCCTTACTCCTGAAGCCTTAATGGTCGCAGTTCAGAGCTCTGTGGTCTCTCTAATTGATTATGGCCTTATCATATACGGCTCTGCCACTACCGCTGCTCTCCGACGTATAGCTACAGCCCTCAACAAAGCCTGTTGGCTCAATTTTGGAACCCACCGGCTCACCCATAAGTGTGACCTCTATGCCCAAACCGGCTGGTTACAACTCTCGAACCGCATAAAATACCAAACCTGCTTAATGGCCAAGAAGACAACTCTGGGCTATTCCCCTCCTGGTATCCAAGCCCTCCTTTCTCCTGCTCATAATTCATGCCTCATCAGGGGCTCAGACTCCCAAATCTTTCAGATCCCTCACTGTTGTACTTCTCAGGGGCCAAGAGCATTCATCTACAGTGCCCCACTCTGGTTCAGTGGTCTCAGTAGTGACATCTCCTCCCTTCCCAAACTCAGCCCCTTCAAATCAAGGCTCTGTCTACTCCTCTCTGCCTGCAGCACATGCGACTGTTTCCCTTAAACAGCCCTCCTGTCCATCAACCTTTCTCTGCTGCCACTGCCCCTTCTACTCAGCACTTATTTTCTCCCACACCTACCCCTCTCCTCCTCCTCCCCCTTCCCCATCATGTCCTCCTTCCCCCCTCCTCTCCATTGCACTTCCCTAAAGTACTGCTGACAATGCCTCTGGCTGCTCCTACCTCTGTATCCCTCTCTAGTATCCTCTCAGTATTCATGTTTTCATTAACAAAATAAGTTAAGCCTACTGTCTCTGTAACCCAATGTTTATCTGCAACTTGTTCTGAATTGTCCTGTGTTGTATTGTACTCCTTCTGACATGGAACCTTTGTAATAGAGCCTTGGCTCAAAGGTACTTGTAATCCTAGATTTAAATAAATAAATAAAAATAAAATAAAAATAAATGCAGATAAATTATTTATTCCATGAATTTTACATTGCATATTCCATTTATGCAACAGGATAGGAGTTTTTTGAATGCTTTTTTATTTATGTTTAGTGTAGTTTGTGTTTTATTTTTGATAAATGTTTCCCAGTGTATCTCCACTTAGCATAGTGGTTACTAAGTGGTTGCTATGGGCACTCCAACTTTACATTATGGTCAGTACATAATATAGAGAATACTGGATGGGCAACTATGCACAACCAGTATGTTCTGGCACAGAGGGGTTCTGATTTCCTCTGACCTCGAGAGCGAAACTCAAGAGGATCATGGGAATCAGAACCCCAAGGTGGCAGAACACACTGGTTATGCATAAAGTTACTCATACTGTATTTTTTATAGTGTATAGTATTATGTGAAATGTGTGCATTGTGGGGTTTTCTCTTTCATAATGAAACTGACTTGTGTAGTCTCTAGAGGTTCTAGAATGCTGTTGTGCCATAAAGATATTGAAGAGGACTGGTCCTAGAACTGAACCCTGCGGTACTCCACTAGTAACACCCCTTTCTTCAGAGTGGGATCCATTTACTATTACCCTATGTGTCCTGTTCTCCAGCCAATTTTTTTACCTAGGCTAGCATCTTGGGAATGAACAAAAGAGAACTCAGTCTGCACTCAATGTGTGAGGGGTGCGCTTACAAATGGGCTGCTACCCGAAATCACAGCAAACAGTTCAAAATGTTGTAGTGCACCTCTGAACTGCACAGAAAACCCACAGGACAACAAAATTTAAACAACTAATGTTGCATTATATTTCCACCTTGTGAGAGCCCCTAGCGCCTTGGCTTAATGCCTTCAAGGGGCGTTTTACATCCTGGTTATCAGTGCACATTTAAATACATACAAAACTGTGACATCACATTAGAAAGACCAATCACCTGTTAATTAAAAATATAATTACAAAAACTCTATATTATACCACTGTTCCAGCAAATAGAGACATCTGATTTTGTTTATTACTCTTACTAAAGGTGTGATGCATATGATGTGTAAAATGAGTGAAAAGAAACATTAGAACACATAGATAAGTTTTTGTAATTATAATCTTTTTAATTAACAGGTAATTGGTCTTTCTAATGTGATGTCACAGTTTTGTATGTATTTAAATGTGCACTGATAACCAGGATGTAAAACGCCCCCTTGATGGCATTAAGCCAAGGCGCTAGGGGCTCTCAGAAGGTGGATATATAATACAACATTAGTTGTTTAAATTTTGTTGTCCTGTGGTTTTTCTGTGCAGTTCAGAGGAGCGCAACAACATTTTGCACTGTTTATAATCTTGGGACCCACTCCCTGGCTGGCTAACTTGTATATTAATCTTTTATGTGGGACTGTGTCAAATGCCTTGCTATAGTCAAGGTAGGCCATGTCCACAGCCCCTCCCTGATCCATAACTTTGGTCACCCAGTCAAAGAAATCAATTAGATTCATCTGACATGACCTTCCTGCTGTGAATCCATGCTACCTTGGGTCCTGTGCCCCGCTGACCTCTAGATACTCAACAATTCTTTCCTTCAGAAGTGATTCCATCATTTTCCCTATCACTGAGGGCAAACTAACAGGTCTGTAGTTTCCTGCCTCTGCCCTGCTGTGGAATCACATCTGCCCTCCTCCAGTTCTCAGGTACCATCCCATCCTACCATGATTTGTTAGAGGGTAGTCAGTGGTGTCACTAGTTTTACCCTTAGTTATTTTAGAATTCTGGGATGAATCCCATCAGACCCCATTGCTTTGTCCACCTTCAGTTTTAAGAGTTCTTTCAGAACTCTTTCTTCTGTGAATGGGCTGGTATCACCCCCCCAATCCAGAGTGTTTCTATTGTTTGGTTTAGGTACCTCCTACTTCCCCTTCTTTAATTGTGAATACTGAGCAAACATATTAGTTTAGTATCTCTGCCTTTTCACAGTCACCCTCTATCCACCCCTTCCCCTTTATTAAGCCTCACTATCCCTCCCTTGGTCTTCCTTCACTCCCTGATGTACCTATAAATGGTTTTATCCCTCTTCTTAACCGAGTTGGCTATCTTTTCCTCGGTTTGGGCCTTTGCTGTTCTGACTGCCTTCCCTGCTTCCTTCTGCTTTAACTGTTACAGTTCTCTGTCCTGCTCCTTCTGTGATTCCTTGTACTTCCTGAATGCTATCTTTTTCTCCCTAACCTTCCCTGCCACCTCCTTTGAGAACCATAGTGTTTTGTTTTACATCATTTTGTTTTGTTATATTAGCTTCACACAAAGGCTTGTTATCTTAGTGATGGCAGTTTTTATTATTCCCCATTGTTCTTCCACCCCTCCTTCCTGCCTATTTGCTAGTGCATTCCTTAGGCTCTCACCCATTTTGGCAAAGTCAGCCCTCCTAAAGTCCAGGACCTTTGCCGTTGTATGGCTTGACTCTACTGCTGTGTTTATCGTGAACCATATTGTTCAATGGTTATTAGTTTCCAGATGACTACCCACTTCTACATCTGTGATCCTCTATCCATCTCCATTTGAGAGTACCAGATCGAAGATTGCTCCCTCCTGAGTGGGTTCCAGTACTAGTTTCCTATGGCATGCCCCCTGCAAGGCATCTAGAATGACCCCGCTCTTTGATGTGGCTGCAGCAAATGCACTCCAGTTAACATCTAGCATATTCAGATCCCCCATCAACAATATCTCCCCTTTTTCTGCCATTCTAAGGATACCTTCTATCATTTCATTGTCCATTTCCTCCTCCTGAGATGGGGCTTTGTATACAACCTCTGTGCGGGTTGTGGTGCCATTGCCTGTCTCCAAGTTGACCCACGGTGCATCCTTTCCTCCCTGTTTACCCTTTTGCTCTGTTGCTTTGATTCCTTCCCTTATGTAGAGAGCTACTCCACCTCCTAATTTACCCTCCCTGTCCCTCCTATAGATAGTGTACCCTGGTATGTTTACATCCCAGTCATGGTTCTGTGTGTAGCATGTTTCTGTGACAGCCACGATATCCAGATGTTCCTCTTCCATCAAGGCCACTAGTTCAGGAAGCTTGTTACCCAGACTATGGGCATTGGTACTCATTACTTTCCATTTTTTGATGGCTTTTCCTCTTGGAGCCCCATCCCTGCCCTTACTGACGTTGCTTTCTCCATTTACCCCAGTCCTGCTCCCTACTGACCTTTCTACCTTGGTCTTTATCTCATTTAGCACCCTTTTTTTGGAGGGGGAGGCTGGGAATTCTCTACTGCTCATCAGTGCCTCCCACCTTGGCTAGTTTAAAAGCTTGCCAATGAAGCATTTAAACCAATCACTGAGGAGACTGATTCCTTTCCCGGACAGATGCAGACCATAGTGCCAGTATAGATCGGTATCCCTCCAGGTGGAACCCCAGTCCCCAATGAAGCCAAAACCCTGTGCTCTACACCAGTTTTTCAACCATTCATTGAATTGCATGGTGTGTAGTACCCTCACCTCACCCATGCCATAGACAGGCAGCACCTCCAAGAAGGATACTGTATGAGCTACTATGTAACTTGAATGGTTTTCAAGACATTTTTATTTGTTTGGCATGTTTCCTAAAGTGTTCACTCAGAGAGAAAAAAGTGCATCTGCACACATGCCAAACAAATCTAAACATCTTGACAACTATACAAGCTACACAAAAACAACAAGCAGCAAAGCTGTTCAGGACAATATTTTTTTACAATGAGGGTAGTCACTAAGCTGAACTCCTTACAGTTTTTAAAATATTTGCCATCCATGGTGGGAAATTTGGTTAAAAAAATGGAAATTTGGTTAATTAGATGGTTATATTTTAAAAACTATACTGATTTTAGCTTAGTGACTATCCTCATTATAAAGGTATTTTTGTCCTGAACAACTTTGCTGCTCATCATTTTTCTGTAGCTTGTAAAGTTTCCAAGATATTTAGGTTTGTTTGGCTTGTGTGCAGATGCACTTGCAAGCAGCAGACGCTTCATTTTTTTTCTCTGAGAGAACACTCTAGTAGACATGCCAAACAAATATAAATATGTGTCTTGAAAACCATGCAAGTTACACATACACAACCAGTGTCACAATTGTTCACAACAAAAAACTTCACAATGAGAGTAGTCACCAAGCTGAACTCAATATAGTTTTTAAAATATAGCCATCTCTACTGTTGTGAACTAATTGTAAAGCAGTGCTTGCTGCTGAATTTATAGTACCGGTTACATCACTGTCACATGAGACAAGATGGATTGTAGGAACAAGGAAAGCAATAAACTTAGCTGAGATGGAGATCCTCAGGGGTCGTAAAACTACCATAAAGCTAGCAGGCTAATTTAGGAAAAACTCCTACTAGCAGACAGTGGGAAGGACACACTAGGACTTCACACACAAATCAAAACACTCTGCACAACATATGTTTTTGCAAATTCTGGGTGTACTACTCCTTTAAGATTTTCTTCATAATTCTAGAATCTCTTTCTCTGCATTCCTGTGGGTAACAGTCAATTAAAAGTATATACCTATACTAATCAAACAAAATACTAGTATATAGAATCGAAAGTGTATAGCTACAGTACATAGAATCCTGTGATACCACACTAATTATAATTAATTTACCAAACTAATACAGAATTAACATTCCTACCAAACTAATAAAGACTTACCAAACACACATGCCAGTACTCCACCTAAAAAAATAACTTTTAAAAACAAACCTAAAAATTGAACTACACACTAACACTATCCTACAAATCCTTCTAGTTGTTTCTTTCTTTTTTTATAGAAACATAGAAACATAGAAAGTGATGGCAGAAGGGGACTGCAAGGTCCATCTAGTCTGCTATCTTCCAATCAGGCCAGGTGACTGCTCAGCCTTGTTCCTGGACACCTTTTCCTGTCTCCCTCCTCCCTCCACTCTGGTGGCCAAGTTCCCCCATGGATCCCCCATCCTGGTGGGCCCAGGGATGGGAGGGTCTTCCTGCCCTTCTGGAGCATATAGTCCAGAAGGGCCTACCAGTAGAAGTGGAAGGGGCAGGTTAATGGAGCTTGGGCGAGGCTTCATGGAGCCTGGTCTACTCCATTTTACTCATGCTATTCTTTCTTTCATATCTTGTGGTCCTCCCAAAGCCACAGTATGCTTCGACAATACATGCACATGGAGGCATGCATGCACTCTGGGACCATGGCTTCTTCCATCCTCCCTGACTACCGTCTGCCTTGTGTGTGTTGGCACTGCCCCCAGATCTCCACCCAGGGGGCAGCCAAGAGCTATTTTGGCACACCTCCCCAGCCTGACAAAGGAGCTCTGCCAGATGGCTACTCAATCCTCTCTCAGCCCACCACCCAGGCTGGCCCCTTGTGACCTGAACCAGGGTCACCTGCATGGCATGAAGTAAGAGACTAACACTGCCTCAGCTCTCAGCACCACTGGGCCAGCTTATCATCCTTATTTATTACCAGAAAATCACATTCCTTTGTGTAACAGCACTGTCAAGACAGGGTCTGTAGAAACATGCATTTGACAATAAATGGGCACATAGTGTGGTATTCGTTACTGGTATTTGAATTTTATCATTTTACCAGGAAACAATTCAACTGAATAAAAGGCTCAGTTCTAAGGTAGTTCTGGAGATAGAAGATATAATACACATTGAAACAAAGTTGTACAGCAAGGAACCACGACTGGTTGTCGACAAACATTGTGTCAAACGACCTGACAGCTAATTGGCAGGTTGACCACTTTTCATGGTCGGCTGCTGGTTCCAAAGGATACAAAATGTTTTCTTTGGGGGGCTTTGCCCCCAAACCCCCCATGCAGGGGGCTGGCCCTGCACCCCCCCACTAAGGATTATCAACTCTGAGTCGGAGCTGATTTGGGTGCAAGACCCCCAACAGACAGTGCCAGATTCCAGTGCAGACACTACAGCAACATGGTGCTGTGGTTGCTGTAGTGTCGCTGTTGGGGGGTATACTATACAGCAAGGTTGTCTGAAGGGCAAATCATTTTCTTCCATATTAAGATCACTATGAATACAGAAATGGTGTAGGGAGGTACACAGAGCTGGCGGGGACAGTGATATAGAAAGAGATCTAAGTGGGGTAGATAATTGTCTGATCTTATGTAGAACTTCAAGAAACAAAACTGAATTAAAAACATGATATATACTAGGAAATGCTCTACCTGATGAGATATGCCAGCAGAGAACTTTTGGTGAAAATGTTTGCCTTTTAATTTGAGGAATTCATAAACATTTACCAAATGTGTGCAATCATTATTTTGCATGAAGGAAAGTTAAGGTAGCAAGTTCAGTTATGAACATGCAAATTTCAGAAAGATCACTGACCCATCATGTTCTTTACCCTCATCAACTATATAGATTTCTTGTTCCTATTTCCCGATCTCATTGAATGGTTAAACTATTATAACAAACATGTAATTTCATTTTTCATTAGATGTTATTTTATGCTGGTGAGTCTGTGGGCATAAATGCTAGTTGTCACAGGTGTCCAGTTTTAAACAAACAACATATACATACAGTAACTAAAATATGATAATAGACAGATTAACAAGACAACAAAAACAAGCATAAAATTGTATGATCAATTTAAACACTTGCAAACAGAATTAGTTGATAGGTAATGTTTGAGGGCTTTCTTGAATATTGACAAGTTTGAGCAACTAACAATAGAAGTAGATAATGTATTACACAATTTTGTAGCCATGGGCCCAGATATTCAAACTGTGCCCAAAAAGTGCACAATAGCAGGAGCAAGCGCAAGTCTATTGCGCCCATGCGCAAGAGACGCGATATTCAAAAATGGAGCAGGCCAAATTGTGCCTACAGCTGACGACTGAATATCGCAACACCTGCGCCATAGCGCAACTAGGGAGGGGAAGCTGAGCAGATCTGATGCACCATAGCGCAACAAGAGATGTTCAGCTGAGCAGTCCAGAGGTGCCTTAGTGCAACCAGGGAGCCCCCCAGCAGCAGAGCAATGCAACTGCACAACCAGGGAGGTAGGGGCCCACCACCCATGCCAGAGATGGGCACAGGAACACACAGCAGAACAGACATCATCCCCCCACACCCCAAGCACTGCACAACTGGGGGAGGGCTGGAATAACCACTGGCCCATGGAGACAAGCAAACAACCCACAGCCGGGCCATGGTGCCCCATCACACCTACTGGCAAGCTGTGACTGGCACACAAGGAGGGCAGACCACCCCATGCCACACCATCCCCCCCAGTGCAGAGCACACCCTGCACCATGACCCCCAGACACCCCCCCATGAGCAGTGACCACCACTGCAGGAAACCCCATGCATGCCACCACCCCCACTGTGACACTGCAACCCTGTGCACCACAGAACCATGCAAGCTGGCCCCACCACGAGCACCCATCAGCGGGTGGCAGCACACAGCAATGCAACAATGGCAGACACAGTGCCACCATGCACAGTCCCCCTGAGGTACTGCTGAGAGACCAACCATGCATCGGCACAAGAGGTACCCCACACGGGACACGGCGTGCCCTTGACACCACCACCAGTGGTACAGCACCCTGCACAGTAGTCCAGTGACACACCCAGACCCACCACTGGCCACAACAGCCAGCACAGCCACCCACAGTGGTGTGTGGAAGCATGCACCACACCGGATGCCACACAGTGTATGGACAGACACCCACCCATACCCAAGGGCACACCAACACAGGGACGCAGTGGTGGGCCAACCAAGCCCCCATTGTGGGCCCATGTAAGCTGTGTACACACAACCCATAGTCCTCCATGGCACTGGATTGCCAGCCACCCTGCACAGGCACTGTGGACCCGTACACCACCAGCAGTCGCCCGGAGCACAAGTCACAGACAGTGGGGCACATCCCCTGCAACACACACAAGGCACAGCACGGAGGTGGGACAATGACTTTGGTGACCACAGTGCCACCCGAGCCAGGCATGCACCACACCAGTGACAGGGGCAACCAAGCAAAGTGACGGGTACAGTGGCCGCCCTGCAGGGATTGCGACCACTGACATGCCAGCGGACCATGCAGGTCACAGACATGCATTTGTGTCAGCTGCACAGGCCATGGACGGGCTGATGGGTGCATCATGGACACAGAGCATGCACCATGGACCACTTCACACAGTCATCCAGTGCACAGGGCACAACACACACACCACAGACACTGACTGATAGCTACCCCCACACCATAGTCACCTCCACACGGACACACACACATACCCATGACTGCACCACCCCTGACGCCATGCACACCACTGCAGCTTAGCACCTATAGCCTGCTGCAAATCAGAGACCACCACAGTATTCATATCAAAATTAAATGTATTGCACAAAAATAAAATTCAACTATTTACAATATTACAAAACTATATACAAGGTTGGGGTGCACAACAAGGTGGGGGTGGGTAGGGGCAGGGGTAGACAAATGGGACAGGAAAGGAGGGGTTGAGGGTGGGTCCAGAGGGGGAATACAGGGACTGATAGACCCCTAGCGGGAGCGCCGTTCCCCGCTCTGACTCCTCTGGCCTCTGTGCCTCCTCAGGACCCCGGTGTTATCTATCCACCTGAGGATGTCCAGCGACACCCGGGCCACCAGTAGTATTTCCATCAGAGCCTCCCAGATTTCCCATAGATGGCGGGTACCTAGGACAAGGGAGCACAGTCAATAGGTGTGAATGCACAACCCCATACGGCCTGCCCACTGTGCATGACATATGGCCATGGGACATACCACTGTGATGGTGTGTGACCACCTGCAGTGATCACGTCCACAGGACCTGCACACCCAGGTGCATACAGCCATGTGGAACACTGCATACACCCCACTGGCCAAGTCACGCACAGCACCACCATGGCCGTTTAGTGACATGGCTATGTGGTGCAAAGGCAGTGGCACAACCATGCACCTGGTGCATGCATGGACCACCATTGACACACTCCCAGACATGCATTGCCACTGGACAGTGTTGACTGTAACAAGTTGCGTGCATGGCAGTGGTGTCGATGAATGGTGGCCATGCCCCGCTGCCCACCCTGTCACACAGCATGCAATAGTAATCAAGGATGTATGGCACTCACCCTCATCGGGCCGGTCAGGTGGGCGGTGATGGCCCTTGCTCCGCCTGGCTGCACTGTCCTCCTCCCTCCGCTGCTCCTCTCTCAAACGGCGGCGTTCTTCCGGGCCTGTGGGGAAAACAAGGAGAGAAGAACATCAGTACAATCCTGAAGCAAAGTCTCCCTGCCCCAAGGTGTGTGCCCTCCCACCCAGCCAGACCCACCCACCCCACACCCTGTGAACACCGCCACAGCCAACCCCAGATGGTCCCTCCCCTATGTGCTAGACACATACAACACTGTTACCCATATGGATGATAAAAGTATGTTAACAGAACTCCTACCTGGCCATGGCACTGTGCCCCTCCCAGCACGTGCCCGCAGTCATGCCAGTAGCTCTGACTCCCTCCTCCGCAGGTCCCCGTAGCAGTGCCTGCACTGCTCCGTGCTCCTCCCCCGTCCGGTGGCCTCCTCCAGGGCAGTGGCCACCTCCTGCCACACCTGGGTCCTGGCCCTGTCCAGGGGCACCTCCCCGTAGAGAGGCCCATGGTGTGGCTCCACAATTGCCACCAGATTGGCCAACTCAATCGCAGACCACTGCGCTGCCCATCTGCGTGCCATTCTTCCAGTCATAGTAGGCAATATGGCGCTCTGCAGCGTGGCTCCCCACGTGCAGATGCTGCATGGTACAGCGCTGCCATTCCCTATCATGCTGTTACCGAACAGCGTGATAGAGGTGCACCCATGCCTGATGCATGGCACCTAGGGGGCAAAGGTTGGGCACAGGGTCAAGGGTCTCTGGTGCA
Source organism: Neoceratodus forsteri (assembly GCA_016271365.2). Taxonomy (NCBI): domain Eukaryota; kingdom Metazoa; phylum Chordata; order Ceratodontiformes; family Ceratodontidae; genus Neoceratodus; species Neoceratodus forsteri. Next base: position 1,129,645,494 of record CM057451.1, read on the forward strand.
TGGACACGCACAACGCAATTGGAAGACAATGCATGCAGAGTGATTGGCTGCCTGTGTGCCAGCGCCATAGTGGCCTACTGAGCAGTAGGTCCATTGTGCCTATGATGGCCCAGTGCCACAGTGCTATGTAGTGACCATCGCTATAGCACCACTGGCACAATGGTGGCAGTGCCCTGCATTGCCTACTGCGCACAGCACATCATCAGTGCAGCAGACACCTGCGTCAGCAACCCGGGCATGCACAGTGAGGTGTACTACACATGTTACAGAACTGCGCCATTGGCTCAGCACGTTCAACACAATTGCGCAAAGCGCAACAGCGCGGTGTTCAGCCGTCATATGCAAATCATCTAATCAGCCATTCAATGGCGCAGCACTGCAGTTTGCATCTACTTAAAGTTGCTCCTCGCCTCATTTGCATGGATTGCACTATAAAAGCATGACAATGTGCTGCAGTGGCCATAGTCGGTTACTGCAGTCTATTGGTGAGTTGCATGCTGTTTGGGAGTGTGGACTGTGGATTCAGGGACATGCATGGGACTGCACAGTCACAGGTAACAACTGCCATTCTTACAGGCTACATAATGACCGAGCAGGTTGTTGGAGAGGAGGAACACAGTGGTGGGAGGAGGAGGAGGCCTAACTTTACAAAGTCCGAAACCAAGGCCCTGTTCGAGGCCTACCTGGATCAGGAGCCACTTCTCAGTGGACGGAGGGGAACACCTCAAGCCCGTGCTGCTGCATGGGAGGAGGTGGCACTTGCTGTGAACCTGCATGGCAGCCACCAGCGCTCCATGCAGGAGTGTAAGAAAAAGATGGTCACGGACAGGAGGAGGATAAAAGAGAAGGTGGCTGCCATCAGGGCAGCACTTGCTGCAACAGGTGGGGGACAGCCGGAGGTGGTACAGCTGACCCCACAGGAGGAGAGGCTTGCTGGAAGCATGCAGCACAGTGCCATTGAGGGTGTTCCGGGTGGTGGCTTCCAGACGGGTTTTGGCCCATCACTGCATGATAAGTCATGGTCTGTCTATGGGGGGGCAGGGTAGGTCACACGCACTAACGCGACTTTCCTTTCCCTTACAAATCCTGAGCATCTACATGGGTCAGTGGTGGTGGGCCTGTCCACTGCGGACAGTCAGCTGGAGTTGGAGGAGGGACCATCCACCTCCACAGGTATACGTGGATCATTGCGACAGTGGGGCCGCCTGGCTGTCCACACCGATGTCATTGTAACAGGTGTGGAGGAAGCCCTGCCTGTGTCCCAGTGTGCTGGCGTCCACGTATGTCAGCATGCTGTGACTGTGGCCAGTGCAGAGTCTGTCACCGGTGATGATGACACAACCATCATGGGAAGTGACACGTGTGTGCCATGGGATGGCCACAAAGCAGGGCAATTCATGCACATGGCTGTGGGTGGTGCCGCCGTGGAGGCCTGCGTGTCGGCACAGTCCCAGGCTGTGCCTGTCAGCACCAGTGGGGCAGCACTGGTGTCTGTTCAGGACAGTGGGACTGTTGCGGCCACTGTGGTGGCACCACTGATCCCTGGGGTGTGGCAGCCGGAGGGGCAGCATCAGCAGTCGCCCAATGGGTTTGGGGGTAGAGGGTTCAGTGGTGGTGTCTGTGCACCACCTGTGGACATGCCCAGACCTGGTTCTGGTGCGCAGCACCCACCCTCAAGGGGTGCTGATCATCGGGGCCGTGCACACCCTGCGGGACAGGATGCCGAGGAGGCTGATGACCTCTTGGACGAGCACACCCACCTACTGCAAGCATCGGTCCAGCAGCAAATGCGGCTTGTGATGTCCATGGATGCACTGCATGTGGCTCTGGAGAGGGCAGAGGAGCATTGCAGCAGGGACACCACATTGATCCTGGCAGGGATGGACCATTTGCGGGAGGATGTGACCGCTGCCATTGACAGGCATGCACAGGCATTCATTGCTGTCATGGCCACAATGGGCACACAGTCAGGTGTCCATGCATCGCGGACACCATGCAGTGCACTATCCACCCCCCATTCCCGGCGTCGTGTGACTCCCACCCTGTCGATGCCGGGTTCAGCTGTGGGCATCCTGAGCACTCCTGGAGCAGGCACGTTCGGTGTGCTGCAGACCCCTGCGTGAGCACGGTCGCGTTCACGCAGTGGAACCCCTGGGGGACCATCGGTGCCACCCCATGAGGCCAGTGGTCAGCCTGTCAATGCTGGTGGGTCTCGGCGGGGCCGCCCATGCATCCGTGGTGGCCGGGGCACTGTGTCACATGACTGACCTGTCTCCCAGCGTGGCTACTGTCTGGTGCTGCCCTGTGTGCATTGTGTGTTTCAGTGGGCAGTGCACGGGTGGGTACCCGGCCCTGGACACTGACACACAGTCCACCTGCATACCCTCCCGGCTGCTGTCCGCAGTTGCGTGTGCATGATGATGCCTGCATTGCGCTGTACACCAATGTGCAATGGTGCTCTGTATCTGACACACGCACATGGACAGGCAGTGGGCGTGGTGGCCTGTGGACATGTGTGTTGCTAGGGTGTGTGTTCTGGGTCGGTGTGCCTCCAGCCCTCTGTGCACGTTTGTTGCATTGTGTGTGAGCGTGTGTGTGTGTCCATCCATGTGGCATGTTAATCCTCACCCATCTCTAGTTGTGTGTGTGCTTCTGTGCCCTGCCACTTCCCTTGACAGCATGCACCCCTGGTGTGTGTCCATGCGTGTTTGTGGGTTGTGCCTTAGCCACTGGTGGTTGTGCATGGCCCCATGACTTACCTGGGTTGGCTGAAGTGCTCCTCCGTGATGGTGTCCTGGTGCAGCTGTGCCAGCCAAAGCAGTTGGGGGTCCCGTCGGCCAAGGGGGGGCTGTCCACCACCATCATCACCAGCGTCCCCATCGTCCCCATCGCTGTCCCCCTCTTCGACCTGTATGGCTATCCTACATTTGTTGGCCATGTTGTGCAGGATGCAACAGGCCCGGAATAGCCCACAGGCCTTTGAGGGGCTGTACTGTAGGGCACCGCCAGAGGTGTCCAGGCAACGGAAATGTGCCTTCAGCATCCCGAACACCCACTCGATGACATTACGTGTGGTGGCGTGTGCCTCATTGTAGCATTGCTGCAATGGGGTCGCGGGCCACCGGTAGGGTGTGAGCAGCCAGGGACGGAGTGGGTATCCACTGTCACCTGTGTGTAGAGGGCGGAGGTTAGTTTTGTGATCAGCATCGCCCTGCCCCAGGCCATCTAGGCCACTACCCATGCCAACTCTGGCCATGCCCCCCAGGCCCTATGATTGTCCATGTGGTTTGCATACTCACCCAGTAGGTGTCCAGTGGGGATGTCCCCACTCTCAAATCTGTGGCACAGTGCCGACTGGTGCCAGATGAAAGAATCTTGTGCTCCCCCAGGGTGCGTGGCACAGACATTAATTATGCGCCCCCTGGCATCGCACACCACCTGGCAGTTGATGCTGGCATAGCCCTTGCGATTTATGCATGCAGCCCCCTCGGGGCCAGGTGGTGTGCATATGGCCACATGGGTGCAGTCTATTGCCCCTAGCATGCCAGGCATACATGCTACCCTGTGGAACTCCTGTATGTTTGCTGTGCGCTCCGCTGCTGTGCTGGGGAAATGGATGTACTCCGCAGCATGTGGCAGCAGTGCGCTGAGGAATTGGGTGCGGTGGCGTGACGTGGCTGACTGGGTTATGTCTGTGGTGTCCTCACTTGGTCTCTGGAAGGTACCCGTGGCGAGCAAGCATATGCAGGCTGTTACCTTAGTCTCCACTGACAGGGCATGGCTCCGTCGTGTGGGTGCCTGCATCACATCACTGCACAGCTCACAGAGCTGCCTCAGAATTGCCCTATTCAGGTGGTACCAGCCCACAATCTCAGTATCAGTGTACAGCTCAAAGCTGGTGGGGGCTCGGTACTGCCTGTTGGGGGCATACCGCCGACGGGCCCTTCCACGGCCACGCCCCCCTGCCGCCCGCCTTCTCACCCCCCTTATAACGGCCTCCATTCGGAAGTGGCACTGGCCATGTCCCTGGCTTGTGTTCACTCCCCCGGCAGCTGTTGCTGTATTCCCCCCGCTGTCCTGGCTGCTACTTCCCCTGCACTGGGTATACCTGCCTGTGCTGGCCTCTGTGCTGTGTGGCTCCCACACCTTCCCTGTGCCTGGCTATTCAGACTACCCTTTCCCTGGCCTGCACTGTTTGTGCCTCCTGCCCTGTCTGTGTGGCTAGAGTTCTGCCTCATGTGGCTTCCCTGTAGCGTTCTTGCGCCTCTCCCTTGCTCCTTTTTATTTTGGCTCATTTCCGCTATGGCACAACTTCTGCTTGCTCCCCTATTGCGCATGGCTCAACTCTTTTGAATATCTGGGCCACAGAGTTTAAAGATTTTTGAGAAAAGGAAGTATGAAAAAAGGGCACTTTAAAAGAATTTCTACTTTGTATTCTTGCATAAATAGTAGCATTATTTTTTGGAAATAGTCTAATAATGCTATCAAGTAATAAACGCAGCTGGATCTTATGCAGGAAATTCAGTGATCTGAAATGAAAAGTTTTAGTTAAAGACAACATTCAAAATATTAGTAAAGATGGCAGTGATGGGTCTGGGTGATCTGGTGGCAAAGTACATAATACTATTAGAAGTAGTCCGAAGTTTTGAAAGAATTCTTTCAGTGGAATATGAATATATAATAGAACCATAATCAATTAACTCTTTACCACCTGGAGTGCTTTTTAAAGTCTGAGTTTTCCATTGCTTAACCTTGATACAAAATTGCCTCCAAGATACCTTGGTGGCCATTTCATATCAAGGTTAAGCAATGAAACTCTGACTTCAAAGCGCTCCGGGTGGTAATGAGTTAATGGTAACAGAAGACGATGTGTAAGGACAGTCCTAGTTTCAGGGATAAGATTATTGTTGATACGATGCAGTATGCCCAATCTCTTGTGAAGTCTACTGTACCAATTAAATCGGTGATGTGTGGTTCAAAAGTAAGATATAATGTCACAACAAATACCATTCATCCATGCCCCCTGAAGCTGCTTTTGTACAGATTAAGAAGGAGAGATATTCTAAACTTAATCATACAGTGGCCATCTTTTCATGGAGTGCCTCTGTTGCCAATATTAAGTAAGGCAGTGTTTAACCATCACAAGCAATTAAAACATGCATTTCAACATACTGTATTGTAATATGAATTCTTTAATTGCCATTCTACTACAAGTAAGATTTCAAATAAGCTCTATCAATATAGAACTTTGTTTTCCTTTATTTTGTATGGTTTTGTTTTTGCTTAGTTCCCTGAACTCACCACCCCATTTGTGAAGCAGTCTTGGTTCTGCTTTTTTTTTCCTTTTTTTTTGCAAACATCTTTATTAACTTTTGGTATTCATGAAGACAGACATACAAACACCCCAGGGGTCAACCTAGGGTCCACAACCCCAAACTGGTCATGGTCACTATATACAAGAAAACTATGTAAACACACAGGTGCACTATACCCTCCATCTTAACATATTACATGTCTTGTCTGATTACAGCTTGGGGTAGGCAAATACACTTTTTTAATAAAAAGCATCAGTAATCCGCTACCTGCCCACTCCAATATAGCTTGTTAAGATGTCCATTTAACTAATAACCTACTATAGGAAAAGTTTGCACCTGCATCCCCAGAAAAGAGAGTCCCCCCACCCTTTTAGAAATGAGCAGATCCTTGCATTCCTATAATGTCTACTGAGTATAAGAGCACTTGAGAATATTGGCGCCTTTTCCTTAAAAATACAGACACGCAAAAATCAAGCAAAAAATAAGAATAGAAAATAAAAGAGATTAAGGACTTTCTATGTGAAAAACATCTATATTCCAGCTACTGATATTTAACTAATTGCAGCCTGACAGACAGACCTGCAGTCGATCACTTTTAACCTGTATAGAATAAACTGCTTCCATAACCATCCATCTTTTACCATATAGCCCTTTCTTGCCCTCCATGTGCATTTGCCTCTTAATTCTTTCCCGTACCCTAATAAGATCCCTCACCCATTGATCATAAGTATATATAAAGTCACTTTTCCAATGTTTTAAAACAAAGGACTTGACCAGGGCTGACATTAAAGAGAGATGGTATTTAACCGTCGACCCTGAAACCTGAGCCATGTCACCCAAAACACAAATCCCTGGCATTATAAACTCTGAATAATTCAATAAGGGGTCCATGTTTTGTTTGATATTAACCTACAAGGGCTGTATTTTGGAACAATCCCACATCACGTGCAGAATGTCCCCTGATCCCAAGCCACATCTAAAACACAGATCTGTCTGTCTAAGGCATCAAGCACATAGTTTAGCAGGAGTGTAGTATATGTTGGAAGAAATAAAAAACTGCATAATCTTATACTTAGGTATAGGTATATATTTGCAACTCTTCCATATACCTTTCCAATCAGGCCTCAGAGGAGCTATACTCTTGTCCCAATATAAGGTCTGCACCGGTGAATCAAGGCCCACAAAGTCTAGTAGCACCCTATAAACATGTGATAGCTGGCTAAGTGCATAGTTTATCTCTTTTAACTTTTCCCAGTTGAACGGATGTTTCTGGGCATTTCCTGCTCTCTCAGCACCTTCCCCATGAGCTTACTAAGCTGCAACTTTTTATAAAAATCCATGCTGCCACACCTTGATGGAAGACCCACCCTACCCTCAATTATAAAATCTGCAAAATTGAGGCCAATCAGTGGAGCTGCCCATTTTCTACTAATTACTTGTCCCCCGAGACGGATATTAAGATTACCCAACATAGGTTGGTCTCAAGCTCTCATTTGTTCCTGTCTCTGTGCAGGGGTTAAAAAGGTCCACCAAGTGATTACCGCTTTATTTATTGGAGTAAGTTTTATTTTATTAGGCAGTCCTTCTGGATTTGCAAAGAGCAACGCCTCTGGAGATAGACCTGCATCCCTTATCATAGATACATAGATACATAGACAGTGTCGGCAGATAAGGGCCTATGGCCCACCTAGTCTGCCCATTTGAGCTTGTAAGTTCAGTTTGTTTTCCTAGAAGTCTGTTTCCCCTTACCCCTGCCCTCTAGAATTCCTTTATGTCTATCCCATGCATTCTTAAATCCCGTGATTGTTTCAGCCCCCACCACTTCCTCTGGCAGGGTGTTCCACTTGTCCACCACGTTCTGTGAAGAAATTCTTTCTCATGTTTCCTCTGAATCGTCCTCCCTCCAACTTCATCCCATGCCCTCTAGTCCTGAAACATCTTTTTCGCTTAAAAATAGTGTTTTCCTGCACCCTGTTCCTCCCTGTAAGATACTTGTATGTCTCTATCATATCCCTCTCTCCTCCTCTCCTCCAGGGTACATGTTCAGTTCCTTCAACCTGTCTTCATAGGACTTGTGATGCAACCCATGCACCATCTTTGTTGCCCTCCTCTGAACCTTCTCTACCCTGTCTATGTCCTTACGTAGTATGGTCTCCAGAACTGTACACTGCACTCCAGGTGGGGCCTCACTAGTGTCTTGTATAGCGGAATCATGACCTCCTTTTCCTGCTGGTGATGCCCCTGCCTATACATACCAGCATCCTATTTGCTTTACCTGATGCCTTGTCACACTGTTTCCTACCTTGAGGTCATCAGAGATGACAACCCCAAGATCCCTTTCCTGCTTGGTGCATGCTATATCCTCACCCCCAACTGATATATTGTGCCAGGGTTTTGTGCCCATATGCATTATCTTGCACTTCTTTGCATTGAATTTCAACTGCCAAACCCTTGACCATTCTTCAAGTTTCTGCAGGTCCCTTCTCATTCTGTCTACACCCTCTGGTGTGTCTACTCTGTTACAGAGCTTTGTGTCATCAGCGAACAGTGAAATTCTGCCTTCTAGATCCTGTGCAATGTCACTGATGAAGATGTTGAATAGGACGGTCCCAGCACTGATCCTGTGGTACCCCACTGGTTACTCTTCCCTCTGTGGAGTGACAGCCATTTACCACCACCCTCTGTGTCCTGCCACCCAGCCAGTTACCTACCCACCACACTACTGTCCTGCCCACACCCATATTCCCCAGTTTGTGTAATAGTCTTCTATGTGGCACAGTGTCAAAGGCCTTGCTGAAGTCCAGATAGGCCATGTCCACTGCCCTCCCCTGATCCACTCCCTAGTCACCCAGTCAAAAAATTCAACGAGGTTGGTCTGACATGACCTCCTCCTGGTGAAGCCATGCTGCCTTGGGTCCTGTAGTCCATTGACAACCAGATGTTCCACCAATCTCTCCTTCAGTAGTGCTTCCATGATCTTTCCCACTACCGGGTGAGGCTGACTGGTCTGTAGTTCCCTGCTTCCTCTTTGTTCCCACTTTTGTATAAAGGGACTACATCTGCTGTCCTCCAGTCTTTGGGTACCTCCCTGTTTCCAGTGATTGGCTGAACAGGATGGCCAGAGTTCAGCCACCACCTCTCTTAGTTCTTTAAGGACCCTGGGGTGCACCCCATCTGGCCCCATTGTTTATCAGCTCTTATTACTTCCAGTTCCTTCAGGACCCTTTCTCGTAAAGGGACTTGTGTCCATTTCTGCACCATTCTCACCCCTTGTACTCCCTTCAGACCCATTACCCCCTCTTCCTTAGTAAAGACTGAGCAGAAATACCTGTTCAATATGTCAGCTTTATTGTTGTCATCCGCCACGCGGCTCCCATCCTCCCCCTTCAGTCTCACTATCCCTCCCTTTGTCTTTCTTTTTTCACTTATGTACCTGTAAAAGGTTTTGTCCCCTTTACCCACTGATTTTGTAATGTGTTCTTCTGTCTGACCTTAATATCGTCTTCTCCACCTGTAACCAAGTTGGCTCGTATTCCTCTCCCACCTGAGTTGTACCCCACCGTCCCATTAAACCCAATTGCCCAGCCACATAATATAAATGAAGATCTGGAAGTTCAAAACCTCCCATATGCTGTGGAAGACACATACTAATGTGCTTTTTCCTGGGGGGGCTTAGAGTTCCATAGGAATTCAGATATTAGTTTTTGAACTTTGATGAACCATATTTTAGGAATGACGTACGGAATCAAGTGAATTGGGTATAGGAATCTAGGTAATAGATTCATTTTAATCAATCCCAACCTAGCTGTAAAATTTAAAGGAAGCTTATTCCATTGAAGTACGTCAGATCTAATAATATTCAGCAGTTTTCCCAGATTTGCTTCCACCCCTTCTTCTATATTCACAGTGATCCAGATGCCCAGATATTTAATCTGTTGTGGGGCCCAGTGAATCTGCAGTGGCTCAAAATCTGCTTTATAAATATGTAAGGTATGGGGAAGCACCTGTGTTTTGGTCAAATTCAGTTTATAATTCTAAACTTTAGAAAACTGCTTGATAATTTCTACAGCTCTTTTAAAACTCTCTACCAGTTCTTGTAGATGTAATAGTATATCATCTGCAAATACAGAAAATTTAAGTTCCTTCCCCCCCACTACAATTCCTTGTGTCGCCGAGTCCCTACTAATTGCTCTTAAAAGAGGTTCCAAATAGATATTAAATAAAATTGGTGATAGGGGACAGCCTTGTCTGGTCCCGTTGTGTAAATGAATTTCTTGTGAGATATACCCATTACATAGAACCCTGGCTGTGGGGGCCGTATATAAATTTTTAAGACCCCTAAGAAGGCCTTCAGAGAAACCCATCCTCTCCATGACAGTGAATAAAAAGGCATGGGAGACCCTATCGAAGGCCTTCTCAGCATCCAAGGAAATCAGTGCCATGGGTATCTTAGAATTAGTCGCATAGCAAAGTATGTGATGGAGTTTCCTAAGAGCGTCATGGGCACCTCTGCCCGGCATAAACCCTACATGGTCCTGACTAATTAAAGCAGGAGCTAACTTAATAATTCTATTGACCAAAATCCTCATCAGTATTTTGATATCCTGATTCAAGGCTATAGCCTGTAACTACCTGGCACTTCTTTTGGTTTGTCTGGTTTCAGAATAAGTGTTATATATGCCTGATACAAAGGGGGGTGAGGGACTCCTTCCTGCATTATTTTGGTGAATAAATCCTTCAACAGGGAAGGATAGTGGAAATGTGGGTTTTATACAGTTTTGCTGTAAGACCATCAGGTCCTGGGGTTTTACCATTTGGTAATGAGTTTACTACCTCCAAAATTTCAGATTCGCTTATTGGAGCTGCCAAAGTCTGTCCTTGCACATGATCCAGTTTTGGGAGAACTATGCTATCCAAAAACCCCTTGATTTCTTCTTCAGTACTAATAACCCCTCCTTGATAGATCTCTTTATAATAAGATGCAAAAGCATCAGCCATTCCCTGGGGATTGGTTATAGTTTCCCCTTTATAGTTTATTAATGTAACAGTACACGCTGCTTCCCATTCCCGAACTCTAGATGCAAGAAGATGACCAGGCACATCCCCCTGTAGCAAATATTTAGCTTGAAGCCTTTCTAACCAGTAGTCTACCTTGCAATAGACTATGTCTGCCATTTCATCTCTTAGGTCTTTAAGCTTAGCATCCAAGCCCCTAGAGGAGCCTTCCAGAGGAGTAAGTGAGTTAATAGCTCCCAATATAAATTTCTTCTACGCCTTTCTCATGCTATTCCTTCTAGCTGCATATCTTTGTGCTATTTCCACATATAATACCTTACATGTTGGCCAGGCTAACTTTTTATCCTGCAGTGTTGGGAGTTGGGTCTGAAGAATCTCAAGGAGAGCATTCTCCAGCTTGATAACAAGTACATCATCTGTTAATATTGAGTCATCTAATCTTCATCTATATGGCCTAGGTGGGATGGAGTCAATCTCCCAAATCAACTGAATTGGGGAATGATCAGATAGGACTCTGCAATGAGTAATCAACTCTTTGATTCCCCGTAATGCTTCATTATTGACCAAGAAGAAGTCTATCCGGGTATGAGTTTTGTGTGCTCCTGAGTAAAAGGTCATATTGTTATCCCCCTTGTTGTAAGTCCTATAGGGGTCAACCAATGCCGAAACCTCTAAAAATCTATTTATGGCCATTTGGGCCACAGATGGCAGTTTCTTAGTTGGTGGCTTCCTATCTACCCAATTATTTAAACACAGATTCCAGTCTCCTGCTAATATGAGAGGGTATGTTGGCAGTGCAACAAGATCCGTCTCCAAAGAGGCAAACAATTCTGGATTGGGTGCCGTAGGACCATAGACAGAAGCAATTGAAAACTCTCTACCCAAAATGGCACCTGAGGCAAAAATCCTTCTACAATCCTCCCTCGCTATCACCTGCGTTATGACATACGGACATGCCTTTCCCACCAAGATTGCCACACCCACTGAAGCCTTGGCCTTACCCACTCCTAGGACCTGGCCCACCCAGAGTTTTTTTAAGAAGACCCAGTTCCTCTGTCAACAAGTGCATTTCTTGTAGTGCTACTATATGAGCCCCCAACTGTTGTAGATGTTTCAAGATCACTAATCTTTTCTTTCTACCTCTGAGGCCTTTGACATTCCAAGAAATAATTTTAATATTCACCATTTGGTATGTCTAAGCTTTTACTTTTCACTCCCATAATGACATTGGACTCTCTCTTTCTTTCCCCCATCCCCTTAACCCCCCCCCACCAAAATTCCCAATCCTTAGATCCAGTCTTTGTTCTGCTTTGACAGTAGTATTCTATACCAAAAGCCAGTAATCCACTGTCCTGAGGTCCCCTATATCATGTTGTTCTAAATTTGGCTATGGCTCTAGTGCTGAGGACCACCTCACTTGGCACAAAGATGCATTATTGTTCAGTACCACCATAGCCACTGACTCTGTTGCTCATGGTAGTAGAAAAAGTGTTTAACCTTTCACATGCCAAGCTCTAATGCATCTCTGCTGGAGATACAGTATTTGACAAATTAAAGCTGAGGTTATTGATTGTTTTTTTTTTGCAGAAGTGAAAACACAAACTATACACAACTGAAAGGGTCTTTGCTGGTACCGACTGGCCTGCATAACAAAACAAATTCATTATAAAGGATGAAGGTGTTTCTTGGAATAATCTTGACCACTGGATTGATTAAACATGGTAAGGACGGATGATCTTTTCATGTTAGGTAGAACTCAGTGGAACTGGTTAAAAGGAAAAGCATTGGCAGCATATTACCGCTTTGGTCTTTCCTAATATCTCCAGTTAAAGTGACTCCGGTGGCCTTGCCTTTGCTGTGGGTAGGTGGGTTGTGGAGAGAGTGGGCAGTTTTTATCTAGTGTATGTATGTTTATTGTTCATTCTTGTTTGAGTCATTTTTATGTTTGCTTGTGCGCATGCGCAAGAAACATTTCATCACAGCTTAGGAGAGAAGCAGGGTTTTGGAGGTGCGGCACTGTGGAAGCCAATGCCCCCAGTGCCTTTTGAGGTTTGGCTGGCTTTACCCAGTGTTGTGGCGTGCTGCTGCTGACACTAGTTCAGCCAGTGTGCCACCACCTTGAAATGAATCCACCACTGCAATGAGGGAGCAACCCGTGATTGCAGGATGGTAACTTGCCGTCCAATACCGCCAACCCAGTTCATTTGCCAATGGAGGAGCCCACATTCCTGTCAGCATACTGTAACCCCCTCCACCATTTGTTGTGTGCTGAGGGGGGTGCCCAGTCCCCCTCAGCATCATGCGCCCCCCAACAGTCTTTGTTTGCAGATGGGGGCCTCGATCCCCGTCAGCTTTAGCCCCCCCTTCTCAGTTCAATTTGCTGATGGTGGAGCCCACTCCCCTTTGGCATAATTTCTCCCCCACATTGTTGTGTGTCAAGGGGAGTGCCCAATCCCTCTTGGCTCTCCCCCCCTCAGTATGTGGCAACAGGGGTGCCCAATCCTCTGTCAGCTACTGGCCCCCCAAAACACTCAGGTGGCACGCTGGGAGCCCACCCCAGCATGCCAAATATCCCTAAAAAAAAATCCTGCAATGTTTTTCTTTCTTTTTTTTTTTTTTAAAAGCTGTAAAACAGAAAACGGTCCCTCGCTGAGTTTGGTGGCCGCACCCACCCTCTGCGTACCCTGCCTTCCCACACACACCCTCACTCCATACTTACCTCTGGAGCCCAGCGCGACCATTTTTGTTGGACCGGGAACATGTCTGCACTCTTCAAAGCTGACCGCGAACTGAAGAAATGCCGGTAACCTGTATAGTGGCACAAATAGGGTTTTTTCAACTTTGGTGCATATCTCATGCATTTTTGAGAATTTTGCCACCAAATTTTCAACATGGGGTTATTGGGACCCCTTCTCATGAATTCAACAACTGTCATGGCATTATTCAGTCCCAAAAGGTGATTTCGTGGTCACTGCATGGAATCACCTTTCAGGACTGATTAACAAAACAACAGTGCCAGTGTTCATGAGGTGGGCTCTCAAAAAGCCTATGTTGCAAATTTGGTGGAAAAAATCCTAAAAATGACTGTTTTATCAGCGTGCGTTGTGCAGTTTCCACACATGCTCGTACCTTCATGAATCTGTGATATTTTCATTCCAGATTTTCAACATTGGCATTTTTCCACACTCCTTATTAACAGAACAGCTGTCATTTTTCTCATCCTGACTGAAATGTGTTTTTGCACTTCTGGCGCAGAATAGTGTGGTCACTGTGGGAAAGCAGTGTTTGGGACACATTAAGAAAATCACAGTCACACTGTTCATGAGCAGAGGTCCTAAAATGCCTATGTTGAACACTTGGTGACAAAAGTCCATAAAATGACTGTGTTACAAGCGTGTGTTGCGCTGTTTCCACATATACTTGGAAGTGAGCAAATTTCTAATATTTTCACTCCAGATTTTCAACATTGGCATTTTGCCATATCTCCTTATGAACAGTACATCAGTCATTTTTCATATCCTGCCTGAAATATGCGTTTGCACATCTGGCGCACAATGGCGCAGTCACTGTGGGAAATTAATGTTTTAGACAGATTAAGAAAATCATTGTCACAGTATTCATGAGCAGAGGTCACAAAATGCCTATGTTGAAAATTTGGTGAAATAATTCCACTAAATGACTGCGGTACAAGCATGTGTTGCGCAGTTTCCACGTACGCTCAGAACTTCGAGCATTTTTAATATTTTCACTACAGATTTTCAACATTGCCATCTCTTCACACCTCCCTATGGATGGTATAGCTGTCATTCTTCACATCCTGCCTAATCTGTGTTTTCGCACATCTGGCGCAGAATGGCACAATCGCTGTGGGAACTCAAAGTTTGGGACACATCAACAAAATCACACTGCCACTGTTCATAAGAAGAGGTCCCAAATGCTTTCATGAGGTGGTGGTCACAAAAAGGCCATGTTGAAAATTTGTAGTGCAAATACCAACACATGCCCAGGGCATTGGGGTTTCTAACCACAATGTCCCACCCTGTACAGACTGACAGGCATCAGAGGTGTAGCTTTGGATCACCGGCTGTAATGCTCATGCCATCCCACCCCATCCTAAAGCCAGTGACAGGCATTGAGGTGTGCCTTGCATTCTTTAGCCCCAGACTTCTCCCCATTCTCCTTTACTGCACCCATTTCAGCATATGTCCTTATGAAATGGGGTGTCTGTGAAGCCAAACACCCCAAGGCACACCTCAACACTTGTCAGTGTCTACAGGATAGGGTGAGGTGAAATGCCATGAGCATTATGGGCAATGACTCACAGGCACACCCAAATGCCTGTCCATCTCTGCAGGGTGGAGGTGGGATTGGCGGAGTTCAATACTTCACTGCCATTCATATTCTGCATCTGTCTAACTCCTGCACATCCAATGCTAATATCACCAAGCAAACATTCGGCATTGACAAATGCTTGTTTTATTGTTGTGGTTGTATATTGGCATACATCATCTGGTCATGCCACATTCTCAAACAAATTACCTAGCAGCTGAAACTGTCTCCCCCCCCTCAAAATTTGCTCTGCCCAATCTCGCCCTTCCCTTGAGCTCCTCCTTCACAGACACACTGTTCACTGCTGACACCACAATTAACCCCCACAAACCACTCCATATTTACCCCCTTCCCTTCTATCCATCTGCTTCCTGCCTCCTACCTTATAGCCTTCTCCTTGTCCCCCTTTTAATCAATCCTTTCCTCTCTTCTGTTTCATCCCACTCCCCACTAATTCCTCTCCGTTGCCCCTCAAAATTGCCTCCCCCACCCCATTCGGCTCACCTTGACCATCGACCTCCCTACTCTACCCTCCCATCCACCTTCCTTCTGTCCAACTGTCCCACCCCTGCTACCTCTACCCAGCAATTTTCCTCACCCCACTGCTACCTCTACCCTGCTAGTTCCATCTCCCATTCATCTTGCTAGTACCCAGTCCACTTGCAGGGTTCTCAGCATCCTGAAGGAGAAGAGTTTTTTGGCTACTTTTCTTCTCCCCTCTCCATCATCTTGCCAGCCTCCCCCCTTGCAAAGTTCTCAGAATCCTAAGGGGAAGTAGGTTTTGGCTACCATTCTTCTCCTGTCTCCATTATCTTGCCAGTACCACGTCCCCTTGCAGGGATCTCTGTATCCTGAAGGGGAATAGGTTTTCGGCTACCTTTTACTTCCTCCTCCTCACATCACCCTCTCCTCTCCTACCTCCCACCTGGCTTGATTACCTCCCCTCATGTTTCCATAGAGCACTTAGTATCCTTTTTCCCTTTACTCTAAGCACTTGGTATCCACTTGCAAAGTTTTTTTCTCTGTTTTCTGTCTACCTCAGGCACATCTTAGGCAACATAATTTGTTAGTCTTTGTCCTAAATCCAGTAACACTTATGCAGCTCACTGAGAAATGCAAGAGCAGTTCATTGCTGAAACAGTTTAATGTGACTTGTACTGTACTTAGCATTGTGCACTCTCAAATTACTTAACCCATCTACCTATGCTTATGTTTATGCTGGTATCTCCTAAATATGATTGATTCATAAGTTGTGTCCCAAATGTTCTGTTTTTAGATTTAGTTCCATTCACTATAGCGCTTTATCCCATTATATCTATGTTCTGTATTGCCTTGGCTTGTAATGGATGTAATTTATTTATTCATTCATTTAATACAGGACATCCAAAAAACAGAAGGTTTTAATAATACCCTGTCTTTTCCTTTATTTGTAAGGTGACCCGTTTTTTTTTGCGGGGGGGGGGGGTGTTTATGGAATGAACTTGACAACAAAATAACAGAAAGTTGATTTTAGTTTGTCATTTACCTAGCCAAGGAGGAGTGTGATTTCATGAAGCTGCAGTTTAAATGGTTGATAGTCCAGCCCAACAGTTTAAGTAGTCTAAAATCGGAGTCAGTGACATTTCACAGCTTGCCACACGCTGACTCTCGATTAAAAAAAAATAATATATCAAACCAATGCAGATTTCAAAATTAGGAGGTCAGCATGTAAATATGCATTTTAAACATCAACAATGATATAAAACACACACTGAGGCCATTCCTTGTTATTTATGATTTTTTAACAGTTGAAAATAACTATAAATCATTTTTGTCTCCTTTAAGGTGCCACTAATGCCTTAATACTGCTTCTTCCCAACCTGATGTCATAATACTCTGCTTGTGACATCACAGTTATTCCCATGGCATAAGACTGTGGTATCACAACAGAGCATTCTAATTTCAAATGGGGAATAAGCCATAGAGGCAGATGCATGCTAAAGGTTAAAGATCTTGTTTTTGTTGGAATTTCTTCAGTAATAACTAATGGAGAGGAGAAATCTATAGAAGATATATGAAATACAAAATGAATTGCATCTAAATATTGTATTTTCCAAAGTTTTCCCGAGGGTGTCAGCTTGCTCTTGAAGGTCCAGGATTGAGTGGACCCCCTAGGTTATTGGGAACCTCAGAGTAAAATGTGTTGTACTGTTGTATCTGCACTGGACAGATGATCAACGGTCTGAAAAATTGCATTTTTCTTCTCAGAGTCTTTGGAAAAAAGAAACTGGAAGGAAATGTTTACTTGTAATTACATGATAAAGAGGGAAATGCAAGGAGACAGCACCCAGACTCCCACAGTGGAGTAATACTAATGTACTCAGCAACTCAGAGATTTCTCAGAAGTGCCTCTTTATTATGTACAAAAAAGGGTAGTGATATGAACATTAAAATCTGCTCGATGGGATAGCTGCCAGCAACTCAGTATCTGACCTAACATTTTGCTATGATATTAATCTGAGGTCCACTGACAAAACTCATAGTGAAATGTTAGGACTGCTGAGAAAAGCTCATAGTGAAACATTAGGTCAGATGCTGATGTGCTAGCAGCCATGCTAGTGAACAGATTTTAGTTTGTATCACCACTCATTTTTGTACACAATACAGAGGCACTTTTGAGATTTCTATGAGTTGTTTATTTATTTATTTATTGAAATGTTTCACAAGGAGGGCACACTGAACAACAAGTTGCTCATCTCACGGTGTGACCCGGGGGGAAGGGGTTACATAGGGTTGGGAAGGATGATCAGTTACAATAGTATGTGGGTAGTACAAATAATACTACATTGTAAGGTTATGCAACATAGAACATAGAAACATAGACTTTGATGGCAGATAAGGACCGCTTGGCCCACCTAGTCTGCCCATTTCCCTACCTACAGGATAAGCTGCAGATCCTAGTTAACCAACAGCCTATTTCTTCCTACCCTCCACAAAAATTGCCTTATGTCTGTCCCATGCATTGTTGAGTTCTCCCACAGTTTTAGACCCCACAACCTCCTCAGGAAGGCTGTTCCATGCGTCCACCACCCTCTCTGTGAAAAACTACTTCCTCACATTGTCCTTGAGCCGTCCCCCCTCTTCTTCAAATTGTGTTCCCTTGTTATTGCACATCTCTTTTTCTGAAAGATGCTACCCTCCTGGAATTTGCTGATTCTACTGAGGTACTTAAAAGTTTCTATCATGTCCCCTTTCCTCAAGGGTATACATATTAAGCTCCTTTAGTCTCTCCTTGTATGGCTTCTCTTGCAGACCCTGCACCATTTTAGTTGCCCTCCTCTGGACTGCCTCCATCCTGTCTATGTCCTTGCAGAGATGGGGTCTCCAGAACTGGATGCAGTACTCCAGATGGGGTCTCAACAACTGTCTGTACAGAGGGATAACAACTTCCTGTTTTCTGCTGGTGATGCCTTTCCCTATACATCCCAGTATCCCCCCCCAGCCATCCCTACTGCCTTCTCACATTGCTTGCCAACATTAAGGTCATCTAATATGATTACCCCCAGGTCCCTTTCCATTTTTGTTGTTTTTACTACCTCCCCCCACCCCCATTGTGTAATCTTCCCCTGGGTTTTTGTTTCTCAGGTGAATTATTTTGCACTTCTTTGCATTGAATTCAAGCTGCCATACTTCTGACCATTCCTCCAACCTTGCCAAGTCCCTTCTCATCCTTTCCACACCTCCTTGTGTATCAACCCTGTTGCAGATCTTTGTGTCATCTGCAAAGGGGCATACTTCTCCTTCCAGTCTGTTTGCAATGTCACTTATGAAGACATTAAAAAGGACCTGACCCAGTACTGGAACCTGCGGTACCCCCACTAGTAACCCCTCTTTCTTCTGAGTGGACTCCATTTACAATTACCTTCTGTGTCTCGTTGTCCAATGTTTTACCCAGACTACCACCCTGGAAACCACTCCCGGGCTGGTTAATTTGACTATTAATCTTTTGTGTAGGACTGTGTCAAATGCCTTGCTAAGGTCTAGGTAGGCCATGTCCACAGCCACTCCCTGGTCTACTGCTTTGGTCACGCCAGTCAAAGAAATCAATTAAATTCATCCGACATGACCTTCCTGCTGTGAACCCATGCTGCCTTGGGTCCTGTGCCCCACTGGCCTCTAGGTACTCAACAATTCTTTCCTTCAGAAGTGATTCCATCACTTTCCCTACCACAGAGGTCAAACTGACAGGTCTGTAGTTTCCTGCTTCTGTCTTGCTCCCACTTTTGTGAAGAGGAATCACATCTACCTTCCTCCAGTCCTCAGGTACCACACCATCCTCCCATGATTTGCTAAAAAGGGTAGTCAGTGGTGTCACTAGTTCTCTCCTTGATTCTTTTAGAATTCTGAGGTGAATTTCATCAGGCCCCATTGCTTTGTCCACCTTCAGTTTTAGGATTCTTTCAGAACTCTTTCTTCTGTGAAAGGACTGGGATTGACCCCCCATCCAGCGTGCTTCTGTTAATTGGATTATGCACCTCCCACTCCTCCTCTTTTGTAAATACTGAGCAGAAGTATTCGTTCAGTATCCCTGCTTTTTCACTATCACTCTCTGCCCAACCACCCTCCTCTTTATTAAGCCTCACTATCCCTCCCTTTGTCTTTCTACGCTCCCTGATATACCTGTAAAAGGTTTTATCCCCCTTCTTAACTGAGTTGGGTATCTTTTCCTCAGTTTGGGCGTTTTCTATTCTGACTACCCTTCCTGCTTCTTTCTGCCTTAACTGGTATGTTCTCTGTCCTGCTTCTTCTGTGTTTCCTTATACTTCCTAAATGCTATCTTTTTCTTCCTAACCTTCACCACCACCTCTTTTGAGAACCATGGTGGCTTTTTCTTTCATTTTGATTTGTTTATTTGCTTCACACAAAGGCTTGTTGCCTCTGTGATGGCAGTTTTGATGTTTCCCCATTGTTGCTCCACCCCTCCTTCTAGCCTGTTTGCTAGTGCTTTTCTAAGGCACTCTCCCATCTTGCCAAAGTCAGCCCTCCTGAAGTCCAGAACCCTCACTTTTGTATGGCTTGACTCTGTAGCTGAGTTTATTGTGAACCACACTGTTTGGTGGTCACTTGTTCCCAGATGGCTACCCACTTCTAGATCTGAGATCCTCTCACTGTCCCCATTTGAGAGTATGAGGTCTAAGATTGCTCTCTCATGAGAGGGTTCCAAAGCTAGCTGTCTGAGGCATGCCACCTGAAGGGCATTGAGAATGGCCCTGCTTTTGGATGTGGCTGCAACAAAGGTGCTCCAGTTAACATCTGTCATATTAAGGTCCCCCATCAACAGTATATTCCCTTTCTCTGCCATCCTAATGATGCCTTCTGTCATATCCTTGTCCATTCCCTCCCCCTGACATGGGGGTCTGTATACAACCCCTGTGCGGATTGTGGTGCCATTTCCAGTCTCTAAGGTGACCCACAGTGCCTCCTCTCCTCCCTGTTTACTCTTTTGTTCAGTTGCTTTTATCACTTCCCTTACATAGAGAGAAACTCTGACCCCTCTTCTCCCCTCCCTGTCTCTCCTGTAGGTTGTGGACCCTGGTATGTTAACCTCCCAGTCATGGTTCTCTGTGTACCATGTTTCTTTGACTGCTACAATATCCAGGCATCTCTTTTCCATCAAGGCCACCAGTTCACGGAGCCTGTTGCCCAGACTATGGGCATTGGTACTCATTACCCTCCATTTCTTGATGGCCTTACCCCTTTTTGCCCCATCCCTGTCCTTATTGCATTTGTCATTTTTTTCCATTTACCCCTTCCCTTCTCCATATCGATATCTCTATGTTGGTGTTTCCCTCACTTAGTATTCTGATTTTTGGGTGGGGGGGCTAGGATTTCCCTTCTCCTCTCCAGTGCCTCCCCCTCTTGGCTAGTTTAAATGCTTGCCAATGAAGCATTTAAACCTATCACCTAGGATCCTGGTCCCCCTCCTAGACAGATGCAGACCATCACACCAGTATATGCCTGCATCCCTCCTGGTGGACCCCCAGTCCCCAGTGAAGCCAAATACTGGAGCTCTGCAGCAGTTTTTCAACCACTGATTGAATCCCATGGTGTGGAGCACCCTAGCCTCACCCATGCCATAGACAGGCAGCACCTCCGAGAAGGTTACTGTGCGTGGTACTTGTCTAAGGCCCCTCCCCAACTCCACAAATGCTTCCTGTACTGCTCTGATCCCTTTTTTAGCCAGGTCATTTATCCCTAGGTGGACAATGACATTCAGCTCCCTCCCCTGTGCAGCTGTTCTGGCGATCCTGAGGATTCGCTCCCTGTCCCTCCAAGCCATAGTGCTAGGCAGGCACCTTACCTCCATTTCCTCTTCCTCCCCCAGTTCTTCCTTCCTAACAATGGAGTCCCCTACCAGGAGTTGTTTCCTTCCCCTGTGGGGTCCCATGCCACTCTCCTGTGGGTCTCCTTTGTGGAGGTTCCCAGCATCCTCCTTGGTCTCCACTGTGGGTGCCTCCATAGAGGAACCACACTTTGCCAGAATGGCATATGAATTGTGGAGAGGTACAACTGGAGGGATGCTCCTGTTCCATCACTCTCTCACCCTCCCTGAGCCCACTGTGGTCCAAACACTCCTCTTTCTTGGCAACCTCTGAGGCAATGGCAGTGGCCCTGGTGGTCTCTGGGTGGGAGATGAGGTCCCACAAATGCTGGCCAACTCAGCCTGTGGATGAGCAACCTCCTCCCTCAGCCCAGAGAGGTGCCTACAGATGGGACAACACCGCATCCTCTAGAATGTCTCCCGGAAGACTGCTGCTCCACAGCCACTGCACTGCACTGCACCACTCTCATCATGTCTTATTTCTGGCCCCCTAACTGTTATTTAGGATACTTACTCTTTCCTCTGTTTGTTTATTTTTTGTATTTATTTATTTTTTTCTTCCTACTTACTTACTGCCTTTGTGCCCTTTAAGCTCCTGATCTTCCTGTTCTGAGACAAGAAGTTCCTATATTTCTCAGTAGTCTCCTTACTTGCTCAGAGTCAGACCTCCAGCAGCTAGGGGGGGACAGAGAGCTACTCTTATCCTTCTAGGATGGCGAGTCTTTGGTGGCTCTGTGACCACTCACTTCCTGCTCTCAAACAGGAAGTTCCTGTTGTCAGTCAAATCCTGTGCCTATAAAAGTAAAACTGGTTTAGAGTGGGGGGGGATGGAAGGAGGGCAATTTAGTCCCAGTAGAGAAGTTTAGTTATACCAGTAGCTCCTTTCTGCTGGTGTTCAGCCTGTTCTCTGGCAGAAGCTATCTAGGGCAGTGTTTAAATCTGGCTTTAACCTGGCTTCCTTCTAGCTAAGCCACTCCACCTACTTTGCAAATCTTTCTACACTTAGTTAATGGCACAGAAAACAATTCCCTTCAGCCACCTGTGACAAGCACCTAGATAACTACACAGATAACAGTTCACTTCAACTAACTCTGACAAACACAGAAACTGTTTTTTTTACCTTAAATTGAAGGTCCCAGTAGTAGAGTTCTAGTTCTTAGTCCCAGTAGAGAAGTTTAGTTATACTAGTAGCTCCTTCCTCCTGGTGTTCTGCCTGTTCTCTGTTGGAACACAAGGTATTGTACAATAAACAGTAGTGGAACATTGGGTAAATTACAGTGCATGTCCAAAATCATACAAAAGAACATACAAATGTAAAAAACAGCAATAATGTAACAGAACCATTATAGTGCATGAGTGTACCAGGAGCAGGCTCGAGGTGGTACGCAAGTGCTGTTGGAGTAAAAAGGATCGAGAAGGTTGTGCACACAGGTGACCCAGAAGGGCAGGTGAAGAAGATAGGGGAGGGAGAGGCAAGAACTGAGTATGAAGAGAAGGGGTAGTCATTTCCTTATTCCCCCTTCAGGATGTTAAGAACCCTGCTGGGGGGGTCAGGGTAGGAATGCAGAAACTGGGGATAGGTATTAAGGAGGGTTAAAGCAGGAACAGCTGACAGAGAGGTAAATGTGTAGGGCAGAGGTAAGGAAGTAGTTGGAGGAGGAGTGTCATATTTCAGTGGGGAAGGAATTCCAGATTTTAGGGAAGCGATGGGAGAAACCAGTCTGCCCGATGAGGGTGGAATGGTGGGGGACCATCAAGGTGCGGGCATCATTAGATCTGACAGAGTGGATGGGGGGAGGTAGAGTGGAGAAAGAGGATGAGAGATAGGAGGGGAGCACTCCGAACCAGAATTTGGAGGTTAGTTTGGCACAGTGTGAGATGCATCTGTGAGATAGTGGAAGGAAGGTTAGAGAGTGATAGAGTTCACAGTGGTGGGAGTGGGAAGGAGAGTCGAGAGCAAAGTGGCAGAAGGAGTTAAAGAGAGTGTCCAACTTGGTCAGGAAAGAGTTGGGAGCAGCACCATAGACTACGTCACAGTAGTCAAAGATGGGGAGTATCATCTTCTGGACAATTTCATGCCTCGCAGTCAGTGGGATGCAACTACAATTCCTATACAGAGCACCAAGCTTGGGGCACAGTTTCTTCAGAATAGCATCGATATGCACAGAGAATTTGAGGTGCTGGTCCTGCCAAACCCCCAGATATCTAAAATGAGGAGGTGTCCTCCAGGATGGTCCCATCAATGGGTGGAAGGCAGGTAGCGCCGGGAGCCTAGAGAGTCTCTGCCTGGTGCCAAAGGTCATTGAGACTGTCTTCTTGTTGTTTAGAAAAAGCTGGTGAGAAGCAAACCAGAGCTGAACTTGGTTGAAATCATGCTGTAGGCTGGTTTGCACAGCAGTAGGGTTTTGCTGGAACTGTGCAAGACAGTATCATCAGCGTACATGTGGATGGATGAGGATGAGCAGGCTGTGGGAAGATCATTAAGGAAAATGGAGAAGAGTAAGGGACCAACACTGAGCCCTGAGGGACACCAGTGTTGATGGGGAGTGGAGGGAAGATGGAATCAAGGATTCTCACCAATTGGATCTTGTCAATGAGGTAGGATTTAAACCAGTTGGTGGCTGACGGAGCAAGGCCAGCTGAGGAGAGGGAATCAAGAATCAGGGGATGGGAAACAGTGTTGAAAGCTTTGGCTAGGTCGACAAAGATGGCCGAGGTGATCAGGCCATCGTCCATCCCTGAAAGGATGGAGTCAGTAAGCCTGAGGAGGGAGGTGCTTGTTTAGTGGTTCTTCTAAAAACCAGATTGGAAAGGGGTGAAGAAGGAGGAATTGGAGAGGAAGGGTGATAGTTGAGAGAGAACTAAATGTTCTTGAAGTTTGGCAAGGGTAGGAAGGAGGGAAATGGGGCGATAGTTGCCAGGAATGGATGTGTCACCATCCTTGGGGAGAGGAAGAACTACAGCATGTTTCCAGGATGAGGGTACTTGGGCAGAAATAAATGAGAGGTTAAGGATTAGGGAGACAGGATAAGCAATTGCAGGAGCAGAAAAGTAGAGAAGTTTAGGATCAAGCTCATCTGGTGAGGAGCCTTTAGAGGGGTTCAGGGATATGAGGGCACTAAAAGCTTCATCAGATGAGATAGTAGAAAAGGAAAAAGGGGGAAGGGTAGGCACTGGCTGAGGTGAAGGGCTGAAATTAATAGGCAGCAAGGTAGAGAGGGAATTTAGAAGAGATGTGGTACACGAGGTATTGGCCATGGTGCCAGGGTCGGAAACTAGGGAGTTATTTATTTTGAGACCTGGAGGAGGAGGGTGGTGGGGGAGAATAGGGCATGAACTACCCTCCAGAATTTAGATGGATAGTTAATGTTAGACAAGAATGAGGAGTTGAAACAATCAGTCTTAGCCAGTCTAGTAGCTTTAGTACATTAATTGTGTAGCATTCTGTACTTGGCGTAATCGTTTGGATGTTTAGTAGATTTGTGTTTTCTCCAGGCTCAATCATGCTCCCTGAAACAGGCCAGAAGTTCGGGGATGATCCAGGGGAGGTGAAGCCCACAGACTCTGGTCCTTCTGAAAGAGCAAAGGCATTCCAGGTGGCAATGAATTTATCTTTAAAATAGTCAAGGGCTTGATCGACAGAAATGGCAGTGGAGAGGGGGGCCCAGTCAATGGAAGCAAGTACAGAGCTGAGTGGGGTAAGGTCTAAGGATTTAAAGGACTGGAGCTGTATGATTTTAGGGGGAGGTTTGGGGCAATGGACCTTAAGTACAATGAAAATGGGGTTGTGATCACTAAGGGCATCATGGAGGAGACCAGATTTAGTGACGCAGTGCGGGTGGGTTGTGAGTGCCCAGTCAAGTAGTGTGTGGTTTTGTGTTTTGGGATTAAGGCGTGAGGGCTCAAGTACAAGTTGAGTGAGGTTTAGAGCAGTGACATCACTGCATAGCTTGTTTAACTTGGGAGACAACCAATTAAGATTCACGTCACCCATTATGTTGTTGTTTATTAGGAATAACAATTGAGCATCAGCTCATTCACAGTGGCAACCTAGTGTGAACGATACATACATACATCCACACATACATACATGATACAGTATGTAAATATTAAACACAGACAGTAGTTAACCAAATAGACTCATATGTATGTCCCTCCTTACTGCCAGGGGTACTCAACCAAGGGATTTATGTAAATCACGGTGATGGTTGGGGTATCCAGTGAACACAACGACTGTGATTGAACACTTTCAAAAAAGGGTGCCTCAGTCACAGCATCTGTGTTCAGGGCTACCTGGCAGGGTAGCGACCGGATACCGGGATAGGTGAGATACGGCGATGGAAAACACACAGGTATATGCACATGCACACGTGTGGGGGGAGAGGAAGGGGAAGGGAGGGAAGGTATGTGGGAGGGAGGATGGTGGACAGCTGCCGAGCTGGTCTGCTAGCGTGGTGGGGAGAGTGGTCTGTTGAGAAGAGCAGGATTCGAGTGTAGTGCGGCGCCATTTTTCTTCTTGCCAGCAGGCGGCTTGTTTTTTTTAAATATTTCATCCCTCCCGACATGCTCTCCTCTGGAGTTGAGAAGCCTTTGGTGGGTGGGGGGTGGGGAAGATCAGCTCCCACATACATTAAATTCCCATCATGGCCTTTTAGTTCTCTGTGAATATACACTGCTGTTATTTATTTTCGACGATGTACACTCGCCCAAACGGCGATCACTCTTCTGCTATATCCATTATCACATAGAACCGATGGGTGGTTATAGAATATTTTTAAATTAATAAAAAAGTTGGTGGGTTCATTTTTCTTACCCTGTTGTAGTAGGCTGAGTGCTGTCTCCTTGCATTGCTCTTAGTACTTATGGAATCACTGCACCTGGGACTGATGGAGCAGCTCTTGTTTTTGCAGAACTACATGGTAATATCTGTTGTATAGTTCTGAGAAATTATCTACAGGGCACGTGCATTTCATTTTGTTTGGGTCCAACTGTTGTAGGATCTTTGTAGATGATCAACCGGAGCTTTGCAATGTTAATACATTAAAAAACCTGCATACAAAGTGGTTGTGTGGTTCAGTCCTCAGAAATGCTTATTGTAAGCATTGCTTCTGTAATGCTGGAAGGTGACATTAGACAAGGTATTGTACCTCTATTTCTCTCAAGTATGTTTAAAAGGCTTCCTTATCCAGGAGGGTTCAAGTGCTATACAGGGAAGCAACAATATGAAGCAATAAATAAAATAACTACAGATATAGATACTCAACAAAATACATAACAGAAATGTGGGGAGGGGGCATGCAGTGGGGGTAGAGCAGGGTGGGAGACACTGTGGGATGTAGGGGATATGGGGTGGCAGCATTTCCGAGAGCACTCTGGGAGGTGGGGATGCATGCCTTTGTAGGATGTTTAGTCAGCAGATGGCAGAAGTATGGCAGCTGAGGCAGGAAATAATGTAGGTGTGCTGGTGGAGGGTCGATTCATAGTGTGATGATGGGAGGCGTAGAGGGGATGCAGGTTTAGAAGCTGGTAAGGGGAAGGGAGTAGAAATGGACACAAGAGAGGAAGGAGGGCCAAGGGGGTGTAAAATGGCTCAGGTGCTTAGGTAGGTCTGAAGGGCCCCCATCCCCCAAGGGGAGAGAAAGAAGGCACAGGGAAGGGGGGGTGGTAGATAACAGTAATGTAAAAAGTAAAGGAAAAGATAAGGCAGGAGGGGAGCCAGTGGGAGCATCTCCAGAGTGGCTGATACAGAACAGATTACTACCACTCTATGGAGGGATGGGGGGAACCTGGTAGAATTGGAGTGACAGTGGGTTAGGGAGGAATAAAGGTAGAATGGGGAGAAGCATCAGGGAAAATAGGGAAATGCGGCAGAAGAAAGTAGTAGCAGTAACTTTATTTATAAGGCACCCTTCCCTGAAGGCTCAGAGCACCATACAAAATCCAACAGACAATTAAAACCAATGCAATAAATTAGTAAACAAATAAAATAAACAAAAGTAGTACAAATCCAATATTTCTGTTCATATTAGAGCAGTAGCTGAATCATAGGGAATACTAGAAACTAATGTGGGTCCCTGAAGGCCTGCCTAAACAGGTAGGCTTTTAACCCCCTTTTAAAGGCCTCCACCATGGGGGCCTCACTCAGTCCCCTAGGAAAGGTATTCTGTGAAACAGGGCTGGCCACATCAAATGAACGATCATCAGAGGACTTAAGCAGGATGCTCGGGATTGAAAGGAGACACTTGGAGGAGGAGCGAAGGCAAGGCGCGCAAGGACTGGAGAGGGTTCAGAAGCTCTGCCAGCTAGGCAAGGCCCAACCCATGCAAGGCTTCATAGCTTATTAAACAACAAAGAACTCACACTGGGGACATGGTGATTCAGACTGTAAACTATTACAATGTGCAAAAAAAGTTGGGTACTCACCACTCCTGCAGTTAGAAACAGGGAGATGCTCCAGTACAATAGTGCTTGGAGTGCTTCTCTTTATCCCGGTGCAAAAAAAACGTTAAAAAGCAACCTGACATTTTTAAGAATTTTCAGAATTCCTTTATCAAAATCACTTGATAAACACTGTGTAAGTTAGTAAACCAACCTTGTTTTTTATAGCACATCTTTTGTCTCTCACTGCCAGGTGGGCTCAGTGGCGGAATTATTGATCATCCCTGCTCTGTCCCTCTTCTAACGTTTTAGCAGGGTTCGTGCTGTATGGCAATGGGTGCTGAAGTTTTTGTACGTTTTTCTCCTGGTGCTTTCTTTTTTTTTAAAGGAAAAATTTTTATTTCTATTCCAACACCAACAAGACATACAAACATGAAACAAACCCGGAAAACCGGGAGCACACCCCCAAACTGGCTGTGCGAACTATGTACATCCCCTATTTACACACCCACAAGGATACCACCCCATCCGAGATCAACCCATCACAAGGAAGCCCTCAGTACCACTGTTAATTGGAACTAACCTTTCTCTCATGCTCGTGTTTCCCAAAATGCCACTCCCAGCGTTTAACATCCAAGGATCCTAATTGACCTGGTCATCCCGGCGGATATCCAGTGTGTCCCCTGAAAAGAGAGAGTCCCGCCCCAGTGAAACCCCAACGACCTTCAAGTATTCATCCTCGCCAAACCTGTATCCCATTCAATCCATATTAAACTCCAGCACTAATTAACAAATATAACCACCCATACTAAAGGGAACTTCATAAAAAGAGAGAGACTAATACCCACGGTACCTATCTCTTGGAACAACCACCGTTCCAGCGCGTATCCCTCTGCTAACCACCATCCGACAGACAGATCTGTATACTATCGCTATGTCCTATCACGTAGTGCTGCGCCTAAAATTGCCCACCTTTTACTGTAAACCTCTTGTCTTCCTCAGACATTAGGTGTTTTTAATCTTAGCCAAGGCCCCAGCAAGTCTTTCACCCATTGTTCATAAGGATAGACCTGGCCATCTTTCCAGTGTTTCACAATAAACGCTTTAACAGTTGAACCCCATTAAAGCAAGGTGGAATCTTGGTGTGACCCCTTGACCATGGAGTAGTCACCTAGCACACAAACTTCTGGAGTTAAATAACCCAAATAGTCTAAACTGGGGTCCAGGCCCTGTCTAATCTTATTCCATAAAGGGGAAATGTTATCACAACTCCACAAAATATGAAACAAATCTCCTGTTACTGTCCCACACCGAAAACAAAGATCTGTCTGTCTCAAGCCCCTGGAACATAGCTTAACAGGCATATAATAAATGTTGTGAACCACAAAAATCTGCATATTTCTATATTTAGGGATAACATTATATCTAGTAGCTTTCCAGATGCAGTCCCACACTAACCTTGAGGTCATCACCTTATCCCAATAAGGGACAGAGGTGAGGACACTAAAACATTGGAAATTCAAGAGAAGTTTGTACACCCGAGAAAGTGGACTAGTTCTATGCACAGCCTCCTTCAGACTTCCCCACGAGAGAAAGCTATCTGTAAAGTCCCCCTTTCCCCCCCGAACTCCCGCAATCAGTTGCTTGAGCTGTATCCTTTGAAAAAAGGGCAGGCCATCACATTGTGGTGGCAAACTCCTGGTGCTTTCTGGTCCCCAATAGCCCACCCTCTGAGGACACTGGCATAAAGGATAGAGAGTCCAGGCTGTAGATATGCTGGCACACATCTCAGCCAAGTCCCCCTCCCCCCAACACTGGAAGTCCCATTCATCCACTTTTTTTTTTGACTCTGTTTATCTCCCTGAGAACTGGAACTCTGTCAGGCAATCCACACACCTGCCACTTCTACTGCCCACTGTGACCGTCTACCCCCTCAAAGGCATTAGTGCTCCCTGCTGGCCCCTGGTTCATACCTGCAGGGAGATCAAGGGGTGGATGAAGAGGCCCAGTGTTGGGCATGTGGTGGTCGAGGTACCGGGATGCCGTCGTCTCTCCAGCCCTCAGAGATTTTTCCTGTTTGCTGCTGTTTCCCCTCCCATGCGTGGGCACGCCCCGATGCTCTGGTACACGGCAACCCTGCCAGTGTTGTCCATGCCACTACGTGCATGCCTGGCTTGCTACAGTACCTCCGGTCTCCACTAGAGGTCTCTGACTCACCGGGCTACCCCATCCCCTGTAAGCCAGGGAGGAGAGCTCCACCCGGGAGCTCAGTCCTCAACCCTTCCCCTGCCAACCCCCAGCGCCCGAGTCCGTTCCCAAACCCGGGGCACCGATGCAGCATGAGGTGTGGCATCCAGTGCCTCAACCCTCAGCGCCACTGGGCCAGCCCATTCATCCACTTGTTAGTCCACAGGCAATGGTAATGGGACAGTGTGACAACCCTCACCCTGCAGAGGAGGACGGCATCCTGTGGGGCAATCAACCCTCCCACCTCCCTGGTCAGCCCCGATGACCTATGCTCATTACTGAACCAGGGTTGTTGGCATCACCGGCGGTAGTATAACCATCATACTTATGGGCAGACCATTAGTAAACCTAGCTTGAAGGTGGCTTGCCACTTCACAGGTAGCCAGTGCAGATCACACAGGACTGGAGTCACATGACTAGACCTTGACAGGCCAGTCATTAGCCTGGCCACTGCATTCTGCACTAGCTGCTACTGTTGTAGGGTACCTCCACTAACCCTGAGGTAGAGTGCATTACAGTGGTCCAGCCTAGACATTACACCAGCATCAGCAGATCTTCAAGAGGGATAAGTGACCTAAAGAGGGAATCTGACCATTTCAAGCTTCAGTAAATTCAGAATTTGGATCAGCATATCCACAGTCAGCCTCATGCCAAAAATGACGATCTCTAAGTTACTTTGTTTAAAAGTTACAAGTTATTTTGTAACCCTAAAATTACTGCCTGTTCAAAAAAGCCAGTTTCAGTAAAGAGCTACTGATGATGTCACAACAAGAACTCACAGCCTAGTCCTTCTTGCAAACTACCTTACAAGACTTATTTCTCCCATATTATATAAAACTGCAGCTGTATTAAATATCTGGAAAAGGAAAGCTGACAATGGGTGAGTTGGCACGCATTTCCATAATGTGCAGATACAATCTACAGTACTTAAGAATGTGACAGGGGGTTGGAATACAGCAGCAAACATGGTTTTAGAATGACAAAAATATGTGCAATTTTTATAATAGTGCAGGCATGAGATTTCAAAATGTCACCAGACTGTAACTGTGGAATGCAGCAATGACACAATCTCAGAAAGTAGGTGGGACACACAATTTTGGAAAGTGTTAGGGATGCACAACTTGGAAATGTGGCTGTGACGCACAATTTTTGAATGCGGTGGTGATGCACAGTTTTGGAATACAGCAGTGATGCTCAGTTTCAGAATTTGGTGGTGACACTCAGTTTTAGAATGTGGCAGTGACGCACAATTTTTGAATGTGGCAGTGATGCGCAGTTTCAGAATGTGGTAGTGATGCATAGTTTCATGATGTGGCAATGACACAGTTTTGGAATGTGATGGTGACACTTTCAGAATGTGGCATTGAAAACCAACTTTGGAACGTGGTATGGATGTGCAATTTTGGAATGTGGTGAGGATGCGCTATTTTGGAATATGGCTGGGATGCACAATACTAGATTGTGGTGGGGATGTGGTGAACAATTTTAAAATGTGGTGGAAGCATACAAATCCGGAATATGGCAAGGACAAGAAGTTTAAAAATAAAATGGTGTGTCCTGCCATATTCTGACAGTGTACATCCTTACTTATATTCCAGAATTGCCAGTCCCCGCTAAATTCTTTGATGTGTGTCCCTGTCGCATTCTGGGATTGGAAGTCCCACCACACTGTGAGATGGCACATCCCTGCCACATGTCTAGATTACATGTCCCCCCCAACCCAACATTCTAAAATTGTGCTCCATTTTGACAGTCTATACCTTGGTTCAGCTCTGCATTCCAAAACCACCTCCTGATGCATTCTAAAGTACAGAACCATGCATCTGAACATTCTGGAAGTGCAAGCACTGCAGGCAACTCTGTGTCAGTTTTTGGTTTTTAAATAAATACTATAGTTACAGTTTCGATAACTTTGAAGAAATAGGTCCTACAAGGTTGCTGATAGGGAGGACCAGTCTGAGTTCTGGTTGTGACATCATCAGTGGCTTTTCACTGAAACTGGCCTTTTTGAACAGGAAGTGAAATCAGGGTTACAAAATAGCCCATAACTTTAAAACAAAGTAATGTTGAAACCTAATTTTTGGTATGAGATTTATTGGGGTAGGCTGATTCTAATTCTGCAACGTAATACTTTTGACTGGACTCCCTCCTTAATCCAGCTGATGTTTCTAGCATGGTAAAAATCAGTCCTAACTACAGTGTATGCCAGAGTCTCCAGTGTCGACTGATTATCAAAAATGACTCCGAGATTTTTCACCTTTGCAGAAGCCAACTGTCTGGGTGACCCAAGCAGAAGCCCTGTTTCTCCCATGACTAATTCTGCTCCCCCTCAACCTGGCTCAGTCACCATGACTTCAGTCTTATCCAGGTTACATCTCGGCCAACTAGATTCCGTCCATTTCTAAATTTCAGACAGGCACAAATTCAGCACCCCGACAGTGTCAGGCATCCTGGGTGCAAAGGACAGATACAACTGGGTATTGTCCGTATAGCAGTGAAAACCCAGATTGTATCGTCGAATGATTCTCTCCCAGAGGTAATGTACATTAGGAACAACATAGGTGAGAGGTCTGAAGTAAGTTCTTCAATATAATATGGGTTTTCACTGCTATGTGGATGATACAGTTACAAAGGAAGTGGTTTGCACAAAAAAGACTTCAAGACAGAACCAATTTGTGTCCCCACACATGTGGAGATAGTTATTTATTCTGTGTTACCATTGATTCTGGAGCCAAAACCCTGTCTTATTTTATATAGAAAGGGCTTTAAGCTCGGTCATTAGAACAATAGTACTGTGCTCAACTGTGTTTTTGACTGTATTTACCATTGATTCTGGCGTCAAAACCCTGTCTGATTTAATATAGAGAGGGCCTTAAGCTCGGATATTAGTGCAACAATACTGTGCTCAAACGTTGTTTGCTGGTGCCAGTTTTGAACTGCACTGAGACAAAGGGCAGGCTAAATGCTTGCAACTTAATTTTAAAAGAAAAAAAATTGTAGCAGCATCAGCATTTACCACTGCTCCTACCTAAGCTCCCCATTGTCTCCCATAGAAGCTTCTGAGCTCAAACGTTGTTTGCTGGCACCAGTTTTGAACTGCACTTAGACAAAGGGCAGGCTAAACACTTGCAGCTTAATTGTAAAAGAAAAAAATGTAGCAGCACCAGCATTTACCACTACTCCTACCTAAGCTCCCCTTTGTCTCCCATAAAAGCTTCTGATTGGAGTCAACAGCCCAGCCTGTTTGAAAATGCCCCATCCCAGCAGTATATTAACTGAATACTTTCCCCAATTTCCTTGTCCACACACCGGGACCCAGGAGGTCGAGAGGGGCAGATCACAGAAGCCGTCCCCCCAAGCAAGGTCACGAGGGGCTGCTCGCCCAGCCCTCCTATCCCCAGAAACAGAGTAAGTCCCTGCAGGATGCTTTGAAACTCTCCTCTTGCTCGCTCTCGAAGCAGCAGGATTTGATCCCCACCAGCGCTGCACATCGGCTTCTCACCGCCCCCACCACCACCCTTGGTCGTCCCCTAGCTTTATAGGCAGGACCACGCGCGCGCAAAAACCTATCAGCTAAATTTCCCATTAGATGGTTATACAGAGCAAACACTAGAGGGCTCACTATGAAAGTGCTGTATAATCACAAAGAAAGCAGCATATTAAGCAACCAAAGGACACTCATATACTTCATGTTAATCATTGCATTTGCTTCTCATTTCTCACTCCCTTCCACAAAACGCAGCAACAATGACTCAATTAATTGCCTCAACTTCCAAAACCCTTTTTCCAATTTAACCATGAGCCTAAGCTGCACCTTAAGTGGGTCTGCACAGGCAAAGCCAGTACCCCAGTCTAACACCCACCTATTGAATAGCCCTAACCCTCTCCTTCAGCAAGCGTAATTATCCCAAATGATCCAATCCATCCCCATACCAAGCAGACCTCACAAGTATACCACTTGCCCACGCCACACCAAAAACATCTCCAAACAGCTACAGACAACAGCACTCAGACATGCTCTCCTCCTTTTACTACTCATGTCTGGTAACATTCACCCCAACCCAGGGCCTGTACCTGCTAGCAGGACTAAAGGTCAGGGGTAAGGTGGACTGATACTGGCCTCGCTAAATATCCGCAGCCTACCAAAAAAACTTACACTACTGCAAGGATGGGTTGGACAACATTCCCCAGACATCCTAGCTCTGTCTGAACATGGCTAGCTAGGAATGTACCGGATTCCGCGGTTGCCCTAAATGACCATCTAATCTTCAGATCAGACAGAGTGGGCAAGAGGGGAGGTGGCTGTGCTATATACACCAGAATTAATCTACAGCGACTAGTGGTCCCCTTGCCCTCACTGGAATATGGGGCACAAGCCATCACAATCAAAACAACGATTGGCTCCCAAGGGAAACCACTATACATAATATCAGTCTACATACCAAACAACCAAAAATTAGCCTTTGATTCCATACTATCCAATATAGCCCTGTTTCCCCCAGAAGCAAGCTTTATAGTAATGGATGGCTTCAATATAAACTGGCTAACAAAGGCATCAGACCCCTACAAAGATGCAGCCAAAGCGCACGATCTGACTCAAGTTGTCCAGGCCCCTACAAGACAAGACCCCAGGACAGGAACTCACACTCTCCTTGACCTCATCCTGACAAACTTCCTTAAACACCTCTCTAATATCAAAGTTCTCCCAGACGTCCTCAGTGACCACTCTCTCCTCTCCTGCCATTGGTCAAACAAGACCTCACCAAACCAACCCAAAATATCCCACCAAAGGCACCTCAAAAAAGGTGCCATAACCAAGATAATACACTCTCTTTCCACCAGTAACTGGACACCTGTCCACATCGCCCAAGCCACTGACGAGGCCCTAACCTCCTTTATCAATATCTTTAACACAGCCTGTGACAAATACACCCCATTCTCAAAAAGGATTTTAAAAACAAGGGACACCCCGTAGATCTCACAGACCCTGCTAGATCAGATGCATCACAGAGATAATCTCTGGTATAGGGCACTGAACTCCCAGCTTCCCATGACAGACAACTCTATAGAAAGGTGAGAAACAAGTGCACCAGGCTATTCGGCTAACTAAGGCCAACCACTACAAACAAGCCCTCAACTCGACCTGGGGCTCAGGGAACAAGTTCTGGAGCAATGTCAAAGAGCTCTGCAGGAAAACCATCAACCAAACACCATCCCAGATACTCAATAATGGTACCGTCTCCCAGGACCCCACCACAATAGCCAGTGTTCTGAACAATTCCTTCATGGACCACAGCCACATACTCACACCAAACTTCTTTGACCCTCCCCCTAGGGACCCTGCTACCTCCTACCTTAGGCCCACCCTCCCGCCTTTCTGGCTCAGAATGATCTCCTGCAGTAAGGCCAAATGCTACCCATCAAAAGCCTTACGTAACAAGAGGTACAGCAGTGACTCTATAGATCTCAAAATCCTCCGGCTAATGCTTGACGTGACTCTCCCACACCTCACCAAAATATTCAACCACTCCCTACGCCTAGGACAATTCCCCACTCTCTGGAAAAGGGGAATTATCATGCCAATCCTAAAAAAGGGTGACCCAACTGACCCCGGCAACTATAGGCCAACCACAATACTCCGCCCCCCAAAGCTCTCGAAAGAATAGTGTCAGACCAACTCACTGAGGGACAGGAAGCGCATCCTCAGGATCACGAGAACAGCTGCACAGGAGTCTGAGCTGGACGTCATTGTCCACCTAGGGACAAATGACTTGGCTCATCATGAGATTAGAGCAGTGTAGGAGGACTTTGTAAAGTTGGGAGGGCCTAAGACAAGTAACACACACAGTATCCTTCTCTCAGAGGTGCTGCCTGTCAATGGCATGGGTGAGGCGGGTACTTTACACATGCAGTTTAATGAATGGTTGAAAAATGGTGGGAGCACAGGGATTTGGCTTCATTGGGGACTGGGGTTCCACCTGGAGGGATACCAGCCTATACTGGCAGGATGGTCTGCATCTGTCCAGGAAGGAACAAGTCTTTGAGCAATCGGTTTAAATGCTTCATTGGCAAGCTTTTAAACTAGTCAAGGGAGCACTGATAAGCAGCAGGAAAATCCCAGCCTCCCTACAAAACAGGGTACTAAATGAGAAAAGACCGAGGTAGAAAGGTCAGTGGGGAATGCTGCAAGAGAAGGTAAATCCATCAAAAATGGAGAGCAATGAGTACCAATGCCATAGTCTGGGTAACAAGCTTCCTGAATTAGTAGCCTTGATGGAGGAGGAACATCTGGATATCATGGCAGTCACAGAAAACATGGTACACACAAAACCATGACTGGGACATAAACATACCAGGATACACTATCTACAGGAGGGACAGGGAGGGTAAAAGAGGGAGGAGTAACTCTTACATAAGGGAAGGAATCAAAGCAACAGAACAAAAGGGTAAACAGGGAGGAGAAGAAGCACTGTGGGTAAATTTGGAGACAGGCAATGGCACCACAATCCGCACAGGGGTTGTATACAGACCCCCTTCTCAGGGGGAGGAAATGGACAAGAAAATGATAGAAAGTATACTTAGAATGGCAGAAAAAGGGGAGATATTGCTGATGGGTGATCTGAATATGCCAGATGTTAACTGGAGTGCAGTTGCAGCAGCCACTTTGAAGAGTGGGGTTATTCTAGATGCCCTACAGGGGGCATGCCTTAGACAACTAGTACTGGAGCCCACTCGAGAGGGATCAATTTTAGACCTGGTTCTCTCAAATGGAGATGGAGAGAGGATCACAGATGTAGAAGTGGGTAGCCATCTGGGAACTAGCGACCATCGAACAGTATGGTTCACAAAAACACAGCAAAGAGTCAAGCCATACAAAGGCAAAAAGTACTGGACTTTAGGAGGGCTGACTTTTCCAAATGGGTGAGTGCACCTAAGGAATGTAATTAGCAAATGGGCAGGAAGAAGGTGGAAGAACAATGGGAATAATAAAACTGCCATCACAGAGGTAACAAGCCTTTGTGTGAAGCAAATAAACAAAACAAACGATGTAAGAAACCACTATGGTTCTCAAAGGAAGTGGCAATGAAGGTTCAAGAGAAAAGAAAGCATTCAGGAAGTACAAGGAATCACAGAAGGAGCAGGACAGA
Source organism: Neoceratodus forsteri (assembly GCA_016271365.2). NCBI lineage: Eukaryota > Metazoa > Chordata > Ceratodontiformes > Ceratodontidae > Neoceratodus > Neoceratodus forsteri. Next base: position 1,129,682,288 of record CM057451.1, read on the forward strand.
GAACTGTATCAGTTAAAGCAAAAGAAAGCTGGAAGGCAGTCAGAAAAGCAAAGGCCCAAACCGAGGAAAAGACAGCCAACTTAGTTAAGAAGGGGGATAAAACCTTTTATAGGTACATCAGGGAGCGAAGGAAGACCAAGGGAGGGATAGTGAGGCTTAATAAAGGGGAGGATGGGTGGGCAGAGGGTGACTGTGAAAAGGCAGAGATACTAAACAAATATTTTTGCTCAGTATTTACAAATGAAGAGGGAGGTACCTAAAACAAACAGTAGAAACACTCTGGATACGAAGTTGATACCAGCCCATTTACAGAAGAAAGGGTTCTGAAAGAACTCTAAAACTGAAGGTGGACAAAGCAATGGGGCCTGATGGATTCATTCCAGAATTCTAAAGAACTAAGGTAGAACTAGTGACACCACTGACTACCTTCTTTAACAAATCATGGGAGGATGGGGTGGTGCCCGAGGACTGGAGGAGGGCAGATGTGATTCCCTTCACAAAAGTGGGAGCAAGGTAGAAGCAGGGAAACTACAGACCTGTTAGTTTAACCTCAGTGATAGGGAAAATGATGGAATCACTTGAAGGAAAGAATTGTCGAGTATCTAGAGGCCAGAGGGGCACAGGACCCAAGGCAGCATGGATTCACAGCGGAAGGTCATGCCAGATGAATCTGATAGATTTCTTTGACTGGGTGACCAAAGTAGTAGTCGGGAGGGGCTGTGGACATGGCCTACCTAGACTTTAGCAAGGCATTTGACACAGTCCCACAAAAGACTAATATACAAGTTAGCCAACCTGGGAGTGGGTCCCAAGATGACAGCTGGGTAAAGAATTGGCTGGAGAATGAGGACACAGAAAGTAATAGTAAATGGAGTCCACTCTGAAGAAGGGGGTTACTAGTGGGGTACCGCTGGGGTTCAGTAGTGGACGGTCCTCTTCAATGTCTTTATAAGCGACATTGCAGAGGGACTGGAAGAAAAAGTATGTCTCTTTGCAGATGACACAAAGATCTACAACAGAGTTGATGCACAAGGTGGGTGGAAAGGATGAGAAGGACTTGGCAAGGTTGGGGAATGGTCAAATGTATGGCGGCTTAGATTCAATGCTAAGAAGTGCAAGGTAATGCACCTGGGAAACAAAAACCCAGGGGAAGAGTACACAATGGGGGGTGAGATACTAACAACAACAAAAATGGAAAGGGAACTAGGGGTAGTCATATCAGATGACCTAAAGGTGGGCAAGCAATGTGAGAGGGCAGCAAGGAGGGCTGGGGGATACTGGGATGCATAGGGAGAGGCATCACCAGTAGAAAACAGGAAGTTATTATCTCTGTACAGACAGCTGGTGAGACCCCATCTGGAGTACTGCGTGCAGTTCTGGAGACCCAATCTCCATAAAGACATGAACAGGATGGAAGCTGTCCAGAGGGCAACTAAAATGGTGCAGGGTCTGCACCGAGAAGACATAGAAGAGAGACTTAAGGAGCTTAATATGTATAGCCTCGAGGAAAGGAGGAGAGGGGACATGATAGAAACTTCAAGTACCTCAAGGAATCAACAAAGTCAAGAGGGTAGCATCTTTCAAAAAAGAGGTGTGCAAGAACAAGGCACAATCTGAAGATTGAAGAAAGTGGCTCAGAGGTAATTTAAGATACTTTTTCAGAGAGGGTTGTGGATGCATGGAGCGGCCTTCCGGAGGAGGTTGTGGAGTCAAAAACAGTGGTGGAATTCAAGCATGCATGGGACAGTCATAAGACAATTCTAGGGGGTGGGGGGTAGGAAGAAGTAGGCTGCTGGTTAACTAGGATCTGCAGCTTATCCGGTAGGTAGGGAAATGGGCAGACTGGGTGGGCCAAGCCGTCCTTATCTGCCATCAAATTCTATGTTTCTATGCTTCTAAGTACCTGACTTGCCATTCTCTGCTCTGCCAAGAGCAACACAGCTTTAGAACAGGACACAGCACCACCATTACACTCCTCGAACTTACATCTTATATACTCCGGGCTCTTGATGAGGGGGGAAATAGCAGGTGCAATCTTTGTTGACCTAACCAAAGCGTTTGACACCGTCAGTCATGACCTACTTATCCACCTACTCCCCTCCCTCAATCTCGCCCCAGACACAATACACTGGTTTAAGAACTATCTCACAGACCAGACACAAGAAGTCAAAATCAACACCACCCTATCCGCCAAGAATCCAGTTCAGTTGGGCGTACCACAAGGGTCAACCCTAGGCCCTCTATTATTCACCCTTTTCCTGAACTCCATCCCAAAAGCGTGCAACGGTAAGCTTCTTCTCTATGCAGATGACATAGTAGTATACTGGAAAGAAAGCACCCCCAACTCCCTCCAACATAAGCTTCAAAGTTACTTTCATGAACTAGAAGACTGGTTCACAGAGCACCGATTAATACTAAACTATAGCAAAACCAAATCCATGATCTTTGCGCACTGCCAAAACCCCTACAGTATATTCCACCTTAACATCTCTAACTACCAGGACATCCAAACTGACCAGGTCACACACTTCAAATACCTTGGCATTACGCTTGATGCTTCCCTTACCTTTCACAAGCACATCAACCATTTCTCTTCCTCAGTAAACACCAGACTAGGGATCCTCTATAGGCACAGACAATGCCTCCCACCACAGGCCCTACGCTTGGCAGTAACCAGCTCTGTCATATATCTGGTAGACTATGGGATTATAATATACAGGACGGCTGACCTCACGGCCCTGAAACGAATCAATCTTGCCCTCAATAAAGCCTCCTGACTGGTTACAGAAAGTGACCGACTTACCCACACCTGCGACCTCTACAAAAAAGTGGACTGGCTGACCTTCAAAGGAAGGCTAAAATACCATACTTGTCTCCAAGCCAAAAAAAATACTTTTGAAGCTTGCACTCACTGGCCTTCACTCCCTCATCCAACTTAACCCCCACAGGAGCACACCAAGGCACCAAGCAAGTATGCCCATCTTTGTCCCCCACCGAAGGACCGCACTAGGACAAAGGTCCTTTAGCTATTGGGCCCCCATCTGGCTCAATGAACTCCCTCCTCCTGTCTCCCTGGCCCCAAGACTAGGCCAGTTTAAAACCGGAATCAAGAGACACATCATAGACTCCGAGACGTGTAGCTGCAATGGATCACTTTACACCACATCGAACCAGGGTTGTTAATCAACCCTCTAGACAATAACCAAGTACTATTAATTATCCTTATGAGGCATGTTCAACCCGACCCAGGGTTATAATCAACCCTTAAGAGACTAACTAAATTCAGTAAATGTTTGATTTAATTATGTCAGCACCAATGGATAATCCGTTGTTATGAAGCATGTTCGTTCATTCACAAAAAAATCTGTATGTTTTGACGTTGAGCCTTTGCAAAGGAGTCTCTGACTCAAAAGTTGTAATTCTGAAACTTTAATAAATAAATAAATTGAGGTTCAGATCTAAAAAGTGCAAAATAATACACCTGGGATGTGGAAACCCTAGAAAGAGCTACAGAATGAGGTGGGGGAGGAGGAACTAAGCAATAAGGCACAACAGGGTGTGGGTTATTGTAAGATATACCACGGTCATGTGTTGTGTTTTGACCAGTGAGGTTACAGGATTTTCATACCCCATTGTATAATTGCTGACAGTCACTGAGGAAGAAAGGGATCTGGGGGTTATCATTTCTGGCAACCTAAGAGTGACTAAGCAGAGTACAAAGGTGGCAGGAAGGGCCAGCAGCATGCTGGGGTGCATAGGCAGAGATATCACTAGGAGAAGGAAGGAGGTGGTGATTCCATTGTATAAGATGCTAGTGAGGCTTCACCTGGAGTACTGTGTACAATTCTGGAGGCCGCATCTTCATAAGGACAAAGACAGGGTGAGGACGGTCCAGAAAAGGGTGACAAAGAAGGTACAGGGCTTCCACCAGCAAACATTTGAGGAGAGATTAAAAGACCTCAATATGTACTCACTGGAGGAAAGGAGGGAGCAGGGTCACATGATAGAAACCTTCAAGTACCTTAAAGGCATAAACAAGGTACAAGAGAACGACATCTTTCACTGTAGAAGTACAAGAATGAGGGGGCATGATATGAGATTGGAAGGTGGCAGGATAAGGGAAAATGTGAGGCTGTTTTCTTCACAGAGAAGGTGGTGGATGCATGGAATGGTCTGCCACAGGAGGTGGTGGGAGCAAGCACAGTGGGAGGGGTTAAACATGCATATGACAGGTATAAAGGAACCCTAGAGGTGGGAAAGAGAGGAGAAAGTTGTTGGCCTAGTAGGGTCAGAAGCTGCAAACAAGGGTAGGGCTTATGGGCAGACTAAATGAGCCTAGTAGTCCTCATCTGCTGGCAATTTTATGTTTCTATATTTCTACGAGAGGGGGAGGACAGATGGAGTAGGGGATGGCAGGGAAAGAGGGACAAGGGAGAGTGAGAGGCAGGACAGGGGGAGCAGAAGGGAAATGTAGAGGGCATGCCTGGGGGGGGTAAGCAAAGAAGTAAGATGGGGGCATGCCAGGGGAGAGAAAGGCTTAGGATAAGGAGATGGGGAAGAGGATAGCTGGGGTAGTGGGTTGGTGGAAATACAAGAGGGATGGTGAGGAAATGGCAGGCAGGTGGGTGTGGGCAGCAGGATAGACAGAGAGCTGAGAGGACTCAGGATGGAGGGGGAGGGTGGTAATCTTGGGGGAGTCAATTGTAAAGGGGGAGATGGGGGAAGAGTCAAGGCAAGCCGTAGGAAGGTAGAATGTAATGACAGCAGGAAGAATAGGATCTCTGATAGCACAGTCCATGGGTCGGGGGGGGGACCTCACATTACAGTAAACCTGGAGATGAAAGACCTTGCAGGATGTGCGGTGAGGGAGGTGCAAGATAGATTCAGGAAGGTGGGGAGAATTTGCAGCAAGGCAGGAAGGATGGTAGCCTTCTCAGAAGTGCTTCTGGTCCCAAGGGTAATAAAGCCAGGAAGGTAAGAATAGAGGAGTTTAATGGATGGCTTAGGGTATGGTGAAAAACAGAGGGTACTGCCTCATTGGTGGCTGGGAGGGACCTGGGATAAAAAGAACCTATATGCACCAGACAGACTGCATCTCAGTAGGAAGGTTACAAGGGTCCTAAAGGGCAAGCTGGAGGAATTCATGGAGAACAACCTCAGTTTAAACTGATGGGGGGGAGTAAGCAGGGTGTACAGCACCCTTAGTTACCTGGTGGAGGAGCCTGATAATCCTCTCCCCAATCAGAACAGCATGAGGAGGAATGAGATGAGAAGGGTGAAGGTAGGGAGGGGTGATGGAGAGAGGAAGGGGATGGTGGGGGGCAGGTCAGGAGTAAGGGAGGACCCAAGTGGTGGTGGAGGGTGATGTCTCTGAGCACCAGTAGCCTGGGAAACAAGAAGGTAGAATTGCAGTCACTGATGGCTGAGGGATAGGTGGAAATAGCAGCAATTACAGAGTATGGGCCACACAAAGCCATGACTGGGACCTTGCAGTTTCTGGGTATAAACTTTGTAGAAAGGATCGGGGGTGCAATGAGGGGGGAGTGGCCCTGTACATGAAAGAGGGGATAACTTGTACCAGAGAGGAAGAGGCAGGAGGTAAAACTGAAGCATTCTGGGCACAGGTATAATCCACACGGGGGAGGAAACTAAGGATGGGGATGGTCTACAGGCCATCTTTCCTGGAGGAGGAGTTGGACATGGTACTAGGGTCTCAAATCATGGAAATGGCTGGTAAGGGGGAAGTAGTAATAATGGGAGATTTCAATTTGCCTGGCCTGGACCGGAAAATGGCTACCTCCTAAACTAGGGAGCAAGTACTGCTGGATGCATTTCAGGGATGTTTTCTGGCCCAGGGTGTCATGGAGCCCACTAGGGAGAGGGCTATACTGGACTTGGTCCTGTCCAACTGTGAGCATGTTCAGGATGTGGAAGTGGAAGCGCTAAATACAGGTAGTGACCACCACATGGTGTGGTTCTACCTGGACATGGGCAGGGAGATGAACAGGATCAGTATAGGGGCATGATCATGACCAGTACAAGGGTTTTGAACTTGAAGAGGGATGACTTTGGTAGGACCAGACAAATTCTAATAGGGCATCTTGCTGGGATCAGAAGGGTGATGGATGTGCAACAGAAATGAGCAATAACAAAACAGGGACTGATGAAGGCCACTAGTGAGTGCCCCAAAATCAAAAGTAAGCAAACGAAAGCCAAAAAGCCTAGCTGGTTTGGCAAGGAGGTGGCAAAAGCTATAGGTGACAAGAGGGGGGCCTTCTGGAAGTACAAACGAACTCAGAAGGAGGAGGATAGTCTGGAGTTCTCTGCTAAATCAAGGAGGCATGCAGAGCAGTTAGAGTGACAAAGGCTACAAGGAAAGTGCAACAGGTATAGGGTTAAAAAACAGGGGAGATGGCCTTTTTCAATATATAAGGCAGAAAAGGAACATAAAGGATGAGACAGATTAAACAAGCATTTGTCAATGCCGAATGTTGTCTCGCTGGCATTGGCATTGGTAGTGCAGGAGTTAGAGATGCATAATAGGAATGTCAGTGAAATATTAAACTGACGCCAACCCCACCCCCACCCTGCAGAGACTGACAGGTGTTGGGATGTACCATCTATCTAGTATCTTTGAGTGTGCAGTTCCCAGTACAAAGTGAACTGTCCCCTCCATATCCCTACTTGACCCCTCTCAAACACCCCCACCTGGAACTTTCCTCGTCACCCTGTCCCATTCTCTCTTGAAGGTGTCCACCATTTTAAGGGATACCCTCTCCTTCAGCAACTCATTCCATTTAGCTACCACCCTCTTGGTGAAAAAGTGCCACCTCATCTCTGTCCCCCACAAGTTTCAGGCTGTTACACCTAATGGTCTTGTTTACACTAAGGCTAAAAAGGCCATTGGTGCTTAACCTGTTTATACTTTTAAGGTACTTAAAGGTCTCAATTATGTCCCCCCTCTTCCTTCTGTCCTCAAAAGAGTACGTTTGAGCCCTCTGACCATCTTCTCATAGGTGTTGCCTTGCTGTCCCCAAATAATCTTGATTGTCCTTCTCTGGACTGTTGCCAGCAAGTTGATAGCATTCTTAAGCTAAGGGCCCCAATACTGCATTCCATACTTTAGTTGCATTCTCAAAAAGGATGTGTTCCCAGTCCACCGAAAATCATCGCGCCGGACTCGGGAGGTAAGTATGGGGTATGAGGGAATGGGGAGGCAGGGTGCACAGAAGGTGGGTGTGGGTTGAGGGAGGGGGGCAGGGAGACTATGAGGGAACGTTTTTGTGTTAGAGGGTAAAAAAAAGAACATCGCAGGACGGTTTTTTTCTCAGGGGATTTGGCAAGCTGGGGTGGACTCCCAACGTGCCACCTAACTGTTTGGTGGGGGTGGCTGCAGCCGATGGGGATTGGGCACCCTCATCGGGCACAACAAAGGGGAGTTAATTTATGCCGGACAGGAGATTGGGCACCCCGCCGGGCACACACAAGGAAAGTGGGGGCCAAGAGCCAAGGGGGATTGGGCACCTCTGGGCATATAAATAAATGAGGGGAGTGCTTTTATGCTGACGGTGGGCTCCACCCTTGGCACATACATTGGGGCCACAGTAAGCTGGCAGGGGGATTGGGCACCCCTGAAGTCAACAGTTGGACGGCCGCCATGTTTACAATGTGGCTGAGCACGTCCGGAGGTCCGCTACATCTGACGAGCTTTGCTCGGATTGCAGTGGACCTTTCCTTAGATGTGCTCGCCACATTAGTATGCATGGTGTGGCACCAGCATGCAGGCTGATTGGGGAATGAGGGACGCACCTACTGATGCGTGCCCTGCATTCACCCAACAGTGACCACGCCTCCAAATCTGCACTATTGCAAGGTGTTGGCTGAGCAAGCGCGCCAATATAAAAATGATGCAAATTCAATTTGTGACTTTTTATGTTGATTGCGCACATGTGCAAGAAACATGTTGCTGCAGCTTTCTGCAGAAGCAGGTTGTGGAGACGCAGCACTGTTGTGGCCAATGCCCCACTGCCTTTTGAGGCTTGGTCCGCTGTCCCTAATGGGGTGGCATTCTGCTGTTGACACTAGTTCAGCCAGCGTGCCACCACCTTGAAACATTTTAGCAGCTACAATCAGGGGCTGCCTCGTCATTGCAGTGTCATCTGCTGCAATGAGGGAGCAACCCATCATTGCAGGGTACCTTGCATTCCCCGACCAGTTTGCCGACGGGGAGCCCAGTCCCCGTCGGTTTGTGTTGTTTGCTAAGGGGGTGCCCAATCCCCCTTGGCAGCATGTCCCCTCCTCCTGGTTCTCCGCTGATGGGGGTGCCCAATCCCCATCGGCATGTCCCCCCACCTCCAGTTCTTGTGTGCCGAAGGGGTGCCCAATCCCCCTCGGCTCATGAGACCCCCCCACACCAGTATGTGCTGACAGGGGTGCCTAATCTCCATCAGCTCCAGTCCCCACACCCCAAAACATGCAGGTGGCATGCTGGGAGCCCACCACAGCATGCCCAAAGTACCTGCAAAAAGAAAAAACTGTCCCGCAGCGTCTTCTTTTTTTTTTCTGACCCTGAAAAGAATGAAATGGTCCCTCGCCGTCTGCACCCCCTCCATCAACCTACGACCTCCCACTGTGTACCCCACCTCCCCACACCCCCTCTCACCCCATACTTACCTCCAGAGCTTGGTGCGATGATCTTCCGTGGACCGGGAACGCGTTTGCACTCTTCAAAGCCGACCAATAACTGAAGAAATGCCGGTAAGCTGTATAATGGCATAAATAGGGTTTTTTCAATTTTGGTGCATATCTCGGGCATTTTGTGGAATTTTGGCACCAAATTTTCAACATGGGGTTTTTTGGACCCCTCCTCATGAATTCAGCCACTGTCATGGAGTTATTTGGCCCCGGAAGGTGATTTCGTGGTCACTGCGTGGAATCACCTTTCGGGACCAATTAACGAAACAACAGTGCTAGTGTTCATGAGGTAGGCTCTCAAAAAGCCTATGTTGCAAATTTGGTGAAAAAATCAAAAATGACTGTTTTAACTATACTAAAATGCCAGCAGAATAGGCCTAGCGGTCTTCGCGTCTGCTCGTTTGGTCAGCCCACACCCTGGGAGCGACCTTGCTCCCTCGCCTTCTCTGACTTCTCCTTCCCAGTTCTGGATATTCTCGCTGCATTGGATTTTGCTTCCAGAACCCTTCCCCTGTACCTGTCCTACCCCCTCTTGAACCCCTCCACCGTCTCGTTTTATGATACGTTGTGCAGTTGCTATGCACACTCGTAACTTCATAAATTTTTGCAATATTTTCTCACCAGATTTTCAGCATTGGCATTTTTTCACAGCTCCTTGTGAAAAGCACAGCTGTCATTTTCCCCATCCAGGCTGAAATGTGTTTTCGCACTTCCGGCACAGAATAGCGCGGTCACTGTGGGAAATCAATGTTTGGGACAGATTAAGAAAATGACAGTGACACTGTTCATGAGCAGAGGTCCTAAAATGCCTATGTTGAAAATTTGGTGATGATAGCCCATCACATGACTGTGTTACAAGTGTGCATTGCACAGTTTCTATGCACACTTGTAACTTCGCAGATTTGTAATATTGTCCTCCAGATTTTCAACACTGGCAATTGTTCACACCTCCTTATGAGCAGTACAGCTGTCATTTTTCACATCCTGACCGAAACTGTTTTCGCACTTCCGGCGTAGAATAGCGCGGTTGCTGTGGGAAATCAGTGTTCAGGACAGATTAAGAAAATGACAGTGACACTGTTCATGAGCAGAGGTCCTAAAATCCCTATGTTGAAAATTTGGTGACAAAAGTCCATAAAATGACTGTGTTACAAGTGTGAGTTGAACTGTTTCCACGCACCCTTGGAACTTCACAAATTTGTAATATCTTCACTCCACATTTTCAACACTGGCATTTTTTCACACCTCCTTATGAACAGTACAGCTGTCATTTTTCGCATCCTGGCCAAAATATGTTTTTGCACTCCTGCCACAGAATAGCACAGTCACTGTGGGAAATCAGTGTTTGGGACAGATTAAGATCGAGCGAGTGAGGGGGGGAGTGACCGAGTTCAACTGAGCTCTGTCGGGACTGCTGCAGATTTCTTTGTGGGCAGAAAAAGACCCCAACACAGGAGCCCAGTACAAAAGGGCAGCCTGCAGCACCAGGAGAAACAGAACGAGAGAGTGAGTGAGGGAGGGGGAGTGAGCGAACTCAACAGAGCTCTGTCGGGACTGCTGCGGATTTCTTTGTGGGCAGAAATAGGCGTCAATGCAGGCAGGTGCCCAGTACAAAAGGGTAGCCTGCAGCGCTGGGAGAAATGGAATGAGCGACTGAGAGGCGGGAGTGAGTGAGCTCAACGGAGCTCTGTTGGGACTGCTGCAGATTTCTTTGTGAGCAGGAAAAGGCCCCAACAGAAGCAGTAGCACAGTACAAAAGGGCAGCCTGCAGCGCCAGGAGAAACAGAATGAGTGAGTGAGAGAGGGAGAGTGAGCGAACTCAACGGAGCTCTGTTGGGGCATCTGTGAACTTCTTTGTGGGCAGAAAAAGGCGCCAACACAGTCAGAAGCCCAGTACAAAAGGGCAGCCTGCAGCGTGGGGAGAGACAGAACGAGCGAGTGATAGAGGAGGAGTGAGTGAGCTCAACGGAGCTGTGTCGGGACTGCTGCGGATTTCTTTGTGGGCAGAAAATGGAACCAACACAAGCAGGTGCCCAGTACAAAAGGGCAGCCTGCAACGTCGGGAGAAATTGAACAAGCGAGTGAGAGAGGGGGAGTGAGCGAGCTCAATGGAGCTGTGCCGGAACTTTAGAGTTGCCCACCCTCCCACCCAGTGTCCTCCTTGGTCCTATATTACAGCAGGGTCTCTGGAATGGAGACAAAGCAATGACTGGCTACGCCCACACCTCCTTATGAACAGTACAACTGTCATTTTTCACATCCTGGCCGAAAAGCATTTTCGCACTTCCAGCGTAGAATAGTGCGGTTGCTGTGGGAAATCAGTGTTCGGGACACATTAAGAAAACCACAGTGACAATGTTCATGAGCAAAGGTCCTATAAAGCCTATGTTGACAATTTTGGGATGAAAGTCGATAAAATGACTGTGTTACGAGCGTGCATTGTGCAGTTTCCATGCACCCTTGTAACTTCACAAATCAGTAATATTTTCATGCCAGATTTTCAACACTGGCATTTTTTCACAACTCCTTATGAGCAGTACACCTGTCATTTTTCACATCCTGGCCAAAATGTGTTTTCGCCCTTCTGGCTCAGAATAGCGCCGTCGCTGTAGAAAATCAGTGTTCGGGACAGATTAAGAAAATGACAATGACACTGCTCATGAGCAGAGGTCCTAAAATCCCTATGTTGAAAATTTGGTGACGAAAGTCCATAAAATGACTGTGTTACAAGCGTGCGTTGAACTGTTTCCATACACCCTTGGAACTTCGCAAATTTGTAATATTTTCACACTGTATTTTCAACACTGGCATTTTTTCACACTTCCTTATGAACAGTACAGCTGTCATTTTTCACATCCTGGCCAAAATATGTTTTTGCACTTCTGCTGCAGATTAGCACGTCGCTGTGGGAAATCAGTGTTTGGGACAGATTAAGATCGAGCGAGTGAGAGGGGGTAGTGACCAAGCTCAACTGAGCTCTGTCGGGACTGCTGCAGATTTCTTTGTGGGCAGAAAATGGCCCAATGCAGGAGCCCAGTACAAAGGGCAGCCTGCAGTGCCGGGAGAAACAGAACGAGAGAGCGAGTGAGAGAGGGGATTGAGCCAACCTCAACGGAGCTCTGTTGGGATGGCTAGATTTCTTTGTGGACAGAAAAAGGTGTCAAGCAGGCAGGGGCCCAGCACAAAAGGCAACCTGCAGTGGGAGAAACAGTACAAGCGAAAGAAAGAGGGGACTGGAGCGAGGCAGCGGAGCTCTATCAGGACTGAGGCGGATTTCTTTGTGGGCAGAAAAGGCGCCAATGCAAGCAGGAGCCCAGTACAAAGGGCAGCCTGCAGTGCTAGGGAGAAACGGAATGAGTGGTGAGAGAGAGGAGTGGCGAGCTCAACGGAGCTCTGTTGGGACTGCTGCAGATTTCTTTGTGGGCAGAAAAAGATGCCAACAGAGGCAGGAGCCCAGTACAAAAGGGCAGCCTGCAGCACCAGGAGAAACAGAATGAGCGAGTGAGAGAGGGGGAGTGAGTGAGCTCAATGGAGCTGTGTTGGGACTGCTGCAGATTTCTTTGTGGGCAGAAAAAGGCACCAACACAGGCAGGAACCCAGTACAAAAGGGCAGCCTGCAGTGCCAGAAGAAGTGGAACAAGTGAGTGAGAGGGGGGAGTGAGCGAGCTCAACGGAGCTCTGTTGGGACTGCTGCGGATTTCTTTGTGGGCAGAAAAAGACGCCAACAGAGGCAGTAGCCCGGTACAAAAGGGCAGCCTGCAGCACCAGGAGAAACAGAATGAGCGAGTGAGAAAGGGGGGGTGAGCGACCTCGACGGAGCTCTGTCGGGACAGCTGTGAACTTCTTTGTGGGCAGAAAAAGGTGCCAACACAGGCAGGAGCCCAGTATGAAAGGGCAGTCAGCAGCACCGGGAGAGACAGAATGAGCAAGTGAGAGAGGCGGAGTGAGTGAACTGAACAGAGCTCTGTCGGGACTGCTGCAGATTTCTTTGTGGGCAGAAAACGGCGGCAGAGCATGCAGGAGTCCAGTACAAAAGGGCAGCCTGCAGCGTTGGGAGAAATAGAATGAGTGAGTGAGAGAGGGGGAGTGAATGAGCTCAATGGAGCTGTGCAGGAACTTTAGAGTTGCCCACCCTCCCATCCAGGGTCATCTGTGGTCCTATATTACAGCAGGGTCTCTGGAGTGGAGACAAAGCAATGACTGGATACTTTAAGGATTGCTCTAATAATACAGATTATGTTGTTCTGTTTATTTCTCTAACTGAGCTGAGTAATAAATCTGGTAGAAAAAATCAAAAAAATTACTGTTTTACGAGCGTGCGTTGAGCAGCTGCTACGCACTCTCGTAACTTCACGAATTTGCAATATTTTCACTCCAGATTTTCAATATTGGCATTTTTCCACACCTCCTTATGAACAGTACAACTGTCATTTTTCACATCCTGGCCGAAATGCGTTTTCACACTTCCGGCGCAAAATTGTGCGGTCACTGTGGGAAATCAGTGTTTGGAACACATTAAGAAAACCACAGTGACACTGTTTATGAAAGTCCATAAAATGACTGTGTTATGAGCGTGCATTGTGCATTTTCCATGCACCCTTGTAACTTCGCAAATCAGTAATATTTTCATGCCAGATTTTCAACACTGCCATTTTTTCACACCTCCTTATGAATAGTACAGCTATCATTTTTCACATCCTGGCCAAAATGTGTTTTCATGCTTCTGGCATAGAATACCGCAGTTGCTTTGGGAAATCAGTGTTTGGGACAGATTAGGATCGAGTGAGTGAGTGAGAGAGGGGGAGTGACCGAGCTCAACTGAGCTCTGTCGGAAGTGGTGCGGATTGCTTTGTGGCCAGAAAAAGGTGCCAACGCAGGCAGGAGCCCAGTACAAAAGGGCAGCCTGCAGCGCCGGGAGAAACAGAATGAGCAAGTGAGGGAGGGGGAGTGAGTGGGGTCAACGGAGCTCTGTTGGGACTGCTGCAGATTTCTTTGTAGGCAGAAAAAGGCATCAGTGCAGGCAGGGGCCCAGTACAAGAGGGCAGCCTGCAGCAGTGGGAGAAACAGAACAAGTGAGTGAGAGAGGGGAAGTGAGCGAGCTCAATGGAGCTCTGTCGGGACTGCTGCCAGACTGCAGCAGGAGAAACAGAACAAGCGAGTGAGAGAGGGGGAGTGAGCAAGCTCAATAGAGCTCTGTCGGGACTGCTGCAGATTTCTTTGTGGGCAGAAAAAGGCGCCAATGCAGGCAGGAGCCCAGTACAAAAGGGCAGCCTGCACCGCCAGGAGAAACGGAACGAGCGAGTGAGAGAAGAGGAGTGAATGAGCTCAACAGAGCTCTGTCGGTACTGCTGCAGGTTTCTTTGTGGGCAGAAAAAGGTACCAATGCAGGCAGGAACCCAGTACAAAAGGGCAGCCTGCAGTGCCGGGAGAAACAGAACGAGCAAGTGAGAGAGGGGTAGTGAGTGAGCTCAGTGGAGCTCTGTTGGGATTGCTGCATATTTCTTTGTGGGCAGAAAAAGGTACCAACACAGGCAGGAGCCCTGTACAAAAGGGCAGCCTGCAGCGTTGGGAGAAACAGAACGAGCGAATGAGAGAGGGGGAGTGAGCGAGCTTGGAGCTGTGTTGGGACTGCGCTGGATTTCTTTGTGGGCAGAAAAAGCCGCCAATGCAAGCAGGAGCCCAGTACAAAAGGGCAGTCTGCAGAGTCGTGAGAAATAGAACGAGTGAGTGAGAGAGGGGGAGTGAACGAACTCAATGGAGCTCTGCTGGGACTTTACACTTGCCCACCCTCCCACCCATTGTCCTCTGTGGTCCTCTATTACAGCAGGGTCTCTGGAGTGGAGACAAAGCAATGATTGGATGGTTTAGGATTGCTGTAATAATACAGATTTACTTCTTCTGTTTCTTCTCTAAGTGAGCTAAGCACTGAGCTATACTGTTATGGTTGCTGTAGTAATACATATTTATTTGTTCTGTTTATTTTTCTGACTGAACTGAGTAATACTTGGAGTGCAACAGGATTTCTAACTGGGCTAAATGAAACTATATGAGAGCCGAGAACAAAAAGTATGGTAGCTGAGGGGTGAAAACCGGACAAGGAGGCTTTAGGATTGCTACAGTATTACAGTGTCTAACGGATGCCATTTGAGCCTGAATTACCCCCGTCGGCAAGGGGTAAGTAGGGGGACTAGTGTGGGGGAACAGGAATTTGAGTAAATAGGGGCCTTCCATTTGTAGTAGGGTACATAACCTGGGAGTAAGAGCCCCTAGCATAAGATGGGGCCCACAATGGGGCAGGTGCCACATGTCACTAGGGCAGGCATCTTTGGAAGTGTGAAGGGGTGTACAGGGTGTGGGTGTGCCATGATCCTGGACTGGGCTTGGAGGATGGGGGGATGTGCAGTCTGTGTAGATGACTGGCTAGTTTGAGGGAGGAACTGTGGAGGTTAGGGAGGAGTGTAAGTGGCAGGGCAGATGAGTATGGTAGGCATCCTGGCTGGGGGGGAATAGGGGATGGCAAGGGGGGACAGAGGAAGAATAACTAGGGACTGAAACTGATCCCAGTATCAGAGGCACTAGCAGGAAAGAAAGGAGAAGAGAGGGGGTGCCCGAGGCGAGGCCGGGGCTTCCTCCTGATGGGGAAGGAAGACACCATGAGGAGTACCAGGGGAGAGAGCAGATGGCTGCGGGTAGCGAAGCACCAGGGGTGGCACGGAGGGGAACAAGTAGGAGGGGGGAACTGATAGGGGGAAGAGATGTAGGACACGTATTGATTACAAATAGATTCGAACCTCTGCTATGGGACAGAGAGGGGAGCAGGAACATATTGAAGGAGGGAGGACAAGCAGGGCATTAGAGGGATGGCAACAGATAGAGGAAGAGATAGCGAGGACAAAAGGGTAGAAGGGGGCTAGTAAGGAAGGAGGGGTGGTGACTGAAGGAGAGAAGGCTATGGGAAGGGGGAAGGATGGGAGGGGCATCACTATTGGAGTAGAAGGGAATGGGGGCTCTAAATCGACAACAACGGGGATAGGAGAGGGGCTGGAAATCAGCAGGGGAGGAGGGGAGGTCGACATGGGAAGCCCAGTAGGAAGTAGGCAGGGAAGGGGTTCAAGGGGGATGGGAGGAATAAGGCAGAGAAAAGGGGTGAGGTGGAAGTAGGGGGTACAGATATAGAAGTCACAGAGAGTGCAGTTAGTGGGGGTAAGGAACAGGGAAGAATGAATACTGGGGAGGTGGAAGGGGCATTAGAAGAGAAAGGGGGTAAGGGGTGGGGTACTCGTCCTGGGTGATTCTATACTGAAATGGGTGAGATGGGGTGGAAAAGGGGGAAAGGCACACCCATATTTGGATTGAAGCTGTCCCCAGGTTGAGTGCAGGAGAGGCAGGGCAGGCACTGCTCCAGCATGCAGCGAGGGGCAGGAAGAAACCTCATTTACTGTTGCATGTGGCTACAAACGACTTGGGGGACACTGTGGAAGTAGTGAGTGGGAGGTTTGAGTACATGGACAGGCAGCGTGAGGGGGTGGGGAAGTCGGTGGCATTCTTGGAGGTACTGCTGGTACCACAGCCCCCCCAAACACACACACACATACACACTCCCCAAAAAGCTGCTTTAAAGCCTGCAATTCATTCAAAATCAATTTCATTTTCTTAGTTACTTGGGGTTCAATGCCAACAAGTGTAAAATCATGTACCTAGGGCACAGGAACCCCAATGCTGGGTATAGGATGGGGGAGGTACTGATACTCACTAGACATGAAAGGGTCCTTGTGGTTATTATATCAGAGGACCGCAAGATGGCAGTACAGTGTGACAAGGCTATGGACAGGGCAAATTGAATTCTGGGGTGCATAAGGACTGGTATCTCCAGTAGTAGGACGAGGGATGTTGTGCTGCCATTGTATCACTCTCTGGTATACCCCAGCTGGACTACTGTGTCCAGTTTTACAGTCCACACTTCAGAAAGGATATAAGGTGGAGGTTTTCCACAGGAGGGCAACTAAAATGGTTCAGAATTTTCACAGGAATCCCTACAAGGAAAGGCTGAAGAATCTCAACATGTACACTCTGGAAGAGAGGAGGGCGAGAGGTGACATGATCAAGACCTACAAAGTACCTCACAGGTGTAAAGAGGGTACAGTTGGGAAGTTTCCTTCAAATGAGGATGAGCACCCAAACCAAGGGACATACAATGAAGCCGGTGGGGGGGCATTCAGGGTAGATGTGAAGAAATATTTATTTACTGAATGGGTGGTAGATGCCTTGAACAGACTGCCAGTAGAAGTGGTGGAAGCTAAAATGGTAGGGGGCATTAAGCATGCATGGGATAAACATAGGAGTATATTACAGAAAGGAGAAGGAGGGGGTCAATGGAGATCAATAGGGCCATGGACGTGGAGTAGGTTCAAGTTCATTGCAGGAAAAATCCATTGAGCAAGCTTATTCATAAGGAGGTCCTGATAGACGCAGGCAGAATAAGACATGCACTAACATATACAGGCAGGAGTTACATGTAGGTAGAGAACACTTGGCCAGACTTGGTGGGCTGAGCAGTCCTTTTCTGCTGATGAATTCTATGTTTCTATCGCATCATGTGTTAATTCAGGTGCAGTGTTTATTTAAAGTTGGGCCTACCATACATCCACATGTAAGCTGTAGTAAATT
Organism: Neoceratodus forsteri; assembly: GCA_016271365.2. Taxonomy (NCBI): domain Eukaryota; kingdom Metazoa; phylum Chordata; order Ceratodontiformes; family Ceratodontidae; genus Neoceratodus; species Neoceratodus forsteri. Next base: position 1,129,699,649 of record CM057451.1, read on the forward strand.
ACTGAATTAGATGCAGCCCACTTACACTGCGATAAACAGAACCCCAGTGCTTCGTGAAGCCTTTACTCTTCATAAGGCTGCTTAAAGAGCTGGGGTTCTATTTGCAGTGTCCACACCAGTATGCTGATCTTAAATTTGACACTGCATCTGAATGAGTACTTGATTCTTGCTCACTCCATTTCTTCCCCACTTTGAAATCTGCTTGTCTTGAGTTACTTTTGGGCTGGCAGTGCCTCACCTGTGTTGGAAGATGACCAATAAGCAGCACTGAAAGACGTCAGACTTCACAGACTGTGAAGGCAGCTGCTCACGGACAGACATAAGGCAATTCTGCTGGGGGGTAGGAGGAAGTTAGCTGTTGATTAACTAGAATTTTCAGCTTATCCATCAGGTAGGGAAATGGGCAGACTAGGTGGCCCAAGCAGTCCTTATGTGCCAGCAACTTGTATGTTTCTATGTTTCTCACCCACCATCTTGGCAAGAAGAAGGCTGAAGCTGTGGCCACTGATGACTGTTGGGGTGTGGGGATGGGGGGACCAAAGGGGACAGACATAAGGAGATAAAATCATAATAAAAATTGTGAGACCTTCACCAGCTTTCCAAAACGCTTACCAGTAAATGAACACACTATGAAGTTTTTCAAATGGCAATGCAATCTGGTGAGCCCTCTGTCTGCCATCTGACACCAGGCATCAACCAGCATAAAATTGCCTAAAGAAGGCAGTGTGGTCATGTGGTTACTGAAATACTGGAGATTACAGATTTATAAGAACAAAAGAATATCACACAGAAGCTGGCACATATGCCTATAGCAGCTGCCTCCTGCTTCTCAGTACTTCTATTTATACCCTTCAGGCACTTCAATGTTTCTATCATATTCCCTCTTTCCCTCCTCTCTTCCAGTGAGTACATATTGAGGTCCCTTAATTTCTCCTCATACATCTTGTGTTGCAAGCTCTGCACCATCACATTTGCCCTTCTCTGGACCATTTCCAGCCTGTTAATATCCTTACAAAGGTGCGACCTCCAGAACTGCACAGAGTACTCAATGTGAAGCCTGACCATGGTTTTATATCATGGCATCACTACCTCCCTCCTTATGCTGGTGATACCCCTGCCTATGCACCCCAGCATGTCACTGGCCCTCCCAGATGCCTTACCACTTTGACATTTTCAGGTCATCTGAGAAAAGAACTCCCAGGTCCCTTTCCTTCTTTGTCACTGTCACCAACTCCCTCCCATTCTGTACCTATCCCCAGGGTTTCTGTGTCCCAGGTCCATACTTTTGCACTTTTTTGAAATACAGTTCAGTTGCCAGTCCTCAGACCATTTCTCAACCTTCCCCAGGTCCCTCCTTATTTTCTCCACCCCCTCTGGGGTATCCACTGTGTTACAGATCTTGGTGTCATCTGCAAACAGGTGGACCTTTCCCTTCACCTCTTCTGCAATATCACTAATGAAAACATTGAACAGTACTGTCCCCAGGACCAATCCCTGCACCACCCCACTGATCACCCCCTCTCCCCTGACTGCGCCCCATTTACCACCACTCTCTGTCTCCTGTCTCTTACCCAGTTTCTAACCCACTTTACCACCCTTTCCCCCATGCCCACCCTACTCAGCTACTTTATCTGCCTCCTATGTGGGATGGTGTCACACGCTTTGCTTACATCAAGGTAAGTGTTGTTCACTGCCCCAACCTGATTTACTTCCTTTGTCACCCAAAGAGATCAACCAGATTTGTCTGACATGACCTCCCCACTGTGAATCCATGTTGCCTATGGCCCTGGGCTCCAATGGTTTCTACATGCCCCACTATCCTTTCTTTAACCAATGTCTCCATGATCTTCCCCACTACTGAAGTGAGGCTGACTGCCCTATAGTTCCCTGCCTCCTCCCTACTGCTGGATTTCTATAGAGGGACCACATGTGCCCTCCTCCAATTCTCTGGTACCACCCCCCTGTTGAATGACTCAGTGAACACGGCTGCCAGAGGTACTGCTATTTCCCTTCACAGTTCTTTTCATATCCTTGGGTGTATGCCATCTGGTCCCATCGCTTTGTCCACCTTCACTTTACTCACCTTCTGCAGGATTCTTCTGCCTGTGAATGGACTATTGTCCACCTCTTCATGCCTTTGCAACTGCTGTACTGCTGTGGTCCTTCCCCCTTCCCTTCTTCTGTGAATACTGAACAGAAAGACACAGTGGATGTCTTGGGGGGGGGGTCCACATGACAGTTCTTAGGCATGGTACTTTCACTTTCAAATACCTAAGCAGCACATATAAGCAATCAACATTCGGCATTGACAAATGCTTGTTTATGTTAGGCTCCCCCCCCCCGGCCCCCAGGCACTGCACCTTTGGGAGGCGCCTATGGTGTCTGCCCTGCTTCCTTCACCTTACCTGGAGCCCTGCCCGGACCACCATGTAGCCATGGATCTTCTCCACAGGCAAGGACGAGGTGGGGCCTGTAGACCCCAAACTTATCTGGTTTCATCGGGTCCTGGCTTCGTAACAAGCAAGCAGAAGCTTCTGGGGTCCACACCGGGCTCTCCGCCTACCCAGTGCCTGGAGGCCATTCTTCTATTTTCCTGGCTAGCGTGGTGTGTGCGCCCTGATGTCAAGGTGTCCCCGCCAACCTCCACCATGCTCATTCTCCCTGGTAACTTGGCTGTATGCATGCCATCCCTCAGGCCTCGCATGCCATCCCTTGGGCCTCTGCCTGGGGGTCGGCAATGCACTAAGCCACTGCCCCCTTCCCTCTCTGGAGAAGATGAGTGGTCCTTGGGATGCTGAGCCCCCCCCCAGCTGGCCCTCTGACTTCCCAGGCTTGTTCCCGAACCTGAATCGTCAGCGTCACAAGTGAGAGAGCTACCGCTGCACCAGTGGGCTGCCTCTTTGTGACTTTTTGTCGGAGGTAGTGAGAGCTGGATGGACACACAGAGACAGGAATCAGGTGTAGCAAGGCTAAAGAAGTGCCAAGCTGATTCTTTATTAATGGTTACAAACAAAAAGAGTGGATTTTGTACCACAAAATAAAGAAAAATAAAAGAAATAACATCCAAAATCTTCAGTAATTTTACAGCATCATGACTGTTCAGCTTCAGAAGATTGTTACAAGTTGGGAAAATAGCCCAACCATCCCTTGGGATCTGAAAGAGGCTTGCAGATCTCCCACACCAGGGTCAGTACTATGCTAAGCCCAAAACTGATCTGATCTTGCTAACTAGGTTGCCTTCCTATATACTAGGACAGTATCAGGTGACCACCTTAGACTCCACCCACTCAACCTTCTCAAATACAATTCTTTCAAAAGATCTTATTTTTAATGTACAAACAGCAAATCATAACATTTAAACACATCTTTGGACATTCAGATGTCTAAAACCAAATAATAGTTCTTTATTAACAAAATTAAAGTGTACTTTGGGGAGTTGGCCAGGGCACCCAGCTGAGCTGCCCAGTAGTATATCCTAAAATCTCGCAAACCCAGCCTCCTGAGGCCTTCGCCCTGAGCAAGGTATGCCATCTAATACAGGGTGGGCGGTTCCTCCAGATAAAATTGAGAGATAGAGGATTTCAGCCCTCTCTAGAACAGGATAGGAAGTTTCAGAGGGATAGCAGAAAAAAGGAATAGAAATCTGGGCAGCACATTCATACGAATACACTCAATTCTGCCTGTGAGAGAAAGTGGGAGGAGATTCCACCTGTGGAGATCTTCTTGCACAACCTGTAACAGCTTTAGGTTATTCACCTTGTACAATCTCTTGACATCTCTAAGAATCTGCACCCCTAGGTATCTAAAGCAGTCCTTTACCCATTTAAATTGACTTAACTGAGGGAGAGGAGACCGAGCATCAGCCCTGATTGGAAATACCTCAGTCTTTGTCTCATTAATCTTAAAGCCAGAGACTGCTCCAAGCTCTGCTAGCATTGTATTGAGAATGGGAATAGACTAGAGCATTCTAAATCTGAAATATAAAGTAGTGTCTCATCTGCATAAAGCGAGATCCTCAGCTCCCCCTCCCATTTTAATCCTCTTATAGTCCCCAGATTGCCTGACCCAGGCCGCCAGGGGTTCCATACTGATAGCAAAGAGGAGAGAAGAGAGAGGGCTACCCTGTCTAGTTCCTCTCTTTATTTCAAAAGGGACAGAGGTCTCATCATTGACCCTTACTCAGGCTTTCAGATGTCTATAAAGATTAGCCATCCATTGCAAAACTTTCTCACCAAAGCCAAATCTCTGTAATGTTTGTTCTAGAAAGAGCCAATCAAGTCTGTCAAAGGTTTTTTCTGCGTCTAATGCTGACTGCACTGGTGATATTTCGAGGAAGGGAGTCTGCTGTGGAGATAGCATTGAGGAGCAGGTGGATATTGTCTTGAATATGTCGGCCGGGTATGAATCAGGTCTGGTCTGAGTGAATTAGGGAGGGGATGATGGCCTGTAATCTGGTGCTAATCAGTTTTGTAAATATCTTAGCATCCTGATTAAGGAGGGAGATTGGTTGGTAGCTCCCGCACTCAGTGAGGTCCTTACCCTGCTTAGGTATGAGGGAAATCAAGGCTTCCTCCCACGAGTCTGGTGCATCTCCCTGGTCATGTGCAACGTTGCAGACTTTCGTCAACAACGGCACAAGCTCTCAGGCAAACTGCTTGAAAAATTCAGCTGAAAAGCCATCAGGGCCTGGAGATTTGCCCGTGGTAGAGTTTTAATCACCGCTAGTACCTCCTCCTCAATGAAGAGGGATTCGAGTGCTCTACTCTGCTCCTCTGTCTTGGTGGGAAGCTCCACCCTGTCCAGGAACTCTGAAATCTGGTGTTCATGATTTGCTCCTCGCTCCCTCCCATAAAGTAATTTATTTAGTGACCACTCCCATATCATCTGCCGCTGGTCCACTAAATCTCCCCTGACCCAGACAAAAGAAAAAAACACCGTTCACCACATTCTCAAGAAGGGACAACTCCACCAGTTAATAACCCATCTCCACAACCAGGACTGGTCAGTGCTGAATGCTGCAACCTGTGTTGACCATGCCCGGAACCACTTTATATATAAGTTTAACACTGTTTGTGATATTTCCCCCCAAGAAAAAGATAAAGAAAAATGGAGCTTTTAACCTGTGGCTCACTCCCTCCCTTCTTACCCTGATGGCTGACAGAGATCACCTGTAGCATATAGCGTGGGCCACTGGCAACCCCACACACACTGGCAAACTTACAGGGCAGCCAGAAACTCCTGCACCCTAGCCATCAGGCAGGCCAAAAGAAACTATTACAAGGAAGCACTCTCTAATTCATGGGGTGACAGTAGGACATTTTAGGACAACCTAAAAGAACTCAATGAGAAGCACAGCAAATCCCCTTCTTCCATGCCATATGTGGATGGCTCTATCACCCAAGATCCCATGATCATATCTAACACACTTAACACTGCCTTCACTAATTTAAGTGGTGTACTCCCCCCCAGACTTCTTTGACCCCCCTCCCCCCACACCTGGACTTTCCAGTACAGACATACCCCCAGCTCACCCCCCCCTTTCTATCTCAAAACAATATCCCCCAGTATTGATAAGAAATACCTTTCCAAAGTCTTAGGTAAATCACCCTACAGCAGTGACTCACTCGATTTGAAGCTGCTAAGCATAACATTGGATGTGGTTATATTTCTCCTTACCATAATCTTGAACAAATCACTCTGCCTAGGGCAATTCCCCTCTCAATGGAAAGCTGCTATAGTTACCCCAGTACATAAGAGTGGTGACCGTACTCAGCTTTCTAATTACCGCCCCATCTTCATCCTCCCCTCCTTTCTCAAAAGCATTGGAGATAATTGTAGCTGACCAGCTAACAGAGTTCCTTGCAAAGTACAATATTCAATGCCCTGAACAGCATGGGTTCAGGAAAAATCATAGCACCACATCTGCCCTTCTTCAATCCACCAACTTTATTCACCATGCCCTTAATTGGAAGCACTTAGTGGGATCAGTGTATATTGCTGTCACTAAGGCTTTCGATACTGTCAGCCACACCCTGCTTCATGACTGCCTCGTCACCATTGGTGCCTCCTCTGTAGCTGCATCCTGGTTTAAAAGTTACCTTGAAGGTAGATACCAGCAGGTATACTCGGTGACAAACTGTCTGCCAGTAAACCTGACCAGTCAGGGGTCCCTCAAGGATCTATCCTAGGTCCATTACTTTTCAGCCTCTTCCTCAACTCTCTACCTCTTGCATATCCCAGTGACCTTTTCCTATATGCAGATGATGCAGTATTATTCACCAGCCACCAGGATCCCCAGGCATTAACCATTAGTCTACAAGACAAATTCTCTGCAGTTGAAAACTGGTTCTTGTGGCACAAACTGGTCCTGAACTGTAAAAAACGAAGACCATGCTCTTTGCAGACCCTCACAACAGACATAGTACAGCCTCACTTGATATTAGGAACAATCTCCGCACCCCACTAGAACAAGTACAGCCCATGAAGTACCTTGGCGTCACCCTGACAGTGCCTTGTCCTTTTCAGAACACAGCAATGTGGTCGTCAAAACAGTCAACAGTAGGCTAGGGGTGTTATATAGGCATAGACACTGTATGCCAAAAGAGTCCCTCAGAATGACAGTCACGTGCTCCATCCTCTCAATAGTGGATTATGGTCTTATCATATATGGCGCTACTCCTGACACTGCACTACAAAGAATTTGCTTAGCCCTAAATAAAGCCTGCAGGCTGGTCTCAGGTGCACACAGTAGGACACATGCATGTGACCTCTACAGCATGACTCAGTTGCTCAACCTTAGTGACAGGATAAAGTACCACACTTGCCTTCATGGGAAAAAGATTAGCTTAGGTCTTACCCCCCTAACTCCCCCCTAACTCCCAGAACTTGCTAACCCGGTTTGCCTGCTCTCATACCACAAGAAATAGACCAAATCTTGCTTACCAGGTCCCCTTTTGTCACACAAGTCAGGCCCAATGGTCCTTTAGTTATAGGGTTCCCAGTTGGCTGAATGGCTTCCAGCAGGCACAGTTGACTTACTCGCATTGGGCCCCTTTGAACAACTCTTGAGATTGCACCTCATCTCCCACAGCCTCTGTGACTGCCCCCAGCCCCCATATACCCTCTAACTGTCCCCCAACCCCATTTAGAATAGCTCCCTCCTCCTCTACACCTCGTGGATGAAGCCTTATTTTTAGGTGGACTAGCTCACACCATCAAAGCCATTTCTGTCTGCCTTATAGAAACATAGAAACATAGAAACATAGACTTTGACGGCAGATAAGGACTGCTAGGCCCATCTAGTCTGCTCATTTCCCTACCTACAGGATAGGCCGCAGATCCTAGTTAACCAACAGCCTATATCTTCCTGCCCCCTACAAGAATTGCCTTATGTCTGTCCCATGCATTCTTGAATTCTTCCACAGTTTTAGACCCCACAACTTCCTCAGGAAGGCTGTTCCATGCATCCACTACCCTCTCTGTGAAATAATACTTCCTCACATTGCTCCTGAACCGCCCTCCTTCTATCTTTAAATTGTGTCCCCTTGTTCTTGCAAGTCTCTTTTTCTGAAAGATGCTACCCTCTTGGATTTTATTGATTCCTTTGAGGTACTTGATAGTTTCTATCATGTCCCCCCTCTCCCTTCTTTCCTCAAGGGTATACATATTAAGCTCCTTTAGTCTCTCCTCATACGGCTTCTCTTGCAGACCCTGCACCATTTAGTTGCCCTCCTCTGGACTGCCTCTATCCTGTCTATGTCCTTGCAGAGATGGGGTCTCCAGAACTGGACACAGTATTCCAGATGGGGTCTCACCAACTGTCTGTACAGAGGATAACAACTTCCTGTTTTCTGCTGCTGATGCCTCTCCTATACATCCCAGTATACCCCGGCCCTCCCTACTGCCTTCTCACATTGCTTGCTAACCTTAAGGTCATCTGATATGATTACCCCCAGGTCCCTTTCCTGTTTTGTTGTTGTTACTACCTCCCACCCATTGTGTATTCTTCCCTGGGTTCTTGTTTCCCAGGTGCATTATTTGCACTTTTGCATTGAATCCTAGCTGCCATCGTCTGACCATTTCTTCAACCTTGCCAAGTCCCTTTTCATCCTTTCCATGCCGCCTGTATCAACCCTGTTGCAGATCTTTGTGTCATCTGCAAAAGGCATACTTTCCTTCAGTCCCCCTGCAATGTCACTGATGAAGACATTAAAAGGACTGGACCCAATCTGAACCCTGCGGTACCCACTAGTAACCGCCCTTTCTTCAAGTGGACTCCATTTACAATTACCTTCTGTGTCCTGTTGTCCAGCCAATGTTTTACCAGGCTACCACCCTGGGACCCACTCCCAGGCTGGTTAATTTGACTAATAATCTTTGTGTTGGACTGTGTCAAATGCCTTGCTAAAGTCTAGGTAGGCCATGTCACAGCCCGCCCTGGTCTACTACTTTGGTCACCCAGTCAAAGAAATCTATTAGATTCGTCTGACATGACCTTCCCTCTGTGAACCCATGCTGCCTTGGATCCTGTGCTCCACTGACCTCTGGGTACTCAACTATTCTTTCCTTCAAGTGACTCCATCACTTTCCCTACAGAGGTCAGACTGACAGGTCTGTAGTTTCCTGCCTCTGTCTTGGTCCCACTTTTGTGAAGGAGAATCACATCCGCCTTCCTCCAGTCCTCGGTACCACCATCCTCCCATGATTTATTAAAAAGAGTAGCCAGTGGTTTCACTAGTTCCTTCCTTAATTCTTTTAGAATTCTGGGGTGAATTCTATCAGGACCCATTGCTTTGTCCACCTTCAGTTTTAGGAGTTCTTGCAGAACCCTTTCTTCTGTGAAAGGACTGGATCGACCCCCTATCAAGAGTGCTTCTGTTAATTGGATTAGGCACTTCCCTCCTCTTTTGTGAATACTGAGCTGAAATGTTCATTCAGTATTCCTGCTTTTCACTGTCCCCTCTGCCCACCACCTTCATTCTATTCAGCCTCACTATCCCTCCCTTTGTCTTTCTCGCTCGCTGATGTACCTATAAGAGGTTTTATCCCCTTATTAACTGAGTTGGCTATCTTTTCCTCAGTTTGGGCCTTTGCTATTCTGACTTCCCTCCTGCTTCTTTCTGCCTTAACTGGTACAGCTCTCTGTCCTGCTCCTTCTGTGTTTCCTTATACTTCGGAATGCTATCTTTTCTTCCTGACTTTCCAGCCACCTCTCTGAGAACCATAGTGGCTTTTTTTCGTTTTGATTTGTTTATTTGCTTCACAAAGGCTTGTTGCCTCTGTGATGGCAGTTTGATAATTCCCCATTGTTGCTCCACACCTCCTTCTAGCCTGTTTGCTAGTGCTTTTCTGAGGCACTCTCCCATCTTGCCAAAGTCAGCCTCCTAAAGTCCAGTACCCTCACTTTTGTATGGCTTGACTCTGTAGCTGAGTTTAATGTGAACCACACTGTCTGATGGTCACTTGTCCCCAGATGGCAACCACTTCTAGATCTGAGATCCTCTCACCCCGTTTGAGAGTACGAGGTCTGAATTGCTCCCTCACAGTGGGTTCCAAAACTAGCTGTCTAATGCCTGCCACCTGTAGGGCGTCAAGAATGGCCCTGTTCTTGGATGTGGCTGCAGCAAATGTGCTCCAGTTAACATCCGGCATATTCAGGTCTCCCATCAACAGTATCTCCCTTTCTCTGCCATTCTAAGAATGCCTTCCATCATATCCTTGTCCATTCCTTCCCCCTGACATGGGGGCCTGTACACAACCCTGTGCGGATTGTGGTGCCTTTTCCAGTCTCCAAGGTGACCCACAGTGCCTCCTCTCCTCCCTGTTTACTCTTTTGTTCAGTTGCTTTAATCCCTTCCTTTACATAGAGAGCTACTCCTCCCCCTCTTCTCCCCTGCCTGTCTCTCCTGTAAGTTATGTACCCTGGTATGTTAACATCCCAGTCATGGTTCTCTGTGTACCATGTTTCTGTGACTGCTACGATATCCAGGCATCCCTCTTCCATTAAGGCCACCAGTTCAGGGAGCTTGTTGCCCAGACTACAGGCATTGGTACTCATTACCCTCCATTTCCTGATGGTCTTACCCCTTGCCCCATCCCTGTCCTTCTTGCCTTTGTCACTTTCTCCATTTACCCTGCCCTTCTCCCTATCGACACCTCCATGTTGGTGTTTGCCACACCTACCATGATTTTTGGGGGCTAGGATTTTCTGCTCCTTTCCAGTGCCTCCCCCTTGGCTAGTTTAAAAGCTTGCCAATGAAGCATTTAAACCTATCACCTAGGATCCTGGTTCCCTCCCGGACAGATGCAGCCCATCATGCCAGTATAGGCTTGCATCACTCCAGGTGGACCCCAGTCCCCAATGAAGCCAAATCCCTGAGCTCACACAGTTTTCAACCACTGATTGAATCCATGATGCGGAACACCCTAGCCTCTCCTATGCCATAGATGGGTAGCACCTCCGAGAAGGTTACCGTCGTGCTGCTTTACTAAGGTCCCTCCCAATTCCACAAACTCTTCCTGCACTTCTCTAATCCCTTTCTTAGCCAGGTCATTTGTCCCTAGGTGGACAATGACATCCAGCTCCCTCCCCTGTGCAGCTACTCCAGCAATCCTGAGGATTCGCTCCCTGTCCCTCCAAGCCATGGCGCCAGGCAGACACCTTACCTCTCTCTCCCCTTCCTTACCCAGTTCTACCTTCCTAACAATGGAGTCCCCCACCAGGAGTTGTTTCCTTCCCCTGCAGGGTCCTCTGCCACCCTCCTGTGGGTCTCCATTGTGGAGGTTCCACATCCTCCTTGGCCTCCACTGTAGGTGCCTCCATAGAGGAACCACACTTTGCCAGAATGGCATAGGAATTGTGGAGAGGTACAACTGGAGGATGTGCCTCTGTTCCACCACCCTCACCTCCCTGAGCCCACTGTGGTCCAACCGCTCCTCTTTCTTGGCAACCTCTGAGGCAGCAGCAGTGGCACTGGTGGTCCCTGGATGGAAGAGGAGGTCCCACAAATCCTGGCCAACTCAGCCTGGAGATGAGCAACCGCCTCCCTCAGCCCAGAGGTGCCTGCAGATGGGACAACACCGCATCCTCCAGAACATCTCCGGAAGACTGCTGCACCACAGCCACTGCACTGCACCACTCCAATCATGTTTATTTCTGGTCCCTTAACTGTTTGCAATCCTTACTCTTTCCTCTGTTTTTTTTTCTCTCTCTCCTTACTTTCTGCCTGTGTGCCCTTTAAGCTCCTGATTGTCCTGTTCTGAGACAAGAATATCCTATATTTCTCAGTAGACCACTTACTTGTTCAGAGGCAGACCTCCAGCAGCTGAGGGGCCGAGAGCTACTCTTGCCCTTCTAGGATGGTGGGTCCTTGGTGGTTCTGTGATCACTCACTTCCTGCCCCTAAACAGGAAGTTCCTGTTGTCAGCCTCCAGCTGTTTGCCATTCCTGTATGGGGCAACATTATCTTTTTTAACTATTATGTGCAATTTATGTTTCTGTTACTCAGTTTACTCAAGTAGCCTTTGCTCTGTATGACTACAGTACACTAGTCTGTCTACTGAAATTGTATTTATCCATATGATGATGTTTTTAGTAATTTTTTTGCCTGTATTGTTACTTGTCGTTGTATGATGTGGAACCTATGCAAAAGAGTCTTATGACTCATAGATAATTGTAATCCAAGCATTAAATAAATAAATAAATAAAAATAATAGTTGGCAAATTCCTCTGCTATATCTTCTGGTTTTGTCACCCATAAGCCTGGAACTTTTTGAGATTTCACCTTGGTGATGTATCTCTCCGCTTCCTGCTTTTTAAGTTGCAGGGCCAACAGCCTGCACGCTCCCCACCCCCGTAGAACTTTTGATTGGTAAAGCACAAAGATTTAAGGGCCTTATGGGTCAGCAACTGATCGTGCTCCTTCCTGGCAGCCCTCAGTCTAAATAACACCTTTGGGTCCCCTGAGGCTTTATGTTCAGCCTCTAGTTTATTTATTTCCTTCCTGTTTTTTTACAACCTTTGCTTTGTGTCGCTTATTCTGAAATGCTGAGTGACTAATATATATCCCTCTAAGAACTGCTTTGAGGCCATTCCAAATGAATTTCAGGGCTGAGTTGGTCTCTCTATTCTCCTCGGTGTAATGTAGTATTGTTTCTTTATCTTGTGAACTAGGTTCCCATCATCCAGCATGCCAGGATCAAACCTCCAGCCTCCCCGTTCTGACCTAGGGCTCCATTGTATTCATGCTTGCACCATTGAGTGGTTGGAGAAAGTGACTGGGTGAATGGCCGCCTCTTGAAACAAATGGGCTCCCATCTTGAAAGTATAAATACGGTCTATTCTGGAGTAGGATCGAGATTCTGGGGCGTAAAAGGTATAATCCTGGGCAGTTGGATTGTACCACTTCCACACGTCTACCAGCCCCCTTTCCTCTATTAGGGTCTTCAAACATCTGGCGGTGCCCATGGGACCCCCTCTGTGAGGATGGGATTTGTCTAAAATACAGTTTTCGACCACGTTCCAATCCCCCAATATGCATAATGTAGCAGGGGGGAGAGAGAATCAAGGTGGCCAAATAGGGAAACAAAAAATGCCCCCGAGGAGGGGGTAGGTGCATACACAGAGACAATGTGCATTGGGGTGCCCCTCAGTTCCCCTGTTACTATCACCTATCAACCATTGCCCTTGGTCTGACACCCCATTACCCTAAATGGGAGGCCGCTTCTGATCAGGATCGCCATCCCTGCCCTGGCAGAGGTAGGGTGTGAGTCAGCATGGACCTCCCCCACCCACATCTGTCTCAGTTTCTCCTGTTCCCCTTTCAATAACTTAGTTTCTTGTAAGCACCCAATGTCACAGCCAACTCTGTACAACTCTTGTAGGATATTAATACCCTTGACATTGATAGTGCAAATATTAAGAGTACCCATATAAGAGGCTATGGTCACTCTTCCTACCTCTCCTCCCTCCAACCCCTTCCACCCGCCCCAGGCCTTAGTGAAGAAAGAAAAGATCAGTGTGTAGAGCCTGTACAGAAGAAAAACAATTCTCTGCTTAAAACTGCAGAGTAACTTTAAGAACATGTAGAGAGTCCCGTACTGGGTCATAATGTTGTACGCTTAATAGCGTACGGCATTATGGAGACTCACGGTCCTGTGCGCTCCCCAAGTTGGACCCCCTGGAGTTAGAATCATTAGTGGGAGGGTCCAGGGTGCAGACCCCATAAAGGGGGTGTGGGTGGTGGAGCCCCCCACAGAACAAAAGTTACAAAGAAATCGCACAACGCGATTAAGTCGCACTGCATTCTGCAGTGCGACATTTTCACCCCATGTCAGAAAGTCCAAACAAAGGACAAACTTGGGTCCCCTAAAAGGGGCTGATGTGAAGTAACCTCACACCAAATCCACAGAGCCCTGCGGGTGAGTTTAGGGTACCCCCCGAGGGGGTGTGGATTCCAAAGGAAAAACTCATAGAGATCCATAGACAGTGGAGTAAAGCACAAACTGTGCCAAGAGAGAGAGTCTCCTGCCACTGGAGTCTACAACTTTTCTTCCCTGTCCGGACTGTTAAAGTTGGCGGCTACAATTTGGCCTCCCGCCAGGATGATATGCATAAATCCAACACTAAAAAAATAGAAGGTTGAGCCATCCTAAGAAATTGTTACAATTCCCCTGTAACGCAGTGGGGAATACTTATAAGTGCCTTGTATCAGCCTTGCCCTTGCCCTGCGATGGAGCTGGTTAGTAACAGAAGGGAAAGTGGCTGATTCACCCCATGGAGATTTTTTTCCTTTTTTACTCCCTTTCCCTCCCCCTTCAAAAATAAAACCAAGATTTCCTGCACCAATTGCCCCAATATCTAAGCACAACAGCATTTCAGAACCCTTAAATCTCTCTTATTTTTATAAGTCTTAACACCAAGTCCTGAAATGCTTGAAACGGAGTTTTGGGTAGGAGTCATTGAAAGTTCAGTAAGGAACATTTGAATCGAGGTGGCATGCACAGTTCCCCGTAGTAGCTGATTCCAAAAAGGCTCTAACACAAAAGACATTTAGCATGGGCCATTTAGAAAATGAAAAGTACTTGCACACTTTTCACCACCATCATGTTATATCCCAAGGGGTACAGATGCAGTCTATTTATTCCATCAGCGAACTGTTCATGCGAACTGAAAGTCAAAAGCCCAGGGGAAGGACCAGAAAGGACCAGGTGCGGCAGTCCCCTCAGAAATAAAGCTCCTGGAAACCACTCCCTGCCATCTGGTTCCGCTCCCAGAGATCCTGCAACAAAATCTAGATTTCAGCCATTGAACTCATCCCCATGACTCGGCCATCCAGGCTATCCAGAGCCAAATGGAGCTCCGCTTCACAGTAGAAGGTATATTCATTTATTTAGGTGTTTTGGGACTAGCCATTTGGCAATGTCTGCATGGAGAGGGAGAAGGGAGTCCACTCATCTTCTGTCAGGTCTCCTACCTCCCGATGCTATCTGCCACAGTCTCTTCTCTATCTCCAAATCAGCTTGCTCCTCACTGGTGTCTGGCACCGGAACCCTGAGGGTATTTAGCTTAAGGGTCACTGCAGTAGGGTGTTATACACTTGCATCCCTTCGGCATCTTGAGGGCACAGCTTATCTGGGTGGCGTAGGAAAGCTTTGTGTCCCTTTTCCCTGAGAGATTTAACCACAATCAGGACTTTTCTGTTTGATCATCATACGTGGAGGAAAGTCCTGATCAACATATACAGGCTGTCCATCGAAGTTGAGATTTTCCTTACTCCAGACTTGTTGTAGGACTTTGTCTTTCGGTGTATGCTTTAGGAATTTAGGAGCCACCGAGCAATGAGCTCTTTCTATTTCCAGCTTGTAATCCTCTAGCTAGACAAGCTCCTGGTGAAGTCATGAATCAATGTAAGCTGCCATGTTGGCCTGCTCAATGCCTTCAGGTAAACCCCAAATTTGGATGTTTTAGAGCGTTGCTCTCGCCTCCGCATCTTCAGCTTGGAGTGTTAGTTCCCTTTCTCTAAGGTGGAGGTAGGCCAATGAATGCCCATAGGCTATATGCTTATTGCTGATAATTTTTATGTGGGCCTCCTCCTCCTCCGTGGTGTGGGCTTCCAATTTTTTGAAGTCGGTTGGCGGCCCAGAGATTTTAGTGTCTATTCTGTGCAGAATCTTAAGCATACGGTTCCCGTCTGCCTTCTTAAAGTTGGAAGTTGAATTGGAGTTTGAATCTGAGCCTGAGTCTTCCTCATCGGATGATGCCATAAGCATGGAGGAGAGGGACATGGCTGGGCTGACAGGCTGTGCAGTTGTTTGCCTTGCGGAGTTATGCGCTGCTGTCCCAAACTCCTTTTTTTTCAGATTTCCCTGTCCTCTGTAGTACTTTGGGTGTGATATCCAGTATTAATTGATCCCAAACTGTAATGGATGCCTACCAATTGTCCCTTGCTATCACCCTGGCATGGAGGAGCATAGGGGCTAAGCCGCCATTTGGGTTGTGACACAACCGGAAGTCCCAGTTTTAATGTTTTTGGTGCACCAAACAATCAGTTTTCAGAGTATGCAAACAAGGAGTGTTACTATGCCTCTTTTGGCATAGCAACATAGCTCAGAGGAATTGGACATTTCTGGCACTCACAACAGGACTGCTATTTATTGCTATTTACCACCTTAAAAGTATTCTTATAATACTAAATAACCTGTCCAGCACCAGGCAGCATTTGAAAAAAAGGGAGCAATGTACAGCACCTTCCGTGGCAAAAGTTCCTTCGAAAAAAAGGGGGGAGACTGGGACCCTTATGGCAAAGTGCAGGAAAGGGAATAGAAAATAAAAGGATAGCTGTAAATGGACTTTAATACAGGTGGCCTGCCTGAAGAAAGGGGAAAAACAGAATTTCAGACAAGAACAGGGATAGAAAGGAAAGCAAGAGGTGCTACTGCAGTAGGCTTTTAAGCTATGGAAAGCAATCTTCCCAAGGAGTCACCAGCACACTTCTGCACTTTTTTTGACACAGATGGAATTATATCAGGTGCAATTTCTTCAGACATTGAGAATAATGCATTGGAATCAATTCACTACTAGGCTATATTTCCATCCAGGGCTTCTGATGACATCATGGGGACCTAAAGAGCAAATCTCGGGAGATCCCTGATGCCATGAGAACCAGAGATGGAAACACAGTCGAGAAGTGCATAGTTGTTCATGTATTGTTTTGTGTAACACATGGTACGAAATAAACAAAATGCTACTTATTTCTTACTAAAAAAATCATTTTAGTTGTTTCTTATTAAAAATAATGGAAACCCACTGTCACCTAGCTACTAAAAACCCACCCCAGTGAAGGTATGTTTCTGTTTTTTAAAGTGATAAAAAGAACTGAAACTTTTGTGTTAGGAAACTATCGAGTTCAGTATGCAGGAGGAAATTAATGTAAAATGGCGGATGGTTCACGTTTCTATCTCATTAAAAATCTATATACCACAGAAGCTATATTAGTGAAGAAAGGGACAAGAAAGATAGGATTGTTAGGCTCACACAGAGGATGTCCTGTAAATTTAGACTTGATGGCAGTGGCACCATTTCAGATTTCAAGGGGGGGGAGCCAACAACCAGTAGAGGCCAGGTGCTAGGTAGCTCCTAGGTGGCAAGCTCTAGAATGCTTGGAACATCTCTAAAAGGTAGAAACATAGAAACATAGAATTTGACGGCAGATAAGGACTGCTTGGCCCACCCAGTCTGCCCATTTCCCTACCTAATGGATAAGCTGCAGATCCTAGTTAACCAGCAGCCTACTTCTTCCTACCCCCACCCCCTAGAATTGCCTTATGACTGTCCCATGCATGCTTGAATTCCACCACTGTTTTTGACCAGGGACACTGGTTTACCGGGATTGAGAAAAGGCATATTCCATTTTGCACATTGTAAAAACTGGTACTGTCACCGGTGTCTGCTAAGCCAAAATCCGCTTTTACTGGTGTTTGGTTTTGTGTACTTTATTTAACAATTTTTAACTCTGCTAACATGCATTTTAGCAATTTTGATTTCCACTATTACACATCCTTCCATCCTTGTACCAATTTAAAGTTATTTTAGGTACAAGATGTGATGGCAACAACAACACTACAGCCCCATCCCTAAGGTGTGATGAAGCAGTACTACGGCCCCATCCCTCAGGTATGATGGCAGCACCAACAGCACTACAGGCTCCCTCCTCTGGTAAGATGGCAGCAGCAAAGCACTACAACCTCCTCCCTCCCTCCCTCAGGTGTGACAGAAGCAGCAGCACTGTGGCCCCATCCCTTAGGTGTGATGGCAGCAGTATAGTTCACCATTCCTCCGGTGTGATGGCAGTATCAGCATTGTGGCCCCATTCTTCCAGGTGGGACAGCAGCATACTACATTCTCCATCCACCAGTGGTGATGGCAGAAGTACTACAGTCCCCACACCTTTGGTGTGATGCCAGTAGCAACAATGCAGTCCACATCCCTCTGGGATGATGGCAGTAGTGACAGCACTATGATCCCCTTTCTTCAGCACCCACACTCCACATGCACAAGTTACAAATGACTTGGTCTCTTTGCTTGTTAGAACTCGGACATGAATTAATCTGAACCATCACCACTAAGGTGGACTACCTTTGTTTTGTCCTATCTATAATTTACCTGCCTAAATTGGATTTCTGCCTGTGACACTGCTGACCAGGGTTAGAAAGCAGACTTGGGTGTTGGAGAGCCAGCTGGTGGGTGAAGGCTTGAGTGCCCAACAACCACTCACCTTCTCCTGGGAGGGAGGGTGGATTCATGGCTCAGCATTTTCTGGCCTGTGGTGGAGGCCAGAGGCACGACAACATGTCAGCCCTCACTGCAGGAGGGAGCGTGACGGACATCAGCTTGTGCCTTGACATTGTGTGGCCTGTCATGCTTCCCAGAAAATGGGAAAACACCTGCTGACCAACCGAAGGACAGCTGCTGGTCCCTCCATAAGCCAGAATCCCCAGACATGTGTCCGTTCTGACCCCTGCCATGCCCAGGATACACTGGAAGCTCTTTAGGGCAATTCTCCTCCCCTGGTAGCCTCCCAGAGGTGTAGGGGCCCACTCAATAAAGGGTTACTTTGGGTTACCTGGTAGCACAGCAGCAAGAAGCAGTGGATGGTGGTTGGCACTCAGCAGGGATGGTAGTGGGCCTTGGCAGGCCTGAAGGAGTGAATGGCCAGGGGGTTAAAAAATACTTGAATTTGCTTCTTTGAAATAAAATGTCTTCACCTAAAAAATCAACACCTGACTAAAATCTGAAAACAAGTTTATAAAATACATTAAATGTATCTGAACATTTATCTTTATCTATGCAAAATCATTTCTGCCCAAGTAAAACTCAGGTAAATTACATGGTACCCTGACTACTATTCTATAATGTAGTAAACATATATTGGTATTTTATTTTTTATATTCTTTGGAAAGCAGGTATGGCCCACTAGGCAGGACTGTCTGTTTTCAGGAGTGACCTTGAAGTACTGGGGAGGTTAAGTGACTTGCTTGGAGTCACACAGTATGCAAGTGGAGGTTTTGGGAATCAAACCCAAGTCTGCTGGATGTACCCAGTTCATTCACTGCTTGTTACTCTAACCATTAGGCATGGGTGGTTACACTGAATGGCTGATTACAACAAAACAGAGCGGGTGATTTCCTTACTGACTCTATATGCAGCAAAGCAGAGAGAATGCAAAGCACAGCAGCATTCATTTTAAGATACTGAAATCTGGGTTGGCCTGCTGGCAGTGCAGTAGCTCTATTACTTGCAAAGCCAGCAACCCAGGGTCAGAAGTGAACTTGGGTTGCTGAAGGTTTGGCCATGGGAGTAGGATCGAGCACCTGGGGGACTGCTCTCCTCCTCCTCCAGGGAGGTTGGGCTGCAGGTCCTGCTGCTTTACCATGGGTGGTGGTACAATGGTGCTGCAGAGTGATCAGGAGGGAGGACCCTAGCCAGGATGTGGAGCAGTGGCATGTCTCTATGTGCCCTCCTCCTTGGATCTCCTCTAGTGGCAGTGCCCTCAGGGACAGAGACCAAAAACCAGGAACGATCACCCCACATTGGCCACTGGCAGAGGGACCCAGGTGCCTCAGACTTCATAACCGGCTCCATAGGTACCCACTGAGCTGCCCGATACACACTAAGGAGTATGAAAGGGTCCTGGGTTCCCCTCCCTTTCCACCTGGCAGGGGTACAACCCAGGCAGGATAGGGGCAGGACCACAGGAGCTCCTGAGCATTACCTGGGGGTGAAGCTAAGGAACACTCAGCCTGAAAAGTGGAGACTGATGCTGTAAGAAGGAGACAAAGAAAGAGAAAATAAAAAAAATACTGAAATCTTAGATATTCTGTGCAGTGACATGCAATTTCCGTGAGGCACCGGTACAAGAATTCAAAATCCGCAAACCAAGCAGGATTCCGTGATTGTTACCGGTGTTACCGGTAAAAATGGAAAACCAGGGTCCCTGTTTTTGACTCCACAACCTCCTCCGGAAGGCCATTCCATGCATCCACAACCCTCTCTGTGAGGTAAAACTTATTTGCTGTGACTGAAAACTGATATACAAATCAGGAAAAATTCAAATGTATAAGATTCATCTGTCTATACCCTGGAGCAGTGCATTGGGCTTAAATCCACCCAGTTACTAATCAATTTTTTCCTGGCTGACATTCTGTCCCCACCCCCCAAAAAACAAACAAACAAAAGAACGTCAAAAGTTCTCTCCCCAACTACATTCCATTCAAAACCCATCCCATATGGGTCATGAAGCCATCCCAAAGATGCAGAAAAATGAAACATACATCAATATTTCAGTCCTTCCTCCTTCCCCAATCCACCTGTAAAAAAAAATTAAAAAATATTTACTTTTACTTACCCGGTCATCTGGTCAGAACCTGCAGCCTGGTCCAGTATGCCACCTGCCCTGTTTTTGGTCCTGTCCTCCTTCTGCCAGAAGCTGGATGCTAGAACCAACCATCCCAGGTCCCCAACGTGGTCCGCGACCAAGTCACCTCACCAACCGAACCCACCCATCCTGTATTGCTTGCTTCTTGCTTGTCTGATGCTGGTGTAACCCCCCCCTACAAATGGGGGTTCCTAAAAGCTTCCCCGGAGCTTGTTTGAATGCTCCATGCCTGGCTGGTGTTCGGCATATGGGCCGTATCAAATGGGTAGCCAGTGAGCGCTTTTAAGGGCCTCCGTATACTGTCCCTTTATGGGCTGCCTGTTGCAGTCATAATTGGTTGAACTGGGGAGGGGGGCTGTGTGATTGTATGCTCGAGTCCCACCCGGGCTGCTGAGTAAGCGCTCCATTTTGCCACCACTACTGGTGCAGAGGGAGCCCTGTAAAAAGAGATAATTACTTGCCAGTAATCCTTTTGAATAGTGATGATAATGTAAGTTGTTCTAACCTGCTTCCTTTGCAGCCAGAGACTGTTTTGATTATCTCCTCCATTTTGGCCCAGAGCTGCCGAGTTGGGCCAATCAGTACCTCGGGACGCCTTTGAGCCAGCTGACCGATGGGGAACTGCTTGCCCTTTGAGAAAGGTATTATGGGCTATGGAGCTTTTCGCACCACTGAGAGCAGGAGTGAATGACTGGCAGGTGACGCCAGCCAATCGAGTCGGGTAGCGCCCGAACTGGAAGGAGTGCCCCGTGCTGCTGGGGGCAGATGCGTTGTGGCTAGGAAGGAGAAGGGAGCTCTAGGCTCCTGCGCTGTATGAGTGTTCACGTGGGAAGCACGTGAAGGCCTGAGGCGGCCGTTTTTTGCCCTTCGAATGAGTCGGACTAAATCCGCCGGCGTGCAGTCAGAGGAGGCTGGTGCCAGCCCAACTACCTACCAGGCTCAACCTGAGAGGACTGGAGAATCTGCTGAATCACGCTCGGTCCACCAGTGATGTTGAAGCTGCTGTTTACTGCCCGAGTCTGCTGCAAGTTCGTGTTGGGCCTAGAAGCAGCTGCCTGGTATGGTACCCCTCTGTTGTTTGCCATATAAATGTGTGAGGAGGCTGGTGAAATTCAGGCTTAGCCCTGCTGGTGGTGACGGAAATGGTATTTGATGGAGCCATGAGTACTGAATCAGGGTAGCTCCCTGCCAAGTTTGCAGACAGTGGTCTCAAGTTGTTTTGTTATACTGCTGACTGCCTAATTGAACTTTCTTCCCATTCTGACCTGCTCAGGATTGTAAAGGCTATCTGTATCAGGGCCCCAACCAGCTGCCATGATGGACTAGCCGTTAGGGCATGGGTACCCAGGGACAGCAAATATTAGGTTTAGGCCTGTGCACAGAGCCCTAGGTAGATAGGTATAGTGATAAGCCAATCACCTTGATTCCCCCCTGCCATTGTTATTTGCCTCCCTTGAATAAATCATATTGTTTGTTCTGCAACTACACCCTGGCTACTGTGTGCATTACTGGTGAACTGCTGCATAGGGACTGTGATATAACTGTACCTTACTTTACAGGGGGTCCCCGGAGTGAGCTGAGAGATACTAGCCGGGGGGTAAGTGTACTGGGGAAAAGTACTGTTGGTACACCATGCAAGCCACTAGCAGGATGAAAGGGGGGTTGCAGCAACCCAGATGGCTGTGACCGAGGCCATCTCGACAGTATTAACCCCGACCTCTGGGTGGAGGCACCCGTCAACGGATCTGGGCCCTTCACCCTGTCTCAGTGGAGGCAGGCAGGGGTAGTAGCCCTAAGGGTAGCGCCCCCTTGGGGTTACAAATTGGAGGCACTGCTGGGATTAGCATCCCCTAGTGGCCAAGTGAGGAAGTGCATAAGAAATGGAAAAGCTGGAAGGGGATATGTTAGGAAAAATTAAGTTGGGACCTATCAAGACAATGGTACACAGACTGATGGGGTGGGGTGAAGCCGAAGAGCTGGACTCCCAGAAAATTGTGTTACTATTAGATGTGCCTCTGGGAACTCCAACAGCGGACATTATTTCCACAGCTGAGCGTATTAAATGTTTGGGTAAAGTGGAGGTTAAAGGGCGCATGGCTGACCTGCTCGACCAGACGCTGCAGGTACTACTTTTGTGCAGTGTGGCCATTGACCCCGAGAGGGTACCTCCAGTGATTTACCCGGAGGGTACTTCACAGGGATGGAGGCTAGTTCATATTCGGAGTGGGTCAGTCACTCCTGGAGGGTCTCCCCAGACAAATAGTTTTAAAGATAAGCTGCTTAAATTGCTGGCTGTGGAGGGGAGGACTACTCAGGAATTGCTGCAAGCATTGGATTTATCTAGTGACGCTACCCCCCAGGTCTCCCCAGGTAACTCCCCCGGCCTCCCCAAGAGTTCTATTTTGGCTCCCCTGCCCTTAGTGGTCCCTCCTATTCAGCTTGATTCCTATCGCAGGCTGAAGCTTTTTTCTGGCACAGTACCAGTGCCTCCAGGGGAGGATGACCTGGAAGCTTGGATGGACTATGCCACCCCCTTAGTTCAGGAATGGCAGTGCTCTGAAGAGGAGAAAAGGAAGAGACTGATGGAGAGCCTGCGGGGTCCTGCTTTAGAAGCCATTAGGTTTTTGCGGGCCACCAATCAGGAAGCCACCGCCACAGAGTACCTCTCTGCTTTAGAAGGGGTGTTTGGGAGTACAGAGACTGGGGAAGATTTGTTATGGAAGTTCAGGTCTGCCAAGCAGTGGAGAAATGAGAAGCTATCCGCCTTTGTCACTAGGGTGGAGCGGGCTTTGCAGAAGGCTTATAGAAAGGGGGGAATCACTGCCATGACCTGGAATCAGGTCAGGTTGGAACATGTTTTAAAGTCTGCTAGATTCTCTAGTGTAATACTGTTAAAACTTAAGTTACATGATCGACGGGCTACCCCGCCTGAATATTGTCAATTGAACAGGGAAATTAGAGAGATAGAGACCGATGAAGAGGGGTGGGAGCCCTGTGTGAGGGCGGTGAACCCTAGTGGGACCCCTGAGCCTAGCACCCCTGAGGAGACCAGCTTGTCCAGAGGGTCTGAGGGATCCCCAGATTTTCCAGATGCTGTGGGAATGCGAGTTATTTCCTCCAACCCCCACGTAGAGAGTGAGTTGAGGGCCGAGGTCAGGAATTTACGGGAACTGGTGAGGGATTTGAAGCAATCTACTATGTACCCTGCTAGGTTCAGGGCCCCTGAGTCATGCAGAAACCAGAACCCCGGCCCAAGGGAGCCCCCTCACCCCTCTCAGGGCCCCCCACAGATAAGGTGTCCACCACCAAATAGTGAGCCCCGGGACCCCAAGTTCTGTTACCACTGTGGGGAAGATGGGCATTTTCAACCCAAGTGCCAGAGGCCGGAGAATTTAAGGAAAGTCAACAGCAGACTGATTACTTGGCATCGCCGGGCCCAGTATCGACCCCCCAGGAAAAGTTTTGTGACTCGGGCCCATGCTTGGCTGACTATCAATGCTGTGGCCCCCAACTGGTCTGATGTGATCGGGCCTTCAATGGAGACCCCAGTGCGAGTAAATGGGATTCCCACCTGAGCTGTATTAGACAGTGGCTCTCAGGTAACCATCATGTTTCAGGACTGGTATCACACACACCTGAGGTGCCCCTGCAACCCTTGAATGGTCTACATGTGTGGGGGTTGAGCGACAAGGCATATCCGTATTTGGGGTATATCCGAGTCTGGTTATCATTCTCTGCATCTGTGGCTGGAATGGATGAGCAGGTGGAAACCTTAGTTTTAGTTTGCCCACCCACTGGACTGTGTGATGGGGTGCCCTTGTTGATTGGGACGAATGCTCGTATGTTTGGATGATTGGCCCAATTGTGTTCAGAAAAACAAGCATTTCAGACCGGGTGAACTTTAAGCATACCCGCTGTGATTCAAAGGGCTGTTGCAACTCAGGAGAAGGATAGTCGGGAGGAACCCGAGGGTCCGGTGGGAGTAGTGTGGAAAAAGGACCCAGCCCCTGTGATACTTGCTCCGAATGCCCAATGTGTCCTGCATGGAGAAGTACGACTAAAAACAGATGTTAAGAATAAGTTGTTGATGTTGGATGTGCCTGGGAAGGGAAGATTACCTGAAGGACTGTTGGTAAAACCCAGTATCTTGCCGGCTAGAGCTCATGCTTATGTTAAGAGGGTGATGGTTCAAGTGCATAATGTGTCCGACAAAGCGATTCGAATAAGAAGAGGGTG
The DNA here is from genome assembly GCA_016271365.2 of Neoceratodus forsteri. NCBI lineage: Eukaryota > Metazoa > Chordata > Ceratodontiformes > Ceratodontidae > Neoceratodus > Neoceratodus forsteri. Next base: position 1,129,723,819 of record CM057451.1, read on the forward strand.
CACCCTGGCAAGTGTCCATTGTGCAGATACTGCAGTCCTGCCAAAAAGCAAGGGTTCCGGGACAGATGACAGAGTTACTCCTGACTTGTTTGATTTGGTGACTCCCATTGCCAGCTGAATGGAAAAGGAGGATCAGTGAGAGGCTTGCCAAGCGGGACCAGGTTTTCTCCCTAAAAGAATGGGATGTGGGATGTGTGCAAGGGGCTGAGCATCACATTCGGCTGCATGATGAAAGGCCTTTCCGAGAGAGATCCCGGCACCTGGCCCTGGCTGTCATAGATGATGTGAGGCGGCATCTTGAAGAGATGTTGGCTACTGGTGTGATACAAGAGTCCAGGAGCCCCTATGCCTCCCCCATTGTGGTAGTAAGGAAAAATAATGGAGTGGTTCGGATGTGTGTAGACTATCGCACTTTGAATAGGTGGACCGTCCCCAACCAGTATACCATGCCATGTATACAGGATGCCTTGGATTGTTTAAATGGCAGTAAATGGTTCTCTGTGTTGGATCTCCACAGCGGGTACTACCAGATCCCGATGACCCCAGAGGACCGAGAGAAGACTGCATTTATTTGCCCCCTAGGTTTCTTTGAGTTCATTCGGATGCCTCAAGGGATTTCGGGTGCCCCAGCCACCTTTCAGCGCCTGATGGAGCGGGCTGTGGGGGACATGAATTTGCTCGAGTGTCTGGTCTATTTAGATGACATCATAGTGTTTGGCCGCTCGTTGGAAGAACACGAGCAAAGATTATTCAAGGTCTTGGATTGGTTGGAGGATTTCGGCCTCAAGCTGTCTATCGACAAGTGTCAATTCTTCCAGACTTCTGTGAAATATGTGGGCCACATAGTGTCCACGAGGGCATAGAGACTGACCCTAGCAAAGTGGAGACTTTGACTACTTGGCCTCAGCCCAGGAACTTGAAAGAGTTGAACGGTTTTTGGGGTTTTGCGGATATTATAGGTGGTTTGTCAAAGACTATTCTCAAGTGATTCACCCCCTCCTCAACCTCACTCAAGGGTACCCCCCTACACACAAAAAGTATAAGAGGGTTGTGCGCTCTGAGATGGAGAAGAGGTATTTCCGGCCGAATTAATTGTTTGGGGATCATTGGACTGTTGAGTGTAAGGACGCTTTCTATGACATCATATATCAACTTACACATGCCCCCGTGTTGGCCTATGCTGACCCGGCCAAGCCCTAACGTTCTCCATACTGATGCCAGTCTTCAAGGATTTGGGGCTGTGTTATATCAGGAGCACTCGAATGGTCTGAGACCTGTAGCTTTTGCCAGCAGAAGTCTGACTCCTTCAGAAAAAAACTATCCCGTGCATAAGCTAGAGTTCCTGGCTCTGAAGTGGGCCATTGTTGATCAGTTTCATGACTATTTGTACGGTGCCAAGATATTAGTAAAGATGGATAACAATCCTCTGACCTATGTACAAACCTCAGACAAGTTGGACGCCACTGACCACAGGTGGCTCTCTGCCTTGGCCACCTACGACTATGCCGTTGAATACAGAGCAGGCCTAAACCATATAGATGCGGATGCCCTCTCTCAGAGGCCTATGTCACAAACTGATAGGGTCAGGTTGTCAGGGCCTGACATAAGAGCCCTTTGTCAGAAATTCGACAAGGAGGAACAGGTGTCTCCAGATGCTGTGAACTGTATGGTGGATTGCTTGGGGCCATCTGAGAACTGCATACCTGCCTCCTACTGCCATTTTTCTGCACTGGACACCAGTTCACTGCCCCAGTTTGACAATACTAGTCTTCAACAGGCTCAATCCCGAGATTCTATGATAAAACTGGTTGTGGAAGCTTTGCAGGCCAGACGGGACGTGTCCAAGTTGCACTTCACCGACTTAAGAGCTACCTTGTTATACAAAGAAGGGCCCAAATTAAGGCTGATTAACCAACTACTATACAGAGTGAATGTGAATAAGGAGGACCGGGTCATCAAACAACAGCTGGTGCTGCCCTCAGAATTAAAGGAACTGGTCTTAAGGTCCTTGCATAATCAGATGGGGCATCTTGGCATAGACCGAACACTTGATCTGGTACGGACTCGATTTTACTGGCCAAAAATTAGTACAGATGTAGAGGAATATGTCAGGACCTGTAGCCATTGTTTGCAAAGGAAAGCCCCACCCCAGAGAGCTGCTCCCATGGTCAACATTACCACTAGTGCCCCTATGGAATTGGTCTGCATTGATTTCTTGAGTCTAGAACCAGATCTAAAAAATATCAGTAACATATTGGTGGTCACTGATCATTTTACCCGGTATGCACAGGCTTTCCCTACTAAGGATCAGAAAGCAACCACAGTGGCTAAGATACTTGTGGAAAACTTCTTTGTTCACTATGGGGCCCCCCAGCGGATCCATTCCGACCAGGGAAGAGACTTTGAGAGCTGCTTGATTAAAGAGATGCTGTCTTTGTGGGGGTTGCAAAAGTCAAGAACCACCCCCTACCATCCTCAGGGAGACCCTTAGCCTGAAAGGTTTGACCGCACATTGCTTGACATGTTGGGCACACTGCAACCCAAAGACAAACCGGGATGGAGCCAGCAGATTAGCACCCTGGTCCACGCTTATAACTGCACCAAATGTGATGCCACAGTATTTTCCCTGTACAGACTGATGTTTGGGAGAAAGGCTAGCTTGCCCATGGATGTGTGTTTTGGAGTTTCCCCTGATGGGGTGCAAGCAGATAATCATCTACAATATGTACAGAAGCTGAAGGCCCAGTTAAACCATGCTTATCAGTTGGCCCTGACCATGGTTGCTAAAAGAAACTTGGCCAATAAGGAGAGGTATGACAAGAAAGTGAAGACATTGGAACTAAGAGAAGGAGATAGAGTGTTACTGAGAAATCTGGGACTGCATGGAAAACATAAAATTGCTGACCGATGGCATCACCTCCCTCACATTGTTGTGGGACAACTGGCAGATTTGCCTGTATATAAAGAGCGACCGAAAACAATTCCAAAGATGTGAAAACTATACACCGAAATCATCTGCTGCCAATTGGGCAAATCCTGATTGAAGCTGAACCTCCAAATGCCCCCCCCTCCCGGCCTGTGACTAGATCTGCTGCCAGGAAAAGAACCAAACCCGTTGATTCTTCAGCAAGCCAACCAAGAGGGCCTTGTCCAAATCCTGCAGAAGGAGATGATCAACAATCGGTGTCAGAAGGCAATGAAGATGATATTGAATACTATCCCTCTTACGAACTGAGCCAGTTGTTTTGGGGCAATCCCCTTGTTAACTCTGGAGATGAGGTTGGGCCTTCTGGACTGTTTGAGCCCCATACTTTGTCTCCAGAACCAATGCCTCCAGAGGATGAGCTGGGTAGCAGCAACGCCCAAGGTGTGGGGTCCTTGAGCCTGGCTGAACTGTCTGGCCTGGCTGAATTATCTGACTTTTCAGAGAGGGGAGAGTGAGGTGGGGGAACAAGCCAGTGATATGCCAGAACCGGAAGAATATTTTGAATGCCCTGATGGTTCCTCATAGTATCTAAACAGCCCTCAGCTGAGCCCAGTGGGGTGGGTCCTGGGGTAGGGGGTCAGGCCCCCAACAGTACTATGAGCACTGGGCCCTTTTCCCCTGTGGAGATTCCCATTGCTAATGTCAATGAGGCTGAAATGGAATCAGGGTCTGTTTCAGGGTTTCCCGAGACCCCTAGACGCTCCAGCCGAGAAGTAGGGCCTGTAATTAAGTTGAGTTATGAGTCTCTGGGTCAGCTGGTGGACCTGCCCTTAAATGTGGTCCACAAAGAGGTGTATGTGTCCCCGAGCTCCTTACCTAAGCTAGCCTTGGGGGATAACTCTAGTTTGTTAGTATTATCCTTTGAGTGTGGTGCCCCTGCTTTAGGTAACCTGCCAGTAACTGGAAGAGAGGGGTTCCCCCAGTCCTGGTGTCATGAGCAGGAACTACTGACCTGATTGGGAAAAAGAGGAACAGAAGGTTATGTGTGTGTAATGTTATATAGCCCATAGTACACTGTGAATATAATATTCCTGTATGTAATGTAAAGTATGATATAGTGTCAGTTAAGCTGATTGCCTTAAAATGATTTAAGGGTAACAACTTGGCGTGGACACCAAGTTCTTTTTAGGCAAGGAAGGATGTAACCCCCCCCCTACAAATGGGGGCTCCTAAAAGCTTCCCCGGAGCTCGTTTGAATGCTCCATGCCTGGCTGGTGTTCAGCATTTGGGCCGTATCAAATGGGTAGCCAGTGAGCGTTTTTAAGGCCTCCGTATACTGTCCCTTTACGGGCTGCCTGTTGCAGCCATAATTGGTTGAACTGGGGAGGGGGGCTGTGTGATTGTATGCCCGAGTCCCACCCGGGCTGCTGAGTAAGCGCTCCATTTTGCCACTGCTACTGGTGCAGAGGGAGCCCTGTAGAAAGAGATAATTACTTGCCAGTAATCCTTTTGAATAGTGATGATAATGTAAGTTGTTCTAACCTGCTTCCTTTGCAGCCAGAGACTGTTTTGATTATCCCCTCCATTTTGGCCCAGAGCTGCTGAGTTGGACCAATCAGTACCTCGGGATGCCTTTGAGCCGGCTGACCAATGGGGAACTGCTTGCCCTTTGAGAAAGGTATTATGGGCTATGGCACTTTTTCGCACCACTGAGAGCAGGAGTGAATGACTGGCAGGTGACGCCAGCCAATCGAGTCGGGTAGCGCCCGAACTGGAAGGAGTGCCCCGTGCTGCTGGGGGAAGATGCGTTGTGGCTAGGAAGGAGAAGGGAGCTCTAGGCTCCTACACTGTGTGAGTGTTCACGCAGGAAGCACGTGAAGGCCTGAGGCAGCCGTTTTTTGCCCTTCGAGTGAGTCAGTCTAAATCCGCCGGCGTGCCGGTCAGAGGAGTCTGGTGCCAGTCCAGCTACCTACCAGGCTCAACCTGAGAGGACTGGAGAATCTGCTGAATCACGCTCGGTCCACCCGTGATGTTGAAGCTGCTGTTTACTGCCTGAGTCTGCTGCAAGTTCGTGTTGGGCCTAGAAGCAGCTGCCTGGTATGGTACCCCTCTGTTGTTTGCCATATAAATGTGTGAGGAGGCTGGTGAAATTCAGGCTTAGCCCTGCTGGTGGTGACGGAAATGGTATTTGATGGAGCCATGAGTACTGAATCAGGGTAGATCCCTGCCAAGTTTGCAGACAGTGGTCTCAAGTTGTTTTGTTATACTGCTAACTGCCTAATTGAACTTTTGTCCCATTCTGACCTGCTCAGGATTGTAAAGGCTATCTGTATCAGGGCCCCAACCAGCTGCCACGATGGACTAGCCGTTAGGGCTTGGGTACCCAGGGACAGCAAATATTAGGTTTAGGCCTGTGCACAGAGCCCTAGGTAGATAGGTATAGTGATAAGCCAATCACCTTGATTCCCCCCTGCCATTGTTATTTGCCTCCCTTGAATAAATCATATTGTTTGTTCTGCAACTACACCCTGGCTACTGTGTGCATTACTGGTGAACTGCTGCATAGGGACTGTGATAACTGTACCTTACTTTACAGGGGGTCCCCGTAGTGAGCTGAGAGATACTAGCCAGGGGGTAAGTGTACTGGGGAAAAGTATTGTTGGTGCACCGTGCAAGCCACTAGCGGGACGAAAGGATGGTTGCAGCAACCCAGAGGGCTGTGACTGAGGCCATCTCGATAGTATTAACCCCGACCTCTGGGTGGAGGCACCCGTCAACGGATCTGGGCCTCTCACCCTGTCTCAGTGGAGGCAGGCAGGGATAGTAGCCCTAAGGGTAGCGTCCCCTGGGGGTTACACTACACTGCACTGATCAAGGCCTATGAAGGCTGCCCACACTTCTGTACCCACTACTGCTAGGCCCAGCGTGCTACCATGAGGTCTGTGCTGTTTTTCTTTTGCGAAGCGAGCCCAGTAGAGTAAGATGGTAGCCTAGTCTCGAGTTAGCTTCTAGCTCACCGTCTGCTCCTTCAGTCAACAGGGGAGATGAAGACTCACTAAGAGTAGACCAACCAAAATATGCTGCCACAACACTGGTATTGAGAGTTCAGTTCTCACTCAGTCCTCCAAACTGTAGTGTGCAGCCTGTCTACTCTTCAGCGGGAAAGACAGTGTTGCACTCGTATGACTCATGCTTTTGCTTGGCTGGAGCTCCTCCACATCACGAGTGATGGTGCCACCGCTAATAGGTGAAGAGAGTGGACAACACAACACAGACACAGTTGAGTCAGGAGTACAGCTGCAGTGTGAGTGCACACTGGCTGAGGGGGGGTGGGGGCAATTATTTTGCAAAAGATTGAATCCAAATCTGCCATCAACAACTATGTATCAAATGTAATGCCACATCATAAGAACATCCTAGGAAAAAATGCGGGGGGGAGACAACTGCCCCTCTGCCCTACCTAAATGGCATCCCTGCTTTATGGTAGACATTCATTCTCAGGTGCTAATATCAATACAAGTAAACTCAACGGTTTCCACTGTGTTCTGAGGTACTGTATCTCCATGTTTCAGGATGTGTCCTGATTATCCTGTAGTTTAGTGTCCCTCATTGTCCCTCATTTTGAGTGTTCATGCCCCTCATTTCAGTGACAAAATGTAAGGTATGGTGCATGCTTCCAAGACTCTACTCAGTGCAAAGAATGTTGAGCATGGCCATAGTGTATATGCTCCATACAGAATGACAAAGGGGAAAGTGAATCAAAATAGTCGTGGAGAAACACGTTTGTAGCACTAAATATGCATAAGGGGATTTGCATGGCCCAAAACAAAAAGGTCAGGCATCATAACACAGAAGCTCCTCTTCACGGATTTAGAATGGGGGATGTTGACTGAATATATCCTAGGCATGCAGTAAGCAAACCATACTTTACAAATTAATGGTGATTTAATGACAAAAATCAAAAGTCCATAAAGAACTTGCAAAACGATCAGAATTAATGACACTGCCTAACTTTAATGGGAACTCAATGAAAATGTATTTTAATGGCTCTAATTGCTAGCAGTAGTATAAGAAATAGAACCTGATGTATCTTTTTAGATGATTTACACCAGCTTGACTGCTGCACATATGGCAAGCATGCAGCATGTGAACCTGATGTGGTTTTTAAATGATGTTCACACCAGCTTAACTGCCTCACTCATGTCAAGCGTGCAACACGCCAACCTGATGTAATTTTTAGAAGATGTTTGCACCAGCTTACCTGCTGCACACATGTCAAGCTTGCAGCATGCTGACCTAATTTGCTTTTTAGACCTGGTTCACTTAGGTTCACTTAGTGTATGCAAACTGCATGCAAACATTGCACAATTAAGCATGTGGCATGCATTCTGCATGTACACAACACACTTACAGTATATTTCTGTAAGGGTAGGGTGAGGACTGGGTTGCTAGCATTGAGGGTAGATAAATGCCCAGGCACAGACGGCATATACCCAATGGTGCTGAGGGAGCTGCCGAGGAGCTTGTTGATCCCTTGACTGACCTCTTCAATAGTTCACTGGAGTTGGGCATGGTACTGCAGGACTGTAGAATAGCACATGTGCCATTCCACTAGAATGATCCCAAGGATGACCCAGGGAACTACAGATCAATCAGTCTGATCTCAATCATGTGCAAATTAATGGAGACCATACTAAGCAAAAGGTTAGTAAAGTAGCCAGATGAGAATGGTCTCCAGAATGAGAAGCAAAACAGGTTTATTCTAGTCTTTGGTAATTGGGTAAGGCCCACGAGGCACAACTGCCTGTTTTCAGGGGTGACCTGGGAGCACTGGGGTGGTTAAGTGACTTGTTCAGAGTCACACGGTATGCAAGTGGAAGTTGCAGGAATCAAACCTAAGTCTGCTGGATGTACCAAGCTCATTCACAGCTCGATACTCTAACCTCTAGGCTATACTGCCAGTCCCAAACTGCAGAGGGAGGTTGTGTCAGTCATATCTGATTGACCTCTTTGACTGGATCATGAATACAGTGGACAGGGGCTAAGCAGTGGATATCCTTTATCTGGACTTCAGCAAGGCCTTTGACTCTGTACCCCACAACAGTTCAATCAGGAAGTTGGTGGATCTAGGGTTGGTAAGTAGTTGACTGGGTGGGTGGAAAACTGGGTAAAGGGCAAGACCCAGATCGTAGTGGTGGGAGTCACAAGTAGGGTCCCAGAGGACTCTGAGCTCAGACCAGCACTGTTCAATGTCTTCATCAACAATACTGGAGATGGCATTGAGGTCAAAATTTGTCTATTTGCACATGACACCATGCTGTGTGAGAGGGTGAACACAGTAGAAGGGATACAAGACCCAAGTGAACATCTGTAAAAGCTAGAGAGGTGGTCTGGGATTTGGCAACTTGGCTTCAATGCAAAGAAATGCAAGGTTATGTACATTGGAGCCAAGCACCTGAGGACTGAGTACATCCTGGAAGGTGGTCTGGATTTTTGCATTAGAGGAGGAGAAGGACCTGAAAGTGACAACCATTAGTGACTTGTAACACTTTATGCAATGTAGAAAAGCAGTGGCAAAGACAAGTAAAATGTTTGGCTGCATTACCACGGGGAATCAGCAGCAAGATGGAAGAGGCAATACTAACCTTGTATAGGAGGCAATACTAACCATGTGAAGGTCATTAGTGAGGCCACATCTGGAGTACAGTGTACAGTCCTAGTGCCCATACCTTAAAAAAAACAAATGCCTGCTGGAGATGATCTAAAGGAGGGCAACTTTGATGATCATGGACCAGCAGAGTTGGATGAATGAATAAAGGAAGGGGAGAGTGAGATAGCTGTTGATCAGGTACCATCTGCGGTAATAGTGTAGGTAGGGAGAAATGTCAGGCTGGATGGGCCAAAAGGTCCTTATCTGCCATCAAATCCTATGTTTCTATGAGAGGTTGGAGGCCCTGAACATGTACTGCCCAAAGGAGAAGAGAGAGAGAGGGGACATAATTAAGATCTTCAAGTATTTTAATAGACTAGATAGGGTGGACAAGAAGGGTCTTTTCTGTCATGGTGGCAGCTGAAACATGAGGGGTCACAGCCTCAAGTTGGGGGGTGAGGTTTAGGAGTAGTGGTGGGAGAAGTGATAAAACTTCATTATGCAAAGTAATCAATGAATTTTGCCCATTTTGTGGGGTAAAATGCAAAATTTCACCTAGGGAATGATGAAATTTCACCCATAGAAGGCTAAATTCTGCCTTGGCGAAATTCTGCCAAATGTGGGAAACTTTGTGGAATACTCCACGTGGCAAAATTAGCCACTTCGCTGTGACTTTGCTGGCAAAATTTAAATTCGCTGCATCTCTATTTAGGAGTGAGGCTAGGAGGCACTTCTTTATGGAAATGTTGGTGGTGGGCTGAATGGAATTCCTGAGGAGGTGGTTTTGTTGAAAATGGTAGGCAGCTTCAAGACAGGCTGGTATAGAGTTAAGGGAAAACTAAGAGGAAAAAGAGGGTCTGGCAGAAAGAAAAGCTGGATTCGGGAGGATGGGGCAGGATCAGTAGCTGATGCCATGGACCCTGAAATACAAGCAAACTTAATAGACCTTATGACCTTATTCTGCTGTCTTTGTCATATGCTCTTGTGTAGGGCTGGGAGATCAGAGGGCTGTGGGTTCAGTTCCCACACCTGGCACTTGGGTTAATATCCCAGTACTGACACTGTAGGGCAGCATGAGAGGGGTGCTGCACTTCTGAGGTGCCGTCTTTCGTTTGAGACGTTAAACCGAGGTCCCATCTGCCTGGATTGGTGGTAGTTCAGGTGGATGTTAAAGATCCCATGGCACTTATCGAAAAGAGTAGGAGAATTTTTTATTAAATCACATCAAAACAAATCACAAATAACTCATACATAGTGTTAAATCATACAAATCATTTTCCAAGGAAGAGAAAAATAAATCACAGTTCTTACAAATGTGAACTAACATAAAAAAGAAATACAAACCATTTCCAAAATATTCCCAAGCCTAAAGATAAATCACAAAAAACCTTCCCCAAGACTTCCTAAACCTTTTTATATTTAATAAACATTGTAAATCACCTCCACCAACTAGTTATCTTCCATGCGGTAGGCTTTTCACAGTCTTTAAGATAAATGCGTTCCATAGCCCCTTGAATTAATAAGGCAACTGCCTCATAAGACATTCTCTTTTGATACAGAACCCACTGGCATCTAGCTTGCCATAAATAATAAGATGAACAGCAACAAAAAATTTGCCATGTCTCCCTATCATACCTACTACCCAACTGGAAGTTAATACCCAAAATCAGGGTATCATAGCCCAAATGTAATAACCATAACATGTTCCATTTTTTGGCTAGGAATTTCCACAAAGATATGGCATAGGGGCAAGAGCATAAGAAATGTTCCATTGTCTCTTCTTGGGTAATACACTCAGGATAAGGACAGTATCTAACAATTGAGGCCTTATGTTTTGCATTCCCCCTTACATTAATACGACCATATAAGGATAGCCACACAAAATCCCACATATAATCTGGTAACCTGGGATTGTTCAATCTCGTAAGTACCATCGCAACTTTTGAAGAGGGACAATTTTTAAAGGCTGGTACCATTTGATGTAGTGAAGTCCTTACCATAGTATATAATTGAGACCCTGAGCTATTTATAACCATCTGAACTGAAAGGTTCCATTTAAAAAGTTTCTTTGCCACTGGCAAAAAATAATGAGGCAACCCCAGTTTTTTAAGAGGTTTTGGAGGAAAAGCCTGCCATAACCCGAAAATAAGGGCCAACACCTGTTTAAATAATGAACCATGTAAGGTCCGAATTGGAGTAAATCCCAAAGAGATGTTTTGTGAGATAAACAGTGTATTAACAAATATGATCGGATCTACCATCCCAAGTCCTCCTGAATTCTTATCAAGATATGTATATTGTCGCTTTATAGGTTAAGCCTGTTACCCCATAATAACTGAAAAATAAACTATACAGTCGTGTTTCTAGATTCATAGGTAAAGAAATACCATTGCTGTTACAACAGACAGGAATAATATATTTCTTTAATACCTGTACCCTTTTTAATTTTGACAGTTTCCACCATTTCCATATATTAATCTTTCCTCAATCCTTGTTAAAGCATTTTCCCAGTTCAATTCTGTAAATTCTTTGGCCCATATAACAAACCCAATATTTTTATCGGAGCTGACAGATTTTGATTCCTTTTATAATGTTGTCCGATATCTCCCAAGCCCTATAAACAATCCTGACTTTTTTTTTGAATTTTGAGTTAGATACCCTTGAGTAATAATCCATAAAATCCAAAAATCCATAAACTTGTTCAACATTAGCAAAGAACACATAGATCATCCGCATAAGCTTGGATGTATAGATCTTTGACAAGGAAGGGCCCACCACACAGTCCCATTTTGGGTATTGGGAAACAGTTTTTATCAGAGTATCAATTTAAAGAATATAATAAAGGGCTCAAGGGACAACCCTGACGAACCCCAATAGGCACATGAAAACCCTCCCCACTCATGCCATTTACAATTGGGTAAACCACAGCCCCGTCATAAAGTGATTTCAGCCAACTTATGATTACAGCAGGAATGCCATAATGTTCCAAGGTTAAAAATAAGAAAGGGTGATACACTCTGTCAAAAGCCTTTTGCTGGTCTAATGATACAACACAACCTTGTTTCTGATTTATACCAGTAAATTCAATGAGATCACGAAGGATCATATGAGCATGTTGAATTTTCCTTCCAGGTAATTCACAGTATTGATATGGGGAGAAAACTGTGACTGCATAATGCTTCAATCTGTTATTCAAGATTCTTGTAAAAAGTTTATAATCCGTATTTAAGATCATAATCGGCCTCCAATTATCAATTAATGTTGTATCCCCTGATTTATAAAGAAAAATCACTAGCCCAACTGAGAACCAAACAGGAAAAACCATTGTAGCTAAGAAAAAATTAAAAACCCAGTTCAAACAGATGGAAAATTCCAAGGGAAAAGCTTTATAAAGCTCTGCAGTTAAGCCATCCTGTCCAGGTGAAATTCCAGAGTTTAGGGATTTAATAGCTTCCTCAATTTCTGAAAGAACTGGAAACAGTTTTAGATAAAAAAGATTTATCAAAAGGAGAATCTGGTATTTCTATTGATGATAGGAATTGTGACATTTCCTCAACACTAGGGGGAGCTGTAGGCATATGAGACAATAAAAAATTCTTAATTATAAGATGTAAACCCAGTATCCTCCACCAAGGTACCTTCCTGGTTTCATAATGCAATTAAGGAGGTATTAGTTTTATATTTTTTAAAGGCCGTGAAGGAATCTCCCTGAGGCTGTCGTTTGAGACCAAATTGTAACAGAACCTGTGAAGTTTTTGCTCTATTATATTGTGCCAGATACATCTCCCATTTTAATGCCTGTATTTGCAAAGAATAATCATGTGTAGAGGTGTTGGCTATGGAGAATAAATAATACAATTGTTGTCTCAGCTTTTGATAGTTAAGCTGTCTATAGTTTTCTTCAGACTTCCCTTGAGTTTTTAATAAAGTACACAGATCAGTTTTAGTATCCTGCCACCATAGCCCCTTGTCACCATATAAAAGGGAAACTGACATCCGTGCTTTCAGCAATGCATGAATCTTATTAAGCACTCTAGAAGACTGTAATAAAAGAGCATTCAGTTTCCATCGAGGTTTTTGCCACCTAGGGGCCTGACTAGAAAAAATTTTACATTTAAGTAATAAATGATCTGAAAAAGACACTGGAATTGTATAAAATGAAAAAGGTAATTTTTGTGACAAAAACATATAATCCAAAACTGATGTATACTTCTTTTTTTGGAAAGTAAATTTAGGGCCCCCCTGCTGGTGAGTACTGCCTAACACCAACCCAGATGAGTGAATTAAAGATTGAAAAGCATGTGTATCACAATCTATTTTCTGTATTTTTGTTAAATCCATTAAGGATTTCCCACTCGGGTAGAGCTCACAATTAAAGTCCCCACAAAGAAAATTATTGAATGAAATTATTAAAAAGGGTTTTATCATTTGAAAAAGTGCTACCCTTTCAGCCTTAACCTGGGAACAATAGACATTAATAAATCTACAAGTCATAGATTTCCAAACCCCGTCCAAAATCATCAGCCGTCCTGGAATTAAATCCGTCATTTTTAATAAAGAAAATGAATAAGAGTTAAAAAGAAAACCCAAGCCATCAGCTGATTGCTGACCAAAAGACCAATACGAAGGGCCCCAACACCATTCTTTTTGAAAACCCCTAGCCTGAGTATCGGTATAAACCCAGGTCTCCTGCAATAGACAAACATCGAAAGGAGTGCAATGTACATACTCAAAAATAACCTGCCTTTTTTTGAAATTTAACAAACTATGCACGTTTACTGAACCCCAATTTAAGTAGGCCAGAGGTAAGGATTTGATAATCAAGTATCTTTTTTACATCTTTTTCTTTTTACTCTTATAACCTTCCTGTACCACAAAAGAGGAAGGAGGGTCCTCCCCTAAGGTTTGAGAGTCTAGATCTTAACACTTCATAGCTGAATCACCCCATTGAGATGACAAAACCTCGAAAGGATTGCTAGTCTCCGTTACTACCAAAGAAGGAGTCACAAAAGGAGGTTTCAAAATCCTAGAGGACCTTCTTACCAAAGGCAAATCCACTGGAACCAAATCCTGAGGGCCACTCTCTTTTTGTTGGGTATAACATACAGGGGATGTCATAGCTAAAACTGCTGGGGTCTTCTGTAAAGGAACCTCAATACCCTCCATCACAGGTTACGAATCGGGGACATTTACTGTACCACCCTCTCCATATTTAGTCAGATCAACTCCGGCTGCCAAATCCTGTGCTTTTTGTATAAAGGTATCAGGACTGCTGATAGATGTTTTATTTTTAGCTGCCCACCCACACTCCGAGAACATATGGCCAGTGTCATCACAGAGATCACATTTTGTCTGGTTTAAACATTCAAAGGCTATATGACCAGTCTCACTACAGTTGTCACAGCGAGGCCTGTCACATGAACTCGACAAGTGTGTCCGAGAGCCACATTTATAACATGCCCGGGGTTGTCCAGCATAAAAACAGACCCCTCTGTCCCGACCCAATAAAAAGGAGTTTGGAATATGTAAGATTCCCGAGTCTGTCTGTCTAAGTTTTACCTTGAATTTCCAGCCCCCTGTCCAAAACTGTTGATCATCTAAAATAGCCTCTGGGGTACTTAATACATCACACTTTTTTGATAACCGATACACTATGTCGTCAACATGTACTCCTTCGTTTCGGAACATAATAGTAACAAATTTTGCTAAGGGTTTTGTCAGGGGAATGACCATAAATGGAGTCCACAAAGGGGGAAATTTAACTTGAGTGTAATGTTCCCAAAAGAGATCCAAAGCATGGGGAGAGCGAAAGCTCACATCGAAATTATCCTCTCCAGAGATATTAATAAATGCAAAAACCTCTCGAGAAGAAAAATGCAATGATTCTTTTAACAAACACTTCCCCACATAATTCCTATCAGGTCTCACTTCTAAACCACCTTTATACCTTAACCTGACTGCATTCCTTGAGGGCTGCTTCTTTTTTTTGCAAACAAGTCAGACATTAGGGTTTTATGTGTTTCTACATTCTGGTCTCCATTGGTATTAAGCTCAGTATTCAAGTCAATCAAAACCTCAGAAGGAAGAGTGTGAATATGGTCCCGGGGGGTTCTTGTTTCTTATTTTGTTGTTCAATCTCTATGGGCTCAATTGCTGTAATAAGTGAACAGTCCTTTGGATGCCAAGAAGGCTCATTTTGTGAAAAGTTCAGTTTGGGGTCCCACTCCGGCATAGACCACCAAGAGCCTTTTTCAAATGACCAACCAGCTGCACTTAATGCAGATTGAGGGGTTCAGCCATCCTCAGATAAGGGTTTTAATGTAGTAATAGTTCCAATGACAGTTGGGGCAGGGATAGGGATTGGGTCTATTGTACCAGTTTGCAGCCCCAAATGACCCTCCAAATTCCTTTTGACAGAAAAAATTGCAGCTCGTTTTTCCTTTCCTTCCTCACCCACCTTATCACAATGTGCAGGTACACATTTTAAAAAAGAAAACTCTGAAACCCCAGTTTGGCTCATAGGATCAGACTGAAAAATGCATTTTACCTCTGACTGCTGAGGTATCGCGCAAATCGTAGGTGCAAGGGGTTGTAAAACAAAACCCGAGTTTTTAGACAGCTTCTGCCCCTGCCTATTGCTCATGGAGCCTCCAGACAGTGCCTCAGACACTTCCGGGTTCCCACCGGTTCCCATAGCAACTGGAGACACAGAAGAAATCAACGTAGCCGACTGGCCTCCTAATTCTGGCTTTTGACACAACACCACCGATTCAACATTGCCAGCCAAACTCTGTGAATTAGGGTAATTCAACATTTCCAGTTTTAACATCTCCTGCTTTTTGACTGAACTCGGCATATTAGATATTACTAGCTCACGTAAGGGGCTTACATCAGAGACCACAGCTGTAGATAGATTTCCCGTACCATCGGGAGGCAAAAGTGACTTCGCTCGTTCGGATTCCAAAGGAAGGATAGGTGAATTCGTCTCCATGATTACCTGCCGTTCAAGTCCAACAACAGCAGTAGCTCCCGCTACCAAGGGGTTTCCACAGTTCGTCAAGTCATCCACTGTAACCGCAACATCGCTGCCACAATTTGTCGAATCCAAAAATATTGCGTCTGTTTCCTTGTTCAAATCCCGAGATTGACCATTGCTGCAACACTGCTCCTCGAGCTCCATACTGACCGTTCCCCACTGCAACGAGCCAAAAATGACTCGATTCAGCCACTAGCCCCCTACTGCCAGCAATGCAGTAGGGGAATTTTTTATTGAAAGAATACACAACAATCATAATGACACATTTCGTTTTAACAATTTGTCAAACACACTTATTTACAAACATTGTACAAAAGAAAAAGTATAAAGTACTCCCTTCAATATCTTCCCCCAAAACACTCCAAGACAATATTTGAAAAAGAACATATACAAAATTCACCCGCAAACCCCTATACACCATAGCCAGTTATCCCCCCTTTTCATCTTAACCATACAATTTGTTTCCAAAAATCCTGAAAGATATCGGTCTCTAGCTTGCACTGTTCATATAATTTCTGTTTACCCACTGCTAATTCAATACGACTAAAAAGAACATTATTAGGCAGAAGGGTATGTTGTAAGGAAAACTGACACCTTGCTTGCCATAGATAATACTTAATACAGGCAAATATCAGATTTAATGTACTTGGGTGGTATCTTCGTAAATAACCTGAATAGTCCCCCAGGACAAGACTCTGATAAGAAATATGAATCAAAAATCCCCATTCCCACCGTTTTGCCAATTCAAACCAAAAAGACTTAACATACGGACAAAGTAATAAAAAATGTTCCAAGGTTTCAATTTGATCTGGGCATCCTGGTCTAATACACATACGATCCTGAATCTGTTTGTGTTTTAAATTACCCTGACTCCCAACCTCCCATGGCAACAGAGCCACAACACATCCCACATACTAGGGGGTATCCTATGATCCATCAAAAGTCTTAATGCTTGAGACAATTTCGTCGGGGTACACAAGGGAAAATCCACTTGGACGTAAAAAAAATTAAACATTATTTCTGCATAAAAGTCTTTCCTAGGAATGTCCTGCAATTGAGCTTTTCCTAATTTCCATTCCCGTAGTTTTCTGACTGAGGCATCCGCATAGGATGGGGCCAAAGCCATCTTACCTCTCATGGGAACTCCCCTCCTTCCAAAATGACATAAAGGGAGAAAAAGCAATTGTGTCCAAGCCGACCATGGATGATCCTGAGGTTTAACCCTGGATTGAAAGGCGCATAATCATGAAAAGGAATGAAAAATACTACTGGATTTATCATCCCTAAACCCCTTGATTCAGTTTTAAATAAGTAAAGGCTCTTTTAATGGATTCAACCGGCTACCCACCCATTTGAAAAACACACTATACAATCTAGTTTCTAAAGCAACGGAACTGGAAAAATCACGGCTACATGTAAAAATAGGTAATAAGAACTTTTTAATAATCAAAACCGCTTTTTTGGAAAAACCCCAGGATTTCCATTGCTGTACTTTTTTTTCTGCAATGACCAAAACTTTTCCCAGTTTAAAGGTTAAGTCTCCTTTACCAAGTTTAACCCTAAAGCGGAAATATTCTCCTTAACTATGATGCCCCAATATTCTGACAGATCATATTTTCCACAACCACCAGACAATTACATTTTCTAAGTTTAGGCTGGTACCATTTAAATTAGCTAGACTTTCAATTACTTTAATAGCCTGAACCCTTGAGTTAACATCAGCTACCAACAAACATATATCATCTGCATATGCAGATATTTTCTAGGCTTGTAAATTACAAGAGGCGATAATCCCGTATTGACCCGTTGTACTCAATTTCTCTCAATACTGGGTCTAATGCAAAGGCATATAGTAAGCAGGCTAATTGGGCAACCTTGTCTGACCCCGCTTCATCTGAATTTGGAACCTACCACGTATTAATGCATACACAAGAAATTGCATCATAATATAAGGAGTGAACATATTGCACAAATATTTTCGAAACCCATATTTCAATAACACCTGAAAAAGAAAATCATGGGACACTGAATCAAAGGCTCTTGCCTGATCTAATGCCATAATAAAACCTGACAGTTTTCCTCAACGTCCAAATTCACATATATCCGTAACAATCTTAAATTTTGCTGAATTGATCTATGTGGAATAGCACATGTTTGTGCGGTGAAGCACCCTATAGCCACTTCTTGCAATCTTTACACAGAATCGATGAAAGTATTTTGTAATCTGTATTCAAAAGGCTAATTGGTCTCCAATTACCCAATTCTGTGACATCCTGACTTAAAGATAAATGTTAAAATAGCTAGATTAAATTTCAATCGCAAACCCATATTGTAAGATATCATTAAAACTTCTGTCAGAATACCACTCAGGTCATCTGCAAAGGTTTTGTAAAATTCATTGGTCAGCCCGTCTATCCCCGGTGATACCCCTACCTTTAAGGCACCTATTGCCCGTTGTACCTCCTGCAAAGCTATAGGCCGTTGCAGCATCTCTACTTCTATCTGAGAAATGGATGGAATTGGGAAATGAAAAACATCTTCCCACCCCAGGGTGGGAACGAAACTGTTTCCAAATTGGGACACCACCTTCTCCTCTGCTATGACTAGCATTTCTGCCACGGATGATTTTAAATCTCCAACAGAATTTCTGAGCCCTGACATCATTCTTTTCTCAATCTTAGTCTTACATGCCTTATACGGGGCTTGAAAAGGTTGCTGTTGAGTACCAAATTTAAAACAGGCATGAATCGATGCAGCCCTGTGATATTGATAATTAGACATGTGCTTTTTTACCCATTCAATTTGAGACTGAAGCTGTGCATCTTTACTTCTAGAAAGGGACTGTAATTTATAATATTGATTTCGAAATTCTAAGTATTGTAAATAGTCCCTTGAACCTTTCTGTTTCCCATAAACTATAAAAAAATCCTTGAACGCCAACTTAGTATCTGACCACCAAGAAACCCAGTCTGAGAAAAATACTGCTACTGATTTACGGAAAACCATAAAGTTTTTGAATTGAGCCAACAATCCTGCTTCAGTCAGCAACCGTGCATTCAACATCCATCAGCCCTGCAAAGCTGGAAAAGAGACTGGAATCTGTTGTAAGCTACAATACTCCATAACACATTGTGATCAGAAAAATCATATGGAATCACTGAACACTCCACAGGGTTAAATAATGAGACAAAAAAAATAATCTATTCTCGTCTGAAAAGTTGCCCTCTTATAAGTATAACCCCTTTTCATGCAATTCCTAAAAGCGTCCTTTAACTTTGCAACCCCTATAGTTTGTGAAAAGAGCATGTGAGTCACAATAAGTTTTTGCTGGACACCGTCTCTTAACCGAACATCTAAACTGCAATTCATGTCTCCTCCCAAAGTATATTTTTGATGAGAAACAAATATGGTTTTACCAAATTAAACAAAGCTATTCTTGCAGTTTTACTTGCGGGCATAAGTGTTAATTAATCTAAAACACACTCCGTTCAAAAAACAATCTAAAAGCAATACTCTACCAGGTAGGATATCAATCAGCTTTGTCACCTGAACTGCTGTGTTAGAAAATAATATCCCTACCCCGTCTGCCACATCTTCCCCAAATGACCAGAAGGACGGGCCCTCCCACCATAGCTTTTTAATCTGAGACACCTTTTTCAAAGAAGAAAAATGAGTCTCCTGCAAAAAAATCACATCCGCTTTCAATTCTCTGCAATACTGTAATGTAATAAGCCGCCTCTTATAGCTCTTTAGGCTACAGCAATTGAGGGATACAATCCTTAAACAGGCCATATTACACTTTGGTCATCTGTTCATGACTTATCTTGTTTCCTCTTTCTTCCCTTTTTCTTCTTTCCTTCTAATACTTCTAACCCACCCTCTTCTTCAATTTCCATGTTTAAACTCTCATCTGATTTTAACAAATCAGAAACTCCCTCCCCCTTTAAGTCTGCTAGAGCTGCAAGGAATTCTGAATCAAACACCCCTTCCATACGACTACTTGCTCTCGTCACCCTCCGTGGAGTCTGAAGGAATTTCCTTCTCTGGTTCCCCAGCCAGGTCATCCGTGCTTTTAGTCAAGGTATCTGCTATAGAAATGGGGGGGGACTACATGCTGTGGCAAAGTTGACCCAGTGAATCTTATTTCACAATAGGAGACTCTGATATTTCTAGAGCGTCACTCTTTCAGTTTCCCTTCTTACTATGGTTCCTCTACTTATGCCGGGATTGAGTAGGCTCCCCTACATTGGGCCTGAGAAATCAGATCTTCTTTATTCAATCCCCTTGCCTATTCTGCTCCGCTTAAGGGCACTGGTGGTAGGCATGACCTACATCATCACATAAATTACATTTGAATTCATTCCTACATACTTCACTGTCATGGTCAATGCATACATAAAGCACATTTCACTCTATCACATGCACTGCTCAAATGCCTATGACTACCACATCTATAGCACGCTTTTGGCTGGCCTGGGTAGAAACAAACCCCATGATCTCTCCCCAAAAAGAAGCTATTTGGGACATGTTGAATTTCATTATGCACCACAAACAATTTAACTTTAAATTTCCATGCCCCAGTCCAAATGTTTTCAGAGTCCAGGATAGGTTCTGGTGAGCCTAATACCTCACATTTCTGTTTTAACCAAAAAACAATGTCCCCCACATTCACTCCCTCATTCCTAAACATCACATTAACTATTTTAAACACCGGTTTCGTAATTGGAATGGCTAAAAAAGGTGTCCATAAGGGTAACATCTTACAACTATCATATCTATGCCAAAACTTTTCAAGACTAGCCATTAGTTTAAAGCTGATATCAAAAGTATCCTCCCCACGAATGTTAATTAACGCATAAATATCTGATGGTAAAAAGTTCATAGAGTCCATCAATAATTTTCTAGCTACATACATCCGGTCCGGGTGCTCAGGTAGACCTCCTCTATACCTTATGCGGACTGCATTTCTTCTTGGGGCTTGCTCTACTTTATTTCTTTTAAAAAGGTCCGAAAAACGTGGGCCCCTCCTTTCTTCCTGCTTTTCTGGCCCCAGTTCATGCACACTTTCAGCAGGAGAAATCTCCCCCTCCATCTGCGTAACAGAAGTCCCGCCTGGCCTAATGCCTGGTCCTGATCAATAAGTCCATCTGGGGCCAAGGTCACCGTCCACTGTAGGTCCCTTGCGATGCCTCCGTTGCTCCTGAAGAGAAGGACAGCCACTCTGGAGTCTGGACCCAACTCCCATCTGCCGCCTGACCCATCCTGCTTGGGATAGGGCTGATTCTTCTGACCAGCTAGTGCTAGGCCCGTCTCCTGGTCCGTACCTCCAGTCCCACACTCAAAGCCGGCCGACTTAGTTCTTTCCTCTACTTGAGTTACCACTCTCGCGATACCCGAGACTTCCTCCTTTCCTCTGGGTTCTCGCTGATCCATGGCACTTTCACCCCTCAGCGTACCGGAAAGCACCTCTTCCTCCCGTCCGTTCACAATCTTGTCTCCGTCCTCCACCGCTACTCCTGCCATAATCAGCCTTGGAATAACTCCCGACAGATTTTCCTGAGACCCCACATCCATACCAGTCTCCGCTGCAACAAACTCCGATACAGGCCTCGCCTGTACATCCTCCGGTAAGCACAGTTGTCTAAATACAGGAGTCTGTATTTCCTCAGATGCCTCTGTCTCCATTCCTCCGACCGGAGCCTCCGTGCTCCGCACTGCATCTGGCCGTGCAGCCATCACCTAGGTCAGCAGCACCCCTACTGACCAAGACGCAGCAACGCCTCAGAGTAGGGGAAGTTCCCCGGTGTCCTGGCCAAATTTCCCTCATTCACTAAAAATACCACCAACAGCTTAATCTGGTTCAAGGTCAGTTGGCATTCATCTGTATCCCCCTCCCCCGGGTCGTGCCTGAAAATAGGCAGGATTTGTCTAGTGCACTTACCCGGTCAACAAAAACTAAATAAATAAATAAACACATTCTTCAGTATGACCTGTGCACTGTAGTATTACAGTTTTTTAGTTAGAATGAAAATCCTTGCATCGCTGGGGATAACCATATACTATACTCGAATAAATGCACCGAACAGTTAAATCATCTAATAGGCTACCTAATATTTCCTGAGGTAGCTGAAGTCTGCCTTTGAAAATAGAAGTGGGTAGATCCCAATCAGCTACGGTGGAGTCAACCACAGTGAAGGACAATAACTTGCAGTAATGACATGTCACAAAATCCTGCATGACAAAATGGCTTAATTGCCATTGGCTTACAATGGCCTCTGCAGTAAACTGCAGCAATCTGTGACATTCTGCAGCATTTCTGCATTGCATCCTGGCTGTCACATCTTATATGTTTGATGCCCCCAACTAGTTTCACAGAAAATGTATTTTAAAGAGTTTATATCACAAAAATAGCAGGTGAAACATGTTACTCATTTCTTAGAAATAGTTGTTAGTTTTTATTTCTGAATTATTTTGCATTTCCATTTGCTCATTTTTTTCTACCTGATACTATTAGGTGTAACATCCCTAGTTCTATTCCTCTTCATACTTCAGTTTTGTGTTCTCAGTCTATGTGACATCACAAGTGACTAGTCTTGCAGCATGGGATTGGCTCTTCTTGGATAGTTGTGATGTCAGAGACAGTGAGGATTTAGGGCTAATTATGTATGATGAGGAGTAGGACAGACTATGTTAGCCATGAGGGAGAGAACTGTTCCACACATCACACCACTTCAGGTACTGTAAAAGAAGTAATAGCTCTTTACTGTATTTGTTATGTACCAGTATTTCATCTTTGTCTGTATTTGTACTGTGAATTCAATTACGTCTGTATTTGTACTGTTTAATGGACATGGACCCTTTGTAAAAAGAGTTCTTACTCAAAGGTTGTTTCTGAAATTCCAATAAATAAATAAAAATAAAAATACTTTTTAAAGTAACTGTTAACTTCAAGCTTTACACTAGCTCCTTATTAACTACAAAATAAAATATTTGCAATTAAAAAATTATTTTATTAGTTTGTGATATATTTCAGCATGACAGGATTTTTTTTCCAGCGTGTCCACAGCTATTATCGAACCTGACATGTACTCCTTCATGCCTCTACGATGAAGAATGTATGGAAGATTACAACACTACTTTTTGTGTCTGTAACTCGACTTTGTACCGTGTTCCAGGTATGGTCAACAAATAATTAGAACTGTCATATGTCTAAAGGGACATTAACTCCTATGAATCAGTGCAGGGTCCATAATAGACAAGCAAATCAACACACACTTCATGAGTGAGAGTACTGAGTAGTGAAGCCAGAGGTGTGGAGTCTGGAAGATAAGAAGTTAACTTGTTTGAAAATTCATCCATCACTAAATTATAATCACATGCTAATTACACATGTGTATTTTATTGTTCTAGATCTGTTCTTATAGTGAAGCTCTTTTATGTTTCTACATTAGACCCCCTAAGGAAGCCTCTTGTGGGAGGTGAAGCACTAGGGTAGCATTTGTTAAATGATGACTCGGCTTGGGTCCTAAGAGATTTAAAATAAAAGAACTTAATTTGGTTCTCATGACTTTGCCAACACCTTTTCTTTGTGCTAATTAAGTGCATGCAGTTCTGGACTTGTCTTAATTACAGAGAGTGGCTCCCCTTTGCATGCACCTAGCAACTCTTTCTAGCACTAGAGCGCAGTAACAGCCTCTTTGGGTCCACTGTTTCTACATTAGGACTGGCCAGATTGGAGGGTGGGTGGGCAGACAGCTAATTTTATGGAATATGTGAGTCAACAGCTGTGCATGGGAAGGAGGCTAAAAATGATGGTTCCACTGGACATAAGGGAATGCGTCAGTTATGGGGAGCAGGGGGAAAGCGTCTACTGAAATACTAGGAGCCACAAATGGCCAATATCATACACTTCATTTTTGCACTATCTGAGAAGAGGGATCTTCATCTCCTGAAGGTGGAGGGGAGGAGGAGACATTTTTGGCAACACCGCTGGTTCAGATTGATTCCCACATTGCATAGCACCATTGACTAGTTCTGTTATGTTGTCAATCTGTTGGGGTCACTTTCCAGCATGCTAGCTGGTGAAAACCCCACTTGTGTCGATTTGCACTGTAACTTAGTCCCAACTTTGGCAGTCTTTTGTGTATAGGCATGAAAATGGGTACTAGCACAGTGGGATGACTATTTGCCCCCCCCCCCAATTCTGTGCTGCTTGCTAGGCGCAGTGTCTCTCTCTCTCTCTGCCAACAGCCCTAGTTTAGTCTCACTTTGTTCTCACTCTAGCAGGTCACCTGAATAAGTCTGATGTTCACACTACAAGTCTAAACAGTTGAAACTCTCAGCTTCAGATTTAGAAAGAAAACAGAAACTGTCACGATTTCTGCTTTTTTGCTAATTTTGATAAGTGTATGGATGTAGATTGCTGTTTCACAGCAGCTCAGATGTCTGTCTCTCTTGCCTGTAGCTTACACAAGTGCTGGGTCACATGAACTGCCTTCAGTGAGCTTCCAAAGTGGCCTCTGATTGAACAGGAAGTCTTGGGAGACCTTGAAAGCCTGCTGAATCGCAAAACACAGAATAGCGCAGATTATCAATCTTTCTTCCTGAGTAACGAATAGCATATTATTTGCAGTATTCGGAAAATACTATTCTGCTAATCACACACCCCCTATTGGTTACCTTTGTGACTCACCAGCTCAGCCACACCTTGACTATGGTCTTCTTGCTGGGGCTCAGTGTTTCTAACAATCGGGTTGATATGATTGGTTGATCAGATCATCATGCAGTGAAATGCAGAGATTGAATTACTTGCACCTAGAGAAATCCTATCACATAAAGAAATGTACTGGATTCTATTTTTAAGCCTTGCCAAAAACAAACTCCAGTATTTTCTTTCCAGTATATCTGGATCCTAGTCGATATGAGCAAATGTGTTCTCCCCATCCTCAGATGACTGTCAGGCCTGGCTAGGTTGCAAAATCAACACTGCAGCTTTCCTAGTCACAAAATGGCTGCCACTATTTCACTTCTATGTAGAAACTGTTCTACATTATACTAAAAACATTTTCTTAATCTGGTTTAGCAATATAATTAATTGGTTACTGACATAATTTTAAATAATAAGTCTAATTACGTATTCTGAGCCTTGTAAGGCTCCTGATTGGCTACTGGATTGGTTATTAACACCTTAGAAATGACCAGTCCAGCCACAAACTAATGCTCTGTGGCATGCACAGCTGGCACCACACAGCAAAAACCTAAATAAAACTAAAAAAAAAAGACATTTTTTCTTGCGATTAGACTTACAGTTGCAATAACAACCTCAGAGACGGTCATTTCCTTGGATTAATAACTGGCTGGAGGGACGTGGCCCTTCCCTATGCCTCAGCCACCCATCCCCCCAACTGGTCATTAATCCACTGGAAATTACTGGCTTCTCCGTCGTAATTGCTTAAATAATCATATAGGGAAAGGTACATGCTTCCTTTAAATTCTGTGCATGGAACTGTACATTACATGACATTCTGATTCCAATGTTTTTTTTTTTTTTAAACAGGAAAGTGTAGCTGTTGAAAACAAGGAGGTGACAAACTCTGTACACACACACGCACACACACACATATATATATATATATATATATATAGGCAGAAAGTGAAGGGAAGGAAAAGAAATTTAGAAGTGGAACTGTATTAAAAAAGTTACTTACATGTTACTGTATGTATGGAAGCGCCAGTGTATATCTGAAAATGTATTAATGCTTTTGTATAGTTCCAGATTTCACATCTTTATTAATGACATCAAAACAGTCCTGCAAGCCACAACAAGTCACCATAGACATTACTGACTGCTTGTTATTCTATATGTCGGACTATGGATTCCTGTTGCCAAATGACAATCCACTGGGCGTTCCGTGTTTCAATAGCATGTTTTCTCCCAGTCCAGATGTAACCAGATATATTTTTGATTTCAACTCTGGAAATCCTGCTTGTGTTCCTACAGTTTCTGTGAGTATTTGACCTATAATTGAATTTTCAATGTCATGCTTGTAAGATTATCAACAGTATTACTATATGGGAATCTGCTCTTTTAACCCTTTCATTTAAGCAAGTTCTCATAAGTAATGTTACATGTCAGCTGTCAGTACCATTATTACTTTTTCCTTTGAATACCACAGGATTGTTAATGTTGCTTTAGATTAGTGCACTTTGTTGGTATCCTGGACAATGTTTTACAAATACAATATTTGTACACAGTTTAGTTTATTTTTTCATAAGTCTTCTGTACCTATCTCATCTCATTCTTTATTGCTGAGACATTACTATAAGAACAGGAGGCCCAATTTGCAAAGCATCGGGAATGACGCAAGTGCTCGGGACAAAGAAATATGATGCAAGGGGCTCACTGCACTGCGCCTTGTGGCATTCCCAGTTCAGCAACACTACCTGCCCCATTTGGGGTCCACCTGCTCTAGCCCAGCTTGCACCATCTGTGTGATGGAGGCACCATCAAACAGGCATCCACACTTCCCAACAAGCTCACCTACCAGGGCACAACACTATCTGATAAGTCAGACATCCTGAGTTCTTTCAACATCCATTTCTCTCTACTGCAGGGTTGGCCTTCGACACCTTCAAAGCTGCCACCGTAAACACCAGCCTACCTAGGCAGTACCCTAAACCTACTGACAATATATTCACCTGTGCCCCATTCCAATTTAAACAGGTAGAAGACCTACTACTTCAGCTGGATGTAAACAAAGGTGCCAGAGCTGATGGGTTAGGACCTTATTTCCTTAAATCTGGGTTCCAGTACCTAAATGCACCTATCCTGCACCTGTTCAATTTGTTCACTAGTTCATATATTGTACCAGAAATCTGATAAATTGCACATGTGCTACCTTTATTCAAATCAGGGGGACTCTACAGACCTGAACAACTACCACCCAATTTCCCTCCTACCCATACTCTCCAAACTCCTTGAGAAGCTAGTTAGTACCCAAATAAGTGAGTACCTCGATAGGACAAACGTAGTAAGCCCAACCCAATCTGGCTTCAGACCTGTGAACAGTACTACCACTGCCCTTGCATCAGTTACAAATGATTGGCTCTTTGCCATGGACAAGAAACAGATCACAGGGGCTGTATTCCTGGATCTCAGTAAAGCTTTTGACACAGTCAATCATGCTTTACTTCTTGACTCACTAAATTGTCATGGCATTACCTGACCCGCGCTGAGTTGGTTCACCAGCTATCTGTGGGAAGACGGCAACAGATCAAGGTGGAAGGTATACTCTCCCCACTCCTCCCTTACAAAGTACCGCAAGGCTCAATCCTTGGTACCTCTTCTGTTCATGATTTATATAAACTCCATTGGGTCCAATGTCAGCAAAGCTAAGTTACATCTATTCACAGATGACACAGTTCTCTGTATGTCCAAACTCTCAGTGAGTGAAGTATGTGCAGAGCTTCAGGCTGAATTTGACCTCATCCAACAAAATCTTTTACCTCGATAGGACAAACTTAATAAGCCCAACCCAGTCTGGCTTCAGATCTGTGCATAGTACTACCACTGCCCTTGCATCAGTTACTAATGATTGGCTCCTTACCATGGACAAGAAGCAGGTCACAGGGGCTGTATTCCTGGATCTCAGTAAAGCCTTTGACACAGTCGATCATGCTTTACTTCTTGACTCACTAAGCTGTCATGGCATTACTGGGACCTGCGCTGAGTTGGTTCACCAGCTCTCTGTAGGAAGATGGCAACAGATCAAGGTGGAAGGTATACTCTCCTCACTCCTCCCCCTTACATGGCAAGTACTACAAGGCTCAATCCTTGTACCTCTTCTGTTCATGATTTACATAAACTCCATCGGGTCCAATGTCAGCAAAGCTAAGTTACATCTATTCACAGATGACACAGTCCTCTATATGTCAAAACCCTCAGTGAGCGAAGTATGAGCAGTGCTTCAGGCTGAATTAGACCTCCTCCAGTAAAATCTTTTACAGTTTAAACTTCTACTAAACACTAAGAAAGCTAAGGTCATGTATTTCCGCTCCAACCATCTGACTGCAGTTCCAAAAGTTCTTTCCTCTTTGTCACCCATTAGAACTCTCCTTTGTGTCAACCTTGAAGCTGTCAACAAACTTAAATAACCTCAGCTGTGAATTAGACCACCACCTAACATTCTCAACCCATATCACTTCACTTGTAAAAAAACTAAGGCAAAGACTCGGTTTCTTTTTTAGGAATAAATCCCTTTTTTCAACAGAAGCTAGGCTGATACTAGTACAGACCACATTCATACCGCTTCTTGATTATGCTAACATAATCTATGGTGTTGCTCAGACTCCCTGCTTCAATAGCTTGATGCACTCTACCATAGGTTTATATGATTCATCACTAATGCCCACCGTCGCACACATCACTGTGATTTATATGCCTCCCTGGGCTGGACTTCCCTGTTCACAAGATGGCTCATCCACTTACTCCCTCACTCATATGGCTCTACAAAGCCCTCCTGCTAAAACTCCCCTCCTACATATCCAGCCTTTTTCAGCAATCTACCTGTCACTATCCGCTACGAAGCAGCTCACTCATTTTTATGTTGGCTCTTGCTTGTGCAGCCAACATATTGAGATAGTAGCAGATTTGGAGGCACGGTCACTGTTGGGTGAATGCAGGGCATGCATCAGAAGGTGCGTCCCTCATTCCCCAATCAGGCAGCAGGAGGCACTGACCTCATGCATGCCTAATGTGGCCATCACAATAAAGAAAAGGTCCGCTGCAATGAGAGCAAAGCTCTCATGCAGTGTGACCATTACATGCCTCCCGTGGTGCAGGCAACATGGCGGCAGTGACTGCTGCCGCTGCTGCCTGTCACAGTGCTGAAGGGGGAGCCCACTCCCCATTGGCATAATGTGTCCCCCCCCTTTTGTTGATTGCCGAGGGGGGGTGCCCAATCCCTCTCAGCATCATGCTTCCCCCCGACAGTTTTTCTTTGCCGATGGGAGAGCCCACTCCCCATTGGCATCATGCTCCCTCCCCATTTGTTATGTGCGACAGGGGTGCCCAAAACCCCCATCAGCTGAAGAACACCCCCCACCCACAAACACTGAGGTGGTACGCTGGGGAAATCCCACCTGAAAAATGGAAACCGTCCCGCGACCTCTTTTTTTTTTTTAAACCCTGTAAAACAAAAATGGTTCTTCGCCGTCTCCCTGACCCCTCCCACAACCCGCACCCACCCACTAGCACCCTGCCTCCCCACACCCACTCCCCACCCCATACTTACCTCCGGAGTCCGGTGCGATGATCTTCAGTGGACCGGGAACACGCCTGCACTCTTCAAAGCTGACTACGAGACTGAGGAAATGCGGTAAGCTGTATAATGGAATAAATAGGGTTTTGCAGCTTTGATGCATATCTCAGGCATTTTGGAATTTTGGCATCAAATTTTCAACATGGGGTTTTGGTACCCTCCTCATGAATTCTGGTACTGTCATGTCTGTTTGGCCCTGAAGGTGATTTCACCATCACTGCACAGAATCACCTTTCGGGACTGAGTAACGCCATGGCAGTGCCAGAATTCATGAGATGGGCTCTCAAAAAGCCTATGTTGCAAATTTGGTGAGGAAAATCAAAAAAATGACTGTTTTATGAGCATGGGTTGTGCAGTTTCCACGCACGCTCGTAATTTTGCGAGGTTGTAATATTTTCAAGCCAGATTTTCATCATTGGCATTTTTCCACACCTCCTTGTGAACAATACAGCTGTCATTTTTCACATCCCGGCTAAAATGTGTTTTCACACTCCCAGTGCAGAATAGCGTGGTCGCTTTGGGAATTCAATGTTCGGGACAGATTACAAAAATGACAGTGGCACTGTTCATGAGCACAGGTCCTAAAATGCCTATGTTGAAAATTTGGTGATGATACTCCATAAAATGACTGTGTTACGAGCATGCATTGCGCAGTTTGCACACACGCTCGTAAGTTCATGAATTTATATTATTTTCACTCCAGATTTCCAACATTTTCATTCCAGATTTCCAACATTGCCATTGTTTTGCACCTCCTTATGAACATTTTCACCTCCTGGCCGAAATGTGTTTTCGCACATCCGGCGCAGAATAGAGCGGTCTCTGAGGGAAATCCGTCTTCGAGACACATTATGAAAATGACAGTGAACTGTTCATTAGCAGAGGTCCTAAAATGCCTATGTTGAAAATTTGGTGATGAACGTCCATAAAATGAGTGTTTTCCGAGTGTGTGTTGCGCAATTTGCATGCATGCTTATAACTTCGTGAATTTGTAATATGTTCACTCCAGAGTTTCACAATTGGCATTTTTCCACACCTCCTTATGAACAGTACAGCTGTCATTTTACATATCCTAGCCAAAATGTATTTTCGCATGTCTGGTGCAGAAGTGAACGATCGCTGTGCCAAATCAGTTTTCAGGACAGTGTGAGGAAATGACGGTGACACTGTTCATGAGCAGAGGTCCTAAAATGCCTATGTTGAAAATTTGCTGCCAAAAGTCCATAAAATGAATGTGTTGCACGTATGCATTGCGCAGTTTCCACGCACCCCTGTAACTTCACAAATTTGCAATATTTTCATGCCAGATTTTCAACACTGGCATTTTTTCACATCTCCTTATCAACAGTACAGCTGTCATTTTCCAAATCCTGCCCAAAATATGTTTCCGCACCTGTGGCCCACAATGGCATGGTCACTGTGGGAAATCAACTTTTGGGACTGATTTAACAAAATCACAGCATCACTGTTCATGAGGGGAGGTCCCAATATGCCTATGTTAAAAATGGGGCTAACAAGCTCCCACAAATAATTGGGTTACAGCCGTGTGTTGCACAGTTTTTATGCATGCTAATGACTTCACCAATTACTCATATTTTCACTCCAGATTTTCAACATTGCCATTTTTTATGCTTCCTCATGAACAATGCAATTGCCATTCTCCACATCCTGCCCAAAATGTGTTTTTGTCCCTGTGTCACTAAATGGTATAGCCGCTGTGCAAAACCACCTTTCAGCTCACAAACTGATTGTGCCGCTTCTCTTCAAGTGGCCTCTCAAACAGCCCATGTTAAAAATCTGGAGTGAAAATTCCACCGCACCCCTACGGTGTTAGGGTTTCCAACTGTAGCATTCCGCCCAGTACAGACTGACAGGCGCCGGGGATTTGACTTGGGATCACCGGATTTAATGCTCGTACCACTGCACCCCCACCCCCACCCTGCAGCCACTGACATGCATCGTGGTGTGCCTTGCACTATTCAGCCATAAAATTCACCCCATTCTCCTATACTGCACCCACATCAGCGTATTTCCTTATGGAATGGGGTAAGTATAATGCTCAAAGACCCCAAAGCACACCACGACGCTTGTCAGTGTCTACAGGGTAGAGTGATGTACAATGGCATGAGCGTTATAGCTGACAACCCAAAGGCACACCCCAATGCCTGTCGCTCTCTACAGGGTGAGGGTGGGGTTGGCATCACTTCAATACTTCACTGCCATTCCTATTATGCATCTCTACCTCTGGCACTACCAAAGCCAATGCCAGCGAGACAAGGCATTGACAAATGCTTGTTCTGGATGTTCCACCGACCCGCTTCAGCAAACAGGATATATCGAGTGCCCTTCCAGCTGCTTGGAATAAAGCATAAGCTACCCTCAAACTTGTATCACTAAATATTTTTTAAAACCTTGTCAGCAGCAAATTTTACGACTCCTGTACATGCCATTCTCAAAAATAACTTTATCATATACTTATCCTCCTAATTATGTCACTATCACACCCTCTTCTCATTAAAGATGGCTATAGCATCAACTTACTACAAATAGGATAAGTACGCACCCCATACTCACACCTTCTATCCTTCTGCCTAGCCTTCTGTCTATCCCCTCTGTTGCGTCACCTATCTTCATGTCTATCTCACGACCAAACTCCTACCTGAACATACCTATCTCCCTTGCCTGCTCTGGTTATAAAAGCTCCCATTATTCAGGTTAAGGAACTTACCTCTGAAAGTCTAGTACTTATACTCTTGCACTTGTAGCTGACCTCATAAGGACTAATCTGACTGTTTCAGTTGTATAAATGACGTAAAAAAAAAGATATATATCTATTTTTCTCTATTGTTTATCCATGTATCTAACCTGTTCTATTGTGTTGGCTATTGTAAAATATTATTTCTGTATTTGTACTGTTTACTAGTTGTATATCTTGTACCAAATTGTCCGTTCAGGACCTCCTTGTAAATGAGTGTGCTCAATGGAGTTATTCCTGCTAATAAACTTGAACTTGAACTGGTGTGCCATGGCAGCAGGGGACTTGAGCCAGAGCAGTGCTACAGCATGCCCTACTATTGGATTCAGAAACACCCCCACAGGGCACTTGGTCCATGAAGCTGGGGGCTGGTCAAACAGCCTGTGCACCACACATGGAGCTGTCACTGGGTGGGAGGAAACCTGTGTGCCATGTTACGGTCGCCCACCCACAGTGTCCCATGTCCCCACAGCACTCAGAGATGTCAGTGGAGCACTGCCATCAGGGTCACCCCCCCACACACATTTTGACAAGGATATGGTTGTCCCTCTCCACACAGACTGCAATGTCATGATGGCAGCCACGCATTGTTCCATCAGCGGTCTGTTGCTACTCTCTCCTTCCATCCCAACCTTGACATCCATGTCCTCTTTTCCAGCCTCCACGACCCTGCCAGACTCAGGGGCGGTCGACTGCCGGGTCTCTGTTAATGGGCGCCGATCCTGCCTGACCACTCCGCAACTTGTGGCAAAACACTCTCGTGCACCTTTACTTTGTCTCACAGGAGTGGTTGTTTCTATGTGTGGAATTCTGGTGCCAGGACTCTTCCCATTCCTGAATTGGGTACAGGGTCTCTGGTGCACCAGCAATTGATGTAAGCTGCTGTTTGTCACAGCTGGCATCAATCTAAGAGTTGCTTTGTGAATTTGGCCCAGGATTTTTGCATCTCAATGTTTCATCTCCTCCACCTGCTTGGCCCATCACTGAAGACATAACCCTGTGTGTTAAACAGCACTGTCAGTTGCTGGGGGAATTACTATAGAATCTATGCTCTCACAAATAGAGAAGTGTTGCAGTTGCTTCAGTGGGGGTTAAAACGGGCGGGGGAGACAAAGTCTAAGATACAGAGATCCTGTTTCCTTACAGATGCTCTTAGGAATAATAAGTAGTGTGAGATAGATACAGAAAAGTTATGCAGCTTAAAGTGAATTTGCATCCAAATATAATATTCCATAAAGTTTTCCTGGATACTGGAAATCACCTAAATAAATGGGTTTCTTCAGATTGGCTGTAGGATTTCTGCAACACTGCCAACTCTCTACCATCTAAAATGTGGAGCATGCATTGTATACAATGCAATGGACACTGTTTACTATTCAAATTAAGGCTGGATAAACCTTTATGGACTCTAATTATTAACCAGAAAGGTCCAAAGAGACATTCATTTTTGAAAACCATAAATTTGTCTGTATTATACCTTATTAAATACTGTATATGCAGAATAGATAATAATCACTTACTTGGGTGTCAAATAACTGGAATTGTTCTTTTTTACTGGGAAGTTCTGTTCAGAGTACTGCATACAGTTTTGGAGGCCACACCTGCGCAAGGATATAGAGACTATCCAAAGAAGGGCGACAAAGATGGCACAGGGCTTGCACCACAAAACATATGAGGAGAGACTAAGGGACCTCAATATGTACTCACTGGAGGAGAGGAGACACAGAGGGGGCGCATGATTGAAACTTTCAAGTACCTCAATGGCATAAACAAGGTGGAGGTGGGGGACCTTTTCCAATGCAGAAAAAGTACTAGAACAAGGGGGCACAATATGAAACTGGAAGAGGGTAGGTTAAGAGGTAATATGAGGAAGATTTTCTACACAAAAAGGATAGTCAACGCTTGGAATAGTCTGCCACAGGAGGTAGTGGGGGCAAGCACAGTAGAGGGGTTTAAGCATGCCTGGGACAGGCACAAGGGAAGCCTGAGAGGGGAGAGAGTGATGAAAAGTCATTGATCACATAGGGCAGTTGCCACATACAATGTATTAGGTCTACGGGCAGACTGGATGGGCCTAGGGTCCTTAACTGCCGACAATTTCTATGTTTCTATGTTTCTAAATTATGCATTTCAGAAACATCCAGATTCTAGGGGGTTTGGACAGCGAATACTGCTTGTCCTTAATTTAAGTCACTCTGTTATGCCTGCAATCTGAAAGTGTCAAATGGGTAACTAAACTTATTCTCCTCTTCTTCCAACAGACTAACACAACATTTGAAACATACAGCATCAGTGTCTTGTACCAGTATAACAAAACTAATGGTGATACTATCAATTATAATGATATATTGATGAATTACAGCTGCTCTTACCCCTTGATCCTAGACAGGTATGGCCATGCCTATACACATACAGTAACATAGTAAAATGTTGATATAGCAAAGTTGTCCATCATATCAATCCCTCAGCTCCCCCCCTTCACCAGCAGTGAAGAAATCAACACAATGTGCAATCAGCTACCAGTTTATAGAGATTCCCCCACCCACTCTGTAACCTAGGAAACAACAAATCAACACTCTAAATAAAGAAAGCACTTAAAAAAAGTAGATTAAACCACCAACATTTATTTTCGGACTCCACA
This sequence comes from Neoceratodus forsteri, assembly GCA_016271365.2. NCBI lineage: Eukaryota > Metazoa > Chordata > Ceratodontiformes > Ceratodontidae > Neoceratodus > Neoceratodus forsteri. The sequence goes on from CM057451.1 coordinate 1,129,758,146, forward strand.
TGAAAGTACTGGCACTAAGTCACAGTGCTTGGCATTATAGATGTGACGCCCCCTGAAGAAGCACCACGTCCATGACATGAAGCGTTAGGGCTTAGTGGCAGTACTTTCGTGTGGTGTCTGAAAATAAATGTTAGTGGTTTAATCTGCTTTTCGTAAGTACTTTATTTTTTACCTGCCAGAGTGCTACCATGGTCTGTTGTCTCATATAAGTACTGTAGAACTAATATATTTCGCATTCAGAATATTTAGCTTTCCGAGTGGTGGCAACATATTCGTTGCACATAATTTTCACTGATGTTGGGTCATTAGTAACAGCAGCAGTGGGAATAACAATATTTCACTTTCGTATTATTTTTGCAGTTTTGGGATGGTTAGCGACTATAGCAAAAATAAAAGGAAAGTGAAATATATTAGTTCTACGATATTTTTTGTACAGCCCCCGTTCCTACTGTAAGTGCATGATTCTTTGTGTAATTCTGTAATTTAGGAAACTTAGTAATTTCATTGGTTAGCAGAAACTTCCCCAGCTTACCTTAAACACCTGTACTGTTTGAGTTTATTGAAGAAGTGTATATTTATTTATTTAAATTTTGGTAACTGGGAAAGGCACACTGAGTCAAGGCTCATAAAAACATGGCAACATAAAATCCGACGGCAGATAAGAATTGCTTGGCTCATCTAGTCTGCCCATTTTTCCTACCTGTTTCATATACCACAGATTCCAAATGAGCTGCGGCTTACCATCTCTTTCCTATCACTAGAGTTCCTTTATGTCTGCCCCATCCATTTTTTAACTTACATACCATTTTTGCCCGTACAACCTCTGCTGGGAGGCTGTTCTGGATCCACCACCCTTTCCATGAAAAAATACTTTCTCATATTACCCCCTAAGTCTACCCCCCTCTGTTTTCATATCATGGCCCCTTATTCTTGAACATTTTTTTTTTTTAAAGATGCTACCCTCTTGTACTTTATTTACACCCTTGAGGTATTTCAAAGTTTCTATCATATCTCCTCTCTCTCCTTTCCTCCTGGGAATACATATTAAGATCCTCCAGTCTCCCCTTATATGACTTTTGGTGCAGCTCCTGCATCATTTTTCTCTGCCTTCTCTGAACCGCTTCTACTCTGTCTATGTCCTTCCTGAGATGCGGCCTCCAGAACTGGACACAATACTCTAGATGAAGTCTCACCAGTGTTCTATATAGTGGCATCACCACCTCCTTCCTTCTTCTGGAGATACGTGTACCTTTCCCTATGCACTCCAGCATTCCACTGACTCTCCTCACAGTACCAGGTCAACATGCCAAAACAAAAACTATACATAAAGAATCGCCAGTGTGGAGCATGCTGGGATTTAGAGTGATGGGGGTATAACAGCGAATAGGGAATTACTGCTACCCCTGTTGTTTTGTGCTTTTCCTGGAAAGGATCTAGTTGCCCTGTGCTGGAGTTGCTAGCCAAGCCACTCCCATGGTGGAGTGGCTAAGGCACCCACATACGGCAGGATGAGAGACCTGGGACTGTGGTTCGGTTCCTCCCAGGTCTCCCAGTGTTACAGCTTTTAAACTTTTCCTTCTCTTTGTATTTCACCCCATCCCCGAATCCATACCCCTTCAGAGTTTGTAATCTAAAGTCCGGGGGTAGAGTGTGGGGCAGAGCCCTCCACGTTGGGGGATTCGGGGGTGAGTCCCCCGATAAAAACAAAAACTCCCATTGTTTTCAATGGGTCTGTTTTTTTCTTGTGGTTGGTGCTTTTCCGACTCTTTTTGTGTTGGTACTCTTTTGCTTGTGACGTTTGTTCCTGTGCAGTTTTTGTGGTGAGCATTATGATCCTGTGCCCTCCTCACAGTCTTCTCACATTGATTGGTAACCTTTAGATCATCAGATAAGATTACTCCAGGATCCCTTTCCTGTACATGGCTGTCAGTACGTTCACCTCATCATGTACTCCTCCCCGGCATTTCGGTGCCCCAAGTGCATGATCTAGTGCTTCTTTGCAATGAATCTTAGTTGCCACACCCCTGACCACTCCTCAAGCTTGCTTAGGTCCCTTCTCATTTTCTCTACCACTCCTGGAGAGTCAACCCTGTTGCAGATCTTCATGTTGTATGCAAAGAGATACACCTGCCCTTCCAGCCCCTCTGCAATGTTGCTTATGAAGACATTAAAGAGGAGTGGTCCAAGCACTGACCCCTGCAGGGCCCCACTGGTCACTCCCCTCTCTTTAGACTCAACTCCTTTCACCACCACCCTCTGTGTCCTATCGCTCAGCCAATTTTGTACCCAGCTTACTACCCTGGGACCTACTCCCAGGCTGCCCAGCATGTTTACTAGACTCCTATGTGGGACGGTGTCAAAAGCCATGTTGAAATCCAGGTAAGCCACATCCACTGCCCCTTCCTGATCCACCTCCCTATTCACCCAGTCAAAAAAATCTATCAGATTTGTTTGACAAGATTTTTTCACTCTGAACCCATGCTGCCTTGGATCCTGTGCTACGTTGGATTTGAGATACAGTATGTCACAAACCTTTGTTTAGTAGTGACTCCCTTAGTTTCCCCACCACTGAGATCAGACTGACTGGCCTGTAATTGCCAGCCTCCTCCCTACTTCCACTTTTTTGTGGAGAAGGACTACATTCACCCTCCTCCAGTTTGTTGGTACCACACCTCTTTCCAGCGAACTGTTGAAAAGGACTGTCAGTGGTGCTGCCAGCACCTCCCTAAGTTCTCGTAATATTTTAGGATGTATCCCATTAGGCCCAATTGCCTTGTCCACTTTCAGATTAGTGAGTTCCTTAAATGGACTGGTGTCCACCTCCCTCCCAGTGATGCTTCCGTCAACTAACTTTGGTCCCTCCCCTTTCCCTTCTTCTGTGAATACTGAACAAAAATACTTGTTCAAGATTTTTGCCTTTTCTTGGTCTCCCTTTGCACACTTGCCTCCTTCCCTTTTTAGTCGCACCATCCTACTCTTGGTCTTTTTTCTTCCACTAATGTACCTGAAAAAATTCTTATCCCCTTTTGTTATTGTCAGCGCTATTTTTTCTTCTGTTTGTGCCTTCGCACTCCTGACTGCTTTGCCCGCCTCCCTCTGCCTTTTCAGATACAGTTCCGCTATCTTCCCTCTGTGTTTCCTTGCTCCTCCTGAATGCCACCTTTTTCACTCTTACCTTCTCAGCCACTTCCTTTGAGAACCATAGTGTTTTTTTTTCTCTCTTTGTTATGTTTTCTTGCCTAATGCAATGGCTTGTTGCTTCCGCTATAGCTCCCTTAATATTTTCCCATTGTTCCTCCAACGCACTCCCTCTTTTCTCCTTCTCTGCCAGTGATTTCACAAGACATACTCTCATCATTGCTAAGTCGGCCCACCTGAAATCCAGGACCCTTGCTTTCATGTGGTTTGACTCTTCTGCTGTTCTTACATTGAACCTTAGCATACTGCCCAAAAAAATTACCCCCAAAGGGGCCTTTATCTCTCATCTACTCCCTTCCCCAACCATCCTGAAAGGGTCTCGGTGACACTGCCTTATCCCCTTCTCTCTGGTCAGTGCAGTACAGGATCCTCGCATCCTGAAGTGGTCTCCAGGGACACAACTCTTCCCCCTCCCCACACACCTCACCACTGCCTCTCTTTTCCCCCTTTTACTTTCACATAAGCACTTGTTACTTATACAATGGCAAGGAAAAAACCCTGGACTCTGATTGGTCAGTCTTGTTCTGGACCCGTGATGTTATCCCAGCACAACATCACGGGTCTAGTCTCAGCCTCACTGTGAACCTGGAGATGACCTTGAGCAGCTTGAGCATTTGCTTGATTGTTTCATCTGCTCTTTAAAAAACAAAAATATTTTTCCACACAAAAACATCTTTCAAATGTTTTTTTAATTTTGTATAACAACGAGACATTGTATATTAGTAATAATGCCCGACAGGGTGTGTGTCATTTGGGATAATGTCACGCCTCAGTTGTTGGATGCACTCGGCCTGCAGCCTCATGCCCAACCACCTGGTGGCGGATTTATATCCCAGCACCACACAATTCTTGCCCAGCATTATTGCTTAATTATACAATGGCAAGAAAACTTCCTGGACTCTGATTGGTCAGTGTGTGCCTGAGACAGTGATGATATTACACAATAACATCACTGTGTTGATTTTTTGGATGACTATATGGATTTTATGGATTTTTTTTCAGAAACAAAGATATACTGCCTCACTAAAAATCTACTAAAAACATTTTTAATTTTGTTTTGTATAACATCGAGCCATTGTATAATTGCAATAAGGCACTCCAAGGTGCATATTATCATGTAATACCGTCACTCCTAGGGTGGTGGAAGCGCTCGGCTTCGCCTCGTGCTTCAACCCACCCCAGGAGTGACATTATTATACGATAACACACACCTTGTCGTGCCTTATTTCTTAATTAACCAAGCACTTATTATTGTCCACTGTTTTTACCTATCATGTGCAACACTGTTGTAACACTGTTTGTAACATCTACCTTACAACTGTATGTTAATGTTGAACTTATAACTTGAATGTTTAATTTCTCATTCCTTTTTTAATCATAGACTATTTTATTGATTTCCATTCAACAGCACACAGCATGCTATAATGATTCTTATAAACAGCATATACTTTATGCAGCTGTATTCATCTATGAATAGACAAAATGGTGTGATATTATGTATACATAAAAAACATAGCAAAGGGCTCACTGCTGTTACAAATAATCCAGTCTGACAGTCAAACTGAAGCAATACTTGAAAAATGAAGAGGCAAGCCAATAACCTTAAGTAAGGAAGAAATGGGAAGGCAAGAGAGACAGATTTAGTATTAAAGTAACATAAAGTCTAGATAGCAGGGTTGCCAAAGAGGATCAGAGTTTTACAAAGGGTTGAGTGAAGGTAAGCTTCCCATCTGGCAGTGTATTGGTCCATGTGGCCTAAGTGCATGCAGGACAACCAGTCTAGTATAGAAAGTCTGGCAAGAGCAACATGCCAGCTGGCACGAGGTGGGGGGTTGGTTGACGCCAGTGCATAAGTATGAGACGTTTGGCCTTAATGAGAACAAGTGCCACCCACTGCTTTTGAGGTCGAGATAGGGCAGTAAGGGAGTCAGTGTCCCCCAGTAGGAGTTTGGGATCAGATAGGAGTATTTGGGAACCTAGTACCATGGAACAGTCCTGGGTTATACGTACCCAGAAGGGTGAGAGCAGAGGGCACGTCCATAAAATATGAAGTAGATGTGCTCCAGGTTGTTGACAACGCCAGCAATTAGAGTGGTTTAAAAGACCATGGGCATGCAGGGATACTGGCGTACAATACCAAAACAGCAATATTTTAAGTCGTAAAAAGTGACTCTTGGTATCCGTGTAGGTGTAGTGGCATTCGTGGAAATAGCGATTCCAAGCCCCCTTAGAGATGTGGACATTCATTCAGGACAGACATCCACTTCAGTCAGCATGCATTTGACGGGTCTGCTTGAGCTTCTCACCATGTCCTATAAAAATGCCCAATGAGGCCTCCAGATGAAGGAGTTTTATGTCTATGGGCTAGCCAGTACCATTTTAGGTCGGGACAACCATGGGGTCTGACAGATTGTATAGCATTGCGTAGCTGGAGGAATCTCCAGAAGTCCCTACTCGGTATATGGAATTTGTGTTGTATTTGTTCAAAAGACATCAAATCTGAAGATCCCGGTATACAGTACATAGATCCTGTATGTATTGAATGCCCTGAGCCTCCCACGTGGACCAGTACAGAGGGGTATCACCAATTACTAAGGCCTTATTGTGCCATAACAGGGTGTAGAGCCATGGAGGGGCTTGGGCAGCCTGGGGGTGTGAGCCAGAGTCATGAGCGAGTGCCACGCCCATTTGGTCTCAACCAATAATGGAGCCATGGTATGCTGGGTCCGGCTCTGGGGGCATAGCAACAAATGCAAGTTGGAGTCTCTACCGCCAGATCAGATTCCAACTGCACCCATGGTGAAAGAGGTAATGGGCTTGGAACAAACCACTTAGTGGCTGTAGCAGTCATGCAGGACAGCTGGTAGCCTTGGAACCATGGGGAACCCAGTCCCCTTCTAGACTAGTGCACTCTCAATTTGTGTTTGTTCCACCTAAGTGCCTTCCCTTCCCATAAGAAGTGGGACACCTGGGTTTCCAGGGAGGTAAAGAGTTTGGGAGAGAGACGTGTTGGGAGATTCTTAAATAAGTACATGACTCGTGGCAGGAAGAGCATACGAATTGCAGCCACCTTCCCAGGCAGAGATAGTTGGATTTTCTTCCATCTCTCTATCTCCACAGACAGTTGAGTCAAGAGGGGTAAGAAACTGGCTGATTCCAGATCTGACCACCTAAAGGGAATAATTATGCCGAGATAGGAAAAGCTTTGCATGGCCCACGACAGCTCCGTGCCCTGTAAGCAGCTTCTTGTGCAGGCTTTATACAAAGGGGCCAGGCTTGTTTTCTTCTGGTTAATACAGAGGCATGAAAGAATCAAGAAGGACTGCAAAAGAGATAGGACATGTCGTAATGCCTGCTCTGGATGAGAAAGAGTTAGTAGGAAGTCATCGGCGTAGGCTGCTACTAAATACGATTTCCCAGCGAATTCAATGCCTGTGATATCCTTTGATGCAATAAGGGCCCATATGAGAGGGTCTAATGCCACTAAAAAGAGAAGGGGAGAAAGGGGGCAACCCTGCCTAGTGCCCCATGCAAGGGAAAGGGGGTGGAAATGGTGTTGTTGGTCAAGATTCTAGCCATTGGGGAGCCGTATAGTGTGGATATCCACTGGCAGAAAGTAGGACCAAAGCCATATCATTTGAGGACCTGGTGCAAGTAATGCCATTCAACAGAATCAAAGGCTTTGGTGAAGTCTATTGCTAGTGCTGCCATAGGGCAGGAAGAATGGGAGGCTAACCATTTAAGATTTAGTAGAAGTCTTGTATTATCTGAGCCGGCCTTACCTTTCATAAAGCCAACTTGAGCAGGGTGGATAATAGATGGTAACACTTCCAGCATCCTATTGGCGAGAATCTTGGCCAAGATTTTAGTATCCACAGGAAGCAGGGAGATCGGGCAATAGTTTGTACAATCTAAAGAGTCATTCGATTTTTTTTGGTAAGATAGTAATGAGGGCTTCTCTCATAGATGGAGGAAACAGACCAGCCCCATGCGCCTCTTGAAGAGCAAGGAGCAGAGGCTGCGATATCTCCTCCACCAGTGCTTGATATAATTCGACCGTCATGCCATCAGGGCCAGGGGCTTTACCTTAGGCCATTTGAAACAAAGCTTTACGTATCTCTGCTAAGGTAATTGGGGCATCTAAAGTGGTCATTTGCAATGGGGGAGAGACCGGACAGTCAAACTGGTGGAAAAATTTTCCTAACTCTTGCTCCAAGTTGGACCAGGAAAGACTAGATTGGGATCCATATAAATCGTGGTAGAAGGCACTCATAATGTCATTTATCTCCTGTGGTTTATGGATGACTTTGACAGAGGGGTTGGGAAGGGCATGAATCTGAGAGGAGGCTTGTTGTTTTGAGAGTCGAAAAGCCAACAATCTGCCACTCTTTTCAACCCCATCTCAATATGTGTGTTTAGACCGCATCAATAACCACTCAGCCATATGGTGCAGAGTGGCATTAATTTGGTACTTAAGGCCCACAATGTGTCTTAAAAGGGAATTCTCTTGTCTGGAAGCAGGAGAGGCTTTAAAGCGAGACTCCAGTGTAGCAAGGTCAGTTTGCCACTGGGCCAGGTCCGCTTTACGTGCATTATTTTTGGCTGCTAAGGACCGCTTTGAAGGCCTCCCAAATCGTACCCACAGAGATCCCATATTGTGCATTGATAGCAAAATAGTCCTTTGCTGCTTGAGAGATTACTTTGTGAAATTCTGGATCTTTTAAAAGTAGTGGGTTGCATCTCCACCGGGTACCCATTTTGGGTTGCCCACCTACTGTATAGGAGGTTAGTACTGGGGCATAATCAGAGATAATAATATTACCAGTTTTGGTATTGAGAATATTTTGGGCCGCTACCACGCTAGCTAAAAAGAAATATATGCGACGATACGTAGAATGTATCGAGGAGTAAAAAGTATAATCTCTTCTGGAGGGATTGCCTCTGCACTACACATCTGTAAGCCACCATTCTGCTTGCAGCTCATGAAGAACCAGGCTTGCCTTGGATCTGGCCTGAGGAGTGGGCCTTGATTTGTGCACAAAGACATCCAAGACCATGTTGTAATCCCCACCTATTATAATGGGGACCACCTCTTCATCCAGAGAAAGGGAGGAAATGGCCTGACTGATCGAAGGAAAGAAATCAGTATGGTCAGTATTTGGGGCATATAAATTACAAATAATCAATTTTGCTTTTGGGGATGATAATTTCACAATTACCCATCTACCATGCAGATCATGCTTGGAAGCCTCCATGACCCAGAGAGAGGAAGGTCTGATTAGTATGGCCACCCTTCTTACCTTGGAAGAGGCCAAACTGGCACAAATGGTGCCCACCCAGGATTTCTTTAGCCAGGGAATAGCCTTCTTCAGGAGATGGGTTTCTTGAAGCAAGGCTATATCCGTGTGCAGGGACCTAAGATGTTGAAGTACTTTGGTTTGTTTGATAGGGTGATTTAAACCCTTAACATTCCATGAGACCAATACCATTGGGGAGCGGGCAGGACTGTCCATGACTAAAGAGGGTACTTACAATGAAAAATGTGTACTTACCCCACTGGTTAGAGTTGTCAGACTAAGAAAGATCTCACTACCCTAACAGCACTAAGAAAGAATACAGTATTCACCAGGACTGCCAGATGAGAGGAAAGAGCCAGTCAAAGGAAGGAAAGGATATACACACCTTGGAGATACAGCTGCAATGGAACAAACACAGAGCAATATTATGCACACACTCTATTACTAGACACAAGATATAAGTGAACCTGGGGTCAGACAGCAATGTGTCTGCCCTAAACCCCCAAAAATTAAATCTTATACAAAACCTTAATATGTTAAAGAGTAACGATGTGCAGTAGCACTATAGGAGCGAGGCTATAGATGGAAGAAGCTCACTTTATCCTGTTAGCTTCGGCTACACAAGCTCTTGAAACCTAATATATAGGGGGTGTTTACAACTAATTGAATTCAAGGCCTCGAGGTCAGTAACATATCTAGGTTGGGCATCCGACCCACGGAAAAAGAAAAAAAAAGGGGGCCACTCAGTGGGTTGGGGAGGAGGGAGGATTCCATGGGGAGGGAGGAAAAGGGGAACCCCTTACCACCAGAGTTCAGGCCCCTTAGAAACATTAGGGTGCTGTAGCCAGGAAAGGGGGCTACTGCCACACCTTGTCTCCCTCCTCACTGCACCAACCAAGTGTAACCCCTGTTGCTGAGGCAAGCAGTTTCTACCAAGGGGTCTGAGAGCCCCACATCCTTTATATGGAGCTCGTTCTCTATGCTCCATGGCTGACTGTCCAGTGAGCTAGAGGGTTTATACCGTACAGCCGTGAATTAGAACAACCGCCACCCAAACAGTATCAGGGTATAGGCGCAATGAAGGGCTTAGCAGATCCAAAAAAGAAACACAACTTATATTTAACTTGGGTGTCGAAGAGCAGCCCAGACCATGATAGTCCAAAACATTCAGCCAGGCAGGTCCTCAGCTCATTCAGTATCCAATAAGGGACAGGGCATAGTCTCAGAACCGTCCTTGGCCACAGCCGCTGCGTAGGATAGCAGCCCAGGTCGAACAGGAGTCATAGCATCCACTACCTCCACCAGTGAGGTTTCCGAGATATCAGCCCAATCTGAAGCTGGGGCAGTGTCCATATCTGTGAGGCCAGTTGAGTAAGGCTGAGTACTCTGAGGAAGGGAGGTTTTGTCCTCCTGAGAAACTTTAGCCAGTGGGGCCATCAGTGAGAAGTCCTGCAACAACTGGTTTCCACTTCTAGATCTTTGTCATTACTTAGAAGCAGCAGTAGATGATCGTGGAGGCATAGCAGAAGCACCTTTAACTAAGGACTGTGGAAGTATGCCAGAGTGCAGCCGAATACCCTCAGGAGTGCCCAGAGTTGCTGGGGGACATTTTTTAAATGCTGCATGTCCACGCATTTTGTCATCCTCTTGATTCCTTCCAGAGCGGTTCCCCTTCTGAATGTTAGGCTCACAAAACTTTCTGGGAGATGTAGTCGAGATGGGTAGGTCAGGCCAAATTTTAGCGAGCCATCTTTCTATGTCTAGTGGATGGTCTGCCAATAGTTATCTGCCATCTTTAGCTACCAGCAAGCTACAGAGACCCCTGAATTTAAAGTGAAAATTAAATTGGTACAGTAGTTTTTTAATAGGTCCAAAAGCTTGTCATTTATTGGCAGTTTCATGAGCAAAATCCCTGTAGAAGGAGACCAGGGTTCCTTGCCATCTCACCTTTCCTAGATCTCTTGCTACCCTGAGGACTTTCTCCTTTGCTGAATAGCGTAAAAAATAAGCAATTATTGGCCTGGGTGTAGGGGAATTCCTGTTCCGCCTGGCAGAGGTTCTATGCACCCTTTCCACATCCATAGTTCCCCTTCAATGGTCTCCCAACATGATGGGCAAAGTCTCATTCAAAAATCTCTCCATGTTCTGCCCCTCTGCCCCTTCTGGCACCCCTATGCTGCACAAGTTATTTCATCTGGCTCAATTTTCTTGGTCCTCTATTTTTTCCCATAGCAAATCTATTCTCTCTTCTTGTATCTGCAGCCATTGTAGAGCTTTAGACTGTTGCTGTTCACAAGATTCCACCCTTTTTTCAGCGACATTCATGCGGTCCTGTAAATTTCTAACATCCGACACAGTTCCAGATAGAGTGGTGCTGATATCTTCCACTCGACTAAGCACAGTCTCTAGCATACGCATAATATACTGTAATGAGTCATTAACTGTCTGTGACTGTGCAGTAGGGTGGATCGGAGACACTGCTGAACTGCTTTCGCCTTGCGATGCCAATGAGGACCCCAGCCCAGGATTCAAGAGTGAGGGGAGAAAGGGCTCTACAGAACACGTACACCAGCAGCATGTTCAGGTGGATCCAACTCTCCAGCCATTCTATGTGCTAGTACTGTGGTGGGGCCTGCTCGGCCTAATACACAAAACGATTCCCGAGAGACTGATGATTACCACTGTTGAAATCTGCGTCCAACTACGATTTCAACAAGCGTTGACAGGTAAGGGGATGTTACTCCATCGAGATCGTCAATTGGGGGTTGAAATAGTCTGAGGATCTGAACATCAGAGCTCCGATATTACCAGACCCGGAGAGAGCTCAAGATTTTAGGCTGCCATTGCTTTGGTGGCTAATCCAAGCCCCATTAATGTCTCATTTCTAATGTACCCCTACCCACCAGGTTGCACCAGGAGATGAGCGACTTGTCGCTCAGTGTGCCTTCCTGGTGAAACATTTCACTAAATAAATAAATACTGTGATCACTTGAGCCCAGATGGCTTCCTACTTTTACATCTGTAATTCTGTCCCTGTTGATGAGTATTAGGTCCAAAGTCACTCCTTCTCAGGTGGACTCCATCACTAGCTGTTTTACGACACTCCCTGCAGGGCTTCCAGGATGTCTCTGTTTCTGGCTGAGGATGCAGCCTGGTTGCTTCAATCCACATCCGGCAGATTGAAGTCTCCTACCAGCAGCACCCCCACTTAGCTGTCATTCTGTGGATGGCTTCTACAGTTACCCTGTCAAGCGCTTCTTCTTGTGCAGTAGGTCTGTAGATCACACCAGTGTGAATGACAGTGCCATTTCCCATCTCCAGGGTGATCCGCAGTGCCTCCACTTCTCCCTGCATTCTTTGTACCTCAGTTGCCTTAATTCCATCCCTGATGTAGAGAGCCACTCCTCCTCCCTTTTTACCCACCCTGCCCCTCCTGAATAGAGTGTGAACTGGTATTGTCATGTCCCAGTCATGGTTCTTCGTGAACGATGTCTTAGTAACAGCGACGATGTCCAGGTCTGCCTCAGCTATTATTTATTTATGTACTGAAACGTTTCACCAGGAAAGGCACACTGAACAACACGTTGCTCAACTCATGGTATGTCCTGGGGGATGAGGGTATCAGAAGAACATACACACAGTCAACATTAATGCAAGTTATACACTGAAACATAACAGTGTAAACAGTGCAGAAGAAGCAAAAGTAGTGAACAAAAATAAGTGCAACTTATGAACAATACATACAATAAAATTTAAGGGAACAGACTAAGTGTAACTTCCAGAGAATAAGCATTTACCTTGTTGATATCAATAACACTGAACCAACTAGAAGGGTGAACATGGAAAGAGAAAGAGTAACTAAGGTAGCGGGGGGGGGAGTAGGAGTATGTAGGCACAGGAAAAAGAATTAACAGAGTGTGGATATAGAAGGGTCAGGTAGGAATAGTTATAGATATTATAATGGTTGAAAGAGTAAGAGGAGACGAGGGAGAAATGGGGGGATTAGGCACAGGTGCAATTTACCGAGAGGAAGTTATGTAGAGCAGAAGAGATGGAGTGGGTGGAGGAAGAGTGGCAAATCTGGAGAGGGAGTGCATTCCAAAGTTTAGGGAGGTGATGTGAGAAGGCCATCTGACCTGCAGCGGTCGACCATCAAGGGACTACCATTAAGCAGGAGTCACATGATCTAAGGGAATAGGAAGGAGGAGGTAGGATGATTAGCCTTCAGGGCCACTAGGTCCAGGATTTTGTTTCCCAGACTGGGGGCATTTGTGCACATGGCCTTCCAATTTTTATTGTCTCCTCTCCTAATTACTCCCCTCCTGTCCCAATGTCTTTCCTCCATACCCGCCTTGTCCTTACTCCTATTCTTCCTTTTCTCTGCCTTTTTACCTATTTTGAATTTAGTTATCTTTTGTGATTTCTCAACCTAAGGGTCCTCTCTGCTGTTTGGGATCCAATCCAGGTAGAGGGGGGTGACCAGTGGGGTACCTCAGGGATCCATCCTTGGGCCAGTCCTTTTTAATGTATTCATTAGTGATATTGCAGAAGGGCTGGAAGGAAAGGTCTGCCTGTTTGCCGATGACACCAAGATCTGCAACAGGGTGGATATTCCAAACAGGGTGGAGAAAATTAGGAGGGAGCTGGGGAAGCTTGAAAAATGGTCTGAGGTTTGGCAACTGAGGTTCAATTTAAAGTGCAAAATAATGCACTTGAGACGAGGGAACCGTTGGGAGAGCTACAGGATGGGGGAGGAAGAGTTGCTAATAACCACCAAGGAACCTCCCTTAGAGTTCCACTTTTTGTCACCAGTTCCTCCCCCCACCCTTACCCCACACACACACACCACACTGCCTCACCCACCCCTTCCCTCTCTAATGGCATTTTCAGATATGGGGCCCTCCAGCCCATCCACCTTGCACTTTTGCCACCCACCTCTACCTGCCGACAATGGCCCTTTAGCCTGCCTACTTCTTCCTGACTCCCTCCCACCCTATACTAACTATATACTGTTCACCCTGAAACTTGTCTGAAGCTGGTTTATGTTGTCTCTCTCCATTTTTGGCTGTATAATAAATGCTTAGACATCTTGGTGTTTTAAGCCTGTAACCATTGTTGACCTTTGTTTGTATGTTACCCTACATCCTTTGATTAGGAACCTTTGTAAATGAGCAGTTCCTGCTCAAAGGTATTTGTAATCCTAGATTTAATAAAAAAAAAAAATTAAAAAAAAAGGAAGAAAGGGATCTGGTGGTTATCATTTCAGATGACCTAAAGGTGTCTAAGCAGAGTACAAAGGCTGCAGGGAGGGCCAGTGACATGCTGGGGTTCATACAAAGGCAGAGGTATCACTAGCAGAAGGTGGGAGGTTGTAATGCCATTGTATAAAACACTTGTGAGGCCTCACCTAGAGTACTGTGTTCAGTTCGGGAGGCTGCACCATCATAAGGACATTGGCAGGGTGGGGCAGTCCAGAGAAGGGCAACAAAGATTGTACAGGACTTGCACCAGAAAACATATGAGGAGACATTAAAGGACCTAAATATGTACTTGATGGAGGAGAGGAGGGATTGGGGTGACATGATAGAAACAATCAAGTACCTTAAGGGCATAGACAAGATGCGGGGGGGGGGGGCAATATCTTCCAACATTGGAGGAGCACAAGAACGAGTGGACAGTATATATGAAACTGGAAGGTGGCAGGTTAAGGGGAAATGTGGGGCAGTTTCTTTTCATGGAGAGGGTGGTGGACACATAGAATAGTCTGCAACAGTAGGTGGTAGGAGCAAGCACAGTAGAGGGATTTAAACATGCCTGGGACAGGCATAAGAGAACCTTAGAGATGGGAAGGAGTGGTGAAAAGCCATTGACCAGGTAGGGTAAGAGGCCACAAACAAGTGTAGGGCTTATGGGCAGACTAGATGGGCCTAGCGGTCCTTATCTGGTGACAATTTCTATGTTTCTATGCTTCTATGTCTGTATCATTTTGGGGGGAGGGGGGCTGTTTCCTTCACCCAGCTTTTTTCTGCCACCCCCGTTGGCTACTTTAAATGCTTGCTAATGAAATATTTAAACCTCTCACTGAAGATCCTGATCCTCCCCCCCCCAGATAGATGCAGGACATTGCCCCTGTACAGGCCTGCATCACTCCAGGTGGAAGAGGGGAGCGGATCCCGGGGAAAGTTAAATTTCGTGGGGCCGTTATGGCCCCATGTAAAAATAAATTCTAAGTCCTGAGGTATGCAAAAACATTGGAGACCAGGATTAGAATCCTGGTTTTCTTTGGCATTGGATGAGCTGTTTAATGCTCTAGCCCTCCACACCACAGGTGCAGCTCAGCCAGCTGCTTGGCTTCTGGTGTACTAGTCCCTTGTCAACATCATGGACAGCAACCAGGGGCGTGCTTACAGCAAGAGCTGTAAATCCCCCCTTGCTGTCTGTGGGAGCGCTTACCAGACCAGCACCGTATAGTGCAGCGCTATTCTGGTAGCTCTCACCTGACAGAGTACCCCTGCATAACCCTAGCCTCACCACTTGGCTGGTCATTTGTCCACAGGTGGACAATGACATCTAGCTCTCCCTCCCATCCAGCTGCCTCAGTGATCCTCAGGATGTGCTGTCCATCCCTCCAAGCTGTGGTACTGGGTAGGCACTTAACCACCCTCACTCACTCCCCTCCTGGCCCCAAGTCTACCCCCCTGATGATACAGTTCTCCACCAGGCATTGCTTCCTCCTCCTTCTGGGTCCTCTGCCTCCTCCCCCAGGGTCTCCACCATAAAGGACCCCCACATCCTTCTTGGTTAGCACTGCAGGTGCCTGTCTTGGACAGTGCCATCCTGCCAGAGCAGCATAGGAGTTATGGAGTGGAACTGTAGGAGGGAGGTGTCTCTTCTCCACAGCCCTCACCCTTACCGAGCCCACCGTCATCCAAATTCTCCTCTTCCATGGCAACCGTTGAGGCAGTGGGGGCAGACTTGGTGGTCCCTGGGAAGAGGAGGAGGTCCCCCGAATCCTGGCCATCTCACCCACCTCCACCCTCAGCCCAGAGAGGTGCCTGCAGGTGAGATAGCACCGCAGCCTCCAGAAAGTCTCCTTGAAGACTGCCGCCTCACAGCCATCGCACTGCACCACTCCCATCATATCTATAAGTGCCCTTGCTGCTTTAGGGCATTTTATTTCTCTTTATGTCTCTTCCTCTTTCTCTTCTCCCTTCTCTGCTTTCCTTCAGAAGAGAAACACCCGCCGGCCCGGTGGCACTGTGGGTTGAGGTGCTGGACACCACATCTTGCACCACGCCGGCGACCCGGCTTTGGGAATGAGCCCGGGCCGCTGGGGGTTGGCAGGGGAGAGAGAGGATCGAGCATCCGGAGGACAGCTTTCCTCTCCCAGGAGGGAAGGGGGTCCATGGCTTGGAGCATGACTGCCCTCTGGCGGTGGCCTGAGGTGCAGCACGCTCCCTGTCCTACATTGAGGGGAAAAATGCATGGCAGACATAGGTGGCTACACCTTGACCTTGGGGACGCACACCATGCATGGAACATTGGAAAAGGGCCCCCTAGGCTCCTGGAAGACGGAGCATTCTAGCGCAGACCCCATAAGCCCACCTGCCTGCCCCAGTCTGGTGCCCTGACAAATGGATGTGGTTCTGGGGTGTAGGTCCACATCTCTGTCCCCGCCTGGGGGGGGCAATCTGAGGCCACATGGAGGGACTACCATGGGTCCAGGTAAAGGTGAGGCCGGGCAGATGCAATTGGTGACTCCTGAGGCAGCGGAGTCTAGGGGGCAGGGGAGGAGTACAAATAGAAAGTAGGAAAAAAAAGAAAAGAAACACCCTTGCTTAGTTGCCTTTGTGCCCTGTAGCTGTTTCCAGGTATGACCTGGCTGAAGTGAAGAGGAAAACAACAAGCAAACACAATAGAAAGATAATCACAATAGATTAAAAACATTAAAATAAAAAACACATACAGTCTAGTGAATACACTGGTATTATTCATCTTAAAACAAAATGATTGGCTTATGTAGCAAGTCATACATGACTCTGTGCAAATGGGTAGGTACCAGGGGGGTGCAAGAGCTGCGGTTGCAATAGGGCCCACACTATTAGGGGGCCCTGAGCCTCAGAGGTCAGTATTAAGGAACCTTTTCTGACAGACAGACTTGCTCTTTGGAAATTGCTTATCCATTTGAAATTGTCAGCAGTAGAGTCAGAAGATTCCAACTCCAGTTTCACATGGTTGTGGGGGAAGGGGTACAGAACAAAGAAGCAATAGGGTCCATTACTCAAAACATCTCATCTTGGTGCTGGTGTTCCCAGGAGGAGCAGAAACAAATTAACTTGTTAAATTTTTCAATCATGGTGCTAGCAAGGGGGACAGGGGACTGTGGCAGCATGGACAAACTATGCATGTTCAGCAGGACTGATACAAATAAACTTATGCTATAAAAATTTCATATGCGTTAATGGTCATTTTACATTCATTGGTGGGGAGGAGGGCCCCACAAAATATTTTGCATGGGGCCCCTCACAGCTGTTGGCACAGCCTTTTATACTGTCATATGGGAGACTTTGATTCTCATGTCCAAATAATAACACTGAGCCCTTGACTGGTAGTCACAAGATACACTAAGCACGAAAACCCAACCCGACTGGCCCAAGCCCTTGATGGAACAATGAAATTGTACCCAGGAGAGCAGCAGTTCAAATGACAGCATCCAGATAAATCAAAACAATATGCATAGCTATCTCCACAGTAATACTAACATACTAAAATGCCAGCAGAATAGGCCTAACGGTCTTTCGTGTCTGCTCGTTTGGTCAGCCCCCACCCTGGGTGCTGACCTTGCTGTCCCCCTCACCTCTCTGGCTTCTCCCTTCCCAGTTCCGGATATTCTTGCTGCATTGGATTTTGCTTCCAGAACCCTTCCCTGTACCTGTCCCACCCTCTTGAACCCCTCCACTGTCTCTGCCTCCACCAGCCCCCTAGGCAGTGCATTCCATGGCTCCACCCTCTCAGTGAAGTAGCACCTCCTCCTTTCTCCCTGAATCTTCCCCTCCAGCTTCCACCCATGCCCTCTAGTGACCCCTTCCTCCTTCCTTGAAGCACCCTGACTGTTCCTCCCCTATTTACCTCTTCATGTACCTGAAGACCTCTATCATGTCCCCCGGTCCTTCTCTCTTCCAATGTATACATATTTAGCTCTTCGAGCCCCTCCTCATAGGTCCTGTCCCCAAGCCCCAAATCATTTTGGTTGCCTCCTCTGATCCTCTCCAGGAGGTTAATGTCCTCTTAAGTGTGGCCTCCAAAACTGCACTTGATGCCAAGGTGCGGCCTCACCAAGCAGTTACAGAGGGAGTATCACTTCCCTCCTTCTGGAGGTGATCCCCCTAGCGATGCATCCCAGCATCCTGTTGGCCTTGGCTGCTGCCCTCCTACAAGTCTCAGAGTTGTTCAAGACTTGTAGCATTTCCCCCCCCCAGGGTGTACACTTGGCCTGGGTTTCTGGCCCCCAGGTGGAGTACCTTGCATTTCCCTGCATTGAACCTCAGCTTCCACTTTCTAGACCATCTTTCCAGAGCCTCCAGGTCCCCCTGTAGGGCCACCCTTCCCTCCTCCCCATCCACCACCGCCCCCAGTTTTGAGTCATCTGCAAAGAGACTCATCTCACTCCTGATTCCTGTCCTTATGTCAGATACGTAGGCGTTGAACAGAAGGGGCCCAAGGACTGATCCCTGTGGGACCCCATTAATGACCCTCCTTGGGGATGAGACTATCCCACCAACTACGACCCTCTGGGTCCGGTCCTGGAGCCAATTGCCTATCCATCTGATCATCTGGTTCCCCAACCCCATTTCTCCCAGCTTATCCATCAGGCCCACGTGAGGAACAGAGTCAAATGCCTTGCTGAAGTCTAGAAAGAGGACATACACTGGTCTACCCAGGTCCAAGGCACTTGTCACCCAGTCATAGAACTCCACCAGGTTTGTCTGACACGATTTCCCCGGGATGAATCCATGCTGTCTATCGTCCAGGCACCTCTGACTTATCCAGGTCCCCCCTAGCCTCTCCTTGACAATGCCCTCCATCACCTTGCCCACCACCGATGTCAGGCTGACAGGCCTGTAGTTCCCTGCCACCTCCCTTGATCCCCCCTTGTGGATAGGCACTATATGCGCCACCTTCCAGTCTTGGGGCACCCACCCTGTCCTCAGAGAGATGGTGAAAAGCTCTGCCAGGGGTTTTGCCAGGACATCTGCAAGTTCCTTCAGCACTCTGGGATGTAATTTATCCGGCCCCGGTGCTTTCTCCGTCTTAAGGGAGCTGAGGGCTTCCCTCACTCTCTCTGCTGTGATTTCCACTTCCGGTACCTCTTCTCCCTGTTTAGCCCTCCCCCCACCTGACAGTGATGCCTCCCCCTCTCCCCAGACCTGCCGATCGGTAAGGGTCCCCCCCATCTCAGTATCTCTGTCTCCTCCCATGTATGATGAAGCATCCCCATTTTCCCTGGTGAAAACTGAGGTGAAGTACTCATTTAGTACCTCAGCCTGCTCCCCCGGGTCTTGTGCCCATCTCTCCCCTGATTTAATCCTGCTAATCTGCCCCTTCACCCTTCGTTTTTCCCCATTGTATCTAAAGAACCCCTTGTTCCCTCTCCTAATTTCCCTGGCCAGGTTCTGCTACTTCCTTGCCTTAGCTGCCCTCACCACTCTAGTGGCCCTTCTAGCCATCAGCTCGTACTCCCCTCGATCCCTTTCACTCCTTGAGCACTTGAATTGCTTATAGGCTGCTTTCTTTCCCCGCACCACCTCCTGGACCTCCCTGGTCCACCAGCAGGGTTTTTTGGCCCTACCGCATTTTCTGCCTTACTCTTGCACAAGTGATGGTAGCATCCTGCACCCCTCTCCTGATGATTTCCCACCTACTATCAGCGTCCATGTCTGACCGAATCCCATCCAAATGCTCCTTAAGGATCCTTCCCATTTCCTTAAAATCCGCCCCCCTGAAGTCAGTTACTTCCGTCTTTGTGCAGCCTTCTACCCTCCTGGTCCAGACAGAACCAGACCGTGGCATGGTCGCTCCCGCCAATGGGTCCCTTACTCAGGCTCCTCAATCTGGTCACCGTCTGCCAGGACCACATCCAGTACCCATGCCTCCTGGTCGGTTCCCTCACCTGCTGAGTTAGGAACGCTGCCTTGAAAGACATCCAACAACCTCTGTTCCCTGGTCACAGAGGATGTCATAGTCTCCCAGTCTGTTCCTGGCATGTTTAAGTCCCCAACACCACCACCGTTCCTCTGCCCAGTCTGCAGTGTCTCAACATCTGCCACCAGACTGTCCTCCAGCTCCTCAGCCAGGTAGGGGTCTATACACCACTCCTATTTTGCTCTCTTGCCCCCCTTGTTATCAAGGTGACCCAAATTGCTTCCACGGTTCCCTCCGCCTCCTCTACTTCCCCTATGCCAATGCAGTTTTTGACTATCATTGCTACCCCTCCTCCCCTTCCTCCCCCCTGTCCTTCCTGAACATAGTGTAACCCTCCAGGTTCAGGTCCCAGTCATGTCTTGCAGTGGCCCAAGTCTCAGTGACCGCTGCCACATCCACTGCCCCTCAGTTAGCATCGCTGGAGCCTCAGGCATTTTATTGCCCAAGCTCCTGGCATTTAGCAGGACTACCTTCCACCCTTTCCCTATAGTTCCATTTCCCTACTCGTGTTCCCATGGGGATTCTGTTTTCCCTGGTCTGCACTTTGCCAGTCGGCCTTTTCCTGCAATCCTCCTGGTCCCCAGGGGGGTGGAGACAGAGTCCCTCCTTTATCGGCACCCCCTTGACAGCCTTTTCTCCCATCCCACCCCCCTTCACAAGTTTAAACCCCACTTTTCCCCCATGAACCCCTCTATTTTCAACTTAAGGATTCCCCTTCCTTCCAAATTGAGATGCAGTCTATCACTAGCATACAGCTCCTTATCCTCCCAGGTCTCCCCCCGATCCCCCATCAACCCATACCCTCTGGCCTCACACCACTCCCTGAGCCACTGGTTTATCTCCCTAATTTTCCTTTAGTGTTCCCCACTAGCCCTTGGCACTGGCAGGATTTCTGAGAAGGAAACTGTGCATCCTATGTCATGACAGACGGTGGCGAGCTCCCTGAATCTTGCCTGTATCTCTAGCTCACTATTTCCTCAATGTCATTTGTACCCAGGTGGACCAGTATGTCTGGGAACCCCACAATCCTTTGCCAGCTGATATACCTCATGCTTAGCCCTGTGCACCGTTAGTCCAGGGAAGCATCTTGTTCTAACTGGCCAGGCTTCTCCTCCCTATCCCATTTGATACCCCTGATCATAGAATCCCCAGCAGGAGCACTCTGACCACCTCTTTCCTCCATTCCCCTTCCATGTCCCTCATCCTTTCTACAGGCCCTCCACCCAGCTGGCTCCTTGTTCCTCCCTCATCTGGGTGCCACATGCCACCCCTCCTTATTTACCATGGCCACCCTCCCTCCAATCCTATGCCTCCTCCTCCTGAGTATCCTTCGTACCTTGCTAATTCCCCTCACTGCTCGCAAGTGGTCCTTCTCAACCATCTGTTAAACTAGCCTGGCTCATCCTCCCTTCCTTCCTGTCTCCATTTAGTTCCTCCTTGCTCGTCGTGCTCCCTGGCCTAAACCCCTCAGCTCCCTTTACTGAATCCTCCTTGTACTTCTGGTCCTTCTCCTTTACCTTTCCTCCCAACTGGTCCTTCTCCTTGCTTCCTCCTCTTCCCCTGCCCTCCTGCTCTGATTTACTGCTCCCCATTCTCCTGCATTCCAGGTCCCCCTGTTCTTCCTGCTATCTGGCCCTGCCTCCTGCCTCCCACTCCCACTCCTTTCCGCCTCTAACCACCCTGTCGTGGCTACATCACCCCCCTCATCCTTGAGCAGAAGAAGAGAATTGAGCGGTTACTGAGTGTAAGGTCTGATCCACCTCCCCGCCTTGCTTCCTTCTGTCCAGCCCTGGCCATCTGCCTACTTCCCTGAGAATGTTGTCCCTCCGTCCCCCCTTTGTGAGGGTCCCCAGTTACCTGCCTGCTTCCTTGGTAGTGTCCTTTTGGACCCCCTCTGCCAGGGTCCCTATGTGACCCCTGAGTATTCTCCTGCACTCCTTTCCCTATGCCCCCACTCCCAGTGCTTGGTGCAACCCTGTGGGAGATTCCCAGCCCCCTTCCCCAACCATACCACCCCCCTTTCCCCAGCTTTCTCCTAATCCCTGCAACCTCCTCCCTAAGCTGTGCTAGCTGGTAGCACACTGGGCAACCACCGAACCTCCAAGCCCAATCCAGTATCATGGCTGCTCCACACCCTGTGCACCCCACCACCCTCCCAAAGATGCCAGCCCTAATGATGTGTGGTTCCATCCCCTTCCAGATAGGTTTCCTTGGGTGAGCCACCAGGTTCCCCCCTAGTCCAAGATACCCCTACTGCCTAATCAGGTCACCCACTAATTTTAGAGACAGTCCCACTGTACACCAGTAACCCTGTTACTAGGTGCAGTACAACACATTAAACTTATAAGGGAAATGAACAACTCCCTAAACTCCTCTCTCCCAGCCTTTAAATCCAACCCCCAGTGGCTAGAACTTCATGAGCTGCACCCGCAGCCTCTTCCTCCAATTGCAGGGCAGGTGTTCCCCTATAAATTTGCAGACTCTGGGAGGGGGGTGGGGAGGTGGTATTGGGCAGACACCTGACTCGAGAGAGAGTGTATCAGCCCTGTGTCTCCCTCCAAGCCCAGCAGCCAAAGAACCAGGCCCAAGCAAATCCCACCAAATAGGTTTTAAATCAGAAGAAATAGGCCTCTACCAGCGCTGCCTGTTACACAGTGAAACATCCACAAAATGAGCCCCACTTACAGCCACCAAATCAGTTTACAAACATCCAGCAGCCCCCAAAACAATACCCTGCTAGCCGCCTAGAAGTAAGAAAGAAAAGAACTAACCTACCAAGTAAAATCCACAAGAACCCTGTGAAAACAACAGCAGCAGCTACTGTCCTGGAACACAACTGATCCTGTTCCCTTCCAGTTCTTTCTGAGAATTTAATTCTTCAAAGAAATTTAAATTTATGCAGTAATAAAATGGGAGTGCTGTAGCCTGAGGTTCAGTATGGGGGAATAGCTCATCCCATCACCCCTACAAAGACCAGCCTTCCTTGGCACTCATCTGCTTAGCGTGTTGTGAAATGAGCACATTGAGACTTCCTGCAGTGCCTCTACTCCTGTGTGGCTCATGGGCTGAGCATTTTTTTCCTTCCCCTGCTTACTTTACCCTTTTGCTTCTGTGATAGTGAGTATTCCTCCCCCATCCTGACTGTTCCTTTCATCTCCCTTCTGTTTGCCATTTCTTTTCTCTCACCCGCTGTTCCTGTTCTGCCGCCTCTTGGCCCACTCCCCATTCCAGATCTTGTCCTCCCCCGGCTTTTTCATTTTGCCTTCTGCCTTGGCCTGCTCCAGCAGCCTCCCCCTTTCTATCCCGCACTCCCTTTCTGATACCCAGCCCCTCCTCCACCCTGCTGCTTACAGTCTGTTGTCATCTGCTATGGATGTTTTGCAGCTTTTCTGGATCCCTGCCTTGTTTCCCCGGTTGGCTTCCCGTACCCTTCCTAGCTCTTCTCAGCGCAGCTGCGGCTGGCATCTCCAGCTTTCTCCTTGGCTGCAGCTTGTTGGACCGCATACCTGTGGCTGGCTGGGGAGTTCCTGTTTCTCTCCTGGGGACCTTCTTCAGGGACTAGGGTTGCCTGCTA
The DNA here is from genome assembly GCA_016271365.2 of Neoceratodus forsteri. Taxonomy (NCBI): domain Eukaryota; kingdom Metazoa; phylum Chordata; order Ceratodontiformes; family Ceratodontidae; genus Neoceratodus; species Neoceratodus forsteri. The sequence continues at coordinate 1,129,781,417 of CM057451.1, forward strand.
TCACAGTTTTGCCAGGATTGTCCCGTGTTTCAGAGCAATGTCCCTGGAAATTTGAAATTCTGACCGGGACATTCAAAGTCACAGTTTTAGGGTTGAGCACTGCAAAAGTCCTGTTTTCCCAGTAGAAAAGTCATTGTTTCATGTACTTTTGATTAAATAATGACTTTTCTACCGAGTATCTGCTTTTTTTAATGGCAATTAATGCCCAAAACGTAGCCGGTGTGGTCCCGAACCACTGGCAGTCATTCAATGTATTTTTAGTCTCTAGGCAATGGGGGGGATGCTAGGAGGAGGAGTGATTGATACAGTCTGAGTGGCTGCTGACCTCCCCTCCTCCAACTCATCCCAGGCTCCTGCCTTCTCTACACAACTACACTCATAGGATCCTTCAGGGAGACTCCTCCCCTCTGTGAATTACCTGGGTCTGCGACGAGCGGCCAGCATATAATGACCAGAATAGAGACCATCCAGCAGTCCAAGGCACAGAGGGAGTCATTATATTAAATCCTCCAACCAAGGCCGGACTGAATTTCAAGTATTTTTTCAACTGCCCGAGTCCGACTGGCTTTAGGCTGCTGCTGCCTGCTTTAGCGCCTGTCGCCCAATTCCTTCCAAGAATGTCTGCTGGCCGAGAGAAGGAAAAAACTTAAATTGCAGCCTGCTAAGTTGCAGAACGCTCACAGCATCGACGCCGACAGTGCTCCTTGAGCCTCTCATCAGCCAGTTACTGCACCACCTGAGATAAGAGAGGTAGTTTCCTGGATCCTCCTCTGGAGTAGCCATAGGTCCCTGAAATTTCCAGCCTGGGCTGGAACTGAATTTGTCATTGTCACAAGAAGCCTGGGTCCAGCCCCAGCCTCATACTACTGGAGGAGGGAGTGAGGTGCCGCAGCAGCTGGTAGTTTACATCTACAGCCCGGAGTACATCCATGCCTGTGAGTCGCGTTGCAAAGTTCCCAACCAGGTAAGCCTGCCAGCAGGTGTGAGATACAGCCAGGGAGGGGATCTGGGCTGCCCTGTTTAAATGCACTGCAGTGAAGCTTTCTGTACACTCTTGCATGGTGTGACCCAGCAACAGATTTTGTTCTGTATCACCTCTGGTTACCTTGTTAAACCAGGGAGGGTTCTGTAGTGTCTCAGTGTAATCCAACACTCTGTAAGCTCTAGTTTTTCCATTGCAACCCTTGTGAGGTGTTCTGTACTGTACTGTGCTGGTTTAACTGATGCAACCTAGTGATTGCTTCAGGAACAATCTAGGCTGGCAGGTGTAACCCAATGAGTGGTTCTGTAATATTTCTATCCAGGGTACACCACTGGTGGGACGGGTTCTGTAATTCTGGTGATGGAACAGGTTCTCTAATGCTGGTGCACCACTGTGAACCACCTGGTGTAACCCAGAAAGAGGGTTGCTATGGTCCTTGGCTTACAAGTGTGCAACCCAGCTGATCTGTAGAACTTCAGGATACTCTACAGCTTAAGGTCTCCAAGAATGCAGCAGCTGAGTGCAATATGTTATTTACCATCTAGGCCACCTGGTCTATCATGGAGTTGGGTTGTTGGGTATAGGGTTTCCTAGATTGATCCAGTGAGATGGTTCTTTACTGTTTTGTACACCAATGTAATCCACTGAGAGACCACTGGTGGGGTTTGGAATCCTGCCTTGTGTAAAACAAGCATTTGTCAATGCCAAATGTTAATTGTGTTGGTACGCTGAGCTCGCGCACTGCCCCTGTGTCACTCACTCGTTCTGTTTCTCACGGTGCTGCAGGCTGCTGTTTTGTACTGGGCTCCTGCCTGTGTTGCCACTTTTTTCTGCCCACAAAGTAATCTGCATGCATCCTGACAGAGCTCTGTTGAGGAGGGTCACTCCCCCCCCCACTCGCTCATTCTGTTTCTGCTGACGCTGCAGGCTGCCCTTTTGTACTGGGCTCCCGCCTCTGTTGGCGGCTTTCTCTGCCCACAAAGTAATCTGCAGCAGTGATGACAGAGCTCCATTGAGCTCGTTCACTCCCCCTCTCTAACTCACTCGTCGTGTTTCTCCCGGCACTGCAGGCTGCCTTTTTGTACTGGGCTTCTGCCTGCATAGGCACCTTTTTCTGCCCACAAAGAAATCTGCAGGTGTCCCAAAAGAGCTCTGTTGAGGTCGCTCACTAAGCCTGTTTCACTCGTTCATTCTGTTTCTCCTGGAGCTGCAGGCTGCCATTTTGTAGTGGTCTCCTGACACTCTTGGCGCCTTTTTCTGCCCACAAACAAATCGGCAACAGTCCTGACAGAGCTCCGTTGAGCTTGCTCACTACCCCCTCTCACTTGCTTGTTCCATTTCTGTCGGTGCTGCAGGCTTCCCTTTTGTACTGGGCTCCTGCCTGCATTGCCACCTTCTTCTGGCCACAAAGAAATCAGCAGCAATCAAAATAGAGCTCCGTTGAGCTCGCTCACTCACTCCCCCTCTCTAACTCATTCATTCTGTTTCTCCCGCTGCTGCAGGCTGCCCTTTTGTACTGGGCTCTTGTGTGCATTGCTGTCTTTTCCTGCCCACAAAGAAATCTGCAGCAGTCCCAACAGAGCTCCGTTGAGCTCACTCACTCCCCCTCCCTCACTCGCTGCTCTGTGTCTCCCACTGCTGCAGGCTGCCTCTTTGTACTGAGTTCCAGCTCATGCTGTCGGCTTTGTTCTGCCTACAAAGACATGTGCAGTGGGGGTCATGTGATGCAAGATACCGAGTAGAAGCTCCTCTGCTCAGCTCCAACCTCCTAACTGCAAATAATCGCTATTTTGGTCATTATTTCTCCCTAAAAAAACAGAAAGATTACAGATTATCGCCTTCTTAACATCCTGGGCTTCTGTCTGCTTGTTTCCATTGATTACGGAGGTTTATATGAAGAAGCCTCCGCAGAAGCATACACCGCCGGTCACTCCCGAGAAAGCCCCCCAAAAAATCAAGGGCCTCGAGTGCTGTGGATAAACCAGCACTTCAAAGCCTGATCACTGAGCAAGAACCCCTAACTCTGAGCAGATTTTTGGAAGAGTTCAAACCCTTCTGGGACGAAATTAAAGAAATCTCACCTGAAATGAAATCCCTTTCTAAAAAACTTGAGGTCACGATGAAAACTTCAGATAATGCAGCCCAAATCTTATCTCTTGAGAAGCAAGTGGAAAAAATTGATCCCGGTCTCGTAGTTATGCGGCAAAGGATTTCTAGTTTGGAAGCTAAGTTGGAAGATTTGGAGGGCCGCAGCCTAAGAAACAAAGTAGTTATCCTGGGCCTTCCAGAAGGAGAAGAAGGCCTGAACATGCTGGTATTTGTGCAGAAGCTGATTGAAAAGGTCGCTGGTCCCTCTCCCTTCGGGGCTAAGTACATCATTGAAAGGGCGCATAGGTCCTTGCGACCCAAGCCATCTCCAGGAGCAACGCCACGTCCCATTATTTGCCATTTTTTGAATTACCTAGAGCGACAACATTTTCTGGCAAAAGTGAGAGAAGTGAAATGGGAAAATACCAGGCTTAGAATTGCCCAAGATCTACCGGGATCGGTTAGGGCAAAGCGTACTGCTTTTCATCCTATTGTATCCAAAATTATAGCTGCAGGCCTTCGCTTTAAAATGGGGTATCCAGCTAGGCTACAGGTACTAGTGGATGGTACCTGGTCAGCATACGTGAATCCTGAAGCTGCCCTCTCGGGATTGAAGGCTGCTCTGCCTGATCTGTTTCGGGACACCTGATCTGGTTGGTCGGTCTTACCCCACCCTGTTTTGGAAGGGAGAAGAATTCTTTCATGTTGCTGTACCAAAAGAGGAATGAATACCAGTCTGGTTTTGTGAACTCTCAAATTTCACGATGGAGGGGACTATCTTCAGCGGAATCCTGACTTTTTGCATTTTTCATCTCAGCGCTCAGTGCTTTGGAGCAACCTCACAATCCGGGACTTTCTCTCTGGGGGGTTGTGTTTTGTCTGGGAGGAGTTCCTCCTTTTTTCTCACACGGATCACATTTTCCGGTTTCATTTTTCCAGGGACACATAAATATCTCTCATGATCTAGTTAATATGACAAAATCCCTCAAGCTTGATGTTTTTGATTACTGGGACACTGTTCGAGAGAGCATCCTTTCGGTCTCATTGTTTTTTGGGATATTATCACCAGAGGGCGCTTTTGTTCTAATTTTGGTGGATCAACCCCCCTTTACCTATTTGTTTCTGGAATTTATTTTTCTCGGGCATAGATAGCAGTGGGGGCTTGGATACAGATGGAGATCCACTACTTGGGAGCATTTAGTTTACTAGCCAATATATGTCTCCAGGAAAGTTTTCAATATTGCTAATGGCAGCAGTTATGAGAGCATATTTGGATATTAAGCCTTACATTGTGTGTTTTCTGTTTTTCCTCAGGAATCGGGTTTTCTGTATTGCTCCCAAGTAGGGGTTGCTCTCTTCTCTATTTCTCGTTCTTGCTCTTTTTGTTTCTGGATTTCAGGAGTCCAGTACTTACTTATCATCACTTACATTACCTTTATCTTTAATTAGATGTTGCTGACTACTGTTTCTATAAGAAGGTTTACATTCTAAGGCGGGGTTTTTGGGTACATGCGTGGAGGTTGGAGGAGGAGGGAAAGCGGTATTGTGCTGAGCGTTGCTCGTGACAGTTGGGGTGGGGGTGATATTTGTTTAGATTGTCACTATTACTTGTTTGCTGGATGGGGTTGGAATATTTTTGGGGTGGGGTGGTGGGTGGGGAGGTTGATATTGGGATGGGTAGGGTATACAGCAGCGAACAGGGGTTTGGGTCATTTAAGTCTGATTGTTATAATTCCCAGATTTCAATTAATGTCCTCTTTCCTTTTCTTTTTAGATGGCCAGTAGTATAAACATTGCTACATGGAATGTGAAGGGGATAAGGAAAAGAGTTAAACAATACCAAGTGTTAAAACACTTAAGTTTATTATCTTCTCAGATTATATTCCTGCAAGAATCTCATTTACTGGAAAGTGAATCTCTGCAACTTAGGAGGCAACAAATTGGGCAGGTGTTTAATGCCTCGGGGTCCACTAACAGATGTGGGGTTATGATTATAATCAATAGAAGCATTCCCTTTATTTCCAAAAAAGTTTTCAGGGACCCAGATGGTAGATATGTCCTAGTTCAGGGGAGTCTCTGGTCTATGCCTATTTTACTTGGTAGTATTTATGGGCCTAACGCAGATGATCCGGGCTTCTTTATGAAGCTTATTTCCATACTCCTTCCCATGCTTCCACTGGTATAATAATAGGCGGGGGCTTCAATCTGGTTCTTGATCCTGAAGTAGACAGGTCTGGTAGTGGGTTGAGGGGCTTGACGCCCGGACAGAGGGCCCTTAGGGACTTTCTGGATCAGTGCGGACTGTGTGATGTGTGGCATGTATTACACCCTAAGGACAGAGAACCCAGTCTCGCATTGACTACCTTTTTCTCTCTCAGGTCCTCTTGCAGGGGGTCTTAGCTGCCTCGATCCAGCCAGGTCCAGTGTCAGATCACTCTCTGGTAACTTCCAAACTGGCCGTCCTTAACATTCCCCATAAAGAAACCTGATGGAAATTAAATGGTCAATTGCTCAAAGACATCAAATACCGTGATCTAATAAAGGAGCAGATTGATTTATTTTTCTCTACTAATTCATCTGAGGACATGACACCTGATATTTTGTGGGGTGCTTTCAAAGCATACATGAGAGGGATTATTATCAGCTTAGCCACAAAAAGGAAAAAGACTTGAGAGGCGGAATTACTAGCTTCATTATCGCTAATTAGGTCTTTAGAAACCAAGTTATCCTCTAATGCCTCGGAAGAGGATATGACGAGGCTTTCGGTAGCTAAAGATAAATACTTAGATTTGTTGAGGGGAAAAAGCAGAATTATCTATCATTTGTACCAAAGCAAACTATACCGATCGGGGGAAAAAGCGGGTCGCCTGCTAGCCTTAAGGTTAAAACAGCAGGAATCAGCTAGATTTATACCTCCAATTAGGGCCCAGGCAGATGGATCCTTGAAGGTATCCCCTTCTGAGGTTGTGCAGGAGTTTGTCTCCTACTATGGGGATTTATATAGGGACATGGACAACCCTTCTTTCTTAGAAGAGCTTGAGGCCTACCTTAGGGATTCCTCTCTACCCTCTCTATCTGAATCGCAAAGGAATTTTCTATCCTCTCCAATATCTCTGGAGGAAATATCAGAGGTCATTGGGGCTTTGCCCTCAGATAAGGTCCCAGACCAGACGTTTTTTCCGCTTTATTTTATAAAACTTTTCGATCACAGTTATTGCCGGTTCTCCACCGGTTGTACTGTCACATACTTTCTGGTGCAAAAATAGATACACATTTGTTTGAAGCCCTGATTGTTCTTCTTCCTAAACCTGATAAAGATCCGGAATTAGTGCAACGCTACAGACCAATCTCCTTATTGAATCAAGATGTTAAAATTCTCTCAAAGATATTGGCTGATAGAATAACACGAGTTCTTCCTGACCTGATTAATATGTCTCAGGTAGGGTTTATGAGGGGACGTTCATCAGCTGACCACCTCGACTCCTGTCACATGTTGTCTCGGTGTCCAGGGATGCTGCCTTTCCAGGATTGGTCTCCTTGAGGCTGAGAAGGCATTTGATCGTGTCAATTGGAATTTCCTGTTTCAGGCCCTTAAAGTATTTGGTTTCCCGGCTAAGTTTATAGAGTGGATTCGGGCCTTATATCAAACTCCATCTGCCAGAGTCTCTGGCAATGGAGCATTCTCCAAACCCTTTCCTTTGTCTTCCGGTACCCGGCAGGGTTGCCCTCTCTCCCCCCTTTTATTTAATTTATACTTAGAGACCCTTATCCGAAACATTATTAATTATCCGGAGATAAGCGGTATCCCGATTGGTAATCAGGCGGTGAAGATTACAGCTTACGCTGATGATCTCCTCCTTCATTTATCTCATCCAAAAACTTCAATTCCCGTCATGTTGAGGGAAATCGCCAAGTTCAGTGCTCTTTCAAATTATAAGCTGAATATAAATAAATCCTCCATTTTCCCTCTTAATCATAAGGTCTTTAAAAATGATTTGTCTTCTTTTGGTCTCGGTTGGTCACCGCGTGTTCTCAGATACCTTGGTATTAATTTGACGCGTAACCCCTCCTCCTGGTTTAAAGAAAATTTGGAGCCTCTCTCCCAAGTGATAGTTCAGGATCTCAATAGATGGTCTAAACTCCCTCTCTCTCTCTCTTTGGGGTCACATTAATATCATTAAAATGAATGTTTTTCCTTGTTTGTTTTATCCCCTCTCGCTTCTTAACTCCTTTACACCGTTATCATGGTTCCAGAAAATGCATGGCATTTTCACAAATTTCATCTGGTCTAATAAGCAAGCCAGGTTAGCATATTATAAGCTAGCCGCTCAGAAACTAGATGGAGGACTGCAGATCCCCCATCTGGCAATTTATTACTGGGCTAGTCATATTGCAAAGTATTTGTGGTGGGTGAACCCGGGTCTGGAATACATAAGACTGGTCTGGCTCAAAATCGAGTTAGATTTTATTCAGTCCGAGAACACTGACCCCCAGACAATGTTCTATCTTAAAATAGCCTCCCTTCTGGACACTATTAGTTGTCCCACTATCTGAACGTCCCTCAGAGTTCACACACAGCTTTGTTCATTTCTGTGGTTTTCCCCAGACTTGGACCTGTCTCAGTCCATTTGGAATTCCCCGTCTTTCACAATAAGCAAAAAGATGATATCTCGTAAATGGTTGCCCCAGATTGGGGATGGGATAAACTCTACTTTTCTGGATGACGCAAGGGAATGGCTCTCAGTTTCTAATATAATTTGCAAGTTTGACATCCCGTTAACTCTTCACCTCAGGGTGGCCCAATTGAAACATCTACTCTCTGCAGTATTTGGTAGTATCCCTCCTCATCCACTGGCTTTTCTGTTTGTAACGGATCTCTCCCCTTTATTGGGGTCACCAGGTGCTATTTCCAAAATATATCGTGTCCTATACTATTGGAAATATGGGAGACCTGAGGGCCCCACTAGGCTCTGGGTTTCTTTTTTTCCTCAATATTCTCCTAACTGGTCAGCTTTATGGAAGTTCTGCCATACATACATCTCTCAGAATAGAGTCCGCCTTATGCAATACCATATAATACAGAACATGTATTATACCCCTATGAAGCTGAGGAAATGGGGTCTCATAAGTTCAGGGGCCTGTACCAGAGAATGTCAAGAGGAGGGTACGCTTCTTCACGTCTTTTGGTCATGCCCCAAGATAAAGCCATTATGGGTAGCCATACAGAATAATCTAGACCCTGTACTGGGTTTGCAGGAGTACTTCACCCCAGATGTATGTTTTTTGGGGGATTTATCCTCTATCAAGGCGAGAATCAGAAGATTCCATATTTCCATGATTGCACTATCTGTTAAAAAAATTGTGCTTCAGCATTGGAGGGATACAATAAGCCCAACATATCAGGAATGGGTTAATGAAATTTTGGCTAACTTACGTACTGAGAAAGCAATAGCAAGCCTCCATAATAAGTTGCAGTGGTACAAGAATACTTGGGATCCCTTCACACGCTAATTATGGTCAGAGCTGCTAAATGAGTCATTATATCCAGTGTTCCTTGATTCAGATACTATATAGCATTTCTCTATTTTGTATGTACTCTGCTGCTGTATGGGGGAGGGGGATGGGGACAGCTCATGTATCATTTTGAGTATAGGCATTGTATGTGGTAATCTCCTGTCCCCTGTAATAGTAAAAAAATTACTAATAAAATATGAATTACAAAAAAAAAAAAAGACATGTGCAGCAGTCCCGACACAGCTCCATTGAGATCGCTCACTCCCCCTCTCTCACTCACTCATTCCGTTTCTGCCAGGGCTGCAGGCTGGCCTTTTTTACTGGGCTCCTGCCTGTGTTGCCACCTCCTTGTGGCCACAAAGAAATCTATAGCAGTCACAATAGAGCTCCGTTGAGTTTGCTCACTCACTCCCCCTCTCTCACTCATTCCTTCTGTTTCTCCTGCCGCTACAGGCTGCCCTTTTGTACTGGACCCCTGCGTGCATTGCTGCCTTTTTCTGCCCACAAAGAAATCTACAGCGGTCCCAACAAAGCTCCATTGAGCTCACTCACTCCCCCTCCCTCCCTCACTCGCTCATTCTGTGTCTCCTGCTGCTGCAGGCTGCTCTTTCGTACTGGGTTCCTGCCTGTGCTGCCAGTTTTGTCTGCCCACAAAGACATGTGCAGCAACCCCAACACAACTCCATTGAGGTCGCTCACGCCCCCTCTCTCATTCGCTCATTCCATTTCTGCCAGGGCTGCAGGCCGAATAACGACATGACAGTGCCAGAATTCATGAGGGGGGGGTACCCAAAAACCCTATGTTGAAAATTTGGTGCCAAAATTCAAAAAAATGCCTGAGATATGCATCAAAATTGAAAAAAACCCTATTTATTCCATTATACAGCTTACCGGCATTTCCTCAGATCGCAGTCAGCTTTGAAGAGTGCAGAGTGTTCCCGTCCACGAAGATCGTTGCACCAGACTCTGGAGGTAAGTATGGGGTGAGGGGTGGGAGGTAGGGTAAGCAGTGGGTGGTGGGTTGTGAGAGGGGGCAGGGAGACCGAGAGACGCTTCCTGTTTTACAGGTTTAAAAAAAAAAAGACATCGCGGGACCGTTTTTTATTTTACAGCAGCATGTGGCATGCTGGGGTGGGCTCCCAGCATGCCAACGGAGACTTTCTTTTAGGGGGGAAGCTGTAGCCGACGGGGGATTGGGCATCCCCGTCAGCACACAACAAAGAAGGGGGTATTACAGTATGCCGACGGGGATTAGGCACCCCCTGTTGGCACACAATAAAAAGGGGGGGGTGACATTATGCCTATGGGGATTGGGTACCCCATCAGCAGACAACAAAGGGGAGCTTACATAATGCCGATGGGGAGTATGCTCCCTCATTGGCAACATAAATCTTACAGCACTGAAGCCGACAGGGATTGGGGCCCCGTCGGCAAATAAACACGGCCGGGGGGGGCATATGCTGCCAAGGGGGATTGGGCACCCCCTCGGTGGGGGGGGTTAATATTGTTTGTGAACAAGGCAGCAAGCTGCTGCCATGTTCATAAACAATATCAGTGTTTCAAGATCCCGCCTGCAATGACGTCTCGCTCCCTCATTGCAGCGAATGGCTAACGCTGCAATGACGAGGCGGCCCCTGATTGCAGCGGCTACATTGTATAGTTGGTGGCACGCTGGCTGAACTAGTGTCAACAGCAGCATGCCACGCATTGGGGAAGACTAAGCTTAAAAGCTGTGGGGCATTGGTCACAACAGTGCCGCACCTCCACAACCTGCTTCTGGAGAAAGCTGCCGCAATATGTTTCTTGCGCATGTGCACAATCAACATAACAATGACAGATTTGGTACCATTGTAACCAGCAGGTAGTTAAGTATTACCTACCATGCAAGTAGTTACATATAATTTAGTCCAGTGAAAGTGCTGGGGAGTTTAAAACATGGATCAGATTGGACCCACTGGTGTAAAAAATGTAGGTCTAAAGAGGAACCTACTGGGTCAAAACATAATCAGTGGCAGCTTTTGAACAGTTCATGTTCTCTTCCTTTAGATATTGTCAGCGCAGTCATCAGCCAGTTTTCATTTGGCCCCCATGCCCTGACCCCTCATTTAGCCATTGGCCAGTCACATTCTCAGACACCCATGACTTCAGGGGAAAAACTAATTTTTTTCCCATGGAGTAAGGGGTAGGCAGAAAAGACATAAATAACGTTTGTTTTATGTACAATTAAAGCCCCCAAACTCACCAAAGAACATCTACAACCTGTCAATCCTAGAGCTTCTGGGGCCACAAGGCCCCAGACCCCCAGCCTTTACCTGACAATGGGTAGGTGGGTTGGTTTGTCACGACATTGTTGGTCAGTCCAGACACTTTACCTTTGCCCCGACCCCTCATTTAGCCAGTTAGAGTCTCCCTCACCCATGACTTCAGGGGACAATCTTTTTTATTCCCCTTGAATCAGGGATAGGAAAGACATACCAAAACTGTATTTTTCCTTCAAGAAAAGCCCCAAAACTCACCACAGAGCATCTTAAACCTCCAGAGCATCTTAGGACAGCAAGGCCTCCTGACCCCCAGCTTGTATTCGTTGGATGTCCAGATTTTTTGTACTTGGGAGGTGGCAACCCTATTGGGGACTGCCCGCGCTGTCAACACCTGCTGAGCTAAGGTATTTGCACCAGAGTTCCTCCTTTTTGTGTGGTTATGTTTCTATTCTCTATATGCCGCTATTTTGTTCTCTGCTTACCCCATGCTCAAATACTGCACAATACTTCCTCCGACCACCACTACATGGCCTCAAAGGAGACAGTATAGCGGTGTGGTTTAAGGCTCTGAGCTGCAAATATGGAGACCTGGGGTTGAATCCCACAGCCTCCACTTGCATACTGTGTGACCCTGAGCAAGTCACTTAACTTCCCTGTGCTCCCAGGTCACACCTGTAAACAAGCTTTCAGCTTAGTGTGCCACTCCTGGTTAAATAATTGAAAGAAAAAAGCAGTTTAACCTTGAGTCACTCTAGTCTTCGACAGAGTTTTTTTTAACCCCTCCCTTCTTGGCAGTTGTTCTACTCTCATCCGACAACACACATTACAACCCTCTACTGTAATCAATCTGCACTCCGAGATAACACAGAGCATAATGGCTGGGGTTATGCTGTTTACCAGGTTGTAATCACCTCGAGCGGTTGCCATGCCATGCTTGTAAACCTTGAGAGCATAGCTCGAGAGGTTTACTGTCGGCATGTCAACTGTGAGAAGTGATTTCAAACTGGTAAACAGCATATCCCCAGCCATTGTCTTTTGTAGTGTATGTTTTTTTTAGCAGGTCCTTGTTTTTTGAAAATAAACCCTTTCACTGTTATTGAAACTGAAGTTGAAATCACGGTGTCAAATTTGGTTTGACAGCAGTCATCATGTGGTTAGTCAGGAAGTGGATGCATCAACTGTGTGGGACAGAGGGATTGTGGGAGACATTTGTAAGCCGAGATGGGGATTCACGATCGCTGGAGGCTGCCTGTGGATATGGGTGGGGGAGGTAAGACAAAAAAGCAAGAATACATTTTTGTAAGAATCCAGCCTGCTTAGTTGTGCGCTTGGTGAGGACATTGTGCCGTTCATGTTTGTGTACTCTGTGACCATGTTTAAACTACCGCTACCGATTATCAGTTCAAAACGCTTGCATGTCACATTCTAGGATTGGAATGCTGTTGGGTGACACTGATTCCATCTTGTAATCTCACTGATCTGACATAGGCAAGCAAGGTTTACAGCTTTTACGTCAGAACGATGAGATTACAAGAAAATTAAAAGATACCAGGCTATTCATTACAAGGACTACCCATACATTATACCATGGTTATCACCTGTACATCAGGCATTGTCATTTATAGTGTATGGGACTCAACATGAGAAGTTTCACCCCCGCCCCAAACACAGGTAATTTAGCCTTACCTTATTAATGAATCTGCACTACAGCCACATAATTGTGTAGGAAAACTATATATTAGGATACATGGACTGAATGACAGCGGACTGAAATTGCACCAGAATTAAAATATCTATCAGACATAGTGATTGCTAGATTCAAAAACAGTAAACTGAGACAATTGTAATGTTATTTGAATACTGTACTGAGACTAACAATCACATTCTGGGTGTGTAGAATACTGATTATACAATGGCATATGAAAATCCTGTAACCTCATTGGTCAAAACACTTCACATGACCATGATATATCCTGCAATAACCCACACCCTGTCGTGCCTTATTGCTTAAATAACACTGGGATTCCATTTTGTAAACCCACTGCTGTGACATAGATAAGATCATTTGTAAGGTTCTGACATCACAACAGTGGGATTACAAGGTTGTAATCTGCTTCATTTCAGTGGGCAATAAGGGCTACCCATACATTATATTTAAATTGATGATGTTACCGCAGCATCATCAATGTGGATTCTCAGTTTTTCAGCTGGATCAGGTTTCCACGCTGTGTACCAGCAGACTGCAGTTGCATGCTATTTTTCTCCAGTGCCAGGGATCTGTTAATCTAATCACAGTTTGGTCTGCCCCTGGTCTTGCCCCTCTGTACATGCCTGCAGGGTTGTTGTCTTATTGGTGCCTTCTTGTGTATGGGCCCTTGCATGCCACTTAATTTCCTGGTACCCTGGAGCATGTCCACTATCACCGTCCAGTGCTTTCCTCCTTTCTGGTATATGGGAGCTGGGTTGTTGTAGTTTGCAGCTCCTCTCCCCCTGTGCTCCTACGCCATTGCCTACATTTTTTTCTGCCGCGGGGGTTGCAGGACCTTTTACCTTGCATTAGCACACTGTCTCTGACTCCACTCCTCCCAATCCTGTTTATGCCCGGCACGGATGCCCTGCGACCACCCGATATGAATGGAACCCATACCTGCCCAGTGTTTTCTATTCCTTCCTTCTGCTCCCCTGGTTCTACTATTTGCCCCACTCTTTCCCTCTTAATGCCCCCCTTCCTGCTGCTCTACCCCCCTATCCCCTGTTAATTGTCCTGTGCTTTCCTAGTTTTCCTTTTGGGCCTCTTACTCCTCAAACCAGCATGCCATCTACAATTCCTCCCCTTCTTCTATCCAGACCTGTGCTACTTCTCCCCTAATCTAGTGTTTGTACTCCCTACCATATTGCTTCAGGCACCTATTCCCTGCTTATTTAATAATTTATGTTTTCTTGTCTTATCATTGGTGCTCCTCACCTTCCTGCTTGCCAGTTACCTGCACCGTTCATGCCTGCCTCCTTCTTCACGCTCCTTGCAGCACCACCTTGGCCAGCATCATTGGCTCTCCTCATGGCTTTCTGTCATGTATCACATTCCATCACCACCAGAATGCTCCTTCCTGGATTACTCTACACTCCCGTTTACTGGCATTCCTGACAACCCCTTCTCACGTTCTCCTACTCTATCTTGCTTCCTTCCCATTTATACTGTCGCACAGTTTACCTACCTAAGACTATGCAGCCAGCTGCCTTTCCTTGCTCAGCCCATACTAGCAGTTTGTCCAGACTCTGTCCCTAACTCATACCTTCTGAGGAACTGAGAGAAGGTAGACTTGCCCAGTCTACAGGGATGGGATTCCGGTCCACTCATTACTACCTACTACTGTATTTACAAACATGACATCCTCCATCCCTAACTCTGCCTGGAGGCATAGAGTGGAGGTTAGCTTGCCCCAACTACCAGGGATGGGAGCCATGTCTGCTGTCTAATATGTCATGCCATTTGCACTCAACTTCCTACCTCTGCCTGCTGGCATCGACTGTCGGTCGTCTCGCCCCAACTACCAGGGTTTGTAACCTGTATCTACAATCCACTGTTTCAACCTCTGCATGCTCTACCTGACTATCTGGTTGCTGCTTCCCATCATGTATGAGACCACTTCACCCTATTTGCCTTCGTCATCCTACATTGCCTGGCGACATCGAGTGTCAATCATCTCACCTAGGCAGGAGCCTGGGACAGGAGTCTACATCTGCATATGATTGTTTCATCTCTACCTGATGCCTAATTGCTGCTTCCCTTCAGGAAATGGACCACTGTGCCCTTTGACTTCGACATCCTCCCTTTGTCTGGCGGCATCGACTGGAGGGCATCTCGCTCTGATGACCAAGGATGGAATCCTGCATCTGTGTTCTATTTAACTTTGTGCATTCACTCCTTGGCTACCCAGCTGCTGCTGCTTCCCTTCAGGAATGGGACCTCCCTGCCATTTGCCTTTTTCATCCTACTGCTGCATGGCAGCTTCACCTGAAGGTCATCTCACACTGCCTACTTAGGGATGGACGCTTGTGTCTGCAATTGACTGTCTCTTTTTGCATTCTCTACCTGAATACCTGGTTGCTGCTCCCCTTTGGGTATGGGACCACTTTACCTATTTGCATCTCACCTTCCCTATCTGCATCGAGTGAAGGTCATCTCACCTAGTCTACCTGGGATGTTGTTCTGCATCCATACTCCTCTGGTTTATCCTTGTGTATTTGCTACCTGACTACCCGGTTGCTGCTTCCCTTTGGGAACAGGACCACCTTACCCATTTGCATGAGATGTCCTGCCTTGCCTGGCAGCATCGAGTAGCGGTCCTGTCACCTTGGAAGTCAAGGGGTTGGAATTTGCTTCTACCATCAACTATTTTCACATCATCCATTTTCTGCCTGCTGCCTGGTTGCCATGTCCATTCAGAACAGGACCCATGTACTCTATTTGCCTTCCACATCCTTCCTTACCACTCTGCCTCCTACACTACATGGACTCATCATACTCATCCCTGCCTTGGGCCTTCTCACACTCTGGATTTGGACTTCATCTGCTTGTTCTGTCTCTGCCTCCATTCAGTTTGACTGCCCTCTGAACACCATATTGCTGGTCACCCTTCCTGTCCAGCATGCATGTTCGACTTCTTCTTCGGAGGCAGACGCATCCTGCCTCATTGCTGCTCTGCCTTCAGTTCTCTGCACTTGCTATTCACCATTCCTGTGACCTTGGGACCTTCCAGCACCAACTTCGTAGCACCTGATATCTGGATTCGCTTCTAGTCTTCCTTGGATCCACCACTCCTGGCCTGCAGCAGCTTTACTACATCCTATTTTGGTTTACCATTCACAAGAGCCCAATCCTGTTCCTTCCTGCACCTGCGATCTCAATACAGCTTGGCCTCTCCATTTTCTTCTAGGATTCCTTCCTCCAGCTGCTGTCATCCCCTCTGGACATTCCAATCTATCCTTGGACAACTGCTTTCTCCTCACCGCCCTTGTGGCTTGGGGCTTCATCATGTTTGCTGTGGCTCTTTTTGGGCCTTTTACCCTATCTCTGGCCAGAATTTCTACTCAGTTAATTCCTCCTCCTGTTTATCTATCTCATACTCCTACCCTGGCCATTCTAACAACTCCCATCCACTATTAGACAGAGTGCTTGATCATTCCACCTGAGGAAAACTTCTTCTAGCAAACATCCTTTGGACAACATGACTCTTAGACTCTTACTTCACCATAGAGTTATAGATACTCCCCAATCATCTCCCCAGGATCAGTTAGGAATCCCATTTGACTGGACTATAGTAAGATCTCATCCCGCATCCGACTCTACTGGATGCTCCCTATGCACCCTGTCAATTTGAGTTCTACGGCTTCCTTATCTACCACATCTCATAGGATATCTGTTTACATGGAAAGTGACCTAATTCTTTCCATCATTCAATGACTCTGTAATCATCATTACTGTTACAAATAATGGGAACCACAAGATACCTCAGAGAAGTACTGATGTCATCTGTTTTACCTTTCTGTACATTCTCCTGCGAGCACTGACTCGGTTGATCCCGTATCTCAACTCCTAATTCTTCAATAGCCATTGGATGTCTTAAGACCTTCACAACTATCTTCCCAGAACTCCAATTGTTGGATCTCTGGTGTCTAGCTACCTTACTAAAAGCAAGCTACCCAAACCACAGTCTTCCAGCTCCTGCATGTCACCATACTTCACACAATTACCTACATTCCTTTATCATAGTACCATCAATCAGATCAGCTGCCCATCCAGCGGTCCTTCTAGCGCAACCCTCATGATTCACCTCCCATACTCCCTCCAGTGCAGACTTTCACAGAGAGAAGACTTGTACTGATTCTCAATCAGCATGCAACACCTAGGTGGCGCTATCCCAAGGGCTACTACCCCTGCCTGCTTGGCTAGTAGCAGGTTAAGAGGCCTGAGTTCTGAAATGGGTGCCTCCACCTGGAGGTCTGGGTTGGTAGTGGTCAAGTTAACCTGGGCACAGCCCTCTGGGATGCTGTAATCCCCCTCTTTCCCCTCTAGTGGCCTGAACACTGTACGGTTATCACTTTCACAATACCCCTGGTACACCACACAAGTACCCACACTGTTTGCACTTACCACCAGGGCTGGTTCCTCTGGCTCGAACCTGGTGACCCCCTGTAAAACAAGGTTAAGCACAGCAAATTGCAACAATACAATACTTTGTACATAAACTGGAATCACAGTCAGATTACATGCAGAAAAAGTTAGATCTGATTTATTCAGGGGACTTGAACAAGGGAGGGATAAAATCAGGCTAATTAGCTTAAAGGTTATATCAATCAAGCAGTTATGCATGTGCTTTGAGTCCCCCCACACAGTCCACCTCTGTGTACCCAAGTAGAGAAGAGATGGGCTAGCCAAGAGAGTTGCATGGGGTTGCAGCTGGTTGGGGCCCTGTGATGGAAAACACAACATGCACAGTACACAATATTTGTAATCGGAGCGACAGGACTCAGTTCTTAAAGGAAATGAAACAACAAGATAACTAGATGACACTCAGATTGTTGTTGTTGAAGGAGCTACTCTGGTATTTACTCATGATACCCAAGACTGGACACAGGCTGGAGGAAAATCGAGAGTGCAGGTGGTTGATTTGAATGCCAGGAGAAGCAGAGCCCACGCAAATCGCAGAGGCGTCGTTCCTGTTCAAGCGTGGATCAGGGGGCTGATCCCCAGGCAGGTCTCTCGTCGATGGCTTCTCTGTGCAGTGGGTAGTCTGGCTGGGCCAGTCTGGCAAAGCCCAGATCACATGGAAACAATTTCAGAAGCAGTCCGTTTTGGGCTGGATACAGCTTCCAGCAAGCAGAACACGTTCACACAGTCGGGAACTAACTCACAACCCACTAGCAGCTCATAGCACATTTACATGTACGGGAATTTACTGTACAAGGCAAAGCGCTCCTCAGGCACAATTGCAAAGTTCTGCACACACCGGGATCTTAGGAGTAGCTGGAACTCCTGATAGGCGACGTCGCATTCAGCAAAAATATTTGGTCTTCTTCAGGTTGAGCCTGGCCCACTTCAGTAGCTTACTTTAGTCACACAAACTTGGATTTAGTCCAAAATAATTTCTCTCTCCTCCCAGGAGCAGCACACCAGCATGCAGCTCAAAACTTAGCCTTTTCAGAGTTCTCCCATGTGAATCCACTCAGAATTGCTGCTCAGAAACACTTCAGCTCCTTCTTGCTCAGCTTCCAGCTTAGTTGTAACTGAAAACTGCAAGCAGCCCGGGACTTCCCCAAGATCCAAAAGATTTGGTTGGCTGATTTGGCTGTCAGTCAAAGCAAGAGTTCCCTTTCAGTTGCAAAAAAGGCACAAAAAAAAACTCCAAACTAAAATTCTCACAGATTTTGAATTCAGACAGCTCCTGTAGTCCGGCTACATTTTAGGTCCCACCAGTACTGTTTGGTCCAATTTGCAGTCCAGGACCAAGATAGTGGAGCCTCCTTGTACTATTACTATTACCTGAACTAAATAAAAGATGCAGACATCCACAGGATGCCATGCAGAGTGCAGATGCCACGTTCTCATCCTGCTGCAATTCCACAACAGCCCCAAGAGATTGGATATGTACCTATGACCTCCCATTGACACGATAGTTACCCATTTAATATTTACTACGGAGACACAGTCAGCCTTGCATTTGATTGGTGCCTGTCTCCAACTGCATACAGAAAAAGATTCCACGTTTATCTCTGTTAAAGTATTAATCTTTTCTCTTACAAGAGGACGAATTACCGAATCTGGATGGCAAATAAGAATTCAACAGAATAAAAAAAAAATAAAAAGACATCTATAAGAACTTATACCCTATCTCTGGCGGCAACTATGAAATTACTGCTCCTACTACTAATATGCTCAGGGAATGTGGAACTTAACCCTGGGCCACCAGGGACTATCACTGCACCCTCAGAACTAGCAAAGATTAAAGGACTAAGCCTTCTACACATTAATGCATGTAGTCTATTAAAAAAAATCACATTGCTCCAAGCCTGGGTTAGCCACTCACTACCTGACATTCTGGTAGTGTCTGAGACATGGCTTAGACCTGACACAGCTGACAGAGACATAAACTCACTTAACTACCAAACATTCAGAGCTGATAGACAGACGGGGGGGGGTAGCAATATATGTAAAGGCCAACCTATCTGCAATTTGTCTTGACTCTTATTCTATGGCAAAAGAATTTGAGTGCTCATCCTCAAAATAGCTCTTCCAACAATACCTCGCTGCAGCTGATCTGCTGTTACAGACCTCCCTCAGCTGGCCTCAAGATACTATCCCACTTGGGTGACTTGATCAAACAGGGAATGAAGAAACCATAATTATAGGCTTATTTAAACCTAAACTGGCTTTCTAAGGCAGCTACACCATTAATATCATTCTGCGACATGCATACTTACACAGCTCATAAATGAACCTACTAGAATAAACAAAAGAAACCAAAAATAGCACACTTTTGTATGTACTATTAGTGAGTAAACCTCACCTCTTCTCACACACTGGAGTACTGTTCAACGACATTAGTGATCATTGTTCTATTGCGGCAATTAGGTCAGCATGTAAGATTTCATCCCCCACAAAATTCTTGTTGAGGAGATCAAAAAGAACTTCAACATTGATGCATACCTAGATGATATTAAACACTCACAAGATGGCAAGAATTCTATCTAGCTAACACAATGGAGATTGCATATGGTGTTCTAATGACATTATCACAGATGCTCTAAACATTCATGCACCAGTCTCTAAACTACGATTAAAATAAAACCTGTCGATGGTTCACTTCTGACCTTAAATCCACCCTTCTCGAAAGGGACAAGCTTTAGAAAAGGCCGAAAAACTAAATTAGCCACTGACTGGGAGCAATTCAGAGAAAAGCCAGGAATCTCTGTACCAAGAAAGGCTGACACAAAAGCTGCATATTACATGGCTGAATTAGACTCCTCATACTGCAACCCTGCCAAGTTTTGGAACACTATAAAGATATAATTGGCCATGTCCCAAGTAACTCACTCCCAGCAAAACTACAATGTGGAAACAGAACCATCAGTGATAGAATAGAAGTATTGGAAGCCTTCAATAATCATTTTACAACTGCTGGGACTAGTATTACTCCTCTCCAGCCAACCAATTGAGAGTACATCTAGGGATTAAGAACACCGATGCAAGGGTGATTGACCACTTTTCCTCACTCCAGCCACGCTTGAAGCAAGTCGAAGAACTAATCTTACAGTTGGACATAAAAAAGTGCAGGTGCAGACTCCCTTGACCCATACTTTAAAATTGCCATACATGTATTAGCAGTACCAGTAACACATCTGTTTAACCTTTCTCACAGTCAGGAGTCATCCCATCAATCTGGAAAACCGCCAAGTGATTCCACTACTGAAAGCCGGATCCTACAGACCTTAATAACTACAGACCAATTTCCATTCTTTTCTGTTTGTCCAAACTACTTGAAAAATTGTGAGCACCCAGCTAAGAGAATACCTAGAAGCCAACAATCTTCTAAACCCAGCACAATCTGGTTTCAGAGCAAACCACAGTACCATAACAGTTTTGCAAAAGTCACCAATGACTGGCAACTTGAATTGATAAAAAAATTGTGTGTGCTGTCTTCTTAGACCTAAGTAAGGCCTTTGATACGGTTGACCACGACCTGCTCTTCCCCACTGAGGTCAATTGACTTGACACCAATTCCATTAGATGGTTTAACAACTATCTTACAGGAAGAACCCAGCAGGTAAAGGTCCGGGAGATAGATCCCTACTCAGACCACTACAAAGAGGAGTACCACAAGGATCTATTCTTGGCCCTATCCTCTTTGCCATATATATCAATAGCATTGACACAAATCTTACCAAAGCCACTGTACACCTGTTTGCTGATGATACAGTACTGTATGTCAGTCACCCTTCTCCTATAACAGCCTGCAAAGAACTACAGGCAGAATTTGACCTACTGCAACTCCAGCTGCTGGAAAAAAAACTACTATTGAATGCAAAAAAAACTAAGGCAATGTTTTTTTCCCCACAGGTGCAGGCAGGATACTCAACCCAACCGATCTCCCCAATTATCCACTGCACTCGTGAAAATCTCAATATGTCACAAATTCAAATACCTGGGGTATGGGTAGATAGTAGACTAGACTATCTAGAACATCTGGAAGAACTGCTAAAAAGCTTAGACAAAGACTTGGACTTTACTATAGAATAAGGCACTTCTCTCAAGTGATTCAAAAGAGAAGATGGTCCAGGCCACATTCTCTCCGTACTAGACTACGCTGACTTCCTATATAGTTGCTGCCCTACGGTATGCTTGAACAAATTAGATACACTATACCACAGAGCTTTGAGGTTTATCACAGACTTACCATACAGTAGTCACCACTGCTTGCTATACGCCACAGTTGGTTGGACCTCGCTTCAATATAGAAGGGATAGGAATGCATTACTATGGACTTACAGAGCAATATCACAGCAGCTTCCAAAATATATCTCAGACTGTTTTCAAGCCACATCAAGTAATTATGCATTAAGAAGCCTGAACTTCATTACTCTTAAAGTGCCTAAGTTCCACTCTCGACATGGCAGACATGCTGTTAGTTATGTGTTTATCACTTATGGAACAAGATGCAGAAGACACTGAAAGTGAACAAGCTCATGTTCATCACAGCCTTCAAATATCTATTCAACAAGATATTCAAAGAAAATTGTAATTACTTCCGCAACATTAGACTAACCTTCCATCTTTCTCACCAGCTGGACGTAATTCATTTAAGTAGCTCCTCAGCAACCTCACTTAGCAGTTACTTCACATTTCATAAACCTTTACTACAATCCATCCTTCTTATTCATTATATACTTAGTCTCCTTACACTCTCAACTTTTTACTTCCCTAGTCTGACCCCCTTCCTCCCCTCTTGACCCACTATTGATCCCTCTCTTGCACAGCTTTTTCCACTCCTTCCCCTCCATCCTTTTCCCTACCTCTGGCCACAACATCCTGTATACACTCCATTCATCCCCCTTGTCACTGCTCCCGCCGGTACTTGCCACTTACAAATCACTCCCTGTAGATATATCTTCCAGCTGTCCATACAGCTCATCACCCGAGTTTAAAAATTATCTAGTAAATCCTGACACATTTAACCTTTCACCAAAAAGTGCTAGTTTTAAAGTGTTTCTATTACAAGCAGGCTATTTCATGAATCATGTATATATGTAATATATTTTTGTTATTAACTTTTCAATGTACTGTGTCATGGAGTTGATGTTTTTGTATTCATTTGCTATCCTCTCAAAGTTGTGTATTCTCTGCATGTTATATTTCATATAAATTGTATCTTGACCTTACCAGGTCCATCTTGAAAATGAGCATTGCTCAACGATGTTCGCCTGGATAAATAAATATTTGATTGACTGATTGATTGATTGAAACAAAACAGTCCTTGCTACAAAAAAAGCAGGTTAGACAAACTACATTATCATTATCACTCTAAATGATTTTCAGTAAATAGTTACATCTTTTAACAGAGCTCTCTCTCAGATTACTTAAACTGCAATTATGCAGCTCTTAAAGAGACAGTACACAGAGGCTATTCAAGCTCTGGTAATCACATTTAAACTTCTAAAATGCAGGACACCAGCCTGGCAGTGAGCATTTAGGCAAGCTCAAGGAAGACTTTTTGGGAACCCCCATTTGTAGGAGGGGTTACACCCTTCCCTCATGGGAAAACTTGGCGTCCGTGTCAAGTCTGTACCATCATAACATTGAAAATGCAACATATACAAGATATTTATACCATTAGCATGCTATACGAGTACTATCTGATTCATCAGTTGGCATAACTTGTCACTTTACTATACATTTCAATGTACTCTACTATATAATTTCCATTCTGACAATACATTATGCATATTTCACACAGGTAAATTGAACATTACTATACAGAATCATGTAATAACTTCTTGTACTCTAAACAATGCAAGAGTGGGCCCTTCTCTATCAGCTAACTTGGGGCTGGATGGGGTGGGGCACCATGGTGAGAGGGCAGAACAAGTAACCAGGAATTGGCCGTCAAGCTCAGTTTGGGCAGTGAGCTCTGAGAGACATTAACACCTTTGTGGACTACATTGAGAGACAACCACTGGCTCTCCTGGAAAATCTAGAATGAAGCATGCCACTGGCTTGACAGCTCGGCCAGTCTTTCTGGGGTGAACAACCACAGTCTCAGCACCCTCAGCAATGGTCTTGGAGCTTCATCACTCATGTAGGGTGCCTCTCTTGCATAAAGGGAATGTCCAAGCTGGGAGCACTCTGCCGCCCCTTTGCTCTGTAGTGTCTGTTTTACAACACTTGGCTTATTTTGAAGACACTCTCACTGAAGGGGTTGTCAGCACTCTCATAGTGTTCCTCAAGTTCTAGCATGTCACCAGAAAGACTCATACCATCAACCTGTCCTTCAGGCAAGTCATACAGTTCCACGATACACAAAGACTCGGCATCCTCAGACGTGATACTTTGCACTTCACCTTCAGGGAGCATTGGCTCCAAGGATGATGCCGGGGCATTAGGTAGTCCAGAAGGCCCAGCTTCATCCCCATAATTCAACATAGGATTTCCCGAAACAACTGAATCAGTTCATATGAGGGGTAATAGGCATTATCACACCCACTGTCATCCGAGTTAGACTGGCAGTCTCTACTTCGTTCTGGCCTGCTGTGGGGAAGTCTTAAATTGGCAACCATGGGGGAAAGCTGACTCTGTTTCTTTCTTGCAGCAGCATGAGTCACTGGTCCAGGGAATCAATCTCTATGGGTTCAGCCTCAATTATAACTTGACCAATAGGTAGCAAGTGGTTACGGTGCATGGTCTTGACAGCTCTGGAGTTATTCTCTGGGTGAACTTTGTACGCTGGCAAATCATCCAACTTTCCAACTATGACATGGGGAAGATGGTGCCATCAGTCAGCAATTTTGTGTTTACTATGCAATCCTAAATTTTGCAACAACACACGGTCTCCAGGCCTAAGCTCTTGATACTTTACTTTTCTATCATGTCTCTCTTTGTTGGCTAGATTTCTTTTGGCGGCCATTGTCTGGGCCAGTTGGTAGGCATGGCTCAATTGAGCTTTCAGTTTTTGTACATATTGCAGGTAATCTTCGGCTTGGACCCCATCGGGTGAAACACCAAAACAGACATCAACAGGCAACTGGGTCTCTCTCCTGAACATGAGGCGGTAGGGAGAGAACCCGGCATATCATTTTTATGCAATTGTATGCAGTACCAAGGTGCTAATCTGCTGGCTCCATTTATGCTTATCTTTGGGTGGAGGGTGCCTAGCATGTCTAGTAGGGTGCGTTAAAGCATTCTGGTTGAGGATCTCTCATGGGTGATAAGAGGTGGTTCTTGGACATGTACTTCCATAGAGAGAGAGCATTTCTTTGATTAGCCGACCTCAAAGTTCTGGCCCTGATCAGAGTGAATTGCATGAGGGCAATTGTAGTGGACTTTAGAAATTTTCCACTAGCACCTTTGGCCACAGTAGATGCTTTTGTTCATTGGTGGGAAAAGCTTAGCATATGTGTGAAATGGTCCGTGACCACTCAACACATTGCCAATGTTTCGCTGATCAGGTTTCTAAACTCAAGAAGTCTATGCAGACTAGTTCCATTGGGGTGCTGATAGTAATGTTGACAAGGGGGCAGCCTCTGAGGCAGGGCTTTTTCTGCAGGCAGTGACTACAAGTCCTTACATGATGCTCAACATCGGCCCCATCTTGGGCCAGTAGAATCGAGATTGTACCAGGTCAAGGGTCCAGTCAATACCAGGTGGCCCATATGATTGTGGAGGACCTCAGTACCAAATCTTCGAAGGTTGGGGCAGGAGCAATTGTTGCTTCTCTATTTGGCCACCCCCCTATCTCCTATCTACAGTCTCTCTATACAACAACTGATTAAGCAGCTTCAACATGGGGCCTTCTTTAAACAATAAAGCGGTTCTCAGATCAGAGAAATGCAACTTGGACACATCTTTTACTGCACGAAGGGCGTCAAGTGCTGGCTGAATCATAGGATCTCAGGATTGAAACCATTGAATGCTGTCATTGTCAAACTGAGGTACTACACTAATATCTAGAGCAGAGAAGTGGCAATAAGCAGCCGGTATGCAGGTGTCAGGGGCCGCAATCTACTAAGTACAGTCCACAGTCCGTAGACATCTGTTCATTTCTATCAAACTTTTGGCACAATGTCGGATGTTACAGTTCAGACAGCTGACCTATGTCGCTTCTTGGAAATGGGTTTCCTAGGAAGGCCAGCATCAATATGATTCAGGCCTGGTCTGTATTCAACAGCATAATCATATGTTGACAATGTAGAAGCCACCGATGCCCCATGGCATCTAACTTAGCTGAAGTCTGTACATAGGTCAATGGGTTATTGTCAGTCCTCACCAATATTTTTGCCCCATAGGGGTAATCATGAAACTGGTTGACAATGTTCCATTTTAACGCAAGGAAGTCCAACTTGTGCACAGGGTAGTTTCGCTCTGATGGGGTCAAGCTCCTACTGGTGAATGCCACTGGTCTCAAACCATCCTCATGGTCTTGATACAGTACAGCTCCTAGACCCTGCAGACTGGCGCCAGTATGCTGTCATATAGGGTTTGGTGGGATCAGCATAAGCAAGGATGGGGCATGGGTGAGCTGATATATGACTTGTGGAAAGTGTTTCATAGTCAGGCATCCAACGGGACCCGAAAGTTCACCTGGGTGGAAATATGCTTTGTCTGGTTCTTTGATGGACCCTTTTTGTATTTCCAATTGGTAGGAGGGTAACCTGGGTAAGAGATTCAAGAGTGGACTAATCACTTTGAATAGTCCTTTATGAACCGCGGTAGTAGCCACAGAATCAATGGAAACATTGTAGTTCTTTCAAATTGTGGGGGTGGGCCAAGTAGTCAAGGCTTCAACTTTACTAGGATCAGTCTCTATCCCTCTGTAGACACTATGTCCCCACATACTTCACAGAGGTTTGGAAAAACTGGCACTTGTCGATGGACAGCTTGAGGCCGAAATCTTCCAGTCGGTCTAGTACTTTGAACAGTAGACTCTCATGTTCCTCTAGGGCGCTCCCAAACACAATGACATTGTCCAAGTACACCAGGCATTCCAGCAAATTCATGTCTCCCACCGCTCGTTCCATCAATTGCTGGAAGGTGGCTGGGGTGCCTGATATCCCCTGTGGCATTCTCAGGAATTCATAGAACCCCAAAGGACAGATGAAGGCTGTCTTCTCACCGTCCCCTGGAGCCATCGGAATCTGGTAATATCCACTGTGAAGATTCAACACCGAGAACCATTTGCTCCCATTCAAACAATCTAGAGCATCTTGTATACGGGGCATGGTGTATTGGTCTGGGATAGTCCGCAGATTCAGAGTTCAACAATCAGCACACATTCTCACAGATCCATTCTTCTTACGCACAAACACAGTGGGAGAAGCATATGGGCTCCTGGATTCTTGTATCACACCAGCATTTCCTGCAAGTGTCTTCTCACATCGTCTATGTCTGCAGGGGCTAGGCGTTGAGACCTCTCTCGAAATGGCCGTTCATCGTGCAGGCGTATGTGATGCTCCGCACCCTGGACACATCCCACATCCCATTCCTTCAATGAAAACACTTGATCTTTCTTGGCAAGTTTATGGCTAATTCTAGTCTTCCATTCAGCTGGCAACTGGGAGTCACCAAAATCAAACAAGTCGGGAGTCACTCTAGCTGTCTTGTCAGGGTGCCTTTTGCTGGGCAACACTGCAGTGTCTGCACAGTGTAGCATAGCTAGGGTGCATCCTCTGTTCACCTGGATCTCCAGATCTGACACATCATGAATCTGGACCATCACTTGTCGTGCACAGGCATGAGCACGAGTTGGCAAGATGCTGGGCTTAACCACTAATCCTTCCAGCAATTTTCCATCGCCTGGCACGTCCAACATCAGTATTTTGTTCTTGACATTTTTGCGGAGGCAGACCTCCCCTTGAACTGTACACTGGGCATTAGGGGGCCAGTACCATTGAATCAGGATCCTTCTTCCACACGACCCCTACCGGTTCATCCTGGTCTCCCTTGAGGTTCTGTTGCAAATCATAGGCCCTCTTGATCAGAGTGGGAATTCTTAGGGCCCTCCCAGTCCATTGCCCTTGTTTCCTGAGACAGAGTTGTGCCAGTCTCCCAGACATATGGGCTTTGGTCCCAATTAACAGGGGAACCCCATCATACAGTCCAGTAGGGGACACACTAAGGCCAGTGTCTCAACTTGCTCCTCACACCAGTTACAGCTGCAGGAAATGACAACCAGAGGCGGACATATCCTAGGTAGAGATAAGACTTGTCACTCAGCCCCCACACATATAGGCCTTCCAGGGATTGTAAGGGCACAGCAGATAAGTGTTTGTCATACCAGTCCTTAAATACAAAGGTCACTTGCGACTTACTGTCCAGCACAGCCTGAGTAGGAATACCATTCACAGCCACCGTAGCCTCCATTGAAGGGCCCACTATTTTGGACCAGTCTGGAGGGACAGCAGCAGGGGTCTGGAGAGACGATTTAGCCACATAGGGATTTGAGTTACTACTTCTTGAACCCTCAATGTGGTGATTTTGGGTACTCCTTGACCGCTGATTCATTCTCTGAAGCTCTCCTGAAAGCCTGTATACCACTTTATCTAGGTCTTTTGTGGGCCAGCATTCTATCTTCATGTGCCATCCTTCCCACAATTATGGCAAAATATGTTTTCTGGGATTTGGGGTGGCTGAGACATCACACTGGGAGCTGGGGCAGTGGAACTACCAACTGAAAACCTTGGTGCCATCTCTGTCTGTTATATGGTGAACATTTGGAGACATCTCATCAATTCTCTTACTTCCATAGTCAAGGCATTGAGTTTTGAGCTGCTGTCAGCAAGAGATGCCTGGGTGGACACCCCCACCCCCATAGCAGATGCAGTTGGATAAGGGTCGGTGCCTGTACTTGCAGGAGCGGTCTTCATAAAGAGACTGTTTTTTGTTTCCCTGAACTCCCTCAGCATTTCATCCCATGGTGGCACACCCTCACTGGTCCCTACTCCGGAAGGGCCTTCCGATGCCGTGATCACTTGGGCTGTGCTCACCCTAGAATTACAATCCCCTTCTTCATCTTCAACCTCCGAGTTCTTTTATCAAGTCACAATAGTCCGGTGGGTTACTCCTTCTATCTGGGAGCCTTAATTTAAGAAGCAGCAATTTAGAATATTTTGCATGTTGCAGTATGTGCCCCTACCTCACATGGTTTAAGTCACTGGCGGCTACCCCACCTTTTCGGTAAGCCTTTTGCAGCGCTCTTTCCAGATGAGTAATATATGCAGACAAACTTTCCCCTGGCCATTGTTTTGCACCTCAAAATTTCTACATCAAGTTCTCCCCTGATTCAATGCTCCCAAAATTGCCTTCGAGTGCAGATAGATACTTCTGGGCAGATGCATCAGGGTTTGTGGACCTCAGAAATTTAATGGCCTCTAGGGCGGGACCCCTCAAACTTTCTATGATTTTTTTCTGTTTCTCAGCCTCTGCACACTGCCATTCAGGTACCAAAGGGGCAACACAATCTATCCAAGTCTCCCAATCATCCTCCCCTTGGGGGATGGGGAGGGTGCTGGAGAAGATTCTCAACCTTCAGTAGAGTCGTGACTAATGGCAGGTACAGACATAGGAGCCAGCATTGGCACAGGCACAGAAGGAGGGGCAATAACAGGTGCTTCAGCAGGAGGGGGGTGTTGGGAGGAACGCCCAGGTGGCAGAATAGTTTCTTTAAGTCCTCCACAGTTTTCCCTTCCTCCAGCAACAACTTAGCAAATTTCTCCTCAAAGTCTCAGGTAGTGGGGGGGGGGGTCATTCTCCCTGGGGTCTTTACTGTCTTTAGTTATCACTCTCCAGGCAGTGAGGGCTCCTTCAGGGGTGATAGTCTGTGGCACTCTGGAACTGTCTACTGGGTCCTTACACTCTACTAATGCCATGAAACTTTGTGCAAGCAGATTAGCCTGTCGACCCACCACCACAGGGTTTTGTAAACATTCAGCCTTGGAAAGTACTCACTCTACAGTGTCCTTATTGGTACCCAGGGGAGTATCCAGGATAAGTATAGCATTTTAGGGGTTGATCTCCTGCCCAGCAGACCACCCCACCAACTGGTGTACAGCCACTTCTGTTGGGGTAGCCATTTATGTTTGACAATAATTCGTAGTTTCAGCCACTGGAAGACACAAAATCCCAGCAGTGAGCCTCCAAGATGTAACCCCTAGGTGGAGCTATCCCAAGGGCTACTACCCCTGCCTGCTTGGCTAGTAGCAGGTTAAGGGGCCTGAGTTCTGAAACAGGTGCCTCCACCCGGAGGTCAGGGTTGGTAGTGGTCAAGCTAACCTGGGCACAGCCCTCCGGGATGCTGTAACCCCCCTCTTTCCCCTCTAGTGGCCTGAACACTGTATAATAATCACTTTCACAATACCCCGGTACACCACACAAGTACCCACACTGTTTGCACTTACCACCAGGCTGGTTCCTGTGGCTCGAACCTGGGGACCCCCTTTAAAACAAGGTTAAGCACAGCAAATTGCAACAATACAATACTTTGTACATAAACTGGAATCACAGTCAGATTACATGCAGAAAAAGTTAGATCTGATTTATTCAGGGGACTTGAACAAGGGAGGGGCAAAATCAGGTTAATTAGCTTAAATGTTACATCAATCAAGCAGTTATGCATGCGCTTTGAGTCCCCCCACACAGTCCACCTCTGGGTACCCAGGTAGAGAAGAGATGATCTAGCCAGGACAGTTGACTGGGGTTGCAGCTGGTTGGGGCCCTGTGATGGAAAACACAACATGCACAGTACACAATATTTGTAAGCCGGAGCGAGAGGACTCAGTTCTTAAAGGAAATGAAACAACAAGATAATCAGATGACACACTCAGATTAAGCTGTTGTTGAAGGGAGCTACTCTGGTATTTACTCATGATACCCAAGACTGGACACAGGCTGGATGAAAATCGAGAGTGCAGGTGGTTGATTTAGAATGCCAGGAGTAGCAGGACCCACACAAATCGCAGACTCATCGTTCCTGTTCAAGCGTGGAGCAGGGGGCTGATCCCCAGGCAGGTCTCTCGTCGATGGCTTCTCTGTGCAGTGGGTAGTCTGACTGGGCCAGTCTGGCAAAGCCCAGATCGCATGGAGACAAGTTCGGAAGCAGTCCGTTTTGGGCTGGATACAGCTTCCCGCAAGCAAAACACACTTCACACAGCGGGGAACTAACTCACAACCCACTAGCAGCTCATAGCACATTTACATGTACGGGAATTCTACTGTACAAGGCAAAGCGCTCCTCAGGCACAATTGCAAAGTCTCTGCACACACCGGGATCTTAGGAGTAGCTGGAACTCCTGATAGGCCGATCGCATTCAGCAAAAATATTTGGTCTTCTTTAGGTTGAGCTTGGCCCACTTCAGTAGCTTACTTTAGTCACACAAACTTGGATTTAATCCAAAATAATTCTCTTCTCTCCCTCTCAGGAGCAGCACACCGGCATGCAGGCCAAAAACTTAGCCTTTTCAGAGTTCTCCCATGCGAATCCACTCAGAATTGCTGCTCAGAAACACTTCAGCTCCTTCTTGCTCAGCTTCCAGCTTAGTTGTAACTGAAAACTGCAAGCAGCCCGGGACTTCCCCAAGATCCAGAAGATTTGGTTGGCTGATTTGGCTGTCAGTCAAAGCAAGAGCTCCCCCTTCAGTTGTGAAAAAGGCGCAAAAAAAAAATCCAAACTAAAGTACCTACAGATTTTGAATTTAGCTCCTGTAGTCTGGCTACATTTTAGGTCCCACCAGTACAGTTTGGTCCAATTTGCAGTCCAGGACCAAGATAGTGGAGACAAACAAAACAGTTCTTGCTACAAAGAAAGCAGGTTAGACAAACTACATTATCATTATCACTCTAAATGATTTTCAGCAAATAGTTACATATTTCAACAGAGCTCCCTCTCAGATTACTTAAGCTGCAATTAGGCAGCTCTTAAAGAGACAGTACACAGAGGCCATACAAGCTCTGGTAATCACATTTAAACTGCTAAAACACAGGACACCAGCCTGGCAGTGAGCATTTAGGTAAGCTCAAGGAAGACTTTTTGGGAACCCCCATTTGTAAGGGGGTTACACGCACATCCGTAACCAATCTGGCTGTCTCTCTATTCCAGTTTTGCCTCACAGCAGATCCATATTCGACTACAATGCCAGGCACCCCTGGCATTCTACACCACTCCCGACTCCCCTTTGCCATATCAGTATAGAGACATTTTCTTATGCCAGTTTCCAGGCTTTCTACATTATTTAAATATTGGATATCCTGTAAGGCAAAATAGACATGGCTACCTCAACACATGTCTCAGCAACAGCACCTCAGAAATACCCATATCTACTTCTACTGACAGACCAGCAAGATGCTATACAAGTATCATTAAGACATCAATACACAAATCACCTCTCGAATTCCTTGTACTGAACTTAGCCAATTAGCATCTCTCCTTCATATACCAATCTTCCTTCAGTGGTCTTCAATCGTTTACGTCATAACTCCTACCAGGTAAACAAAAAACTCTCTACGACTCCTTCTTCAGCTTTATGGCTACTTACATTGCGACTTATTGCTCACCATTTAACTCCTCATCTCCAGACTCTAACTG
Source organism: Neoceratodus forsteri (assembly GCA_016271365.2). Classification (NCBI taxonomy): domain Eukaryota; kingdom Metazoa; phylum Chordata; order Ceratodontiformes; family Ceratodontidae; genus Neoceratodus; species Neoceratodus forsteri. The sequence goes on from CM057451.1 coordinate 1,129,813,108, forward strand.
TAATGTCAGACCTTCTACAAAGCAAGATTGTTTACCTTATGACTTCTTAACCATCATATTCCTACCATTCAAAGTCTGGTAGCATGTTTGTCTTGGATATACTATGGTATCCCTCAACTCAGTTTCCTGAGTCTTGGGAAACTGACCCCACTGGCCAGAAATGCATCATGCTGAAACAATCAGATGCCCAAAAATACTATTTCTGGCATCTGGATGGTAAATTACACTCAGAAAATTGGGGGCTTTGCCCTCCAAACCCCACTTAACTAAAATATCTAACTCCAAGGGACAGCGGACCTCAGGGTTAGAAAAAAATAGTTACGGGGTGCAACAGTGCAAAACATTGCAGGATACAAGGTGGAATAAAAGCTGCACCTCCCCAAACATGCTGGCCGAGTTGCCAGTGCCTTACCCCTTTACACCACTGAGGCAGCTCTGCCAGCTTTCCGATTCCTCCACCATTTCACTGCTATTTACAGGGGTAAGGTAGCAAGATATCGCATCCGCTACCTTACCCCTGTATTGTCTGTTGGGTTTCCTCATTGTCTGGCTGCTCACTGTCTGGATACTGAACCTATTGGGTGATACAGCCTGGGCAGATCAGTGTCGGGACAGTGAGCCTTGGCAGAATGTAAGGGTACCTTTGTCTTATTATGCTCTTCCTGCTCATTAGCCTCAGTAATCCCTCTGGACATCATTCATCATCACCTTGGAAACCTGGACTACATTCGCCCGCTTTTCAACTGGAAATCCACTCTCAGGATTTGGATGCTCCTTTAGAATATACCTACCTCTTCATCCTCAGAATCATCCTTCCAGAATGCATCATCCATGGATTTGAATATGGGCAATCATCTCTCCAAGCAGTTCACCTTTCTCCCAAATTAGCTTATGGTTTCTAGAACCTATGTTCCTCTCCTCTTAGTTTGCCCGGAGGACAGGCAGGTCAGTAGCCATGGGTCCTCAGAGGTTTCTTCCTCCGGAGTTTTTTCCTCTCCCGTGTGCTACTGGTCACACTGTCTGTGAGTTGGAAGAGGTAATTATACTCTTTCAAACATTCACTGGTATTTTGTTTGGGCTTTCTACTCCCTACTTACTACCCAGCATACCTACCAAGGGAGGGAATAGAGTAAAGCCAAAAGTGAACTACAGTTACATAAGCACTACTAACCCCATACACTATTCACCCAAGCATTGAATGGGAGGGCTATAGCCCGAGGATCAATATGGGGGGAATAGCTCCTCCTACATCCCCTACAAAGACCATCCTCCCTCAGCACTCATCCACTTAGTGCGTTGAGAAACACCCACCAGTCCTCTTTTTATTTAGATTTTGTTGACCGAGTAAGTGCATTAGACAAATTCTACCTATTTTCAGGCACGATCTGGGGGAAGGGGATAAAGATGAATGTCAACTGACCTTGAACAGATTAAGCTGTTGGTGGTATTTTAGTGAATGGGGGGAAATTTGGCCAGGGCACTCTTTTAGAGAAGTGCCATGGGATCTTTAACATCCACCTGAACAGGCAGATGGGACCTCGGTTTAATGTCTCATCCGAAAGATGGCACCTTAGGAGTGAGGCACCCCCCTCATGCTGCACTACAGTGTCAGTATTGGGATATTAACCCAAGTGCCCGGTGTGGGGATAGAACCCACAGCCTTCTGATCTCCCGGCCTCAAAGGCAAGTGTGCTATCTGCTGAGCCACTGACACTTTAACATCTTTATAAGTGACATTGCAGAGTGACTGGAAGGAAAAGTATGTCTCTTTGCAGACGTCACAAAGATCTGCAACAGGGCTGATACAGAAGGTGGGGTGGAAAGGATGCAAAGGGACTTGGCAAGGTTGGAGGAATGGTCAAATGTATGGCAGCTTAGAGTCAATGCAAAGAAGTGCAAAGAAATGCACCTGGGAAACAAAAACTCAGGGGAAGAGTACACAATGTGGGGGTGAGATAATAACAACAACAAAAATAGAAAGGGACCTGGGGGTAGTCATATCAGATGACCTTAAGGTGGGCAAGCAATGTGAGAAGGCAGTAAGGAGGGCTGGTGGGATATTGGGATGCATAGGGAGAGGCATCACCAGTAGAAAACAGGAAGTTGTCATCCTTCTGTACAGACAGTTGGTGAGACCCCATCTTGAGTAGTGTGTCCAGTTCTGGAGACCCCATCTCTGCAAGGACATAGACAGGATGGAGGCTGTCCAGAGGAGGGCAACTAAAATGGTGCAGGGTCTGCACCAGAAGACATACGAAGAGAGATTAAAGAAGCTTAATATGTATTCACTCGAGGAGAGGAGGGAGAGGGGGGACATGATAGAAACTTTCAAGTACAACAAGGGAATCAACAGAGTGCAAGAGGGCAGCATCTTTCAGAAAAAGAGATGTGCAAGAACAAGGGGGCACAATTTGAAGATGGGGTGGGGGACGGCTCAGAGGTAATGTGAGGAAGTATTTTTTCATGGAGACGGTTGAGGATACATGGAACAGCCTTCCTGAGGAGGTAGTGGAGGCAAAAACAGTGGGGGAATTCAAGAATGCATGGGACAGACATAAGGCAATTCTAGTGGGGGATAGGAGGAAGTAGGCTGTTGGTTAACTAGGATCTGCAGCCTATCCATTAGGTAGGGAAATGGGCAGACTAGGTGGACCAAGCGTTCCTTATCTGCCGTCAAATTCTATGTTTCTGTGTTATGTTTCTCTCCACCCCTGCCTCCTTCTTCTCCAATGCTCTACTCACCCTTGCTGCTAGGCTTTCTATGCCCTACTCACTACCCAGCATACCTACCAAGGGTGGGAACAGAGTAAAGCCTAAGTAAACTACAGTTACATAAGCCCGACTAACTCCATTCGCTATTCACCCAAACATTGAACAAACTTTTAGCTGCACTCTCTCTGCTGTTACTGGTATGATTACATTAGGAGAGGCTATGCTAACAAATATATTGTATTTAAAATGTGTTATCCGAATAAGAACCAGAGAACATGAATGCCTATTTTTGGGGTGACCTGGATCATTCATACAAATACGTAAAGCATGATTTACATTAACATCAGACTTCAAATACAAAAAATAATGCAAGTACATATCAACACACATGCAAAACAAGTGTGATCAGGTTTGCTAAATCAGTATATTCTTAACGTTGACTTAAACACAGCCTCAGACTTTATTTTTTCCATACTGGCAGGAAGGGAATTCCATCTTTTGATAGCTTGATAAAGATAAAATTTCTGATACAGGGCTGTTTTAAATAAAATGGGTCTGTACTGTCTACCCTGTAATAACCTAGTAGTAAGAAAACTTAAATTAATTGTTGCAAAACTCATAAAGAAAAAAATTTTGAATTAAGAAGGGTAACGTGGAGGCGTTATGGGTCACCTTGAAAATGCCGGGGGGGGGGGCAAGAGGGTAAAAATTGGGGTGGTTTACAGGCTCTCCATGCTTGTGAAAGATCTGGAAGAAGGTCTGGTGGCAAATATTAATGACCACTGTGGTGTGGGCAGGGCTAGGATGGTGGTATTGGAGGACTTAAACATGCTAGGGATTGATTCGGGAACTATGACTTCCTCATCGGCCAAGGAACAGAGGATGCTGGACGTCTTCCAGGATGCGTTCCTAAACCAGCAGGTAGTTGATCTGACGAGGGAGGTCATATCCTGGATGTGGTTCTGGTGGACTGTGACCTGGTTAGAGACCTAGAGGTGGGGACCCACTGGCCAGGAGTGATCATGCCATGGTCTGGTTTTCCCTGGATCTGAGGGGAGGGGAAAATCGCACAAAGATGGCGGTAGTTGACTTTAGGGATGCAGATTTCAAAGGTATGGAAAGTATCCTTAAGGGTCATTTGGAGGGAATAAGGCCGGGCATGGACAATGAAAGCAGGTAGGAAATTATTAAAAGGGGGATCCAGGAGGCTACCAAGTCCCGCACAAAGGTGAGACGCCAGTTTGGTAGGGCCAGAAAGCTGAACTGGTGGACTAGGGAGGTCTAGGAAGCGGTGAGGGAGAAGAAGGCTGCATACAGTTGGTACAAGTGTTTGTGTGGAGATACAGACAAGGGAGAGTATGATATGATGTCCAGGAACGTCACCAGGATGGTGAGATTGGCAAAGGCACGGTTGGAGCAGAGGATGGCGCAGGGGTTCAGGAGGTGGGAAAAGGGTTCTTTAAGTATATCAGGGAAGAAGGAAAGTGAAGGGGCAGATTAGTAGGATGATGTCAGGGAGGGGATGGGCTGAGGAGGCAGGGGAGCAGGCGGAGGCACTTATTGAGTACTTTGCATCGGTTTTCATTAAGGAGGACGGCGAGGCTGTACCTTACGGGGGGAGGCAGGTTGGATCTGCAGAAGAGATGGGGGTAACAAGTGTTGAAAACCCTGTTGGTACTAGGGAGGATGATGGAGCTGCACCATATGGGGGAGGCAGGTTGGACCTGCAGAAGAGAAAGGGGTCACGGATGTTGAAATCCCTGTTGGTATGGGAAGCCCTCAAGTCCCTAAAAATGGAGAAAGCATTGGGTCTGGATGGAATTCATCCCAGGGTGCTAAGGGAATTAGTGGATGCCCTGGCTGCACCCTTGGAAGACCTTTTCAACACCCCTCCAGATGGGAAGGGTGCCTCAGGATTAGAGGCTGGCTCACATCATGCCTTTTCACAAAGGTGGTTCAAGAGAGGAGCCAGGGAACTAAAGGCCTATCAGTCTGACTTTGGTGGTGGGCAAATTGATGGAGGCCATCTTAAAGGAGAGGCTGGGGGTGTTTCTGGAGGAACAAGGATATCTGAATGATCAGCAGCATGGCTTTGTCCCGAGCAGATCGTGTCAGACTAACCTTGTGGAGTTCTACGATTGGGTGACAAAAGCACTAGACCAGGGAAGGCCAGTGGATGTCCTCTTTCTAGAGTTCAGCAAGGCGTTTGATTTGGTACTTCATACTGGGCTGCTGGACAAGCTGGGGAAAATGGGGGTTGGGAAATGGATGGTCAGGTGGATAGGGAACTAGCTATCTGGGCATACTCAGAAGGTGGTGGGGGGGTGTCTCATCTCCTAGGAGGGTCATTAGCGGGGTCCCACAGGGATCGGTTCTCAGCCCATTCCTGTTTAATGCTTACATCTCAGATATCAGAAAAGGTCTCAGGAGCTAAATGAGCCTCTTTGCAGATGACTCAAAGCTGGGGGTGGTGGTGGTGGATGGGGAAGAGGGTAGAGTAGCCCTAATGGAGGACCTGAAGGCCTGGAGAGTTGGCCATGTACCTGGAAACTGAAATTTATTTTGGGGAAATGCAGGGTTCTCCACTTGGGGCTTAGGAACCCAGCTCATGTGTATACCCTGGGAGGGGATACACTGCAGGCTTCGAGTGGGGAGAGGGACCTGGGGGTGGTGGTGGATGCCAAAATAAACAGCTCGGACCACTGTAGGAGGGCTACGGCCAAGGCAAATAAAATGTTGGGCTGCATCACCAGGGGGATAACCTCAAGAAGCCAGGATGTGCTTCTCCCTATGTATAATTGCCTGGTTAGACCATACCTTGAATAATTTGTGCAGTTTTGGTGTCAGCACTTGAAAAGGGACATTGCACTCCTGGAGAGGGTCCAGAGGAGGGTGACCAGAATGATACAGGGTCTAGGAGAAATGTTGTATGGGGAGACATTTGAGGAGCTCAACCTGTACTATGTGGAGGAGAGGAGAGAGAGAGGGGGGATATGGTTGAGGTCTTCAAGTAGTGTTCTAGCAGAGGGAGGGGGGCCACCAGGGGGCACAATTTGAGGCTGGGGGTTGGAGACTCAAGGGAGAGAGAAGGAGGTGTTACTTCACTGAGAGGTGGAATGATGGAAAGCACTGCCTGAGGAACTGGTGGATGTGGATTCTATGGAGGGGTTAAAGAGAGACTAGGAGAGGTATTGGAGGAGGAGGAGGAAGGTGAAGCTGAGTAATGCCAAAACTGGGGGACTTCAGATGGGGGGTGGGGAGATTCCATGGGGAGGCGGGGAAGGCAGTAACAGTGCCCATCATGGGTACTGATTCTTGAGCAGACTCGATAGACCATGAGGGCTACTCTGCTGGCATTTTAGTACGTTAGTATGCTAGTAAGAAATAATCTAAAATTTAACTAAGTAAAATACAAACATCTTGCTTCAAAAGAAAAAAACATTAAAAGAACTGTATAATGTACATTATACAATGGGGGAATCCAAAGTTGGAAACCCCACAGACTGATTGGCTGGCACCTTTGCCACCGTGATAAATCCTCCAATATACCTACTGGAAAAGGTGCCAGCCTCATAGGCGAAAAAAATGCTCCAAGCCCCGAACATGAAGCTGAAGTCCGCCATATTGGATCCCAGTTTAAACACTGCTATCCCAACTGCCATTACTCCCGCTAAACTGTGATTACAAAGTGTGACAAACAAATGGCAGTATTAAATGACCATACCTCACGACTCCCCATGGCAATTCCACATACAACAAACCATTTGTTTTTTAAATAATTTCTTCTCCCCGAAGTACAGCACTGCTCCACATTTGAAATCTGCAACCAGTCATGATAACGGTCCTCCTTGAACCATGTTTCTGCATTTTGTGGTCGCTCTCTGCTCCACTGCCGCTCGCTCCTTCATTGTGATTATTTTATACAGTCCCACTCTCCCATTAGATTAAAAAAACACTGCATACTTAAAATGGGGGAAAAGGAAAAAACAAACTGCCCCGAAGTCACAACGTTCCTGCATACTGGCAAACTTCAACCCAGGACAAAATGCTTTCAGTCACCAATAGCATGTTAGCACTCAGAGTGCACACATGGCAACAATAGTAGCACCCTAGCAAAAAGCACTACTTTTTCAGGCACATTAACAAATACAATAAACATAAATTAAAATACCATTTCAAATTCTTTTTTCTATTTCCTTAAAAAATTGGAACATTGTACAATAGCAATATACCACTCCTGGGTGTGGGTATATGGGTGGATTTACCATGTCTCGTGTTTTTAAGTCACGAGGCCGCAAACACACCAGGCATGGTAAATCCACCCATATACCCACACCCTGTTGTGGTATATTGCTTAAATGATGAACTGGACAAAGCCAACTGACGTATGGAATTATACAAAACCTTTACTTGAGACATTACTGTATCATTGTTATTTAAATTCGAATACTATAGCCCACAAAAATGGTTGTGCAAGAAACTTTCTGGAATGGAATGAAAAGCAGTTCTAAATATGAGAGAGTTGTCGTATCCTCATATGTACTAGTTTAAGCATTCCATATACACCGCACTAGTGGTGACTAAATTGGGTAAATAAATCATGTTATTTTGAGATGAATATTTATTTTCACTTAGAACACCATTTATTTCACTTAGAACACAATTTATTTAACTTAGAACATGTTACTTCCACTTAGAATCAGTAAATAGAACACAGAAAACAATGGGCCAGACAGAGAACTTACAACAGAAGGAAAGGCAGCTTTAAGCTAAAACATGGTAAAACACCAGTAAAAACATCACAAATAGTGTGGTATATATCAAATACGTAATGGTTTGCAGTAGATACATAGATACATAGACAATGTCTCAGATAAGGGCCCATGGCCCACCCAGTTTGCCCATTTGAGCTTGTAAGTTCCTTTTATGTTTTTCTAGAAGTCTGTTGCCCCTTACCCCTGACCTCCAGAATTCCCTTATGTCTATCCCATGCATTCTTAAATCCCATGATTGTTTCAGCCCCCACCACTTCCTCTGGCAGGGTGTTCCACTTGTCCACCACCCTTTCTGTGAAGAAATTATTCCTCACTTTTCCTCTGAATTGCCCTCTCTCCAACTTCGTCCCATGCCCTCTAGTCCTGGAACATCTTTTTCGCTGGAAAATAGTGTAATCCTGCACCCTGTTCCTCCCTGTAAGGTACTGAACTTGTATGTCTCTATCATAGAAATATGGAAACATAGAAACAGAAATATAGAAACATAGATTTTGATGGCAGATAAGGACCGCTTGGCCCACCCAGTCTGCCCATTTCCCTACCTAATGGATAAGCTGCAGATCCTAGTTAACCAGCAGCCTACTTCTTCCTACCCCCAACCCCTAGAATTGCCTTATGACTGTCCCATGCATGCTTGAATTCCACCACTGTTTTTGACTCCACCACCTCCTCCGGAAGGCCGTTCCATGCATCCACAACCCTCTCTGTGAAAAAATACTTCCTTAAATTACCTCTGAGCTGCCCCTTCTATCTTCAAATTGTGCCCCCTTGTTCTTGCACACCACTTTTTTTGAAAGATGCTACCCTCTTGGACTTTGTTGATTCCCTTGAGATACTTGAAAGTTTCTATCATGTCCCCCCTCCTTCCTTTCCTCGAGGCTATACATATTCAGCTCCTTAGCCTCTCTTCATATGTCTCTCCGGCGCAGACCCTGCACCATTTTAGTTGCCCTCCTCTGGACAGCCTACATCCTGTCTATGTCCTTGTGGAGATTGGGTCTCCAGAACTGCACACAGTACTCCAGATGGGGTCTCACCAACTGTCTGTACAGAGGGATAATAACTTCCTGTTTTCTACTGGTGATGCCTCTCCAAATGCATCCCAGTATCCCCCCAGCCCTCCTTGCTGCCCTCTCACATTGCTTGCCCACCTTTAGGTCATCTGATATGACTACCCCCAGGTCCCTTTCCATTTTTGTTGTTGTTAGTATCTCACCCCCCATTGTGTACTCTTCCCCTTGGTTTTGGTTTCCCAGGTGCATTACCTTACACTTAGCACTGAATCTAAGCTGCCATACATTTGACCATTCCTCTAACCTTGCCAAGTCCCTTCTCATCCTTTCCACCCCACCTTGTGCATCAACTCTGTTGCAGATCTTTGTGTCATCTGCAAAGAGACATACTTTTCCTTCCAGTCCCTCTGCAATGTCACTTATAAAGACATTGAAGAGGACCGGTCCTAATACTGAACCCTGAGGTACCCCACTAGTAACCCCCCTTTCTTCAGAGTGGACTCCATTTACAATTACTCTCTGTGTCCTATTCTCCAGCCAATTCTTTATCCAGGCTGTCATCTTGGGACCCACTCCCAGGCTGGTTAACTTGTATATTAAGCTTTTGTGTGGGACTGTGTCAAATGCCTTGCTAAAGTCTAGGTAGGCCATGTCCACAGCCCCTCCCTGATCTATTACTTTGGTCACCCAGTCAAAGAAATCTATCAGATTTGTCTGGCACGACCTTCCCGCTGTGAATCCATGCTGCCTTGGGTCCTGAGTCCCTCTGGCCTCTAGATACTAAACAATTCTTTCCTTCAGAAGTGATTCCATCATTTTCCATACCACTGAGGTTAAACTAACAGGTCTGTAGTTTTCTGCTTCTGCCTTGCTCCACTTTTGTGAAGAGGAATCACATCTGCCCTTCTCCAGTCCTCGGTACCACCCCATCCTCCCATGATTTGTTAAAGAGGGTAGTCAGTGGTGTCACTAGTTCTACCCTTAGTTCTTTTAGAATTCTGGGATGAACCCATCAGGCCCCATTGCTTTGTCCACCTTCAGTTTTAAGAGTTCTTTCAGAACCCTTTCTTCTGTAAATGGGCTGGTATCAACTTCTGTATCCAGAGTGTTTCTACTGTTTGTTTTAGGTACCTCCCCACTTCCTTTGTAAATACTGAGCAAAAATATTTGTTTAGTATCTCTGCCTTTTCACAGTCACCCCTGCCCACCCTCCCTCCTGTTTATTATGCTTCACTAGCCCTCCCTTGGTCTTCCTTCGCTCCTTGATGTACCTATAAAAGGTTTTATCCCCCTTCTTAACTGAGTTGGCTATCTTTTCCTCGATTTGGGCCTTTGTTGTTCTGACTGCCTTCCCAGCTTCCTTTTGCTTTAACTGATACAGTTCTCTGTCCTGCTCCTTCTGTGATTCCTTGTACTTCCTGAATGCTTTCTTTTTCTCTTGAACCTTCACTGCCACTTCCTTTGAGAACCATAGTGGTTTCTTACATCGTTCGTTTGTTAATTTGCTTCGACAAAGGCTTGTTACCTCTGTGATGGCAGTTTTATTATTTCTCATTGTTCTTCCACCCTCCTTCCTGCCCATTTGCTAGTGCATTCCTTAGGCACTCACCCATTTTGGCAAAGTCAGCCCTCCTAAAGTCCAGTACTTTTGCCTTTGTATGGCTTGACTCTATTGCTGTGTTTATTGTGAACCATACTGTTCAATGGTCGCTAGTTCCCAGATGGCTACCCACTTCTACATCTGTGATCCTCTCTTCATCTCCATTTGAGAGAACCAGGTCTACGATTGCTCTCTCGAGTGGGCTCCAATACTAGTTGTCTAAGGCATGCCCTGTAGGGCATCTAGAATAACCCCACTCTTGAAGTGGCAGCTGCAACTGCACTCCAGTTAACATCTGCATATTCAGATCACCCATCAGCAATATCTCCCTTTTCTGCCATTCTAAGTATTCTTTCTACCATTTCCTTGTCCATTTCCTCCCCCTGAGAAGGGGGTCTGTATACAACCCCTGTGCGGATTGTGGTGCCATTGCCGGTCTCCAAATTTACCCACAGTGCTTCTTCTCCTCCCTATTTTCCCTTTTGTTCTGTTGCTTTGATTCCTTCCCTTATGTAAAGAGCTACTCATCCTCCTCTTTTACCCTCCCTGTCCCTCCTGAAGATAGTGTATCCTGGTATGTTTATGTCCCAGTCATGGTTTTGTGTGTACCATGTTTCTGTGACTGCCACGATATCCAGATGTTCCTCCTCCATCAAGGCCACCAATTCAGGAAGCTTGTTAATCAGACTATGGGCATTGGTACTCATTGACCTCCATTTTTTGATGACTTTACCTTCTTTTGCAGCATCCCCCACTGACCTGTCTACCTCAGTCTTTTTCTCATTTAGTACCCTGTTTTGTAGGGAGAGGCTGGGATTTTCCTGCTGCTTATCAGTGCCTCCCCCCTTGACTGGTTTAAAAGCTTGCCTTTGAAGCATTTAAACCGATTGCTCAAAAGACTTGTTCCCTTCCTGGACAGATGCAGACCATCCTGCCAGTATAGGCTGGTGTCACTCCAGGTGGAACCCCAGTCCCCAATGAAGCCAAACCCCTGTGCTCCACACCATTTTTTCAACCATTTATTAAACTGCATGGTGCAAAGTACCCTCGCCTCACTCATGCTATTGACAGGCAGCACCTCAGAGAAGGATGTTGTGTGTGCTACTTGTCTTAGGCCCCTCCCAATTCTACAAAGTCCTTCTGCACTGCTCTAATCTCATGATTAGCCAAGTCATTTGTCCCTAGGTGGACAATGACGTCCAGCTCAGACTCCTGTGCAGCTGTTCTCGTGATCCTGAGGATGCTTCTTGTCTCTCCAAGCCATGGCACCAGGCAGGCACCTTACTTCAGTTTTCCCTGCTCCCCTCAGTTCTATCCCCTAATAATTGAGTCCCCCAACAGGAGCTGCTTCCTTTCCTTGTGGTGGCCTCTACCTCCTTCCTGTGGGCCTCCCTTGTGACAGTTGTCCTCAGCCTCCTTAGTCTCCTCTGTGGGTGCATCCATAGGGGAGCTATGCTCCCCAAGAATGGTGTATGGATTGTGGTGTGGAACAACTGACTGGGTGTGCCTCTGTTCCACCATCCTCACCCTTCCTGAGCCCACTGTGGTCCAACTGCTGTGCTTTCTTCGCAACCTCTGAGGTAGTGGTGGTGGCTCTGGTGCTCCCTGGATGGGGGAGGTCCCCTTCCTACCGTCCAGTGTGGCCTGGGGGAAGGTCCCCTTACTATTGTGTGGCCTGAAGATGGGCAACGTCCTCACTCAGGGCAGAGAGTTGTCTGCAAATAGGGCAGCATCTCAGCCTCCAGAAAGACTCCCGAAGACTGCTGCCCCACAGCCATTACATTGCATTACTCCCACATTTTTGTGTGTGTGTGTGATTGGTTTGTAATATAGAAATATATATATATATATATATATATATATATATATATATATATATATACTGATATATATATTATACAATGTGTATGCTTATATTGTCAGTGCAGTGTGCTAGAGAGGATATGACAGTGATATGCACCTTGCACTCTTGAGGAAATGATGTCAGAACCCCAGGTATAAAGGAACTATTTCCAAGGGTGGGTGGGGTGAGGGTGGGAAGGGTTGGGCCTAAGCTGTGCCCTCACAAAACAATCAGCTAAAAGCTCTGACCCACCGCTGCGATGAGTGCCTTCCTGTCAGCAAGATGCCCTACATAACAATTTGACAGAGAAAATACCCTGCTAATCAAACAGAGAAAAATCCACACATCCAAGTCAGACACAGGTAAACCTCCCCAGCCCCAAAACAGGCCTGTTGGTTTGTGCTCTGAAAGCTGTCAGCCCCAAAATAAGTCAGCTGTGCTTTAAACTCTTCCTGCACTGAAAATGTTAAGAATTGTAACAGACAAACGTAAACCTAGATCCACCTCCCTCTGTTGCTTGAAAGACTGTCTTTTCCTGTTTCACACTGCAGGTTTTTCTATGACGACTCCTTAACCACAGTAACTTATTTAAAAATAGTTTAACTATCACAAACTCCTATGCACCAGTAAATTATTTAAAAATAGTTTCTGTCCCAAAATCCTAGTAGTCAATCCAGCTACCCCCAAGGGACAACCAAAATGCAGTATTCAAACACTTATGAAGTTACTTCCAAGATAAGCAGAGTTTGCAAGCTTCTTTTCAACTCCTCAGCCACCTGTAATTTATTTAAAAATAGTTTAACTGTCAGAAAATCCTAGTAGACAATCTAGCTACCTCCAAGGATCTACCCAAATGCAGTATTTAAATCCTTCTGAAGTTACTAACAAGATAAACAGAGTTTACAAGCCCCTTCTTGGTTAAACACTAAATAAATATGTGAATAAAAAGCAATTACCAAGGGTAGTTAGTTTCACCTCCCACAGAATTAAGCAAAAGTGCACGTTTGTTGCAGATATCAAGTACAATATAGAATTTCTCACACAGCTCACAGCTGAATAAAGAAGTAGTGTCCTTCCAGGTCAAGAAAATGTGCTTTGTGCTATCATATCCCCTTTTTCCCTCCTCTCCTCCAGAAAGTACATATTCAAGTCCTTCAGCCTGTCCTCATAGGACTTGAGATGCAATCCCTGTACCATCTTTGTTGCCCTCCTCTGAACCTTCTCTACCCTGTCTATGTCATTATATAGGTAAGGTCTCCAGAACTGTACATTGTATTCCAGGTGGGACCTCACTAGTGTCTTGTATAGTGGAATTATGGCCTTCCTTTTCCTGCTGGCGATGCCTGCTTATGTATCCCAGAATCCTATTTGCTTTACCTGCTGCCTTATTGTATTGTTTCCCTACCTTGAGGTCATCAGAGATAATAACCACAAGGTCCCATTCCTGTTTGGTGCATGCTATATCCTCAGACCCCAACTGATATGTTGTTCCAGGGTTTTTGTGCCCCATATGCATTATCTTGCACTTCTTTGCTTTAAATTTCAACTGCCAAACCCTTGACCATTCTTCAAGCTTCTGCAGATTCCTCCTCATTCTGTCTACACCCTCTGGTGTGTCCACTCTGTCACAGAGCTTTATGAAATGGGCATTAGAATTTAAGTATCCTGATTGGTGCATACCAGTGTGATATTCCTTCTTACACACAGGAAGAAGGACCAGCAGTGCCCTGTGAGCACTGATCCTAGTAAAGATGCCAGTTAGAATGTTGGCAAAGTGAAAGTCAGCCATCTCCTTTTTAACCAACTGCAAGTGACATGCCAGGCTGTATTTGCAGTCTGCCAACAGAAAAATACAATGAATATATGTGACCTTCTTTTAACATTACCTCAGTCTGTTAAATCTCTGAAAGAAGCACAAAACAAACAGCTGCGATGTCTCTCACAGTCCACCCGCTCGGTCATGTATAAAAAAAAAAAATCGGAACAGCTGCGATCTCTCCACCAGCCCGGCCACTCGCTCCTTAAGATCCATCTTTGAATTTTAATAAAAAAAAGAAAGGTACAGCCACGATGTCTCTTCCAGCCTGCATGCTTGTTCATCTATTAAAAAAAAAACGGAGCAACCACGATCTCACTACCGCCCAGCCACTCACTGTATCTCTGTACCTGCTTGCCCGCCCACTCGCTCTGTCTCTATCTACCAGCCAGCCCGCTCGCTCTTAAAATTTTAACTTTAAATTATATATATATAAAAAGAAAAAGCCAAACAGCCGGATTTTACTGTTTTTTTTTTCTCTCATCTCCACACAGCATGGGGGGTGAATACTGCCATGACAACCAGACCTAAATTACAGAAGCCTTTCTAGGACAAAATTCCTTCGGTACAGAAAAAAAAAAAGAACACAGGACACTTAGGCAGAGGAACTATTATATTAAAAGTGATACCAACATACATGTTTTTTCCTCATTTAAATTGGAAATTTAACCTACTAAATGCAGTTTCACTAGAGATATCCATTTCATAGGCGCAATAAGCCACGACAGGGTGCGCGTTAGACACTTTAACACAGGGCTAGGAGGCTGGACGCACTCGGCTGGTGGCCTCGTGCCTCACTACGCCTCCTAGCCGTGTGTTAAAGTGTCTAACGTGCACCCTGTTGTGGCTTATTGCTTACTCGTGTCATCACCAAACAAGGAAATTCTGCCTTCTAGGCCCTGTGCAATGCCACTGATGAAGATGCAGAATATGACCGGTTCCAGCACTGATCCCCATGGTACCCCACTGGTCACTCTTCCCTCTGTGGAGTTACAGCCATTTACCACCACCCTGTGTCCTGCCACCCAGCCAATTGCCCACCCACCACACTACTGTCCTGCCCACTCCCATATTCCCCAGTTTGTTTAATAGCCTTCTATGTGGCACATTGTCAAAGGCCTAGCTGAAATCCAGATACGCCATGTCCATTGCCTTTCCCTGATCCACCTCCAATGCCACCCAGTCAAAAAATTCAATGAGGGTGGTCTGGCATGACTCCCCCCCCCCGTGAAACCATGTTGTCTTGGATCCCTTAGTCTGTTGACAACCAGATGTTCCACCAATCTCTCCTTTAGTAGTACTTTCATGATCTTCCCCACTACTGAGGTCAAACTGACTGTCTTGTAGTTTCCCACTTCCTTTTGTATAAGGGGGCTACATCTGCTGTCCTCCAGTCTTTGGGTACCTCCCCTGTTTCCAGTGATTGGCTAAACAGAATTGCCAGAGGTTCAATCACCACCTCTCTTATTTCCTTTAGGACCCTGGGATGCACCCCATCTGGCCCCATTGCTTTATCGACTCTTATTCCTTCCAATTCCTTTAGGACCCTTTCCCGTGTAAAGGGACTTGTGTCCATTTCTGTGCTGTTCCCACCCCTTGTACTCCCTTCAGGCCCATTACCCTCATCTTCCTCAGTAAAGACTGAGCAGAAATATCTGTACAGTATGTCAGCTTTACTGTTACTATCCTCCACGCGGCCCCTGTCCCCTCCTCCCTTCAGCCTCACTATCCCTCCCTTTGCTCTTTTTTCACTTAGTACCTGTAAAGGGTTTTGTCCCCTCTACCCACTGATTTTGTGATGTGCTCTTCTGTCTGAGCTTTGGCTTCCCTTACTAACCTCCTGCCTCCCTTTACTTCTCCTGGTACTTCTCCATATCCCCTTCTGCCTACATCTTTTTGTATTGCCTAAATGCAATCTTTTTGGCTTTCACTTTCTCCACTACCTCCTTGGAAAAACCATAATGGCCTCCTCTTCCTTTTCCCCTTGCTAACCTGCTAATTAATGTATAATTCTGCTGCTTGTGTAATCCCTGTTTTAAATATTTCTCACTGTTCCTCCACCCCTGATTTCCTTCCCATTCCCATTAATGCCTCTTCCAGGCATGTCCTCATTTTCCCAAAGTCTGCCATCCTAAATCCAGGATACATGTTTTTGTGTGGTATGGTTCTGCTCCTTCTGTAATTTCAAACCACAGTGACCAGTGCTCACTGTTTCTCACTTGCTCCCCCACTGTTACCCCATCACACTTTCCCTGTTTGTGAGCACGAGGTCCAGTATTGCCTTCTACCGAGCTGGTTCCATCATCAGTTGCTTAAGGAAGGCACCTTGAAGGGAGTCCAGGATAAATCTGCTCCTGGTTGATGCTGATGCTGGGAAGCTCCAGTCCACATCTGGAATATTGAAGTCTCCAACCAGCATCACCTCCCCCTTTGTCTGCCATCTTTTAGATGGCTAGCATCAACTCCCTATCGGTTTCTTCTTCCTGGGCTGGTGTTCTGTAGATCACCCCTGTGCGGATGGCTGACCCCATTTTCCTTTCCAGCTTAACCCACAGTATCTCTTCCCCATTTTGTTCCTCCTGGATCTCTGAGGTCTTTATGCCATCTTTCACATGAAGTGCCACTCCTCCTCCCTTTCTGCCTGCCCTGTCTCTTCTGAATATGTTGTAGCTGGGTATGGCCATTTCCCAGTCAAGGTTATCATTACACCAGGTATCCATGATGGCCACAATGTCCAGGTCCGACTGGACCATGGCAGCCTCCAGGTCTGCCATCTTGCTGCTGAGGCTCCTGGCATTGGCACACATGGCTTTCCATGATGTGAACTCCCCGGACTGTTTAGTTGTTCTCCTCCAGCCCCTTCCCTGGTTGTCCTTTATCCCTGGTACTCCCTGCTGTCTGCCCTTCTGTTGAATTTTGCCCACTTTCTGCCTATCCACCCCTTGGGTGCTTATCTCCCTCTTTTGCACACTGCTTTGTAGACATATCCCCTCCTCCTGTTCACTGATTCCACTGCTAGCTGTGGGGGGTGGGCAATTAGGTACCCTCCTGGCTGGCCTGCCACCCCTCCTAGCTAGTTTAAATGCTTGTCCATGTAGCATTTAAACCTATCATTGAGTGCTTGGATCCCCCTCCAGGATGGATGCAGGCCATCAGGCTTGAACAAGCCCCCATCCCTCCAGATGGGTCTCCAGTCACCAATGAATCCAAACTCTTCCTCACAGCATCAGTTCTTCAACCATGAGTTAAATTTCCTGGTGAGAATAACACATTCATCTCCACACATGAGTTGTAAGGTCTTGCCACTCACTAGTGGAGATAAATGTGTTATTCCACTGCAGACCACTATGTATTTTCTATTTATGTGTTTCTCAGTAGGTAAAGTACAGTGCTGTCAGTTGTATACCCTAAGTAGTTAAAGTACTCAACATATTCTCTCATAGTTCTGTTTCCCTCCACAATAGGAGGATGGACAGGAAATGAGACTGTGGTTTTCGATGGGAGACAAATTCCGTACACTTTGTTATATGGCATTATTCTGTAGATTAGGTTGTTTAAAAGTTGTTAGACAGTGTCCTTCTCCTTGTCAATCAGTTCCCACACCAACCTGTTTTGAGGCCATTACTAGATGCGCTGTTTTTTGCTCCATAATCTGATAAATATAATTAAAAACTAATTAATAAATGAATGCCTTTATTAATTGTTTACAACCTTTGTTCAGGAAAGACACATATAAGGGCTGTATGAGGGTGGCTATAAGGGCAGCCTAGATGGGCTGGTGTGGTCCTTTTCTGCTGTCAGATTTCTGTGATTCTGTGATCAGTGAACAGCTTGCTTCCAGGTACCTCCTAGGCAAAAAGGAACAGAAAGAAGAGAACCAAAAAATTAAAGTAAGCTCCAAAAATTGGTGGCAAAACGTGTACTAGACATAGTGGCCATAATGGAAACCTGGGCTTCAGGAAATGATGAATGGGCTCTAGTTATCCTAGGTTAATTGGGTTACAACAAATAATGTGTGTCATTTTGCCTTTGCCTTCCCAAAGCTCACACATCGCTGCCTCTTCTGCACTGGCCTGGGCTGGCCACACCCTGCTGGCCAACAATCTCATGCTTTGGGCTGCTTTGTAGACAAACTCCTCTGAACAGGCTCCCCAGCTTCCCTAGCAAGCTATCAGCTGTGCCACACCCCTACATACTTGCTAAAGTCTATGTACTCCCAGCCTCTCATTGAGCATAGGTGTTCCACCGGCCTGGGAAAGTTGGCTTTTGCAGACTATGCTCCAATATAATGGAACTCTTGCCCCCTTAACTTACCCCTTTCTCCTACCTATTCAACCTTCTGCAAGGCCCTGAATGACTCTTTGTGTTTAAACAACCCTTGTTCCTGCTAGTTACTAAGGTCTGGTCAACCTACATTGCACTTCCCGCTCAAATCTTTGTGCACTTTTACAGTGGCGTGAAAAAGTATTTGCCCCCTTCCTGATTTTCTCTATTATTGCATATTTGTCACACTGGATGTTTTCAGGTCTTTAGACAAAATATAATATTAGATAAAGGGAACCTGAGTGGACAAATAACACTTTTTTTTTTTTACTTATTTCATTTATTTAATGAAAAAAGTTAACCAACACCAACTGGCACTGTGTGAAAAGTAATTGCCCCTAGTTAAATCAACCCAATTAAAGGGATAATTAGAGTCAGCTGATTGAACACAGCCAGGCTTGATTACAGCCAGCCCTGCTCAATATAAACCTCACTTATTTTGGCCCTTACCATCAGAGTCACATTGCCAGCACAAAGATTCAACAAGCACATTATGCCATGATCAAAGGAAGTTCCTGAAAAGATCAGAAAAAATTTGTTGCCCTCTATCAGTCTGGAAAGGGTTACAAAGCTATTTCTAAGGCTCTGGGACTCCATCAAACCACAGTGAGAGCCATAATCTCCAAATGGAGAACACTTGGAACAGTAGTGAACCTTCCCAGGAGGTGGCCTGCCAAAATTACTCCAAGGCGCATGTAAAATCATCCAAGAAGTCTCAAAGGATCCTAAACAACATCCAAAGAACTGCAGGCTTCTTTGCCTCAGCTAAGGTCAGTGTTCATGACTCCACAATCAGAAAGAGACTGGGCAAAATGGGCTTCATGTGAGAGTAGCAAGGCGGAAACCACTGCTAACCAAGAAGAACATAAATGCTCGCCTCTCATTTGCCAAGAAGCACCTGGATGATCCACAAGCCTTTTGGAAAATGTTCTATGGACAGATGAGTCCAAAGTGGAACTTTTGGACAACATGGATCCCATAATGTCTCCGAGCAAACACAGCATTCCACAGTAAGAACACCATACCAACAGTCAAACATGGTGGTGGTAGTGTGATGGTGTGGGGATGCTTTGCTGCCTAAGGACCTGGATGACTTGCCATAATTAAAGAAACTATGAATTCTGCTCTGTGCAGAAAATTCTTAAGGAGAATGTCCAGTCATCCTTCCGTCAGCTGAAGCTGAAGCGTAGTTGGGTCATGCAGCAAGACAATGATCCAAAACACAAAAGCAAGTCCACATCAGAATGGTGAAAAGAAGTAAAATTAAAGTTTTGGAGTGGCTCTAGTCAAAGTCCAGACTTAAACCCAATAGAGATGCTGTGGCAGGACCTGAAACGAGCAGTTCATGCTCGAAAACTACCAAATGTTACTGAATTAAAGCAGTTCTGCAAGGGAAGTGGGTTAAAATTCCTCCACAGCGATGTGAAAGACTGATATTGAATTATAGGAAGTGTTTGGTTGCAGTCATTGCAGCTAAATGTATGAACCAGTTATTAAGTGTAAGGCAATTACTTTTTCACACAGTGCCAGTTGGTGTTGGTTAACTTTTTTCATTAAATAAGTGAAATAAAAAAAAAAACAAGTGTTATTTGTTCACTCAGGTTCCCTTTATCTAATATTACATTTTGTCTAAAGACCTGAAAACATCCAGTGTGACAAATATGCAATAATAAAGAAAATCAGGACGGGGGCAAATACTTTTTCACACCACTGTATATGTAGCAATCACAATGAAAATGCAGACTGGATGGGCCAAGTGGCCCTTATGTGCCATCAGTCTTTATGTTCCTATATACTATGTGTTGTTGTTCTCTGTATTCCTGATACAGCGGATATCTCTGTTTGTCCTGTACTGCACTCCTTTTTTTTGCAAACACTTTGACTGCACCTACCACTACATCTTATTTCACTACTGCTTATTATGATGTCACTTTTTTAATCATAGCCAGGCCTAATTGATGTTATCCTCAAATCTATGCATACTGGTACTGTTTATTTCTATCACTTTTGTTTCACGCATAGCCTTGACTGATGTTGCTCCCTGTTTTAGTCTGTAACTTTCCCTGGTCGTGACTGAAAATAGGCATATACAGTATATGCCTAGTGTATCTAACCTGGTATCAAAAATGAAAGAAATATAGATGCCAACATATTCCACATGCTAATGTTGCTAACCCCTTGGTGATGTCTTGGGTGTCTAACCCTAGTTCCTTCAAGTACAGAGATGGGACTCACTTATGCCTGAGAGTAAGGACACAGGTTCAAAATATCACAAAGTACAAAATGTCTCCTTCACCACAGTTTTTCATTTTCCAAAGTTCTTAATGCAAACAGGTGCAGTGGAAACAGAAATTCAAAGGTACTCTATGTTACCTAATGTTACTGTAGCCCTACTAGAGTGAAAGGTTTGCAGACATGCACCTGGACTTTGCTTGTTCATCAAGCAATTCCCTAAGCAGCATTTTAAGGTTGATACAATGCATTATACAATGGCAAGACAATTTCCTGGTCTCTGATTGGTCAGTCTTGGGCTGGCCCCATGCTGTTATCCCAGCACAACATCACGGCTCTAGTCTCAGCCTCACTGTGAACCTGTAGATGAGCTATATGATGAGCTAGATGACCTCTTTTTTTGCATCTCCTCTTAAGAAACAAAAATATTTTTCCACACTAAAAAACATTCTTTAAAATTATTTTTTTATTTTATATATAACAATGAGCCATTGTATAATAGCAATAATGCCCTCCAGGGTGTGTGTCATTTGGGATAACGTCATGCCTCAGTTGTTGGATGCACTCGGCCTGCGGCCTCGTGTCCAACCACCTGAGGCGTGACGTTTTCCCAGCACGTCACACACCCTGTCGGACATTATTGCTTAATTCTGTGAGACAGTGAATGAATGAAATTCATACTGTATGTATTTGCTTAAACCTCACCCATTCCCTGTATCTTGCATATTTGTACACTGAAACGTATCTTCATCTGAACCTGAATGTAAGGTGGTTTCTTCTGCATGAGTCCTCAAAAGGTAAGGACAGTCTGTATTTTGTGCAGTGCAGGGTCACCAAAATATTTCATGGCCAACAGATCAAGTCCCATGAGGAATGGCT
The DNA here is from genome assembly GCA_016271365.2 of Neoceratodus forsteri. Taxonomy (NCBI): domain Eukaryota; kingdom Metazoa; phylum Chordata; order Ceratodontiformes; family Ceratodontidae; genus Neoceratodus; species Neoceratodus forsteri. Next base: position 1,129,834,301 of record CM057451.1, read on the forward strand.
GAAAGCCCTTAACATGTATATGCTGGCGGCCAGTAAAGAGTGCAGTGACATGATAGAGGAGTACATGTTTTTGAGAGGAATAAACAAACTTAGCAGCAAGGATCCCACTGCTCATCAGCACTTTATCCTGATTTCTGCAGCAGGGCACCTAGGCATCTGCAGCAGCATTTATTTATTTATTTATTGAACTCTAGGACTAAACACCTTTGAGCTGCAAGCTCATTTACAAAGGTTCCACATCAGTGGGAGGGTAGACAATAATTATAAAGGTTATACAAACAAGACAGTAAAAAAAGTGACAATAATAGTTACAATACCATAGGTTTGAGTACACAGTAAGCAATCAATGCATGCAAACTTGAGCATAGTTGGCAAACAAATAGTAGGAGAAAAAGGCAGATAGGAGTTAGAGAGGGGCTATGGGAGAAAGTGGGTCAGGGAGGGGGTGTGAGTGAGGTGCGGAAAAGGGGTAGCAGTCTTTGACATGGTCATAGTGAGGGGGTGGGAGGGAGTGAGTCCAGCCATTGGCTAAAATATGATGTGATGTCATTGATGATATCACATCCCTAGCATAGAGGATAAAGGAAATGGGGAATGATCCTGGCACTATAAAAAAAAAAAAACTGTATATACAAATGACAGTTCACTATAAACAATGAATTCTGGGTCACTATATACACATTCATCTTCAGGGAGAAAAGTATAGTGCTGCCAGTGCATGAATTAAGGCTTGTTGGTGGGCAATTAAAGAGACACATGTAGAAATTCTACTTAAAACAGTGTGGTTGAAACATGGACTGTATTACCAGAGGAAATGGTGGCAACCGATACTTTAAATATGTTCAAAAATGATAGGGACAGGTATAAGGGTCTGTACTAACAGGGAGAGTTAGGCAGATAGGGAACATCAGTGGGTGTGAAGGTTATGGTATGGATTAGTCCTAAATACCCCTCTAAGACAGTTGATTAAGAGGATAGGTGGGACATTTTTCTGGCAGACCCTGGTGCGGTGTTCCGTTTTCTCCCTCTGGCCATATGCAGGCAGCACTTCAGTGATAGCCACTGTACAAGCTACCTGCTTCAGGCCCCTCCACAGACCCTAAACCTTTCCTGCAGCACCATTGCTATGTCCCTCACCAGGTCTTTTGTCTGCAGATGGAAAATGACATCTAGCTCCTCCTCCTGCCCCAGCCTAAGGATCTACTCTCCATCCCTGATTGCTGAGGCACCAGGTAGGTACTTCACCTCCATCTTCCATTCCCACCCTGCCCCCACATCTACTCCATAATGATTGAGTCTCCACCAGACGTTTCTTCTTCTTCCGATGCTGGGGTCCTCTGCCACCTACCTTTGGGCCACCCACCTTGGGGCCTCACATCCTCCCTGACCACTATCATTGTTGCCTCTTCTTGGCAGTCCTGTTCCACCAGAGCAGTGAAAGAGTTGTGTAGTTGCACTGGCTGAGGAATGTGTTTCCAACCCACCACCCCCGCCTTCCCAAAACCCTCCACTGTCTAGCTGGCCCTCCTCCATGGTACCCTCTAAGGCAATGGTGGTAGACTTGGTGGCCCCTGGGTGGGGCAAGAGGTCCTTTGAATCCTAGCCAACTCAGCCTGGAGTCTAGTGACCTCCTCCCTTAACCTGGAGGGATGCACACAGATGAGGCAGCACCTCAGTCTCCAAAAGGCCTCCATGAAGGCTCCTGCTCAACAACCACTGCACTGCACCACTCTTAAGATTCCCAGAGCATGAGTGGAACAGGGCACAGTGGAGCAGGTTTGGTGTCGGCAGAAGTCCACAAATGGACAATGATATCCTGCTCCCCCTTCTGTCCCACTGCCCTAATGATATCTATGATCTGCCTTCCATCCTCACCTCCCTCTTTCCCTCTTTTCCTGTTCCCAAATCTACCTCCCATTGAATGAGTCCACCTCCAGAAGGGTTGTCTTCCTCCAGCCTTAGAACATCCCCTATGGAGGACCCTCACATCCTCCCTGGCTACTCTCATGAGTGCCTCCTTCTGGCAGCCCCATCCCACCAGAACAGTGGTGAATGAGTATTGTACTGGCAGTGGCTGAGGTATTTGTCCCTGATTCACCAACAACACACTCCTGAAGCCTCCTACAATCTAGACAGCTCTTCTCCTTGGCATCCTTTGGGGCAATGGTGATAGACTCAGTGGCTCCTGGGGGGGAGAGGTTCCCCAAATCCTAGCTAACTCAGCTCAGAGTCTAGCGACCTCTTCTCTCAGCCAAGAGAGGGGCATGCAGATGAGACAGCAACTCTGTCTCTAGAAGGTCTCTTTGAAGAAGGAAGGCAAGAAAGAATGAGAATGAACCCAGGAAAGGTACACTAAGCCAGTGCTTGTTTACAAGTGTGACCTGGCCAAGGTAAGGTGTTGTATGTTTTCCCCTTCATGGCTGTCTTATCCTCTTTTTACTCATACCCTAGATAGGGTGTTAATCATTTATGAAAAAGTGCAAAACAATACACTTTGGGTGCAGAAACCCAGGGGTGGAGTACAAAATAGGTGAAGTGGTACTGACGACCACTAAGCAGGAAAGAGATCAGGGAGTAACATAAAAACATAGACTCTGGCAGCAGATAAGGACTGCTTGGCCCACCCAGTCTGCCTATTTCCCTACCTATTGGATAAGTTGCAGATCCTAGTTAACCAACAGCCTACTTCTTCCTACCCCCCCCACAAGAATTGCCTTTATGTGTGTCCCATGCATTCTTGAATTCCTTACTGTTTTTGACCCACAAATCTCCCTCAGGAAGGCCGTTCCATGCATCTACCACCCACTCTGTGAAAAAATACTTCCTCACACTCCCCCTGAGCCATCCCCCATCTTCAAATTGTGTCCCCTTGTTCTTGCACATGTCTTTTTCTGAAAGATGCTACCCTCTTGGACTTTGATGATTCCCTTGAGGTACTTGAAAGTTTCAATCATGTCTCCCATCTCCCTCCTTTTTAATCTCTCTCTTCTCTCTCTCTCTCTCTCTCTTCATCAGGTTTCTGTTGCAGACTCTGCACTGTTTTAGTTGCCCTCTTCTGAACTGCCTCAACCCTGTCTATGTCCTTGCAGAGATGGGGTCTCCGGAAAATGGAAAGAACCTGGGGATAGTCATATCTGATGACCCAAAGGTAAGCAAACGATGTGAGAAGTTGGTAATGATGGCTGGGGGGGATACTGGGATGCAAGGGGAGAGGCATCACCAGTAGAAAACAAGAAGTTGTTATCCTTCCGTACAGACAGTTGGTGAGACCCCATCTGGAGTACTTTGTGCAGTTCTGGAGATCCCATCTCCACAAGGACATAGACAGGATGGAGGCAGTCCAGAGGAGGGCAACCAAAATGCTCTAGGGTCTGCAACAGAAGCCATATGAAGAAAGACTAAAGGAGCTTAATAAGTATACTCTTGAGGAACGGAGGAAGAGGGGGGACATGATAGAAACTTTCGAGTACTACAAGGGAATCAACAAAGTCCAAGAGGGTAGTATCTTTCAGAAAAAGAGATGTGCAAGAAGAAGGGGACACAATCTAAAGATACGGCGGGGGGGATGGCTCAGGGGCAATGTGAGGAAGTATTTTTTCACAGAGAGGGTGGTAGACACATGGAACGGTCTTGCTGAGGAGGTCGTGGGTTCAAAAACAGTAGGGGAATTCAAGAATGCATGAGACAGACAAAAGGCAATTCTGGGGGGGTAGGAAGAAATGGACTGTTGGTTAACTAGGATCTGTAGCTTATCCAATAGGTAGGTAAATGGGCAGACTTGGTGGGCCAAGCAGTCCTTATCTGCTATCAAAGTCTATGTTTCTGTGTTTCAATGTTTCTAACCCTTTCTTCTGTGAAAGGACTGGTATCGACCCCCTTATCCAGAGTGCTTCTATTGATTGGATTAAGTACCTCCCCCTCCTTTTGTAAATACTGAGCAGAAGTATTCATTCAGTATCCCTGCTTTTTCACTGTCCCTCTCTGCCCACTCACCCTCCCTTTTATTAAGCCTCACTATTTCGCTCTTGGTCTTTCTTCTCTCCCTAATGTACTTATAAGAGGTTTTATCCCCCTTCATAACCGAGTTGGCTATTTTTTCCTTGGTTTGGGCCTTTGCTATTCTGACTGCCTTTCCTGCTTCCTTATGCTTTAACTGGTACAGTTCTCTGTCCTGCTCCTTCTGTCTTTCCTTATACTTCCTGAATGCTATATTTTTCTCCCTAACCTTCCCCACCACCTTTTTTGAGAACCATAATTGTTTTTTCTTTTGTTTTGATTTATTTGCTTTACACAAAGGCTTGTTGCCTCTGTGATGACAGTTTTGATGTTTTCCCATTGTTCCTCCATGCCTCATTCTTCCCTGTTTGCTAGTGCTTTTCTGAGGCACTCTCCCATTTTGCCAAAGTCAGCCCTCCTAAAGTCCAGTACCCTCACTTTTGTATGGCTTGACTCTGCAGCTCTGTTTATCGTGAACCACACTGTTTGGTTTTCACATGTTCCCAGGTGGCTACCCACTTCTAGATCCAGTATCCACTCTATGTCCCCATTTGAGAGTACTAGGTCCAAGACTGTTCCCTCCTGAGTGGGTTCCAACACTAGCTGTCTGAGGCATGCCCCCTGTAGGTCATCGAGAATTACCCTGCTTTTGGATGTGGCTGCAGCAAAGGTGCTCCAGTTAACATCTGGCACATTCAGGTTCCCCATCAACAATATCTCCTCTTTTTCTGTCTTCCTAAGGATGCCATCTATCATTTTCTTGTCCATTTCCTTCCCCTGAGATGGGGGTCTGTATACAACCCCTGTGCGAATTGTGGTGCCATTTCCTGTCTCCAGGGTGACCCACAGTGCCGCCTCTCCTCCCTGTTTACCCTTTAGTTCCATTGCTTTGATCCCTTCCCTTATGTAGAGAGCTCCTCCTCCTCCTCCTCTTCTACCCTCCCAGTTCCTCCTGTAGATTGTGTACCCTGGTAGGTTGACATCCCAGTCATGGTTTTCTGTGTACCATGTTTCTGTGACTGCCACAATATCCAGGCACCCCTCTTCCATCAAGGCCACCAGTTCAGGTAGCTTGTTACCTAGACTATGAGCATTGGTACTCATTGCCCTCCATTTTTTGATGGAATTACCCTTTTAGCCCCATCCCTTTCCTTATTGTCTTTTCCTTTTTCTCCATTTACCCCTGCCCTTCTCCGTATTGACTTCTCCATCTTGGTGTTTACCTCACTGATTACCCTGATTATTGGGGGGTGGAACTAGGATTTAATCTTATCGGATAACCTAAAGGTGGCCAGGCAATGCAGCAAAGCAATTGGGAGGCCTAGTGGGATGCTGGGGTGCGTTGGGAGGGGTATTACTAGCAGAAAGAGGGAGCTGGCATTGCCATTGTATAGATCACTGATAGGACCCCACCTTGGGTACTGTGTTTAGTTCTGGAGACTGCACCTCAGGAAGGACATAGCAAGAGTGGAAGCGGTCCAGAGGAGGGCATCTAAAATGGTGCCGGGTCTGCATCAAAAACCCTACAAGGACAGACTAAAGGTCCTCAGTATATACACCCTGCAAGAGAGGAGGGAAGGGGTGATATGAGTGAGACATTTACCTATCTCAAGGGGGTAAGTAAGATACTGGAAGGTTGTATTTTTCAGGGGAAAAAATGATCTCAAGAACAAGGGGACATGTTCCGAAACTGGAGGGGGTAGATTCAGGAGAGACATGAGGAAATACTTCACAGAAAGAGTGGTGAATTGTTGGAACAGCCTTCCAGTGGAGGTGTTGGGGGCAAAAACAGTGGTAGAGTTCAAGAATGCATGTGATATGCATAAGGGAATCTTAGCGTAAACTAAGAGTGGAGGGAGAAACAGCAGGAGATCAATTAGGGTCTGCAGTAATATTTTAGGTAGGGAAAAATGGGCAGAGAGCATGGCCAAGTAGCCCTTATCTGCCATCAAATTCTATGTTTCTATGTTTTCTCTCCCCACCCCACAGGTGATCCTTGTTTTCCCCTTTGAACTTTACCTATACCCCTTTATACAAGCACCCTAGATAGGGTTTTTCCTTCCTTGTACAATGGGTAGCTTCTGTTTGCATGAACTGTTTTCCCCTGCCATTAACCTCTTTCCTTCCTCTGTACTCTCTTACCCAGGCAGCAACAAGTAAACAAGTGCTTTGACTTACCTTGGTGGACCAGCAGAGTTCCCTACATGCCTGCTGTCACCTGCAGATGCCTGATAGATACCTACGATGCCAATCCTGTTCCAATCACACTCTGGGACACGAGCATGAATAGGACATGTTAGGAGTGGTTGACATTTATACTCCTATCTGGCTGACACCCAGTTTCGGTATGGTTCAGGTGCACAGCTTGGTAATGTGGCAGTGACACACAATTTTGGAACATGCCAGGAATGCACATTTTTGGACCGTGATAATGACAATTTTGGAATGGGCTGGAGACGATTTTGGAACGTGGCAAGGATGCACACAATTTTGGATTGTGGCTGGGACACAAAATTTCAGAACATGGCAGGGATGCACCTTGTCAGAATGTGACACAACAGGAAATGTCAAAGTGTGGTGGAGACACACAATGTCATAATGTGTTGGGGACACGTAGTGTTGGAGTTGGTAGTGACACAGTTTGAATCTGACGTATTTACATTTGTGGAATGTGGCAGAGACAAGCGATTTCAATATAATATGATACATTCTGCTGCATTCTGACAGTGTGCATCCCCACTACGTTCTTAAATTGCATGTCTCCACCACATTCTGAGATGTTTAATCCCTGCTACATTCTGAGACTGCCTGTTCCCATAACATCAGGAGAGAGCTTATCCCTGCCCAATTCCTATATACAATCCTATGCCACATTTCAAGATTGCATGCTGCTACCTCATTCTGAGATTGTGTGTTCCTGCCTGCTTCCAAGATTTGAGATCCCCTCCACATTTCTGCATGGCAGTCATTCCATAGTAATGTGACCCACAACATTCCAAAACTGTGCATCCTCATCACACTTTCAGATTACATGTCTTCACATTTTGAGACTGCATTTCCTTGTCATTTCCCAAGACTGCGTGCCCCTGCCACATTTCAAGATTACATGTCTTTGCCACATTGCAAGATTGCTTGTCACTCATTTTGAAATTGTGTTCACCCACATTCTGAAATTGTTCCTGCCACATTCCAAAACTGTATACGCACACTAAATTCTAAAGTTGTGTCCCACTTATGCTGCAAAATGTTGACCATGCCACATGATGAAATGTTATCACTGCAGTATTTTAAAATTGCTCACAATCTTGGCATTCCAAAACTACCTCCCGTCCCCATCACATTCTAAAGTACAGTACCATGCATGTGAGCATTTTGGAAATGCAAGCACAGCACCCATCTCAGTGTTAGTTTTTTTTTATGATTATTACAATTTCTTAAACTTTGGAGAAAACAAGTAAGCCTATATTATAAAGCTGGTGCAGGGACTGTGAGTTCTAGAGCTGATATCAGTAGCTCTTCACTGGCATGGACTTTTTTGAACAGTCAGCGAAATTGGGATTTTAATTACAAAATGCCTTATAACCTTTAAACAAAGTGCAACAGGGTTGATACACAAGGAGGCGTGGAAAGGATAAGAAGGGACTTGGCAAGGTTGGAGGAATGGTCAGAAGTATGGCAGCTCGGATTCAATGCAAAGAAGTGCAAAATAATGCACCTGGGAAACAAAAACCCAGGGGAAGAATACACAATGGGAGGGAGGTAGTAATAACAACAAACAAGTATTTGTCAATGCCGAATGTTTGCTTGCTGGCATTGGCAGTGGTAGTGTAGAAGTTACAGAGCTGCGTAATAGTAATGGCAGTAAAGTATTGAACTGAAGCCAACCCCACCACCACCCTGCAGAGAGTGACAGGCATTGGGCCGTGCCTTTGGGTCGTCAGGCATAACGGCCACGCCATTTCAGTACACCCCACCCTGCAGACACTGGCAAGTGTCACGGTGTTCCTTGGGGTCTTTGGTCCTTATGCGCACCCCATTCCATTAGGAAATACAGTGAGATGGATGCGATATAGGAGAATGGGGTGAACTTTGGGGCCAAAGAGTCCAAGGCATACCTCGATGCTTCTCACTGGCTGCAGGGTGTGGAATGGTATGAGCATTACAGGCAAGAATCCCAAGTCACACCTCTGATGCCTGTCATTCTCTACAGGGTTGGGCGTTATGGTTGGAAACCCTAATACCTCAGGCATTCGCTGGTATTTTCACCCAAATGTTCAACATGTTTTTTTGTGACCCCACCTCATGAACAGGGAATATCAGTTTCTAGCCAAGCTGCTTATGAACAGCGACTACGGCATTTAGCACCACAGGTGCAAAACATTCCGAACAGGATGTAAAAATGACAGCTGTACTGTTCATGGGGAGGTAAAATGGCAATGTTGCAAATCTGCAGTAAAATATTTAAAAATGGTGAAGTCAATGAAGTGACATAGAAACTGTCAGCACCACAACTGTAATATAATTAGGTTGGGATTTATTTACAGCAGATTGTCAACTCAGGCATTTTGGTGCCTCCGATCATGAACAGTGTCACTGTGATTTTCTTTATCTGTCCCAACAATGATTTCCCACAGCGACCACGCATCTCTGTGCTGAAAGTGTGAAAACACACTTGGCCATATGTGAAAATGACAGCTGTACTGTAAATAAGGCAGTGTGGAAAAATGCCACTGGTGAAAATCTGACTTAAAATATTACAAAGTCATGAACTTACGAGGGTGCGTGGAAACGCGCAATGCTCACTCGTAACACAGTCATTTTATGGACTTTGTCACCAAATTTTCAACATAGCCATTTTAAGACCTCTGCTCATGAATAGTGTAACTGTGATTTTCTTAATCTGTCCCAAACATTGCTTTCACACACTCAACAGCACCATTGTGCGCTACATGTGTGAAAACACGCTTTGGGCGGTATACGCTTTAGCGCATATGAAAAATGGCAGCTGTACTGTTCATAAGGAAGTGTAATAAAAAGGCAATGTTGAAAATCTGGAGTGAAAATATTAAATTTGCAAACTTATGAGCATGCATAGGAACTGCGCAATGCACGCTCGTAAAACAGTCATTTTTAGGAATGTTTTCACCAAATTTTCAACATAACCACTTTAAGACCTCTGCCCATGAACAGTGTCACTGTGATTTTCTTAATGTGTCCCATACATTGATTTCGCACATCGACTGCGACATTGTGTGCTACATGGGCGGAAACACATTTTGGGCAAGATGTGAAAAATGACAGCTGTACTGCTCATAAGGAGGTGTGGTAAAATGGCAATGTTGAAAATCTGGAGGAAAATATTGAAAATTAGCGGTCTCACGAAGCCGCATGTGAACTGCACAGTAACGCCGTCAGAAACAGTCATTGTTAGAATTTTTCACCAATTTTCAACATAGCCATTTAAGACCTCTGCTCATGAACAGTGTCACTGTGGTTTTCTTTAATTTGTCCCATACATTGGTTTCAGATTACCGACCGCGCCCATTGTGCACTTCTATGGTGGAAACACGTTTTGGGTGAGATGTGAAAAATGACAGCTGTACTACTATAAGAAGGTGTGGTAAAATGGCAATGTTGAAAATCTGGAGTGAAAATATTGAAAGTTCGCGAACTTACGAGCGTGCATAGAAACTGCGCAACGCACGCTCGTAAAACAGTCGTCTTTTGGAATTGTTCCAGCAAATTTTCAAAATTTGGCTTCTTGAGAGCCCACCTTATGAACACTGGCAGTGTCATTTCATTATTCAGTCCTGAAAGGTGATTTCGTGCAGTGACTGCGCAGAAACTGCAAATCATCCTTCGGCCCAAATAACGCCATGACAGTGACATCATTCATGAGAAGGGGTCCCAAAAACCCCATGTTGAAAATTTGGTGCAAAAATTCCTAAAAATGCCTGAGATATGCAACAAAGTTGAAAACCCCTATCTAGCCCATTATACAGCTTACCGGCATTTCCTCAGTTCGCGGTCGGCTTTGAAGAGTGCAGATTTGTTCCGTCCACCAAAATCGCCACGCTGAGGTCCGGAGGTAAGTATGGGGTGAGGGGGTGTGGGGAGGCAGGTGTGCAGTGGTGGGTGCGGTTTTGGGAGGGGGGCAGGAGACTACGTGGGACCGCTTTTTTCTTTACAGGTTTTTTTTTCTCAGTGACTACGAGACATTTGCCACTCTGGGTGGGCCTCCAGCGTGGCACAAGGATGGTTGGGGGGCATTTAGCTGACGGGGATTGGGCACCCCCTCTGCCAAGCGCATCGATTGCCATGCTGGGGTGGCTTCCAGCGTGGCACCCAGTACTCGGTGGGGGGGTGGAGGACAGTGGAGCCGACGGGGATTGGGTACCTGTCGGCTATATCATGAGTTGGAATTTGGAAGGCTTTGGGGGCGGGGATCGCAGCGCAGCACAGCCGACGGGGTATTGGGCACCCCCATCGCCTATACAGTGTGTGCGCGGCAGTGGGGGCGCGCACGCTATGCGGTGGGTGTGTGTGTGTGGGGGAGCCGCGCATGAGCAGGTGATATCTTATCGCTGCTTACTGAAGTGTAGCTCCCCTTTGAACTGTATGCCACTGCATTTTGAGCTTGTCATAGACAGCTCAGCATGCATTGGCTTACAGGGCCGTGCTCACAACACACTGACTGAATTGGAAGAGGGTGACACCTCAAACTCGGATGATGGCATTATGATTCTTGCACATGCGTGCAAGCAAACATAAAAAGGAAAGGAACCTGAGGGTAATCATATCAGATGACCTTAAGGTTAGCAAGCAATGTGAGAAGGCAGTAGGGAGGCCTGGGGGTATACTGGGATGCATAGGGAGAGGCATCAGCAGCAGAAAACAGGAAGTTGTTATCCCTTTGTACAGACAGTTGGTGAGACCCCATCTGGAGTACTGTGTCCAGTTCTGGAGATCCCATCTCCGCAAGGACATAGACAGGATAGAGGCAGTCCAGAGGAGGCAACTAAAATGGTGCAGGGTCTGCAAGAGAAGCCGTATGAGGAGAGACTAAAGGAGCTTAATATGTATACCCTTGAGGAAAGAAGGGAGAGGGGACATGATAGAAACTTTAAAGTACCTCAGTGGAATCAACAAAGTCCAAGAGGGTAGCATCTTTCAGAAAAAGAGACATGCAAGAACAAGGGGACACAATTTAAAGATAGAGGGGGGGAGGTTCTGGGGCAATGTGAGAAAGTATTATTTCACAGAGAGGGTAGTGGATGCATGGAACAGCCTTCCTGAGGAGGTTGTAGGGTCTAAAACTGTGGGAGAATTCAAGAATGCATGGGACAGACATAAGGCAATTCTTGTTGGGGGTAGGAAGAAATAGGCTTTTGGTTAACTAGGATCTGCGGCCTGTCCTGTAGATAGGGAAATGGGCAGACTAGATGGGCCAAGCGGTCCTTATCTGCCATCAAAGTCTATGTTTCTATGTTTCTATGTAACATAGGGATCTCATTTTTGGTATGAGGCTTATTGGGGATGTGCTGATCCTAATTCTACACTCTGATTCTTTTGAACAGAATCTCTCTTTACAAGAGACTGACTTGAACCATCAGGATTGCCTGTGCATGTTTGTTTTGTTGATCCAACAACTTTGTATTTTGCGCAACATGAGAGGGTTCTTCATTCCAGTAGCAGTCATTTATGTGCTTGTTTTTTGTTTCTGATGTGATACATTAAATTACTTTTTCTATTTTCAATACCAGCACAATTAATTTGTTCAAGTCCTCCGATTACACAGTGCCCTACACTATAAGTGATTTTCCAATAACAATGACTTTGGAACAACCTCTGTACATAGAAGCAAGTGTTGACAACGTTGATCCAAGCAAGTTTTCACTGAAGGTGGTTGACTGCTATGCAACTCCTACCAACAATAGCAACGATTCCAATAAAAAGTTTATTATTATTAGCAGGTAGGTGCCACTTCTTTTCTTAGCAGGGCTGGGCATCACATGGCCAGCTGTAAAATTCTGAAGCAAAAGCCACACAAGCACAAGGAACAGTCTCAGTCTTTATAAAGGCAAATTAACAATTAGCATGTATTTTGCATATCGTGGGTATACAAAGACACTAGGGATGGAGAGAACTGGTTCTAAGAAATGAAAAGAACCTCCTAGACTTGAACATGGGGTTGTTTAACATTTAAGGCCAAAAGAAGGCAAGGAAAGAAAATGCAATTTTTTGATTAGCACCCCATCCAAAGACTCAATGGGCCTACATGCCTGAAAAACTAAATATGGAAATTGCAGATTATGTTTACGTCTGGTCAGAGATGGCAGCAAAACAAATCGGCAGACCCCATGCTTCAGTGACTGCAAAGTTCATGGCTTTTGTGGATATTTTTTTTAATGGAATCAACAACGTTTTCCCACCCCTAACCTAGGAACAGTTACAATCTGCTCTACACAGAACTGTGGACGAGTGAAGCTGAGTGAAAAACTACTGTCTTTCTTCTGTATGTTAAATGGACCTCTAATGGATGCCTTTTATAGTATAAAATAATCATCTTGTGAGCCAACTGAATGAAAGCACTATGCAGTTGCTTGTGCTCATCTGCTTTTGGGATCAAACTCTAGAATCAGGTCTGGTAGTGGGGGGGGACCAGGATGGCACTGCCATGCCTCAGTCCTCCCAGCTATGGGAAGGTGGTACCTAGGCACCACAGCCACTGTGACCTCTCTGGTGAGTCGAGGGAGCATGTCTACCCCTCAGGGCATCACTATATGCATGTGAGGTCTTTGTCAGGTCACTTGAGGGGGCGAATGGTAAAACTCATGTTTCCCTGTCGCTGATAATGATAGCCTCCAGTGCTTTTGGGCTCTGCACCATGCTGATCTCCACCAACTACTGTAGATGGTAGCAGGAGCGGCAGTCAAGCTTGGGGTGGTGGCATGGGAGCAAAAATCTGTATGAAAAAAGGTCATCTTGTGAGGTTTTGGTGAAAGGACAGTGAAGATGACCTGTTCAGGCTGCAGAACCCTCATGAGATGGCTCTCTTATGCAGTAGAAAACACCACTCAGATGTCATGTTAACTTATTATAAATCACTGGAGTTAGCTAGAGTGATTTAGAATACATTTTATGTTCTATTTTCATTTTACCAAAAACTAGTGTGATTTCCTTTACCCATCATTAACATGAGAGTCCACTTTAATGCTCCCTCTCAAGATGACTGCTATATACATTTTAAGAGGTGCTGTGGTTCTGAGTGCTGATTGGCTCAAATCATGTGAGTAGTTTATGATGTTTTTAATGCACAGGGAAGAAATTGTCTTATGGGATAGAGCTAAAGGGTTTGTGAGCCCTGATCCTCTTCACAGATTAGCTTAGTATGCATGTTACTGGGTACTGTACGTCAGCAGCACTGGTACATTGAGTAAATGCTGCAGGGTTCCCATGGTTTTTCATCCTTTGAACTCTATCTCTTCACAGTTGTCTCAAGCCTAATACTATTGATGTCACGATTGTGCAAAATGGAATATCTCTACAGACCCGTTTCTCTATCAAGGTCTTCAAATTTCTCAACAAAAAACAGATATTTCTGCACTGTAGTTTTGCACTCTGTAGTGGAACTTGTGCTCCGGTAGGTGCTTGTCAGTGCAAGAGTGTATGGAGGAACATTTTCTAAGTCAGTTCATGTGAGATTGTGTGTGTGTGTGTGTGTGTGTGTATGTATATAAACATGTATTATGGATGATAAAAACCATACTAGAAAAAATGTTAATCCCACATAGGAGCCATCAGTCTCTTAAAACAGAACAATATTTCTGGCTAAAGGTTGGAGTTCAAATTTTTTATAGCCTCTCTATTTGGAAAAAAAATATTTTAGACCCCCTGGTGCAACAAAATGCCCCCCTCCCTGCACATCGATACACTGGCTTAGCCCCCTCTTCCAACTGTCACCCAGCTCCCCTCCCTGACCTTGATTAAACATCTGGGGACCCATTTCTTAGTCACATCTGAAAGTAATATAAAATAGGCACATTGCAGCTACTCTGTTTTGGTGCAATGAGGTAATGCTGTACATAAACATTTTATTACACTATGAAGAATACCCCCTCATGAGTGTGACTCAGTTCATATCATCATTCCAGATACTTGCAGGCACTGTCAGGGACAGCACCTGCTAACCATGTGAGGAGTCACAGAAGCACCATTATCTAGCATTATATAATGTACTCAGTGCATGTTATAATGCTGCTGCACATAGTACAATCTCAGATGTGATAGGCTTCCCATCCTCACTGTGAAGCACATTCCTGATGTCTACTGGTTCTCTCTAACCCAACTGTACAGAGTCCTCCAAACCCTGATCCATAAGATCCCCTTCCCTGGTCTCCACTGTCCCCTAAGCTAAGCATCTGAGACAACCCATTCAATCTCAGATCGGATGCAACCCCTTACCATTGTACAACCCATCCATGACTTCCCTGGTGTCCAATGGTTACCACACTGCCATGTGACCTATCCCTGGACCTTCTGACTCCCTGACCTTGCACTGCTGTGAGCAGTTGGGAGAAGTTACTTCATACAACCTTTCCCCATATTCTAATCCAGTAATGTCTGAGCAACAGGGCCAGTGATTTCAGGGCATTCCTGGAATTTCCACAATTTTTGTTTCTGAAATTGTTTATAATTGGATAGCATGTCCCAAATTGCAATTTTGAATCAAATTTCTTCTGAAATGTTCTTTTTACTATATTGTCTTTTACTACAATATCTATCAATAAAACAATGTCATCTTCTGTAACAAAACTTACTTTTTATGCAGATCTTCTAATTTTATTTCTCTCACCCAAATGCTCCTGGCTGTCATGTAGACTACCATCTGGCTTACTGCCCTCTCCATACCCCTGTCAGGAAATATAGAATCAAACCTGGTACCTTGTTTACCCAGAACATACCTAACCTAGTTAGGCCCAACTCCTGGACACATGGCCATGGCCTAAAAATTGTATATCTAAATGTTAGGAGTTTAATGGCCAACCACTACGAGCTTGAAGCTTGGGCCTCACTCTAAGACCATGATATTTTAGGTGTCTCTGACTCATAGTTAAAACCCTCCATCCCGGATAATATGTGTTCCCTTACAGGGTACAGTATGCTACGTGTTGACCGCCCCTTATCTAAAAGGGGACGTGACCTTGTCTTATTCATCAAGCCTCAGCTAAATCTCACTGTCCCCCCCCCACACACACTTTCTAATCCTGTAAATTACTACACTCCCTACTGTTTCTTGGTGGAGCAAAAAAACTACACATTGCTTGTGTCTATATTCCTACTAAGAATGGTAAACCAGGGCTAATGGAACTTGTAGACTATCTGCCATCAGTTGTAATGAAAAACAAAATCATTATCATGGGGGATTTAATCTTGAGTGACTGGGGTCTAACTCATATAGCCTAGAACCAATCATTAGCAAGGCCCACTTCTCACAACTTATAACTGACCATGCTAGCCACTCTAATACTGGGTCTCACCATACCCTCATGGACTGTATCCTAACCAATAGTAAGGATAAGATAACTGCTGCTGGGATTCTTGGGACTAGATCAGTAACCACTCACCAGTCTTCTGTGTCTGCGATGCTAGCCCCCCCCAAAAGGTTGCTATTATTACAGACTTTTCTGTCTTCAAACCATACACTTTTCTTGATGACCTTAGAGTCTAAGGCTTAGACTCATCAGTTGGTCTCCTCTTTCTTCCACAACTGACATTGACTTTGCTACTGAATATTTCACCTCCACCATCATCTCCCTACAACAGAAACACATACCGACCAATACACACAGGGTTGGAGAGTCACCCACTAAATGGTTACAATGCCTCTTCTCTCTATGCTAAAAACTACAGATAAACACTGAGCCAAGTTCAAATCCTCCTCTCTGCACACTGACTGGGCCACATATTGCACCATGCCAAACACTTGCAAACAGGAAATCTGATCTGCCAAAAGAAAGTACTACAGGGACCACCTTGCTGTTACGGCCATCGACCCTAAGAAATTCTGGTCCCAAATTAATGGCCTCATAGAAAAAAAAACAGAAGCCAAACTCCCTGTAAGATGTTGATTGACAGTGATAGCTGTGACAATCCCACCACAATTGCTAATGCCATCAATTCACCTTTCTCTGATTTATCTTGTTTTGAAATTTTAATTCCCTGCCTCATCTCACCTCCCCCTACTACTTCTCCTTCTTCAACTCCTCCTCTGTACCTTCGCTCAGTCTCACACCAAGAGGTCCTGTGTCTCCTCAATACTATCTTGCCCTATGGTAGTGCTGGCCTGGACAGGATTGAACCCAAAATACTCAAACTGGATGCCCCTTCCTCATTATGTGCCTATTTAACCTCTCTTAACACCTCTACCATGCCATACATTTGGAAGTCTGCTAGGATCCTCCCGGTGTTTAAAAAGAGTGATCCCAAATCTACCACAGATTACCACACTGTTGCTTTACTGCTGATCCTCAGTAAACTTCTCAAACACCTTGTTCACTCCCAGGTCTCAGATTTCATGCTAAAACTGAATCTACAATCCCCTGCTCAGCACAGCTTTAGGCTGGCTCACAGCACCTGCACTGCCCTTATACAGTTCACTAGCGATGTCAAATCCAACCTGGATAAAGGTCTGCTCACAGGTGTAATCTTCATTGACCTAACCAAAGCCTTCGACTTGGTTAATCACTCCCTCTTATTACAAAAGCTTGAGTCCCTTTGGGTTTCAGACTCAGCCTTACTATGGTTCCTGAGTTACCTTCACAACTACTCTGTCTATCTCTTTGAACAATGCCCTCTCTACCCCTGCCTCTATAACCTTAGGTGTCCCTCAAGGCTCTATACTGGGTCTGCTACTTTTTTTAATTTTCATTAATGACATACCAAACTCCCCTTCTAATTGTTGTACTCTTCTGTATGCTGATGACTTTGTGCTATATATAGGCTCTAGATCTCTGGATGATACCAGTTCTAAGTTCAGCTCTGACCTTCATGGTATCTGAAACTGGCTAACCCTAAATCTTCTCATACTCAATGTCGGCAAGACCCAAGCTATGCTCTTTGGGTCCCCCCAAAAGACTCGTACCTCTGCCTCCGAGTTAACCATCCAGTGTCTTGATGGCTCCCTTGTCTCTGCAACCCTTTCTTTCAGATAGCTTGGCATCGCACTTGACTCAACTCTAGATTTCTCCCAACACATAAATGATATCTGTAAATCCATAAATTCTAAGCTTGGTATGGCATACCATATCTACCATGCTCTTATCTCAGCAGCTAAAATCACAATAGCCCAGGGTAACATAGTAACATAGCAATTTATGGAAGATAAAGACCGCTAGACCCACCTAGTTTGCCCCTTTTGCCTGCCTGCATCAGTTGCCACTGACCCTGCTTGGACATTGACTTTCACCTCTCTTTCCCACCTCTAGAGTCCTCTTATGCCTGTCCCATGCATGTTTGAATCCCCCCACTGTGTTAGCTCCCACCACCTCCTGGGGTAGTCTATTCCATGAATCCACCACCCTTTTAGTGAAGAAAAACTTCCTCACATTTTCCTTTATCCTGTCCCACTCTAATCTCATGTCATGCCTTCTCAACCTTGTACATCTCCTATACTGAAAGATGTCACCCACTTGGACTTTGCTCAAGCCTAGGCAAAATAGCCTAGGAACAGGGAGGAAACTGGTTCGGTGGATTAAGAGCTGATTGCAGGGCAGGCAGCAGAGGGTGGTAGTTGGAGGTGACTTGTGAGCTCTTGGCACCCAGAGTTGTAACCAGTGGGGTCCTGCAGGGGTCAGTACTGGGACCAGTACTACTTAACATATTCATGGCCAACATATCAAATGGGATAAAAAGCATGATCAACCTCTTTGCAGATGACACTAAGATCTGTGTGGAGGTGGATAGTGTGGAATGGGGTAAGGTATTACAAGAGGATTTGGTGACACTTGAGCACTGGTCTGCCACATGGCAGATGGGGTTCAGTGCTAAAAATGCAAAGTCTTGCACTTGGGAGCAAAAAAACACTGAGAACGGCCACTGGTTGGGGGGAGTTCAGTTAGACTCTTCAGCCAAGGAGAAAGATCTGGGGGTGATGGTGACAGAGGACATGAAACACTTGGCACAGTGCAGTAAGGCAGCTGCAAAGGTGAACAGAATGCTGGGAGGCATTGCCAGGGGAATCACCTCTAGGAGGGAGAAAGTCATTTTGCCCCATACAGGTCCCTTGTGAGGCTGCACTTGGAATATTTAGTGCAGTTTTGGTGTCCCTATTTGAAAAGGGACATCAAACTACTGGAGGGGTCCAGTGTAGCCTAATGACAATGATTCGGGGGATGGGGGACAAAACATATGAGGAGAAATCAAGGGAGATCAACAGGTACACCCTTGACAATACAAGGGGAGAGAGGGAGGGAATATGATTGAAACATTCAAGTACCTAAAGGGCATAAACAGAGTTAATTCTGATTCTAATTGTTTAATTTAAATGGGGAAGGGACACCAGGGAACACAATCTGAAATTGGAGGGAGGAAGGTTCAGGAGGGAGACGAGGAGGCACTATTTCATGGAGATGGTAGAAGCAGGTTGGAATGTGCTGTCAGAAGAAATGGTATCACTGCAGACAGTGGGCAGCTTTAAGAAAGGGTGGGATGGGGCCAAAGGGAGGGTCAAAACTGTGGGGTAGATGGGGGGAGAAGTTGGAGGTGGGGTCACTAAATCAGAAGGGCAGGAAAGGGGAGGGGGGCAGCTGCAGTTTAATAAAGAGCATGCAGCACACTCGAGCAGACTAGATAGACTATATGTCCTGTATCTGCAGGCAATTTTCTATGTTCATATGTTTGTAAACACTTAAGATACTTGAAGGTTTCAATCATATCCTCCCACTCCCGCCTTTCCTCCAGTGTATAAATATTGAGGTCTTTCAGTATCTCCTCACATGTCTTCTGGTGCATGCCCCTTACCATCTTAGTTGCCCTTCTCTGGACTGATTCACTGTTCACGTCTTTGCAAAGATGCAGCCTCCAGAACTGTACTCCATACTCCAGATGAAGACTCACTGGTGTTTTGTACAGTGGAATCACCACCTACCTTGTTCTGCTAGTAATATCACTTTCTATACACCCCAACATCCCACTGGCCCTCCCCACAGCCTTCTTACATTGTGTAGCCATCTTTAGATCATCTGAGATGATTATCCCTAAATCCCTTTCTTCCCTAGTGACCATTAGCAAGTCCCCCTCCCAATCCTTTAATTCTCTGCAGGGTTTCTGCACCCCAGGTACATGCCTTTGCACTTCTTTGCATTGAATTTTAATTACCACACTTTGAACCAACTTTCCAGCTTACCTAGGCCCCTTCTCATTCCTTCAACCTCTTCTGGAGTGTCTACCCTGTTGCAGATCTTGGTGTCATCTGCAAGTAGGCAATCTTTCCCCTCCAACCCTTCTGAAATGTCACTAATGAAGACATTGAAAAGGACCGGCTCCAGGACTGATCTTGAGGCACCTCATTGGACACCTCCCTCTCTTCAGATTTAATTCCATTTACCACCACCAAGGGCGAATTACTTCCTAGGCTATGTTATGTACTCACTTCTTTATTCCAGGCCAACGCTAGTTGTTTTTCAAGTGGGACATTGCTTACAACAATGTATGTACGTTTGTATTGTCTGTCCCTCATCTCACCCACCAATGCTTGCTCTACTCAGACTTAAACTGGCTTTCAGCCCCCTCCTGGCGTACTTAAGATCCTCAGCTGCCTAACAGATGACACCATTAGATCCTCCCAACCAGCCTTGTTGGCCTCCATTTTTACTCTTGCAGACCACATGTACCAACTAAGATCTTCTACCCAGGCCCTCCTGGCTGTCCCAAATGCACCACCAAGGTTGGTGAACAGGCGTTTGCCCACTTTGCCCTAAATTCTGGAACTCCATGCCTTATCACCTCAGGGTTTCTAAGTCCTACACAATCTTCAGAAAATATTTATTTTGTTACCTTAGATCTTCCGATAAATGTTCTTGCTCATGACTTCATCAAACCATATTGCCTTGTTCCTCCTGTTACTATACACTGCCTCCTACACCTGTTTCATTTACCTGTATAAATGGCTATATTTTGTTATGTGTAGGAACTACTGTAGGTGGGCTTACTTACTTGTAATCTGTCTTACTTATTTGTACCTAAATAATTGCTCATCTCGCCTGTCTTGTGTAAAGAGTAGTTCATTTCTCTTGTTTTCTCAGGGACCTTTTATGATACTGTTTTACCTGTCACTGCCAGTTAGTCTTGGTCTATTTGTCCCTACCTGTACTTAATTTCCTTTGAACTAATAACACTGTATTATAACTACCTGATGGTTGCAAATGTGCACTTTTTCTCAACTGTCTTTAATCATTGAAACAAACAAAAGGCAGGCAGTATAGCGCAGTGGTCTAAGTCTCTGAGCTGCTAATCTGGTGACATCCAACAGACCAGACCTGGGTTTGAATCCCACAGCTTCCACTTGCATACTGTGTGACCCTGAGCAAGTCACTTAACCTCCTTGTGCTCCCAGGTCGCTCCTGTAAAAAAGCTTTCAGCTTAGTGTGCTATACCTGGTTAAACAACTAAAACATAAAAAAAGATGGCAGAAGGAGATCGAGGGTCCAGCTAGTCGGCCCATTTGGACCTTGTATTCTGATCACTGTATTACCTGTAAGGCACTGTTCCAGGTCGTTCCTGAAAATAGGCAGGTTTTTTCTAGTGCATGTACCCGGTAAACAAAAGCTAAATAAGCAAATAAATAAATATCAAGGGATGTGATATTTTACTAACAGGTGCATTTGGTTTCTAACGTCAGGTAAAACTCATCAGTTTTGCTGGTATTTTAATTGTCAGAATACTTCGATGTTAGTACTCTATTAAGGTGAATGGGAAACAGTTCTCACTTTTTAAGCCATATTTTTTCTGTTCAGCCAACATTCTGCTGGTCTGGCTTCCTGCTTTAGTACACATTCATTTATTCAGTAAAGGATATTTTCTCAGTGAAATCAGAAATGAAATCTTGGATTCTGTGGACTACATCAGAAACAACAGGGATTCACAGTTTTCAGCACCCCCGATTTTCAGTGTCTTCCAGAGTGCAACATTTTCATACACATTTAAATATATTTGTAATAGCCATAGTAATTCATCTTTAACTGGACCTGTGGCGTATCATGTTGGGAGAGCAAACCCTTGACAGTGAATCCTGCACAGCGACACAACCAGTTCGACAACCATAATGTCGAACGGGTTGTCGCAATGATGTGCCAACACACCCACTCATAGTCTTGGCCACTATCCCCTGACATACACCCTTCCCCAAGTTGTTTATCTATAATTCTGGAGGGTGCAGGGGGCAGAACCCCCTGCAAACAGTAAATGTCTCCGGCACTTCTGGGTCTGTCGATACTTTGCTGAGGCAATGCGATCGCTGTCGGCAAAGTGGTGTCACTGTAAAGTCCTTCAACAACTTTCTTGTCGAAGCGACTTGGTAGAACCGGACTGTGGTAACCTAATCACTGGATTTCAATACCCTGTTGCACTATGTATAGTTATTCTGCAGTAGTATACTGATTAGTGGTAAGGAATCTGTGGTAGCTATTATACCCAGAATTATCTGAAATTGCATCTCTTTTTATAAATGAAATCTGCACACTGTCCCCTACATTTTCATCTGTACTTAGAGCCCCATATACTAAAACTTAGCCACACAGAGTCTGTTAGAAGTATAATCATGGATCAACATGAATACACTCTCTCTGCACATGCAGATGACTTCCTCCTTCACCTTAAAAATCTCTCATATTTCTATACCGAGGGTGCTGGCCATGTTAAAGGAATTTAGCGGGTTTGTCTCTTATAAACTGAATGTGCACAAGTCCAGTGTGTTTCCTTTGAACAATCAGGTAGATAAACTGGCTATCCATGTTCTAGGCCTGTAGTGGGAGCCTAAGTGATTAACTTATTTAGGTATTCAAATTCCCAGGAGAGGGTCAGAGTTCTCCAAACTCAGTTTGAATCCCCTGCTCCAATATGTTGACCAAGACCTATCTTGGTCTTCTCTCCCACTTAAGCTCTTCAGCTGCATTAGAATTATTAAAATGAATGTGTTGCCGGCTACTATTCCCACTTGGCATGCTTAATTTGGTCTTGCCTTTTCAGTAATTTACTAAATCACACTCTAGAATTGCCCAGTTTTTATGGAGGGGTAAGAGGTCTAGGTGTAGTTACCAAAGATCATCGGATCCTAAGCATAGGTGGGCTGAGATTACCCAACTTTACACACTATTATTTTGCTTTGCATGGGAGTAAATACTATCTTTGATAAGCCTTGAGGGACCAGGTGGTTAACTCCAACAATAAACCTCAGTTGCTCCCGATTGAGAAAGACCTGACCTGGAATTGCGGTCTCCAGCTGCAATCCCTCCTGTTTAACCACTCTTTAAATAGTCCCCCAAAACTTCAAAATGCTCCCATCATGTGGCCCATACCCAGATATGTAGGCATATGGGCCTAAAGCTCTTAAAGGACATCTCACAATCAGTTTTTCTTAATCCCAATTTTAAAGTTGGAGGTAGGATATTAGACTCTAGACAGTGGCATAATATCAATATTTCTTCAGTGGAACAACTGTTAGTTAATGACTCTTTTACCTCTTTGCAGGCCTTCATGGTTCACTCTGGAGTCTCTGCCTTCTTCAGTTGAGACATTGTCTAGTGCAGTTCCTGAGCCCAACTCCTTGGTCCAAGATGGGTGGTTTAGTCCTTTTGAGCCTTGTCAGCCACATTCTATCTCCAGATTATTTAACTGTTATCAGGAACTGGATCCTCTATAGTTGCCCAATAGTTGTGCTTATTGGTCCAGAGAATTAGGCTTAATATTGGATGACAAGAGATGACAGATGCTTTGGGCTGATTTGTACAAATACACCACACAGGACAGATGCAGAATTCAACAAGTTAAGATCTTGCACAACTTATATTACACACCTAGGAAATGACACCATAGTAACATACAAATTGTTGGCAGATAAGGACCGCCTGGCCCACCCAGTCTGCCCTGTTATTCCTATCTATAGTACCGCCTCAGCCCCCTTTTCATTCTCAGTTTTCCCCATGTTTGCTTTGGTACTAAGATTCCTATATGCCTATCCCATGTGTTCTTGAACCCTGTGATCATGTTAGCTTCTACCACTTCTGCCAGGAGTCTGTTCTAAGCCTCTACCACCCTCTCTATAAAGTGGAAATTCATAACATTCCCCCTCAGCCTCCCCTCTCCCCCAGCTTCACCAGATGCACAAGCGTGACACTGATATTTGTATGAGATGCAAGTCAGAGGGTGGTATGCTTTACCACATTTTGTGGATGTGTGAGAAGGTTTGGCCATTTTGGTTACAGATCCAGAATAAATTAGACCAACTACTGGAACTTCAAGAGGCCTTCACCCCAAGATATGCCTCCTAGGCCTATAAATTGACACTGTTTCAGGGCATCTGAGATATAGTACCATACTGCCCTTATATCCTCTGTGGTGAAACTGATTATTCTCCATCACTGGTTGGATGGAGAAAGTTTGTCATATGTGAAATGGCATAGGGAAATGTTATTTGCTGTTAATGCCAAATGCAGAATTGCAAGTATCAGGCATAGGTATTTATCTTTCTGAAGAAGGTGTGAAGCGTTGCTGACACTGATATCGCTAAACTCACTATAATGGAGTTTTTATTGCTTTCTTACATTTTGCTGTGAACATTAATGTCGTCCCTTGGGGAACGGACTATGCACCACACAGGGTATGTGTTCTGGCTTTCGTTGTGTTATACCTTGTTAATGAGTTGGAGCTAGCCTTTCTCCCCTTTTGCTTTCTTTCCATGTAATGGGAAGCAGGTTGGGGATATACTTTTGGCGTTACGTCTTATGCTGTTTGTCTTTTGTCATGGTGGTTTGTGCTCTGAGTCTATTTTCAATAAAGTATATTTAATTTAAAAAAAGAATGTGGCAGGAAGTGGTTTTGGAATACAGTGTGGTGCAAAGCTATGGAATGTCAAGGTGGTGCACAATTTCCGAATGTTGGGGGATATACAATCTCAGAATGCGACAGGGATGTGCAATCTCAAAATGCTCAATCTCAGAATGCAGCAGGGACACACATCTAGAAATTTGGCATGGACTGACAATTTCAGAATATGGTGGGTATGCACACGGTCCAAATGTGACAGGACACACCACTCTAGTATAAAACTGCTTGTCCCTGCCACATTCCAGAATTGTATGGACCCATCCCATAGTTGCACATCGCATCACCACTGCATTTCAACACTGTGTATCCCTGCCAACCTCTGACATTGTGCATTTCTGGCACACTCTAAAAGGACACGTCCCTGCATCATTCCAGTTGCAGATCCCTACCACATTCTGAAGTTGTGCATCAATGACATGTACTAAAATTGCATCAACAACACATTTCAAAATTGTGTCAGTACTACCTTCTGAAACTGTGTATACCTGCCACATTCCAAAATTGCCCATCTTTGTCACATTTTAAAAATGTGCATCCCTACCATATTCCAAAACTGAGCATCTCCATCACATTCTGAAAACGAGTTTCTGCCACATTCTAAAATTGCACGTCCAAACCCCATTCTAAAACTGTGCATCCCTGCCACATTCCAAAATTGTACATACCTGTCACATTCCAAAATTGTACATACCTGTCACATTCCAAAAATGCATTTCCCTTCCACACTCCAAAATGTTGCATCCCATCACATTCCAAAAATGTGCATTCCTGCCTCATTCTCAAATTGCATATGACCAGCATATTCTAAAACTGTGTGGCCCCGCCACATTCTTAGATTCTGTGTCAACACAACATTGTGAAATTGCATTGCCACCACAATCAGAAATAACGCATTCCCACCACATGCTGAAATTGTGCATCACCATCACATGCCAAAATTAAACATCTATGATACATTACACAATTTCATATCCCTGCCACATTCCATAACCATGTGTCTCCCGCATTTAGAAATTGCTAATTTCTGCCACATTCTAAACATTTATGCCACCACCACATTCTGAATTTCAACATCTCTGCCACATTCCAAAATTGTGTGTCCCACCTGATTTCTGACATTGTGTCATTCCTGCATTCCACATTTATAACTTTGTGGCATTCTGAAATCTCCTCCCTGCAGTGTTCTAAAAATTGCACACAATTTTGCCATTCTAAAGTCACACTCGTTTATTCATTTCCACATCACATTCTTAAGTACCTTGCATCTTCACATTATGTAAAGGCATGCCTTTCACCCACTCCAGTGTCAGCTTACCTTTTTCAAATGTTAATTACAACTGCAGTTTAATAGTACATGGGGGAAATAAGTCCCATATGGTAGTTTGCAAAAAGGACTAGGCTGTAACTTCTAGTTATGGCATCAGTAGCTCTTCACTAACAATGGCATTTTTGAACAGTCAGTGAACATACAGTTACAAAATGTCTTGTAATGTTTAAACAAAGTAACTCAGAGATCTCATTTTTGGCATTATTTTGATCAGGGATATGCTGATACAAACTGTAAATTTAATAATGCTGCTAGAAATTTTGGTTGGATTCTCTGTTTAAATGATGCCTCAGGGAACCACCAAGTCCCCTCTTTGGCAGTCCATCCCCCAGGGTACCCATGCTGTTGGATTCGCTGTTGAGTCCCAGTCTGCAGCAACCAGTGCTACTCTCATGGTGCAACATGATACTCATAGTTTTGTTTTCTAGCTGGAGAGTCAAAATCTACTTAGCTCTGCCCAGAAACCTAAAGGTAGATGCTACTGTAAGCAACTCCTCCTCCTCCAACCAACAACTAAATTCACTACTCAAAACTCATTTCTCCTCCACCTCTACATGCAACTAACTATTCTGCCCACCCTAAGGCCAGCCCCTCCAAACTGTTGAAATAAGCACAGTCCTGCAGCATTATGAGGTATGTGGGTATCTTAGCTTAGTCTCTACAACTACCCTGCTCTAACCTCCAACTGCTGCATTGTATTATTTTACACTGTACCTGTTACTTCTGCATAGAAACATAGAGGTTGATGGCAGATAAGGACTGCAAGGCCCATCCAGTCTGCCCATTTCTTTTTCTACCTTATAAATGTGCCATTGACCTTTGCTCTGTCAGTGGCCTATCTATTCATACTCATCTGTATTGCTCCCTTATGCCTATCCCATGCCTGTGTGAAGCCCTGCACTGTATTCATAGCCACCACTTCCTGAGGTAGGCCGTTCCATGCATCCACCACTCTTTCTGTGAAAAATAATTTCCTCACATTCCCCCTTAATCGGCCTCCCTCTAATCTCACGCTGTGTCCTCCTGTCCTGCTATTTTTCTTATATTTAAACATGTTAGACTCTTTCACCTTGTTAATGCCCTTAAGGTGTTTGAATGTTTCGATCATATCACCTTTCTCCCTCCTTTGCTCAAGGGTATACATATTGAGCTCCATTAATCTGTCCTCATATGTCTTCTGATGTAGTCCCTGCACCATTTTGGTTGCCCTTCTCTGGACTGCCTCAATTTGGTTAATGTCTTTGTGAAGGTGTGGCCTCCAGTACTGCATGCAATACTCCAGATGGGGCCTAACCAGTGTCTTGTAAAGAGGGATTATTACCTCCCTCTTATGACTTGGTAGATAATTTCTACTAATGTACCCTAACATCCCCCAGCTCACTCTACTGCTTTAGGAGGTCTGCTTGATGATTTCAGGTCATCGGTGATGATGATGCCCAAGTTTCTTTCTTCCTTTCTTCCTTTATGACTGCCAGCAACTCCCCTTCCAGCCTATAGGTGGCTTCAGGGTTTCTCTTCCCTATGTGCATGATCTTGCACTTCTTTGCATTAAATCCCAGTTGCCACTTTTCTGACCATTTTGCTACTTTATCCAGATCTCTTCTCATTCTGCCCACCCCATCTAGATCATCTACTCTGTTGCAGATCTTGGTGTCATCTGCAAACAGACAAGCCTTACCCTCTAGTCCATCTGCAATATCACTAATGAAGATATTGAAGAGGACTGGCCCCAGGACTGATCCCTGAGGTACCCCACTTGTGACTTGCATCTCTTTTGACTGTATTCCATTTACCACCACTCTCTGTTGTATGTACTTTTTATGCATTATGTACCCCATTACTGTGTTCTGGTCCTCGTTATTCAATGTTGTACTTAAAATGTCCTTGTACTCTGCCCTACCCCCAGGATGCATCTGGAATCGAGCAGTCTTCTGCTCAGTATGCTTTCCTGGTAAAACTTTTAAATAAATAAACCTCCTAAACAACTCAGCTCATGTCTTTCATAAGAGAAACTACCTTTGGGGTTTAGGGCTCCAAGATCCATTAGGATCTGTTTTGCTATAGCAAGATACATCTTCGATTAACTATTCCAGGAAGCCCCATTTCAACTCTTTTTCCCTTCAAGAAACAAAAACAAAACAAAGAAACAAAAATCCCATACCGTTTCATTTTTCAGTAGAAATCTTACTATCTATATAATGTTTGCTGCATAACAAAGAGTGCTTGCAGATCAGGATGACCTGCAGTTAGTAAGATAAGGAATTAGAGGGAATATAGTATGTACAAATATATAATCATTTCTGCATTCCTCCACAGAAATGCAATGCAAGACCTGGTAACACTGATATTAACAAAGTGCTGCATACAGTTGGACCACTCAGTTTGCTCACTCCTTGAGGTATGATATGTTTATTTTTAAGGCTGCAGTAGGCGGATCCTGTAGATGTTTTGCATGTACAAAAGGAGTGATGTCATGTTTTCTGTCCATTGAACTGACTGAATGTGTAAATAGTCTCCTCCGCCTTACCCTCCTCCAAGAAATGTTTTCCACCCCCAAATAAATACGCTTTCATGTTAGTCAGTGGTTGCAGGGTACTATTTTCTTTCTTAAATGGACAGTACAAGAACTGGAACCTGAGTAGTGGGAGGCAGCATTAGTTTTTGGGGGAGAGTAAGATCCACCCCCACCTCCACCCGAGAAGCTCCTAAAGATCCACCCCCACCTTTTTTTATTCATGTGGGAAGGGCATGAGGTGACTCTGTCATGTTGGAACAACTGATGATCAGAGCTGTCTGGGGAAGTAATTAAGGAGTACCTGAAACTGCATCTAGGCATATCCCACCTCCCCAAACATACACACATAAGCTCCTAAAGATCCACCCCCACCTTTTTTTTATTCATATGGGAGGGGCATGAGGTAGATCTATTATGTTGGAACAACTGATTATCAGAGCTGCCTAGGGAAGTGATTAAGGAGTGCCTGAAACTACATCTAGTTTCTGTTAGCTACTGTAATTAACAGCATTTTGCTAAATGCCACTTCAGCCTGCTACACCACTGTGTGTGTGTGTGCATTCCCAAACTGACATATGCATTGTCATATATTAAATAGTAGCAGCCTAATATCTGAAACTCTGTAATTCCTAGTCTGTGAATACCAGAAATTAGAATACGTGTTACTATGTAAAATAGGAGTACCTATTTGTTATCTGGGAAAAATGTATGTATTATCCTAAATATTTTTTTTGTTCTAATTGTGCATAGAGGAAAGTGTCATAGTGCTGATGTCAACCACAAAAGTAGCAATCAGTAGTCCATAGATAAAATGTTGCATCTTAATGTAGAGAGCAGGGACTACATCTGCAGAACAGGGGTTAGCCATGCCATGCAAGTATAGGCTAACTGAGTCATGATGTTTGGTTTGATTGTCCTCAATATGAATAATGAAATGTGCATTCCTCATTGATGCTGATGGCGGGGTTCCAGGGTTCTGAATCAGTCTGTTTCTATCGCTATGAGTGTATAATCATTATACAAAACCTATATTGCTTACCATTCCTTCCATTAAAATCTACACCTCCATACATTTTCCTACTAATGTGTCTGCCTTCTTTAGAATAGAAAATAAAACAAATCTTACTAGTTAAAAAGCATGGTGTTGTTTCTCCATGCCTCCTTCACTATTCAATACACCCTGACTAACTTCATTATGCAGCTGTGGTGGATCTGACCAGAGTTTGTTATAGCTGATGTCAGACTGTTGGTTATATGTGGAAAAAGAAACACATATACTCAGAATAGGAAAGGGAAAGTGGAAATTGTTTAACCAGGAGAGGTATACTGAGCTGGAGCTTGTTTCCAGGTGTGACCTGGGAGCACAAGGAAGTTAAAGTGACTTGCTCAGAGTCACACAGTATGCAAGTGGGGGCTAATGGTATTCAAAGCCAGGTCTCTGTGTTTGCAGCTCAGTGCCCTTAACCATTATGCTATACTGCTTCCATAGAGACAAATTTGAACCCAGGTGTAGAACTGATACTTAAAAAAAAGTGGATCTTCGAGGCTATCATAAAGAACTTTTTAGATCTTATAATAAGAATTTAAATTAGTTTGACGCACATCAGTGGCATTGCTGTGGATATATACAGCTTGTGGATGTGGGCATCTACTTCCATGAATACTATACTAGCTCCCATTATTTTCTGTGGTGGGCTGGCTGAAGCCATTAGAATTAATTTTTGCTCCAAGAGGTTTTATTTTTTTTTATTTCTAGAGTTGTGGGGTGAGGGTGCTAAAAGGGTTGGATGCAAAGCCAAATGTGTGGTGCACCTGAGTCTGCACCATCCCTCTACATTCAGGAAGCTCCACTCTTATTTTCAGAAGCTGTGGTCATTTATGACAAAAAGTCACAATTTGCGGCAGAAAATGGGCGTAGTTGCAAGTTGCATCCTGATTTGGCACAACTGCGGCTGGTTCAGATGCAATTGCATCTGTTTTTGGACACAGACTCTGGATGCTGGTAGGGCATCATATAGATGGTCTAAGAGGTGTGGATGCATTTTGGCTTTAAAAATAGCAGCAGAGCTACATCTTGGGTGGAGCCTTTCGACAATTCTGCCCTATGTGGTTTTCCTGAAACAAATGTTTATACATATTTTAAATGAAACTTTTTGGAGTGATAGAACACAGCAAAACATCAATGGACAATGTTGATAAACATGGCACAAAATCCAGGGGCTGCACCACAGGCCTTCATATGAATGTCCCATAAGTCTCAACCTTTGATATATCACCTGTATTATTACTAAGTGTACTGCTATGAACACAGTAGCTTTTTCCCCAACAGTTATAGGTGGGCAAAGTGGCCTCAATTTGCTCCGCGGAGCAATTCATGGAGTGAAGGTGGATTTGCACAGTGCTCTGCAGTGCAAAGCGGAGTACTTCATGTCATAAGAGGTAACGCGAAGTCCATTGAAAACAATGACTTCGCATTACTCTGCCTTCTCCAAACCACTACTCCACAAATTTTAAGGTGAAATACATTGAAAACAATGTACTTCATCTCACTTTGCCTTGTTTTAAGCTCCAAAGATGGATTTTGCAGTGATTCATGGTATTTCAGGTCACATGGGCTCTAAATTGTTCTGCGCAGCCTCAGTTCGGGGTACATACGAACATACGAAGAAGCCAGCAGAAGAAGGCCATTTGGTCTATCAAGTCTACTCGTATTGCAGGGTCCACAGCTTGTGCTAATGTCCCTGCCCTCCCTCCACACTTCTCCCATCCTCCCTACCCATGATTCTTATCGTCCCCCTATGCCTATCCCAGCCTCAGTGGTGTAGATTGCGGGGGGGGCAGGAGGGGCAAGTTGCCCCCCTGAGCAAAGTGACTGGGACTTTTAATGAGCTGTTTTTCATGTCATTTGGTTTCTTTTTTTTTTTTTGGTTCCCCTCTTGCCTGGGCTGGCTGGCCCTGGCTGCTCTGTGATGGGGGGCAGGGGGGATGCCGAGCTGGCTCTTCAGTCTCCCATGCAGATTTAAAAAAAAAAAAATGGTCCAAATGTTCCCGTTTCCAATTGGCTGCAAGTATAGCAATCTGCATGTTGCAGCCAATCAGAGCACTGCAGACTCAGCCAGGTGCATGTCTGCACGACCAGTGAAAACCATTAGCTGCCATTTTGGAGTTGCCCACGAAAAGAGGAGGATCCTGAGCAGGCGAGCAGCAGTTAAGGACTCTCCTGGTGATCAGAAAGGACTTGGAGTCATTGCCTGGCTACTAGCTAGCTTGCTCCCTCGCTCGGTACTGTCCCGACTCCCATTTACCTCACTCCTCAGAGTTCGTGCAGACCATGAGGAGTGAGTAGTGACTCTGACTGACCTGGCTGGGTCGTTATCGTTACTGTCCCTGGAGCGCTGCGGCTGTTTCTGACAGTTGCCGAACTTCAACTTGCAAGTTGGCCACCTGCCCACCTCAGTTCGAGTCTGGGACCAAGTCTGAGACAGAGACTAGTAGGGGAGGATTTCTCCTCCTAGTCATCCATGCTCCAGTCATCAGAACACCTGCCATCAGGCCCAGGGAACAGGAACAGGAGGAGGAATATGAGAGTGGTGATGTGTGAGCCCACTCAGGCACTCAGTTGATGGGCCAAGTCAGCCCCCCTGACCAGTGACCACCCAGTGCCACTCTGGACTGCATTGGTAATGGTAAGGAAAGAATACTTTGTCATTTATAAACATATTATTGTTTAAAATAAATGATTTGCAGGCAAACTAAATTTTGCAAACATCTAAACAATGCTGTTGTTGTCTCATTTAATTTTTTTAAATATAAATGAGAAAGGCTGATTGGAGGAGGGGCAACAGGTATGCACTAGGACATCACAGAAAAGAGGTATTTGAAAAAATGGGAAGACGTACAGGAAGGGAGTGAAGAAAGGGGAAATAAAATTTCAGAATGGGGGAGGTGAATGGAGAAAGCTGGCAAGGCAAGCTGCTTGACCTGCCAAGGTCATAACACAGTGATTCAAAAGCTGTGGAAAGCAGCAGAAAGGAGAGAATGGGAGGGGAGGGAGCTAAAACAGTATGTGGATAGAAAAGGGGGGTACAGTGTAAGAGGTGCCAACCTTCTAGAGATGGAAAGGAAAGGTAATTTTAAAGACCCTGTTCCATAGCATGGTCCACAGTCATCCGACTTAGGTGGCAGCAAAAGCACTCTCCTTGGCTACCATCACTGTGACTGACTTTCCCACTGGTGTGAGTGTGGAGATAAGTGAAAGTGGTATCCCTTTGGACAAAACCCCTTGGTAAACACCCTGATGCCACCTTACTCAAACAACATAAGGTCAGCAGTGATTTTACTCAGGGCCAGGATTTTGACCAACTGGCACCATTTAGCCATCTCACACTGGGACAATTGGTGACAGTGATGGACAGGCTGGATGAGTGCATTTGCTGCCGCCAAAGTCAGTCAAGTGTGGACCAGGTTGTTGAACATAGAATGGGAGGAAGTCTATCTGGAATCTGGATTGTCTGCTCTATCTCAAGGAAGGGGGACTGAGATGGCTAATAGTTTGGGGGTGACTCTGGCTACACTGCTGCTGGCTCCATGAGTATGCAGTCACTGATTGGGGAAGGGGAAGCCAGCAGTCCTGGTGGAGGCAAACTGGAGCAGTTGCTGCAAAGCTGGGAAGGGGAGGCTTAGATAAAAAAATCGGTGTCCAGGGTTGTGAGACTGTGACACACACAGTGCAAGGCTGACGCAGATAGAAGGGGGATGCCCACCTCTTATGCTATACATACACAACCAAGAATCTGTTGCACTAAAAGAAAACCATATACAGTCCAGACCTCAATAGAAACCATATACAGTCCAGATCACAATGAGCTATAAAAAATGCCAATTTATTCACTGTGCAACATCTCAAAAGTACAAACTGTGCAAAAGCTGACAAGGTACCTCTCCTATAGTAGCCATGTCCCCTGACACAGACTTGTTTATGTTGAAGGACTGGGGTGAGTGGCAAGCACCTCCAGCTGCACCAGCCTATTTGTGAGCTTTCAGCTTTTGCACAGGTTGCACTTTTGTGATTTTTGCACACTGCACAGTGAATAAATTGGTATTTTTTGTCACCTCACTGCGCTCTGGACTGTATTGTATATGGTTTCCGTTTGGTGTGATGGTTTCTTGGCTTTGTGCAAATCCAAACACACTGTACCGGAACCAATTTTGGACAGACCTAGTAAGGGAGATGGCTGGATTGCATTTGTGTGCCTTCTGCTCTCCTGCAGCCAAGCTAAAGGAGAGTTGAGGGTGAACAAGAGTAGGGGAGGCCTTTTGCTTTTCCACATGCTTTTGCAGTGTTCTGAGTTGAGGCAGTTTAATTGTTAGATGCAGAACTGGACTCTGACCAGGACTGTAATTAATTTATCAGATTTAATATTTTTACTCTTGAATGTGAACAATACTAAATAAAATAAAAAAAAACCTGAATCCAAGTATATCAGATTCTGAAAACTGGAGTTTGATCAACCCTACTGCCTATGCCATCACTTTTCTATGTTTCTATGTTACATGACATTCCTGGGGAACTGACCGCCCCCAAAAATTCTAGGATACTTATGGTTTGTAACCCAGCTGTAATCACACACGATATCTTTTGTCGGTCTCCTTCCCATGTAACTTTAGTCACTTTTTTCCAGTTTTTCCTTTTGCTCCCTTCTGGCATGGCTCCCATCACATGGTTCCCCCCAGCCCTGTCATCTTGGGTTCTCTTGGGACTTATTGGACCTTGCTCCCATGGCTTATTCCCTGTGGTAAGGTGGCAGGGACTGCGCTCGAGTTGCCAGGTTAAGGAGCCAGCAACCATGCCCTAGTCAGCTGGTGCTAGGCATGTGAGGGTCAGTGATCATCCTGCCAGCAAGGATGTTTTCTCTTGTTTTCTTGTCCCCCTACTTGTGGCACACAGAAGTGCTGTGCAATGGCGTCAGTGGTGGCATCACTCAAGCACCCATGCAAGGCCCACTGGTACTTGTCACTCCTCCATTGCTTGGTGCACTTAGCTTCCACTAGGAAACAGTTGTGCCACACCACTCTATCCCCAGAGGAGAATAACTGTCTCCTGATGCCCAGTATCCTCCCATGGCCAACCCTCTGATGGCTTAAGCTCATTCTCAAACTTGGATCGTTAATGCTGCTGCTTGCCGTCATAACTTTTGTCATTTTTATCTGCTTGTCCATACCCACCAGAACACAATAACTCAGCAAAGTTTGTTTCCTTTTTCAAGAAATCCTTTAAAGGGTGTTGACAACTCGTGATTGAACACCTGCAGCAGAATTTGCTGATTATCTCAAGGGCTGGGAGGGGTGCTGCTGCTGTGATGTAGTGTTCCCAGCTAGAGAGGGATGGGGTTGGGTTACGCTCTTCTACTTCTAGTGACCCCAACAGTGGGCCAGGGAACTTGCCACTCTTGCAGAGGCATGCTAGAGCAAGTAAGGTCTGTTGATGTGGCCCGACATGGGGAGGGGTCAGGGGAACAGAACTAGGAAATACCTGCAGCAGCTGCAGGATGATTTCCCAGTCATGGCACAGACCCTGCACCACTTGTAGTCTCCCAGGGGGAGGGAGATCTGAATTGTGCTTCAGGGGATGGACAGTCCTCGGAGATCTGGCCCTACCATGGGGGTCCATCTGTGGGGAACCTGAGGACCTCATCTCAGGAAGTTATGGATAGTGGGTGATGGGTGGGTGCCTGGGAGGAAGGAAGTGGCTGTGCAAGACTGGGAAAAAATAATATTGGGGGAAAAAAGGGAATTCTTTAAAGTAAGGGCAATCAATAATTTATTTGTTTATAATTTGCATTTTATTTCTCCCCTCTGTTTGTCCTCCCCTTCCTTCATGTCAGACCTTGTCTTATCCCCTGCATCCTACCTCCCTCCACTGTCAACAGGATTATCCCCCCCCCCACTGACAGAGTTTAACCTAGCCAGACCCACCTCCTCCATCCTGAGTATGGAGATATACTGTATGTTCCTTATGTACCCAGGAAGAGAAGAGTAACAGGGGTTGGGGTGCTCTTATTAGTATGTGCTCAGGGCATCATGGGCATGCATTTATGAAGATGGGTAAACTGGTTTGTGCCTCAGAAATTGTTGCTTCCAGTATTGCTGTTGCTCTGCAGACTGCCAGCTCTGCACTCAGTAACGTAGTTGACAAGACAAAATTAGTTTGCGCAATGCAATGTTTGAATGTGCTGTCATAGATGTTTCAATTTTAAATGTAGTGTCAGCATGGTTCAAATCAGTTGGTAGCACATCTGCCTCTGGGCCAGATGGTCATAGGTTGTAGTCTCGCACTGGGTTTGGGCTCATACCATAACTGCTGGTCCCCAAATGCCATACTAGGGGATGCTGTATGGCCAGTAAGTAAGATAAGGAAAACAAACGCAGAATAAACCAGAGCTGGAGCGGTGGAGATATGGAGTTCTGTGTGGTGTGGTGCTCCACATGAGGTGCTTGTTGCTTGGTGCTAGTAGTTAGTAAGGAAAGGACTGATGATTAAAGCAGCTGTTGAGTTGTCCTATTTACTAACTGCTGTGCTGGTACATTGCTTTCCAACTCATGGGGATAGCCTGCCAGTGCTACATGAAGTGCAGTAGCGCACACTTTATGGGGGGGGGGAATGCTGGGGAATGAGGAATTGGATGTATACAGAGAGGAGTCAACATGTGGTGGGCTGGCAGTGGCTCCAGCCAGCGCCAGTCAGGCCACAGCAGCAGCACTAGTATCCACTGTCGACTCCAGTAAGTGCAGACTGCAAGCAGCCCCGAGGTGGCACAAGGCAGGAAGAGAGATAAGAACTGGAGGCACAGAGTAGACAGACTGCCTTGCCAGGATTCACTGTCATTTAGACCTACAATATACCAGAACACATTTAATACCCTATGGCTCCTGGGTCCCCAGACCCCTGGCCTCTTCTATGTCATGATACGCGAAAACCAGGACTTTTTTGTTACTTTGCCCCCCCCTGTAAAAAAAACAAACTATGCCCCTGCCCAGCCTCTCTTAAAGTTGCTCACTGTCTTTAACGAGATGACCTCTTCTGGCAGTGTGTAGGAAACTATTGGAGACAATCTCAGGGTTTTAAATAATTGATTAGCAGTTTTTTCCTTGGGACAATATTAACTGTACAGAGAGTATTTATATAGGCTTTCTAGAAGTGTTATGTTTGTTAAACACAGTGATGCAAGTGCTATACATTTTCACAATGTTTTCGCACTTTTATGAGCAAAACGCTAATCAATTTTTTGAGTTAAATAAAACCCTGCAGTCTGTTCTCAGAGCTCTCTGCGATTTAAACGTTTTAAAAGCTGTTAAAAAGCCTTTCTGAGTCTTTTTTTTGCTGAAACTTTAGTTCGTCGATTGTAGGAAACCCTCCTGTGCTCATATCATCGAGTGTTTACTGTTTGTGTGTGGATTTTGAATGCTAATGTGCAACATTCAGTCTGTGTACTGAGAGACAGTGGAAGTGTGCTTTGGGCGAGGGGTGTATCTGTGGTGTACGTAGACTTAAGTTGGAGAAATAGGGAGTTCTTCATTTTTTGGTTATATTTTTCCTGTAGAACTGACAGTGTTAATGTACATGCAGTAATATTTTTAGTAATTGTTGCCATTTTTTTGCTGATTGTGTGTGTTGTGGACCTGGTGCAGCAGTGCATAATTTCAGGTTGTTTAAAATACGTTGTATATTACTGAAGTTTTCAATTTGCTATGCCTTACTTGTAGACAAAGTGTGTGTGTGTGTGTGTGTGTGTGTGTGTGTGTGCAGTGTGTGACATCAAATAATACCCCTTTTATTATCACACAGCTTAATTGCAGGTGCAGCAGTGTGAACCTGCTATCCACTGCACCTGTGTGATTTTGTACTGCCATTGTGGTATCTTGTCTTGGTTTTGCACTGCTGTAATCTGCAGTTAGTGCCCCCCCCCCCGGCAAAAGGTATGTTTTTCCAGATTGGATTGTTTCGTGACTTGAGAGCACCACTGGTTAGTTAAGTGTTGTTGAACTTGTTGTGGCTTTGGTGCCTGTATCTCTTGCTGAAGCCACAGTTGTTATTTTGGCTTCACATCCAGTATCCTCTGCCCCCACCCAGAGTGAATGTGCCAAAATCTAAATTT
The DNA here is from genome assembly GCA_016271365.2 of Neoceratodus forsteri. Lineage (NCBI taxonomy): Eukaryota > Metazoa > Chordata > Ceratodontiformes > Ceratodontidae > Neoceratodus > Neoceratodus forsteri. The sequence continues at coordinate 1,129,871,397 of CM057451.1, forward strand.
GTTTAGAATATTCTTGTTGATCCCCAAAATGCCTGCAAAGAGATGTGCAAGCAAAGCTGTTTCTCACCATGGCACTTCTGCCAGTGGTAAGATTGTCTGTGGGTGTGGTAGTACGTAGTCGCAGAAGTGCATTGCTGATGTGAGGAAAGGTATTTCTCCTTCAATGTATTTTACAGCATAATCAGTAGCTTCACTCATAGTTGGAGGAGATGATGTTGTCCCAGCTGGTGGTGTTAGTGCAGTTGCTGGTGGTGGTATGAGTATTGCTGCCTTAAGTTCCACTTCTGATCAGTTTACTGTGTCCAAAAATATAGTGGAGTGTGAAGCTAGTGAGTGGCAGTGTAGATGATGTCATACTCCCCAGTAACATCCCAGTAACTGAACATGAGGATTCAGATCATCATGTCAACGATAGCACACAATGTGACATTTCTTCCTCTGTGGTTCAGGTCACGCATTTGCCATGCAATGATTCACAGTGTGGTGAAAAGATTTTGGGTGATGGTGGTACTGATGATGATGAAACTGATGATGATGATGTTGCTGTGGTTGCAACATGCAGTCCACATGCCAACATCCAAGCAGAAGATGTGGATGATGTTGCTGACTATGATGATGATATCTGTGACCCCTGTTGGGAACAGGAGAAAAAGAAATTCAAGGTGGTTGTGTCTGGGTCTGTTTGCATTCCTCTCCCAGTAAAAAGTTATGATTTACCAGTTTCAGTTGATGATGATGACCCAGTAATAATGATAGGTAGTCATGGTGGTCAGTTGCAGTCCAAGTGTGTCCTGCCTGAAAAATCATGTAGCACACTCCCCACTTCATGGCTTAAAAAAAAAATGGATTCCAAGAAGCAGCATCAGGGACATGTTAAAATTAGAGCATCATGATCCCTTGTTTGGGATTTTTTGTGCAAGATGCAAATGATGAGTCAGTTGCAATCTGCCAGGTTTGCCAGGTGCATGTGAGTCGAGGTAAAAGGGGGAGCCATTTGGGCACAGGGGGACAGCATACACATCTTAAGAACAGACACAAGATACTGTGGACCCAGCACAAGATGGCAGCTATTACCTGTATCACAGTGGGGCGTTTACTCTCGTCATCAACCATATCGAGCATGTTATCCCCTTCCATGACTATAACATCAAGTAGAAAAGTAAATGTGTGCAGTAGTGATGAAATATGAGCAGAGAATTACTACAGGCATGATGAGGTGGAGGAGTAGAATGATTTTTAAGTCTTGGTGAGAGTAGCAGTTTTGGTGGTGGTGGTGTTCAATGCCGTATGTCTAGTGCAAGTGGTACCTCAACCCCTGTTGGTAAATCTGGGAAAAGAGCTGCATTTCTGGGTTTGTCATCACCTGTGCAACCATTTTCATCACACGTCCACACTCCACCCCCTGTAATTCGCAGAGCAGAACCATTTATCATCACACCCCATGTAAAACGTTTAAGTCAGCCCACATTACAGAGTGTTTTTGCGCATAAGCTGAAGTACCCACCCAATCATACAGTGTCAAATGAACTTAATGCTGCTGCAGCTGAAATGTTGGCAATTGATCTTTTGCCCTTCTCCTTTGTGGAGAATTCTGGGTTCCGGCGGTTTGCTGCATGTGCCTGTCCAAAATGGAAAGTCCCATCCAGGACATACTTTTTGACCCATGTTGTCCCTGAGTTGTAATATACGGTGTCCGACTCGGTAAGACATGCCCTTCAGCATTCCTCCTCTCCATTCATCCATTTAAGTATGGATATGTGGACAAGTGGCAAAACAGCGGGGAGTTCATATTTGTGTATAACTACACACTGGGCGCAGGTGCCAGGGGTTGTTTGTGTTGTTGGTAGTGCAAATAATCGGTGTAGTAATGTGGGGTGTCATGGTAGCAATCTTCCAGGAATTCAACAGCATGCAACAATTGCTATGCACAATGTGACCTGTTCACACACTGGTGAAAACATGTTGGACCTGGTACTGACTGAAATTGACAAGTGGCTGAACCCCCTGTCCCTGAGAACTGGGTTCATAGCAAGTGACAATGGGTCAGATGTGGTGAAATGCATCACGAATGGTGGCTTTGTTTGGGTTCCATGCATGGCCCACTGTTTAAATCTTGTGGTTCAGGAGTTTCTGCAGCACCCTGATATAAAGGAAATTCTGACAGTTGTACGCTGTATCTGTTCTCACTTTTCATGCTCTGCAAAGGCCCGTGACCAACTTCAGCAGTTGCAGATCCGAAACAGCCTCCCACAGCACCGCTTGAAGCTGGAAGTTGTCACCCGGTGGAACTCCACTTTATACATGGCAGAGAGGTTATATGAACAGTACAAAGCCATCTCAGAATATCTTGTCATGCACATTAGCTGTGACAGTTCCAGGGCCTCCATGTCTATGACGACTGAACAGTGGCGCCTCATGGACCCTGTAATAACAATCTTAGGGCCTTTTGAACATGCCACACAGGCAGTAAGTGGTGAGTCTGCCTGCATTAGCCAATCAATTCCACTGCTGCAGGTGCTGAGGCAGACATTAGTGAATGTACAGCATAGCCTTGATGTTGCCGGAGACAGTGCTAGCAGTGTGTTGCTGAAACACATGCTGACAGTATTCGACCAGAATCATCACATTTTGAACATTCAGCATAGTGACAAGTTTGCAATAGCAACAATGCTGGACCCACGATACCAACTAGGAATTGCCTCAGTACTGGAGGGTAGGCCTGAACAGGTAAAAACTGTCAGTGGGCAACTGGTGTGCTTGATTCATGGGGCACAGAAGTCACGTGCCAAGGTCAGCAAACCTCAGCAGCATAATCAGGCTGAAGGTGAACCTGGAGGAGTAGTATTAAGCATATCCTGTATGGGGAAGGGGACTGCAGTTCCAGATGGTTTGTCATCAAAAGTGACTGGCGTTAACCCACTTTAGGAGGCTTTGTCCCAAGTGGAGATTTGTGACATAAATGATTCCGGAGAAGCGGATAATGCATCAACCACTGGACTTAGAGCAGCACAGCGGATGGTTGAGTCATATTTGTCTGAAAACAGGCATCTGTTAATCACTGATGATACCCTTTTATACTGGAGTGGAAAGGTCAGTGAATGGCCAGAGCTGACTGCTGTGACACTGAAGTACCTGACATGTCCGACCTCCAGTGCGAGTGTCAAGAGGGTATTCAGCTCAGCAGGTGCAACAGCTCGGGATCATCGTACAAACCTCTCTCCTGCAAATGTTAGTTTGCTGACATTCATAAAAATGAATGACAGGCACATACCAGCTCAAACTGCAACCTCATTATTTATACCCCGGTATAGTAATGATTTTGCTGATGTTGTAGAAAGGTACCATCCTGGTAGCAGTGGCAGCATGAAATGGCCTACCATTGATGTACAGTAGATGATAACACAATGGAGAAACACTTTCCCAGTGGTCAGAATTCAGACATAGAAGACAGCGAGGGCAGCTTTTGTTTATGAGGATGATGATGAATGATGCTAGGTTAATGATAGCAGGTTTTAACATAAATGGTCAAAAGGCTGTCACATTTCAGTGTCCCACTCATAGTGACTCAAATTCCATATGTTGCATCACATTTATAACACAGAGCATAGTAAATTCTGGCCCCTGAACTACCACCACCACCATATGACTGCTGTTACCTGTTTGCTACTGCCACCACAGGGAATGTGACTGTGTGTCCCCCTGGACTACCACCACAAGACCACTGTTCGCCACTGCCAGCATAGGGAATGTGACCGTGTGTCCCCCTGGACTACCACCACCATAAGACTGCCGTTTGCCACTGCCACCACAGGGAATGTGACCGTGTGTCCCCCTGGACTACCACCACCATAAGACCGCTGTTCACCACTGACACCATAGGGAATGTGACCGTGTGACCTCCTGGACTACCACCACAAGACTGCTGTTCTCCACTGCCACCATAGGGAATCTGACCGTGTGTGTCCCTGGACTACCACAACCATAAGACCGCTGATAGCCACTGCCACCACCACTGGATGCAGGAAGATGTGAGAGGGGATGTCATCATGTGCCTCAGCTATGACCACCACCACCCGCCACCACCATTATGACAATGTTTTCCATTATATGTCTCAACCATGCCAAGGCAGAGGGAGTCAAACAGGAGACCACATCCATGAGCCACAGGCACAAGACTTCTTATTATTAAAACTGCAAAGTGAGTACAGGTATGTGTACTAATGTTTTTCATGCTATTTAACTTCCTTTAGCTGTATGTTTTGTTTTCTGTTGCTTTTCTGAGCTGCAATGGTCAAACACATATGGTCAAACTTATTTTTTTTTTACAGGTTAACAACAAACGACTCTCCTTTGCTGAAGGTCTGTATCAATGCTACAGCAGCAGTACTGTCTACAGGAACCTATGGGATATCCATTTCCAATCCATACTGGAAAGTATATCAATTTTATTTCATCTGTTCCTTTTTTTTTCATAAGAGTGCAAAAAATCCAACTGATGATTCATAAACTAGGTGATGTACATCACAAAAAATATTTCTGCAACATATCATGCATTGTATTCCAAATTTGTAGCTGTGCAGTTGTGATAGTGTTGAAAAAGTTGGACTCAGGTCGCGTTACTCTTACTTGACAAGATGTGGTTTTAAAATGTAACTTGCGTTGAGATGCAGGGATACTGACACAGTGTATTTGTTACACAGCCTGGTACTAAAGTAAATTGTGATCTGATGATTGCAGTGGGACAGCTTGCTATCTGTGTTACTTCAGATACCCTGTGGTGGAACAGCCATGGCTTAAACATAATGTCTTACTGCTGCAATCAAGTTGTAATAAGTCCTTCATTTCTTTTTTTAAGAAACTTCCAGATGCTTTGTGGTGTCATAGTTGCCTTATCTAAAGAACTTCAACATCATGCCCCCCCTCGGGCTGGGGCAGACATGCAACAAGCAGAAGTCGTTTGAATCGATGATGACCATGACCATCATTACTAGACTGGAGAAGGATGCAGATAAAATCTGAGAAGAAGTAACCAAATAATAAACCATTAATGAGACCTACTTGCAAATATGCTCCCCCCCAAAAAAATACTTACCTTCATTGGCTTGAGAGTATTCCATTTCCAATTTCAACACCAACATTTCTCATCAAGCACTGGAATGTGCACACCAACAGTATGTGACCTATGATACAAATCAATACAATGAGTACATGTATATATATATGTCAACCCCCCACCTAGAAAATATATATATATATATATATATATATATCAACTCACCAAGGCTACTATTAGTGTACACACAAAGGGCACCCTTCCATCTGGTTGAGGTGATCACATCGGATTCACAGGAATCACAGGCAGCACAATTTAGATAAGCAACAGTTCTCTCACGGTCATCATTTCTGATGGAACACTGAGTGGATTTATGTCATGTTATCCCTCCTTCACACGGTTTGGCAAGACACTGTGCATCATGACATCATCATCACAGTATGTTAATTTTCTGGACACAAGACAGTTGCATTTTGGGGATGCAGAAACGTTCTGGGGGCTCTGTGTCACCACTGTGTGCATGAGTGACTGCACAATACATTCTAGGGGACTTTGCATGTGGTGTACTTCTCCCATTTCACTTCATCAGCACTTGGGAATTTTCTGGACACAAGACAGTTGCATTTTAGGAATGCAGAAAAATTCTGGGGACTCTGTGTGACCACTGTGCGCATGAGTGACTGCGCAATACATTCTGGGGGACTTTGCATGTGGTGTACTGCTCCCATTTCACTTCCCCAGCACTTGGGAATTTTCTGGACACAAGACAGTTGCATTTTGTGTGTTGTGAGCACATAATGTCATAATTAAATTATAAATTAAAGCAGCAGTGCAACAATCTGGTGAAAATTTTGACCTATACTTTTTCATGCTATTTTAGATTGCCAGCCACTTACCTCCTGACTTGTATAATACCCTTCGTTTCACAGTTTGTGTCTGCTTTAGTACTTTTTCTCATGTCTGAAAAAATAACAGGAGCACTCCTTTTAATATGGCTCGGACCAGGTTCTCATCAGTATTTGCAGCTGTTTTTGAACAAATATTGTTCTGTGAGGTCAGAAAACATTGCCTGCTGCATAATTGTTAATTTTATTCACAACAGAAGTGATATATAAACAACTGATGGACAAAAACAGCAGAAAATACTGATGAAGACCTGGTCCACACTGTATTAAAAGGAGCACTCCTTTTATTATTTCAGACATGAAAAAAAGTACTAAAGCAGATTCAAATACTGGAAAGAATGGTATCTTTTGAAACAAGTCAGGAGGTAAGTCAAGTGGCAATGTAAAATAGCATAAAAAGTATAGGTCAAAACTTTCACCAGATTGTTGCACTGCTGCTTTAATGTCTGTTTCAAAAAATAGATATTTCTGGAGCCTCAGTAATGTTTATTTTGTGTCGGGACTTGTGAAGTGTTTGTCATTGCAGGACTGTGAGCAGTGCAAGTATACTGTGCTAAACTGCATGTGTTATATCTGTGTTCTTTCCTGTGTGTGCAGACATTGTCCAGCTTCATGCAAACATATATATGGTGTGACTTGTTACAGTATTTAAAGAATAAAGTTAAGAAAGAATATATGACGTATATTTTATTTGTACCATCAGCACTGGTGAAGTAAGTAATATGATATTTTTTCAGAGGTCTTGGGCCACTGAGCACCTCAATCACTCACAGTGCACACATGTCTTTGCAGAGATAATAGCACAAAAAACACATGCTCTCCTAAAAGTCATGTGTGCAGTATGTGACTAAGGTGCACTCTGGCCAGACACCTCTGAAAACATATCATATCATTTAGTCCACTGATGATGATGGTGACAATCAAATACATGTTATATATTCTTATCTCTATTCTTTATACCACAAACAATACAACAAGTCAGTATATATATATGTTTGCAAGATGCTGGACAATGTCTGACATCACACACACACACACACACACACAGATGAAACAACATTGACTGCACACATGCAATTTAACACATTATACTTGCGCTGCTCAGTCCTGCTTTTCCTCAACCACTCCACAACAGAAAGTAAACATTACTGAGGCACTGGATTATAATAATCAAATCTAATCAAATCAATCTTTATTTTTAAAAAGCGCCTTTCCGAAACCAAAGCGCTTGTACATAAAACCATATAAATAAACATCTTAAAACAATCAGTTCCCAACCAGACCAAATATAAATCAGTGATGAACCAAAATCATACGCCAGGAATAAAATCATGTACCAGAATCCAGGAACGTTAGGCTAAATAAATGTGTTTTTAATAACAGGGCAGTAAGGAGCATGTATCTATGCATGTGCATGTATCTATTTAAACTACTACTGTGACCTTCCCTGTCTGTCATTAAACAAAAGACAAAACACTACAGTGGTGGTGGTGGTGGTGGAGGGTGCTGCAAATAAAAGCTAATGGGGGATCCCCTGCTGATCCAACAGCAGATGGAGCATTGACACAATCTGTAACTGGTGTCACTCTGTCTGCTCCAACTGCGGATGGACAACACCCACCCTCTCATTGTTTTCTTCCACCGCGGCCCACAAAAGTGCTATGTCTGCCTGAGTTGCAGGCATTGTGGGGTCCACCACTGGTGGAGGTACATCAGGTAGAGGTGGTGGTGAGGATGGTGCTGTTGGCGGTGGTGGAGTCGCTACTGCTGTGGCTTTCCTCCTGCTGTGGTGAAGCACAACAGCAGCACCCTCTGCCACTGCCACAGAAGGACCAGCAGGTGGAGGCCTGGCCTGTTCTGTGGCAGCCTGCCACTCCACCTTGTGGTGGTTCAACATATGGGTGCGCTGGCCCCCAGTCCCCAGATATGTCCCCCAGGGGCTACGGCACACCTCCACCCCACAAAGTATACTTACCACAAGGCTGCTGTTCCCCCAATACAGTTGAAAAACTGCCAAACTGGGGAGCTGTGTGGGGAGGGGACCAGGCATGGGAGGGGCAGATGCAGTGCTGGCAGCATGGTCACTGCGGGGGCTCATCCTGCTGCTGTGGAGGTGGTGCTGCTGGAGCTCCTGCAGCTGCCACTGGAGGTGGTGGTGGTGGTGGACGTGTTGGTGCTTCTGCTTCCTGGGGGGGAGGACCAAAGACTTTAGAGTGGTCCAACACCACCTGGCCATGCCCCCCATGCGTGTGCACTACTCCCCTCCTGCCAGAAATACTTCCACGTGGCTTCACTGCCCCAAGCACAGTCCTACGCATTCCCTTTGAGTCCTGACTTGGACGGTCCACATCCTGTCCCTGCTCCATTTGAAAAAAATCCCTCTTTCCCTCTCTGACTAGCAACGCCATCACCAACGACTTCACACACACTATATAAGACAGAACACACACTCACACAAGACAGGCACACACACACACAAAACAAAACTTATAAAACAAAGGAATCAGTCACTGCAAGAAAAAATGAACTGCCAAAACAGTACAAAAAACCCCCAAACAATTAGCTTTTAAAAAAGCTTTGGGTTTGATCACATTTAAGAACAAAAACAATCCTCTCCTCTCCTACACAAAATGCCTCCTCTCTGTTACTCAGCACAGGAGAAAGTGAAGTATCTGCTTCTATGATTCACTTCCTTCCTGCCTGGCTAAAGCATGTGACTTATAGTACTGTAAGCCATGTGATGTGTGGGGGGGGGCTCCTATATTGTTGTCACTTCACCTTACTTCGCATTAAGGCAGAAGGACAACGCAAAGTCATAATAACAGCGAACTGAGCACTTTGCAATGGTCACTTCGCCTAGCGCTAGGACAACGCAAAGTGGCCACTTTGCATTCACTTCGCCAGCAGAATTTAATTTTGCTGCATCTCTACTAACAGTTAATTTACAGCTGAGTCAAGTCAGAAGTTGAAGTCCTACTGCCTTGCTTGTGATATCATGCTCATTTCTATAGGAACAGAGTTATATGTCACAAGCAGAGGGGATTATGACATCCGTTCCAGAATCCAAATGAGCTGCAAGTGAATTGCAAGTGACAAGGATCCAGTTTTCCTGCAGGTGACCCTTGTTATAAAGAACAGAAGGGCTCAAAATTCAACGGGAAGGATTTTTAAATGGGAACACACTCACACATGGGCTTATTATCAGCCTTGTCAGTGTTCTTCCATTTGTTACAAAACTTGTGCACCTTATTTTAAAAAGGTGTGCAACTTTTAACAAGTTTCCATTATTTGTGGCTGCATTGTATCCCACAAAATAATGCATGTGCCCCTTTTTTTGATGCACGCTGTGCCTTATTTTCTGCAAATTGTAGTAACTGTACCCAAAAGTAGAGACCTCTTCATATAGTAGGTGATCAAACATTTAGACACACTAGCTGAAATTATGGTGGGAACCTGCCTCAGTTTACCAACAGTGTTTTAAAGTCTATTCCAAAATGTTTTTACAGATTTTATTTATTTATTTATTTATTACAATCTTGGAAGTACCTTTGAGTTATACACTCGGTTACGAAGGTTCCACATCAAGTAAACAGAAGACAATACAAACATCATATTCATCCATAGTTTCACGTAAAGTACGATATTAAGCAGATGGAGGGTATGTACAATACACATAGATGACTGTGCAAGGTACAATACACATAGGTGACCACGCAAGGTCAACAGTTAGATTACCAAAACATAATATCACATTAAGGTTAATAGAAGCCAGGATTTGTTTCAGGGAAAGCAGTCCTCTTGTCAGGGTATTAAAGGAATAGTGCAATAAGAGCTGTCAAGTTAGGTAGGGGCCAGCAGGGCAGATGCAAAGAGGGAAGACAGCAGGGCAATTGTGGGAGAGAGAGGGGCAGGGGCAGGAGGAGGGATAAGAAAGGAAAGAGAGGTGCTCAAGCTGGGGATAAAGAATAGGAAAAGGGAGGTGCTCAAGAAGGGGGAGGCAGAAGGACAGTTTGTTGGGGGGGAAGGAGAAGGAGCAAGAGATATGAAGTAGGTTGGTGGAGGCAGACAGAGTAGGAGAGCATATAATTGAGGGCTGGATTAGATGGCATGGGCTGGCAGGTCTGGGGTGGGCAGAAAGAGAGATGTGGGAATCAAAGGAGGGGTGGCAGGTGGGGGAGTTAGAGAGAGAGAGAGAGGGTGCGTGTATGGGGGAAGGTAAGGAGGAAACAGGGAGGGGTCAGATTAACAGTCCAGTAGGGTATATGTGGGAGTGAGAAAGGTGTGGGGGATCAGGTGGGGCAGTAGGGGTCAGCAGGGAAGAGAGAACAGGGAGGGGTCAGTTAGCAGTCCAGCAAGTGAGTGTGGGGTGTGAAGGGGTGGGGATCAGGTGGGAGAGGAGGGGCAGCGGGGGTGATTGAGAAGGCAGGGGAACAATGGAAACAGTAATAAATAATTGAGGGAGTAGACGGGGGGGGTTTGGTGTAGCAGTCACAAATACTATCCTGTGTAAGTGATGCTCTAAGCTTGGTTTTAAAAGGGCCAAGCCTGGTTGCATTTTGTAGCTCCACACTGAGAGAGTTTAGCCAGATTGGTGCACTGTATTCAAAGGACCATTGCCCTAGGGATGTCCTGTGGAAGGGGATTTTTAAGGTGAAGTAGTTTAAGCCTGTGGTACACCTTGCTGAGTCAGAGCATTTGAGGAGGTTCTGAACTCCCAGGGGGGCTAGACCCAGTAAGGATTTTTTAGCAAGCAAGCAGGTTTAATAGTGAATGGAACCATCTAGGTTAAGCCAACCACTCCGGGCGTAAAATTCACAGGTGTGGGTTAAGCGGTGCTCCCCTTGAACAAGTCTACATGCTTTGTTTAGGGTTGTTTTAATTCTTTTGAGTGCAGTGGAAGTTGAGGAACCATAAACCACAGGACCATAGTCTATTATTGTCAGGATTGCGCTGGAGACAGCTAGTTTCAGGGTGTCAGAAGTCAAACAATGCTTGTTTCTGTAGATTAGTCCTAGTTTCGCATTTGCACTCTTGACAACCAGGTCTATATGTGGTGCATATGATAGTGTTGGGGGGGGGAGATTTGACTATTTATAATGTGGGGTTGGTAGTTCCTATGCCTGCTATGTGTTGAAGAGAAGACCATAGTCTTGTTTTTTTTATAGTTTAGGAGTAGCCTAGAGTCTTTGAACCATTGTTCAACTGAGGAGAAGTCAGACTGCATACAGAGCTCCAGCCCCATGGGGTCAGAGTGGGACGAGTATAGTACTGTGTCATCTGCATAGAGCAAGACCTGGTCAGTGACAGCCCAGGGGAGTGCGTTTAAGAAGAGACTAAATAAGTAGAGGTCCCAGAATTGAGCCTTGTGGTACTCAGGTGTTGTTGCTTAGGGGGCTTGAGCAGACTTCGTTAATTTTTAATTGTTGTACTCTCCCTTGGAGGTAGCTCCTAAACCAGGTGGTGGATTCAGGTGAGAGGCCAATGTGGGACAGTTGATGTAATAGCAGTTCATGGTTTACTGTGTCAAAGGCCTTGGTGAGGTCAATATAGATAGCCCCCACCAGGAGCCCCTGGTCAAGGGAATTGTGTATGTAGCTGGTGAATTTGAGGAGTGTGGTAGCTGTACTATGTTGTTTGTGAAACCCATGCTGTTGCTTACATTGCAGTTGGTAATTGTAGAGATATGCAGTCAATTGATCCGAGACAATACGTTTGAGTGCTTTTGAGAGTGGTGGGAGAATTGAGATGGGACTATAATAAGTGTGGTTTGTTCTGTCACCATTTTTACACCGGGATGACAACCGCTGCTTTCCAGACCATTGGAAACTTGCTTGTGATTAGGGATAGGTTTAGGACCTTGGTTAAAGGGGGGAGTACAGCTTCGAGGGTGAGCTCCAGAAGCTTGAGCTCTAGTTTGTCATGACTTGTCCTAGATTTGTTTAGCACCTTAGTACTATGTTTTTTGGCCTCTATCTATGAAATTATCTTAAGGTAGAAGGGGGGTGGTGACATTTAGGTGGACAATTCAAGGTCCAGGACTAGGGAACCTCCTGTGGGAAGCAAGAAGTCAGTGGGTAGCACACTACTTAGGTCTAAGAAGGCTTGATTAAACATTTCTGCCATGATGTTTAGGTCATGGACCAGGGTACCATTTATATTTATTTTGAGATGAGGGAGCTTTGTTGGGTTTGCTGGTTAGGGTTTGGATGTTTTCCCAGAAATGCCTGCTGTCCCTCCAGGCGTCTTCCATCTCCCTTTTAAAGTGAGCATTTTTTGCTTTCCTTATGACCCACGTACAGTTGTTTTGGGATGTTTTATACTTCTGGATATCGACGGCAGCTCCAGTGTTTCAGGACTGGACCTAGAGCTTGCCTCAGTGCATCAGGCTGCAGGCACATCCAAGAGCAGGGTCATTCTTGATGCCCTACAGGGGGCATGCCTCAGACAGCTAGTATTGGAACCCACTCGGGAGGGGGCCATCTTAGACCTGGTACTCTCAAATGGGGACGGAGAAAGAATCTCAGATTTAGAAGTGGGTAGCCATCTGGGAACAAGCGACCACCAAATAGTGTGGTCCACGATAAACACAGCCATACAATCATGCCATACAAAAGCAAGAGTACTAGACTTTAGGAGGGCTGACTTTGAAAATGAGAGGTGCCTCAGAAAAGCACTAGCAAACAGGCAAGAAGGAGGGTGGAGGAACAATGGGAGGATCAAAACAGCCATCACAGAGGCAACAAGCCTTTGTGTAAAGCAAATCAATAAAACACAACGAAGGAAAAAACGCTATGGTTCTCAAAAGAGGTGGCAGGGAAGGTTAAGGAGAAAAGGACAGCATTCAGGAAATATAAGGAAACACAGAAGGAGCAGGACAGAGAACTTTATCAGTTAAAGCAGAAAGAGGCTGGGAAGGCAGTCAGAATAGCAAAGGCCCAAACCGAGGAAAGGATAGCCAATTCTGTTAAGAAGGGGGATAAGACCTTTTATAGGTACATTAGGGAGCAATAAGACCAAAGGAGGATACTGAAGCTTAATAAAGGGGAGGGAAGTGGGTAGAGGGTGACAGTGAAAAGCAGGATACTGAACAAATATTTCTGCTCAGTATTCACAAAGGAAGAGGAGGGGAGTTACCTAAACCAAACAAGAGAAACACTCTGAAGACGGGGTCAATACCAGTCCATTTACAGAAGAAAGGGTTCTGAAAGAACTAATAAAATTGAAGGTGGACAAAGCAATGGGGCCTGATGGAATTCACCCAAGAATTCTAAAAGAACTAAGGGTAGAACTAGTGACGCCGCTGACTACTCTCTTTAACAAATCATGGGAGGATGGGGTTGTTGGTACCCGAGGACTGGAGGAGGGCAGATGTGATTCCTCTTCATAAAAGTGGGAGCAGGACAGAGGCAGGAAATTACAGACCAGTTAGCTTGACCTCAGTGGTAGGGAAAATGATGGAATCACTTCTGAAGGAAAGAATTGTTGAGTACCTAGAGGCCAGTGGGGCACAGGACCCAAGGCAGCATGGATTCAACGATAGAAGGTCGTGTCAGATGAATCTAATAGATTTCTTTGACTGGGTGACCAAAGTAGTAGACCAGGAGGGGCTGTGGACATGGCCTACCTAGATTTTAGCAAGGCATTTGATATAGTCCCACACAAAAGATTAATATACAAGATAGCCAGCCTTAGAGTGGGCCCCAAGGTGGTAGCCTGGATAAAAAATTGGCTAGACAACAGGATGCAAAGGGTAGTAGTAAATGGAGTACACAGTGAAGAAAGGAGGATTACTAGCGGGGTACCACAGGGTTCAGTACTGGGACCGGTCCTTTTTAATGTCTTTATAAGTAACATTGCAGAGGAACTGGAAGGAAAAGTATGTCTCTTTGCAGATGACACAAAGATCTGCAACAGGGTTGATACACAAGATGGAGTGGAAAGGATGAGAAGGGACTTGGCAAGGTTGGAGGAATGGTCAAATGTATGGCAGCTCAGATTCAATGCAAAGAAGTGCAAGGTAATGCACATGGGAAACAAAAACCCAGGGGAAGCGTACACAATGGGGGGTGAAATACTGACAACAGTAAAAATAGAAAGGGACCTGGGGTAATTATATCAGATGACCTAAAGGTGGGCAAGCAATGTGAGAAGGCAGTAAGGAAGGCTGGAGGGATACTGGGATGCATAGGAAGAGGCATCAATAGTAGAAAACAGGAAGTTGTTATCCCTCTGTACAGACAGTTGGTGAGACCCATCTGGAGTACTGTGTGCAGTTCTGGAGACCCCATCTCCGCAAAGACATAGACATAGTGGAGGCTGTCCAGAGGAGGGCAAACAAAATGGTGCAGGGTCTGCACCAGAAGACATACGAAGAAATACTAAAGGAGCTTAATCTATATACCCTTGAGGAAAGAAGGGAGAGAGGGGACATGATAGAAACTTTCAAGTACCTCAAGGGAATCAACAAAGTCCAAGAGGGTAACATCTTTCAGAAAAAGAGACGTGCAAGAACAAGGGGGCACAATTTGAAGATAGAGGGGGGGCGGCTCAGAGGTAATGTGAGGAAGTATTTTTTCACGGAGAGGATTGTGGATGCATGGAACAGCCTCCCTGAGGAGGTCGTGGAGTCAAGAACAGTGGGGGAATTCAAGAATGCATGGGACAGACATAAGGCAGTTCTAGTGAGAGGTAGGAGGAAGTAAGCTGTTGGTTAACTAGGATCTGCAGCTTATCTGGTAGGTAGGAAAATGGGCAGACTAGGTGGGCCAAGCGGTCCTTATCTGTCGTCAAATTCTATGTTGCTATGTTTCAATCATCATGTCTAGAATTGACTGTGAGACCCAGGAGTTTTGGGAGTTGCTGACTTTATGCTTAGTATGGGGGGCATATATGTCACAGGATTCATTAAGCTTAGTGACAAAGTAATCTAGAGTGGCATCCACATCAGAAGTGTTGTTTAGGTAACTCCAGTCATGACTTTTTAGGTGGGCTTTTAGTGCACCAATCACCCCCTTTTTAAGGAGCCTTGTTGTTATGATTTTGGGTGAGGCCTTAGTGGGTTTGTTGGACCAGGTGAGTAGGACAGGGGAGTTGTCACTAATGGAGTCTGGGAGGACAGTTAGATGAGAAATCCTGTTTGGGAAGCTGGTGATAACCCAGTCAATGAGGGTGCATGTGCCAGTATGATAGTTTATTCCAGTCGGCTTATCCACTACTTATGTAACGTTAACAGAGGAGAGGGTATCTTTGAAGCAGTTGGCTTCTGGGGAGTTCCAATTTATATTGAAGTCACCCAGAATTAGTAGTTCCACCTTGGGACTATGTGCTGTGAGGTAGTCAGTTATAGATTTGAAATCAGTATCTTTTGTTCTAGGTGGGATGTATGCTGATGCCATGGTCAGAGTTTTTACATTAGAGCCAAGCAGAATCTTAACAACTAGACGTTGGGCAGCCCCATTTTAGGGTTGGGCAGCCCCACGGGAGGTGGTAGATGGTATTAGTTGTCCCTGGAGGTGCTCCTTGAGATATATCACAAACCCACCTCCGCGCGTCCCCATTCTGTCTAGCCTGAGAGTGATGTAGCCTGGCAATTGGAAAGCTGAGTCAGATATCCTAGGGTGGAGCCAAGTCTCCACCACTGAGATAACGTCAGATTGGTGTTGGACAGCCCAGGCTTGGAGTCTAGTTTTGCAAGCAAACTGCATATATTAAAGTATGTGATAGTAAGGCCAGAGCATTTATTTTGTGGGGTCAGAGTAGTTGCCAGTGGTCTAGGGTTGGGGTGGATGTTGCCTGATAGCAATAATAGCAGATAGGTGAGCCGTATAATCAGCCATTTTGTCCTAGTCTTTTCACCTACACGGTTCCTGTATGGGGAGTTGTGAGATTTTACAGCGGCACTCATGAGGATTAGATTGGTGAGTGGGGGCAGGAGGGGGTAAGGCATGTTCTCCAGACTAATGAACATTTTGTATAAGGGCGCCTTATCAACGGGCATAGTATAGGAGGCAGAGGTTGATTTAGGGCACATCTTCACTCCGTGTGGGATAACCAAGGGAGCAGGGCCACTGTGCATGGGTCCTGTAGCAGATAATTGCATGGCAGGCTCCAGAGAGGGTCAAGGCAGATAACTAGCATGAGTGAGAGAAACATCTTTAGGTTATCCGGGAGAATGCAGTGGAAGAAAGAGCCCTCAGGACCAGGGTGCAAATTAGCCAGAGCAAATCACCCTTGAGCAAGCTGCTTGTTAGTGCCAGCCAGTCGAGAAAGTACAGGGAGTAGCTGGGCAGGGTTTAGGAGGATTTACTAGAAGTCAGGGCCGGGGAGGGCGGGACAAAATATATAGTTTAAAAAGCTGCCTTCATGCCGAAAACCTCAAGCAGCACCCACAGGCCAGCCTCGGTGAACTCCCGGCCCAGCATCAGTGCTTTGGAGCAGGGCAGAACACAGTGAAAGGTCCAGGGGTCAGAGCTGACCAATGGCAGCTCAGCTAGGCAGCAACCAGCCAATCAGCAGCTAGAATCCTGGTGCAACTGGGCAATGGTAGCAGGGCCAGTGTCTAGAGGTTCGGGCCAGGCGTAGTGGCTTGTTTTCAGTGTAACTGTCCTAGGGAGTGCCGGTCCTGTGCTGGGGGCCACGGCACCTTTGTGGCCGTGGCGCTTGGTGATTGCCAGTGGGGCAGGGGCTTGGAGAGCCCTAGCATAGGTGCCCCCTGGAAGAGAGAAGAGAGAAGAACAGTGGTAAGAGCAAGTTAAGACAGGCGGGAGATGGCTGAGGGGTCGGGTGACACTAGTGTGGTGTCTCAAAATTTAGCAACACAATAGAGGGTGCTTTAGCTAAATCATTCAGGGGTGTGCCTCAGCCAGCAGGTGAGGTGGTGGGGGTGGGGGTGAGAACAGGTACAGAAGTTGAGAATTAGAGTGGGGGGGGGTTACCAAGAAATGGCAAGCAGTGATCAGGTTAAGCAAACTGGAAAAGTAATAAGGATCAGTGAGACAGGGGACAAAGTGGCTTCAAAACTATACTATAGGCAGTAAAATGGCATTTCATGGATAGCTAGCAAATATAAATGCCCTACGTGTCTTTCCTGAAACAAATGTTTATACATATTTTAAAAGGAACTTTTGGAGTGATAGAACACAGCAAAACATCAATGAACAATGTCCAGAAAGATACTTGAATAAACTTATTTATTTTTACTAATTGCTGTATTCACAAAAAATACCACCAGCAGCTTCCCCTGGTTCAGTGTCAGTTGGTTTCCATCTGTATACAAAAGGCTGAACATAGGCAGAATTGCCTATTTCTCCTTTCCCGGTCAACAAAACTAAATAAATAAATTTTGGTTTTTGCTCACAGACTAGGCACATTAGACAAAAAAAACATATTGTTATGCACCACCTGGGAGCACAGAATCAAGGAGACGACAGAGATCAATATTCTCCAGAAAGTTGCAAGAGCTGAAGAGATTCTGCTTTTAAAGTACATGATGAAGAACAGACATAGGGTTGGATTCCCAGAATGTCTGTGTCCAATTTTTCAGCCAAAAAGGTGGCCCCTAAGTGGTCACAAAGATCACTCCACTGTGATTTCACTGATCCCTGACCTACAGGACTTGTAATCTCTTCCTGAGAGCCCACAAAGGCTACATTGGGTGATAAGCACAGGGGGCAGGAAACATAGAAACATAGAAGCTGACAGCAGATAAGGATCACAAGGTCCATCCAGTCTACCCATTTTTTCTACCTTATGAAAGTGCCATAGGCCTGTACTCTGTCAATGGCCTATCTAGTCATACTCATCTGTATTGCTCCCCTTATGCCTATCCCATGCCTGTTTGAAGCCCTGCACTGTATTCATATCCACCACTTCCTGAGGTAGGCCATTCCATGCATCTACCACCCTTTCTGTGAAAAGAACTTCCTCACATTACCCTTTAATTGGCCTTCCTCTATTTCATGCTGTGTCCTCTTGTCCTACTATTTTCTTATATTGAAACATGTTAGATTCTTTCACCTTGTTAATGCCCTTAAGATGTTTGAATGTTTCTATTATATCACTCTCTCCTTCTTTGCTCTAGGGTATACATATTGAGCTCCGTTAATCTGTCCTCATATGTTTTCTGATACAGTTCCTGCACCATTTTGGTGGCCTTATCTGGACTGCCTCCATTTTGTTAATGTCCTTGTGCAGGTGCAGCCTCCAGTACTGCATGCAGTACACCAGGTGGGGCCTAACTAGTGTCTTGTAAAGAGGGATTATTACCTCCCTCTTACGACTTGCACTACCCCCACTAATACACCCCAACATCCCTCTAGCCTTACCTACTGCTTTAGTGGTCTGCTTGGATGATTTTAGGTCATCTGCAATGATGATGCCCAAGTTTCTTTCTTCCGTTGTGATTGCCAGCAACTCCCCTCCCAACCTATAGGTGGCTTCAGGGTTTCTCTTCCCTATATGCATGATCTTGCACTTCTTTGCATGAAACCTCATTTGCCACTCTTCTGACCATTTTGCCAGTTTATCTAGATCTCTTCTCATTCTGCCCACCCAATCTGGATCATCTACTCTGATGCAGATCTTGGTGTCATATGCAAACAGACAAACCTTACCCTCCAGTCCATCTGCAATGTCACCGATTGAAGATATTGAAGAGGACTGGCCCTATGACTGATCCCTGAGGTACCCCACTTGTGACTTGCATCTCTTCTGTCTGTATACTGTTTACCACCATTCTGTTTTCTGCCCACCGCCAGTTTGCCACCCAGTTGACCAATTTCTGACCCACCCAGAGCCTATCCAGCTTATTAATCAATCTTCTATGTGGAACAGTATCGAAAGCTTTGCTGAAGTCAAGGTAGGTGACATCAACCGCCCCCTTGGTCCACAACTCTGGTTACCCAGTGAAAGAAATCTATGAAATTAGTTTGAGAGGACCTTCCTTTGTAAACCCATGCTGTCTTGGATCCTGTGCTCCTATGGATTCCAGGTGTTGCACTATCCTTTCCTTATGGAGTGCCTCCATAATCTTGCCTACTACTGAGGTAAGACTGACTGGTCTGTAGTTCTCTGCCTCCTCCCTGCTACCACTCTTGTGGAGCCGGGATCACATGAGCCCTTTCCAGTCTTCTGGGACCTCCTGTACTCAGAGACTCACTAAACAGTTTTGATAATGGCTCTGCTAGTTCCACCCTTAGCTCCGTTCATACCCTGGGATGTATGCCATCAGGTCCCATTGCCTTGTCCACCCTGAACTTAGCGAGCTCTTGTAGGAACCTTTCTTTGTGAAGGGATTAGTGCACACCTCCCCCCCTCCCTCCATGATGTTGAGGTGTGGCCCCTGCCCTACCTTCTCCTCAGTAAATACCGAGCAAAAGTATCTATTTAGGATAGAAGCTTTTCATTGGTCCTCCTCAATACACTCCCCCTCATCCCCTTTGATCTTAGTAATACCCCCTCTGGACTTCCTCCTTTCACTAATGTAGCTATAGAAAGTCTTGTCACCTTCTTTTACTGTTCATGCTAGTGTTTCCTCGGTTTGGGCCTTTCCATGCTTACTGCCTTCTCTGCTTCCCTTAGGGAAGTTTGGCATGCCTCCTTATCTTCGTCCTGCTGTGTTCCGTTATATTTCCTGTAGGCCAACTTTTTGACTCTGAGCTTTTTTGCTACTGTTTTTGAGAACCAAAGTGGTTTTCTCCTTCACCTTCTTTTACTCTTGCTTTTCTTTCTAACACAATGGGATGTTGCTTCAAGTATTGCATCCTTAATGCTTGTCCACTTTGCCTGTACCCCTTCACCTGTATTTCTTCTTGCCAGGGCTAGCTTAACTCTGTTGGCCATCTTATCAAAGTCAGCTCCTGTGAAGTCTCATATTTATGCCTTGGAATGTAATGATTTAGTTCTAGTGGCCAAATTGAACCATACCATGTGATAGTCACTGGCTCCCAGGTGACCTTCTACTTGGAGATCTGTGATCCTTTCCCCGTTAGTCAGTACTAGATCTAGGATAGTCCTGTCTCTTGTGGGTTGTTATACTAGTTGTTTGAGGTGCTGTGCCTTTTCCTAAAACCTGACTGGAGAGGGTCATAGATGTTGTGAGTTGATAAATGGGCCTCCAGTTGAAGGGCCACCCCTTTTCAATAACATTTCCCACAAAGGGAAGATTACAGACAAGTCTGTAGTTAACTAGGCAGTACAGGTTCAGTGAAGCTTTCTTCAGGATGTCTTACCACCACCTTCTTCAAAGCATCATGGATGCTTGCATGATGGTTGGCATCAGTCAGCATCTGGACCAATGATTTGCATTATATTATAGTCACAAGAGTGACTCAGGGAGGACTTACACCTACCGCCTGATGGCGTGTGCCATTGTTTGAATATATGAGTTTCAGATAGTAGCACAATGCTGTCAATGCAAACCACCAATTATGTATGACTGCTAATCTGTGTCTCAAAATTGGCACTGGATTTATATAATGTAGGCCTAAAATGTAGACTTTATGGCCATAAAATTTCACAGTATTTCTGGTACATTCTGTGAACATCAAAATGCCAGTTTGTTCCTGCTTGGCATCTGGGGAGGAGGACAAAAACAGCAGGGACTGGTATAACTACTTAAAATACATATTTGGTTTGCCAAAGTAAAATTTAGAAATGAAAAGAGAATCATCTTTAAGGCAATACTTTGGTGGTTTATAGATACACAGTGTGTTCAAACAGAAGGTCTAAAACAAGAAACTTCAATGTACGACACCTTTTTGTTTGAATGGCTCTTTTCCTAAGCAATACAGTACACCTACACTCTAGCTTTTCTCATTCCTTTAAAAAGAAGTTCACATATAGTTAGAGACACTAGCAACCATTTCTGCATCACATTATTTCTAGTTAAAAACCACTTTATCATTGCTTCCCTTCTCTAAAATTCATTGATGTTGCTGGTTCTTTCATCTGCCTCCTTGATTAGTAGAACTGCAATCCATTCTAAAGTATAGTTAAACCCGACCGTGTTTTGTTTCAGATTCTTGATCTGCTCTTATTACATAACTTCCTGAACATTAGAAATACCCACAAATAGTGCAACCACTCATTATGCAATAGTTTCCTCGACTCCCTCCTTTCTCCACGAACAGGAGGCAATGGGTAGTGGGGGAATTTATCCTCCTCTCCTAGCCTCCTGTCATGTGGAATACCTCAGGGTTCCGGTTTTGTCAACAATGTTCTTTGCCATGTACATGTTGCCCTGGAGAGCTCATCTGGAAATACAGTTTGGGTTTTCACTGCTATGCTGATGATACTCAACTGTATCTTTCCTTTGCCCTGAGACATCCAATGCGGTGGAAGTGCTGAAAAGCTGCCTTGCCGAGATCAATGACTGGACAGCCTCCAGCTGGTTGCAAATGAATCACAATAAGATGGAGGTATTGCTGGTGGAGTTGAATAGAAGGTGTGATAGGATGGCCTCTGGTGCAGCTACAGTGTTGATCCTGGGATCTGTGCCATTGAAGGCCTCTAAGGTATGTGATCTTGGTGTGACCTTCAACAGTGGATTGACATTTGAAGCACTGGTGTCATCCATTGTCCAGACCAGCTTTTACCATCTTATGAATATCACCAGGATCAAACACTTAGTTCCTCCCATGGATCTCTCTACCTTGGTTCATAACTTCATAGTGTCTAGGCTTGATTACTGTAATGCGCCTCTACTTTGGGGTCTCAGGAGGTACCTCCACAGGCTGTAGCTTGTGCAGAACACAGCTGCCAGTTTGTTAATGGGGCAGTCTTAATACTGTCAAATCACCCCAGTGCTGCGTGAACTGCACTGGCTGCTGGTCAGTTGGAGAATCCTCTTCAAGATGGGCTTGCTCACCTTTAAGGCCCTACATGGGCTGGGCCCTGGATACTTCTGACACCCACTGCCTCGGCCCGCTGTTTCTGTTCTTCCTCTAGGGTCTCTTGCAATTCCCAGGACAGGGCTAAAACTTCCAGTGACAGAGCATTTAGTGTCACCGTCCCTGTCCTGTGGAATTTGCTGCCTTCATCTGTAAGGGAGGCCCCTTCAATTGACATGTTCAAGGCCCGCTCCATGACCCTCCTGTTCAGTTAGGCCTTCTCAGACACTGCCTACTAGTATTTATCTCTGGGATAGCCCTTGTAAATGACTGTTGCTATTTTAATGTTTTATATGGTCTGGTTATATTTATTAGTGTTTTATTCATGTATGTGTCTTATTTTTATGAATAATTTATATTTATGTGTATGGCGCACAAAGCCTCTGGTATTGGGTGCCTTGAAAAATAAAACTTGCCTTGCCTTGTCCCATTGCATACATTGTGGCTAGGCTGTATTTGAAGTGTCACTAAGTCCAGGAAAGATACAATAAGATTTGATCGAAGAATGTAAACAAACATTTTAGTGTGGTAACACCAGTATGGTGAGCAGTCTATTTTTTCACTTTTTAAATGAAAAAAAGAGAACCAGAATCAAACTACAAGTTACTTCATCAGTCTCTAAGGAATGTGAACAGTCAAGAAGTGTTTTTTAAACAAGGGTCACTTTGAGGTCTAAAGGAGTTGACAGTGTTCCTTTATGACTGTTTCTGTACAAATCCTGCCACTGTAGAAGTTCGTGGTATGATGGGTCAAGCATTAAAGACCCCATACACAGTTAAAATGTGTGATACCACAAACGTTTGGTTTAAGAGGCTTCCTGTTTCACCATCACACATTTTTATGAAACTGAGAGCCAGTGCAATGTCATCAGGGGAGGAGCCCCCCTGTGACAGTGTCGCTCAATTCATTTATGCAAACTGATGAATTAAGATGTTAGTGGAAGCAAACCATGATGGACTGCAACAGGTACAAGGGGTAGGTCATGGTATTGCACCAGAGGTATGACAATGAACCATGACTCAATCCCTGGCCTACTTTCACTGATGCCAAAGTCATCCCTCAACCCACTTGTCCCATACCATAGATCACTGATAGTTCATCCTCAATGTGCCCTTCTGGCACTTGCAAGGTCATCCATGGTGGTCCACTGCCCCATACAATTAGTCAATCATCTCTGATGTCTAGTGAATCCCCCTGTCACTAGTAATATCCCTTATCTGGTATGTTTGATAGTGCTGTACCACTTTCTCCAAAGGATTAAATATCTAGTTTGTAAGCACCATAGACTTGCTCTTTCAGGGTCTCCTATGGTTTGCAAGGCACTGTGACTTTGACCAGTGTAGGAGCCCATAGGCCTGAGCATTGATCAGCATCTCATTTTTATGCTGGCATCAACATGGCCAGGCTGCCCCTGTTAGTTTCCACCTGCCACCACTAGGTTCATTATGATAGTGCTGGGAAGATCTTATGGTGTATTTTAGCACTGTGGCACAAAGTGGTCATTCTGACCACATTACACCACTAAACTGCATTTGTGTATGGGGACCTAGGTAACAGAATGAGTAGTTTTATGTTTAAAAAAGAACTGGAAGCAATATGCTGAGTGGTGGCTTTAGGCATCAATTACTACAGTAGGTCACTGAAAACAATATTGACTAGTCAAGTAGTGACTCACAAAAGAAAAATGTAAATTATTTTCTAGAATGTCATTAATGTTATCTTCTATATTATTTACAGATTAGTCAGGTTCAGGTTCAGGAGCTTCTGCTGGTAAATACTAAAAAAACCTCTTCCTATTTCATCATCACATATTTTTATGTTTGCTTGCCAACAGTGTATGCAAACATATTGCAATTGCTCTGTGAGAGGCCTACTGGGAGCTTGGTCCTTCTCCACCCAATTAGAGGCTTAGGCTTAGAAATCACCTCCCCAATACCACTCACCCTTCTCCGACTGTCTTTTTTGTAACCTGATCTACCAAGCCAATCACAGAGCCAGAAAGTGCAAAGTGGATGCTGCTGTAATTAGGTGTACCTTGCTAAAGGTTCCTGCTAGGAACATTTGTTGTGCTTTTTGTACCACACATCTGTCTGTATTAACTGTTGGTTTTGTTAGCACTGCCATGCTACCTGCATGCCCTTCTTCCCCTAATGATCACAATTATAAGCATCGCTGGTGAAGCTCTGTTTACCAGTGTGATTTGTTGCTTCTGAAGAGAGGTGCATCAAACAGTTGATTTGCTAGCTGTGACAGGCTTTTCTCAGGACTTCTTAGGATTTCACAAACAAATTTCCTCCTGCCACAGTCATACACCGGGTTCCCAGTCTCTAGTGACACTAATTAGACCCTGTCTCTGCCACAGTCTGATGGGGTGGACCAACACCCAGTGCTGCTACACAACAACTTCCCATCCCTCACTTATGTTAATATCATCCCATGATGTATCCATCTAACTGTCCATGATATTCTCCCTACCACACTTAACCACAAACTGAAAGCAAATTAAGTCCAGTTACTATTTTTTAAGACATTTACTTCTACTCATAACTTTATCATTTTTCATGATTTTGGCCCCACAATTTCAATAATTTTTTACCCTACCTCATGAACAAGACAGGTGTAATTTTTCAGCTCAGTCCCTTCCCTGAAATGTGTTTTTTTTTGCAGTTGTTCCATGAAATCAGCTTTCAGACAGGATTTAAAAAATTCCACCTGCCTTTGTAGTGTAATTAAAAAAAAAAAACATTCTGCTGAAATTTGGAGTTCAAAATTTCAAAAAACAACAAAGTTATGAAGCAACATTGTTTTCAATATTTACTCATAGCTCCAGTATATTTTGAGATTTGAGCCAAATTTCTAACATGCCCCCCACCTCACGAACATGACAAAAGTTGTTTTCAGATCCTGCTGAAAACTAGAGATGCAGCGAGTTTAAATTCACCAGCGAAGTTCCAGTGAAGTTGGGAATTTCACACCCATGGAGCAATCTGTGAAATTTTGCAGTCAGGCCAAAATCTGCCTATCAGACTTAGCGGTGCTTTTTGACCAGAATTTCACTGGAAAGTGCAGAATTTTGTCCAAAATGCCACCTGCAAATGGCAAAAATCCACTGTCCTTGATTCACAGATTATTTCACAGAGTGAAATTTCCCAACTTTGCATATCTCTGCCCAAAATATTTTTTAGTGTCATTCTGCCAAACGACATTTTGTGATTGATTTGATAAATTACACCTGCTATGTTCATAAGGTGTGGTAATAGAAAAACTAAGTTGAAAATTTGGGGTCAAAATTTAAAAAAACAATGAAATTATGAAGAAATGTTGACATGTTTAATGTTTACTCATATTATTGGCATTTTTGTTTAGATTTTGTACTCAAATTTTCAACAGAGTCGTTTTTTATTTCATTTCGTGAACATGTCAGGTGTAATTTTTGAATTCCCATGAAAATGTTTTCCTGCTCATTCTACAAAAAGCATTTTGGGTGGGGTTTGATAAATTATATGGTGGGGTAATTAAAACCACTTTGTTGAAAATTTGTGGTCATAATCTCAATAAACAAACCTATGTGTGAACCTCTTCGTGTCCGAATCATGACAATGCTACTATTATGATTGTACTATCTAAGCCCAGAAACTATAAAACAAATACAAGCAAGTAAACCAAATTGACCTTGGCTAATGCTTGTTAATTTAGTCAGAGCTGAAACAATGAGGACAGGAGGAGGCATTCTCTCAGAGACAGTGCTGCTCGACTCACTAATGCAAACTGATGAATTAAGATGCTAGTGGGTGCAAAACATGATAGACTGCAATAAGCAAAGGGGACTGTGCGTGGCATGGCACCAGTTCCTTGGTACTCGGCCAGGTATCAAGCTCTAGCTTATTGGTGTTAATGCTAGTTATTCCCTACCTCTTATCCCATACCCTATGCCTAATTATAGACCATGTTCAAGGTGCTGTTCTGGCACTTGCCTGGTTGCCCATGGTGGTCCACAGGGCCCCTTAAATTGCCCTGACATCCCTGATGTCCAGTTGATTAAAACTTTCCCTAGCCCCATCTCTTGTCTGGTATGTTTCACTGTATACCTTTGCCTGCAGGAACATTCATCTACTTTGCAAGATTGCACCTCCCCCCCCGGACTTACTTTAGCAGGGTCTACTATGGTTGCAGAGTACTGTGGCTTTTGACCAGTATAAAATCCAAAATGCTGCAGAGCATAGCTCAGGAGCTCTTTTTAATGTTGGAATCTGCATTAGATAGGCTGCCTCACCCCTTACTTTCTATATGCCATCATGAAGTCCATTACAATAGCTCTGGGAAGGCCTTATGGCCCCACTGTGTATAGCATATCGGAGTGTTCTTTATTGTAGTGGCACAAAGTGGTCATTCTATCCAATCTGCAGCACCACACAGTGAATAGTGCACAGCAAGGCTGTGTTCCCATTGAAGGTCTGTTATGACATGATAATGACCTTGAGAGGTTTTATGATGTCATAACAGCCGTAAGATGGGAATACAACTGAGTTGTGATGGCTGAGCATACTGTAGAATGTTTTTATGGTGTATGGTTACCACATAAATTGACATGGAAATGGGATAAAAATGTACTGCTTTATCACTCTAGGTATGTCAGTAACAGTGAAATCGGATTACATTTAATCCTTTAATTCTTTATATTACTCATTAATGTTCACTTATCAAACAGCACATTAGGTGCTGTAGGTGAGACAGAGAGCAGCCACCAGCTTCCTTATAGCAAGGGGGTGATTTAATAGAAGTACACTGAATTGAATTCTTAATTTTGGGGCCTTTGTAAGTAAGTAGAAGTCAGTGTCTTGGTTCTCTGTTTTTGGGGTTGACTTTTCTTAGTGTAACTTTTATTTGTCAGGGAGGAAATTTAGCTGAGAGAATTTTTGCAGTAATTTGTGACTAGACCTGTTACTTAAACTCTGTGAAACAGATGTCTGAAAGAAAGAAAGAAATAAAGGAAGAAAGGCACTCACTGGGGTGGTGGATCAGAGCTGTAGTTGATTGTTTCTGGAGGGCATGTGCTTAGTCCCACCCATCCACTCCACTGGCCCCAAGAGCAACATTTCCTTTATATCAGGGGTTCTAAACATTACTTCCCCAAAAGAGCAAAGGACATACACTTATTCATATCCTTAAAGGCACAGCACACTGAATAGTGGGTAAACACAATCACATGCTTTCACCTACTAACAAAAGCAAACAAACAAAACACCCTTCTCAAACAGGAAGGGACACAGACATATGGGAGTGGTGCAATGCACTGGCTGTGGAGCGGCAGTCTTCTGGGAGATGTTCTGGAGGCTACATTGCTGCCCTATTTGCAGGCACCTCTTTGGTCTGAGGGAGGAGGTTGCCCATCTCCATGCTGACCTGGTGAGGGCATGGGAAACCTTCTCCCCCACCCAGGGACCACCCAGGCCACCACCACTGCCTCAGAGGTTGCCAAGAAAGAGAAGATGTTGGACCATGGTGGGCTCTGGGAGGGTGAGGGTGGTGGAACAGAGGTGCAGCCCTCCAGTTTTGCCTTTTCACTATTCATTCACCATTCTGGTGGAATATGGTTCCTCTGTTGAGGCACCCACAGTAGAGACCAAGGAGGATGTTGAGAACCTCCACAAAGGAGACCCACAGAAGGGTGGCACATGACCCCACAGGGGAAGGAAACAACTCCAGGTGGGGGACTCAGTCATTAGGGGGTAGAACTAGGGGAGGGAAGGGAGAGACAGGTAAGGTGCCTGTCCAGTGCCATGGCTTGGAGGGACAGGAAGCAAATCCTCAGGATTGTAGGAGCAGCTGCACAGGGGAGGGAGCTGAATGTCATTGTACACCTAGGGACAAATGACCTGGCTGGGAATGGGGTCAGAGCAGTGCAGCAGGAGTTTGTGGAGTTGGGGAGGGGCCTTAGGCAAGTGGCACACACTGTAACTTTCTCAGAAGTGCTATCTGTCTATGACATGGATGAGGCTAGGGTACTCCATACCATGGGATTCAATGACTGGTTGAAAAACTGGTGCAAAGCTCAGGGATTTGGCTAGTACTTATTGTGGACTGGGGTCCACCTGGAGGGATACAGGCTTATACTGGTGTGATGGTCTGCATCTGTCCAGAAGGAGAACCAGGATCCAAGGTGACAGGTTTAAATGCTTCATTGGCAAGCATTTAAACTAACCAAGGGGGGAGGCACTGAAGAGAAGCAAGGAAATCCCGGTCCCTCCCCCCACAAAACAGGGTAGTTAGTAAGCAGACACAAAGGTAGACAAGTCAATGAGGAGCAGAAAAGGGGTTAAACCAGAAAAAGACAAAGGCAGCAAGGACAGAGAAGGGCCTAAAAGAGGTAAGGCCATCAAGAAATGGAGGGCACTGAGTACCAATGCCCATAGTCTGGGTAACAAGCTCCCTGAACTAGTGGACTTGATGGAAGAGGAATACCTGGATATCGTGGTAGTCACAGAAACATGGTACACAGAGAACCATGACTGGGATGTCAACATATCAGGGTACACAATCTATAGGAAGGACAGGGAGGGTAAAAGAGGAGGAGAAGTAGCTCTCTACATAAGACAAGGAATCAAAGCAACAGAACTAAAGGGTAAACAGTGAGGGCAGGAGGAGGCACTGTGGGTCACCCTGGAGACAGGAAATTGTGCCACAGTCCACACAGGGGTTGTTTACAGACTCCCATCTCAGGGGGAGTCAATGGACAAGGAAATGATCGAAGGAATCCTTAGAATGGCAGAAAAAGAAGAGATATTGTTGATGGGGGACCTGAATATACCAGATGTTAACTGGAGCACCTTTACTTCAGCCACATCCAAGAGCAGGGTAATTCTCAATGCCCTATAGAGGGCATGCCTCAGACACCTAGTGTTGGAACCCACTTGGGAGGGAGCAATCTTAGACCTAGTACTCTCAAATGGGGATGGAGAGAGGATCTCATATTTAGAAGTGGGTAGCCATCTGGGGACAAGTGACCACCAAACAGTGTGGTTCACAATAAACACAGCTGTAGAGTCAAGCCATAAAAAAGCAAGGGTGTTGGACTTTAGGCAGGCTGACTTAGGCAAAATGGGAGCATGCTTCAGAAAAGCACTAGCAAACAGGAAAGAAGGAGGGGTGGAAGAACAATAGTGAATAATCAAAACTGCCATCACAGAGGCAACAAGCCTTTGAGTAAAGCAAATAAACAGAACAAAATGAAGGAAAAAGCCACTATGGTTCTCAAAAGCAGTGGCAGGGAAGATTAAGGAGAAAAGGATAGCATTCAGGAAATATAAGGAAACACAGAAGGAGCAGGACAGAGAACTAGATCAGTTAAAGCAGAAGGAAGCAGGGAAGGCAATCAGAATAGGAAAGGCACAAACTGAGGAAAAGATAGCCAACTCTGTTAAGAATGGGGATAAAACCTTTTATTGTTACATTAGGGAGCAAAGAAAGACCAAGGGAGGGATACTGAGGCTTAACAAAAGGGAAGGAATGTGGGCAGAGGGTGACAGTGAAAAAGCAGGGATACTGAACAAATACTTCTGCTCAGTATTCACAAAAGAAGAGGAGGGGGAGGTACCTAAAGCAAACAATACAAACACTCTGGATAGGATGGTCGATACCAGTCCATTCACAGAAGAAAGGTTCTGAAAGAACTCTTAAAACTGAAGGTGGACAAAGCAGTGGGGCCTGATGGGATTCACACAAGAATTCTAAAACTGTACTCTGTACTCTGTAAATTGTGCTAACCATGTGTGCCCTCTCTGTGACGAGGTACCTTTGTAAACGAGCCGCTGGCTCAGAGGTTGTAAATCCAATTATACA
Source organism: Neoceratodus forsteri (assembly GCA_016271365.2). Taxonomy (NCBI): domain Eukaryota; kingdom Metazoa; phylum Chordata; order Ceratodontiformes; family Ceratodontidae; genus Neoceratodus; species Neoceratodus forsteri. The sequence goes on from CM057451.1 coordinate 1,129,901,081, forward strand.
ATAAATACACAAATAAAATTAATAAAAGAACTAAGGGTAGAACTACTGACACCACTGACTACCCTCTTTAACAAATTATTGGAGGATAGGTGGCATCTGAGGACTGGAGGAGGGTGGATGTGATTCCACTTCATAAAATGGGAGCAAAGCAGAGGCAGGAAACTACAGACCTGTTTGACCTCAATGGTAGGGAAAATGATGGAATCACTTCTGAAGGAAAGAATTGTTGAGTACCTAGAGGCCAGCAGGGCACAGAACCCAAGGCAGCAAGGATTCACAATGGGAAGGTCATGTCAGATGAATCTAATAGATGTCTTTGGGTGAACAAAGTAGTAGACCAGGGAGGGGCTGTTGACATGGCTTACCTAGACTTTAGCAAGGCATTTGACAGAGTCCCATGCAAAAGATTAATATACAAGTTTGCCAGCCTTGGAGTGGGTCCCAAGGTGATAGGCTGGGAAAAGAATTGGCTGGACAACAGGATGCAAAGGGTAATAGTAAACAGAGTTCACTCTGAAGAAAGGAGGTTACTAGTGGAGTATTTTATTATTTTTTTTTCTTTGTATTGTAATTTTGTAATTGTTTTAATGAGTTTTTATTATGTCTTAATTGACTGCTGTTTGCTTCTGTTTGTGTACGGTGCCCAGAGCCTCCGGGATTGGGCGCCTTATAAAAAAAGTTGTCTTGCCTTGTCCTTGCCTGGAGTACTGCAGGGTTCAGTACTGGGACCAGTCCTCTTTAATGTCTTTATAAGTGACATTGCGGAGGGACTAGAAGGAAAAGTATGTCTCTTTGCAGATGACACAAAGATCTGCAACAGGGTCGATACAGAAGGTGGGGTGGAAAAGATGAGAAGGGACTTGGCAAGGTTGGAGGAATGGTCAAATGTATGGCAGCTTAGATTCATTGCAAAGAAGTGCAAAGTAAAGCACCTGAGAAACAAAAACCTACAGGAAGAGTACACAATGGGGGGAGTAAGATACTAACAACAACAGAAATGAAAAGGGACCTGAGGGTAGTCATATCAGATGACCTAAAGGTGGGCAAGCAATATAACAATGCAGTAAAGAGGGCTGGCAGGATACTGGGATGCATAAGGAGAGGCATCACCAGTAGAAAAAAGGAAATTGTTATCCTTCTGTACAGACAGTTGGTGAGATCCCATCTGGAAAACTGTGTCCAGTTCTGGGGACCCCATCTCCACACAGGCATAGACAGAATGGAGGCTGTCCAGAGGAGGGCAGCTAAAATTATGCAGGGTCTGCACCAGAAGACATACAAAAAAAGATTAAAGGAGCTTAATATGTATACCCTCGAAGAAAGGGGGAAGGGACATGGTAGAAACTTTCAAGTACCTCAAGGGAATCAACAAAGTCCCACAGGGTAGCATCTTTCAGAAAAAGAGATTGCAAGAACAAGGGGGCACAGTTTGAAGACAGAGGGGAGATGGCTCAGAGGTAGTATGAGGAAGTATTTTTTCATTGAGAAGGTTGTGGATACCTGGAATGGCCTTCATGAGGATGTAGTGTGGAGTCAAAAACAGTGGGGGAATTCAAGAATGCATGGGACAGACATAAGGCAATTCTAATGGGGGTAGGAGGAAATAGGCTGTTGGTTAACTAGGATCTGCAGCTTATCCATTAGGTAGGGAAATAGGCAGACTCAGTGGGCCATGTGGTCCTTATCTGTCTTCAAATTCTATGGTTCTATGTAACAGTGTCACAAACAAACAGCATTCAACATTTATATAAACTGCTATTTTGTTTTTGAAATTTTGCACTGCCCTATTTGCAGGCACCTCTCTGGTCTGAGACAAGAGGTTGCCCGTCTCCAGGCTGACCTGGCTAGGATTCGTGAAACCTCCTCCCCCACCACCCAGGGACCACCAGGGCCTATGCCACTACTTCAGAGGTTGCCAAGAAAGAGGAGAGGCTGGACCAGGGTGGGCTCAGGGAGAGAGAGGGTGGTGGAACAGAGTTGCATCCCTCCAGCTGTACCTCTCCACAGTTCATTCGCTCTTCTGGTGGATAGTGGTTCCTCTATGGAGGCACCTGCAGTGGAGACCAAGGAGGATGCTGGGAACCTTTACAAAGAGACCCACAGGAGAGTGGCATGGGACCCCACAGGGGAAGGAAACAACTCCTGGTGGGGGACTCAATCATTAGTCAGGTAGAAATGGGGGAGGAAGGGGGAGAGGGAGGTAAGGTGCCTTCCTGGTGCTACGGCTTGGAGGGACAGGAAGCGAATCCTCAGGATCGTGGGAGGAGCTACACGAGGGAGGGAGCTGGATGTCATTGTCCACCTAGGGACAAATGACCTGGCTAGGAATGGGATCAGAGCAGTGCAAAAGGAGTTTGTAGAGTTGAGGAGGGACCTTAGACAAGTAGTGCATATGGTAACCTTCTTGGAGGTGCTGCCTGTCTATGGCAAGGGTGATGCTAGGGCACTCCTCACCAGGGAATTCAATGAGTAGTTGAAAAACTGGTGTGGAGCTCAGGATTTTGGCTTCATTGGGGACTGGGGAGCCACCTGGAGGGATGCAGACCTATACTGGTGCGATGGTCTGCATCTGTCCGGGGGGGGGGGACCAGGATCCTAGGTGAGAGGTTAGCTGGTTGGCAAGCATTTAAACTGGCCAGAGGGAGGCACTGAAAAGGAGCAGGGAAATCCCAGCCTCCCCACAAAACATGGTAATTAGTGAGGTAAACACAAAGGAAGGAAGTTATTAGGGAGCAGGACAGAGGTAAATGTGAAAAAAGGCAAAGGCAGTAAGGACAGAAATGGGGCTAAAAGGGGTAAGGCTATCAAAAAGTGGAGGGTGATGAGTACCAATGCCCGTAGTTTGTGTAACAAGCTCCCTGAACTAGTGGCCTTGATGGAAGAGAGTTGCCTAGATATTGTGGCAGTCACAGAAACATGGTACACAGAGACTGGGATGTCAACATATCAGGATACACATTCTACAGGAGGGACAGGGAGGGTAAAAGAGGAGGAGGAGTAGCTTTTTATGTAAAGGAAGGGATCAAAGCAACAGAACTAAAGAGTAAACAGGGAGCAGATGAGGCACTCTGGGTCACCCTGGAGACAGGAAATGGCACCACAATCCGCATGGGGGTTGTATACAGACCCCCATCTCAGGGGAGGGAATGGACAAGGAAATGATAGAAGGCTTCCTTAGAATAGCAGAAAAAGAGGAGATATTGTTGATGGGGGACCTGAATATGCCAGATGTTAACTGGAGCACCTTTGCTGCAGGCACATCCAAGAGCAGGGTCATTCTTGATGCCCTACAGAGGGCATGCCTCAGACAGCTAGTATTGGAACCCACTCGGGAGGGAGCAGTCTTAGACCTGGTACTCTCAAATAGGGCGGAGAAAGAATCCCAGATTTAGAAGTGGGTAGCCATCTGGGAACAAGCGACCACCAAACAGTGTGGTTCTCAATAAACACAGCCATACGATCAAGCCATACAAAAGCAAGAGTATTGGACTGAAGAAGCCAGAAGGGGAAGGAAGGAAACATATTCAATTCAGTGCTTTAGAGTAACTGGTAATTGCTATTTTTCTTTTAAACTTAGATTGTGGGCTTGTAGTGACACTATACTTTCTTTGTTGTCTTTACTTATAATTGTTTTTGGGCTGTTGAAAATTTAAAACATAGTGGTGGTGTAATTCTGTGCTGTCTTTAATTGCTGCAAATTTTATCTTGGCTTGTCTGACTGTCCTGTAGTTGGGTGAAGGGTGTTAATTGTCTGGCCTCTGACCTCAGCTACCTCCTCCTCCTCCCTTCCCCAACACTTAATTATATGCCCTGATAAATCTGATTGACAGGAGCTAAACACAGGGTGTATTAAGAGGTGTGAAGTAGGAGGGGCATAAGGGGGAAGAAGCCCACCCTCAGCACAAGTGTTTTGACTCATTTATTTATTTACTGGTTTCTTTTTCCTTAACAAAAAAATTATCTGAGGATCAGTGACAGGATTTTTAGTACAGTAAATTAATAAAAAGAGAACTAGGAGAGCTTCAGTTGCAGACAAGTAGTGGAATTGCAGTATAATGTGGGGAGTGGTGCAATGCAGTGGCTGTGGGGCAGCCATATTCAGGCAGACCTTCTGGACACTGAGGTGCTGCCCTATCTGCATGCATCTCTCTGGACTGCGGGATGAGGTAGCCAGACTCAGAGCGGAAGTAAACTGGGTCAGGAGTACCATCACCCCTATCCAGGGACCACCCAGTCCAATGCAGCTGCCTCAAAGGATGCCGAGAATGAGGAGCACTTGGATGACAGTGGGCTCAGGGAGGGTTAGAGCAGTCAGGCAGAGGCACATCCCAGATCCTATTCCACTCAAGAACTCCTATGCCACACTGGCAATCGAGGACAACCAAATAGAGGTACCCAGAGAAGTGGAAGGAAAGGATGTGGAGGTTAGCCAAGGAGGTGACCTCAGCGGGGAAAGCAGTGGACCCCAGAGGAGGAGGAAGCGAATCCTGGTGGGGGACTCCATCGTAAGAGGGATCCAGCTAGGAACACAGGAGGGGAGGACAGGGAGGTGAGGTGCCTCACCAGGTGCCACGGCATGGAGGGATGGAAGGAAGATACTGGGGACACTGGGAAGGCAAGATGGGAGGGTGAGCTGGATGTCATTATCCACCTAGGTACTAATGACTTGGCAAATGGGAGCCAAAGGAAGTTCAGGAAGAGTTTAGGAAACTGGGGAGGGTCTCAAGCAAGTAGCTACTTCGTCACTTTCTAGAAGTACTACCTGTGAGAGGCAAGGAGAGCATAGGAGTGCATGCACCAGGAACTTTAACTCATGGTTGAAGAACTGGTGCTGTGAGGAAGGGTTTGGATTCATTGGTGACTGGGGACCCACCTGGAGGGATGGAGGTTTGTTCAAGCCTGACGGCCTGCATCCATCCTGAGAGGGAATCCAAGCACTCAATGATAAGTTTAAATGCTACATTGACAAGCATTTAAACTAGCAAAGGGGTGGCAGGCCAGCAAGGAGGGTACCTACTTGCTCACCCCCACAGCTAGCAGTGGAACTAGTGAACCAGAGGGTGGCTATCTCTGCAAAGCAGTGCAAAAGATGGAGATTAGTGCCCAAGAGGTGGATAAGCAGAAAGGGGCAAATTTCAGCAGAAGGGCAGACAGCAAGGAGAACCAGGGATAAATGACAACCAAGGAAGGGGCTGGAGTAGAACAGTGAAGCAGTCTAGGGAGGTTAAATCATGGAAAGCCATGTGTGCAAATGCCAGGAGCCTTAGCAACAAGATGGAAGATCTGGAGGCTGTCATGATACAGTCAGACCTGGACATTGTGGTCATCACTGAAACCTGGTGTAATGATAACCATGACTGGGAGATGGCCATACCTGGCTACAACATATTCAGAAGAGACAGAGCAGGCAGGAAGGGAGGAGGAGTGGCACTGTATGTAAAAATGACATAAGGGCCACAGAGATCCAGGAGGAACAAAATGGGGAGAGATACTGTGGGTTAGCTGGAAAAGGAAAATGGGACAGCCATCCGCATGCAGGTGTGGTCTATAGACCACCAGCCCAGGAGGAAGAAACAGATAGGAGTTGATACTAGCCATCCAAAGGATGGCAGACAAAGGTGAGGTAGTACTGGTTGGAGACTTCAATATTCCAGACGTGGACTGGAGCATCCCAGCAGCAGCATCAACTAGGAGCAGATTTATCCTGGACTCCCTTCAGGGTGCCTTCCTCAAGCAACTGGTCATGGAACCAACTCGGCAGAAGGCAATACTGGACCTTGTGCTCACAAACAGGGACAGTGTGATGGGGTAACAGTGGGGGAGCACCTGGGTAACAGTGACACACCAGTCAGGGTTTGAAATCACAGAAAGAGCAAACCAAACCACACAAAAACACGATCCTGGATTTTAGGGGGGGTGGGGACTTTGGGGAAAATGGGAGATACTTGAAAGAGGCATTAAGGGAATGGGACAGGAATCAGGGGTCGAGGAACAGTGGGCAGTATTTAAATGGGGATTATAAGAACAACAGAATTATGCATTAAGCAGGTTAGCAAGAGGAAAAGGAAGGAGACCATTATGGTTTTCAAAGAGGTAGCAAAAAGTGAAAGCCAAAAGATTGCATTCAGGCAATACAAAAGACACAGGCAGAAGGGGTAGGGAGAAGTACCAGGAGAAGCAAAGGGAGGCAGGAAGTCAGTAAGGGAAGCCAAAGCTCGACAGAAGAACACATTGCAAAATCAGTTGGTAGGACAAAACCTTTACAGGTACATAAGGAAAAAGAAAGACAAAGGGAGGGATAGTGAGACTGAAGGGGGAGGATGGGAGCCGCGTGGAGGATGACAACAGTAAAGCTGACATATTGAACAGGTATTTCTGCTCAGTCTTTACTGAGGAAGGGGTGGGTAATGGGTCTGAAGGGAGTACAAGGGGTGAGAATGGTGCAGAAATGGACACAAGTCCCTTTACACGAGAAAGGGTCCTGAAGGAACTGGAAGTAATAAGAGTTGATAAAGCAATGGGGCCAGACGGGTGCACCCAGGGTCCTTCAAAGAACTAAGAGGTGGTGGCTGAACCTCTGGCTATCCTGTTTAGCCGATCACTGGAAACAGGGAGGTACCCAAAGACTGGAGGACAGCAGATGTAGTCCCCTTATACAAAAGTGGGAACAAAGAGGAAGCAGGGAACTACAGACCAGTCAGCCTCACCTCAGTAGTGGGGAAGATCATGGAAGCACTACTGAAGGAGAGATTGGTGGAACATCTGGGTTGTCAATGGACTACAGGACCCAAGGCAGCATGGTTGTCACCAGGGAGGTCATGTCAGACCAACCCTCGCTTGAATTTTGACTGGGTGACTAGGGAGGTGGATCAGGGAGGGCAGTGGACATGGCCTATCTGACTTCAGCAAGGCCTTGACACTGTGCCACATAGAAGACTATTACACAAACTGGGGAATATGGGTGTGGGCAGGACAGTAGTGTGGTGGGTAGGTAACTGGCTGGGTGGCAGGACACAGAGGGTGGTGGTAAATGGCTGTCACTCCACAGAGGGAAGAGGACCAGTGGGGTACCACAGGGACTCAGTGCTGGGACCGGTCCTATTCAACATCTTCATCAGTGACATTAGCAGAGGATCTAGAAGGAAAATTTCACTGTTCGCTGATGACACAAAGCTCTGTAACAGAGTAGACACACCGAGGTGTAGACAGAATGAGAAGTGACCTGCAGAAACTTGAAGAATGGTCAGAGGTTTGGCAGTTGAAATTCAATGCAAAGAAGTGCAAGATAATGCATATGGGGCACAAAACCCTGGCATAATATATCAGTTGGGGTGAGGATATAGCATGACGAAGCAGGAAAGGGATCTTGGGGTTGTCATCTTGATGACCTCAAGGTAGGGAAACAGTGTGACAAGGCATCAGGTAAAGCAAATAGGATGCTGAGATGTATAGGCAGGGCATCACCAGCAGGAAAAAGGGAGGTCTATTCCCTATACAAGACACTCAGTGAGGCCCCACCTGGACTACAGTGTACAGTTCTGATACCATACCTACGTGAGGACATAGACAGGGTAGAGAAGGTTCAGAGGAGGGCAACAAAAATGGTGCATGGATTGCATCACAAGTCCTATGGAAGACAGGTTGAAGGAACTGAACATGTACTCCTGGAGGAGAGGAGGAGAGAGGGATATGGTAGAGACATACAAGTATCTTACAGGGAGGAACAGGTGCAGAAAACACTATTTTAAGCGAAAAGATGTTCCAGGACTAGAGGGCATGGATGAAGTTGGAGGAGGACGATTCAGAGGAAACACGAGAAAGAATTTCTTCACAGAACGGGTGGTGGACAAGGGAACACCCTGCCAGAGGAAGTGGTGGGGGCTGAACAATCACGGGATTTAAGAATGCATGGGATAGACATAAAGGAATTCTAGAGGTCAGGGTAAGGGAAACAGACTTCTAGGAAAAACAAACTGAACTTACAAGCTCAAATGGGCAGACTGGGTGGGCCATAGGCCCTTATCTGCCGACACTGTCTATGTATCTATGTATCTATGTATCTATGTATCTATGACTTTAGGAAGGCTGACTTTGGGAAAATAAGAGAGTGCCTCAGAAAAGCACTAGCAAACAGGCAAAAAGGAGGGGTGGAGGAACAATGGGGAGTGATCAAAACAGCCATCACAGAGGAAACAAGCCTTTGTGTAAAGCAAATCAACAAAACACAACGAAGGAAAAAAACGCTATGGTTCTCAAAAGAGGTGGCAGGGAAGGTTAAGGAGAAAATGATAGCATTCAGGAAATATAAGAAAACACAGAAGGAGCAGGACAGAGAACTTTATCAGTTAAAGCAGAAAGAGGCTGGGAAGACAGTCACAATAGCAAAGGCCCAAACCGAGGAAAGGATAGCCAGTTCTGTTAAGAAGGGGATAAGACCTTTATAGGTACATTAGGAGCGAAGAAAGACCAAAGGAGGATACTGAGGCTTAATAAAGGAGAGGGAATGTGGGTAGAGGGTGACAGTGAAAAGCAGGGATACTGGAACCAATATTTCTGCTCAGTATTCACAAAGGAAGAGGAGAGGAGGTACCTAAACCAAACAAGAGAAACACTCTGAAGACGGGGGTCGATACCAGTCCATTTACAGAAAAAGGGTTTTGAAAGAACTAATAAAATTGAAGGTGGACAAAGCAATGGGGCCTGATGGGATTCACCCAAGAATTCTAAAGGAACTAAGGGTAGAACTAGTGACACCGCTGACTACTCTCTTTGACAAATCATGGGAGGTTGGGGTGGTACCTGAGGACTGGAGGAGGGCAGATGTGATTCCTCTTCACAAAAGTGGGAGCAGGACAAAGGCAGGAAACTACAGACCAGTTAGTTTGACCTCAGTAGTAGGGAAAATGATGGAATCACTTCTGAAGGAAAGAATTGTTGAGTACCTAGAGGCCAGTGGGGCACAGGACCCAAGGCAGCAAGGTTTCACAGCAGGAAGGTCATGTCAGATGAACCTAATAGATTTCTTTGACTGGGTGACCAAAGTAGAAGACCAGGGAGGGGCTGTGAATATGGCCTACCTAGATTTTAGCAAGGCATTTGACACTCTCACACAAAAGATTAATACACAAGTTAGCCAGCCTTAGAGTGGGTCCCAATGTGGTAGCCTGGAAAAAAAATTGGCTAGACAACAGAGCAAGGGTAGTAGTAAATAGTACACAGTGAAGAAGAGGGATTACTAGCGGGTACCACATGGTTCAGTACTGGGACCGGTCCTTTTTATGTCTGCTTACATTACGTTATGGAACGTTTTTGGGAGAGTAGCACATTGGAGGTGTGCCTCTCCCACCCAATGCACTGCTCCCTTGAGCAGGTGTGGCGGTTCTGCACCAATGGGTGCAGGAGCTCAATATGACAGCAGTGTTCCTCTGCTTCAAAGGAAAACACCACTGCCATACTGAGTGCCGCTGTCCCCTCCATCACGCGCTCCCCCCCGTGCGCCTCACGCCGCCCCCCCAAAGCTTTTCTGCCATGCTGGGAGCCCACCCCAGCATGGCAAAGTTGTTTGTTTTGCAGACGGGGGTGCCCAATCCCCTGTCGGCTCCACGGCCCCCCCCAAGCCATCCTGCCACCACGCTGGGAGCCCACCCCAGTGTGGCAAACTGTTTGTTTGGTTTGCCGACGGGGTGCCCAATCCCGCCAGCCTCGGCCGCCACATATCTCTGCCATGCTGGGAGCCCACCCCAGCGTGGCAACATCCCTGGTTGTCTTTTTCTTTTTTTTCCCCTGTAAAACAAAACGGGTCCCACGGCTCGCCTCCCAACCCCTCCCACAACCCGCACCTGCAATCACTGCGCACTCCAGCCTCCCCACACACCCCCACCCCATACTTATTCCTCGACTCGCGCCGACGATCTTCGGTGGACCGGGAACACGTCTGCACTCTTCAAAGCCGACCCGAACTGAGGAAATGCCGGTAAGCTGTATAATGAGCTACATGGGGGTTTCAACTTTATTGCATATCTCAGTCATTTTTTAAATTTTGCACCAAATTTTCAACATGGGTTTTTGGAACTCCTTCATGAATGATGTCACTGTTATGGCGTTATTCGCTCGGAGGGTGATTTCGCAGGCACTGCACAGTCACTGCGCAAAATCACCCTTTGGCCTCAGATAATGCCATGACAGTGACATCATTCATGAGAAGGGGTCCCAAAAACCCCATGTTGAGAATTTGGTGCAAAATTTCCAAAAAATGACTGTTTTACGAGCGTGCATTGCGCAGTTCCTACGCAGGCTTGTAAGTTCGCGAATTTTCAATATTTTCACTCCAGATTTTCAACATTGCCATTTTATCACACCTTCTTATGAGTTGTACAGCTGTCATTTTTCATATCTCACCCAAAACATGTTTCCGCCCATGTAGCGCACAATGGCACAGTCGGTGTGCGAAATCAATGTATGGAACACATTAACAAAATCACATTGACACTGTTCATGAGCAGAGGTCTTAAAATGGCTATGTTGAAACTTTGGTGAAAAAATTCCTAAAAATGACTGTTTTACGAGCGTGCGTTGCGCAGTTCCTACGCACGCTCGTACATTTGCGAATTTTCAATATTTGCACTCCAGATTTTCAGCATTGCCATTTTACCACAACTCCTCATGAGCAGTACAGCTGTCATTTTTCACATCCTGCCCAAAATGTGTTTCTGCCCATGTAGCGCACAATAGCACAGTCGGTGTGCGAACTCAATGTATGGGACACATTAAGAAAATCACAGTGACACTGATCATGAGCAGAGGTCTTAAAATGGCTGTGCTGAAAATTTGTGAAAAAATTCCTAAAAATGACTGTTTTATGAGTCTGCATTGTGCAGTTCCTACGCACGCTCGTAAGTTTGCGAATTTTCAATATTTTCACTCCAGATTTTCAACATTGCCATTTTACCACACCTCCTTATGAGCAGTACAGCTATCATTTTCACATCCTGCCCAAAGCGTCTTTCCCCATGCTTAGTGCACAATGCGGTGGGTGTCTTGAGAAATCAATGTATGGGACACAGTAAGAAAATCGCAGTGACACTGTTCATTAGCACAGGTTTTAAAATGGCAATGTTGAAAATTTGGTGAAAAAATTCCTAAAAATGACTGTTTTACGAGCGTGTATTGCACAGTTCCCACGCACGCTCGTAGGTTTGCGAATTTTTAATATTTCCACTCCACATTTTCAACATTGCCATTTTACCGCACTTCCTTATGAGCTTTTTCATATCCTGCCGAAAACGTGTTTCTGCCTATGTAGCGCACAATGGGGGTAACAAAAAGATCATGCTGACAATTTATTGTGCAAATACCAGCAATCGCACAGGGCATTAGGGTAAAGCACCATACATGCCAAACACCACTGCAAATACCTGCAAGCGAACGTTCGGCATTGACAAATGCTTGTTAATGTCTTTATAAGTGACATTGCAGAGGAACTGGAAGAAAAAGTATTCTCTTTGCAGATGACACAAAGATCTGCAACAGGGTTGATACACAAGATGGAGTGGAAAGGATGAGAAGGGACTTGGCAAGGTTGGAGGAATGGTCAAATGTATGGCAGCTCAGATTCAATGCAAAGAAGTGCAAGGTAATGCACATGGGAAACAAAAACCCAGGGGAAGAGTACACAATGGGGCGTGAGATACTGACAACAGTAAAAATGGAAAGGGACCTGGGGGTAATTATATCAGATGACCTAAAGGTGGGCAAGCAATGTGAGAAGGCAGTAAGGAAGGCTGGGGGGATACTGGGATGCATAGGAAGAGGCATCAATAGTAGAAAACAGGAAGTTGTTATCCCTCTGTACAGACAGTTGGTGAGACCCCATCTAGAGTACTGTGTGCAGTTCTGGAGACCCCATCTCCGCAAAGACATAGACAGAGTGGAGGCTGTCCAGAGGAGGGCAACCAAAATGGTGCAGGGTCTGCACCAGAAGACATATGAAGAAAGACTACAGGAGCTTAATATGTATACCCTTGAGGAAAGAAGGGAGAGAGGGGACATGATAGAAACTTTCAAGTACCTCAAGGGAATCAACAAAGTCCAAGAGGGTAGCATCTTTCAGAAAAAGAGATGTGCAAGAACAAAGGGGCACAGTTTGAAGACAGAGGGGGGACGACTCAGAGGTAATGTGAGGAAGTATTTTTTCACAGAGAGGGTTGTGGATGCATGGAACAGCCTCCCTGAGGAGGTTGTGGAGTCAGGAACAGTGGGGGAATTCAAGAATGCATGGGACAGACATAAGGCAGTCCTAGTTGGGGGTAGGAGGAAGTTAGTTGTTGGTTAACTAGGCTCTGCAGCTTATCTGTTAGGTAGGAAAATGGGCAGATTAGGTGGGCTAAGCGGTCCATATCTGCCATCAAATTCTATGTTTCTGTGTTTCTATAATAGTTAAGAATCATGTGTTCAGTTTTGCTATATTTAACAGTCTCTTCCCTTGAAAATGAAAGTGCTTCACTGAGACAAAGATCAGTGCAAGAACAGCAGCATGAGAATCTGTGATGGCAGAACATCATTGTACAACAGTAGTGACATCAAAACTATTGCATAACAACTTTTGAAAGCTGTTATTCCATAGATTTTTTTGAGCCAATTCATTTCTATACACACTAGCATCTTACCATACCCCATATTGCATTTGTGTACAAGGTCCCAGGTAACAAAATGAATAGTATAATGCTCAGAAAGAACTAGAAACAACACTCTGGGCCCAATTTTAGAAGCAGAATGCTCCAGATGCAACTTGAGACAAACCAGGGGACTATGCCTGATACAGGTGTGCTAAACGCAAGTCCCGCTATTCTAGAAAATTTTCAATTTGTACCAAACGTTTTAGAATTGCCATAACCTGAATTCTGTGACAGTAATACTGGTGCAGTTAGCAGGATTGTTGCAAGTGCCTGATACATCTGCACACAATGGTAGGGAGCAGTTCAGATGCCCCAAGGAGTAGCAAGCATGGCCCCAGGGCAGACAGTTTCCATCCACTGCTCTAATGTGGCACAGTGCAGGGTGCTGCCGTAGCATGCTGTAAGAATAGTTTTATGTTTACTGTATGCCCATACTGTAGTCATCCCTGCCCTAGTAGTCTACTGGCCCCGATGTCCTTTGGTTATATTGAGAAAACTGCCCCAGTCCTACAGCAGCCCACCAATCCCTGATTGCACCCACGCACATAGCACTGGTCTAGTGGCCCACACCCTCCCCATGCCATCAAGCATTGTCCACCCACACTAATAGCCCTCATCCTGGCACGATCCTGCAATGGGCACAGCCCTCTGCACACCACCATGGCCAGGTGCAGAATGCATTATGCACATACTGTATACTGTTATACAGTACACGTATAACACATTCTGTGGCTCACTGTGGTGGTATGCGGAGGGCAGTGCCAGTTGCAGAAATGATGCTGGGATGTGGGGAGTGGGGTGGGGTCACTGCTTGATGAGATGGGGAAGGTGGGGGGCCACTAGACCAATGAACAATTACAACTTTGCTTTTGGGTGAGATCAGGGATCGGGAGGGCTATTGGACTGGGGCAGTTTTAACACTATAAGCAGGTGAGATCATGGATTGGGGGGGCACTACACCACCAGGGATGATCATTATACATCAGGGTTTGGGGGGCCACCAGAGTACCAGGGAATCTGAATATAATATGGGCTGGATGTAAAGTAAAAACCTTTCTTTTGCAACACTGCAATGGCATCCCAATGGGTGCCACATCACTGCAGCTAAGGCCCAGATGGCCCTGATACCACCATTGCCGACTCTTGTACCCCTAATGTACCTCTACTGCCCCCTGTTCTATGACATTGCACAGGTGCAACCTACATAGATCACCTCCTGGCTAGTCTAATTAGTGACCCTTGGCATGCCATCTCTACAGCAACCACTTTACAGCGATCTGGTTGATCCTGACAACATTGACACATCACTATAAAGTCTGTTAGGGACCCTGGCACCCTTTCCCAAGGTCCGGCACCCCATCCCTGAATCAGCTCCATCTTGGAGTTGATAATAGTAGTTGGGGGTGTGGGGGGCAAAACAACTTTGTTCTCCACAGCACCATGCCATCTACAATTGCAGTTGACACAGTGGTGTTGGAGGAAATGTCACATTGGCAAGCAATTGTTGACGTGGTGTCAGGGATCCGTGACCCTTCCTGGGCCCATGGTGGGGCTTGCAATATCCCAAAAAAGGGGATGATGCAGCCCCGCCATGGTGCAAGCCCCCTTGTGACCTGGTGCACCAGGTTGTTTGATGCAATCCTGATGCAAGGGGGCTTTGGCGCAGCAGTTTCTAGATCAGATGCAGGCTGCTTTAGAAAATCACATTTGATGCAGGTTGTAAGGCAAATCACAACTTGTGTCAAACTCATTTGACACAAGTCCCATGTGTCATTCCAAGTCATTTGAAAAAATTGGGCCCATTGAGTGTTAGTAATAACAGCTTCTCATTTTAATATTTCACATTTTTACTTTACTCAGAGATGGTGCAGTGTTGGTGGGAGGAGGCTTACCTCTGTGACAGAGTCACTTGACTCACTGATGCAAACTGATGAATCGAGTTGTTAGTGGGTGGACAACATGATGGATTGTGACAGATACAGGGGGCAGTGTGTGTATAATGGCACCAGTTATAGAGCAGTGTGCCATTCATCAAGCCTTGGCCTACTGGTGCTCTTGTCATTGTCATCCCCAACCCCCATTATCCCATACATAAGACCCACTTACAGGCCATGTTCAAGGTGCCTTTCTGGCAGTTGCCAGGTCCTCTATGGTTGTCCAGTGACCCCACAAAGTATCCAGAAGTCCGTGATGTCCAATGGGTCCTCTTCGCCATGACCCTTCGCATCTGAAATAGCAGTAGGCTGTGCCTTGTTGCTCTGAGCTCTGGGTATTTGGTTGAATAACAGGTCCACATTTTCATTTACCAACTAAATAAACCTAATTTGTAAAATTGCTCATTAGTGTGCAATTATAATCATTCATGCTCTATCAAAAAGTTGTACCCAAGGCAGATTCATTCCTGCACAAATGTTCAGAATATTTTGGATCCAGTCTGAAAATAAGTATCCTGGTATCTGGGTCTGGCTGGCCCCTTCACCCAAACTCCAGTCATGTCTCACCCTCCACAATCTCCCCATCTTCCCAGACACTTAACTCAGTGGGATCAAAAAACTGTCAGCTCCTCAGGAGACCTGGCTGGGGTGTGTTGCAGAGAGTGTGGTGAACAAAAAACAGACCATACTCATATTGTTTGGTCCTACCCAGTCCTCCATACATATTGGATGGGTGTTTCTCAAGTGATAGAATATTTGCTTGCTCTACCTAAGTAGGTCACTTACTTCCCTTTTGTTTTTGTTACTTATTCCATCTGATTCATACTTGCTTAAAGGGGAACTGTTATCAGCAGGATTTCTTAATGTCTGAAGGCCCATGGAAAGCTAATTTGATTGCCTCATTGTGTTTATCTGTGAGTCATTGCAGTCCGAGTTATTCATATGTAAATCACCCTGTAATTAAGGGCTGGTGGCAGCCATATGATTTGGGTTCCTAACAGGAAATGATGTCACTGAGTATCTAGGGCCTCCTTTGACTGTATTTTAATCCAGCAGGTTCAATAGGAAATTAACTGTTTTATTAAGTGTGTTATAAGGTGTTATTACAGCACTTTCTACATCTATAATAATTGTTTTGTATGTGCATTGAAACTAGTTAGTTATCACCTTTACATTTCAAACTGTTAGTAAAAATAATTCATCTTCAGGATTGCTTTAACCTCTAGGCTGTACTGCCAGCTGATTATCAAAAACCACACATCTCAAGACTGGCTCTGTGATGCCAACAGGAGTTGGGGCCCCATATCAGGATTTCTAAACCCTGGCTGTATTCATGTCAGTACAGATTTCTCAGGCTGCCACAGCACCAACATCTGTTTTTTTCTGTCCCCTTGCTTGTAGCCTTTTCTCTTATAATTTCAGGTGTGAACTTGGGTCTACTAGAAGCAAATGTGGTTACGTACCTACTGGCCTGGCATCATAGGGCCAGCCAAGAAATGTGTAGCTTTTGATTATCAGCTGGCAGTGCAGCTGTGAACAAACTTTGTTTATCCAGCAGAATGGGTTTTGAGCATGTGTTAAGATTCTGAAAGTATTATACTCTTTCTATCCAGATTTGACTTGAACAGAAAAAAACAGGGCACAATTACTTGTTTATTATTTGCAAAAACACACTGATGGACAACATTGTTAAAACATGCATAACCTGAAATGCACATACAATAATATATGGGTGGGTGGGTGTCACTAGAATTTTACACACACACGAGGTGTGGGATGCAACATAAACCCTTTCCCTTTCAGCAGAGTTCAGTTAGTGCAGCACTTCTGTCAGAGATAGACACACACACACACACACACACACACACACACACTGTCTGTATCTCCCTTTTCTTTTTTTACATTACAGTGGTAACGACATTCTGGAAAGTCACGGTCAGTCAGCATTGCTGCAAAGTGTAAGACGTGCTCGAAGAGTGTGAGCGGCGGTATCAATCAGATTGATTTTTTTCATTTTCAAGGCATGATCAACTAGATAGATATTTACAAATATTTGAAATCTTACTTATCTTAACAGTGTGTGGCCAACTTGTGTGCTGGTACTGGTGCCCGGTAATGGAGCTGCCATGTTGGACAAGATGTTCAGCTTACCCACAGTGAAACTACATGCCAGTTAGCTTTCTGTGGTGATGCTTGATTGACAAGTGTTGATTACAACTTCCTGGCTGTAACCACAAATATCAACCGGAAGGTTGTAACTGGGGATAAAAGTGTCTTTATGTAAAAAATGATCACTATTAAAGAGTATTTTACTTTTTTTGATGGAGTTAAAAGTATAAGTTTCTTACTGAAATTCTTTGGATGGAATGGGATTTTGTACTTTAACAATGCCAGAATTCTATTGGATTATTAGGAGGCAGTATAGCGCAGTGGTTAATGGCACTGAGCTACAAATTTTAAGACCTGGGTTTGAATCCCACAGCCCCACTTGCATACTGTGTGACTCTGAGCAAGTCACTTAACTTCCTTGTGCTCTCAGGTCACACCTGAAAACAAGCTTCAACTTAGTGCGCCTTTTCTGTTAAACAATTTCCCCTTTCCCTTATTTTTACTAACAGTTTGAAATGTAAAAGTGGTAACTCACTGGTTTCATTGAACATACAAAACAAATATAAATGTAGAAAGTGTTGTAATTACAAAATCCCATTCCATCAAAAGTATTTCAGTAAGAAACTGTTATACTTTTAACTACATCAAAATAAGTAAAATACTCTTTTAATAATGCATTTCAGATTATTCATGCTTTAACAATGTTGTCCAGCTATAGTAATTGTGTACTATTTTTTCTTTTCAAGTCAAATCTGGATAGAAACATAGAAACATAGAATTTGACAGCAGATAAGGACCGCTTGGCCCATCTACAGTAGTCAGCCCATTTCCCTACCTAATGGATAAGCTGCAGATCCTAGTTAACCAACAGCCTACTTCCTCCTACCCCCCACTAGAATTGCCTTATGTCTGTCCCATGCATTCTTGAATTCCCTCACTGTTTTTGACTCTACGACCTCCTCAGAAAGGCTGTTCCATGTATCCACAACCCTTTCTGTGAAGAAATACTTCCTCAAATTACCTCTGAGTTGTACCCCGTCTATCTTCAGAATCATAACACATAATACATCATAAGAAGCATATCTTTAAAATCATAACACATGCTCAGATTGTTTTTACTGTCTTTGTCCAGGAAAGGCAAACTAAGCAACAGCTTGTTCCTGGGTGTACCGTGGGAGCACAGGGATGCCATGATGCCAGGTCAGTAGGTACATAGCCACATTTGCATCTTGTAGACCCGAGTTAACTCACAAAATTCTAACAGAAAAGGCTGTAAGAGAAGGAACAGAAAAAAGACAGACAGTGGTACTGTGGCAGCCCCAGAAATCTGTTCTGATATGTTCAGCAGGCAGTTGTGTATATCCTAGAGGTTAAAGCAATCCTGAAGATGGATTATTTTTTACTAACAGTTTGAAATGTAAAGGTGATAACTCATTAGTTTCAATGCACATACAAAACAATTATTATAGATTTAGAAAGTGTTGTAATAACACCTTAAAATACACTTAATAAAACAGTTGAGTTCCTATTTAACTGTTGGACTAAATACAGTCAAAAGGGGACCTAGACCCTCAGTGACATCAATTATTGTCAGGACCCCAAAATATATGGCTGCCACCAGCCCTTAATTACAGGATGATTTACATATGAATAACTCTGGATTGCAAAGACTCACACAGAAACACAATGGGCAGGATTCACAAAAATGATGCACTCGGCGCATCTTGGCTGCCCTGGTGCAGAGGAGATGCGCCGAGAACAAACTGTGGTATTCACAGAAGATGAGCATGGAAATACCACATATGCGCCCAGCCCTGGCTGTGCCAGTGCATCCCCCACATCGGGCTGGGATTCCAATAGGGCAGCGCATCTCAGGATGCGCTGCCCCCACAATCACCATTCACAGCCCCAAACTTGCAAATGGGGCCATTAGACATGCAAGGCACAAAGGGGCCGTTTGCATGTCATTAAGGCCCCATTTGCATGCACAGTGCAGGGATGTGCGGCAGAATGTGCCAGAAACCCTGCAGGGCTGTCTGGTCAACCAGGATCTACCACCCAGTCCAGGTGATGAGGCATACTTCCATACCCAGCCCCCCCCAAGAAGGCACCAGCATGTGACCAGGTGGCACCCCCACCATGCCAGGCACCCGGTAGCACCCCCGACACCTTCCCTGGTAGCATAGGCTTCCTCATCCACGACTGCAGCCCTGACCCACACGATGGTCCCATTTACCAAGTGTACTGTATGCTGCCATCCACAGAGAGCACAGTTGGTGGGCAGATGGGGTGGTGTGCAGGAGGGTTGAGCTGCCCGCCGACAGGAGCCTGTTACTGGGTGGTGGTGGGGGCAGGCTGGGAGGTTCCAGTGGGTGGGGATAGGGCCACCAGGGTGTTTATAGCCACTGATGCTACCTTGGGGTCAGGGTGGGACTGGGGTGGGGGTCACCATACCACCAGGGCTATGTTTGTTCCAGGATTTGGGGGAGCTGCCAGCCCTACGGGTGGGGGGACCACTATACCACCTGGAGCCTGAATGGGTGACAGGTGGTATAGTGCTGTGGGCTGGTTGGGGGGTGTTTAGTCTGACAGGGTGTGCAGGCTGCCGTGCTGCTGTCTGCAGTATGGAAGCCTGCCTGTGGGTGGCCACCCACATAAGTTTGTATTTCTATATTACAAACCAATCACACACACAAAAAAAAAAACATATGTGGGGAGTAGTGCAATGTAATGGCTGTGGGGCAGCAGTCTTCCGGGAGTCTTTCTGGAGGCTGAGATGCTGCCCTATTTGCAGACAACTCTCTGCCCTGAGGGAGGAAGTTGCCCGTCTTCAGGCCACACTGGACAGTAGTACAGGGACCTTCCCCCAGGCCACACTGGACAGTAGGAAGGGAACCTCCCCCATCCAGGGAGCACCACAGCCACCACCACTACCTCAGAGGTTGCGAAGAAAACACAGCAGTTGGACCACAGTGGGCTCAGGAAGGGTGAGGATGGTGGAACGGAGGCACACCCAGTCAGTTGTTCCACTCCACAATCCATACACCATTTTGGGAGCATAGCCCCCATGGATGCACCCACAGAGGAGACTAAGGAGGCTGAGGACAGCTGTCACAAGGGAGGCCCACAGGAAGGAGGCAGAGAACACCACAAGGAAAGGAAGCAGCTCCTGGTGGGGGACTCAATTATTAGGGGATAGAACTGGGAGGAGCTGGGAAAACTGAAGTATGGTGCCTGCCTGGTGCCATGGTTTGGAGGGACAGGAAGCGCATCCTCAGGATCACGACAAAAGCTGCAAGGGATTCTGAGCTGGATGTAATTGTCCACCTAGGGACAAATGACTTGGCTCATCATGAGGTTAGAGCAGTGCAGGAGGACATTGCAGAGTTGGGGAGGGGCCTAAGACAAGTAGCACACACAGTATCCTTCTCAGAGGTGCTGCCTGTCAAAGGCATGGGTGAGGCGAGGGTAATTGGCACCATGCAGTTTAATGAATGGTTGAAAAATGGTGCGGAGCACAGGGTTTTGGCTTGGGGACTGGGGTTCCACCTGGAGGACACCAGCCTATACTGCAGAATGGTCTGCATCTGTCCAGGAAGGAACAAGTCTTTTGAGTAATCGGTTTAAATGCTTCATTGGCAAGCTTTTAAACTAGTCAAAGGGGAGGCACTGACAAGCAGCAGAAAAATCCCAGCCTCTCCCTACAAAACAGGGTACTAAATGAGAAAAAGACCAAGGTAGAACGGTCAGTGGGGGATGCTGCAACAGAAGGTAAAGCCATCAAAAAATGGAGAGCAATGAGTACCAATGCCTAGGTAACAAGCTTCCTGAATTAGTGGCCTTGATGGAGGAGGAACATCTGGATATCGTGGCAGTCACAGAAACATGGTACACACAAAACCATGACTGGGACGTAAACATACCAGGATACACTATCTACAGGAGGGACAGGGAGGGTAAAAGAGGAGGAGGAGTAGTTCTTTACATAAGGGAAGGAATAAAAGCAACAGAACAAAAGGGTAAACAGGGAGGAGAAGAAGCACTGTGGGTAAATTTGGAGACAGGCAATGGCACCACAATCCGCACAGGGTTAGATACAGACCTTCTCCAGGGGAGAAATGGACAAGAAAATGATAGAAAGTATATCTTAGAATGGCAGAAAAGGGAGATATTGCTGATGGGTGATCTGAATATGCCAGATGTTAACTGGAGTGCAGTTGCAGCAGCCACTTCGAAGAGTGCAGTTATTCTAGATGCCCTACAGGGGCATGCCTTAGACAACTAGTACTGGAGCCCACTCAAGAGGAGCAATATTAGACTTGATACTCTCAAATGGAGATGGAGAGAGGATCACAGATGTAGAAGTGGGTAGCCATCTGGGAACCAGCCACCATCGAACAGTATGGTTCACAATAAACACAGCAACAGAGTCAAGCCATACAAAGACAAAAGTACTGGACTTTAGGAGGGCTGACTTTGCTAAATGGGTGAGTGCCTAAAGAACGCACTAGCAAATGGGCAGGAAGGAGGGTGAAGAACAATGGGGAATAATAAAACTGCCATCACAGAGGTAACGAGCCTTTGTGTGAAGCAAAAAACAAAACAAGACGATGTAAGAAACCACTATGGTTCTCAAAGGAAGTGGCAGTGAAGGTTCAAGAGAAAAGAAAGCATTCAGGAAGTAAAAGGAATCGAGAAGGAGCAGGACAGAGAACTGTATCAGTTAAAGCAAAGGAGGCTGGGAAGGCAGTCAGAACAGCAAAGGCCAAACCGAGGAAAAGATAGCCAACTCAGTTAAGAAGGGGATAAACCTTTTATAGGTACATCAGGGAGTGAAGGAAGACCAAAGGAGGGATAGTGAGGCTTAATAAAGGGAGGGAGGGTGGGCAGAGGAGACTGGAAAGGCAGAGATACTAAACAAATATTTTTGCTCAGTATTTACAAAGGAAGAGGGAGGTACATAAAACAAACAGTAGTAACACTCTGGATACAGAAGTTGATACCGCCCATTTACAGAAGAAAGGGTTCTGAAAGAACTCTTAAAACTGAAGGTGGACAAAGCAATGGGGCCTGATGGGATTCATCCCAGAATTCTAAAAGAACTAAGGGTAGAACTAGTGACACCACTGACTACCCTTTTTAACAAATCATGGGAGGATGGGGTGGTACCCGAGGACTGGAGGAGGGCAGATGTGATTCCCCTTCACAAAAGTGGGAGCAAGGCAGAAGCAGGAAACTATAGACCTGTTAGTTTAACCTCAGTGATAGGGAAAATGATGGACTCACTTCTAAAGGAAAGAATTGTCGAGTATCTAGAGGCCAGAGGGGCACAGGACCCTAGGCAGCATGGATTCACAGCGGGAAGGTCATGCCAGACGAATCTGATAGATTTCTTTGACTGGATGACCAAAGTAGTAGATTAGGGAGGGGCTGTGGACATGGCCTACCAAGACTTTAGCAAGGCATTTGACACAGTCCCACACAAAAGATTAATATACAAGTTAGCCAGCCTGGGGTGGGTCCCAAGATGACAGTCTGGGTAAAGAATTGGCTGGAGAATAGGACACAGAGAGTAATAGTAAATGGAGTCCACTCAGAAGAAAGGAGGGTTACTAGTGGGGTACCTGAGGGTTCAGTATGAGGACGGTCCTCTTCAATGTCTTTATAGCGACATTGCAGAAGGACTGGAAGGAAAAGTATGTCTCTTTGCAGATGACACTAAGATCTGCAACAGAGTTGATGCACAGGGTGGGGTGGAAAGGATGAGAAGGGACTTGGCAAGGTTAGAGGAATGGTCAAATGTATGGCAGCTTAAATTCAATGCTAAGAAGTGCAAGGTAATGCACCTGGGAAACAAAAACCCAGGGGGAAGAGTACACAATGGGGGGTGAGATACTAACAACAACAAAAATGGAAAGGGACCTGGGGGTAGTCATATCAGATGATCTAAAGATGGGCAAGCAATGTGAGAGGGCAGCAAGGAGGGCTGGGGGGATACTGGGATGCATAGGGAGAGGCATCACCAGTAGAAAACAGGAAGTTATTATCCCCTCTGTACAGACAGCTGGTGAGACCCCATCTGGAGTACTGTGTGCAGTTCTGGAGACCCAATCTCCGCAAAGACATAGACTGGATGGAAGCTGTCCAGAGGAGGGCAACTAAAATGGTGCAGGGTCTGCACCGGAAGACATATGAAGAGAGACTTAAGGAGCTTAATATGTATAGCCTCGAGGAAAGAAAGGAGAGGGGGGACATGATAGAAACTTTCAAGTACCTCAAGGGAATCAACAAAGTCCAAGAGGGTAGCATCTTTCAAAAAAAGAGGTGTGCAAGAACAAGAGGGCACAATTTGAAGATAGAGGAGGCGGCTCAGAGTAATTAGAAGCTTTTTTCACAGAGAGGGTTGTGGATGCATGGAGCGGCCTTCCGGAGGAGGTTGTGGAGTCAAAATCAGTGGTGGAATTCAAGCATGCATGAGATAGTCATAAGGCAATTCTGGGGTGGGGGTAGGAAGAAGTAGGCTGCTGGTTAACTAGGATCTGCAGCTTATCCAGTAGGTAGGGAAATGGGCAGACTGGGTGGGCCAAGCGGTCCATATCTGCCGTCAAATTCTATGTTTCTATGTTTCTATGTTAAGTCTCAATGAAATAAACTTATCTTTCGGTGGCACTTTCCTGGACTTGCCCTGGGGATGCACCTGCGATTTGGGCTGTGAATGGGGCTGCACTCAGCATGAATGGACATGCCCCCTTCATAGACCCCCCAGATGTGCCGCATATCATTACCGGCCTTGTGCGGCACATCTGCAATGTGTTGGCACATCTGGATTGTGCCGGCGAATAGGGCCACTGGCTGAATCTTGTTCAGTGCAAGTTGAGAATGTCGGAGCATCTTGCTGGGCCCATCCCTTTTTTGTGAATCCTGTCCAACGGCTCAATCAAATTAGCTTTTTATGGACTTTCAGACATTAAGAAATCCTGTTGATGACAGTTCCACTTTAATGTGCACCAACTTAAAATTGGGTGTATCCTGCTGGTATGTGCCAAGAAAATAATTACCAAATTGTGGCTTCACTCTTAGCCCCCTTAATTATCCAAGTGATAGCCTTAGTTGACTCTATTTATTTTTTGGAAAAATGCACTTATTATTTTATGAATAAGCTGCCCATATTTGAGGAGACTTGGCAGTATTGAGTGAATTATAAATTGCGTAGTGATCCACAGTTTATTCCTTGAGAATGTCATTTTTTTCTAAACAAATGGGGCTGTGTGATCCTTTTTTAGGATTTATGGTCCCCCTGCCTTGTTTTATTTAATTTTTAATTAGCACGTTCTTTTGTATTGTCTTCTATAGTTTATAATGGTGAGTTTGATTTTTGTAAATCTAGACTGGAGTTTAGTCTGTAAAGTATTTTCGAATGGAACTTATTTAAACAGAACTGGTTTTGCTTAAGATTAATAACATGTTGCAATGTTACCTTATTTAACTTGACATGTATGAAAATGCTGCCCTGTGTTATTTCTTTACCTGTATGTACTGTATGTACCCTAATTTTAATAAAGATCTCATTCCAAAAAAAACAAAACAAACCATACCAGCTCTCGGCAATGTTCCAGGAACTGACACCATCTTTTTAGACAACACCTTCCTGGCCACCAAATGATATCCTTTTAAGAAGTTGCCCCCAGTCCCCATTCCCCAATTTTTTTGGGTGGAGGGGCATGATACTTCAAAACACAGACCGGCTTGTTGTGATCCCCTGCCTCCTTTTTGTTCTTGATTTCATTCCTAACCCAAAATGTGCTAAGAACCAGCTAATACAGCCATTATGTGTCTGTATTGACACATGGTACATGTGACCGTGGAAGTGGTGTGAAATCCTCTGCAGCATTGATGATGCCAGATTAAACATGGGGAGGTAGAAGACTTGGTTTGCTGGCCAAGGAACCTAGCTTCACCTGAGCTCTTTCCTTCTAAGACTGCTTGAAAGGCAGAGTAGAGAAACTTACCAGAGCAAGGGAAAAGGATTAAGACTTATTTTGGCTAAGCAGATTTACTGTGTGGTGTTGTTTTTATTTTTTTCTCACAGGGATTGCTACTGTTTGTTGCTAACATTTCATTGTTTTATTTTTCTCTGTAGCAAAGTGTTTCTTACAGCGTATATCTTCTCTGAAATTATTACAGGTGGTGCTTTACAGATTTTACAGTTTTATCTAACATTAGGATAAGCTTTCAGGGTTACTGCATTTGTTGTTGACTGATTGTTTCTGCTCTTACCTCCTTGTTCTTTCGTCCGTGGTTCTTCTTTTTCAGCAGGGGACGGGCCCAGCCACCCACCCCCATCCCCAACCACCCCACACTACACTCCTTTTATAGGGTACCACAGTTGTGACATTTCCTGTGGCAGAGCAGGAAGGGGTGGATCAGTGGGGCCTCCACAAGGTGAGCTCATTTACAGGGCACTAGTAATTTAACTTGTTATAACAAGTTAAACAAAAACAAAACACAATCAAACCATTACTTGCATTTTTTTTTCATTTTTTTCCTTCTAATTACTCTGATTAGGTTATAAACCCAGCAACTTATCTGGAATGGATATCATTAACTGCAGGTACTGTGGAACAATTTTCAGAAGGACAGTCTTACAGGATTTAGGACACTGTCCTACATGCTGGGCCTTTGGAGATCTCAGGGCTCAGCTCCGGGCAGCATAGCCAGAGATTGCACGCCTCAAATTTTATATTCAAGAGGAAATACATTACAAGAACCATCCACCATTTCTCCAGCATCCAACAGAAAAACCTCAACCGCAGAGGGTAGTTGGTCCAGGAGGTTGGCAGGTGGTTAGTAGGGGCAAATCGGGTGCCCCATCACCTCTGCTCTCCAAATATATTACCCAAAACCATATAAAACACTAAAACAGGTATCTGCCTCATCTCTGAAATCAAAGAGGCAGAAGACACTGCAGAGCAGGACACTGCAGCACAGGAGCTAGCACAACAAAACTCACCCAAATCAGGAACAAAAACAAAAAAGCAAAATGAAATCCAAAAACTTCTGATCATAGGAGACTCCATGATTCGGGAGTTGATACCATCTCCAGCCAGGAGTAATGGTCAGATGTCTCCAGGTACATCAGCATGGAGAGACACTGACCGCATTACTAAATTGTTCACAAAGCAGGAGAAAACATTGATGTCCTAGTACACATAGGGACTATCGATCTCGCCAGCAGGTCAGTTGTGGAGACCAAGGAACACCTGACCAGGCTGGGTGACAAACTATCATCCATTTCATCTGGCATCTCCTTCTCTGAGATCCTGCCAGTTTGGGAGAGGGAGCAGATGGACGAAGGTCAGAGAAGGGAGATAGGGGAGCTAAACACGTGGCTCAAGGCTGGAAGCCAGGAAAAAGGACACAGATTTGTAGGAACTCAGCAACAGTTCTGGGAGCAAAAGTTCTTTAAATTTGATGGACTGCATCTGACTAAGGAGGGAGTCAGTGCATTGGGGCAGAAGTTTGATGTCTTTGCAGAATATTTAAACTAGCAAATGGGGAGAGGGGTGCAGCACCCCATACGTCGAATGGGAAGAACACCCTCCCCCTCAGCTAGTGGTCAAACAGGGATTCAGCATGTTTGCAGTTCATTTGCATCACCAGGTAAGAAAAAAGGTTTGTCTCCCCATACGACGCACAGGGGTAATGCCAAATCTCACCCAACAACTAACTCACCAAAATCTGGCCAATGGAAAATCATGTACACAAATGCTCACAGCCTGGGAAATAAGATCCTAGACCTGCAGGCAATAATGTCAGAGGCTAAACTGGACATAGTAGCAATTAGCGAGACGTGGTTTACCAGTAACCACACTTGGGAGACTTCAGTACCTGGCTATGTATTGTTCAGAAGAGACCGAGGTGCAAAAAGGGGGGGAGGAGTGGCTCTGTATGTCAATGAAAATATCAAAGCTACAGAAATTCAGAATACACATAAGGAGCCAGAAGAACTGCGGTCACCCTGAAACAGGAAATGGGACAGCCATAAGAACTGGGGTTGTCTACAGGCCCCCAGACCAGGGGAGGACAGAGACACATTACTGTTAGAAGATATACAAAACATGACAGCTAAAGGGAGATTCTGATAATGGGAGACTTCAACATGCGGATACAGATTGGTCAATACCAGCAGGAACATCTGCCAGAACTAGACACATAGTGGATTCCTGCAGGGGAGTGCCTCAAACAACTGGTACAGCAGCCCACAAGAGACAGGGCTATCCTCAGATCTAGTACTGACTAACGGGAAGGGATCACAGATCTCCAGGTAGAAGGTCACCTGGGGCCAGTAACCATCACATGGTATGGTTCAGTTTGCTACTACATCTTAATCATCCCATTCCAAGGCAAAAATATGGGACTTCAGAGGAGCTGACTTTGATAAGATGGCCAACAGAGTTAAGCTAGCCATGGCAAAAGAAACACAGGTGAGGGGCACAGGCAAAGTGGGCAAGCATTAAGGATGCAATAGTTGAAGCAACATCAAATTGTGTTAGACAGAAAAGGAAGTGCAAAGAAGAAGGAACCACTTTGGTTCTCAAATACAGTAGCAGAAAGGTCAGAGCCAAAAGGCTGGCCTTCAGGAAAAATAAGGAACACAGCGGGATGAAGATAGGGAGGCATACCAAACTGCCCTAAGGGAAGCAGGGAAGTCAGTAAGGCAGGCAAAGTCCCAAACTGAGGAAACACTAGCACGAACAGTAAAGAAGGTGACAAGACTTTCTATAGATACACTAGTGAAAGAAGAAAGTCCAGAGGGGTTTTGCTAGCTTAATGGAGAAAAAGGAGCATGTGAGGAGGAGGACCTGTAAAGCATCTATCCTAAATAGATACTTTTGCTCAGTATTTACTGAAGAGAAGGTAGGGCAGGCCCACAGCTCAGCATCATGGACACAGGGGAGAGGGAGGTGAGCACTACTCCTTCACAAAAGAAAGGGTCCTACAAGAGCTTGCTAGCTCAGGTTGGATAAGGCAATGGGACCTGATGGCATACATCCCTGGTACTTAAGGAGCTAAAGGTGGAACTAGCAGAGCCATTAGCAGAACTATTTAGTAAGTCTCTGAGCACAGGAGAGGTCCCAGAAGACTGGAGAAGGGTTTATGTGATCCCGCTCCACAAGAGTGGTAGCAGGGAGGAGGCAGGAACTATAGACCAGTCAATCTTACCTCAGTAGTGGGCAAGATTATGGAGGCACTCTTAAGGAAAGGATAGTGCAACACCTGGAATCCATAGGGGCACAGGATCCAAGACAGCATGGGTTTACAAAGGAAGGTCCTGTCAAACTAATCTCATAGATTTCTTTGACTGGGTAACCAGAGTGGTGGACCAAGGGGGAGCAGTTGATGTCGCCTACCTTGACTTCAGCAAAGCTTTTGACACTGTTCCACATAAAGATTGATAAATAAGCTGGGTAGGCTCAGGGTCGGTCAGAAGTTGGTCAACTGGGTGGCAAACTGGTTGACGGGCAGAAAACAGAGAGTGGTGATAAATGGTATTCAGTCAGAAGAGATGCAAGTCACAAGTGGGGTACCTCAGGGATCAGTCCTGGGCCAGTCCTCTTCAACATCTTCATTAGTGACCTTGCAGATGGACTAGAGGGTAAGGCTTGTCTGTCTGCAGATGACACCAAGATCTGCAACAGAGTAGATGATCCAGATGGGGTGGGCAGAATGAGAAGAGATCTGGATAAACTAGCAAATGGTCAGAAGAGTGGCAACTGGGATTTAATGCAAAGAAGTGCAAAATCATGCACATAGGGAAGAGAAACCAGAAGCCACCTATAGGCTGGGAGGAGTTGCTAGCAGTCACAAAGGAAGAAATAGACTGGCATCATCATCACTGATGACCTGAAATCATCCAAGCAGACCCTCTAAAGCAGTAGGTAAGGCTAGGGGGTGTTAGGGTGTATTAGTAGGGTATTACAAGTCGTAAGAGGAGGTAATAATCCCTCTTTACAAGACACTGGTTAGGCCCCATCTGGAGTACTGCGTGCAGTATTGGAGGCCACACCTTCACAAGGACATTAACCAAATTGATGCAGTCCAGAGAAGGGCAACCAAAATGGTGCAGGGACTGCATCAGAAGACATATGAAAACAGATTAACAGAGCTCAATATGTATACCCTTGAGCAAAGGAGGGAGAGAGGTGATATGATCGAGGCATTCAAACACCTTAAGGGCATTAACAAGGTGAAAGAGTCTAACATGTTTAAATATAAGAAAAATAGCAGGACAAGAGGACACAGCATGAGATTAGAGGAGGCCGATTAAGGGGGAATGTGAGGAAATTCTTTTTCACAGAAAGGGTGGTGGATGCATGGAATGGCTTACCACAAGAAGTGGTGGCTATGAATACAGTGCAGGGCTTCAAACAGGCATGGGACAGGCATAAGGGCGCAATACAAATGACTATGAATAGATAGGCCACTAACAGAGCAAAGGCCGATGGCACATTTATAAGGTAGAAAAACAAATAGGCAGACTGGATGGGCCTTGCGGTCCTTATCTGCCATCAAGTTCTATGTTTCTACACATCAATAATAAATAGAAACTAAAATATAAAACACAGTTTAAAGGACAGCAAAAAAAGGGCTAATCAAAGGTTAATACAAACAAAAAAACTCTTCAAAAAACCCTTAAAGGATTCTGTGGACGGGCACTCTCTAATCCGATGAGGTAGAGAATTTCACTGGGTTGGAGCCACAAAAGAAAAAGTTCTGGCCCCAGAGGACTGAAGATGAATCCTGGGAATCTCTAGCAATCTCTCATCAGTGGAACAGAGTGGGCAGAGAGGGCAGTAGGGCCGCAGGAGATCTTGCAAGTAGCTTGGTCTCTGTCCGTGTAGGGTATTATAGGCCAGCAATGCGACCTTGAAGGTAATCCTCCAACGTACCAGAAGCCAGTGCAGTTCACGCTGAACAGGTGTTATGTGGCAAGTTCTTGGTAGTCCAGTCAACAACCTGGCTGCAGCATTCTGCACCAGCTGCAGGTGGCAGAGATCTACCCCCAGCAACCCTAGATATAGAGCATTGCAGTAATCTAAACGCAAGGAAACAAAGGCGTGAACCAATACAGGGAGGTCATTGTGTGGAACAAGGTGCTTTATCCAGGCTATATTCCTCAGATGGTAGAATGAGGACTTGACAACGGCTGACACCTGACACTTAAGTGTCAGCTCGCAGTCAAATATTATGCCCATATTCTGCACCTGTTCAGAAGGTCTCAACTGGTTTCCCCCTAACACAAGGCCAGAGGGACATCCAGGAGTCAACTTCTCTGCACGATGACCAGGGTTCACCACCAGCACCTCAGTCTTGTCCGGATTTAGCCTCAGCCAGTTAGCACTCAACCAGTCCTGGATCTCAGCGAGGCAGTTGTTAAAGACCATAAGTGCGTCATTCTGCTCGGGTACAAAGGACATATAGAGCTGAGTGTCATCTGCATAGCAGTGAAAACTCATCCCATAACACCTTATAATGTCTCCTAACGGTAGCATATACACCGTGAACAACATGGGCAAAAGCACAGAACCCTGCGACACCCCACAAGGCAGCGCAAAGGGAGCAGAGGAAAAAATTTCTGTTACTACCCTCTGAGATCTGCCCGTGAGGAAGGAGTGAAACCATCTAAGGATTGTCCCCGACAGTCCACAGATCAGCCGTAGACATTCCAACAATATCCTATGGTCCACGGTGTCAAATGCAGCAGAGAGATCAAGAAGAACCAGGATCGAACGACTCCTCCGATCTCTCACAATTAGGAGGTCATTAAGTATCCAAACCAATGCCGTCTCGGTACTATGCCTCTTCCTGAAACCAGACTGGAGAGAATCATAGATTCCATGGGTGGGAAGAAAGTCATCAAGCTGCAGTGCAACTACTTTCTCAATAACCTTACCCAAAAAGGGCAGGTTAGAGATTGGTCTGTAGTTTGCAAGACAGTCCGGGTCAAGGGAAGATTTCTTCAAAAGGGGTGTCTCCACAGCCTCTGTCAAGGACTCCAGAAACACCCCTTGGTCCAATGAGCACCAGATGATCTCAGCAAGGACTGGTCCGATCACATCCGTGCAACCCATAATGAGGCGCATGGGAGCAGGATCCAAACTACAGCAAGTCGGCCGCAAGCTCTGGACGATCTTCATAACATCCATGATTGCTGGCCGGTCGAAGTCCATCCAGACAGACCGAGGGCCTGTAAACATGCACTGATCTCCACCATGCTCATTTGAACGCGTTCTGCTGATGTCAGACCTGATCGTTGACATCTTATCTTCAAAGAACCGAGCAAACTCATCACACTTTAATTGTGACAAGGCTCTCCGGCCCTGCAGACAGGCTGGATTGCACAGCCTATCGACAGTCCAGAAAAGCAGAGCTGGTCAATTCCTTGATGCAGCAATCTCCCTGGACAGGAACTCTGCCTTCTTACAGGAGATTTTTGATTGATATCCCGATTAATGGGCGATCAATCTAAGCCTGTCACTCTCAAGGCTGGACCTCCACCAACAGGGTTCCAATCTTCGCCCTGCTCCCTTCAACTCCCTCAGAGTCCCATCAAACCAGCAGGACCGAGGGCAAAGAGAGAGAGGGCAAACTTGGACAGGAGCTATGGAATCCAGAGACCCCAGCACCACACTATTATAGTGCACTACTAAGGCATCTGGATCCAAGCACACCCTAGGCCAACTCGATAGATCCAGCACCGCCATCAGACCTTCAGAGGTAACACCCCTCAAAGGGTGGTACTGGATCATCTCCAAAGGGGTTGGTCTCATAGGGGGAGCCATAAAATTGAACCTTATGGAGTGGTGGTCAGACCACCCAACTGGTTCCACCACCAATCCATTTATCTCCATCCCCAGGGTGAACACCAGATCCAATGAGTGACCCTGAATATGGGTAGCAGCGGTAACAACCTGTGTGAAGCCCAATGAATTCATTAGTTGGAGGAAGTTTTGACCAAAATGTGAGAGTTCAACATCGATCCAAGCATTGAAGTCCCCCAGGACCAACCACCTGGAGGTCTCCAGCACCAGGTCGACAATGAAGTCTGCTACTTCCTGCAGAAAAACTTTCTGCCTTAATGCAAGTCACAACTGTGCCACACTCTGTCATGGAGATAGTACCTTTTACAGGTGAGAGGGTGTCTCAGTCTTCATAACCATTAAAGGCAAGGCTTCTCATTTGAGACTACCAAGAGGGATGTTGATTAGGGAACATTATGATGGTGGCTGTGTGATATCTGTGTATGAGGACATGGACAGAGACCAACACAACTGACATAGAAACAGAAACATAGACTCTGATGACAGATAAGGACTGCTTGGCCCACCTAGTCTACCCATTAACCTACCTGTTGGATAAGCTGCAGATCCTAGTTAACCAACAGCCTACTTCCTTCTGTAACCCCCCTGCAAATGGGGGTTCCCAAAAGACTTCCAGGAGCTTGCTTGAATGCTCCAAGCCTGAATGGTGTTTGGCGTTTAAGCCATTTATCAGTGAGTGTTTTTAGAACCTCTGGTACTGTCTCTTTAAGAGCTGTCTGCTTGCAGACATAATTGTTGTATGGGGGACTGTGTGTTTCTTTGATTGAGTACCACTCAAGCTGCTGCCAATTCACTCCACTTTTGCAGTCACTAGGGTGCAAAGAACCTATCTGAAAGATGTAACTGTTTGCAAGAAACCATTTAGAGTAATAATGAAATTACAGTTTGTCTAACCTGCTTTCTTTGCAGTCAGAACTGTGTCTGCCTAGTTCCTCATTCTGGTTTTGAACTGCTGAACTGGACCAATCAGTGTGGGGTAGCTAGCTCTCAAATGGTGCCTTGGACGAATCAGAACTTGGACTCATAATCTGAACCAGCCACAAGAGGATTGTATGGGCAGTGACTCTGGGAGATGTAGTTTAGACTTGCGCCTTTTTGGACCAACAGCAGCAGTCTATTGTGAGTGACAGCCAACCAGTCAAGAACTGGGAGGAACTCAAAGGAAGTGCCCGGTTTGTCTGTTGAAGTTTTCAGTTGAGCTCTGACAGTGAAGAAGGAAGGAGCCCTGTGCTTTTCAGTGTGCAGTTTAGTTG
Organism: Neoceratodus forsteri; assembly: GCA_016271365.2. NCBI lineage: Eukaryota > Metazoa > Chordata > Ceratodontiformes > Ceratodontidae > Neoceratodus > Neoceratodus forsteri. Next base: position 1,129,933,933 of record CM057451.1, read on the forward strand.
AGTAAACGTGTATGAGCCCAGAGTTCGGTCTGCAGCTTGTGTAACTGCTTGTTAGGACTGAATCCGTCCTGTGAAGAGAATCAAAGGATATCTGAAGAGTAGAAACCAGGCTCACCCTGTAGGAGACTGGAGAAATAGCTGAATTGCACTCGGTCTGTCAGGAACTGAATCTGCTGTGTGTTCTCCGGTATTGTGCAGTAATTGCGATCGGATAGAGAAGCAGCCTGCCTGGTATAGTACTTTCTGTTTTACCATATAAATGTGTGAAGAGGCTTGTGTACCTCAAGTGAATCCTGCTGCCATTAAGTGACTTTTGCCTGTGACTGTTTACCATATAAATGTGTGAGGAGTCTCTTGGAGCTCAAGAGTAGCCCTGCTGACATTGAAGGACCCTATCTTGTTTGGAGGTCGTGAGTACTAATTCAGGGTCGCTCCTGTTGAATTGCCAAATGGAATTACTGTACTGCTGACTGTTTAACTAATTTTCTCTGTGTGAAAGGGCCTACCAGCTGCCACGGTTTGGACTAGCCACTAGGGCTTGGGTACCCAGGGACAGTAACTGATAGGGATAGGCTGTGCACAGAGCCATAGGTATGAGTAGAGTGATAAGCTAATTAACCTGATTTCCCCTGTCCTTGTTATATCCCCTAAATAAATCAGAGCTGCTTGTTTCAGCAAAGTTATACTGCCTGAGGTATTTGTCTATGTTAAAGTACTGTACTGTGATTGTTGCACTGTATCTTATTTCACAGGAGGTCCCAGTGCCAGGAACCAGTCCTGGGGTAAGTGTATACTGTGAAGGTAATTCTGATATATTGTGTGGGCCACTAGTGGGAAGAAAGGGTTGCAGTGTCCCAGAGGGCTGTGACCAAGTTAGTTTAACTATTGCAAACCCTGACCTCTGGGTGGAGGCACCCGCCATTGGATCCAGGCCCCTCAACCTGTTAGTGGCAAATCAGGCAGGGTAGTAGCCCCTGGGATAGTGCCATCTAGGGGTTACACTTCTACCCCCCACTAGAATTGCCTTATGTCTGTCCAATGCATTCTTGAATTCCACCAATGTTCTTGATCCCATGACCTCCTCACGGAGGACTTATTTTGCATAGATCAATGATTCCTTATACGAAACTCTAGTGACTAGAGGCTACCCTGTAGAATCCATAAACCTGTACTGTAGATCAGGCAGGTCATTAATGTCCACATGCAGTATACAAGGATAGAGTGAAACGATATTTTAAACAGAAAACTATCTTTCATTTTGTCATAGATTGGTATCCACTAGTAACTGTTGTCCTTAACGCCCTTTTTTTTCTGAAAATAGTTTGCAGCCCCAATCTCATGTATTTTATGCCATGTGCTAAATGTTTTAATGGTAAGCTGCCATGTGGTAAATTTATATGAGAATGTCCATTGACACAAGGCTTTTACAAAAAGCTTCATATTAGCAAAAGTGTATACAGTGTATCCAGTGAAGGTCAGCGACTGCAGGAAGGAATGATGTTTTTGAGTGAAGTTACTCCCTCTTTAAATCAAATTAAAAGTCTATGGTACATCAAGGCTGATGTGGAGGAGGTCGGAGAGAGCGAGTGCTACAGAATGACGGTGAGTGGCTATAGACCACTACAAGCAGTAATTCTCTTTGCTTTGGTACGCAGAACCTGGATACCTCAAAAAATATTAAAACTTGAATTGCTTCTGAAGTTAGGTTAATCTGCACTTAGACTTTTGTGTTTTTCTATAGTGAATCACCCTTTGTTGACTGTTAATATCCTTTATCGGATTCATCTTGTGAACACAGGATTTTTTGGTACAGGGCCTTGTTCAAGCCTTGCTCACTATAAAACTGAAAACCACAAAATCTGCCATCTACTTGCCTTTACAGGAATTAAGAAGTAAAGAAAACTACAGCCCGGGTGTCCTACAACTTTGTAGTGGCCACAGAAAAATAACTACTGATCAAGCAGGCTTTTGCTTGTTCACTTTGTTTGCCCTGAAGTGATTTCAATTTTTTTTTTTTTTTTTTTTTTTTTTGTATGGCTGTCTTGTACTTTTATGTTTTTGTGTTTCTATGTATGTGTTTGTCAGTTTGTCTGCCTGTTTGCTAAAATTATTTGCCTGCTGTTTCTCTTTTCATCTCCATATCCCTTTTCTCCTTGGTTTTTGTAGAGTGTATTACTGTTTATGTCCTTTATTATTTCATTTGGCTGTTTTTTTATATATTTCATTGTTCTACTTTGAGAATCATAGTAAAAATAACATCAGACAACTATTGATATTATATCGATAGAGCAGACTTTCAGTTGGTATAGTGTAGCAGAAGCGTAATTGAATGCATATTACTTCTTGCTGAGCTGAGCTGAAAACATCAGTCCCTCATTACAGCCCATGCCAGATCCTTAATTTTCTGATTAATCTTAGCCTGTGACCACTCAGACAACGGTGCAGAAAGCACTTCTCAGTTTACTTTTGTCAGGTGTGCATTATGACTCAAAGGGTTGTAATTCTAATTACTAGACTTTAAATAAATAAAATTATTGTCTTCTTATTTTACTTTGTTACCTAGACGAGTGATTTAATCACTCACATCTGATTTAGTTAGCCATGTACCAGTGTTGCGCTCTCACTTTTCTTGTGCAAATCAATTAACCATTAATTTAATAGAATAAGAATAATTATAAAAGATGCTGTTCCATCAGCTCACCCAGACATCATTTCAGGAGCCTAACAGAGCAGATGGTCTTTTACCGAAGAAGCTTGCTGTTATCACAGATGCCCATAGTCGCAAGTTCAAAATGGCTTTTTGTGTTATTTTAGTTAGCGTGAGCATTCTGGGCATGTTGTGTACCAAATACTTACCAGATGTTTGAGGAGAACAACAGGAATTCTCTGCAGCAAACTTCTAGGAAGCTTGAACGTGCTCTCAGCTTTCAGCTTATTGTTTTATAATTGAGCTGCTTTTCGAGTTTCTGAGTAATATTTTCTTACTACAAGTAAGTTTAAGATATTTAATACTTGAACACAATTGGTATTTAATGCATTCTTATTTAATAAACAAGTTGAATTAGTTAAAAGCTGCAGTATATTAATTGAATTCTGTCCAGTGGTTCTCAAATGGTGAGGCCAACCTCCCAAGGGAGGCCCCAAACTGTTCCAAGGGTGACCCAGTCAAGTCTGAGAATGTACAATATTTAAAGTTTAAGTTTTGAATGTTTAGTGTAATAGGATGAAACAAACTAAATGTGGATAATGCGAGCTGAATTTCTTTCTTATGCAAACTGATGACCAGAAGAGGCCTAATGATCCAAAACTTGTTTCTAGGTGTGTATCTATATGTAATCGGTGACTAGAAGGCACTGGCCCAGATATTCAAAGAGACTGCACGTGTGCAATAGGGTTTGCGCTGCAAGTCTGAAATGTGCCATTCTGTGATATTCAGCAGGAGGCAGTTGTGCCACCGAAACATACTGAGCAACAGCGCAATGATAATGAAGGCATGTGCAACGAGAGGGAGGAACCATGCATAAAGTGCGCAGTGTGATGTTCAGCTGGGCTGTGCAGAGTTGTGCAGGCACAACCCCCTGTGCCTACACAACTTTAAGCCCCCAAAGGATCAGTCGAGGAGCCCGCTCAGGTGAGCTGCCACAGTGCAGGCGCAACACAGCAGCTGCCACCTGTGGGGTGGCCCTCACTTGTTCCTGGTGCTCCCCGCAGCCCGATCGCGGGCATAATGTATGAAACCCCCACTAGCCCGATCGTGGCGGCAGAGTATTTCCCCTCCCCAGCAGCCCGATCGGCGGGCATAAAGGACATCTTCCCCCACCCCGACCAAGCGATCACAGGCATAATGTAGAACCCCCAGACTAGCCCAATAGCGGGCATGCATTCAAACCCACCCCCCAAGTCCAATATCCCTGGTGATCTAGTGACTACCCACCCCACCCACGGAGCCCCACCACCCGCTCCCCCATCGGCGGCGGGCAGCAGCACCACCACCTGCCACCCACCACCTGCCGACTGACAGCTCGGTGAGGCTGCATGCCATTGGTTCAGAGCATGAGCCAATGGGTGTACAATATACTACTAAGACAGTCCAGATATGTGAATGAATGTCATTCACATATCTGGACTGCCTTAGGCGAGCGGGAGCTGCAGCCTGACTGCTCATGCTCTGAACCAATGGGGTGTGCACCTCCAAGCTATCGGTCAGTGGATGGCGGGCGGCAGGCGGGTGCTGCCACCACCAGCTGACGGGGAGGAGCAGGGTGGTGGGGCTCCATGGATGGGGTGGGGGGCTACCATCACCAGGGATATTGGACTTGGGGGTGGGTTTGTACTTATGCTGCGATTGGGCTTCATGGTCCACTGACCACCAGGGATATTGGTCTTTGGGGTTAGCGTTATGCCCGTGTTCGGCTAGTGGGGGTTTCTACATTATGCCTCGCGATCGGGCTAGTGGGGGTTGAAGTTATGCCCGCGATCGAGCTAGTCGGGGGGGGGTTGATTACTTTATGCCCGTGATCGGGCTGCGGGGTTGACTTACTTTATGCCCACGATCTGGCTGCGGGGGTTGACTTACTTTATGCCCGTGATCGGGCTGCGAGGGTTGATTTACTTTATGCCTCGATCGGGCTGCAGGGGCGTTGGTCCCTGAAGGCTCCTGCCTGCAGGGCGCCAGGCGCAAGTCAAGCCGATCGGGCGCCCCTGCATGCCAATGGCATGCAATGGGGCCGTGAATGAGATGCAAATGGCCCCCCGTGCGCCTTGCATAAATTATGGCTCCATTTGCATGTCACCTTTTGAACATCGCAGATTTGCACATGGTGCAATGGAACTTGCACTGGGAAAGGCACACAGAGCCAGTGTTTGGTTTAGGTGTCACCTGAGGTAAGGGTACAGGAAGCTGCTTAACAACTTGGTAAGAGGGGGAGAGATGAAGTGGCTAGGTTAGTTGTTCCAGACAGAGAGGAAACAGAGTAACAAGGGCCCAATAATCAGAAAAGTGCAGTGACAAGGATAACTTGGGATGTGGGGTTGGGGATGGAGAACAATACATTGAATAAAAAGAGAATATACTCAGTCAACTTTATTAGTCTCACTTTGTTCCTGGTGTAATGTGCAAAATATGATACTTTTTTCAATGGGGAGGCCCAAGGTTTTTTCCAAATTTGAGGGAGGCTCAAAATCTTTTCCATGGCTTGGGGGAGGCGTAATATCACAAAGTGTGAGAACTATGCTGTAGACTTAAAACAGCAGTATTTATGCAGCTTTAAAAAGTTACAAAATGTTACAAAAAATGTTTTAAATAATTTGATACCTAAATTAAAAATGTAGTTCATTAGAGTGCAATTTGTTATAAATCAAAATGTTAGTTTACTAGAGTTTGCAGATGTTAATGATAACATTTAATTAGGTAATGTTTTCTTGTATTATATATATTTGATTCGGTAGACATTTGATGTGTTTTTGAGCAGTGTTTTACATTATTATAGCTTCTTTGTGGGTATAATTGTGTATCTTATTTTCAGTGTTTCCTACCATGAACTTGTGGGATCTCTTTGCCTGTGGTAATCTGGCTGTCTGGAGCATCAGGACCTTGGAAATGCCACCCGAGAGGAAGTTTTTATTATCCTTGTCCAGTGGCCACTGTACTTCTATCTGCTTGCCATCAATGAGAAAAGAAGTGATTGAAAGACTGTCAAAGGAGGAACTTACTCCACTTCAGATGAATGCTATGATCCACTAAGTGAAAGTTTTCATATTAATGCTTTATCTAATGATAATTTTTTTTCTGTAAAAGATTGTATTTGTATATAGCCAGCATTTTTGAATGCTTATTATATTTATACATTTGTTTCCAGAGTTTCTTTTTGTCTTTGAATTTTTTGAATTACTGTCGTACAAGTGCCCAATATCTGATTAAATAGCTAAAGGACACGCTAGACTCCAATCAGTATTTTCCAGAACGTCCCAATTAACTCGTTTATTTATGTCGTTTTTCTTATCTGGGTGTGGCTAAACAGGGTTTGAAATGGTTAGTACCAGAAGTGGTAAAACAGCTCCCCCAATGCAAATTCACTTTCATGCATTGAAAACAGAAGGGTAAAAAGTTAAGAAGATCTACATTGTTAGGTGCTGGCAAATAGCCAGCCAAGGGTGCTTAGCTCAATCCTGATAACTGATTATTAAGAGAGTTGCCCCTCACCCCAGATGCCCTTTCGACCCCTATAGTCAATCCACTGAGTGTCTAATGCTTCACTTAATGTCTCCAATGAATTGGGGGAATTTAGGTCCTACTCAGACATGTTCAGCCCTCATTCAGTAGAAATAATATCCATATTACCACTAGATGCGGGTCTCTCTGTGGGTTTTTCTGTGGAGTCCCTCAATTACAGCTTTTCTGAGCAATTAGAAAATATAAATTCAAATTTAATTACTTTTTCCCCTCAAGAACATTCCCAGATAGATCCACATTTCCACCTTCTACTGAAGTAGGATAACTCTCCCCTGTCTTCTGGACTGAAGGGGAAGGGGAAAGTAGTTTGAAACTATCACAATACCCAGATAATCTGTCTTCAGTAATACAGGATCTCAGCATTACTACTGAGAGACTTAAGAAATTGTTCCAGCACAACTGAGCAGTAGAAAGATCCTGGGTTAGGAGATATAAATAATTTGTCATTAGCTCCAGAATTAATGCCACCAGGTTCACTGGCCATTTGCCTCAGAATTTAGTGGAATATGACAAAGAGCATTTTTCTTATAAGGGAGATTTTGTATCATCATCTTCGTTATCTAAACAAGCTTTAGAAATTATAAAAAAAAACATATTATGCCAATGTAGTTATATTGGAGAATATGTGGACTCTAAAGGAAGAAATAACGGATCTTAGAGCAGACTTATTTCATAATCAAGTTTTAATAACCCAGATCAAGAACATGATACAGATATAATCTGAAAATTTTATGGAGGACTGCCAGGATGTTTTAACCGTTTCTATAGAGAATAAATGCATTCAGGTAAACCTCTCTCCTCCATTTTCAAAGGAAAACTCTATTATAATGTGTGACTCCTTAGCAAGTCAAAACTTGAGGGAAAACAAAAACTTACTCCAGGAGAAACAAAACAAAACAAAAACAAAAAAAAAGCTCAAAAGCAGCCTACCGCATTTAAAAAAATCTCATGGGTCTGAAATATTCCACTTAGATAGGGAGAGCATTGGAGAATCAGTCCAGCCTCACTTAAATCCAATAGTTATTCAAGTACAGTAGAAATAAAAGAGGAACAATAACATCACACTTCTCCAGTGACTGTTCTACAAAAAATGGTCCAAGGGGAGACTGAGGATACATTGCCCCCCAAAGGTGATGTCCCTGATAATTCTAAATAACATGTTCTTACATTTTTTGATCCTGATAATAATCACACTGAGTTAGAGTTTTTGATTGCAATATATGTTATTAAAAACTAGAGGCTGAAAACCCACATAATTTGATAAAACAGGTCTGTCATTTGCTACAGGTGTCTTCTACGTTTGATGACACTTTTATTACTCATTCTTTCTCCTAATCCACATTTTCCTGATTGTGTTTGTTATACTGTAAATCTTCCAAATTAGCATCCCATATTTGGACTCAAGATCTGTTAGTTAAATCTTGTGGTATAAATATTTTGCCTCCCCAGAAAGTACAGCTAATGTTGAGTCATGTTAATCTGTTGGCATGATCAAGCGTGATATTGCTTCTTTTTGTCTCACACCCTTAGAATAGATTTGAAACAAAGCAGAACTGAGTGGATTACAGCACATAGCGGGATCATGACTAGCCCTCAAATTGATATTACTTTTAGGAATTCTGGAATTCTGGATTGGCAGCAATGGTAGTAGATGCTTCCTCAGTTTTGATTGGCCTTGAAGCCTTTTTAACATACATGAATATATTAGGATACAATAAACAAGATGCACAAAATAAAACTCTGCATGAAAGTCCAACAGAGTATTTTGGAAATGGAAATATACCAGTAAATAATGATTGGAGAGAAACAGTGAGTTGTAATGGTTATTTGGTACATCAGAATCTTTCTTCTCAATGACCCGATCCCAGTACTAAATCAGTTAAAATATCAGACAACTAGCTGAGAATGCTAACTTTTCTTTCTTGGAATATAGAAGGCCTGGCCCATAAATTGGCAGATAACGAAGTTAGAGAATTTTTAATGACATTTGAAATCTTATGTTTCCACGAAACATGGTGGAATGGTGTTATGCCACTTTTGATTCCTGGATATGCAATTTACACTATTCCAGCTATAAAAAAAAAAAAATATGGTAGAAGTCTGGCAGACACAGCTATATACAATATCTTAAGACCTATCTGAATTATTACATTTCACTTATTGATTGCCAACTATCATCAACCCTTGTGTTGAACTTGGAAAGCTGTAATAACAGAATAATTCTTCTTAATATATATTTTCCATCAAAACTAGCCTATTTATCTTTCAACAATCTGGCAACAATTGTCTGAAGTACTAGATAACAATGACTAAACCCCAAGACCACTACCTTGATTTATAGCCCCTTGTTGTCCACCTTGTCCCCACCCCTGTTTTCCTATGCACCTGCCCTGAGGGAGCTTCCTCTCCTTGGGCCCTTCCTCCTTGTTGCTTCATCATCTGGGGGAATCAGTCTTTACCTCCTTTGATAGTACAGCCTCCATGCATACCTGGCTAGTTTAAATGCTCATTCAACTAGCATTTAGACCTTCCACCATAGACTGTGGTCCCCTTGCTGGAAGGATACAGGCCATCTCCCTTATAGAGGTCCATATCCTCCAAGGCTGGTCCCAAATCCCCAGTGTAGCTAAAGCACTCCTCCATGCACCATGACTTAAAAGCTGTGGTGTGGAGTGTCATTTTCCCTTCTTGGCCATACACAGGTGACACCTCAGCAAATGCCACTATACATGCTATCTTATTCAAGCAGAAGTTATGCCAACATCATATCTCAGAAAAGTACTGTGGAAGCATGTGACCAGACCACTGTCCAGTGTGCTTCCGCAGTGCTCTGTCACAGTTTCCAGTGCTTGTGTTTATGCGGCCCTTCCCCTCCACCGGCCGCCGGCCACACACCCACTAGAGGCACTTCTTTTTCTTCTGCAACTGCAGCAGTGATGTCTGCCATGCACAACATGGCGCTGTCAAGTCAGACAGTGCATGAATGAGTATCGCCCATGCGCAGTTCAGTCATTGCTGCCATCTTGTTCATGCAACTCCTGCGGTGCTTGTAAAAGCTTGGCGCAGTCGTATCATCTCTGACCAGAACTTGGTTTCAGTGAGTTGTGATACTTCTTATGTGTTTAATCCATGTAAGATATTTTCCTTGTTGTACAACTGGGAATGATGTCATCTTCAAAGATCACAATGAATATTTACACTAAAAAAACAAACTGCTTCCTCTTGCTGTCTTTCCCTGTGTCTTGTTCATGTTTAGTGCTTTTGATGGTATACTGAAGGCACAATCTGGTATTTTCAGTTGGCATTGGTGGAGAACTAAGGACCACTGTTAATGGAAAAGTGCAGTATAGCATAGCAGTAAGCTACACTAGTGTCAGTTAGTGCCATGGTCAGGTAATTATGTAATATGTTTACCTTTCTAATTAGTTTAATTTGTGGGTTCTGTCCCCCTTGTAAAATAAAGAAAAATTAGAATTGTGGGAGCAGAGCCCTAATCTAAACAATTTCAAAATGAAACATCATAACCATAAAAGTACACAGCTGCACTGCAGCATTTCAATATCTAGCGCAAATAGCGTTTTGTAAAGCCATGCTACTAAACTGGTCCTTAATCTTCTGCAATCACTAGATTTCCAGACACACATGTCCCATTTTTGATGTGACTGTATCAGACATTTTGATGTTGGTAGACTAACTAATACTTTAGGTGAACTCTGAACACAGTTACATCCAGAGAAGCAGAACGTGCATCACAAAATCATGATGCATGCTGCTGTGAACAGCAGAAACTATCACAAAACACAAGACCTGTAGACAGTAAGGGTCCTCAGCTTTGGTTCAATCAGTAGGGTGCAGACACAGATGAAACTTACACTTGTGCCTGTGTCTACCCCATATGAAAAATTCTGCCCCTTTGTGTTTTATAGATTTATATTTTAATGAGGGTGAAAATAATGGTCTTCAGTGTAAAGGGGAGAAAGGCACAGTCACCCAATATTAAGGAAAGACTTATGGGAAAGAACTTTACAGTAAAGGTCTGGTGTATTATAAAACTCTGTTGCATGAATCCATAGTTAATATATATTTACAATGAAAAGATAAGGCTGTAAACTCAGTTATTTGTATCAAAACCCACTCCTCTTGCAGTTACCTTTGAAGGTTTCAAAGACTTACCTTTCTTTTATTATTAATGCATGGTTCATCAATTGGGAGGCTGTAGCCTGTGGTTCTATGGGGGGAAATAGCTCCTCCTCATCCTCTACTTAAACTTTCCAGTAATGCCTCCTCTGCTTAGAGTGACGTGCACTCATTCCTCAGTGGCGTGGCTGGTTGGGCTTCTCTCCCCCACCTTCATTTCTCCTGTACTCATTTTTCCTCTCTGTTCTGTGCCTCCTGTCATTGCCCTGCTTCTTGTTCTCACCTCCCCCCCATCCTGATGGGTTTCCTCCTTCCCCTGATTCCTGTACCTCATTCTCTGTGCCTCTGGTGCTTCTCTCTTTTCTTTTAGGGCTTTCTTCCTCTGCCAGCCACGCTTCAGTGGCTCATTGGCTGCTCCACTCCTCCTCCTTGCCAGAGCCCTGCACTCACAGCTCACGGCATGCAGTGGCTGCTCTGACTCCTCCATTCATTAATTCTGCTCCTGTCAGCTGTACTAATGCTTCCCTGCACCTTCTGGCATTCACCACCCCAGGACATCATTGTTCTGCACTAGCTTTGGCTGTCTCTGAATGCTGCCTCAACCACTTCTCTCCTCTTCTCCATGCCAGGACGTCGTATAGCTTCCATCTCTGCTCGCTGCTTGCTACTTGCCACTGTGGCTCTTGGTCCACTTCACTCCTCCTGGAGGTTGCTGTCTGCCAGCATGTCCTTTCCTTGCTGACTCAACAGTCTTGCCTGCTACTTTACTGCTGCAAGCCTCCGACTGGATGTCTCCCTATTCAGCAGCCATTCCTGCTCATGAATTGAATTTCTATCACCTAGTTCTGCTCTATTTGTTGCTCCCTTCTGGAATTCAAGGGGGATCCTACCCGCATGTACTCCCATCACTTGCTCCATGTTTGGACAGACAAGTTACTATTCTAGTTGGGGGGCTCAGTTATACTACCTGTGACGTTATGTACCACGGTACTCGACATTGTTCTTTCTACAGCTTGTGACTGTCACCTGTTCTGACACTCAGCAAACATCTATAGTATGTCTAGCCTGATGTTCATACTACTACAGGTCAATCTTCTTAATTTGTCTTGTGCTATGAACCTTTAGGCCATGCTCTCACAACCCTGCACTGCCTTGCTTGTCTTACTCCTAGAAGTGCCCAGGATGTCTTTCTCTACATGATGACGGAACTGTAACCTTGCCATTCCAGGATATGTATACCTTATGGATACTGACTGATCACTTTATCATTCTCGTACTGTTCCCCCCTGTAGCATCTATTCTCCAATAGGCTTACGTAGATGCCACTACATGCTATCCTAACTCTGCAGATCCAATCAGCCTTCATGGAGGCAGACTCTGCTCCTTCATGTCTACCACTCCTTCACTTCCACTACTCAGGAGGACCTCCATAGGAGGTCCTGTCAATCCAGCTAGCCTACATGGAGGCCTAGCTCATCTATCACCTTCTACTCCTCCTCAGGCAGACCTATGTGGAGGTCCTGCCAGTCTGGCTAGCCTATATTTAGATCTAGCCTGATTCATTCACTTCTACTTCTCCTCAGGCAGACCTACATGGGGTACTGCCACTCCAGCACCCACATGGTGGCTGAGCATGCTATTCTGTCACCTTACCCATTGTCCTCTGCAACTGTCATGGGGTCCCTCCGGTCACCGATGGGGAACCTCGATCACTAGACCGTAAATCAAAGTATGCATTCTTGCCGCCATGCCATCTGACTGCTAGTTGATCGATTCACCTTCCTCGCTACACCTCGTAAGGGTTTCTGCTTCAGTCTGGCTGCTTGATGGCCTCTTGGCATTCCATTCATCTCATCCAGTCATCCTGCACAGATCTCCAGTTTGACCAAGCTATGTGGAGACCTCAGAATGCTCTCAGTTCATCTACACTTACTACAGCAATGTGGGCCCACTGAGGTCCATCATCTCTAACATCCATGCCCACAAGAGGGCATCTCCTCATTGCTTATACTTCCATATCACACATGGAACTCACTTGGGCTCTTTTTTTTTGTTCTCCTTATACTGGACCAAGTGCCGTTCCTGCAATGGTAGACCATGGGGGGGTCCCACCATCTGTTACTCGAAAAATGCATTGCTATGGCAATGGTGGACTACGTGGGGTCCTGCCATCCCAAAATTCTGTGCCCCATGAGTGGGGCCCTTCTTCTTAGTTCACACATACTCAGTCACTACAGACAAACTATGCCGGGGTTCGCCTCCTGATATTTTAGCATATCATATTATGGCAACGGCGAACCCATACGGGGGTCTTGCCATCCCAAAGCAATCGGGCCTCAGGAAATTCTCCTTGCTCAAACAGCTTTCCATCATCATAAAGCAGACCCCCGGGTCTCATCTTCTTTCAGCTGACAACCTGATACCTACTTGATCACTCAACCATTTGTACACTGTTACTCTAGACCTCAAGGGATTTATACTCCAACTTGCCTGTCTCAATTCTTGGACTTCTTAGGACAATTCTCTTTTCTGATATGGTACTCAATTGTAACCTACTATTGCACTGGAATTCCAGCTTCAAATGATCCTCCCATTTGCATAGACTCCTACCTCATCACCATTCCCTGCTTGCATTACTGCTCCTATTTCACCCTCTAAGATGTCAATGTCCTCAAATATATTTCCATTGGCAATCATCTTCAAGCATGCTGACTGTACATGAACGCTAAACTGCCATTTTGCTCACAGCTCCCTCAATCATGGATTACCTTCGCTCTTGCCCAGTCGTCATTCCTAGCTGGATCTCCATCTGCCAGAACTTCATCTTCAGCATTGACTTCCTGCTCATTATCGAATTGGACAAAAAAAAACAACTGTAACTCTAACAAGAAGTCTAGCCTTCATCTGCCTATACACAGTTCTGTGTGAGACAATTGTATTATCTTCTCACCGTACCGTATCTAGTTCTGCTCCCCATCTAGGACAACATTTTCTGATCCTACGTCTGTGTCCCTCTACACAACATTGAAGGACATCCATCATCATCTTGTTGCCACCTTGATGGCCTACCGCTAGGCCTATGATTTCACTGTTATCCTGGGATATCTCTCTCATGCTGCTTCACCCCACCAAGGAAGGTCCCAGTGCTTTCGCAACACATTCTGTTTCACCTTGACTGACCTTCATGGGGTCCTGCCTTCACAGAGTAACCTTACACTCGTGGATCATGTGGGATCCCACCACCTCCCTGGCTTCGCCCGCATATGGCCTGACTGCCTGCTCATCCACATCCCATCTCCTCTAGGCCAACCATATGGGTCTTGCCCTTTCTACTAGACCTCAGTCATGGTGGACCATGTGGGGCCCACCATGTTCCCAGCTTCGCCCCGCAAAGGGCCTGACTTCATGCTCAACACACTCCTGCTTCACCCTCAATGGGACCTGTGACAGAAAAGAAGACCAGAATCATGTATTCTTTTGATTATGTTATTCTTTTTGAATATGCATCTTCTTCAGACAAGATGGTTGCCAGATCACATAAACAAGTATATATGGAAAAGTTAAAGTATGAATCTGATGGTTCTCATGAGAAAGTTAACAGGAAAAGACAGGCAGGAGGCAGTAAAGCAATAAACCCATAAACTCAGTGGGGTATGCTTCTGGGAGATATTCCCATGTTGAACAAAAGGAATCGGGTGGACTTCGCTATGGTAGCAAGGGAGGCGCTGAAGGGTAGGGGAAACACATGCACACACACCTCAAAGAGGGCTGGGCAACATGGGCTCTATCACTCAGAGTTAGTAGGACCCTCCACTTGGAGCAAGGCAATATATTGAGGGGCTTATATCCAGCTCACTGTCTTGGACTGACACCAAAAGACCAGAGCCCTTCCATTACAAGGACTAGCTAAGGTAAGATAGCACAGCGAGGAAAAGTGCTTCTTTAGCTAGGGCAGGTGAAGCTTTCTAAGGGAAGATAGCTTAGACTTTGCTGTACAATACCTGTCTAATGTGATTTAGTTTCTGCTTTTAATAAATGTGCAACTGCTTTTGTTTCCTATAAGTACATCCTGTTGTAAATACCTGCAGTATTTTAGTAAACAGTCTATTTTTATAGAATCAGTGACTGCTTATGTGTTATTTAAAAGGGTAATTCTTTTTCTGCTGGACTCTGTTGCAGTCTGTCTCCAAGACAGCACTGTACCCACAGTTGTTGTGTTGACCTTCCTGACCTTGTGCAAAGGGAGTAGTCAGAAACAGGCTTCCTGAGCCCTGTTGGTAAAAAACTCAGGTGGTGATAGTGAACTGGAAGTCCCTAGTGAGGGATCTGCATCACAGGGCCTATATTACTTGCTCTACACATTCCTGCTTTGCCCCACAAGGGGCTTGGAGGTTTCCATCAGCTTTGCTCACAAAGGGCCTGGCTTCATGCTCAATGCACTCTACATCACCCTCAATGGGGCCTATGTTGCTTGCTCTACACATTCATCCCCACTCCATAAAAGGGCCTGGAGTTTCTATCTGCTTTGCCCAAAGGACCTGGCTGCCTGCACTCCTGCTTTGCCTCGCAAGGGGCCTGGTGCCTTTTGACTGAACTATACATATCAGATCAGGCTGGATCTGCCATTCTCTCTACTCTGCCTCGTGAAGGACTAGCTGTTTGCTCACCATAATCCAGTACATCTTTGGAACGGACTTCTTTCTTCTTCGCACTCCAGGATTCACCATCAACCAGTTTTACATTCTCATCCTTCCAAGATGTGATTCTGTGAACAGCTGTTGGATGAGCTGCCTGATGTGCAAACTCCTTGCCTTCTACACCTCTAGATATAATGGACTGGGATTCGCTAACCTGTTATGCTACCATTTCTCCATGGTGGACACTCATTCATCAGTACCTCATCTTCCAGGATTACTTGCTTACAATTGAACTCAAGAGCTGCTCTTCAACCAAAACTCAGGATCTGGTTAGAAGACAATTTGTCAATACTTGCTTACCTTAGGATTACTCTCCTTTAGTATGCCTAGAGGACGGGTGGGTCAGTAGCCATGGGTCCTCGGAGGTTTCCCCTAAGGAGGATTTTCCTCTCCTGCATGCTACTGGCCACACTCTCTGGAGTTGGAGGAGGTAATCACATTGGTTATTACATTTCTTTTGGGCCTTCAATCCTACACTTAACAAGTATCCCTCCAAAGGTGGGATACAGAGAAAGGCCAAAAGATCAAGTTCTAACAACAACTATATCTCATCCAGTTCAAATGTGTCTAAGCACCAATCATATCTCATCCAGTTCCTACGTACTACAGCACTGACCTATGCTCCTATCCAGCGCTACTGTATCTAAGTACTAACCATATCTCATCCAGTTCCTACATACTGTACTACAAGCACTGTCCTATGTACCAGTCCAGCTCTAATGAATCTAAGCACCAACCATATCTTATCCAGCTCTCACGTATCACAAGCACTGAGCTGTGTACCACAAATAGAATTGGAAGGTTGCAGCCTGTGGTTCTATGTGGGGGAGTACCTCCTTCCCCATCCTCTACTTAAACTTTCCAGTAATGCCCCCTCTGCATAGAGTGAGTCGCACTCGCCCTCCATCCTCCCCTGCCTCTTCCTCCTTCTCCTGCACTCGTAGCTCACTTGGCTGGGTCTTCAATCCTACACTTAACTAGTATCCTGCCAAAGGCAGGATACAGAGAAAGGCCAAAAGATCAAGTTCTAACAACAACTATATCTCATCCAGTTCAAGAGTATCTAAGCACCAACCATATCTCATCCAGTTCCACATACTGCAGCACTGACCTATGTTGCTATCCAGCGCTAATGTGTCTAAGCACTAACTATATCTCATCCAATTCCTGCATACTACAAGCACTGTCCTACATACTGATCCAACACTAACATATCTAAGCAATCGACCATATCTCATCTGGCTCTTAAGTATCACAAGCACTGAGCTATGTACCACATACAACACCTTTGACTAGTGCTGTGCAAAATAGCAGCATTTCACATCCACTCATGTCTGCAAAAAGGTGATCATGTTTCATGTAATTTCCACATTTTGTAAAGTGGGCAGTTCAAAGCAGCCATTCAAAAACAAACCTTCCATTTTCCACTGCCTCCTACAGCTATACCCCAGGCATTATTCGCTTCATCACTTAACCTTTGCCTCCTACAGTATGTCCCACCAGATGATCCTGTCACCTACAACCTGAGTCCCAAAGCCAGAAACACACATTTCATTTCATTTTTGTTTGTTAACCACGTAAGAGCACTGGCCTGAAATCCTTTTTCAGGCTTGATCTGGGCATAGAAATGCAATGCAAGCAAAAAAAAAAAACAACATACAGTCCAACCTCGATTATCCGGACCTCGATTATCCAGATTATTCACTCGTACGGACTAGTGACCTGGTCCTGAAAAAGTTATCCTCCTATCTGTAGCATTGATTTGTGAATTCGATTATCCAGACAAATTTTCTATCCCCAGTAGGTCCGGATAATCGAGGTTTGACTGTTTTACAGTACTGTAATACAATTAACAACAATCACAGATACATTTAGTTAGCAAATGTACTGTATTATAATTTGTTTTTAAAAAAACTTGGAAGGAACAAGATTGAAGTAATGAGTCAGCTAACCTATACCGATAGACGAAGGCAGGCACAGAGAAAACATAGGAGATGATCTTAGTTCTGCAAAATGTTTTGTCAAGAAACCCCCCCTTGGCTTATTTCAAACTTGCAACAAAGTTCTTTTAGAAACCATGTCTGAAGAGCACCAAAAAGAATAAAAAACTATTTTTAAAAATTAGCAGCCCAAAAATATTCCATACATAAAGCAAGTGGTAACCAACCAAGCTGGGAGTATAAAGATTAGGAAACAAGCAGAAGAAAACAACAGATGCTATTGTAAACAACTTATAGACCATGAAGTTCTTTTACTCCCAACCCCCCTTACAAAAAAAAGAATTCAAACATAACTAAAATGCAGTAAGAGGGAAATAGCATCTATGGCGCACAATACTAGCCTCACTGTCTGCTGAGCTTCACTGATCTTCACCAACTGGGAAATAGACCACTCCTGGAGGGAAGGCAGACTCCAACAGGTGCAGAAGCAGGGATTCCTTGAGAGCAGTTCTACCTGAATCCTTCTTCGAGTGCACAGTCAGGGTTCCTTTCTCCACTGAGGCAACTTCTCTCCTCACTCACTCTGCTCAGACCCAGCCAGCGGCTGCTCTCTCAGCATAAGAAGCTTTTGGAACACTTAACCAGAATTCCTGGCTGCCATATGTAAATCAGCTGTACCCACTACTGAACTAGTGCTAAGCTAACACAAAGCTCTCTGCTGGAAGCAAAAGCTCAGACACAAAGACCACCCCAATGAGGCATATGCCAAGAGATATCCAACCCCTAGCCTTACTGTCTACTGATCTTCACCGACTGCTGCACCCACTACTGAAATAGTGGTCACCTAACAGAAAATTCTCAGCCAGAAACAACCAGCAGCAACAGCTCAGACACAAAGAGTAACCCTAGGAGGCATATGCCAAGTGCGGTTCAGCCCCTAGCCTCACTGTCTGCTGAGCTTCACTGACCTTCACCAACTGGGAGAAGGTTCTGTGATGCCAGTTTGACAACAATTTTGTCGACTGGCATCAAAGTGACAGGATTTATGTCGACCGCAAGTTGTGGTCGACATAAATCCTGAACGTCTTCAGTCCTTTTTTCTATTGGGTGGCTTTGCCCTGAGACACCCCATGTGGAGGATTCTGCCTCTGCACTCCCTGTACTTAATATAATCAACTCTGGGTCGGAATTGGTTTGGGGAGGGTGCAGGACCGGAGACAGTGTGCCCCTGACTCAGGTGCAGCAACACAGTGACCTGTCAGCAGGCTGTGGATTTTGTTAACAGTGAGGTAGGTCACTGTGTTGGTGTCACCATCGGGGAGGCATACCCTGGGAGAGAGACCAGTCATGGAGGGAAGGCAGACTCTGACAGGTGCAAAATCAGGGATTCCTTGACACCAGTTCTACTTGAATCCTCCTCAGAGTGCACAGTCCAGGCTCCTTTCTCAGCTGAGGCAGCTTCTATCCTCGCTCGCTGTACTCAGACCCAGCCAGCGGCTGCTCTCTCTGCATAAGGAGCAGTTGGAACACTTACTTGCACCCCTTTCCTTCCTATCAGTTTTGGGTGTACTTCAATTTTTATGTGCGGTTGATGTAACAGGGGTTTGGTACATCCAAAGGCAGTACATCACTGATTGTTTTACGGTACCAGAAACAAACGTTCTGTCCACCCACCCTGGGTTATCCTCCTTTATAGGGTCTACATTACTACATCCCTTCATTGCTTCTCTGCTTCTCCTAATTACTAACTACAATGGCTGGGCATACATATATATAGCTCAAATGCAAAGGGCTCCAGACACAAAGGCAACCCTAGAGGCATACACCAAGTGCAGTACAGCCTAGCTTTACTGTCTGCTGAGCTTCACTGATCTATCACTTATCACTGATATATATATATATATATTTGTCCACTCAATGCCTCTACCTCTAGTGTCCATAACAGCTCAGGACAACAGCCACCTCCTACCCCATGTTGAGCAGATAAATACCCCAGCAAAATAGCAGGCATCCATTTTCTTTCGTCCAAAGATTGCCTCTAGGCAATCTACTTCTCTGCCAGGAACTTAAACAGAGAAATAAAGGCCACTATGAACCTTTTGAACTGCAATAATCATGCTACACTTTTACCAAGGACTTCTTACAGAGTGGGCACTGTCCAACATGCTCCACAATCAGAGACCTCTGATCACAGCTTCATGCAGCATGAATTGAGATAAAATACCTCCATGATATATTAAATCGCCCCACTGGGCAACAGCTTAAAACCTTTAGTTTCAAGGTGCACTACACAGTACTCCTACCCCAAAGAACAAACAGGCCAGGGGCTGGCAACAGGTCAGGACTTGTACAACTGGCACAAAATCCTCAACACAGGAAGGTGCCAAACCTCAAACATTGAATAGGTACACTGCACTATCTACAATAACAAATAGCGTAACGAGTGTCAAAATTCTATGTACCAGAGCAGCACTTGGAGGTACAGCAGAGAACTAAACCACTGTAAAGGACAAAAAAAAAACAGTACTAATAATTGGCAACTCAATGATTGGGGTGTAAAGACTCACCTCAGCAGGACCATGCTTCAACTTTGGTAAGGTGCCTCCCAGAACATTGGCATGGGTGACACCAATCGCATAGAGAAATCATTTGAGGCATTGATTGAGACACACATGTCATTCTTCACATAGGTACAAATGATCTAGCCAGTAAATCAGTAGAGCAAACAAAACAAAACCTCACCAGGCTGGGCTACAAGCTTGCTTCCCTTTCATCCACTATCACCTTCTCTGAAATTCTGCCAGTCTGGAAAAAAGGAGACAGCAGGCAGACGATCAGGGAAGGGGACATCTCCAAGCTGAACACTTGGCTAAAGGACTGATGCCAGGAAAAAGGTCACCACTTTATTGGAAAATGGCAGGACTTGTGGGAATGGGAGTTCTTTAAATTTAATGGCCAACTCCTCTCAAAGGAGGAGACCTGAGTGCTAGGAAAAAATTTGATATTCACATCGGTCCAGTTAAACTAGTGGACGAGAGTGGCACAGGCACCCTAGCACAAAAGGGTTGCCAAATGCCCCTCCCCCATCACCAACTAGTTCACACAAAGGATGCACCAATCATACTCAGACCAAACATCGCATCAAACGTGCTCAGACCAAGCATTTCAACAAAATTACACAACCAAAACATATTAAAAATGCAAATGACCAGAACAAAGGGGATGGAAGGCAATGTGCATCAGTGCTGGTAGTCTGCCAAACAAAATCCCTGATCTCACAGCCATAATGGCAGGCACACAATAAGACTGGGTCACTGTTACGGAAACATGGTTTACTGGGAATCACTCCTTGGGTGTCACCATCCCAGGATATGCATTATTCCAGAAATATCATGAGGGAAAGAAAGGGGGGTTGGCATTGTATTTTAGAAATGACTTATGTCTCGATAAAATCCTACCTAGCCAAAGCCGGAAAATGGGATGAAGAGGGATTTGAGCTGTCTTCTCTTCTAAAGATTGCAAAACAAAAGCATCCAGTGTCCAAAATATACCATGAGTTTCAGACTAGAGATAAATGGAACTCCACCAAAATTGGTGAATATTGGAAACAGAGATTAAAGATTGAAGAGGAAAAAGTATGGGAGCAGGTATGGAAAAATAGTAGCAAATATATTAGACAGGATCGATATAAGCTGCAACAATTTAATATTATACATAATTTATATTATACTCCCTCTAAATTACACAAAATGGGAAAATTAGAATTGCCCAGATGTAACAAGTGTGGGTCCAGAGAGGGTGATTTATATCATGTTTTATGGACCTGCGCACAGTTCGCCCCTTTTGGAGCTCTATCGGTAAATCAGTGCAATCAGTATTTGGGCTAGAGACTTTTTTTACGCTGGAGGTATGTTTGTTAAATGTGTTCCCCAGTGATTTGGGTATACAAAGGAAAGCTTTTATGGCTATTATATCGGCAGCGGCAAAGGCAGTTATTCTTAGGCACTGGAAAGAGGTTAAGACACCATTGGTGGTTGAATGGTATAGTGAAGTCATGTTGGCACTGCAATTAGAATTACACATAGCAAAAATGAATAATAAGATACAATCCTATAATACTAAATGGGGACCGCTAGAGGCGGTCTTGATGACCTGGAAGCTGTAGAAACGTCAAAGGATGGGCTAACTGTACTTCCCAAGCCCCTTATTCTACTTTATTTTAATTTAATTTTTAAGGAAACTGTGTGGCTCTCCTGTGGGGGTAGATGCTGGGGGAGGGCAGGGGATCACCCTGAAGGGAAGGCTGAATAGAGTGGTATGGTTGGAAAGTTAAAAGATTCTATGGGGAATGTTATTTCCATCGCTGTTACATACAGTTACTATTCAATGAAAATTGGCATTATGCGTATGTAGAATTGTCAAGGTACAATTATTCTCTGTAAAGTCAATAAAGTGTATTGAATAAAAAAAAAAAGAAATGACATATGTGCAACAGAAATCCAGGGAAAACTCAGTAAAGCAGAGGCCTTTTGGGTTACACTAGGAGCTGGGAACAAAGCCCCTGTCTGGGAAGTCATATACAGACCCCATTCCAGAAGCCCGATGTAGACAAGGGCTCTTGGAAACCCATACCAGGAGGAGAAAAAGGCAATATTTTGTTCTCTTCAAAGTAAATCTCTGGGTAACTCCAAACAGACATGGAATGTCCTTAAATATCTTTTAGGGAAAGGACCTAGGGGCTCCTCTATTACACTGAAATTGGATGAAAATATAATAAGTGAACCCCAACAGGTTGCTCAAGCCCTTAACAATTTTTAAGGAAATCTAGATAATGTCAGGCCTCCCCTGTCTCTTTCCTTAGTTGTTTTGGATTTCAACAATTCTAAATTCTCTCAGTTTTCCTCTCAGGCTGTTTTGGCTACTGATAATTTAGAATCTCATGCTTTATGAGGGTCACGTGATGGCAACTTGAGAAGCAGCAGCAGTCCTCCATTGCTCCGTGCCTCTGCTACTTAATTCAGTTCTCCGGTACAGTTTATTTTGTGTGTGAATAAAATAAAACTACATTATTTCAACTGTTAAACACCTGAGGCTGCAGTATCCCAACTCAAGAGATGGAGGTGTACAAGAGAAGGACACCGCCGAGGCACTCACCACCACCCACCCCAGAGAAGGACAAGGCTGCAAAGCACCCGGAGTATTAGACAGCGGGCTCCAGTAAATCTAGCACCACAACGGGCGCACTCTTGGAGGAACATTTTTTAGAAGTGATGCAACCGTTACAGGATAAAATCTCTGAGATTTATGACGATCTGCAACAGGTCAAATCCTTTGTCCACTCCCTAACCACCCATGTAACCGATTCTGAAGCCAAACTGGTGTCTTTGGAAAAGAAGCAGGATAAAAATGAGTTGGCCATGACACTCTATGGACGGAGAATTAAAAAACTCGAGGAGAAGCTTGAAGACTTAGAAGGGAGGAGTAGAAGAAATAATCTCCTAGTGATCGTAATATCTGAAAAGGAAGAAGGAGCAACGCCTATTCTTTTTCTCTAAAAACTATGTGAACGAATCACCGGCCCCTCACCGAATGGAGCATCTTATGTTATCGAAAGGGCCCATCATGCTCTTCAACCTTTTCCACTGCCCGATTCCCCACCTAGACCACTCATCTTCAAAATGCTTAATTTTTTAGACAAGCAGCATGTGCTTGCAAAAAGTGCATGAATTGCAGGAGGTTCTGTGGGAAGGGCATAGAATTCGGATCACGCAGGATCTTCCACAGTCAGTGCGGGTGAAGCGACAAGGAATGCATCCAGTTATGATAAAGCTTATCGCTGCGGGAACTCCGTTTCATATGAAGTATCCAGCGGTCCTTCAGGTGAAAGCAGGGGAAATGGGTTTCTTTTGAATCACAAGAACAGGCACATCAAGAGCTTAAAAGTCTTTTCCCAGACCTTTTTAAGTGAAAGGGATGAGAAGATTAGGGGCAAGTGCATGTCATCTGTAATCGGTTTGCTCTGATGTGTAAAGAAGCTGCCTGGTTCTTACAGGATGGACACCTTCGCTGATTTTGGACTGGCATATCCTGAATTATCTGGTAACATCATATAATGGAGCACTCCTGGTGTAGTATTTATTTCTTTTTCTTTGGGGCCATCGTAGAAGCTTGGGGAAGTTTCACGGAGGAAATCAGAAATGGTGCTCGACCCAGACATTACTATGCCGTGGATTTTCAGCAAAGGCACAGACTATCTGCTTGCCGGGACTGTTATCGGCAAAGGCATACATGATCTGCTCCTTAAACTATTTATGTTTGTTCATCTGAATTCAAAATATTGGGGGCTTATTACTTTTTATTCTTCCTCGTTTTTCTTAAAAATAGAAACGGAGCCTGGGATGGAGAGTAACTGCTAATAGATCCCTAACATTTTTTGTTCATATCTGGATGCTCTGATTTTGGGTATTTAAAAGGATATTGGATATAATCTCCATTTAGAAAGGGTTAAGGGGCATTCCCAATACTTTAAGGCACCATGTGTGTATTACTGACCTCCTGTTATTGTTATGTTGTTACAATTTACTAAGGTAAATAAGCTCTATTAGAGGATGCTATATGTAAGATGTTGTGTAAGTTTGATTTTTTAGGGTTGTCCATGTTGATACTATAATCACTAGATAAGTAGCGGGGGCAGGGTGGAGGCATAAGAGAGGTGGGGGGGGTCTCTGGTGCAACTCATTACCTGCACTAAGACATCACTAACCTGAGAGTGGATTGTGGTGCCGTTGATTGGAACTGGGGGCAAGATGTTGTATAGATTATCATTAGGGTTTCATTTTAATTTGTGGGGGGTTAGGATTAAGGGATAATATGACAGATACGTTTCCTTTTTTTATTGTTATTAGGGGTATAAGGGGTAGTAAGTCAAGTGTGTCAACTCATTTTCTTATGGTTGAATTTCTATTGGTGCTCAGTCAGATAAGCATGGGATCTTATTTATATCAGGTCTGGTCATTCTATCCATGGTAATGTTTGTAAAGCCAAATGATGGCTAATCATTACAAGATTGTAAATTGGAATATTAAAGGTGCACAGGACAAATGTAAGAGGCAGGTTATCCTCAGACACCTTCGTCAGTTACAAGCTGGGATTGCTTGTCTCCAAGAGACGCATCTTTGAAGACATTATATTAGCCTATTCCTTAAGACATGGGTGGGACAGGCATATGGAGCAGGGAAGTCCATGTCTAGTGGGGGAGTTGTAGTATTGCTAGATAAAAAAATTCCTTTTAAACTGGATGAAGAAATCTGGGACCCCGAAGGCAGGTACATAATATTATGTGGATCCTTGGAAAGGCGACAAATCATCTTAGGATCCATATATGGGCCAAACTCTGAATCTCCTAATTTTTCTACCCACTTATTGAGCCTACTTGTTGCTGATCCACCTATTCTAACCATATTGGGAGGAGATTGGAATGTTGTACCTTACACGCATATGGAGAGACCTGACTCCAGAAAGAGGGGTTTATCCCCCTGACAAAGGGCACTACATGACCTTATGACAGGTGCTGATCTCCTGGATGTATGGCGAGTTCTTCATCATGGAGCGCCAATATACTTATTTTGCCCCCATAAATCTTTTCCCATATTGATTTCTTTCTTTTGAGCTCCTTTGCATTGTCTGGGGTATATACAGATATATCAGATCATGCTCCAATTTCTTGCATATCTCCTTGGGCCAAGCATCCAAGGGATGCTCTCTGGAGGTTGAACAATCAGTTGCTCCAAAACGGATTCTTCAACACTTTAAAAATTTTCTTTCTAATTTTTACTAGATAATAGGGAGTCAGTTACCAGAACAGACATGATCTGGGCAGCCCTAAAATGTTCTCTCAGGGGTGAGTGCCTTAGGTTATCGGCAATGAGATGTCACAAGTTTCATGCCAAGGAAACTGCCTTGCTCCAAGAGATACGGTCCATGGAGCGTACCCTCACTCAGCACTCTCCAGATGCTGATTGGACACTTCTGCACCAATTGCAAAGTCAATACTCTGATATCATGTACCAAAAGGCAGAGCTTGCTTTGAGACGTACAAAAATGAAATACCTTGCTGCTGGTGAAAAGGCTGGTAAGCTATTAGCTATTCGACTCAGGCAAAATACAGCCTCACAAGCCATTTCATGTATCAAATCGGTTGCTGATGACAGCCTGGTTACATCCCCCAGAGACGTGTCTGAGGTTCTTTGCTCTTATTACCAAAAGCTTTATTCTGAAGCTCAGGAGGACAGACCTGTAGCTTTGGATATGGCTGAATACCTTAATGCCACTGATCTCCCTAAACCAGAGGCCTCTCAAGGTGACTATCTTGGAAATTTAATTACAGTACAGGAAGCTGTAACAGCAATTGAGCAGCTTTCACTTGATAAGTCCCCTGGCCCAGACGGCATTTCTAATAACCTGTATAAAAGTTGTTCACAAGAGCTTGCTCCCTTTCTGGCTGAAGTCTATAACTACTGGTTTGTTGAAGGAATATCGGAATCAAACTTCCTTAATGTTTTAATTACTCTTATTCCCAAGTCTGGCAAAGATCCTATATATCCAGAAGGTTATAAGCCTATTTCTTTAATTAATACTGATGTCAAAATTTTAGCTAAGATCCTGGCTATGAGATTGGGTCCACTTCTTCCCACATTTATAAGTAGAGAGCAAATAGGTTTCATGAAAGGTAGGTCTTCAGTGGATCACATGCGTAAGTTTTTGTATATCCTCTCGGCATCCAGGGACTCAGATATTCCTTCTGTTCTGATCTCCTTGAATGCTGAGGAGGCTTTTGATAGAGTTTCTTGGGATTTTCTTTTTGTAACCTTGGCCAACCTGGGTCTCCCCTCGGGCTTTCCTAGATGGGTTAAACTGTTATATACATCCCCATCAGCCCAGATTTGGTCCAATGGGATACTGTCTGCTCCCTTTCTACTTCAGAGGGGGACCAGACAGGGTTGCCCCCTCTCCCCATTACTATTTAATCTCTACTTAGAACCCCGATCAGGAGGTTGTTGACTTCCCCAAAACTCCAGGGAATTAAAATAGGAGCACAAAGGTATTCCCTTTCTGCATATGCAGATGACCTTCTTCTACATCTCCAACATCCTGCAACAGGTATTCCAGAGCTTTTGGCTGAGACAGAGTGGTTTTCTGCCATTTCCCATTACAAGCTCAATGAGTCTAAGACAAAAGTTTTCCCCCTAAATAATAACACCTCCCGGTCAGTGCTTGAAAACACTAATTTGATATGGGAATCCAAGTCCCTTACGTATCTTGGGATTAAGGTTGCCAGAGAGATTCCTACTATGCTTAAATTAAACCTTACAGAATTGTTGAGTACAATTAAGTTAGATTTAAGCAGATGGGGAGACCTTCCCCTTTCTTTATGGGGAAGGATAAATATTGTCAAGATGAATGTTTTGCCCTGCGTATTGTATCCCTTGGGAATGTTAGGCCTGTTTCTTCCTAAAAAGTGGTTTTGTAAACTCCACCAAATGTTAACCACCTTCCTTTGGAAGGGTAAGAGTGTTAGATGCTCTTATTTGAAACTCTCTGCACCTAAAAAACAGGGTGGACTAGCAGCCCCCTCCTTTTTCTCATACTATTGTGCTCATCACCTTAGCAGGCTATCATACTGGTCAAGGGAGATATCAAGGGAAGAGCGACAAACATATATACCCTTATGGTTAGATATTGAACAATTTTTAGCAGCTCAGTATCATTGTTCCCTACCTGCCCTGTTATACACTAGTCCCAAAGCAATTCCAAAACCTCTTCGGAATGTTCCACTAGGTTGGTCCATTAGGGCCTTACATCAGCTGCAAACTCACTTATCCCATAATTGGCATTTTCTGTTGGAACAGCCTGTTGTGGGAAATCTCCATTTTCAAATTGGACATAAACCCTTTTTCCTGGCCTTTTGGCCTCTTCTTGGCAACATAAGAGTCATGGATATATATGCAGAAGGTAGAATAATTCCTTTTGCCTTTTCAGAGATCGACTTAAGGCACCTGTAACAGCTTTTTAAGTATGAACAGCTCAAGAAGGCTATTCTTGCTCATTTGGGCCGAGGGGGGATGAATCAGGGGTCTGTTGATGTTTTCAATAATCTCCTGCAGGCAGCTGGAGAACCCCATGCTGTCTCCGCAATATATAAAGTGATCCAGTCGGTTGACCCTGAACTGCCACAAGGGGTTTGCTATTATTGGTTACAGGTATTTTCTCTTAGTGCTGAACAAAATCTCTGGACTAAGCCATGGCAGACCTTCTATAAATTTATCAAGCAAGATAGATTACGTTTGATACATTTCAATATCATGCATAATTTGTATTTCCTCACTCAACTTTGTAGACTTGGAAGTAGGCCTTCCCCTGATTGTCCTAGATGTAAAAACCATACTGGGATGCTATACCATATGTTGCAGACCTGCCCGTCGGTCCAGAAGTTTTGACAAGCCATTAGAAAGACACTTGACCCCTTGTTGGACCTGGACTCCTATATTACTCCAGAGACTTGTTTACTATAACTATTTCCAGTGGGTATTCCCAATCTTAGAAAAGCACATTTGGCTTTGAGCTCTGCAATAGCCAAGTTAATTATCATGAGACATTGGGTGGATGACTCAGTCCTGTCAATTACAGAATGGCATAAAGAAATGTTATTTGCCCTCCAGTTAGAGAAACACATTCTAACCATGAACAATCATTCGCAGGTCTACCAGACTAGATGGGGTCCTCTAGATGCCTTACTTACTATATGGAAACCATGGTAACTTACGGTCTGGAGAATTTTTCTATTAATATTGTTTGATGACTGAGCGTGTACATGCTTGATGGGGGTGGGTTAAGGAGGTGTTTTTACAGATTGTAGAGGGAGGATGGGAGGGTTGGGTGTTGGGAATGTATATTAGCTTAAGCTGTTAGAATTTATGATTTTATGTACCTTGTTTGGGGGGTAATTCTCCGGTTTGCCTAACTGTTACCCAAGTTTGTATTGGAAACTTATTGTGTATGCTAATAAAAGTGTATTGAATTATAAAAAAGAATCTCATGCTTTATTTCAGTTTAATAAGGTGTTCCCTGCTCAGGTTAGAATTATATTTTAAATTAAATCCCAGACCAAATTTAGTCTTTGATAACATTGATTACAGGTTGATTAAGGCTGGTGTTGAGTTTTGGCATCCCCACTGTCAACTTTGTTTAACCCTTCAATGCAAACCTGTTGTTTTCTGGCTATTTGGAAAAAGGCAATCATAAAGACTAAATCAAAGGTGGAAACTCCTCAATGATTTCTAAATACTGACCAATTTCTCTCCTTGCTCCACTTTCGAAAGTTCTGGAAAAAATCATTTTGGATCAGACAACAGAGTTCTTGGACAAATACTGTTTACTTTCTTAGGTACAACACGGTTTTAAGCAAAAGCACAATACAGAGACAGCCTTGGCGGGGTTCACTGGCTGCATACAAGGTGCCCTAGATAATGGGCACTCTGTTGTGGCCATATTTGTGGACCTCACCAAGGCTTTAGATCTGGTTGATTTCAATATACTTCCTTCTGTTTTGAACGAGTTTCATTTTTCCACTGTGGTAATTGCTTGGTTTTCAAACTATTTGTGGTACAGGAGTCATTGTACTATTATTAGTGGTATTTCATCCAATTTTGTTAATACCCATTGTGGGGATCCTCAGGGTTCCATCCTGGGTCCCTTGATTTTTTCTCTTTTTATGAACTCTGCACCCCTAATTTGTAGTAGCTCATTTATATCTCTTTACACTGATGATGCAGTTTTGTATAGTATTGCTGACAAACAATGTTTAGCATTAAGAAATGTTCAAGATGATTTTACTGCTTTTCAGTATTGGCTCCTATCTAGGCATATGGTGCTAAATTCAGAAAAGGCAAAGTTAATGATTTTTGCCTGGCCCAGAATGGACCCTCCCCCCAACAAATGTCAACAGTGTTAGATCTTAAGGGGCATTATAGAAAGGGTTAATACATTTAAATATCTTGGTTTTCATCTTGATTCACATTTATCTTCTGAGTTTCATATTGATTATTTACAAGATTCTTCTGACGATTAGGAATGTTGTATGGATACATCCATTTTGCCAAGGACTCTAGAGCGTTACTGACTAATAGCTTTCTTACTTGTCTGTTAGATTATAGCATCAATATTTACACAGCCAAGACAAATACATTACTTAATAGACTTAGAGTTACTTACAATGCCACCTTGAGATTTCTTACTGGATCCCCTTTCAATACTCATTCTTGTGATTTGTACAAGAACTCGGGTTGTCTGTCTTTATCCAAGAGGATTTTCTTTAACTCTTCAATATTCACGTTTAAGCAAGTTTTGAATCTCTTACCCCCTTCCATTTCTGCCTTTTTTCCCAGAGTTTCAAATTCACTTGATACACAGTCTCAAAATAAATTGAATTTTGCAATACCTTTGTTCAGGAAATCTGTAGATCAGAGGTCACTCTTATGTACTGCCCCTAATTGTTTCAGTTCTCTCACTTCTCATATAACAAATTGCACACCACTGTATAGTTTAAAAAATATTATGGATATGTTTTTGACAGTGATAAATGCAATTGTTTTTGTGATTAATTGTTTTCTGTGATTTCATGATGCTATTTGTATTTGTGATACAATTATTTATGACTATATTGTTCTTATTATATGTCTGTATCATCCTCAAGTTTTGTATATATGTTAACTTGTCGCATATGAAAATGGGCAGACATGCTCATCATGCTAACAAGTATAAAAATAAAGAAAAAAAATCTCCATGATGGTGAACAGTGGCAAGTTGTTGCTTGTGGGGGACTTCAATCTACTGGATGTGGATTGGTCCTCATACACAGCATCCTCAGACCAGAGCAAAGAGTTCCTTTTTACACTAAGAGGAGCAGGTTTGCGTCAACTGGTGAACTCACCCACAGAGACAAAGCAATATTGGATCTAGTGCTGACAAACAGCACAAGGATCCCAGAAGAAGGTGGGAGCCAGTCTAGGGACCAGTGATCACAGTTCAATCTGGTTTACTGTGAACAATATGGAGGAAAATAGTCACACCAAAATCAAGGTACTAGATTTCAGAAAAGCCAGCTTCCCCAACATGAGAACTATGATTGCATCCATGCTAGAAGGAGGAATCATAGGAGATGTAAAGGACTGCTGGAATACTCTGAAGGCTGCTCTGCATATAGTAACAACTGTATGCTTTAAGCAGATCAGCAAGTCCAAAAGAAGGAAAAGACCTGTCTGGTTCTCTCACAAAGTAGCATCCAAAATCAAAGAGAAAAAAAGGCTTTAAACAATTCGAGCAAACAAAACATGAAGCAGACATGGAAGAATATGAGAACAAATTAAAGGAGGCACAGAAAGCTGTTAGAAGGGCAAAAGCACAGTTGGAATAGGAAATAGCACATGGTGTTAAAGGCGGAGACAAAACCTTCTGTAGATACATAAGAGAAAAAAGAAAAAACTAAAGGAGGAATAGTCCGACTAGCAACCAAGGAAGGTAAGATGGCAGAGAGTGGCGAGGACAAGGCAGAAGTGCTAAATGAGTTATTTTGCTCTGTCTCCACCATAGAAGACAGTGGCAAAGGTCCCACACTGAGCAGGAAAAAGAAAGATACACAGGGAGCAGATACTAGCCCCTTAACAAGGGAGAGGGTCCTAAAAGAGCTTAATAAACAAAGTGGAAAAAACCATGGGACCGGACGGCATACACCCTAGGATATTGAAGGAGCTCTGAGAGGAACTGGCCACACTGCTGGCTGAGCTCTTCAACAAGTCACTAGACAGTGGGAAAATGCCTCAGGACTGGAAACAGGCAACCTTTGTGCCCTTACATTGGAGCGGAAACAAGGTAGAGGCAGTAAATTACCACTCTGTCAGTTTAACTTTAGTAGTGGGGAAAATGACGGAGCCATGTCTAAAAGGGAGGATAGTGGCGTACCTAACAGATACTGGAAAAATGGACCCAATGCAACATGGCTTCTCAGCAGGATGCTCTTGTCAAACCAACTTGATCAACTTCTTGACTGGGTCACCAGAACATTGGATCAGGAGGCGGTGGACATTGTATACCTAGATTTCAGCAAGACCTTTGACACCGTCCCTCACAGAAGGCTAACCAACATGCTGGAACATATGGGAGTTGGCCAGGAGATGGTCAGCTGGATCAGTAACTGGCTGAATGATAGGACCCAGAGAGTGTTAGTCATTGGATAATTGTCAAGGGAAGGTAGGGTGACCAGTGGCGTCCTGCAGGGATTGGTATTGGAATTGATCCTATTTACCATATTTATAGTAGACAGTGAATGGACTAACAAGGAAGGTTTGCCTGTTCACAGATGATACAAAACTCTGCAACAGAGTGGACACAAGGGAAGGAGCATACGATATGGAAGCTGACCTTAGAAGGCTAGAGGATTGGTCCAGGGACCGGCAGTTACAATTTAACACCAACAAGTGTAAGATAATGCACTTGGGAAAAAGGAACCCTGGAAAAAAGCACACACTAGGAGGACATCAGCTTGAGGAGACACAAACGAAGCGAGATCTCGGCATAATCATCACTGACAAATTAAAGGTAGGAAAACAATGTGAGAAAGCAGAACAGAAAGCGGGTGGCATCCTTGAATGTACAAATAGAGGTATTTATAGTAGAAAGAGGCTATCATCCCATACTGAAAAATACTAGTGAATTTCCAGTTGTTTTATTCTCATAGTCCCTTCATTTCTCAGTATTTGTACCATTCAACCATTCATTTTCCACTTTTTGTCTTTACTGTTCATTTTCTGCTCTCAATATCCCTTCAAATACTCTTCAATGACCCATCTTTTTGAGCAGTTTATTCTGAATCATTCATTTTCCATTTTTTATTATTCTGAAACATTAATTTTCCATTTGTTATCTTTCATTGTCAACACTGCACCCAGTATCCATTCAAATAACCTTCAAATTAGCCATCTTGTAGCAGTTTAATTATTTTAACCACTGCATTTTTTTATTGTGCCTGCTTCAGTTATCTGCTTCACTTGAGGTACGGAGGAGTTGGAGAAGTCCCCTTCACTCCACCTGGGGGGCATCCAGGATGCTTAAATAGTTCCGGGACCATGGCACTTAATGGGAGCAGGCATCCTCAGGTCCTCCCAGCACAGCCTGAGTGGTTGCACTGAGGACCTCAATTTAAGGATCAGCCATGGTGACAGAAGGGCCAACATAAAAAAAGTAAGTAGCTCCTGCAAACCTGGAGACCTGGTTTGAATCCCAAAGCCCCCAACTGCATACTGTATGACCTTGAGCAAGTCACTTCCTTGTGCTCCCAACCCATACAGAAATGTGTGGTTGAGCATTCACCAATGCTTAACCCACAGTAGGTTGAGCTTCAACAAAAATTGCATTAAAATGATAAATTTAGTTGAGTGCTAGGTGTTGAGCACTTGAACTAAACCAGCACTCAACAAAAACTCAACTTGCACAGTTAAATGCTTGTTGAGTATTTAAATTGGTAACTGAGTACTGATTGAGGATTTTAGTCTTAGAATATGTTAGAGATGCAGTTGAGCATGGATTGAGAGCTTAAAGTTTCAGAAAGCAACAAACTCAACATGCATTTCAGTGCTTGCATTGTAAAGGTTTGATGCAGTTGAGCAGATCATTATAGAAACTTTACAGCAGAAAAGGCCCACAAGGCCCACCAGTCTTCTGCACCCAAACTCCTGTCACGGACATCCGTGGCTGTTACTGAGGTCAGCAAGGACCTGGAGCAAGGGATCGCTAAGGCAGATTTATTCAAATGTATTTAAAATTGCTCCAGGAAGGTGGCATAGGCAGAGCGAGATGGCAGCCCTATTCAAAATTACCTCAATTTATTTAACTCACACTACTACTTAGAGCATAGGTCAGGGTCAGGCAGCATTCAATTGTAACTAGCTATTGGAGGGCAGTGCAGAGGGCAGATCAGTACGTGAATTAGATAGTGAACAAGGTCCAGAAGAAGCAAAAGTAAGGTAAAGCCCCAGTTATAGCCAAGCAAGCTAATGAGCAAGCCAGTTGGGCTAGTGAATAATGGCTATATTTCCCAAAGTTTTTTTATTTATTCAGAAATAAGCACTGGGGGCACTTAGTGGAAGTAAACACCATATTATAAAGTTAATCAGGATGATACAGGTGGCTAGTAGTCAAGTGGCCAAGCTAAGGCTAATGTTATAGGGTTCTTCAGGTCAGTTATTCAGGTTACTAGCTCTTGGGTTGTGACTACTATGCTGCTGGTGTGGCCAACTAGCTAGGGCTGTGGCAACTATGCTACTGGGGTAGCTAACTAAATTCTGTAACTAGCTTGGCTATTGTTTGCCACTTGGCTGTTAGCCACCTTTATCACCCCGGCTGCTCTTGTTTTATACTCCGAGGGTTATACTTCCCCTGGCCACCATGGTGTTTATTAATTCTGACAATAGTTTAAAAAAAATAATAACCTTTTGGGCCAGCATTATTCACTAGCCCAGTTGGCTAGAACTGGCTATAACTGGGGCTTTACCCTGCCACATAACTCTCCGTCTCCTGCCCTGAAAAATCAGGAACAGCTTGGGCTTAAAAAATCTCAAAAATGTGTTACATTAGCCAGAAGCAAGACCCCCGCCCAGCAATGCGTGCAATATTGAAAGCATATATTTTATGATATAAGATAGAATGCATGCTTCGGTAAAATAAACACCATTAAAGAGCAGAATTTTGGAGGCAAAATCAGGGACATTGAGGAGGCATTTACTCCTGTTAATTGTCATGTGCTGCCGCTGCTTAATTGTGAGCATTTGAATGCTGCCTGCCCTGATCAAGTAGGATTTATGCAATTCTGGGCAGAACTGCCCACACTATTCTCCTTGTAGGACAAATTTAAATATATCTATCCTCAGGAGGTCCCTTGTTTGCGGGGCCTTGTCTTCACTCCACTAATTGCTGCAGCCATCCAGTATTGAGCCTTAGAAGCAAAATAAACTTTTCTTTTTTAAAGTAAGCAGCAGTAAGTAAGCAGTTCAGGGGGTAGCCCCACTGAATCACTGCCATGAGCCAGGTACAGGTGAGAAGAAAGAAGGTGGATTATGTGGGCTAGATGCCTGTTTGGTTACAGGCAGATGGGAGGACTTCCTTGGGTCCTTCTTAGGCAGCTTCCTCCAGCTAGACATTCATTGTGTACCACAGGCCTGCTTCGGGCTGTGTGACAGGAATTTACTTTTTTTCATTAAAAAAAACGTGGATTGAGAGAGTACACCCTGGGGCGGTGGAGCCCGCTATCTCCCGCTGCTCCTGTCACTGCTGCCCATTCTCTCCATCTGACTCACTGCTCCCAGTTCCCCACCCCCAGATGTGAGAACCTGAATCTCTCAGTGGAAGAGGAGCACTGCAGGCATGCTGATAGGGGACTCCATGGCTACCGGGCCCCTCAAACCTCCCCTTTTTGTGTCGGTTAGCAGCGACTTTGCCAGTGCTGGTGGACCCGGACATTGATGCCAACTATGGCCTCATTCACACAGCGGTACCACACTGGATCAGGATCAGCGCACCATCTGTGAGTACACCGCTGTTGACTGCTGCTTCTGGACTGTTGATACAGCTGGGACTGACACAGGGATGAGAGGAGGAGCAGAAGGAAACTTTTTTCTGCCCTGTGTCCTCTCTCTCCCTGGCCATTTAATCTCATCTGACCCCCGGTTCATGTTCTTTGTATTTTGGCACCAGTGAGTTTGTGGCTGTATTGCCCAAATCCAATCTCATTTGTAATGTCCGAAGATATACAGCCTCAGGAGTGATAAGGGAGAGCTTTCAGTAGCTGCAGGGGTTGAAATGACTTTATTTCATTCACGCCATTACACACCAAGGCTGTTTTTACTGCTCAGCTACTAAGCTATGAAGTCACTGGTGCAAAATACATGAACTGGGGTCTGGTGAGATTAAATACCATGAAAGAAAGTAGCTTGCTTGTTACTGGCTATACATTTGAAGCACATGGATGCATGGTTCTGGTATACACAGTAAAAAGATTTATACTGAAGATTAACCTGAGAGTGTGGCATAATTTAAAAGAATAGAATGCTTCCCGAATGTTTTCGTTACAATGCCAGAACTTTTTTTTAAATGTATCCCCTAATGGAGGAGCACCCGGAATGGTTTACTGTGAGGCATTAATAAATTGATAAATTGAAATAATTGAATTTGCTGCAAAGAGCACAAGCAAAACTGTGTTTAAAGCTTTGATTTATCTTGTTTACATTCAGCAGACAGACCTATGTTTGATTCCCACAACCTTCACTTGCACACTGTGTGACTGAGCATATCACGTAACATGTCCAGTGCTCCCAGGTCACCCCTGAAAACTGGCACCTGTGCTAGTGGGCCTTACCTTGTCCCCCCCCTTCCACCACCTTCATTATAAGGGCACCTGGGGTCACCTTACTGTGGGGCTTAATTACAGGAACAAAGCTTAGTCTTTGGGGGTATTTTAGGAGGTCCTGGGGAAGCAGAAGCAGCTGAGGGGCCCAAGAAGGCCAGAGCTGCAATCTTGCACCAAAAGGGCCCAGCCTCAGAAGTCATAAAGTAGGACTAGAAATGGCAATGTGACCTTCTGAGGTATGTAAACTGCACTGCCATATTTTGGATGGTGGAAATCACTGCCTCTGGGCGATCACCATTGGTTTGCATGTGGGTTTGACAGCTTAGCTTGTAATGCTGTCTTGCCCCAAAACCACATGCATCCCACATTCCTGCTCTCCTGGCCCTTCATACTGCAGATTGTGGCCAGGGGAGTACTCCTACCACAATAGCATCTGTTCTGTGTGGCTGTAATCCACATGTATGTTCCACTTCACAACCCTACTCTGAACTGCAGATAGTGACTAGTGAGTAGACAGCTGTCTTTTCTTTGGCAGTGGGGGATACAGCAGCAAGGGCACGGGCATCCCCACACAATTCTCCAGCAATCAAACTTGACTTTTAGTGATCACCCTGGGGCTGAGACAGAGGAAAATTGTGTCCCCGTGCTGGGCTGCTGTTGACTGACGCTGAACAGAATGGTACTGATTATTGCAAATTATTCTATTTTGTGGTGGTTTTAACAGTGTGAACAGATTCCATTACCAGTTGTCCACTACCCCCTAAAAAAGCCTCATTCTCACTGCAATAATTAAAGGATTTTTTTTGTGGGGGGGTTATTAGGTGTGTCATCTTCAGTTTCTTGCCCTTTTCTTTAAGTTTTTTTTTTTGCCATGCATGTGCTCAAGTGTTGCCCGCCATTGCTGTCTGCAGGATGGGACATGCACTGTTCCATCTCCGTTCATCAGTATGTACATTTTTTGTAGTGCTTTGATTCCCTTCCTTACATTTCCTCTTCCAGTGATCTGCCGCAGTTTCTGACACACTTGTTCTAAGCTTTCCTGCTCTACGCTGGAGATGAAGGTGAAGATCCCCACTGGGGGGAAGGGGGCGAGCAGGGAGTGGGGGGCTGATCACAGAGGGCAGTCTGAGCAGTAAGCAGTAGCCTGATCACAGAGGGAAGTCTGAGGTGTTTACTGCTAATGTGTTCTCACTCACACTTTCACAACTGGTAAGTCAGGTCCATGCCCAGTGTCCCATCCTGAGGCAGCGACTGGTGGGATTTAAATATGGGATCACCTGGTTCCTGTAGATAGATAGATAGATAGATAGATAGATAGATAGATAGATAGATAGATAGATAGATATAGATAGATAGATAGATACATAGAAATTGTCAGCAGATAAGGACCGCAAGGCATAATATCTGTGCTTGTTCTGCAGCTCTTGTACCTCCCTGGAACTCTGTTACTGCTCTTGTTTTTATTTTTTTCCTCATGGTAACAATTTTTTCTTTTTCTTTTTACAGGTATGACAGGACAGCCACTGACCCTAGTCTGACAGGACCTTACAGCCTTGCATATTAGATAAGTATTGCTGTATGTGTTACCTTCCTTGTCATTCAAGTTTTGTTCTTAAGAACTATGGATCCTTTGTGACCCCTTTTTATGTTGGCTCGCGCTTGCACAGTCAACATTTTATTTATTTATTTATTTTATTTTAGTCTTTGATAACTGGGTAGGGCCCACTAGGCACAAGTGCCTGTTTTCAGAGGCGACCTGGGAGCACTGGGCGGTTAAGTGACTTGTTCAGAGTCACACAGTGTGCAAGTGGAGGTTGTGAGTATCAAACTCAGCTCTGGTCTGCTGGATGTACCAAGCTTTTTCACACCTCGTTCCCCTAACCTCTAGGCTATACTGTCATCCCAACATATTGGAGCAGTAGCAGATTTGTAGGAGTGGTCACTGTGGGTGAATGCAGGGCACGCATCAGTAGGTGTGTCACTCATTCCCCAATGAGGCAGCTGCAGGCACTGACACCAGCAACACGTAACATGGCCACCAGATCAAAGAAAAGGTCCACTGCAATGACAGCCAAGCTTATCATGCAGTGGCACCTTCCGACGTGCCTTTGCTGGTGAAGCAAACATGGCGGCAGTGACTGTCGCCACAACCTGCCACAATGCCAAAGTTTGGGGGGTGCCCGGTCCCCCTGTTAGCATGCCCTAAGCTATTTCATGTGCTGACAGGGGATCCCACTCCCCGTCGGTATAATGCCCCCCTCCTTTGTTGTGTGCCGGCAGGGGTGCCTGATCCCCCATTGGCTAGCCCCTCCAAACACTCAGGTGGCATGCTGGGAGCCCACCCCAGCGTGCCAAATGCCCCTGTAAAATAAAAACTGTCCTGCAACGTTTTTTTTTTTTTTAAACCTGTAAAAGAAGAAAATGGTACCTCGCGGCCCCCCCTTCAGTATGTGCCTGCGTGGGTACCCAATCCCCTGTTGGCTAGCCCCCTCAAGCACTCATGTGGCACACTGGGAGCCCACCCCAGTGTGCCAAATGCCCCAGTAAAAAAAAAAAAACATCACAATGTTGTTGTTTTTTTTAAACCTGTAAAAGAAGAAAACGGTCCCTCCCAGTCTGTCCTGCTCCCTCCCCAGCCCGCGCCGACCCTCTGCTCACCCTGCCTCCCCACTCCCCCCATCACCCCATACTTACCTCCGGACTCCAGCACGACGATCTTCGGTGGACCGGGAACACGTCTACACTCTTCAAAGCTGACCGAGAACTGAAGAAATGCCGGTAAGCTGTATAATGGCATAAATAGGGTTTTTTCAACTTTGGCGCATATCTCGGGCATTTTTAGGACTTTTGGCACCACATTTTCAACATGGGGTTATTGAGGCCCCTCCTCATGAATTCAGCCACTGTCATGGTGTTATTCAGTCCCGAAAGGTGATTTTGCAGTCACTGTGCAGAATCACCTTTTGGGACCGATAGTAAATGACAGTGCCACTATTCATGAGGTAGGCTCTCAAAAAGCCTATGGTGAAAAAATCCAAAAATGACTGTTTTCTGAGGCGTGCATTGTGCAGTTTCCATGCATGCTCATAACTGTATCGAATCTGTAATATTTTTTCCTCCAGATTTTCAATATTGGCTTTTCCATACTCCTTATCAACAGTACAGCAGTCATTTCACATATCCTGGCCAAAATGTGTTTTCGCACTTCCGGCACAGAATAGCACTGCCGCTGTGTGAAATCAGTTTTTGGACAATATGACAAAATGACAGCGTATTCATAGTGAAGGGTAGTAAAATGCATATGTTGAAAATCTGGTGATGAAGATCCATAAAATGACTGTGTTACAAGCATGTGTTGAGCAGTTTCCACACACACACTTGTAATTTCGCAAATATGCAATATTTTCAAGCCAGATTTTCAACACTGGTATTTTCACACCTCCTTATGAACAGTACAGCTGTCATTTTACATCCTGCCCAAAATGTGTTTTCACACCTGTGGTGCAGAATTGCTGGTTGCTGTGGGAAATCAACTTTTGGGACAGATTAACAAAATCACAGTGCCACTGTTCATGAGGGGAGGTCTCAAAATGCCTATGTTGAAAATGTGTCTCTTCAGGGTGGGGGTGAGGTTGGCGTCAGTTTAATACTTCACTGAAATTCCTATTATGCATCTCTAACTCCTTCACTACCAATGCCAATGCCAGTGAGATAACATTCGGCATTGACAAATGCTTGTTTATATTTTATTTTACAGATCCCTTGGACATCGTCCCTTAAAGATCCACCTCTGGCTCCTTAGTACTCAGGTAAGAGGCTATCGATGTGTACCTATAAATGGGTTGACTGTAATGGTGGGGCTGGACCCGTTACAGTGCAAGTCAAAGTTGGGCATGTGGGAGGGAGCTGACAGAGTGTGTCTGAGTCAAGGGCCTTGGAGGGAGGGGGTTAGTACTGCTGCTGTGGAGGAAGCAGAGCTGTTTTGGGGACTGAAGGTGGGATATTGGGGGTGGTCATGGAGGTAGAGTATGGTCTGGGGCAGTGGAGAAAGGTGGCTAGTGCTGGGTGCTGTAGAAGAAGGAGCTACTGTTAGGTACTGTGGAGGAAGGTAGCGTAGTTTCGGGTGCTTTGGAGGGAAGGGCTCATGTTGGGTTCATAACACTGTGGGGATGATCAAACACCAAAGGCATGAGTGAATAAAGTTTTCAGATCCTGCTTAAAAGCCTTTACCTTGGGATACAATGTTCCACCTCTTGGCTGTGTGCTGTTAGACTCACTTCCCTTCCTGTGCCCCTCACTAGGGAATCCTTTGAAAGGAATAAACAAGGTGAACTGCGAGGAACTATTTAGCCTGAGCAATAATTAAGACATGGGTGGTATGAATGGAAAATTATGAAAAAGAGGTCCAAGAAGGATATGAAAGAGATTTATTTTGTAGAAAGGGTGGTACTGTACAGTCTGCCAGTCAAGGTAGTGGGTGCCAAAACCATAAATGATTCAAATATGGTTGGGACTGAGTGAAGTAACTAGTGGTTACTCAAGATGGCTGTGGTATGTAGGATAACAGTGGGGTAGATAGTGAGGGCTAGTCCCCTGTATGGAAAATTGGTCCTGGGGTTTAATGGGGAACTACAGACAGGCTGGATGAACCTTTGGTCTTTTCTCTCATCTTTGTCTATGCTTATATTGCATCACATGTATTTTCCTGTTGCCCACTATGTGAATCTCCTCCATCTTTGGTCTGTGTCCCAGTGTCCTCTGTGATTCTAGTGCTGCACCCTCTGTCAGTGGACCTCCTCCTTTCCCAGGTGCCTGGCATTGCCCGCATCATCATGGAGGTCCTCCAGTTCTTGGGTCATAGTCAGACTTTGGACCCACCACCAGATCCTACGCCATGCCATTCCCCCTCACCTCTGCCCAAGTGGCTTCACCCGGATCCAGTAGTCTCTACCTGGTCCCCCCCTCCCGTTTATGAGGAGTCCTTTTATGGGAAATCAGACGTGGAGGATCCCTTCGTGGAGGATGCCTCTGATGGGGGCTTCCTGGATTATGGAGATCCTGGTTCCCCATTGTCCATGTCCTCTTTCCTGGATGCCATCCCCTGCCCCTCCAGACACCTCCACTTCCATGGTGACTTCCTTCAAGGATCTGGTGCTTCAGATCCAGGACATGTCCACTTCCACGCAGAGCAGGATAGCCTTCATTCGGGACATGGCAGACTACCTCAACTTGCCCGAGGAACCTGACCTGGTCATCCCCCTTGATTCCTGCATATTTCAAGACCATGTCTCAAGCTTGGTGCCATCCTGCTTCCACTCTGCCCACCTGGTGTGGGCCTAATCAGCTTTACCGAGCTCCATTGGGCAATCCCTATTTGTCTGCCCCTCCCGTGGCAGACTCGATGGTCATTATGGCGACTCATGACTGTGCCACTCGGCTCTGCCACACTAGTTCAGTGCTGCCGGATAAGGAATCTGGCACCTTGACTTCCTTGGCAAGAAGTTTTATGCCTCTAGTACTTTGCTGCTTTGCATCCTTAACTATCTGTGCCATATGGTCTGGTACCTCAGCATGTTGAGTGCCTCGGCTATGGAAGTACTGTCCTCCTTGCCACCCTCCCAGGAATCGGCCAGGTTGGCTCAGTCCATGTCCACTTTATCCTCTCTCTCTCTCCCATCACCTGCTGCAGGTGGGCTATGATGCAGTCGATGCCGCTGCCCACCTGTCTATCACTGGTGCCACCTTGTGATGCCATGCCTGGCTCCAGGTGTTGGGATTGGCTCCTGAAGTCCAATTGTCAGTTGACGATGCCCCTTTTGTGGGGACCAGTTATTTTGTTCTGGTACCCAGGCCAATCTGGATTCCCTCCAGGCTTGGGGGCATACCCTATAGTTGGTACAGGATCTCTACCATGCCCCCTGGACCCCGTCCTCCACTTTTGCAGGTGGGCCATCGTGTTCCCGGACCCCTTCCTGGGGTGCTGCTCGGATCCATGGTACAGCGTCTAGGGGGGCTGAACCATCGGCCTTTCTGTCCAGGCCCAACCCTGCACCTTAACTGCACTTCAGGGCTTTCCCCCTGCCTCCTCTTGCAAGCCTCTGAGGCGCCCAGGGGTCTATCTGCCCTTTTTATGGAGGTTTGCTTCCCGATATTGGATGCTTCACTCCTCCTTCTTGAGGATTTGTTGGGAACTTCTGCTACTCTCCCTGCTGGAGCCCTTCAGTTGTTTCTTGCTGTGGGATTCCCAGTGCGTCCTGTCCCAGTACACTCAACCTTCTCCAATGCTCTCCATGCTTTAGAAGCTCTACTGGAGTTACTGCACACCATGGCCTCTTGACATGAACCCTGCTCAGCAGTTTGAATAATTGGTATGGCCCTATACTTAGTCTCCCTTCGTGGAGTACTCATTTCCTCACCCACCTTTGGCTTCTCTGTCCTACCGGGTGTGGTTTGTGATGGCCTACCTTTGACTTTTTGTGATGCCGTCCCTTTTCTGAGATCACATGGCCATCTTTTGTATGTTTCCATGGCTCCTCCATGGCTTCCACCTGGTTTGTGCTTGCTGCTCCTTTTCTGTTTTCACGGATCTGTCTTCTTGGCTTAGCTTGTTGCCATGGTTTATATCTTGGCTTCCTGCTCTGCCTGTCCTCCCTTTGGTTATAACAGCTTGGTACTCTACCAAGTGTAATAACCTACTGCAAGAGACCAGTCCGTAGAAGATAGCATCCTTAAGTTAGAACTTACCTTAACAGTAGATCTTTGAGGAACTGTCTCTTCAGCATACAATCCTGCCCTCCATCCCCTGCCTTTTTGTTCAGGGCCCTCTGGATATCAGGACATTAGGATGTTTTTTCCTGGTTCCTTGGTTCTCCTCAGTCCTTGCCTGGTGGGAACTGTGGGTACCTTGGCTGCCCACATACACAGCCTGAGGAAGTGATGTAAGGTGGCGGCCCTGTAGAAGACTGCTGGATGAAGCTACCATGTGACAGCTCCACCTGTGGACTCCCAAATGTAGTAACCTACTGCAAAAGACAGTTCCTCTAAGATCTACTGTTACGGTAAGTTCTTACGTAATGATACTTTCATGTTTTTGGCTGGTCTATAATTGAAATGTATATAGATTTTATCGCTGCACTAGTTCTTAATTATCTACTACTTGTAATATCTATGATTCCGTTCTCTGTTTCTTGTAAATGATTGTCCATGCTTCTTCCTATATAACACCCTCCCCCAGGATGCTTATGGAAATGAGCTGCTTACCGTTCATGTTGCTTTCCTGGTGAATCTCTTCTAAATAAATAAATGCCTGCTGCTGCTACAGCTGCCATCCTCTCTTCTCCCATTTTTACAACCCCCTACCCTGGCTTCATTATTGCCATGGAAGTAGTGTTGTGCAAAATTGGAATACTTTGCAGAGCGAAACATTTTGCGTAATTAACATAATTAGCATAATTGCGTAATTTCGTTTGGCAAAATGAAAAATTTTTGCCTGCAGTTGTGAGTGAAATTTAGCCCCAAGCCAGTGAATTTTGCACCAGGGTGAAATTTCTACACCATGACGAAATTTCACCACCTGCCAGAAGTAATTTCACCTCCAGCGGTGAAATGTGTACCAAACTCGGTGTCTAGTGGTCCCCCCGGCGTCACTGGCTAAACATTAATAAACACCCCCCAAAGTTATCCTGCTGCCTCTGTTGTTTTTTTTTTAAATACCCTTCACTCCCTGAGTATCTAGTGGTCCCCCTGGCTGTCACAGGCCATATACATTAATAACACCCCCCAAAGTTACCCTGCCACATCCGTTGTTTTTTAAAAAAAAAATACATATATGTACCCTTCACTCCCTGGAGTCTAGTGGCCCCCACCCTACCACCCCATCAGTATACTTAGCAGCACCCACCCAGTACCCGATTAGGGCCACCACGGCACAGCCCTCCACGCACATCCACGGCCAGCAGCCTGGCTGAGTGCCAGTGAGCACTTGAATGAATGAAGAGCATATGTGCTCATTCATTCAAGTGCTCAGTGGTGCTCAGTCAGGGCCGGGTCATAGAGGTAAGTGAGGGCTGTGCCGTGGCCTGACTAGGGTACTGATGGGGGGAGCGGGGGTGCTGCTATATACTAATGGGGTGGGGGTCCACTAGATACTAGGGAGTGAAGGGTATATATATATATATATATATATATATATATAGTATATATATATATTTTTTTTAAACAAACAACAGAGGTGGCAGGGTAACTTGTGGGGGAGTGCTTATTAATGTTTACAGCCAGTGATGGCTGGGGAGGCCACTAAACACCAGGGAGTGGAGGAGGTGGGTGAATTTTTTTAAATAAAACAAATGGGGGGTGCAGGGCAATGTGTGTGTGTGTGTTTGTGTTCAATTTACGTTGTGGCGACAGGTGAAATTGCAAAATTCGTGAAACATTTCACCCAGCGAAATTGCCAATTTCACGGCAATTTCACTGGTGAAATTTTATTTTGCTGCATCTCTACATGGGAGTGGTTTTTCTCAATGGCAGCTCCTGCCATGTCTACACTCCCTTTCTGACTTCAGCATTACAGTGCGAGTGGTTTCACTCAGTGGCAGCTCCTGTCACCTTCCAGCCCAACTTCCAAACTGCTGTTGCAGCTGGGGGATATGGCTCTTCCATGGCTTCCTCCTTGCTGTTTCTACTGCCCCTTGGGGCATAATTAAACTCTGCCGCCGAAGTGGTTGTTTGGGAAGGTGGGGGGTGGCACTTCTATTATTGCCTCCTATACTTCGGCTGGGAGTTACAAGTGCCCTCAGTCACTTTCACTGTAGCACGATTGTGCTATGTGGTTGGCTGCAGGTGCAACCCAAGCGTATCCTTCTCC
The DNA here is from genome assembly GCA_016271365.2 of Neoceratodus forsteri. Classification (NCBI taxonomy): domain Eukaryota; kingdom Metazoa; phylum Chordata; order Ceratodontiformes; family Ceratodontidae; genus Neoceratodus; species Neoceratodus forsteri. The sequence goes on from CM057451.1 coordinate 1,129,978,256, forward strand.
TGCCACTGTTCCACATCAGCAGCACCTACCCACACTAGGGCTCAAAGAGCCCCCACTAGACCCCAGCAAAGGGTACCAATTCATTTCAAAGAATAATTGGCCTTGGCCACAAGGTACTAGACAGTCAGGGCTACCATTTTATTTAGTAGCGCCCCCATGGCATTCCTAGCCTGCAAGACCACCAGTACCTTTCTTTTATTTACCAACAGGCCTACTAGCCCCTGAAAAGCCTCCACTAGCCCACCTGATGATTGGGTACAACACTGGTCACAGGGCCACCAATAGAAGCAAAGGGGTTTTGGCTGAGCCCCCTCCCAAACCACACTTCCTTTCCTCTCAGTTTCTGCTCCTCTATTTTTCGCCTAGTTCACCTAATTTTATTTGACATGTCTGACAGGGCATGGACCCTTACCATTAAATAAATATATTTATATGCCTAACCTGTCCTTTCCATCCTTACTGTACCATCTAAGAACTATGGATCCTCTGTTGATCCCTTTTCTTTTTTTTTTTTTACACAGGTGTTGTGGACAACATCCCTTTGAGATTCCTACCCTTGGCTCCTACAGTGCTCCAGTAAGACCCTCTACTTAATCTGTATTGGGTAACTTGACTGTAATTGTGTGCCCACACCCATTAAATGCTGAAGGCAGGGCCACTAGCTCTTGAGCCCCCCCACCGCCATGGTGTCATGGTCACTGTCATACCCTTCTTAGCCCTGTCAGCAGGCTCTCAAGCCCCATCCCAAGCTGCCGGTTTCCCCACCTCATAACATTGTTGTTAGGCTTCTAACTGCCACCCATCATTGCAATAGGTTTTCAATCTCTAATTGTTCTGGGTGGGGGCTGCATGGTTCTGGTGGTCCCCTAGGTGGTGCAGATGGGAGAAGAGGTGAGACTATGAGGGAGTCTGTCATGTGGGTCCCTGGGAGGACCAGGTGGGGAAAGAGGAGGCCATAGCTGGGAAGCTGTGTGGGGGGTCCCTTTGGTGATTCAGATGAGTAAATAGGCTCTGCAGGGGGATATAGATCTGGGGGGGTTGAGTATGGTGGCTGTTGAATCCTTGTTCTGGGGTTCTAGGAATAGTATGAAAGAAGGTGCAGGTGGTGTCAGAATCCTAGTATGATGACTCTAAGGGTAGTCTAAGTGGAAGATGAAGGGAGAGCATTATGGCATACTGAATTGCCGAATCCCAATAGCCAGGAGCCCCAAATTTATAGCCCAACAGCCGGTTTCCTGATAATCTGGAATTGCCTACAGCAGAGTTGGCAATCATAAATAAGGGGGTGTGAGTGGTGAAGCCCCATGAAACACAGAAAAAAACTCAACTGTGGTCATTTCCAGACTTATGGGATACTAATTATCTGGCTATAATGTTTGGGCTTTGAGTCGGATTTGGCATTTTGGTATGCTGTAGTAAATCTGATGATGGTGCATGTGGGTATCTGGCCCCTGTTTTAGGGTCATAAGGATGGTAGGAGTGGGAGAAGTGGATGCAGATGTGTTTCAGACCCAAGTTCTATGAACATATGGGTGCTACAGGTGAGAGATGGGGGTGAAGGTGGGTGTGGGACCCTTGTATAAGAGCCCTTTGGCTGGTACAACTAGAAAATAAGGGAAAAGTTGTGAGTTGGGCACCCTTCCATGAGTCCCTTGTCTGGTCCTCCTAGAAGCAGAGGGTAGAGGTGAGTTTAGGACACCTGACTGGGAGTTCAAGTGCTGGACAGCATGGGAGATGAATGTGAAGGTTGGTGTCAAATACTCTTCTGGGGTTTACAGGACTGGTCCTGGTGGGCAGAACGATGGACATACAGTAGGTGGGGACTGCCAGTTTGAGACTCCAGAGCTGGTCTGGGTGGGGAAGAGGAGGGCCATAAATCAGGGAGGACAGTGCAGTGGTTTCAGGGCTGGTCCAGGTGGAAGGATATTGGGACAGAGGTGGATACCCCTGGTACTGGGTCCAGTCCCTTTTAATGTCTTTATAAGTGACATTGCAGAGTGACTGGAAGGAAAAGTATGCCTCTTTGCAGATGACACAAAGATCTGCAACAGGGTTGATGCACGGTGGGGGGGTGGAAAGGATGAGAAGGGACTTAGCAAGGTTGGAGGAATGGTTAGAAGTATGGCAGCTTGGATTTAATGCAAAAAATTGCCAAATAATGCACTTGGGAAACAAAAACCCAAGGGAAGAGTACACAATGGGGTAATAACAAAAATGGAAAGGGACCTGGGTGTAATCATATCAGATGACTGTAAAGTTAGCAAGCAATGTGAGAAGGCAGTTGGGAGGGCTGGGGGATAATGGGATGTATAGAGAGAGGCATCACCAGCATAAAACAGGAAGTTATCCCTCTGTACAGACAGTTGGTGATACCCCATCTGAGTACTGCATGTCCTGTCGGGAAGACCCATATCCACAAGGATATAGACAAGATGGAGGCAGTCCAGAGGAGGGCAACTAAAATGGTGCAGGGTCTGCAAGAGAAGCCATATGAGGAGATACTAAAGGAACTTAATATGTATACCCTTGAGGAAAAGAGAAAGAGGGGAGACATGATAGAAACTTTAGTACCTCAGTGGAATCCACAAAGTCCAAGAGGGTGGCATCTTTCAGAAAAGAGATGTGCAAGAACAAGGGACCCAATTTAAAGATAGAGGGGGACAGCTCAGGAACAATGTGAGAAATATTTTTCACAGACAGGGTGGTGGACACATGGAAATGCCTTCCTGAGGAGGTTGTGGGGTCTAAAACTGTGGAAGAATTCAAGGGACAGACATAAGGCAATTCTTGTGGGGGTAGGAAGAAACAGGCTGTTGGTTAACAAGGATCTGCAGTTTAATTTTTTTTTTTTTATTTAGTTGTTTAACCAGGTATAGCACACTAAGCTGAAAGCTTTTTTACAGGAGTGACCTGGGAGCACAAGGAGGTTAAGTGACTTACTCAGGGTCACACAGTATGCAAGTGGAAACTGTGGGATTCAAACCCAGGTCTGGTCTGCTGGATGTCACCAGATTTGCAGCTCAGAGCCTTAGACCACTGCGCTATACTGCCTCCTAAGTTTATCCAGTAGGTAGTGAAATGGGCAGACTAGGTGGGCCAAGTGGTCCTTATCTGCCGTCAAAGACAATGTTTCCATGAAAAAGCTGATCCAGGGGTCCCACGGCAGGTCTCTGTGGCAGGCAGGGAAGTCATAGATGTGGAAGGCTAGTCTTGTGGTCCAAGGGATTATCTGGGTGAAGAAACATGGTGACATACATGGGGACAGCCAGTATGGGTTCCCAGGATAGTCCATGTTGGCAAAAGGGAGATTTCCTAGGAAAGCAAGACCTTGATCCCAACACTGATCCAGATGAGGGACGTGGAGGACATACAGTGAAGCTGCCAGGATGAAGCACAGTGCCAGTTTTCTATGACAAAAGGGACTGACTACCATTGAAATTGCATTATTTATCAGTTACTCTGCTGCAGCATGCTGCAGAATTGGGTTTAATCCTGGCAAGCTTCACGTGTAGGTGTAGAGGCAGATCCAGTGCTGCCAGGACTGGTCCATGTGGGTGGGCAATGGAAATGTAGATGTAGGAGGCCATTTTGGTCATCCCAAGGCTGGACCATTTTAGGATACCATAGAGACATAGGTGAGGCTGGGGCAGCCCAGCAGTCCCTTGGCTGATTCATGGTGGCGGGCAGGGAGAATGTAGGTGGGGAACACTAATCTGGGTTCTAGTTGCTGGTCAGGGTGGGTAGAGAGGGGACATGTATGTAGGGGATGCTAATTAGAGGTCCTAGGGCTGATCTGAGTAGAAGAAAATAGGGCCCATAGGTGGGAGGGATAGTTTTTTCTGTTTAGATGGCCATTTGATTCTTATGTTTTAGGACTGTGTGAAGTTTGCACATTAAAAGGGTATTTCAGGTACAGTTGACGGTCTTGTTCATAACAGTTTATTACCATTATTTCAATTTTCTTTTTGAAGGCTAATTTGCATTTTTTGTGCACTTTTTGAAGGGCATTAAAAACAACTTGAGATGTTTTTCAATGGTTAAAAACTGGTGTTTGAGGTATAAACAAAGTCAATTTGAATAGCTTTAAAACAGAAGTATATTTGAAGGCATTCATTTTAGGTGGAAAAGAAGGGTGTTCTGAAGCAATTGAAAGGCTTTTTCATAACAGTTTTTTTACCAGTCTTTAACCTTCTTTTGATGGCTAATTAGCATTTTCATGCACTTTTGAAGGGCATTTGAGAACAACTGAGATGTTTTTCAATGGATAAAACTGGTGTTTGAGGTACAATCAAAGTAAATTTGAATTACTTCAAAATATGAAAATAACTGGATCAGTATTTAAAAAATGAAGAATACTTGAATTGAACTTGAAGGCCTTCGTTTTCTGTATGGGATGCCCCCACATGTCCTTGGTGAAGCCACAATTGAGTACTGCATTCAGTTCTGAGACTTCACCACAAGAAGGACATTTACCATTTGGAAACATTGCAGAGAAGGGCTACTAAGATGGTGCATGGACTGCATCACAGGTCATATGAAACAAGAGTCGGGAGCTGAACCTATAATCCCTTGAGCAGAGAAGAAACAGAGGGACATGACTGAAACATTTAAGTAAGTGAGGGATTTACCACAGCTCAGACAGGCAATCTATTTCAACGAACACGGCAGCATGAGAGAGGCATGATATGAGACTAGTAGAAGGAAGGTTCAAAAGCAACCTAGGAAGTACTTCTTCACAGAGAAAGTGATAGACCTGTGGAACAGCCTGTCCCAGGAGGTGGTAGCATCAAAGAAAATCAGGGAGTTCAAACTTGCATGGGACAGACATAAAGGGCAGTTAGGACAAAGGCTGCATAGGGAGGGGGAAAGTTTTTAGGGCAGACTAGATGGATAGCACAGTCCCCATCTGCCGACTCTTTTCTTATGTTCTTAATACACAAGGGGGGAGGAAAGGATGAGAAGGACTTTCAAGGTTGGAGGAATGGTTAAATATATGGCAGCTCAGGTTCAATGCAAAGAAGTGCAAAGTAATGAACCTGGAAAACAAAAACCCAGGGGAAGAGTACACAATGCGGGGGGGGGGGTATTAACAACAACACAAATGGAAAGGGACCTCAGGGTAATCACATCCTATGACCTAAAGGTAAGCAAGCAATGTGAGAAGGCAGCAGGGATGGCTGGGGGGATTTTGGGATATACAGAGAGAGGCATCACCAGTAAAAAACAGGAAGTTTCTATCCCTCTGTTCAGACAGTTGGAGAGACCCCATCTGGAGTACTGCGTGCAGTTCTGAAGACCCCATCTGCTGAAGGACATAGACAGGATGGAGACAGTCCAGAAGAGGGCAACTAAAATGGTGAAGGGTCTGTACCAGAAGCCATATGAGGAGAGACAAAAGGAGCTTAATATGTATACCCTTGAGAAAAGGAGGAAGAGGGGGGACATAATTGAAACTTTCAAGTACTTCAAGAGAATCAACAAAGTCCAAGAGGGTAGCATCTTTCAGAAAATGAGATGTGCAAGAATAAGGGGATCCAATTTGAAGATAAAGGGAGGATGGCTCAGGGGTAATGTGAGGAAGTATTTTTTCACAGAGAGGGTGATGGACACATGGAATGGCCTTCCTGAGGAGGTTGTGGGGTCAGGAACAGTGGGGGAATTCAAGAATGCATGGGACAGACATAAGGCAATGCTGGTGGGGGGTAGGAAGAAATAGGCTGTTGGTAAGCTAGGATCTGCAGCTCATCCGATAATTAGGGAAATGGGCATACTAGGTGGGCCAAGCGGTCCTTATCTGCTGTGAAAGTCTATGTTTCTATGGCATTGTGGATATTGAGAGAGAAGAGGTTTTTCAATTGATAGAGTACCCCTAATTTTTTATTACTGTTCTGACAAACCATTTTACATGCTCTGAAAAATACAACGTAGGGTCCAAAAGAGCACCCAGGTACTTAAATTGAAAAATGTGTTCCACTGAATTGCCACAATAATCGTGCAACCTGAGGTTCAGATCTCCACTTAGCATAGCCTGACTGCCAAAAAACATTGATTTGGTCTTTTTTTGAATGAAGAATCATAAAATTGCTGGGGAACTGAGTGCAAACTGAGAGGATATCTGACTTGAGGTTATCGGATATATCAGACAAATCTTTGGCGGTACAGAAAATGACAAGATCATCAGTATAAAGCAACAAGCAAAGCAGTGTGCAAAAGATGGAGATTAGTGCCCAAGAGGTGGATAAGCAGAAAAGGGGCAAAATTCAGCAGAAGGGCAGAAAGCAAGGAGAACCAGGGATAAATGACAACCAAGGAAGGGGCTGGAGTAGAACAGTGAAGCAGTCTAGGGAGGTCAAATCATGGAAAGCCATGTGTGCAAATGCCAGGAGCCTTAGCAACAAGATGGAAGATCTGGAGGCTGTCATGGTACAGTCAGACCTGACATTGTGGCCATCACTGAAACCTGCGTAATGATAACTATGACTGGGAGATGGCCATACCTGGCTACAACATATTCAGAAGAGACAGAGCAGGCAGGAAGGGAGGAGGAGTGGCACTGTATGTGAAAAATGACATAAGGGCCACACAGATCCAGGAGGAACAAAATGAGGGAGAGATACTGTGGGTTAAGCTGGAAAGGAAAATGGGCCAGCCATCTGTACAGGTGTGGTCTATAGACCACCAGCACAGGAGGAAGAAACAGATAGGAGTTGATGCTAGCCATCCAAAGGATGGCAGACAAGGGTGAGGTAATACTGGTTGGAGACTTCAATATTCCAGACGCGAACTGGAGCATCCCAGCAGCAGCATCAACTAGGAACAGATTTATCCTGGACTCCTTCAGGGTGCCTTCCTCAAGCAACTGGTCATGGAACCAACTGGCAGAAGGCAATACTGGACCTTGTGTTCACAAACAGGGACAGTGTGATGGGGGTAACAGAGGGGAGCACCGGGTAACAGTGACCACCAGTCATTGTGGTTTGAAATCACAGAAAGAGCAGAACCAAACCACACAAAAACACGTATCCTGGATTTTAGGGGGGCAGACTTTGGGAAAATGGGGAGATACTTGAAAGAGGCATTAAGGGGAATGGGACAGGAATCAGGGTTGAGGAACAGTGGGCAGTATTTAAAATGGGGATTATAAGAACAACAGAATTATGCATTAAGCAGGTTAGCAAGAGGAAAAGGAAGAGGAGACCATTATGGTTTTCCAAAGAGGTAGCAAAGAAAGTGAAAGCCAAAAAGATTGCATTCAGGCAATACAAAAATACACAGGCAGAAGGGGATAGGGAGAAGTACCAGGAGAAACAAAGGGAGGCAGGGAAGTCAGTAGGGAAGCCAAAGCTCAGACAGAAGAACACATTGCAAAATCAGTGGGTAAAGGGGACAAAACCTTTACAGGTACATAAGTGAAAAAGAAAGACAAAGGGAGGGATAGTGAGACTGAAGGGGAGGATGGGGCCACGTGGAGGATGACAACAGTAAAGCTGACATATTGAACAGGTATTTCTGCTCAGTCTTTACTGAGGAAGAGGGAGTATGGGTCTGAAGGAGTACAAGGGTGAGAATGGTAAAATGGACACAAGTCCCTTTACACAAGAAAGGGTCCTGAAGGAACTGGAAGTAATAAGAGTTGATAAAGCAATGGGGCCAGATGGGTGCACCCCAGGGTCCTTAAAGAACTAAGAGAGGTGGTGGCTGAACCTCTGGCTATCCTGTTTAGCCGATCACTGGAAACGGGAGGTACCCAAAGACTGGAGGACAGCAGATGTAGTCCCCTTATACAAAAGTGGGAACAAAGAGGAAGCAGGGAACTACAGACCAGTCAGCCTCACCTCGGTAGTGGGGAAGATCATGGAAGCACTACTGAAGGAGAGATTGTGGAACATCTGGTTGTCAATGGACTACAGGACCCAAGGCAGCATGGTTTCACCAGGGAAGGTCAGCGTCAGACCAACCTCATTGAATTTTTTGACTGGGTGACTAGGGAAGTGGATCAGGGAGGGCAGTGACATGGCCTCATCTGGACTTCAGCAAGGCCTTTGACACTGTGCCACATAGAAGACTATTACACAAACTGGGGAATATGGGTGGGCAGGACAGTAGTGTGGTGGGTAGGTAACTGGCTGGGTGGCAGGACACAGAGGGTGGTAGTAAATGGCTGTCACCCACAGAGGGAAGAGTGACCAGTGGGTACCACAGATCTGGTGCTGGGACCGGTCCTATTCAACATCTTCATCAGTGACATCATGCAGGATCTAGAAGGCAGAATTTCACTGTTCGCTGATGACACAAAGCTCTGTAACAGAGTAGACACACCAGAGGGTGTAGACAGAATGAGAAGCAACCTGCAGAAACTTGAAGAATGGTCAGGGTTTGGCAGTTGAAATTCAATGCAAAGAAGTGCAAGATAATGCATATGGGGCACAAAACCCTGGCACAATATATCAGTTGGGGTGAGGATATAGCATGCACCAAGCAGGAAAGGGATCTTGGGTTGTCATCTCTGATGACCTCAAGCTAGGGAAACAGTGTGACAAGGCATCAGGTAAAGCAAATAGGATGCTGGGATGTATAGGCAGGCATCACCAGCAGGAAAAGGAGGTCATAATTCCATTATACAAGACACTAGTGAGGCCCCACTTGGAGTACAGTGTACAGTTCTGGAGACCATACCTACGTAAAGACATAGACAGGGTAGAGAAGGTTCAGAGGAGGGCAACAGAGATGGTGCATGGATTGCATCACAAGTCCTATGAAGACAGGTTGAAGGAACTGAACATGTATTCCCTGGAGGAGAGGAGGGAGAGAGGGGATATGATAGAGACATACAAGTATCTTACAGGGAGGACCAGGGTGCAGGAAAACACTATTTTTAAGCGAAAAAGATGTTCCAGGACTAGAGGGCATGGATGAAGTTGAGGGAGGACGATTCAGAGGAAACATGAGAAAGAATTTCTCTCACAGAACGGGTGGTGGACAAGTGGAACACCCTGCCAGAGGAAGTGGTGGGGCTGAAACAATCACGGGATTTAAGAATGCATGGGATAGGCATAAAGGAATTCTAGAGGTTAGGGATAAGGGGAAACAGACTTCTAGGAAAACAAACTGAGCTTACAAGCTCAAATGGGCAGACTGGGTGGGCCATAGGCTCTTATCTGCAGACACTGTCTATGTATCTATGTATCTATGTAACAAATCACAAAAATTAAGAGTAGAAAAAGGCAAATTAACAAAGTAAACATTAGCAGGACTAAAATAGACCCGTGTGGTACACCCTTAGCTATTTTACAAGGACTCGGAAAAACAGAACCAATCCTAACATACTGATTGTGGCTTGCAAAACAATTTGCATCCAAAAGACCACATTACCAGAAAAAACAAGAGACTGCAATTTAAAATAGAAGCAACCTATGCTAAACACGGTAAAATCCCTCAGTCAGGTCCAGAAACACAACACCCATCATGACACCAGAATCCAGGCTGCTTAGAACAGAGTTTAAGAACCTGACCAAGGCAGTCCTCATACCATAGACCATTCAAAATCCATTGTGCTGTGGACAGAAGAGATTATACTTCTCCAGAAAATCATTCATTTGTATCACATCCTCTTCCCACAACATAAAAACTGACTGTTACCACCCCACCTCACGCCAGGGCACCGGCAGTGGAGACCAAGGAGGATGCTGGGAACCTCCACAAAGGAGACCCACAGGAGGGTGACATGGGACCCCACAGGGGAAGGAAACAACTCCTGGTGGGGGACTTTATTGTTAGGAGTGTAGAACTTGGGGAGGAAGGTAGAGGGAGGTAAGGTGCCTGCCTGGCGCCATGGCTTGGAAGGACAGTGAGCAAATCCTCAGGATTGAGGGAGCAGCTGCATGGTGGAGGGAGCTGGATGTCATTGTCCATCTAGGAACAAATGACCTGGCTGAGAAAGGGATCAGAGCAGTACAGGAAGAGTTTGTGGAGTTGGGGAAGGGCCTTAGACAAGTAGCATGCATGGTAAACTTCTTGGAGGTGCTACCTGTCTATGGCATGGGTGAGGCTAAGGTGCCCCACACCATGGGATTCAATCAGTGGTTGAAAAACTGGTGCAGAGCTCAGGGATTTGGCTTCACTGGGGACTGGGGGTCTAGCTGGAATGATGCAGGCCTATACTGGTGTGATGGTCTGCATCTGTCCAGGAGGGGAACCAGGATCCTAGGTGATAGGTTTAAATGCTTCATTGGCAAGCATTTAAACAAGGGGGAGGCACTGGAAAGGAGCAGGGAAATCCTAGCCCCCAAAAAAATCAGGGTAGTAAATGAGGTAAACACCAAGATAGAGATGTCGATAGGGAGAAGGGCAGGGGTAAATGGAGAAAATGACAAAGGCAATAAGGACAGGGATGGGACAAAAAGGGGAAAAGCCATCAAGAAATGGAGGGTAATGAGTACCAATGCCCATAGTCTGGGCAACAAGCTCCTTGAACTGGTGACCTTGATGGAAGAGGGATGGCTGGATATCATAGCAGTCACAGAAACATGGTACACAGAGAACCATGACTGGGATGTTAACATACCAGGGTACACAACCTACAGGAGAGACAGGGAGGGAAGAAAAGGGGGAAGGGTAGCTCTCTATGTAAGGAAAGGGATAAAAGCAATGGAACAAAAGAGTAAATAGGGAGGAGAGAAGGCAATGTGGGTCACCTTAGAGACTGTAAATGGCACCACAATCGGCACAGGGGTTGTATACAGTCCCCCATCTCAGGGGGAGGGAATGGATAAGGATATGATAGAAGGCATCCTTAGGATGGCAGAGAAAGGGGAGATACTGTTGATGGTGGAACTGAATATGCCAGATGTTAACTGGAGCACCTTTGCTGCAACCACATCCAAGAGCAGGGCCATTCTCGATGCCCTACAGGTGGCATGCCTCAGACAGCTAGTTTTGGAACCCACTCATGAGGGAGCAATCTTAGACCTCGTACTCTCAAATGGACACAGTGAGAGGATCTCAGATCTAGAAGTGGGTAGCCATCTGCGAACAAGTGACCATCAAACAGTGTGGTTCATGATAAACTCAGCTACAAGCCATACAAAAGTGAGGGTACTGGACTTCAGGAGGGCTGACTTTGGCAAGATGGGAGAGTGCCATAGAAAAGCACTAGCAAACAGGCTAGAAGGAGGGGTGGAGCAACAATGGGGAAACATCAAAACTGCCAACACAGAGGCAACAAGCCTTTGTGTGAAGCAAATAAACAAAACAAAAGAAAAAGCCACTATGGTTCTCAAAGGAGGTGGCAGGGAAGGTTAGAGAGAAAAAGATAGCATTTAGGAATTATAAGGAAACACAGAAGGAGCAGGACAAGAACTGTACCAGTTAAGGCAGAAGGAAGCAGGGAGAGAAGTCAGAATAGCAAAGGCCCAAACTGAGGAAAAGATAGCCAACTCAGTGAAGAAGGGGGATAAAACCTTTTATAGGTACATCAGGGAGTGTAGAAAGACAAAGAGAGGGACAGTGAGGCTGAATAGAATGGATGGTGGGTGGGCAGAGAGGGACAGTGAAAAAGCAGGGATACTGAACGAATACTTCTGCTCAGTATTCAAAAAAGAGGAGGAGGGAAAGGTGCCTAATCCAATTAACAGAAGCATTCTGCATAGAGAGGTCGATCCCAGTCCTTTCACAGAAGAAAGAGTTCTGAAAGAACTCCTTAAACTGATGGTGGACAAAGCAATGGGGCCTAACCAAATTCACCCCAGAATTCTAAAAGGATTAAGAGGAGAACTAGTGACACCACTGACTACACTTTTTAACAAATCATGGGAGGATGGTGTGGTTCCTAAGGACTAGAGGGAGGTGGATGTGATGCCCCTTCACAAACGTGGGAGCAAGGCAAAGGCAGGAAACTACAGACCTGTCAGTTTGACCCCTGTGGTGGGGAAAGTGATGGAATTACTTCTGAAGGAAAGAATTGTTGAGTATCTAGGGGCCAGTGGGGCACAGAACCCAAGGCAGCATGGGTTCACAGCAGGAATGTCATGTCAGATGAATCTAATTGATTTCTTTGACTGGGTGACCAAAGTAGTAGACCAGGGAGGGGCTGTGGACATGGCCTACCTAGACTTTAGCAAAGCATTTGACACAGTCCCACACAAAAGATTAATAATCAAATTAACCAGTCTGCGAGTGGGTCCCAGGGTGGTAGCATGGGTAAAACATTGGCTGGACAACAGGACACAGAAGGTAATTGTAAATGGAGTCCACTCTGAAGAAACGGGGTGTTACTAGTGTGGTACAGCATGGCTCAGTACTGGGTCCAGTCCTTTTTAATGTCTTTATAAGTGACATTGCAGAGGGACTGGAAGGAAAACTATGCCTCTTTGCAGATGACATAAAGATCTGCAACAGGGTTGATACACAAGGAGGTGTGGAAAGGATGAGAAGGGACTTGGCAAGATTGGAGTAATGGTCAGAAGTATGGCAGCTTGAATTCAATGCAAAGAAGTGCAAAATAATGCACCTGGGAAACAAAATCCCTGGGGAAGAGTACACAATGGGAGTTGAGATACTGACAACAACAAAAATGGAAAGAGACCTGGGGGCAGTCATATCAGATGACCTAAAGGTGGGCCAGCAATGTGAGAAGGCAGTAAGGAGGGCTGGGGGGATACTGGGATGCATAGGGAGAGGCATCACCAGTAGAAAACAGGAAGTTGTTGGCCCTCTGTACAGACAGTTGGTAAAACCACATCTGGAGTACTGTGTACAGTTCTGGAGACCCCACCTCTGGAAGGACATAGACAGGGTGGAGGCTGTCCAGAGGAAGGCAACCAAAATGATGCAGGGTCTGCATCAGAAGACATATGAAGAAAGACTAAAGGAACTAAAGATGTACAGCCTCAAGGAAAGGAGGGAGAGGGGACATGATAAAACTTCAAATACCTCAAGGGAATCAACGAAGTCCAAGAGGGTAGCATCTTTCAGAAAAGAGATATGCAAAACAAGGGGACACAATTTGAAGATAGCGGGGACGGCTCAGAGGTAACGGGAGGAAGTACTCTTCACAGAGAGGGTTGTGGATACATGGAACAGCCTTCCTGAGGAGATCGTAGAGTCAAAAACTGTGGGAATTCAAGAATGCATGGGACAGACATAAAGCAATTCTAGTGGTGGGTAGGAGGAAGTAGGCTGTTGGTTAACTAGGATCTGCAGCTTGTCCGTTAGGTAGGGAAATGGGCAGACTACGTGGGCCAAGTGGTCCTTATCTGCCGTCAAATTCTCTGTTTCTATGTTTCTATATTCTGTCTCCTCCTTGAACTTGGTAGAGTGCTGCTCTTCCCACCCTTCTCTTCCTAGCCAGGCCAACTAAAAATAATCCTCGTGAAAGGAAGAAAATGTGCAGTGCGACTTACAGTATAACTTCCTTTCATTTCATAGGGAGCATTATTCAGCCTGATTAGGAAGAAATGGTGGAGTTCTGTGCTTCCATTCACATGCATGGAAGAAACAGATGGTTGCAGGTGATGGAGCAATGGGAGTGTGCTAATAAAGTCTCATGTGCCTGTGGGGGTAACATTTATTATAGATTAGTGGGAAAAACCCAAGGCGGGTTTGGTATGGGTTAGCTGGTAGGATGCAGTACAATTATGTGTTTTTTTTCAGTGATGTGACTCTGTTACAAACACAGAAAGTTTCAGCAGAAAAATTAGGCAAATACTCATTGGATCTTGCCTGTTGGCCCTGAATCATCTTGGTTACCCTATGCTGCACCATCTCTAACTTCTCTTTGTCTTAGGTGAGGTCTCCAGAACTGAACACGGTATTCCAGATGTGCCATCACCAGTGGTCTATAGAGAGGCAGATAGATAGATAGACAGACAGACAGTTCTATAGATAGATAGAAACTTTATTTATATAGCCCCACTTCACGGAGGCTCAGAGTGCTTAACAATATTTACTGTAAAAACAATCCATACAAGACTGATAACACATCTCAAAGCATAATGCAGAGATCAGCACAGTTGTTTCTATCATTCATTAAAACATTCCATAATTAAACATAATAAAACAGCCGTCAGTTCATTCATCGATCTTCAGCTCAACACAAATGCCTGATTGAATAAAAACATGTTTAAGCCTTTTTTAAAGGTTTCCACTAAGGGTGCCTCCCTTAGATATCTTGGCAGAGAGTTCCACAGGGCTGGTGCAGCAACTGAGAATGTATGGTCCTCCGAATGCCACAACCTGGCCCTGGAAACCACAAGGAAGCAGTCTTCAGAGGAATGGAGACCCTGCGATATAACCTCTTGCCATTGGCTGTTCATACCCCTCCCAACATACCCCAACATGGTGGTTGCTTTGCTGTGGTCCTTTTCACATTTTTTTTTGTTCTTTGGTAACTGGGTAAGTCCCACTAGGCACAGGTGCCTGTTTCCAGGGACGCTCCAGGAGCACTGGGGAGGTTAAGTGACTTACATAGAAACATAGAAACATAGAATTTGATGGCAGATAAGGACCGCTAGGCCCACCCAGTCTGCCCATTTCCCTACCTAATGGATAAGCTGCAGATCCTAGTTAACCAGCAGCCTACTTCTTTCTGCCCCACCCCCTAGAATTGCCTTATGACTGTCCCATGCATGCTTGAATTCCACCACTGTTTTTGACTCCACAACCTCCTCCGGAAGGCCGTTCCATGCATCCACAACCCTCTCTGTGAAAAAATACTTCCTTAAATTACCTCTGAGCCAACTCCCTCTATCTTCAAATTGTGCCCCCTTGTTCTTGCACACCTCTTGTTCTGAAAGATGCTACCCTCTTGGACTTTGTTTATTCCCTTGAGGTACTTGAAAGTTTCTATCATGTCCTCCCTCTCCCTCCTTTCCTCAAAGCTATACATATTAAGCTCCTTAAGTCTCTCTTCATATGTCTTCCGGTGCAGACCCTGCACCATTTTAGTTGCCCTCCTCTGGACAGCTTCCATCCTGTCTATGTCTTTGTGGAGACTGGGACTCAGAACTGCATGCAATACTCCAGATGGGGTCTGACCAGCTGTCTGTACAGAGGGATAATAACTTCCTGTTTTCTACTGGTGATGCCTTTCCCATGCATCCCAGTATCCCCCAACCCTCCTTGCTGCCCTCTCACATTGCTTGCCCACCTTTAGGTCATCTGATATGACTACCCCCAGGTCCCTTTCCGTTTTGTTGTTGTTAGTATCTCACCCCCATTGTGTACTCTTCCCCTGGGTTTTTGTTTCCAAGGTGCATTACCTTGCACTTCTTAGCACTGAATCTAAGCTGCCACACATTTGACCATTCCTCTAACCTTGCCAAGTCCCTTCTCATCCTTTCCACCCCACCCTGTGCATCAACTCTGTTGCAGCTCTTTGTCTCATCTGCAAAAAGACATACTTTTCCTTCCAGTCCCACTACAATGTCGCTTACAAAGACATTGAAGAGGACTGGTCCTAATAGTGAACCTTGTGGTACCCCACTAGTAACCCCCCTTTCTTCAGAGTGGACTCCATTTACTATTACTCTCTGTGTCCTATTCTCCAGCCAATTCTTTACCCAGGCTGTCATCTTGGGACCCACTCCCAGGCTGGCTAACTTGTATATTAATCTTTTGTGTGGACTGTGTCAAATGCCTTGCTAAAGTCTAGGTAGGCCATGTCCACAGCCCCTCCCTGATCTACTACTTTGGTCACCCAGTCAAAGAAATCTATCAGATCTGTCTGGCATGACCTTCCCGCCAGAATCCATGCTGCCTTGGGTCCTGTGCCCTGGCCTCTAGATAATTGACAATTTTTTCCTTCAGAAGTGATTCCATCATTTTCCCTACCACTGAGGTTAAACTAACATGTCTGTAGTTTCCTGCTCCTCCCTTGCTCCCACTTTTGTGAAGGGGAATCACATCTGCCCTCCTCCAGTCCTCGGGTACCACCCCATCCTCCCATGATTTGTTAAAGAGGGAAGTCAGTGGTGTCACTAGTTCTACCCTTAGTTCTTTTAGAATTCTGGGATGAATCCCATCAGGCCCCATTGCTTTGTCCACACTTCAGTTTTAAGAGTTCTTTCAGAACCCTTTCTTCTGTAAATGGGCTGGTATCAACTTCTGTATCCAGAGTGTTTCTACTGTTTGTTTTAGGTACCTCCCCCTCTTCCTTTGTAAATACTGAGCAAAAATATTTGTTTAGTATCTCTGCCTTTTCACAGTCACCCTCTGCCCATCCTCCCTCCCCTTTATTAAGCCTCATTATCCCTCCCTTGGTCTTCCTTTGCTCCCTGATGTATCTATAAAAGGTTTTATCCTTCTTAACCGAGTTGGCTAACTTTTCCTCGGTTTGGGCCTTGCTGTTCTGACTGCCTTCCCAGCTTCCTTTGCTTTAACTGATACAGTTCTCTATCCTGCTCCTTCTGTGATTCCTTGTACTTCCTGAATGCTTTTTCTCTTGAACCTTCACTGCCACTTCCTTTGAGAACCATAGTGGTTTCTTACATCATTTTGTTTTGTTTATTTTGCTTCACACAAAGGCTTGTTACCTCTGTGATGGCAGTTTTATTATTCCCCATTGTTCTTCCACCCTCCTTCCTGCCCATTTGCTAGTGCATTCCTTAGCACTCACCCATTTTAGCAAAGTCAGCCCTCCTAAAGTCCAATACTTTTGCCTTTGTATGACTTGACTCTATTGCTGTGTTTATTGTGAACCATACTGTTCGATGGTCGCTAGGTCCCAGATGGCTACCCACTTCTACATCTGTGATCCTCTTCATCTCCATTTGAGAGAACCAGGTCTAAGATTGCTCTCTCGAGTGGGCTCCAATACTAGTTGTCTAAGGCATGCCCCCTGTAGGGCATCTAGAATAACCCCACTCTTGAGTGGCTGCTGCAACTGCACTCCAGTTAACATCTGGCATATTCAGATCACCCATCAGCAATATCTCCTCTTTTTCTGCCATTCTAAGTATACTTTCTATCATTTTCTTGTCCATTTCCTCCCCCTTAGAAGGGGGTCTGTATACAACCACTGTGCGGATTGTGGTTCCATTGCCGGTCTCCAAATTTACCCACAGTGCTTCTTCTCCTCCCTGTTTTCCCTTTTGTTCTGTTGCTTTGATTCCTTCCCTTATGTAAAGAGCTACTCCTCCTCCTCCTCTTTTACCCTCCCTGTCCCTCCTGTAGATAGTGTATCCTGATATGTTTACATCCCAGTCATGGTTTTGTGTGTACCATATTTCTGTGACTGCCATGATATCCAGATGTTCCTCCTCCATCAAGGCCACTAATTCAGGAAGCTTGTTACTCAGACTACGCCATTGGTACTCATTGCTTCCATTTTTGATGGCTTTACCTTCTGTTGCAGCATCCCCCACTGACCTTTCTACTTCTGTCTTTTTCTCATTTAGTACCCTGTTTTGTAGGGAGAGACTGGGATTTTCCTGCTGCTTATCAGTGCCTCCCCCTTTGACTAGTTTCAAAGCTTGCCATTGAAGCATTTAAACCTATTGCTCAAAAGACTTGTTCCCTTCCTGGACAGATGCAGACCATCCTGCCAGTATAGGCTGGTGTCCCTCCAGGTGGAACCCCAGTCCCCAATGAAGACAAACCCCTGTACTCCACACCATTTTTCAACCATTCATTAAACTGCATGGTGCAAAGTCTCGCCTCACTCATGCCATTGACAGGCAGCACCTCTGAGAAGGATACTGTGTGTGCTACTTGTCTTAGGCCCCTCCCCAATTCTACAAAGTCCTTCTGCACTGCACTAATCTCATGTTGAGCCAAGTCATTTGTCCCTAGGTGGACAATGACATCCAGCTCAGACTCCCGTGACAGCTGTTCTCGTGATCCTGAGGATGCGCTTCCTTTCCCTCCAAGCCATGGCACCAGGCAGGCACCTTACTTCAGTTTTCCCTGCTCCCCCCAGTTCTATCCCCCTAATAATTGAGTCCCCCACCAGGAACTGCTTTCTTTCCTTGTGGTGTCCTCTGCCTCCTTCCTGTGGGCCCCCCTTGTGATAGTTGTCCTCAGCCTCCTTAGTCTCCTCTGCGGGTGCATCCATAGGGGAGCTATGCTCCCCCAGAATGGTGTATGGATTGTGGAGTGGAACAACTGACTGGGTGTGCCTCTGTTCTACCATCCTCACCCTCCCTGAGTCCACTGTGGTCCAACTACTGTGATTTCTTCGCAACCTCTGAGGTAGTGGTGGTGGCTCTGGTGCTCCCTGGATGGGGGCGGTTCCCTTCCTACCATCCAATGTGGCCTGGGGGAAGGTTCCCTTACTACTGTCCAGTGTGGCCTGAAGACAGGCAACTTCCTTCCTCAGGGCAGAGAGTTGTCTGCAAATAGGGCAGCATCTCAGCCTCCAGAAAGACTCCTGGAAGACTGCTACCCCACAGCCATTACATTGCACTACTCCCCACATGTTTATCTACTTTTTTTTGTTGTTGTTATTTGTGTGTGTTTGTGTGTGTGATTGGTTTGTTATATAGAAATATATATATATATATTATACAATGTGTATGCTTATATTGTCAGTGCAGTGTGCTAGAGAGGATATGACAGTGATATGCAGCTTGCACTCTTGAGGAAATGATGTCAGAACCCCAGGTATAAAGGAACTATTTCCATAATATGTGACTTGCTCGGAGTCACATATTATGCAAGTGGATGTTGTGGAAATCAAACCCAGGTCTTTCTGCTGGATGTATCAAGCTCATTCACATCTCATTACTCTAACCTCTAGGCTATACTGCCAGCCCATTGGATGGATTGTTTTTTTTAAAGAGTTACTTATGATGACCACCAGGTCCCTTTCCTCAAAGGCAGTGCTCAGTTTATCCCCTCCCCCCTCTTGATATTCCATTCTGAGTTAGGGTGGTAGGGATGAACTGGATGAATATGGAGAGTTATCTTTATGTTGTTTTTCAGGGTGTAGCTCAAGGAAGAATTCACAAAAATTGTATGCCATTTTGAAAAATTGTATAATTGCAAACATGTCAATTTCACATAATGCTGTGGGCATAATATTAATTTCTTCATAGCCATAGTGCGAACACTGCTTAATCCATTCCTCATTTTTCTGATCCCATGTTGGATGTACTAGTACCGTATTGAGCACAGGTCAAATGTAGAAAAGAATAGATACATTTTAGAATGGATTTTTTTCCCCTAAATATTATCACGTTGGCAGTTTACATTTCCTTCTGGTTAGGGTGCAACAAGCATCATTGCCTTAACCCCCACCTTACCTTTATTTTACAGACACATTTATATGACGTGAACAAGCAGTGCTTGCAAATACAGCCAGTGGTTAAACTGGGAATGTTGTGTGTGGGAACACTTATATCTAGGTTTACACTGTACGTCGTGAAGCTATCATTTTTGGTGGTGGAACTCTCTTTTTGTTGTCAGTGAAGGAAGATGACAGAGGTGAGGGTACTGTTTTATGGTTTTTTATGAGGTTGTGAAACTGAGCTCCTATGGGCTAGTATACCTCCCCGACAGTGACATCATTACAGCGAACAACGTCGATCCCGACAACATCAACAGTTCATTGTAATGGTGCACCACAAACCCAAGCACACTGTTTTCAGGTCCTGCACCCCCTTCCTGAATCAACTCTGACACTGAGTTAATTATATTTTGTACAAGGGGGGCAGGGAGCAGAGCCTCCCATATGGGGGTTCCAGGGTGAAGCCTCCAGATAGAAACAGGGACCGGGTTCCCATATGGATTTATGTCAACCGCAACTTATGATCAACATAAATTCCATTGCTGTGATGCTGGTCAACTAAATTGTTGTCAAACTGGCATCATAGAGCCCTGTGGGCTCATGCCAAACTTAACCTCTGCTACAGTATATCACCGTGTTACCACCCCATAAGTCCACTCTACTGTCATCATAGCACAGACAGGCTTTTATGCAGTGTGGTCTCATTTTCCTTAACTTGTGTTATGATAGGATCTGAGATCATGTACTTTCTTATCAAAAGAAGAAAGAAGTCCTTGCTTACTCTGGTACTTTTTATGATTAATGGTTTGGGCACCCATTGGAGTGGGAATGAGAGAAGATCTACAAGTGTTGCTTTATACTTGACTAGCAGTATTTGATGTCACCATTAAATGAAGGTGTAGTGTGTGGTCTGAAGAATTATCTTATATGCAGTATTTAGCCTAACTTAAAGACCAGCTGTATGTCCCAGCTGATGTAATCTCCTCATCAGCTGGGGCCAAGTTTGAGTTTCTAGAATAGTTACTCTGTAAAATGTAATTATGCCTTGACTTTTGCACTTGTACTCAATAAATATTCTGCATAGCAGCATGATTATGTGTCCTCTGGTTCTGTCCATGTGATCTTTGTTTAACCTTACTTGAAGAAGGAACCTTATGGCAGCTATGCAGAGAGGCTGAGTAGTGGAACCTGATTCCCAAAAAGTCAGCACAAGCCACTCCAACAGCAGCTTGCATTGGTTGCCAGTGCGCCAGGGACATTGCACCCAATTCTGTATCGGGTAGGATCTCAGTGTCAAAGTCCAGTGGCTTGTGGCAGACTTGACCCTGCATCAAACAGAGGGGCATCAAGAATGTTTGCCACAAGCCATGGGTCAACCTTGCAGCAATAGCACCATGAACAGCTTCCTGGTGGATAGCATCTCCTCCCAACCTTGATCCCCGATGGTGCATAAATCTTGTCCCTGGTAGTTTATGGCACCCCCAGTCCTGATCCCCAATCATGCATTAAAAGTTCCTCTGGTAGTCTAGGGCACCCACCCAGCCCAAATCCCCAATCCCTGATCCCTGTGTAATAATGAATACATTTTACTACTAGTCTAGCGGTCCCCCAAGCCCTGACTCTGATCTCGATGAGAAATATGCAAAACTTTCCCTGGTATTCTACTGGTCCCCCCACCCCAGTTGGCAGGGCCTCACCACCCCACTCCCCCCATCCCTGAGCCAGCAACCAGCATAGCCCTCCACACACCAACAACTGATATATAACTATCCAGTTGCAACCCTAGTATGATCAAAATACAGATATATTTGTATTTTGGTATATGAGAATGGTATCCAGTGATGTCCCTTCTAACTGCTTCCATTTTTCTCCAATGTGCAGTACTAGCACTGTTGCATAAATCCACAAAACTTTGTGGGAGAACTCTTATATCTAGGTTTATATGTGATGGAGTTATAATTTTTAGTGGTGGAACTCTCTCTTTTTGTTCTCAGTGAAGAAAGATGACTGAGGTGAGGGAACTGTTATAAAGGTTTTTATGAGGTTGTGGAAGTGCGTTTCTGTGGGCTAATGTCCAATCTAACCCCTGCTGCTGTATATCACTACATTACCACCCCATTAGCCCACCCTACTGTCAATGTAACACAGACATGTTTTTATGTGGTGGGGTTCCCCTTTGCTTAACTTGGGTTACAACAGGATATGAGACAATGTCCTTTCTTACCAAAAGAAGAAAGAAACCTTGGTTACTCTGGTACTTTTTATGATCAGTGGTTTTGGGCACCCATGGGAGTGGCAAAATGAGCAGATCTATGAGTATTGCCTTTCACTTGACTTGTAATGACTGCTTCCAGTTTTTACCAATGTGTAGTACTAACACTGTTACATAAATCTGCAAAACATATAAAAAGAACTCTAAGGACTTCACACTTATCATCGGACATCTTCCTGAAGTAATAAAATACATATGTACCTATATATTTTGATTATATTATTGTACTGACTGGGTGGGTATTTATCAGCTGGTTGTGGGGTGGGTTTTCTTAACTGAAAAAAGTCATCATAATGTCTGTGTGACAGGCAAACATCACGTGTGCAGTAGACACAAGTGGCATGAGGTCCTATAATAGGAAATGTTGTTGCAGTGTATAAGGTCCTGTCCACAGAGGATACTGGGCTTAGAAACATTTTGTTTTTAAATTTCACTTACTGAATTTAGGCATGGATGTTGGAGCATAGAAACATAGAAGTTGACAGCAGATAAGGACCATGTGATCCACCTACTCAGCCCATTTGGCCTACCTATTTCAAACCATAGATCCTAGTTGAACTGCAGCTCACCCTTTCATTTCAGTCTCTAGGGTACCCTAATGGCTGTTCTATGCATTCTTGAATTCCCTAACTGTTGTTGCCCCCACCACCTCCATTGGGAGACTGTTCCTTGCATTCACCATTATTTCAGTGAAAAAGTACTTCCTCATGTTGCCCCTGGACCTCCCCCCCAACTTCATTTTCATGCCCTCTTGTTCTTGCACATCTTTTTTGAAGAAGCTGCCCTCTTGCATCTTGTTTATACTTCTGAAGATAAGGCAGCACACACAAGTAAGAGAAGGTGCTAGAAAAATAAGAATTGCATAAGTATTTTGAAAAATCAGCACTCCAAACACAAAAGTCAGTGAGAGTAATAATGTGTTTTATTTTACTGAGCAAAAAAGTTTCCAGTACTTACAATTGACAACACTGTGCAAAATATCACACCAGAGTAATTTAAATCTAGCTCCCATTATTAAAGATGAACTAGCCACTGCACTTCAGGGTACTCTACATCAGGAGATGCAGCTTTTAGTAACTGTGGTAGTGATTAAATACCCAAGAAAATAGGTGTATCCATTTAAACAATAACAGTGCAACAAATCACAAACTATCATTTAACAATTGGCTTCAGATAACGACAGAATGCAAACATGCAAGGAGGAGTGGAGGAACAATGGGGAAAATCAAAACAGCTATCACAGGCAACAAGCATTTGTGTGAAGCAAATCAACAAAACAAAACAAAGAAAAAAAAACACTATGGTTCTCAAAAGAGGTTGGGGGAAGGTTAAGGAGAAAAAGGTAGCATTCAGGAAGTATAAGGAAATACAGAAGGAGCAGGACAGAGAACTGTACCAGTTAAAGAAGAAAGAAACGGGAGAGACAGTCAGAATAGCAAAGGCCCAAACTGAGGAAAAGATAGCCAACTCAGTTAAGAAGGGGGATAAAACCTTTTCTAGGTAAATTAGGGAGCAAAGAAAGACCAAGGGAGGGATAGTGAAGCTTATTAAAGGGGGGAAGAGGGTGACAGTGAAAAAGCAAGGATACTGAATGAATACTTCTGCTCAGTATTCACAAAAGAAGAGGAGGGGGAGGTACCTAAACCAAAGAATAGAAGCACTCTGAATAGGGGGGTCAATACCAGTCCATTCACAGAAGAAAGGGTCCTGAGAAAACTCCTAAAACTGAAGGTGGACAGAGAAATAGGGCCTGAAGGGCTTCACCCCAGAGTTGTAAAAGAACAAAGGGGAGAACTAGTGACACCACTGACTATCCTTTTTAACAAATTATGAGAGGATGATGTGGTACCTGAGGACTGGAGGAGGGTGGAAGTGATGCCCCTTCACAAAAGTGATAGGAAGGCAAAGGCAGGAAACTACAGACCTATTAGTTTGACCTCAGTGGTAGGGAAAATTATGGAATGACTTCTGAAAGAAATAATTGTTGAGTACCTAGAGACCAGTGGGGCACAAAACCCAAGGCAGCATGGATTCACAGTGGGAAAGTCATGTCAGACAAATCTAATCGATTTCCTTGGCTGGGTGACCAAAGTAGTAGACCAAGGAGGGGCTGTGGACATGGCAAACCTAGACTTTAGCAAGGCATTTGACACAGTCCCACACAAAAGATTAATAAACAAGTTAGCTAGCCTGGAGTGGGTCCTAGGGATGTAGCCTGGGAAAAACATTGGTTGGACAACAGGATGCAGAGGGTAATAGTAAACGGAGTCCATTCCGAAGAAAGGGGGTTACTAGTAGGGTACTGCAGGGTTCAGTACTGGGACCAGTCCTCTTTAATGTCTTTATAGGTGACATTGCCTGTAAGTACAGACATCATATTACAGGGATCAGTGCAATTTAAATGTGATGTTTAACTGCCATCTCAGTTAGTCTTCAGTTAGTGGAGAGGGAGAAAGAGGCTTTAGCTGGTGACTGTGTTTGTAAGTGGATTTGAAGTAATTTCTTAGCTGCCATTTCTGTGTGTTTGAAAATGTATTTGAGATTTGTCCTTAACTGCCATTTCTTGTGCTTTTAAATTTAGTTTGGGCAGGATTGAGGGATTCTAGCAGACAAGTTGGTGATTGTGTGTTTAGAAGTTGCTGCCTGGCCTGTAAGTGCAGGCATCATATTACAGGGATTATTGCAGTTTAAATGTGGTGTTTAACTGTCATCTCAGTTAGTCTTCAGCTAGTGGAGAGGGGGAAGGAGGCTTTAGCTGGTGACGGTGTTCATAAGTGGATTTGAAGTATTTTCTTAGCTGCCATTTCTATGTGTTTGAAATTGTATTTGAGGTCTGTCCTTAACTGCCATTTCTTGTACTTTTAAATTTAGTTTGGGCAAGATTGAGGGATTCTAGCAGACAAGTTGGCTATTGTATGAGGTGTCACTGCCAGAGGACTCCTTGGCTGATTGTTTTTGGACACAGCCTGTGGTGTAGTCCCACCCTCCCACCCTGCAACCCACCTGCCCCAGGGCTCACCCTACATTTATTGGATGAGTCCCATAAGGCCTTGCAACATCCTGTATCCATATAGTGTGAAGCAAAGAGAGGACACATAACAGAACACAACAGAAATAAAACATATATTTGGGGGATATAAAATAGCCATCTTAGGTAGGCAGTTGATTGAGGAGGGAATCAGACATGATGGGATTGGTGCAGTGCAGTGATTGTAGAGCAGCAGTCTTCAGGAAGACATTCTGGAGGCTGTGATGGTGCCCTATCTGCAGGCATCTCCCTGGGCTGAGGGAGGAGGTTGCCTGTCTCCGAGCAGAGTTGGCTAGCTGAAGGTGGCATCCACCCCCACCCAGAGACCACCAGGTCCACAACCTTTACTTTAAAGGATGCCAGGGATGAGGAGAAATTGGGCTACAGTGGGCTCAGGGAGGGTGAGGAAGGGGGGTCAAAAGCACATCCCCATCTGGTCCCACTTACTAACTCCTACACTGTTTTGGAGGAACAGGAAAGCCCCACTCAGGAACCTGAGGCTGCATCCAGGGAGGATGGGAAGGTCATCCAGGATGGAGCCCTAGGGAAGGGAAGCAGTAAAACTCAGAGGAGGGGTACAGTAAGCTTCTCCTATTGGGGGACTCTATTGTCTGGGAAGTGGAGTTAGGGTCACCTAGCAGGAGAGAGAGAGAGAGAGAGAGGTCAAGTGCCTCACAGGAAGGGCTGCATTGAGGGATGAGAAGTGGATCCATAGAATCACTACGGCAATAGCTAGGAGAGAGCAGCTGGATGTCATTGTCCACCTGGGGACCAATGACTTGGCCAGGAGAAGGGTGGAGTTAGCCAGAGTCCAGGATGATTTCAGAAAGCTTTGGGGAAATCTGAAACAGACAGCATGCTCTGTCTCATTCTCACAGGTGCTATCTGTCCAGGGCACAGGGGAAGCTAAGACACTCCCCATCCATACCTTCAACTCCTGGTTGAAGGATTGGTGTGGAAGGGAGGGTTTGGGCTTCATCGGGGAATGGGGTCTGACCTGGGCAGATGCTAGCTTATATAAGGAGGACGGCCTGCATCTGTCTGAGAAGGGGACCTTGGTCCTTTGAGAGAAGTTTAAATGCTTCAGCTGTGAGCATTTAAACTGGCCAAAGGGGAAGAGCCAGGAGGCTTAGGAACCCCCCCATGAGAACATGCAGGAACAGAAGTTGACTACAGGAACAGTGAAAATAGGCAGGGAGGGGCAGGCAGGGAAAGAATGTGTAATGAGTAATAGAGGGGCAGCAGGAGCACATAGGAAAGAAACCGGGGTGGGGGGAAGATGCAGTATAGGAAGTACAAGAGCAGAGGGAGGGAAGACTGTAAAACATGGAAAGTCATGCTAATAAATGCCCATAGCCTAGGAAATAAGGTTCCAGACCTGGAGGCCTTTTTGGCAGATGCAGACCTTGACATAGCAGTGATAACAGAGACATGGTACTCTGCTAATCATGGCTGGGAAGTCAATGTACCAGGCTATACATTGTTCAGGAGGGACAGGGAGGTTAAAAGGGTGGGGAAGTGGCCCTGTACATCAGAAATGGTTTAAAGGCTACAGAAGTTCAGAGAAGACAGGGGAAGGCCACGGTAATGTGGGTCACCCTGGAGCCAGAGAATGGAACAGTAATATGCACGGGCTTATCTACAGACCTCCATCAAAGAGGGAGGTAGTAGACAGGGAACTAGTGGAGAACATACATGACATTGCAGCTAAGGGCGAAATCCTGCTACTGGGGGATTTCAATATGCCAGACGTGGATTGGGCCACCCAGATGGCTGTTTTAGCCAGAAGCACAGCCATCCTAGAATCCCTGCAGGGGGCTGGATTCAGGCAGCTGATGCATGAGCCAATCAGGGACAAGTCAGTTCTGGTCCTGGTATGGACCAATGGGTACAGCGTCAAAGAGATACAGGTGGAAGGGCAGCTGGGGTCCAGTGACCACCACATGGTGTGGTTCAGCATGAAGACATGAACTCAATCAAGCCATACAAGGGCAAGATTATTAGAATTCAAGAGGGCAGATTTCACTGAAATAGGTAGATGTATACAAGCAGTCCTGGGGAAGGGAGAGATAGTAGAGGGGGTAGAAAAATAATGGGGGAAACTGAAAGGAGCTATAATGGATATAACAAACCAATGCGTTAGGATAGTGACAAAAGGGAAAAGAAGATGGAAACACTATGGTTCTCCAAAGAGGTGAGTGACAAAGTCAGGGCTAAAAGGCTGAGTTTCAGGAAATATAAGGGGAGCCAAAGGGAGGAAGACAGGGAGGTGTACTTTGAATATCTAAGGGAAGCAGGGAAGGTTGTTAGGAGGGCGAAGGCGCAGACAGAAGAGGGCTTAGCATAGTCTGTAAACAGAGGGGATAAGGCATTTTATAGGTACATTAGTGAAAGAAGAAAAAAACCGGGGGGTCTGGACAAGGCAGAAATACTGAGCAAATACTTCTGCTCAGTATTCACTAAGGAGGGGACAGATCAAGGATCACAGTTTGGTTGCAAAGGCAATGGGGGGGGGGAGTGAACATCAGTCCATTCACAGTGGAGAGACTTCTGGAAGAACTCACAAAGCTGAAGGTGGATAAGGCCATGGGGCCAGACGGCATCCACTTGAGGATATTAAAGGAGCTGCAAAGGGAACTAGCAGCGCCTCTGGTGGCCCTGTTCACAGAGTCACTCAACACAGGTGTCATTCCAAGGGACTGGATTAGGGCACATGTAGTCCCACTGCACAAGTGTGGCAGTAGGGAGGAGGCGGGGAACTACAGGTTAGTCAGCCTCACCTCAGTGGTGGGAAAGATCATGGAGACACTGCTGAAAGAAAGGATAGTGGCACATCTGGAATCCAGTGGTGCTCAGGATTTGAGGCAACATGGATTCACAGCAGGAAGGTCATGTCAAACAAATCTAATCTTTTTTTGATTGGGTGACAAGGGAACTTAATCAGGGAGGGGCGATGGACGTCGCCTACCTGGATTTCAGCGAGGCCTTCGACACCGTCCCACACAGAAGGCTGATTAACAAGATGGGCATGGGAGACAAGGTGGTAAACTGGGTTAGGAACTGGTTAACAGACAGGAGACAGAGGGTTATGGTAAATGAGGTACAAACTGGGGGGGGGGGTGACCAGTTGGGTACCACAAGGATCAATACTAGGACCAGTCCTGTTCAATGTCTTCATTAGTGACATTGCAGAGGGGCTGGAAGGAAATGTCTGCCTGTTTGCAGATGACACCAAGATCTGCAACAGGGTGGGTACTCCAGAAGGGTTGCAGAAAATGAAGAGGGACCTGGAGAAACTTGAAAGATGGTCAGAGATGTGACAACTGAGGTTCAATGCAAAGAAGTGCAAAATAATGCACCTGGGTAGAGGGGACCATAGAGAGAGCTACAGGTTGGGGGGGGGGAGCTGACTGTCACCAAGGAGGAAAGGAACCTAGGGGTTATCATCTTTGATGACCTTAAGGTTTTAAAGCAGTGTACAAAGGCAGCAGGGAGGGCCAGTGGTATGCTGGGGTGCATGGGCAGAGGTATCACTAGCACGAGGTGGGAGGTGGTGATGCCATTGTATAAAACATTGGTAATTCCTCACCTGGAGTACTGCTTGCAGTTCTGGAGACCACACCTGCACAAGGACATAGATGAGGTGCAGACTATCCAGAGAAGGGCAACAAAGATGGTGCATGGCTTACACCACAAAACATATGAGGAGAGACTAAAGGACCTCAATATGTACTCACTGGAGGACAGAAGACAGCAGGGGACATGATTGAAACTTTCAAGTACCTTAAGGGCATAAACAAAGTGCAGGCAGGGGAGTTTTTCCAATGTAGAAAAAGTACTAGAACAAGGGGGCACAATAAGAAATTGGAGGGGACTAGATTAAGAGGTAATGCAAGGAAGTTTTTCTATACAGAAAGGGTGGTCGACATATGGAATAGTCTGCTACAGGAGGTAGTGGGGCAAAGCACAGTGGAAGGGTTTAAGCATGCTTGGGACAGGCACAAGGGAAGCCTGAGAGGAGAGGGAGTGATGACAAGCCATTGATCACATAGGGTCAGTGGCCACATACAATGTATAGGGCCTACGGGCAGACTGGATGGGCCTACCGGTCCTTATTTGCCATCAATTTCTATGTCTCTATGTTTCTATGACTGGATGGGAAAGTATGCCTCTTTGCAGATGACACAAAGATCTGCAACAGGGTTGATACACAACGTGGGGGGGGTGGAAAGGATGAGACAGGACTAGCAAGGTTGGAGGAATGGTCGAAAGTATGGCAGCTTAGATTCAATGCAAAGAAGTGCAACGTAATGCATCTGGGAAACAGAAACACAAGGGAAGAGTACACAATGGGGGGGGTACAACAACAACAAAAATGGAAAGGGACCTGGGGGTAGTCATATCAGATGACTTAAAGGTAGGCAAGCAATGTGAGAAGGCAGCAAGGAGGGCTGGGGGGATACTGGGATACATAGGGAGAGGCATCACCAGTAGAAAGCAGGAAGTTGTTATCCCTCTGTACAGACAATTGGTGAGACCACATCTGGAATACTGAGTGCAGTTCTTCTGACCCCATCTCCTAAAGGACATAGACAGGATGGAGGCAATCCAGAAGAGGGCAACTAAAATGGTGCAGGGACTGCACCAGAAGCCATACGAAGAGAAACTAAAGGAGCTTAATATGTATATCCTTGAGGAAAGAAGGGAGAGGGGGGACATGATAGAAATATTTAAGTACCTCAAAGGACTCAAGAGGGTAGCATCTTTCAGAAAAAGAGATGTACAAGAATAAGGGGGCACAATTTGACGATGAGGGGACGGCTCAGGGGCCATATGAGGAAGTATTTTTTCACAGACAGGGTGGTGGATGCATGGAATAGCCTTCCTGAGGAGGTCATGGGGTCACAAACAGTGGGGGAATTCAAGAATGCACGGGACAGACATAAATCAATTCTAGTGGGGGGTAGGAGGAGGTAGGCTGTTGGTTAACTAGGATCTGCACCTTATCCAATAGGTAGGGGAATGGACAGACTGGGTGGGCCAAGCCATCCTTTCCCCTAATCTTCTCACTCACCTCTCTATCCTAGCCTCCCTTCTGCAGCTATTCTACCTTCCTGAATGCTGCTACCCCTCTCTCCCCACCGCTTACCAACTGAAAAGTTCTTATCACCACCTAGGCACACTCCACTCCGAATCATGTTCCCTTACTCAGCACTCCCTGGCTCCCGACTGGCAGGTCCCGAGTTTCTCCAGAT
The DNA here is from genome assembly GCA_016271365.2 of Neoceratodus forsteri. Classification (NCBI taxonomy): domain Eukaryota; kingdom Metazoa; phylum Chordata; order Ceratodontiformes; family Ceratodontidae; genus Neoceratodus; species Neoceratodus forsteri. Next base: position 1,130,008,033 of record CM057451.1, read on the forward strand.
TCAGACTACGGGCCCACCTGTCCCCACTATCATATATGTCAACCCTCTGGGACAAACTCCTGCAGCCCTGCCTATGTCACGCCAAGGAAAGGCCACATAACTTATCCTTCAAGAAACTCCGTTTGTGCACCTTGAAGCTCCTGCTCCTCCTCCTCCTGCTGATGTCTGGTAATGTGCACTGTCACAGGCTGTGGGAATGATGGACCAAAGAGGCATCTTTGAAGTATGAAATTCAAAATTTGTTTATTCAAAACAATAATAAAACAAGGAACAAAATACGAACTGGGAACGACAAACTTAAGAAGAGGAAAACAAATGCATAACTAAAATATAGGCTAGCAGATACTAGCTTTTTAGGATGCTTACAGCAGCATACTCCGGTCTGATGTCTTCAGATCAACTGAACTGAACTAGACTGAGAACACAGCTTTTTATACTGTTCAGAGATCATGTGACTGTTCAACTCCTCCCTTGAACTTGTTCTAGAATATTATTTCTTTAATTACTAGACACTTAAACTATTTTCAACATTACTATATTTTTATTTACACACAGCATTATTTTCTAATGCAAAAAAATGATATACAGCCCTTCTTAAAAGGATCTGAGAGAAAATGCAAGCAGAGGCAAGCACCGCCCCTTTAAGCCAGCATAAAAACAGCAGATTCCAGGCTGGCCAGCTCCTATAGGACTTGCAGCAGCAGAGAGGGACACACAGAGCAGCCAACCAGCAACACCACAGAGTCCTCGATCTGCAAAACATCCCAAGACTGCTTTAAACTGCATAATTTACCTCCTCAAGGTATGCCCAGACAAAAGTAAGAGGTTTCATAGAAAAACACCACTATTTGGAGGAGTTTGAAGGCAAAACACCTTCACAAACATGCGCACGATCGCGCGGTAAATTTACCGGCAATCGCAACGCCGAGAGGGATTGCAGAAGCGAATGGGAGCCAGAACAGTCGCATTTCAAAGCGCTCTGCAGGGGAAAGGGCTTAGAAGGGCATTCTGAGGCTACAGGAATAATTCTTTCTTTGACCAGAACATTTATAAAACGGCAAGAATACTATATAAAGCCTATACAAAGCCATTCTTAAAGAAACAGTGTCCTGCCATATAAATAAACGCAACAGGATGTTTTTCTTATACCTTATACCACTTTCTATTGCCTATCAACATATCAATAATATTTTATATCATATAAAGGGTGTTTTTATCTCAGTATAAGTAGTCCTGACGTCAGCAACTGTTTCAGAATGTTCTTGAATACCGCTTTTCCTTTACAAAAGGATAGACAATGAGGTTTTTATGCACTGAGGAAAATGACACACACATACATACAACAGACAAACACACATACAAACAAAGTGGGTGGCCAGCCCAACAAATGAACATATAAGCAACAAGACAAAGATAAGAGACAGCAGTACATTCCAAACCCATTGTCATTCTCCTGAATAAAGGGAGGGGGAATACACCAAAAAAAAAAAAAATCTTGAAGTGGGGTATTTCCTCTTTCACATGCACCCAAATCCAGGCCCTACCCCCGCTCGCCTGGCCTGCCATGCTAAACCGACTGGGGGTCTAATCCTTGCATCCATCAATGTCTGCAGCCTATTACCTAAGCTAGATGCTGTTCGCATCTTTACAAACCAACACCATCCTGATATCCTCTCAGTTGTTGAAACTTGGCTGACACCCAAAATTCCAGATATGGCAATTGAACTACCAGGATACAATGTGCACAGACTCGATCGCATCTCCAAAAGAGGAGAGGGTTGTGCTATCTACGTCAAGGACTGTCTCATGGGGTTATCCATCTCCAACTCCCCCCATGACTCCACAGCCCAGATTCTCCCAATAAAAATTCTCCTTGAGGCCCACAACAAAGCCCTCACTATTGTCTCTGTATACATCCCCTCTAAAGACCAAGGGATAAGCCTCAATTCCACTCTAAATTTCATCATAACCCTACCAATGGTCTCTGAGACAATCATCCTTGACGACTTTAATATTAACTGGCATGCACCTGATGCCAAGGCTTGTAGGGATGTCATCTCGGCTGCAAACCTCACGTAGATGGTGCTCTCCCACACAAGAAAAAACTACAAAACAGGTACTTGTACCCTGCTGGATTGGATCCTGACCAATCATTCCTCCCATATCTCAAACACCTCTGTGCACCCTGACTCTTTTAGTGATCATTCCCCTGTTACCTGTCAATGGTCAAACAAATTCTGCAAACCACCACCTAAGGTCATCACCAGCAGAGTTCTCCCTCATGGTCAGCTCATTCACCTTAAACTATCCCTTAATCCACATGATTGGTCACCCATCTACAAAGCCACAGATGTCAACTCAGCTCTCAACTACTTTGTCTCATCATTCAATGCTGCCTGCGACTCTTTCGGCCCCTTCAAAAAACAAAAAGTGAAGGTGCTAAAAAATCCTGGGCTAAATGGTGAGCTCTTGGGACAGCTGAAATCCAGGGACCACCTCTGGGCCCTTGCTATGGCCTCCAGTTCTCAAATTGATATTCAAAATTACAAACGCGCACATAACCTCTGCATGAAATCCATCAGCCTGAGGAAAAGTATGTACTACAAAGAAGCTCTCTCTAATGCCTGGGGCAACGGCAGTGAATTCTGGAAGAACATTCAAGAAGTCACTGGGAAGCATCCAAAATCATCTCCAATGATGCTAAAGGTTGATGGGCCCATCACTCTTGATCCACTGGTCATTGCTAACACCTTCAGTGATGCCTTCACTAACCTTAGTAGTGTTCTCCCCACAGACTTTTTTCTGGGACCCAACTCCCCTAATCCCTGTAGCTATCCCACCCCATCAAACCTCCTGTCTTTCTACCTCCAAATTGTCAAGAAGCATGCAGTGTGCAATTATATCAACAAAGCAATATCCAAGTCCAGAACTAGTGGAGACTCGCTCGACCTCAAACTACTATCTCTCACCCTTGACGAGCTCCTTGGTCCACTTACTCATATTTTCAACCTCTCCCTTAGTCTCAGCCAATTCCCAGACCTATGGAAAGCTGCAACTGTTACGCCAGTCCACAAAACCGGTGATAAGACATACCATGGTAACTATTGTCCTATCTCCATACTCCCTCCTCTCTCGAAGGCTCTGGAATGCATTGTGGCAGATCAACTTACTGACTTCTTGGAAAAATACAACATCTTATGTCCGCAACAGCATGGTTTCAAGAAAGGCCACGGTACATCAACAGCCCTACTAGATTTCATTGGTAAGCTACACTCTGCTCTGGATAACGGTCAGCTAACTTGGGCCGTTTTCGTTGATCTGTCAAAAGCATTTGACATTGTACATCATCGTCTGCTGATTGAACAGCTCCGGTCGACTGGACTCTCCCCTGATGCTACCGATTGGTTCAGTAGCTACCTAGAAAATTGGACACAAAGAATGAAAATCAATGGGGTCCTCTCTGATGCCAGACCAGTCTGCTCTGGAGTCCCCCAGGGGTCAATTCTGGGCCCCCTACTATTCTGCCTCTTCTTGAACACCCTTCCCCAATCCTGTCCTGAGCAACTAATTCTTTATGCTGACGATGCAGTAATCTTCAACTCTCTCAAGGAACCTGAACCGCTTCAGCACAATCTTCAACAAGGCTTTGCCACTGTAGAAAACTGGTTTAGCAAGCACAAGGTTGTCCTAAACCATAATAAAACCAAAGCTATGCTCTTCAGCAGCCACCAAAACCAGCACAGGCTCCATCCTCTCTCCATCACTACTAGCCACGGAAGCACCCTTGAGCAGGTTCAGTCATTTAAATATCTCGGGATTCATCTAGACCCAAACCTGTCATATGGTTCCCACATTGACTGTGTTGCCAAAGCTGTAAATACTTGGCTTGGCCTGCTTTACCGCCAGAGATGTCACCTTACATTGGATGCCTTGAGGATTGCTGTCCAGAGCTCAGTGGTCTCCATCATTGATTACAGCCTAATCATCTACAGTTCTGCATCAACCACTGCGCTCTGACGAATATCGACATCTCTCAACAAGGCTTGTAGGCTCATCACTGGTGCCCACCATCTGACACATACTTGTGACCTATATGTGCAAACCTGATGGCTACAACTCTCCAACTGCATAAGATATCTAACTTGCACCATGGCTAAGAAAGTTACCATGGGTCTCGCACCTCCCAGTGTCCAAGCACTACTGCAACCCTGTCTGAATACCCATAACACCAGGAAATCTGAAACTCAACTCCTCCAAGTCCCCCATTGCTGCACCTCCCAGCGACAAAGATTCTTTGCCCATAGGGGACCTAGCTGCTAAACAAACTCAGTCCGGACATCTCCTCTCTATGTCAAAACTCGGCCCTTTCAAAGCTGTGCTACATAGCCATCTCATTACTTCCAGCTCATGTGACTGCTACATATAACTGGCCCATTTAGTCCTCTTCAAACCAATACCAGGCACTTCTCCCGCTGGCCAATCCCACTTTCCTGCCCTGCCTTCTCACACCCTACTCTACCCCACACATCATACCCTACCCCCTTTTTTCTTTTTCCCCTTCCTCCCCCCTTCCTTTCCCCCTCCTCCATCTCCCCCACTCTAGCACTTCCCCCCTGCACTGTTCTTTATACGTCACCCTCGATGCCCCTCTGTTTGTCTGACAAATGCCATTTTGGCTGCCCCGCACCCCTGTGGTATCCACCATCCCCTCTGTGCCACCTTCTGCTTTCCATCTTGTGTCCAGCCTATCCACTCAATTCCATTGTATTTCTCCTTGTTGTATTGTGATGTATTGTAATTGACTGTAATTGATGTGGAACCTTTGTAAAAGAGCCTTGGCTCAAAGGTATTTGTAATCCTAGACTTAAATAAATAAATTAAAAAAATCTGCCGTCAAAGTCTATGTTATACCTCTAAGGCACTTGAACATTTTTATCATGTCCTCCCTCTCTCTTCTCTCTTCTTCCAGGGAATACATATTGAGTTCCCCTGGCCATTCCTCATAGACTGCCTTCAATCTGTCTATGTCCTTCAAGAGCTGTGGTCTCCAGAACTGGATGCAGTACTCCAGCTGATGTCTACCAGTACTCTGTACAGTGGCATAACCATCTCCTTCTTTCTGCTAGTGATACCTCTCCCTATGCACCCCAGCATCCCACTGACTTTCCCCACAGCCTTCTCACATGGTTTGGTCACCTTTTGGTCATCTGATATGAGTACTCCAATGTCCCGTTCCTGCTTGGTGGCCACCAGTACCTCCCCCCCCATCCTAGTACACCTCTCATGGATTTCTGCTCCCCAAGTGCATGACTTTGCACTTGTTTGCATTGAATCCCAGCTGCCACACTTCTGACCACTCCTCTAACCTAATTAGGTATTTTCTCATTTTTTCTATCCTCTCTGGAGTGTCAACACTGTTGCAGAGCTTAGTGTTATCTGCAAAAATACATACTTTCTTCTCCAGCCCCTCTGCAATGTTGCTTATGAAGACATTGAAGAGGACTGGTCCCAAGACTGATCCCTGTGGCACCCTGCTGGTCAACTCCCTCTCATCAGATTGAATACCATTCATTATAACCCTCTGCTTCCTGCCCCACAACCAATTTCTGACCTAGTTCACCACCTTGGGGCCCACCCCCATGCTGCCTAACTTGTTTGCCAACCAACTATGTGGGGCAGTATCAAAGGTCTTGCTGAAATCTAAGTAGGCTACATCCACCGCCCTTCCCTGATCTACCTCACTGGTAGGGGTGTGTGAAAAAAACATTCCACCAATGGAATTTCATCAAAAATCTGATTTTCACTTCCACGAAAGTTCAGAAATCATTTCACCAACTTTCACAGAAATTCCACCAAAAACTATGGAATAAATGTAAGAAATGCAAGTTAAAGGGATACTGTCAGCCTGTTTTTTTCATCATATTATTTCTAGTTAAAACTCTACATTTTATGATTGCTTACCTTCTCTAAAATTCATTGATCTTGCTGTTTGTTTTGTCTGTCTCCTTGTTTAGTAGAACTGAAATACATGCAAATGTATATTTATAAACAAACATGTTTTGTTGACAATCCTGGGTCTGTTCTTACTGCATACTTCCTGAGCATTAGAAACACACCCAAAAAGTGCAGTCAGTTATGAGGCAGTAGCCTCCTAAACTCCCACTGCATCTTGAGGGGCTAGACTGTGTTGTGGGTGTTCCCAAGTCCAGGAAAGATGCAGTTGGAGCTGATTAAGGGATATAAACAACCAGTCTTTGTGTGGTAACACCAGTATGGTGGGCTGTCTGTTTTTCACTTTTTTAAAGAAAAAAGGAGTCAGAATCAAACTAACTGCTACATTAACTATCTTTACAAAATGTTGTCAATCATACAATGTATTTTTTAAACTAGGGATGCTTTGAGACCTAAGGGGGTTGACAGTGTCCCTTTAATGTAATAGACTGTGGGGGAAAAAAATGATCCCTGTCAGTGTTCGATTCTGCGGTTTATGTATTAAACTGTTGGGAAAAGAACCACAAAAGTAATGCAAACTGCGGATTATTACATGATATACTGCATGGCGAAATACTAAACAAGAGACTTTATTTCCACATGTCATGTAAAATTTCCACAGTTCATAATTAAATGCTGCAGTATTAGGCGGAAATCTGCAGTTATTTGGCGAAAGTTCAGAATTCCGTCACAGGTGAAAGTGCAGAAAATTCATTGATGGCAGAAATCTGCACTTTCACCCACCCCTACTCCCTGGTTACCCAGTCAAAGAAATCTATTAGATTTGTTTGACTTGACCCTCCAGCTGTGAATCCATGCTGCCTTGGATCCAGTGCTCCACTAAATTCAAAGAATGACACAATCCTCTCTGACTCTGTACCCCACAGAAGGTTGATAAAGAAGCTTTGGTGGGCAGGAGTTTGGGGGGAAATTGTATCATGGGTGAGAAACTAGTTGGATGGCAGAACCAGAAGGTAGTGGTAAGTGGAGCCGTATCAAGCAAGAGGGAAGTGACAAACGGTGTGCCCCAGGGGTTAGACCTGGGGCCTCTACTCTTCAACATATTCATTAATGACATTGCAGAGGAGCTGGAGGGGAAGGTGTGACTATTGGCAGATGACACTAAGCTCTGTAATAGGGTCGACAATGAGGAGGGTGCAAATCAAATGAGGGATGACTTCCACAAACTGGGAGAATGGACACAGGGGGGAAGGAGGTGAGCACTACTCCCTTCACAAAAGAAAGGGTCCTACAAGAGCTTGCTAAGCTCAGGGTGGATAAGGCAATGGGACCTAATGGCATACATCCCAGGGTACTTAAGGAGCTAAAGGAGGAACTAGCAGAGCCATTAGCAGAATTGTTTAGTGAGTCTCTGAGCACAGGAGAGGTCCCAGAAGACTGGAGAAGGGCTCATGTGATCCCACTCCACAAGAGTGGTAGCAGGGAGGAGGTGGGGAACTACAGACCGGTCAGTCTTACCTCAGTAGTGGGCAAGATTATGGAGGCACTCCTTAAGGAAAGGATAGTGCAGCACCTGGAATCAATAGGGCACAGGATCCAAGACAGCATGGGTTTACAAAGGAAGGTCCTGTCAAACTAATCTCATAGATTTCTTTGACTGGGCAACCAGAGTGGTGGACAGGGGAGCAGTTGATTTCGCCTACCTTGACTTCAGCAAAGCTTTTGATACTGTTCCACATAGAAGATTGATAAATAAACTGGGTAGGCTCAGGGGTGGGTCAGAAGTTGGTCAACTGGTGTAAACTGGTTGGCAGGCAGAAAACAGAAGTGGTGGTAAATGGTATACAGTCAGAAGAGATGCAAGTCACAAGTGGGTACCTCAGGGATCAGTCCTGGGCCAGTCCTCTTCAACATCTTCATTAGTGAACTTGCAGATGGACTAGAGGGGTAAGGCTTGTCTGTTTGCAGATGACACCAAGATCTGCAACAGAGTAGATGATCCAGATGGGGTGGGCAGAATGAGAAGAGATCTGGATAAACTAGCAGAATGGTGGAAGAGTGGCAACTGATTTAATGCAAAGAAGTGCAAAATCATGCACATAGGAAGAGAAACCCAGAAGCCACCTATAGGCTGGGAGGGGAGTTGCTAGCAGTCACAAAGGAAGAAAGAGACTTGGGCATCATCATCACTAATGACCTAAAATCATCTAAGCAGACCTCTAAAGCAGTAGGTAAGGCTAGGGGTGTGTTAGGGTGTATTAGTAGGGGTATCACAAGTCGTAAGAGGGAGGTAATAATCCCTCTGTACGACACTGGTTAGGCCCCATCTGGAGTACTGCATGCAGTATTGGAGGCCACACCTTCACAAGGACATTAACCAAATTGAGGCAGTCCAGAGAAGGGCACTGCATCAGAAGACATATGAGGACAGATTAACGGAGCTCAATATGTATACCCTTGAGCAAAGGAGGGAGAGAGGTGATATGATCGAGGTATTCAAACACCTTAAGGGCATAAACAAGGTGAAAGAGTCTAACATGTTTAAATATAAGAAAAATAGCAGGACAAGAGGACACAGCATGAGATTAGAGGGAGGCCGATTAAGGGGAATGTGGAGGAAATTCTTTTTCACAGAAAGGGTGGTGGATGCATTGAATGGCTTACCACAAGAAGTGGTGGCTATGAATACAGTGCAGGGCTTCAAACAGGCATGGGATAGGCATAAGGGAGCAATACAAATGACTATGAATAGATAGGCCACTGACAGAGCAAAGGTCAATGGCACATTTATAAGGTAGAAAAAGAAATGGGCAGACTGGATGGGCCTTGCGGTCCTTATCTGCCGTCAACTTCTATGTTTCTATGTTTCTATGTTTCTAATGATCTTCAACATGGCAACTAAAATTTAAGGCAAAAAAGTGTCAAGTCATTCACCTTGGAAAGGGCAACATTAGGACTGAATAATATTTGGGAGGGGAAAAACGTACCACCTGAAGCTAAGAGCAGGACCTAGGGGTCATCATTTCAGAAGATTTGAAGGTTAGTAGACAGTGTGAGAAGGCAGCACTAAACAAGTCATATGCTGGCAAGCATAGGCTGGGGCCTTACTAGCAGAAGGAAAGAGGTGGTCCTACCTCTGTACAGGTCATTGATGAGGCCCCACATTGACTATGGGGTCCAGTTCTGGAGAACATACCTGAAGAAGCATATTGACAAGGTGGAGGCGGTCCAGAGGAAGGCAACTAAAATGATACATAGTTTCCAGGATAAGAGCTATGAAGACAGACTGGGGCAGCTCAACATGCACTCTGGAGCACAGAAAGGGATAAAGGGGACATAATAGAGACCTTTAAGTACCTCAAAGGGCTAAACAGAGTCCAGATAAATTAGCTGTTCCAGTTAAACACATCCAAAAGGATGCAAGGTCATGGATGGAGGTTGAGGGGTGGGAGTTTTAAGACCAACAAACACAGATTCTTCTTCAAAGAGAGAGTAGTGGTGCCATGGAATGGGTTACCTGAGAAGCTGGTGGAAGCCAAGACAGTCAGGGAATTCAAAAATGCATGAGATAGATACAAATGAATAGTAACAACAAAGATGGTGAGAACTTGAAGTGGGAGGAGGGGATTGTCCAAAAACATGGCACCAACTAAATGGATCACTGGTCCCCATCTGCTGACACATTCTATGTATCTATGTATCTATTTAACAGTGCCTCCAATAATTTCCCCACCACCAAGATCAGGCTGATTGGTCTGTAGTTGCCTGACTCTTCTTGGTTCCCACTTTTGTGAAGAAGGACCACATTTTCCCTCCTCCAATGGGGCAGCCAGCACCTCTCTGAGATCTTTTAATATTCTGGGGTGAATCCCATCTGACCCCACTGCCTTATCTATTTCAGTTTCCCTGAGTTCATCAAGGACTCTCTCTCTACTGTGAATGGAGTGATATCTACTTCCCTTCCCTGGTTGCTTCTTTTGCTGAGTTCTGGACTCAGACTGTGCTCCTACACCATGCTTGCTTGAGTAAGTGTCCAGGCACCTTTGTGGTACAGTGAAAAGTACTACAGGTACCACAATGCATGGTGGTATATTTGGATTCAGATGACACTCACAAAATGAAAAAAATGTCTGGATCTTATACAGTAGCTCATTGTGAGCTCAGGTGTTGCATTAAATTAATTTTTCTTGGCTATGAACAGGCAAAAAAACTTGGAAGGTTGTCTGAACCTGTGTTACAACATGGATTGCATCCACACTGTTGTACATGGGCGAAGGAAATCATGTTGATCTAAAATTTTTGTTGGCTGTGAATGGGCAAAAACTGATACTGTAGGTCATGGAAGGTGTTCTTAACCCATGTTACAGCATGAATCTCATCCAAGCTACTGTTAACAGGGGTTACAGGTGATGGTTAATAGGATAATAGTCTTTACACCTCTAGAAGCCCTTCTGTTTCCTTTTCAGTGTCTACCCAATACTCTGATATGTTTTGCTATTTCTTTGATAAATCAATCAAATTATTTTAACCCTGTAACTACCCAGAATCCCTCTCTCCTCAGCAATTTCTGCTGTCTCTTTCTCATACTGCCTGAACATTCTAAGACAGCAATGAAACCATTCAAGGCCATTCATATCACATCAGTAACACCATTCTTGGCCATTTATATGAATATCATGGAATGGTATAAGTGATGTTATGAAATTTATTGATTTATTTGAAAAGGTCTCACCAGGAGAGACAACATGAGCTGTGAACAGCTCATTTCCAGAAGCATCCTGAGGAGGGGAGAGTACATAATGGGGGGGGGGGGATGTAACAAAGACATTATAAACATGCAGTATATTCAATGCATTTCAATTACATAAACAGAGGCACTAACACAATGCATATCAATCCTAGACACAGACAATGATGTGTAAAGAAGGCATCAGATAACAAAGTAATAATCATGGGCAAAGGTGCGACATGCCTGAGTAAACAGAACTGAGCACAGATAGACATAAAATGTAACAACTGGGAGGGGGATAATCTGCAAGGTATAGGCCAGATGGAGAGTTAAAATTGCAGGCTGAGCACTGGGACTAATAAGTGTTATTAGCTGAAAAAGGTTCCTAAGTGCTATATAGAGTTAGAGGAGGTGGGAATGAACAGAAGTGGAGGAGGGGGAAGGGGATGGACAGGGGGTTAATGGAGGAGGAGGAGGAGTGGGGGACGAGGGGGGATGCCAGGAATTATGCATCTTCCGGATGATGAGACACCTGCAATGGGCAGGACCCAGAAGAAAAGGAGAAGAGAGAGGAGGGATGGGGGCAAGGATATGAGAGAGAATGGAGGGGCAAGCCAAAAATAAAAAAAAAAACTGTAAGATGATAAGAACCCTGAAAGGGCTGGGTGGAGGTGGAGAAAGAGAAGAGAGAGAGAGAGGAGGGGCGAGGCAGGGGTAGGAAGAAGAGATGGGGACAAGCCATGAACTATACACCTTCAGGATCTGAGAGCCCTGCAAGGTGACAGGACCCAGGAGAAAAGGAGGGGGGCAAGCCAAGGTGGGAAGTGGGGAGGCAAGCCAAGAGCTATACTCCCGCAGGATGCTGAGCATCTGGAAGGTGACAGGACCAAGCAAGGGAGGAGAAGTGGAGAGGGAGGAGGGTAGGTGGGGAGGAGGTGGAAGCAAGAATAAACCACTCTGGGATGTGAGTACCACACAAGGGACAGAATTCGCAAAAAAGGAGGGGGGGGGAGAGGATAGGATGGCCAAGAATTATACCTCTTCAGGATGATAAATGAGAACTCTGCAAGGGGATGGGATCTTGTAGAAAGGAGAAGAAAGGGGAGGGGGTTGCCAAGAACTATTCTTCATCAGGGTGTTGAGAACTCTGCAAGGGGAAGGGAACCAGCGGAGAGGAGAAAGAGGGGGAGGAGTGGCCAAGGACTATTCCTCTTCTGGATGCTGAGAATCCCACAAGGGGACAAGACCTGAAAGAAAGGGGAAGGAGGGGGAGGGGGAGTAGTGGGGAAGGAGGAAGTGAGGGACAGGGGCCCTGGCTAGAGGTAATATAGCGATGGAGAAGGAGACATGTGGGGAGGGGGCAAGGGGAGGAAATTAGTGGTGGGGGAGAAGCTAAGGGAGGTTGATTAGGAGAGGGTACTAGGTGCAGTTACAGATATGGACAGTGCGTCTACGGAGGAGGAAAGAAAGTGAGTGGCGGGATTGTACAGAGTGAATATTTAGCTGGAGGGAGTTCCAGATATAGGGAAGTCAATAGAAGAAGGTGGAGCAGCCCCAAAAGGTGCACCGGGATGGGAGGAAAAGAGTTGTGTGGGTGGAGATGTGGAAGGTATAGCTGGAAGGGAGGGGTGATGAGAAGAGGGAGGACAATTAGGGTGGCAGAGAACCGAGCCAGAAAATCCCAACAAAATTAGCAATGTGTGACAAGCACCTGGTCTGGAGGGAGGGAAAGGAAAGCGAGGAATAAAGTTCACAGTGGTGAGAATGTGGGAGGCAGCCAAGAATGTAGTGGCAGAATGAAACTGAAGAGAGTGTCCAGTCTGGATAGGGTGATTTTAGGGGCAGAGCTATAGGCTATGTCCCTGAAATCCAGGACAGGGAGAATAATTTTTTGGGTGATTTCTCACCCAGTATGCTGTGGGAGGCAACTGCATTGTCTGTACAGAGCATCGAGTCTAGGGAGTACATTTTTTGGGATGGTGTTGATATGTACCCTGAAGTCAAGATTCTTGTCTAGCCATAGTCCACGGTACTTAAATGAGGCTACATCATCAAGCGTTGAGCCACAGAAAGTGTGGAAAGTGGGAGTGAAGACAAGTCTGGCTAGTTTTTGTCTGGAGCCAAAAGTCATGGATGCTGTTTTTTTTTTTTTTTACATTTGTGGAGAGTTGGTTAGCATTAAACCAGCATTGGACATTGTTAAAATCCAGCTAAAGTCTGGTTGCCACCTCAGAGGTGGAGTTTCTGGAGGAGAATAACATGGTGTTGTCTCCATATATGTGTATACATGAAGTTGTGCAGGCATTGGAGAGGTCATTCAGAAAAATAGAGAATACTATGGGATTAAGTATTGAGCCTTGGGGGACACCAGTGTCGATTGGAAGAGGAGGAGAGAGTAAGTTGCCTACCATGACAGACTGAGATCAGTCTATGAGGTAGGACTGGAACCAGCTGGTAGCTGAATCAGAGAGGCCAGCTTCTGATAGCTTGCTGAGGAGAAGGGAGTGGGAGACAGTGTCAAAGGCTTTGGCCAAGTTGAAAAAGATGGCAGAGGTTATGTGTCCCTGATCCATGCCTGAGAAAATAGAGACAGTGAGTCAAAGGAGGCAGGTGGTGGTGGAGTGGCCTTTACAACACCCAGACTGGAAAGGGGTGAAAAAGGAGGTTGGGTTGAGGAAGAAGGAAAGTTGCTCCAGGGCCAGATGCTCCTGGAGTTTGGCCATAGTGGGAAGTAAAGAAATGGAGTGAAAGTTGCAAGGGTTGAAGCTATTCCCACCTTTAGGGAGTGGGATCACAGTAGCAGACTTTGCAGACTTCAAGGCCTTAGGCACTGTTTGCTTGAAAAAAGGAGAGTTTCAGAAGATTAGTCAAAGGAGAAGCAATAGAGTATGCAGAGAGGTGGAGTAATTTGGGGTCAAGGCCATCAGGGCTTTTACCCTTGAGCGAGTTCAGAACAAGTAAAGCGTGCATGGTGTCATCCAGATGGACAGGTTTGAGGGAGATGCAAGGTGTTATCTTGGGTGGGAGTGGGGAAGATGGGGGATGCTGAAGAGTCCTTGGAAGCAATGCTGGGAAGAGATGCAAGAAGGGTAGAGGCACAAGTAGTGAAGTATTTGTTGAATTCAGCAGCCACGGGGGGGATGGTCATCAACTGTGTGGTTGCTGATTTTAAGGACAACTGATGAGGAGTGGGCTGGGGGGAAAAAGAGGTCCTGGATAACCTTCCAGAATTTCAAAGGATTATTGATGCTGGTCTGGAAGGAGCTTTGGAAGTATTCCACCTTAGCGAGGCAAATGGCCTTGATGCACATGTTGCAGAGCAAGCAATAGTGCTGTAAGTCAAGGGGGTTCCAAAGGTTTTACAGGTGTCCCAAGCTTGGTCTCTTGCATGCTGGCATGCTATGAGCACAGCGATGACCCAGGGGAAGTGACTGTCTCGGACCCTAGCCTTTCATGGTGCATGTCAGTCCCAGACATTCAGGAACTGTGAATTGAAAAAGGGTAGGGCGGAGTCAATGATGGAGGCAGTGGTAATTGGAGACCAATCAATATTGGACATGTCATGTCCAAGCACTGATAAGTCAAGGGACCAGAAGGAATGGATGGTTGAGAGTGACTGGAGGGGACTTTGCACAGTGAATTGTTCTCACACGGTAGACCATGTGATGATCGCTGAGAGTGTATAGGAGAGTACCAGAGGATATGACAGAGGAGGTGAGAGGTCAGTACCCAGATGATTAGGGTATGCTTCCCTGATTTGTGGTTAAGATGTGCTGGATCAGAGAGATGTTGAGTTAGGTTTCATGTGGTGACATGGTTATGGATTTTTGACTGCGAGTTGTACTGCCAGTTTATGGTGAAGTCCCTTAAAATTCACCAGGGGTGGCAAGGGAGGAGATGGTGGAGAGAAGATCTATAAGAGAGGGGAGGGAAGAAGAGGGGAGGTTTGGGCAGCAATGTGGAGGAGTGGTGGGATAACAGATGGACCAGACACCAAACTTCAAGTTCAACACACTATCTCTGTATGATGTTTACTCAAAATGCAGGAGATAACCTTGAGCAATGGCATATCCATTCTTCAGTACATCAGTTTGTAGCAACAGACTATGCAAGTCTTTCCTTTACACTTAGCCAGCACCTACTGACTCACTGATCTCTAATCTAACTTTGCAGTTGAAGTTCAGCCTACCCTATGTGGGCCTTGTTTGTTTGGGTGGTGGGGGCTCAAAAAAACACCAAACGAAGCTAAAGATAAAGAACCTCAGTGCAGAAGCACTGAAATAAGGGTTACCCCAAAGGGCATTGGCTATAAGCCAAGTTTCAAAGAAACACATTACACATACTTCCCTAACGCAAAGCATTATGGGATATATGCAAATCACCATGCCATTTCAGATTGTCTCAGTTAACAGCAATATACATGTATTTCAAAGAGCACAACTAACTTCATTTTTATAATACATTCAACTAGTATTTTTTACCTTTACCAAAAACACCTAGTGCCATGGCATGTTCAACATTTAAAGGTTTCATAAACATAAGGTATATACAATACATCAAGGTATTTTATAACATAGTGCTATTACATATTAAATCCAACAACGATAAATGCAACCTGTTACACATGCTCAGAGGTCACCATAATAACCTCCCTGTATGAGGACTTGAGAGGGAAAAGGAAAATTAAAGAGGACACTATAGCATAGTCAAGAAAGGGAACAGGGTGCCCATAGGTGGTTAACCTTATGGACTAGAAATCGTAAAGAATAGATTAGGCTAAGAAATAGAAGAACTGTTGCAATAGATTTAAGAAAAGGATGGTCCTCAAGAGTGGCTGGAGCTCCCTGTCACAATATACTCTGCCTACAAATACGGGAAGGGAGAAGGGGAGGGCTAACTTTACTAGAAACATCTTAGTAACATGAAAAGAAAAAATCAGTGGCTGCTAAGGATGGTGAAACTCTTCTCAGATCTGAAGATATCACAAAGCTAGATTATTTTATTGATCAAAAATTATTCAAAGCATATCAGAATGCATAATTGGCATTGAAAGGAAAATGGGGGGGGGTTAACTATGTAAAAATCATTTACTATCCCCTTTAAGGCAACCTGGTCTACAACCATGTTCTACCCTATCTCAGGACAAGGTCTAATCACAGTTTTAGAACATGGATTGCAGCACAGTTTTTGCCATGCTACAATATAGATGCAAACCTTTTAAAACCTTTTAAGAGCTGTTCCAAAGCTGGTGTCCGTTCTGGACAATACTTAAAAGAGATTAATCAGATTATTATATATTATTAAGAGAATTACATTGAAATTACATTGCAATTAATTACATAGAAATACACTGTGGTTCACAGGGTCAATCAAAAACTTGGGGCTGCTTACCGTCTATGCCTCCTGCTAACCCCAGAGGCATGAACAGCAATTGTCCAGGGTAACCTACTTCCTCTCTTTGACTACTGCTCCCCCATCTACTCTTGAACATCCTCAACCCTCAAAACCAGGCTCACATCGGCTTACAACAATGCCTGCTGTTTTGCTCTCATGGCACCTTTCTCAACTCACCACTGCAACCTCTACAGCGCCTATGGCTGGCTACCCCTCCAAGGGCGTTTTGATTTTACCCTTGGTTGTATCGTGGATAATACCATCCAAAGCGATGATGTGTCCCCTCTCTTCCCCCTGCTCAAGTTCAGAACTCTAACCAGGTGTCTCTGCTCCTCTACTGTCCCTCCCCTACGTGTACCGAGGGTGTCCACTGGTATGGGAGGGAAGGCACTATCTGTTGCCACCCCTACACTGTGGAACAGGATCCCTGCTCCCCTCCACTCCTCTAACACCCATTCAGTTTCAGATCCCTCTACAAATCCTGGCTTGTGGATAGAGCAAATTGCTCCTGCCTATAAGGGGTAGACCCCCCCTCACACCTAATACTTTTTATCCTGCACTAACCTGACTCCTCCAGGAGTTTCTTAGCTACTCTCCTCAAGCGTGTTTCTGGCTCCTGTTCTCTCCCTCTCTCTTTTCTCTCTTCTCTCTGTCTAGATGTGACTTTCAAAGGTGGAGGGAATCGGGGGATGATAGGGTTTATTGTACCCTCTTATTGTCTGACCTATTGTACCATGATTTCCACCATTTGTTCCTGTATTTATTATTCCCTGCATGTAAACATTTTCTTGACCTCTGTTTAACCTGTAACATCCCTGTGCCTTGTGATTTAAATTGTTGCCTAACTATGCCATCTTTTATGGCCTGGGTCATGCTTGAAAATGGTCCTTCGGATCAGTGCACATACCCAGCAAGCAAAGACATAAATCAAAATAAATAAAATAAATAAGTCTCTGTCAAGGAACAAACCATAAATTAATGATGAGAATATGGACTGTAAACAGTGTACAGTATTGCCATCTTGTTTAGCATATAGCTGTAGGTACAGTGCAATTATATGATTTGAAGCAGCTAAGATCCTCATTAATTCTGATACACTGTTAGTACTATGGAAGTATTTACAACATCATGGGGATGTTTGCCTTTATTTGTTAATTAGTACTGATGTATTTATGTATTATATTTTCTCTTTTCATTTTTATAGATGTTTAATTCAAAAAATGCAATAAAATGTCTTTGAAAAAATAAAAGTTAATTAAGTGTAAAGGCTCTAGTGTGGACTGTGCCTAAGTGAAATCAGGACTATAAAACAACAACTCCTCCTGGCCTAGAACAAGAAAACTGCATATATGGAAACACATACACAGAAGGGACTGCCACATACTACTTTATATAAACAAACTCAATACATAGGTCCCTTTGTCAAGGGAAAAAAATATGCTTTGTGAGTGGCATACTCATTGTTTGTGATAGTCACTTGAAATGATAATGGAAATAAGGATTGCATGAAGAGCAGAGTGATCCACCACATGTCCACCTGGTACTAAACACTAAGCATGTGTCCTTCATCCCGCAAATGACATCATGATACTCTCATGTGACAGCATAATCATTTCAACAGCAATCAGTTGCATTGTCCCAGCAGAGGAGGATAATGTCAGTTATACACAAGCAGCCAGCACAGATGGAGACCTGAGCAAATGACAAAGATATTTTTATGGATTGTTTATCAGTAAAGTGTGAGAAGAAGAGAAGTCTATGACATAGAAACTAAATTTTGAGTACATAATTTAAAAGCTGCCCCAGTAGATGCTCTTTCAAGGAAATTGTTTACATGCTAGTGACATACAGTCATTAATAATGTCTACTGGTATATTGATACTTTCTGTGAATAAAAATTGTAAATATGTCATTTTTCAGTTGTTTTGTTTTATCTGTACCCATATCCTTCATGTTCTAAAGCCTGTCAGCCTCACAAACCAGAACAGATGATTCTGACGATCAGTACTGCTACTGGAAGTGGCAAACTTAAATGCTTGGTGTGAACAATTGTTTTCAGTTTCTTCTTGAAGTAGCATATTAGTATTTCTCCATCCTTGTAACATAGGCAATGCATACCTGTTGTTTTCAACTAATGGAAATTAGGCTGGAATTCCAATGTTTTTACCCGTAAAGCTGATGGATGTTCTGTCTGACACTTAGCATAAAAAATGTGAAATAGTGTGATCAAATGTCACCAAGTTTCACTGAAAAATGTTGTAAATTGCAATGTTTGTCATGCCCATGTCATTGTATTTCATTAAACTAGAGTTTGCATGCTTTGTCATTTACATGCCACAATAATGCACTGCACTGTAAACATTATGTGCTATCGGGGATCTGAAAATGAACAGCATTGATGCTGAGTGCAGTTACGTTGGTACATATGGCCCAATTTTCAAAGGTTGATACAGGACCTGCATCAAACCCTGTGCCAATCCTGATGCTTGGTGCAACTGCGCTAAACTCTTTTGACACAACTGCACACAATTTTAGCACATTGGGCACAGTTGTGACAGTTCATGTACAGAATATGTAATAAAACTTTCCAGCCAAACCTGTAGTTTTAGTTTAAAAGTGGACAATGTTACGCGGTTGCAAATTGCTGTTGGGATGTAATTGAAAAATACAGGAACTCTAAATGAAAATGATTTCTGGCCAAATGTTTTTTTGACTTTGGGGACCATAAACTGAGTCTTACATTGGGACCTAGTTCTGAAGAGGTTGGAGACTTTGGGGAATAAAGACAGAATTGTAGCGGGGAACTGACTACTAGAAACCTTAAATAAAAGAGTACCCAGTTTTATCTTAATTCTTTTTTTCAATGAAGGAAGATTGGTGTTTCTTCAGAAGGCATAACCATGTGTCCTGTAAGGGAGGCCTGATACAAATCTTAATATACTATTATACATAACTTTGAGTTTAGAAATAAATTTTTCTTTTATAGAGGAATACATCACAATACCATAATTGAGTACCCCTAAGAGAAAGCCATGAGTAAATTATGCCCTGGAGAGGGGGCTCAAGGAGTGCTTAATTCTATATAGTCCCCTTAGTCTCTGATGAATAGTTTTTATTAGTGCTAAAATATGTTTTTCAAATTTTAATCTAGAGTCCAAAACAACCCCTAAGTATCTAAAATGGTCAACTTTCTCCACAATATCTCCATTAAGATCAACAACTTTTGCGTAAAGGCCTTGTCATATTTCACAGAGCTAGAAAATGCCATGTACTTAGTTTTTTTAATGTTCAATATCATTTGTTTGGAATCTAACCAGTTATAGAAGAGTAGGAAATCACTTTGGACAACATCAACTGCAACTACTGGGTCTCGATTAGTATAATAGATAACAACATCATTAGCAAATAAAATCATTTGAGACTTAAGGCTGGTTTGGGGATCAAAATTCATATAGAGTGAAAAAAGAAGAGGATCAAGGATGGAGCCCTGAGGGACTCCACACTTGTTCTTTCTAGATTGTGATAATACTTCATTGATAACAGTTTTATGTGATCTTTCAGTAAGATAGTTAACAAACCAATCAGTAGCCTCTTTGGAAAAATTAACCCCTAAAAGTGAAGAACAAACCACACAGTGATTAACAAGGTTGAAGGCATTGGCGAAGTCCACAAAAATAGCTAAAACAGAGTCATCTTTATCAAGCGAGTCCCCTTTATCAAGTGAACTCTGTATGCAGCCAGTGAACCCCACCAAGGCCGTCTCAGTACTGTGTTTAGGCTTAAAGCCATGTTGGAATTCAGACAATAAGTCATATTTAACCAAAAAATCCATGGATTAATCGAAGACTGTTCTCTATAATATTTTTGACAATGGTGGGAGTAGCGATAGCGGCCTATAATTAGACCGATTATCCCTCCCACATCTCTTATAAATGGGTTTAATAATGGCCATTTTCCATACAGAGGGAAATACCCCAGCACAAAGCAATAGATTAAATAAATCTGCAACAGGGTAAGAAAGAATGTCAATACCATATTTAATGAACCTAAAGTCAAGGTCATCATAACCAATATTAGGTTTGGGGTCATTCTCAACCACATAGTCCATAACAACATCAGGGGTAAGTGCTTTGAAGTAAACTTTTGGCTCTCAGCTACATTCCCAAATTTTGGGACGAGGCACATCTGAGTTAACTTTGCCAATAAATTGTTCTAAATCACCCCCAAAAAAATTATAAAACTGCCAGCTATTGGGGTTCTCTTATTAGATTGTCACTGTCTTTGATGGCATATTCAATTTCTTTATGTCCATTTCCCAATAAATCATGTAACAGCTGCCAAGTTTTTTGGGGGTTATTGGCAAATTTAACCTGTTCAGAGAGAAAAGAATTTCTTTTACATTTACAAACCTCTATTTTACATTTGTTTCTTAATTGTTTGTAAATTATTAATTTAGAAGGATCATAATTTTTTGTATACTCTTTCCAGGCTTTATCCCATAAACTCATCAGTTTTCATCAGTTACCCATTTATTCTTTGTGGACCTAATACGCATGCATTTTTTAGGTGCAGTTTTATCTAAAATGGTATTAACTAAAGAGGAGAATAAATGAATATATTCATCAATGTTTTTAATAGATCTAAGAACAGTACAATCAATTGTTTTGCATTCAGCAATAACCAGTGCAGGTGTCAATCATTTAAAATTCCTAAACTCAACAATAACAGGGAGATATTTTTGTACATTAGTTGACCAATGACATTGTACAGGACAATGGTCACTGAATGGGTCTGACAGTACTTCTGACAAGGTAATATTATCTGGGTTGGAGACTACAATCCAGTCCAGAATTGACCCCAGACCAGATTTGTAGTTAAATCGTGTTGTTTCCTTAATGAACTGATAAACTCCCCTCTCCAACAGTAACTCTCTAACTGAGAAGGATGTATCGGATTCCCAATTACAATTAAAGTCTCCCAATATGATCCATTCCTTGTTAACCATGCAAGAGTTCCTAGTTCTTAATAATAGTTCTAATCCCTCACCAGTTTTACCTTGCGGAATATAACTAGAACTAACAACAAGAAATGTATTCAGTCCAAAGGTAAGGGTTACAGTAATCAAATCACATTTAGAATTAAAGGGAGAAATATCCAGTACGTTACAATTATATTTGAATTCAGTGTAAATCAAGACTTGTCCCTTAGTATTCCTGTCTTTCCTAAAATTTGCAATTTATGTCAGCTTGCACCAAATATTTGGCACAAGCCCCATAAAAAGGTCCCACAAATGGTACAAGTTAGACCAGTGGGAGCTGGTCTAATTTGAGGCATTTGGCACACCTGACAGAGAATCATAATCAGTGCCACAGGAATACCGCAAGCCCCCTGTGTCGTATGTTCAGTGCACCAGGGACTTGTGGCATCTGCAAGTCTTTTTAAAATTTGGCACAGAGTCTTGAGATGGTCTCACTGATGCTGCAGCTATAATGTGCTTTTCATTCCTTCATATGGTCACATAATTAAATGTTGCACTTCAATCATTGTAAGTTGTACAGACATAAGTCCACAGAACGTTTGTTTGCAGTTGGCAAAATACATATGGCCTCACAAATAATCAACTGCAGCACTTCAGTTCCCTTTATATTGTAATATGGTCAGAGGCATCAAATGGGTTGTCCTGCAGGTTTTGTGTCATACTTGTCCCCAGAGGGGTTCAGATATAGAGTGTGTGTAATTTGAATTTTAAGATACAAAAATCAATTAATCCTTATAAAATGGGCTTTTTATTTGGAGGCATCTGATTGGCTGGTACCCACTCTGCAGGGGTACATTAACTTTCAATAGATTCCCATAAAATAAAAATTCCGAGACCAAATCTGCCTAATGCCCAGCCAAGTATCCTTGTGCCAGCCTGCTTCATCATTGGCTGAAGCACTGGGCACATAAATTCAAACAGCTGCCATTTATTTTGCTTGGTAAGCAAGAGCGAGCCAGAAGCCCCACTCCCCTTCACTCCTCGAACCAGTGTATACAAACAAATGCAGTCACATCTTCAAAAAAACCCTCATTACTTTTTTCCCAAAAAAACCCCACAGCTGACACTGTCAGTCAAACAAGTCCCAATCCACTCCACCCGCTCTCACAACCATCGCGACCCGGCAGCGCGACTCTATCTGTGGAAGCCACTTCAAACAGCTCCCACTTCTACGTTTCCTGGCCAGACTTCTCACCCAAAAATAGTGGACTTGTTTTACACTGGACCCGATTCTTACGACTAGAGACAGGTCGGTAGGAAAAAAAAAAGCGCAAGTCCTTGTTTCAGTTGTTTTCCCACTGCCACTGCAGTTGACTTCCCTGGATGTGCAGCTCCTGATCTTCCATCGTGGGTCCCATCCCACTTGCGATAGATCCACTGGCCACATCGTGCTGCAGTAACAGTTAAAAGAAAAGTAAACATATTAAAAAATACTGTTGCACAATGAGTTAAGAGTTGAAAAGTTGTCCGGATGTACGCATGTGTGTGTGTGTGTGTGTGTGTGTGTGGGGGTTGTACAACAGAATGGCTTCCTGACCAGGGGGTAGTAGGAGACAGAACAGCACAGAGGAACTACTTTACCAACAAAACACACTCAATTTCTCTCTAGTCATTTTTTTATGTTGGCGCACTTGTGCAGCCAACATCTTGCAGCACTGAGATTTGGAGGCATGGTCATTGTTGGGAGAATGCAGGGCACGCATCAGTAGGTGTGTCCCTCGTTCCCCAATCAGCCTGCAAGGCAGCACCACACCATGCATACTAATGTGGCGAGCATATCTAAGGAAAGGTCTTCTGCAATCTGAGCAAAGCTCATCAGATGCAGTGGACCTCCCAATGTGCTTGGCCACATTGTGTACATGGCGTGCCACCAACTGTTTGCTTCTGGGTTCAACCCCTGTTGGCTTACTGTGGCCCCAATTATGTGCCAACAGGGGAGCCCACTCCCAGTCGGCATAAAGCACTCCCCCATGTGTTATATGCTGAGGGGGGTGCCCAATCCCCCTCGGCTCTTGCCCACCCCACTTTCCTTGTGTGCAGATGGGGGTGCCCAATCTCTGTCGGCATAAATTAACACCCCCTCTTTTGTTGTATGCTGACGAGGGTGCCCAATCCCCCATCAGCTGCAGCAATCCCCCCAAACAGTTAGGTGGCATGCTGGGAGCCCATCCCAGCGTGCCAAATCCCCTGAGGGAAAAAAAAACTGTCCTACGATGTTTTTTTTTCACCCAGTAACACAAAAAACTGTCCCTCGTAGTCTCCCTACCCACCACCTGCACACACCCACTGTGCACCCTGCCTCCCCACACTCCCCTCTCACCCCATACTTAACTCCAGCGCGACGATCTTCGGTGGACCGGGAACATGTCTGCACTCTTCAAAGCCGACCGCGAACTGAGGAAATGCCGGTAAGCTGTATAATGGAATGAATAGTTTTTTTCCAACTTTGATGCATATCTCAGGCATTTCTTGGAATTTTGGCACCAAATTTTCAACATGGGGTTTTTGGGTCCCCTCCTCATGAATTCTTGCACCGTCATGGTGTTATTCAGCCTGAAAGGTGGTTTCGCAGTCACTGCATGAAATCACCTTTCAGGAGTGAGGAACAAAACGACAGTGCCAGTGTTCATGAGGGGGGCTCTCAAAAAGCCAATGTTGCAAATTTGGTGGGAAAAATCCAAAAAATGACTGTTTTACGAGTGTGCGTTGGGCAAGTACTACACACACTCGTAACTTAATGAATTTGCAATATTTTCATGCCACATGTTCAGCATTGGCATTTTTCCACACCTTCTTGTGAACTGTACAGCTGTCATTTTTCACATCCTGCCCAAAATGTGTTTTCACACTTCTGGTGCAGAATACCGCGGTCAATGTGGAAAATCAGTGTTCGGGGCCAATTACGAAAATGACAGTTGCACTGTTCATGAGGAGAGGTCCTAGAATGCCTATGCTGAAAATTTGGTGATGATACTCCATAATTGATGATTTAGCACAGCCATTGCACAGTTTGCATGCACGGCCGTAAGCCATTTAATTTATAATATTTTCACTCCAGATTTTCAACATTGCCATTGTTCTGCACCTGCTTATGAACAGTACAGCTGTCATTTTACACATCCTGACCAAAATGTGTTTTCTTCAGTTCCGGCGCAGAATAGCGTGGTCACTGTGGAAAGTCCATGTTCGAGACACATTATGAAAATGACAGTAACACTGTTCATTAGCAGAAGTCCTAAAATGCCTATGTTGAAAATTTTGGGCTGAAAGTCCATAAAATTAGTGTTTTATGAGCGTGCATTGCGCAGTTTGCATGCACGCTCGTGACTTCATGCATTTGTAATGTTTTCACGCCACATGTTCAAAATTGGCATTTTTCCACACCTCCTTATGAACAGTACAACTGTCATTTTACATATCCTGGCTGAAATGTGTTTTTGCACGTCCGGCGCAGAATTGCACGGTCGCTCTGCGAAATCAGTTTTCAGGGCAGTTTGAGGAAATGACGATGACACTGTTCATGAGCAGAGGTCCTTAAATGCCTATGTTGAAAATTTGGTGCCAAAAGTCCATAAAATGACTGTGCTGCAAGTGTGCATTGCACAGTTTCCATGCAGCCTTGTTGCTCGCAGACATTTGTAACATTTTCTCATGCCAGATTTTCACCACTGGCATTTGTGCACACTTCCTTATCAACAGTACAGCTGCCATTTTTCACAGCTCTGCCCAAATGCTGCTCTCAAGAATTGTGGGCGCATAATGATGTGCTTGTTGAGGGAAATCACCTTTGGGACACATTAACAAAATCACAGTGCCGCTGTTCATGAGGGGAGGTCCCAAAATACCTATGTTGAAAATGTGCCTAAAAAACTCCCACAAATAATTGGGTTGTGGACATCTGCTGTGCAGTTTGTATGCATGTTCATTTCTTCACCAATATTTCAAATTGCCACTCCAGATTTTCAACATTGCCATATTACACCTCCTCATGAACAATACAGTTGTCATTCTCCACATCCTGCCCAAAACTGTGTTTTCGTCCCTCTGTCACCAAATGCCACAGACGCTGTGCAAAACCACCTTTCAGCTAACAAAGTGATTGTGCTGCTTTTCATGAGGTGGCCTGACATGCAGCCCATGTTGAAAATGTAGAGTGAAACTACCACTACACGCCTACGGTGTTAGCGTTTCCAACTGTAGCACCCCACCCAGTACGGACTGACAGGCGTCAGGGCTGTGACTTGGGATCATCCGATGTAATGCTCATGCCATTTCACCCCCCACGCCCACCCTGCAGCCACTGACAGGCATCATGGTGTGTCTTGCACTGTTTGGCCACAAACTTCACCCCACGCTCCTATACTGCACCCACATCAGCGTATTTCCTTATGGAATGGGGTAAGTATAATGTTCAAAGACCCCAAAGCACACCATGACACTTGTCAGTGTCTACAGGGTAGGGTGAGGTACAATGGCATGAGCATTATAGCTGATAACCAAAAGGCACACCCCAATGCCTGTCGCTCTCTATAGGGTGAGGGTGGGGTTGGCGTCACTTCAATATTTCACTGCCATTCCTATTATGCGTCTCTAGCTCTGCCACTGCCAGTGCCAATGCCAGCGCGACAACATTCAGCACTGACAAATGTTTGTTAAATATTTTGTTTTCTATTTTCCCAAGTGCACAGGAAAATGTCATGTAGCCCATTTTCTAAGTGCAATAATACCCTCCAGGGTGGGCAGTATGGGCAACACCAGACCTTCCAGGGTGGTCTGGTACTGCTCAATACCACCGTCCCTGTTGGGTATTATTGCTTACATAATTATTACATTCATTCAAGTTCTGTCTGGCATTTGCTGTATTTCAATGTAAGATCTAATTATGCAGAGTTCCTTATTTCCTTAGTGTTTTTGTATCCTCGTAGATGATAAACTGCCAATCACCCCCCCATACACACTGCAACCTCTCATCTGACATCCTGTACATATATACATCTGTTATGTATACTGAGACATGAACTATGAACACAATATATTTAATCATTACATCCATTCATCATTCTGTGAAACCCTTTCTGTTCCATGACCCACACCTACCAACCACCATTGCCATTCAGCAATGCATGTACTTTGATCATAGAAGGCCTTTCATTTTGTTCATGGACTGTAACATAGTGGAAGGTTAGCATTCCATAACACTCTCTGTGCAAAGCCCACATATGCCATTGATTTACTATAGCCATGATTATGCTTATTACAATCAGTCTCTGATCTGCTCTTCTTAATCAACGCAGGCTGCTCACACTGCTACCCACACAAGATGAACAGCAAGAAAAGTTCACAGACCACCACTCATATTCTCAAGATGCTCTACACATAAATATAATTAATTGCAAAAAGCTTCATTAATGCACCAGTTAGGTTTAAACCAACAAAAGTAGGGAAATGTGGTGGTAGGTTTTCTAACCCTAATACCCCCTCCCTACCCTGCAAGCAGCAAAAGGAAAAAACACTATGGTTTTGGCTGTCCTGAGTCTTGGCAAATCAGGCTTGGGGTCTTTCTTGGAGTTTTCAACCCTAAGACTCCCCTGTTCCATCAGCAAATAAGCTGAAATGTGCAGACTATATAAGAATGGTATGAGTGGTAGGGTGGATGACCCCAAGGTCTGGTTTGCCATGATCAGGACAGCCAAAACTATAATGTTTTTTCCTTTTTCTACTTGCAGACTGGGGATGGGGTGTTAGGGTTGGACATCCTAACAGCACATATTCCTCCTTTTGTCTAACTCTAGCCAAAACAGTAAATGAGGCATACGATATTTTCCAGGAAATAGTGATTGGGGCCTTGGACATGCATTCACCCTTGGTTAAGATCCGTACCAGGAAAACATTTTGCCCTTGGTTCTCTGCTGATCTAAAGACTGTACTGCTCAGTCGTGACTTTCTTTGGAAGAAAGCTCAGAGAACAAAACTTCTGGCTGATTAGATCCTATTCAGGAAGGCCAGGAACTCCTGTACTAAGAAGGTCAGGGAGGCTAAGGCAAACTACTACCAGGCTGAGCTTGACTCGTCCTCTAAATGCTCTGCCAAATTTTAGAAAACTCTAAAGGAAGTGGAAGGTCATACAGTACGTCTTCAAACTCCTTACTTAACCAAATGACCCTTAGTGACACTTCAGTCACAGATTAACCAACAATTCTGGAACTTCTTAATAATCACTTCGCTACTGCAGGGCTAGCCTTCAACACATCTACTGCAAACAACCTATGTTCGCAACTCTGTGTTCAGGACCCAGGCACCCCGGCTCTAGAATTTGACGGCAGATAAGGACCACTTGGCCCACCCAGTCTGCCCATTTTCCTACCTAATGGATAAGCTGCAGATCCTAGTTAACCAGCAGCCTACTTTTTCCAATCCCCACCCCCTAGAATTGCCTTATGACTGTCCCATGCATGCTTGAATTCCACCAGTTTTTGACTCCACAACCTCCTCCGTTCCATGCATCCACAACCCTCTCTGTGAAAAAATACTTCCTTACATTACCTCTGAGTCGCCCCCCCCATCTTCAAATTGTGCCTCCTTGTTCTTGCACACCTCTTTTTCTGAAAGATGCTACCCTCTTGGACTTTGTTGATTCCTTTGAGGTACTTGAAAGTTTCTATCATGTCCCCCCTCTCCCTCCTTTCCTCGAGGCTATACATATAAAGCTCCTTAAGTCTCTCTTCATATGTCTTCCAGTGCAGACCCTGCACCATTTTAGTTGCCCTCCTCTGGACAGCTTCCATCCTGTCTATGTCTTTGTGAAGATTGGGTCTCCAGAACTGCACACAGTACTCCAGATGGGGTCTCACCAGCTCTCTGTACAGAGAGATAACAAATTCCTGTTTTCTTCTGGTGATGCCTCTCCCTATGCATTCCAGTATCCCCCCAGCCCTCCTTACTGCCCTCTTACATTGTGTGCCCACCTTTAGGTCATCTGATATGACTACCCCCAGGTCCCTTTCCATTTTTGTTGTTGTTAGTATCTCACCCCCCATTGTGTACTCTTCCCCGGTTTTTGTTTCCCAGGTGCATTACCTTGCACTTCTTAGCATTGAATCTAAGCTGCCATACATTTGACCATTCCTCTAACCTTGCCAAGTCCCTTCTCATCCTTTCCACCCCACCTTGTGTATCAACTCTGTTGCAGGTCTTTGTGTCATCTACAAAGAGACATACTTTTCCTTCCAGTCCCTCTGCAGTGTCGCTTATAAAGACATTGAAGAGGACTGGTCCTCATACTGAACCCTGCGGTACCCCTCTAGTAACCCCACTTTCTTCAGAGTGGACTCCATTTACTACTACCCTCTGTGTCCTATTCTCCAGCCAGTTCTTTACCCATACTATCATCTTAGGACCCACTCCCAGGCTGGCTAACTTGTATATTAATCTTTTGTGTGGAACTATGTCAAATGCCTTGCTAAAGGCTAGGTAGGCCATGTCCACAGCCCCTTCCTGATATACTACTTTGGTCACCCAGTCAAAGAAATCTACTAGATTTGTCTGGCATGACCTTCCCACTGTGAATCCATGCTGCCTTGGGTCCTGAGCCCCTCTAACCTCTAGGTACTCGAAAATTCTTTCCTTCAGAAGTGATTCCATCATTTTCCCTATCACTGAGGTTAAACTAACAGGTCTGTAGTTTCCCGCTTCTGCCCTGCTCCAAACTTTTGTGAAGTGGAATCACGTCTGCCCTCCTCTAGTCTTCAGGTACCACCCCATCCTCCCATGATTTGTTAAAGAGGGTAGTCAGTGGTGTCACTAGTTCTACCCTTAGTTCTTTTAGAATTCTGGGATGAATCCCATCAGGCCCCATTACTTTGTCCACTTTCAGTTTTCAGAGTTCTTTCAGAACCCTTTCTTCTGTAAATGGGCTGGTATCAACTTCTGTATCCAGAGTGTTTCTATTGTTTGGTTTAGGTACCTCCCCCTCTTCATTTGTAAATACTGAGCAAAAATATTTGTTTAGTATCTCTGCCTTTTCACCGTCACCCTCTGCCCACCTCCCTCCCCTTTATTAAGCCTCACTATCCCTCCCTTGGTCTTCCTACGCTCCCTGATGTACCTATAAAAGGTTTTATCCCCATTCTTAACTGAGTTGGCTATTTTTTGCTTGGTTTGGCCCTTTGCTGTTCTGACTGCCGTCCCAGCTTCCTTTTGCTTTAACTGATACAAATCTTTGTTCTCCTCCTTCTGTGATTCTTTATACTTCCTGAATGCTTTCTTTTTCTCTTGAACGTTCACTGCCACCTCCTTTGATAACCATAGTGGTTTCTTACATCGTTTTGTTTTGTTTGTTTGCTTCACACAATGGCTTGTTACCTCTGTAATAGCAGGTTTCATTATTCCCCATTGTTCTTCCACCCCTCCTTCCTGTCCATTCGCTAGTGCATTCCTTAGGCACTCACCCATTTTGGCAAAGTCAGCCCTCCTAAAGTCCAGTACTTTTGCCTTTGTGTGGCTTGACTCTACAACTGTGTTTATTGTCAACCATACTGTTTGATGTACATTTTAAATAGCACAACTAACTTAATTTCTATAATGGTCACCTAGTACTTTTTACCATTATCAAAAACACCAAGTGCCAATGGTATTTTCAACATTTACAGGTTTCATAAACATAAGGTATATGCATCAAGGTGTTTTATGACATAGTGCTATAATGTATGGTAGAATGCTGTTATTCATAAAAATCCATACCAGCTATAAAGTTGTTATGCTGCACCAGGTACATAGCTACTGCAGCATAACAACTTGGAATCTTTTCATGAAATGCTGTAGGTGCGAGTTGCATACTCTTTTAAACACCTGTTATAACTGTACACAGTTGCAAGTGGTGATTTTAAAAATGCAGGCACCAGATCAAAATATATCGGATGCTATTTTCTCCTGGGGGCTTTCCGATCGTTTTTTCTTTTTTTCAATCTACTACAATCGCTCTTGCCATCCAATGTAAGCCATATAAAATGTAAGTAAAAATCAATAGAAATGTTGCCATCTTCGTGTTTCTGTCTCATTCTGGGGGATGGAGTAACAATTTCCTAATTTGTCAACACAGATAGGTGATCATACACTATAAAGATAACGATATTCCTCTATTCTGTGACAAGTTTGAAAATTCAGCTCGAGGTCATCATGTGACTGAACCTCTTGAGCTTCGCTCTCGAGGTTCCAAATGTCACCATGACGACCTCTCAAAGAGTTTACAAACTTGTTACAGATAGAGGAATATACATTATCCTCTATATTACATACTAAATCCAATAATGATAAACACAACCTGTTTTACATACACTTGGCAGTCACCACAATAACCTCCCTGTACAAGGACCTGAGAGGGAAAAGGAAAATTAAAGAGGACACTGTAGCATAATCAAGAAAGGGAAGGGGGTGTCCATAGGTGGCCAACCTCATGGACTAGAAATTGTAAAGGATAGATGAGGCTAAGAAATAGAAGAACTGTTGCAGCAGATTTAAGAAAAGGTCATTCTTCAAAAGTGGCAGGAGCTCCCTGTCACATATCCCCCACCTTAAGAGGGAAGCAGTTACCGTAGAGTGGTCAGGACTGCAAAGGCAGCCAGGGAAAGGAAATTAGCACAGGGGATTAAGGAAGGAGAAAAGGATTTCTTCAGGTATTTCAGGGAAAAGAGAAAGTGCAAGGATCAAATAGTTAGGATCAGGAAAGGCAGTCGGTGGGTAGACAAGGGGGCTGAGAAGGAAGAAGTACTTAATGAGTACTTCTGTTCAGTGTTCACAAGGGAGAGGGATGGGCCTGTTCCTGAAGGGAAAGGAGACACAGGCATGGGGCAAGACAAACACAGACGGGGTCATCACGGTGGAAAGGGTGCTGGAGGGCCTTAGGTTCCTGAGGGTAGACAAGGCACCTGGGCTAGACAGGGTACATCCCAGGATGCTGAGGGAGCTGGCAGAAGTCCTGGCAAAGCCACTGGCAGATTTGTTCAACACCTTGCTAAACACGGGATGTGTGCCCAGAGATTGAAGGGAGGCACACGTGGTACCTCTCCACAAAGTGGGCCCAAGGATGAACCAGGGAACTACAGACCAGTGAGTCTCATTGCAATCATGGGGAAAATGATGGAATCTATCCTTAAAGAAAGGCTGGAGCAGTTTCTTGTGGGTAATGATCTGCAACACAACAGACAGCACAGGTTCGTCACTGTCTGATCCCTTTCAGACAAACTTAGTTGATTTTTTTGACTGGGTCATGAGGGCACTGGACAAGGGCCATGCAGTAGATGTAGTCTACTTGGATTTCAGCAAGGCCTTTGATTCAGTGCCACACAGAAGGTTAACCTGCAAGTTGAGGAGTCTTTGTATAGTGTGGAAGCTAGCCCGATGGGTAGAAAACTGGCTAAGGGACAGGCAACAGAGGGTAGTTGTGGGGTGAGAAGCATCAGATCCCAATGCAGCGACATGTGGTGTCCCACATGGATCAGTACTGGGACCAGTCCTGTTTAACATTTTTCATCACGGACGTAGTGGTTGGGATCAAGAATAAGATCAATCTCTTCGCTGATGACACCAAAATCTGTGCTGAGGTGGATTGGGAGGAGGGTGGCAAATTACTGCAGGAGGACTTGGCAAGACTCGAGGAGTGGTCACAAACCTGGCAGCTTGGGTTCAATGCCAAGACATGCAAGGTGATGTATTTCATAGCCAAAAACCCAGGATACAGCTACTGGATGGATGGTGTCAAACTGTCCACATCTAGCGAGGAGAAGGATCTAGGGGTGCTGGTGACCAGGGAATTAAACCACTCAGCCCAGTGTAGGAATGCAGTGGCTAAGGCTAACAGGATGCTAGGGTGCATAGCAAGGGGGATTACATCCAGATGTAATGAAGTCATACTGCCCCTGTGAAGGTCCCTGCTGAGGCTGCACTTGGAGTACTGTGTGCAGTTCTGGCACCCGTAGTCGAAAAGGGATATCAAACTACTGGAGGCAGTGCAGTGAAAAGCAATAAAGATAATCCAGGGGTTGGGGGATTGAATTTATGAGGAAAGACTAAAAGAGCTCAACATGTATACCCTGGAGAATAGAAGAGAGAGAGAGAGGGGACATGATCGAGACCTTCAAGTACCTGAAGGGGATGAACAGAATAGGCTTCCAGGGTGAGTTCACTCTCCAGAATGGAAGAGATACCAGAGGCACACCCAGAAATTAAAAGGGGTTAGATTCAGGAGGGAAAGTAGGAGGCACTACTTCACTGAAAGAGTGGTAACAGGGTGGAATGCATTGCCTGAGCAACTCATATCAGTGCAGACTGTGGGGTGTTTCAAGAGGGGGTTGGACAAATTCAAGGGGAAAGTAAGTACCGGGGGGTAGTTGGGGTAGGAAGAGTTAATGGGAGGGGAGCAGCTGCAGCCTAATGGGCTGAAGTGCTGCACACTCGAGCAGACTAGATACACCATATGCCCTGTATCTGCTGGCAATTTCATGTGTTCATATGTAGACTGCTTACAACCTTCCTGTCCCAGGAAGAAATGGTCTTTCCACCCATCCATCTTCAGAAGATCTGTCTCAGGGTCTCTATTAATGATACACATTCTATCATAAACATAGCAGATATCATCATTCTTTACCCTGAGGCACTAACACATTTCTCAACAGACACTAATGGTACCTTCCCATCTCCTTCTAGGGAAAGTCCATTATATTTGTTAACCAAAAATCTGGATGGCTGTAAAGTCCAGTACCATAGAAAGGCTTTCTCTGGGGTGAGTAATTACCTGCTCAAACTCCACCAGATATGTGAGTTTGAAGCAGGGAACAGTCCAAGGTTCAACCCCTCTATGTAAACCCACTATGTCTCTTGATTTATTCATTTCACTTACTACTGATACAGATACCTGAGGGTAAACACTCTAGGTGTTACCCGGACACAGGTTCCTATCCATTTTCCACCCACCTCCTCCTTTGTAGGTTTTTCATCAAAAAATTAAAACATGTGTCACCTCCTTGATCTTAACATATTGTAACATTTTGGCAATATTAGCATCTTTAGTCTGTAGTATACCCCAGTCAATACTGTTAATAGATTTAACTGCATGAATACAAGAAAAAGTCCCTTCAGCCTCACAGGCTTCTTCTTGCTTGCTTAGAGTCCTCAACCACAGCACAATATCACTAGGCACAGTCTTACCTGGGGTCTCACATTCAAGTTCCATACTTGCATCTCTGATCTCCAACAGGTAACATCTTGGGAACAAAGGAATACCCTGCTCATTTAGAGGGTCCTCCTCAAACTGAGCCCATGAAAAATCCTCCTCCAACTCTTTATCCAAACTCTCCAGCATGAACCACTCGAGCACCTGGCACCAGTGTTCTACCTCTCTGCATAGCCAGTCTGCCTCCAGCCATTGCCCACTCATCCAGTGGATCATCCTCATCAGGGTCTCCACCTCCTGGGCTTTGTCTCTCGCACCTCCAGTCTGCCTCGGCCTGCATCTCTTTGTTGTCTTCAGGCTTGGCCTTCCTCAGAGCCCCCAGGTCCAGTCAAGGCAGCAGCTTCTCTTCCTGTCTATCAGCCATGGTTCTGGTCAGAACTCCACAGACTTTCTTCTCCGGCAACTCCTGGTGCATTTGTCCACCTGGGATATCTGGGTGATATCCACCAGAAAACATCCCTCTTCGGCTAGTCCAGACATGTCCAGCAAGTTACCCCACTTCTGACACCAAGTCTGTGGAGGGGTAGTGGGATAACAGATGGACCAGACACTGAATTCAGGTTCAACACACAACCTCTGAGTGATATTTATTCAAAATACAGACAAATAACCTTCAGCAATGGAATATTCCTTCTTCAGAACATCACTTTGCAGCAACAGACTATGTATGTCCTTTTTCTGCACTTAGTCAGCACCTACTGACACTGATCTCTGATCTAAACATTTTTATTGAAAACCTTTCATCCCTATGTGGGCCTTGTTTGCTTGGGTAGTGGGGGCTCAAAAAGAAAAACAAAACAAAACAAGCTATAGCCAAAGAACCTCAATGCAGAATCACTGATTAAAAAGTTACCCCAAAAGGCACTGGCAACAAGTCCAGTTTCGAAGAAATACAACATCATACATACTTCCATAATGCAAAGCATCATAAGATATATGCAAATCACCATGAAATGTCAGACTTGTTCCACTTACAGCAATTTGCATACATTTTAAATAGCACAACTAACTTAATTTCTATAATCGTCACCTAGTTCTTTTTACCATTATCAAAAACACCTAGTGCCATGGTATTTGCAATGTTTACAGGTTTCATAAACATAAGGTATATACATCAAGGTGTTTTATGATATAGTGCTATTACATACTAAATCCAACAGTGATAAACACAACCTGTATTACATACACTTGGAGGTCACCACAATAACCTCCCTGTACAAGAACCTGAGAGGGAAAAGGAAAATTAAAGAGGACATTATAGCATAGTCAAGAAAGGGAAGGGAGTGCCCATAGGTGGCCAACCTTATGGACCAGAAATTGTAAAGGATAGATTAGGCTAAGAAATAGAAGAACTGTCGAAACAGGTTTAAGAAAAGGTCAGTCTTCAAGAGTGGCAGGAGCTCCCTGTCACACACCACATATTTAAATAAACTCCTTAGTCAGACCAAACTTAAAGATGTCTTTGCAGTTCACCATGACACTCCACAGTACACTTATTTCAGGTGGCACTTTGAAAACAAGAATAGATTGGTGGTTTGTATCCCCATATCTTTCAATAATCTCTTTACAAGTTGTACCAGTAGCTTACATCAGACCATGTCCTTCTTGAAATCAAGATCTCCCATTCCCCCCCCGGTCACCAAAGGTAAAGGCTATGGAGATTTAATGTAACACTATTAGAAGACAAACACATTTGGCTAGGGATTCTAAGTCCTCAACATGTACTCTAAAATACTTTAAGTCTCAGTCAATCTTTAAAAATCACAAGCTTCACTACCTTGTTATTGCGCTCCTGCTCCTCGCATCAAGTAACATCCACGCAAACCCAGGACCACCTGTTGCTACTGCATCAAGGTCTCTCCCTAATAACTCTGGGCTAAACCCCTCAATGTTCCCTACCATTTCTAGTGGCCCCCAACTACTCCACCTTAACATCTGTAATTTACTGTCTAAACCTGACCTCCTCCAAACCCTAGTTGTCTCACTCATCCCTGACATTTTAGTCCTCTGAGACCTGGCTCAACATCAAGATGCCTAACCGCACTATCTCTATGCCTGATTACTCCCTAGTCAGACAAGACAGGACTGGGAGGGGAGGGAGAGTGCCACTGCATATCTCCTCCTCCCTGCAATACGCTGTCACTCTCTCCACCTGCTCCCCAGCAAACTATGAGGCTCTTGTTATTCAGCTATCCCTGCCCTTCTCTATTCCAATTTTTGTTTCAGGCATTTACTGTCACCCCAACCTTCCTTCCACTGTTGCCACTGAACTTATTACCTCTATCACTGCTCACATTCAAAAAAGCAAGCTGTATATTATAGGTGATTTCAATATAAACTGGCTATCACCCTCACAAGCCAAGGCTTGGAACTACATAAGCTCCCAGAATTTAACCCAGCTCATCAATGAACCCACCTGACTAAACAACAAAACCGAAAACCACACCTTGATTGACTGGGCCCTTACAACTCACCCATATCGCATCATTGATGCTGGTATTCTACCTGATGCTCTAAATGATCGTCACTTGATTTTCCTAGTCAGGAAGGTCCACAGACCTAAATTTCCTCCTAAAATAATTCTAACCCACTCCTATAAATCCCTTGACATCACCCCCCTTTTCCAAGACCTAGCAAACACTGACTGGTCCCCGATAACCACAACTCCCCAAGTGGATCCTGCCCTAGTCTACTTTAAAGTCAAATTTCTCTCCATCTGGAATAATTACGCCCCTCTAAGACATACCAGAATACGTGGTAATCATATGCCATGGACCACTCCAGAACTCCTGGCCTGCCTTCGAGCACGTGACCAGGCATGGAGAAAGCATAAGGCTACCAAATTACCTAGTGATTTTACAACTTATCACAAACTTCATAATGCCTGCACCAAAGCGATTAGGTTAGCAAAAGCAGAGTACTTCAACTCTACGTTCCACAATGATCTAAATTTCCTGTCCAAATTTTGGAAAGTGGTACACGCCCTCTTCTCTCTCCCCCTCCCACCCCCTCTCCAGACCTCAAAATAAACATCTCCCTCATTGTGGACCACGCATTAGTGGCCAAGGAATTCAACTCCTACTTTACTTCATGTGCCTCCACCCTATCAGCCTCCCTCCCCCTCTGTTCAGTACCCTCATACAAAAGTATTATTTGTGACCAAATTAAATTGCCAGATTCCCCTACTTTATCATTTTCCTTGGTCTCGCCTGGGGACACTTTCACTGCTCTGCTGTCCATCAACCTCTCGAAAAGCAGCTCTCGTGATGAATTTGACCCTAAGCTCCTCTTTCTATCTGCCCCTGCAATTGCCTGCCCAATTGCCGAAATTCTGAACCTCTCCTTCTTGCTAGCTGAGGTCCCTTCACCTTGGAAGCACACAGTGGTTCTCCCCCTCCCTAAGAGTGGTGACTCCACTTCACCTGAAAATTATCGTCCCATCTCCCTGCTCCCTACCTTTGCTAAACTCCAGGAACATCTTGTTCTCTCTTAAATTACCTCCTTTCTCTCTGACGCCAACTTTTTCACCCCATTCCAATCTGGATTTAGGAAACACCACTCTACCACCACCTCACTACTCAGGCTCACTGATACCATTCTCACTGGAATGCACAATACATACTAACATACTAGGCGCCAGCAGAGTAGGCCTCTTGGTCTATCAAGTCTGCTCGAACTTCAGCACCCTCATTGGGTATCGTAGTCCTCTACCTGGCTCCTTCCAGTGTTACTCCATCCCCCAGTCCCACTCCCCCAGGTAAGCCATCATCTGCTTCACCCCTTGCCTATACCTATCCCACCCTCTCTTGAACCCTTCCACTATAGCTGCCTGTTCCAGCTCCCTGGGCAGCACATTCCATGGATCCACCACTCTCTCAATGAAGTACCTCCTCCTTCTTTCCCCCCATTCCTCCCACCCTCAATCTTCCAACTGTGTCCTCTGGTGACCCCCCCTTCCACCAAAAGATACCATCTCAGCTTACCTTATTTATTCCCTTAAGGCACTTGAAGAACTCAATCATCCCCCCGTTTCTCCTTTCCTCCAGTGAGAAATGGTTGAGCTCCCTAGTCGCCCCTCATGGGTTATATCTCCCAGGCCTGGATCATTTTTGTTGCTCTCCTCTGGACCTTTTCCAGGAGTTGGATGTCCTTCCTCAGGTGCAGCCTCCAGAACTGCACACAGTACTCCAGGTGTGGTCTAACCAGGTTGTTGTATAGTGGCAATATCACCTCTCTGTTCCTAAAGGTTATCCCCATAGTGATGCAGCCAAGCATCCTATTTGCCCTGACTGCAGCCCTCCTGCACTGCTCTAAATTATTCATGTTAACATCTACCAGGACTCCCAGGTCTCTTTCCTCTGTTGTGGCCTGCAACTCATCCCTCCCCAGCGTATACACATATTTGGGGTTTTCACACCCTAGATATAGCACCTTGCACTTGGAGGAATTACATTTCAATTTCCAGGTGCAGGACCACCTGTCCAGAGTATCCAGGTCCCCTTGCAGGGCCAATCTTCCCTCCCCCCTTCTACCACTGTCCCCAGCTTAGAGTCATCCGCAAAGAGACTAATTTTGCATCTAATACCTCCTCTGTTATTGGAGATGTAGGCATTAAACAGGAGCAGCCCCAGAACTGATCCCTGTGGCTTGATCACCTCTGCCACCTTCATCGACCTTGCAAAGGCCTTCAACACAGTCTCCCACACTCTGTTACTCCAATCCCTCTCTGCAGTTGGCCTCTCACAATCTGCTATCAACTGGTTCAAGGTGTACCTTACTGGAAGGACAGTTAGTTAGAACAGCTAACTCCAACTCCCTTTCACACCATATACATACCGGAGTGCCTCAGGGTTCTGTACTGGGCCTCCTCCTGTTCTCTATTTTCCTAAATGACTTACCATCAGCTTGTTCCTCCTCCCACATTTGTATGTATGCAGACAATACTGTCTTGTTTTCCACTGGAAAATCTCCCTCTGATGTAGAAGTCACACTCCAGCTAGACTTTGACAAGATCCACTACTGGATTGCCTTACATCAACTTTTCCTGAATGCCAAGAAAACAGTCTCCATGTCCTTTGGCACTAGACACAGACTTGCTTGGTTTCCCGTTCTTCCCTCTTTCCACACCCTGGATGGGACACAACTTGAGGATGCATACTCATTCAGATACCTTGGGGTTTGGCTGGACCAACACTTCAACTTCTTTAGTCACATTGACGCTATCCTGAAAAAACTGTGCCCTTAGCTTGGCGCCCTTTACAGGAACCATAATGGCATCCCTCTTATGTCCCATCAGCCAGGCGTGTGATTGTCCAAAAGATGATTCTCCTTATTTTTGACTACTGCAATGTAGTCTACAGCGCTGCTCCTAAATCCACCTTATCCAGATTGGACACCCTTTTCAACTCTTTCTGCCACTTCACCCTTGACTCTCCTGTGCATACTCATAACTGTGTCCTCTATAAATCTCTCTCCTTCCCTTCACTCACTAACCAGTCAGGGCCAGATCAAGGCAACCTGGGGCCCTAGGCCCAAGAGAAATCTGGGCCCCCCTCACTGTAACTATGACCCTTCACTATGACCCCACCTCTTGGCTATTGATTATCAGTTACTGAAACATGAAAACAATGTTCTTACTGTCCCTTAAAAGTGGCATAAAATGCTTCAAAATAAATGAAACTGGCTGGCCTGGTGGTACTGAGGGTTGAGGCGCTGGATGTCAAACCTCGCATGATGCCAGTGACCCGAGCTTGGTGACAGACTTGGGTCACTGGGGGTTGGCTAGGTGGCCGGGGGGAGAAGGACTAAGCACCCAATGGCTGCTCTCCTTCTCCAGAGAGGGATGGGATGCTGGCCCCACTGCTATATCGCCACCACCTGGGTGACCACAGGTGGTGCTGGTGCAGTTGGGAAAGCAGATTGATGGGGGGAGCTGACGTTGGCTGAAGACCGGAGAGGATGCATGTCTCAGCATGCCTCCATCTCATTGGTCCTCCTCGAGCACTGACGTCAGCAGGGAATGGACCAGAACAAGGGAAAAACACCCCGTGGCCAATCTAGGTGAAGGGATCCTGCACTACTGCTACCATGGAGGAACCAGGAAGGAGCTTTGGTTGAACGTTCCACTGAGGATTGGAGAAGATAGGATGGTCTCCTCCGCCCCACCCGGTGGGGTCCAACTGGGTCTCCAGAGTTGTATAGGAGTGGAGCACCTATAGGAGCATCCTCACGGTCCTCATGGTGCAGACTGGGTGCATTGGGATGCCTGGAGAGAGGGACCGGTCATGGTGCAAGGGGGAGTATAAAAAGATAGTAAAAAAAAAATTTAATGAAACTAATACTATCAGAATGAAAAAATGACAGTAGCCTGAGTTTTGATAATTTAGAGAAAATAATTATTAACAGGCCTGGTAAAAGTAATTTTTTGTATGCGTAATGTCATGGTTTGCAGTTCTCCAAAGCCCCCCACCCCCAAACACACGTGTGCACTTGCAGTCTGGGTGTTATCATACTGTCCTGTCAGGTAGTATGAACTAGGATGTGGGGGTTTTGTTGGGTTGGGTAGGGACCAATCTCTAAAACAGGATAGGTCCTGGGTGGTGTAGGAATTAAGTCTGTGGTTTACTAGGGGGGTAATGAACTTTAGAGATGATACTACAAAGTGAGTGATTATTGGAAGAATTTGAAATCAAAAATTTCTGTTACTGATAAGTAAGCCAGGGTATGATAGAAGGCATACTTAGAATGGCAGAGAAAGGGGAGATACCATTGATGGGGGACGTTAATATGCCAGATGTTAACTGGAGCACCTTTGCTGTGGACACATCCAAAAGCAGGGCTATTCTCAATGCCCTACAGGTGGCATGCCTCAGACAGCTAGTTTTGGAACCTACTGATGAGGGAGCAATCTTAGACCTCATACTCTCAAATGGGGCAGTAAGAGGATCTCAGATCTAGAAGTGGGTAGCCAATTGGGAACAAGTGACCACCAAACAGTGTGGTTCATGATAGACTCAGCTACAGAGTCAAGCCATACAAAAGTGAGGGTACTGGACTTCAGGAGGGCTGACTTTGGCAAGATGGGAGAGTGCCTTAGAAAAGCTTTAGCAAACAGGCTAGAAGGAGGGGTGGAGCAACAATGGGGAAACATCAAAACTGCCATCACAGAGGCAACAAGCCTTTGTGTGAAGCAAATAAACAAATCAAAATGAAAGGAAAAGCCACTATGGTCCTCAAAAGAGGTGGCGGTGAAGGTTAGGGAGAAAAAGATAGCATTCAGGAAGTATAAGGAAACACAGAAGAAGCAGGACAGAGAACTGTACCAGTTAAGGCAGAGGGAAGCAGGGAGGGTAGTCAGAACAGCAAAGGCCCAAACCGAGGAAAAGATAGCCAACACGGTTAAGAAGGGGGATAAAACCTTTTATAGGTATATCAGGGAGCATAGAAAGACAAAGGGAGGGATAGTGAGGCTGAATAGAATGGATGGTGGGTGGGCAGAGAGGGACAGTGAAAAAGCAGGGATACTGAATGAATACTTCTGCACAGTATTCACAAAAGAGGAGGTGGGGAGGTGCCTAATCCAATTAACAGAAGCACTCTGGAGAGGATGGTCGATCCCAGTCTTTTCACAGAAGAAAAGGTTCTGAAAGAAACATAGAAACATAGACTTTGACGGCAGATAATGACCGCTTGGCCCACCTAGTTTGCCCATATCCCTACCTAGAGGATAAACTGTAGATCCTATTTAACCAACAGCCTATTTCTTCCTATCCCCCACAAAAATTGCCTTATGTCTGTCCCATGCATGCTTGAATTCTCCCACAGTTTTAGACCCCACAACCTCCTCAGGAAGGCTGTTCCATGTGTCCACCACCCTTTCTGTGAAAAAATACTTCCTCACATTGCCCCTGAGCCGTCCCCCCTCTATCTTCAAATTGTGTCCCCTTGTTCTTGCACATCTCTTTTTCTGAAAGATGCTACCCTCTTGGACTTTGTTGATTCCACTGAGGTACTTAAACGTTTCTATCATGCCCCCCCCTTTCCTCAAGGGTATACATATTAAGCTCTTTTAGTCTCTCCTCATATGGCTTCTCTTGCAGACCCTGCACCATTTTAGTTGCCCTCCTCTGAACTGCCTCCATCCTGTCTATGTCCTTGCGGAGATACTCCTAAAACTGAAGGTGGACAAAGCAGTGGGGCCAGATGGATTTCACCGCAGAATTCTAAAAGAATTAAGCAGAGAACTACTGTAGTGACACCAGTGACTACCCTTTTTAACAAATCAAGGGAGTACGGTGTGGTACCTGAGGACTGGAGGAAGGCAGATGTGATTCCCCTTCACAAAAGTGGGACCAAGACAGAGGCAGGAAACTACAGACCTGTCAGTTTGACCTCTGTGGTAGGGAAAATGATGGAATCACTTCTGAAAGAAAGAATTGCTGAGTACCTATAGGCCAGTGGGGCACAGGACTCAAGGCAGCATGGGTTCACAGCGGGAAGGTCATGTCAGATGAATCTAATTGATTTCTTTAATTGGGTGCCCAAAGTAGTAGACCAGGGAGTTGCTATGGACATGGACATATATCCTTTGAGCGGCCTATTTTTTGTAAAGGACTCAGCCACTGAGTAAGTCAGGGGCTGAATTGTAACATGATTCTCACCTCCCTGGTTAGGTGTTAAGTGCAGCTGTCAGTTTCAGGGGCCTCAGCCAGGATGACCTTTAAGGTGTGAACAAGCCCATTTCCTTTACTTTGTCTCCCACACCCATTTAGAATCCCAGCTTAGAATCTTACTCTTATCTATAAAAGATTAACAGTGCAATTCAGTGTGTATGCTTTATATTTTCCTACCTAGACTTCAGCAAGGCATTTGACACAGTCCTACACAAAAGATTAATAGTCAAATTTACCAGCCTGGGAGTGGGTCCCAGGGTGGTAGCCTGGGTAAAACATTGCTGGACAACAGGATACAGAAGGTAATTGTAAATGAAGTCCACTCTGAAGAAAGAGGGGTTACTAGTGGGGTACCGCAGGGTTTAGTACTGGGTCCCATCCTTTTTAATGTCTTTATAAGTGACATTGCAGAGGGACTGGAAGGAAAAGTATGCCTCTTTGCAGATGACACAAAGATCTGAAACAAGGTTGATACACAAGGAGGCATGGAAAGGATGAGAAAGGACTTGGCAAGGTTGGAGGAATGGTCAGAAGTATGGCAGCTTGGACTGGAAGCAAAGAAGTTCATACTAATGCAACTGGGAAACAAAAACCCAGGGGAAGATTACACAGTGGGGAAGGGGAGGTAGTAACAACAACAAAAATGGAAAGGGACCTGGGGGTAATCATATCAGATGACCTTAAGGTTGGCAAGCAATGTGAGAAGGTGGTAGGGAGAGCTGGGGTGGACACTGGGATGTATAGGGAGAGGCATCACCAACAGAAAACAGTAAGTTGTTATCCCCCTGTACAGACAGTTGGTGAGACCCCATCTGGAGTACTGCTTCCAGTTCTGGAGACCCCATCTCCGCAAGGACATAGACAGGATGGAGGCAGTTCAGAGGAGGGCAACTAAAATGGTGCAGGGTCTGCAAGAGAAGCCATATGAGGAAAGGCTAAAGGAGCTTAATATGTATACGTATATGTATACCCTTGAGGAAAGGAGGGAGAGGGGGGACATGATAGAAATGTTTACGTACCTCAGTGGAATCAACAAAGTCCAAGAGGGTAGCATCTTTCAGAAAAAGAGATGTGCAAGAACATGGGGACACAATTTAAAGATAGAGGGGGAACGGCTCAGGGGCAATATGAGGAAGTATTTTTTCACAGAGAGGGTGGTGGAGGCATGGAACAGCCTTTCTGAGGAGGTTGTGGGG
Organism: Neoceratodus forsteri; assembly: GCA_016271365.2. NCBI lineage: Eukaryota > Metazoa > Chordata > Ceratodontiformes > Ceratodontidae > Neoceratodus > Neoceratodus forsteri. The sequence goes on from CM057451.1 coordinate 1,130,051,240, forward strand.
TCTAAAACTGTGGGAGAATTCAAGAATGCATGGGACAGACATAAGGCAATTTTTGTGGGGAGTAGGAAGAAGTAGGTTGTTGGTTAAATAGGATTTGCAGCTTATCCTCTAGGTAGGGAAAAGGGCAGACCAGGTGGGCCAAGCGGTCCTTATCTGCCATCAAATTCTATGTTTCTATGTTTCTATCCATAAATGGCAAAATTTACTGATGGGAATCTTGAAATACATTCATTTGTTCGCCCTGAAAACACAGCTGTATCAAGGTCAGCACTTCAGTGTGTTGAGTGAGATGAAAGAATTTAAAAAAAGAGCAGGATTTTTAATTGTATCACTGAAATTTATTGTAGATTTCTTAATTTTAGAAGTGAGATTAGATACGTATTTTTTATTTATTGAGATATCAGAATTACAAACCTTTGAGTCAGAGACACCTTTGCAAAGGCTCCACACCATGGAAGTACAAAACAAGAGAAATGGACAATACAATGAAAGGTATTACAAATGAATGCGAAGGGTAAAACAACCCAGAGTCAAGTATGGTACAAAGGTAATGAGCAATGCATTGAAAGGTATTTCATCTGAATGTGGAGGGTAAAACAACCCAAAGTCAAACATGGTACAAAGGTTTCAAACAAATTAAGCCATTGCTTACATTCAAATTTCAAGGATAACACGAGATTTCCTAAGACAATCAAACAGATACTTAAGATAAAATATAAAGCATACACACTGAATTGCACTGTTAATCTTTTATAGATAAGAGTAAAATTCTAAGCTGGGATTCTAAATGGGTGTGGGAGACAAAGCAAAGGAAATGGGCTTGTTCACACCTTAAAGGTCATCCTGGCTGAGGCCCCTGAAGCTGACAGCTGCACTTAACACCTGATCAGGGAGGTGAGTGTCATGTCACAATTCAGCCCCTGACTTACTCAGTGACTGAGTCCTTTACAAAAAAAATACAGCTCAGGCAGAAAGAAAAGGATGTATAGTAAATATATGTTGGAGATTGCTGGGGGCCCCCTGCAAGCAGGGGCTCTAGACCTGTGCATATGTTGCCTATGCCTTAATCCAGCCCTGTAACCAGTGTCTCTCTCACTGCACCAAACTCATTTCTAAATTCTGGCTTGGTTCCCTACCTCTGTATGTATCCTTCTCCCTCACTTCCCCTCTGCATCCTATGCATTCTTTAAGGTCTGCCAACTCATGAACCCTTGCTGTCCCTTGATGCTCCATGTTGACAGGTCAGCCCGCCTTCAAACACCACTTCCCCAAAATCTGGAACACCTTCCCTCCTCAAATTTGCGACAATGCTCTCCAAGACTGCAGACAGACTGGACTGCACAATCTGTCTACAGTTCAGAAGAGCTGAGCCAGTCGATTTTGTGCCGCAGCGATCTCCCTGGACAGGAACTCTGCCTTCTTACCGGAGATAGCAGATTGATAGTCCTTGTAATGGGCTAACAATCTAAGTCTGTTGGTATCCAGGCCCGATTTTCGCCAGCAATGCTCCAAACTTCATCCCACTTTCCACAGCTCTCTCAAGGTCCCATCAAACCAAGGGTGCTGGGTAAGGGGATGAATACAGACAGGAGCGAGACATTCCAGAGCCTCAGTCACAGCATCATTATAACCCTGGACTAAGGTACAGTATCTGGGTCACCACTATTCTTCAGCAGCTCCAATAGGTCCAGCACTACCAGTAGGCCCTTGCGGGATAAACCCCTTAAAGGGCGGTACCCGACCATCTCCATAGGGTAAGGCCTATATGGGGGGGCCTGGCAATTGAACCTTATGGTATGATGGTCAGACCAACTGACTGGTTCCACCACCAAATCAGAGGTCTCCATTCCCAGAAGGAAGACTAGGTCCAAGGAATGACCATGCCTATGGGTCACAGAGGTAATCACCTGTGAGAAGCCCAGCAAATTCATCAACTAGAGGAAGTCTTGACCAAATTGCGAGAGTTCATCATCGACCCAGGCATTGAAGTCCCCCAGCACCATCCATCTGGGGGACTCCAACACCATGTCAATGATGAAGTCCATGACTTCCTGCAGGAATTGCTTCTCACCCCCGGGTGGATGGTAAACGAGAAGAATCTTGCACCCCACACCTGCACCCACAATACATTCAAAGGACCAAGTCTCCTCTACTGGCACCTTCACAAGGCTCAGTTCTGATCTAAAACCAATGGCCACTCACCCGCCCCTACAATCCAACCTCTGGCAGTGTATCACTGAAAACCCAGCCGGAATTGATGACTCCAAGATAGGACCAGAATTTTCATCCAGCCAGGTCTCGGTGATGCAAGCTAGGTCTGGTGATCCAACAAGATCAGCCGTCACTGCAGTCTTGTTTTTAATAGACCTGGCATTGCATAACAATCAAATAATCAAAATAGGATTGACTGTGTCACTGTGCCTGATGGAATAAGGGTGGTAGACCTGGGACAGATTAATAATGAGTTTAAAAATTATTATGAGGCATTATGTCATGAGGATGGCTCTGCAACTCTAATAGAAATTCAGGATTATATTAAAAAAATTGATATGCCCCAGATTTCAGAAGTTGATGGAATAAGTTTTCGCAGGGAAATAGAGGTGGAGGAGATACATAAAGTAATATCTAATATGCCAAATAATAAGTCACCAGGACCTGATGTCTATTCTGCTGAATTCTATAAAGTGTTTAAAACAGAGTGGACCCCTATTTTGGCAAACCTGTTTCAGAATTTTCAGGCACAGGCAGATTTTCCTTCACCTTTTACTGAAACTTCAATACTTCTTCTTTTGGAAAAAGAAAACCCCCGCAGGTGTTTGCAGTTCTTACAGGACTATATCATTGTTGAACAATGATTATAAAATATTCGCAAAGGTATTGCCCAATAGAATAGTATATATCATTCCTAGTATTGTACATCCTGACCAGAGTGGTTTTGTGGTGGGGAGGAGATTAGGTCATAATGTTAGAAGAGTCTTAAACTTAGTGGACCAATCTTCGAATATCGATCTGGTGGTGCTTTTCTTTGATGCTGAAAAGGTTTTTGATAGAGTGAGGTGGGGGTTTCTGTATCATCTTCTGGAGGATTTTGGTATTGAGGGAAAATATTTTGACTGCATAAAAATGATTTGCGCTTCTCCTAAGACCTCTATTAGGACAAACCATAACTCTTCGGAATATTTTTTTCTGCAATTAGGCACTAGGCTGGGCTGCCCCCTGTCTCCATGTTATTTGCTTTATTTATAGAACCTTTGGATAATTTGATCAGAAATGACTCTGGGATTAAGGGAATTAATATAGGTGAGCAGATACATAAAATGTCACTGTACGCAGATGATATTTTATTGATTTTGGGAGACTCAGAACATGATTATGATCATTTACTTCAACTTTTTGCAGATTCTGGTAAACATTTGGGTTACAAAATTAATTGAAATAAAACCGAGGGTACGGTAATTTCAAATGATAAGATTCCTTGTCAAGAACATCCGCTATATAAATTTCATAAACCTTATTTGAAGTATTTGGGGGTTCAGATCACTACGGATACAACTTTGCTGTACAGTTTGAATTTCTTACCTGTCCTCAAAAAAAATTAAACAAGATCTTATTAGATGGCAAAATCTCACACTGGTCTTATTGGGTTGGGTTAATATTATCAAGATGAATATTTTACAAAGGGTATTGTTTTTGTTTCAAGAATTGCCAATAACAGTTCCTAAATATTTTTTTGTCTGATTGGATAAGGCCATAAGAAAATTTATTTGGAAATAAAAAGCACTTAGAATTGCTTTTACAAAATTACAGTTATCAAGGGAGAGGGAAGGCATGTAAGTGCCTAATTTTGAACACTATTATTTGGCTACCCAAATAGAATGTTTAGGGTATTGGTTTCAAGAAGTACAGGAGACACCAGCATGTGTCTGTATAGAAGCAGAAAGAAGTCCATTTTCCACTTTAATACACAGTCATGGTGTAAATATAAATACAAATATATCTGACCCATATCCCTGCATGTTGTATTCAACCAGGACTATAAATTGGGCATGAAACCTAGTAAAACATTATGGGGGGAAGGGGATTCTCTGACAAAGTTAACTCCTATTTTCAACAGCATACACTTTTTTTCCATCTATGAAAAGAGGTTTAATTCAGAAAGCATTAGTAGAAAAGAGAATATGTACAGTGGATGATCTAGTGATAGAAGGTAAAGTAGCCTCTTTCATGGAGCTAAAAATTAAATATGGTTTATCTTTAAGTGCCCATTTTCCATATTTACAGCTGAAAAACTTTATTTTAAAAAATTGGAACTCTTTGCAAGTAAAAATGGGAATGTTAGAACAATTTTTTGAAAATTTAGAATCCCTAAAACATTTGCAAGGATAAATTTATTATCGCATTAGTAAACACTCATGCATTATATCTCTTACTAAACGTATACAGGCTTGGGAAAATGATAGGTCTCCTCCCATTCAAGATCTGATCTGGAATAACTTATTTAATCTTGAGGAATTATCTATTAAAATTAATAGATTAAAGCAAATTTATATAAATATAATACATAGAACATATTTAACACCATCAAGGCTGCATAAAATAGATGGCAATTTATCAAAAATGTGTCAGAGGTGTGTAGGGGCTAGGGGAACTCTAGACCATATGCTAGTCTCATGTCTAAAGTTGGAAGTGTTCTGGCAAAAGGTGTTTTCTCTTTTTGGGAAACTTATTGGACTGGATTTCCCCTTTGACCCGGGTATTGCTTTGCTTGGGACTTTGTACTCAAATTTAGACCTGGGTAATATAGCTGATTTGGTAAATTTGGGGTTGATTGTGGCAAAAAAGGCTATCTTAACCCATGGGAAAGATGCCTCGCCACTAGAGTTTGTAGAATTGTTCCAACTCATAGCAGACCTGCATAGGGTGGAAGGGGCATATTATAGAATGGCAAATCAACAAGTTTGGTTTTATCACATTTGTCTTCCATTCATGTGTTCCCAGGGCTCATGTTAAATAGGGAGGTACATGTGGCAGGGCAGATGTTTGGTCATGATGAGAAAGAGAAGTGCTGATCATGTACATGAAGAATCATGCAAACCCATGCTCTGAATCAAACATCTAAAAAAAATTAAAAATAGAAGGAACTTTCCATAAAAAATGGCAAAAGCAATTTTCTAAAAAAATCCCCAGCAGCATTTAAAAACTTACTATACAACGGTCTGGGAGGTTAAGCAGTCGCATTCAAGCCCAGCTCACAGTCAAGGTACTTTGAAAACAGAAAGATCAGATCAGTTGTAGTACTAAAGGTCTTGATAAAGTGCGTGTACGTGAAATATTGGCTGCTACGAGAATTTGTGTCATTACTGGGTGTTTTTTTTTTGCATTATTTGTTTTTCTGCCCCTTGTACCAGACCTGATCACTCCTTCTGGCCCCTCAGAGGATCTTCCCAGCCTGGCAGTCTCCCGACACCACCGCCCCATATTTTCAGCCTACCCAGGTATCTCCAATGTATCCCTTCATCGCGTGGGTCCCTTACTTATGTGAGGGATGAGCCTTCCAGCAATACTTCATGACCCTGGGTGCTGCTGAGGCAGCAGATGGAGGTCCAGGAGCCCAGAGCTGGAGATCCAGGGAGGCCATCACCCGATCGGCCCTGGCACCATTTTGCCATTTTCTCCCTGAGGAGCGATATGTTACTGACGTCACAGCAAGTGCCAGATGTCCATCACCCCCGTAGACATCCAGGGTCGGGCATCATGCTGTACCTCCAGCCTCTGCTAGGGGTCAGCAGACACTGATCTGCATCCCCACCCTCCCCCCGGAGAAGGCGAGCCATCAGTGGACGCTCCTTCCTTCTCCCCCCTGGCCGGACCTCCAGCGACCCGAGTCCATTCCTGACCCCGGGTCACCAGCATTGCAGATGGAAATCCAACCACTGCGCAGATGGACCGGCCCCCACTACTGTTTTTTTTAACAATATTGACCTTTAATCCTACTACTGATCTTTCTGTTTTTGAAAGTCCTTAGCCCCGATTCTAGAAGAGTGGCACAAGTTGCTGCCGATTGCAACTTGCGCTACCCGCAACTGCTACATTGACCCCACACCCTATTCTAGAAGGGGAAGGGTCTTTGCAGCAAAGTCCTGTGACTTGCAACATGCGGCAAGGTATGCTGCACAGAGGGCATACCTGGCCAGCATGTCAAAACCCGCTGTCAAAGATCACAAGTGCACCCCCCATCCGTGTCCTGAGCCCCAGGTCACCCACCATAAATACGGCATGTCATCTGCCCTGGTAGTCCAGTGCCCCACAACCGTAAAATAATAGCAGATTCCTGATTCCCTGGTAGTCTAGTGGCCCACCCGAACTGTACATTTATAAAATAAGAAAATATCCCCATTTCCCTCATAGTCTAGTGCCCCCCCTCCCAAACTGTACATTTATAAAATAAGAAAATATCCCTGTTTCCCTGGTAGTCTAGTGCCCCCCCTCCCAAACTGTACATTTATAAAATAAGAAATATCCTATTTCCCTGGTAGTCTAGTGCCCCCTCCTGAACTGTACATTTATAAATAAGAAAATATCCCTGTTTCCTCTGGTAGTCTAGTGCCCCCGAACTGTACATTTATAAAATAAGGAAATATACCCATTTTCCTGGTAGTCTAGTGCCCCCCGAAACTGTACATTAATAACATAGAAAATGAATCCATTACCCTGGCAGCCTAGTGGCCCCCCACCCAGCCGTGCCAGCCCACCCAGCACCGCCCCACCCATCCCCAGCTGGCGACTGGCACAGCCCACCTCTCACCTCCATGGCCAGCTGCCGACTGAGTGCAGTATTAGCGCTATTGCACAGATGCGCTCAGAAATTAATCCAAGAGCAAGGCCATTCTCAATGCCCTACAGGGGGAATGCCTCAGAAAGCTAGTGTTGGAACCCACTTGGGAGGGAGCAATCTTAGACTTGGTACTCTCAAATGGGGATGGAGAGAGGATCTCAGATCTAGAAATGGGTGACCATCGGGAAACAAGTGACCACCAAACAGTGTGGTTCATGATAAACTTAGCTGCATAGTCAAGCCATACAAAAGTGAGGGTACTGGACTTAGGGGAGGGCTGACTTTGTCAAAATGGAAGAATGCCTCAGAAAAGCACTAGTGAACAGGCAAGAAAGAGGGGTGGAGCAACAATGTTGAAACATCAAAACTGTCTTCACAGCGGCAACAAGCCTTTGTGTGAAGTAAATAAACAAATCAAAATGAAAGAAAAAAACACTATGGTTCTCAAAAGAGGTGGTGGGGAAGGTTAGGGAGAAAAAGATAGTATTTAGGAAGTATAAGGAAACACAGAAGGAGCAGGACAGAGAACTGTACCAGATAAGGCTGAAGGAAGCAGGGAATGTAATCAGAATAGCAAAGGCCCAAACTAAGGAAGAGATAGCTGACTTTAAGAAGGGGGATAAAACCTTTTATAGGTACATTAGGGAGTGAAGAAAGACCAAGGGAGGGATAGTGAGGTTGAATAAAGGGGACTGTGGATGGGCAGAGAGGGACAGTGAAAAAGCAGGGATACTTAAATGAATACTTCTGCTCAGTATTCACAAAAGAAGAGGGGGGTGGTACCTAATCCAATCAATAGAAACTCTCCGGATAAGGGGGTTGATCCCAGTCCTTTCACAGAAGAAAGGGTTCTGAAAGAACTCCTAAAACTGAAGGTGGACAAAGCAATGGGGCCTGAATGGATTCACCACAGAATTCTAAAAGAATTAAGGGGAGAACTAGTGACACTACTGACTACCCTTTTTAACAAATCATGGGAGGATGGTGTGGTACCTGAGGACTAGAGGAGGGTGGAAGTGATTCCTCTTTACAAAAGTGTGAGTAAGACAGTGGCAGGAAACTATAGACCTGTCAGTTTGACCTCTGTGGTAGGGAAAATGATGGAATCACTTCTGAAGGAAAGAACTGAGTACCTAGAGGCCAGTGGGGCACAGGACCCAAGGCAGCATGGATTCACAGCAGGAAGGTCATCTCAGACAAATATAATCAATTTCTTTGACTGGGTGACCAAAGTAGTAGACCAGAGAGGGGCTGTGGACATGGCCTACCTAGATTTTAGCAAGGCATTTGACACAGTCCCACACAAAAGATTAATAAATTAGCCAGCCTGGCAGTGGATCCAGGGTGGTAGCCTGGGTTAACACTGTCTGGACAACAGAACACAGAACACAGAAGCTAATAGTAAATGGAGTCCACTCTGAAGAAAGGGGGGTTACTAGTGGGGTACCAGAGGGTTCAGTACTGGGTCTGGTCCTTTTTAATGTCTTTATAAGTAACATTGCAGAGGGAGTGAAAGGAAAAGTATGCCTCTTTGCAGATGACACAAAGATCTGCAACAGGATTGATACACAAGGGGGGTTGGAATGATAAGAAAGGACTTGGCAAGGTTGGAGGAATGGTCAGAATTATGGCAGCTTGGATTATGTGCAAAGAAGTGCAAAGTAATGCACCTGTTAAACAAAAACACAGGGGAAGAGGACACAATGGGGGGGTAGTAACAACAACAAAAATGAAAAGGGACCTGGGGGTAATCATATCACATGATCTTAAGGTTAGCAAGCAATGTGAGAAATGTGAGAAGGCAGTAGGGAGGGCTGGGGAATATTGGAATGTATAGGGAGAGACATCACCAGTTGAAAACAATAAGTTGTTATCCCTCTGTACAGACAGTTCGTGAGACCTCATCTGGAGTACTGTGTTCAGTTCTGGAGACCCCATCTCCACAAGGACATAGACAGATGGAGACAGTCCAGAGGAGGGCAACTAAAATTTCAAAGATTTTGTGGAAAAAAAAACATTAATTGGTACTTGAGTTATAAGGTTTCAAAATTTGGCTTCTCAGCATGCTCATTCAGGTTTTCAGGGTAGCTGTTTCTTGCAACCTAAAATGTTTTCAGCTTGTGACCTAAGAATTGAAACTGCAACATAAGAATACCAGTTTGCAACATATGAATTTGGACATGATACCAAAAAAATTACTTTTTCTCATAACTTAACTGTTTTTGAGGATTTTTCCACTAAATTTCCAGCACTCTTATTTTTTTAAGGCCTTTAGACAACTGCAGTAGATGAGAAGTGTCACTTCCACCTCAAATTGTTTTGTTTTGTAATGGAGTAATGCCATACAATCTATTAGAAAGGTCAGATTGAAACTTTACCAGTCCTGTGGAAGTCATGGAGGCTTAAAATATGACTTCTCACATTTTGGAAATAATTTCCTCCAACTTATGACTATGTTGGGAGTTACACAGGTGGTTACCTCTGCTACCCATATCAGAGGTCACTCATTAGATCTTGTGTTTCTCCTGGGGATGGAGACCATGGGATTGGGGGTGGAACCAAATGGTTGGTCAGACCATCACACCATAAGGTTCAGCTTTGGGGCACCCCCAAGTAGGCCTGCCCCTAGGGAGATGGTCCAGTACCGCTCTTTGAGGGGGATTACCCCAGAGGGCCTATCGGCGGTGCTGGACCTATTGGGTTTATCAAGTGACCTATTGGGTTTATCAAGTGAATGCATGAGTCCAGGGGATCTTGTACTCGCCTATAATAAGGCAGTGGGTGATGCCCTGGACTTAATTGCTCCTGTTCATGTTTGTCCACTCACTCTGTGCCCGAGGACCCCTTGGTTTGATGGGTCCTTGAAGGAGCCGAGAAGAGTGGGGAGAAGGCTAGAGAGAGCTTGGCGGAAATCTGGACCTGATGCTGACAGGCTTAAGTTGACGGATCATCATGTGGTTTATCAATCAGCAATCACCCGTAAGAAGGCAGAATTCCTGTCCTGGGAGATTGCTGCTGCGAGGAATCGACCAGCTCAACTCTTCCGGACTGTGGACAGACTATGCAATCCAGTCTGTCTTCAGTCTGGAAGAGACTTTTCACAAATAAAGTGTGATGAGCTTGCTTGATTCTTCGCAAATAAGATTGCCAGCATTAGGATGGGTATCGACCCAGCTCTCTCTTTAAGGGATTGCGGAGATCGGCGAGAGGTGGTGAGCACCCAGGCTACCTGGTTTGACGTTAGCAGGCCGGAATTCATGGACATTGTGAAGATTGCCCAGACTATATGACCAACCAGCTGTAGTTTGGATCCAGGCCCTACACCACTATTATTAGGTTGTGTAGAAGTCATCTGCCTGATCATTGCTGAAATTGTCTGGAAATCTTTGGAGCAGGGAGTCTTTCCTGATCCCCTAAAGTAGGCGGTCATTTGACCACTCCTTAAAAAACCCTCCTTAGACACAGACTGCTTAGCCAACTACAGACCTGTCTCTAACCTACCCTTTGTGGGTAAGGTTATTGAGAAGATGGTTGCGCTGCAGCAGGATAACCATCTTATAACTTACGGTGTTTATGATGTTCTCCAGTCTGGGTTTAGGAAAAGACATAGCACTGAGACCGCCCTGGTTTTAAATGATCTCCTAATTGCAAGAGATCAAAAGGCTTGTACTATCTTAGTCCTTCTTGATCTCTCTGCAGCATTTGATACTGTGGACCATGGTGTGCTTTTGGAGTGCCTGTGGCTTCACTGTGGACTGTCTGGTACAGTTCTACTATGGTTTTGATCCTTTCTTACAGGCAGGATGCAGAGGGTAGTCACTGGAATTTATTCCTCTGATGCCATCTCACTGTCCTGAGGGGTGCCACAGGGCTCCATTATGGTGCACATTTTGTTCGCAGTCTATATGCTGCCATTAGGAAATATCATTAGGCATTACAGTTTGGGTTTTCACTGCTATGCAGATGATATCCAACTGTATCTGTCCTTTATTCCCAGACAAGATGATGTGATCTCCGTGCTTAACAGCTGTCTAGCCAAAATCAAAGACTGGAAGAGCACTAGCTGGCTGAGGTTGAATCCGGATAAGACCGAGGTGATGGTTGTGGACCCTGGTCACCCTGAGGTGGGTCTTAGGGCTGGGCTTCTGTCAGGCTTATGGCTTGATAGTGTCCAGCTCTTGACCTCAGACTGGGTGCATAACTTGAGCGCTATTTTTGATAACGGTTTGACCCTAAAATCACAGGTGTCAGCCATTGTCAAATCGTCCTTTTACCATTTTAGGAATATTGCCTGGGTGAAACACCTGGTTCCTCAGGATGACCTTCCTACATTGATTCATGCCTTCAAAACCACTCACCTTGATTACTGCAATGCCCTTTACCTAGGGCTTCCGGGGGTTGATATCCGCTGCTTGCAGCTAGTGCAGAACGCGGTGGCCAGGCTTTTGACTGTTGTTTTCAGGACTAGTCATATTACTCCTGTCCTCCATGAACTGCACTGGCTTCCTGTTCAGTGACAGATCACCTTTAAGGTCGGGTTACTTACCTACAAAGCCCTACATGGACAGGGACCCCAGTATCTGCAAGATCTTCTTACTCCTTACTGCCCCTCCTACTCACTCCAATCCACTGATGAGGGATTGCTAGAGATTCCCAGGGTTCAGTTAAAGACATCTGGGGTGTGTGCATTTTCTTATGCTGCCCCTACCCTGTGGAATTCTCTACCTCGTCGGATAAGAAAATGCCTGACTGTCCCATGTTTTAAATCAGAGCTCAAAACTTACTTGTTTTTTTAATGCTTTTTCTGAAGGTTCTTAAATATGTATATATGTTTTATTTAATTGTTGGTTTTAATATGTTGTTCAGCACCTTGATTTCGAAAGGCACTTAAAAAATAGAGTTTTACTTACTTACTTCTGAAAATTTGGGACATAGATACTGAAAAATGAGACTTGCATTGTGGCATGGTGGTGCTGTTATTCATGTCAGTTGCACTGTAAGAGTTGCATGGGCACTATGCAAATTCTGAAGATGCCATGAAGGGAAAGAAGAAATTGTTTAACCAAGTATATACTCTTGCTAATATTTAACCGTGCCCCTGAGAGTTTAGAATATTTCCCCATGTCCCTTAACAAGGAGTCTATACTCTCCTCATGTTCTAAAAAAGGACAAAGGTCATCAGCATATGCTACTAGTTTAATCTCCCTTGGTTCAAACCTGACTTTTATTCCGTGAATTTTGGGATTATTTAAAATATGCCTAATTGAAGGATCTAATGTAAAAGTGTACAGCAATGGGCTAAGGGGGCATCCTTGCCATACCCCAAGCTGAACTAAGATCCAATTACCCTCTTTACCTGCAATAAGGGGAGTTACTGCTGCAGACAGATGTATTCTCTTCAGGCAATCTATAAACTGTGAAGGAATCCCATAGTGTTCCAAGACTTGAAATAGAAACTCATGACTGACCCTATCAAATGCCTTATGTTGATCCAAGGCGAGCACCAGACCTGCTTGCCCACTTCTATTGCAGTATTCAATTACATCTCTAACTATAGAGACGTTTTCTTTAATGTTCCTACCTGGCAGTATACAAGTCTGAACAGAATGAATCAGGATTGATGCAGCCTGTCTCAACCTTTTCTGCAATACTGAGGTAAGAATCTTAAAATTTGAATTCAATAGTCAAATTGGTCTCCAATTATACAAAAACCTCCTGTTCCCTTTTTTATAGAGAAAAAGGATTACGCCTTTTGAAAAATACAGATGCATTATATACTGCGAAAAGAAATAAGTATATACTTTAGCTAAACAAGGGGCCACAATATCCCCATATACTTTATAAAAAAAATTGGATAACCCATCCCTACCTGGGGAAGTTCCATCCTTCAGTGAATGGATAACAGCCAGGACTTCCTGAGGGGTAATTGGACCAGTTAACATATCTTTCACAGAGTCCTCTATCTTAGGAATTTCAAGTTCCTTTAAAAATCCCTGTATCTCTGCCCTAGATACTAGAAAAGGTTGGTTAAGGGTGAATACGTAGTGTTCCACTTCTTGTCGTATAGTTGAAGCGGATGTCAATAAAGTCCCTTGTGGGGCTGGCCCATCGGCACAGGGGTTGGATTTCCACTTGCGATGCCAGTGAGCTGGGTTCGGGAGTGCACTCGGGATGCTAGAAGGCCAGCTGGGGGAGAACGGCTTGAGCGTCCCCACGACAGCTCGAATCTTCAGCGAGGGTGGGGGTGGGAGAGCCAATGCCCACTGCACTTGTGTGATTCTGGGTGGAGGCTCGAGGACTGCAAGCCCCAACTGGAAGGGGATGGGTGGCCCAGATGTGCAGTGGACGTCAATGTGTCACGTCTTTACATCAGGAGATTACACTGAATCAGGGGGAGAAAACAGGAAAAACACCTGCCAGCTCTGGGCTGTCTGGCTTCCCGGGGCATGCCTCCAATTTTCCCCTGCTCACCGTCCCCCTCCAGGGCCCGATGAAATGAAGGATTATGGGGTTCTGACCCCATCTCGTCTCCACTCGGAGGGGGGGAGCTGAAGCTACATGTGGGACTGAGAGGTAGGTATGGGTGAGCAGGCGGCAGGAGGATGACCCCTTGGATTCCCTGAAGGGTCGGGGTTGACAGGCAGTAGGGGGAATAGCATAATTAAAAAAAAAAAGTCCCTTGCAGTGTCATTAGCTCAGAGAAACTAGAATTAGTCCTTTTTTCCTTGCAGGCCACACAAGTGTCTTTATGCTGAGTTTTTGGGGTACCATAGGTCATTTCTGCTTGTAGAGAAAGTGCCCTATCATATTGTAACATTGTTATCTGTTTTTTTTTAAACTGTAATTTGTCTAGAATAATCCTGGTTAGTATTGTAAGTTAAGGATAGTAATTTGAATAATTGAGTTCTCATTTTATATATTCCAAAAATTTTATGTTAGGTGTGTGTTTCCCATTTGTTTGGAACCATTCTAGCAGATCTTTTTTTTGTGTCCTCCCTCCACAAAGCCAAATCCTCATATATAGCTGCTACCGAAAGTCTAGCCATGAGAACATGTAACATTCAATCTCACCACTGGTTCTTTAAGAATGGAGGTGTTTAGTCTCCATCTAGTGGTTAAAGATGCTATTGTTTTTTCCACAGAAATAGTGGTTGTCTTTCTGAGGCATTGTCCTGTAATTTTTTTTTTGCTCCGCTTGCCAAGGAGCGTAATCTAGTGTACATGCGTGAGGCTCCAGTGCCCCCCATGCATGTGCCTGCCCTGCTGAAGCCTATTTACCTTACCAATATGGCGATAGGTTATTGCCCATGTCCGGACACCAGAATATGTCTCTGCGCATGCTCACAGGTGAGGACTCCGGGGATGAAGAAGGAGAGGAGGAGGTGGAGCAGTTTCTGTCCCTCCCACGTCACTAGCCTACAATTCCTGTTCGAGCCTACCATCCCTAGGTAGGGAAATTCAACCTGAACGATGCACTGTGATGTGGGACTTGAATTTACTCCTTGCATGGCTGGCTCTCTGTTTTTACCAATCTTGTCTGGAGGGATGGAGGTCAGAAGTTTTGAGGGGGGGTCTGAAGTGTTACTCTGGGCCATCTGCTGCATCCGTCCGCTACGTAAGGGGATGGATGAGCAAGAACAGGAGAGATTACAATAATTTGAACATGCCCATACACTGTGCAATCACTGGATCAGGGACTGCACGTGTGTGCTGCTGTTGCCGGAAGCCCTCGCTCAGAAGGGAGGGCTCCGCTGACAGTACACCAGAAAAAAACCCTCCAAAACCTTTTGAATAAGCCTGTGCCTCAGGTGACAGAGCAAATTGTTATTTTGTTCACATCCAGCTAATCTGTCTAAGCCTTGAATAGACTGACGCAAGCTTAATGTGTGACGGCCACAAGCTGACTATAGCTAATCACACTGGGCCCTATGCACAAAGGGTACACCACGTGCGCAGCACGCGGGAGTACTGAGTAGGGGAGTACATGTGTTTGCAAGCCACGAGTGGCATGCATGATGCATGCTGGAGGAGCCGCGCAGCAGGGCAATGTGGAGCTATGCAGGCTGCATACGCGGTGGCTATGCATGGGAGGAGCCACGTACCAGGTATGCGCCGACGTGCATAGCCCATGCATGAATGTGTGGAACACGCATACATGCATGCCTCAAAGCTTGCAGAGCAATGCGTGGCCAGGGGCAGACGTAAACAGATGTGCAAGCAACAGGAGCACCAATAGCAGCAAAAGGCCACAGGAGGGGCAAGCAGCCAGGCACAGAAGTACGGCACAGTGGGAGATGCCCCACCTTGGCCACACCATGAGCACCCAATACAGGCAGACAGGCACACCAGCATGGCACCAGTATGCAAATGCATGGCAATCAGGCTGTGGGCAACAGCACCCATGTGACACACAGCAGTGGCAGTGACAATGAGCATGACGTGGGACACCACAGCAGTGCACAGGCACCCGCACACCCGTGCAATGGCATGGCGGTGACAGTGCACTCACAGGCCACCAGATGGCAACAGAATCAACCAGAGCCCATGACCCATAGCGGCACACAGCACAGGGATGCTGAGCAGGCAAACCACCCTGAACGGCAAGAGTGGCATGTCCCTACATGATGGCAACCCACCAATGGCAGAGCCAGCTAACCAGCAGGTGGAACCTGTGGCCACAACATGCCACAACCCCCCACCAGGGCACCAGCACCACACCACACATATGCCCTTGGGAACACGGGATGGCCCTGGCAAACCTGGGACAACTGTCAAGGTCCACAGATGCTACACGTGGTAACGGCGCCAGGCACCGTGACCGTATACGACCTGTTTGTGCAGCCTGTTGATGTGGGACAGGATGCCACTATGGTGACATGACACCCACATGGACAACACTGTGCCATGCCCTGGGACCCTGACACTATGAACCATGATGTGCCCCCTGCACTATCCCCCTTGACCCACACTGACCCGCCCTGGCACCTGCCACTAGCCCCCCGACAGACAACAATGGGCCGGGGTGGATCCAGAAAGGCCCATGCAGTACATACAATCAACAGCCGCCCCCCCACTGAAATGTACACACCCACACCAAAAAGGTGCCCCCTCCCAAACAAAACAGTATGTTGCCTGATGTACCCTGTAATTGCCAACGAGGTTATACATGTATCCATCTCCCAAACAACAGACGTTTAAACAGAGACACTCCTCAATGGCCTACACAAACCCAAATACTACATATCCGAATGAAACAGCTCATGGTTTGTGACAGGCACTCACAACTACACAAATGGGTACAGTGAATATGCCTGTGTAAACCCTCGCAGTGGCCCTGTGTCTGACCTGGGCTGTGGCCCCCCCAACACACACCCACACAGACACACATGTGAGACAAGGACGACACATCATAGATTGCCAGTCATTTATTTCAAACAGCACAACTGCACAGGTGGCAGAATCCCCAGGCCCACCACCTCCATGCACAATCCCACACAAGGTCCATAGTGGCTTATATTGGGTATGTTTTCCAATATTGGGGTTCAGGAATGTAAATTCCACAAGGCAATAATATCAATAGTGGTTTAAAAACTAGTGCTTAAGCATTGGATGGACCTACTGGTTATATCATATACTGAATGGCTGAATGAGCTATCAGCAGGTTTTAGAACTGAACGTTTGATGGCTAGCTCTTTTAACAACCTGAAGTCCTTCAATAGAAAGTGGG
Organism: Neoceratodus forsteri; assembly: GCA_016271365.2. Taxonomy (NCBI): domain Eukaryota; kingdom Metazoa; phylum Chordata; order Ceratodontiformes; family Ceratodontidae; genus Neoceratodus; species Neoceratodus forsteri. The sequence goes on from CM057451.1 coordinate 1,130,067,802, forward strand.
GCAAGCTATACGCTTTATATCTGCACTAGTGATAACTAATGAGTATGCCTCTAACCCCCTAAGGCTGTCACTATTGTTGTGATAATTTTGTTTCTACAATCTTTTAATTGGCACACTCCAGGGGAGGGTGGGGGGAGGTGTGGGGGAGGGGGTAGTATACTATGTATAGGTTTTCCGAATGTTGTTTAACCTCTTGTGATTCACCTGGAACTGAGTGTTTGTTTATAAAATCAATAAATATTTTTGAATTTCAAGAAAAAAGGTCCATAGTGGCTACAAAAACCAGACGGCCACACCGTGGCCCTGTCGCCATCTCACATGGCACACCGCCATCTCTCCACCTGCCCCCTCACCGCCCATCTGTAAACCTCCCCTCCACTACTGCTGTTGCTGGTCTCCTCCTCCACTGGCACAGGCATTGGCACATGACACAGCAGCATGTGATGAATGGGTCCATGGTATCTCTGTGGAGAGAAGCAGACAGCACAGTGTACACAGGAAGAGCCATGAACCCCACCATCACAACCGTGGCCCACACCCCCCCAAACCCATGCACCACGGCGGACAGACCACCAGTCCCGATGCCACACCTCACATGCACCGCCCGGGGCCACCTACCCAGCGCAGGCATAGATCCCCCAACCCGGCAGGTCCACCCGGATTCCCGTACCCCACACACAGAGTCCCCAACCCCGAAGGGCCTGCTGCCAGGGCCTGTTTATGCTGGTACACCGACCACATGCCATCCTGGCCCACACACAGGGCAGTCCTGGGCCAGGGGCATACGGACACAGTCCAGGGGTCACTCTGACATGCGTCTGCACAAGGCACCCAGATCCCAGCTGCATGGGTGGAGGTGGCCCAGATGATGGCCTGAACGGTAACCCATGGTGTGTGAGGTGCACCTACCTGTGACGGCACGGCGACCCTCCACAGGGTCCATGGCTGTGCATCACCCTGCTCCTCCTTGTAGTGCAGAACACCCACAATGATGGTCCTGTGAAGGTGCCATGGCAACCTGCACACCCACCATATGTGGTACTGTGCAAGTGGTAACGTCTCCACCTGGGTGTCTCCACCATGACTGCGGCCCCATCTGGCTGCTCCCTCCACTGAAGCTCCATGCACTATGGAATGGCTGTCGATCCCTGTGGTGGGGGGAGAGAAGGCACGCAAGGTCGGCACACCCGCACATGCCAAGGCAGCATACCGCAGACCCCCACCAGCATACACATACCCCTGGCATGGCCGTGGTGGCCCACAGCATGCCGTAGCCACTGCTGTCAGAGAACTCAGCCTCTGTGATGCACCACAGGTCATCTGGGTATCGCTCCATGCTGTTAATGCAACATGCTGGGGCATGGGATGTCCTCTTATGTAGGCCGCCAACACCTGGCATACACATGGCTTCCTGAATGCAGCACACCTGGGGCACATGCAACAGGGCATACGTGCATGCCCCAGAGTGCACCTTGCACACTGCAGGAGAGGCATGCACCCAGGCACGCAGCAACAGGAAGCAGTGCACGCACAGCCTGTGGCATGAACAGCATGGCACATGATTGGTATGGCCATATACCTGCCATCCTGAATGCCACTTAGGTGGTGTGACCCCCGTGCAGTGCGCTATTCCCAGTACAGGCCGGTACTGACAGATATCAACAGGTACCCAGGAATGCTGATGAACGTATACCTGCTGAACGCAAAGTGACGGAGGGGCAGTGGACGTCGGCCACTGGAGCGTGTGTTCCAGCCCCGTATGGATGGGCGCGGGCTATGGGACACCCACTCCATTGACCATTTTCAGCTGCCGAGGCCAATGGTCGAACACCTGTGCAACATGGTCCGGGACAGTGTGGAACCACATATATGCCGGTCAGTGGCCATGACTGTGGAGACCAAGGTCATGTCCACACTGTCACACTGTGCAATGGGGTCCTTCCAGCGTGTCACCAGTGATGTGGTCAGCATGAGCCAGTCGTCTGCATCCAGAGCACTGGCCCAGGTCACGGACGCCCTGCTGCCACATGTATGGGACCATGTCCATCTTCCACAGACAGCCGTCAAGGTCCTCGCCACAAAGCAGGCATTCCACGCAATGCACGATATGCCAAACATGCTTGGTGCCGTGGATTGCACGCACTTCGCAATCCTGCCACCCATGGTCGATGAGGTGGCATATCATAACTGCAAAGGCTTCCACAGCATCAATTGCTAGGTCATCTGTGATGCGGTGAACCTGTTCACTGAAGTGTGTGCACGGTACCCTGGGTTGTGCCATGACGCCTATATCCTGGATGGTTCAGGTCTCAGTGCCTGGCTCTGTGCAGGACATGTCAATGGATGGCTACTGGGTAGGTATCGCTGCCCCTGTATGGCCGTGACACATGCACGTGCCATATCTAACATCTCCCCTCTCTCTTGTGGGTGACAGCAGTTATCCACTGTGGCAGTACCTTCTGATGCCCTACATGGTGCCTGGGGATGCATCAGAGGCCACCTACAACACAACGCACCGGAGGATGAGGGTCATCATCAAGAGGAGTATTGGCCTCCTGAAGATGCGGTTCTGGTGTCTGGACCACCATGTTGCTGAGTCCGATGTATGCCTGCCTTGTCTTCACAGTCTGCATGATGCTGCACAACATGGCCATGCATCAGGGTGTTTTGATACCTCACGATGTGCCCCCAGACATGCCACCAGAGTGAGAGGATGCTGGTGCAGCATGAGGCCAGGAAACTGCAGCAGGCCATGCAGCACATGTGGCGGTCGTCAATGGCACATTCCACCGCTAGGCACAGTGGGTCCACGGTCGGGCAGCCCTGCAGCCCAGCAACTGCATCATAGCTCTGTTATGGCTGTGCCAGGTGTGCCATGGTGGCCAATGCATGCCCAATGATGAGGCATGTCTGAGGGCATGTCTGGGCCCCACAGTGCCCGCAGTGCATGCCTGCAGGCATGGCTGGCATTTGGTGGCAGGGTTCCATGGCCCCTGTGACCAAGCCCCTGTATCACGGCAAGGTAGCCAGCTGCACAGGGGTCCCCCCCGACATGTCCATGGTCCTGACACATGTTGTGCCACCATCACCCTGTGCTGCCCCATGCCTTGTGTACCATGCCTGTGCATCTGCATGTGTAGGTGGCACCATGTGCGATGGCCCAGGGCCACATATGTGGCCCAGCCCAGTGGTGCACCTGTCTGGCATGTCATGGCTGTTGCATGCCCTGTGCTGCAGCACGCTCCTGTCCAGACACCCGTGTCCCCCACCTGTGCATCTGCCCCAGTGCCCCACTGTGGCCCCTGTGCCATGGTGCCTCCCGTGGGTTGGTGGAGGCCATGGGGACCTGCCTAGTGCCGCCTTCCAGTTCTGGACAATCACCCCTGCCATTGGAGTCCTGGCTGCCCTCCGTGTCTGACCACAGTCATGGGTCTGCCGGTGTCCCTGTGAGCATGTCTGTGTTGGCATCTGGAGCTGGTGATGTGGCTTCAGCCAGTGTTGGCCCTCCCATGCCCATATCCTTGTCCTCCCATGGGTGGTCACCATTTGTCGGTGCTGCACAGGTGCTGTCGCCCTGTTCCTGGTGTTGCCCTCTGCCTGTCGCCCATGGTGGTGTGCCACAGCCCGCAATGGTCATCTCTATCTGCTCCTGGGACATGGTGATGCATGCTGTGTCATGACCAATGGCTGTTACAGCACTGGTCAGCACCACCAGTGCCTCCATATGCCGCCATTGTGCCTCCAGGCGGTCCTGCTCCAGCTGCAGCAGCTCACTGTACTACTGGTCAGCGATCACCGTGGCGCATGCTGCGATGCTGTGCCCTGCTATCCAGGTGGATGGGCCCTCCTCACCGCTATCAGGGTCTGTGATGGCCACGGGGTATGCACGCATGCAACGGCATGGATGGGGCGGGCTGGGTGCACACCGTTGCCTGGCTGTGGGTGTCTCTCTTGTGTGTCCTATGTCGTCCAGCTGCCCTGCATGCTACCATGTGCCCCTCCACCTCCATGGGCCCCTGCCATGTCCATGGCTGTTCCATCCACCTCTGTGTCTGTTCCTGCTCCACTGTGGGGGGCCATGGCTGGTGCTGCGGCCGCTGCTGGCTGTCTTCGCCCTGTGAGATGTAAATGGTAGACCATGTTACATGTGCTGCTCATGCTGCAAGGCCTGTGTCCCTACCTGTACACACCCTGGCTTACCTGCGGTGTTGTTCTCCACTGGCTGGATGTGTCCTGCATCCGTGGCATGCGGTGTCCACATCAGCCAGTTAATACCATGTCTGCCACCTTTGGCTGGTTCTGTTGGCACATGGGGGGGTTGTTAGGCTTTGGTGGTTATGTGCATCCTGTGCATGGGTGTGCAGTGCATCTGTGCTGTGCCTACCTGCGGATGTGTCCTTGCCCTCATCCACTCCATGGATGCTCACTGCCATTATTGTGTCCGCCAACACCCACTCTATTGGGGTGAGCTCAGCCTCCTCTGTGGGTGATCCCTCTCCCATTCCACACTGCTCGTGTGCTGCCGCCACCAGGTGCCTCTTCATGGTGATCTGCAGGTCCCGTCATTTGTGCTTTATTGCTGTTAGTGCCCTGGCATCTGGTCCAGCAGCATTGATGGTGGCCTGCACCTCCAGCCACAGGCACAACTTCACCTCTGCGGGGGTGGATAGGCTGTGTGTGCCATATAACCGGTCGTGGTTGGCACATATCTCACTCACCATCATGGCAACCTGTGGCCCAGTGAAGTTGGATGAGTGGGACTGCCTGCTTCTGCTGATGTGGGGGCCTTCATGTCCCGGGATCGGCATGTGCCTCCCCTGCTCCCCCTCCCTGTCACTGTGTGTGGCTTGCTCTGCACCCTCCTTTCATTCTGTCATCTGTTCCAGACCTCCTCCACATTCGGGGTCCATGTTCCATGTGCGGTTTGGCAGGTGCAGTTCTCCTTTTATGGCAGGGTCAAGGGGCGGGGTTGCCACCCTGTCCCTCCTCTGCCACCTGCATTCATTCCACACCTTCAGGGCTATCCACTGCCTCTCTTGTGCCCCCACAGATCTGTTGGGTATGCCGTGTGCTGTGTGGGTCCTGCGCATTGCGCAGCTGCACACCACATATCCTGCATTATCCACACTGTCATGCATTGGCCCCCTTCTGAGTTCCAACAATTATTTTATTTTGTTATAATTCCACCTTGAGGAAGCCTATTTTGATTTCCTCTTCTGTGAAATATTAACACCTTGCACTGTCTGTGCAAATAATACATATTAAAATTTATTTACTTTATCTGTATCTCTAGCTGCACTGGAGCCTGGGGAAGTGCTGCAGCCTAAATCAGATGCACATCAAAGACTGGAGAAAGGAGGAACCTGGAAGGGGCTTGAAGGAGAAACCGTAACTTGATCGTAGGTCACATGTGCATCAGCAGCCTATCAGACGTACATAACCCTAAGGTAAGGTTTGGAAGTTCCATGGATATACAGGCAACACAATGATCTGAGAATTCAATTGGAATAGCAGAAGTGTTTTTTATCCCCAGTTGTTTTGATATCAAATTATAGTCAGTCTTAGATGTTAATGTATTCTTAACAAAAGTATGAGTAATCTCTGAAACTGCATGTGCCGAACATTCAGTAAGATCAGCAGTGTCTACAAAGTTTTTAAAAGCAACCGGGTCACAGTAAACTTTTTTGCCCCTCAGTTTCTGTGTCTTCGTGTCTAAGGTGCAATTAAAATCCCCTCTCAAAATAATTGCTTTAGCAGTGGCCAAAAAGGGCTGCAATTGTTCAACCAATGTGACTGTCAGCTTTTGTCTGGGGCATATATATCGAAATGAATCTGTAAAGGGTATTCTGCCAAATACCATCTACCAACAGAGGGATAATATCCACAAATTCTTTTAAAGTAAATTTGTGCCCTAAAAATAATAAGCCTACTCCATTAGCTTGATCTGGCCCATAAGACCAATATGATGGTCCCCAGACCAAATTGTTTTTAGCAAATTGCATAGCAGAATAAGAATTCAACCAAGTTTCCTGCAGAAAAGATACTGAAATGCCTAAATCATGCAAAAGGAAAAAACTGTTGTTTGTTTCCTAGTATTTCTTATACTATGAACATTTAGAGAGGCCACTGAAAAAAGGCATAGGAAAAGATTATACAAGGATTCATATTTCCTAGTTGTTGTTGCCTTGATATGGTTTCCTTCTCTTTTTTTTTTTTTCTTCACATTTTTCAGATGGTGGTTGGTCAACCAGCACAGTTCCAGATTATGATGAAGCATTCGATACTAAGTCATCCAATTCAAATTCTGGGGACCATGACAGATTTTTTGCCAGAGTTATTCAGATTTCAGTACAGTAAGGGGTCTAGTACAATGGGGATATCTTGGATGCCTGATGTAGTTGAAGGATGTGTTTGTGGCATCCCAAAATCAGTCATTTGTCTCGCTGCACTAGTGTTCGAAGTCACCGGGTCAAGTTTCTGCCCCACTGAACACCTTTGCACATCTAAAGAAACTCCTGCTTGCAATGATACACAGATTTGCAGGTTTTTAGCAGAATTTGCAGCCGTAACAGAAGGTCCAGATCAACACTGCCTGACCCATATCGACTCCTGTCCCTTCTAAAATCCCAGTCCCTGCTACCTCCAAAGATGGTTGTGTGGTGTCCCAATCAGAATCCGGAACCCAAGTGTTATTACCTGCCAATCTCCAGCCTGCTTCACTAAGAGCCCTATCAGGGGACCAAGCATCACTCATTGCAGGTACGTGGGGAAGACCAAACCATTTTTTAATATGCTGTTCAGTAGTTGTTAAACTCGGGGAAACATCATGTGACACAGAATCATGAGAAACAGAAATTTCTGACCTGTGTTCAGCAACCTTGGTAGCAGGGACTGTAGCAACCAGAGCAGTAGTTCTATGCTTTAAATACAGTTTTCGTTTTTCATAGAGTTCTTCATCTTCAGCCAACATATTCAATGTCACAGTTCATTGTTCTCAATGTCCTTCTCCAGCTGGGCAGCAGCAGCTGCAATATCCTGAGGTGTCAGAGATATCATCAGAATCATCCATTAAATTTGGAGCAGGAAAACCATCCCCATCCTCATCCCCTTCCATAGAGTCCTCATTTCCTATACTAGGGTCAGCATTATCTGTGTGATAAACCACACCTGGGTGATCGGGTTACTCCCCAGCCTGCAGTAGCACTCCTTCATCTGTTGCATCCAGATCCACCATCATGGGAAAAGGGGCCAGCAGTGCCCCCTCTTAAGATTAGGGGAATATCTCTGGTGTCCTGGCCAAATTTTCCCCCATTCACTAAAATACCACCAACAGCTTACTCTGGTTCATAGACACATAGAAACATAGAAACATAGACTTTGACAGCAGATAAGGACTGCTTGGCTCAACTAGTCTGACCATTTCCTTACCTATTGGATAAACTGGAGATCCTACTTAACCAACAGCCTATTTCTTCCTACTCCCCACCAGAATTGCCTTATGTCTGTCAGATGCATTCTTGAATTCCCTCACTGTTTTAGACCCCACAACCTGCTCAGGAAGGCCTTTCCATGTGTCCACTACCCCCTCTGTGAAACAATACTTCGGCACATTGCCCCTGAGCCATTCCCCCTCTATCTTCAGATTGTGTCCCCTGTTTTTGCACATCTCTTTTTCTGAAAGATGCTACCCTCTTGGACTTTGTTGATTCCCTTGAGTTACTTGAAAGTTTCGATCATGTCCCCCCTCTCCATCCTTTCCTGAAGGGTATACATATTAAGCTCCTTTAGTCTTTCTTCATATGGCTTCTGTTACAGATCCTGCACCATTTTATGTGCCCTCCTCTGGACTGCCTCCATCCTGTCTATGTCCGTGCAGAGGTGGGGTCTCCAGAACTGCATGCTGTACTCCAGATGGGATCTCACCAACTGTCTGTACAGAGGGATAACAACTTCCTGTTTTCTACTGGTGGTGCCTCTCCCTATACATCCCAGTATCCTCCCAGCAAGCCTTACTGCCTTCTTATATTACTTGCTTACCTTTAGGTCATCTGATATGATTACCCCCAGGTCCCTTTCCATTTTTGTTGTTGCTACTACCTCCCCCCATTGTGTCCTCTTCCCCTGGGTTTTTGTTTCCCAGGTGCATTACTTTGCACTTCTTTGCACTGAATCCAAGCTGCCATACTTCTGACCATTCCTCCAACCTTGAGAAGTCCTTTCTCATTATTTCCACCCTCCCCCCGTGTACCAACCCTGTTGCAGATCTTTGTGTCATTTGCAAAGAGGCATACTTTTCCTTCTACTCCCTCAGTAATGTCACTTATAAAGACATTAAAAAGGACCAGACCCAGAACTGAACCCTGTGGTACCCCACTAGTAACCCCCCTTTCTTCAGAGTGGACTCTGTTTACTGTTAGCTTCTGTGTCCTTTTTGTGCTTCTTATGATGATGCCCTTCAAGGGAGTCAGATGTCTGCCTGAGTTTCTTTCACTCCTTTTCTACTCAATGCGTCGGAGAGGGGAGGCGTGTTTGTGTGATGGACCAGGGAGAGTCTGTGGCCCATAGCCAGAAGGGACTGCGTACACATGGGGGTCGTAGGGTGTCGTTAGACCACTCCTGACTGTTTGGTCCTGCCTTCCCCCCCCCAGAAGCAGCAGCACCACCAGTGCCACTGCCACATCCATCAAGTCTGCCACAACCACCACCAGCAGTAGCTGCAGGAGCTCCAGCAGCACCTCCTCCGAAGCAGCAGGTGAAGCCCCAGGTGCGTAACAGTGCTGCCGGCACTACATCTGCCCCTCCTGTGCCTGGTCCCCCCTGCAGCTCCCTAGTTTGGCAGTCTTTTAACTGTGTGACAGGGGACAGCAGCATTGTGGTGTTCAGGTGTGCCCTGGCCCTCGGGACACATCTGGGGACTGCTGGCCAGCGCACAGATATGCTGAACCCTCACAAGGTGGAGTAGCAGGCTGCCATGGAACGGGCCAGGCCTCCACCTGCTGGCCCTTCTGTGACAGTGGCAGAGGGTGCTGGTGTTGTGCCTCACCACAGGAGGAGAGCCACAGCAGCAGCTGCTCTACCACTACCCCCACCACTGCCACCAGCACCACCCTCACCACCACCGCTAGCTGGTTTTCTTCCCCACACCAGTGGACAACACAGGCAAACATAGCATTGTTGTGGGCTGTGGTGCAGGAAAGTAATGAGAGGGTGGGTGCTGTCCAGCAGCAGGTGGAGCAGATCGAGCAACAGTTACAGATAGTGTCAATGCTCCATCTGCTGCTGCAACATCATGGGATCCCTCATTATCTTATTTTTTCTGCACCCCCCCACTGCTATTTTATTTGTGTTTTTTATGTTTAATAACAGAGGGAAGGCCATACATTATTAGTTTAAAGTGAAGCAGTCAGCAACAGGAGGTCCTGCCCCCTGCAAGGCTTACCCTCCGGTTAAGCCTTTTAAGTATGTTGCAATGTTCTTCTTGCACTGCAACATACTTTGTTTTAATAAAGAAAATCAGCAACACAGAAGTATGGCAGATGCTATGGGGGCTCTATTATGTGTAAAGGTGCAATGGCGATGCACCATCTGCTTCAATACAAAAGTATTGAAGCGCATGGTGCCTCTCCGCCGCACTTTTCCTTTACACATAGTGCCCACCATCCTTCTGGGTCACTGACTTTTCTTTATTAAAATAAAGTATGTTGTGGTGCAAGAAAAATGCCACAACATACTTAAAAGGCTTAACCGGAGGGTAAGCATTGCAGGAGGCAGGAGCCCCTGTTGCTGACTGCTTCCCTTTAAATATATACATACATATACAGTCATACATGCTCCTTATTGCCCTGTTGTTATAATGCAGTGCCTCAGAAATGTTTACTTTCTGTTGTGGAGTGGTTGTGGAAAAGGAGGTGTGAGCAGTGCAAGTATGATGTGCTAAACTGCATGTGTGCAGTCAGTGTTGTCTTCTGTGTGTGTGTGTGTGACATCAGACATTGTACAGCTTCTTGCAAACATATATTGCTAACTTGTTGCAGTGTTTATGGTATAAAGAATAGCGAGCAGAATAACGTATATTTTATTGCCACCATCATCATCAGCAGACTAAGTGATACGATACTTTTTCAGAGGTGTCTGGCCAGAGTGCACCTTAGTGACATACTGCACACATGACTTTTAGGAGAGCATGTGTTTTTTGTGCTATGATCTCCGCAAATTCATGTGTGCATTGTGAATGACTGAAGTGCACAGTGACCCGATACCTCTGAAAAAATATATCACTTACTCTGCTGGTGCTGATGGTACAAATAAAATATACGTCATATATTCGTTCTTATCTTTATTCTTGCGATACTGCAACAAATCACACCATATATATATATATGTTTGCATGAAGCTGAACAATGTCTGCACACACAGGAAAAAACATTGACTGCACACATGAAGTTTAGTACAACATACTTGCACTGCCCAGTCATGCTTTTTGCGAAACATTTCAAATCACGAGTCCTGACACAAAGTAAACTATACTGAGGCTCCAGAAATATTTCATTTTTGAAACAGATATTAAAGAGATTCATCAAGTTACAGTATTGCACCCGATATAAGGGTGCCATACCTCCAGGGGAATCCTTCTTGCTCCACATGTCCTTACATAGTGCAATACTTTTCTGGCAAAAATGCTTGTAGTTTCATGAAACTGGGTCCTGGAGGACTTCCCATTCTGAAGAGCCACGTAAGTTCCACCCCTATGCTCAGCAATGTTATGACATGATGCCAGGGAGAGCGCTGGGGTGCACTCCATTATACTGACTGGCCAGCAGCTTTCTGGATGTTTCTTTATGTTATAATGGTCCAGTTTTGTGGTGAAGCGTAAAGGCTTGTTTCCACTAACAAGAGCCCTGTTAGTGGAAGCGTGCCTATGCTCACCAACAAATGATCAATATATAAAGAAACATTTGGAAAGCTGTCGCCATTCAGTATAATGTAGCTGCGGCTCCCTGCTGGCCTCCTGGCATTCCCCTGATTCCTGAGGCAAGGCACCCATATATTGGGTGCAATACCATAAATATGTAACTTGGTGAATCTCTTTAAAGCAGCAGTGCAACAGTTTGTTGAAAATTTTGACCTATACTTTTTTATGCTATTTCACATTGCCAGTTTACTTACATCCTGACTTGTATGATACTATTGTTTCCATTATTTGAGTCTGCTTTACTACTTTTTTCATGTCTGAAATAATAAAAGGAGCACTCCTTTAAATAAGGTGTGGACCAGGTCTTCGTCAGTATTTTCCGCTGCTTTTCTCCATCAGTTGTTATATATCACTTCTGTTATAAAATTAACAATTGTGCAGTAGGCAGTGTTTGATGACCTCACAGAACAATATTTATTGAAAAGCAGCTGCAAATAGTGCTAAAAACCTGGTCAGAACAATATTAAAAGGCGTGCTCCTTTTTTCTTTTCAGACATGAGAAAAAGTAGTAAAGCAGACACAAATTGTGAAAAGAAGGGTTATCATACAAGTCAGGAGGTAATAAGTGGCTGGCAATGTAAACTAGTATGAAAAAGTATAGGTCAAAGTGTTCACCACATTGTTGCACTGCTGCTTTAATTTATAATTTAAGTATGACATTATGTGCTCACAATCACAACACACAAACTGCATCTGTCTTGTGTCCATAAAATTGCCAAGTGCTAAGGAAGTGAAATGGGAGCGTTACACCACGTGCAAATTCCCCCAGAACTTTTTGCACAGTCACTCATGTGCACAGTGGTCACACAAAGTCCCCAGAATTTTTCTGCATCCCCAAAATGCATCTGTCTTGTGTCCAGAAAATAGCCAAGTGCTAAGGAAGTGAAATGGGAGCATTACACCATATGCAAAGTCCCATCAGAAATGATGACCGTGACAGAACTGTTGCTGGTCCAAAGTGTGCTGCGATTTCTGCAAATGCGATCAATCACCTCAACGGATGTAAGGATGCCCTTTATCTGTACACTAACAGTAGCCTTGGGGAGTTGATATATATATATATATATATATATATATATATATATATATATATATTTGTATTTGTATTTTCTAGGTGGGGGGGTTGACATATATAGACATGTACTCATTGCATTGTTTTGTATCAAAGGTCATAGATACTGTTGGTGTGCTCATTCCAGTGCTTGATGAGAACTGTTTGCATTGAAATTGAAAATGGATAACTCTTAAGCCAATGAAGGTAAGTTTTCTTTTTTGGGGGGAAGCATATTTGCAGGTAGGTTTCATTAATGGGTTATTTGGCTACTTCTTCACAGATTTCATCTGCATCCTTCTCGTGTCTGGTGGGTAACGATGATCATGGTCATTGATTGAAACGACTTCTGCGTGTTGCATGTCTGCCCCAGTCCAGAGTGGGGGCCTATGTTAAAGAACTTCTCTGGATAAGGCAATTATGACACAACAAAGCATCTGGAAGTTTCCTAAAACACAAAATGAAGGATTTATTACAACTTGATTGCAGCAGTAACACATTATGTTTAAGTCGTGGCAGTTCCACAGGTATCTGGATTAACACAGATAGCAAGCTGTCACACTGCAATCAGCAGATTACAATTTAATTTAGTACCAGGCTGTGTAACAAATACACTGTGCCGGTAACCCTGCATCTCAACGCAAGTTACATTTCAAAACCACATCTTGTCAAGTAATACAATCTGCGTCTAACTTTTTCAACACTGTCATGGATACACAGCTGCAAGTTTGGAATACAGTGCATGATATGTTGCAAAAATAGTTTTTTGTGACATAACTGTCACCTAGTTTATGGATCCTCAGTCGGATTTGTTGCAGTCTTTAACAGATGAAATAAAATATATATACTTACCAGTATGGATTTGAAATGGATATTACCTAGGTTCCTGTGGATGGTACTGCTGCTGTACCATTGATACCGACTTTCAGTGAAGGAGTGTTGTTTGTAGCTAACCTGTAAAAAAACAGAATAAGTTTACTGTATGTGTTCCACCATTTCAGCTCAGAAAAGCAACAGAAAACAAAACACACAACTAAAGGAAGTTGAATAGCATAAAAAACATTAGTACACATACCCACTTTATAGTTTTAATATTAAGAAGCCTTGTGCCTGTGGCTGATGGATGTGGTCTCCTATTCGACTCCCTCTGCCTTGGCATGGTCAATGTAATGGGAAAACATTGTCAGAATCACACTGGTGGTGGGTGCTTGTGGTCATAGCTGTGGCACATGATGACATTCCCTCTGACATCTTCCTGCATCTGGTGGTGATGGCAGTGGCTATCAGTGGTGTTATCGTGGTGGTCCAGGGGGGCACACAAAGTCATACCCTGTGGTGGCAGTGGCTATCAGTGGTCTTATGGTGCTGGTTCTGGGGGGCACACAAAGTCATTCCCTGAGGTGGCAGTGGCTATCAGCAGTCTTATGGTGGTGGTCCAGGGGGCACACAAAGTCATTCCCTGTCATGGCAGTGGCTATCAGCGGTCTTATGGTGGTGGACCGGGGGGGCACACAAAGACATTCCCTGTGGTGGCAGTGGCTAACAGTGGTCTTATGGTGGTGGTACAGGGGCCAGGATATATTATGCTCTCTTTTACAAATGTGACGTGACATATGGAATTTGAGTCACTCTAAGTGGGACACTCATTGAACCTTATGAAGAGAAAACATGTATCATACAATAAATGTGACATCCTTTTTACAACTTAAGTTAAAACCTGCCAACATTAACCTCATCATTATCCTCATAAAGAAAGCTGCCCTCACAGTCAGCGATGTCTGAAGTCTGACCACTGGGAAATTCTTTCTCCATTGTGTCATCATCTATGTCAGTGGTATGCCGTTTCATGCTGCCACTGCCAGTGCCAATAGGATGGTCCATTTCTACATCATCAAAACCATGACTAGGCTGGGGTATGAATACTGAGGTTGCAGTCTGTGCTGGTATGTGCCTCTCATTCATTTTTATGAATGTTAGCAAGCTGACATTTGCAGGAGAGTGGTTTGTACGATAATCCCTAACTACTGCACCTGCTGAGCTGAATACCCTCTCGACACTTACACTGGAGGGTGGGCATGTCAGGTACTTCAGTGTCACTACAGTCAGCTCTGGCCATTCACCGACCTTTGCACTCCAGTATAAAAGAGGATCATCAGTTATTAACAGATGCCTATTTTCAGACAAATATGACACAACCATTCTCTGTGCTGCACTAAGTCCAGTGGTTGATGCATTATCCTGTTCTCCGGAATCATTTATGTCACAAATACCCACTTGGGACAAAGCCTCCCAAAGTGGGTTAATGCCAACCACTTTGGATGACAGACCACCAGGAACTGCAGTCCCCTTCCCCTTACAGGATATGCTTAATACTACTCCTCCAGGTTCACCTTCAGCCTGATTATGCTGCTGAGGTTTGCTGACCTTGGCACGTGACTTCTGTGCCCCATGAACCAAGCGCACCAGTTGCCCACTGACATTTTTACTGGTTCAGGCCCTCCCTCCAGTACTGAGGCAATTCCACGTTTGTATCGTGCGTCCAACATTGTTGCTATTGCAAAGTTGTCACTATGCTGAATGCTCAAGATGTGAGGATTCTGGTCGAATACTGTCAGCATGTGTTTCAGCAACATACTGCTAGCACTGTCTCCAGCAACATCAAGGCTATGCTGTACATTCACCAATGTCTGCCTCAGCACCTGCAGCAGTGGAATTGGTTGGCTAATGGAGGTAGACTCACCACTCACTGCCTGTGTGGCATGTTCAAAAGGCCTCAAAATTGTTATTACAGTGTCCATGAGGTGCCATTGTTCAGTCATCATAGACATGGAGGCCCCGGAACTGTCACGGCTAGTATGCATGACGAGATATTCTGAGATGGCTTTGTATTGTTCATACAACCTCTCTGCCATGTACAAAGTGGAGTTCCACCAGGTGACATCTTCCAGATTCAAGTGGTGCTGAGGGAGGCTGTTTCACATCTGCAACTGCCGAAGTTGGTCGCTGGCCTTTGCAGATCGTGAAAAGTGAGAATAGATACGGTATGCAACTGTCAGCATTTCCTTTACATCAGGGTGCTGCAGAAACTCCTGCTCCACAAGATTTAAACAATGGGCCCTGCATGGAACACAAACAAAGCCACCATTTGTGATGCATTTCACCACATTTGACTCATTGTCACTTGCTATGAACCCAGCTCTCAGGGACAGGGGATTCAGCCACTTGTCAATTTCCGTCAGTACCAAGTCCAACATGTTTTCACCAGTGTGTGAACAGATCACATTGCACATAGCAATCGTTGCATGCTGTCGAATTCCTGGAAGATTGCTACCATGACACTCCACCTTACCGCACTGATTATTCACACTACCAACAGCACAAACAACACCCGGCACCTTCGCCCAATGTGCAGTTATACACAAATATGAACTCCCCGCTGTTTTGCCACTTGTCCACTTATCCATACTTAAATAAATGAATGGAAAGGAGGAATGCTGAAGGGCATGTCTTACTGAGTCGGACGCAGTACGGGACAACTCGGGGACAGCACAGGTCGAAAAGTATGTCCTGGATGGAACTTTCCATTTTGGACAGACACATGCAGCAAACCGCCGGAACCCAGAATTCTCCACAAAGGAGAAGGGCAAAAGATCAATTGCCAGCATTTCAGCTGCAGCAGCATTAAGTTCACGTGACACTGTGTGATTGGGTGGGTACTTCAGCTTATGCACAAAAACACTCTGTAACGTGGTCTGACTTAAACGTCTTCCATGGGGTGTGATGACAAATGGTTTTGCTCTGCGAATGGCAGGGGGTGGAGTGTGGACGTTTGATGAAGACAGTTGCACAGGTGATGATGACAAACCCACAAATGCAGTAGTTTTACCAGATTTACCAACCGGGGTTGATGTACCACTTGCACTAGACATATTGCATTCACCACCATCACCACCGCCACCTCCAAAACTGCTACTCTCACCAGCACGGGACAACATTTCAAAATCATTATGCTCCTCCACCTCATCATGCCTGTAGTAATAATCTGCTCTTATTTCATCACTACTGCACACATTTAATTTCCTACTTGATTTAACAGTCATGGAAGGGGATAACATACTCGTTATGGTCGATGACGAGGGTGAACGCCCAACTGTGGTGTTAACTCCATCTTGTGCTGGGTCCACAGTGCCATGTGCATGTTCTTAAAATGTGCATGCTGTCCTCCTGTGCCCAGATGGCTCCCCTTTTTACTTTGACTCACACACACATGGCAAAGCTGGCAGATTGCAACTGACTCATCATTTGCATCTTGCACAAAAAAATCCCAAACAAGGGATCGTGATGCTCTACTTTTAACATGTCCCTGATGCTGCTTATTTGGACTCCGTTCTTTTAAGCCATGAAGTGGGGGGTGTGTTACATGATTTTTCAGGCTGGACACACTTGGACTGCAACTGACCACCTTGACTACCTGTTCTTATTACTGGGTCATCATCATCACCTTCAACTGAAACTGGTAAATCACAACTTTTTACGGGGGGGGGGGGTTAATGCAAACAAACCCAGAGACAGCCACCTCGAATTTCTTTTTCTCTGGTTCCCAACTGGGGTCACTTACATCATCATCATATTCATCAACATCACCCACATCCAAATCTTCTGCTTGGATGCTGGCATGTGGACTGCATGTTGCAACCACAGCAACATCATCATCATCATCACATTCATCTTCATCATCAACACCATCACCTGATATTTTTTCACCACACTGTGAATCACTGCATGGTGAATGCATGACCTGAACTGCGATGGAAGAAACATCACATGTATTCTATCATTGACATGATTATCAGAATCCTCATGTTCAGTTACTGGGATGTTACTGGGAAGTATGACAACGTCTACACTGCCACTCACTCTCACTGCTTCACTTGCCATTATATTTTTGGACACGGTAAACTGGTCAGAAGTGGAACTTGAGGCACCAATACTCATACCACCATCAGCAACTGCACTAGCACCACTGGCTGGGACAACATCATCGCCTACAGCTATGAGTGAAGCTACTGATTGGGCTGTAAAAAGCATTGCAGGAGAAATACCTTTCCTCACATCAGCAAAGCACTTCTGCATCTGCGTCCTACTATGCCCACAGACAAACTTACCACTGGCAGCAGTGCCATGGTGAGAAACAGCTTTGCTTGCACGTCTCTTTGCGTGAATTTTGGGGAATCAACAACAATATTCTAAACAAATTTAGATTTTGGTACGTTCACTCTGGGTGGGGGAATGCTGGATGTGAAGCCAAAAAAAACAACTGTGGCTTCAGCAACAGATAGAGATGCAAATTCACAAGTTCAACAACACCTTAACTAACCAGTGGTGCTGAAGTCCAAACAATCCAATCTGGAAAATAATTCCTTTGCTGGTGGGGGCACTGACTGCAGATTTTACAGCAGTGCAAGCAGCAAAACAAAGAAAAGATAGCACAATGGCAGTACAAAAATCACACAGCTGCAGTGGATAGCAGGTTGACACTGCTGCACCAGCAATTACATTATGACATCATAAAAGGTGTATTATTTGATGTCACGCACCACACACACACACACACACAGACACACACGCACGCACGCACAGAATTTGTCCACAAGTACTGTGTAGCAAATTGAAAACTTCAGTAATATACCTAGTATTTTAAACAGCCTGAAATTATGAACTGCTGCACCAGATCCATACAACACACAATCAGCAAAAACATTTCAACAATTACTAACACTATTACTGTGTGTACATCAACACAGTTATATAACAAAAATATGACCAAAAAACAAAGAACTCCCTATTTCTCCAACTTAAACCTACCTACACCACAGATACACCCCTCCCCCAAGCACACTTTCACTGTCTCTTACTACACAGACTCAATGTTGTACATTAACATACAAAGTCCACACACAAACAATAAACACTCGATGATATGAGCACAGGAGGGTTTCTTACAATCAATGAGCTGAAGTTTGAGCAAATAAAATAACTCAAAAAGGCTTTTTTAACAGCTTTTAGAAGTTTTGAACCATAGACAGCTCTCAGAGCACACTGTCTTCTATAGATTCCCACACACACTACCCCAAACTGAGGCTGTGCAGAACAATATAGAGCCCATGTGACCTGAAATCCCATGAATCACTGCAAAATTCACCTTTGGAGCTTAAAAACAAGGTGAAGTACATTATTTTCAATGGACTTCAGTTACCCATTATAATGCGAATTACTCTGCTTTGTGTTGCAGAGTACTCTGCGAATTTGCCTTCATTCTGTGAATCACTTTGCAGAACAAATTGAGACCACTTTGTCCACCACTAACCAAGAGAGACACACTAAGCTGAAAGCTTATTTACAGGTGTGGCCTGGGAGCACAAAGAAGTTACGTGACTTGCTCAGGGTCACACAGTATGCAAGTGTGGGCTGTGGGATTCAAACCCAGGTCTCCACGTTTACAGCTCAGAGCCTTAAACCACTGAGCTATACTGCCTCCTACTTTACATATATGTACCTTATATAAATATCTATAGTAATTCATTTTAAAGGTAACAAATTCCTGAGCAGTTGGATTTCAAAAGATGTGTACCATTTCTTTTACAACAGCCTTTTAACAAAGGTAAAAATGTGATCAAACCAGAATAACAAGGCAGTGTAGTAGTGGGAACTGCCAGGGCTACTGTCACAAGCCTCTCTTTATAAACTAGGAACTAAGTTAACTGATGAGAATGGCAAAGTTTATCACATACATACACACCTGCCTCAAGTACAAAGAGACAGTTTTAACAGCACGACTTTGGATTCACAAACTTAAACTGGCAAAAGAGTTAAATGGTTGCTTTACTGGAATTAATTTATTAATGTTGGGTCCCTGGCTGTTTTGGACAAAAAAGCTTCATATCTTAATCTGAAGTTTCATAATTTCCATAAGAGAGTGAACATCCTCTGTACTTTTTCTTTTGACTTTCTAAATGTGGACTCACCAGATCTTGTTGGTTTTTATTGTGGCTGGTAAGTAATAACATTGCTACACATTTTACAGGCACTGTATAAGCAGTTACAGGAAGAGTTAGCAATACTTTTCGCTTAAGCAACACAGGAAAGTATAGAAGAGAGCTTCTTGCTTAAAATGCTAATCAGGGATTAAAAGAAAGCTCAACACTTTAACAAGAATTTCTCAGTGCTGTATATTTGCTTGTTGATATTGGCATTGGTAGTGCAGGAGTTAGGGAGATGCATACTAGGAATGGCGGTGAAGTATTGAAGTAACGCCTACCCCCACCCCCACTCTGCAGAGAATGACAGGTGTTGGGGGTGTGCCTTTGGGTTGTCAGTCATAACAATCACTCCATTCTACTTCACCCCACCCTGCACACGCTGACAGGTGTCGCAGTGTGCCTTGAGGTCTTCAGCCCTTTACACTCACCCCATTCCATAAGGAAATAAGCTGAGATGGCTGCAGTACAGGAGAATGGGGTGAATATTAAGGCCAAAGACCCCAAGGCACACCTCAATGTCTGTGAGTGGCTGCAGGGTGGGGGTGGGGTGGGGTGGAATGTTGTGAGCATTATGGCCGATGACCTCAAGTTACAACCCCTAACCCTGTCAGTCTGTGCAGGGTGGGCATTACAGTTGCAAATTGTTTGTTGGTATTTATGCTCCAGATTTTCAGCATGCACTTTCTGGGACCCCACTTCATGAACATTGGCAGTATCATTTTATTAATCAATCCCAAAAGGTGATTTCACTCAGCAAGTGTGCCATTTTGTGCCACAGATGTGAAAACACATTTTGGGCAGGATGTAAAAAATGACAGTTGTACTGTTCATGAGGAGGTATGAAGAAATGGCAATGTTGAAAATCTGGAGTGAAAATATGAAAAAGTGGCAAAGTTACAAGTGTGCGTAGAAACTGTGCAGTGCACACTCGTAACACAGTCATTTTTTTTATCTTTTTTACCAGATTTTCACCATGGCCTTGTTGGGACCTCCCCTCAAGAACGGTGGCACTGGGATTTTGTTAATCTATCCTGAAAGTTGATTTCACACAGTGACCATGCCATTCTGTGCCACAGGTGCAAACACTCATTTAAGGAAGGATGTGAAAAATTACTGCTGTACTGCTCATGGGGAGTATGAAAAAATGGCAATGTTGGAAATTTGGATTGAAAATATTAAAAACCTGATGAAGTTATGAGCGTGCATAGAAACTGCACAATGGACGCTCATAACACAATCATTTTCTGGAGTTCTTTCACCAAATTTGCAAAAAGAGCTTTTTGGGATCCCATCACCCCACCTCATGAACAGTGTCACTGGCATTTCTTTAGTTCATCCCAAAAGGTGATTTCATGCCGTGATTGAGAAATCACCTTTTAGGACCAACAAATGAAATGACAGTGACAGTCCCAAGAACCCCATGCTGGAAATGTGGAACCAAAACTCCAAACATTGGCTGAGATATCAACCTTATAGGTCTTACCATCATTTCTTCAGTTCCCGGTAGCTCTTTTAAGAGTGCAGACATGTTCCCAGTCCACAGAAGATCACTACTCCTGACCTTTAGAGGTAAGTATGGGTTAGGGGGGTGCAGGGAGGTGGAGTGCACTGAGGAAGGGGTGCGGGTTGGGGAGGCAGCGGGAATGATGACTGACCATTTTCCTTTTTTTTCAAGTTTAAAAAAAAAAATATGTCATGGGATTGTTTTCATTTTTACAAGTGAAATATGACAAAATGGATTTCAGCACACTGGGGTGGGCTCCCATTTTGCCAGAGTACTGAAGGGGAAAGATCAATTCCGACCCAGAGATTGGGCATCCGGAGGTTGACTGAGAACATAGGGGCATGGGAGGCATGCATCTGACACCAGGAGTGGGCATCCTGGTGTCAGAAACATTAAAGAAGGATTTTATGGCACACTGGGGTGGACTCCCAGTGTGCCACATTAATGGGGGAGGGGGGATACATGCTGACTTAAGGACTGAGCACCCTGATGTCAGCAGGGAACAGAGAATGGAGGGTATGGGACAGCAGCAGCAGTGGAAGGGAGCTAATTTGTTGTCCTGCTGTGTGACTTGTTGGGAGATGGGGGGGGGGGCAAATGCTTCAATGATGAAACTGCCCCTGATTGCAGCAGCAGTAGTATTCTTTCAAGTGCTGCACTTGTTCTGAAACTGCCATCATCGTCAGCTTCAGCATTAATTGGTGGCCAACGGATACACCCATTAAAGCATCTGCTGGATTGTCCACAACACTGCCACACCTCAACAATGCTCTACTGCCTCAATATGTTTCTTGCGTGCTGCAGGTGCAAGCAAACATAAAAAGAAGCATATTTGATAAATTAAAAAAACAACTTTCTTATGGGTATGGCACGTCCCAGTGGTTGTACTTGAGATGGAAAATAGTTACTGTTGTACAGTTTGTTCATAAAATATAAAAAATATCTATACTTTTATAAGTGGGAGAATTCAGTATAGAAACTAAAAGTAAAACCAGCCATACTATTTTCAGTTCTGTGAATCATAAAAAATGGAAAAGATTGTAATGAGGTGCGTTGGCACATATTTTTAACAGTAGTGGGCAATAGTATATATCATATGATATGGGCAGACATGATGGACCACTGATCTCTTTCTGCCAACAGATTCTATGTTTCTGTGTTTCTATCATTCTGCATTGCAATAAAAATGTGCCAAGGAAACATATGACAGTAAACTGAAATATGTAAAATTAACTAGAAGTGCATAATGTAACACTTATTCTGTTGAAGTGGAAAAGTGAGGTTGGTGTTAATTGCTAAGCAAATTATAAGCAAAGTAATATTCAAACTACATGAAAACACACTAGACAAAGGCTCTAAAAAGGGAAATTCTGGTTTAAAATAAATAAAACGTCTAAGTATTTTTTCAAGAAATCTTGAATGCATACTATGAAGTATCATGGTTTATAAACTGTACTATTTCAAATAAAATGGGAAGCTACAACTCTGTTTGGGTCATTCTAGGAATAAAATGCCATGGATTTTATTGACCATCATATTGTACTTTTTAAGGATGCCTTGTGGATTGATTGGACCACCAGGCTACGAGCCAGGAGATTCTAGTTTGGTACCTGGGGCAAGTGACTAGACGTTCTGGTGTCTCAGTGTTGGAAATTAAAATAATTTACTAGGGACCCCCCTCCAATACCTTTGATGTAAGATCAAGTGTGCCTGTCATGCGTCAGGGGACAGGTTTCCTTACCATACTGTATGTTGCATTTTTATATTTTATGTAGACAGTGTTGTGTCTTTATTGGGGACATTTTATGCAAGAGTTGTCCTTTGTCATTTTTCTCCTGGAACTGAGTCACACTTTTAATTTCACTCCCTGAACTGACTCACGATCCCCCCATTTCAGCCACTGATCCCCTCAGGTGAAACAGGGACCGACAGCATATGATTGACTACAGCTCAATCTATGTGTTCTGGAAACATAGAAACATAGATTTTGACGGCAGGTAAGGACCGCTTGGCCCACCCAGTCTGCCCATTTCCCTACCTAATGGATAAGCTGCAGATCCTAGTTAACCAGCCTCTCCCTCCTTTCCTCGAGGCTATACATATTTAGCTCCTTAAGTCTCTCTTCATATGTCTTCCGGTGCAGACCCTGCATCATTTTAGTTGCCCTCCTCTGGACAGCTTCCATCCTGTCTATGTCTTTGCAGAGACTGGGTCTCCAGAACTGCATGCAGTACTCCAGATGGGGTCTCACCAACTGTCTGTACAGAGGGATAATAACTTCCTGTTTTCTACTGGTGATGCCTCCCTATGCATCCCAGTATCCCCCAGACCTCCTTGCTGCCCTCTCACATTGCTTGCCCACCTTGGTCATAATGAAATATGACTACCCCAAGGTCCCTCTCCATTTTGTTGTTGTTAGTATCTCACCCCATTGTGTACTCTTCCTCTGGTTTTGTTTCCAGGTGCATTACTTTGCCTTCTTAGCACTGAATCTAAGATGCCATACATTTGACCATTCCTCTAACCTTGCCAAGTCCTTCTCATCCTTCCACCCCACCTTGTGCATCAACTCTGTTGCAGATCTTTGTGTCATCTGCAAAGAGACATACTTTCCTTCCAGTCCCTCTGCAATGTCACTTATAAAGACATTAGAGGACTGGTCCTAATACTGAACCCTATGGTACCTTCACTAATAACCCCTTTCTTCAGAGTGGACTCCATTTACTATTACTCTCTGTGTCCTATTCTCCAGCCATTCTTACACAGGCTGTCATCTTGGGACCCACTCCCAGGCTGGCTAACTTGTATATTAATCTTTTGTGTGGGACTGTGTTAAATGCCTTGCTAAAGTCTAGGTAGGCCATGTCCACAGCCCCTCCCTGATCTACTTCTTTGGTCACCCAGTCAAAGAAATCTATCAGATTTGTCTGGCATGACCTTTTCGCTGTGAATCCATGCTGCCTTGGGTCCTGTGCCCCTCTGGCCTATAGATACTCAACAATTCTTTCCTTCAGAAGTGATTCCATCATTTTCCCTACCACTGAGGTTAAACTAACAGGTCTGTAGTTTTCTGCTTCTGCCTTGCTCCTACTTTTGTGAAGGGAATCACATCTGCCCTCCTCCAGTCCTTGGGTACCACCCCATCCTCCCATGATTTGTTAAAGAGGGTAGTCAGTGGTGTCACTAGTTCTACCTTTAGTTCTTTTAGAATTCTGGGATGAAGCCCATCAGGTCCCATTGCTTTGTCCACCTTAAGTTTTAAGAGTTCTTTTGGGACCGTTTCTTCTGTAAATGGGCTGGTATCAACTTTTGTATCCAGAGTGTTTCTACTGTTTGTTTTAGGTACCTCCCCCCACTTCCTTTGTAAATACTGAGCAAAAATATTTGTTTAGTATCTCTGCCTTTTCACAGTCACCCGCTGCCCACCTTCCCTCCCCTTTATTAAGCCTCACTATCCCTCCCTTGGTCTTCCTTCACTCCCTGATGTACCTATAAAAAGGTTTTATCCCTCTTCTTAACTGAGTTGGCTATCTTTTCCTCGGTTTGGGCCTTTGCTGTTCTAACTGCCTTCCCAGCTTCCTTTTGCTTTAACTGATACAGTTCTCTGTCCTGCTCCTTCTGTGATTCCTTGTACTTCCTGAATGCTTTCTTTTTCTCTCTTGAACCTTCTCTGCCACTTCCTTTGAGAACCATAGTGGTTTCTTACATTGTTTCACATTGTTTATTTGCTTCACACAAAGGCTTGTTACCTCTGTGATGGCAGTTTTTATTATTCCCCATTGTTCTTCCACCCCTCCTTTCTGCCCATTTGCTAGTGCATTCCTTAGGCACTCACCCATTTTGGCAAAGTCAGCCCTCCTAAAGTCCAGTACTTTTGCCTTTGTATGGCTTGACTCTATTGCTGTGTTTATTGTGAACCATACTGTTCGATGGTCGCTAGTTCCCAGATGGCTACCCACTTCTACATCTGTGATCCTCTCTTCATCTGCATTTGAGAGAACCAGGTCTAAGATTGCTCCCTCTCTAGTGGGCTCCTATACTAGTTGTCTAATGCATGCCCCCTGTAGGGCATCTAGAATAACCCCTCTCTTCGAAGTGGCTGCTGCAACTGCACTCCAGTTAACATCTGGCATATTCAGATCTCCCATCAGCAATATCTCCCCTTTTTCTGCCATTCTAAATATTCTTTCTATCATTTCCTTGTCCATTTCCTCCCCCTGAGAAGGGGGTCTGTATACAACCCCTGTGCGGATTGTGGTGCCATTGCCGATCTCCAAATTTACCCACAGTGCTTCTTCTCCTCCCTGTTTTCCCTTTTGTTCTGTTGCTTTGATTCCTTCCCTTATGTAAAGAGCTACTCCTCCTCCTCTTTACCCTCCCTGTCCCTCCTGTAGATAGTGTATCCGATGTTTATGTCCCAGTCATGGTTTGTGTGTACCATGTTTCTGTGACTGCCACGATATCCAGATGTTCCTCCTCCATCAAGGCCACTAATTCAGGAAGCTTGTTACTCAGACTACGGGCATTGGTACTCATTGCTCTCCATTTTTTGATGGCTTTACCTTGTTTTGCAGCATCCCCACTGACCTTTCTACCTCGGCCTTTTCTCATTTAGTACCCTGTTTTGTAGGAGAGGCTGGGATTTCCTGCTGCTTATCAGTGCCTCCCCTTGACTAGTTTAAAAGCTTGCCAATGAAGCATTTAAACCGATTGCTCAAAAGACTTGTTCCCTTCCTGGACAAATGCAGACCATCCTGCCAGAATAGGCTGGTGTCCCTCCAGGTGGAATCCCAGTCCCCAATGAAGCCAAACCTCTGTGCTCCACACCATTTTTTCAACCATTCATTAAACTGCATGGTGCAAAGTACCCTCGCCTCACTCATGCCATTGACAGGCAGCACCTCAGAAAAGTATATTGTGTGTGCTACTTGTCGTAGGCCCCTTCCCAATTCTACAAAGTCCTTCTGCACTGCTCTAATCTCATGATGAGCCAAGTCATTTGTCCCTAGGTGGACAATGACGTCCAGCTCAGACTCCCATGCAGCTGTTCTCGTGATCCTGAGGATGCGCTTCCTGTCTCTCAAGCCATGGCACCAGGCAGGCACCTTACTCAGTTTTCCTGCTCCCCAGTTCTATCCCCTAATAATTGAGTCCCCAACAGGAACTGATTCCTTTCCTGTGGTGTCTCTGCCTCCTTCCTGTGGGCCTCCCTTGTGACAGTTGTCCTCAGCCTCCTTAGTCTCCTCTTCGGGTGCATCCATAGGGGAGCTATGCTCCCCCAGAATGGTGTATGGATTGTGGTGTGGAACAACTGACTGGGTGTGCCTCTGTTCCACCTTCCTCACCCTCCCTGAGCCCACTTTGGTCCAACTGCTGTGCTTTCTTCGCAACCTCTGAGGTAGTGGTAGTGGCTCTGGTGCTCCCTGGATGGGGCAGGTTCCCTTCCTACCATCCAGTGTGGCCTGGGGGAAGGTTCCCTTACTACTGTCCAGTGTGGCCTAAAGACGGGCAACTTCCTCCCTCAGGGCAGAGAGTTGTCTGCAAATAGGGCAGCATCTCACCCTCCAGAAAGACTCCCGGAAGACTGCTGCCCCACATCCATTACATTGCACTACTTCCCACATTTTTTGTGTGTGTGTCTGTGTGATTGGTTTGTTATATAGATATATATATATATTATACAATGTGTACACTTATATTGTCAGTGCAGTGTGCTAGAGAGGATATGACAGTGATATGCACCTTGCACTCTTGAGGAAATTATGTCAGAACCCCAGGTATAAAGGAACTATTTCCAGGGGTGGGTGGGGTGAGGTGGGAAGGGGTTGGGCCTAACTGTGCTCTCACAAAACAATCAGCTAAAAGCTCTGACCCACTTCTGCGATGAGTGCCTTCCTGTCAGCAAGATGCCCTACACAACAATTTGACAGAGAAAATACCACGCTAATCAAACAGAGAAAAATCCACACATCCAAGTCAGACACAGGTAAACCTCCCCAGCCCCAAAACAGGCCTGGTGGTTTGTGCTCTGAAAGCTGTCAGCCCCAAAATAAATCAGCTGTGCTTTAAACTCTTCCTGCACTGAAAATCTTAAGAATTGTAACAAACAAATGTAAACCTAGATCCACCTCCCTCTGTTGCTTGAAAGACTGTCTTTTCCTGTTTCACATTGCAGGTTTTGCTATGACAACTCCTTAACCACAGTAACTTAAAAATACTCTTGCTTAATAAAGAAATAAGAAGACTTATACCTGTTTCAGCATCTTGAATCTGGTTCTATTCCTGCTCATCTGTGTCTCATAACCAAGTCGCCATTTGTCAAGCATTTTTATGATATTTTATATAACACATACCTAGTTCATGTGTATCAGTGTGGTATATTGTATAAAACATACACTGATTATGTGCATTAGTGTGGTATTTTGTATAAAACATACATAGTTTATGTGTTGCAGTCTTGTACTTCAATCAAGATAATATTGTGGCGCAATGTAATTTTTGGGGCTTGTGGGCAGGTGGGTAATGGTTAACAATTTCTATCTTCAGAAATAGTTCATTTCAGCAATAACTGCAAAACAGGGTGTGCAACATTGATTTATTCTGATTTACAATTTTTGACCAAGAAAATCCCACCGAGCTGTAACTTGTTTGCAGGTGTGTCCCAGAAGCACAGAAAGATTGTGGGAATCAAACCCAGATCCCATAGATGTACCTGGTGTGTTTACAATTCATTGCTTTAACCTTTAGGCTATACTGCCAGCCTAAAATTAACCCATGCCTGGGTGCTTTTGCCTTATGCCTTAAACCACACAAGAACTAGGTAAATCCCACAGTGATCCAAACACTAGGAAACCTCTGGAAATGAGCTACTTGACTCCACAGGTCTTTCCTGATAAAATTCTTTCAAAAAAACACTAGAGTGCCCTTTTGTGATTAACAAACGAATCCAGTTTTAAAACTTTATAAAAATTCAAAAATAAATAAATATATACAGATCCTTTTCTTCAAGTCACACCTGGAAACAAGCCTCAGTTCAGTGTACCTTTCCTAGTCTCTAAATTCTAAATAAAATAAATGATAGTGTATGGGAGAGTGTTGTTACGCATGGAGTTTGATTGAAAGATACACCTGTTGTACCATCTATGTGACATCATGTTGCTGTTGTACCATAATGAGTATGTCACATTGATGGTACAACAGCACTGGATGTCTCCATGCACGCACCTTTGCCAAAGTGCAGCACATCAGGGAATGGCCACAGCAGTGAGAAGAGGACCAGAATAACAGCAGCGATGGCAGCAGCAGTAAAAGTAATGGCATTCTTGTCTTCTGATGTTCCTTGTAAAACGGCAGGCTATTTATTTGTTCATTTATTTTAAAAACACACAGAATTGGTTTGTTGAGATCGGCAGACCCAGAACAGAGTGGCATGAGTACTAGAAACATAGAAACATAGAATTTGATGGCAGTTAAGTACCACTTGGCCCACCTAGTCTACCCATTTCCCTACCTAATCGATAATCTGCAGATCCTAGTTAACCAACAGCCTACTTCTTCCTACCCCCCACTAGAATTGCCTTATGACTGTCCCATGCATTCTTGAATTCCCCCACTGTTTTTGACTCCACAACCTCCTCAGAAAAGCCATTCGATGCAACTATAACCCTCTCTGTGAAGAAATACTTCCTCATATTACCTCTGAGCTGTCCCACCCTCTATCTTCAAATTGTGCCCCCTTGTTCTTGCACATCTCTTTTTCTGAAAGATGCTACCCTCTTGGACTTTGTTAATTCCCTTGAGGTATTTGAAAGTTTCTATCATGTCCTCCCTCTTCCTCCTTTCCTCGATGCAATACATCTTAAGCTCCTTTAGTCTTTTTTCATATGTCTTCTGGTACAGACCCTGCACCATTTTGGTTGCCCTCCTCTGGACAGCCTCCACCCTGTCTATGTCTTTGCGGAGATGGGGTCTCCAGAACTGTACTATGGTTGTTGCGGGGGCAAAGGTGGAGGCAAAGTCTAAGACTGAGTCGGGTGCCTTAGGAAGTGATCCCTTAGTGATTTACTGTTGCTTATACTCTATACAAGATAATGGATGGGCAAGAGTAAACAACAATGCAACGTTCACTTTTTGCGGTTGTGAGACAACCGAAAACACCTCATGCTTCTCTCTCGAGGTTTATATGGTTTTCATGACGACCACTTGAAGTGAACACGGCATTGTTGTTCACTGTTACACATCCATTATCCTCTATGTTTTCTTTAGAAAAGGAAAAACAACATAGCAGAATGCAAGAATGATGCATGATTCCATGAACTGTGCCTGCACTCAAGAACACTAATGACCCCCCCTTCCAAATTCCCATTGCCTGACCAGTGGCACTGCCCTATCCTTGGAAAATGGCTTATAAAACCACCCATGGCACTTACTCACCTACTTTTGTCTCTCTCTCTCTCTCTCTCTGTCCTGCCTATATTTAGCCCTAAGTGTTAATCTGCAGCAGCAAGCTGTACTCTATGTATTTATGTAGGCATGCCTCTGGTATATGCTTTTAGCTGACTGTTAACCAATGTTGTAACCAAGTGTTACCATTCTCCTCTGTATACCTGATTAATTGTTATTGTGATAACCTGTGTGTTATCCTCCCTTTGTAACCCTTCCCCCAGGTTGCACCAGGAGACGAGCATGGTTTTGCTCAGTGTGCCTTTTCTGGTGAATCAATTCAATGGAAGGGTAGCCCGATATTATGTGGGGGAAGAGCTCCTCCCCCACAGTTATTTAAACTTGACAGCTGACTTCCGCTCTGCTTAGAGCGAGTCGCGCTCACAGTCGTCCGTGCTGGACCGAGGCTGCTCCTTTGTCCCGTTCCTCCACCATGTTTATCCCATCTTGTTGTTTGTTGTTTTCCCCGCCTCCCTTGTCTTGTGCTTTCGTCCATTGTTTTCTTTGGAAGGGTTCTCACCAGCTACCTTGCGCTGCTCTTCTCATGCTTTTGCTTGCTCCTTGCTCCCTCTTCCCCCCCTCCTTTTTTTGTTCAGTGGCCTCGGCTCCATGCCAGTTCGCTGCCACTCCGCTTTCCTTCCTATGCCTGCCTTTCTGCTTCATCCTGCTGCCTAAGAATTTCTGCTGTTCTCAGTCTGCGCTGGACACCTTCACCTGGATTCCTGCTTACCTGCTGTCCAGAGAACCTTTCAACGTCCTGTGTTCAAGCGCCAGATCGACTCCTTCACGAGTGCTTCTAGTGCTCCCTGTGCTCTCCTGGATACTGCTTCCTTAGCGTACCATGGATGCCTCCTGTTTACCGTATGCTGAACATCCACATGTCCTGCCCTTCTACTCATTCATTCCATTCAGCTCATTTGGATCTGCCTTCTCCCTTGCTACTTCCTGCGCCTGGCTGCCTTGGTTTCTGCTCCATGTCGCAGAGCTCTCCCGACCTGCTACACTGTTTCCTTCTGACTCATGCTTCCTACTCTCAGGCTTCCATGCTCCTCTGGCGCTTACCTCAAGGTGCTGTCTGCTCACTCCAGGACCATTATTACGTCCCCATATTATCGTGGGCTGCCGCATCGTCCTCTTTCTCAGCCGCTCTCTGCCCAAAAGTGTACAGACTTCAGCAGACGCCAGAGCACTCTTCGGGTGGGCATTGCAGCTTGCCGAGTTTCCGTATACACCAGTACTCCACTCGTGGTTTGCCACATACTTGCTATCCTTTACAACAGTCGCAGGTTTCCCTGTACAATGATGCTTCGATATTGAACCATTTTCCTGGCTGGTTTATTTAACTTATTGGGCTCATACTTAAAGCACCAAGGCAAGCACCTAATACTTATTCACTTATACTCGCGGCAGCTCCCATAACAGCGCTGGCTTGCCTATGGTTCTTGGACTAGTTACAGTTACTGCATTTCGTTCATTCATGGTACTTCCTGGAGATTGGACCGTTTACAGTTTCTGCATTTCATTTAATTCAAGGTAGCTCCTAGATGCTATTATGGTGCATTTTATTTTACAGAGTAGCCTTGTAGTACTGCTTAGCTATTGAGCATGCGTTCATAAATTCATACTTTTATGTGACTTTGAACAATGGTCTGGACACCTAGAGCCACGTTACCCCTGCGCTCAAGATATGTAGTGCGTTTCTTGACGTCACTGCCCCCGAGGATACACTGCACACGTTACCTATTAGATGCATCATCTTTCAAGCCAGCTTCTGCGTTTCCCATTTTGCTTGAATTCTGCCAACTGCATTATTCGACCTTGTAGGATTCTAACATTAAAATGCTGCTTCAAATCAGCCCATCATGCTTATACAGCTTTAAGCTGCCTTATTGCTATGCCTGCTACTGTACGTCAGCTTCCGGCAAGAGGTTCACAACTATATTTTCCTCACCTTATTTGGACCAGGAATTCTTATTCCTCTATCTCGTACCTGCTTTACCTTCAGAACCTGGAGGTTCGGCCATCCATACACTATGCCTGCCTGTGCCGCTTCTGGCCTGGAGGTTCATGCATTTCTCAGCCTGCCATGCCCAGTGGGCCTGGAGGTTCGTTTACCTTTTCTTCATATCCGACTTCTTCCTCAGCTTGGCATGGACTTCAAGACAATGGGGCCTGCGATCCCTACCATCCTCGATCTACAGGATCCATCAATCTTCAGCATCATTTTACTTCATACGTCTGCTCTAGTTACAATGCTGCTTTGCACTTACCTGGCTCAGGATACTACCTCCATTCAATACCTACTTTCCTCTATGCCACCTCACCGGCTCGGGGCCTGGAGATTTACAGCTCCTATGACCTGCCTTCGCCTTTCGGGCTGGGAGGTTTACCTACTTCTACTCTATGCCTGGCTCGTTCAGCTTGGGGCCTGGAGATTCACAGCTTCTACGACCTGCTTTCGCCCATCGGGCTGGGAGGTTTACCTACTGCTCGCATGCTTCTACGACCTGCCTTCACCCATCGGGCTGAGAGGTTTACCTACTTCTGCTCTACTTATGCCTCACCAGATCGGGGCCTGGAGATTCCCGCATTCTACCATTCGCCTACCTGCTGCCGTGTCCTCCAGTCGGAAGCTTCTTTATTGGATCCTCATCTGGCCATTTCTTCTTTCCTCCTCTATTCTTGGATGCTTTGCACTGATGCTTCAGCAGTGTGGAACTGCTGCCACTTCACCTTTCCAGGACACTTAGTTGAGCCTCTCTTCAAGACCTTATCCTGACTGTGCTCTACCGCTTTTTGACCCTGTGACACCACTACACCATTTGACTCAGCCTCTTCAGTTATCTACATCCAGGACTCTTATGCTCAACTATTCGGGTCTCATCTCATTGTTGCTGCTTCAAACATTGCATACCTACAGCTTCGAATGCTATTCCTCATCAAGTTGCCATCTCTATGCCCCGGTCTCTTCAATGCGATCCCAACCATTCTTGATCTACTGGATCATCAGTCCTCAACACCATTCCATTCTCTACGTCTGCTTACAAATGCAGTACTACTCTACTCTAAACTGACTGCAGCTACATCTCCTGGAGGCTGTATGCCATGCACTATTCCTACTGGCTGTCCTTCGTAGGTCTGGCTGCATTTTCCTGTTACCTGGAGCTAGTCACCTCTCTACTTACCTCTCCAGCTGATGGAAAAAATTCGCTTCTCATCGAGGGACTAACTGTCATATTCTATTCTACCAGCAGACTTCCATGGGTCTGTCTGCGCTTCCCATACCTGGAATCAGCTGCCTTTCTCTCTCCTACCTCACCAGCTGTCGGTTAAGGTGCGCTTTCTTCAGGGGCTGATTGCCACGTCTTGTTCCTTCTCGTCTGCCTTCATGGGTGCAATCCCTGGTCCTACCACCTTTCACTTCGGATTAGCAGTCCAACTGACTTGCTTACTTTTTGGGCTCACCATATTCCACTACTTGGATGCTTCATACCTCGCATCAGTGTCTCCGATTATCCTCTACAGCTTGCCATTATTCCAGCTCAGTTCTACAGCTGTTGCCTTCGTATCAGTTCCTAAGACTATACTTCACTTATCAGAACTGGATTCATCAGTCGGTAGCCTGGCTACAAGCCTTCGTTCATGACCCGTACTATACAGGCCCTCTATTAGAAATCAGGAAGTCGTAATACTTCTATTCATCCTGCCTCATTGACGTCAAGTTTGGATGCAACTATCTGCGTCTGGTCTTTTGTATTGAATTTGTCAGTCATCAACTTTATCTCCACCATCATACAATTCCTGGATTATACCCTCTATCAACTGAAGTCTGGAAGAAGGTTCTGCATATATCCACTCTGCATCATTCTGAATTATACATGGATTCTTGGACTCAGACTTTATTAGGAAGAAATTACTTCACTGGACATTTTTCAATTCAGTTCTTTCTTAAGCTCCGTTCATCTGGATTGATTTCTACAAATTAGAATTCAGATTTAGCCAATCATTTAGTTTAATAAGGATCTCTCTCCTTTAGTTTGCCCAGAAGGATGGGCAGGTCAGTAGCCATGGGTCCTCAGAGGTTTCCCCCCCAAGGGGGGGTTTCCTCTCCTGAGTGCTACTGGTCACACTCTCTGGAGTTGGAGGAGGTGATCATCTATTCTTATCATCAAGTTATGCATGACTTCTTCAGCATTCAGTTACAGAACAATCATTAATATGTATTCTTTTTGGGGCTTTCATAATTCTAAACCAAGCTTCCTTCCTACAGGTGGGATACAGAGAAAGGCCAAAACCTTCAAATATTATCAAATGACTCATTTCAAGTATCCAAGTACCTAAGCACAATACATTCTATACTATTATCTGGTAAACATTTTCCTGTCTATACTGGCCTCTGTATCCAACAACCGTGTTCATCAATCAACTATATGTTACAAAAGCACTGAGCTATGAACCACACATAATGGAAAGGTAGCCCAGTATCATGTGGGGGAAGAGCTCCTCCCCCACAGCCTATTTAAACTTGACAGCTGTCTTCCGCTCTGCTTAAAGCGAGTCGCACTCACCCACCATCCTCCCGACACCTCCTCCTTCTGCGGCACTCTTTTCCCACCGGGAGGGGGGCTTTCATAATTCTAAACCAAGCTTCCTTCCTACAGGTGGGATACAGAGAAAGGCCAAAACCTTCAAATATTATCAAATGACTCATTTCAAGCATCCAAGTACCTAAGCACAATACATTCTATACTATTACCTAGTAAACATTTTCCTCTCTATACTGGCCTCTGCATCCAACAACCATATTCATCATTCAACTAAATGTTACGTAAGCACTGAGCTATGAACCACACATAATAAATATATAAATACACATTATGCTGAGAGTTACACATACAGTAGGTTCTAATCACAACTGCCAATTATACTGCGGAATGCAAATGAACCATTTTATAATCTTTCATTTGCCCCTTTATCTGTGGAAACTCACTAGCAGTAAAGAGGTTTCCCAGTGTCATGGACACCATTTTCCTGTCAATAAAGTCATTACCAGGATGCACCTAGCACAGCTTCATATTCCTTTTCATGTAAAAAAATTTCACTTAATTGAGAGAATGAGGGAAACGGGCTGCGACAGATTGAAATGTGTTGGCACATATCTATTCTGGCATCAGAGATAACCTTTAGTTTCCATTTTTCCCATTTGGATTATCTGATCACCTATTCACCATGATGGATGCCCCTCACCCCATGCATGCACACAAGTACAGTATACAGTATAATCTACAAGACTGAATAGATGGTTGATAAAGTTTTTTTTTTTTCAGGTGGAATGAAATCTCTACATTAAGGCCCTGTCCACACCACACCTCTGTAATGTTACAGAGTGCCCAAACCATTACTGCATTGGTTTGCGTTTACACCTGTAACATTACAGAAGGCATTTTCGTGACTGTTGTTGAAACCACATATGAGGTGGTTTCAACAACGGTTATGAAACCAGTTATACCTTGGTAATGTTACTGGGTGTAGTGTGGATGCGTGGCACCAGTCCCCTAACGCAGTGCAAGCTGCATTGTCAGATCGGGTGTCACGGTAATGGTTGCCCAGCTCCCAAAGTGTGGACCGGTGATGTCAGTCCCTTAACTGACACCGCGGCAGGGTGGACACACTGCACTGCTCCCCGGTTGTAACGGTTTCTATCTGTTATGGGTCTGAGTGGTGCAGTGTGGACGGGGCCGTAGAAAGGTTACATTTGCTGGCCCAGTAGTGCAGAGGGCTGAAGCACTGGTACCTTACCTCCTTCTACACCAGCAATCCAGGTTTGAGAATGACCTTGGGTCACTGGGGTGCCGACTCAGGGGGGGTGGGTTGGAGCAGGATTGAGCCATGGCTCTCTCCTCCTAAGGGGTGGATGCCTCCCCATCCACAGTCCTGCTCCCACTGGATGGAGGTCTGATGGTGTGTAGGAGGCATAGTGTGGCAATGAAAGTTGGGGGAGGAGCAGGAGGGGCCACTCGATCTTGGAGTGTGCATGAGCCTCCAAGTGCATACATGCATGTTTACACTGTGGCTTGGGGGGCAGGAGTAAAACCTGAAATATAAAAGTGTATATGAACAATAAAGAAAGAACAGGTTACGTTCTCGTTAATGAGCAATCAGGTCCATGTCCAGGTCCAAACTAGCTAGGAGGGCTGGACACACTACTTCTTTCAAATGGGAACGGAGAAAGAATCTCAGATTTAGAAGTGGGTAGCCATCTGGGAACAAGTGACCACCAAACAGTGTGGTTCACGATAAACACAGCCATATAATCAAGCCATACAAAAGCAAGAGTATTGGACTTTAGGAGGGCTGACTGTGAGAAAATGAGAGAGTGCCTCAGGAAAGCACTAGCAAACAGGCAAGAAGGAGGGGTGGAGGAACAATGGAGAGTAATCAAAACAGCCATCACAGAGGCAACAAGGCTTTGTGTAAAGCAAATCAACAAAACACAATGAAGGAAAAAAACGCTTTGGTTCTCAAAAGAGGTGGCAGGGAAGGTTAAGGAGAAAAGGATAGCATTCAGGAAATATAAGGAAACACAGAAGAAGAAGGACAGAGAACTTTATCAGTTAAAGCAGAAAGAGGCTGTGAAGGCAGTCAGAATAGCAAAGGCCCAAACCGAGGAAAGGATAGCCAACTCTGTTAAGAAGGAAGATAAGACCTTTTATAGGTACATTAGGGAGTGAAGAAAGACCAAAGGAGGGATACTGAGGCTTAATAAAGGGGAAGGAATGTGGGTAAAGGGTGACAATGAAAAAGCAGGGATACTGAATGAATATTTCTGCTCAGTATTCACAAAGGAAGAGGAGGGGGAGGTACCTAAACCAAACAAGATGAACACTCTGAAGACAAGGTGATACCAGTCCATTTACAGAAGAAGGGTTCTGAAAGAACTAATAAAATTGAAGGTGGACAAAGCAATGGGCCTGATGGGATTCACCTAAGAATTCTAAAAGAACTAAGGGTAGAACTAATGACACCGCTGACTACTCTCTTTAACAAATCATGGGAGGATGGGGTGGTACCTGAGGACTGGAGGAGGTGGATGTGATTCCTCTTCACAAAGTGGGAACAGAACAGAGGCAGAAACTACAGACCAGTTAGTTTGACCTCAGTGGTAGGTAAAATGATGGAATCACTTCTGAAGGAAAGAATTGTTGAGTACCTAGAGGCCAGTGGGGCACAGGACCCAAGGCAGCATGGATTCACGATGGGAAGGTCATGTCAGACGAATCTAATAGATTTCTTTGACTGGGTGACAAAGTAGTAGACCAGGGAGGTGCTGTGGACATGGCTTACCTAGATTTTAGCAAGGCATTTGATACAGTCCCACAAAAGATTAACACAAGTTAGCCAGCCTTGAGAGGTCCCAAGTTGGTAGCCTGGATAAAAAATTGGCTAGACAACAGGATGCAAAGGGTAGTAGTAAATGGAGTCCACAGTGAAGAAAGGAGGGTTACTAGCGGGGTACCGTAGGGTTCAGTACTGGGACCAGTCCTTTTTAATTTCTTTATAAGTGGCATTGCAGAGGAACTGGAAGGAAAAGTATGTCTCTTTGCAGATGACACAAAGATCTGCAACAGGGTTGATAGACCAGATGGAGTGGAAAGGATGAGAAGGGACTTGCAAGGTTGGAGGAATGGTCAAATGTATGGCAGCTCAGATTCAATGCAAAGAAGTGCAAAGTAATGCACCTGGGAAACAAAAACCCATGGCAAGAGTACACAATGGGGGGTGAGATACTGACAACAGTAAAATGGAAACAGACCTGGGGTAGTCATATCAGATGACCTAAGGTGGGCAAGCAATGTGAGAAGGCAGTAAGGAAGGCTGGGGGATACTGGGATGCATGGGAGAGGCATCAATAGTAGAAAACAGGAAGTTATAATCCCTCTGTACAGACAGTTGGTGAGACCCCATCTGGAGTACTGTGTGCAGTTCTGGAGACCCCATCTCATAAAAAACATAGACAGAGTGGAGGCTGTCAGAGGAGGAGCAACAAAATGGTGCAGGGTCTGCATCAGAAGACATCTGAAGAAAGACTAAGGAGCTTAATATGTATACCCTTGAGGAAAGGAGGGAGAGAGGAGACATGATAGAAACTTTCAAGTACCTCAGGGAATCAACAAAGTCAAGAGGGTGGCATCTTTCAGAAAAGAGATGTGCAAGAACAAGGGGCACAATTTGAGAAGATAGAGACGGCTCAGAGGTAATGTGAGAGTATTTTTTCACAGAGAGGTTATGGATGCATGGAACAGCCTCCTGAGGAGGAATTAGGTGGAGTCAAGAATAGTGGGGAATTCAAGAATGCATGGGACGAGACATAAGGCAGTCTAGTGGGGGGTAGGAGGAAGTAAGCTGTTGGTTAATTAGTATCTGCAGCTTATCTCTTAGGTAGGAAAATGGGCAGACTGGGTGGGCCAAGCGCTCCTTATCTGCCGTCAAATTCTATGTTTCTATGTTTTCCACATTCTGTTCTTTGATGGCTCACCCCTTCAAAAAGTGACTATGTTCAAACATCTGGAAGTCACCTTACCCGCTCCATGACTTTTATGACTACATTGGACTCACAGGACAGTGTGTAAGTCATTATCAGCTCAGATTTTGACTCCTGAAGTCAGACTCGCTGTCACCCAGGACACTTTATTCCCTTTGCTGGACTACTCTCCTTCATCTACATGAAAACCTCATTCTTTCTCCTGTACAGACTAAACAGTATAGAAGGCAGTATAGCGCAGTGGTTTAAGGCTCTGAGCTGCAAATCTGGAGACCTGAGTTTGAATCCCACAGCCCCAACTTGCATACTGTGTGACCCTGAGCAAGTCGCTTAACTTCCCTGTGCTCCCAGGCTGCACCGTAAACAAGCTTTCAGCTTAGTGTGTCTCTCCTGGTTAAACAATTGGGAAACAAAACCTACAGCAGCATCTGTAGGTTTGCCTTGATGGCCCCTTACTCCATGCATCACTGTTACCTCTACCGGGCCCTAGCCTGGATCCCCGCTCAGGCTCATTGAAACTAATCTCCTAGGCTGCCTCATTGACAAATCCATCAGAGAAAAGGAGCTGTCCCACCTCTCATAGAAATGTAGAAACATAGACTTTGATGACAAATAAGGACCGCTTGGCCCATCTAGTCTGCCCATTTCCCTACCTCCTGGATAGGCTGCAGATTCTAGTTAATCAACAGCCTATTTCTTCCTACCCCCCACAAGAATTGCCTTATGTCTGTCCCATGCATTCATGAATTTTCTCACAGTTTTAGACCCCACAACCTCCTCAGAAAGGCTGTTCCATGCATGCACCACCCTCTCTGTGAAAAAATACATCCTCACATTGCCCCTGAACCACCCCCCCTTCTAACTTCATATTGTGTCCCCTTGTTCTTGCGCATCTCTTTTTCTGAAAGATGCTACCTTCTTGGACTTTGTTGATTCCACTGAGGTCCTTAAAAGTTTCTATCATGTCCCCCCTCTCCCTTCTTTCCTCAAGGGTATACATATTAAGCTCCTTTAGTTTTTCCTCATATGGCTTCTCTTGCAGACCCTGCACCATTTTAGTTGCCCTCCTCTGGACTGCCTCTATCTTGTCTACGTCCTTGCTGAGATGGGATCTCCAAAACTGGATGCAGTACTCCAGATGGTGTTTCACCAACTGTCTGTACAGAGGGATAACAACTTCCTGTTTTCTGTAGTGATGTCTCTTCCTATACATCCCAGTATACTCCCAGCCCTCCTTACTGCCTTGTCATATTGCTTGCTAACCTTAAGGTCATCTGATATGATTACCCCAGGTTCCTTTCCATTTTTGTTGTTGTTACTTCTTCCCCCCATTGTGTAATCTTCCCCTTGGTTTTTGTTTCTCAGGTGCATTATTTTGCACTTCTTTGCATTGAATCCAAGCTGCCATACTCCTGACCATTCCTCCAACCTTGCCAAGTCCCTTCTCATCCTTTTCATACATTGTGTATCAACCCTGTTGCAGATCTTAGTGTCATCTGCAAAGAGGCATACTTTTCCTTCCAGTCCCTCTGCAATGTCACTTATAAAGACATTAAAAAGGACTGGACCCAGTACTGATCCCTGTGGTACCCCACTAGTAACCCCTCTTTCTTCAGTGAGGACTCCATTTACAATTTCCTTCTGTGTTCTGTTGTCCAGCCAATGTTTTACCCAGGCTACAAACCTGGGACCCACTCCCAGGCTGGTTAATTTGAATATTAATCTTTTGTGTGGGACTGTGTAAAATGCCTTGCTAAAGTTTAGGTAGGCCATGTCCACAACCCCTCCCTGGTCTACTACTTTGGTCACCCAGCTAAAGAAATCAGTTAGAATCGTCTGACATGACCTTCCCATTGTGAACCCATGCTGCCTTGGGTCCTGTGCCCCACTGGCCTATAGGTACTCAACAATTCTTTCCTTCAGAAGTGATTCCATCACTTTCCCTATCACAGAGGTCAAACTGACAGGTCTGTAGTTTTCTGCTTCTGTCTTGGTCCCACTTTTGTGAAGGGGAACCAAATCTGCCTTCCTCCAGTCCTCAGGTACCACACCATCCTTCAATGATTTGTTAAACAGGGTAGTCCGTGGTTTCACTAGCTCTCCCCTTAATTCTTTTAGAATTCTGGGGTGAGTTCCATCAGGCCCCATTCCTTTGTCTACCTTTAGTTTTAGGAGTTCTTTCAGAACCCTTTCTTCTGTGAAAGGACTGGGATCGACCCCCTATCCAAAGTGCTTCTGTTAATTGGATTAGGCACCTGCCCCTCCTCCTCTTTTGTGAATACTAAGCAGAAGTACTCATTCAGTATCTTTGCTTATTTACTGTCCCTCTCTGAGCACCCACCGTCCATTCTATTCAACTTCACTATCCCTCCCTTTGTCTTTCTACGCTCCCTGATGTACCCATAAATGGTTTCATCTCCCTTCCTAACCGAGTTGGCTATCTTTTCCTCAGTTTGGGCCTTTGCCATTCTAACTTCCCTCCCTGCTTCCTTCTGCCTTAACTGGTATAGCTCTCTGTCCTGCTCCTTCTGTGTTTCCTTATACTTCCTGAATGCTATCTTTTTCTCCCTGACCTTACCCGCCACCTCTTTTGAGAACCATTGTGGCTTTTTCTTTCATTTTGATTTGTTTACTTGCTTTACACAAAGGCTTGTTGCCTCTGTGATGGCAGTTTTGATGCTTCCCCATTGTTGCTCCACCCCTCCTTCTAGCCTGTTTGCTAGTGCTTTTCTAAAGTACTCTCCCATCTTGCCAAAGTCAGCCCTCCTGAAGTCTAGTACCTTCACTTTTGTATGGCTTGACTCTGTAGCTGAGTTTATCATGAACCACATTGTTTGGTGGTCACTTGTTCCCAGATGGCTACCCACTTCTAGATCTGAGATCCTCTCACTGTCCCCATTTGAGAGTAAGAGGTCTAAGATTGCTCCCTTATGATGAGTGTGTTCCAAAACTAGCTGTCTGAGGCATGCCACCTGTGAGGCATTGAGAATGGCCCTGCTCTTCGATGTGGCTGCAGCAAAGGTGCTCCAGTTAACATCTGGTATATTCAGGTCTCCCATCAACAGTATCTCCCCTTTCTTTGCCATCCTAAGGATGCTTTCTATCATATCCTTGTCCATTCCTTTCCCCTGACATGGGAGTCTGTATACAACCCCTGCGTGGATTATGGTGCGATTTCCAGTCTCTAAGGTGACCCACAGCACCTCCTCTCCTCCCTGTTTACTCTTTTGTTCAGTTGCTTTTATCCATTCTCTTACATAGAGAGCTACCCCCCCCGTCTCTCCTGTCAGTTGTGTGCCCAGGAATGTTAACATTCCAGTCATGGTTCTCTGTGTACCATGTTTCTGTGACTGCTAAGATATCCAAGCATCCCTCTTCCATCAAGGCCACCAGTTCAGGGAGCTTGTTGCCCAAACTACAGGCATTGGTACTCATTACCCTCCATTTCCTGATGGCCTTACCCCTTTTTGCCCCATCCCTGTCCTTATTGCCTTTGTCACTTTCTCCATTTATCCCCACCCTTCTCCCTATCGACATCTCTATCTTGATGTTTACCTCACTTACTACCCTGATTTT
Source organism: Neoceratodus forsteri (assembly GCA_016271365.2). Lineage (NCBI taxonomy): Eukaryota > Metazoa > Chordata > Ceratodontiformes > Ceratodontidae > Neoceratodus > Neoceratodus forsteri. The sequence goes on from CM057451.1 coordinate 1,130,108,929, forward strand.
TGGGAGGGGGATAGGATTTCCCTGCTTCTTTCCAGTGCATCTCTCTTGGCTAGTTTAAATGCTTGCCAATGAAGCATTTAAACCTATCACTTAGGATCCTGGTTCCCCTACTCTACAGAAGCAGACCATCATGCCAGTATAGGGCTGCATCACTCCAGGTGGACCCCCAGTCCCCAGTGAAGCCAAATCCATGAGCTCTGCACCAGTTTTCCAACCACTGATTGAATCCCATGGTGTGGAGCACCCTAGCTTCACCTATGCCATAGACAGGCAGCACCTTCGAGAAGGTTACCGTGTGTGCTACTTGTCTAAGACCCCTCCCCAGCTTCACAAATGCTTCCTGCACTGCTCTGATCCCTTTCTTAGCCAGGACATTTGTTCCTAGGTGAACAATGACATCCAGCTCCCTCCCTTGTGCAGCTGCTCTGGCGATCCTGTGGATTCGCTCCCTGTCCCTCCAAGCCATAGTGCCAAGCAGGCACCTTACCTCCCTCTCCCTTTCCTCCCCCAGTTCTACCTTCCTAACAATGTTGTCCCCCACCAGGAGTTGTTTCCTTCCCCTGTAGGGTTCCATGCCATCTTCCTGTGGGCCTCCTTTGTGAAGGTTCCCAGTGTTCTCCTTGGTCTCCACTGTGAGTGCCTCCATAGAGAAACCACATTTTGCCAGAATGGCATATGAACTGTGGATAGGTACAACTGGAGGGATGCACCTCTGTTCCACCACCCTCACCCTCCCTGAGCCCACTGTGGTCCAACCACTCTTCTTTCTTGGCAACCTCTGAGGCAATGGCAGTGGCCCTGGTGGTCCCTGGATGGGCGAGGAGGTCCCACAAATCCTGGCCAACTCAGCCTGGAGATGATCAACCTCCTCCCTCAGCCTAGAGAGGTGCCTGCAGATGGGACAACACCGCATCCTCCAGAACATCTCCTGGAAGACTGCTGCTCCACAACACTGCACTGCACCACTCCCATCATGTCTTATTTCTGGCCTTTTCACTGTTGTTTAGAATACTTACTCTTTCCTCTGTTTATTTATATTTTTCTCTCTACCTACTTACTTCTTTTGTGGCCTTTAAGCTCCTGATCTTCTTGTTCTGAGACAAGAAGATCCTATATTTTTCAGTAGTCTCCTTACTTGCTCAGAGGCAGACCTCCAGCAGCTGGGGGGAGGTGGAGAGCTACTCTTTTCCTTCTAGAATGGTGAGTCTTTGGTGGCTTTGTGATCACTACTTCCTGCTCCCAAACAGGAAGTTCCTGTTGTCAGTCAAATCCTGTGCCTATACAAGGAGAACTGGCTTAGGGTGGAGGGGAAGGAAACAGTGCAATATAGTCCCAGTAGAGAAGTCCAGTCACAACAGCAGCTCCTTCCTCCTGGTGTTCTCTGCCCATTTTCTGGCAGAAGCTATCTATGGTGGTGTTTAAATCTGGCTTTAACCTGGCTTCCTTCTAGCTAAGCCACTCCCCCTACTTAACATATCTTTCTACACTTAATTTCACAGCTAACATTCCCCTTCAGCCACCTGAGACAAACACCTAGACAACTGCACAGATAACAATTCACTTCAGCCAACTCAGACAAACACACTAACTTTTTTTTACTCTAAATTGAAGGTCCCAGTAGTAGAATTCTACTTCTTTAGTCCCAGTAGAGAAGTCCAGTCACAACATATGCTGAAATGGGTGCAGTATAGAAGAATGGGATGAACTCTGTGGCCAAAGAGTCCAAGACACACCTCAATGCCTGTCACTGGCTGCAGGGTGGGGGTGGAATGGCAGGAGCATTACAGCTGGCAATCCAAAGGCACACCCTCAGATGCCTGTCAGTCTGTACAGGGTGAGACTTTATGGTTAGAAACCCCTAACTCCCTGGGCATTTGTTTCTTATTTGCACTACAAATGTTTAACATGGCCTCTTTGTGACCCCCGACCGACGAAAGCATTGTGATCTCTGCTTATGAACAGTGGCATTGTGATTTTGTTAATCTGTCCCAAACGTCGATTTCCCACAATGACTGTGCCATTCTGTGCCAGATGTGCGAAACCACAGTTCAGGCAGTATGTGAAAAATGACAGCTGCTCCTTTCATAAGGATGTGTGAAGAGATGGCAATGCTGGAAATCTGGAGTAAGAATATTAACAATTCTTAAAGTTACGAGTGTACATGAAAACTGCTCAATGCACAGTCATAACACAGTCATTTTTTTTAATTCTCTCACCAAATTTGCAACATGGACATTTTGGGATGCCTGCTCACAAACAGTGTCACTATGATTTTCTTAGTCTGTCCTGAACATTGATTTCCCACAGCGACCGCGCCATTTTGTGCGGGATGTGTGAAACCACATTTTGGGCAGGATGTGAAAAGTGACAGTTGAACTGTTCATAAGGAGGTGTGCAAAAATGGCAATGTTGAAAATCTGGAGTGAAAATATTGTAAATTCTCGAAGTTACGAGCGTGCGTGGAAACTGCACAACACAAGCTCATAACATATTGTGGAATTTTGTCACGAAATTTTCAACATAGGTATTATAGGACAGTCACTCATGAAGAGTGTCACTTTGATTTTCTTAATCTGTCCCGAATGTTGATTTCCCACAGCAACCATGCCATTGTGTGCTGGATGTGTGAAAACATGTTTGGAACAGGATGTGAACAATGACAGCTGTGCTGTTCATAAGGAGGTATGAAAAAATAGCAATGTTGAAACTCTGGAGTAAAAATCTAAAACATTTTCAAAGTTACAAGCATGCATGTAAACTGTGCAATGTACGCTCATAACACAGTCACTTTCTGGAATTTTGTCACCAGATTTGCAACATAGCTTTTTGGGCGCCCAGCTTATGAACAGTGGCACTGTCATGCCGTTAATCAATCCCAAAAGGTGATTCCATGCAGTGACTGTCAAATCACCTTTTGGGACTGAATAACGCTGTGACAGTGATTGAATTCATGATGAGGGGTCCCAAGAACCCCATGTTGAAAATTTGGTATCAAGAGTTTAAAAAATGGCTGAGATATCCACATAAGTTGAAAAAAACCCATTCATGCCATTATACAGTTTACGGGCATTTCTTCAGTTCGTGGTTGGCTTTGAAGAGTGCAGACATGTTCCCAGTCCACCGAAGATCATTGCACCAGGTGCCAGAGGTAAGAATGGGATGAGGGGGTGTGGGGAGGTGGGATGCACAGAGGGTGGGTGCAAGTTGGGGGAGGAGACCTGACCAGTGAGGGACCATTTCCTTTCTTTCAGGGAGAAAAAAAAAACAAAATATGTCACTGGAAGGTTTTGTTTGCAGACTTGCTTTGGGCACACTGGGGTGAGCTCCCAGTTTGCCACCTGCATTTTTGGGGACTGTGCCCACTGTCAGCAAATAAAACCTGTTTGGGAGGACATGATGCAGAGGGGGATTGGGCACTCCCCTCGGAACACAACAAATGGGGGGGATTATGCCATCAGGGATCGGACTCCCCTGTCAGCAAATGAACTGGGGCAGGGGGTCATGCTGACAGGGGGATTGGGCACCCCATTGGCTTTTATGGGGACAGTAAGAGGATGGCAACAGCCACTGCCATGTTTTTGTGAAATGTTACTCCAGGCAAGACACCACCCTTCAATGACGGGTCACTCCCTCATTGCACCAATTTCTTTCAAGTTGGTGGCATGTTTGCTGAACTAGTTTCAGCAGCAGCATGCCACCACATTGGATAAAGAGGGCTAAGTCCACAAATGCAATGGCTGCAATGGCCACCACAGTGCCGCACCTCCACAACCCACCTCTCTCTTATGCTGCCACATAATGTTTCTTGCGCATGCATGCAAGCAAACATAAAAAAAGGTTGGTAAAGTATCTTGAATCCAATGGGCTGCAAGATCAAAGGCAGCATGTATTCAGGGGGAGGGGGACAGGAATGCCAGATGAAACTGACTGATCTTTTTGACTGGGTAATCAGGGAAGCAGATCGGGATGGGGGGATGGCAGTTGACATAGTGGACATGACCTATTTGGACTTCAGCAAGGCCTTCAAATGGTTACATAGAGGAGATTAATTGAGAAATTGAGCAGCCTATGGGTGGGCACCAAACTGGTGTATGGGGTTAAAAATGGGTTAACGGATAGGTGACAGAGGGTGGTAGTTAATCACTAATGGAGGATCCCTTTTGGCAGGGGATACCAAAATCTTTAATATGGTGAACTATAAGGAGGAGGTGGAACAGAAACCCAGGAGCGGAGTACAAAATGTCTGGAGTGGTACTGACAAACACCAAGCAGGAACGAGACCTGGGTATAATATGCATATCAGATTACCTAAATTTGACCAGGCAGTGCGGCAAGGCAGTCAGGAGGACTAGTGGGATGCTGGGGTGCATAAAGAGAGGTACCACCAGCAGAAAGAGGGAGGTAATGTTGCCTCATACAGATTGATGGCAAGACCACCTGGAGTATTGTGTCCTGTTCTAGAGATCACATGTCCAGAAGGACACTGAGTAGAGGTGGCCAAGAGAAGGGCAACTAAAGTGGTGCAGGGTCTGCATCAAAAGCCCAATGAGGAGAGAAGAACCTCAATATGTATACCCTAGAAAGTACAGGGGGGCATGATGCAGACCCTTAAATACCTTTAAATTAAGTTGGGGGGGGAGTATAAGAAGGGTGTGAGGGAGTACTAATTCACTGAAAGATTGGAAGATGCCTGGAACAGATTGTCAGTAGAAGTGGTGGAGGGAAAAAAACAGTAAGGATCTTCAAGCATGCATGGGACAGACAGACGGATATTTAGTAAATAGTCAAGGAAGAGGGAGGGTCACTGGAGAACAGTTAGTCTGCAGAAACAGTCGAGGCAGGGACCACCTGGGCAGATTTAGTAGTATAAGCAGCTCTTTTCTGCCGTCAAATTCTGAGTATCTGTAAATCAATAAGTAATCCTGTAATAAGGGAAAAAATAAGTTTGGGGAGGGGTAGAGCTGGAACAGATATTGGTATCCCAGTCAGCTGCCTAGTGGATCCTTTGCTGCGAGCATGCTGAGCATTGTGGGATGTCAAGAACTGCTGCATCTCCTTTTACAAAAAAATAAAATAACGCAACTACCGAGCCACCCAACCCTCCATTCCAATTCAGAGGGTGGGGAAAAATTGCTGACAAGGTTCACCACGTCAAACTAATGCAACAGAGGACACACAGGCCTCTACAGCAAGCAGCTGCAGCAAGTGACACTGTACCACATGGGCTATTAAACAAACTGGGGAATATGGGAGTGGGCAGGACAGTAGTGCAGTGGGTGGGTAATTGGCTGGGTGGCAGGACACAGAGAGTGGTGGTAAATGGCTGTAACTTTACAGAGGGAAATGTGACCAGTGGAGTGCCATAGGGATCAGTGCTGGAACAGGTTCTATTCAACATCTTCATCAGTGACATTGTACAAGACCTAGAAAGCAGAATTTCCCTGTTTGCTGATGACACAAAGCTCTGTAACAGAGCAAACATGTCAGAGGGTGTAGACAGAATAAGTAGGACCTGCAGAAGCTTGAAGAATGGTCAAGGGTTTGGCAGTTGAAATTCAACACAAAGAAGTGCAAGATAATACCTATAGGGCACAAAAAACCTGGAACATCATATCAGTTAGGGGGGTGAGGATATAGCATGCACCAAGCAGGACAGGGATCTTGGGGTTATCTCTGATTACCTCAAGGTAATGAAACAATGTAACAAGGCAGCAAGTAAAGCAAATAGGATGCTGGAATGCACAGGCAGGAAAAGGGAGGTCATAATTCCGCTATACAAGACACTAGTGAGGCCCTACCTGAAGTACAGGGTACAGTTCTGGAGACCATACCTGCATAAAGACAGACAGGTTAGAGAAAGTTCACAGGAGGGTAACAAAGATAGTACATGGTTTGCATCACAAGTCCTATGAGGACAGGCTGAAGTACTTGAGTATGTGCTCCCTGGAGGAGAGGAGAGAGAGAGGATATGATAGAGATATACAAGTACCTGACAGGGAGGAACAGGGAGCAAGAATACACTATTTTCCAGTAAAAAAGATGTTCCAGGACTAGATGGCATGGGATGAAGTTAGAGGGAAAGCGATTCAGAGAAAAAGTGAGGCAGAATTTCTTCAAAGAAAGGGTTGTGGACAAGTGGAACACCCTGCCGGAGGAAGTGGTGGGGGCTGAAACAATCGAGGGATTTAAGAAATGCATGGGATAGATATAAGGGAATTCTGTAGGTGAGACATAAGGGGTGACAGAATTCTAAAAAATGTAAAGGGAACTTACAAGCTCAAATGAGCAGACTGGGTGGGCCATAGGCCCTTATCTGCCGACAGTGTCTATGTATTTCTTACTATGGATAGCAGCAGGCTTTGCCCCCTTCCCCGTGACCCTGACCACCCCTGTAGCTCTGAGCAGGGCATTTTTATAAATGCAGGGAGGCCTACACATCTGTGGAGGGGGTCTCTGCATCCACAGCTGGCTTACACCCCTAGGTACAGGATGTGTAGGGCACTGTAATTGGGGCCCATATACACGATGGAAAGCACTGCAGCATCAATCATTCATATTTGCTTACTCCTGGCTATCTTTCTCCATGTTACAGCAGCTGGTGCAGAATGCGGTGGCCAGGCATTTGACTGGGACTTCTAGAACCAGTCACATTACAGCTGTGCTTGGCGAACTGCACTGGCTGCCTGTTTGGTGGCAGATCACCTTTAAGGTTGGCTTACTAACCTTTAAAGCCCTACACGATCAGGGACCCGGTTACCTGAAAGATCTCCTGATTCCCTACTACCCCTCCTCCTCTCCGTTCCACCAACGAGGGATTGCTGGAGATTCCCAGGGTTCGATTAAAGACATCAGGATCCAGTGCTTTTGATTTTTCAGCACCAACCCTGTGGAATTCTCTACCTCATTGGTTGAGAGAACGCCCAACCGTCGATAGTTTTAAAGCTGGTTTAAAAACATATTTATTTAGTTTAGCTTTTACTTAGTCATGGTTGATACATTTTAACTTTTGTTTAAATTTTGATTATTATATACAGTATATGTTCTTATGTACAGCGCCTTGGTTTGAAAGGTGCTATAAAAATAAAGTTGATTTGATTTGATTTTATTAGCTCTGCATTTGCTCCCATACTGCACCATTATAGATGCTTAAAGTAGTGACATCAATTGCATCAGTCCATTAACTCCCAATGGCCCATTTGCTTCTCCGATGAAAACTGAGTCAACTGAGTAGCTTCTTTATTGTCTTGTCTTTTTTTTTACTTTTCTGTTTCTTCTCTCCCCGCTTCCCATCCATTCCCCCAGTCATCCACACTAACACTGGGGGTCACCACAGTTGCACGCTTCCTCCTGCCCGAAGGAAGAGCATGCAACGGCTTTCACTGTAAACACCAATGCTGTGTCACGACTAGCATAAAGAAAGAGATTAGTGGGTTAAGTAAATATTAAGCACATGCGGCAGCAAGGCAGGCGGGATGTTATTTCAGATTTCAATTGCTGAGAATTAAAAGGACAGTCACCATGGGCAACACAGCCTGCTACCAGCTTCAATGTTCCAAACAGAACTGGTTGGGAATGCAGCAATCCTTGCCATCCCCTTAAAAGGACAGACTTTGGTGTTTTCTGCTGTTTTGCAAGTACTGTACTTATTTGAGCTTTTCATTAACCCAGTTTGCTTGAAAGTGCTACAAATAAAAAAATATTTTTAGAGAACATTTTACAGACCAAATAAAATATGCTACACCCCCACCCCCCAGATGTATAAAGACTTCCCTGAAAATTTTCCACAGCAAGGCAAACATGTTTTATAGGCTCTAAATTGAGAGGTACATATCTGGTATGGAATCTATTTTTGGTTTTGCATGACATAATAAAATCTGCATTAACAAACACACACAAAAGAAATGTACAGCCCAGCAGGCAGCTCTTCTGGACCACCACTAGTACGCTTTTTCTTGCAGCTTTGTGCAATAAATGTGTTCCAGTCTGCAGCTTCTGCAACAGATTCGATCTCCTAGACATACATATTTTCTGTGTGACCACCAAAATGGTAACCAAACTGCTCCAAGTCAAAACATGTTACTTGTACCTCACAAGCAATGAATTAATGAATTTTGTTTTGTATGATGCCTTTCACAGACTGTGCACCTATAGAGCTTCACAACGCAATGCATTAGATACTGCTAGTGCAGGGACAGTAAGCAGTCAAAATGTGCAGCCTCATATGTCTCAGATTGTTTTCCCCAGAGTGTGTTAGGCACCTCTGCTCTAAGGAGCTATTCCCTAATTGCCCTCCAAGTTCCAAATGTCAAAACTCATTTTGGCAAAGCTGCTTTAAGCTTCTCTTTACCCACATTGTGGAACGGTTTACAAAGGAACTTGAAGCTGAGCTGCTCTATTAGCCTGAATACCTTCAAGGCGCTCTATGATCACTACATGAAAGCACCTTGCAAATGTTTTCCTCATTGCTAGCCCACTAATTCCGCATCTCCTCCTTTCCATCCTGATGCTTGCCATGTTTCTACCCCGGCTTTCACTCTTTCCCTATTAACTCTTCCTGCTGCACCCACACTTCCCTGTCCACTTCAGCCTGGCTAAAGTCCCACCCCATCCATAGTAGTGTCCCAATTATCCACCCCTCCTCCATCATTATCATAATAAACAAGTACATGACAGCCATCGTCACTTTCTGTGGTTTTAGCCCAATTTTTCCCCCAGTCGTCGGTAATATATTCCTCCTCTTCTTTACCTCTCTAACCTGCCACCCCATGCACGGCGTCTTTCCTCAATATGTGTAGTTGCCGGTTGCCTCACTCAAAAGATCTCTGCTTATAACCCCTGTATGTCTATGGTTGATTGTACATCTGCTGACTTCTTTAATTGTAAAATAATGCTGTTTTCTTTTATTATTTATTTCAACATTGTACTGTACTGTATACACTGTATATACTTTTTCTCCTTGTATATTATTGCTTTTTGTATACGTGCTTCTGTACTGTACTTTGATGTATTCATGACCAGGTCCACCTTGCAAATGAGCCTTGCTCAATGGTGCCCACCTGGATAAATAAAGATTTTGATTGATTGATTGATTGATTGATTGATTGATTGATTGATTGAACAGCTGGACATTCACATAGACAGAAATGCATTAGTTTTTTATGGATATTCAGAATGCAGGACACTGGGGTGGTAACCCCTACTATTACGAAAAGCACCATGAAGATCTCTTTCCTACACCTGGCCTGGAGTGCACTACTTTACATCATCTGAAGGACTGCACCTTCAACAGTATCACACCCTGCGCCCACCCCACAAAGAAAATACTGAATACAGTGTCAGCACTGAGTATGAGCCAAGTCCCTATTGAGTAAAAACCAGCGGACGACCACTACTACAAGTGTGCGACCAAGTGAGTCACCTCTGAACCAGTGGCTGACCACTACTACAAGTGTGTCGCCTCTGAACCAGCGGACGACCACTACTACAAGTGTACAACCAAGTAAGTCACCTCTGAACCAGTGGCTGACCACTACTACAAGTGTACAACCAAGTGAGTCACCTCTGAACCAGCGGCCAACCACTAATACATATGTGTCACCTCTGAAACAGTGGCCGACCACTACTACAAGTGTACAACCAAGTGAATCACCCTAAACACGTTATATAACTGTGGCTGTGGTAGCCACAGGAAGATGGCTGGCTGCCTGGCTGGTTGGCACACAAGTACAATATATATAGACAGCAGTAGAAAAAGCTGAAAGGGGAACAGTCAGATTAAAGAGTCCCATACCCAAATAGTCCCAATGTACATTTTGTGTGCCATGTTTTGGTTTACTTACTGTTGTATTGGACTCATTTTGCTTACGTCTAGGCTGACATTTTCTGTATCTACAAATCCCAGAATCCTCTGCAGCTGACAGGAGTAGCACTGCAGCAGTGGAAGATTCTACAGTCTGCAGTGAATGTTAAGAGCTTTTATCATGTCTGGTCAGATGTTTTTTTGGTTTTGTTTACCTCCAAGGGGAGGACAGCAGGACCAGAAAACAAAACAACAGCAGCTAACTCTTAACAGGGGCCAGCCCAGTGGTGCTGAGGGTTGAGACGCTGGACACGACACTTGTGCCATGCCAGCAATATGTGTTCGGGAGTGAGCACAGACCACAGGGGTCTGCTGAGGAGGGAGAAGGATCAAGCATCCATCCGACAACAGCTCTCCTCTCCAGGGAATGGGTGGGTTGCCACTCCCACCGCATGACTACCACCATGTGGAGGCCTGAGGGGTAGTCTTGGACTGAGGGAAACAGGAAGGGTGGGCATTGCTAGGCTGCAGCAAACCGGCACCTCCACATCTGTGCATGCACCAGCAACAAGGGGATGGGAGAAAAAGTGAAAATGGTGCAGGCAGATTCCATGAACCAGCAATCCCATTCGGCAGCTTCTGAATTGTGCTCCGGGGGAAGGGGAGTTGGCTCTCCTTCCTCCAGCTGTGAAACAGGGGAATCTGTGGGGGAATTACTGGGCAGGGAGCAGAGTTGGGGTACTGCCAGAGAAGTTCACCTGCCAACCCTGAGGAAGAAGATAAATAAAAGATCAAAACAAACAAAAAAAAACTCAACATGCACTGCAGTCGATTGAATCCCCCACTGCTGCAATACTGCTCTGATGTCAGCTGCAGGGGATTCTGGGATTTGCAATTGCAAAAGATGTCAGCCTAGAAGTAAGCAAAATTAATCTGACACTGCTTACTGTAGCATAGTAGATTGTAAGTAAACCAAAATGCTTCTGCACACAAAGTGCACCCTAAGACCAGCACCACAATTAAGTATGGGGCCCTTGGTGCTGACTGTTCACCCATAAAAAAGCAGCGCATGATAGCGGTCAAACTTTTTACGTATAGATATACATACACACACATTTTTTTTTATTCCATTTTAGATTACCCCTTAGCTCCTGACTTGTATAACACCCTCCCCCCACCTTCAGTCAGCTTTGACACTTTCTTTTGTTTGTTTATAGCTAAAATAACAAGCATTTGTCAGTGCCGAATGTTGTCGCGCTGGCATTGGCTTTGGTAGTGCAGTACGGGAAAACATTTTGGGCAGGATGTGAAAAATGACAGCTGTACAGTTCATAAGGAGGTGTAAAAAAAATGCCAGTGTTGATCACGTGATGAGCTAAGTCTAAGAAGACGTCCTCAGTGCTGCTCCGAGGCTCCAAGCTTCTTAAAAAAACCTTAAAACCCCCAAGAACAAACTGAGCTGTATTAAAAGAGCTGTACTGGTCTGGTGAAGTGCCTGGGGTAAGATTTGTGGTGTGGTGAATGAAGAACTGGTGCTTTAACAGGTTCGCTCTAGCACATGCAGTAAGCGATCGGTGGTGAAGCCAGACCGTGCTAGTAAAGTGAAATGGAACCCGAGGTGGTAGAGCCTCTTGCCGGGAGATCGCCTGCCTCTAAACGGCCAAAATCTCAATCCCCCACCCTCAGGGAACAGGAGGAGGTAGCAGGAAAAGAAGGGGGATCTAACTCGAATAATGAAGACATTTTGGAAATAAAACAGCTCTTACAAGGGCTGGTGGTGGACTTTGTGGCCGTTAAGCCAGTACTGCAATCGCTCGCTCAGAGAATGGGCGATGCAGAAGTTCGGATTACATCCCAGGAAAGAAAAATCTCTACAGTTGAACAGGAGCTGGTGGTGGTTAAAAGGCAAGTTAAAAAACTGGAAGAAAGACTAGAAGATCAGGAATCAAGAAGTAGAAGGAATAACTTGATTCTGGCAGGGTTGCCTGAGAGGGCTGAAGGGACAGACTGTGTTTCTTATGTGCAAGACATGTTGCTCAAATTGTTTGGCCCCACTCCATATGGGGAAGCTTACAATCTAGAAAGAGCACACAGGGCGCTGAGAGAAATACCCCCACCGGGAGCAAGACCTAGAGTAATCATTATGCGTTTTCTTAACTACAAAGAAAAAGTGCATGTTCTAACTGCAGCAAGGCAAAAGAAATCAATGCAGTGGAATGGGGCCACCTTGTGGCTATTCCAGGACCAAACACCTACTGTGAGAGGAAAACAGAAGGAATACTTGGAAATTAAAAAGAAACTATACTTGGCTGGAATCAAGTTTCGGCTGCTATATCCTGCCACATTAGTGGTGCGACTCCAAGCAGGGGAGAAGCGCTTCCTTACTGCAAGAGAGGCGTTAGAAGGGCTACGAGTGGAACTTCCTGATTTATTTAGAGCACCAAGCTGAGCTGGTTCAGAGGCAGCAGAGAGTTATAGGATTGACTGGACTGGAATTATTGGGACATTAAAGCCATCTAATTTGGTGATTCTAATCCTTATTTTTATATTTACTTTAGATTTATTTGAAGGATGCAGATATTGGAATAAGATGGAGACTGGGGTCGGTCAAATAACTGAAAGGGAATATGGGAGCTTCACTTACTGGATGGAAGCTTAGGAAAAATGGGTAGAGAATGAGGGTTTGGTAAAGAAATATGGGGAAGGGGCGAAAAATTAGAGAGATACTTCACAAATCAAGAGTCTAAAGGAGGCTATAAATGGGGGGCTGGGTAATATCGGACTAGTGGCAGAGATTGGGTAGGGATGCTATGAATGAAGGGAAGGGAGAAAAGCGATGACCGCTCTCCATTTCTTAGAATACTAAAAGGGTATGTTCATGGGAACATTTCTTTTTGCCTAGTTTTCCTGATCGGTTCTCACTGAGATTATCTACTCCCTACCTCCCAGATGGCTTGGGAGTAAAAGGAAAAGAGATGGAGAAGGAGCTGGGTAAAACATAAATAAGAAATTCTGGCCAAATATTTAGGGAGGAGCTACAGCCCTGGCGTGAGGGACTAAGAACATGTCATGGAAGGATTTAAGGTTATGATTACTCTATGGAGAGGTTATTTAAGGGCTATAGAAAGGTCTGGGGGGAAGGGAGGCAGGACCCCGGGGTACCTGGACAGGAGTAGAGGGAGATTACAAGATGGGGGGCCTCGATGAGGAAGGGGAGCCGATCTCTGTTGTTACTTAATAATGGGAACTTGGATTAGCATTAGCTTAAGTTTTTTGGCTATAATAAGGAGACTATTTCTGTTTGGCACAATGAGATTGTAAGTAGGGTTAGATTGGGAAGCTAGATAGATTGAGGGGACTGGACAAGGAAGATAGAGAGAAACAATAAAATTGTTAGGGTAAGATCCTCTCTGGGCCTAAGATAGATCGAGGTCATAGAGGGGCAGGGGAGCAGCATAAGAGGGAGTTCATCGACGATCCGACATATGGTAGATGGGCGATCTAGGGATCGGGGGCAGGGGGAGAGGGGAGAGGGGGTAGGGGTTGGGGATCTGGAAAGAGAGAGAGTCCACTTTGACAGGAGTAAAACAGGCAGGCTCGGACAGGGTTCCAGGGGTTAATAGTCCCAGAATAAGTTTTTGGCATGGCTTATGGTGAAGGTTAGAGTAATATCGTGGAATGTTAAAGGGCTCAGGGGTAGATGTAAGAAAATGGTAATGTTGAGACAGCTAGACCAAATGGGGGCCCATATCGCTGCCCTGCAGGAAACACATTTATTGACGGAGGAGCTGAATAGTCTTAAGCGACTCTGGGTGGGCCAGGTTTTTGGGACAGGTAAGGAAAGGGCCTCGGGATGAGTGGCGATCTTAATTAGGAAAACATGCCTTTTTAGTGTAGAGCAGGTGACTACAAGAGAAGATAGTAGAGGGATCTATATTTCGGGCTTAATGCATGGTAGAGCCATATCGGTAGCCTCTATATATGGACCGAAGCCCTCTAACCTGGAATTTTTTGCCTCAATAGAGAGGGATATTGCTGTTTTTTCTGGGCATTCTCTTATTTTAGCGGGAGATTGGAATGTGTATGCTGATAATGTAGGAGATAGGACCCCGCCTATAAGAGGACCTTTAATGAAGACCCAAGTTGCCTTAAATAAACTGTTAGAGGTTGCAGCTCTGGTGGATCCGATACGGATCCATGCAATGGGGAGCAACATTATGACATTTTACTCAGTGGCACATAAGATTCAATCTCGGATCGATTTTTTTTCAGTTAATAGGGAGGTACTTATGGGAGTTAGGGAGTGTTAACGGAGGGTAGAACTTTTTCTGATCACTCTCCGATCATATTAGTCTGGGAGCCGGAACCAGGCCCGCCTACACCATTTCGATGGAGACTGAATGATTCCCTATTGACGGAACTAGTAGCCAGAGGTAAACTTGAGGGCGCCCTCACAGAAATTATACAGCAACAATTACCTACATTGTGCAATAGGAAGCTGGCGTGGCCAACTTGTAAAGTATTATTTGCAGGAGTGGCTTAGGAACTGGCAGCTCGGAAAAATAAGCTTAGGAGGGCAAAGGAGGAATTTATTCTGGGGGCCATCAACTCGCTGGCTCCACTGGAGGGGTCTACAGAGAACATTGATGGGGAACTTAAGAGCCTAAGACAGGAATTAGAAAATATTGTTTATGGTAAGGTAGACTTCTGGCTAGATAAGGTTAAAGCTAAATACCTCCTGAGGGGAGATGTCCCAGGACGTTTGTTGGCGGCTAGAGTCAGGGAATGGGAGGCTAGCAGAACGGTAACAGCTATTTGGTATGGAGGAAAGTATATAACTGATTCCCAGGAACTAGCAGATACCTTTGCAATGTATTTTAAGGATTTATTTCAGATTGGGAATACGGTGGGGGAGAAAGAAATCAATGCCTTTTTGGAGGGAGTATCTTTACCTGTGCTTGATTCCACTCAAATTAATGATCTAGCGGCACCTATTGGCACAGCAGAGATTGTGGAGGGAGTCAGATCTTTACCGGTGGGCAAAACGCCAGGTCCGGATGGTCTCACAGCAAAGTTTTACCAGACATATATTCATATTCTTTTGCCTATACTTCAATAATTTTTTATTACTATAATGCAAGAGGGAGTTTTACATCCCCCCTATATCAGGCGTACATTACACTAATCCCCAAACCAGATAAACCAAGGGATTTACCAGGTAGCTACAGGCCTATAGCACTAATGAACCAGGATATTAAGATGTTTACAAACATTTTAGCCAATAGAATTTGGCGGATAGCACCAGCTGTAATAAGTCAGGAGCAAGTGGGTTTAATGCCAGGGAGGGGAGCACATGATGCTTGGAGAAAGTTACATCACATTTTGACTTATGCATCAGATTCCCAAGTACCCTTAGCCCTGATCTCTCTAGATGCCGAAAAGGCCTTTGATAGGGTCTCCCATGCTTTTCTTTTTACTACAATGGAGAAGATGGGCTTCCCTCAAGGTCTTCTTAGAGGTATTAAAAACTTGCATGCTGCTCCTTCGGCTAGAGTCCTGTGTAATGGTTATATCTCACAGGAAATACAGCTGAAAAATGGGACCCGCCAAGGACGTCCTCTCTCCCTGATATTGTTTAATATTTACCTCGAACCTCTGCTGAGAACAATTATTAAGGACAGATTCATAAGGGGGGTTGAGATAATGAGATGAGAGTTAAAATTGTCAGTCTTTGCAGACGATGTGCTTTTGCATTTGTGGGACCCGGCGGGCGGGTTTGAGAAGACTAGAGAATTGACAGGGCACTTTGCTAAAGTTTCTAACTACAAACTGAATTTGACCAAAATTCAAATTCTCCCCCTAACGCCTCATGTATACAAGGCAGATTTTGCTCAGTTGCGAATTCAATGTGTGTCTGATAAGATCAAATATTTGGGCATTTGGATTACAAGGAATTTTGAGATTGGGGCAGAAACAAACATGGAAGGGACCCTGTCAAGTATTAGGGGTGATTTAATAAGATGGAATAAGTTACCCCTGAATTTTATGGCTAGACTTGGGCTCATCAAGATGAATCTGCTGCCAAGGTTGCTGTACCCAGTGTATCTAGCCCCATACAGCATCCCTAAGAAGTGGTTTAGTAAGATCAAAAAGCTACTCTCAGATTTCTTATGGAATTTTAAACCTCCCAGGAAAAAGTACAATGACCTGTGCCTCTCTCCCTCTTTTGGAGGTGTTAAGCTACCAGACCTCCATTTATATTATTGTTGTGGGGCAGTTGGGTCTCATGACCCGATGGGGTAGAAGGGAGGAGGGAAATGCTTATATCCCAGAATGGTTGCACTTGGAGACCCAAATGATGGAGGAGGCAGGCCTTTCCCTGGAGACTCCCCTGTATGCTAGCATAGCTAAATGTTTTAAACAAGGGATGGGAAACCCAGTTGTGAAGGCGGCAGAAGCATGGTGGTCATTTTTGACTCGGGTCCAGAAAAAAGACCAAATGAAGGCCCATAGACAACCTTTGTTGGGTAATCCCAACTTAGTTATAGGGAATCGGGTACTTAAAGGGAAGTGGGCTAGGTGGTCTCAGACTTGAAGCTAGAGGATGTAATCCAGGACAACAAGGTGGTTCTCCCAGTACAATGTAATGGAATGCCCTATTTTCATAAGTTACAACTTATAAGTATGCTGGAGGAAGTGGAGGATAGGAGGCTTTACAGAATGCTCATTTAATTGGGATGAGCTGAGGGAAATTGATCCGAAATCTAGGGTCCTATCACAGGTATATAAAGTACTTCTCAATTTTGTTGGCCAGAATTCACCTATAGTAGTGCCATACTGGGACAGAATGTTGGCACCGGGAAATATTGATTGGGCTAATGTATGGAAAAATAGCAGGTATATTGTAATACCAAAATATAGGAGCCTACATTTTTTAATTGTCTCAAATCTATACTATACCCCTGTGAAACTGTGTGAGAGAGGCCTAAGACAGACAGACCTGTGTTTTAGGTGTGGTGTGGAGAGAGGAGATTTGCTACATGTGCTGTGGAACTGCAGCAAAATATCGCCCGTGTGGGGTGAAATGAATGGACCCAATGTTAGATTACTCGGAATTTATAAAACCAGAGATATGCGCCCTAGGGGACTTATCACAAATCGTTGGGGCTACACCTAAGTATCATTTATCCTTGATGGCGGCAGTAATTAAGTCATATGTGGTCCAGCATTGGAAGGATGGCCAGCCTTATGGATATAAACAATGGGTAAGAGATCTTATTGGGGCTTTAGACAGAATTAAGAGGCATCTATATTCAGAGGGGAGGAAAGAGTTATATGTCAAAAGATGGGCGGTACTGGAGGCGATATACTCCCAGCAAGAGGTAGATGGCTGGATGCAGGTCTGTCTGTTGGGCTACGAATAGCTGGAGAAATCTGGGTTGGAACGTTTAAAGGGTATTAGAAATATTAGCAAAGATTGGAGGGCTTGATGGATGACTATATGGAAAGTGGCTGGGACTCAGAAGATAAACAATGGCTAGGGGTCTGCTAGACCAATTGAGGGGATGGGGACTCGCTCTCTTTCCAGGGGACACAGAGGGGCGCCACCCTTAAATAGGTGATAACTGAGCATGAAAGGAGGTTAGGAAATGCCTATGGGGCTGCAGGGAATTTCAGGGAGTAAGAGAAAGGAGGTTGAGGTATAAGCAGCCTGAAGATTTTAACTTTAAGTGGGGATGAAATAAATGTAGAGTAAGCGGGGAGGGGCGATGCTTCCTCTGTGTATGTATATAGTTAATTTGTATATAGTTTACACAGTCAGTTTTGGATTGTGTGCCCTGGCATTACCAGGTTTGTGTTTGTTTGGCTGTCTGTTTGGTTCTTAAATAGAAAATGAATAAAGATGTGTTTTAAAAAAAAAAATGCCAGTGTTGAAAATGTGGCATGTAAATATAGCAAATTTACGAAGTTACAAGGGCACGTGGGAAATGTGCAACGCATGCTTGGAACACAGTCATTTTATGGGCGTTCAGCAACAAATTTTAAAAATAGGCATTTTAGCACCTTTGCTCATGTACAGTGTCACTGTTATTTCCTCAAACTGTCCCAAAAAGGGATTTCGCACAGCGACCGCGTTATTCTGTGCCGGAAGTGCGAAAACACATTTTGGGCAGGATATGTGAAATGACAGCTGTACTGTTCATCAAGAGGTGTGGAAAAATGACAATGGTGAAAATCCAGAGTGAAAATGTTACAAATGCACGTTACGATCGTGCGTGAAATCTGCCAATGCATGCTTGTAACACAGTCATTTTATGGAGTATCGTCACCAAATTTTCAACATAGGCATTTTAGGACCTCTGCTCATGAACTGTGTCACTGTCATTTTCATAATCTGGCCTGAACACTGATTTCCCACAGCTACCACGCTATTGTGCGCTGGAAGTGCGGAAACACATTTCGGGCAGGATGTGGAAAATGACAGCTGTACTGTTCACAAGGAGGTGTTTAAAAAAATGACAATGTTGAAAATCTGGCATGAAAATATTGCAAATTCATGAAGTTACGAGCCTGCGTAGCAACTGTGTAACGCACGCTTGCAAAACAGTCATTTTTTGAATTTTTACACCAAATTTGTAACATAGGCTTTTTGAGAAGCCACCTTATGAACACTGGCACTGTCGTTTCATTAATCAGTCCTGAAAGGTGATTCCACGCAGTGACTGCAAAATCACCTTTCGAGGCCAATTAACACCATGACAGTGATAGAATTCATGAGGAGGGGTCCCAAAAACCCCATGTTGAAAATTTGGTGCCAAAATTCCAAAAAATGCCCGAGATATGTAGCAAAGTTGAAAAAACCATATTCATTCCATTGTACAGCTTACCGGCATTTCCTCAGTTTGCAGTCGGCTTTGAAGAGTGCAGACATGTTCCTGGTCCACTGAAGATCATCAAGCCGGACTCCGGAGGTAAGTATGGGGTGACAGGGTTTGTGGGGAGGCAGGCTGCACAGTGGGTGGGTGCGGGTTGTGGGAGGGGGGCCTGGGAGTGCTCCGAGGGACCGTTTCTTTCTTTACAGGGGAAAAAAAATAAAAGACATCGGGGGACCATTTTCATTTTTAATAGGTGCTTTGGCATGCTGGAGTGGGCTCCCAGCATGCCACCTGTGTGTGTGTGTGTGTGTGGGTGGGTGCTTTAGCTGACAGGGGATTGGGCACCCCCGTCGGCAAACAAGGAAGGGGGGGAGCTGCAGGAGCCGAGGGGGATTGGGCACCCCCTTGGCTATCAAACAGAAGGGGGACCACATTATGCCAATGGGGAGTGGGCTCCTCCATTGGCAGATTTCAAGGGGAGGGAGGGATACATGCTGACGGGGATTGGGCACCCCCGCTGGCAAAGAGAAACTGTTGGGAGGGACGCATGATGCCGAGGGGGATTGGGCACCTCCTCGGCAATCAAAAAAGGGGGGTTGTTATATGATTCTGACAGGGATTGGGCACCCCATCAGCACACAATAAAGGATGGGGGGTTGACAGGCAACAGTGGCAGTCACTGCCACCATGTTGCCTGCACGTAGGGAGAGGCATGCTGTGGTCACGCTGCATGAGAGCTTCGCTGTCATTGCAGAAGACCTTTTGATAGATCTGTTCACCTCATTAGCTAGGCAGGGAGTCGGCCCCTGTTGCTGGCTGACTGGGGAATGTGGGACGCACCTACTGATGCGTGTCCTACATTCGTCCAACAGCGACCGCGCCTCCAAATCCCCACTGTCGCAAGATGTTGGCTGCACAAGTGCGCCAACATAAAAAGGAGCACTCCTTTGAATGTGGCTCAGGGTGGATTTTCATCAGTATTCTCTGTTTTTTAATTCCCCATTGTTTACGATCACTTTCATTTGTCTAATGAACTAGCATGCAGCAGACACTGCCCCCTGACCTTACGAGACAACAGCTGTACAAGAACAGCTGAGAATACTGATGAAAATCTGGTCCAAGCTATATTAAATGGAGTGCCCCTTTTACTATTTCCAGTGTGGAGAAAATTGAAAAAGCAAGACTCAAAATTGGGCAAGATGGGTATCATACAAGTCAGGAGATAAGGAGTAATCAAAAATGGAATTAAAAGTATAGGTCAACTCAGTCACCACTATCATGCACTGCTGCTTTAAAAGCTAACAAAATAACTAGATTAATGGGGCAATGTAAATAACTGCTAAATGGCAAGTTTGTTAAACCCCAGGGAGCCTGTTTACTTCAAATATGATGGGAGGAACAAGCGTCTGAACCATTTCATTTTTATGTTTGCTTGTGTGCATGCACAAGAAACATTATGCGGCAGCTAAGGAGTGAAGTGGGTCGTGGAGGTGTGACAGTGTGGCGGTCAATGCCAGTACTGCATTTGTGGGCTTGGCGGTGTGCACCCAATACAGGCCCAGTGTCCTGATGACACTGGTTCTGCAGAAGTGCACCAAGTTAGGCTTCGTTCGGCAGCAACGAGGGCTGCCTTGTCATTGCAAGCGTCACCATTTTCGCTGTGATGAGGGAGCGCCCTGTCATTCCAGGGCATGCCTTGCATACCAAAACATTTCTGTTCACCCCACTCTCTCCATTATGGCACCAGGAGTGCCATTAAACCCTCCAACTGTGTGCTATTGGCCCCCACTCCCCGTCCTGGCAGCGGAAGTGAAAAAGAAAATCTCCCACTCCCTCCCACCGTGTGCTGTCCTCCCGCTTCCTCTGTTCCCGTACCCTAGAGTGCAGGTACACCCTTCCGCTCTCTCCCACTGCCTACTGTCTGCCCTGCTCCTCGTTACGGCAACCTAAGTTAAAAAAAACAACCCTCCCACTCCCTCCCATTGCATACTGTCCACTCCACTCCCTCTGGTCCCATACCCCAGAGTGAAATAAACCCTCCCGCTCCCTCCCACTGTGTGCTGTCCACCCCGCTCCCACTGTTCCCATACCCCACAGTGAAAAAAAAACTCCCGCTCCCTCCCACTGTGTGGTGTCTGCCCTGCTCCCTCTGTTCCTGTACCCCGGAGTGAAACAAACCCTCCCTCCCTCCCTGTGTGCTGTCTGCCCCTCCCTCTGTTCCCACACCCTGGAGTGAAACAAACCCTCCCGTTCCCTCCCACTGTGTGCTGTCTGCCCCGCTTCCCCTGGTCCTGTACCCCGGAGTAGAAAAAAACCTCCCGCTTCCTCCCACTGTGTGTTGTCCACCCCACTCCCTCTGTTCTCATACCCCGGAGTGAAGAAAAACCCTCCCGCTCCTTCCCACAGTGTGCTGTCCACCCCACTCCCTCTGTTCCTGTACCCCAGAGTGAAAATAAACCTCTCCCGCTCCCTCCCACTGTGTGCTGTCCGCCCCGTTCCCTCTGTTCCCGGGCTGCGATGCTGCTCTGCTGCTGAGTCCCAGTTCAAAGGGCGTTTTTAAGTGCCCGTACCTAAAATATTGATTTGTTCTCTCTCTTGGACCTGAGAGGAGAAGAGAAGAATGTTGGAATGCCTGGACTGATGCTAGCACTTTCAGTGCTGACATTATCTTTTTAATAATCAAAAGGTGCTGGTACTTATAGAGCTGTTGGAAAAGGTGGAGGGCAGATGGCAGTATTGCTGTGAAACTGCTTGAAGGTAAGGAAAATTATCGGAAAAGTGTCTGCTTAGCCAAATGGATTCCCAGAATGGAAGACTGTCTAGATGGAAAATATTCTGTGTCCACCAGCTACAGGTGATTTGTGGAGGAGGCAAATGGCTCTACAGCACAGGAATTCGGAGACAGGAGCTAAGTTTGTCTTTTCTTTATCAGCCTTATAAGACTGCCTCTTTGGTGAGTAGTAGAAACTGCCTGTGGTGTTAAATTCCCAGGAAGGTAACGTTTAAAACTTTTTCCCCCATGGATGGCAACCAGTAATGATTAATTGGGATTCGGGAACAGGAGAGGAAAGGACCACCTGGTTTAGATACTGCTTTCAGGAGACTGGTATTTTATTCAGTTTATGATTTTATTTGGTGGGGACTCCTTTGAAGGAGCATGATTTCTGTTAACTATTAGAGCCCCTCTATGAAGTTAAGGTTGTGTGCTACCCTGAAGGACTCCTTTTTGGAACCGAGTTTGTCTGTCTTGGTAATTTTACTTCTGCCTCATAATCACGTTGTTATCAAGTGCATCTGCCCCAGAGTTAGATACGGTGATTTCTGTGAAGACCATTCACTGGTGTGTTTTAAAAAAAAAAAATTGCAAAAAATACTTTGCTTGGATGGCAAAGAATGGTTGGAACATGTGGCTTTTTTGTCTGTAATTGGTGGGCTTACTTGAAGTGTGGCACTGGTAACTGCCTCAGTGGCTGTCAGAAAAGCCATACTTCTGTTACATGGTTGTTCGATCATACAGCAAATAAAGTATTAGAGTCAATTTTCTACGTGTGTTGAAACTGTATGTTTTATAGCTCTTGTGGTTTGAAATATGATATTTGCTGGTTACCTGCAAATTGAAACTAGCCTTGAAGTTATAAAGGGCTATCTATTTTATTAATTGAAATAGATTCCTAGAAGTTGGGAGGGGGCTGATCGTGTGTGTGTGTGTGTGTGTGTGTGTGTGTGTGTGTGTGTGTGGAAGGAAGTGCTGGCCATTTACGTAGGGAGAGGAGCTGGTTGTGCATGTGTGTGTGTGTGTGTGTGTGTGTGTGTGTGTGTGCAAAGTGGGGCTGTCCATGGTGATGGTGAGCACTCACCCCCCCACCCTTGGCTAGTTAAAGAAGTCGCAGTGCAGCTGAGCTCCCTTGCGGTAACCGCCCCCCGGCTATGAACTTTGTAAGCAATAAATCATGAGGGTGCGTGGGTTATCGGGGGATTTACCATGGCTGGAGTGGTTTGCCCACGAGGCACAGTCGAGTGGGTAAATCCTCGCCAGCCGTGGTTAATAGCCCAATAACCCACATCCTCAGAGTGGCTTATTGCGATTATACCAAGGTTAATTTTTTTACTTTAATAAAATACAACTTTTAAAGAGGTTGCTTTTTTTTTTATTGTATTTACTGTATATATGTGCCGCGATGATTAAGGATACCAGCCAATGATTATCATAGGATTTACACTGGTGGTAAACTGCCGGTCTGACCATTTCATTGGCTGTTCACTTATGTCCATGATATAATCTTTTATAACAGCCACGCGTGTGACCAGCTGTATAACAGCCATGAGTGTGACCTGCTGTATAATAGCCGTGAGTGTGACCAGCTGTATAACAGCCACGAGTGTGACCTGCTGTATAACAGCCATGAGTGTGACCAGCTGTATAACAGCCACGAGTGTGACCTGCTGTATAACAGCCACGAGTGTGACCTGCTGTATAACAGCCTCCCTGATGATGCTGTTGCTGTAGAGCCCCTCAAGGAAACTACATTTGCTGCCGAAGCGGGTAAGTGGAGGGAGGCACTCCTATACTAGCCTTATTCCCCCTTCCGATGACCTGCTGTCACTCACTCTCCTGCCTGCATGGAGCAGGCCACAGCCCAAGCTCTGTACGGGCTGGGAGTAGAGTGCACCTGACCCACTGACGTTCACTTTAGCACGGTCGATCATGCTACTTGCTGCAGCTGCCCAGCTCGTTCTCCTCACATTCCACACCCATGCTGGCTCCTAGCAAACAAAATATTTAACGGGACCCAAGAAACCCATCACTACTAGACCCTGGGAAAAAGATTCTTTGTAGTTTAAAAACATTGGCCACTGGCCACATGGTGAAGTAGCCCACTTAGGGGTATTACAGAAATCCCTTGCATACCTGTGCCAGCACTAGAAACCCACCCCACCTGTGTTAAATTATTTTAAAAATGCTGGCCGTTATCTCCAAAGAATACAAACTTGACTACCCGGGCTGCTAATTGTACTTACTGCCCACTAGGCCATCTAGAGGTGATAAATGGTTTTGCTGCCCCCCACACACCATTTTATAGTCTCTTTTGCTATGTGTTTATTAATGTTGTTTATTTCTCCATCTTTCTCTGAATCTTTATCTTCTTCCTGTGCCCCCGACTGTAACTTTTTATCTAACACTCCCTTTTTACTCTTATGCTGTCCTATACACATTTCATATCTATCTGCTCTCTGCTGTCACTACTGTATTTTCTGCATACTAACCTATTTTTCTTTTAACAGATCTGAGAGGATATTCAACCCTTCTCTATCAGATAAGTATTGCTCTACATTTAACTTCTCCTGTCCTTTCTATTTAAGCCCTAAGAACTACGGATCCTTTGTGACCGCTTTCCTATATTTTATTCTACAGGTCCGATGTACGTTTTCCCCTTTAAGGCTGCTTGCTCTGGCTCCCTAGTTCCCAGGTAAGAGATTTTCTACATATTATCTACACTTGGGTTTACTGTAATGGTGCGGCTCTACATTTTTATTTATTTTTTTGATAACATTTTTGCATTGGAAGTCGACACTGGTGAGCTCTCAGCCCTGTTCCCTCCTCATCCATCTGGCACTGACCTCAACCATATCCAAGAAACCCAAAGTCCCCCCATAGATTGTCTCCCCCCCACCATGTTAGGGCCTGGAGGTAAGGGTCATTCTCCACCTAACCAGTGAGTCTCTTCCAGAATTGGGCCACTAGTTTAGTTGGTGGCACGGGATGGATATAAGCAGCCAGGGTTTCATGAAGACAATTTTAAGTTTCTTAGGTCCCCTGCTGTGGTGAGTACGTAAGCATGCATGCAAGGATGTGCACAACTACTACAGAATAACTGTCCCTCTCTTTTATGTTGCTTAGGCTTCCGGCACCACCCACAGATCTCCACCTGGGGCAGTCAAGGGCTGAATCAGCATGCCTCCCACCCTGAGAGAGAGGAGCTGTCTGCTGATGGATGGTCAGTACAGCGCCCCCCCCCCCGAAACCAAGTGCGCTCCTAAACCCAGGTCGGAGGCATGACAGGAGGTAAGGCACACAGAACTACAGCCCTCCATGCCTTCTGGCCGGTCTTCTACTGCAGCAGTTTTTTTTTATTGCATGAAAGTTTGCTATCTGTTAGATGGAATGTATGCTATGCTTACCTGCTGCCAAAGGGGATTCTGTGTTTATGTAGATACAGGTGGTTTTGTGTGTGTGTGTGTGTGTGTATGTGTGTGTTTGTGTGTATAGATATAGGCAGTTTTGTGCCTATGTGTAGATGCAGGTGTGTGTGTGTGTGTGTGTGTGTGTGTGTGTGTGTGTGTGTAGATATAGGGGGTGTTATGCATATGTGTAGATACAGGTGTGTGTGTGTGTGTGTGTGTGTGTGTTTGTGGGTATAGATATAGGTGGTTTTGTGCATATGTGTAGATATGTGTGTGTCTCTGTGTGTGTGTGTGTGTGTGTGTGTGTGTGTGTGTGTGTGTATAGATATAGGTGGTTTTGTGCATATGTGTAGATACAGGTGTGTGTGGGTGTGTGTGTGTGTGGGTGTGTGTGTGTGTGTGTGATACATAGCATACAAAGATTTCTAAATAGCCAATACCTTTCTGACGGTGATGGGAGGGTGCTGTTGTCAATACCTGCCATGGAGGGCTCCTTCTTCGTGTTTGGTGCTGGTTTGTACTGTAGGATGTACCTGCCATAGAGGGATCCTTCTTTGTGTGGGTGTTGGTTTGTACTGTAGGATGTACCTGCCATGGAGGGCTCCTTCTTTGTGTGGGTGTTGGTTTGTACTGTAGGATGTACCTGCCATGGAGGGCTCCTTCTGTGTGTGGGTGTTTGTTTGTACTGTAGGATGTACCTGCCATGGAGGGCTTCTTCTTTGTGTGGGTGTTGGTTTGTACTGTAGGATGTACCTGCAATGGAGGGCTCCTTCTTTGTGTGGGTGTTGTTTGGTACTGTAGGATGTACCTACCATGGAGGGCTCTTTCTTTGTGTGGGTGTTGGTTTGTACTGTAGGATGTACATACTACAGCATTTATATTGTACTTGAACTGCTGTTTTAGAAGGGGGACTGTACTGTGAGCAATAGCTGGCTGTATGTGTGTATCAGAATCCACAGCATGTTGTCAATAGTCCAGAATTTGTGGGTGTATGTGGGGTGCAGAGAGTGGTGCATGTGGTAATATCAAAATTTGACTGTATATGCATATGGGTGACAAAGTTTTATCACTTTGTTAATATCCAACCATTTGATGGCTGGTACAGGGGGTGTTATGTGCTATGATCAATATACAGATTATTGTGTGCGTTGGAGGGGTACTGTACTATAGTCAATATATGGATTCTTGTGTGTCACAATTTATTTTTTTGTTCCTCCTTTGCTTCCCCCACCAGTCTCACCTTTCACTGCCACTTCTGCCATCTGGCTCTCCAGTATCCCTATATCTTGGAGGATTCAGCTCACCCCTGCTAGGGGGCTGCTCTACTCAGGTGAATGAAGGGGAGTAGCATTCCTGGAGGGGTCTGTCTGCAAGGTGTGCAGGGTTGGGGGAGCAGGAGTGGTGCTCTAGGGGGACATGTGGCATGAGAGGAGCTAGGCAGTCATCTGGTAGGTCAAGATGGGTGACGTTTCCATTGTCTGGGTCCCATCTCACCAGCATAGACCAAGGCAATGCCCTGGAGGCAAAGCTAGTTGATGTGTGGACACCCATGTAGGCAAGGATGGGGACCCTGTGAGAGATCATGCTGTTTCACTACTATTGTGCCTCAGAGGATGCCAAGAAGTAAGACTGCTTGGGCTATAATGGGCTCCAGTAGGGTGAGGGTTATGGGATAGGAATTCATTCCTCAGCCACTACACAACTCGTTTGATGGTCTGGCAAGATGAGACTGCCAAGAGGGAGGCACCTGTCGTAGCAGCAAGAGAGGATGTGAGGATCCTTCATGTGGGAGGCCAACAGTGTGGGTAGGGGTGGCAGGAAACCTCAGCAAGTATCAATGCTTGGGAAATTAATGGAGGCTGTGCTGAAAGAGAAGCTAATGGACTACATGGAGTCAAATGAGCTGCATGGTTTTACCAGTGTGGGTGTGGGTGGTTGTGTGTGTGTGTGGGGGGGGGCTCATTTCAAACCCTCATAGATTTCTTTGACTGAGTGGCTAAGGAGGAAGATCAGATGAAGGCGATGGATGCGGCCTCTCTGGACATCAGTAATGCCTTTGTCACTGTGACACACAGGCTAATAAAGAAACTCAGCAAGCTAGGGTTGTGGAGAAGGTAGTAAGCTGGGTATCACACTGGTTAAAGGATAGGAGGCAGAAGGTGGTGGTAAACAGATGCCACCCAGGAGATGGCGGAGTGACCAGCGGAATGCCACAGGAATTAGTACTGAGTTCTGTCCTCTTCAATGTCTTCATAAGTGACATTGATGTGGAACCAGAGGTGAAGGAGTGTCTTTTTGCAGATTACACAGAAATCTGCAATAGGGTGGATGCCCATAAAGGAGTGGACAGATTGCACTAGGACCTGCGGAAACTAGAGGAGTAGTCTAGAGGGTGATAGCTGGGTTTCAAAGCCAAAAAGGGCAAAGTCACGCACCATGGGCAGAGAAACCAAGAAGCTGTATATAAGATGGGTGTTACTAAAGGAATAATGCCCTCCAGGGTGGGTGTTATGCTGGGATAACATCCCACCTCAGGTGGTTGGGCCCGAGGCCACTCACCGAGGACGTCCAACACCCGAGAAGGGATGTTATCCCAGCATAACACCCACCCTGGAGAGCATTATTCCTATTATACAATGGCTTGTTGTTTTATACAGAATAAAACAAATACTTTTAAAGAATGCTTTTGTTAGTATGTAAAAATATTTTTGTTTCTTAAGAGAATATGGATGACTATCATAATGAAGAAGAAACAAACAATCAGCAGGGATGTTATGCCAGGATAACATCCCTGCTGTGATGGCCAACCGACCAATCAGAAGCCAGGATCCTTTCTTGTCATTGTATAAATACAGTAAACAATCAGTGAGGGACAATGGGGAAATCATATCTGACAATCTCAAGGTGGCAGGGCAGTTGGTAAAGCTATTGAGATGCGAGGATGCATAGTTATGGTGTTTTCATCCAGGAGAGGGGAGGTTATGTGTCCTCTGTATCTTTCTCTACATCGGAAAAGGTCCCCGACCTGCACCTTGTTTATGCCCTCGAGGTACTTGAAAGTTTCAATAATGTCCCCCAGCTATCTCCTCTCCTCTAGTAAATACACTGCCATTCCTATTCTGCATCTGTCTAACTCCTGCATTCCCAATGCTAATACCTGCAAGCAAAAATTCAGCATTGGCAAATGCTTGTTTGACTTGGGACTGTCCATTTCAGATGTCACATGAACAAAGTTTTCAGTTTTCTCTGCAGAAATCTCCCCGTCACTCAGGTGTGGTGGTGGAAGCAATTAAGCATTTTACTTCTTTGTCTCGATGGGAAATCCTTTTACTGGCATATCTGGGATCAAAGCATTCAGCATGCTGGCCTCCATTTAACAGAAATCTACAAATCTGGTCTAACCTTGTTTGGGAAATTCTGGACCCCTTTCAACAATTATTTCATCCGTGCTAGTGGTATGCAGAACCTGCAATTCCCATGTACAGAATTCCGTCTACAAATTAGAAGCATCTCAGCTGTCCCATGACACCTACACCTTAAAACAAAACACCTAAAAAAATCACAATACAAAATGAGTTCCAATCAGTATGCAAAGACACAGTGCCTAGACACTTGGCAGAAACCCTGAGTAACACCTCATGGAGCTGAGGTGAACTAGCGACATGCACTCCCCCCACCACCACCACCACACCACCATCATTTATGCTTTTTCCAGTTATAACAGGTTTTCATGAGACAACTAGTTTGGAATATAGTCAGAAAAGAGAAAACAAAATAGATTATTGAGCTTTCTGAAACAGCAAAATGAAAGCAATCTGAACCAGAAGGGCCCCCCCCACAAAAACACTAGAAATTAAAAAAAATTACTTAAGCTCATCCTTCAAGAATTGCCCAGCTGCTTGATAAGGTGCTACTACCACACATTAATTCTGTAGAGACAGGTACAAAACACCTATATGAACAAGTGTTTGTCAATGCCGAATGTTGTCACGTTGGCATTGGCTTTGGTAGTGCAGTGCGGGAAAACATTTTGGGCAGGAAGTGAAAAATGACAGCTGTACAGTTCATAAGGAGGTGTAAAAAAATGCCAGTGTTGGAAATGTGGCATGTAAATATTGCAAATTTGCAAAGTTACAGGAGTGCGTGGGAAATGTGCAACGTACGCTTGGAACACAGTCATTTTATGGGCATTCAGCACCAGATTTTCAAAATAGGCATTTTAGCACCTCTGCTCATGTACAGTGTCACTGTTATGCCCTCAAACTGTTCCAAAAAGTGATTTCGCACAGCGACCGTGCCATTCTGCGCCGGAAGTGCAAAAACACATTTTGGGCAGGATATGTGAAATGACAGCTGTACTGTTCATCAAGAGGTGTGGAAAAATGACAATGGTGAAAATTCAGAGTGAAAATATTACAAATGCACAATGTTACTAGCATGCGTGCAATCTGCCAATGCACGCTCGTAACACAATCATTTTATGGAGTATTGTCACCAAATTTTCAACATAGGCATTTTAGGACCTCTGCTCATGAACTGTGTCACTGTCATTTTCATAATCTGGCACAAACACTGATTTCCCACAGCAACCATGCTATTGTGCGCCGGAAGTGCAGAAACACATTTCGGGCAGGATGTGGAAAATGACAGCTGTACTGTTCACAAGGAGGTTTACAAAAATGACAATGTTGAAAATCTGGTGTGAAAATATTGCGAATTCGCACACTGGCAAAACAGTCA
Organism: Neoceratodus forsteri; assembly: GCA_016271365.2. Taxonomy (NCBI): domain Eukaryota; kingdom Metazoa; phylum Chordata; order Ceratodontiformes; family Ceratodontidae; genus Neoceratodus; species Neoceratodus forsteri. The sequence goes on from CM057451.1 coordinate 1,130,138,527, forward strand.
TTTTTTTGGATTTTTTCCACCAAAGTTGCAACATTTGCTTTTTGAGAGGCCACCTCATGAAGACTGGCACTGTCGTTTCATTAATCGGTCCTGAAAGGTGACTGCAAAATCACCTTTCGAGGCCGATTAACACCATGGTAGTGACAGAATTCATGAGGAGAGGTCCCAAAAACCCCATGTTGAAAATTTGGTGTCAAAATTCCAAAAAATGCCTGAGATATGCAGCAAAGTTGAAAAAACACTATTCATTCCATTATACAGCTTACCGGCATTTCCTCAGTTTGCAGTCGGCTTTGAAGAGTGCAGGCGTGTTCCAGTCCACTGAAGATCATCGAGGCTGGACTCCAGAGGTATGCATGGGGTGGGGGGGTGTGGGAGGCAGGGTGCATAGTGGGTGGGTGTGGGTTGTGGGAGGGGGCCAGGAGACACGCGAATGACCGTTCCTTCTTTACAGGGAAAAAAAAAGACATCGGGGACCGTTTTCATTTTAATAGGTGCTTTGGCACACTGGGGTGGACTCCATCATGCCACTGTGTGTGTGTGTGTGTGTGTGTGGTGCTTTAGCCGACAGGGGATTGGAACCCTGGTTGTGCAAACAAGGAAGGGGGAGCCCATGGGAGCCGAGAGGTTAGGCACTTTGCAATCAAAAACAGAAGGGGACCACATTATGCAAATAGGGAGTGGGCTCCCCCATCGGCATAATTCAAGGGAAGGGAGGGATACATGCTGACGGGGATTGGGCACCCCTGTCAGCAAAGAGAAACTGTTGGGGGGCATATGATGCCAAGGGGGATTGGGCACCCCCTCGATAATCAAAAAGGGGTGTTACATGATGCCAATGGGGACTGGGCACCCCCATCGGCACACAATAAAGAAAGAGGGGTTGACAGGCAACAGCAGCAGTCACTGCCACCATATTGCCTGCACATAGGGAGAGACGTGTTGTGGTCATGCTGCATGAGAGCTTGGCTCTCATTGCTGCGGATCTTTTGTCAGACCTCTTCACCTCATTAGCCAGGCAGGGTGTCGGCCCCTGCTGCTGGCTGATTGGGGAATGCGGGATGCACCTACTGGTGCATGCCCTGCATTCGCCAAACAGCGACCGCGCCTCCTAATCTCCACTGCCACAAGATGTTGGCTGCGCAAGCATGCCAAGATAATAAGGGGGGGGGCTTAACATTTAGTCCATCATGCCAGCAGGAGCAGGTAAACATACTGGATTAAAAACAAATAAAATAAAAATTGTTATTCATATTTATTTCTTAACATTTAATTTGAGCACTTTTTTACCTTAATCGTCAGTAAATTTACTATAAGGCAACTAAAGTGAAACACAGGTGAATGCTGATAATTGAGGAACTTCTCAAGGAGCAGTTTTTTGCAGTTTTTGTAATTCATCTGAGAACTCTACCTCTTTACAGCACAGATATAGAAACTGAAGTAAACAGGTGGCAAAATTCAGGTGTCCAGGTATTAATGACATACAACAAATGACATCATCCACACAACAAATACTGCTTTGTTTTGTTTGTTGCAGAAAACATGCTGCTATTGTTGCTGCAACAACAGATTTCCAACATTTTAAAAGGGGATGCAAGTCCCACTGGTTACAGAACACAGCAGAGAAGAGCAGGAGAGTTCAAGCATAAATCCAGCTGAAGCTGAAGTCAGTCTCACTGAGTGATCTTGAACCAGTTGCGAGACCATCTCTATGCTTCAGCACAACCCTTCTATAAAAAAAAAGGCTGGATCCTCTCAGTTGAGCAATTCCAGGAGGGGGCATAGCAAGGAGATCTAACTCCTCCATTTACACAAACTACAGCCATATGGGTATTTGCTTGTTAAACTAACCAGGTCTCTGCACCAGCTCAAGCGAATCTGGAAGGACAAATGGCTTCCCCAAAGCCATTAGTGCTGTTGCAGGATGAGGCTTGTGTGAGCAGAGTGCAAAGCACAAGAAATTGCAGTGCTGGTTGGATGGTGGCACCAGACATGCACAGGATGAAACCACAGGCTGGCAAACCTTCACCTTGAGTTTATTTATACAGTGGGGTTCAATGCATTTCTTCTCTGGTGCATGCACTGGTATTTGGGAGAACAGTAAATGCCTCACCTGGGAAGACTAGTGTGTGTATGTTGGTAAGAGGTGGCTCCCATCATTAAGTTAGGTACATGTGTATGTATGTCGTGGGCTCTTTCACGGTAACTGTAAGCATCAACAAGCCTGGGTCCACTTTAGGTCAGTGGAAGGGGCACAATCTAGCTTACATTCTCATCAACGCACAGTATGGTGTCCCTAAGCATACTCACCAGGAATCAGTGGGAAATGCAGACAATCCCAGAGGAAGAGGTTGCTATGGATGAGTATATTCTGGGGATGTGGTGGATTCTGACAGCAGGGCAGGCAAGGCAGACACTGCAGTTTCCCCATCACTGGGCTCCCAGATACTGCATGGTCCCACATATACAGAGGAATTTACGTTCAGAACAGGGGAAACTGAGCAGTCTGCAAAACAAGTGGTAAAACAGACCGGACTTGTTTATATAGGAAAATATTCAGTTCAGGTCGAAAAGGAAAATACAGGGGGAGAGCATTTGAAGAGTTATATTAAAATGTCAGATGGATCTGATTCCCAAACAAAACCGGAGTCCCAAACAAAACGTTACATGAACAAGGATGACATATTGTAGAACATAGACAGACTCGAGCCACTGCCAGCCCCGCAACCCAACCCTTCCGTCCACTAGACAACCGTGCTGCTACTCACCGACCCCAGCCCCACAGCGGTTATTGCATTGTTGATCCCTTCCGCTCCTTCGGCACTGACAACTTGCCATCACACTAGTAGCTGACTGAGACAGCAATACAGTACCCTGCCTCACAGCGTCTTCTACCTTCTCCCCAACCCAATGCCTTATCCATGAGGGCAAGCCACCGCTTCTCTCAAATCACTGCCTGCCTCCTGACACGCTGCCCTTCATGTTATTCAGATGCAGGGCAATTGGTGAAGTAGGGCAGGAGCCTGGTGGGGAGTAGCATTTGAGAAACCAGGGGCATTGGACCCATTCATTGGCAGTGCAGCTGTACAGGCCTTCCACGGCAGATAAGGGCACAGTGGCAGATGAAAGGAACTGTGTGTCTGCGAGACTATACAGCTGTGGAACTACTATGAGCACTGCACCGTGAGTGTTGTGAGGTTTTACAGGCACGAAGGACTGGTGTGGTCTGTAGAGGTGGGACTGGAGCCAAGAGGGTCACCGCTGAGGGAGGGAGGGTTGGGTGGGAACCACTGTGGTGCTTTTGGGGAGCAATTCGGGCGACTGCGGCATGGTCACACAGCTGGGTGGGGGAAAGAAATTAGCAAAATAATCCAGTCATGGCTCATAACCATTTGCTCCAACAAACAAGGACCATCCCGGCATCACAGCATCAGCTTCTCATCTGTATGCAAACTAGAATGGAGCTAGAGGCTGACACTATAATAACTAGGCGCTCCCTGATTGCTGCGGCCAAATCATTTCAGGTTCATGACACACTTGCAAACCAGTGTCACCACCAGCGTGGGTTTGCATTGGTGATACACAGCCAAGCCCACAAAAGCAGTGGTGACACTGGCCGTAACAGTGCCGCACCTCCACAACCCACTTCTCTCCAAAGCTCCCATAACATATTTCTTGTACAGGCGAGCAAGCAAACATGAAAACAGACTAAGTATCATGTTAAGTGTGGATGCGAACCAAACTACAGGGGCTTTAAATGGTTTTGCTCCTTAAACCGTTTTAAAACCTTTTGGTCTGAACACAGCCTTGCTGTACTTTGTATCTTCAGTACCTGTTTTCCTTTTGAGTCGTATGTGCCATCTTTATGCCCTGGGTCATACCTAAAAACAGTCCATTAAGGTACAACCTGGGGTTGGTTTACCAGTAGTTAATCCAACCCACAGGTGAGTAATGAGGCCGAGGAGCTGGATTAACTACTGGCAAACCAACTCCTGGGAGTACTGTAATGCTATTATGCACCATTGTCTAAGAACTTGCAGCATTATTGTCTGCACAAGCTGCTACTGTTCATTTTATGCTGTCTGCTATACAATGTATTTGATCCAATAATACAGCATTTTTCATCAAGTTTGAGGGGGGCATAATTTTTCTCCAGTTCTTCTTTTATAATTATATTTAGTCAGTGTTTTTTTTATTTCAATATTTAATACTTCTGCAAGAAAAACTCAGTATGTTGCATCCTCTCACTTACAGGACTGGCCTAGGAAGACACATGAGTCAGGTTCATACGTTCCAGGCAATCACACTGATAACGTTTCAAAATTAGACTTAAATGTATAAGCACTGGATGACTTTCACAAAAATGATGGCAAGGTATTTAAAGGGGAACAGTCAACACTATGAGCTCCAGGGATCTACAATGCCAGTTCGACAAATAATTTGTTGACCGACATTACAGTGACAGATTTATGTCAACCACAACTGCAGTCAGCATAAATCCATCTGAGAACACTTTGTTTTCTTCCGGGGGGCTTTGAATCTGAACCCCTGATGTGGGGGGGCTCTGCCCCCCCACACCCACTTAATATAATCAGCTCCGAGTCTGAGCTGATTTGGGACAGGGGTGCAAGACCCCGAGACACCAGTGTCGGGGTCCTGTGGCGACAGTACAGTGATTCATCTCTGTGTCGCTGTACTATTATTAGCGATAGAGGTGTCGATGTTTGATCAGCATACCAGAGCCTCACACTCAAATGTCTCAATTTGCAGTTTGTGTGCAAAAACATATTTTTTTAGTTACTGTTTACTGCAGTATAGTAGATTGTATTAGGTTGATTCTGTTGACTTGCAAGCTGACATTTACTGTAACTGCAAATCCCAGAATCCCCTGCTGCTGACATCGGGGAAGTCTGCAGAAGTGGGGAATTCATTTAATTTCATTTTTATTTTTTATACTTGGAGGTCAAAGGGCATAAATGCCTCTTTTCATTAGCAACAAGTTTAACATACTGCGTAACAAAAAAATACAATCAAATACAAAAACAGGTACAAGGCAGAGACAATACAATCAATAAGTATAAAAACACAGACAGGTAGTTTTTATACATGGATGGTCATCAAGGGAACCTTTAAAAATTGAAACAGTGTTAATATTCCTACTCTCAGCTGGGAGAAAGCTGTAATATAGCGGTGCCCTACATAAAAAAGATCTCTTGACAATTATTTTTTTAAAACATGGAACTGTATATTGCCTGGATAAGGCTGATCTGGTATAGCATGAGTATGCACTGATCTTAAATAAACATGAAATTGATGAGGGATGTATATCCCAAAAACATTTTTGCATTGTTATAGCCAGACTAGACTTAAGTCTATCATCCAATGAAAAATAACAGTGGTAGAATATTTCATTTTCATTTAATTTCATTTTATTTATTTTTATACTGGTAAGTCTGTGGGACAAGCCCATTTTCACAAACAACCAGTTTATACAAAAGACATACACACAAAGTCAAAACAGTTTACAATCTATAAGTACACATTATACATAACATTTACAGTTTGAATTCTCCAACAAATTTTTTCTAAGTTCTGACTTAAAAATAGATAACTGCTTTTGTCTTGTAACATTATTAGGAAGTTGATTATACATCATAACAGTAGTAAAACTCAATGAATTTTGGCTAAAAGTTGTATAAAAGAAAGGAACCAAAAAGCCCTCCCTGCTCTGTAATCTTGTACAGCCAGTTATATTCCTATGGAATAAACTAAGAATGCTTTGCGGCATAATACCTAAGTGAACCTTGTGCAAAAACAACAATGCCCTAAAATTAAATCGCCCCTTTAAAGACAAACAGCCAAATTGATTGTAAAGAGAACAATGGTGGGTTAACTTCGATTGACCAGAGGCAAAACGTAAAACAGAATGATACGTAACTTGGAGTCTAGAAAAGATTCTGTCAGACGTATAAGAGTATAATACAGACCCATAATCCACTATTGATAACAATAAACTGCAGTATGTGTAAGTAATAATCTAACATCAACTGTAAGATTGTCCTTAATACGATAAAGAAACCCCAACCTTTTATGTATCCTACTAATTAACTCTATAACATGAGAATCAAATGCTAAGTGACAATCAATTAATATTCCCAAGCATTAAAACTGCCTAACCTGTTCAATTGCATTACCCAGATTATCAATAATTTTTAGTTCATGACTTTGCACTCTCCTAGAATGAGAAAACACCATTGTCTTGGTTTTTGCTGAGTTTAACAGCAGTTTATGTTTATCAAAACCAATAATGAAGCAAACTAAAATCCTATTGTAAAGTATTTTGTAAAGTTGAAAAATTAGAACCAAAACAAAACAAAATTGCATCATCTGCATACAACAATAACTCAGTATTTTTAAAATTAACAGTTAAAGAATTGACAAATAATGAAAAAAGCAAGGGGCCTAGTATGGAGCCCTGTGGGACTGCACATTTCAGCATTGAAGGCTCAGATAATGTTCCATTGATTAGTGTCTTCTGATTCCTATTAACTAAGTAATCACTAAACCAAGAAATAACCCCATCTGACAACTGTACAGAGGATAACTGCTTCAAAAGTACATCATGATTCACTAGATCGAAAGCCTTGGTGAGGTTCACAAAAGCTGCTACAACAACATCTCCCATATCTATTGCTCTAGCAACTTGACTAGTGAACCTCACCAAGGCCGTCTCAGTATTATGATTAGGCCTGAAACCATGTTGTGAGTCTGACCAAAGATTATATTTTATTAAATGTTCTATCAACTGAACTGAAACCATTTTCACTAAAATTTTAGAGAGGGAACCAGCATAGAAATTGGACGATAGTTATTTGGATCAAGTCTTGACCCTGATTTATAAATAGGCTTTACCACTGCACTCTTCCACACATCTGGGAAGGTCCCATAACAAAGAGAATGATTAAAAAATTTTGTCAATGGTCCGGCAACACTATTAATAACCCTTTTCAATATCCTATAATCAAGACCATCTGATCTGTTGTTAGGCCTTGGGTCCATTTTAGACACAAACTCAACCAAGTCCTTAGTTTGTAAGAAATGGAAATAACATTTTGGGATATTATCACCCCCATCTATTCTGTCACCACTTGGTTGCAAGAGAGCATCCAAATGGCTCCAAGAACCATCCATGCTACCCACATTAGAACTATACCTGCCCAAGTTAGTAAAATGTAAATTAAAGGCTTCAGCCACAGTTTTAGGATCCATAATAATACTACCATCCTTCTCTAATACAGTTTTCACTCCCTTTCAGTTTACCCATTAACAGAGTAATTGTATTCCATGTTGCACTTGAATTCCCCTTAAGTTCTGTAAATTTTCGCTTGAAATAATCCTTTTTTGCCACTTGAATAGCTAATTGACATTTATTCCTAAGCTTTTTATAGAGTAATTGATGATCCACTTGTTTAGTCCTTCTGTGTACTTTCTATGCTTGATTTCTTTCCCTTATCAATTTCAATAGATTAGGGGTGAACCAAACATTGCTATTCCCCTTAACCCTAATAGATCTAATAGGTATTATTTTATCACAAATAAAAATAAAAAAATGACAACATTTCTGATATGCTTCATTAATATCAATTATATTATCCAAAAATGACCAATCAAGTAACTGAGACTCCTCAAAGAACCTTTGGTCATCTAAATCTCTGAGCCTTCTGTATTTTATAATCCTAGCTTCTTTTTTATGAGGTTTAACTGACCAATCAAAGAAAACCGGACTGTGATCACTGATCCCATCAGGGAGAATTCCACATTTAATTATATGTGATGGACTATTGGTAATAACCCAATCAAGGGTTGAAGAATACCCTGTTTTATAATTCACCCTGGTGGGGCCAGCGATCAACTGTTGAAACCCAAGATCAATGACAGTTGTTCTAATCTCATGTTCAACTGGGGACAACCAATTTAAATTAAAATCACCAACCAAAATAGTCTCCCTTATTATTGGTAATCTTTGAATACAATTGAAAAAAGCAGGAACCCCTTCATTTGATCTATCTGGCAGAACATACACATTTATAATGGTCAAAACTTTTTTGTCACCCAAGGTAATGGAAATAGCAATTGATTCAAACAGTTTACTCTCAGGAATAATAGTTAGTTCTTGTACCAGCAAATGATCAGATACATAGAACAAACATCCCCCCCACCTACCCTATCCTTCCTAAAAATAGAATATCCTGGTAACAAAATTTCAGAGTTAGTGATATTATCAGTCAACCAAGTTTCAGTCAAAGCAACTACATCAAACTTATTATTCAAAACCCAGCATTCCAGAATTTTTTTTTTTTCGCTATTAAACTAGCTACTTTCAGGTGAACCATGTGAAGGGAAGATTTTAAAGAACCCTTAGTTTCAATTGGTACCCCAGCCGTGGGGCCCAGGTATGGATGTACTGTACCTGAAAGTAACAATAATAACAGTACTTACTTCCTAACTCTGTTTGAAAATAATATAAATATAATATAATATGAATATAAATCAGTAATGCAAGTGGTGAACATTCAGCATTGGCAAATGCTGTTTTTCTTCCTACTTTTGCTCACTTCCTTCATGCAGAGGCATTTTGTGCCACAAGTGTTCAATAGCATGAGGTGCATGTTAGAGTTTTAATAAGCTTAGATTTTTTTGTTTGCTGGTCCCACTGTCCTCGCTGAGCTAAGTACAGTCCTAAAGGACTATACTTAGTCCCAGGAGAATAGCAGGACTGGCAAACATCTGATTTAACATTTAGGGCTGGGGGAATTTTAAAGAAATGGTAGACTGCCTCAGAGGCAGCCTAGAAGAGAAGGATTGCTGGTGAGCGGTGGAGGAATACTGGAGAAAATTAAACAAAAGACATCGTGAAGGCAACCAGCCTCTGTGTGAATGAAATGAGCAAAAGCAGGAAGAAAACAAGCATTTGTCAATGTCGAATATTCACTGCATGGATTGCTGTTGTACTGGGTCTTGCTTGTACACATTTCTACTATATACTTAGCTATAGACATTGCTTTGATCTCTTCCTTTATGTAGAGAGCTACTCCTCCTCCTCTTTTACCCTCCCTGCCTCTCCTGAAGATTGTGTACCCTGGTATGTTGATATCCCAGAAATGGTTCTCTGTGTACCATGTTTCTGTGACTGCCACAATATCCAGCTGTCCCCCTGATCAAGATTTGAAAAATGGCAGGTGTCATGATCATGAATGTTTGACAAAAATGTCAGTGTTGAAAATTTAGGGTCAAAATATTGAAAATTACCAAAGTTATGAGTGTGCGTTGAAAAATTTCAACAAGCACTCATAACTTTGTTTTGTTAATAATTTTACCCTCAGTTTTCAACATAGCCTTCTTATGTCCCCACCTCATGAACAAGGGCAAAGAAAATTTTTAATCCTGCCTGAACGGTTATTTTCTGCCACAAGTGCGAAAGCACATTTTGACCAGGATTTAAAAAATTACAGCTGTCATGTTCATGAAGTAGTGTGAAAAAATGGCTATGTTGAAAATTTGGGGTCAAAATATTAAAAATTACCAAAGTTACAACTGTGCATTGCAAAATTTCAACATCCACTTGCAAGAGACACTTTTCTTAAATGAATATTGCCTCTGAGGCAGCGCTGCCTTGGAGGCAGATGACTTAATCCCAACCTTCGCTGTGTCTCATTGGTTAATGCCTTCTGAAGGACAGTAACTGAGGTTGCCCACCTCTTGCTGCTGATTGGTTACACATGCTGCTGCCTCGGAGGCAGACTACTTAATCTCACCCTCTGCTGTGCCTCATTGGTTAATACCATATGAAGGACAGACTCAGGTTGCTGCCTGTTGCTACTGATTGGTTATACATGCTGCTGCCTTGGAGGCAGACCACTTAATCCCACCTTCTGCTGTGTCTCATTGGTTAACACCTTCTGAAGACAGTAAATGAGGTTGCTGCCTGTTGCTGCCAATTGGTTATTCATGTGGCCTCTACATGGCCCTCCCACATGTTTTTTCTTGCTGTGATTGAGTGGTTCTCGCCTTCCCCTGATTGTTTGACATACAGAAAACACCTTTTTTAAGACACTTTTTTTAAATGAAAGTTGTCACTGAGAGAGATCTGCCTGCATGGCAGGCCTGCCTTTGAGGCAGGAATGGATAGGGCTGCCTCCAAGGCAGGGCTTTACCCTCTATAGCTAAAGACCTGAGTTTCAATTCTGTGCTATCTTGGTGCTGTAGTGGAAAGATGTACAACTTCATAAATGATAGACTGAGAGGTTGAATCCACACAGGGTCCCCTCGGTTCTCTTTTGTAAGAATTTCACTTGAGTGGCGATCCATGGTGGCATGGTGTTAGAATAGTACGTATGTAAGAAAAGGGACTTAACTGTGCCTCAGAGGCAATACTCATTTAAGAAAAGTGTTGCAGATCTGCCTCCAATGCAAAAGTTTATTTCTGCAATTATTTCTTCTCACAGCTACAGTAAGTGCCTTTTCTTATATACTTACTATTCTAACACCATGCCGCCATGAATCACCACTCAAATGAAATTCTGACAAAAGAGAACTGATGGGACCCTGTGTGGATTCAAACTCTTGTTTATGAGGCTGTAGATCTTTCCACTACACCACCAAACTGGCACAGCAGTGAAGCTCACGTCTTTAGCTATAGAGGTTAAAGCCCAGCCTGGTAGGCAACCCTATCCATTCCTGCCTCAAAGGCAGGGCTGCCTCAGCAGTAGATCTACCTTGGAGACAACTTTCATTTTAAAAATTGTCTCTTTAAAAAGGGTACTTTCTGTATGTCAACCAATCAGTGGCAAGCTAGAACCTCCCAATCAGAGCATGAAAAAATGAGTGGGAGGTCCAGTTAGAGACCAGATGAATAGCCAGTCAGCAGCAACAGGCAGCAACCTCAGTTACTGTCTTCAGAAGGTATTAACCAATGAGACACAGCAGAGGGTGAGATTAAGTAGTCTGCCTCCGAGGCAGCAGCATGTGTAACCAATCAGCAGCAAGAGGCGGGCAATCTCAGTTACTGTCCTTCAGAAAGTATTAACCAATGAGACACAGCAGAGGATGGGATTAAGACATACGTTGTATTTTTTAAAATACTTTAACCCAGATATTCAATATAGCTTTCTTAGAAAATGGGTTGGGAAAATCCCTAAAGCTGATTGGCTTAGGCAACCAGCTACCTGGTCCGGTATCAGGCAACAGAGACCGGGAAATAATGAGTACCAGTCTCTGCTGTCTGATTACATTCCAAATGCTTGTGCCAGTAGAACTTTCAATTTAAAAACACTGCCATCTTTTAAATCTCAGTTAGTGAGAGCTCTCCCCTGCCTGCAGAGAGAGAGAGCAATTATCCAGATAGCACTGTGATCCAGAAGAGTAAAATAAATAAGGCAAATTTATAGTCAAACATGGAGCTTTGCCTGTGAGGGGTTTATTTTATAGAAACAATGACTTTCGGTTTTCCAGAAGCCCATTTCAAACTTTCAACCGTGCGGATCCACAGGCTTGAATTTAATCTGCCTCTGTCAGCTCCACTACCCAAATGATTTCCCAGATTAACAGTAAACTGACCCCAAAAGCAAATAATCTGCTAACCCACTTCATCCCCGCAGTAACTAGAAAGCAAAGTTTTTCTTTTTAAAAAAGTGCCAGCACAGTCGCGAGCTCAGTACCGTCACCAATTCCTGTAACATTCTCACAGGCATGCCCTACCTCCTCCATGCTCGCTGCAGAAGAAACTGTCTGAACAGCGCAAGTCCTAGCGGGCTCACTATGCCCCTGATTGCTCGCTCCCCCAAAAGCCCATAATTTAAAAAAAACAAGTGGTGCAACAGTTTTTGTCAGTTTAAATTGTACCTTTATCCTTGGCATTGGCGCCTACATTTTCAGAGAGCGGGACTCCTCGACTGACACACACAAATGCGACGGCTCGACTCTCGATGCTGGCAAAGAGCTGCATAGTTAAATATTAAAAAGTAATAGTCATGACAATTAGAGTGCTGATATTTCCCATTGGATTTCTGCATCTCAACTTCCTGGTTTTATGTGCTGGGTCATGCAAGGTCGCCTAACAGCAGCATCTTCTAACCAAAGGGTAAAAAAAGACATCTTCTTGGAACTCTGTCTTTCTTCTGAACATGGTGGTTGGGGGGGGGGATATGTAAAACAGAATGGCTGGGAGGGACCAACAAAAGATGGAACAGCACAAAAGAAGGGTCTACTTTACCAAAAAAAGTTTTTTGTAATGTTTCTATTCATTTTCAAAGACATTTTGTCTGTTATTTTATTAATTAAAATGTGCACAGATGCCCATTTCTAAGCGCTGTCAACCACCCTCCAGGGTGGGCGGTGGGCAATACCAGACCTTACAGGGCTATAAGGCCCTCTGCCTGTGGCGTCAAGCCTCATTCGCCCCTGGGTGGTCTGGTGTGCTAACAATACCTGGAAAATGACCAATGCTGCCTAAACTCCACTTCAGGTTAGGGGAGAAACTGTTAATGCAGGAACCACCAACTCACCTTTTGGGGTGAATTTGCATAATTTCACCACCATTGTTCCTGAGATGGGGTACCAAAAAGGACATGTTGAAAATTTCGGAAAAATATTTAAAAATTACCAAATTATGAGGGCAAGTTAAAAATCCATTGAAATACATTGAGCCTCATACCCCATTTTCTCCGTTCCTGGTCCAGCATTGAAGAGTGAAGATGTGTCTCCAGTCCAGAGAGAATTATGGTGTGTGACCCCAGGTAGGTTACTCAAGGGTGATTGGGGTAGGTGCTGAGTGGCAGGGTCAGGTGGGGGGAAGGTAATTGCAGCAGTGTTCCAGCAGCAGCAACAAACATCGATGTATGGTGCTTTTTTTATAGGGTGTATCAAAAAAAGTCTATAAGGGATGTTTTTCTTTATGCCAGGTACTTACACTGGGGATTGGGCACCACAGTGTGAGTATAACCTCTAGGGGCACTGGAAGTGATGGGGAGGTGGTAGTGATACTTGGCAGGGAGTGGGATTACAGGAAGCAAAAAAAAAATGAAAAAAAGACCATAAGGTACGGTTTTCTTTATTTCCGGTGCCAACTCTGGGGCTTGGGCACCCTTATGTTTTGTGTCATCGGGGTGCACCCTGGTGGTGGTAGTAGTAGTAGTAGGAGTAGTAGAGTTTATTTATAATGGGCACCCTTCCCCGCAGCCTCAAGGTGCTCTTACAACAGGACATACAGATATACAGAAAACAACAGTACAGGCCTGTCAACATACAATACATATAATTATTCCTAAACCTGATAAAATCTAAAAGCAGATTAATTTCCAGACTGTTGGATGGTCCCAAAGTAACTAGCTTAAGTCCCAAAAGCCTGCTTGAATAGCAAGGTCTTCAAATATTTTTTTAATATTTCTACAGAAGGCTCCTCCCGGGGTACCCTGGCAGTGAATTCCAGACAACTGGGGCTGCCACTTCAAATGCTCGGTCCACAGAAGATTTTAGCCTAGCCCTGGGACCTCCAGGAGGGCATCTCCAGCTGACCTGAGACAGTAGAGTGGGGTGTAGGGATGCAGGGGCTCCTTTAGATAGCCTGGCCCCAACCTGCATAGGGCCTTGTAGGTCAAAAGACCTATTTTAAAGGTGATGCACCAGTGCACAGGCAGCCAGTGCAATTCGTGCAACACTGGTGTGATATGAATGAACCGTGAGTGTCCAGCCAACAGCCAGACAGCTGCATTCTGCAAAAGCTACAGGCACTGCATCTCACCTCCTCTGACACTGAGGTAGAGTGGATTACAGTAGTCAAGCCTCGAGGTGATGAAGGCATATACCAGTGTGGACAGGTAATCGGTGGGGTTAAGGGACTTAATTCGGGTGATGTTCCGGAGACGGTAAAATTGTTCCGGATTACAGCCAACACCTGTGCATCAAGTGTCAGCTCATTATCTAGAACAAACATAGAAACATAGAATTTGATGGCAGATAAGGACCACTTGGCTCACCTAGTCTGCCCATTTCCCTACCTAATGGATAAACTGCAGATCCTAGTTAACCAACAGCTCACTTCCTCCTACCTCCCCAACAGAATTGCCTTATGTCTGTCCCATGCATTATTGAATTCCCCCACTGTTCTTGAATCCACTACCTCCTCAGGAAGGTTGTTCCATGTATCCACAACCCTCTCTGTGAAAAAATACTTCCTCACATTACCTCTGAGCCATCCTCCTCTATCTTCAAATTGTGCCAAAACACTCAAATTCTTCATCTTGGCAGAGGCCTCCAGTTCAATCAGGCCAATAAAAAACCCCAACCTATCACCTAACCTCCCCTCGTACTGGCTCAACCACCAGCACCTCGGTCTTCCCTGGATTTAGTCCCAGTCAGTTTGATGACATTCAAGCTCGGATCTCAGCCAAGCATTCCTTTAGCATATCAACCGCATCAGATCTCCCGGTATATCAACCCAACAGCAACAGTTCGACAGCTAGGTCCCCCACAGTGACTACAGCGCCATGCAGCTGTAGGGGACCCGCTGGAACTGGGCACTGTCTGTCAGGAGTCCTGCAGCCCCCCCCCCAAATCAGCTCTGACTCGGAGTTGATAATCCTTAGTGGGGGGTGCGGGGCACACCCCCTGCATGGAGGGGTTCTTGGGCAAAGCCCCCATAGAAAACACCCCGTGTGCTGGGAAACCGGCAGCTGACTGCTAAATACGATCAACCTGCTGGTTTCGCTGTCGGGGCATTCGACGAGAAATTTGTTGAACACCCGTCGTGGATCCAGATCTCCCAGGTGCAAAGGATAGATAGAGCTGAATATCATCAGCATAGCAATGAAAACTCAGCCCATACTGCTTTATGACCTTGCCTAGGGGCAGCATATACATTGCGAAAAGGTAGCAGCCTATATGGGTGAGTATTATTGAAGAGCCACTCGATAATACCATAATTGTTTAGGGTGACCATTAGAAGAGAGTGAAGGAACCTGTATAGTGAGTGCAGCAGTGAACTACAGTTGCTATAACAGGATATGGGCAGGTGTGCGGCCAAACTTTGCCAAGCTGACCATATTTAGTTTTTGTTGACCAGGTAAGTGCACTAGACAAATTTTACAGCCACTGCCTACAAACCCAGTGGATCTAGGTTCAGGTCCTACAACAGGATGCTCTATTTTTCTGTTTTGTTGTTTTTTAATTTTAAGTCCACTTCACCCCCCCCCCCCGAGCTGAATATATTAATTTGGGAGAGTGCGGGGGGCTTGTAATTGTATTGCTTTTTTTTAAAAGAGTTGAGGAATGTCACTGTTTTGCAGAGGTCAGGGTTTTATTTGGCCGCCTCTTTGCTTCGGGTGATATTTGCATTGTGGTTTGTCTGCCGCACGATAAGGGAATCGCCCTTATCACATAAAATCCTGCAAACAACATGGGGGAGAGGACAGAGCCTTGGGGAACTCCACAGGGAAGGTCCATTAGGTCTGAGGAATACTTCCCCAATACCACCCTCTGAGACCTGCCCTGGAAAAAAAGACTCAAACCAGCTAATGAACTTGCTGGTGAGTCCTATATGCTCCCTCAGCCTATCCAGCAACACCCCATGGTCCACAGTAACAAATGCTGAAGAGAGATTTGGAAAAATGAGAATTGTTCACTCTCTTCTATCCCTCACCCTGAGCAGGTTATTTAGCACCCTGAGCAACACAGTCTCTGTACTATGCAAGGCCCTAAATCCAGACTGGAATGGTTTGTAGATTTGGAAGTCCATGAGGTGACCCTCGAGCTGTTCCACAACTACCTTCTCAAGAACCTTCCCCAAAAAGGGGAGGTTTGGGAATGCTTGTAATACGCCAAGATGTCAGGGTCCAATGATGTTTTCTTTCAGCAGGGGCTTACCCAGAGCTTACTTAAGGGACTCCGAAAAACCCCGGCCAACAAGGAACTCCCAACAATCTTGGCAAAAACCGGACCCAGAACCTTGATGCAGCCAACCAGTAGTCATGTTGGGCCCAGATCAAGGTCGCAGAATGTTGGTCTAAGCCCAAAGATCACCCCACAGACCTCCACCACTGTCCCTGCCCCTACCAGGTCAAAATGTTATATGCTTAATGGTATACGACATTTCCCCGAAACTGCAACAGCACAGTATGATACAATGAGAGGGTGAAATACCACAAATGGGTCTATGCATGGTACTGCACCGTATCACCATCCCAGGCAGAGGATAAGACCTCTGCTGGGACAAGATTTCACCAAGTAACAGCTGTGGCTCAATGGAGTGAGCTACTGGTAGCAAGGGAACCAGGCAATGCGTTAGGGACCTGATTCGATTCTTGGACCCAGACACATGGAGATTTTCTTTTTTTTTTTTCACTCTTTGTGCTATATTTCTGGCAATCCCCAGAGTTAGTTATTTTAGTTGGGGGGGGCCTCCCGCAAATAAAAAGACTTATGCTGCATATATCGCGCTGTATTGGCAGCACGGTATATGCATGCGGCATAATGTCTTGTGACATTATGACCACTGTGCTGTCACTGCCCAGAACTCTCCCCAATTAGAGTGCGTCTGACCACTTGAAAGCTGCTAATGTTTGAGGGTGGTATTCTGCTAGGAGAAATCCCAGCCCTCACAGAGGACACTTTGTCTGAGAAGAACTGAGCGAACTCCTCACACTTGTGAGATGAAAATGCTGTCATGGATTCCAGACAAGCTGGATGTAATTTATTTAGTTTTTGTTGACTGGGTAAGTGCACTAGACAAATTCTGCCTATTTTCAGGCACGACCGGGGGACGCAGATGAATGCCAACTGAACTTGAACCAGATTAAACTGTTGGTGGTATTTTTAGTGAATGGGGGGAAATTTGGCAAGGGCACTGGGGAAATTCCCCTACTCGTTGGTAGGGGATGCTGTGACTGGTGCTGATGGGCCAGTCTTCCCTGAGGAGATGGAGGGGCAGGATGTTAGCAGGACTGAGGAGAAGGCCTCCTCCTCAGTCTCAGACACTCTAGAGGCCTTTCCAATGGAAGTGAAAAATGTGGAGCAGGTACCTGTGGTAGTGAGAGCCGCGGCAGGTGTATTGCTGGATTTGGATTACAGTGACCTGGAGGAACTGGATGGAGGAATAGATGGCCTTTCCCTGGAGGTGTTGCTCTGGTCACATTTTTCAGAATTGATGTGGTCTCTTGCAGCACGGAACTGCATATAAGAAGAGCTTAGATGCCGAGGGATGGAATTTGGAAGGAACCAAGTGATACGCCCTGCTGAGGGCTTGGGTAATGTGGAGGAAATAGCAAGTATGCAGATGGTTGCTGTTAGCTGCACGGCAGCACTGGAGAATGGTGGTGCTCCGTCATGACAGGTACCAATTTCTGAACTAGAAACTGCTTCAGAGAGGACAGCATTGGAGCGGGAAGCTCTGAAAAGTAATGACAGTGATATAGGGAGTGTTGTTATAACGGGGACAGATAAGAGTGGGAAAAATAAGATATGTGTCTCTGCTGAGGAAAGGCCAACAATGGAAGAACCCTCCACATTCCCTTAAGCAACAAAATTCTCTATTGGTATTTTAGAAAGCAGGCCCCCAAAAATGGCGGCAGGTGCAAAAATATTAGCTGGGCAGCAGAAGAAGAAAGAAAAAATTGCCCCATGGGGACCATACAGAATGAAGCTCCCCGATTGTACATCCCCCTACAGATCATCATGATGCTATCCCTGACTCACCGGCCTGGGTACATGATGCACTCATAGAGGCAGGGTGGGTTAAGACAGGAAAAGGCTGGATGGCAGATTCCCCATTGCAGCAAATGGGGAATGTGGTGATAACTAACCACTATACAGCCTCAAAGCAAACACCCAGTACCACTAGGCCTTTTTCCCCCAGGCCAGTCTTTGGGAACTACTGGTAATGGTGCATCACAGCATATAGTGCCACATGATTAAATGCATAACATAAGGCATTTGGAAGAGAAAACTGATGAGGTCCCTGCACACTCTCCATCACTAGACGTGTTGGCCCCTGATATCAACCCAGCACACCGTTCAGTGGATGCTGCCCTTGTTGCCCTTGAAGAACCAGAGGAAGCTAATCTCTGGACACACAGAGTCACTTCAGCATGGGACAGTGGCCCAAAGGCTAATGTGTGGCATACAAATGTGAAAGAGTGGCTATTTCCTAAGGCGGTCAAATTGGCTTCTGAACCAGCAGCACGCAGAAATGCTGCATGTCTGTGGTACAGTGGAAACATGGATGATATCCCAGAAAGACTATTTATTGGGCGAGCTTTATTAAAAACAAGTATGAAATACTATGCTTACGAGATAGACGCACTGATGCATATGCCAGGAAGCAACTGTTATGATATCAGCTTTAAACATCTTGCTTGACTAGAGCGGTTTTGGAAGCAGTATTTAGTACAGAAGAATACCCCTCTCTGGAGACCTTTTGTTGCAATTCCCTTAATGAAATCAGCCTTTAAATGGATCACTGTACTATTTCGTAATGAAGGGGTTAATGTAGCAGGGATAACTTGTTGGTTGAAAAAGCATTGTACAGTTCATGGCTATCTAGAACCCATATTGGACAAGGAGCACTTGTAGAATGGAGGGTGGAAGTACTAGATGACTCTGAAACAAGAAATAGGGGTGACAAAGCATTTACTGATTTTTTTTTTTCTGGGACAGGATAGAGGGGTATTGTTTTATGCAGGACAACCTCGTGCATGCTACAGGTGTGGGGTTGTGGGTAATTTAAGTAATGTATGTGCACAATTGAAATGTGGATATTGTAGGGAAATGGGCACTCAAGTATACAATGTTCCAGTCCAGTAAAAAGCTACCTGTGTGAGGAAGTAGGTCATGCTTTTCAAACATGTCCATGGGCTTCCCATAACAGTCTTGGCAGTGTGATTAGTGCTGAACAAGATGCATATGTTGCCACTGTACTAAAAGAGCAGATGAAGATGGGTGAGTTATTGGCACAAGTCAGAGCCTCCAAGGCATCGACTCAGACTAGTCCATTGGTAGTACAAACTCCACAGGTGCAGCCAGCACCTTCCCCAGTGAAGGAGCAGCAGCTGTAGGGTGTTGCTCAAACTCCAGTAGAGGTGTAACCCCCCTACAAATGGGGGTTCCCGAAAGTCTTCCTTGGGTGTGCCTAAATGCCCACTGCCAGGCTGGTATCCTGTGTCTTAGCATTTTGAAAGTGTTTATGAGAGTGCCTTAATGCCTCTGTGCTCTGTCTCTTTAAGAGCTGCCTATAATGTGGTGCTTATTTAATCTGGGAGGGGGCTGAGTGTTTCTATGCTCGAGTGCCACCCGGGATGCTATTGCTATTTGCGCAGAGGGAGCTCTGTTAGAAGCTGTACTTATTTGCTGATTATCTATTAGCACAGTAATGATATTGTAGTTTGTCTAACCTGTCTTCTTTGCAGCATGGACAGTTCTGTTTGTCACCACCATTTTGGTTTTGGACTGCCAGTCAGCACCAATTGGTACTTTTGAGGACTCTAAAATGGAGCCTATCCCCAGGGTCTTGTGGGAGCAAATTTCTGTAGGAATTGTAGTTTGTGCATTTTGGCACCAAAACAGACCTTGAGGGGGAGCCCTTGCTTTGACAGACTGATGGATCAACCAACCAGAACCTTTTGGACCAAAGGGAAATTCCCAAGCTGCCTGCTGCAGTCAGTCAGTCTGGAGTTAGAGTTTGAAGACTAAACAGCTTGAGTGATTCAAGCAGCTGCTTTTTGGCCTGTCTACCTGCAGTCCCTCAAGAGGGAATCCTTTGAAAGGCTTAGCAATCAGCCTGTTTCTGAATTGGAGTGTTACAAAGCCACTGAAGAGTGATCAGATTTGAACCTGAAGAAGACGGAAGATTTGCTGTACGCGATTGGCTTGTCAGGACATCCATTTACCACAGAATTCACAGTTTTGCTCAGAGACACTGATATTGCGGCCGGACTGCCTTCCGCATTGTGGTATGGTTATTGCTTTACTATAAATGTGCTGTGTGCTGTTAGTGGGTCGTGATTTGGTTCCCACTGTGTAAATGTGCTACGCTTACTCGAAGCTGCATCCAGCACTACCGGACTCAAAATCTGAACTGTTTCACCCAGCCCAGGCCTTGCCACCTGGCCCAGCCAGCTACTTCAGGCAGAGAAACCATCATGAACGAGAGACTCGCCCGGGGATCAGCCCCCTGCTCAACCATCTCAAACAGAAATGACACCTCGGTGATTCGTGTGGGCTCTGCTTCTCCTGACAAACCAGTCATCAACCTGCAGTCTCCATTTCATCAGCTTGTGTCTTGTATTGGGTAGCGTGAGTAACAATCAGGATAGCTCCCTGCAACAACAGCTAAATCTCACGCGTTGTCATCTGATTGCATTGTTGTTTTTCCTTTCACGAACTGAGCCTTCAGGCTTTGGATTATAAATTGTGTGTGGTTATACATGCCTTTTCTTTTCATCACAGGGCCCCAACCAGCTGCAATGCCAGCCTACCCCGGGCAACGTTCCAGGCTAGCCCACCTTACTTCCAGCTGGGTACCCAGAGTGTGTGACTATGTGGGGACTAAAAGTGCATGCATAACTGCCTGTCTAGATCAGTTTTCGAATCAGTCAAGCTGACTACGCCCCTTCCTTGTTCAATTCCCCTGAATAAATCAGATCTAACTCTTCCTGCATTTAATCTGACTGTGGTTCCAGTTTGTACCAAAAGCACTGTACTGTTATAATGTGCTGTGCCTAACCTTGTTCTACAGGGGGTCTCCTGGGTCAAACTGGTGGAACCAGCCCTGGTGATAAATGCAAACAGTGTGGAGAATTGTATACTGAATAGGGGCTACTGTGGGGAAACAGGGGGATTATAGTGTCCCGGAGGGCAGTACCCAGGTTAGCCTTGTTACTAACAACCCTGTCCTCCTGGTGGAGGCACCCAATTCAGTACCCAGGCGCCTTAACTTTCAACTAGCCATGCAGGCAGGGGTAGTTAGCACTTGGGATAGTGCCACCTAGGGGTTACAGGAGAAAACAACATAAATGTGGTAACTGGCCCTTTCCTCTCCCCCACCGTTGAGAGTGCAAAGGATTTGGAGCCTGTATCTACTGCCTCCACAGTGGAATCAGCCCTGATTATTAATGATGTCCTGCCCCTCTTGGAGGAAAGTGTTTCACCCCCGGGACACAAGGGTGGATGCTGCTATGCCCCCACCAGCTCCCCTTACTTTGTTTACTTGGTTTACTTGGTTATGAAGGACAAAAGAAGCCGTGGCCCATCAAAGATTGTCCCCCCCCATTATGGTGGGAAATGGTTAAACCCAGCAGCTATTTGACTCCATCCACTGATCCAGACCTCTTTTAAAAGAATGAATGGAATTACTGTCCACCAGATATTGCGGTGGACTGGTCCACAGTCTCAGGGTTCTTACTGTGAAATAATTTTGCCTTTTATTAGTTTTTGATTTTGCCACATCGATCTGTTTGTTTTGTAGCCATGGGGAAATCCTTCTGTTAGAGAATTTTAGAGAGTTTAGAATTTTATATAATAAGAGCAAATCACCTCTAGTTCATCTAGTTTGTAGGGAATGTTTTTTTTTTGTTTGTTTTAGTCTTTGGTAACTGGGTAAGGCCCACTAGGCACAAGTTCCTGTTTTCAGGGGCGACTTGGGAGTACTGGGTAGTTAAATGACTTGCTCAGAGTCACACAGTATGCAAGTGGAGGTTGTGAGAATCAAACTCAGGTCTGGTCTGCTGGATGTATCAAGCTCGTTCACACCTCATTCATCTAACCTCTAGGCTATACTGCCAGCCCAATGTAACCTGGTTTCCTGCAGTCTGATGTGATAATCACTATTGGCCTGACGAGGTACTAATTTTGTTGCCCTCCTCTGAATTCTTTCTATTCTATCTATATCTTGTTTTAGAAAGGGGTTCCAAAAGAGGGACCTGTAATCGGAATGGGGCCTTACATGGGTCCTAAAAAGGGGGGATAATACATTCCTGGGTCCTAGAGATGAATGTTTGTTTGATTCGAGTGAGTAATGCATATGATGTTTTGGCTACCTTAATGCATTGGTCAGTGGAGGACAGTTTGTTATTAATAACTCCAAGATCCCTCTCAGTTATTGAGACTTTAAGGGGGATATCATTTAGAAAATAACTCTGTCTTGGGTTATTTTTTCCATAGTGTAATAGTACATTTATCTGGATTGAGCATCATCCCTGTATTAATTGCCCACTCTTCTATAGATCTTAGGTTGTTACTAAGAATGGTCCTGTTGTAGCCGTTGATACTGTCCCCCCTAGCTTAGTATCATCCACAAATTTAGAAAGAAGATTGTCTGCACTGACTTGCATATCCCCTTGAGGACCTTCCTTTCCAAAGAGTAACCCGGTCCAAATCAAATGTGCAGACCTCATCCTCAGTGACAAAATGCCAAGACACTCACCCCCTTCATATCTAGAATATTTATGAAGTGTTGATGGATAGTGAATCAATAGATTCGGAAGGTGGCTCGGAGGCTTCCTCAGTGGCCTCCTCACAGCAAGAAACTGGAAATGAAATTGTGGTGGTGAATAACGTTAAAGCAAAGAAAAGGAAAAAAAGGAAAGGAGGTGGTTCCTTAGGAATTTGTCTTAGATTACTGTTCCTCTTTTCCTTTCACTGATGACAGCATTTAAAATTCTAACCTTGAATACAAATAGTATTAAGACACGGGATGCATGTCATGTCACCTTTGCTAAACTGGCTATGGAGCAAAATAATATTATTTTTCTAGAAGACACAAGACTGCACACGCTCATCAACATGGACCAGGCTAGAGTGGATTGGTGTTGGGGACCTTCGGTTTGGTCTATGGGTGAGGAGGAGTGCTTAGGCTTGGGGATTTTGTTTCAGAGTATTACTTTTAAAACATTAAAGGTTCTTGATGTCCTTCCTGGTGGGGATGTTTTGTATGATGGGATACTATACTGCTTAATAAATATCAATGCTCCTCCAGTAAAAGCTGAAAGTACAACTTTATTGAGACACCTTGAGCCTTTCTTGAATTCCTCAAAAAATGTTATTCTTTGGGGAGGGGATTATAATTGTGGTTTGTCAGGCAGAGATTGGGGTCGGAAACCTGGAAAGACATATTGTGATACAAAATTGTTGCTCAACATCTTGACTAGGCATCACCTTGTTGATATTTATGAATTACCAATGATTACACCAGTCCATACCTTTTATAAAGGTAGATTGTCGACTAGAATAGATTTTTGGTTTGTATCAAGGAGAACACTGGATGCCACAGTAAGGGTGGTCCCATTTGAAACCTCAGATCACTCAGCAGTGGAGAGTACCTGGTGGGGAGGCAGGGAACAATGGTAAGAAGAGGATACTGGAAGCTTAACACATCCTACCTACAAATGGATTTTCATAGAAACATAGAAACATAGAATTTGACGGCAGATAAGGACCGCTTGGCCCACCCAGTCTGCCCATTTCCCTACCTAAAGGATAAGCTTCAGATCCTAGTTAACCAACAGCCTACTTCTTCCTACCCCCACCTGCTAGAACTGCCTTATGACTGTCTCATGCATTCTTGAATTCCACCACTGTTTTTGACTCCACAACCTCCTCAGGAAGGCCATTCCATATATCCACAACCCTCTCTGTGAAAACATACTTACTTATATGACCTCTGAGCCATCCCCCCCCCTCTATTTTCAAATTGTGCCCCCTTGTTCTTGCACACCCCTTTTTCTGAAAGATGCTACCCTCTTGGACTTTGTTGATTCCCTTGAGGTACTTGAAAGTTTCTATCATGTCCCCCCACTCCCTCCTTTCCTTGAGGCTATACATATTAAGCTCCTTAAGTCTCTCTTCATATGTCATCTGATGCAGACCCTGCACCATTTTAGTTGCCCTCCTCTGGACTGCCTCCATCCTGTCTATGTCTTTGTGGAAATTCGGTCTCCAGAACTGCACGCAGTACACCAGATGGGGTCTCACCAGCTGTCTGTCCAGAGGGATGACAACTTCCTGTTTTCTACTGGTGATGCCTCTCCCTATGCATCCCAGTATCCCCTCCAGCCCTCCTTACTGCCCTCTCACATTGCTTGCCCACCTCTAGGTCATCTGATATGACCACCCGCAGGTCCCTTTCCATTTTTGTTGTTGTTAGTATCTCACCTCTCATTGTGTACTCTTCCCCTGGGTTTTTGTTTCCCAGGTACATTACTTTGCACTTCTTAGCATTGAATCTAAGCTGCCATACATTTGACCATTCCTCCAACCTTGCCAAGTCCCTTCTCATCCTTTCCACCCCATCTTGTACATCAACTCTGTTGCAGATCTTTGTGTCGTCTGCAAAGAGACATACTTTTCCTTCCAGTCCCTCTTCAGTGTCACTTATGAAGTCATTAAAGAGGACCGGTCCTAGAAGTGAACCCTGTGATACCCCACTAGTAACTCCCCTTTCTTCAGAGTGGATTCTGTTTACTATTACCCTCTGTGTCCTGTTCTCCAGCCAATTCTTTACCCAGGCTACCATCTTGGGACCCACTCCCAGGCTGGCTAACTTGTATATTAATCTTTTGTGTGGGACTGTGTCAAATGCCTTGCTAAAGTCTAGGTAGGCCATGTTCACAGTCCCTCCCTGATCTACTACTTTGGTCAGCCAGTCAAAGAAATCTATTAGATTCATTTGACATGGCCTACTCACTGTGAATCCATGCTGCCTTGGGTCCTGTGCCCCTCTGGCCTCTAGGTACTCAATAATTCTTTCCTTCAGAAGTGATTCAATCATTTCCCCTATCACTGAGGTTAAACTAACAGGTCTGTAGTTTCCTGCTTCTGTCCTGCTCCCACTTTTGTGAAGTGGAATAACATCCACCCTCCTCCAGTCCTCAGGTACCACCCCATACTCCCATGATTTGTTAAAGAGGGTAGTCAGTGGTGTCACTAGTTCTACCTTTAGTTCTTTCAGAATTCTGGGATGAATCCCATCAGACCCCATTGCTTTGTCCACCTTCAGTTTTAAGAGTGTCATAGACATGAGATTTTATTGTATTTGTATTTGGAAGCAAAGCACAACATACGGCTCCTACATGATAGCCCAGTGGATTGGTGGGAAGACACAAAATCTGGTTTAAAGGAAAGTGCTAATTAAACTCTCTATGGATCTAGCAAATTACACATACTTAACCTATCTAGGCCTGAGAGCTAAATTTTTGAAATTGATTACGCAAATGAGGGTTACTGGGTTGGACTGCTGTCATGCAATCACTGAAATAAAGCAGAAGATGTGTGCGTATCTTCAAGAAACTGAACGCAATATGGCTTTACAACAAAAATTTACAATGCAGGGGACTAGAAAAGAAACAAACCCTTTTGAATCTCAGTTGGAGGGGGAGCAATACAGAATTATGACTGATTTATTAAACACTGACAGAGTGATTGTGAATAATTTTCCCTCTATAACAGGTGGTGCAGCAATATATTGTGGACAGATTCCAGGTACAGAGTGATCTGGGGTCAGGTGACATGTTACGGGCTCTAATATTACCCCAAATTTCACAGGAAAATAACATGATGCTGCTGGAACCTATTACAGAGACTGAGGTACAGACTGCCATAGGATACCTCTCAAGGCATGCATCCCCAGGTGGGGATGGGCTTCCAAACGAGTTTTACAAACTCTTCAGTGACCAGGTAGCTCCGATTTTGATGGAGGTTTTCTTAGCCATTTTACAGGAACATAAGCTGGGTTTTAGTATAACTAAAGGGATAATGTTTTTTATATACAAAAGAGGAGATAGTAAGGACATTCATAACTGGAGGCCTTTGAGTCTTTTAACATCAGATTATAAAATATTAACAAAAATATTGACTGCTAGATTGTCCAAGGTAGCACAGGATGTGATTCTGAAGGCACAGACCTGTGTAATTCCTGGTAGGGACATCAAGCAAAATCTTATTATGATTAGAGAAACTGTAGAGCAAGGACTGCTCATGAATTTAGATGGTTATCTATTATCTGTGGACAAGAAAACATCCTTTGATGCTGTAAAGCATGAACATTTGTCAGAATGTCTTGCAGCATATGGTGTTCCAAAAGAGTTTGTGTTATTAATTAAATTGTTGTATGATGAAGCACAAGTGCGGCCTTTGGTGAATGAGCATCTTGGCTTCCCCATGTACAGTATATAAGGAATGGTGTCCGGCAAGGATGCCCTCTCAGCACCTTACTTTATGTATTTGCTCTAGACCCTTTGTTAAGATGTGTAGAAGTGCATACACAGATTCTCCCAATAAAGCATGTTCAAGGTCATGTAATGGCAAATGTCACTGCCTATGCAGATGACTGCACATTTTTGGTATAAGACCTGTCATCAGGGGAACATGCCCTATGAATCTTTGCACAATACCAATTGGTTACTGGCATTAAGATTAATCCAACTAAAAAGCCAGGCCTTAGCATTAGGACAGGCATCACCGACCTCAAATTTTGCTATACCCCGACTACAAAGAGTATAAAAATATTAGGGGTCTGGTTTGGTTCACAGGAGGTGGTGCAGAGCAATTGGGATACAGTATATGATGCTGCTCAAATGAAAATCCAAAGATGGAAGATGACAAGAAAAAAACATGTTTTTTTTTTGTGAAAAGTTATATACTTCCACTTTTCGTGTATATTTCACACATATTTCCACTGCCATTTAAAATACATGTTAAAGTGTTAAGTTTAATCTTTATGTTAATATGAGGCAGTCGACTGAATCCAGTTAAACAGAATCATACCTATCAGACCTGGAAGGATGGAGGTCTTGATATGGATCAGCCCTTGGTTTTCTTTTTGGAAATTTATTTTTTTACTAATGTACAACGTTTATTACTTGAGCAAAAGGCAGAAGGTATTTCTGTGATGGTATGTTGGGAATAAGGTTTCCTTAATGCCTGGGGTAAAGGAAAGTGGCATAGGGATGAAACCTTTCTTCTGGAATAAGAAGTACATTAGATTCTGGAAACTGGAATTGTTCTGGGTTCTGACTTTTAAAAAAAAAAGCTTTATAAAGTCGTGGTTGAGAAATGTTATTTTGAAGAACCAGGCCCGGATATTCAAAGGGGTTGCTCCTGGCACAATGGAGTTGCACCGGCGCAGCCCTGAGTTGCGCCCTGGTGGGATATTGAGAAGGCTGTCTGGCGTGCAAATCCCAATGCACCGGGGGCAATGATACCATATACGTGGTGCAGAATGCGGGGGTGTGCCCATGCATACGTGGCACATCCGATATTCAACCGGGATATGTGGTGCGTGTCTGGTGCAACCCTGCACTGCACCACATAGGGAAGCTCAAAAGTTGAGCCCGTGCAGAGTAGAAACAAATCCCAGCCACCCACAGGTGGGATGCTGTAATGCATGGCACAACACAGCAGCCACCAGCCATGAGTGGCCACCCACCCACACAGCACACCGTCACGAAGCACCCACACAACCCTGGTGGTGTAGTGGCACCCCCTCCCACCCATGTCCCCGATCGTGGGTAACCGATGTCTAGTTACATCTCTGCTAGTCCAGTGGACCCCCTCACCCGGTTCTGTGATCATGGTAAATGTACTGTACAACATGCCGTGGCAGTCTAGTGGTACCCCCCCACCTGTTCTTGTCTCTGATCACCAGTATCTGTAGTTTAAGTAAATCCCTGGTACTCTAGTGGAACACTCCCCGTGCTCGTTGCCGCAATCATGGTACATCTCCATATAATAAATCCCTGGTGATCCAGTGGCACCACCCACCCACACAGAACCCCCTGCCCACCCCGCTCCCACCCCCATCATCGGTGGGCAGCAGCAACCCGCCCGCATACTGCCCGGCCACCTGCCAAATGACAGGCACAGTATGGGCTGTAGGCACACTGGTTCCCAGTGTGGACCAATGGGCTTGCACGGCATACTGTACTAGACAGTCCCAAATATGTGAATGACTACAAACTGCATGTTGGATGCAAGAATACCACCAAAAATGCAGGACATTATGTGGATGTGTGGACATGAAAATTTGAATGTAATAGACAACCATAAGCACAAGCAGATGCAAGACCGCATGTGTGATGTGGTTAACTGGCATGAGCAAATAGAAACTATGATGCACCTATTTTTTGACTGTGATTTTATACAAGGTTTTTGCTCACAATTAGATGTCTTTTGGAACACCACTAAGTTTTCAAATATGACTTATGACGTCTTAATTCATGGTCAGTTAATGGCACTTTGGTCAGATTGGCATAAGAGTACTGTTTATGTGATTTTAGCATGTTTGAAATGGGCTATCTGGCATGTTTGATGTCAGAGAGTCTTGAAGCAGGATACGGTTATGATTATGGACATTCTTCGTAATGCCCATGCAGAATTAGATGCAATATACCAATGGAAAGTTTACTGTTTGAGGGCTTTGTTCTGTGCAAACTTATGGAAAGGTATAGAGTGGGTGGCTTGAGCACTGGTATCACTTTTAGTAATATTACTGTGTTTACTTTTCTTAGGTTCTTGTTTTTTGTATTTAGTATTGTACAATTAGCTTTGGGGTATTGTTTACACTGTATTGTACATTTAACCTTTTTTGGTGTCTGGGTTTGGTGCTTTTCAGACTTCAAATATTAATTTGTTGAAGTTTTGATTTGAATATTAATACAAATTTCCCCTACTCTTTTGAGAAGTGCCATGGGATCTCTAACATACAGTATATACAAACATACGAATGTGCCAGCAGAAACAGACCACCCAGTCTATTTAAGTCTGCTCGAGTGTGCAGCAAGCACCCTTAGTTTGCAGCTATCCCACCCCCTCCCAATTGTCATCCCACTGCCACCCCCCACCTCTCCCACCCTCACTCTCCTCTGTTCCCTGTCCCATGCCCTTTTGAAACTGTTCACAGATTTACATGATACCACCCATTCTGGTAGGGCATTCCATTTTGCTACCACCCTCTCTGTGAAATAGTGTCTATTAATTTCCTTCCTAAATCTTCCCTCCTGTATTCTTAGCACATGCCCCCTGGTAACCCTCCCCCTCCTTAACTTAAAGACCCCATCTGCCCCATCCTTATTGATTCCCCTCAGATACTTTAATGTCTCTATCATGTTCCCACTGTCCCTTCTATTCTCCAGGGTGTACATATTCAGGACTGTCAGCCTGCTGTCATAGTCTGTCCCTTCCATTCCACATATCATCTTTGTTGCCCTCCTCTGCACCCCCTTCAGTAGTCTGATATCATGCTTTAGGTATGGCCTCCAAAACCGCACACAATACTCTAAGTGCGGCCTTACCAGTGACCGGTAGAGGGGCGAGATCACCTCCCTTTGCCTGGATGAAAAAAAACCTCGCTATCCACCCCAGCATTTTGTTCACTTTTGCAGCCACTCTCCTGCACTGGGCAATGTTGTCCATGGTCCCTAGGTCCTTCTCCTCCTCAGTGATTCCCAGCTTAACCCCTCCCAGCCAGTATTCTCTCCTTGGGTTCTTCACCCCAAAGTGCATAATCTTACACTTCTTTGCATTGAACCCAAGCTGCCACCTCTCTGACCACTCATCTAGAAACATAGAAACATAGACTTTGACAGCAGAAAAGGACCACTTGGCTCACCCAGTCTGCCCATTTCCCTACCTACTGGATAAGCTGCAGATTCTAGTTAACCAACAGCCTGCTTCCTGCAACCCCGCACTATAATTGCTTTGTGTCTGTCCCAAGCATGTTTGAATTCCCCCACTGTTTTAGACCCAACGACCTCCTCAGAAAGGCTGTTCCATGTATCCACCACTCTATCCGTGAAAAAGAATTTCCTCACATTACCCCTGAGCCGTCTCCCTGCAGCTGCTTCCATCCCTCCTCTCCATTCATCACTACTCCAATATTGGTGTCGTCAGCGAACAGACTTATCTTGCTCACCACCCCATGTGCAATGTCTGATATGAAAAGCCCAAACAATACTGGCCCCAACACAGAGCCCTGTGGCACCCCACTCATCACTGGCATTGGAGTGGAGAGCTCCCTTCTCACCACCACCCATTGCAGCCTCCCACTCAGCCATCTTGTAATCCAGTTCATTATTTTTGCCCCTACCCCTACGCCAGTTAGCTTCCCCCCAAGCTGCCCATGAGGCACAGAATCAAAGGCCTTGCTTAAGTCCAAGTAAAAAACATGCACCGCATGACCCTTATCCAGCTCACCTGTCACCCAGTCATAATATTGTATCAGGTTGGTTTGACAAGACTTTCCTGAAACAAACTTATGCTGCCTCACATCCTGTCCTCCAGGTACGACACCAGTCTTTCCTTTAGTATTGTCTCCATGAGTTTTCACATTATGGGGGTGAGACTTACCGGGCGATAATTACCCAGTTCATCCACCTAAACAGGCAGATGGGACCTCAGTTTAAAGTCTCATCCAAAAGACAGCACCCCCCATGCTGTACTGCAGTGTCAGTATTGGGATTTAACCCAAATGTCTGGCGTGGGGATAGAACCCACAGCTTTCTGATCTCCCGGCCTCAGAGGCAAGTGTGCTACCTGCTGAGCCGCTGACAGTGACTAATAATAATAGCATGTCTACCACCCAAAAGAGCTGAGTTGATCAGTTCTTCACAGCTACAATCATCGTATACATAAAACCTGCCTTTTTCTAGGTGGTTGCATTCTGATACTCATCATAGTGAGCAATCAGAACCAGCCTATCTTCGGCAGACCCGGTCTTCCTCCAATGACGCTCCAACCTCTGACCCCTAGTTTTCAACACTCTCAGCTCCCCGTCAAACCATGGTGAACTGTGGTGAGAAACCAGAGGGCATACACAGATTATTGCCAGGTGGTCCAGAGACTCAACGACAGCCCTATTATAGGCTGCCACAGCAGTCTCTGGGCCATCAGTACAAGCCTCTAGCACAGATGATATGTCCAGCCCCACCATCTGTCCCTCTGGTGGTAAACCTTTCAAAGGGTAGAAATGAACCATTTCCACAGGAGACAGAACATTAAGAGGGTCTCTGAAGCTGAACCTGATGGTGCAATAATCCGACCACAGGACCTAATCTGTCTTGGTGACACCAGTTTCAAGCCAGAGGGAGAACACCAGATTAAGCACATGACCAAAGTGGTGGGTCCTAGCCGTGGTCATCAGGGAAGACCCAAAGCCTTCATGTTTAACAGGAAGTCTCTGGCCCCAGATGGTGCCTCATTGCCCAACCAGGTGTTGTAGTCACCGAGAATGAGCTACCTCAGTGACTCCAACACCCTCTCAGTGACAAACGCCGACCTCTGCTGCAGGAATCTCCAGTCTCACCCAGGTGGCTGATAGAGCAGGAGAATTCTGAACTCCACTCTGAGACCACCTCGCATCGCCAAGCACTCAAAAGAACTGGTGTCCTCCACTTCGTGCAATGCCAGGCCCAGCTCTGAATTAAAACAAATGGCCACCCCTCCCACCCCTGCATTCCTTTCTTGGGCAATGAACCACAGTAAATCTGGCTGGGACAGACGCCTCTAGCACAGGGCCCAAAGCTTTCCCCAGCCAGGTCTCCATAATGGATGCCAGGTCGACCAAAGCAACAAGCTCTGCCATTATAATGGACTTGTTCACCATTGACCTAGTGTTGCGCAACACCTCCCAAAGAGGATGAAAGGCTGAGGCTGGTCCATCAGCTACCTGCCCTTTCAGTCTGAAGGGTTCCGTGGGCAAGAGCACAAGACACAGGAGACCCGCTTTAATTGTCTCCTCAGCCCAGGGTGTGTCCTGGTCCCCACCATGCAAATCTGCCCCCCCCCAGCTGCATCTACCTTTCTATCTCCCCCTAGTGCCTCTTCTTGCAATGCCTAACTTGCTGCACTTCCAAAAAGCTGTGGTTGTTAGGGGTGGGTCACAGAAGGGGTGTAGAGCTTTTAAAATAGAGGAGAAATAGCACAGCTTCATGACCTGGACCCAGGAAAACATTTTCTACTTCTATGAATTCTATGATTACATGCAAATTAAAACCAGTTCAACAAATCACACAAACCACACCACACTCACTCACCCAAACAGATTAAAAATATCCCCTCAAAAATCCACCCCAACCCACCCAAAATAAACAAACTATAAAACAATTATATTTCATCTTTATAGAGGAGTCCATATGTCTGTGTGATCATTACTACAAGTTCTTAATCCAAGCAGCTGTTAGTGTCCAGGCAATCTCTCTTTCACTGAGTTGCCACCCAGTAGCTTTAGTACTTTCAAAGCAGTATTGT
Source organism: Neoceratodus forsteri (assembly GCA_016271365.2). Lineage (NCBI taxonomy): Eukaryota > Metazoa > Chordata > Ceratodontiformes > Ceratodontidae > Neoceratodus > Neoceratodus forsteri. The sequence continues at coordinate 1,130,170,810 of CM057451.1, forward strand.
TTAGTTCTTTCCATAGCAGTTTCTAAGCAATGAAGCACAGATAAAGAATCACCAGATCTTTAAGTCTGAAAATTAAGAATGAAGGGGGAAGCAATGGGAGGTTGGTGGAATAGCTGGCAGAAGGTGGAAGGGATTGTTTTTTCTTTGGTGGGGAGGACCACAGCAGACTGTCCATGATGCTGATCAGCTCTGCTTACTGTTCAGTATGATGCAGTTTAAAGAAAAATGTCACCCTGTGATGCGAGTGGCTGCTTCCTTTGAAGTGCACAAAGTTTCTTCAAAAGTGTCATTATCAGCCTGGCTGATGATTGGTCTGACACTGTCGAGCCCCTTGCAGACTGCCCCTGCATTGGACTGACGGTGACACAGATCCCAAAATCTACTGTCATACCAATATATATGCTCTGCACAAGTACAAGGTGAACATAAAAAGACCATTACAGTACTCTAGGGAAGTGGTCACAAAGGTGAAAGTTAAAAGGTGGCATTCAGGAGGAGATGGATGAGGATAGGGAGGCATGCCAGATAAAACAGGAAAGCAGGTAAGGCAGTGAGAGGAACACATGAGGAAAGGATAGCCAAAGAGGCAGCAAAAAGAGGACAAGACACTCTTCAAGTACACAAGCGAGAGGAGAAAGGTAGGAGGAGGGATAGTATAATGTACACTTGCATGGGACATTATACTGTTATTTTTGTTTTAGCTGGTTAACCCATGCTTTGTCATACCCTTATGCCAATTAGTGTAATTCTTCCTGTTGTGTACCTGTATTAGTACTGTCTACATGTATATGTCCAGGTCCACCTTGCAAATGAGCTCACTTATTGGTGCTTCACCTAGTAAAATAAAAAACTGATTGATTGATAGTAGGGACAAGCAGGATGGAAGAGGGAGACTGTGAAGAAGAGGATCAAGAAAAAGTAACCATCCTGAACAAGTATAGATGCAATAAAAGAGAGCTTCATGGAAAGAGGGTGCTTAGTTTATGAACTGTAAGTTATCATAGGAAAGAAAAGAACAGTATTCACCTCCCCTTCAAGGGGACTGAAAGCAGACATGTCACAGCTGATGAAAGACTAACAGATGGACACTACACATCTTGTAGTTCCCAGTGCAAAGCAGCTTCTTTTCATGTTTGCTTACATGCATGAGCACAGCACATGTGCAAGAAACATCTTGCGACAGTACCACATTTTAGAGGTGTGTCAGTGTTGTGGCCAATGTAGCGGATGCTTCACTGGGCACAACCCTCAGCCACCAATCAAGGGGGAAGCTGCCAATGACACCAGCTTCAAAGACAGCCAAGGAGTTGAAATGAATCTGCCGCTGCAATCACAGTTTTGTCACTGCAGCAGCACCTCCCCTCTCCCTCACAACCTTGTCAGTTCCAGCCACCCAGCACTTTGTTCCTGGCCCTTGCTCCACCAACAACTTGTTTGTTCTGTGTGCCCTCCCTGGTGAAAGAAGTAATGAGCCATGGCTCCTGCTGCCCACCACACACTCCAAGGAAAGCTAACATTGGGGTGCCCAACCCTCATGTTAGCATGTATTCCTCCTCCCTCCATTAATGTTGCACATTGGGAGTACACTCTAGTGTTCCAAAATGTTTCCAACACTGAGATACCCCCCAGAGTGTCAGATATGCCCCCCCAAAACCTGTCTGTAATCTGCCTACATTGGGGTACCCAATCCTCATGTCAGCATGCCCCCCCAGCACCACTATTGCGGTACATTGTAAGCTAACCCCAGTGTGCTGAAATGTTTTTTTTTAAACCTGTAAAAGAAAGAAAACCATCACCCCGGCATCTACTTTTTTTTTTTTTTTTTACCTATAACAACAAAAAAACAACAGTATACTGACGTCTCCCTGGTCCTCCCTCCCACTGAGCACCTACCTCCCCACCACCCCACCACCCACACACCTCATCACCCATACTTACCCTCTGGAAGCTGGGAGCAGCGATCTCCTCTGGACCAGGACATGTCTGCACACTCCAAACACCATTCACTAAAATACCACCAACAGCTTAATCTGGTTCAAAGTCAGTTGGTATTCATCTGTATCCCCCTCCCCTGGGTAGTACCTGACATACCTAAAAATAGGCAGAATTTGTCTAGTGCACTTACCCAGTCAACAAAAACTTAAAAAAAATTAAAAAAAGCCTAACTACAAACTGAGGAAATCGGGTAACTGCTGTATAATGGGAGTCAATGGGGGGTTTCAAGTTAGGTTGATATCTTAGTCATTTTTAGGAATTGTGGCCCCAAATTTTCAACATGGGGTTCTTGGGATCCCTCCTCATAAACATGTCACTGTCATTTCATTACTCAGTCAGCACAATTTGAAGATAGAGGGGGGGCGGCTCAGAGGTAATTTAAGGAAGTATTTTTTCACAGAGAGGGTTGTGGATGCATGGAACGGCCTTCCGGAGGAGGTTGTGGAGTCAAAATCAGTGGTGGAATTCAAGCATGCATGGGACAGTCATAAGGCAACTCTAGGGGGTTGGGGTAGGAAGAAGTAGGCTGCTGGTTAACTAGGATCTGCAGCTTATCCAGTAGGTAGGGAAATGGGCAGACTGGGTGGGCCAAGCGGTCCTTATCTGCCATCAAATTCTATGTTTTTATGTTTCTATGTTTCAGTCCCAAAAGGTGATTTCACGGTCACTATGCGGAATAACCTTTTAAGACTGATTAATGAAACAACAATGCCACTGTTCATGAGGTGGAGTCCCCAAAAACCCATGCTGCAACTCTGATGAAAAAATTCCAAGAAATTATTCTGTCACAGGCGTGCATTGCACAGTTTCTATGCACGCTTGTAACTTTACCAATTTTTCATATTGTCATTCCAGATTTTCAACATTGCCATTTTTCATATCTCCTCATGAACAGTACAGCTGTCATTTTTCACATCCAGCCTGAAATGTATTTTCCCATGTGTGGCACAGAATTGCATAGTCGCTTTGCGAAATCACCTTTCGGGACTGAGTAACAAAATTGTAGTGCCACTGTTCATGATGTGGGGTCGCAAAAAGCCCATGTTGAAATTTGGAGTGAAAATACCACAAACACCTGGAGCATTAGAGTTTCCAACAGTTTTGCCCCACCCTGTAGACACTGAAATGCATCAGGGATGTGACTTGGGGTCATCGGCTGTAATGCTCGTGCCTTTCCTCCCCCAACCCCACCCTGCAGCCAGTGACGGGCATTGAGGTATGCCTTGCATTCTTTGGCCCTAATGATCACCCCATTCTTTTATACTACACCAATCTCAGCTTATTTCCTTATGGAATGGGGTCAGCATAAGGGCCGAAAGCCTCAAGGCACAACGCAACACTTGTTGGTGTCTGCAGGGTGGAGTGAGGTAGAATGGTGTGAAAGTTATGGCTGATGTCAGCCTCTGCAGGGTGGGAGTGGAGGTTGGCGTTAGTTCAATAACTTCACTGTCATTCGTATTATGCATCTAACTCCTGCAGTACCGATGCCAATGCCAGCAAGAAAACATTCAGCATTGACAAATACTTGTTATTTAAGGTGCCAAGCAGGATAAAGTGTTTTCAGCAGTTTTTTAGAAGTCTGGTATGTTAAGTCCTCAGGACGCCAAATTGGTGTTCACAAGTTCCAACTGACATTTTGTACATTGTGCATCTTTGGGGAACTGTACCCTGCTTGTTCTGCACTGAGTTTGTGTGGCACTTTAAATGAAGAGTAGCTGTTCTGCACTGGGAACTACAAGATGTGCAGTGTCCATCTGTTAGCCTCTTGTAATCCTGAACAGGTACTTCTGCTCAGATTTCACAGTGGAGGGAGAAAGGAATGGACCACCAAGGAGTAGCAGGAACATTTGGGGGTGAGGGTGGTCACAAGTCCATCTTCAGAGGAGAGAGTCCTGAAAGGACTTGCGAATCTGACAGTAGACAAAGTTATGTGACCAGATAGGATACACTGTAGGGTGTTAAAGAACAGCTGACACCTTCAAGAGAACTTTCACAAAACATAATATTGACAAAGTCCAACTTGTATTTAAGCAATAATGAACAATGGGGGTTATGTTAATGTTCTAGTTAATCACCCCCCAGGGTGTAATGTGGCACGAGGTGTAGCCGAGTGACATATTGCCCCAAGGGGGTGATTAACTTGAACATTAATGTAACCCCCAGAGTTCATTATTGCTATTATTATAATTGGGTGTAATAAAAAAAATTAGTATGTTTCTGTTTAAGAAACTTTTTTACAAGACCTTCCGCAGCAGTTTATGAGCTCTGGCCTGGTCATGAGATGGAGTTGCCATGGAGACCATCTCGAGCATGGTATGAAAACTGTAGAAACAGTGTTAAAATGAATTTAATGGGACCCTGTGGCTCTCCCAGTGTGGGTTTTTTAGACTTTCTCTGCTGGGCGTGATCATTTGCTCTGATAACCAGAAGTCAGTCATCAGCATCAAAGTTACCCCCCACACACACCCACACACAAAAAGACATCTATCTGTTTAACTTGTTTAACTGATTCTTTTTTTTAATCTTTTTGTCCCCATCATGTTTGATGGTACCTAAGGGGTAGTACTGTAAATGCTAGATCACAAAAACACAGTAGGTCAACATGTTACCACGACTGCGTGGCTCATGATCTCTCTCTCTCTCTCTCTCTCTCTCTCTCTTTCTCGCTCACTCTGTATGTGCGTTTTTTTTCAACCATTCTCTGCCTATCACTGAAGTTTTGTACCAAAAGCCAAGTCCATTACCATCAAACAGCCCCCCAATGCATTTACTCAGCTGTGCAGCTTGTTTACTTGTTAATTCTTACTTTTCTGCTACATGAATTAGCCGTCTCTGACAAGACAGCCCGTAGCGCACATTTTCCACGACGATCATCAGCACTTGGTCTTCAATACAGCGGCATGCTGCTGGTGAAACTCAAGCTGCTAGAGAACAATAAAACAAACGAACAAAAAAACAGAAACAATCAAACTCTCTGCTGCCCTGTTCTCTCCTGTGAGTCATCCACATGCCAACGCTTAAGACATCAGCAGCATTCAGCAGTGCAGTTTTTAAATAAATTGGGAGTCTGAGACATTCCATTTGGCAGTGCTGAAGACACTGCCAACATTAGCGTGCAGTTTTTAAATACATCTGGAGTCTGAGACATTCCATTTAGCAGTGCTGAAGACACTGCCAACATTAGCATGCGGTTTTTAAATACATCGGGAGTCTGAGACATCGGCACAGACATTTGGGGAAATGGGGTTATTACTGAACTGTCCCTTTTTTCACTAATTTTTCAGTATCAGTATACTAATATACTTTTAGGGGTACTCTGGCAGATGGGGACACTGATGCCTCAGACAGAGACTAGTAATGGCACATCAGAGTGTCTTTATCATGTTTCTTATGATAAATTTCTTTAATAAAATGGCAATCGTGAAGAAGTTGGGAGGGCATAGTACAGTATTGATTATCACTGATTTATGCATGCTTGCCACTATCAGCATTGCAATAAAATGGCAGACTGAAGTTCCACACACAGAATGCTGACAGTGTAAGTAAGTAGGACCTTGCCAAGTAAATCAGTGCTCCTGTGATCAGGCTGTACAAGCATATTAACAAGTAGGTTAACATAAGGCTCTCAGAATGCTGACATCCAATCAGATTTCAGCATTCATGAGACCCTTATAATAATTCATATTAGTTCTGTATTTCTCCTCTCCACTATTTACTGGGTAAGGTCGTGAAATGGGGGTACCAATGTGCCCAATACTTTGTATGTTAATTAGAAAAAAAATAACAACAGCCACTGCAGTCATGATAAGTAAATTTAAAAGGTAGCCACAAGTACAGATGCATTTCATAGTTAGAGAAATCTAGATGCACCCATTTTATTTATATTCCATGTCAAGCTCCAAAATGTTACAGATTTTCCCTAGAAAAATGTGACATGCAAAACCACAGTACATTCCATTGCTTCTTTGAAGACTTTATTTTAGTTGCACTTCAGAAAATTTATGTTGAAATCTGTTTCAGATGTTGTCTTTTGTTAATGAAAACATTTTTACCATAGCTTTTCAGTGCATATAAAATTTCTGGTTCACTCAAGTTTTGCGTGGCGCATGCAACTGTGGTGTCCAAGCAAACTGCATTTTTTACATGTTCCCAAATTTTCAGCAAAAGCATCTAGCATTTTTTTGAGTAGGTGATTTTCTTTTGGGATGGGGTCTTAAAAGTACTGCAGGACATTGGTGAGAGAGGGGTTGGGGCAATGCCCTTTTTTTAACTTACACAGTTGTGTGGTGTCCGCTGTTGCACATGCAATGTTTGGTGTTCCTGTTGCATGTGCAACACTGAAGGTGCTTTTCTCTCATGTCTGTTATGGAGTTATCCCACAACACAGTCTCTTTTCCACTCTTGGGTCATAGTGTCTTGAAATGCTTAGTAAAATAAAGTAAAAAGAAACGTAACTTTTTTTTCAAGTTAAACACCTGTTGTGTCCACTGTTGCACATGCAATGTTTGGTGTCCACGTTGCACATGCAACACTGACGGTGCTTTTCTCTTGAGTCTCATATAGAGTTATCCCACAACATAGTCCCATTTTTATGTTGCTTGCACACATGTGCAAGAAACATAGTGCCATCATCGGAGATTTCGGAGGTGTGTCACCTCCTCCTCCAATTCAGTCAGTGTGCTGGCAGGCACGGCCCCTGTAAGCCAATGCATTTTGGAGCTGTCTATGACATGCTCCAAAATGCAGTGGCATACAGTTGAAAGGGGGAGCTACACTTCAGTGAGCACCGATAAGAGGCTGCTCATGCGCAGCTCCCCCCCGCAGGCATGTGCGCCCCCGCATGCACTGTATAGCTAACGGTGTGCCCAATCCCCATCGGCTGAGCTATGTCCCCCTCCCCCCCAATTAGTAGTGGTTGCCACGCTGGGAGCCCACCCCAGCATGGCAAGTGGTCCTTTTGCCAATGGGGGTGCCCAATCCCCCATCAGCTGAGCAGCCTCTCAGTCCTTTTTGCCACGCTGGGAGCCCACCCCAGCGTGGCAAAAAGCTCCATGAGCCAATGGGGGTGCCCAATCCCCGTCAGCTGAATGCCCCAACGTCCTAAGTGCCGCTGGGAGCCCACCCCAGTGTGGCAAAAATCCGCCACTCTTTTTTTTTTAATACCTGAAAAGCGAAACGGTCCCCTGCGGCGCGTTTCCAAACCCCCTCCACAACCGCACCCACCCACTGCGCACCCAGCCTCCCCACCCCCACCCCATACTTACCTCCGGACTCCGGAGCAGCGATCTTGGTGGACGGGAACATCTGCACTCTTCAAAGCCGACCGCGAACTGAGGAAATGCTGGTAAGCTGTATAATGGGCTAGAGAGGGGTTTCAACTTTGTTGCATATCTCAGGCATTTTGGGAATTTTTGCCCCAAATTTTCAACATGGGGTTTTGGGACCCCTTCTCGCCAGATGATGTCACTGTCATGGCATTATTCGGGGCCGGGTGATTTCACGCGGTGATGCGAAATCACCCTTGGGCCTGAATATCACCATGACAGTGACATTCCATATTCATGAGAAGGTCCTAAAACACCATGTTGAAAAATTTGCGCCAAAATTCCAAAAATGACTGTTTTACAAGCGCATGCTATGCAGTTCCTACGTGAGGCTCATAAGTTCGCGAAATTTCAATATTTTCCTCCAGATTTTCAACTTTGCCATTTTACCACACCTTCTTATGAGTAGTACAGCTGTCATTTTTCACATCTCACCGGAAATGTGTTTCCTACCTATGTAGCGAGAATGGCGCAGTTGGTGTGCGTAAATCAATGTACGGACAAATTAAGAAAATCACAGTGACACTGTTCATGAGCAGAGGTCTTAAAATGGCTATGTTGAAAATTTGGTGAAAAAATTCCTAAAAATGACTGTTTTATGAGCGTGCGTTGTGCAGTTCCTACGCACGCTCGTAAGTTTGCGAATTTTCAATATTTTCACTCCAGATTTTCAACATTGGCATTTTATCACACCTCCACATGAGCAGTACAGCTGTCATTTTTCACATCCTGCCCAAAACATGTTTCCGCCCATGTAGCGCACAATGGCGCAGTCGGTGTGCAAACTCAGTGTATGGGACACATTAAGAAAATCACAGTGTCACTGTTCATGAGCAGAGATCTTAAAATGGGAATTTTTAAAATTTGGTGAAAGAATTCCTAAAATGACTATTTTCTGAGTGTAAATTTTACAGTTCCACTGCGCTTTCGTAGGTTTACGAATTTTCAATATTTCCACTCCAGATTTTCAACATTGCCATTTTACCACACCTCCTCATGAGCAGTACAGCTGTCATTTTTCACATCCTGCCCAAAATGTGTTTTCGCCCATGTAGCGCACAATGGCGCAGTCGGTGTGCAAACTTAATGTATGGGACACAGTAACAAAATCACAGTGACACTGTTGATGAGCAGAGGTCTTAAAATGGCTATGTTGAAAATTCGGTGAAAAAATTCCTAAAAATGACTGTTTTACGAGCGTGCATTGCGCAGTTCCTACGCACGCTCGTAAGTTCGCAAATTTTCAATATTTGCACTCCAATGACTTCCAAATACCTAAACAGCACATAGAAGCAAGCAACATTCGGCATTGACAAATGCTTGTTACTCTAGGGTCATAGTGTCTTGAAATGCTTAGCAAAATAAAGTAAAAAGAAAAGTAAAATTTTTTGAACACCAGTTGTGTCCATTGTTGCACATGCAACATTTGGTGTCCCTGTTGCAGGTACAACACTGAAGGTGATTTTTCTCAAATCCCTGCTAGGGAATTATCTCATAATCTGGTTCCTTTTTGACTCTTCAGTCACAGTGTCTTGACAAGTTTATTAAAACTTATCTATTATGGATTTGAAAAATTCACCCTCATGTCATACTTTGGTAACCCCTTTTCATGAACTACTTCTGAGATCATTTTCATGAAAACAGGATCTTTGCTATTCCAATTCCTTTCTCCCTACCTGAGATCATAATGCACTGCTTGTGACATCACATTTACTCCTATATGCAGTAGATTGTGATGTCACAACAGAGGGTCTGATCTGAAGAAGGGAGTAAGCTATTGAGGCAGATTAACTCTAAGGGATAAAGATGATGTATCCATGCAAATTTCCTCAGTAATAAATAACAGAGAGGATAAATCTATACAATATATTTGGAATGCAAGCTGAATTGTACCTAATATTATGTTATCTGAAATGTTTTTGAGGCATCAGCTGCTCTTTATGGAACTCAGGGAGGAACCTGCTGCACCACTGCCAGCCTTATTCAACAACTCACTGGAAATAATGGTGTTACCAGAGGACTGGAGGACAGCAGAGCTAGTCCCACTCTATTACAGTGGCAGCAGAGTTGAGACTAGCAACTATAGGCTGATGAGTCCTACATGTCAGTGGTAGGGAAATACTGTTAATGGATACCACATTTAAGGATAGGCTAGTGGAGTATCTTGAATCTAGTGGGTTAACAACTGAAGGCAGTATGGATTCACATGGGAGATCATGCTAGATGAATCTGATTGACATTTTGCTGGCAAGGTAACAGTAGAAAATTAGACTCCATATTAAACATATTTTATAAAAGGATAATGGGTCAGCCGGCCCGGTGGCGCTGAGGATTGAGATGCTGGACACCACACCTCGCACCACGCCGGATGCCCGGGTTCAGGAATGAGCTTGGAGAGCTGGGGGTCGGCCGGGCAGGGAGAGGACCAAGTGTCTGGAGGATGGCTCTCCTTTTCCTGAGGAAGGCTCCAGGGGCAGCTCGGTCTCCTAGTGATCCCCGATGGAGATTGGGGGTACTAGAGGAGTACCAGCTTGAGTTGTAAGTGGACGGGGAGTGCATCAGACGTCAGCAGGTCAGCTATGCACAGATGTCATAGCACATCGCCTCCCCAGGGACAACAGAAAAAGCTAGAAAATCCTCATCTATGGAGATGGGCAACAGCACCACCACTCATCACCACACTCCACCTGCTGGACTCCTTTCACCCTCAGGCTGAGCTCAGCCTGGCCTACCAAATTGTAGATAGAGCGCCCTGGGAGTAAAGGGTGGCCCTACTTTTAGGGGCCTCAGAGCTGGAGGGATCGCTGGGCTGGTGCCGGGGGGCTCGAGAATTTCAAGCATGGAGGTAGAGTGATGAGAGAGGTGGATGCCTGAGAGAGTCCCCCGTGAGTATGGAGTATAAACAGAGTTAAAAAAAAAAGGATAATGGGTCTCCCTAATAGTGCACCTTCAGCATTGGTAAGGGCAGAGCTGGGACACTTACCAGTTGAATGTCAAATTAGACAAAGAGAAGTAAATTATTGGTTAAAGGTATATATATATATATATAATGAATAATATAACTTTACCTAGACTGTGTCTTGAGGAAGCTTTGAAATATAAAAGTTATAATATAATGTTCCCAAGTATGATTATACTAGAAAAAGTTATGAAACCTTTTGGACTGTTAAATAATGTTACAGATAGTTTATGATTACCATTTATACAGGTAAAAACAATAAATAATGAAAGAATAAATGATACCTATAGGCAAAGGGATATTGTTCAGGTAGGCAATACAAGAGTTGTAAATGGTTGTCAGAAAGCAAAAGAATGCATAAATTGGAAACATATTTGGTAAGGATGAATAACCCAGATTTCAGGAAACTAATTACCAGGTTTAGATTTGAACTCTTCTCGAATAATTGGAAATTAAACTTGTATAATACAGGGAGAGTTGAGGACATGATCAATGCAATTGTGGAAAAGATGTGGATGATCTTAAACATCTTATAATATTATGCTCACTCTATAATGAAGAAAGGAAACAATTACAGGGATCCTAGCTAAGAATATTGGAATACAAACCAATTACTATGGTGGTGTATCTCTTAAAATACCACAGTGTGAAGATTTTGAACACCGTGGCTTCCTTTCTGAAAGTTATCGAAACAAAGAAACTTCATGTAAGAAATAAAGAGAATGTCGAATTAATTTAACCTATGCCCTGAATGGGATTTCTAGTATATTGTTGCATTATGTTGCATTGTTCTAGATAAGCCCCCACTTCCAAATGTTAAATCAAATAAGAAAGTTGTAACACATAGAAGGAAATGGAATATAACTTCTTAATAGTTGAAGAAAATTTTGTGAATCTATTTATATTATGTTACAAATAATATGTATTGTATTATGTGAACCTATTTATATTTTGTAAACAGACAATATGCACTGTATTTTAATTAACTGTAATGACTTTTTGAAAAGTTGAACAATAAAGAATGATGATGATGATGATGATTGACATCTTTGACTGACTGACCAGGGAAATAGATCAAGGAAGGGCAGTGAACTTGGCCTACTTGGATTTCAACGGGGCTTCAACACTGTGCCACATAGGAGATAGATAAAGGAATTGTATGGTCTCGGGGTGGGATCTAAAGTGGTAAACTGGGTACAAAACTGGTTCATGGATAGCTGATACAAAAGTCTTCACAATCTGGTTTCAAGGATCTAGTATCCAGCTACAGTCTCATTTCCCTCCTTGCCCCCTCTCCAAAATTTTAGAGAAAGTGGTCCACAGGCAAACCACACAATCCCTTTCCAAATACAGCCTGCTCACAGAGGCCTAGCATGGGTTCTGTGATCGACACAATACCAAAACTGCCCTCATCAAGTTCACCCACTCCATAGATAAAGCTAACAATGAAGGTCTCTGCACCACTGCTGTATTTGTAGATCTCTCCAAAGACTTTGATCTTGTTGATCATGGAGTCTTCTTCCGTACCCTAGCTGGCCTCCATTTCTCACCTGAGGTCTGCCTCTGGGTCAAGGATTACCTAATGGGCAGATCCATCAAACCATTATTGGTGGTGTCCTCTCTGAATCCCGCCCCATCAAATACGGTGTCCCCCAAGGGTCCATCCTGGGCCCTCTTCTCTTCTCTCTGGTCATTAACTCCCTGCCTGACATCTACACCACCTCCAAACTCATGCTTTATGCTGATAATGCATCCCTTTTATGTCAGGACAAAAACTCCAAAGCTCTCATTAACAAACTCCAATTCAATTTCAGCTGACTTCACATCTAGTTCATGTCCAAAGGTCTTGTACTGAACTCCAAAAAAACTATGTTCATGATTTTCTCCAGCCCCTGCAAACCCCTTTGCTTTGACCTCTCCCTCTATGACAACCTTGGTAACTCTATTGAAAGAGTCAGTGAATTTCAAGTTCCCTGGCTTACTCCTGGATAGCCTCCTCAATTTCGATGCTCACACCAGCCTCACAATCAAAAAAAGCCCACCAACACCTTCAGTATCCTCCACAGAACCAAGCATTACCTTAACAGGGAATCCAAATCCCTCTTGGTCTCCAGCGTCCTCCTTCCTCTGTCTGATTATGGTTCTCTTGTCTCCCTCCCCCATCTCTCCATCAAAAATGTCTCCAGACTTTGAAGCTCCTACCACAACGCTATCCGCTTTGCCTCTGGTCTCCCTAAACTCACACAGCACTGTGACCTTTATAAGCTCACCAGTTGACCCTCTCTTGAGGTCTGCCTCAATTGCAAGATGGCCACCTTCTTCTTCAAACTCTCCCATGGACTGCTCCCTGATTGTCTAACCTCTCTCTTCCAGACAGCCGCCACCACCAGAACCACTAGACAGTCCTCCACTCTCTCTTTTACAGTTCCTTTCTGCTGGACCACTCAAGGCCAGAAAACATTCTCTTTCATGGGACCCAAGCTCTTTAACTCTCTCCCTCTGGAACTAAAACTCTGTCCCTCCACAAATGCTTTCAAACACAATATCAGGAGACATTTCTCTCCCACCTGCACCTGCTCGCATCTCTAATCTGGCTCCCCTTCTGCACACTTTTCCCCTCACTCTCTGGTTATCCACCTCTGGCACTTACCCTCTCTTAACACTTGTAGTATGGTTAATCCACCTAGGCTAGTTTTTAGATTGCATTAAATTTTTTGGTTTCCCACTGTTATATTATATTATTGTTAAACCCTCACTGAATGCATAATGTCACCTTGTATTTGTTAATTCACCAAGGCTAGTTCATGGTTTACCTTTAGTCAATATTATCCTGATTTTATGTACCATTGTATTAACCCTCACTGTTAGTTAAATGTTTTAGCCTATTTCATGTCTCATGATTGTTGTATGTAACTGGACGCTTGTGTAAATGGGCAGCAATGCTCACATGCCTTTCCAGTATAACCAATAAAATGAAAAGTAATGACAGAGGGTGGTGAAACATAGAAACATAGAAACATAGAATTTGACGGCAGATAAGGACCGCTTGGCCCACCCAGTCTGCCCATTTCCCTACCTGATGGATAAGCTGCAGGTCCTAGTTAAACAGCAGCCTACTTCTTCCTACCCCCAACCCCTAGAATTGCCTTATGACTATCCCATGCATGCTTGAATTCCACCACTGTTTTTGACTCCACAACCTCCTCTGGAAGGCCGTTCCATACATCCACAACCTCTCTGTGAAAAAATACTTCCTTAAATTACCTCTGAGCCGCCTCTTCTATCTTCAAATTGTCCCCTTGTTCTTGCACACCTCTTTTTGAAAGAAGCTACCCTCTTGGACGTTGTTGATTCCTTGAGGTACTTGAAAGTTTCTATCATGTCTCCCTCTCCTCCTTTCCTCGAGGCTATACATATTAAGCTCCTTAAGTCTCTCTTCATATGTCTTCCGGTGCAGACCCTGCACCATTTTAGTTGCCCTCCTCTGGACAGCTTCCATCCTGTCTATGTCTTTGCAGAGACTGGGTCTCCAGAACTGCAAGCAGTACTCCAGATGGGGTCTCACTAGCTGTCTGTACAGAGGAATAATAACTTCCTGTTTTCTACTGGTGATGACTCTTCCTATGCATCCCAGTATCCCCCCAGCCCTCCTTGCTGCCCTCTCACATTGCTTTCCCACCTTTAGGTCATCTGATATGACTACCCCCAGTTCCCGCTAAATTTTTGTTGTTGTTAGTATCTCACCCCCCATTGTGTACTCTTCCCCTGGGTTTTTGTTTCCCAGGTGCATTACCTTGCACTTTTTAGCATTGAATCTAAGCTGCCATACATTTGACCATTCCTCTAACCTTGCCAAGTCCCTTCTCATCCTTTCCACTCCACCTTGTGCATCAACTCTGTTGCAGATCTTTGTGTCATCTGCAAAGAGACATACTTTTCCTTCCAGTCCTTCTGCAATGTCAGCTTATAAAGACATTGAAGAGGACTAGTCCTACTCTGAACCCTGGCGGTGCCCTACTAACCCCCTTTTTCAGAGTGGACTCCATTTACTATTACTCTCTGTGTCCTATTCTCCAGCCAATTCTTTACCAGGCTGTCATCATGGGACCGACTCCCAGGCTGGCTAACTTGTATATTAATCTTTGTGTGGGACTGTGTCAAATGCCTTGCTTAAAGTCTAGGTAGGCCAAGTCCACAGCCCTCCTGATCAACTACTTTGGTCACCCAGTCAAAGAAATCTATCAGATTTGTCTGGCATGACCTTCCGCTGTGAATCCATGCTGCCTTGGGTCCTGTGCCCTCTGGCCTCTAGATACTCAACAATTCTTTCCTTCAGAAGTGATTCCATCATTTTCCTACCACTGAGGTTAAACTAACAGGTCTGTAGTTTCCTGCTTCTGCCTTGCTCCACTTTTGTGAAGGGAATTACATCTGCCCTCCTCCAGTCCTCGGGTACCACCCCATCCTCCCATGATTTGTTAAAGAGGGTAGTCAGTGGTGTCACTAGTTCTACCCTTAGTTCTTTTAGAATTCTGGGATGAATCCCATCAGGCCCCATTGCTTTGTCCACCTTTCAGTTTTAAGAGTTCTTTCAGAACCCTTTCTTCTGTAAATGGGCTGGTATCAACTTCTGTATCCAGAGTGTTTCTACTGTTTGTTTTAGGTACTTCCCCTCTTCCTTTGTAAATACTGAGCAAAAATATTTGTTTAGTATCTCTGCCTTTTCACAGTCACCCTCTGCCCACCCTCCCTCCCTTTACTAAACCTCACTATCCCTCCCTTGGTCTTACTTCGCTCCCTGATGTACCTATAAAAGGTTTTATCCCCCTTCTTAACTGAGTTGGCTATCTTTTCCTCGGTTTGGGCCTTTGCTGTTCTGACTGCCTTCCCAGCTTACTTTTGCTTTAACTGATACAGTTCTCTGTCCTGTTCCTTCTGTGATTCCTTGTACTTCCTGAATGCTTTCTTTTTCTCTTGAACCTTCACTGCCACTTCCTTTGAGAACCATAGTGATTTCTTACCTCGTTTCATTTTGTTTATTTGCTTTACACAAAAGGCTTGTTACCTCTGTGATGGCAGTTTTTATTATTCCCTATTGTTCTTCCACCCCTCCTTCCTGCCCATTTGCTAGTGCATTCCTTAGGCACTCACCCATTTTGACAAAGTCAGCCCTCCTAAAATCCAGTACCTTTGTCTTTGTATGACTTGACTCTATTGCTGTGTTTATTGTGAACCATACTGTTCGATGGTCGCTAGTTCCCAGATGGCTACCCACTTCTACATCTGTGATCCTCTCCTCATCTCCATTTGAGAGAACCAGGTCTAAGATTGTTCCCTCTTGAGTGGGCTCCAATGCTAGTTGTCTAAGGCATGCCCCCTGTAGGGCATCTAGAATAACCCCACTCTTAGAAGTGGCTGCTGCAACTGCACTCCAGTTAACATCTGGCATAGTCAGATCACCCATCAGCAATATCTCCCCTTTTTCTGCCATCCTAAGTATACTTTCTATCATTTCCTTGTCTATTTCCTCCCCCTGAGAAGGGGGTCTGTATACAACCCCTGTGCGGATTGTGGTGCCATTGCCGGTCTCCAAATTTACCCACAGTGCTTCTTCTCCTCCCTGTTTACCCTTTTGTTCTGTTGCTTTGATTCCTTCCCTTATGTAAAGAGCTACTCCTCCTCCTCTTTTACCCTCCCTGTCCCTCCTGTAGATAGTGTATCCTGGTATGTTTACATCCCAGTCATGGTTTTGTGTGTACCATGTTTCTGTGACTGCCACGATATCCAGATGTTCCTCCTCCATCAAGGCCACTAATTCAGGAAGCTTGTTACTCAGACTACGGGCATTGGTACTCATTGCTCTCCATTTTTTGATGGCTTTACTTTCTGTTGCAGCATCCCCCACTGACCTTTCTACCTCAGTCTTTTTCCCATTTAGTACCCTGTTTTGTAGGGAGAGGCTGGGATTTTTCTGCTGCTTATCAGTGCCTCCCCCCTTGACTAGTTTAAAAGCTTGCCAATGAAGCATTTAAACTGATTGCTCAAAAGACTTGTTCCCTTCCTGGACAGATGCAGACCATCCTGCCAGTATAGGCTGGTGTCCCTCCAGGTGGAACCCCAGTCCCTAATGAAGCCAAACCCTGTGCTCCACACACATTTTTCAACCACTCATTAAACTGCATGGTTCAAAGTACCCTTGCCTCACTCATGCTATTTACAGGCAGCACCTCTGAGAAGGATACTGTGTGTGCTATTTGTCTTAGGCCTCTCCCCAGTTCTACAAAGTCCTTCTGCACTGCTCTAAGCTCATGTTGAGCCAAGTCATTTGTCCCTAGGTGGACAATGACATCCAGCTCAGACTCCAGGGCAGCTGTTCTCGTGATCCTGAGGATGCGCTTCCTGTCCCTACAAGCCATGGCACCAGGCAGGCACTTTACTTCAGTTTTCCCTGCTCCCCCCAGTTCTATCCCCCTAATAATTAAGTCCCCCACCAGGAGCTGCTTCCTTTCCTTGTGGCATCCTCTGCCTCCTTCCTGTGGGCCTCCCTTGTGACAGGTGTCCTTAGCCTCCTTAATCTCCTCTGTGGGTGCATCCATAAGGGAGCTGTGCTCCCCCAGAATGGTGTATGGATTGTGGAGTAGAACAACTGACTGTGTGTGCCTCTGTCCCACCCTCCTCACCCTCCCTGAGCCCACAGTGGTCCAACTGCTGTGCTTTCTTTGCAACCTCAGAGGTAGTGGTGGTGGCTCTGGTGCTCCCTGGATGGGGGGGGTTCCCTTCCTACCATCCAGTCTGGCCTGGGGGAAGGTTTTCTTACTGCTGTCCAGTGTGGCCTGAAGACGGGCAACTTCCTCCCTCAGGGCAGAGAGTTGTCTGAAAATAGGCAGCATCTCAGCCTCCAGAAAGACTCCCGGAAGACTGCTGCCCCACAGCCATTACATTGCACTACTCCCCACATGACTATGTACTTTTTTTTTTGTGTGTGTGTGTGTGTGTGTGCTTGTGTGAGTGATTGGTTTGTTATATAGAAATATATATATTATACAATGTGTATGCATATATTTTCAGTGCTGTGTGCTAGAGAGGATATGACATTGATATGCACCTTGCACTCTTGAGGAAATGATGTCAGAACCCCAGGTATAAAGGAACTATTTCCAGGGGGGTGGGGTGAGGGTGGGAAGGGTTGGGCCTAAACTGTGCCCTCACAAAACAATCAGCTAAGAGCTCTGACCCACCGGGCCATGATGAGTGCCTGTCTGCAAGATACTATACACAACAATTTGACAGAGAAAATCCCCTGCTAATCAAACAGAGAAAATCCAGACATTCAAGTCAGACACAGGTAAACCTCCCCAGCCCCAAAACAGCCTGGTGGTTTGTGCTCTGAAAGCAGTCAGCCCCAAAATAAGTGAGCTATGCTTTGAACTCTTCCTGCACTGAAAGTCTTAAGAATTGTAACAAGACTGTCTTTTCCTGATAATTGTAAATTCCTTATTTCACCTTTCAGTTAGAAGCAGCCTCCACCTGCAGTATATCTGCTACAAAGCAAAGACAATTGAAAGGTTCCCCTCCCTCTGTTGTGAGCACAACTCGCTTTCTTGCAAATCCTATGTTCAGTATTGCAGTTCCCAACAAGAGATAGTTTGACTAGGAAAATTAAGTCCATTGTTGCAGCCTGCAGCCAGAGGTAGCTTCACCTGAATACTATGAGGTTATCTGATGAGCCTGCTAAAATTAGTACTTTTATCAAGGTCTGTAAGATTCTTCCAGAGCTATTGGCTGTTAAGTAGCTATGATGTAAGCACTTCCTGACACAGTCTGTCTTGGCCTTATAAGGCACTGAGGTAAACAAAGAAAAAACAGTTTTTGCCCCTAGGGACTGTCTGGGTCCAATACACAGCCTGTAACCTGCTCTCAATTCAGGGCTTATGACAAATTCTTAGCCCAGTGAATACTCACAGTATTACAAATATTGCAATGCAAACAGTCAATCACTAACTCCAATCAAGTCAGAAGGGCAGAAACACAGAAAACAGTAAAAGGAAGTCACTCAAATGAGGAAAGCATGATCAGCAGGTACTGCAAGGCTCAGTACTGGACCATTCCTTGGCAGACATTACAGAAGAACTGGAAAGGAAGGGATGCCATTTTGCAGATGACTCCACAATCTGTGATAGTGTGGTTACTCAGGAGGGGGTGGAGATAATGAGTAGGGACCTTAGAAAACTTAGAAGTGGTTGAGGGCAAGGCAGCCGGGGTTCAATGCCAAAAAGTGAAAATACTTGCACCTAGGGTGTAGGAGAAACCTAGGAGCAAGGTATAAAATGGGGAACAGGTGGTAGTGACAGTCACTAAGCAAGGAAAAGCCTTGGGATCATCATATCTGATTACCTCAAAGTGCCAGGGTAACGTGACAAAGCAGTGGGCAGGACCAGTATGATGCTTGCCTGCATAAGGAGAGGTATCACTAGCAGGAGGAGATAGGTGGTGTTACCACTGTATCAGTCACTGGTGATATCCCACCTGGAGTACCATGCCCAGTTCTGGAGGATGAATCTCAGAAAGGACATAGTCAGGGTGAAGGTCATCCAGAGGGGAGCAACTAAAGTAGTGCAGGGGTGACATCAAAAGCCCTACAAGTAGAGACTGAGGGATTTCAACATGCACACCCTATGAAAGAGGAGGAAGAGAGGGGAACATGATTAAAACCTACAAGTACCTCATGGGGTGCATGGGATACAGAAAGGGAGTACGTTTCAAATAAGGAAATGCACCAGGACCAGAGGGCATGCAATGAAGCAGGAGGAGGTGAAGTTTAAGAGAGGTGTGAGGAAGCTCCATTTCGCTGAGAGAGTGAAGGACACCTGGAATTGCCTGTCAGCAGAGGTGGTGGGAGTGAAAACAGTTCAGGGCTTCAAACATGCATGGAATAGGCATAAGAGAATATTGGTAAATAGGCAGAGTGGAGGAGAGTGTCAACAGAGACCAGTTAGGGACTACCAAGACAGAATATGAAGGGAAATCTTGTGCAGACAGGCTGGGTCAACAGGTCCTTTCCTGCCAACAATTTATGTTTCTATGTTTCTAAATGCACTGAAGGTTATTGAATCCTTACTGAAGAAACAAATAAAAGAGAGTGTGTTTGTCTGAGTTGGGTGAAGGAATTGTTGAACGTGCAGTTAGCTAGGTGAAAGAGAAACTGTGAGTTAGGGGAGTGACTTAGAGAGAAGGAAGTCAGGTGTTTGCATTTAAAAACTGACCTAGATAACTTGTGGCAAAGAACAGCAAGAGGAAGGAGCTGCTGTTACAACTTTACTGGGACTATATTGCCTTCCATCCCTCCCCTCCACCCCTAGCCGGTTCTACTTTTATAGGCACAGGATTTGACTGACAACAGGAACTTCTTGTTTGGGAGCAGGAAGGAAGTGATCACAGAGGCACAAAAGATCCTAGAAGAAAAAGAGTAGCTCTCCATCCCCCCCCCCAGCTGCTGGAGGTCTGATTCTGAACAAGTAAGAAGGAGACTACTGAGGAATATAGGAACTTACTGTTCCAGAACAGGAAGATCAGGAGCTTTAAAGGCACATATGCAGTAGGAAAGTTGGGAGAAAAACAAAAGTACATATAAAAAAAAATAAATAAAGAGAGAGAGAGAGAGGAAAGAGTAAGTATACAAAACAACAGTTAAGAGGCCACAAATAAGACATGATGGGAGTGGTACAGTGCAGTGGCTGTGGAGCAGCAGTCTTCTGGGAGACGTTCTGAAGGATGTGGTATTGTCCCATCTGCAGGCACCTCTCTGGGCTGAGGGAGGAAGTTGATCATCTCCAGGTGAGTTGGCTAAAATTTGGGTGACCTCCTTTCCCACCCAGGGACCACCAGGGCAACTGCCGCTGTCTCAGAAGTTGCCAAGAAAGAGGAGTGGTTGGACCACAGTTGGCTCAGGGAGGGTGAAGGTGGTAAAACAGAGGCACATACCTCCAGTTGTACCTCTCCACAATTCATGTGCAATTCTGGCAGAGTGTGGTTCCTCTATGGAGGCACCCACAATGGAGACCAAGGAGGATGATGGGAACCTCCACAAAGGAGACCCACAGGAGGGTGGCATGGGACCCCACAGAGGAAGGAAACAACTCCTGGTGAGGGACTCCATTGTTAGGAGGGTAGAACTGGGGATGGAGAGCAGAGGAAGGTAAGGTGCCCACCTGGTGCAATTGCTTGGAGGGATAGGGAGAGAATCCACAGGCTCACAGCAGCAGCTGGATGGGGGAGAGAGCTGGATGTCATTGTCCACCTAGGGACAAATGACCTGGCTAGAAAAGGGATCAGAGCAGTGCAGGATGAGTTTGTGGAGTTGGGGAGAGGCCTTAAACAAGTAGCATGCAAAGTAAGCTTCTTGGAGGTGCTGCCTGTCTATGGTATGGGTGAGGCTAGGGTGCTCCACACCATGGGATTCAATCAATGGTTGAAAAACTGGTGCAGAGCTCAGGGTTTTGGCTTCACTGGGGACTGGGGAAACCACCTGGAGGAACGCAGAACTATACTAGTGCGATGGTCTGCATCTACCCGGGAGGTAACCAGGATTCTAGGTGACAGGTTTAAATGCTTCATTGGCAAGCATTTACACTAGCCAAGGGAGAGGCACTGAAAAGGAGTAGGGAAATCCTAGCCCCCCCTCAAAAAAATTAGGGTAGTTAGTGAGGTAAACACCAAGATAGAGAAGTTGATAGGGAGAAGGGCAGGGGTAAATGGAGAAAAAGACAAAGGCAGTAAGGACAGGGGTGGGGCAAAAAGGGGTAAGGCCATAAAAAAATGGAGGGTAATGAGTACCAGTGCCCATAGTCTTGGTAACAAGCTCCCTGAACTGGTTGCTTTGATGGAAGAGGGATGCCTGTATATTGTGACAGTCACAGAAACATGGTACACAGAGAACCATGACTGGGATGTCAAAATACCAGGGTACACAATCTACAGGAGGGACAGGGAGGGTAGAAGAGGAGGAGGAGAAGTAGCTCTCTATGTAAGGGAAGGGATCAAAACAATGAAACTAAAGGGTAAACAGGGAGGAGAGGAGGCACTGTGGGTCACCCTGGAGACTTGAAATGGCACAACAATCCACATAGGGGTTGTATAAAGACCCCCATCTCAGGAGAAGGAAATGGACAAGGAAATGATAGAAGGCATCCTTAGGATGGCAGAGAAAGGGGAAATATTGCTGATGGGGGGACTGAATATGCCAGATGTTAACTAGAGCACCTTTGCTGCAGCCACATCCAAGACCAGGGCCATTCTCCATGTCCTACAGGGGGCATGCCTCAGACAGCTAGTGTTGGAACCCACTTAGGAGGGAGCAATCTTAGACCTGGTACTCTCAAATGGGGATGGAGAGAGGATCCCAGATCTAGAAGTGGGTAGCCATCTGGGAACAAGTGACCACCAAACAGTGTGGTTCACGATAAATTCAGTTGTAAAGCCATACAAAAATGAAGGTACTGGACTTCAGGAGGACTGATTTTGTCAAAGTGGGAGAGAGCCTCAGAAAAGCAATAGCAAACTGGCAAGAAGGAGGGACTGAGCAACAATAGGGAAACATCAGAACTGCCATCACAGAGGCAACAAGCCTTTGTGTGAAGCAAATAAGCAAATCAAAATGAAGGAAAAAAACACTATGGTTCTCAAAAGGGGTGGCGGGGAAGGTTAAGGAGAAAATTACAGCATTCAGGAAGTATAAGAAAACACAGAAGGAGCAGGATAGAGAACAGTACCAGTTAAAGCAGAAGGAAATGGGGAAGGCAGTCAGAATAGCTAAGGCCCAAACCGAGGAAAAGATAGCCAACTCGGTTAAGAAGGGGGATAAAACCTTTTATAGGTACATTAGAGAGTGAAGAAAGACAAAGGGAGGGATACTGAGGCTGAATAAAGAGGAGGATGGGTGGGCAGAGAGGGACACTGAAAAAGCAGAGATACTGAACAAATACTTCTGCTCAGTATTCACAAAGGAAGAGGAGGGGAGATACCTAATCCAGTCAATAGAAGCACTCTGGATAGGGGGTCGATATCAGTTCTTTCACAGAAGAAAGGGTTCTGAAAGAAATCCTAAAACTGAAGGTGGACAAAGCAATGGAGCCTGATGGGATTCACCCCAGAATTCTAAAAGAACTAAAGGGAGAACTAGTAACACCATTGACTACCCTTTTTAACAAATCATGGGAGGATGGTGTGGTACCTGAGGACTGGAGGAGGGTGGATGTGATTCCCCTTTACAAAAGTGGGAGCAAGACAGAGGCAGGAAACTATAGACCTGTCAGTTTGACCTCAGTGGTAGGGAAAATGATGGAATCACTTCTGACGGAAAGAATTGTTGAGTACCTAGAGGCCAGTGGGTCACAGGACCAAAGGCAGCATGAATTCACAGTGGGAAGGTCATGTCAGACAAATCTAATTGATTTCTTTGACTGGGTGACCAAAGTAGTAGACCAGGGAAGGACTGTGGATATGGTCTACCTAGACTTTAGCAAGGCATTCGAAACAGTCCCACACAAAAGATTAATAAAGAAATTAGCCAGCCTGGGAGTGGGTCCCAGGGTAGTAGCCTGGGTAAAACACTGGCTGGACAACAGGACACAGAAGGTAATAGTAAACGGAGTCCACTCTGAAGAAAGTGGGGTTACTAGTTGGGTACTGCATGGTTCAGTACTGGGTCCAGTCCTTTTTAATGTCATTATATGAGACATTGCAGATGGACTGGAAGGAAAAGTATGCATCTTTGCAGATGACAGAAAGATCTGCAACAGGGTTGATACACAAGGGGGCGTGGAAAGGATGAGAAGGAATGTGGCAAGGTTGGAGGAATGGTCAAATGTATGGCGGCTTGGATTCAGTGCAAAGAAGTGCAAAGTAATGCCCCTGGGAAACAAAAACCCAGAGGAAGAGTATACAATGGGGGGGGGGGGAGAAACTGACAACCAAAATGGAAAGGGACCTGGGGGTAGTTATATCAGAGGACCTAACAGAAGGCAAGCAATGTGAGAAGGTAGTAAGGAGGGCTGGGAGGTTACTGGGATGCTTAGGGAGAGACATCACCAGTAGAAAACAGGAAGTTGTTATCCCTTTGTACAGGTAGTTGGTGAGACCCCATCTGGACTACTGTGTGCAGTTCTGGTGACCCCATCTCTGCAAAGACATAGAAAGGGTGGAGGCTGTCCAGAGGAGGGCAACCAAAATGGTGCAGAGTCTGCACCAGAAGCCATACAAAGAGAGACTGAAGGAGCTTAATATGTATACCCACAAGGAAAGGAGAGAAAGGAGGGACATGATAGAAACTTTCAAGTACGTCGAGGGGATTAACAAAGTCCAGGAGGGTAGCATCTTTCAGAAAAAAAGAACAAGGGGGCATAATTTGAAGACGGGGGGGGATGGCTCAGAGATAATGTGAGGAAGTATTTTTTTCATGGAGAGGGTTGTAGGTGCATGGAACAGCCTTTCTGAGGAGGCTGTGTAGTCAAAAACAGTGGGGGAAGTCAAGAATGCATGGGACAGACATAAGGCAATTCTAGTGGAGGTAGGAAGAAGTAGGCTGTTGGTTAACTAGGATCTGCAGATTATCCATTAGGTAGGGAAATGGGCAAACTATGTTCAAATTCTATGTTTCTATGTTTCTATGAATCTCCCTTTGCTGCATTCTAGCTCTGACATCAGCTGTACAAGATTCTGAGATTTCTGGTTGCAGCAAATGGCAGCTTACAAGTCAGCTGAATCAAGTTTGATAATCTGCTATACCTGCAGTAGATAGTATGTAAAAAATAAGTTTTTGCACACAACATGCCAATTGATATTAGCTCCACTCTTGGGTGTGGGGCTTTTCATACTGACTGTTCCCCTTTAATTGGCTGGGGTGCTATATAAGAGGTATTTTGACTCTCATTTGTTATTGAAGGTTAGTACTGTAAACAGTGTGAGACGGCAACATTGAAGGCCATTTGTTATGGATCATCAGTAGAGAGTCAAGAGAGCAACATGAATAAGCAAGACACACTTGGATAGCTATGCAACACAAATATGAAGGAGAAAGACGCTACAAATATCTGCAAGTAAACAGCTCATAGAAGCACCTTATTAAAACCTGCAATTAAAATTAGCATTTTTTGTAATGCATTCTCTTTCTGCCTTGGATTCAAGGTCATGCCTTCTATCACAACACACATCCACTTGTTAAACAAATGATATTTATCAAAAACATAACCTTTGTATGTTTGCTTGCATGCAGGCGCAAGAAACATGTTGTGACAGCTTGCTGGAGTAGCAGGTTGTGGAAGTGCGGTCGTGTTGTGGCCAGTGCTGCCACTAGTTTTTGAGACATGTCTCTCTGGCACAAATGAATGAGCACGCTGTTTATGACAGCAGCTCAGAAGTGTGCCACCAATCTGAAAGAAATCTGCAGTTGCAATGAGGGAGCGCCCCTTTGTTGCAGGGTGTGCATTGCCTAGTGTAACATTTCAAGAAACATGGTGGCTTCTGTCACTGTCCGCCACTCAAAGCTGACATTGGGGTGCCCAATCCCCCTGTCGACATGCCCCATCCACAGTTCATTTGCCAATGGAGGAGCCTGATCCCCATCGGTTTAATGTCCCCTTGTTGGAATTTGTCTGGCAAGGGGGGTACCTATTCCCCCTTGGCATCATGCCCCCCAAACACAGACACGCTTTCTTTGCAATGGGGGGCCCAATCTCCATCAGCCTCAGTCCCCCTCCCCAAAAACACAGGTGGCACACTGGCAGCCCACCCCAGTGTGCCCAACATTTGTCAGAATTCACCTGTAGTAAAGAAAATTGTCCCGCAAGGTCAGGTGTTCTTTTTTTTTATTATTACCTGAAACAAGAAAATGGTCCCTCGTTGTCTGTGGTGCCCCCCTTCCCCCAGCCCACACTCACTCTCTGTGCTCCCCACCTCCCTGCACCCCCATTCACCCCATACTTATCTCTGGAGCCCGGTGTGATGATATGGTGGAATGGGAACATGTCTGCACTCTTCAAAGTCAACCGCAAACTGAAGAAATGCCGGTAAGCTGTATAATGGCATCAATGATATCTTTGCCATTTTTGTGACTTTTGGCTCCAAATTTTCAACATGTGGTTCTTGGGACCCCACCTCATGAACCCAGTCACTGTCATTTCTTTATTCAGTCCTGAAAGATGATTTCATGGTCACTGCACAGAATCACCTTATGGGACTGATTAACAAAATGATAGTGTCACTGTTCATGACGTGGGCTCCCAAAAAGTTTACGTTGCAAATTTGGTGAAAAGATTTCAAAAAATGACTGTGTTATAAGCGTGCATTCAGCAGTTCCCAAGTACGCTCATAACTTCAAGAATTTTTAATATTTTCACTCCAGATTTTCAACATTGTCATTTTTTCACACCTCCTTATGAACAGTATAGCTGTATTTTTGACATCCTGCCCGAAATGTGTTTTTGCACATCTGGCGCACAATGGCACAGTCGTTGGGCGAAATCAACATTTGGGACAGATTAAGAAAATCAGTGATGTTGTTCATAAGGAGAGGTCCCAAAAAGCCCATGTTGCAAATCTGGTGAAAAAATTCAAAAAGATGACTGGGTTACCAGCGTGCGTTGCGCCCTTTCTACGTACGTAGATACGTACACACGCTCTTAACTTGGCCAATTTTTTATATTGTTACTCCAGATTTTCTACATTGTCATTTTTGCACACCGCCTTATGAGCAGTATAGCTTTCATTTTTCAAATGCTGCCCAAAACATGTTTTCACACCTATGGCACACAATAGGCGTGGTTGCTGTGCAAAATCAACATTCGGGACAGATTAAGAAAATTTACGGTGCCACTGTTCATGAGCGAAGGTCCCAAAATGCCTAAGTTGAAAATCTGGTGTAAAAAGTCCCCCAAATTATTGCATTATAGGTGTGCTTTGTGCAGTTTCTACGCACATTTGTGACTTCACCAATTTTTTTATATTTTCACTCCAGATTTTCAATATTATCATTTTTTAACATCTCCTCATGAACAGTACAGCTGTCATTTTTCACATCCTGTTCGAAATGTGTTTTCACACCTGTGGTGCCAAATGGTGCAGTTGCTGTGCAAAATCACCTTTCAGCTAATGTTCATGCAGTGGGGTCACAAAAAGCCTATGTTGAAAACTTGGAGTAAAAATACTAAGAAACACCTAGGGCATTAGGGTTTCCGACCATAACGCCCCACCCTGGAGGGACTGACAGGTGTCAGGGGTGTGATTTGGGATTATACAATGGCAAAAAAAAATCTTGGGCTCTGATTCGTCAGTCTGGGACTGGACCCGTGATGTTATCCCAGTACAACATCACGGATCTAGTCCCACCACAGAAAAGACTGCATCAAATGTTAAAAAAAAAAAAAATCACTCCACGACGCGATTGACTGCTCCCACTACCTCCTCGCTGACAGGACGATCAGTCTTTATTACCTGGTTCGCCCTCACACCGACAACACTGTGTTTACTGAACACCCGAGTTCAAATTCGCTCCTAAGATACCGGATAAAAGAAACTACATCAGGAACCCTGTAATTTCAGACGCGAGTGAGCCTGCATTTTAAACAGTGACCGTATGGCTCTACTCATAACGCTCACTGAGTCCCTTCTGCTATAACGCGCTGACCTCACACTGAGCGAGTGAAGTGAATCACTACATTGAGCGACATGAAATGCATCGCCAACATCTTTTCTAGACGCACAAGAAATGGTATTCGAGGAGCCAGCGAGCGTTATAGCAAGAGAGGACCCAGCGAGCGTGCTGAGTAGAGCCACGCGGTCACTTTTTAAATGCAGGCTCACTGCCTTAAATTACAGAGTTCCTGACATAGTTTTCTTTTTATCAGGTAACTTAGGAGCAGATTTGAACTCTGTGTTCAGTAAACACAGTGCTGTCAGTGTAGGGGCAGACCAGGTAGTAAGACTGATCATCCTGTCAGCGAGGAGGGTAGTGGGGAACCACAAAGACAAACATTAAAACGAATACAGAGAAACCATGTAGGGGGCAGCGCCACCTCCTGCACAAGACAGGAACTGTGCACTTTTTTTTCAATAAGTATACATGCCCAAACAAAAAAATGAAATAAATTTATATTTTAAACAGGTTTTCCTATCTTTTTCTACTTAAAATAAAATGAGCTATTAGATATTAGTATTAGTAGATTTAGGGGAAGGTGTTGGGATATCGGGTTACTCTGGGGTGATTAGTCTCACTCGGCCTGCGGCCTCATGCCTAATCACCCCAGGCGTGACATTATCCCAGCACAACACACACCCTGGAGTGCCTTATTGCTTAATTGTCGTCAGTAATGCTCATGCCATTCCTCCCCCCCCACCCTGCAGCCAGTGACAGGCATCAAGGTGTGCCTTGGATTCTTTGGCCCCAAGGTTTACCCCATTCTCCTATACTGCACCCATTTCAGTGTATTTCCTAATAGAATGGGGTGAGTGTAAAGCCTGAACACTCCACTGCACACCTTGACACTTGTTGGTGTCTGCAGGGTAGGGTGAGGAGAAATGGCATGAGCGTTATGGGTGATGACCCAAAGGCACACCCCAATGCCTGTCTGTCTCTGCAGGGGTGAGGTGGGGGTGGGGTTGGCGTCAGTTTAATACTTCACTGCCATTCCTATTCTGCATCTATCTAACTCCTGCACTTCCAATACTAATGCCAGGAAGCAAACATTTGGCACTGAAAATGGTTGGGTGAGGGCTCTTGATTTCTTTAGTCCTGAGTTCCGTGGTGGTGGAAGGGTCTGAAAAGTGGGAGGGCCAAGAATGTAACAGGTAGATCCCCACCACCACCACCACCACCATTGAATGGGTTCATCCACAGGATATGTTTTTTCTCATCCAAATTTTAAGCTGTAGAGTAACTCCCCCTCCACCAACAACAACTGACAATAGCTTCCAGAGCCTAGTTCCTTGATACCCACCTGAAGGCATGGCCCCCTGGCCATTCCTTTACATCTTTAAAGTTTGATCAGTGTGCCTAAACTCAGCAGGCCATGAACCCAGCCACCCCCATCAACACCACTCAGGCCTTCACTTTTCAAAATTTTGTTGACACCCTCTAAGCCACAAAGGGAGTGATTAGAAAGTAACACTGTTTACTGCATATACTACATTTTAAAAGTAAAGTGATAAATTAACATGTTTGTAAAAACTGAGAGGGCCATGGCCATAGTGGTCCCCCATTCTGGCACCTATGCATGAGTTGCAGCATAAGTTCCAAAAGGGCAGATACACTGGAGGACCACCAGTGATTAACTTACTTTACAAAATGGCTAAGGCAGACAGAAGACTTTGACGGGCTGATGAACATTCCAATCCTTTTACTGTAATTACATGGGACTTCCTACCCTGTTCTCAAAAACGTTATCTTATTATAAACCCAAAAACACAATTGTTCATATAGTTCTCCTCCTTCTCCTCCCTGAAGTGTCTTCTATGTGACTTCACTACCCCTTCCTGCAACTTAGCATCCCTCATAAGCTCTCTCATGTTATGCTGGGTCTCCCTCCTCCCTCCTCCTTCCCTCCCACTTCATACCCAAAGCAATTTCTGCTCACCCTAGGCTCATAATCTGCATGGCTTTCGTCTGCTCCTAAATATGTGATCACATCTGGAAATGCATTGCACGGGTTCCTTAGTGTCTTGCTCTGCATTGATTATTCTTGCACTTTGCACAGACTGGGTGGTTTTATTCTGCTTTTAGTCTCGTGTTCACACCCGACAATGTATTTGAGCTTGTACCTTATTTTTGTCATTGCTACATTTATTGGGTTATGTTGTCTTTCTGCCTGTATATGGTGGTTCTTCAGTTGTAATGTTTTGTGTCAGTCTTACACCTTACTGTAGTTTATTTTACACCTTTTGTATTGCCTCCTCCCCGGATGCATCTGAAATAAGCTGTTACCAGCTCCAAATGTTGTTCCTGGTAAAAGTCTGGAACTAACTAAATAACTAAATAAATACTGTATAGCAGATTATATTAGCACCTGATACATTTAGCATGGCATCCCTAGTCTAACATATTAGTACCCGATATCTTTAGCCCTCGTTACCCCGTAATTACAGTACTGAAAACAGTGGTGTGAGTGAACTCTAGTAAATTGGCAGATTACTAATTGATTGGCATTAGAAACATAGAATCTGATGGCAGATAAGGACCGCTTGGCCCACCTAGTCTGCTCATTTCCCTACCTAACGGCAGTATTTTGTAAGTTACTTTTTCTATTACTTTTGGATACTTGTTCCAGGAAGCTCTGTGCAGTCACTAGCAAGGATGGAGAAGTACTAGAAAAAATAATACACCTTACAGTTACAGTTATATATTTCTTTTCATACCAAAAACAATACAAAAGTAAGTAACTATAACAGATTACATTTATTTAAGAGTAATGGATTAGTTACTAGTTAGTTTCAAATAAATGTAATCAGTTACAGTTATGTATTACTTTTGTATAAAAAGACATAAGTAACTGTAATTGTAAGGTTTATTACTTGTTCTACAGTAGTACTTTTCCATCTCTGCTAGGGACTGCACAGAGCTTCATTGGAACAAGTTTCCAAAAGTAATAGAAAGAAATAGAAAAAGTAACTTACACAACACTGCCTAATGGATAAGCTGCAGATCCTAGTTAACCAACAACCTACTTCCTCCTACCCCCCACTAGAATTGCCTAATGTCTGTCCCATGCATTCTTGAATTCTCCCAATGTTTTTGATTTTATGACCTCCTCAGGAAGGCTGTTCCATGCATCTACAACCCTCTCTGTGAAGACATACTTGCTCACATTACCTCTGAGCCATCCTCCCTCTATCTTCAAATTGTGCTCCCTTGTTCTTGCACATCTCTTTTTCTGAAAGATGCTACATTCTTGGACTTTGTTGATTCCCTTTAGGTATTTGAAAGTTTCTATCATGTCCTCATCTCCCTCCTTTCCTCACGGCTATACATCTTAAGCTCCTTTAGTCTTTCTTCATATGTCTTCTGATGCAGACCCTGCTACATTTTGGTTGCCCTCTTCTGGACAGTCTCCACCCTGTCTATGTCTTTGCAGAGATGGGGTCTCCTGAACTGTACACAGTACTCCAAATGTGGTCTTACCAACTGTCTGGACAGAGGGACAACAACTTCCTGTTTTCTACTGGTGATGCCTCTCCCTATGCATCCCAGTATCCCCCAACCCTCCTTACTGCCATCTTACATTGCTTGCCCACTTTTAGGTCATCTGCTATGACTACCCCCAGGTCCTTTTCCATTTTTGTTGTTCTTGGTATCTCACCCCCCCATTATGTACTCTTCTCCTGGGTTTTTGTTTCCCAGGTGCATTACTTTGCACTTCTTTGCGCTGAATCTAAGCTGCCATACATTTGACCATTCCTCTAACCTTGCCAAGTCCCTTTTCATTCATTCCATCCCACCTTGCATATCAACTCTGTTGCAGATCTTTGTGTCATCTGCAAAGAGACATACTTTTCCTTCCAGTCCCTCTGTAATGTCACTTATAAAGACATTAAAAAGGACCGGCCCCAGTACTGAACCATGCGGTACCCCACTAGTAACCCCCCTTACTTCATTGTAGACTTCATTTACTATTACCCTCTGTGTCCTGTCGTCCAGTCAGTAGAATTATATCCACCCTCCTCCAGTCCTCAGGTGCCACACCATCCTCCCATGATTTATTAAAAAGGGTAGTCAGTGGTGTTATTAGTTCTCCCCTTAGTTCTTTTAGAATTCTTGGGTGAATCCCATCAGGCCCCATTGCTTTATCCACCTTCAATTTTAGGAGTTCTTTCAGAACCCTTTCTTCTGTGACAGGACTAATATCAACCCCCCTATCCAGAGTTCTTCTATTGACTGGATTATATATCTCCCCCTGTTCTTCCATTGTGAATACTGAGCAGAACTATTCCTGCTTTTTCACTGTCGCTCTCTGCCCAACCACCCTCCTCTTTATTCAGCCTCAGTATCCATGCCTTAGTCTTTCTTTGCTCCCTAATGTACCTATAAAAGGTTTTATCCCCCTTCTTTTAAAATTTATTGATTTTCTATTTTGCAATAAGTAAAAACATATAATTTGCAATACATCTCCATTATGTTCAAACTGTTACATCTTATTATAACTCCTCGCAATACCCACGTCTCTGACTTTATTTTATTTATTTATTTATTTATTTATCAAGTCTAGGATTACAAATACCTTTGAGCCAAGGCTCTTTTACAAAGGTTCCATGTCAGAGAAATACAAATTATGGGGAAAACATCATGACAGACATTACAACAATGTGGACATTGCAAACAGAGTACAGATTAATACAATTCAAGGGTAGCATTGTAAGCAAGGCAGCCAGTGGCATTTGTCAGAGAAAATAGACAACAGATAAGAAGTGCCAGAGTCATAGGGAGAGGGAAGGGGGGGGGAGAAGGAATATAGGTAGGATGGGGAGAGGGTGAAAAGTGCAGCATTGGGTATACCAAGATGTGAGGGTAGATATATATATATATACAAAGAAAGACAATCTTACAACTTTTTATCTGCAAGGTTAATATCAAGGATACAACTTCATCATAAATAGCAGATTTATTGAGTCCCTCATTTATCATTTTATCCCTGTCCTGAGGGCCGCCCCCCCCCGCCGAGGTTCTCCACATAGCAATAAATATCTTGGCTATCAATATTCTGAATATGCAAATTATTTTATTTACTACAATCATTGTATAAATTCAGAATAATGCTCCAACTGATAGGAGATCCATCGTCTCCATTTGTTATTAAAACTTTTACTTCTACTATTTAGTTTAGCCGAGATTCTCTCCACGTTATAGACCTCGTAAGACAAGTTTCTCCAGGATTCTTTAACTGGGATTGTATCCATGAGCCAAAGCCTAGTAATTACTTTTTTGGCTATTGCAATCAAAAGTGCTACTAGCCTGTATTGTGCCCAGTTAGTTTTTATATCAGTAGGTGGAGTCGCCATCAGGACAAAGGCTGGTGTGATCCACTCAAGAATGTCAAAAATATTATTAATTTCTGTTATGATCTCCCTCCAAAACACCTGTAGGTGTGGGCAAGACCAGAACATGTGTTTATTCCCTGCTGAGGGGAAACCACATCCTCTCCAACAATAACCTCTACTTATCCCCCCAAAGTTCACAGTGACGCCTGGAGTTCTAAAAAAAACAAATTCTTGTTTTCCACGCAAATTCTCTCCAATATGAGGTGGGAGAGATTTTGGAGTAAGGCATGGTTGATTTTTGTCACAAATCCTTGGGTATTTGTATATTCAGTTCCTTTGCCCATCACCCTCTGCCCATGCTAAGGTTTTCCTTTCCATATGCTCTTAATGCCTTGTATAGGTTACTAATAATATGTTTCATAATTCCCCCCCCTTTTAGATGATGCATAATTATTAACACCAAAGCAGATGTCGGTTATTGCTTCCTCTAGTGGGAGAAGTTTATTTTTAAGGGCTATATAAGTTTGGTATTGGCTACTGGATAATTTATATGTGGATTGTAAGTATGAGGAGTAAATACCTTGAGGACCCACCACATGGAACATGAAGGATACAAAACATGGATTCCAAGCACGGAGATGAGATGTCAACTCTAGTGGACAGAGATTTGAATCATGTGCAATATCTGTTAAGTAATACCTCTCTAATGCAGAGAGGAGAAACTTAAGTATATAACCAGTGTTTGAAAAAGTCCCTGGTAAGTATAGGGAATTGTGTCAAAGGAAGGCATTTCAGGGGTATGTCCTAGGAGGTAGGGAAGTAAGTGTTCCAGCCCATTTAATGTTACCTCAATAATGGTATCCAATAGTTAAAAGTAAAAGGGCTGTACGAATCTGCACAGCCAGTGCATAATCTTTCAGGTTTGGCAAACCCAGTCCTCCCTGCACCCAAGGAAGCTGCAGTAGTGCGTGTTTTATTCGAGGTACCCCCCTCCCCAGACAAATCTAGAAATCAGTTTATCCCAAGATCAAAAGTATGCCTCCGAAGGGAAGATGGGTAGTGTTTGTAAAACGAAAAGTATACGTGGTGGGATATTTTGTTTTTGACCAACCCTAAGTACATTTGTGTCCATTTTGATAAATCTGAGGTAATATGTAAGGTAATAGGCTCTAGGTTAATTAATTCCAAATGTAACAGGTTTGAAGGGATTTTGATACCTAAATACCTCATCTCCACCCTGCTCCACCGAAATGGGTATTCCATTTTTAACTGTCGAAATGGGGTAAATGAAAAATTAAGAACTTTGGTTTTTGATCTGTTAAGCTTATACCCCGAAAGGTCACTGAAAGTGCCAAGTTGTTCCCACACTGCCAGGATAGATGTTTCAGGAGAGGTTAGGGTTAAAAGAATATCATCTGCAAATAAAGTAAGTTTACATGATCTACCCCACACTGGGATCCCCTCTATAGTCACTTATTTTCTTATATTGGCAGCTAGGGGTTTCAAATCATGGGCAAATAAAAGAGGGGATAGTGGCCAACCTTGACTCATACCTCTAGAGAGCGGGAAAGGGGAGGAAAGTGAACCATCTAATTTAAGATATGCTACAGGGGATTGATACATCATTTGAATTTGGGCAATAAGTTTCTCTGGGAAAGCAAACTTTCTCAGTGTAGCCCATAAATATGGCCATGATACTCAGTCAAAAGCCTTCTCGGCATCTAATCCGAGAAGAACTAAGGGTATTTTTCTTTGTGTGGCATATTCTGTAAGTAGGAGAACTCAATGGACAGCATCATGTGCCTGCCTTTTCATGACAAATCCTACCTGATCTTTATCAATAAGGTAGGATAGCAAATAATCTATTCTGTGGGCTAAAACTGACATAAAAATCTTATAATCGCAATTTAATTTTGAAATTGGGCAGTAAGAGGCCATTAAAGCAGGGTCCTGCCCTAGTGTAGGGATGGCAACCATCTCAGCGTACCTCCAGAATGGAGGAGGGGGTTCTTCTTCTTGTATCTCCCGAAATGCCGGTAACAGCACCAGGAATAGTAGCTTCTGAAACTTTCAGTAGAATTAATTCGGGTACCCATTTGGGCTCGGGGCCTTTAGGGTTTTGGTCTGCTTATGGGTGTTTTTAATTTCTTCCATCATAACAGATCTAAGCAATGCTTCTGCTTGTTGCTCAGAAAGATGATGGAAGGTAGTGTTTTGAAGGTACCCATTTAATTGTTCAGGGGAAGGACATGCATCTGCAGTGTAGAGCTTTCTATAAAATTCGGCCATAGCTTGTCTGATAGCAGTGGGGTGAAGAAGAAGAAATTAATTTGGCCCAGGATCCAGTATTTTACTGACCACCACCTGTTGCCTAGCCCCCCTAAGGCACCTGGCCAGATTCCTAACACGCTTCAGGCCTCCCTCCTGTGACTTAAGCTTTAAATAAAGTAATTGCTGCTCAATTTTCTGATCCATTAGTCTTTGGAGCTTCTGTTTAATAATTGACAGCTGGGGTTTAACTGACAGATCTCCCCTATGAAGCTTCTCCTGAAAACTAGTCAAGGCTGTACGTAGCTCTGCTTCCAAGGCCTCTCTTTGCCTTTTCTTATGGGCAGACTATTTAATAATCTTCCCTCTTAAAACTGTTTTGAGGGTATCCCATTTAATACCTGCAGAGATTTCCGGGGAATCATTATCTGCTAAGACAAGTGGGATACACTCCTGTACCTTTTGTATAAATTCTGGATCCTGTAAACAAAACAAATTCAGTTGCCAAAACATTTGTTGTTTCGGTTTTGAGATATCTATTTTTAAAAAGAGTGGCGTATGATCAGACAATATGGAGGCCCCCCCGTGTAGATGTCTCTAATAGATTCCAAATGTTCCACAGAGGACAAAAAATAGTCCGGCCATGCCATGGTGTTAGTTTTGGGGGACTAGGGTGTGTATGCCCTAATGGAGGGAAAAAAGTGCCTCCATATAACTGCTAACCCCAGTGTAGGAAGGTTTTGCCAAAGATACTTTTGGAGTACTGAGGCTCTATGTTTAGAGGGCACTGAAGCATCCAAAGTGGTATTCAATGTGACGTTTAGGTCCCCTCCTATTATACACATACCCTGTGCCTGTGCTAGGAAATCATCAAATAATTTTGGTGCCACTTGGGGTGTACTCCCCGGGGGTAGATAAATTGATGCTAAAGTAACTTGTACTGAATAAAGCTGGCCCATCACTATCACATATTGTCCCTCTTTATCTGCAACTTGCTTTTGGTCTGAAATTGTACACAATGAGGAACCAAAATTGCTGTACCCCGTCTCCTCTCTGAAGTATGTGATGAGGCTATAGCTGCTTGAAACCCCCATGCTTTTAATTTAGAGTGTTCCATCTGAGAGAGGTGGGTTTCAGGGAGGAATATTATATCAGGTTTGCTCAGTTTAAAATAGTGCAGTAAACGTTTACGTTTAATAGGGTTATGTATGCCATTTACATTAAGTGACATTATAAGTGAAGCATTATTCATCATGAACATCTATTAAAATGGTCAGTTTCTCTTCCTGGCACCCCCCAACCCCCACATACCAGGCAGTTGCCCACACAAAAAGGGGATTCCACTAGGCTTCTGAAGCTAAGTGGAGGTCCCATATAGGGTTTGTCAGTCAATCCTTGATCTAAAATCTCAGAGTGGTCTTTCTTAATAGGATATCTTTTCCAGAGACTTTCCTTTCTGGATACATGAGACTTGGATAGTATTGCATATGGATAAACATAGTACATTAACAGCCATGCCAACCGGGCATGATATAAACTATAAACCTTAATCAACAGTGAAGTATCTAGTAACCTTCTAGAGATTATAAATTTTTGTCTGTCAAAATAAGACCAATAAAACAAATTAAATATTGCTTCCAAGGTAGGGGAAACTATATTATGTTTCCCTATTAACACTGGGCAAACAAGGGTGGAATGAAGCTTCAACCCAGGTTGGGGGTTAAATCCAGGGCAATCTCTGTCCCAGGCCCCCTGCGGGTCTCTAGGAACCCAACATAATGATGAAAAAGAATCAGTGTGGGAGTAAAACCAAAGCAGGGCCAATAGGGAAAAAAACGCCCCGATAAGTCTGGTTATATGGATAGCTGAAGAGTGCATTGTTTCAGTTCGCTCCACCTCCATATAAATCCTAACTTACTCAGTTTGCATCAAGTCAGTAATAATGGAACACTAAACTTAAACATGTTGTGGATAGATATATCTAGAATAGGTAAATTAGGACAGTCCTCTGATGTAAGACAATTTGTTGTGTAAAAGTCCCTCTCTAATGTTCATGGCTGCTTCCAATTGAATCCGTATATAAGACACAGAGTGGTGAA
This sequence comes from Neoceratodus forsteri, assembly GCA_016271365.2. NCBI lineage: Eukaryota > Metazoa > Chordata > Ceratodontiformes > Ceratodontidae > Neoceratodus > Neoceratodus forsteri. The sequence goes on from CM057451.1 coordinate 1,130,207,472, forward strand.
TGAGCAGTCACAATAGAACCCTCCCCCGAGATTAAATCAAGTTCCAAGTTCTTTCCATTACCTGAAGCTTCCTGTGCCTTTCGTCTTTTCATAATGTTTTTATGTGTTAGTGCCCAACATGTATTCATAAAATTAATATATTCCTGGCAGTACTGGATTGACTAGGGTGGAGGGGATGTAGTCTGAGGTGATCTAGTGCATGGGGAGAGCTGCAACAAGTGACCACGGGTCGCACAATTATAGAGGGCTAGATCGATGAATATCAGCGTGATCTAGAGTTGAGCTCAACTCCACAGCCCAGGTCCCTCCCCTCCTAACCCATCACCCTCTCCCCCCCCCAGTCTGCCATCTTATGCCTTATTTTACAGCCTTGCATGCTGTATTCAAGAAAAAAGAGTCAGTTCCCAGAATTCAGGTGGCAGTTTGACTCCCTGTATCAGCTTCAGCCGAGTCCTGTAATCGGTCCTGCACCTTCCCTCCATTCTGTTTCTTCTCCAAGTTAGGAGTCTTCTTGGACACATTCTGCCAGTGTGCTGGTCTGGGGGGGGCTGCGTCGTGTTGGAGTGTGGTCTCTCCAGAAATACAATGCCCTTCGCCATTAGGGCTTCCCTGGCTTCTTCAGCAGGTGAGTATTCAAACTTTCCTTCAATCATGAATACAATTAGTTTTGCAGGGTAGGGGGTGTTAAACTTAACACTCTGGGATTTTAACGTCGGAAGCAATGGCAGGTACTCTCTCCTCTGTCTCATCATTTGCAGTGCATAATCATGGTCTATATAAAATCTTGCCTGACCACAAAAGATCTTCTGTTTACACCTGGCAGTTAACAAGATCTGCTCCTTAACTGCATAGTTATTAAAGCGGGCAATGATGGAGCGAGGTCTGGCAATTGGTAAAGAGGATTTTGGTGCCAGAGCTCTATGTACTCTCTCCAGGTCGAGGGGTAAGTCTTCAGGTAAATCAAGAGCAGTTTTAAGTAAGTTTGAGACAAAGTCCTTTATTTTTGTCCCCTCAGCTCCTTCTGGAATACAACATAGGTGGATATTTTTTCACCTCGCCCTGTTCTCTGCATCTTCCTGACGTGCAGCCAACAGTTCTTGTTGTTCCTGGAGTTGCTGTACGAGTGTCTCTAAATCATCTACCAGATTCTCTGTGGCAGTAATCTGATGCTCGGAGTCATCAGCATGTTGATCCAGCAAGGTAACATCTTTGTGTATGTCTCCATACAATTGTTTAATATCAGCTCAGAAAGCACAGAGTTCATGATAAATTGTGTCCAACTTAATTTTTTTATTATTCTTGCCTTTAGGTGTGTGATGGGCCATTATCACCTATTTAGCAGGCATATGCACCTGTTGTGTAGCTGTGCTGTCCAACTCCGAGGCCTCGGAGTCTGATCTGCTGGCATCCACCATGTAATCCTCCATTTTTTGGGTCTTTACTGACTCAGATCCTTTGCTCATAGTGTTTTTTTGCAGACATTTCAAGTGTTAGAGGGGAAATTTCTATGGAGGCATTTGAGAGCGATCTCTTCAAGCAGCCATTGACTTCAGGGCGGAACCGGAAGGCCCAAGTTGGCTATCTTTTCCTCGGTTTGGGCCTTTGCTGTTCTGACTGCCCTCCCCACTTCCTTCTGCTTTAACTGGTACAGTTCTCTGTCCTGCTTCTTCTGTGTTTATTTATACTTCCTGAATGCTATCTTTTTCTCCCTAACCTTCCCCACCACTTCTTTTGAGAAACATAGACTTTGACGGCAGATAAGGACCGCTTGGCCCACCTAGTATTTTTTTCTTTCATTTTGATTTGTTTATTTGCTTCACACAAAAGCTTGTTGCCTCTGTGATGGTGGTTTGATGTTTCCCTATTGTTACTCCGCCCCACCTTCTTGCCTGTTTGCTAGTGCTTTTCTGAGGCACTCTCCCATTTTGACAAAATCAGCCCTCCTGAAGTCCAGTACCTTCACTTTTGTGTGGCTTGACTCTACAGCTAAGTTTATCATAAACCACATACTGTTTGGAGGGGTATACCATCACCGCAGCGACTCTGATGCCGCGAAGACCATCACAGTGACAGGAATCGGGCTAAACCCGCACATTGCTGTGATGGTCTGTGCAGTGACCAGGACAGCCTTGCTGAGTGTTTTGCCCCCCCCAGTCCAGCTCTGACTCGGAGTAGGAATCCTAGACACTGGGGGGTTTGGGGGGCGCAGCCCTCCGATTGTGTGCGCTGACATCCCCGAGGCTACAATGCCGACAGTCAGTTGATGCGCTATGGTAAAACCATTTGGTGGTCACTTATTCCCTGATGGCTACCCACTTCAAGATCTGAGATCCTCTCTCTGTCCCCATTTGAAAGTACCAGGTCTAAGATTGCTCCCTCCTGAAATGGGTTCCAAAACTAGCTGTCTGAGGCATGCCCCCTGTAGGGCATCAAAAATGGCCTTGCTCTTGGATGTGACTGCAGCAAAGGTGCTCCAGTTAACATCTGGCATATTCAGGGCCGCCATCAGCAATATCTCCCCTTTCTTTGCCATGCTATGGATGCCTTCTATGATTTCCCTGTCTATTTCCTCCCCCTGAGACAGGGGTCTGTATACAACCCCTGTGCTGATTGTGGTGCCATCCAGTGCCTCCTCTCCTCTCCTCCCAGTTTACCCTTTAGTTCTGTTGCTTTGAGCCCTTCCCTTACATAGAGAGCTACTTTTCCTCCTCTTCTACTCTCCCTGTCCCTCCTGTAGATTATGTACCCTGGTATTGATTGGCAGCAAATTAGATAACATAATGTGAGTATGATCTTTTATAAATGTAAATATTTTACACTGTAACTCCTGAAGGGCTAGGTGTACCTGTGACCTGAGTCTTCTGAACTGATCTATCTGTATAAGCTTCTCCCCGTTTCTCCCAGTCTCTCCATTTCTTGGACTCATTTTCAGCTTCACAGATGGTGCCACATACAAGAGCGATGTGAAGCAGAAGAGGAGCCTTATGAAGAGAACAAGCCTAAATGCTATATCTGAGCACTTTTTTTTTTTTGTTTGCTGGGGATGAAATAAAGTACAGTATTAATTTTATGAAGTCAAGCAGAGGGAAGCAATGTTGCCTGAAGTTATTTATGTAATTCTCTTCCAGGATCACCCTGAGTGGGCATTCCTGCAACAGCTGCAGCTCCAACTCCAGCATTCTTACTGGCCAGCAACAGTCACCATCTCTGCCCACCTGCCCCAAAGTCTTTCCAGGTAACTTCTTCAGCTGTTTGCTCAGATCCTAAGCTCCACCATTGATTATTGCACTCCAGCAGACTGGTTGGATGGACTTCTCTCCTATCTGGATCTGCTTTCAGCTGACTGCCCAGAGTGGGCATTGCTGCAATGACTGCGGTGTTCCTACTGGCTGGCCACAGTAACCATCTCTTTCTGCCTGCCTCAAAGTCTTTCCAGGACTGCTCTGAGTGGGCATCACTGGTACAGCTGCAGCTTTGGCATTCCTACTGGCTGGCCACAGTCACCATCTCTGCCTGCCTGCCCTGAAGTCTTTCCAGGATTGCCCTGAACAGGCATCACTGCTACAGCTGTGGCGTTACTACTGGCTGGCCACAGTCACCATCTCTGTCTGCCTTCCCCGAAGTCTTTCCAGGACTGCCCTGAGCGGGCATCGCTGCTACAGCTGTGGCTCTGGTGTTCCTACTGGCCTGCCACAGTCACCATCTCTGCCCGCCTGCCCCAAAGTCTTTCCATGTAACTGCTTCAGCTGGGTGCTCAGGTCCTAAGCTGCACAGTTGATTGGTGTGCTCCAGCAGAAGAAGGCACTTCATTGGTCACTAAAACCTTGTCTCTGCTGACTGATTGGACTGACTTCTTTTCCTCTATCTAGCTCTGCTTTCAGCTGTAACTACTGCCTCCATTTTTTGAATTTGCACTCTCAGCCCAGTAGTTCAGTTAGCAACTGTTGTAGTGCAAGATCTTTAATATCTTGAATTCTTAGCTCAATCAGTAGTTTTAGCAAAAGTTATAGATCAAATTTACAGCTTGTTTTAGAGTGATTACAGCCTGTTTAAAGCTAAGGTCTGCCAAGTAATTTAGAATTATGTTACTGATTATTGTTAGAGTGTTTACAGCCTGTTCATACTAAAGTCTTCCTGCATCCATCTCCACTACTCCCAAACTTGCCACCTTTAAAACCGCCCTTCGGAACCAACTGTTCAGTTCCCGTAGCTGCATCTGTCACTAACATGCCGCAGCTTCTACCTTTAACAGGCCTCAGCTACTGCATCTGTCTCTAACAGGCCTCAGCTACTATCACCACAGACATAGCCCAACAGGCTGAACTCCCAACTCACTCCCCCCCCCACTACCCCCTTGGCCTCCCCCCCTCTGCTTGTAACAGCATGTGCTCAGTGTGCAACCTAGGAATGTTCTAATCAGCTAATTGTATGGAAACTACTGTATTATTATATGTCTCATTGTTCTATGGTATCTGTAATTATGTAACACTGTTTGTTCTCTCTGTGACGAGGTACCTTTGTAAACGAGCCTCTGGCTCAAAGGTTGTAAACCGATAGTATAATAAATAAAAATAAAAAGTAAAATCTCAGTACCTCCTTGCCTCACCTTATCTACCTACTTTGCTGCTATTTTCTGTCTCTGGCACCTTGCACCATATCTAACTACCTAGCTGCTAATCCTGTCCTTGGCTCCTCTCACCCCAAGCTACTCCCCTCGTTCACTTCTTCAACCTGGTCTTAATTCTGCTACTTCTGTCCTTGGCTCCTCTTGCCCCAGCCCCCTTTCACTTGTTTTCAACCTAACTACCTAACTGCTACTCCTGTCCTTGGCTCTTCTCACCCCCAGCCTCCCCTCCCCCACATTTACTTCTTCAACCTGATCATAATTCTGTTACTTTTTTTTGTTCATTTTCCCATTAGCAAGTTATACTATATTGCTACTAGAGGGACACAATCTTTGTGTAAAGTGATCACTCTCTGTTGTTCATATAGATACCTCTCCTTTACTCTAAGCATCTGTTAGTTAAATAAATTAGAACTAGCACCCTTCGCATTGCCCCTCCCATCTTGCTTTTCTTTTTTCTTACCCCTACTTGCAGAATTGCTGCTCTTTTGGCCCTCATTGGCTGTAGCCTTCTGCAAGCAGCCCTTAATTGACTGGTGTAGTTGCGGTTTGCTGCTCATTGGCTGAGTGGGACTTCCAGCTTTCTCTGTTGATTCTGTGCTTTTTCGGCAGTGCCCTCAGGCCGCTTATATATTCTTAACTTGAAATTTCTCCTGCCATCCCACCTCGGCCCCTGGCACTCTTTAAATACTCCTCCTCTCCACCTACCTTACGGCGCTCCTCCCTATTGGTGGAAATTGCTCTGCAACTTGTTAAAGTGAAAGCTTACTGCCTTTTTCCTGAATTGATATAAGTGGCAGCTTATTTTGTTGTTCCGTCACTCCAAGTATGCCCGACTGACTGGCTCTCAACAGGACATAACCTATACTGCAGCTATACAAATCTTCTGCCTCTACCCCTCTTGTGCTGCGTCTCCCCCCTGACACCAGGTTATAGAATGCAGTGCACATTATTTTTATTTCTGTGATGCACAGTAAACCTGATGTTCCCTATGCTGGAGCAGTACACTTCATGTCTCATTGTAGTGTGCCCTTATATGCCAAGCCAGAATGACACCTATCCTGAACCTTCCAGTTCCCTGGACCCCTTCCTGGGTCTTTCTATGTATCCCTACTGGCAGTTTGTTTTTTCCAGAAACTCCATGATTGGAATTCCACCATGCCAAGGCCCAACCAGCTCTCCATTTCATCTCAATTTCTAGAGACTAGGATGCTTTTGTACGCATCATTGGGCCCACTTGGACTACGGCTTAGTTACTCATCATCTTTCTCTTCACCCAATCTTCCTAAAAAGGGGCGAAGATGTGACTCGTCAGGTTATTTATAAATGCCCTTAGAAAACTACTGTTGTTGCTATGCGTATGCTGTGGCAATATTGGGTTGAACCCTGGTCTGATTGCTTCTTTCTTATCCCCCTCTGAATTAGCCCAAATAAAGGGAATGAGGCTGCTACAGGTAAATGCACATAGTCTTCTAAGGAAATTTGATTCTCTTCAATCTTGGATTAACCATTCTAAGCCTGATGCACTGGTGGTCACTGAAACTTGGCTCAGATCCTCCACCCCAGATCACAAAATTAATATTACATCCTACAATGTTTTCAGAATGGACAGATGCTCTAGAGAAGGTGGGGCAGCCATTTACATAGATGACAAGTTTGCTGTATCTGTGGTAGACTCTACCTTGATCCCCCAGGAATTTGAATGTTTGTCCTTAAAGGTTCAATTCACCATTGCTACTTCACTTTGCATCTTAGAATGCTACAGACCACCTTCAACGGGCCTCAAGGTGTTGAACCATTTGTGTAAATTGCTGGAAGCACTGTCGTCTGAGGTTATCATTATGGGTAACCTTAATTTGGACTGGCTCTCAGACAGCTCAAAATCCCTAAAGGAGACCTGTGATACCTTTGGGCTCACTCAGCTCATCACTGAAGTCACCCAGCCAAATAAGAAAGATCCAGTCAACATTAGTCTGATAGACCTTATACTAGTGAACAAGCCACATCTGTTCACTCATTCAGGTGTCTTCTTTAATAATACTACTGTAGTGATCATCGCCCCATAGCATGTGTTAGAGCAGCAACCAAGCCAGTCTCTTCCTCTAGGTACACCCTCAAAAGAAGTAAATGGGATGTTGACATTCATGCCTTTCTTTTGGACCTCAAATATGCAAATTGGCAAGATTTTTAACTGGCCCTTACAGCAAATGAGGCTTATGACCAATTTCATTGTCCTGGGTGCTATAAATTGACATGCACACTTTGTGAAAGTCCATAACAAGAAAACAATCAAACCCTTAGTTCACAGCTAGTATTAAGACCTCCCTACTAAGCAGGGACCATCTATGGAAAAAAGCCCCGTAAACCAACCTCCTTGCTGATTGAGCAGCGTTCAGAGCAGCATAAAATATATGTATGAAACTCATTAGGTCAGAAACAGGCAGATACTTCTGCGCAGAACTGAATTCAGCTACCAAATGTTCAGGCAAATTCTGGAAGACATTAAGGGATATTGAGGGTTACACACCTGCTAATTCACTCCCTCAAAACACTTCCTATGGTGGCCCCTCTACCACCAACAAACAGGAAATTCTGGATCTACTCAATAATCATTTTGCTACCGCTGGTCTCACATTCAGTGCCTGCCCAGCAAATAACCTATGTAACAAGACTGATGCGCTGGACCCAGTATGTACGGTCAAGTACACTTCTGCACCTGAGGCAGTCTTCTCTTTTTCCCCTGTCTCACTGAAACAGATGGAAGACCTACTATTGGGTCTGGACACAAGAAAGAGCACCGGTGTTGATCAAATTGATCCTTGTTTCCTTAAAATTCACTATTATGTCTTCTCAGCACTAATCATACACCACTTTAATCTGTCCCTGGCTCAGGGTAACATTTCCTCCATCTGGAAAACAGCCCATGTCATCCTGCTACATAAATCTAGTGACCCTAACAATCTGAACAATTACAGGCCAACATCTCTGCTCTCCATCCTCTCCAAATTGTTAGAAAAACTTGTAAACAGCCAGCTTAGGAATTTCTTGGAGACTTTAAACCTACAAAATCCAGTGCAATCAGGTTTTTGACCACACCACAGCACAATCTCCGCGCTCACAAAGGTCACTAGTAACTCGCAGAATGCCTTAGATGCCAAAAATTATGTATGTACATTATTTCTTGATTTGAGTAAGGCATTCAACATGGTTAACAATGACCTGCTCCTGGTCTCCCTTCAAAAGCTTGGTCTGAACTCCCTTGCATTAAAATGGTTTACCTGCTATCTCTCTGGAAGATACCAACAGGTTAAAGAAGACGGTGAACTCTCTCTCCCTTGAAAACTCTTCAGAGTGGAGAACCGCAGAGATCCATTTTGGGGCCTCTTCTGTTTACACTTTACATTAATAGGACTGACACCGGTATCAAATCTGCTAATATCCAACTATCTGCAGATGACATGGTCCTGTATATTGACAGACCTACTTCTGAACTGGCCTGTAAAGAACTCCAGTTGAAATTTAATTGGCTGCAACTAAATGCTCTAAATCAAAAGCTGTTATTAAATGCCTAAAAAACTTAAGGCTATGCTTTTCTTCCTGTTTTCCAATGCACATAATCACTCCACCATAGGTCATGTTTCACAGATCACTACTCTTCTCAGTGAAGCCCTAGAATTTGTGCCAACATTTAAGTATCTAGGGTTTTGGATTGATCACAGACTTTTCTTCACCGACCACATAGAGGAACTATCTACCAAACTCAAACAGAGATTAGTGACCAGATTTTCAAACAGTGGCACAGGGCTCGCATCCAGCCCTACACCAAGGGACTTAGGAACTGGCAGTACACCAACCTTCTTTGCTGCAACTGAACCCAATTTTCAAATCGCGGGCACAATTGTGACAGTTTCCCTGCAGTATGGCAGCTTGCGCCACATGTCTGGTGCAAGCCCTGTAACTTAGCCTTCAGGGTGTGGTGCAGGCTAAACCATGCTGCTGTGGTCTAAGAGCCTGCGTCTGGCACAGGCAGTCCAAATTTAGGTGCAGCAGATGGAGACTGATGCACGCTCTGTGCACCATATGTTTGGTGCACTGGGGGCTTGCGTCAGTCTTAGGGGGCTGAAAATCTGGCCCTAGGTCTCTTTTTCAGAATGAATCACTTTCTCGCTCAGGAGGCTAAAACCAGACTAGTTCAAACCACGTTTATGCCACTTTTGGATTACCCAGATTTCATTTATGGACATGATCAAAACGCCCTGTTGACCAGACTTGACATCCTCTATTACTCCACCCATCATTGCTCCCTTTGTGCATTGGTATGTTGGACGTCCCTAAAGTTCAGAACGCAAAAAAAAAAAATGCTGTATTCTGGACCTTTAGAACTCTTACAGGGTATCTACTACAATACATTGCTGAATGTCTGCCTAGGTGTACACCAGGTAGTTACTCTCTGAGAAGCCATTCTTACACCTCCCTCTATGTCCCAAAGGCCAGTTCTCAGTTTGGTCTGGCATCTATGTGCCATGTGCTTCCTGCACTATGGAATAAACTTCAAAAAAACTCTGAAATTAGTATTTCCTGTAAAGCTGTCTACCTTTAAACTGCTATATATAGGCTGTTTTAAGGAGTCCTGTGACCGCCTCCACTGATCTATAATAACCAGGGGTATGTGATACCACTAGTGTGAGCATAGACACCTGTCCCTCCGCACTATACTTCCTATATATACTGACTCTACTTCCCTCTAACTCCTCTGACTCCTTCTGCAGGATAATTGTAAAACTTGCACGTTTTTATGTTTTTATTGTACATTCAGAAATGATTTATTGTAGATTCTGTATATAACAATCTCATTTCTTCATGTACAGATTGTCATTACTATGTATTTGAAGAAATGCTGTGCTCCGTATTTGACCTGTTGTGTTGCTTTTTTTTTTTCTTGTGATACTGTACTGTTTTATGCCCAGGCTCACCTTGCAAATGAATTTACCTCAATGGTGATTCACCTGGTTAAATAAAGATTGACTGACTGATTGATTGACTGATTGATTGATTGGTTGATTGATTGAATGGAACACTAGCCGAGTCTAGCTGAATGTAGAGAATGAACAGCTCTGCTTTGGCTGAGCACTGTTTTAAAAAATGTATTTTTTTGTTGTTCTTTTTGGAATTGAAGTATTTGTTTTTAAACCCGATACAGTATTTTCCTCCACTGATTCTGTTTGCTGCTAAATGGGTGTTAAGCATAGCTAAGCATGCCAAATGAGCTGCTAATGTGCCGCCGGATAGCACTTTGCATATCAGATATTATTAGTGGGTGGTTTATATTAGCAGGTTTTTGTTTTCAGCGAATATCGCTAATATAAATGGAATGCTAATATCTGCTATACAGTAAATCTCTCTATAATTATTGGTTAGGGTCAATTAACCACTGCTGGCAAAACACTACAAAACTCTATAATTCACACATGTGAATTACGGAGTTTTGTAAACCAGATTCAAAAATAGCTATGAGTGCATCTCAGCACCTGTGTGAGAGACTGCCCTCATGCTGGCCGTTGACTAGTGTTTGCTTTAAAAAAACACCAGCATGAAGGACAGTCTTCTCAGACAAATGCAAATTGGACACATTCTCTTGCTCTCTCTCAGAATGGATGAACTACTTTTTTAACCAGTGCAATATTAGACTTGATTCTCTCAAATGGAGATGGAGAGAGGATCACAGATGTAGAAGTGGGTAGCCATCTGGGAACTAGCGACCATTGAACAGTATGGTTCACAGTAAACACAGCAATAGAGTCAAGCCATACAAAGACAAAAGTACTGGACTTTAGGAGGGCTGACTTTGCCAAAATGGGTGAGTGCCTAAGGAATGCACTAGCAAATGGGCAGGAAGGAGGGGGTGGAAGAACAATGGGGAATAATAAAAACTGCCATCACAGAGGTAATGAGCCTTTGTGTGAAGCAAATAAACAAAACAACATGATGTAAGAAACCACTATGGTTCTCAAAGGAAGTGGCAGTGAAGGTTCAAGAGAAAAAGAAAGCATTCAGGAAGTACAAGGAATCGCAGAAGGAGCAGGACAGAGAACTGTATCAGTTAAAACAAAAGGAGGCTGGGAAGGCAGTCAGAACAGCAAAGGCCCAAACCGAGGAAGAGATAGCCAACTCGGTTAAGAAGGGGGATAAAACCTTTTATAGGTACATCAGGGAGTGAAGGAAGACCGAGGGAAGGATAGTGAGGCTTAATAAAGGAGAGAGAGGGTGGGCAGAGGGAGACTGTGAAAAGGCAGAGATACTAAACAAATATTTTTGCTCAGTATTTACAAATGAAGAGGGGGGAGGTACATAAAACAAACAGTAGAAACACTCTGGATACAGAAGTTGATACCAGCCCATTTACAGAAGAAAGGGTTCTGAAAGAACTCTTAAAACTGAAGGTGGACAAAGCAATGGGGTCTGATGGGATTCATCTCAGAATTCTAAAAGAACTAAGGGTAGAACTAGTGACACCACTGACTACCCTTTTTAACAAATCATGGGAGGATGGGGTGGTACCCGAGGACTGGAGGAGGGCAGATGTGATTCCCCTTCACAAAAGTGGGAGCAAGGCAGAAGCAGGAAACTACAGACCTGTTAGTTTAACCTCGGTAATAGAGAAAATGATGGAATCACTTCTGAAGGAAAGAATTGTCGAGTATCTAGAGGCCAGAGGGGCACAGGACCTAGGCAGCATGGATTCACAGCGGAAGGTCATGCCAGACGAATCTGATAGATTTCTTTGACTGGGTGACCAAAGTAGTAGATCAGGGAGGGGCTGTGGACATGGCCTACCTAGACTTTAGCAAGGCATTTGACACAGTCCCACACAAAGATTAATATACAAGTTAGCCAGCCTGGGAGTAGGTGCCAGATGACAGCCTGGGTAAAGAATTGGCTGGAGAATAGGACACAGAGAGAAATATTAAATGGGTCCACTCAGAAGAAAGGAGGGTTACTAGTGGGGTACATGAGTTCAGTATTAGGACTGGTTCTCTTCAATGTCTTTATAAGCGACATTGCAGAAGGACTGGAAGGAAAAGTATGTCTCTTTGCAGATGACACAAAGATCTGCAACAGAGTTGATGCACAGGTGGGGTGGAAAGGATGAGAAGGGACTTGGCAAGGTTAGAGGAATGGTCAAATGTATGGCAGCTTAGATTCAATGCTAAGAAGTGCAAGGTAATGCACCTGGGAAACAAAAACCCAGGGGAAGAGTACACAATGGGGGGTGAGATACTAACAACAACAAAAACGGAAAGGGACCTGGGGGTAGTCATATCAGATAATCTAAAGGTGGGCAAGCAATGTGAGAGGGCAGCAAGGAGGGTTGGGGGATACTGGGATGCATAGGGAGAGGCATCACCAGTAGAAAACAGGAAGTTATTATCCTCTGTACAGACAGTTGGTGAGACCCCATCTGAGGTACTGTGTGCAGTTCTGGAGACCAATCTCCACAAGACATAGACAGGATGGAAGCTGTCCAGAGGAGGGCAACTAAAATGGTGCAGGGTCTGCACGGAAGACATATGAAGAGAGATGAAAGGAGCTTAATATGTATAGCCTCGAGGAAAGGAGGAGGGGGGACATGATAGAAGCGTTCAAGTACATGAGGAATCAACAAAGTCCAAGAGGGTAGCATCTTTCAAAAAGAGTGTGCAAGAACAAGACAGCACAATTTGAAGATAGAGGCGGCTCAGAGGGTAATTTAAGGAGTATTTTTCACAGAGAGGTTGTGGATGCATGGACGGCCTTCTGGAGGAGGTTGTGGAGTCAAAATCAGTGGTGGAATTCAAGCATGCATGGGACAGTCATAAGGCAATTCTAGGGGGTGGGGGCAGGAAGAAGTAGGCTGCTGGTTAACTAGGATCTGCAGCTTATCCATTAGGTAGGGAAATGGGCAGACTGGGTGGGCCAAGTGGTCCTTATCTGCCGTCAAATTCTATGTTTCTATGTTTCTATGTAAATATAAAAAAATAAAACATGGGCAAGTCTGAGAACTCAGATTTTATACACACCCTTAGAGTGTGATGCCAAGATAAATCCCAAGGGGATTTATGGAGCATCACACACCTCAGTATGCATAAAATCCTCATTAACCACATTTTCCAATGCATTATTCTATATATTATTTTAAAAGCCACATTATAAGTACATTTAAAGATGCTGGTCACTAACAAGACAAGGCAATTTATATTTACAGTACATAGGGCCCTATCACTATGGTTTATGGTGCTTAACAAAGAGCACTACATCTCAAAATCATATAAGTTAAAGGAGAAGTCCACCCAGAATGTGCAAAAACATATGTTATGTAGAGTGTTTTGATATGTGTGTTAAGTCCTAGTGTGTCCTTCCCTCTATCTGCTATTAGGAGTTTTTCCTAAATTAGCCTGCTAGCTGTATGGTAGTTTTACGAACCCTGGGATCTCCATCACAAATAGGTTTATTGGCTTTCTTTCTCCTACAATGCACCCTGGTTCATGTGACAGTGATGTAGCTATGCCCCTAGATTTAGCAGGGTCTGTCACAGCTCAGCCAGAAAGATAATACTTCTTTCAGAGAAGAAGTCACATTGCTAGATTTTGGGTGAGTGTAATCATTATTATTTTTTGATATTAGTACCTTGTCCTGCTATGTTACAACCTATAAGGTGATGTTCAATTTTTGCTACTTAGTACTGGTGCAAAAACTGAAAGTGACTGAGAGGAATAGAATAAACAGTGACATGATTCACACATACACACACACAGCAGAGCATAGCAGGACAAGGTACTGATATCAAAAAATAATAATGATTACACTCACCCAAAATCTAGCAGTTTGTCTTCTCTTGAAGAAGTATTTTCTCTGTAGCTGAGCTGTGACAGACCCTGTAACAAGACACTGGCTTACTGCAGGGGGCAATTAGACATCACACCAAAGGGCACTCTGGGAAGACTAGAGGCCATAAAAGAAACCAGAATGGCAACCTCCAAGGGCAATAAATCAGTTAGGGAAAGTTAGAAAAAACATCTCTCACAGCCAGAGGAAAATAAAATGCTGGGAACTGGTTAGAACACAGACAAAAAAGACTACAGCATGTATTTTTCAGATTTTAACATGGAGTTTTCCTTTAACAAAAGTAATTTAAATAAATTAACAGTAATAAACAACTCATCAAGCAGGTAAGATGTTACATATTTAGAACAACTAAATTCCTAGGATGTAATAAATTACCAGTTGAGGCAGCATCAAAAGCTCAGATAAAGCAAACATCTGCCAGTGCTGAATGTTGCCTTTCATGTTTTGAGACTTTGTTGGTGTTTGGAAGGGGGATTCGCATTTCCCACTGTAATGTTATTTTCCAAGGATACAGCAGTTATCTAGTGACAGGTACCAGGGGTGTTATTTTGACAAAAAAAGTTAGGCAGGATGAGCAAGCATGGCTTCGACTGGACAAGAGCATGGCACTAACGAGCACTGTAGGATTCTGTGGTAAAATGCCTGGGCCTAATTTTCAGGCTCAACAGAATGCTCCGAAAATTTCTAAAAGCTAATCTTGCTAAAGAAAAACAACAGTCTTTAGTCCCTCAATAGTGAATATAGACCAAAGAACTTACAATCACCTCCACTGGGGCTGTACTGTAAAATGTTGCCAGTTTAAAGGAACTTCAGTGTTACAAAGGCTAGGAATTTGAAGATCAAAGGTAGTAGGGAGCATTCCCCTCTCCTGCTCTATATTACACCCTTTGGAAAATTGTCAGACTTAAGCCTATGGCATTAGTATTCAGTTAGGTCATTGACTGTTATTTTTCTTCTCCTACCTGACCCTGCTCAAGACACACTTTCAGGTCTGGTCAGATCTCCAAGTCAGAAATCAGAATGCAAATCCTTGTATACAATAGGCAAGTAGGTGAAAAAAACTTCAGCAGGAGTAAAATGTGGTGGGAGGTTATAATGACTTGTAACTGCCTGACACAAGAGGCTCATAGGACTGCCAAGTTTTTTAGTATGGGACTTGAAGTACATGTCTATGTACTGATAGTACTAATGGGGCAAACGTCAACCCAGTTAAATCCAGAGGGTCCATAAAAGAATATCATGACTTCCATTCTTACAAAAAAGAAAGGAACTTGATTCTACACAACACCTATCATAATAACTGTATACTAAAGTACTTTACAGGAGAGCAGATGATGTTGCTGTTTTAACAAACAGTGGAATTCAAACTGCACACAGAGAGTGGGCAGAGAACAGATCAGGACAGGGGTGCTCGTGACAGAACACATCACTATTGCTCCCAACCCCAGGGCAGGTAGAGGGATCTAGAGTTAAGAAAAATGAGGAGAGGAGAAGAAGAGATTGGAAAGAGGGGTGCCAACAGCAGAACACCCCACCATTGCTCACAACCACAGAACAGGCTGCAGGGTTGGAAATTGAGAAGAACTGCTGATGGTGGAACACAACGCTGTTGTTCCTGATCCCAGGGCAGGCACAAAGCTAGATGTTGAGAACAATGAGGGGAAGGAGAGAAGAGAATAGAACAGGGTTGCTGACTACTGAACACTTGACCATTGCTCATGACACCAAGGCAGGCTGCATGGTTGGGAGCTAAGAAGACCACTGATGGCAGAACTTAGTACCATTGCATCAGACCCCAGGGCAAGCAATGGTGCTGGGTGTTGATAACAATGAGGGGTTGGAGGAGAAGAGACTGGGAGGGAGCATTGGTGGCAAAACATAGCACCATTGCTTCTGACCCAAGGGCAGGCAGCAGAGTCTGAAGTTGAGAATAACAAGGGGTGCAGGACCAAGAGATCAGATGGGGTGGCACAAAATGGCAGAACACACCATTGTTACTCATGAACTCAGGGCAGACTGTAGGGTTGGGAGCTGAGAAGAACTGCTAATGACAGAATATAGCACCATTGCTGTCAACCCCAGGGCAGGCAATGGGGTTGGTAGTTGAGAAGAACAAGGAGAAGGTGGATAAGAGATTGGGAGGGGGTGCTGATGGCAAAACACAGCACCACTACTCCAAACTCCAAGACAGGCTGCTCGGTCAGTGACTGAAAAGAAATTCCAACAGAGCAGAACACATCACCATTGCTTCCAGAGAAGAAATGACCACTGGATGTTTGGGGCTGGCACTGGGGATTGGGCATCCTAGGGTCATGTGTTGTTTGGTGGCACTGGGTGGCAGGCACCTCAGTGTTGCTGGATATGTGTGGGGGGATCACAAACGTTTGGAGGGAGGGAGGACTAGGAGCAGGCCGATTTTGATACCACTCAGCTGGCTGCTGGGGGACTTCTTGTAAGTGAAAGGATGCAGCTGCACTGTGATAGGTGTGACTGCATCCTTTCAACTACACAAAGTTCCCACCCAAGTGGAAAAGTGTCATTATCATCCTGCTCCTTGGCCATTATCACAGGACATTATCTTTGCATATTACAAATAGAATGCTCACGTAGTTTCTAAGGAAACAAAATAACGATTCAACTAATTTTTCTCATAACATACCTCATTTCACCATTTGTATCTTGCAAACTGCAACAAAATTTAAGGGGAGTTTTAAACTATGTGAACATTGTAGTGCCTCTGATCAGTTTTTAACCACAAAATTGGGATCAGAATGTATGCAAGCCCCCTCTCCACATCTTGTTGTTTCATAAGTGCCAAGCCTAAAATAGCATTTTGGGTGCTAGAAATAGGGGATATGAGCACCATACCTGAGATGCATACCAGAAGTAAGTCATTTTTCTTGCATTTGGTCATGTGAAATGTTTTGAGAATAGACCTCTTAAAATTAATAAAATATGATGTCAAAAGACTTTTCAGGCATATTATTTTATTTCAGACTGTGTCTTTTGTTTATATAACTGATAGAACTGCTTTAACATTTGAAAGTCTAGCATTTATTATGGAAACAAACTGCTCAAGTCTGAATACTGAATGGAATATGAACATGGTACAGTACCATTTTCTTTAGCTGCTCTTATTGATTGTGCCACTTTTCTAGCACATCACACAGCGGGTGAGATGCCAGCATCAAGAAATGTGATATTCTACTCCACAAACTTTCACAATATCCTGCAATGGAACTCAGTCAGAGGCAAACAATATTCTGCCACAGTCTACGATGTCCAGTACAAAATGTATGTATATAAAAAAATTTCTATAACTAAAATAAGTATTGGTTTGCATTTCTTTGATTATCATTGCCAGATAATGTGTTTTTTAGTATATATTTATATGTGCCATTACTGTGGCTTTCAAGGTTATAATCAATCAATCAATCACTTTATTTAACCAGGCATAAACACCATTGAGCAAGCTCATTTTCAAGGTTGTCCTGGGCATTAATACAATACAGTACACTTCATAAGATTACAATTACGGTGGACAACCGTGCAAAAAAAAAAAGAAAAAACATCGTGAAGGTGCCGGTCAATATGGGCCTATACATACCGGTCAACATAATTAACATGCAAAGGTACATAATGATAAGCTTTACTGAAATGAGAAGAGACAACAATCCTATATAGTCTCCGCTAAGTAAGAGCTCATACCTAAATGATAAAAAAATAAGGAGGTATTAAGGAATAGAGTAGAAACTGGGGTGAAAGAGTAGGCAGCCAAAAGGGTTATAAGCAAGCATTCTCCAGTTCTATGGAATAAGAGAATTGTAAAGTGAATCTGATCACTTCTGGCACAAAATGGACTTGAAAGGAAACTCTTATCTTATAAGAGACATAAGAACAGTACATATACATAAATCTCCAAATTTTGCGACACTGGCAGAATGACCCTGCATGCCACATTTTGGGCTATTTCTTTAAAAAATGGCAAAGATGTTAAGGTGCAAAATTAGGATTTAACATTGAAGTGCTGTACCAACCCTAACTATAGGGGTGTGACTGTGCCCCAATAATATTATAAAGCACGTTTAGGACCTTTGCCTTTAAAAATGAAATTTGAATTTTAAATCAAAATACTACACTTTGCAGAACATTATAGTATCCTTATTATGAGAAATGGACTGCAACACACTTTGAACCTGTTTTTCTGGTGTTTTCAGAACCTCATTCTTCATATTTTGGAATCTATAACATGGTGCTCTAACATTTCAGAATGCAAAGAGCAAGGCTGCTCCCTGCACCAGTTACAGCAGTGATCACCAGGGCTGCTGTGGAAGTGTGAGATGAGCTGTGATTGCAGCAGACCACATCATGCACTGGCTCAAATTTGTCAGTTTGAGCCTTTCTGAAACCTTCTGATCCCAGCCTACTGTCCATGTGTAGTACAGGTGTAACAAAAGAGTAGTTGAAACTCAAAGTTTTATCTTTCTGAAACAACAGTGCCATACTGATGTTGAAAAACAGTCTCAAATTATATTATGAAAAATAACATATCCCCTCCTTCATTGAGAACTCACCAGATTCTCAACACCTCATTAGTTTGGTGCCCCTGATGTCACCAAAGTAGCAGGGCACTGAAAATCTGTACCTGGAATGTTTAGACATAAACTCTCCTGATTGGCTAAGAATGATGTCATGATTTAAAATCAGCTGTATTAATGGGCAGAAGCACAACTGCACCTGTTTGGACTTCCTTGAGAAATTGATTATTTACGACATTTAAAGAACACATTCAATGCCATTGTGAGTAAGGAGTGGTAAATTCTGTCAGTTGGGTGCCAGCATTGAGGCAGCCCAGGTGAGGGCAACCAAAATGGTGCAGGGGCTGCAATGGCAGCCCTATGAGGAAAGACTGAGGGATCTCAACATATGCACCCTAGTGGAGGTGAGAGCAAGAGTTGACATAATCAAGACATACAAGTATCTCGCAGGAGTGAAATGTTGCAGTAAAGAAGCCTTTTCCAAATAGGGATCAGCTCCAGGACTAGGAGCATGCAATGTAGCTGGAGGACAGGAAGTTCAAAACAGATGTAAGAAAACAGTTCTTCAGTGAAAGGGTGGTAGGTGCATGGCACAGACTGCCATCTGTAGTGGTGTAGGCCAGAATAGTGGAGAGCATCAAACATGCATTGCACAAACATAGATGTGTATGAGAACATAGGAAGGAAGGGTCAGCAGAGAGCAGACAGAATCTGCAGAGGTAGAATATGCAGGGAACAATTGACCAGACTGGGTGGGTCAAGCAGTCCTTTCCTGATGACCGATTATATGTGTCTATGTTTCTAAGTGTCGAGGTGCTAGACATAGAAACATAGAAACATAGAAGTTGATGGGAGATAAGGACCACAAGGCCCATCCAGTCTGCTCATTTCTTTATCTACCTTATGAATGTGCAATTGGCCTTTGCTCTGTCAATAGCCTATCTAGTCATACTCATCTGTATTGCTCCCTTATGCCTATCCCATGCCTGTTTGAAGCCCTGCACTGCATTCATATCAACCACTTCCTGAGGTAGGCCGTTCCATGCATCCATCACTCTTTCTGTGAAAAAGAACTTCCTCACATTACCCCTTAATCAGCCTCTCTCTAATCTCATGCTGTGTCCTCTTGTCCTGCTTTTTTCTTATATTGAAACATGTTAGACTCTTTTACCTTGTTAATGCCCTTATGATGTTTGAATGTTTCGATCATATCACCTCTCTCCCTCCTTTGCTCTAGGGTATGCATATTGAGCTCCGTTAATCTGTCTGCATATGTTTTCTAATGCAGTCTCTGCACCATTTTGGTTGCCCTTCTCTGGACTGCCTCAGCTTGGTTAATGTCCTTGTGAAGGTGTGGCCTCCAGTACTGCATGCAGTACTCCAGATGGGGCCTAACCAGTGTCTTGTAAAGAGGGACTACTACCTCCCCCTTATGACTTGTGATAGCCCTACTAATACACCCCAACATCCCCCTAGCCTTACCTACTGCTCTCGTGATCTGCTTGGATGATTTCAGGTCACCTCTGATGATGATGCCCAAGTCTCTTTCTTCACTTGTGACTGCCAGCAACTTGCCTCCCAACCTATTGGTGACTTTAGGGTTTTTCTTCCCTTCGTGCATGATCTTGCACTTCTTTGTGTTAAACCTCCGTTGCCACTCTTCCGACCATTTTGCCAGTTTATCCAGATCTCTTCTCATTCTGCCCACCCCATCTGGATCATCTACTCTGTTGTAGATCTTGGTCTCATCTGCAAACAGACAAACCTTACCCTCCAGTACATCTGCAACATCACTAATGAAGATATTGAAGAGGACTGGCCCAAGGACTAACCCATGAGGTACCCCACTTGTGGCTTGCATCTCTTCTGACTGTATCCGATTTACCAACATCCCCTGTTTTCTGCCCATCAACCAGTTTGCCACCCAGTTGACCAACTTCTGACCCACCCTGAGCCTACCCAGCTTATTAATCAATCTTCTACGTTGAACAGTATCAACAGCTTTGCTAAAGTCAAGGTAGGCAACATCAACTGCTCCCCCCTAGGTCCACTCTGGTTGCCCAGTCAAAGAAATCTATGAGATTAGTTTGACAGGACCTTCCTGTTGTAAACCCATGCTGTCTTGGATCCTGTGCTCCTATGGATTCCAGGTGTTGCATTATCCTTTTCTTAAGGAGTGCCTCCATAATCTTGCCCATTACTGAGGTAAGACTGACTGATCTGTAGTTCCCTGTCTCCTTCCTGCTACCACTCTTGTGGAGCAGGATCACATGAGCCCTTCTCCAGTCTTCTGGGACCTCTCCTGTGCTCAGAGACTCACTAAACAGTTATGATAATGGCTCTGCTAGTTCCATCCTTAGCTCCTTTAGTACCCTGGGATGTATGCCATCAGGTCCTATTGACATGTTCACCCTGAGCTTTTCGAGCTCTTGTGGGACCCTTTCTTTTGTGAAGGGAGTAGTGTACACCTCCATCCTCCCTGTGTCCATGGTGCTGAGCTGTGGGCCCTGCCCTACCTTCTCCTCAGTAAATACTGAGCAGAAATATTTATTTAGGATAGATGCTTTTACATGGTCCTCCTCCTCACATGGCCCTTATCCCCTTTGATCTTAGAAATACTCCCTCTGGACGTCTCCTTTCACTAATGTATCTACAGAAAGTCTTGTCACCTTCTTTTACTGTTTGTGTTAGTGTTTCCTCAGTTTGGGCCTTTGCCTGCCTCACTGCCTTTCCTGCTTCCCTTAGGGAAGTTTGGTACGCCTCCCTATCTTCATCCCACTGCGTTCCCTTATATTTCCTGAAGGCCAGCCTTTTGGCTCTGAACCTTTCTGCTACTGTTTTTAAGAACCAAAGTGGTTTCCTTCTTCTTTTGCACTTCCTTTTCTCTCTAACACAATGGGATGTTGCTTCAAGTATTGCATCCTTAATGCTTGCCCACTTCGCTTGTACCCCCTCACCTGTATTTCTTCTTGCCAGGGCTAGCTTAACTCTGTTGGCCATCTTATCTGTCTCTTGTGGGTTGTTGTACCAGTTGTTTGAGGCCTTCCCCCTGCAGGACTCTTCTATGTGTCTTGTTCTGGCAAATGTTCCTGCTGGTATTGATCAATCTGTATCTGGCATGTTGAAGTCCGTCATTATCAGAACCACCTCTTTAGCTGTCATGGTTTGTATATCTTCTAACAGTAATGTGTCTATGTCCTTCCCCTGGTCTGGAGGCCTGTAGACAATCCCATCTCATATGGCTGTCCCATTTCCTGTTTCCAGGATGACCCACAGTTCTTCTGGCTCCTTATGTGTATTCTGAATTTCTGTCACTTTGATATTTTCATTGTCATAAACGGCCACTTCACTTCCCTTTTTGCACCTCGGTCTCTTCTGAACAGTACATAGTCAGGTACTGAAGTCTCCCAAGTGTGGTTACTGGTGAGCCATGTCTTGCTAATGGCTACTATGTCCAGTTTAGCCTCTGTCATTATTGCCTGCAGATCTGGGATCGTGTTTCCAAGACTGCGAGCATTTGTGTACATGATTTTCCATTGGCCAGATTTTAGTGTGTTAGTTGTTGGGTGAGGTCTGGAGTTTCCCCTGTGCATCATATGGGGAGCCGGACCTTTTTCCTTACCTGGTGATGCAAATGAACTACAAACATGCTGATCTCCTGTTTGATCACTAGCTGAGGGGGGGAAGGGTGTTCTTCCCATTCAATGTATCGGGTGCTGTAGCCCTTTCCCCATTTGCTAGTTTAAATATTTTGCAAAGACATCAAACTTCTGCCCCAACGCACTGACTTCCTCCTTAGTCAGATGCAGTCCATTTAATTTAAAGAACTTTCACTCACAAAACTGTTGCCAGCCACCTACAAATGTGTGTCCTTTTTCCTGTCACCAGTCCTTGAGCCACATGTTTAGCTCCCCTATCTCCCCTTCTCTGACCTTCCATCCATCTGCCCCCCCTCTCCCAGACTGGTAGGATTTCAGATAAGGAGATGCCGCAGAAAATGGATGATAGTTTGTCACCCAGCCTGGTCAGGTGTTCTTTGGTCTCCACAACTGACTGGCTGGTGAGATTGTTAGTCCCTATGTGTACCAGGACATCGATGTTTTCTCCTGCTTCCTGTACAATTTTAGCAATGCAGTCAGTGTCTCTCCATGCTGATGTACCTGGGAGACATCTGACCATTACTCCTGGCTGAAGATAGGTATCAACTCCCCAAATCATGGAGTCTCTTACGATCAGAAGTGTTTTGGATTTCCTTTTTGCTTTTTTTGTTTTGGTTCCTGTTTTTGGGCGAGTTTTGCTGGGCTAGCTCCTGTGCTGCTGTGTCCTGCTCTGCAGTGTCCTCTGCCCCTTTGTTTGATTTTGGAGATAGAGGCAGATACCTGTTTGTAGTTTTCATAAGGTGTGTGGAGGTGATATGTTGGAGAGCACCGAGTGATGGGGCACCCTATTTGCCCCTCCTAACCACCTGTCAACCTCCTGGACCAACTACCCTCTATGGTCGAGGTGCTTCTGTTGGATGTTGGGGAAATGGCGGGTGGTTCTTATATTTCCTCCTGAATATGCGATTTGAGGTGCGCAATCTCTGCCCATGCTGCCTGGAGCTGATCCCTTAGATCTCCAATGGCCCAGCATGTAGGAAAGTGTCCTAAATCCTGTGTGACTGCCCTTTTGAAAAGTGTCCCATAGTACCTGCAGTTAATAATATCCATTCCAGATAAGTTGCTGGGTTTATAACCTGGTCAGAGTAATTAGAAGGAGGAAAATGAAAGCAAAATTTGATTTTGTGTTTGTTTGTTTTTGTATAACTTGTTATCACAAGTTAAATTGCTGGAGGCAGTATAGCACAGTGGTCTAAGGCTCTGAGCTGCAAATCTGGTGACATCCAGCAGACCAGACCTGGGTTTGAATCCCACAGCTTCCACTTGTATACTGTGTGACCCTGAGCAAGTCACTTAAACTCCTTGTGCTCCCAGGTTGCTCCTGTCAAAAATATTTCAGCTTAGTGTGCTATACCTGGTTAAACAACTAAATAAATAAAAAAAAATTACTTGTGCCCCTGTAAATGAGGTCAATGTGGGGATACCCCCGCTGATCGCCCCTTCCTGCTTTGCTACAGGAAATGTCACGACTGTGCTACCCTATAAAAGGAGTGTAGTGTGGGGTGGTTGGGGATAGGGGTGGGTGGCTGGGCCCTGCCCCTGCCAAAAAGGAAGAACCATGGATGAAAGAAACAAGGAGGTAAGAGCACAAAAACAATCAGCCAGCAACAAATGCAGTAGCCATGAAAACGTATCCTAATGACAGTTAAAACTGTAAAACATGTGAAGCACCACATGTAATAATTTCACAGAAGATATACCCTGTAAGAAACACTTTAGTATAGAGAAAAATAAAGCAGTAACAGAAGATATACCTTGCAAAAGACAATTTGAATCAGAAGATTACAGCAGTAATCTGTAAGGACACACTTATAGGCACACCCTGTAATAATGTAGCACAAGGTATACCCAGCAACAACAATTTGAATCAGAGAAAAATAAAGCAATAAAATGTTAGCAACAAACAGTAACAATCCCTGTGAGTACAAAACAAAATAAAAACACACAGTAAATCTGCCTAGCCCAAAGAAGCTTTAATTCTTTTCCTTGCTCTGGTAAGGTTCTTTGCTCTATCCTTACAAGCAACCTAGAAGAAAAGAGCTCAGGTGAAGCTAGGTGCCTTTGCCAGCTAACCTAGTCTTCCACCTCCATGAAAACATTTGCACTGTATGTTAGTCAATGATCTGAAAGTAAATATTTTTTTTCTTCCAGCTTTTTCTCATTCTCAGAGTGCCCCAATGGCACCCCCAGCACCAGCACCTGCCTTCTCATGGACTTACTGATTATTCACTGATTACCCAGGACCATGGTAGTTGCTGCAGCCTTCCATGTCATTTGTGCGTGGGCCTGCAGAGGGCACTGCACCTGTACAATGGCAGATCAGGACATTTTTCTTTAGATACTATTTTTCTCCCTGAAGGTACCAGTATGCAACAACACACATGCACATATGAATGCGTGGCATCAGGTGGTAGCCCCTCCCCCCTTCTCGGTGCTCTTACTGTGCTGCCACCCTGTCTACACCAAGTGGCAATAAAGTGGCAGGAAGCAGCATCACCCCTCACCATGAGAGGAGAGCAGTTCTGTGACAGGAAAGAATTTCCTGGGATGATTGATCCTCCCTCCACAGCTGGCACTCAAGTGACCAGAATTATTTCCCAAACCTTGGCCATCAGCA
Source organism: Neoceratodus forsteri (assembly GCA_016271365.2). Taxonomy (NCBI): domain Eukaryota; kingdom Metazoa; phylum Chordata; order Ceratodontiformes; family Ceratodontidae; genus Neoceratodus; species Neoceratodus forsteri. Next base: position 1,130,231,793 of record CM057451.1, read on the forward strand.
TAGTAAGCATTAATGTTAGGGATTGGATAGTCAGCTCTATGTCAAAAAAGGACCCTCATAAAATGGTCCATCTCTGCTTGACTCTGCAAATCAGACTCATTTCTGACTTGACTCTAATTTGACCTAGTCCAGAGTATTGACCAGGTTCTGATCTTTCAGTGACTGCTTCAGACCCAATCCTGATAATGTGATTTTTTTTTTAAATTATCTTTATTTACAGTACTTTTTTAATACAGCTTGTTCTCCTCGGGCTACCTCAGTCAGCTTCTGTTCCCACCTCCCCGGATGTACCTTGGAGCAAGTCCCCCATGGAATCCCCTTCCTGTGGTGTGGACAGAGGAAGGAAGGCCATCCTCCTCCCTGTACACTATCTAGATGGCCCTTAGCATCCAGATGGTGTTGCAATTCCAGTGAGGTGTGCAGGGCTTCATCCTGCCTTGGATCCACATTTCTGTTTTCTCCCCAACACCAGCAATAGCATAATCCCAGGACATACGCGTGGAGATATGCACATCTTGCAGATCCACAGCCTCAACTGCCAAGCCACTCATTGCCTGCACTACCATCAGGCCTCCACCCAGTGTCAGTCAAAGGCTGTGATGACTGGCCACCCCTCCATGAGAGAGGAGAGCAGTCTCTGAGATGCTCAATCCTCTCCCATCCTGCCAACCCCCAGCGACCCATGCATGTTCCCGAACATGGGTCACTGGCATGGCAGAAGGTAAGGCATTCAATGCCTTAGCCCTTCACAACACCAGACCAGCTAATGTAAGTGATTTTGAAGCTTTTTCTTGTTAAAATTGAAAAACATGCTTGACACCACAGAAAATATTTAAAAAATGACATGAAAAAAAGAAAAGGCTTATAATAAGGGAATGGGGCAACCCTGATTCTACCTGGGAAGATTTATCAGTTTTGGTCAACCAGAGTAAATGAGAACTTTCTGGAACTAGATCAGAGTCAGGATCAGAACTGGGTCACAGATGACCCTCCCATCCCTGGTTAGTTGTGCTGTAGCGCTACTGGGCCAGCCCCTGAAAGGGAATATTTGAAGAGTGATAAGCTAGCAAAACAAATGCAAATGAGAAACGTGTTAATCTGGGGCTGATATTTTTATGAGGCTACTGAGGACCAGTGTGGGTTGCCTTTTGGCACCCCTTACTACTGAGCAATGAGTGGGACTTGGTGACTCTGCTACTCTTGAGTTATGGTCCTCCCAAGCACACTTGAAGAAAAATTGTGAATTTTGATTCAAGTCATTGCAGATCCCCTCTATATGGCCCCTGTAGGCACTGCTGCCTTATTGTACAAATCAGGTCAGCTGTCATGGCTCTATGTACTTAAAAGCATACACAATGCTGAACTTAGCAAGCCCGAACACTTAATGCCAGGCCAAGTGCAACATCGCACTCCAGGATGGTCAGTTCAGTAGGAGACAAAAGTAGTCTTCCAATGCATACTGAGGAGCACTTAGCCTCATGGTCATTGTCCATGCAACATTTTTTTAATACATGTTTTGTCCACCCATCTGACTCTGCCAAACAGCAACCCCCCTGCCCTATCACTGACTTTCTCCCAGATGTATTGGACCCATTGGGTGGGTTGCCAACCATGTTGGTTGTGCAAGAACCTGTGAGTGGGGTCGACTTGTAGCAGCTCCCATCTTTTTCCACCAGTTTTCTCCCCTTGTCTTGAGCATCAGGAAATGTGCACCAGTACATGACACTCCAGACCTACCTCTTGCTAGTGTACACCCCTGCTGCATTACCATCTGGTCCCTACCAGGTGCCAGTCCCTGTAGTGGGATCTGGTGCCCCTCCAGAGGATAGAGAGTTGCTGTCAAATGCTTGATCCTCCCATATCCTGCTGACCCACTGAGTGATCCTGTCCATTCCCAAACCTGGGTCACCATATTGGGGGGGTAGAAGTACAACCATGGCTCCACTCAGCCGGCTCTTCTTTTAGAATATTTATACACATAACAAATGCTACACAGTAGAATCCCAGTAAAATCCAGAATTCTGACTAGCAATCACTTCATTTAATTTCATTCCTTTATATTAAGTACACAAGACCTAAGGGCCCTGCTTTAGAACTGATCCAGGCCACGTGTAATAAATCTCTGGATGTACAATCAAATATAACATACATTATAATGTATGGTAGAACACTGTTAACCTTAGGAAATCATCATTTCCTAAGGTTGTTAACCTATCGATGTGACGCAGAAATGTTGTTAACCTATCGATGCTACGTCACATCGATAGGTTAACAACAGCGATTGGTGTGCACATGTGCATGCCTTTTTTTATACTGGGAACTGACGGATGCATGCAGCGGTTAGGGAAGGACTGAACAGCCGCGGCAGTGACTATATTTCAAAAAGTAAGCAGCTATTTTCCTTTTTACGTGGGACCATACACTATAAAAAATAATGTATGGTCTCTCTATCAGCAACCGGTCACTGTTAAATGTCTCAAGGTTGCCATGGCAATGTAAACCTCTCGAGCTTTGCTTTCGAGGTTTACACAGTCGCCCTGACAACCTCTCAACAGTTAACAGACTGGTTACCAATAGAGGACCATGCATTATCCTCTATGTAATGAAATGTGTCCCAAACAAATGTTAAAAACATTGACAAATAGACTCACCCACTAGACATTTTGTGAGATTTTCCATCAATGAGATTGACTGGATGCCACATGCAATGAATAAGGAAAACTATTCCAACAGTTAAGGGGAGTGATACAAAAAACTCTCTCACTCAAAGTAGTAGAAATAAGGCAGTTACAGAATTTGTTGGTAGGGCCACCCAATGGGCCAGTGAAAGTGCTATGTGCTACCATGCTGGTGACCCATGTTCAGGAGCAAACTCAGGAGCTGGATCTGGTGGCCTAGGGTAGTGCTGCCACCTGGCACCCTCCCAAATAGGGGTGGTTGGTGTCTGGGTTCCACCACTGTAGCAATCCCTGTAGTGGACTGAGGGAGCTTGTCTCCCCTGCACAGTACTGCTACATGCATGTGAGGGTCCATGCATGTCGATACATGGCCTATGCCATGTGCTAAGAGAGGGGGCAGAGAGAAAATGTGGAAAAAATGATGTCTCCCTGCCACTGATCATGACAGCTCCCAGTACTCTCAGGTCCCACACCATGCAGATTCACAACCAGCTGGACAGTGGGGGAAGCAGCAGGTGGGACTGAAGGTGGCCAGACAAGAAGCCTAAAGAAAGGTGGAGGTGACGACAGGGGACAGAAAAGGTCTACATCAAAAAAAAGGAAGTCATTGGTCACTGGTCAATTGGCTTCTGTATACTGTGGTTCTCAAAAGAGATGGTAGGGAAGGTTAGGGAGAAAAAGGTAGCATTCAAAAAGTATAAGGAATCACAGAAGGAGCACAACAGAGAACTGTATCAGTTAAAGTAGAAAGAAGTAGGGAAGGCAGTCAGAATAGCAAAGTCCCAAACCGAGGAAAAGATAGCCAAATTAAGAAGGGGGAAAAAGCTTTTATATGTACATTAGGGAGCATAGAAAGGTTAATGGAGGGATAGTGAAGATTAATAAAGGAGAGGGGAGGAGGGCAGAGGGAGACAGTGAAAAGGCAGAGATACTGAATGAATACTTTTGCTCAGTATTCACAAAAGAAGAAGAAGAGGAGTTACCTAAACCAGACAATAGAAGCAGTCTGGGCAGGGAGGTTGACACCAGTCCATTTATAGAAGAAAGAGTCCTGAAAGAACTCTTAAAACTCAAGGTGGACAAAGCAATGGGGCCTGACAGGATTCACCCCAGAATCCTAAAAGAACTAAGGGGGGATACAGTGACACCACTGACCACCCTTTTTAACAAATTATGGGTGGATGGGGTAGCACCTGAGGACTGGAGGAAAGTGGATGTGATTTCCCTTCACAAATGTGGGAGCTAGGCAGAAGCAGGAAACTATAGACCTGTTAGTTTGACCTCAGTGGTAGGGAAAATGATGGAATCACTTCTGAAAGAAAGAATTGTTGAGCACCAAGAGGCCAGCAAGGCACAGGGACCAAGGCAGCAAGGATTCACAGCAGGAAGGTCATGTCAGATGAATCTAATTGATTTCTTTGACTGGGTGACCAAAGTAATAGACCAGGGAGCGGCTATGGATATGGCCTACCTAGACATTAGCAAGGCTATTGACACAGTCCTGCACGAAAGATTAATAATCAAGTTAACCAGCCTGGGAATGAGTCCCAGGGTGGTAGCTTGGGTAGCAAACTGGCTGCACAACAGGACACAGAAGGTAATAGTAAATAGAACTCACGCTGAAGAAAGGGGGGTTACTAGTGGAGTACCTCAGGGTTCAGTACTGGGTCCAGTCCTCTTTAACGTCTTTATCGGTGACATTGCAGAGGGTCTGGAAGGAAAGGTATGCCTCTTCGCAGATGACACAAAGATCTGTAACTGAGTTGATACACGAGGGATGGTGGAAAAAATGAGAAGGGACTTGGCAAGGTTGGAGGAACAGTCAGACATATGGCAACTTAGATTCAATGTAAAGAAGTGAAAGGTAATACACCTAAGAAACAAAAACCCATGAGAAGAGTACACAATGGCAGGGGAGGTACTAACAACAACAATAATGGAAAGAGACCTGGGGGTAGTCATATCAGATGACCTAAAGGTGGGCAAGCAATGTGAGAGTTCAGTAAGGAGAGCCAGGGGATACTGGGATGCTTAGGGAGAGGCATCACAAGTAGAAAAAGGGAAGTGGTTATCCCTCTGTACAGAGAGTCGGTGAGACCCCATCTGGAGTACTGCATGCAGTTTTGGAGACCCCATCTCCGCAAGGACATAGACAGAATGGAAGCAATCCAGAGGAGGGCAACTAAAATGGTGCAAGGTCTGCATCAGAAGCCATATGAAGAGAGACTGAGAGAGCTTAATATGTATATCCTTGATGAAGGGAGGGACAGGGGGACATGATAGAAACTTTCAAGTACCTCAAGGGAATCAACAAAGTCCAGAAAGGGGGGTAACATCTTTCAGAAAAAGAGATGTGCAAGAACAAGGGGGGGTGCAGTTTAAAGATAGAGGGGTGACGGCTCGGGGCAATGTGAGGAAAACATTTTTCATGGTAACGCATGGTACTGCCTTCCTTGGGAGGCTGTGGGGTCTAAAACAGTGGGGGAATTCAAATACACATAGGACAGACATAAGGCAATTATAGTGGGGGTAGGAGGAAGTAGGCTGTTGATTAACTAGAATCTGCAGCTTATCCAATAGGTAGGAAAATGGGCAGACTGAGTGGGCCAAGCAGTCCTTATCTTCTGTCACAGCCTATGTTTCTGTTATGTTGCCAATATTTTTTACACATCAGCCCAGATAAAGTGGAATTGAGAGCATTATTCTAAGAGGCTTGTCAATGAAGCAGACAACTAAAACAGGAGAGAAACACAAGCATGGTGCTAGTAAGCTGTGAAACAGCCGGGGTAGCCAGAGCCGATTAGGTAACAGACCAAAAAAGACTATGCTCTGTAAGCTGGATTCAGCCATTCCAAAATAATTCATCAAAGTCCTTCTGTTCGTGCAAATCACTTGATTTGTTTATACTAGCAACAGTTGTACTGAGTCACAAATGTACACAAAATAAAAGTAATGCAGCAAACTTGGAAAAGGTACTGTTGAGCTGCATCTGCAACAGTCAACAGACAGCTGCTCCTGTGCTGCACTCTATTGAGCTGCATCAGCTCTGCAATACCTTCTGCAATGTTGCTGTATTACTCTTGTTATTTTGTGTACATTTGTAACTCAGTGCAGCTGGTGATAGTAAAAAAACTAGAATCAAGTGATTTGCATCAATTGCAATACTTTCATTATTTTGGAGTTGCTGGAACCTGCATAGAGACTGCATAGCTTTTCTGGTTTGTTTGTCAATGTAGCAACCCACTGAAAAACAAGAAACATATGCATCTGGGGAGAAAGCCAGCCAAGAGCAGCATAGAGAGTCCAGTGATGGGATCTAAAGCTGGCTGCAGTAACAGATCAACATATACTACTGTGGAGAGTAGTAAGCCTACCTAATTCAGTGGAAGTAGCATTAGTGATAATGAAAAATCTATAGTCTAGGGACAGAAGTAAATTCCCCTTTGCCCTGGCTAATCAGGTATCTGTTTAATCATGAATGCAGAAGAAATAACAAAAAATGTTGCTGGTGAAACGTTTTAGTGCAGTAACAAAATAGTTTTTTATGGCTGCAAGCAGAGCCTACAGCCATCTTGCTGTTGGTAGCTGGAAAAATGGAGTATTGTAGAACACATTTTGAGAGTTTTCACTGTATCCTTCCATATCTACAAATTTATTTATTTATTAGAATTTCAGAAAAATACATTTGAGCCAATGGCTCTTTTACAAAGGTTCCATGTCAGTATACAAAGAATAGAAATACAGTTTGTGTGAGATTAGCAGGCAAGCAGTTTGAATGCAAAATTCAGTACAGGATATACATGGTCTAAAAGCTACAGGTAATATAAATAACAATTAGAACAACACAATCAGACATACATTTAAGAATGATGAGTCACAACAAAATATTTACATGAATTAAAACTGCCAGAAGGGCATTGTCAAAGGGAAAGGTAGAATGGAAAAAACTGAGTTGCTGCCAATTGTACCAAGTAGCATAGGAAAGTGGAAGAGAGAGTGATTATAGAGGGGTAACTGGGAGGGAGGTAGAAGGAGAGGTGGGTGGGAGGCAAGGATTGTGGAACAAGTGCAACATTGGGTGGGGTGAGCAAATTAGAAAAGGGAGAGAGGAAAGGAGCTGAAGGAGGGTAAGAGAGGAAGGTGGCGGACCAGGGCTAGGGAGAGAGGCTGGGGTAGATAAGGGGAGGGTGGTGGCAGGCTGAGGTGGTGATAGTAGAGAGGTGCGAAGAACAGAAGAGACTATCTGGGAGGTTAGGAGAAACAGTCACAGGTGGCTCTGAACACGTGCATTTGATGTAGCTTGTGTTTGAATGAGCAGAGGGTGCCTAAATTGGTGAGTTCGCTGCCCAGGGATTTAAACTTCTTAGGAGCTCTACCTGCAAAAGACCGCTGGCCTTGGGTGGTGCGATAGCGGGGAACAGCCAGAGAATAGTTGTCAGAGCTTGACAAATCACTATGCCATTTGAAATAAAATACTCCCTTCTTTCTGTTTAGAATAATGAAGACAGAACTCCAAGCTGCTTATCTGATGGTCATTAGGAAACTGAAACAGCTTGTTAAATATTGGCTGCCTATTAAACTGGAAGTTTATTTACCCCCTTCAAAATGCAATAACTTGCACATTTAAATACTTGGCATTTAAACATTTCCTTGCTACTAGCTTCAGTTGGGCAGGTATCGTCTTTCAAGAAAGATTCATACCTCATAAATATCACCTTTTCCCAGGAACAAATCTAAAAAGATTTACACTGTTTTTTAACCTCTTAAGACACTGTCTGACAAGTACTGCCTCAGACATATGACAGGTCTTCTGTGAACTATCCATGGTAAATATATAGTAATCAGGGGACATATTTTACTATGCTTTTTGGTAAAAAAAAATATATTGAGCTACAGCAAACACACACACACACACACACACACAGACACACACTACACACCATCCTTATGGCCACAACATTCAAAATAAATACTACAATCTAATATGTTATAAAAGAATAAAGAAACTGTTTATGTCAGTGAACACAGTGAAGTTCAATTTACAGTAGATTTCCTTTAAATATTTCTTATCCTACATTTTGTATCATGGATAGTGCAGGAGTGATGCTACATTTCGTTGTCATAGGGACCTTCATTTGCACATTTTTGCACTGTATTTACTCAAGATGTCCCAGATTAAATGCAATATCTTATTTTCAGTGGGGACAGGATTTTACCATTTTTATAATGTATTTATTCAGGATAGCCTAGTCCAGATGTAAAATATTGTTTTCAGTGTGTTCTGATTTTATACAATGCAGCATACTATTGTATAGCTGTAGAGCCCCACTGAAAATGAAATGCCATTTCTTCTGTGAACTATTTAGGCTAAATATATAGCAGTCAGCAGGCATATTCTAGGAAAACACATTGTAAAATGTGTAAAAAGGAAGACCACATTGAAACTGCCTCTCAGTAGATCTGCATTGTGCAACTTCATTAGAAATAATGGGTAAAAGCATCCCAAAAGCTGTCCACAGCCATTATTTTAACTTTAAAGACTTTAAACACTTTAAAAAGCACATGTTGTCTATTACATGCTAGAATGGAGCAGTTGCATTTCTTCACACTCACAGAAAAGGCAGGAAGTTACCAGTATACACTGAAAGCTACAGTAGACAAATGTTTTCAGTTACCTGCTTTGTTATAGCCAAACACTGTCAGTTTATAGAACATACACTTTAAGTTGTAAACATTAAAAAAACACCTAACCTTTCACATAATAAGTAAAGGTTTGGGGGACTGCACAAGTTTAAGTGGTTGGCAGCTCTAATGAGTGACTGCATTCCTCTAGGATCCCATGGCTGGAATCCCTGCTTTCCTCAGACATATTATCTGACTGCAAGAAAGTTTTAAAATTTGGGTTAGGGATGAAAGGGTCATCTGTGACCCAGTTCTGATCCTGACTCTGAACTGCTTCCAAAATGTTTTGATTTTCTCTGGTTCTTCAACATAAGTACAGATGCAGATCCAGATCAGACCAAATGACAAAATCAGCTTACCCCTTCACACTCTTTATAAGACCTTTTTTTTTGTGTGTGTGTGTGTTGCTTCTTTATGCTCCCAAAGCCCCAAGCTGACCACTCCTTTTGGTGACCTAGGGCCCCACCGCCAGTCCCAGTTACCATCCTGCTGCCCTCAGTACTGCCGTGGCCCGGTTGACCCTACATATTCCTTCATTGGGCCCCCCTTTCTCCTGTGGCAGGGAACTGGGAGAGGAGACTTGCCCATAGGCTTCATTCTATGCCAGACACACAGCAAGGAACCACTGAAAACACTTCTGGACTTCGTGGCAAGCAGGGACCAGCTGCTATTATTTGGTTGTCTGAGTGGCTGCATTATCCCAGTTCCCCACCACACATATTGGTCCAACTGTGATGGCAGCCAAGAAGGCATTTGGCAACCTGTCAAAGCTTCACACCGCCATGAACACCAGCTATGAGCCACCAACAGGGGCTGCTTATCAAGCGGTGTGGGATCATCCCCCCCCCCAGGAGGGAAGCATCCAAAGGACACTCATAACTCCCTCCTTGCCGGACTGTACTCCTGACTTCTGGGCTTGGGATGTGAACCCGGGTCGCCAGGGTGCTGAGCAAACACCCATCACTCGGCACCACAGAGCCGGCAACATAGGACTTTTTCTTGTTTTATTTTTTGCAATTTAGTATACTTTATTAAGGTTAGTGGAACATGCAAGACATGCACAATACACAAAAAGAACTAATCATAATACAACAAATACATAACAAGTGAAAGTAAACCAAAATAAAAACAGTGAAATTAATGTAGATACATGACTAAAAGAAAAATGAAAATACCTGCCATAAGAAACAATACAGACAACCCCCATGACCCCCCTTCCCATCCCTACAAGTCTTTGCTTCAGATAATGGAGCTAGTTAACTTGAAGGAAGAGAGGCAGAGTATGGAGGGTTTCCTATTTGGACTGATAAAAATGAAAAGAGTTAAAAAAGCAGGCTATAGATTTCTCAGTATTTAAGGAGAAAAGAATTTCAGCGAGCCATTTGCACCAAGTTGGGAGAGCAGTGTCTTTAGACTTTTTACGTAATTTTGAATTTAAAATAGGTATTTTATGTTTTTGTCTTTTAATGCTTTTTCATTTTTAAATAGGAATGAGGCTACAAAATAACTTACATTATCAGGACTGGATTACTTGAAAATCTGAACCTAGTGAATGTACTGGACTAGGTTAAATCAGACCCAAGGTACAAATAATCATTAGCTCCAGAGCCCCGTCAAGGCGGTCAACTCTGTGGAGGTTCTGATCTGATACAGAGCCAGTCCCCCAATCCCTAACTCAAGTCCTTTTTTTCTGAGACCGTGTAAGATGAAAAATAAATGATGGCAAAGTCTGCTGTACTCATGAAGTAATACTGTCTCAGGGCTAATGAGCTTATAAGGGCCACTTGCCCACTTTAAGAGCTTGTTAACCCCCTTGATAGTCTTATTTCTTCGTACAACACTTTGTCATCAAATCCTTAATCTCTTGCTTATGAGGCCTTCTGGCTCTATTCAATCCTACATAAAGGTGAGCCAGCTTTAACCCTTTGTGTGGTGATTTGCATATGTTTCCCATTATGCTCTGTGTTAGTGGGGTGTGCGTCATTTGGTATTTCTATGAAACTTGGCTTTATTGTCACTGCCTTTTAGGGTAACCATTGCTTCAGTAATTTTGCACTGAAGTTCTTGTCTTTTAAATTGCTTCCCTAGCATGGGCTTGTCATAACCCAAATAAATGAGGTTACAAGGCTGATTCCTTCTCTCCCTTGGCCCTGATTGGGTCCTCATTTTTCCTGCACTGCAAGAACCCACCTCTAACCCTAAGCCTAAACCTGTGAGTGCACACACATCTGTGACTGTGAGAGGGTGCACATCAGTGCATAACATCCATGCCATCCTCCAAGGCACCAGCAGGAGCCACTAGGACAGTAGCGTGGTGCTATCCCCTCCCAGAGGCGAGCACCCAAAGGATGATATGAAGACTTCCTGCTCCTAACATCTTGGACTGAGAGTGAAAACTCAAGTCAGCAGCATGTGAGACTGGCCCTTTCCTGCTGTGTACCACAGAGAAATGTGATTTTTTTAAATAAACTATCCTAGAAGGACCCTAAACAAGGCACACATTTTTCTCCAAAATTATTGTCTCTTTAGATTTAAAGGAAGTAACAGTTTCTTCTGCCTGCTGAATGGGAAACTTTGGACTCCCACTCACCAGTGGTAACCCCTGGCTCAAATAAGCCTGTGTGGATTGGAGTAGCATTGTGTCGTGCAGTATTTTGATATCCCCTTTGCAGCACTCTCCTGTCTGTCTGTGACAGACAGTTGCTAGGCTCGTGAACTGAGAGCATGCCATGTAAGGAGCTTCTCAATGCAGGACAGTTGAGTGAAATTCCTCATTTCACTACATACAGTACTGTATATGGATGTTCTTGAATACATGGTCCTAAGTGAAATATATGGTTTAAGAAGGGCATCTCTTTGAACGAACAAAAAGCCCATGGCTCTTTTATCTTCATTTTGCCACGATAATGTGTTTTTTTTATTTATTTTTATTTATTTTTGAAAGTCAGATTTACAACCTTTGAGTCAGGGACTCATTTACAAAGGCACCTCATCGCAGGGAGGGTAGACATGGTTACAGTGTGACATACAACAGTGGTAACATACAGGTGCAATACCGATAACAACAAGAACACAATATAACAGTGGTTTACAGGATAAAGTTACATGCAGTAAATAGCAATCGTATAAAGTATAACAATAGTAGAAGTCACAACCCTGGTTGTACCGGGGAACTACCTAAGTGGAAGGGTGGAGGGGGGGAACAGAGGTGAGAAAAAGAGAAAAAAAAGGGTGGGGAAGCAGTCCAATGGACATTGTGTGTGGTGGTGGTGGTGGTAGATTGGAGGGGGGTGATGGGATTAAATTGGTGAGGTAAAGGCAATTGCCTCATCTTCTGTTTTGTTTCCTGCTTAGCTATGGAGACGATTGGTTAAATAAAAGGGAATGCCTCAAAATTAGTGATGAGTTCTGTGATCTCACAAATGAAATAGGAGATGTCACTCAGCCATACGTTGCCAGAGTACTAGCTGCATCGATGAATAGCACTTTGCACTGGAACATTTCTTCAAGCAGGTTTATTCCTAGAATAGAAAGTAAGTACACTTCATAAAATGGTAGTCTTAGAACTGCTGCCTTTGTAGAATCTACATTAATGCCCTGTTTGCTGTACTGTGTATCTATAAAGCATGCCCAACATACATTTATATTGTTACTTACTATATTCAGCTGCTTTCCCTAACTTATGGTAACTCTTGCTGCTAGCACTCATGTTTTTATTTTATGTTTAATTTTACGTACATTACAATCTGTAAATTATTTGCACTATTTGTTGGATACGTCTGTATAGGATATTACAAATGACAGCCGTAGACTTAATGGTCATTTTCCTTAATAATCACATTTTACCTAAGCAATAATACATAACAGAGTGTGGTCTGTTGAGAGATATCATCACCCTTTTGGTGCAGTGTAAACCATGACCAGTGCCAAGTGCCTTTAACCACCCAAGAAGTGGCAATATCCCACAATATATCACATCCTGGAGTGTATTACTGCAGTTGTAAAATGGCCCGAAGTGTTGGGGATTGGCTGATCCTGATAATAGGTTTTGAATCAAGATGACACACTGACATATTGTCACAGGTCAAACACTGCTTCAGCCAATCAACTTACAGGATTTCTCCTATCCAAGTTATAACACTGGTTTTACTTTCCTGTTGTTACTAGGCTGTTGTGGACTGTAAGTAGCAGTATGTTTAGTTATTATTTTTTTATTTAGTAATAATGTATTTTGGGGGGAAACATCCCAGTAACAGTTTTTCTCTTCATTTTCTTTTTTTTAAACTTTATGTTTATTGGTGTCAGGTAACACACAGTCACTTTTCCTGATGCAGTACATAAGGATGCACAAAACTTCCACGAGGGTGCCACCCCTCTTAACACTTGCAATAAATGAACTGACAGACATCCATAAGATTCATCAATTGGGGAAACCCAATATAACAATTATTTCTACTTTGATACTGATATTAGTGTTGTGAAATTAAACCCCATGAGCTGCATGTTTAATTAAATTGTTTTAATCATTTTCTTTTCATACACTCCACTTTCTGCTAAGGAAAATCACAAGACAGCATGCTTAACCTCTAAAAGAGTACCTAAAAGGTACCTTAAACAAGCATTTGTCAATGCTGAATGTTTACTTGCACGGTGTATGTGTCAGGGGTGTATTAAAGTTATGAGGCTGTGTTGCCAAAATGCAGCATAGCCTGATAACTGTATTGTTTGTTTTCTTGCCACATGTTCAACATAGCCTTCTTATGAGCCCACCTCATTAGCAATGGTGGAGAAAATGTTCAGCTCCTGCCCAAAAGGTGGCTTAGTGCACAGACTATAAAATCACCTTTCAGGATGCTGTGAGAACACATTTGAAAAATGACAGCTGTCATATTCATGAAGTGCTGTGAAGAAATAACTATGCTGAAAATTTGGGGTCATGACACATGCAATCTGTGTTTATGTTTCCATGGACATCTACCTGAGCAGAACACCTGAATGTAAGAATGGAATGTGTGTGGACAAGGTTACATCGCCCTGTTAATTTTGCATGTCTCAAACAATTACAGAAGTAGAAGGGTTAGTGAACTTACTGCTCTGCCAAGCCTTCCTGAAGTCCTCACTGGCCACAAGCAGAAAGCTGTTACCAGGAAAGAGAAACAGCAACAGAGGCGGCTTAATGGATATGGACACCCGTTGCAGTCAACCCACTCAAAATAAGTTTAAATAAAGGGACTTACCTGGCACAGGGTGCCTGTGTAGATGTCCAAAGCAGTGATGCTAAGTTCCCTGTAAAATAAAACATAAAAAGGGTCACAAAGGATCCACAGCTGTTAGGGGGACTAGCAGAGCAGAAGGGATAGGTTAGAAATAAAACTAATACTTATCTGATTAAGGTAGAAGCCATTGTTCAGTCAGACCTGCAAAAATAGAAGAGAAATAGGTTAGTTAGATAAAAAAGCAGTAAGAAAGCAGAAGGAGACAAAAGGGAGTGAGGTTAGGAAGAGGCTCAGCTGGGATGCTGTGCCCTAGTGGTGGTCGAGTGGCCAGTAATTTATTTGGTAGCCCAAGTGGGCTACTGGAGGCTAGTAGCCCTTCTGTGGAAATAAAAGTACTATTGATTGTCAGTGGGGCTTGTAAAGTCCCTGTAAGTGGGGGGGCCATAAAGATAGCCCTGGTGGCCTAGTGGGCTAGCCCCAATATTCTGAGGATACATTTATGTTAAAATAAATGTAAAACCCTTCCTGGGTATAAGAGAGGCTTCCCTGAGCCCTAGTTATGCTGTGGGCAGTGATGGGGGGTTTATCTGTGGAGCAGCAGAGGAGCAAGTTTGAGTTCTGTGTAGCCTGCCGATAACATGACCCCGCTATGCTAAGAATGTCAGCTGGAGCTGTAGCCTGTACAGAGCTTAGACGTTGGCCTACTCAGCAGAGGTGGGAGACAGGGAAAGGCATGAACCAATGGGAGGTGGAGGAGGCATGTAATGAAAGTGGCTCCTCCTCACCTTCCTGATCACCACTCCGGCATCAGTTTTTTTTGTTTAATTAATGTATGCCTAGGGGGCTTAAGAGGAGGTAGACAGGCCACAAATGAAGCCAGCGGAAGGTGAAGGAGGCCTGTTAGACAGCGCCCCCTTTCCATCCTTTCTGATTGCAGCTCCAGCAGCAGTTATTTTTTTATTGATTTATACCCTATGGGTACAGGGCTTAAGAGGAGGCAAATGGGGCATGGGTGCGGGCAGATGGGATGCGCAGATTGTGGGTGGGGAAGGGGGACCAGGGAGATGACGAGGGACCATTTTAGTTTGTTACAGGTTAATTCAGTGGCAGAGTTAACTGTGTGGGGTAAAAGAGGGGTACAGGGAGGGAATGCATGGGGAGGAGGGTGGTAAAAAGAAAGAATACACAGGCCAGATGGGGGGTAAGGGTCCTTACCTGGATGACAGGTCTGTGAAGTCTCCGTTGTCCAGCAGCCAGGTCTTACAGAACAGCACTGCACTGATAATGGGGACAGCAGTCAGCTCCTCCAGGGAGAAAGTGGTGTGGAATTTAAACTTCTTTTTCATCAGAACAACCATGGAGGAGTTGGCCAGGCCAGAGCAGGAGGGCCTCGGTCCCCCTGCCAGGGTTCAGAGTGAGGGTCGAAGGATACCTCTCTCAGGGTGGTGGGGAAGTGACAGCAGTTTGGCGTCGTGGTCTGGGGTTCTGATTGTAGCTTCTCCAGCTCAGTTCCCATGTGTCTTATTCTAATCCGGGGGGCAATTCCACAACAGCTATTGGGTGCCTCAGTGATGGGAGCAGGGCCACTGAAAACATCTCCCTTCAACCTGCTGTGATTAATTCACCATCACTCCCAGCTAGTCACAGAGCCAAGGCTGCACTGGGATGCAGGAGACTTGGCCACAACAATCCACTGATCGCCTGACTGTTGTGCTGCTGGGCTTCAAGCTCAGAGGTAACCAGAGCAGGTGGCAATCACAGTCTAGTGACAGTGGCCAGTTGCATCTACTGTATGTGCAGAGAGTGAGGGCCCTTAGACTTCACTGCTAGAAAGATCTGTCCAGTTGGAGCAGAGTCTCGAGTAATAGCGGTTTCGGACTGGCAACTACCTCTGCAGCAGTTTCTCTCCTATGTTGATGGGGGACTCTGCAGTGACTCCTATGCCTGTGTGCTGCGGACTTTGCAAGCAGCTCCCCTTCTGTTCTCCTCTTCTACAATCACCCACCACCATAATCAAAGCAGCTCTAGCTCTAGCAAGCTCACAGTGCAGCGCTTCAGAGTACCTACAAATCCTTCTCTCTCACCAACTTTTCCTCCTGCTTTTCAGAGAGGCAGTAGCAAAATCACGAACCTTTATTTTCAGCCAGGGAATGAGGGAATGGGGAGGACAGCAGCAGAGGGAGGAAGCGGGAGGGATTTATTTGCTGCCAGAGGGTCACTTGGGGAATGAAGGAGCGGGGACAGCAACAACAGCAGAGGGAGAGATTTGGGTTTTAATGGCTGCTATGCAAATGAGATGAATGAAGCGCAGTCTCTCATTGGTGTGGTTTATTTCTCTCAAGTGAAGGATAGCTTCCACTGTGACATTCATGTGTGTTGTGAGTGTGCTTTCCGGTACTTCAGCGGTGGGGCAAACGTCAACGTTGTAGATAGAAAGGTTCCTTAAATATGCAACAGTGTTTGTATCTTCTAAAAATGCAGGTACAGTAACAATATTCACAAAAGTAGGTGTTAGAAGGGAATTTTTAGGAGTATATGCTTGTGTTTATTACCTTTCAGTTAAAAGAAAACAATGAAAAAAACACATCATATACACCAAGCAGTAAAAACAGCATAATCTTCAAATTCCTTGCATCTCTTTACACTATTAACATGCAGTTTCATCATGTTTACCACAGTGAACACAGCAGTACACCACAGTACAAATACTAACTGCAAACAGACACATGTAGTGCCCTTCAAACAAATCGTAAGCCTTTATATGGAGTTTAAATAAGTGTCTGACTGCTGAATTCATTTACTCACACATTTACTCAATAACTGAATGATGAATTGTTTTATTGTTTAATTAAATGTACGGTTGGAGCACTGAGTGTTTGAGAACATCATGAAAAAAAAGGAAAACACTAGCCACCTCACTGACCAACCAGCTTGCCAGAACAAAGTAAACTACACTTGCTGTTCACTCAGATCTCTGATCCATTTTGTAGAAAGACAATCACAATATAAACATTTACATGCCTGAATTTACCTTAAGCCTTTAGCCAGTCCTGCACTGCTATCTGGGGACAGGTACAAGGTATGAAGAGTTGGGAGTGGGCACTGTTCGTTCACAGAAGCAGGAATTTACATTAAGTAAAACACTGTAGTCAGTCCTGCAAGCAAAGTGCTACTAGATGCATAAAACAGGGAGACTGGTATGGAAAAGGAACAGGAGCAGTAGGACACTGTTAAGGGGGCAGTAACCACGTGTTTGCATTCTGAGTTTTAGCCAAGACTTAATTGAGGTTGCATATTTTACAAGACTTACACAGTGTGAAAAGGACAGATTACTGAAACATAATAAGCTTTATGGATTTAATTGAAGTGAAACGAGGTGCTGTGTGGCCTGGAATAGGATGGACAGGTGTCAGTTGAAATGGAGAAGTTGTGATTAGGCACTAACAATGTGTTTACTGTCTCAGTGTAAACATTTTTTTGTTTCTTTTTACAAAGTTGCTGATTTCATTTTATGTCATTTTATGGACCACATTTCATTTTATGTTGTATTTCACATTTGCAATTTGCACGGGTCTCTAGTTATTAGTCTTAAACAACTTGTGGCAGGACGTTCCAAACTGCATTTAAATACATTGAACTATACCTGTGTCTTCAATTCGTGGTCCAACTTTGAAGAGTACAAACATGCATGTGGTAACAAAACAAAATAAAAAACAGACAAACACCAGGAGCAGCAACAAAGGGAGCATGGAGAACAGGAGAAATGGACGTGGAGGCAAGCAGCCCAACAGGATGAAGGACTAGAGTAGAGAGAAAAAGGCACAAATGGCCCCAGGGCAAGCTGCGGACACAGAGAAAGGCAGACACGAGAATGGGAACAGCAAGCAGGTGACCAGAGACAAAGAGACAAGAAACATCAAAGCCTCTGGACGCAACGAGAAGCTGCCAGCAAAACAAGAACCCCCCACCCCCAAAAAGGAAGCCCAAAAGGGGTATGAGACAGGATTGGGGGGTGACACAAATGCAGAGGAAGAAAGGACAGGCAACCCCAAGTGAGCAGCAAAAGAGGAGGGAAACATTTTCCCCACAAAGCAGGAGGGAACAGAGAAGCAAACAAAAACAGGAGGGAGCAGGGAGGGGGACAGACAAGCACCAGAATCATCAACAACAAAGAGCTTGGGGAAAACAGGGCAAACAGATGCAGGGCAAGCAGCCTGAGGGAGCGGGGATGACAGCAGCAGAGGGAGGGATTTGGGTTGTAATGGCAGTTATGCAAATGAGAGAAATGAAGCACAGTCTCTCATTGGGGCGGTTCATTTCTCTCAAGTGCAGGCCAGCTCCTGCTGTGAAATTCCAATGGCTGTCATACTGGGCTTTACCGTTCATTGGTGTGTCAGGGTTGCACCCACTGTGCAGTGCTCAGTATTGGACTCGTCCCTGACACACCTCTGAAATGTGATACTGTCCCAAGGTATTTCTTGTGTGAATGCTCAATCAGCCATAAAAAGGGAATGTCCTCTACAGGAATTCCAAATGAAGGAAATTTATTGCTTTGCAAAAAAAGTACAGATGCAAACACAAAGAACAAAGTTAAACTCAGTCCAAGAAGGTAGTGGTTAACACTTTTCAACTGGTCAATCTTTATCCTCATGTAGTACAGCAAAGCACTACCTCCTTGGATGACTTTGGATTAACTTTGAGGGTTTTTGTATTTCTACCTGCAGTTTTTTTTTTTGCACAGCAATAAATTTCCTGTATTTGGAGTCCTTGAAGTAGACCTTCCATATTTATGTTTGCTTGCACGCATGTGCAAGAAACATAGTGCCATCATACGAGTTTTCCAGAGGTGTGTCAGCCTCTTCTAATTCAGTCAGTGTATTTGCAGGCGTGGTCGCAGAGCGCCAATCACTGCTTCAGCTGTCTATGACAGCTGAAAAATGCAGTGACATACAGTTGAAAGGAAGAGCTCCGCTTGAGTGAGTAGAGCTCTTCCCCCCCTCCACACACACACAGGTGCGCGCACGCACGCACACTGCATGCTCATGTGCCTTCCCCCTCTCTCCCCTCCACACCGTACGGCCGACGGGGGTGCCCAATACCCCGTCAGCTCCATGCACCCTCCAAAGCATCCAGATGCCACTCTGGGAGCCCACCCCAGTGTGGCAAATGATGTAATGGCCTATGGGGGTGACCAATCCCATGTCAGCTCCACTGTCTCTCTCCCACTCCCCCATGCTGTCACCGATGGGGGTGCCCAATCCCCCGTCGGCTTCTCCGTCTCTCCCCCCCCCCGAGTACAGGGTTCCATGCTGGGAACCCACCCCAACGTGGCAACAGATGCCATGGCTGACAGGGTGCCCAATCCCCCATCGGCTCCACACACCCCCAGCCGGCCTTCTGCCATGCTGGGAGCCCACCCCAGCATGGTAAACATCCCGCATCGTCTTTCTTTAAAAATAAAACCTGGAAAGAAAAAACTGTCCCAGTCTCCCTGCCCCCACAGCCCGCACCACCCACTCGCACCCTGCCTCCCCACACTCTCCTCACCCCTTACTTATCTCCCGGAGTCCGGCCACGACAATCTACTGAGGCGGGGACACGCCTGCACTCTTCAAAGCCGACCGTGAACTGAGGAAATGCCAGTAAGCTGTATAATGGGATAGATAGGGGTTTTCAACTTTGTTGCATATCTCAGGCATTTTTTGGAATTTTTGCACCAAATTTTCGACATGGGTTTTTTGGGACCCCTCCTCATGAATTCTTGCACTGTCATGGTGTTACTCGGGCCCGAAGGTGATTTCGCAGCCACTGTGCTAAATCACCTTTCCGGAATGATTAACAAAATGACACTGCCAATGTTCATAAGGTGGGCTCTCAAAAAGCCTATTTTAAAATTGGTCAGCATCCTAAAAATGACTGTTTGACAACATGTGTTGTGCAGTTCTACGCATACGTAAGTTTAATGAATTTTCAATATTTTCACTCCAGATTTTCAACATTGCCATTTTACCACACCTTATTATGAGCAGTACAGCTGTCATTTTTCACATCTCACTCAAAATGTGTTTCCGCCTATGTAGCGCACAATGGCACAGTCGGTGTGCAAAATCAATGTACGGGACACATTAGGAAAATCACAGTGACACTGTTCATGAGCAGAGGTCTTAAAATGGCTATGTTGAAAATTTGGTGAAAAAATTCCTACAAATGACTGTTTTACGAGCGTGCATTGCACAGTTCCTACGCACGCTCGTAAGTTTGCGAAATTTCAATATTTTCACTCCAGATTTTCAACATTGCCATTTTACCACACCTCCTTTTGAGCAGTACAGTTGTTATTTTTCACATCTCACCCAAAACATGTTTCCGCCCATGTAGTGCACAATGGCGCAGTTGTTGTACGAAATCAATGTATGGGACACATTAGGAAAATCACAGTGACACTGTTCATGAGCAGAGGTCTTAAAATGGCTATGTTGAAAATTTGGTGAAAAAATTCCTACAAATGACTGTTTTACGAGCGTGCATTGCACAGTTCCTAAGCACGCTCGTAAGTTTGAAATTTCAATATTTTCACTCCAGATTTTCAACATTGCCATTTTACCACACCTCCTTTTGAGCAGTACAGTTGTTATTTTTCACATCTCACCCAAAACATGTTTCCGCCCATGTAGTGCACAATGGCGCAGTTGTTGTACGAAATCAATGTATGGGACACATTAAGAAAATCACAGTGATACTGTTCATGAGCAGAGGTCTTGAAATGGGTATTTTGAAAATTTGGTGAACACATTCCTTAAAGTGACTGTTTTACGAGCGTGCGTTGCAGAGTTCCTATGCATGCTCGTAAGTTCGAAAATTTTCAATATTTTCACTCCAGATTTTCAACATTACCATTTAACCACACCTCCTTATGAGTAGTACAGTTGTCATTTTTCACATCTCACCACAACGTGTTTCTGCCCATGTGGCTCACAATGGCGCAGTCGGTGTGCAAAATCAATGTATGGGATACGTTAAGAAAATCACAGTGACACTGGTCATGAGCAGAGATGTTAAAATGGCTATGTTGAAAATTTGGTGAAAAAATTCCCAAAAATGACTGTTTTAGGAGTGCACGTTGCGCAGTTCCTACGCACGCTGGCAAGTTTGCAAATTTGTAATATTTGCACACCACATTTTCAACAGTGCCATTTACTGCACTTCCTTATGAGCAGTGCAGCTACCATTTTTCACATCTCGCCCAAAATGTGTTTCTGCATATGTAGCGCACAATGGTACAGTCGGTTTGCGAAAACAATGTTTTGGACAGATTAAGAAAATCACAGTGACACTGGTCATGAGCAGAGGTCTTAAAATGGCTATGTTGAAAATTTGGTGACAAAACTCCATAAAATGACTGTGTTACGAGTGAGCATTGTGCAGTTTCCACCCACCCTCGTAGGTTCATGAATTTGTAATATTTTCAGTCCAGATTTTCACCAGTGGCATTTTTCCACACCTCCTTATGAACAGTACAGCTGTCATTTTCCACAACATTGCCGAAATGTGTTTTCACACTTTCAGTGCAGAGATGCATGGTCGCTATGGGAAATCATTGTTCGGGACAGATAAAGAAAATCACACTGACACTGTTCATGATCAAAGGTCCCAAAATGCCTGTGTTAACAATCTACTGTAAGAAAAAAATCCCCAAACTAGTTACATTACAGGTGTGCGTTGCACAGTTTCTACACACGCTTGTGACTTCACCATTTATTTTAAGATTTTCACAACAGATTTTCAACATTGCCATTTTTTACACCTCCCCATGAACAGTACCACTGTCATTTTTAACATCCTGTTCGGAATGTGTTTTTGCACCTGTGGTGCCAAATGCCATAGTCACTGTGCAAAAGTAGTTTTCGGCTAACAAACTGATACTGCCACTGTTCATGAGGTGGGGGTCACAAAAAAACCATGTTGAAAATTGGGAGTGAAAATACCAATGAATGCCTGAGGCGTTAGGGTTTCCGACCATAATGCCCCACCCTGTAGAGTATGACAGGCATCAGGGGTGTGACTTGGGATTCTTGCCTGTCATGCTCATACTATTCCATCCCCACCCACACCCTGCAGCCAGTGAGAGGCATCAAGGTGTGCCTCGGACTCTTCGGGCCCAAACTTCACCCCATTCTCCTATACCACACCCATCTCACTGTATTTCCTGATGGAATGGGGTGCGCATAAGGGCCAAAGACCCCAAGGCACACTGTGACACCTGTCAGTGTCTGCAGGGTAGGGTGTGGGGAAATGGCATGGTCGTTATGCCTGACAACCCAAAGGCACACCCCAATGCCTGCCACTCTCTGCAGGGTGGTGGTGGGGTTGGCTTTAGCTCAATACTTTGCTGCCATTCCTATTATGCAGCTCTGTAACTTCTACACTACCAATGCCAGTGCCAGCAAGCAAACATTCGGCATTGACAAATGCTTGTTGTGTAGTGCCATCCAGAAGAGACTGATGACTAGTACTGCTACAGCATTTCACCTAATAAGTGCACACATCTTTTGATCTTACAAGGTTTGGTTTGGGGCTGGCTGCCCTGGTGTTGAAAACAGGAAGCAACACAGAGAGCAAAAGTTCAGAACCAACCATCCATGTGCTCTGTTTTGTTAATGTTGTGCTACACCCAGAAACCATAAAACCTGTCCTGTCACATTGCAGACGAATTTGGAGAACTGCTGGCTTTTTAATAGTCCAGTTGTTTATTAATTGTTTGCCATGGTGTCTGTGACCGGGTATGCCAGTTGAAGAGTGGTAAGAACATGCTTTGGGCTGACTGGACCTGTACAGGACATGAAACTGTGTCACAATCATGTGCAAGACTGAAGCAAAATGCTCTGCAGTATAAAAGTGTTAGTGTTCTCTTTATGTTTTGCAAATCTTACACATAAAATAGTGTCACAGCAACTCATCTTCATAAGCATATTAACACTGATTTGCCAGCTAGTAGCTATAGACAGAAAAAAAAAGATGAATGAAGCTATTTTTGTAATTAATAACACTGCATACATACTACATCAACAAGCATTTGTCAATGCCGAATGTTTGCTTGCAGGCATTGTCATTGGTAGTGTAGGAGTTAGAGAGCTGCATAATAGGAATGGCTGTAAAGTATTGAAATGAAGCCAACCCCACCACCCTGCAGAGAGTGACAGGCATTGGGGTGTGCCTTTGGGTCATCAGGCATAACGGCCACACCATTTCACCACACCCTACCCTGCGGACACCAACAAGGGTCACGGTGTGCCTTGGGGTCTTTGGCCCTTATACTCACCCCGTTCCATCAGGAAATACAGCGAGGTGGGTGCTGTATAGGAGAATGGGGTGAACTTTGGGGCTGAAGAATCCAAGGCACACCTTGATGCCTCTCACTGGCTGCAGAGTGTGGAATGGTATGAGCATTACAGATGAGAATCCCAAGTCACACCCCTGATGCCAGTCAGTCTCTACAGGGTGGGGCGTTATGGTCGGTAACCCTAACATCTCAGGCATACATTGGCATTTTCACTCCAAATTTTCAACATGGGTTTTTTGTGACCCCCAACTTATGAACAGTGGCAATATCAGTTTGTTAGACGAAAGCTGATTTTGCACAGTGACTATGCCATTTGGCACCACAGGTGCGAAAACACATTTTGAACATGATGTGAAAAATGACAGCTGTACTGTTCATGGGGAGGTGGAAAAAATGGCAATGTTGAAAATCTGCAGTGAAAATATACAAAAAAACTGGTGAGGTCATAAGCGTGTGTAGAAACTGGGCAACCCACACCCATAATGCAATTAATTTGGGGATGTTTTAGAGCAGATTGTCAACACAGGCATTTTGGAACCTCCGCTCATGAACAGTGTCACTGTGATTTTCTTAATCTGTTCCGAACAGTGATTTCCCACAGTGACCACGCATTTCTGTGCTGGAAGTGAGAAAACACATTTCGGCCATGGTGTGAAAAATTACAGCAGTACTGTTCCTAAGGAAGTGTGGAAAAATGCCAGTGGTGAACATCTGGACTGAAAATATTGGAAATCCATGAACGTTCGAGGGTGCGTGGAAACTATGCAATGGTCGCTCGTAACAGAGTCATTTTATGGACTTTTTCACCACATTTTTATGTTTGCTTGCACGCATGTGCAAGAAACATAGTGCCATCATCCGAGTTTCTGTAGGTGTGGCACCCTCTCTTCCAATTCCATCACTGTGTTTGCAGGAGTGGCCACAGTGCACCAATGAATGCTGCAGCAGTCTATGACATCCTTGAAAATGCAGTGCCGTACAGTTGAAAGGGAGAGAGCCGCTTTCAGTGATCACGATCAGATAACTGAAGCGCCTCCCCCATTTCAACAGCAGCTGCCGCATTTCTTTGCTTGAAATACTGCACTAATGTTACAACTGTGTTTAAAATAACTTTAACATTTGCTAGTTATTTTTAACTCTCTTCTGTCAGTTGTCTACTAAATATCTGAGTTCATGTAAAGAAAGCTGAAACTCGCGGTACCAACCACTGTTTTGATTGGATGCAGGCAGTGAACGTCCATGTCTCGGTGTTTGGTTGACAGTATGGAGAGACTCCCTTGGGAGCAAACCCTTTACCTCAGCAAGGAACAGAGACAGAGACAGAACGTTTTTGGTTCCAGGGACAGTGGAATTTCAGAGTGGAAGAGTGATTTGTCGGACTCCGTATCTATGTGTTCCATTGTCAGTACAGAGCCATCCAAAACTGGCATGCATGAACATGGAAAGGGAGTGTACGTGACTGGTTTCATGGAAACAGAGGAATATGTGGGAATGAATCCTTCAATATCCTCACCTCCAGTACTCTTGGAACTGTCCTGCAGTTCTGTTGGCAGTATGGATCGAATAATTACACTCGGCGAGGAACACGAAAAGGAAGTGAACGGGACTGGTTCCAGAGGAACAATGGGATTTGTGGAACAGAATCATTCATATTCCAGCAGTATGGAGCAACACATTGCTGGTGCTGAGGAACACAGAAAGGGAGTGGATGTGACTGGTTGTGAGGGGACAGAGGAATCTGAGGTAGCGAGTACTTTAAGGCAATCCTGGTCCTGGCTGTTCCGACGTCCCAGCACCAGTACAGAGGCTACACTAGTCCAGCGCTGATGAACCCGGGGAGGGATTGAATGAGACTGGTTCTGAGAAAACTGTGATATTTGGGGGAGAGAGAGGCAGGTCTGGACCTTGCCATTCCGTAAGAAACATGGAAAAGGAGTGGATGTGACTGGTTCCAGGAGAACAGTGGGATCTGGGGAACAGAATCAGTCCTATCTCAGCAGCATGAAGCAACACATTACCGGTGCTGAGGAACACAGAAAGGGTCACAGTGAATGTGACGGGTTCCATGCGGTGCGCCAGCCCACTGATGCAGCTCCCCCACCACTTCCTCAACATGAACAACTGGA
The DNA here is from genome assembly GCA_016271365.2 of Neoceratodus forsteri. Taxonomy (NCBI): domain Eukaryota; kingdom Metazoa; phylum Chordata; order Ceratodontiformes; family Ceratodontidae; genus Neoceratodus; species Neoceratodus forsteri. The sequence goes on from CM057451.1 coordinate 1,130,256,835, forward strand.
GGCCCAGAGTACGGCGAGAGTGACATTGCCCTGCCGGGATCGCGGAGGCGGTGGTCAGGATGCAGGCAGTTTGGAGGAGCGACCCAGTTACCCCAGTGAGGACAGCCTTACAGTACCTGCTGCCCTGCATGTGTGTGACTTAGAACGCTGCAGCGCGACTGAGGAAAAGCAAGCAGCAGCAGAACCGAACTCGTTTGGGAAGTCCCAGGAAAACCTGCAAGAAGAAATTATGGTGGCTACTTAACGGGTAATGCTACAGTTCTTGTCTGGGTATCAGAAATTGTATGAGGAACCTAAGGCAAACTGACAGTTGTCAAAACCGCCGAAAGAAATGATGACTATATACCAGTAAAGTGTTGAGTTCCTGACTGAGTACAGGAGAACTGGTTCGGGGAACCCACGGAAAACCTACTTCCTTCTTAAACGCTGGGAGGTACTATGGGAACTACTCAGGAGAGAAGCGAATCTATTGAAAATACTTCACCTTCTAAGGCACTGGGATAAATTGCGGCAACCACTGGCACATACTGAAAAAAACAGAAGTAGTTTAGGCTTCATATACTCTCCCCCCCAAAAAAAATAATACTTAAGTCTTAAAAATATTGACGTATCCATCTTATCTTAATTTTATTCTTCAACCAAAATAGGGGATTTTGACATTGTTATACGTTTCCACTCCAATGCCATAACCCCCCCCTCCAAAAAAAGTATGTGTGTATATCTCTGATGAAGTACAAGTCACCCTTGCTTTATTCGTCATTCTTAGTGTCGTCATACGAGCCCCATTAATTGCTCTTCATCACCCCCCACCTAATGGCCCCAGTAATTCACTGTCTGCGAATGTGTTTACATTATAAATTTTAATTTTGCAGTGACAGGCCTGATTACTGTTGTTGTTCTATGAATTGAAATGCTTGCATTTCAATGATCGGTGTAAAAATGTGTTTACGCGGGAAGCAGTAAAACCCCATAGTTACATTATCTCTCGAGCCCTCTTGCAAGCCCAATAAATCCCACTTGTCAGATGCGTTTACCAACTTTACATGCATTTTGAGAAGAAAGGGTTGGACGATTTTGGGCCTTGTTCATCAGGAAATTAGAGGCCAGGTGCAAATTGTCTTCCAAAACAGGAGCTCAAGTTCATTTACGATCAGGTGGTGTCAATTGTCTTAAGGGGGCCAATGGGGGAGCAAGAAGAACCAATTAGCATACTGATCCCAGGTTTCCCTAATCAGACGGGAGGACTTGGCCATAGCTAATCGTTTGTCTGTTGGGGCTGTGGTGCGTGTGGGAGAGTAAGGGGACTTGGGTCAGTCGATGGGACCTTTTGGGGATTTGCCCTTGTTGTAGTGTAACCCTCTGTAGAGGGTGGCAGAATCGTCTACTCACACCTGCTGTGTGTATTGCTGGTGACCGGACCATCAGGAGTGCCTCACCAAGGTCTGAGCAGACTATGGGGGAGCAGAGAGCTCATTTGTTTGGATTTGCCGGGATCTTTTTATTTATTTATTTTTTTTGAGATAGGACTTTTGATGAAATAAACCAGGTGGATGTTCCACATCCTCAGTCGGGAAACCACTAACCCGGCGAATATCAAGCGCACTGAAGTTAGGGGGTGGACCAGGAGTTGACCTCTGCAGCTTCATGTCTGACCACTTGGTCATTCCCAAACCGTAAATGCCCAGACCCACTGCACCCCTGTATCCAGGCCCCAAAAGACTGCCTTCACCTGGCATGGGGCCCAGGGGGGCTGCACGATGCCAGCTCTTTCTTGCAGTTCTGCAAGAGTACCTACAGCACGTTTACTCCTTCGGCTTTCTTCTCTTTCCCGGCCATGAAGGCTGACTATGGACATCCTACCAACTTCCAGACCAGGGACTCTTTGGGACATGGCAGGCAATGGTACTTCATCACCCCGGAGCCGCCGCCCAGCCAGATGGGTCTTGGCGGGTACCCGAATGAGAGCCACCAGAGCACCCAGCTGCAGGGTGACAACCGGGATCCTCTGAAGGTGGAAATCAAGCAAGAAAAGGACAGTCGAGACTACTCACCCGAAACTAAGTACACCCCGCAGCCTGCCCTGATGCCCAGAGCTTACTACCCCTCGCCTTGGAATCCGTCCTTCTGGCCAACCCTGACCTCGTCCACCAACACCAACCAGGGGGTGAATGGCAGCAGCACGCCCTCCAGTCACCAGCCTTTAACGCAGCAGGGCTCAGAGTATTCCCGATTGGGAGCCCTCCTGTGTACCTGAACCCGAGCCCCAGTGGGGTCCCGGCCAGCATGGGAAGCAGCAGCTGGGGTAGCAATAGTTTGTCGAGTGGGGCAGCCAGCGAGGAGGGCCACTCGGGGGACAATGCAAATGAGGTAACTAACTAGCAGCGTAACTAACCAAGTGTAGTAACTTACTAACTTCTGTAACTGCAGTGTGTATAATAGATTGCCCAGGTGTAGTAGTGGGGCTTCACTGGACTCAGTTTTGGTAGGGAGTTCCAAAAAGCAAAAATGCCCACACCAAGAGGCATGGAGGCCCAGAAGCGTGTGTTGCTTTTTTGGAATATAATCGTAGTTTAATCTTGTTTGTAATAACTTCCCGAAACTGGGTATTGCCTTCCAGAGTCTAGAGGACCCCCACCTCACCCAAACTGGCTCCACTTTTGGAGCCCAAGGTGATTTTGATCCTCATACTGATTTTTAATATCCCAACTTGGGACTGATTGTACACGCTGTATTGAAAGTATAACGCGCGCGTGTGTGTCTGTGTCGCCACGACCCAGTTTCTGGTCCTTAACGCGGCCAACCATTATACCAGACTTCCTTACAATTTATTATATGGCTGCGATCCGTTAATTGAACCAGATGTGTAAGTTTATATATATATTTGGGGGGGGGGGAGACACAAAATAGGGTTTTCTTGGTGAAAATGCCTCTGTAGAACACTGTCGGTTTTAGGCTCCGTACATGGCCTTTCAGGTGACTCTGGACTATATTTGGGGCTTAATGTAAGGTAATTTGTGGGACAGCACTGGCTGCCAAAATAAGGTTAAAAAAATCCTTTCGCGAGTAAATGATTTTTTTGGGGGGGTAGTAGTAATGTAACCTTCACTTTACAGGCATGGAAATAACAATGCTAGCTTTCAGAAAGAGTGTTTTATTAACTGTGTTTTGTCTTGACCTCTGCAACTTGGTTTCTATTACAGTGCTGAAAGTGTCAGACTTGTGAGCTAGGACTAGAACAGGTATAAGCAGGCCAACAATTGTATCTAATTCCTTTTATTTCTTTATACAGAAATTTAAAAAAAAAGTCTTACATTTAATTGTAGTATCATCTAGATTTAAAATGGTTTGTGGTGGCACATTACAGCTCCAGGGTATGGCTCATGCAGTGTTATATATATATATATATATATATATATACATATATTTATTGAAACATTTGAAAAGCTTCATAAGCATAAAATCCTAGAATGTATAATTTCTTGGTGGTAAGAACTATTACAATAAATGTACATTAGTCATTTGTATTAACTTCTAATCATATATCTCCAACCCCTCACCCACTTAGCCCACCTCCACACCTGCTTAGCCCCTCGACCCTTAAGCTAGCACCCACTGTTGTGCTCTTCCCCCTCACCTGTCTCTCCTGTAGCCTACCCCCCCCCAATGGCTGGCTGTACTTGTCGGTGGTCACATTAATTGTTCCTTCGGGAACCTATCTAAGCTCTATAGCTGCACTCTGGGAATTCTCATACTTTGTACGTAGTTGGAATCTACACTTTACCTAATCTGTTATGGGACTATTTTCCTCTGTATTATGTAATTAAGTGGTGACTTTTACAATGTATTCTGTCTCTCCCCATCCTTCTATTTGTAAACCTGTTTCACCTTTTGAATGATGTGTAACTGACAATGCCTACTAACTACTTCTGTTTTTCTCCACTGTCCATGTACTTGATGTCTTTCCCACCCCCACCCCCGTTTGAGGATCCTTTGTGAATGAGCTTTTAGCTCAAAGGTTGTAATTTCAATTTTTACAATAAATAAAAATATCATCTGGTTCCAATATAATTTGGTTCACATTTGGCTAACAAACTGATATTCCCCCTGTTCATGAGGTGGGGTCACAAAAAAAACATGCTGAAAATTTGGAGTGAAAATACCAACGAATGCCTGAGGTATTAGTGTTTCCAACCATAACGCCCAACCCTGTAGAGAATGACAGGCATCAGGGGTGTGACTTGGGATTCTTGCCTGTAATGCTTATACCATTCCACACCCTGCAGCCAGTGAGAGGCATCAAGGTATGCCTTGGACTCTTGCCCCAAAGTTCACCCCATTCTCCTATATCACACCCATCTCACTGTATTTCCTAATGGAATTAAAAGATAAGGGCCAAAAGACCCCAGGAACACCGTGGCACTTGTCAGTGTCTGCAGGTCTGGTGTGGTGAAATGGCATGGCCGTTATGCCTGACAACCCAAAGGCACACCCCAATGCCTGTCACTCTCTGCAGGGTGGTGGTGGGGTTGGCTTCAGTTCAATACTTCACTGCCATTCCTATTACGCAGCTCTGTAACTTCTACACTACCACTGCCAATGCCAGCAAGCAAACATTCGGCATTGATAAATGCTTGTTAACATAGCCATTGTAACACTTCTGCTCATGACCATGATTACTGTGATTTTCTTAATGTGTCCCATACATTGATTTCGCACACAGACTGTGCCATTGTGCACTACATGCGTGGAAACACGTTTTGGGTGAGATGTGAAAAATGACAGCTGCCCTGCTGATAAGGAGGTGTGGTCAAATGGCAATGTTGAAAATCTGGAATGAAAATAGTGACAATTCACGAACATTCGAGCGTGCGTAGGAACAGTGCAACGCATGCTCGTAAAACAGTCATTTGAGGGAATTTTGTCACCAAATTTTTACCATAGCCATTTTAATACTTCTGCTCATGAACAGTGTCACTGTGATTTTCTTAATGTGTCCTGAACATTGATTTCACACACCAACTGCACCATTGTGTGCTACATGGGCAGAAACACATTTTGGGTGAGATGTGAAAAGTGACCACTGTACTGCTCATAAGAAAGTGTAGTAAAATGGCAATGTTGAAAATCTGGAGTGAAAATATTGAAAATTCGTGAACTTATGAGCGTGCATAGGAACAGCGCAATGCATGCTCGTAACACAGTCATTTTATGGAGTATCGTCACCAAATTTTTAACATATGCATTTTAGGACCTCTGCTAATGAACAGTGCCACTGTCAGTTTCTTAATCTGTGCAGGACTCTGATTTCCCACACCGACCGTGCTATTCAGCACCGCAAGTGCGAAAACATATTTCATCCAGGGTGTGAAAAATGACAGCTGTAATGTTCACAAGGAGGTCTGAAAAAATGGCAATGTTGAAAATCTGGGGTGAAAATATTGCAAATTCGCAACGTTACGAGTGTGCGTAGCAACTGTGCAATGCACGCTTGTAAAGCAGTCATTTTTTGGATTTTTACCACCAAATTTGCAACATGGGTTTTTGAGAGCCCACCTTATGAACACTGGCACTGAGGTTTCATTAATCAGTCCTGAAGGGTGATTCAACACAGTGACCGCAAAATCACCTTTCAGGGCAGATTAACACCATGACAGTGAAATAATTCATGAGGAGGGGTCCCAAAAACCCCATGTTGAAAATTTGGTGGCAAAATTCCAAACAGTGCCTGAGACATGCATTAAAGTTGAAAAAAAAAACTATTTATTACATTATACAGCTTACCAGCTTTTCCTCAGTTCGTGGTTGGCTTTAAAGAGTGCAGACATGCTCCCAGTCCACCGAAGATTGTCGCTCCAGACTCTGGAGGTAAGTATGGGATGAGGGGGGATGTGGGGAGGCAGAGTGCGCAGTGGGTGGGTGAGGGGTGTGGGAGGGGCCAGGGAGACTGCCAGGGGACCGTTTCCTTCATTACAAGTGAAAAAAAAAAAGACATTGTGGGACTTTTTTTATTTACAGGGCAATGTGGCATGCTGGGGTGGGATCCTAGCATGCCAACTGAGTCTTTGTTGGGGGGGGTCACTGTAGCCTACAGGGGATTGAACACCCCTGTCAGCACACAACAAGGGGGGTATGTTATGCCAATGGGGATTGGGCACCCCTGTTGGCACACAACAATGAGGGGGTTGATTATGCCGACGGGGATTGGGCACCCCCTCAGCAGACAAGAAAAACGCGGGGGCTGTTACATACTGCTGATGGGGAATGGGCTTCTCCATCTGCAACATACATCTGGGGCACTGCAGCTGATGGGGATTGGGGCCCCCCGTCAGCAAACAAAAGTGTTGAGGGGCACATGCTGCCAGGGGTTTGGACACCCCCTCGGCAGGTCAGGGGGTTAATATTGTTTGTGAGCAGGTGGCAAGCTGCCGCCATGTTCACAAACAATATCAGAGCTGCAAGGTCCCACCCTGCAATGACGGGTTGCTCCATCATTGCAGCAAATGGCTGATGCTGCAATGACGAGGCGGCCCCTGACTGCAGCGGCAAAATTGTCACAAGTTGGTGGCAAGTTCCAAACTACTGTCACTGGCTATGTCCTCCATTATTGGTGGACATCACTCATGCCTCAAAATGCTGTGCCAGTATTGGACTCAACAGTGCCGCACCTCCACAACCTGCCTCGGCACCGAGCTGCCGCAATATGTTTCTTGCGCTGCATGCAAGCAAACTTAAAAATGGCAATCTAGCCTAGAGGTTTGAGTTATAAGCTGTGAATGAGCTTGGTACATTCAACAGACCTGGGTTTCATTCCCACTGAAAGCTACACACACAAATGCTATCACATATATGTTAAAGGTTTTTAATTGGCTTTTATTTATAGCATCACCTGAGGTTTTTATCATGAACTTGTTTGACCAAGCATGTTTTATTTACAAATCAGCCCCAAAGTGTTTCAGAAAAAAAACCCACCAATTATATTTTGTACCCTTTATAGTACTCTGCAGTCAACAGCAGTGGGTATTTCTCATCCATCCTATAGGTTGATGCATGATCCAATCAAATCAAAGATGGGTGAGGACATCCCTCTACCCTCATCAGAATATTCCCAGTTTAATTTTTGCATCAAGATAGGTTGGTCACATCCTCACTGTTCCCAACAACAGCAGCAACTGTACAGGTACTGTAGAATCTAATTTCCTTTTAATTCAATAGCTAAAAAACAGTTAAAAAAATAGCAAGATCAGCTACTAACTGCTCGCAGCCTTTAACTCAGCATCTCTTTAATCGACGGTTATCCCCTTAAAGCACAGGGAGGCAGAAAAACAGTGTTTCTATCAGGAGATCAGAACCCCCTCCCATAGCGGGTCCTGATCATTCGCAATTGTCCGCTCATGGCTAAGGTATCTCCTACAGAGATCCCAGCCTACAATACATCAGCAGCCACATTTCCCTGTGTCACTGGACATGCCATCCTAACCGCAGCAGCTGCTGACAACAACGCTAGTTACCTTGGAGGTGCAGGACCTGCTTCTCACTCCCCTGAAGCTCCTATGCTGCCAGCAATAACAAATCCTCTGAGCAGGAATCCCTTTCAGTAGCAATTCCTGTGCAGGGTAATGGGCCACTGCTCATCGAGGCACCTCCAGAAATGGCCTCCTAAGCATTAGCCCCTCATACAATGTCTCCAGACCACGGTATCTCCATGCTATTTAGGCACCTCCAGTAGTGGCCTAATAAGCGCTAGCCCCCTCACACAACAGGCTACATGGCAGCCTACCTTCTCCCTCCTGTCTAGCGAGTTCAACATCCGCCGCTCAGGCAGCAGCACACAAGCAACAACCTAGTTACCTCAGAGGTGCAGGACCTGCTTCTCGCTCCCCAGAGGTGTTCCACTCAGATCTCCTTGTACAGCAATTGCCTCCATTTCTTGGGCGTTGTCTCTCTGCTTCCTTTCACTCCAGGGCAATCTCCTTTGTCTCAGGGGACATAAAACTATTACCCCCTCCCCCCGAGAGAGCTTCAGTCATGCTCCCTCACTCTGATCTTGGGCTAGGCAAGCCCCATGATCCTCAGCGAGTCTCCTCAGTCCACAAGATCTCACTACAAATCTTGCAGGATCACCCAGACATTCTCCCTTCATCCAGTCCTCCCAAACAATGGGAGTTAAAAAGAGACTTTGCGGCTGCCATCTTGCCAGGGTATTTTTACCCAGTTCATGCCTATACGGCTGCCTTTTGTTCTCAAATGAACAAACATGATCACTGGAAGCTGTAAAACAATTATGTGGCCTACTACATAGCAAGCTCACTTCCTAATACTATTCTTTCTTGATTCCTCCAGATATCCCCACATCATGAAAAAGTGCAGGGAGTGTGGAGTATCTTTCACTCCCTTAGAGAAAGATGACCAAATGTGTGCAGTGTGCATCCTTAGTGAGCACAGGAGTACAGCACAGACAGAAGATGAGCACTCAACTCTGGAACCCCACCCTCCTCCCACCACTCCTATTGCCTTGGGTGTCAACCAAGCACAACTACTTTTTCAGCTGCTAGAACATATGAAAGGGGGTGACCCCTTTACCACAGCACCCCAAAAGGCCACCGACAAGGGACCCACAAAAAACGCCCCAGACTAGATACGGACAGCATTACATCTGACAACTCCGACGAACCCGATGAGGGCAATTTGGACAAGTCAACCTGAATGTTCCAAGGGGAGAACATTGACGAACTAGTCACAATGGTGCAGGTGGCACTCGAGATATCACAGCAACCTGTACAACCTTCCATGACTGACGACTTCTCTCCATGGGAGAGCCGAACAAGAAAATACATTTCCCCTCATGCCAAGCTTTCAACTCCCTACTTGCAAAGGAATATGAGGCAACTCACCTGACCAGAATGTCTGAAAAGGGCATGGTAAACAGGTGGTACCCCATTGGTCAGGAAAAAAGTGACCATTGGAGGGAACCTCCTAAGGTGGATCAACCGGTCTCACAGCCATCCAAACGCACTACCATCCCCATTGAAAGTACTGAAGTACTCAAAGACCCGATGGATAAAAAGGTAGAGGAACATCTTCGGAAAATCCACAAAGCAGCTGGCATGACGCGCTCGGCAGACACCACCATGTGGTTCACCTGCAGGGCCCTCCATAAATGGCTACACATTCTCACCAAGAATATTCCAGAGGATTCCCTCCAAGCAGATGCAGCGGAGTGTGCCATTCAAGCTGTGAAGTACATTATGGACGCATCTTCCGACATTTTCAGATTCGGCTCTCATATGACAGTACTAGCCAATAGAGCCAGAAAAGCCCTGTGGCTCAAACTATAGCAAGCAGACAATGAATCCAAAGCCACCCTCCTTAAACTACCCTTCAAAGAGGGTACCCTTTTCAGAGAAGGCCTAACACCATACCTCAAACAAAGGGGAGAACACACGCACAGGTAGATAAGGATGTCTATCTCCCCACAGACAGACCCTTTCATCCCAAAAGCAAGTTTTTCAAACACAAACCTCAGACATACCATCCCCAGACCACCAAGCAGTGGCCCCAAAGACCACGCTTCCAACACAAGGCATACAACAACAGACCAAGAGGCAATACAGAGGGACAGTATGCCAATGGAGGGTGAAAACCCAACTTCAAACTACAGGCTAACAAAAAATGAAGGCAAGTGGGCCCATGCAGAGCTACCTCTGGTGGGGAGGCTGAGGTGGTTTGCACAACAATGGGCCCACACAACATCCAACAAATGGGTGCTGGAACTAGTTACAAAGGGATATGTGATTGAGTTCAACAGCAACCCCATAAGACACAGACCATTCATGTCACCAACACCTATGAGCCCAATCAAACTGCAAGCTTTACGCAATGCAGTACAGGACTTACTCAGTGATGGGGCTATCATGCAAGTCCCCACAGAGGAACAGGACACAGGGGTATACTCCTTGTTCTTTGTCATCCTAAAGAAGATGGGTGGAATGCAACCCATGCTAGACCTCAAGTATCTCAACCAGAATGTCACTTACAAAAAATTCAAAATGGAAATCCTTTGCTCCACTCTGGCATCCATTCAATCAGGGGACTACCTAACCACAATAGAGCTCAAGGATGCCTATCTCCACATTCCCATCCAACCCTTACACCACCGTTACCTACGATTCAACTTCCAAGGGCAACATTTCCAATATACATGCCTACCCTTTGGCCTGGCATCAGCACCTCAGATCTTCACAAACACCCTGGTGGTCCTCACAGCACATCTCAGAAAACAAGGGGTCCATGTAATACCTTACCTGGACAACTGGCTCATAAGGGCAAGAACAGAGGAGCAAGCCCTACAAAGCACACAGCTTGTAACCAACTGCCTACAATAACACGGATGGATAATAAACAGGGACAAAAGTCAACTGATCCCCACCCAATCCATCACTCATTTGGGCACATTAATACATACAAAGAACAATAAGGTCACTCCTACACCTGAGAAAATTCAGAACATCCAAACTCTGGTGTCGTGTCTAATCAGCAGACCAAACCGGGCTGTATGGGGCTACCTACAGATACTGAGAGTCATGGCAGCACTAATCGACATGATTCCATGGTCCAGGGCACACATGCAAACACTGCAAAGGTTCCTAATAGACTCATGGGACCAGACAACCCAAAATTTCAAATTCAGAGTCACATCCCCTCCACTACTGTTAACCAGACTACATTGGTGGACTCTGAAACCACACTTAATGCGGGGCACAACACTGACACAAGTAGCACCAGAGGTGATCACCACAGATGACAGTCTGTCGGGGTGGGGGGCAACATACAACAATCATGTAACCCAGGGATTGTGTACTCAGCAGGAGTCCTCTCTACCAATCAATATCTTGGTAATGAGAGCGATTCGCCTGGCCCTCCTCTTCTTTACACCCCTACTCAACAACAGACCAATCGTAGTCCTGTGCGACAATCAAGTGACAGTCGCATACATAAACAAACAAGGAGGAACATGAAGCAAAGCGAAGATAAAGGAGTCCCTAAAGCTATTCTGCTGGGCAGAACAGAACTTACTGTCACTAACCGCAATATATCTAGCAGGAGAGGCCAACACAGTGGCGGACTGGCTGTGCAGCGTTACGGTCAGCCAGTCAGATTGGAGACTTCACAAGTCCATCTTTCAGAGACTATTGTCCAAATGGGGACCCCTGCAAGTCGACCCAATGGCATCATGGACAAACACCCAACTACCCAGCTACCACTTTTCAGACCCCCAAGCTCAGGAGATCGATATGCTGTCAGCCCCTTGGGACTTTTCATGGGCCTACATATTCCCACCGCTACCAATGATACCCAAAGTACTCCATAAGATTCAACGCACGGGATCATCAGTAGTCCTAGTGGCTCCCAGTTGGCCAAGACGACCGTGATACTCGCTCATACAAGATATGTCAATGAGCCCTCCGATGACCCTTCCTCCTTGGCCTGACCTTCTGTCACAGGGTCCAATTCTACATCCAAATCCAACCAGTCTGAATCTGACGGCCTGGTTATTGAAAGGGAAACTGTTAAACTGAGGTTACCATGCCAGGGTTGCAAATTGTCTGCTGCAATCCAGGAGACAATCCACTAATAAGAGTTACCTCAGACAATGGGAAATCTTCCACAAATGGTGCCGGGAAATGGGTACCTCACTTTCAGTGGTGGGATTACCACAAATTTTAGACTTCCTCAATGAAGGGGCGAACAAGGGTCTAAGCCCAGCCACACTCAAAGTGCAGGCATCAGCTATTTCTTCCATTAGGGGCCCACTACCAGGGATAGGTCGCATTGGCTTTCATCCCGACACCATCTGACTCCTCAAGGCAGTCACACTAACAGCACCCGGGGGAGGAAGAGATGCCCACCATGGCAACTAAACACAGTGTTAGACACACTCCAGTTACCTGCCCTCCAGCAGGACTCTCTTCACTGGTGCACTATTAAGACAGCATTCCTTGTAGCAATCTGTTCCGCCAGAATAGGAGAGCTTCAGGCCCTCTCATGCAGAAAACCCTTCATCACCTTTCATAGCGATAGGGTCATACTGAAAACAGTACCCTCTTTCCTGCCCAAGGTGGCTTCACAGTATCACAAGGACCAGGATGTCCTTTTTCCCTACTTATCTCCAAGTAACCCCCAAGACACATCGGCCCACCACTCCCTAGATGTGGGCCACCAATTGGAAAAGTACCTCAGTTCGCTAGGGAAATACGAAAGTCAGACAGATTATTTATCCTAACCAGAGGGCACAGATTAGGACAGGCAGCCTCTAAAGACACCATAACCAGATGTGTCAACCAGACTATTAACAAGGCTTATAAGGCAATGGGCCAGACACCACCAGAAGGCCTCAAAGCATACTCTACCAGGGCAGTAGCAACATCCTGGGTGGAAAGGGGGAACGTGTCTTCTTAAGACATTTGTTCAGTGGCTACCTGGTCATTTATACACACCTTCACCAAACATTACAAGTTAGACATAGAATCTGCAGAAAGGACTAACTTTGCCAAGTCAGTTCTGAAGGCAGGAGCCACACAATACTAGATCGACACTAATCTGCCTTCTCCTTACCCACCCGAGAGTAATCACTCAATTCTACCTTGCTACTTAGGTTCCACTGGTGTTGACTGCGGAGTACTATAAAGGGTATGAAATATAATGGGATTTACTCACCTGGTAAAGGTGAATATCTGAGTACCCTTTATAGTTCTCCACAGGCCCACCTGGATGGCAGATTATCCTCAGACCGGGTCAGCAGAAAAAGTGATACCCCTGGGTCGCGCGCTAGCCGCCAACTGTAATGGCCACTTAATTTACGGGAGGAGCGAGTCGCAGTATTAAATCCTTCTCTTCACACCTTCAAACCCGGGTATCAGCAGTCAGAAAGTAATTAAATCAGCATCGGAAGGATAGAAGAATATCCCTGTGCGATTTCAGGCTGATCACTTGGTTAAAAAGTCTAATTTCCTCACAGTGAGTCATTTTGCCTTACACCGCAAATTTACACTAGTGGACACTGTAATGTCAGTTTCAAATTTCAGTGCTCATGCAGGGAATAGGAACAATTCTATAACGGAGGACAGATGTGATAATATGGATAATATTAAAGAAATGTTACATGGAATTACATTAAGTGAAAAGGAAATAAAGCATGATATTGCTGGGCTTAAAGTAGTGGTAGACATGATTAAATCAAATTCAGATAAGTTTAACAAAAGACTATCTGAGGCCGAAGAAAGGGTGGCAGCAGTTGAAGATTTTGTATTTAAACTGGGCACTGATTCAGATACGTTTCAACACCAAATTACGCTCCTATGGCAAAAAGGTGATGACCTTGAAAATAGAGGCTGGAGAAATAACATCAGAATTCTGGGGGTGCCTGAGGGAGTCGAAGGTCCACAAATGTCTAAGTTTTTGCAAAACTTCATTCCAGAAGTCCTGCAATATAACCCAGGTTGGCCTTTAGAAATTGAGAGGGCTCTCAGGACTCTTTCTCCTAAATCAAAGGCAGGTCTCCCGTCAAGATCTATAGTGGCACATTTTCTAAGGTTCTCTGTAAAAGAAGAGATTTTAAACATTGCAAGAGAGCGGAGGTCACTCTCGTGGAATGGGAACCATATTTCCTTCTATCAGGATTATTCTGCTGGGTGGTGTCCCAGAGAAAAGCATTTACAGATGTCAGGAAAAGTTTACAGAAATTAGGCCTCTCCTACAGAATTAAATACCCTGCTATCTTAATTGTGTCAGCTAGTGGGGTGTCACACACATTCAAAACACCTGATGAGGCAAGCATATTTGTGAATAACTGGTCTAAGAAATGTAACGGTTTTCAACAGTCAGACTCTCACTTTGAAAATGCTAATAGTTCTAGCCCACAACAGCCACGAGACTCAAGAGCAACACTATCATCATCAGAACCCTGACATCCTAGGAATTCTAAGAAGTCAAGCATTACCAAACATCCAATTGTGATGCCTGAAGCTTCCCAGGTGAAATAGCAGTCTGTGAATCGGAAGTGTAAAGGTCTTTTGTCCAGAAATTGCCGCGCATCCACAAGGTTTGTGACAAAAAGTAATCCTTACAAAATCTCGACTTCTAATCGCTACGCCTCACTTCTGGTAGACATGGAGGAGTCAATCGTGGAAAATCATTCATCAGTGGGTGATCCAGCACTCAATCAGCTAGATGGTTCCCAATTGGATGAAAGTCCAGATGACCCTGAATGCCCCACCCCTCCACACTACCCCGATGATCCATGATGCTGTTTAAAGAGATAATTATTAGATCCATCTGCAGAGCTTATCCTTATGTGAGGTAAAACTCATTTTGCCAGTGACACTTACTGTGACACCTGATGTTTATTACAGTTTCCGAGAGCTGATTCATGAACTCTGGAATGCAAATGGGTGGTAGAGCAGATATTTCTATGATTCCTAGATCATTTCAGCCAGCCGGAGAAGGGAAAGTCCTTTTTTTTTTTTTCTGTATGTTCAGTTTTCTTAGTTCCTACTATCTCTCTGTTATTAATGACAGTATATTATGACCTCTCTTTTCTGTACTCAAGCAATGATCATATGTATGTGTGTATATATATGTATTCATAAGAGAGAAAGACAGACAGAAACTCCTAGATACTTAAGGCTTCTAGATTGTAAAATGAGTTTGGCAGTTGCGATGCAGTTAATCAGCCTGTTCTGTCTAAGGGAAGAAATGTTTGTTTAAATGTCCTTATGACCCCCCTCCCCCCCTTTTTTTTTTTATTTATTAAATGTCCTAACACTCTCTATGTTTTTACTCTTTTCTCTTTGGTATTCAGAGGCTGGCCACATGTTGCAAGGATTGAAGGGAGAAGCAGCAATAGTTCTGGTTTCAAGGGGTTTGGACATAATTGGATCCTACACATCATGAGCTTGCACATTTCTAAATGGCTCAAGCTGAAGGAGTTATTGCTGTGTGTGAACACTCATCAATGTATATAATTCAACCTTAAATACCCTCAGCCAGTACACACTCTCAGCTATTGCCATTGCCCTCTCTGGTATTTGCAGTAAAGGTCACTAAATAAGATAGAATACCAGGCCTCTAACAGGTTTTTTTTTTTTGCTTTTTACCACCTACTTATCCCATTCTATATTCTGTATAAGTTGTAATTAATCTGATCCTAAGGATGGATGGTGCATTTTTACTGCTTGTTGCTAATAAGGGTTTTTTAATCCTTAATGCTGCACTCATTCAGTCTGGAGAAAGCTTTACTTTATTAGGAAGCTTTGTCTTAGAATTTTTATAGGTTAATTTATATATATATATATATATTCATAGCAAAAACTCCGTTTAATGCATCAGTTAGGGTTGTTCTACAGCGACAAAAGTGAGAAATTGATGTGTTGGGTTGAAAACCTAACTCCAGTCACCAACACCACACACACACACACACACACACACACACACACACACACACACACACATGAAAGTACAGGGGAGGACCAAGGCACGACCAATGACAGACAACCAGCAGCAGGTGACAAAGAAAAAATTGTCTAAATGTACTACAAGACATCCCACCCACCTGAACAGGTACTGCATGCTCAGTGGAGATCAACAGCAAAACTGAGGACATGTACACAAAGCATACATCCCTGATTGCAGCTGCACAGCGTACCACACTTAGTAGTTGCATGGCCTTACCTACGATGCCCACACCACAGCACAACTGTTACTGTGCTGTTAGTCATAATAAATGCTGAAGGTGCATGATCACAGCTGTACAAAGGTTTTAACACTAGTGAGTATACATTAATTAAGAGAACTACATAAATTAACTACAAGACACAGCCATGCTCAAGATAAAAGTATTGTTGCATTTAGTATCTGATTTACATAGTAGTACATTTACTGCAACTGTTTACTCAAGATAGAAAGGCTGATGTAAACATATGGAAAAGCATTGCCTGTTCAATGCTGTGAAATTTGTACTGCCAGCATCAGATGCATTCTTACTGATGAAAGTGTACTGCTCATGTGCATACATAGACCTTCAGTGTGTTTGAATTCTAAAGATGCAGTAAGTATTCTTTGTAAGAAACAGTGTAATTGCATGGATCAGGCCAAGCAACTTTTAAATATCATAGCACTACTGAGCCAACAATGGTGTAGCTGTATCAGAGATGTGTATAGGGTAGATTTTCCTGTTTGCACTTACTGAGTATGTTATACCTGATAAAGACAATGTCATTGCATCTATGATGACTAACTTATTGAAATAGTCAAACATTTACTATTGTTGCAATGAGTGATCTATGCCACTTATAGACACAGCCTAATTTTTGTAACAGTTGTTTCATACTCAGGCTGTATGCCTAGTGTTTGGGTTTGACACAATTCTGTCACTGATGCTATCAAAGTGATAACTATATTAATTGTGTTACAACAGGAATCAAGTAGGTATAGTGTCGATATAAATAGAATGTCTTTTAGTATAGATTTAACTCACAATGGGATAAGTGCACTAGGACAGCAGGGGTTATTCTCTATCACTGACTGTCAGTTATAATCACACTAAGGTTTCGATGATCTTCATGAGTTAATATTCGCAGCCATTCTCCAGTAACTAGACAGTGGATGGTGTAACTGGGTGGGACACTGTGTTGCAAAGCTCCTGCAGTGCCTAGCAGAGGGAGAATATCTACACATGAAGGAAATTAAGCAACAAGGCATGACCAATGGTTATGTTAAATGGTCTCAATCACCCTGTAGGGGTTTAATGTTGAATGAGGCGTAGCCGAGTACCACATGTCACTAGACAGTGATAAACTGACCAGTAACATAATACCTGGGAGTGGCTTGTTGCTAACATAATAAAACTGTTTTTTCAACAACTTTAAACCATGTTCATCATATGGTTAGGCTTTACATGTATGTTAATAAAAACTAAACATAAGGCTGTTAGAATGTTTACAGCCAATCAGAAAGCTGCATTTCTCAAACCCTCATTATAATCAGAGTGATTATACCTGTACAACTGCTTGGTTTTGCTCAACTCTATTGCTCATCTGGTCCACCACATGTGCTGTGGTGTGGGGCATCGGTAGGTAAGGCCATGCAACTACTAAGTGTGGTACATTGTGTGCAGCTGCAATCAGGGATGTGTACGTTTGGTGTACATTTCCTCAGTTTTGCTGTTGATCTCCACTGAGCATGCAGTACCTGGTCAGGTGGATGGGGATGTCTTGTAGTACATTTAGACAATTTTTTCTTATTTCTGTCACCTGCTGCTGGTTGTCTGTCATTGGTCGTGTTGCCTTGGTCCTCCCCCATACTTGCATATGTGTGTGTGTGTGTGTCTGTGTGTGTGTGTGTATGTGTGGTGCTGGGGGGTGTGTGAATTCGGAGTTAGGGTTTTCAACCCTAACAGCGAATTCCTCACTTAATCATGATAGAACAACCCTAACTGATGCATTAAATGGAGTTTTTGCTATGAATTCCCTTCTTTTGAGAATGGTAAGTATAAGTAGTAAATACAGACATGGCACTGCAGTCACACATGGCAACAAATCATTCACAGTATGAATGCAGATGTGGTACCATGGACCCTTTGCTCCCTACGGTCTCATAAAATCATTTGTTATATCTATACTGTTCTGTCCAGTGTACATCCTACAAGTCATATAGTGGCAGTATCTGATTTCGCATATACATGTGGTGGTAGAGGACAGGTCCTTCAAGATGTACAGGATCACTGCATGATCACCTGCATGACTACAGTGCTGCTACTGCTAACCTTCTGCCGTCAGACTCCACCACATAATCTGGTGTATGAGTACAGTGGTAATATAGAAATAGTTTACATACCCCACAGTACCAGCAGCAGAAGTATAGGAGAATGGGGTGAGGTTAGGACCCACGATCTGTCGCACCCCAATGCCAGTTGGGGGTGGGCAGAGGGTCAGGGGTTTTCAACTCTAACACGAATTTCCTCACTTTTGTCATTGTGGAACAACCCTAACTAATGCTTTAAATGGATTTTTTTGCCTCTAATTGCCCTTCTTTTTGAGAATGGTAACAAGAAATAGTGAATGTAATGCAGCGGCGGGAGCGCGGCAGAGGGCCCCATGCTCCCACCACGTGATCTCTTGTGGCATAGTAACAGGAACACCAACACAAACAGAACCGCTAACAGTGGTGCACATGGTAATGCAAGCGCGAATGAGAACAGAAAGGGTAATGCGCACGGTGGCGTACACGGTAACGCTCTGCCACGTGATGTGTTGTCACATAGTATCATGGTGCCTGCAAATGGAAATTTCAATGGGCATGGTGATTCAAACTAAAACAGAAAGAGAAACAGTACTGTAGACACAAATGGCAAAAAATAACAGAAGCTACGAAAGTAAGCGTAAACATAATACGCACGTGTGGCGCAAACATCAAAGAGTAAGTGAAGCAGACACGGACCCAAGCAGAAAAGGCAACAATAACAGTAATGTAAGCACACAGGCTGGTTTTCCCCAAAACCTGCATAAAGAAAGACAGTGAGTACAAATAATGTATGCATAATAATGAGTATCGGAACAGAAAATGAGAACTTGGAATACTAAATACGTTATATCACAGGGACTGTACGACGTAGAAAAAAAATTTAAAAGTCATATGATTTACAACTGTCCTGGCTAAATTTGTACTTAGCCCCTAGGGGGCAAAGAATTTTTCCGACGAAAAGTCCGTATCTCGCACCGTTTCTGAGATACGGGCCCTGAAAGACTTGGCGAACACCGTAATGTTTTCCTATGGGAAAAAAAGAGAAGTTCTGAGTGCCATAACTATGCCTCCCTGTAATATTTTTTCACCAAACCACTGAAAGGCACATCTGTGAGCTGCTGGTTGTCTTCCCTCCAAATTTCAGGTAAAAAAGACTAAACCATTATTTTGCAGCAGGGTGCCAAAGGATTCCTGTAATGCGTTGGGCGCCGTAATGTTATCCTATGGGAAAAAATGTCAACTTTGGAGTGCCATAACTTTGCCGCCGTGTAATATTTTTTCAATACAACACTGAAAGGCACATCTGTGAGATGTCATCAGTGTTCCCTCCAAATTTCAGCCCAAAACTCCCAACCATTCTTTTGCAGCGGAGTGCCAAAGAATTACTGTTATATTGGGCATAGTGTCACAAAGTAGTGTCGCAATTTGCGAAAGCTTTCGCAAAAATTTGTGACACTTTCATGAGTGTGACACTACTTTGCGACACTACATTTTCCAGAAATTTGAAAAACATATTTCTGGGGTGTTTTACCCCAAAATAAAGACATGGCTAGCATCCTCAGGGCCCGACTAGGTGAATACAAAAAGAATTAGGTTGCTAGAGGGTCTCAATTTTAAATGCCAAGCATTTTTCTGATCACTAACTGAAAACAAGATGGTGGATTTGTGACAGTAACAGGGCCATTACGACAGTAAAAAGTGCATTTGCGACACTGTCAAACTTTTTGTTAACTTTTCCCATTGACTTATAATGGGAAATTGTTTTTTGAATAACTTTTGAACTGTTTAATATTTTTTCATGAAATCTTTGAAAGGCACATCAGGGACCCTGGCCACACGTTCCCTGAAGATTTTGGGCCAGTCGCGCAAACCATACAACCTGTAGGCGCAACCATAGAATTCCAGAAAAAGCGTAAACGTGCGCACAGATCACGCTTAATAACTCCGCAGCTGTATATCTGAGCTGTATAAAACTTAGCAGATCCCAAGGCCTATGGCTCTTGATTGTGTATTCCAAATTTCAGGCAAATCCGTCAAGTGGTTGCAAAGTTATTAAGGTGCAAAGTTTTGGGGTTTAACATAGAAATGGCTCCTCAACCCTAACTATGGTAGCACTACCGTACTACCATAATATATGTATGTATATATATATATATATATATATGTATATATATATATATATATATATATATATATATATGTATATGTATATATATATATTTATAAAATGGGTAAGAAAAAAGGAATCAAGGGCTGCAATAGCACTGGACAAACACCATCACATGACCGTGCGTATATCGGAGCGTGACGCACGCCTACACTTTTACCTCCCCTCCAAAACAATTTTACATTTTATAAGATAGATATACCACTCTGAGGTGTGCGGTCATGCTCTGATGCTTACACCTTGGGTGGTTGGCCTTTTCGACCTTGCGCCCTGCGTGTTAACGCTCATGGCGTGCAAGTGATATCAGAGCGCCCGCACACCTCAGAGTGGTATATCTATTACATATCTATATCTATATATATATATATATATATATATATATATATATATATATATATATATATATATTATTCAATATTTAGTCGTGTGACAGGAGCTTATGACCTAGAGTCCTGCATTAACGGACTATCGGATTATAGCTCTGTGATGATATTTAGTCTCTATTTATTACTACTACTTTTGTTATTTCATACAATTAGTGTACTTTTTAGTTTTAACTTTTTCAGGTTATTTAGGAAAGTTGGGATTCATGGTGTTGGCATAATTCTACATGGTCTTATATGCCAACTTTTCCCATGCTGTATTGTTAAGGTTATTGCTTTTTGGAAGGTGGGGGATGGGGATTACCTCACTCCAGTGTTGTGCGACATGTATACACTATCCAGTTCTAGCTTAATCAGAAGGCTATACTTTCATACAGCTGACAGTATGGCATTATTTTCTTGTATGAATAATTTTACATATAGCTCACACCCAGATCTTATATGGCTTAATTTTAGGATATTTCAGATTTTATATTATACAGTTGTTCATATGACTCTTGTTAAATTAGATTACTTAGTCAACGAAAATGGGGTATAGCAAAGTGAGCATCAAATGTGTTTCTTGGAATGTAAAGGGGTTAGGATCCCCTATTAAAAGGAAGAAAATATTATCTTACCTCTTTAAACTAAAATCAGACATTGCACTTTTGCAGGAGATACATTTACTACCTGATGAGGCCTTAAAGCTTAAACGATCCTGGGTAGGTGAAGCTTTCCATAATTCGGTTAGTAAGAAACAAAAAGGATTAGTTATTCTTATTTAAAAAACAGTTAATTTTGTCATAACTTCACATCAAATAGATCCTAATGGTAGATGGCAAATTTTGGAAGGCTCCGTGGATGGCACAGACATTGTTATATGCAATGTCTATGCACCTAATGGTGAGTCCAGTGCCTTTTTTAGAGACTTCTTTGAAGTAGTTAGTAAGATAACTTGCAGAAATATTGTGACTGGTGGAGATATGAACATTGCACTCGATCATCTACTAGATAGAAGTAAATCACCTAGTAAGATAACCAACTCAAAGGCTAGGAATATCATAAAGGATAGGATGAAAGACTTAGGTTTATCTGATGCATGGAGAATGATGTATCCGGACAGTAGAGATTACTCTTCTTTTTTCAGATAGGCATGGTACATATAGCAGAATAGACTTGTTCCTTTTATCCGGAAACCTGTTAAACTGTATGATGAAGGCTGACATAGGCATAATAGCGATCTCTGACCACACCCCAATTTCTGTCATCCTTCAATTAGATCCCAGCAATACAAAACCGTTCCACTGGCGGCTTAATTGCTCATTGTTAAGGGATAGTGATTTTCAGCCCTGGTTGGTAAATGAAACACAACAGTTTTTTGATGTAAATGATAACAATGAGACATCCTATGCTATCATTTGGGAGGCCTACAAGGCTTTTATCAGAGACAGAATTATTAGCTATTCAGCCTACAAAAAGAAAGAAAGGGAGAAATACTTGGCAAGTAAAGAAAAAGAGTTGGAAGATTTAGAGAAGATACATAAAAATCATAAAGGGGATTGTTGGAATATGCTAAGGAAAATATTATTGTTAAGATATGAAATAAATAAGATTCATACAAGTAAAGCTGAATTTGCTTTGTTTAGGACACAACAAAATTATTGTGAATCAGGGGAGAAAGCTGGTAGATTATTGGCCTACAGACTTAAACAAGTTCAAACAGAAACAACATACACAGCATAATGGATAAAGCCAAGAAAACTTTTACCAGAAACAAAGATATTAACTATGTCTTTCAGCAATTCTACAAGAATTTATATAAATCCAATGGGTCGGATAATCTAGTTTCAATTGACACATTTTTACTTAAAGCTAATTTACCCCTGGTTTCAAAGTCAGATCAACAGAGCCTAGATAAGGCTATTTCAGTTAATGAGATTAATGATGTTATTTTGAGCATACCCAAATGTAAAGCACCCAGATCAGATGGCCTGCCAGCTGAATTTTACTCTCTGCTGAAAGATGAAATTAGTCCAATACTACTCAAAGTATTCTCTGAAGCAGAAGATATTAAATCCCTACCACCAACTATGTCAGAGGCAATTATCATAGTTATGCTGAAGAAAGGGAAGGACTCCCTGGACCCTGCCAGCTATCGACCCATTTCCTTGTTAAATATTGATTATAAGATTTGGGCAAAAATGATGGCAAATAGATTGCAAAACATTCTCAATAAATACATTCATGGAGACCATGTTGGGTTTATTAAAGGGAGGGCGAGCTTTGAAAATGTTAGAAGAATTCTCTTCTCTACTATATGGTTGGCTCCTCAATTACAAGATGAGTCTGTTTTGTTATCATTAGACACACATAAAGCTTTTGACTCCATAGAATGGAATTATCTATACAGAGTATTAAAGGCCTTTGGAATGGGAGATAAATTGACAGATAAAGTAGCCACTATGTATCATTCCCCTACTGAAAGAATCTGTACTAACGGGGTGCTTTCCGAATCATTTTCATTAGAAAGAGGTACTAGACAGGGTTGCCCCCTTTTGCCATTACTTTTTATTTTAGCTTTGGAGCCCTTATTATGTATTATTAGGGAAAATAGAAACATCTCTGGGGTTAGAATAGGAAAGTTGGAACACAAGGTTGTAGCATACGCTGATGATTTATTGTTATCTATATCCAATCCATATAGATCTCTTCCACTCATAAAGGAGCTTCTGGAAGAATTCAGACTACTGTCCAGCATCTCAATTAATTGGTCTAAATCTGAAATGCTCTCTTTGAAGGGTAATAAACAAAATCTCAAGAACTTATGTCTGGAGAATGCATTGTTATTGCAGGAGGAATACATTACCTATTTAGGAGTAAAAGTTTCTAACAGGCTAGACTTATTAGTTCATATTAATATGAAAATTATTGTAGAAGACATGAAGTTACAACTAGAGAAATGGGCCAAACTAAACTTGTCATTATGGGGTAAAGTTAACACCTTGAAAATGATGTTGGCGCCAAAGATTCTTTACCTCTTTAATGTCATGCCAATGCATATCCAGTCATTTTGGTTTATGAAAATGGATTATCTGATTAGGAATTTTCTTTGGGAAGGTAAGCAAGCTAGGATTAGTTTGCCTAAACTAAAAAAAACATTGGCAACAAGGGGGCATGGGGCTACCAGATTTCAAACAATACCAACAAGCCTTTTTATTTAGACAGGCTAGCTATTGGTTCACATTGTTTGACAATAGTCCTTTGTGGGTCCAATATGAACAGTCCTGTGTTTACCCTCATTCTCTTTATCATATAGTTATGGGCATTTACCCAAATTCTATCAAATCTCATCCTTACTTAAAAGCTTCAGCCAACTCCATAAATGCTTGTATTAAATTACTTTCGGCTACCTCAGTAGTGCTGAAATATACTCCATTATGGAGGAACCCACATATTAGATATGGAGATAAGATACTTATCAACAGCACCTGGGAAAAAAAGGTATTTTTTTATTAAAAGATATAACTGATCCTCACACAGGTATCCTTAGATCTTTTACTGAGTTAAGACAAATCTATGGATTGCCTTATACCCAATTTCACTCCTATCTACAAATTCGGGAGTCTCTAAGAAGCATTTTAGACAACAATTTAGCTTTTCCCCATTTCCAAAGACTTTGATAGCCTATTAGTAATGGCTAATATCAAGGGAGGAGCTGGCGAATTATATAGGTTTTCAATCAAATCTAGGCCAGATCTTACTATGGCATCCAAAAAATGATGGGAAACTTATCTGGGGTACTATATCCCCGCCCAGACATGGGACTCAGTTTGGAACAATGCCTATAAAATTTAGTATGGATGTACAGGGTAAGCTGATCCAATTTAAGCTATTACATAATTGGTACTACACTCCAGAAAAAAATGTATAATCAAGGGTTATCTAAGTACAGTAACTGTTGGAGATGTAATGCTACAGATGCTAATGTATTCCACATGGTATGGGACTGCCCATCAATAAGGCCGGCCTGGACTATTATTTGGAAAGCAACTCAACAAATTCTGCAACATAATTTCCCTTTTGACCCTAGTATATTTATAATAGGTGACTATAACTTGCTTTCTGATATGCCCACACCTGGAAAAAAATGGTTGGCTATAGCCTCTTTGTGTTTCAAACGACTGATCCTTAGTCATTGGAAAGATAATCAACCCCCTTCGTTGAATGAATGAATGGGCCAGGATGCTTACTAAAGTAGCTGTTAATGAATACATCAGTCATTGTCAAGCTAGAACTTGCTGCAAATACAATGAAATATGAACCCCTTACCTATCTTGGTTAGATCCCCCTTAGAACCATTAGGTTGAGACAGATTGATATACCGTCAGATTTAAAATTGTTCTTTTGTATACAGGTTGCTTGTCATTGGGAATATTTTAAGTCTTAGACTAGGTTATCATTCTATGTTATATAAAGACAGAAGGAGAAACTTTATTATATATTGTTATATATTTGTGGATATATTTAAGTGTTCATCTCATTGCAATATATGAAATTGTACAATGTATTTACTGAAAATCTTAATAAAAAATGTTGAAAAAAAAAAGAAAAAGCGATACACCTTAAAGGAAAGGGTAAATCTAAGGTCAGAGTCATTGGCCCCTTGTCCAGATTCAACAACAACATAGCTGTATATGTCATCTGTGTATATATTTTTTTCTGTAAATGAGGAGGATACTTCAATAAAGGTGATGGATGAAACACAACTCCTGACTAAGTGTACCTTAATGTATTATTCTATAATTAATGACTCCAGGCAATAACCTCAGATACCAGCCCTCTCGGAGGCCCATCTCCCATTAGGTCTACCTTGGGCCACACATATTCCTGGCTTGTATTTTTTTCTTTCTTCTCTCTCACTGTTTAGCTATGGAAGACTCATACTGGAGATATTCTGATGAGGGTAGAGGGATGTCCTCGCCCACCTTTGATTTGATTGGATCGTGCATTAACCTATAGGATGGACGAGGAATACCCACTGGTGTTGACTGTGGAGTACTATAAAGGGTACTCAGAAAATCACCTTTACCAGGTGAGTAAATCCCATTATCTGATATGTAATAAACTAAAATTCTGCTGCTAACCCCTAGGAGAAAGAGAGAGCGAGAGAGAGAGAGAGAGAGAGTGAGAAAAGGAGAGAAGAAGAGAGAGAGAGTGAGAGAGAGTGTGTGTGTGTGTGTGTGTATATACAGAAGACCAAAAGGCACTAGGCGCTAACCTCTTTTAAGGAAAGAAGGCTGTTTCTTATTTGTACAGAACTGATACATATTTTTTAATCAATACCAGATACAAAATTTTATTTTCTACATTGGATCAGTAATGGGCACTTTTAATAGTTTTCCTGCAAAATGCTGACGTGCTGGAATTAACTGTATTAATTTTTTTTTTCATTTTTGCAGTGAAATATACAAGTGCCTTTTATATTTTTTTACATTAAATATTTTTACAGAGGCCATGAGTTCTCCTTGTGATCTGCACACTAACTGCAAATTTGGAAATATATCCATTTGTTGAAACAAAGGGTATTTCACATTGTCTCTTTCCAGTGCCTTGTACTTTGCTTTTCTGCTATGATTATATCTTAAAATCCCCTTCCTTACTGCAATACTCTTCCCTTGGTCACACCTGGAAACCAGCCTCTTTCCATTGTACCATTCCTGGTCAGCACATTTTAAAGAAAAAAAAATACAGGATAAATCCCACAGCCTCCACGTGCATGCTGTGTGGCTCAGTCTGACCAAGTCACTTAACCATCGACCCACTCCAATGCTTTGCAGGTCATGTCTGGAAAAAAACCAGGCAATTGTTCTGGGATTCCTGATATGCCTCAGCTAAGGGGACCTAGAGCTTGATTTCAGTATAGTGAAGGTAATTTATCTACCTCACCCAATTAAGAAATATATATATTCAGTTTTAAGAAATTATTTCAGAAAGGTTGAACATTTATGGCTGTCAGTTATGGGAAATACCAGTGCTGGGAAGCCCAGCCTCCATCCATGTGTCCTGAAGGAAAGTCAGTGCTGTCTTGTTAGCCAAGAGAGAGACTCCCTCAATTGAAAAACTAAGAAGAGCAGGATGCAAACACTAAGCAATCCCAAACCAGAATCCTATCCCAGTCTGTATGTGTTTGGTGGTGATGGGGGAGGGGGCAAACAAGCAAGTACCAATCCAGATTCAAGCCAAATCATATTCCAAGTGTGCCTGTTGGTATGGAAGAGGGCTGGGGCAACAGACAATCCCAACCCCAACTATATTTTGTTGGGGAGGGCGGATAAAAACGCAATTAATTTTCAAATCAAAATCGAATTCCTATGAGAGGGAAGAAAATAGACCAAACCAGAAGCCTATCTTGATGGTTTCCTTTGGGTGGGGGCATAACAGTCAAGCTGATAGTGATACTGAAAGATGTTAATAAAGCCCAAAGTAAAAAAATATATATATATATATATATATATTCATAGCAAAAATTGGTTTAATGCATCAGTTAGGGTTGTTCCACAGCGACAAAAGTGAGGAAATTCGATTTAAGGTTGCCATCCCTTGCACCCCAAGCCCACTCTGCCCCCACCAACAGGTATTGGGGTGTGTGTTGGGGTCATCAGTCCTAACTCTCACCCCATCCCATTTGTAAACAAGCTGAGGGGGTGCAGTATAGGAGAATGGAGTGAGAGTTAGGACCCTCAGCCCATATGCACACCCCGATGCCTGTTGGTGGGGACAGGGTGGGCTTGGGGTGCAAGAGATGGCAACCCTAACACAGAATTTCCTCACTTTTGTTGCTGTGGAACAACCCTAACTGATGCATTAAACAGAGTTTTGTGCCATGAATTTATCTTCTTTTTGAGAATGAGCACTATAAATGGTGAATGGAATGTGATGACTCCCACCATTTGATTTATTGTCACATAGTAACACTAACGGTAACGCAAGCACAAACGGTAATGCACATGGTGATGCAAACGTAAATGATAACACAAACGGTAAGAGAAATGCAAGTGCAAACATTAATGAAAACAGAAATGGTAATGCAAATGCTAACAGCAACAGAAATGCAAACGGTAACAAAAACAGTAACGTAAATGCTAACGCCAATGGAAATGCAAACAGTAAGAAAAATGCAAACCGTAACACACACGGAAACAGAAATGCAAATGGTAAAGGCAACGGTGCTGCAGAAGGAAACAGTAATGCAATCGACAATGGAAACGCAATCAAAAACGCAAACGATAAAGCCAACAGAAACGCAAACAGTGATGAACACGCAAACAGAAACAGTAACACAATTGGAAATGCAAACAGTTATAGTAACAGCAACAATGATGCCAAAGTGAACAGAAATGCAAACGTGAGTTCATACTGAAACGCAAATGGTAACACGCATGGTCCTGCAATTGGAAATGCAAATGCTAATGCTAAGGCCAAAGATGACGCCAAAGGAAACGCAAACAGAAGCATATACACAAACACAAATGGTAATGCACATGGTGATGCAAAACAAAACGCAAACAGAAACAGTAATGGAAACACAAATGGTAACAGTGATGCAAGGCAAATGAAAACGTAAAGGGTAATGCACACGGTGGAGTAGACGGGAACGCTAATGCAAACAGTTATGGAAACGCAAGTGGCAATGCTAACTGTAACAGTAACAAAAGCACACACCCTTTTTTTCCCCAAAAACTGCATTGAGAAACACAGTGAGTACAAAGAATGTATGCATAATAATGGGCCTCAGAGCAGGAAAATGAGCACTTGGAATACTAAATTTCCTATATCTCAGGAACCGTATGAAGTAGAAAAAAATTTTAATTTCATATAATTTATGACTTTCCTGGCTAGTTTTCCCTAGTAGGGGGCTAAGCATTTTTCTGATGAAAAGTCTGTATCTCGAAGCGTTTCCGAGATATGGGCCCCGAAAGGTGTGGCAGACGCTGTAATGTTAGTCAATGGGAAAAATAGTCAGATTTGGAGTACCGCAACTTTGTAGCCCTCTAATATTTTGTCACCAAACCATGAAAAGGCACATCTGTGGGATCTTGGCTTTCCTCTCTCCAAATTTCAGCCCAAAGGACCCAACCATTCTTTTGCAGCAGGGTGGCAAAGATTTACTGCTCTTTTGAGCATGGTGTTTCAAAGTAGTGTTGAAAATCACAACACTTTCACAAAACAAATCATGAAAGTGTCGCAAGTGCAACACTACTTTGTAACGCTACAATTTACAAAAATTTGAAAAACGTATTTCTGGGGTGTTTAACTCCCCCCAAAAAAGACATGGCTAGCATCCTCAGGGATCGAATAACTTTTGAACCGTTTAATATTTGTTCATGACATCTTAGAAAGGCACATCAGGAACTCCAGATGCATGTTCCCTAAAGGTTTCAGACACAAACCGTGCGACCTCTAGGTGTGACCAAAGAATGCGAAAAAAAGCATAAATATGACTTTCTATTGCGATTTATAGTCTGAAACCGTATATCTGACCACTGTGAAACTCAGCAGATCCAGAGATCTGTAGCACTGCTCAGTGGCTGCCAAATTTTAGGCAAATCCATCAAACAGTGGCAAAATTATTAAGCTGCAAAATTTCATGCTTTAACCTTAAATGGGGTACTCAACCCTAACTATAGTGGCACTACCGTGCCGCTATAATATATATATATATATATACTGTATCAAAATTCTTTTTGAAATTCATTTTATCTGTTCTTGGTTTCCTTTCCACCTAAAGTACATTAAGCATGCAAATGCTTATTTTAAGGATGACCTGCATTATAGCAGCATTATGGGATATAACATGCTATTGATTTTACTAGTCTGACTGGCATGCATTAGAAAACAGAATAAGAAAAGAAGCCTGCCCTATCTTACTCTATGTCCATGATGTCACATAATATTCAAACGCTGAGATTAAACAACTGTCTGTAATAATAATAATAATAATGATAATAATAAGGTGTCACACCCAACATCATCCTGACATTGCGAGCTAAACTAGGATCACAACACATTTCAATATCACAAACGCCGACCCACTATTCTAATATCACAATTTAAATTTTCAAAAATGTAAACAATCAGCATCGGGAAATAGCATAAAATCTCCATTCCATCAAAAATACCTTGCATTTTCAGAGCTGCAGAACTTGCCTGGGTGCTTCATGTCACTGACACAATCCCGATTCAGCATCAGCACTAGAACCTCTACAACAGCACAGTAGTATCAAAACCCTTTATTTTTTTTTTCATTCCAGAGAGGCAGTCACTTACATGTACACAGACATCATCACCAATCACCATGTTGAAATAAAAATGAGCAAGAAAAAGAAAAGCCCTTCCTGCTTCGACTTGTGCCCCGTGGACCTCCCTCATTACCCAAGAATGAAAAATAAATGTTCCTTTGCAAATTCAATAGCAGGGTAGTAGGAGCAGGAGTGGCTTGCAGTAGAGTGGATTCCTTTTCCAGTCTGGAATTGTCTTCAGTTTTTCTTCACTTCTTGAGGTCCCTATGGAATCCTGACCACCCCATAAGCTATCTGGGTCTGACCCAGTAATTTGTCAAGGCAAAGCAAGGAGGCTAGTGACCACACTAACCTGCAGTACCCCTGGGCAAGCAAGCGAGTTAGCATGGTTGTGGGTGGGGGAGGGTTACAGCTGAGTTACAGGGACTATCGGACTCGCAACTCAGCACTCACTGATACCGGGTGGGGTCTGGCCTGGGGAAATTGTTTTGTTAAATAAACACTTTCAACAAAATAAAATAAAAATATAAAATTTACATCACCCAGTGCAGATTCCGTAGCCAGACGATGGAGTAGTCAGCGCACTCAGTCTCACTCACAGTTGCAGTAAGCAACCACACAAACAAAAGCTCTGAAACAAATTACTGTACCTTACCAGACTTTACCAATACCAACCCCAAGCCAATAAAGCCAGATTAGCAAGGAAGCAGTCAGTCAGGAAAATGGGATGTGTGGGACTGCTACCTTTATACCTCCCTTGCTAGCCTGCCTTCTAGTTCTCAGGCTCGGAAGCTTTCATGGGACATTTTAAATAAAAGATTTCCTAAATCCCAATTGTTGGTACTGCATAGAGAGGTGCAAGCACAGCCAGGACAAGTTAGGTGTCAAGTCCTGATTCCCCAAAGAAACAAAGAGGTGTTAAGGGCAGGGCTTAATGGAATGGCCTTCCGGAGGAGGTCGTGGAGTTAAAAACAGTGGTGGAATTCAAGCATGCATGGGACAGTCATAAGGCAATTCTAGGGGGTGGGGGTAGGAAGAAGTAGGCTGCTGGTTAACTAGGATCTGCAGCTTATCCAGTAGGCAAGGAAATGGGCAGACTGGGTGGGCCAAGTGGTCCTTATCTGCCGTCAAATTCTATGTTTCTATGTTAGGGCTAATGGTGCTTAAATTAACAGGGGAGGCCGGAGCAGAAGTTCCAGAGTTATAAAGTAGAGCCGTTATCAACCAGAGTTGCAGACATTTAACATAACGACTCTACTTTACAACTCTGCTGGGACTGGGAGGCAGGCAGCTTGTACTGGGCCAGCAGCAGATTGTAAAGGGGCAAGGCACTGAACTATGTCATGCACTGACCTGATCATCTGCAGCATTTAAATCAATGTTAAGGGCATCTCTTTTGGCCCCCAAAACTGGAGAGGCAGCTGCCACCCCTTGCCACCCCCCTGTTCCTGTGCCTGTGCTGACTAGGGATGCAGTGAATTTAACATTTTCTGGCAAAGTGGCCAAATTCACCTGGTGGATCAATTCGTGAAATTTTCCTGCATAAGGTGGAATTTTGGTGAAATTTCACCTTCATGGGTGAAATTCTGCTTTCCACGAGTGAAAGTTCACCTTCCGCATTCAAAATTTCACCACAAAAGGTGGAATTTCACTGCACATGGTGAAATTTCGTCATTCCATAGGATGAAATTTCACCACTCCGCCAGGCGAACTTTCGCTCCACGAAATGGGTGGAATTTCACAGATTACTCTTTGCAGCGAATTTCGCTCACTTCACCCACCACTAGTACTGACACTTTCTCTCTCTATTTCTGTCACTGCTCCAAGTCTGTCACTCACTGTCACTCCCTCAGTCTCTCGCCACACCACACTTTCACAGCTCTCTCTCTCTCGGGCAATTCTGTGTCTCTGTCTTTTGCTCTCTCTCCCCCTCGCCTATAGCCTGCTCTGCTGCTAACTGCTCTTTCCATCCTGACTTTTTCTGTTGTCAGGGGTGATGACGATTTGCTGGTTGGGGGGTTGGGGGAGAAGTGTGGACTCCACTGCACTAAGGGACTGCTGACACATCAAGATGCACAGAGTGAAGAGAGAGAGAGAGAGAGAGAGAGAGAGAAAGACAGACTTCTCCTGATGTTGTTGTTGTTACTCTCTCTCTCTCTCACTCTCCATAAGGAACAAAAGCACTTCATGATGGGACAGGAGAGGGGACATAAACAGTGCCAGTTCTCTCTCCTACTGTGTGCCTCTTGTTATATTCCTCTCTGTCTCACTATCTTGCCCTGTGCCAGTACTGCTCTGCAGCACTCACCTCTGTCTGTCTCTCTGCCTTGCTGCTGGCTTGGAGTGGGGGGAGAGGTTGTAGGAAAAAATGCTTTCTTCTGTGTCAGACCTCCACAGAAGCCAGCAGGGGAGAAACTGCTTTTTTTTCCGTGCCAGACCTCTGCAGAAGTGGGTAGGGGTAGTGGTTTAACACCGGAGAAGGATTCCTAGGAAAAAAATGCTTTTCTTTTCCATGTCAGACCTCCGCAGTAGTGGGCAGGGGCAGGGATCTGTAGAAAAAAATGCTTTTGTCTGTGCCAGTACCCTATATTTACTGCTGCAATCAATTTGGTGGCACGCTGCGCAACTGCTGTCATCCATAGCATGATCCTCTATTACAGCCAGGTAGACCAGCTCCAGAATGGACTGCTGGCATTGGCAACAGCACTGCTGTGCCTCCACAACTTGTTACTGCAGCAAGCTGCCATAATTCGCTTCTTGCGCACAAAAAAATATAAAAATGGGATTCTTTAAAAAACTCTATTCAGACTCCAATTAAAACTCAGAATTTTACAACTTTATTACCGGTCTAATCATTTCAACTAGCCATAAAGTTGCCATAATAGTAACATAGTTACTGTTAGCCATTGACCCACAGGAAATACCCTCTAATGGCCCAAATAGCCTCCAACTAATTTCTACTGTACTTGTTTTAACTTTCTCAGATAGGTACATGTATTATGTTAATGAATGTTCAGTTGGGTATGAAGGCTAAACAAAACACTAATAATGTTATGGCTATCAAACCCAATATCTGTCTAGGTATCTGCTCCCTCGTCTTCCTCTGATGTGGATTGGGAAGTATCTCATCTCCTTCTAGGTGGCTGTGCATATTCTTGTGCCCATTTCAGGGCCTCGGCTGCATCTGAAAATATGAAGACCTTCTCTTCGCACATAAGTCGGAGTCTGGCTGGGAATAACTTGTGGAATACCTGATTCTTGAAAGCATCGCCTGAATTCCATCAAACCGCTTCTTTTTTTGAAAAGTTGTGTAGCTCAAGTCGGGATAAATGGACACTCTCTGTCCATCTTGGAGTAAGGTATGTTTTTGCCTGGCTAAGGACAGGAGTAAGTCTCTAGTCCCCATATTGTTCAATCTAGCCACAATTGCTCTTGGTGTGTCTATGTTGCTGGGCCTACCACAAAAGGTTACCCTATAGGCCTTCTGGGTCACCAAATTCCTTTCCAGCAGGGGCTGACCAAGTTGTTGTTCCAGCCATTCTCTCAGGAATAGGCTGAGATGATCCCCTTCATATCCCTCTGGCATTTTGATTACTCTAAGGTTGGCGGCCCGGACCTGATTTTTTAAATTCTTGAGCAGAGTCCACAAGTGCATGTTCTCTTTTGTCAGACTCGCTGTAGTTCTCATTGCTGCTTAAGATTGCTTCTTATAATTGCATGCCTCCATTTTCATTGTTCTGACATCTGCTTTCAAAATAATTACTCTGTTTGTCATGGCATTGAATCTGTTGGATTATCCTGCCATGGACTCCAGCATCTTATTCATTTTTTGCCCTCGCATCTACATGGTCTCTTCTCCATCCATACTCGACTCCTGAAGACTGAGGCCTTTCGCCGACCGCGTTGCTAGTGGACCTAACGTATTTTTACTTTTTGTGCTCTCTCCAGCTACTTTATCCTTTTTAGGGTGCCCCATTTTCACTCTGTTGGTAATCTTTGAAGTGTAAATATATATTTTTGGACATCTGACTACACCCGTAAAGTAGTTTAACTAACTTTGTTCCTTGTGGATCTGAGGAGCTTCAAATTCCTGCGACCATGTTGCTCAGGCTCCACAGCCCCCCCCCCTTCATTTTCTACCATTCCTAAACTGACATATCATTTTGATTTTTTTTAACGTCTTTCTCTCTTGCAATGCCCACCACGAAATGGCTAAATATCTTGGTATAGTGTGGTGCTGTTTGGCATCAGAAACATGTGCTTGCTCTCTCATAATACACCTACAGTATAAATCCAGTACTTAGATTCATGTCGTACCCTCAACAAAATAGATTTTTAAAAGTGGTCAGGTCAGGCCAATGGTGCAGATGGCTAAGTCGCTTGTCTTACCTTTCCCAAACCGGCGACCAGAGTTTGGGAATGAGCTCTGGTTGTCAGGGGTCAACAGGGGAGAAGGATGAGAGTGAATTGAGCTGCTGATTGGCAGCTCTCCTCTCCCGGATTAAGGTCGCGAGTTGACTCTGCTCTTGGTTGCCACATGGGGGAGGCCTGGTGGTAGTATCCATGCTTGTGGGGTTGATTGCGGTCAGTGGTGGGGGGAGCCGCAGATCCTGGACACGTGCACTTCCCCACATATGCATAACCCATGCTGCTGTAGCTAGGAAGGAACAAAGTTCTGGCTCTGTACTACAAGGATCACCTCAACATTGCTTTCCATCCTCCCCCCCTCTCAACAATGGTGAGGCCATACATGTGGTACTACTTCTTGGTGGAACCAAGAAACTGCTCATAGTTGGGACTTATTTACCTCCACGAACTAGCAAGCCTGGTCTGGAAGAGCTCATTGCACATACTTCTGCCTTGACTAAAACAAGCATTTGTCAACGCCGAATGTTGTCTCGCTGGCATTGGCATTGGTAGTGTTGGAGTTAGAGATGCATAATAGGAATGACAGTGAAGTATTGAAGTGATGCCACCCCCACCCTTAGAGACCGACAGGCATTGGGGTGTGCCTTTGGGTCATGAGCTATAACGCTCATGCCATTGTACCTCACTCTACCCTGTAGACACTGACAAGTGTTGTGGTGTGCTTTGGGGTCTTTGGGCATTATACTTACCCCATTCCATAAAGAAATACACTGAGGTGGGTGCAGTATAGGAGAATGGGGTGAACTTTGTGGCCGAACAGTACAAGGCACACCACAATGCCTGTCACTGGCTGCAGGGTAGGGGTTGGGTGGAATGGCGATAGCATTACAGCCGATGGTCCCAAGTCACAGCCCTGACACCTGTCAGTCTCTACAGGGTGGGGTGCTACAACTGGGAACCCTAACACCATAGGCGTGTGTTGGTATTTTCACTCCAAATTTCCAACATGGGCTTTTTGTGAGCCCACCTCATGAAAAGCGGCACAATCATTTTTTGTTAGTTGAAAGGTGGTTCTGCACAATGGTTATGCCATTTGGCGACACAGGGTTGAAAACACATTTTGAGCAGAATGTGGAAAATGACAACTCTATTGTTCATGAGGAGATGTAAAAAAATGGCAATGTTGAAAATCTGGAGTGAAAATATGAAAAATTGGTAAAGTCATGAGCATGCATAGAAACTGCGCAACACACATCCGTAACCCAATTATTTTGGTGAGTTTGTTAGGCACATTCTTAACATAGGCATTTTGGGACCTCCCTTCATGAACAGTGGCACTGTGATTTTGTTAATCTGTACCAAAAGTTGGTTTTCCACAGCGACCATGCCATTGTGCGTCACAGGTGTGGAAACACATTTTGGGCAGGATGTGAAAAATGACAGCTGTATTGTTCATAAGGAAGTGTAAAACAATAACAGTGCTGAAAATCTGGCATGGAAATATTGCAAATTTGCAAAGTTACAAGGGTGCGTGGAAACTGTGCAATGCATGCTTGTAACAGTCATTTTATGGACATTCAGCACCAAATATTCAACATAGGCATTTTAGGACCTCTGCTCATGAACAGTGTCACTGTCATTTTCTCAAACTGTGCCGAAAATGGATTTTGCACAGCAAACGCACTATTCCGCGCTGGATGTGCGAAAACACATTTCAGCCAGGATATGTAAAATGACAGCTGTACTGTTCATAAGGAGGGTGGAAAAATTCCAATTTAGAAAATCTGGAGGGAAAATATTACAGATTCACGAAGTTGCGAGCGTGCATGGAAACAGCGCAATGCACACTCGTAAAATGCCATTTTTGGGACTTTTTTCACCAAATTTGCAACATAGGATTTTTGAGAGCCCACCTCATGAACACTGGCACTGTCAATTCATTACTCGATCCTGAAAGGCGATTCCACGCAGTGACCACAAAATCACCTTTTGAGGACGATTAATGCCATGACAATGCCAGAATTCATGAAGAAGGGTCCCAAAAACTTCATGTTAAAAATGTGGTACCAAAATTCCAAAAAATACCTGAGATACGCATCAAAGTTGAAAAAAAACTATTTATTCCATTATACAGCTTACCGGCATTTCCTCAGTTTGCGGTCAACTTTGAAGAGTGCAGACGTGTTTCCGGTCCACCGAAGATCATCGTGCCAGACTCCGGAGGTAAGTATGGGGTGAGGGGGGTGTGGGGAGGCAAGTGCGCAGTGGGTGGTGCAGGTTGCAGGAGGGGGCAGGGAGACGGCGAGGGACCATTTTCTTTTTCATAGAGTTTAAAAGACAAAATAAAAACTCATGGAATGGTTATTATTTTCAGGACAATTTGCACACTGGGGTGGGCTCCCAGTGTGCCACCTAAATGTTTTGGAGGGGATGCTGTAGCCAATGGAATTGGACACCCTGTTGTACACAATGAAAGGGGACAGAGCCAAGAGTTGGGCACCCCTGACATATAACAAATGGCAGGTTGCATTATGCCGAAGGAGTGGACTCCCCATCGCACATACATTGGGGCAGGCATGCCGACAGGGGGATTGGGCACCTCCAAAGTCAGCATTATGGCTTGCAGTGTGCTGTCATGTTATTGTTTTTTCCTCACCGGGGAAAGCATGTCAGGAGGTCCGCTGCATATGACGAGCTTTGCTTGCATTGCAGTGAACCTTTCCTTAGATGTGCTTGCACCATTATGTATGCATGGTGTGGCGCCAGCATGCAGACTGATTGGGGAATGAGGGATGCACCTCCTGATGCATGCCCTGAATTTGCCCAACAGTGACTACGCCGCCAAATCTCCTATTACCTCAACATGTTGGCTGCGCATGAGCAAGCCAACATAAAAATGAGATAATCTGTCTGGGTGACTTTAATCTTGACTGGCTCAGACCATCCTCTTCCTTCCTTGCTTCTATCATTAGCAAGGCCAACCTAACCCAACTCATCTCATCCCCCACTCGGAAGTCGCCGCACAGCTCCAGCTGTACTATGATTGACTGGATTCTCACTAACCAGAAGTATTGTCACTCCTCCACTGGGGTTTTACCCGATTCAATTAGTGATCACTGCCCAGTCTTCTGTGTGCTAGGCACCTCTCCTTCCTCACAACCTCACATAGTCCTGTCCTTTGCTAACTTCTCCCTAATTGACCCAGCCAAGTTCCTATGTGATCTTATGTACACTGACTGGTGACCACTATTCATAACCCACAACATCAACCAGGCCACCGACTACTTCAATACGACCTTACTTGCCTTACAGCACAAGCACATCCTGTACTCTACACGCAGGATCAGAGGGAAGGTAACCAAGTGGCTGAGCTGGCATCTACTGCTGCTGCTCAAGCAGCATGATAAGCTTTGGCTAAAATGGAAGCAATCCTGTGATCAGTCTGACTTTGCTGAGTACTGCACCTTGCGTAATATCTGCAAGAAGTCAATTTGGATTGCCAAGAGCAACTATTACCATGGTCTCCAACATTCTTTGGCCACTGACCCCAGGAAATACTGGAACCAGATTAATTAAATCATGGGTAATACTAAGCTGCTGACTTAATCTGCAACAATGCCCGCATGATTTCCAGTGCCTTCAACTCGCTTTTCACGGAGGTTCCCAATATCTCCTCTCCTGGACCCAGGGGCTCCATTCCTTCTCCAACAGCTCCTCCACATATTCCTTCTGACCTGGTACTTTCTCCTATCCCTTGCCTTGAAGTTCTTAAGCTTTTACAGTGTATTCCCCTCTGTAGGAGTGCTGAACTGGACTGTATAGAACCTAGGTTATTCAGACTTGGTGCCCCTCTCCTAGCCACTCCTGTTACTCGGCTTTTTAACTTGTCCATTAGTACCTCCACAGTGCCTTCTGCCTGGAAATCTGCCAGGATTATACTGGTCTTCAGGAAAGAAGACCCTAAAATTCTGTCCAATTATCGCCCCATTGTGTGTCTACCCACCCTCAGCAAGATGCTGGAAAAACTTATTCACTGTCAGATCTCTGCCCATTTATTAAACTTCAATCTTCAGGCACTAGTTCAACATGGTTTCTGGGCTGGTCACAGCACCACAACAGCTCTCACCCTGCTCACTAGTGAGGTTAAGTCTAACATGGATGCCGGCTTACTTACCGGGGCCGTGTTCACTGACCTAGCTAAATCTTTCGATCTGGTTAATCTCCTCTGCTCATGAACAAACTGCAGTCTCTTGGTGCCTCTGGTTCCACCTTTTCCTGGATCAGCAGTTACTTCTCAAACTGTTCCCAGTCTGTCTCCTTCAATGAAGTCCTTTCAACTCCGGCTCTCAACTCCAGTGGCATCTCGCAAGGATCCATTCTGGGACCCTTGCTTTTTTCCATTTTTGTCAATGATTATACCTCTTCAGTCACCGACTGTAACTCCATCATGTACGCTGATGACTTGGTGCTCTACTCAGCCGCCCGCTCTGTAGCTGACTTTAATGTTCGGCTGTCCCCTGCATTCCAAATGATTCAATCCTGGCTCCATTCCAACTCCCTGATCCTCAATCTTCCAAAGACACAGGCTATGCACTTTGGGTCTGCTAGAAAAGTTCATGCTGGGACCCTAAGCTTTGCGTGCACTGCTGTAACAGGTCTGGAGTCTCATCCACAGACTCATTTAAATACCTTGGAGTGACACTGGATCCTGGTCTTGATTTCTCTTCCCATTTAAATGAGGTTTGCAGATCCATCAACATTAAGATTGGTGCCACATACCAGATGCGTCACTCCCTTACCCTTGCTGTTAGGATCTTGGTGGGCAGAGGCGTCTTGCTTCCTAGTCTTCTGTATGCCCTCCCCATCTTTTCCCACTCTAACGCTGTATTCTTCATATGTGGGACACCACCTACAACAGCATCTGCAGATTTGCCCTGTCAGCCCCTCGACTTACTCACCACTGTCTCCTGTACTCCACCCTACACTGGCTATCCCCCAAAAACCTGTGCTTATACACTCAGGGCTGCTTCACTAACTCCATGACTGGACTCCCCTGCCCAGACAGCACTGGGGCTATGCTCACCCCGGTGTCTCATTCCTACCTTCTGAGATTTACTAATTCCTCTTCCCTCTCCATCCCGGACTGTTCTACAAAAATGGGGGAGCAAGCTTTCGCTCACTTTGCCCCCGAATTCTGGAACTCTCTACCTCCCAGCCTTAAATGCTCTTGATTTCACTCCTCCTTCAAATCTGCACTTTTCTCCTACCTACATGCACTTGAATCCTGTGACTGTACCTAACCCCTCCCCTCTTCTCCTGCTTTCCATAAGTTAACTCACCGTTGTCACGGTAATTACTGAATGATTTGTCTTGTTTGCTATACCTGCTTCCTTCCATCCCTGCGAGGATGGCCACTGCTAAAAGTATGTTTCTGTTTCCACAACTATCCCTGCAAGGATGTCAACTAGTCTTGTAGTATTTGTTGTTTTGTACTTCAGCACTGTCCTGTTTGTTGTAAACTATATATTGTACTCTTCTGGGTTGTGCTTGAAAATAGGCAGGATTTTGCCTAATGCACCTACCTGGTCAACAAAAGCTAATAAATAAATAAATACATTGGAAAATGGAGAGCAAGAGGCTGAATGATCCCCGCTCACTGGTCCAATGTCTGAGTTGCCACCCACCACTCAGCTCCAGTCCGATCTTGAGTTATGCACTGGGAGGAGGATGGCCCTCCTCTCTCTGGCCCTGCCATGTGGGGCACTTCATGAGTGAACTTCATGACCAGAAGGTGAGTGCTGGGAGAGGCAGGTGCTTGCTTGAGACAGCGGGGATAGGGTTGTACAGAAATCCCTTGTGCCGGAGAAATGAAAAACCTCTATGTAAAAAAACTTGCAAGTAAAGGCCCTCATTAATGTCTTTAGTCATTAATTATCAAAATGGTTATCAAAGCTGTTTTGTAAATATCTGAGAAAATTAAAAAGATACTGATCATGAATCTACAGACAGTCAGATATACATTTTTGCTAAAAAAAAAGGAAATTGAAAATATTTGCAGACTAACAGATACTGCTACTGTAAAAGGGACAGGAAATGTGTGCTACTTGGCAGCAGTTAGTAATGTTCATAGCAACAGAAATGAAATTCATACTTCCAAATGATTCTTATTTAACTGTATCTGAATAAGCATTAATGTGAAAAACTGAGTTTTCAATTGTTTTCTTTTTATAGACAACAATCTGCAAAATTCTCAAGAACCAGTAATTCACAGCAAGAAGGCCTTGTCAAACAAATCTAATAGATTTCTTTGACTTGGTAACCAGGGAGGTAGATAGGTGAGGGGTGGTGGATGTAGCCTACCTAGATTACAGCAAGGACTTCAACACCGTCCCACATAGGAGGTTGATAAATAAGTTGGGCAGCTTGGGAGTGGGCCCCAAGCTGGTAAACTGGGTCAGAAACTGATTGAATGACACGACACAGAGGGTGGTGGTAAATAGTGTTCAATCCGAGGAGTGTGGGTGACCAGCGGATGCCACAGGGATCCATGCTGAGGCCAGTCCTCTTTAATGACTTCATAAGCAACATTGCAGAGGGGCTGGAGAGGAAGGTGTATCTCCTTGCAGATGACACTAAGATCTGCGGGGGGATTAACCTAACAAAACCATGTTCTGTGTTCTGTGCACAAACTGTGACACACTTTAAACTCTAAGGGTCAGATATTCAAAGAAAAGCATGGATGTGGTTTGGACCTGTGCTTATCTGGGTTTGCATTAGCACTCAGGGCAGGTCTATATTCAGAGGCCCCCAGAGAGCTTGCCAAACCTGGCAGTGCTAAGGTACTAACTATACTGCAGCATACCAGTGCAGTGGAACATTCAAAGGTTTGCAGTGGTGGTACACAGTCCCCAGAGCAGTGCTGTTTACTGCTGCCAAAAACCACATCTTATCTGGGTGCTAAGCCCATGGCCCCACCCCCCCCCAAAGACAGGGCGGCTGTACTGATCTGTCAATCACTGTCAATGGGCTGTACTCCATACAGGATGCAGTCATTGAGAGCTCAGTCGGCAGCCAGCCGTGGTGGTGAGCGGTGGGCTGTGCTGGTCACCAGCTTTGGGTCGGGCTGGGGGGAGTGGGGTGGTCGGACTCTCCATTATCTGCCTGGAGGTGTGTGAAGGTCCACTAAACTGCCAAGGGGTTTCCACTGCTACATGGCATCGTGGAGTGGGGTAGGGGGTGGGACAACTACACTATGGAAAATGATGTTGTTATTATATAGGGCTCTGAGAGCACAGTGAGACACTACACTATGGAAAGAGGATAAAATCAGCGATCGGGGACTGGGGTGGGGTGGGGTGGAACATTATGCTATGCAAAAAAGGTTTCTTGTATTCTACAGTGCTGTGATCAGGTCAGAGGGAGGAACACTATACTATGGAAAAGTTTTATTCTGTATTCTACAGTGCTGCAATCAGTGATCGGGCAGGAGAGGGCACTCTGCTACAGAAAAGGATTTTTATTATACAGTGTGGAGATCGGGGTGGGGGAGGGTCACTATGCTATGGAAAGGGTATTTTTATTATATAGTGTAGAGATCGGGCTGGGATGGGGAGAAGGGCACTATACTATGGAAAAGGTTTTTTTATTATAGATTATGGCAATCAGTGATTGGGGTGGGGGGAGGGCCACTATGCTACAGCACATTTTTTTTATTCTACAGTGTGGCGATCGGTGAGTGGGGTGGGGGAAGGACATTACACTATGGAAACTGTACTGTACAGCTGGGTCAGAGATCAGGGAGGGGAGAAGGGTTCACTGCACTATTAAACGGGTTTACTTTTCTTATAGGGTCAGTGAACAGGAAGGGGGAGGCACCACTAGACTTCCAAGGAATGTGACTGCATGGGGCTTGGGCTGGTGGGGGGGCAGTAATCACACAATAATGTCATGCAAATGAGCCCATTAAGGGTATACTAATGGTCTCTAGTGCGTTGCATGCTGAAGGGGTTCATTTGCATGGCCACTTTTGTGAATAGCTCTTTAGCGCATGAGTGCTATTGGCAGTGGGGTTATTTTTCTGGCTGGCTGTGGGGGCAGTGCTACTTGGTCTCCTACTGCTTCTCCTGGGTTAGCACTGCCCCCACAGTCAGATAGTGCACCATGCTATCAACTGTGAATAGCATGATTGCTCTTGAGCGCAATGGGAAGGTGCATGCAAACTTTTGCGCGGCACTTTGCATTTTTTGTGAATCCCACCCCTGCTGTTATCCCATTTTGGGCAGAACTATCTCCTGGGGCCATATTCTGCCTGAGACCTGGCTTAAACCTCAGGTTATGGATCATGTATTTCAACTGGTAAAGAACATCACTTTTAGGAGAGATAGGACTATAAAAAAGGAGGGGGGTGATAATTTATGTTAACTCTTCCTTAAATGCTTCCCCTACTAATGTAGTTAACCTCGATGATTCTGGGGGGATGGGGCTATATTTATCAAAATCTTGCTAGGAGGCACAAAGCAGCTCATCATGGGGTACATCTATAATCCTTCTCGTGTAGCCCCTTGAGCATTCGATACTTTAACCAGAGCCCTCTGATCAGTTTCCTGGGGAGTTAATCTTTCTTAGGGACTTCAATCTAAATTGGGGACCTTAAAGTGGTCCAGTTTGAAGACTGACTGGGAAAACTACAGGAATTTGTGAAACTTGTGCAAAAAAAGTCCAAG
Source organism: Neoceratodus forsteri (assembly GCA_016271365.2). Lineage (NCBI taxonomy): Eukaryota > Metazoa > Chordata > Ceratodontiformes > Ceratodontidae > Neoceratodus > Neoceratodus forsteri. Next base: position 1,130,299,550 of record CM057451.1, read on the forward strand.
TCAGTCAAGAAAGACTTTGTTAGGGGGCTACAGTGTACAGATCTGGCCAATCCAAAGTGTATCTGGGTACAAATCATTACCCTTCCGAAAGGGCGTTCCCATTTCACTATACCTACTACTTTGGTAATGGCCAGAACACCAGTAACCCCAAGCTTATTGTTAATACCTTTAATTGCTTTTTCATGGATCTAGCTAGATTAAAATCCACCCCTCCCAGGTCTTCTCTCCCACCCATGGGTCGAGAGGTAACCAATGCCCAGGACCCTCTTCTCCATCTGCGTCTTGTCTGAAATAAGGAAGCATACACCTTTTTTCTTCACTTCTTTCTGCTTCCGCAACTGGCCACCATAAATCAGCCTAGTTATGGTGCCCCCTGAGTTTCCACCTCCGAGTGCCCTCCTTGTGCTCTTTGCCCCCCCGGTAACTCTGGCTCACCCCCCAGAGGGCGGGGATGTGGCACCGGAGTGCCGCATGACTAGTAACTGCCTGGGGGAGAGCGGAGGTCCCAAAGGCTAATTGAAGCCAGTGGCAGGCTTCACTAGCGCAGCCAGCTGTGAGGAGTTTTTCTTGCTTGGTAGGGGTGGGGACATGCTATGACGTCCAGTGTCCGCCCCACCCCTCAGATGTTGGCACCATTAGCTGCACAAACCCCCAGCTTCTACTAGGGGTCAGTCGAGCGTCGAGCACAACCCACACCCTCCCCCCCGGAGAAGAAGAGCAGTCCGTAGGATGCTGAATCCAACTCCCCCTCGGCTGGCCCTCCAGTGACCTGGGCTCATTCCCGAACCTGGGTCACTAGCGTCGTAAGCAGAGATCCAACCACTGTGCTACTGGGCCGGCATAAGTGTACACCCTTTTAAAATGCATTAAATCAAAATGGTTCAGCTGGATTTGACAGCCTGGAACCCAGGCTACTCAAACTGGCTGCCCCAGTCTTCACATGCCCCATTACTTTTTCCTTAACAGATCATTCCTTGAGGGGGAAAAAACCCAGAGACATGGCAAATGGTAAAAATGGTAAACAAAATCTCTCCTAGGACCACCACCCCTGGGAGCAACGGCATCCCTAATTACCAACATGCACACAGTTCACACTTGTGCCTCAGACAGAGCATCAATAAATGTCCCAAGGGCCAGGACAACCCTAGCACAGAGATCATTTCCTGCCAGGGTGCTACCTGGTTTAACTCACTACCCACATCTGTCACCTGCCACCCCAAAATTGGCCCTTTCAAGGCAACCCTCAGGAACCACTTCCTCACCTCCTGCACCTGCACCTGCACAAAATAGGCCTGCCATCCAGCCTTTCATTAGAACAGCCACGATAGCATTGCAGTCTGCGGTATCTGTCTCTAATGAGCCTGAACAGCGACGATGTCTAAATCTTCAGACTGCGTACTACCTAGGACCTACAACATGGTCTTGTAAATAAAGTAACTTGTTTAGCTAACAATCTGTACAAGCCTACTCATATGTAATCACTAGTACACACTACACAATGGGAAATGACAGCACCAATGGACAGCTACCCTACAAGAGCCTGAGTAGTAAGATAATAATACAATTAAACCATTACACTCCTCACTGCAACTGTTTTGTATATAAGTATATAATTTAAATGGTTCTAAATGTAAATCTGTGTATACTGTGCTATAGCCATTCTGTACCACAACTGTACTGTGTATAATGTGTAATGTACTGTGTATCAGGTGCCATGTTACCTATTGTAAAATGACTGTAATTAGTGTGTTACCTATTGCAAAATGACAGTAAATAGTGTCTTACTTCTCCACTCTGTACCACAATTGCTCTGTTTTTTACTATGTTATGCTGTCTATTATTATTTAATGTGGAGCCTTTTAAAATGAGTCCATGACTCAAAGGTTTCTAATTCCCAATACTTTTAAATAAATAAAAAATAAATAAAATGGCAGTGTTAATTGCTGTCCACAAAGGTGGCTAAAGTGACCTTATGGGAAACTACCACCCCCCATCTCCTACTTAGCCCATTGGCTAAGATATATGCAAGGATAGTCTATAGCCATGTTCAAGACTATCTGGAGCTGTACCACCTACTCACTGAACATCAGCATGGCTTCAGGGAGCACCATGGCACCAGCACTGCCCTGATTAAACTGAGTGCAGATGTTCTGGATGCTGTGAACAAAAGGGTGCCAACTGGAGCTATCTGTGGTGCTCTGGAAGATGTTATGAGGCACCAAGGTCCGAATTATGTGGATAGGATAACTGCTATCCAGACAAGGAGAGGCAGGAGTCAACTTAGTATTTCAATGCCCGCAGGGCATTTATTTGATACCAATGGTAGACAGACACAGTCATAAGAAGGAGGAGGGGTTGCCCGAGAACAATAGGGCAATGGAACAGGGAAATACTTTTATCTACCACTTTTACGGTGATTACTACCAGCATAAACTTTAGGCCTACTACCACTCTTATTCTGACACTAGTCTCTACTGTACTTCTATACTCTAAATGAGAATTAGGTTACATAAGCTACTCAGCACTGCATTAGGGTGATTAGCATCACACATTTCCATAAGAGTTCAGATATTAGAAGAGTCCAGAGATCCGGCGTCTTCGTGTACACTGTCATTCTTTGTTGGTAGCTACAAGGGAAATAAAACACAACTGTAGAACCCTAATCTCAATTCCCAGCAAGGACCTATACAAGGCCACTGGGGTGGTGAGAGGTTTGGTAAACAGACCATATATCTTCGGCAAAAGTCAACTCTCTCCAAGGCTGCTGGAATGTAGAACCAAAGCAGCTTGTTACTGAAATAACACACTGAAACAAGAAGTTCCTCAGCCAAAATCCACTTCTAGGGTTGCCAAGGATGAAGAAAGGTCAAGATCGGCATGGCGATGAATCCAATGGAGGACTACCACTACCTGTCTGATACCGCGGCACTCCAAGGGTCAGCTGAACTCAGAAGAAACTCTGACAGGACCAGAAACCATTAGAATCTGAAGAGATGATGGTTGACTCTGCAATTCTAGGATCAGGAACTAACACAAAACAAAGAAACGGCGGATGCGTCCCGGACTGGGTTTTCGACGGACTCGACTTTCGGCAAACGACCAGGTGGGAGTGCAGAACAGGTTCTCCAGGATAAGCTCACTCTTCTGTAGAGGGCGACCAACTTCAGGACATCTGGAACTGGAACCATACGGAACGACACTGGCATGGCTGTCATGATGCGTTTCGGCGGATGTACTTTCAAGCCGTGAAAACAAGAAAACGGCGGGTATGACTTGTACGACTGACGACAGACTAGACATCGGCGGATGACACAAACCGATGGGATGAGCTGATGGATGATCTCCCAGGAGTGAAGAATGCTGGAAGGACGTCTTCTTATGAGTAGAGACTGATTCTGAGCATGTGGTGTTACAGACCACAATAGGAGACTGCAGTGTGGTAGAAGATTGTGACTGTCTTCGTACCGTAGTAAACATATAACTGAAGAATGCCCAAAGAACTGTGGAATGATACAATAATTTTCCAGAGGAGGGCAAATTACAACTTCAGGGGTAATTGTTACTGATAAGGGCCAATGTCCAGGTGCTTAGAGCAATAGTTCAGATACTTGGACTAATAGTGTAGGTACTTAGGGCAATAGTTCAGGTACTTATGACAATAGTTCAGGTACTTAGGACAGTAGTTCAGGTTCTTCGGACAACAGTTCAGGTTCTTAGGACAATAGTCCAGGTACTTCGGACAACAGTTCAGGTACTTCGGACAATAGTCCAGGTACTTAGGGTGATAGTTCAGCATAAGCAGTACAGTAATCACAGTAGTTTCACAGTATAGGCAAATCAAACCCTCTCAAATGAACCCCTGTTTCTATAGGTAGGGTATTCTGGAATAGGATCCCTTACTGTACGTAGTGGCTAGGGAATCCTTTAGTACCACTAGGCTGGCTTGCCCTATTCCGCTAGGCCGGGGCCTCCCTTTAGTACCACTAGGCTGACCTGCCTTTTTCCGCTAGGCCAGGGCCTCCCTTTAACACCACTAGGCTGGCTTGCCCTGTTCTACTAGGCCGGGGCCTCCCTTTAGTACCGCAAGGCTGGCTTGCCCTATTCCACTAGGCTGGGGCCTCCCTTTAGTACCACTAGGCTGACTTGCCCTATTCTGCTGGGCCGGGCCCTCCCTGTAGTACCACTAGGCTGGCTTGCCCTATTCCGCAAGGCCGGGGCCTCCCTATAGACCAGGCTTTACCTTGGGCCTAATGCCCTACCTTTACCTTGGGCCTGATGCCCTACATTAGCTTGGTCCTGGTGCCCCACCTTAGATTGGACCTGGTGCCCCTCTAAACTTTGGACCTGGTGCTCCACTTTGTACTGGGCCTAATGCCCTACTTTATATCTGGGCCTCAATTGCCCTTTTAAATTTGTTGCCCTTTTAAATGTGCAGGCTCCCAGTGCCTGCTGTCATTAGCCGCGAATCTCCACCCCAAATCCCGCCTCTAATGAATATTCAATAGGCCTTTAACCTGGCCTTAATGCACTGGCCCCTCCCCATGGGCGTCCCTAGCCCCGGCTCCACTATTAATATTAAAATCAAGGGTCCTAATGACCCGATGCCCCTGCGGCGCTCGGCCACCTTTTGAGAGCGCCTAATGCGCTTTTTACACACAATGCAGTCTCCCTAAACAAACTGGTGGTCAGCACAGCGTGTGCTGCCACCGACTCACCGCTCTGCGGTCTCCGGGAGTTGCTGCAGACACAGGGAGGCGGGAGATGAGTTGGCAGTGGGAGGGAACTGTGCAGGCAGCAAGAGGGATGACTCGTGGGGCCTCCGATGGCCGAAATGATGCGGGCGTGATGCAGCTTGCTTGCTGCCGATGTGGGACTGGGATTTACTTTTGGAAACACCTCGGGGGGCCAAAACAAATATACAGAGGGCTTTTAAGCTCTTAAAAAGCAGTGAAAACAGTGTTGGCTTCTTTGTGGTGCCCCGATGGCACCACCAACCACAGCACTACAGCAGCTTAGGCTTCTTCAGTGGACTGGAGGAGGCGACTCACCAGGGAGTCAACAGGACTGGCTTCACAACTACCAGGTAAGCAAAAAGTCCCTGTTGCACTCCTGTGGTCCTCTGTACTCCACAGTCCACCAGCAACTGACAAACTGAACTGTTACAGAATTGTTTTTAAAGTTAAACCTGCCTGGGTTCTAGAATGGCTGGATTGGAATGCTGTGCATGAGCCACTCAGCACAGCATTCCATCCAGACCATTATGATATGTATTGCTTTACAATCTGTCTTTTGACCAGCTGTAAGTGCACAGGGCACTTTTTCTATTATTTACAGTGCTTTCCCTTGTTCCAGAAGGTTGAGTCTTTATGTCTAGGGGCCCCTTAGTACAGTACCCTGCTGCCTACACCTGCAGCAGGTACCCTGAGCACCTGTGTACTCTGTGTTTATTTAGTTATTTTATTTTTCTCTGGAATGACCAACTTTGGGGCATTACAGATTTGGGCCCGCCTAAAAATACATGTCCCTATGTATTCCCCTAACATTTTCCGTCTTTCGGATGAGACGTTAAACCGAGATCCCATCTGCCTGTTCTGGTGGTAGTTCAGGTGGATGTTAAAGATCCCATGGCACTTATCGAAAAGAGTAGGGAATTTTCCCGGTGTCCTGGCCAAATTTCCCTCATTCACTAAAAATACCACCAACAGCTTAATCTGGTTCAAGGTCAGTTGGCATTTATCTGTATCCCCCTTCCCCGGGTCGTGCCTGAAAATAGGCAGGATTTGTCTAGTGCACTTACCCGGTCAACAAAAACTAAATAAATAAATAAATTTTATAAAATCTAATATCTTAACAACCTCTAAAATCTTACTTAATACTCTATGAAGTCTTACGTTAATATAACACTCTTAAAATGTCTAAAATATTCTTAAAAAATCTACTATACTCTAAATTTTTGTTTTAAAGATTTACCCTAAAGTGACTATGTCTGGGAAATTACTTGAATTAGATCTACCTGTCGTACCAAGGTACGAGTTAAGAAGCTTCAGTGATATACATTCTAGGAGGGATACCTGCATTCGATCTTTGAGATCTGCGGGGTTGGAAATCAACAGGTTCTGGAACCATACGTTCTCCTTCCAGGAAATCCGGTATTTCTGGAGCTATTACTGGTACACAATTAGACTGGTCAAGGGAATGCATATACGAAGTATGAGTCCAAGGTTCTGTACACCAATTTGTTGGTGATTCTGGTTCCCACATTTTGTCTTTGGTGGACTCCTGCCTCTCTTTTGGCATAGGACTGTCCCATTCTTTAATGATCACCGTGTCTCTGAAAGTGCAAGCTTTGAGTAGGTTGTGATGGACAATTTTGGTGCCATGTCCAAATTCTTGTTGGATCTTGTATACCGGCAGTTCAGGATAAGGTATCTCGATAATATAATAAGGTTCTGATTCCCACTTTGAAGACAGTTTGCTGCACTTTTGGGTCTTCTTCAAGATTACCCTTTCTCCAATAAGTAAAGATGTAGCTTTGGCCTTGATATCGAAGTTTGTTTTCTGCTTTTGCCGTGCTTGATCCATGTGTCTACCAACAATTTTTCCAGCTTCCTACAAACGTTCATTATGTTCTTGGACCCAATTTGCCACTGGCTTCTTTCCTTTAGTTTTTTCTTTTGGCACTTCCAGCACTAAGTCCATTGGAAGTCTTCCGTGTCGTCCAAACATTATAAAATGCGGGGTACAACCCGTGGAGCAATGAATCATATTATTATACAGATAAGTGAGTTCAGGATGTAAAGCTGGCCAGAAGGGACATTTATATTCTGGTAGAGCTCGCAACATTTCTAGGATAATCTGGTTTGTTCTTTCGCAAAGTCCATTTCCTTGGGGGTGGTAAGCAGTAGTCTTTAACTTATGAGTTCCATACAGAGCACACAGTTCATGAAAGAGTTGAGATTCGAACAACATTCCTTGATCTGTTAGGATTTTCATGGGATATCAGTAAGGTCGTAAAAAACATCTCATAAAGGTTTCGGCAGTAGTTCGAGCAGATAGGTCTTTCACTGTACTTGCAACCATGAACTTGGAAAAGTGATCCACCATAGTGAGGATTTAAACGTGTCCATTTGAGCTAGGGTCCAACTCCAAATGATCAAGAGCAACTAGTTCCAATGGTGCGTTACTGACTATTGGATGGAGAGGAGCTCTCTGATTCACCTTTTCTTTGCGCTTTAAATTACATGCCAGACATTCCTCACACCATTTTACTATATCATTTCACATTCCTACCCAATAAAATCTCCTTCTGATGATAGCTTCAGTTTTCCTGTGACCGAAATGTCCTGAGTTGTCATGGTATGCCTCCAACACTACGGAAGCGCTGGTCTTTGGAACTACGATTTGAGTTATCTCTGTGTGTGTGGTAGGATCGGCGCTTTTCTTAACCAGACGATAATCTTTTATGGTCAAGCGAGTTCTGTGCCTCCAAAGTTTCATCATTTCTGTGGTCAACTTCCTTCTTTCTTTTCTGGTTATGCGCTTCTGTTGAGCTACTAGATCTTTTACTTGGCGAACTATAGAGTCTTGGCTTTGTAGTTTTACTCAGCGATTCTTTTGATTCCCAATCATGTCATCCACTTCTGGTTGATCTTCCACTTTAAACTCGGGAGCAAGTTGACAGCATGCCTGTACAATCTCAGTTGGTACCTGTAGAAAAGGTGGCATTTCTATATTTTCCAGCGGGGTATCATCTATTTCTGATTCTCCATGTTCAGGCATCTGGGACAAGGCAACAGCATTCACATTAGTTTTACCAGAGTGATACTTGATGGAAAATTGGTAATTCGCGAGTCGAGAGGCCCACCTTTGCTCGAGGGCTTCTAGCTTTGCAGTATTCAGGTGTGCTAAAGGATTATTGTCCGTGAAGACCATGAAAGGGCAGGCAGCTAAATATAGTCGAAATTTTTCAGTGATAGCCCAGACTAGCGCTAAAAATTCCAGTTTAAAAGAGCTATAGCGGGCGTGGTTCCACTCAGAGCCTCTTAATCCTCTGCTTGCATAGGCTATTACCCTTTCCACACCATTCTGCTCTTGTGCGAGTACCGCACCCAATCCTTTGTTGCTGGCATCGGTATACAACAGAAAAGATTTTGCATAGTCTGGATATGCCAATATAGGAGCCTCAGTTAGTATTGTTTTTAGTTGATCGAAGGCCTCTTGTTGCTCGGTACCCCATGTAGCAAGGCGATTCTTTGGGACTCTACCTTCTGCTGACCCTCTCAAGAGTTTGTGTAAAGGCACAGCAATCTTTGAGAAATTCTTAATAAATCTTCGGTAATATCCAACAAATCCCAAGAATTTCCAGACCTATCTAATGGTGGTAGGCACAGGCCAAGTAGTATGACATGGTTAGTGGAGATGGTGGGATATTTCCTCTAGGTTCCTCTCGGTCTCCCCCAGATAATTCACTACTACACCCCGGCTCCATCGACGCTTCCTGCTAAGCCACTCCAACTTTGGACTCCTCGGATAAATTATCTCTATCCTGCCGACTGCGCCAAAAAAAAATCTTAGATGGAATGTGATGCTCTGGAAGATGTTGTGAGGCACAAAGGTCCGTATTATGTGGATAGGATAACTGCTATCCAGACAAGGAGAGGCAGGAGTCAACTTAGTATTTCGATGCCCGCAGGGCGTTTATTTGATACCAAGGGTAGACAGACACAGTCACAAAAAGGAGGAGGGGTTGCCCAAGAACAATAGGGCAATAGAACAGGGAAATACTTTTATCTACCACTTTTACGTTGATTACTACAAGCATAAACTTTAGGCCTACTGCCACTCTTATTCTGACACTAGTCTCTACTGTACTTCTATACTCTAAATGAGAATCGGGTTACATAAGCTACTCAGCACTGTATTAGGGAGGTTAGCATCACACATTTCCATAAGACTTCAGATATTACAAGCGTCCAGAGATCTGGTGTCTTCATGTACACCATCATTCTTTGTTGGTAGCTACAAGGAAATAAAACACAACTGTAGAACCCTAATCTCAATTCCCAGCAAGGACTTAGATAAAGCCACTGGGGTGGTGAGAGGTTTGGTAAACAGACCATATATCTTCGTCAAAAGTCCACTCTCTCCAAGGCTGCCGGAATGTAGAACCAAAGCAACTGGTTCCTGAAATATCACACTGAAACAAGAGGTTCTTCAGCCAAAACCCACTTCTAGGGTTGCCAAGGATGAAGAAAGGTCAAGATCTGCATGGCGATGAATCCAATGGAGGACTACCATGACCTGACTGATGCTGCGGCACTCTAAGGGCCAGCTGATCTCAAAGGGAACTCTGACAGGACCAGGAACCATAAGAATCTGAAGAGATGATGGTTGGCTCTGCAATCCTAGGATCAGAAACTAACACAAAACAAAGAAACGGCAGACGCGTCCCAGACTGGGCTTCGACGGACTCGACTTTCGTCGAACGACCAGGTGGGGGCGCAGAACAGGTTCTCCGGGATGAGCTCACTCTTCTGTAGAGGGTGACCAACTTTGGGAAATCTGGAACAGGAACCATATGGAATGACACTGGCACGGCTGTCGTGATGCATTTTGGTGTACGTACTTTCAAGCTGTGAAAACAAGAAAATGGCGGGTACGACTTGTACAACTTATGACGGGTTCGACTTCGGCGGATAACACAAATGGACGGGATGAGCTGATGGATGATCTCCCAGGAGTGAAGAATGCTGGAAGGACATCTTCTTCTGAATAGAGACTGATTCTGAGCACGTGGTGTTACAGACCACACTAGGAGACTGCAGTGTGGTAGAAGATTGAGACTGTCTTTGCACCGTAGTAAGCATATAACTGAAGAATGCCCAAAGAACTGTGGAATGATACAATAATTTGCCGGAGGAGGGCAAATTATAACTTCAGGGGTAATTGTTACTGATAACGGCCAATGTCCAGGTGCTTAGAGCAATAGTTCAGGTACTTGGACCAATAGTTCAGGTACTTAGGACAATAGTTCAGGTACTTAGGGCAATAGTTCGGGTACTTAGGACAATAGTTCAGGTACTTAGGACAATAGTTCAGGTACTTCGGACAATAGTTCATGTACTTAGGGCAATAGTTCAGCATAAGCAGTACAGTAATCACAGTAATTTCACAGTATAGGCAAATCAAACATTCTCAAATGAACCCGTTTCTATAGGTAGGGTATTCTTGAATAGGATCCCTTACTGTACATTGTGGCTAGGGAATCCTTTAGTACCACTAGGCTGGCTTGCCCTCTTCCGCTAGGCCGGGGCCTCCCTTTAGTACCACTAGGCTGGCTAGCCCTATTCCACTAGGCCGGGGCCTTCCTTTAGTACCACTAGGCTGGCTTGCCCTATTCTGCTAGGCCAGGGCCTCCCTATAGTACCACTAGGCTGGCTTGCCCTATTCCACTAGGCCGGGGCCTCCCTTTAGTACAACTAGCCTGGCTTGCCTCATTCTGCTAGGCTGGGGCCTCCCTATAGTACCACTAGGCTGGCTTGCCCTATTCCGCAAGGCCAGGGCCTCCCTATAGACCAGGCTTTACCTCGGGCCTAATGCCCTATCTTTACCTCGGGCCTGATGCCCTACATTAGCTTGGGCCTGGTGCCCCACCTTAGATTAGACCTGGTGCCCCTCTAAACTTTGGGCCTGGTGCCCCACTTTATACTGAGCCTAATGCCCTACTTTATATCTGGGCCTCGATTGCCCTTTTAAATTTGTTGCCCTTTTAAATGTGCAGTCTCCCAGTGCTTGCTGTCATTAGCCCCGAATCTCCACCCCAAATCCCGCCTCTGATGAATATTCAATAGACCTTTAACCTGACCTTAATGCACTGGCCCCTCCCCATGGGCGTTGCTAGCCCCACCTCCACAATTAATATTAAAATCAAGGGTCCTAATGACCCGATGCCCCTGCAGTGCTCGGTCACCTGTTGAGAGCGCCTAATGTACTTTTTCCCCACAATGTAGTCCCCCTAAGCAAACTGGCAGTCAGCACAGCATGTGCTGCTGCCGACTCACCGCTCAGCGGTCTCTGGGAGTTGCTGCAGACACAGGGAGGCGGGAGCTGAGTTGGCAGTGGGAGGGAACTGCGCAAGCAGCAAGTGGGACGATTCGGGGGGGGGTGCTCCGATGGCTGAAATTATGTGGGCGCAATGCGGCTTGCTTGCTGCCGAAGTGAGACCAGGATTTACTTTTGAAAACACCTCGGGGGACAAAAATAAATAAACGGAAGGCTTTTAAGCCTTTAAAACGCGACGAAAACGGTGTTGGCTTCTTCGTGGTGCCCCGATGGCACCACCGACCACAGCACTACAGCAGCTTAGGCTTCTTCAATGGACTGGAGGAGGGGACTCACCAGGGAGTCAACGGGACTGGCTTCACAACTACCAGGTAAGCCAAAAGTCCCTGCTGCACTCCCCTGATCCTCTCTACTCCACAGTCCACCAGCAACTGACAAACTGAACTGTTATAGAATTGTTTTTAAAGTTAAACCTGCCTGGGTTCTAGAATGGCTGGATTGGAATGCTGTGCATGAGCCACTCAGCACAGCATTCAATCTGGACCATTATGACATGTATTGCTTTGCAATCTGTCTTTTGACCAGCTGTAAGTGCACAGGGCACTTTTTCTAGTATTTACAGTGCTTTCCCTTGTTCCAGGAGGTTGAGTCTTTATGTCTAGGGGCCCCTTAGTACAGTACCCTGCTGTCTACACCTGCAGCAGGTACCCTGAGCACCTGTGTACTCTGCGTTTATTAATTTATTTTATTTTTTTCTGGAATGACCAACTTTGGGGCATTACATGTCTTTGTTGCTTTAGCCAAAGTGTTCAATGTAGTTGATCATAATTTACTCTTCCACAAGTTGCAATGTATGGGATTAGACATCCACTCTCAACGATGGATCAGAGATTACCTAACCAATAGATACTAGGAGATTAAATGACTTGGTGCGCACTCCTTCTTGAGATTTATTACAGACTGTATCCTGCAGGGGTCTGTCTTGGACCACCTGCTGTTTTCCATATTTATAAATGATCTAACAAACCACTGTGGGGGAAGGAACCTACTTCTATATGCAGATGATGCAGTTCTCTGCAGAAATGGTGCCAGTTTAAACCTAGTCAATTCTCAGCTCACATTTGAGTTTGCTACACTGGAAAATGTGTACCTTGGCAATAGGCTTGTCCTTAATACTATAAAAACCTAGGTGATTCTCTTTGGCCCCAATCATCTTGGCCCAGTCAGACAGCACCAGTTCTTTCTTGTCACCTCAACTGGTTCATAAATTGAAGTGGTGGATAAGATAAAATTCCTGAGGGGTCCTCATAGACCAGGAACTCACTTTAAAACCCCATGTAGATCAGGTTACCAAGTAATTACACCAAAAAATGGAACTAGCATCTTGCCTGGGTCAGGCCCTCATTCTAGAATCTAGGATCGCCATCACAAATTGTGTCCTGCTTCCCACTCTACTCTACGGTGCCCCTATACTCCAGTCCTTCATGGGCTCTGAGTTCAGTAGGCTCCAGGTTCTCTACAACAAAGTTAGCTGATTCGCTGCTGGGGCCCCTCCCAGACAGCATCACTCTGAGGTCCTATCCTCCCTGAGCTGGCCCTCACTCAAGGGGCAATGATGTACCCCCTGTTATGCCTAGCTTATAAGTTCGCCCCACTTTTTACCGCACCCAACCTTTCTGGCTAACCAACTCCCAAGTCTATTAGCCAACTCCTCTGAGACTCTAGCCATAAACTGCTTGAAGTGCCCAGAATCAAAACACAGCTGGGAAAGAGGTTCTATGCTTATTCTGCCCCCTCTCTCTGGAAGATCCTACCTTCTGAGCTGCAACACTCCCCCTCATTTGAGTGCTTCAATAAAAGGTTAAAAACCTTTCTTCTCAACAGCTCACATTACACCTGCTGTCACTGATTGCTCCCCCTTTTTTCTTTTGGCCTCAACCCCTCAACTCTTCTTGCTGCGCTGTATGGTAAGTATTATGTTAGGTTCCTTTAGTTACTTGTTGTCATATATGACATTAGTCAGTTAAACAATCTTGTAAATGTAACAAGTTCACTTTATGTCCATTGTTTATTGTAAAATTTTGTATTTTAAACCTATCCTATATCATGTGTCATATCCTTGCTGCATGACTTCATGCCTGTAATTAACTCTGGTCGCCCCCTGAAAATGGGGCATCTGGTTCCAGTGGGCTGGGCTCACCCAGTTATCAAAATTCAATAAATAAATAAATATTTAGCTGTGGTCAGCTAAGATCCAATTAGCGCTGAACCAACATGGCCTAGTATTCAGTCAGATAACGTCACTCCATTGGCAAGTGCTAACATCTGAATATTTTGTTTAGAGCCAGTCATGCACAACAGCAAGTGCAGCATAAATGGCAGTGCTGTGGTTGTGCACTTCTGAATATGGGGCTCCAGATCATTGTTTCCATGAAGAGAATTTTAACAAAACTCTGCCAATAAAAAGAAAATAATGCAAACTACAGTTTTTATAGCGTTTTATTTCAGTACAGGTACATATGGATCATTTAGGGGTATGAACATAATTTCTAAAAAATAAAAACTAAACAGCCACCAGTTATAAATGGCTTCCTGTCCTCTTTAAGGTGAAGTTCCAGATTTCTGCAAATAAATTACTGTTAGCACTGACATGACTCAAATCTCACCACATTTGAAAATAAACTAAATGTCTGCAAATTCCATTCTTTATTACACTAACATTTGCACAAAACCAGGTTCTTTGCCCCTTCTATGCCGTCTGTCTTCGTAGCTTTTTTCTCTCCCAAAGTCATAATCTTCTTTGTCTGAAAACAATCATTTCCATTGCAACTTGCTGTGATGTCACAAGCAAGGGGTTATAATTTCACAGCAGGAATGAGCAACTGGAACTGATGAAATCGAAGGGAAAAGATCATTTTTAATATACAACTTTTACAACTTCTAAAACTCATTGACACAAAGGCAACAGAATGTTCAAAGTAGAATGATTAGAACCAATCTGATTACATGGCTGCTCTGTCCCAAGCCCTGCCAGGTCATATTGCTGTATGCTCTAGGGTCCGCGACATATGACCGCGAGGTAGGAACAGTGTGGTAGGTAAGAGCGAGAGGGTGCAAAACTGTGAAAGGAAGGATGCACAGTAGTGCACCCTCTCACTCTTACCAGTGCAAGATAAGATTCCTGCCAGGACAGGGGTCCACTGAGCACCTGCCTTAGCTTGATGGGATGAGCCATGGGCAGCAAGGCATGTAAGCAGTGTGTTTGGGATGGGGTTTTGATTCCTGTCCCAGACACATGGAAAAAAAAAACATTTTCACACTTTGTGCAATCCTAAGTGTGACCCTCCCCAGAGTTAGATATATTAGTTGGGGGTGTTGGGGGCACAGCTCCCTGCAAAAACAAGAATTATGCTGTACTTAGTGTATGGCACTGTTTGGGTTGTGCGGTATATTACTACAGCATAATGTCTTGCGACATTATGACCCTGTGCCATCCCAAGCTACAGTCTGCTCAGGTGCTGCCCCAAACTACTAAACCAATACTGTGTCATGTTTATATGGGTCATATCAGTGCCAAAGTAAGCCACTCTGGAGAGTGGCTGTAAGTCTGGGGGGCTGTCAACTGCTTGACGATGTCATCTGGGAGGATGCAGGGAGCATCTCTCATGCACTGAAGCAAGTGGTGCAGTCTATCCAAATAGATGCTTTCACCGCTTGCTCCAGAACACATCCCCAACTCTGCAGCAGCTTGGGGAGAGGAGAGAGGACCAACTTATCATGATTGGGCAAGTGTCTACTCAACCGCATTTGCACCCCAGCAACCTGAGTGAGTGCTCTTGTTGCTGCAGTGCAAATGCAGCCACATAGACTGACCTTACAGTCTAATGTAGATAAATTAGTGTTTCTCTTCAACATCATAGAGGAAAAGCATATATTTAACCTGTAGCTATCTGTTGCTGTCCAATTATGAAAAACATATAGTTGTTACTGAATATTAAATGGGGTGCAACTCCTATTAATTACCTTTTCAGACACTTTGTGCTAAATTAAGGTAGTTACGATGCAACAAATAAATAGTGAACTATATGATACCTACTGATTAAAAAATAGAACAAGCATTTTTTAATATCTAACGTTCCCTTTTCCTGTTTTCTACTTTTCACTTTTATCTTGTTTTATATGAATGTTTTCTGAGAATATATACTATGTGATGTCAAGAGAGACAGCTTGCAATAATCTAATGGTCAAATGATGAAGTGATGATAAACTCTGTATTTTATGAACATACAAACATACGAAATTTGCCAGCAGATAAAGGCCTAGAGGTCTATCAAGTCTGCTCGAATGTGCAGCTAGCACCCCTTATTCTGCAGCTGCCCCTCCCTTCCACCCTTCCCCTACATTAACCCTCCCCCTTGTCCTGTCCCATTCTCGTTTGAAGCAGTCCACTGTTCTACTGCATACCACTTCAGCAGGTAATGCATTCCACCCAGCCACTACCCTCTATGTAAAAAAAGTGTCTCCTCATCTCCCTCCTGAACCTTCCTCGCTCCAGTCTCAAATCATGGCCCCTGGTGGCCCTCCCCTCCCTTACTTTGAACAGCCCCTCTGTACCCGTCTTGTTTATTCCATTCATGTATTTAAAGGTTTCAATCATGTCACCCCTGTCTCTCTTCTCCTCCAGTGAGTACATGTTCAACTCCTTCAACCTCCTCTCATATGATAAGTCCCCCAGCCCTTGATCATCTTTGTCGCTCTGTCCTGCACCCCCTCCAGTAACTTAATGTCCCTCTTCAGATACGGATGCCAGTACTGCACGCAGTACTCCAGGTGTGGTCTAACTAATGACCTATACAGTGGCAGAATCACCTCCTCCCACCTCGAGGATATACCCCTTGCAATACAACCCAGCATTTTGGTGGCCTTTGCAGCTGCCTTCCTACATTGTGCCGAGTTGTTCATTGACCCTGTAATGAGCACACCCAGATCCTTCTCCTCCTCTGTCTGGGCTAGCTGCACTCCCCCCTAGCTGATAACTCCTCCTTGGGTTCTTCATCCCAAAATGCAGCACCTTGCACTTTTTGGCATTAAAGCCCAGTTGCCAGGTATCTGACCAGGTTTAAAGCTTTGCTAGATCATCCTGCAACCACTGCCATCCCCCTAGGTCATCCACTACCACGTCTACCTTGGTATCATCAGCAAACAGACTGATCTTGCTCTTGATGTCCCATGATATGTCTGCAATGAATATCCCAAACAACACTGGTCCCAACACCAAGCCCTGTGGAACACCGCTCGTCACTGCCCTTGGGTGTGAGAGCTCCCCACCCACCACCACCCTCTGTTGCCTTCCCTGTGGCCAGTTTCCTACCCATCTCACCAGCTTTGCACCCGCCCCTGTGCCTACTGACTTCCTTGCCAGCCTTCCATGTGGCACTGAGTCGAATGCCTTACTGAAGTCCAGATACAGGACATCCACTGCATGGCCCCTGTCCAGTTGCCTAGTTACCCAGTCATAGAACTCAACCAGGTTGGTTTGGCAGGATCTGCCACATATGAAGCCATGTGGTCTGCTGTCCTGTTGTTCTTTGGCCTCTAGGAGGGCCACCAGCCTCTCCTTCAGGATAGTCTCCATTAGCTTACCCACGATGGTTGTGAGGCTCACTGGTCTGTAGTTTCCCTGGTTCATCCTTGGGACCACTCTTCTGGAGGGGCACCACATAAGCCATCCTCCAGTCCTGAGGTACACACCCTGAATGTAGTCAGTCAGGCCTCTGCATATTCAATTTATGCAGCATCAGTTTACTTGTTAACTTATAACTTTTAAACCTATTGTTTGTTTACCAATTTAACTTCCTCTTTCATTTCCACTGCTGGCTTCAGCACTGTACTAAACAAGTATGATGTCATCAGCATTGTGAATGCTGCTATCTGATTGGTTCAGTACCTCATTGTGATGCTGCTAACCTTCAGGGTAGTACGAGGCAATACTAACAACAGAATATCATGATATCTTGAGGCTAGCTAAGAAGATATCACTTATCTTGTCATTCGTATTTCCACTAGTGTTGTATAAATTTATCTAAATAAAAAACATTGAAGGTGATTCATTTCAAATTTATCATTTCTCAAAATGCTATTTCTTACAGTTTTGACGTATTGGTAGTGATGCTAGGAATCTGATGATTTCAATCTGACTGGACTGATTAAGATTTTAGGAAATGCTGACTTCTAGTCTGATTGAAATCCTAATAGGACCTCATAAGCAGAATTGGATTCAAGTTTTGAATCCTAAATACTTAATTCCTACTTAAAGGAGAAGTCCACCCAGAATGTGCAAAGACATATGTTATGTAGAGTGTTTTGATATGTATGTTAAGTCCTAGTGTTCCTTCCCTCTGTCTGCTATTAGGAGTTTTTCCTAAATTAGCCTGCTAGCTGTGTGGTAGTTTTACGGCCCCTTGGGATCTCCATCACAAATAGGTTTATTGGCTTCTTTCTCCTACAATGTACCCTGGTTCATGTGACAGTGATGTAGCTATGCCCCTAGATTTAGGAGGGTCTGTCATAGCTCAGCCACAAAGATAATACTTCTTTCAGAGAAGAAGTCACATTGCTCCATTTTGGGTGAGTGTAATCATTATTATTTTTTGGTATTAGTACCTTGTCCTGCTATGTTACAACCTAAAGGTGAAGTTCTATTTTTGCAACTTAGTACTGGTGCAAAAGCTGAAAGTGACTGAGAGGAATAGAGTAAACAGTGACATGATTCACACACACTCACATACACACACACAGCAGAGCATAGCAGGACAAGGTACTGATATCAAAAAATAATAATGATTACACTCACCCAAAATCTAGCAGTTCATCTTATCTGGAAGAAGTATTTTCTCTGTGGCTGAGCTGTGACAGACCCTGTAACAAGACACTGGCTTACTGTAAGGGCAATTAGACATCACACCAAAGAGCACTCTGGGAAGACTAGATACCATAAAAGAAACCAGAATGGCAACCTCCAAGAGCAATAAAACAGTTAGGGAAAGTTAGAAAAAACATCTCTCACAGCCAGAGGAAAAGAAAATGTTGGGAACTGGTTAGAACACAGAAAAAAAGACTGCTACATATCTTTTTCTGATTTTAACATGGAGTTTTCCTTTAAAAATAGGTTTCAGGATTTTAAGAAATAAAAATTTTTGCCTGCAATTATGAAAATCCTATTCTGAAAATCTTGTCAGTGTCCAATGAATTCAATACTGCTTGGTGACTTCCAAGCCACACTACTTCTTGGTAATCTGGTCAGTCAATAACTAAATCCCTCATTATACAATGGCAAGAGAGAATCCTGGTCCCTGATTAGTCAGTGTCGGTTGGACCTGGGATGTTATCCCAGCATAACTTCCTGGCTCTGGTTCCAGGACACTTACGACCACAATAAATGTGAAAAAAAAAATCACTCCACAGCCATCCTTCAATGCTGCTCGCGCCACTCAGAATCTCCGCTCCTTTTGCAAATACTTTACAACCTGTGCCCTCCCACCTCTTCCCCTGTCCTCTGCTTCTCTCCTGTCACCTCAGTCACCCTCCTCTCAACCTTCATCTTGCCTCTGATTCTCCTTCTGTCCCATCTCACCTCGGGACCCCCTGCTGGCCCTACACTCCTTCAACCTCAACAGTCTTAGTCACTTGGGTTGGATCCTAAACTACTTCATGAGTCTCCTCCCTGCTATTGCTGTCACTCTCATCAACCGTCTTAACTTCTCTTTTTGCTTCTTCTCTGTTCCTCAGTCTTACAAAATAGCTAAGGTTCACCCTTTACACAAAGAGGGTAATTTAACCCTACCTGTTAAATTTCCACTAATTTAATTTCTTCATAATATTGCCAAGCTTCAATAGATGCTGGTTTTCACTCAACAGTCAGACTTTCAGCACTCCACTTATTCTCATTTTTTCAGTTTGGCTCCTACAAAACTACATTTCACCATTTGCTTGCTCCTATGGACCACTAATTCTGTCCTTAACGGGACTGACCAGGGGCACATCACCACTGACATCTTCGTTGACATAACCAAATCCTTTGATATGGCTACCTGTTTCCTCCTTCTAGACAAGCTGAGAGGTGCAGTTCTCCTATTTTTTTCACTGACTGGTCCATATCCTTCCTCTCTGACCATCTTTAGTATGTCCAGGTTGGTGATGCCTTGTTGTCCCTTCCTTTTCAGTCAGGGTTCCATAAGGCTCCACCCTGGGTCTCATTCTGTACTCCATCGTCTTTAATGACCTCACTTCAGGTTGTGTCAGCTTGCATGCTCATATGTATGTGGATGACACCACACTCTATGCCTCCAGTGCCTCGGTCTCTCCTCAGGAAACACTGCTTCAGCACGACTTCAATGATATCCAACTCTGGTTCCAATGTCACCAACTTCTGGTCAATGCCAAGAAAATGGCATCCATAAAGTATGGCATAAGCTAAAAGGTTGTGAGGATCCCTTCTCCTCCAGTTTGAAAATCCTGGATAGCACCCCTCTCAAAGATGTTCCCCACTTCAAAGGCCTCAGTGTGTGCCAGCTCAGTGGTGTGGTGGGCTAAGGCAGTAATGCCTTGCCTATTGCCATGCTGGCGACCCATGTTCACAGTGCGAGTGGGTTGTCATGGGTCAGCCAGGGAAGGAGAGGATCAAGCATCTGGGGGACAGCTCTCCTCTCCTGGCGAGAGTGGGTAACATGGCCCAGCATTTGCCTGACACCTAGCGGAGACCAGGTGTTGGCATGCCAAGTCCACATGTTGGGGCATGAAGGAGGAGCAGCCAGCATTGCACACTTCACTTCCGCAAAAACATAAAACTGGAAAAGGCCCTGGCTGCGCAGCATGAAACTGTCCCCCACAGGCGCCACCCCCAAGAAGGCACCTCCCTGGCTGGACCCGTTTTGGGTGGGCTGAGGTGCTCCCCACCACCCTGCCATGAAAGATAAGTCTTGAAAGCACAAGGGAGGAGGCCTGATCATTGGGGGATGGTGCTGGGGGCCAGCAGAAGGTAGTAGGAGTGGCGGCCAGGATGGGGGAAGAAATACCACCATAAAAAAAACTAATTCTGGTCAGATCCACCATGACTGCATAATGAAGTTAGTGAAGTTGTGTGGTATTGTTAAGGAGGTATGAAGAAACAACACAATGGTTTGTAAGTAATAAGATTTGTTTTAGTTTATGTTCTAAGGAAGGCATACACATTATTAGGAAAACATATGAAGGTGTACATTTTAATGGAAGGAACAGGAAGCTTACAAAAGAACACCAGAGCAAATGCTACTGATGTATGTGTTATCTGGGATGATATTGGCCAGACTGCCAAATTTTAAAGAAAACATAATTTCACATATTCCAATAATGCAAAGCATCAAGGAAAACATATGCAATTTCCCATGATGGTACAGAAGGTGGCAGTACATGAAAAAGTAATGGCTGGCATATGTTCAGCCTTGGGATTATTTACACATTTTTATTATTAATTTTTTTTTTTTTAAAGAGAAACAGGGTTTTTGCCCATGAGGAGATGTATGTTATATTTAAGCAACGTGTTGTGACTTTCTAGGTATACAGGATCTCAGATAACTATCTCTCAGTCACGATCACTTTCATATACAGTATGTTCAGAACCAAAGGGTATCCGTACTATATATACATATATGGGGACAATAGATCAGAAGGCAGTTCAGTAGCCATATAAATCATGGAAAGTCAGTAAGAATATGACAGCTGATATGCTTACAGTTTTCACACACACACACACACACACACACGCACACACACATTTATACTTCAAAAACAGATAAATATTTATTGGTTGCTGCACACACACACAAACACACACACACACACACACATTTATACTTCAAAAACAGAGAAATAATTATTTATTGGTTGCTGCACACACACACACACACACACACACACACATTTATACTTCAAAAACAGAGAAATAATTATTTATTGGTTGCTGATTGGCTACCTAAAACTGACCTGGTATGGGCCAAAGAACCAACACTCAAACTAAAGGCACAGAAAAAGAAAACATTTGATTATAATGTAAGCTTATTTTAAAGGAGAAAGAAACTGTTCTCTATTTGAAGAGGGCATGTCTTAGAGGTTTTGCTAGTACATTAAACAGGAGAGAAGAAAATGCGTACATTATTTTTAATCTTAATAATCTTTTCGTTTTCAGGAATGCAGTGTTTTATAATTATATCAGTAGTGTAAGGAAGGGATGTTTACAGGGGCAAACAGGATTTTAATATAGTGGATTTCATTTCATTTCCCAGATCCTGTGATACTTTTCCCAGCCTTGTCCTTTAGTCACTGCATCACAGGCTGCTGAAAGCCTCAAAGAGAGAGAAAGAGAGCGAGCGAAAGAGAAATTTTTCATAGTGCAACATGCGATTCTCCTCCTCCTCTTTGGAACACAATAGTGAATGGATAAATGAGTTTTATTTTTCTAGCCTCTAGTTTTTATAGCTTTTGAGCCCACTTTAAGAGAGAACAGTAACAGCATACTCTACTCTGCATACTCTGTTGAAGGCTCAGTTTCAAGAGCCTATTTTATTCTACCAGCTGAGAGGCTCGGGCAGGACAGCTTTGGACAGCATTCTCAAAGCCAACATGAATGCCTGAATTAAATGATATCTTACTTCCACAGGATGAGAAAGAAAACATCTTTGTTCTTTACTAAAAATAAATGTGCAGTTTACATTCCCTTTAGCTGTTTCTTTAGGGAGGGGAACATTACCATCTCACTCAAAGTGTCTGAGCTTTCTTAGACAACAAGCCATTCTACATTGCAGCCTACTTCAAGTGCATTACAACCTAAATGGGCAGCTGACAGCAAAAGGAGCATTTTACTATAAGCTCCAGTATTGAGGGGCTGCCTGTATAAAAACTTAGCTGCCGTGCAGGATGTTCTGTTTTCAAGAACCGATTTCATTTAAATCAGCAGACAGGCTCCTTTCAGGCAGGTCATCTCACCTGCAATAATAAATGAAATTCAGCTAATCTTAGACTTCCTCCATGAGAGAAGAAAGAAGAACACACAATTCCATTTATGACTTAGCCTGGAGGTGAATGGCTTCTAATGTTTCACTCCAGCACTTCTTATCTCAGGGGTCCTTTTTATGGCCGTTAATGCTGATTTCCTTTTACAGTAGGAGCCACTGTAGCAGGGTTTTATTGGACAGTAATAATCCTTGTACTATCTCTTATTTCAATTTATACAAGGAGGAACGCGGGATTTTTTCCTCTACTAAGCCATCCAAATATATTTGTAAACATTTAAGTGTTGCCAGTGCATCATGATGGTTCATTCTTTAAAATGTCAAGGTATTTACAGTGGGTCTCTACCTCTGTATTAGGTAAAATGACACTAAACTAGCCACCTTCCATGTTTCTAGTTTTATTACTTTGAACCCATCCACATAATGCATTTTTCTTACTGCTTGTACAACAGCACATGTCATTGACAAGGAGAGCAGACCCTCCAACATTTCATTAGTCAAAATAGGTACACTTCTGTGTTTCACTGAGTGGGGGGGCATATTAAAGCCGGGGGTCTGGGGGCTGCCAGGCCCCCAGAAGGTCTGGGACTTTAGATGCACTGTGGTGAGTTTTGGGGCTTTTATTGAAGATAAAATACACTTTTGATACATCTTTCCCATCCCTGACTCGAGGGAACCAATTATTTTTACTCCTCGAGTCAGGGGTGTCTCTGCTGGAGACTCAGTGACCTTAAAGCAGCTGGCTTGTCAACCATGACGTCCACCCACCCTATGCATTATTATAATGAACTGTGAAAGAGTCTTATATTAAGGTAGAGTTCTGGGGCCAGTGTCCCAGAAGCTTTAGGCTTTAGTCTGATCTGTGCTGAGTTTTACGGCTTTTTTTTGAAGATACAAGATGCTATTTTTATGTGTTCACTACTCGTGACTCCAGGGAGAAAATTATGTTTTTCCACTGGAGTTAGGGATGTTGGTGTCTCTCTGGCTAACCTTGGCTCAGAGTCTTTAGCTGCAACTGGGGTGGGCTGCTGGTTGACCAACAATGTCAACCCTCCACCTCATGCCGTTTTTTGCAATGTCCTGTGATGATTCTTCCTCCCCCTCACCATCCCTCTGCCCCTCCTTCTCCTCCTCCTCCTACTCTTCTGTTTCTTCTTCTCAAAAACAAGGACAAAGGTCAACAATATGTCCCCACTGCTATATGTAAATAAACTTGAACACATTTGTTGCTTTACAAATGGTGAAATTCCTATAGAGAAAAGTTACAGTACGGTACTATTGCACCACCATGGCCACGATTTAGCTGCTCCTCTTAAAGATCATGTGCAACGGTTTTTACATATTTTTTCATAGACACTTAAAAAGCTGAAATTCAAGTCCTTAGTGTTTAGTGTTAGTGTAATTAGTGTTTCCTGAAAATGTCATGCTGTTTGGTTTTGTGGTTTTTCTTTAAATCAGCATTTGTTAACTTGCTCTACAGTGGCTGAAAACAGTGGAGTTATTTCTGTCCTCTCAGTCAAGCTTAGAGTGCGATGACATCATTTTGGAGTAGCTTGCTGTTTCAGATTTCCAATCAGAGCAGCACTCTGCAGAGTTTATGGTTTGCTGAGCTCTCCAGGTTTCTTACTAACCCAGTCTCTGGTTTGTGTATAGATCTGCTTAAAATATATCATTCTCTTCCTTTAAAAAGCTGATCATTTAATTGTTAGCGCGCTGAATTGAAGTAGTGGAAATCTTCTTCTGTGAGAAATCAACTTGTCTATCACAGCTCTTGTTATTTGTAATCAAACCTCAATTTTGTTTCTAACTATATAATGCAGAGCTGTTTAATGAATATAAAATAAATCTAAATTTTGTTCATTCACAGAAACAGTTGTTCTTTGATGTTTCCTTCATAAATACAATCATGTAAGAACATTTTTTTTTCATGTCAGATTGACAAACAGGTGCTTGTCACACTGCTAAAGTATTTCAAGCACATGTACTTTCAGAACTCACAAATGTCAGTTCTTTGGTGGTTTCTGTGTGAAAATACATCATGTATGTGTATAACTAGAAACACTAGATGGCATCCTGATGCAACATGTCTCTGCCCCACAGTTGAGGCAGCTGCAGTCTACTGCCACCAGTCCCCTGCCCTACAAGCCCCCTACCTTCTGCTCCATATTCAAGGTTGCTGCCCTCTGCTGCCCACTGTGTTCTCCCACACAATCAGGGATTGTGTACCCTGCTGCCTCCATCCCATGCCTAAAGAATCAGGACTACTGTACCCTGCCGCTCCCTGCCCAAACAATTGGGGTTGCTGCATCATGCTGCCCTCTCTCCCCCACCCTCACTGTTAGTAATGCTGTACCTGTTGCCCTCTTGTTCCTGTCTCCACAGTCAGGGCTGCTGTGCTGTGCTAGTCCCTAGAGTGCCAGGTCCACTGCCTCCACAGCCGGGGCTGCTGCACCATGCTGCTCTAGACACTAGAGGTGGGGTGTTTGCTGCACTCACTACCCACTTCCATTGCACCAAATGGTCAGAGCTGCTGCACCACATGTACCCCATTGCACAGTCAGAGCTGATGTACCCTGATGCCTCATGTTCTGCTTCACAGTTGAGGCTTCTGCACCATGCTGTCTTCTATCCCCTGTCATCACAGACAGAGCTGCTGCACCCTCCTCCTTTCTACACAGTTGGGGTTGCTGTGGCCTGCTGTGCCCTTGAGCCCCTTGTCTCTGCAGTTAGGGCTCCTGCACCATGTTGCCACTTGCCACAAGATTCAGGACATTTGCCGCTCTCTGTTGCATGCCTCCACAGTTGAGGCAGTTGCACCCTACTGCCTCCTTGCCACCAGAGTCAGATCCTTTGCTACACCCTGCTGAGACAGAAACAGGGGGCAATATGTGCAGTGTCCCTGACTGTGAGGGTGAGAGAGAGAGAGAGACAGAGAGAGGGTAGCAGGGTGCAGCAACCCCAACTGTTCAGGAAAAGTGCAGCACAAGAAGTAAGGGCATTTGCTGCACCCTGTCCCCTGCCTGTGGAGGCAAGGGGCTCTGTGGTGCAGCAGGGCACAACGGTGGCAGCGGATAAAGGACACCATGGTGCAGAAGCTTTGACTGTGGTGCTGGACACAAGTGGGCATCAGGGTATAGCAGCCCTAACAATAGCACAGGGTGCACATTGTGCAGCAACCCAGCCCATTTGGGGCAATGGAAGTGCACAGCAGGGTTCAGCAGCCCCAACTGTGGTTGCAGGTGGCATAAGACTCTAGGGTGTAACACAGCACAGCAGCCCTGACTGTGGGGATAGGAACAAGGGGCAACAGGGTGCAGTGGCCTTGGCTGTGGGGGTGGGGACAGAGGGCAGCAGGGTGCAGTGGCCTTGGCTGTGGGGGTGGGGACAGAGGGCAGCAGGGTGCAGCAGCCCTGAATGTTCAGGCAGGAGATAGGGGTGGCATCAGGATACAGCAGCCCAAACTGTGGGACAGGTGCAGCAGCCATGCCTGTTGGGGACAAGGGATGTGGACAGCAGGGTGTAGCAAAGGATCTGACTCTGGTGACAGGGGGACAAGCAGGGTACAACTGCCTCAACTGTGGAGGCACGCAACAGGGTGCAGCAAATGTCCTGAATCTTGTAGCCAGTGGCAGCATGGTGCAGCAGCCCCAACTGCAGAGACAGGGGGCTCTAGAGCACAGCAGACCATAGCAATCCCAACTGTGTAGAAAGGAGCAGAGTGCAGCAGCCTTCCCTCTGGTGACGGGGGATAGAGGACAGCATGATGCAGAAGTCTTGACTGTGGTGCAGAACATGGGGCATCAGGGTACAGCAGCTCTGACTGTGAGATGGGGTACAGTTGGTGCAGCAGCCCTGCCTATTTAGGGCAATGGAAATGGGTAGCAGGGTGTAATAAAAGCCCAACATCTGGTGGCTAGGGCAGCATGGTACAGCAGACCCAGCTGTGGAGACAGGGAACCTGGCACTCTAGGGCTTAGCACAGCACAGCAGCAGTGTCTGTTGAGACAGAAACAGGGGGCAACAGGTACAGCTTCCCTACCTGTGAGGGTGATGGAGATAGGGTAGCAGGGTGCAGCAACCCCAACTGTTTGGGCAGGAGGCGGCAAGGTGCAGCAGCCTGATTCTTTAGGCAGGGGATGGAGGCAGCAGGGTGCACAATCATTGACTGTGGGAGAAGTCAGTGGGCAGCAGGGTGCAGCAGCCTTGAATGTGGAGCAGAAGGCAGGGGGCTTGTGAGGCAGGGACAGGTGGCAGTAGACTGCAGCTGCATTAACAGTGGGGCAGAGACACAGTACATCGGGATGCCACATAGTGTTTCTAGTTATACATATACATGATGTATTTTCACACAGAAACTACCAAAGAACTGAAATTTGTGAGTTCAGACAGGTGCCTGTCACACTCTGCTGCAGTATTTCAAGCACATGTACTGTTTGTCAATCTGACATGAAAAAAATGTTCTTACATTAATGTATTTATGAAGGCTACATCAAAGACAGACTGTTTCTGTGAATAAACAAAATTTAGATTTATTTTATAGTCATTTAATAGTCCAGTGTTATATAGTTAGAAAAAAAAAATCAGAGTTTTGATTAGGAAGAACTAAGAGCTGTAACAGACTGATTTCTAACAGTGAAAGATTTCCACTTCTTCAATTCGCATTGAAACTGAAATGATCAGCTTTTTATGAGAAGATAATGGGTGTTTACTCACCTGGTAAAGGTGATTGTGTTGGTTGGCATCCATGGCACTCCAGACATTACCTCATGGGTTTTAGCCCACCTGATAGGCTAGTGATGCATATGACCCAGATCAAATTTATAGCATATCCAGGTCCCAGAAACCCCTGCTCTCCAGTTCGAATCTTCCATAGCTGAAATTAAGGTTAATTAGTACAAGAGAAAAAAACATACAACGTAGGTACAACCAAGAGATGGCAACAAGAGAGATGGTCGGAGACCAAAAAAGGATGCAGACTACGACGTAGTATCAATGGCCCATAGGCAGAGGCTTTATTCTTTTCCTACTATTTACAGTCTAATCTCGGTCCCAAAGGTCCGACTGGTAGATTATCATTAAGAAACCATAATTGCTGTCTGTCCCTATAGGGCCTGCCATGGGTGAGATCCCCTAGTTCAGTCCTGGTCACTCTGAGCATTCTGAAGGGAGGGTCTTGGAGTGCCATGGATGCCAACTAACACAATCACCTTTACCAGGTGAGTAAACACCCATTGTGATTGGTTGGCATCCATGGCACTCCAGACATTACCTCATGGGTAGATAAGAAGCAGTGTAGTAGCCAAGGGGGGGGATCAGAGTGGACTAAGAGTGAGGGGTTGAGGATGCTGCCGCCAGGACCTGAGTGGCGAAAGTGGGCCGTATGGCCTGTAACTGCTCTAGTCTGTAGTGCCTGGTGAACGTGTGGAGAGAACTCCACGTGGCTGCCCTACATATGTCCTCTGAGGATACGTTAGCTCTTTCCACCCAAGAAGTGGCGATCGCTCTGGTGGAGTGAGCCTTGATCCCCTGGGGATGAGTTCTCCAATTTGCTATGTAGGCATTCTGGATGACTCTTCTTAGCCACCCGGCAATGGTGGCCTTGGAGGTGGCTCTGCCCTGCCTCTGTCCCTTCGAGATGATGAACAGTCTCTCTGTCTTGCGTATGGGATGGGTTCTGGCCAGGTACACAGAGAGGGTGGATCCAACATCAAGATAATGTGGGACCACACTGGGGCCCTGCTGGGGCTCTTCCGGGAAGGTGGGTAGTTCGATGAGTTGCTCTCTGTGAAAACCAGTGGATACCTTTGGCTGGAAGGCTGGGACCATTCTCAGACGGACCCCTAACGAGGTGAACACTGTATAAGGTTCCGCATAGGATAGGGCCCCAAGTTCTCTGATCCTTCTAGCTGAACAGATTGCCACCAAGAAGCATGTCTTGAGGCCGACCCAGAACAGATCTGCCTCGAGGCGGGGTTCGTAAGGAGCTGAGTTGAGGGACTCTAGAACTAGTGGGAGGTCCCACAGGGCGACAGTCGGTCGAGTCCTCAGTCGGAGGATCTCTACTGCCCTTAGAAAGCGTATGGCTTTGGGGTGAGCTCCCGGGGTGTATCCCCTGATGAGGCCCGTACTATTTCCATATGGCTAGTTGCACCCTGAGGGAGGAGAAGCAGTCTCGTGTCTACTCCTGTTGGAGGAACAGTAGGATGTTAGCCATGTCGGTCTGCTCGGGAACCTTGCCCCGTTCCAGGCACCACTGAGAGAAAATAGACCATTGTCTCCGTACGTGGAAGTGGTAGAAGACCGTCTGGACTGGAGTAGGGTGCTGATGATGGAATCATGATAACCTGCTGCCTCAGTCTCCTCCTCTCAGGAGCCAGGCCGTGAGCTTCAGGGTCCACGGGGTCGGGTGAAGCACTGGCCCCTGTGAGTGCTCCTCATTCAGTAAGGTATCCTGAAGCTGGCAAGTGACATCTCTCAGACCGCTGCGAACCACGACCTGCGTGGCCAGTAGGGGGCCACCAGGATAACTGTGTGCTGTGACTCCTGTACCTTGGTTAGGACCTGAGGGATCAGGGAAGCGGTGGGAAGACATAGGCGTGACTCCGCCTCCAAGGTTGTGACAGGGCGTCCGTTCCCTGGGAGAGACTGTCCCTGAACCGCGAATAGTAATCTCTGATCTGAGCGTTCTCCCGTGTTGCCATGAGGATTATGGTCATGGTTCCCCATGTTGCTTGGATCATCTGGAATAGGTCCGGGTGTAATTGCCATTCCCCTGGGTGCACCTGTTGCCTGCTGAGCCAGTCTGCGTGGACGTTCAGCTTTCCTGCTAGATGAACTGCACCCAGGTGTCTGAGGTTGGCTTGGGCCCAGTTGAGGACTGCCGTTGCCTCCCTCAGCATTGCCCTGCTCCTGGTCCTGCCTTGCTTTGCTATGTAGGCCACCGTGACTCGATTGTCAGACCGGATTAGGACCAAATGCCCGTGTACCTGGTGTTTGAATGCCTTTAGGGTGTGAAACATGGCTCTCATCTCCAGTATGTTGATGGAGAGCTCTGACTCTGCTGGTGACCATAGGCCCTGTGCCGTTGTGTCTCCCAGGCAAGCTTCCCAGCCGGAGAGACTCGTGTCTGTTTATATGGTGATTGAGTGAGGTGCCTCCAGAGAGAATCCCCTGGTCAAGTTCGCCTCCACCGTCCACCATGCCAAGGAAAGTCTCACTGCATGGGGTAGTGGTACCACGACCTGGAGGTTGTGTTCGCTCGGTGCCCCCCGAGTCAGCACATAGGTTTGGAGTGAGTGCATGCGCCACCTGGCCCAGGGCACGAGGTCTATGCATGAGGCCATGCAGCCCAGCAACTGGGCTATCTTTCCCATCGTTGTGCTGTGGCGGGCCTTCATCTGACAGGCCAGGTCTATCAAGTTGTGAATTCTCGAGGAGGATGGTTTTGCCCACCCCTGAGCCGAGTTGACAAGAGCTCCCAGATGCTCTATCTGCTGAGTGGGAATGAGGTGGCTCTTCTCTCAGTTTACCACCCAGCCATGGTCTTCGAGTGCCTGTAGGGCGGATTCCGTGTGTATCCATGCCTGACTCTCAGACCAGGCCCGTATGAGCCAGTCGTCCAGATATGGGATGATGGCCAGTCCCTGTTCCCTGAGTCTGGCCACCAAGGTTATGGAGACCTTGGTAAAGACTCTCGGGGCCGAGGAAAGGCCGAATGGCAAGGTCTAGTACTGGAAGTGGTGACCTAGGATGTGAAAGCGGAGGAATTGTCTGTGTTTCCGAATGATGAGAATATGGAGGTAGGCGTCCTTTAGGTCTATGAACGTCAGGAAATCGCCTACCCAAATGCATCGAAGGGTGGATCGTATGGTCTCCATTTTGAAACGGTGCGAGACCACGTGGTGATTTAGGTGTTTCAGGTCCAGGATAGGCTGGAGCTCCCCTGATTTCTTGGGCACCAGGAAGAAAATTGAGTACACCCCCTTGATTCTGCTCCGGCACCGGTACGGGTTGAATGGCCCTGTTTCGAACCAGTTCTGACAGGATCTGTTGGACTTGGTGTGATGATGCCCTTCTCCTGGCTATGGGGGAGGAGATGAACCTTTGGGGAATGTGGGTGTGGGATAGCTCTATGGAGTATCCCTTGGTTACCACGTCTTGGACCCACCTGTCCGATGTTGTGTGGAGCCTGCGGTGAGTGAACAGGGTTAGTCTTTGTCCCACTGGTGGGTAAGGGTCCTGGCCTTGTGACATCAGGAGAAGGTAGTCACTGTTGCTTTCCCCTGTAGCCTCTACCTCGTCCTCCGGATCTTTGTCCCCAGGCTCTGAAGGAGGAGGACTGATAGCTCTGAGGGTACGGGTTACGGAAGCTGGGAGAGGGGCCTCTGCCTCGAAAGGAGTGGCCTGATTAATGTGTGTCCCTGTGGGGTTGGTACGGTTTGTTCCCCCCCGAAACCTCCGCCTCGAAGAGGGGAGGTAGGAGTACCTGGACCTATTCTTGAGGAGGTCTCTGCCCTCCTCCTTTTGTTTCAAATAATCCTGCAGCCCCTCCCCAAAAACATGTTTGCCCCGCAGAGGTAAGTTTTGTAGCAGGGTCTTTGACTCATTATCTGCATCCCGCAGTTCCAGCCACAGTGCCCTTCGAGCACGGTTGGTGATGGCGGTAGCCCTGGCCTGAAGGCACAGGGTGTCTACCGCCATTTCGGCCAGGTATTTAGCTGCATCCAAAGTACATTCCAACAGTTCTGCCTCCCTGTATTTAGGGATGGCTTGCTCCTGAAGCTCCTCAAGCCAGCGGATCTGTTCTCGAGCCATATAGATGGCTGTGGTGGTTGCCTTAGCTGCGGTGCCCTCGATCTCGAAAGCCCTCTTGAGCATATCTTCGACCTTCTTGTCTGTCGGGTCCCTGAGTGCTATTGTACTGCATGGTAGCACAGTCTTTTTGCTAAGGGCCGCCACCTGGGGGGTCAATGGTGGGAGCCTTGCACCAGGCATCTGATTTCTCCCCTTGGACTGGGTACATCCTGTCCAGGTTCTTACGGTTTGACATTCTGCCCGGTTCGGGGGCTTGCCATTCTTTACTGAAAATATCCTTGATCGCGGAGCACACTGGGAAGGTCTCTGTGGTTGACTGTCTCAGTTGGATCAAGGGGTCAAGCTTTGACTCGGGTCTGCTTTCCTTGGTGTCGAAACCCATAGTGGCCTTGATAATCTTCATGAGCCCTGGGATCGTGTCAAAGCAGCATAACTTCAATGTCAGGGAGGGCGTTGCCTGGAGATCCATGTCCTCCTCGTCCAAGTCCACCTCGTCCTCTTCCCCAGTGTCATCCTTCTCCCTGTCTTCATGCACATTGTCACGTGGGACATCTGGAGTGGTGTCCTCAGGGGTCGGAAGCTCCTCAGGTTGCCCTCCTGCCCTGTCTGGTTTGGGGCTGGGTGGTTTTGCCCTGTGTTGGGTGAAGGATTGCAGTTTTTCCATGATCTTGAGCATAAAGTTCTGCTGGCTCTCCATCATGGCAACCGTGGCCTGCTTGTTTTGGATTAGGAGGGAGCTCGGGTCCATCCACGTGGAGTTGCTAGTCCCTGGGTTGCCGGGGCCCATGGGCGGTGTTTGCTCCAGGGAGGAATCATTGTCGTCAAGGAGGCAGACCGCACGGAGGGGACCTGGAGTCTGGGGCAGAAGGGTGGTGCTGCACGAGGAGCATTTCTTTGCTTTCACGATCTGGGGAAGAGAGAAAGGTATACCTTAGAACGGAACTACACGACGCCCAGGGGGTGATTCCTTTTTACCCCCCCCAGTACCAATGAGGTAGGCTTTCCCTAGGCTGAGACAGTATGCAGGTTGTGGGGGTGCTGTGTGAGGACCCCCACAATGAGGCCATGAAGGAAAGAAATAATTGGTGTTCAGTGGTCTGGTGCCATGGCTTGCTATGGGAGGGAGCTGCGGAGACCGGATAGTGGAGGAGTCCGGTGGTGCGGCTACCTACACGGGTCACTGTGGGAGGGACCCGGGAGGTAGAGGGCGAAGATGGGCCCAGAAGGAGAGTGGTCTCTGTCGCGGGGGGGAGGGAGGAGGAGGAGGGGTGCAGCCGGAGGGTCGCTGTGGGAGGGACACTGCGGGCAGGGGTGGAGCCCCCAGACATCAGCTGATTGCCCAGCCGAATCAACTCCCCCTTTTTTTTTTAAACTGTTGCCCCCCCCATCCGGGGGTCCCTCCTGGCCTCTGGTTCATAGGCTGGGAGGTATTGGACCAAGGCCTCCTAATTGCCAAGTCTGACTCTGGCCACCAACCACACCAGGCATTTCTCCCCATTCCCTTTCTCCTGGAATGAGAAGGCAGGCGATCTCGGCGGTCTCTCCACCCCCCAAGGATAGGCTGAAGGGGGGGAAGACGATGCCGTAGCAAAGGCTGAATGTGAGGAGGCGGCCCAGGGAGAAAATGTGTGAGAGGCACTGCTTTCCTCCTTCTTTAGAAACAGGAAGGGATGGATAGATGTCCTGCAGAGTCTTTATCCTGCCTGTGGATGAAAAAAGAATGCTGAAGAGAGAAGTCCTTCCCCCGTGAATACTCTCTCCCCCCCACTCCGGCCAGGCCGTGAGGACAGAAGAGGAACTCAGGTGTCCTCGTGAAAGCAGCGGCTTAGCGGGGTAGGAGATGGAGTCACAAGGAGCAGATCCCTCGAGACGCCAGGAGCAGAGCATCTAGGGTGGCAGTAGACCCAACCAGAGGCCTATCTGAGCACGTGCCCGAGCGCGAGGAGAGTGGAGGTGCCCGCAGCTGGATCCAGCACCACGCGGTGCAGGAGGGGCGGATGCAACAGCCTGACCACAGCCAGGGAAGCGAGAGGGAGGAGGGAGGAAGGGGGAAGGGAACTTCACCCTCCGAGGGACCACGCGGTCGTCACATGGTCAGGACAGGCCGCCGGCCAAGCTGCGGAAGAAAATGGGCCTAGGACATTCCTGGAGTGCTGGAACAATGTGGAACACAAGGCCTCAGGCCAGAGGAGGCTGGGAGGAGGGAACAAGCAGGAGGTGGCGGACTGCTACACGCTGTACTAATGCTGCCTGCCCAGATCAAAGGGGGCTTACTAACTTACGATGCCTTCCAGAGGCATACCAACCCTTCAAAATTTAAAACAGATCAATGCACAGTAAACATTCTGGATACATTCTGAATGCAACCCTAGGGTTGAGCCAAGGGAAGCACCTGAGCTAGCTAACACAGAGGCAGATGGCTAGTTTAGGATATTCCTCCTAGCAACATTTCTTGGAATTCTAGTCAAATGCAAATTGTAGCTGCATACATTGTGCCTTGAATGCTTAAAAAAAATTCTTTATATCCTTGATTCAAGGTCTTACCTTATAGGAGCAGACAGGGATTCCTGGTGTGCTTCTTGCCTGATCAGATGCACGATTCAAAACTGGAGAGCAGGGGTTTCTGGGACCTGGATATGCTAGAAATTTGATCTGGGTCATGTGCATCACTAGCCTATCAGGTGGGCTAAAACCCATGAGGTAATGTCTGGAGTGCCATGGATGCCAACCAATCAGAATGATATATTTTAAGCTGCTCTATCTAAACACAAATCAGACAAGAGAGGGTTTGTAAGAAATTGGGAGAGCTCATCAAACCATTAACTCTACAAACTACTGCTCTGATTGGGAATCTGAAACTGCAAGCTACTCCAAAATTGTGTCATTGCACTGTAAGTTTGACTGAGAGGACAGAAATAACTCCACTGTTTTCAGCCACTGTAGAGCAAGTTAACAAATGCTGATCAAAAAAAAACCACAAAACCAAACAGCATGGAATTTTCAGGAAACACTAATCATGACACAGTGACTTGAATTTCAGCTTTTCAAGCTTTTATAAAAAATATGTAAAAACCGTTGCACATGATCTTTAAAGAAAAAGAGTCAGTGTACATATCTGCACATAATTTATTAATTTAACATCTTAGTACTATGAATTTCATCTTAAAGAGGGAATCAGTTTACAGCACACATAATTCTGTGCAATACTAGTATACAGCACCATCCCTACCGACCTTGAAGAACAGATAAGGGAGGGACAGGGCAATGAATTTTGAGTTTTATGTTCTTGCCAATCCCCCAGTGTCACCAACTGGTGAACATACTAGCATGGCTAGTACCCCTGGTGCAAACTGGAGAACTTCAAACTGGGTCCATACCTTCTTATGCAGTCTGTTTGGTTAAACACCTTTCAATGTTAATAACCTTGAATTGTAATTTATATAGTACTATGCACAGTTCTACTGTGTAGTGTCAAACAAACATATTGAGGAGTGGCTAGCAGAACACAATAGAGCCCCCACACCCATTTAGCAAACCAACCTCAATTAGTGACACAAGTTATCAAATACTGGCTGCCATCACCATACTTTTTTTTTCTGTTTTATTTGTATGTGGTCTTTTCCACTTCCCTTTTCACACTTCCTAACAATTTCACAGACTAATACAGTCAACTTCTCTGTCAACAGAATGAACTGCTAGCCTACTTACTAGACTAGCAATTCCTTATGTTGTAGGAGACGTTGACTGTAATAATGTGTGGAATTCGTATTGTTAGCGATCATTCCTAAATTGTATAATGTGTGATAAGAGAACTGGAAAAAGACTAAATACAAATAAAACAAGTGTGGTTAGGTCAGTCAGCATTTTTAACTTGTGCCGGCAGTGGACATTGTCTTTTATTGTATGGGAGCCGTGGTGGTGGAGTAATATGTAAAAAAGAATGCAGTGGGAGAGCAACATGGACTGTAAACAAAGAAGGCTTTGTTTTCTCATGTCATATGGATACACCAAATATTATGGCACACAACAACTGATACTAAAGAGTTTGCTGTTTCAGAAAATGCTACAACATTTTTGGTCATAAAGGAAAAAAAATTTTTAAGTGACTGTGGGCAATGTGATATAAGAGGTGTTAACATATCCTTTTAAAGGCTAAAACACTGACTGATATGCATATCTGTGTATGCCCTTTACTTTACGTCCCTGTTCTGTCCTCGACCTCTAATTGCTGCATCACATAATGGCTAGGAAGAATACAAAAAGATAAACAAAAATTAGGGGCTCATGACAGAACAGTCATGTAACCAATGCCTTTACAGAGATATGCCAACCCCTCTTATACCATAATTGTATACAGTTGTTTAAAAAAACATTATATATATTTCCAGTGATGGCATGGAATGATATCACTGACCACCACCCACCCACTGCAAGCCAAGTGAAGATAACCACTTTGGTTAGTCTGAGCCTTCGTAGTTGCCTGGCAGGGGGAAAGTAACACTTGGTCTCTTGCAGGAGGGGCTTTTTCTTGATGCCCCCCCACAGCAACCATGGCAGGTATCCTGGTAGAAGCACCCTCCAATCACAATGCTGTGTGCACAAACTAACCCTGCACCTTTTTCTCTCACCTCACTTTCTTCTCTTAGTTATTATTCTGAAGTCCTAAGTACTATTATTAAATCAGCAAAATAAATCATTATGCATAAATATAGAACCTGCAGGAGGCAGTAAGTAAGAGGGTGTATTTGTTGGCTCACAAGGGGTCATAGTACCACAGCTGATGTTAGGGCCCCAATGAGCTAATTTTATAAGGGGGAAGGCTACACATGGGCCAGGAAGTCGCATACATCATCTGCAGGAGGGGTGCCTGCCCTGGCCTCCCCCCACCCCACACCTGCAAGCAGCAAGCACTAGCCCAATCCAACATTCTGCAGGAGGAGTGCCTGTCCTGAATGCCCTCACTACCTGCAAGCAACAGTGACCAGCAGTGACTGCTGATCTCTGTTGCTTGCAGGTGGTGGGGGCATTCAGGGCAGTGCTGTGACCATCTCTGCCCCCCCCCGAATGTTGTTGTGTGCTGTGGATGTGCCGGGTTAACTCAGGGCACACAGGAAGGTTCAGATTTTATGCTTATTTTTAGAAGAGTAGACTTACTTAGTTAGTTTTCCAGTCCTAACTCCCGTCCCTCCAAGCACAGTTGTGGCCTGCAGTGTTACAGACTGGTTGCTGCTTTTTGCTTTCTGGCCCGACTCCTGTCTGACTGAATTAAACAGTCAGCTGGTGATGCTTGAGTCCTCTCTTGCCGCTCAGTGACAGCTGAGCTCTCAGCTGACAGACGACCACTCCTCCTGATGACAGCTGATCAGATCTGGCCCAGACTTGTGTGTGTGGGGGGGGGGCACCGCGACCAGTCACCCACACGCTACCGGCACCACAGGATAGAGGACGGGATGAGTGAAAGACAGATCGGCGATAATCCAATACTCCAAACTCGGCGCTGCATCACCTGCATCTCTAAAACAACAGTCACCTGGATCAGCCTACCAAAACTTTTTCCCTACGGTGGATGGTCAGATCTGCAGGACTTACACGCTGATCTGCCACAGTCAGTCACACCTCAGGGCTCAGCTATTTTCACGGCTACTCTCGGGCTGCTCAGTTCTCCCTCCAGTTTCTGTCAGCAGTGGCCAGTGAGTCAGCAGCTGAGAAGAACACAAATAGCAGCGGACTTGCCTTTGGGGAACACCTGAGGTGCTCAAACAGGGGTTTGATTGGAAGGCACCCTCTGCAGGGTACACTTATAATGCACGCCACCAGCAAAATCATCTGTCTGGTGTTAGTGGTTACCATGGGGACAAGCAAGGACACTCCTCGACTAGGATAACTGCGCTGATGGCTAGCGGCAGTCAGCGCTTGGCTCAGGCATAATAAAAAAACTACAAAATCAAGTAAGGGGGAACTTCAAGGCTTTTGCTCAGCTGCAAATTTGGTATATGGTACCAATCATTCAGTATACAGTACCATTGCTTAAAAAACGGTATTGTACCGGCAAAACCAGTACAGTTGGAGGGTCTGGGAGAGAATATGAGTGATAGATAACATATTCTTGTGTTGGTGCTAGGCCTAATTATTTTATCCAAATTGATGCAATTTGAATATATGGATTTGTCTTTGGGAAGTATATAAAACATGAAATAGATTTTAATGTATTTAGAAAAAGAAAAGTTTTTTTGTCTGTTTTCTTGAACTTAGGTTTAAAATTCAGAAGACATTTCATAAGAAATACCCCCCAATGTTGTGACAGAGTAATTTAGGGCTACCTCTGTTACGACTACTGTTGTCAGTCAATTACATCTCCCAAAGCTCATGAATCCACTTGATTGTCACCCTAATCATCTTATATTTTCTGACTGAGGTTCTGTGGACACAAACTGGTGTTTTACCGGTCTTTCCCCAATGCCAGCATTAGTCAAGGAGCCACAGCATGAACCATATGCAAAATATGGCACACATACTTCAAATGTATAATTTGAAAAGCAATTTATTGCATGTACTACAAACATTTGCACAATCTGATAGTAGAAAATACTATAAAATACTGTAAGTAAGCTTCTTGCAGTGCAAACTATTAATAACTGATTTTTTATCAATAGCACACATAAACAGAATATTAATAATAGTTTCCAAATGGCGCACCCCTTCAGGTCAACACCCTGACAGCAAAAAAAGGAAAAAGACCATTACGGTGACATTCGCAGTAATGGTCCTTTTTCCATGTTTCGTTTTCCCCAAGTGTTCTGCCCCCTTCCCGGACCAACTCTGACCTGGAGTTGGAATCCTAAGGTCCAGGGGGTGAGGGGCATAGCCCCCCACAGAAAATACTTTTGGAACAGGCAGCACAATACCTGTGTTGGTATTCTGCTATCACTGTGGAGGAGGTTGGCATTTTCACTATCGACCTCCCTTGGTGCTTCCATTTCCAAACCAACTTAGTGGAACTTATATCATCACTTAAATTGAGAATTAATGCGGTTGCCCCTAGGGGACAACCTAAATTGTCAGGGGGATTCCTTGAAAAAGAGGCACGGGGTGGGATACGGGGAGTATACTAGTCTAGGAGCAGGTCCAGGTTGAGGGGTGGGGGATGGTAAGAAGGAGGAAGGAGGTAAGAGGGAGGGAGGAATAGAGGGAGGGCTCAGGTAAGAGGGGCGGTGTTGTGATGTCATACCTGCCATGACAAATATGACAAGGCAGGTAAAACAGGTGAGGATTGGGCAGGAGAGGATGGGGTGGTTTGGGGGGGTATTTAGGAGCCAGAAGTGGAGGGGTGGTCTCCCTTTTTTGCTGGGTTTTGGAAATTAGCACAGAGCTCAGCAAATCGACTGGCAATTTCAGCTACAGGAGGTAAGGCTTTTCAGGTGGAGTAGGCCTTGCCACATGGGAGAGGCCCGAGTTAGAACCAGGCCATGGAACAGTTCTAAGGGTGGTAGGGGTAGGGCTTGTTCAGGGTCAGTGCAGATAATTTTATTTAGAGGAGGAATTACTCAGAGTAGTGGCTTGCCCCTTTTTTGTTTAAAAAAAATTTAAAATCATCTTGTGGCTGGGATTACTAGGGGAGAGTTTATAGGCAGTCAATGGTGCATCATGGGGGGAGACCTTATATATGTACATGGTGGCCAAAAAGTTGGGAGGATCTGGGAGCATTTATGGGCAATCACAAAGGGTTTATTGGTGGAAGAGCAGAGTTTATGCCATTTTTATTAAGTATTCATGGGGGGAGTGATTTCCCAACTATGCACAGTGCCCTCCGTGAGTGGTGTTTGTGGCTTACTGGGCCAGGGACTTGCTCCTAGAGCCAAGAGTTCTGGGTTTGATTCCCTAGGGGGAGGGAGAATTTTACCAGATTTATGTCCCTTTCTCTCTGTTTTGCTGTCATGGAGAGACGGTCCTGGAAAACACACACACAAAAAAAAAGGGTTACCTGGTATGACGGGACATTGCGGATGGTGCCCATAGTCCTGACTCTCCTTCAGGGTGGTATTCTGGGATCTTGCTGCTGGGGCAGCAGGGGCTTGATGGTGGATATTGGTCATGAGGAGGAGTTGTTGGGTATCAATGGCCACACTGGCTGTGGGTCGGATGGTTGCTCGGTAACCAGGTGGACTGATCACGGTTGGGAGGCTTAGTCCCTGTGGAGCAAGAGGGTGACCAGCAGGAAGTGGCTCACCAGTGGGAAGAAGTGGGGGCTGCCCGTAGGATCCACAGCAGCCGGGAGGCTCTAGGGGAAGGAAAACTCGGTTGGGAGGGTAATCAAGCACTCAGCGCATGGCTGGCTGGTGCTGGAGTGGTGCGAGCAGAAAGTTGGCTACATCTGAGCCAGGTAGGGTCATAGTCCTCCGGTCAAGTTGGAAAGTTGCTGGGGCTGCAGAGAGGGTCTGGAAAATGGATGAAGGAGAGGAAAAGGCTGGGTAGGCCAAAGGAGGCCACAACCTTTGGTGTACTGTGGACGTAGCAGGCCGCAGATGTGCAAATGATGGTGGAGAGGGTGTGCATGTGCGGCCAGGAGGCCTGCACCATATTTGTAGTTTTCCTAGGATGTGGAAACTATGGGC
The DNA here is from genome assembly GCA_016271365.2 of Neoceratodus forsteri. Lineage (NCBI taxonomy): Eukaryota > Metazoa > Chordata > Ceratodontiformes > Ceratodontidae > Neoceratodus > Neoceratodus forsteri. Next base: position 1,130,339,082 of record CM057451.1, read on the forward strand.
AACACGATCACTTTGAAATAAGGAAAAAAAGAAGTGATGGATGAACACACCTTGATTTTCATAGATGTTTCATACAGATATTGGGATAACCATAAGGGAACAATACAGATGAGTATGACTAGATAGGCCATTGACAGAGCAAAGGCACATTCATAAGGTTAAAAAAAAAAAAATGGGCAGACTAGATGGGCCTTGCAGTCCATATCCGCCGTCAACTTCTATGTTTTACGTTTCTACACCTATGATATACAGCAGTGTATAAAGCTAGCACCAAAATAAGGCAAAAAAAAAAGAAGAAGGTGGGGTCGAGCAGGATTAAAATATCTGGCCAGATGGGCACTAGTGGCTGTCCATAACATCTGGTGTTCCTTCATTTAAAATGGGGGCACGAGAAAATGAAATGCCCTAGGGGAGTTTTCTCAAAGGGTAGGGGAACAGAATAATGTTTTTTGGGTAAAGGGGAGAGTAACGGAATGCATTGGTATGAAGGGAGGGGAATCCATACTAGGCGGTAGATAACCTTGTTTGTTGTATACTCCCCTACAAGTATTTACTTATTAAGGATGGCAGAGGTTACAAGCATACAGATGATGGAAAAGTGGCAGAAATTATGAAAAAGGCGACTGAGATGTTGGATATGGCGTGGAGGAAGGAAACGGAAGAAGAGGCTGCAAGGGTCAGGAACAAGAAAGGACAAGGGAAGAGCCTGATGGAAAAAGAATAATGAACTGAGAAAGGCAGCTAAGCAGAAGGAGGCCTATGAATCAGTGGGAAAACAGAAGACACCTGCAGCAGGTTCTGGGAAGAGCCCAGCAGAGAAAAGAACACCAAGAGACGTGCCGAAGCAAGAGCAGGTTGAAGAACGGGACCCAGAGGAGGGCATGAGTGGTAAGGATAAGGGTGAGCAGACCCTGGAGGGGGATCTGACAGAATATTTAGCAGCTGTGCTGGAGGACATGGGGGAAAAGGGGGTGGAAAAAATGGAAAAGGGGTTGCAGGAACTCAAGGCAGCTGGGGAAGAAGTGAATGCAAAAGCCAGAGTGGGCAATGATGGGATACCAGGTATGACAATGGGGGAGATCATGTACCTTTAATGATAAAAGAAAAAATATGTAATGGGGAATATGTCGATATATTTGCACTGGTAGACAAGGAGTCAGACAAGAGGTATGCACAAAAGGAAACGGTGGGAAAATCTGAGATGGCGGTATCATTGGCGATCGTGGGGAATAAGGTAGAGGTGGTAAGTTACAAGGGAAAAAATATAGAGGTATGGCAGGCAGGGTTTTCTATATCAGGTGCCATTATGCTGGAGAGGAAGCCAGAATTAGCCATTCCGTTGCTCACGTACCCCTCCACTATAAAGGACACCTATAAGGCAAGGATGGGGGTAGGTTGGCTAAAATATGACAGCGTTTTCCGGCAGAGGATGGCGGCCAGGGGAGATTTGAAGTGGGACTCCACTCATTCCGAGCTATGGGTGAGGAACCTGTCAGGATATGGATGGGCAGGAGCAGGGATTAGACAAGGGGGAAATGGGCAACAGGAGAAAATGTGTTGGGGATTCAACAAAGCATCATGTTCTTGGAGCAATTGCAAATTCAGACATGTCTGTTCAAAATGCGCTGGGCAACATCCATCGACCCATTGCAGAGCACTGGGGGACAGAAAAGGTCAATGGGGAAGCGGGCAGCCCTTTTGCGGAGGAAGGGGGGTTACCAGAATGGGAGGGAGGATTTCAGGGAAAGGGGATTTGGAAATGGGGCATGGGAAGCCAATGAGAGATCTTTGGCAACAATGAAGGGGGGGTTTGGGCTAGCTAGAGCACCAATCAGGGTGGGGGTAGTGAAAGAATTAATGAAAGGATACCCAGAAGGGAAGACAGGGAATATGTTAGTGGAAGGCTTTGAAAGGGGTTTTAGTTTGGAATATCAAGGAGGGAGGAAAGACATGTGGGCCAAGAACTTGACATCAATAAAAGAGGAAGAGGACATAGCTTTAAAGAAAATAAGGAAGGAAATTGAGGCTGGGAGGATAGAGGGGCCATTTCGGACACCTCCTTTACCTCATCTGCAGGTTTCACCATTGGGCTTGGTGCCCAAGAAGCAACAAGGGGAATTTAGGCTTATTCATCACCTGTCATATTCGGAGGGGACATCGGTGAACGACCATATACCTGGGGAATGTAGCACAGTCTCGTATGTGACATTGGAACAAGCAGTGGCATTGACTAGAGCAAAGGAGGGAGCATAGTTAGCAAAGACCGATACTGAGTCTGCTTTCCAACTGCAACCAGTCTGAAAAGAAGATTGGGACCTGTTGGGATTCTGCTTCCAGAGGTTCTTTTATTTTCATAAGATAATGCTCATGGGCTGTTCCACAGCCTGTGCAAAGTTTGAGGCATTCATTTCCTGGATGCAATGGGCATTTGGGGAGAAGTATGAGCACAAGGCAGTGGTTCATTGTCTGGATGATTTTCTGCTGGTAGGGGAGAGTAAGGAAGAGACAAGGGCAATGCTCCTAGATTTTGAGGATATGTGCAGGAGGGTAGGGGTGCCACTCACAGAGGGAAAAACTGAAGGACCAGCCAGGCAACTGGAATTCCTGGGGACTGAGGTCAATGCAGAGGAGCAAGTCTTCAGGTTGCCCCAACAGAAGGTGACCAGGCTCAAGGAACTGCTACAGGAGGTTAAGAGCAGAAGGAGAGTCCCCTTGAGTCAGTTCCAACAGCTTTTAGGGCACTTGAATTTTGCATGCAGGGTTGTGCCACCCGGGAGAGTGTTCACCAGGAGACTAGCCAGGGCAACAGTGGGAAAAAAACAACCATACCACTGGGTGGACATCTCACAAGGGATTAGGCAGGACCTGGAAGTGTGGCAACAAATCTTAAAGGAATACAACAGGGTCACATTTTGGCAGAAGGAGTGGCTAGGGAATAACAATTTGGACTTCTACACGGATGCATCTGGCTCTGTTGGGATGGGGCAAATTTTTGGGGGGAGATGGATTGCAGAAACTTGGCCTGAATCTTGGAGGGAAAATGGACTACTGAAGGACATAACTTTACTTGAGACTTTCACGATATGGGTGGCAGTGTTGACATGGGGGGAACACCTAAGAAACAGAAAGATCATATTTTGGTGCGATAATAGAGCAGTGGTAGAAGTTACCAACAGGCAGGGAGGACACTCGGTGATAGCAAACAGGGTCCTGAGACAGCTAGTGCTGAGGGGGTTAAAGCTAAACATGTCATTTAAAGCCAAGCATATAGAGGAGGTTAAAAATGACATAGCTGACAGCTTTTCCCATTTACAGCTAGAGAGGTTCAGGTCCATGGCGCCACAAGCAGCTGCACACAGAACGCTGGTATCATAAAGAGTGTGGGAAATTGGCTGGAAGGAGCCTAACTGTTATATAGGAGTTCCTGGTCTGCCAACATGCTGAAGGCATACAAAGGGGCATGGGGGACATTCCAGGCATTCCGAGAGCAGGAAGGGTTCAAGGCAAGTGAGCCAGTTTCACAGGACAAGGTAACAAAATACATGGTGAAAAAGTGTGAGTCAGGAATGGCTAGTGGGACAATGGGGGTACAATTAGCAGGGATAGAATGGGCCTGTAGCACGAAAGGCTGGGCAGAACCGAATAAGTTTAAAGTGGTACAGCGCATGTTGATGGCATGGCAGTGGTTAAAAGGAAGGAATGCAGATGCAAGAAAGCCCATTGCAGGGAATAAACTTGAGGGACTGGTTGGGGCCCTAGGGGAGATTTGTACATCAGATTTTGAAGCCTGCTTGTTTAGGGCCATTTTCACAGTGATGGCAAGAGGTGCATTCAGGGTCCATGAAGTAGTGGTGACCAACAAAAAGGATGACATAGGAGGTTTGTGGGAAAAGGAAATACACTGGGAAAAAGAGAGGGTCACAATTTGGCTTAGTCGTTCCAAGACTGGCCAGAGGGGGTTGGTGGCAGAGATTGTATTGGATAAACAAGAGGCTGAAGTTACATGCCCAGTAGCCTCTCTATGGAAATACAAGGGGAAGAGACAAAGTAGGGGTAGGCAGTTCTTTGCACATAGGGATGGAAAGCCAGTGACATGTTTCCAGGTAACAGGGATTTTAAAGAAAGGAATGGCACACTTGGGGAGAACCCACAGAATTACTCCTCTCATTCATTTAGGATTGGAGCCGCGTCTCTGCTAGCAGAGAAAGGTGGATTGGAGGAAGAAATTAAGAAAGCAGACAGGTGGAGGTCAAACTGCTATAAGACATATGTAAGGAAAATGGTTTAATAAGTGCGTTTGTTTTTTCACAGGTCAGGAAAGGTGCAGGCGGATCTGGATACTAGGGTATTCATACATTTATTGGGCAGAGAGGTAGGCTGCTAATCGTCAAGGTGGGAAACAGCTAGGACAAGACCCTGACAGAGTGATGGTTTATTGGAAGGGAATACTGGGCATGTGGTGGGTGCAGATCATGCCAGCCTTGGAAGATTTGAAACAAAAGTGGCCGAGACCAGATCTGCTAATAATACATTTGGGAGGTAATGATCTGGGAGAATGACCATGGAGAATGTTATGCAAAGAAATGATAGGGGATTTGGGGACAGTCCAACAGTTTTGGCCACAGGCTAGGATAGCATGGTCACAAATGGTACCTCAGATGGTTTGGCAGGCCAGGAACATAAAAGGGGTGGAGCAGGCTAGGAAGAAAATTAACAGGAAAGTGGCAACATGATTAAATGGGGTTGGGGAACATACATAGCTCGAAAAGGCATTGTTTTTTCCAGTCCAGGAATGTACAGGCAGGACTGGGTGCACTTTTCGACAGTGGGGATGGCAACATATTTAGTGCAATTGGGAGATAGCATAGAAATTTGGAAGAAAGAGGGAGGGGGAATGGGGAAGCCTTTCACTCCATCACATAAGCTGGAGATGGGCTAGTGGAAAATTTTGAAGAAAATGAAAATAAATGGGGGGGGGGGTGGAAAAGGAGGGGCCACATAAGAGCCATGGGCCGGGTACAGATGCCCGGACATGGAGACAAGCAAAAAAGTACGAGGAAGGAAGTAGCAATATGACAGCCAGTTGCCATCGGCAGCTGGAAAAAGGGAGGGCAGCAAAGAGAATAGGAGAAGGGGTATTGGGCTTTCAAGCATCCAGACCCCAAGAAGATGAAGGACAGACAGTTAAGAAAATGAAGGACAACAGGCAGTTTTCAAGGAGAAGAAGATCAAGGGGTATCGGGCTTTAAAATGTCTGGACCCCGAGAAAACAACTGGGAAAAATTGACAAAACTAGTGAAATAAGTGATTTACCAAAATGTAAAGGTAGGACTGTATGATGAATGTAAAATGGATAAAAAATGAAGGAATGTTGTAAACTGTAAAGTTAAAGTGAAAAGAAAAGCATTGTGTGATATGTATAATAAATTAATTGCCAGTCGAGCACCCACTAACAGTTGTCTGTGCATCATTTTTCTGGGGAATGTCCCTCTGACAAATGCAGTGGCCCTAAAGGGGCAACCTAAATTGTCAGGGTGATTCCTGGAAAAAGAGGCACAGGGATGGGATATGGGGGGTATACTAGTCTAGGAGCAGGTCCAGGTTGAGGGGTGTGAGGATGATAAGAAGGAGGTAGGAGGGAGGGAGGGAGGAAGGTATAGAAGAGAGGGCTCAGGTAATAGAGGAGGTGTCATGATATCATACCTGCCATGACAAATATGACAAGGTAGGTAAAACAGGTGAGGATTGGGCAGGAGAGGATGAGGTGGTGGTTTTGGGGGGTATTTAGGAGCCAGCAGAGGAGAGGGTCTCCATCTTTTGCTGGGGTTTTGAAATTAGCACTCACCCACCCACCCCGGAAGTGGTAAAAGGAGAAAAGAGACACAGAGAGGTAGAAAGGGAAGGGACACCGGGTCACTGAAAAAGGGTGCAGGAGAAAGGGAGTGAGCCCCTGGGAAAAATGGGTTGGCGAAAGAGGCCAACAAGAAAAAGAGATGCCAGGGCAAGAAGGAAGGGACACTGGGTCACCGAAAAAGGGTGACAGGAGGAGGGGAGTGAGCCCCGACTGATTACCATCTCAGTCAAAGTGTCTGAGATTTCTTAGACAACAAGCCATTCTACATTGCAGCCTACTTCAAGTGCATTACAACCTAAATGGGCAGCTGACAGTACAAGGAGCGTTTTACTAGAAGCTCCAGTACTGAGTGGCTACCTGTATAATAACTTAGCTGTTGTGCAGGATGTTCTGTTTTCAGGAGGCTATTTCATTTAAATGAGCAGACAGGCTCCTTTCAGGCAGGTCATCTCACCTGCAATAACAAGTATTTGTCAATGCCGAATGTTTGCTTGCTGGCATTGACATTGGTAGTGTAGAAGTTACAAAACTGCATAATAGAAATGGCAGTGAAGTACTGAACTGAAGCCAACCCCACCACTACCCTGCAGAGAGTGACAGGCATTGGGGTGTGCCTTTGGGTCGTCAGGCATAACAGCCACGCCATTTCACCACACCCTACCCTGCAGACACTGACAAGTGTCACGGTGTGCCTTGGGGTCTTTGGCCCATATGCGCACCCCATTCTATCAGGAAATATGATGAGATGGGTGCAGTATAGGAGAATGGGGTGAACTTTGGGGCCGAAGAGTCCAAGGCATACCTCGATGCCTCTCACTGGCTGCAGGATGTGGAATGGTATGAACATTACAGGCAAAAATCCCAATTCACACCCCTGATGCCTGTCATTCTCTACAGGGTGGGGCATTATGGTTGGAAACCCTAACACCTCAGGCATTCGTTGGTATTTTCACTCCAAATTTTCAACATTGTTTTTTTGTGACCCACACTTCATGAACAGTAGCAATATCAGTTTGTTAGCCGAAAGCTGCTTATGCACAGTGACTACAGCATTTAGCACCACAGGTGCAAAAACACATTCCAAACAGGATGTGAAAAATGACAGCTGTACTGTTCATGGGGAGGTGTAAAATGGCAATGCTGCAAATCTGCAGTAAAATATTAAAAAAACTGGTGAAGTCATGAGTGTGCATAGAAACTGTGCAACGCACACCTGTAATGTAATTAGGTTGGAGATTTTTTACAGCAGATTGTCAACACAGGCATTTTGGGACCTCCACTCATGAACAGTGTCACTGTAATTTTCTCTATCTGTCCCGAACAATGATTTCCCACAGTGACCATGCATCAATGCGCTGAAAGTGTTAAAACACATTTTCGCCATGTTGTGAAAAATGACAGCTGTACTGTTCATAAGGAAGTGTGGAAAAATGCCACTGGTGAAAATCTGGACTGAAAATATTACAAAGTCATGAACTTATGAGGGTGCGGGGAAACTGCACAATGCTCACTCATAACACAGTCAATTTATGAACTTTTGTCACCAAATTTTCAACATAGCCATTTTAAGACCTCTGATTATGAACAGTGTAACTGTGATTTCCTTAATCTGTTGCAAACATTGCTTTTGCACACCTACTGCACCATTGTGCGCTACATGTATGGAAACACATTTGGGGCGACATGTGAAAAGTGGCAGCTGTACTGTTCATAAAGAAGTGTAATAAAATGACAATGTGGAAAATCTGGAGTGAAAATATAGAAAATTCACAAACTTACAAGCGGTGCGTAGGAACTGTGCAACGCGCACTCGTAAAACAGTCATTTTTAGGAATTTGTTCACCAAATTTTCAACATAGCCATTTTAAGACCTCTGCTCATGAACAGTGTCAGTGTGATTTTCTTAATGTGTCTCATACATTGATTTCGCACACCTTCTGCGCCATTGTGCGCTACATAGGCGGAAACACGTTTTGGGCAATATGTGAAAAATTACATCTGTACTGCTCATAAGGAGGTGTGGTAAAATGGCAGTGTTGAAAATCTGGAGTGAAAATATTGAAAATTCGTGAACGATGACCGTGCATAGGAACTGCGCAACGCACGCTCATAAAACAGTCATTTTTAGGAAATTTTCCACCAAATTTTCAACATAGGCTTTTTGAGAGCCCACCTTATGAACAGTGGCAGTGTTGTTTCATTACTTGGTCCCGAAAGGTGATTTCATGCAGTGACTGCGAAATCACCCTTCGGGACCGATTAACGCCATGACAGTGAGAGCATTTATGAGACGGGGTCCCAAAAACCCCATGTTGAAAATTTGGTGCCAAAATTCCCCAAAATGGCTGAGATATGCAGCAAAGTTGAAACAACCTTATCTATCCCGTTATACAGCTTACTGGCATTTCCTCAGTTTGCAGTCGGCTTTGAAGAGTGCAGACGTGTCTCCGGTCCACCGAAGATCATCGCACCAGAGTCTGGAGGTAAATATGGGGTGAGGGGGGTGTGGGGAGGCAGGGTGCACAGCGGGTGGGCGTAGGTGGAGGCAGACACAGCGAGGGACTGTTTTCAAGTTTCAGATTTTTTTTTTGTTAAATGATGATGCGGGATGTTTGCCACACTGGGGTGGGCTTCCAGCGTGACACAAGGACGGCTGATGGGGGGGCGTGGAGCCAATGGTGGACTGGGCACCCCTGTCAGCAATAGCATCTGTTGCCATGCTGGAGTGTGCTTCCAGCGTGGAACCCTGTACTGGGGGGGAGAACAGTGGAGCCGACAGGGGACTGGGCACCCATCAGCTGTTAATATGCGGCCACGCTGGGTGTGGAACCTCACCCAGGCACATGTAACTCTTTCTTGGGGCATTAGCACAGCACAGCCGATGGGGGATTGGGCACCCCATCAGCTACACAGTGGCGCGTGGGGAGCATGCAGTGTGTGTAGCGCGTACGCGTGCGTTGTGTGTGTGTGTGTGTGTGTGTGAGAGGGAGCACGCATGAGTAGGTAATATCTTATCGCTGCTCACTGAGCGCAGCTCCCTTTCTACTGTACTCCATCTGCATTTTGAGCTGTCATAGAACAGCCCAGCAGGCATTGAGAATCATGCGACCATGCCTGCAAACACACTCACTGAATTGGAAGAGGGCTGCCACACCTCCAAAAACTCGGATGATGGCACTATATTTCTTGCACATGCGTGCAAGCAAACATATTAAATGAAATTCAGTTAAACAAAGACTTTCTCCATGAGAGAAGAAAGAAAAACACACAATTCCATTTATGACATAGCATGGAGGTGAATGGCTTCTAATGTTTCACTCCAGCACTTCTTATCTCAGGGGTCCTTTTTATGGTCATTAATGCTGGCTTCATTTTACAGTAGGAGCCACTGTAGCAGAGTTTTATTGGACAATAATAATCCTTGTACTCTCTCATTTCAATTTATATAAGGAGGAACACAGGATTATTTCCTCTACTAAGTCATCCAAATCTATTTTTAAACATTTAAGTGCCGCCAGTGCATCACGATGGTTCATTCTTTAAAATGTCAACATATTTACAATGGGCCTCTACCTCTGTATTAAGTAAAATGACACTAAGCTAGCCACCTTCCATGTTTCTAGTTTTATTACTTTGAAACTATCCACATGATGCATTTTTCTTACTGCTTGTACAACAGCACATGTCATTGACAAAGATATGAGTGCTAGATAACATATTCTTGTGTGGGTGCTGGGCCTGATAATTTTATCCAAATTGATGCAATTTGAATATATAGATTTGTCTTTGGGGAGTATTTTTTTTTAGTTGTTTAACCAGGAGTAGCACACTAAGCTGAAAGCTTTTTTACAGGCACGACCTGGGAGCACAGGGAAGTTAAGTGACTTGCTCAGGTCACACAGTATGTAAGTGGAAGTTGTGGGATTCAAACCCAGGTCTGGTCTGCTGGATGCCACCAGATTTGCAGCTCAGAGCCTTAAACCACTGCATTATACTGCCTCTGTATACTGTGTAACATATGAAACAGATTTTAATGTATTTAAAAAAAGAAAAGTTTTTTTGACCGTTTTCTTGAACTTAGTTTTAAAATTCAGCAGACATTTGTGACAGAATGATTTAGGGCTACCTCTGTTCAGATTGCTATTGTCAGTCAATTACATCTCCCATAGCTCATGAATCAACTTGATTGTCACCCTAATCATCTTATATTTGCTGATTGAGGTTCTGTGGACACAAAATGGCATTTTATCAATCTTTCCCCAATGCCAGCATTAGTCAAGGAGCCACAGCACGCATCATATGAAAAAATATGGCACACATACTTCAAATGTATAATTTAACAAGCATTTGTCAATGCCGAATGTTTGCTTGCTGGCATTGGCAGTGGTAGTGTAGAAGTTACAGAGCTACATAATAGGAATGGCAGTGAAGTATTGAACTGAAGCCAACCCCACCACCACCCAGCAGAGGGACAGGCATTGGGGTGTGTGTTTGGTCGTCAGGCATAACGACACGCCATTCACACACCCCACCCTGCAGACACTGACAGCCGCCACGGTGTTCCTTGGGGTCTTTGGCCCTTATGCGCACCCCATTTCATTTGGAAATATGGTGAGATGGGTGCGATATAGGAGAATGGGGTGAAGTTTGGGGCCGAAGAGTCCAAGGCACACCTCGATGCCTCTCACTGACTGCAGGGTGTGGAATGGTATGAGCATCACAGGCAAGAATCCCAAGTCACACCCCTGATGCCTGTCATTCTCTACAGGGTTGGGCGTTATAGTTGGAAACCCTAATACCTCAGGCATTCGTTGGTATTTTCACTCCAAATCTTCAACGTTAGCCGGAAGCTGCGTATGCACAGTGACTACGAGATTTAGCACCACAGGTGCAAAAACATTCCGAACAGGATGTAAAAATTGACAGCTATACTGTTCATGGGGAGGTGTAAAAAATGGCAATGTTGCAAATCTGTACTAAAAATATTAAAAACTGGTGAAGTCACGGCGTACATAGAAACTGTGCAACTCACACCGTAATATAATTAGGTTTGGATTTTTACAGAGATTGTCAACTCAGGCATTTTGGTCCTCCGATCATGAACAGTGTCACTGTGTTTTTCTTTATCTGTGCCGAACAATGATTTCCCACAGCAACCACGCATCTCTGCGCTGAAACTGTGAAACACACTTCAGCCATGTTGTGAAAATGACAGCTGTACTGTTCATAAGGAAGGTGGAAAAATGCCACTGGTGAAAATCTGGACTGAAAATATTACAAAGTCATGAAGTAACGAGGGTGCGTGGAAACTGCGCAATGCTCACTCGTATCACAGTCATTTATGGACTTTGTCACCAAATTTTCAACATAGCCATTTTAAGACCTCTGCTCATGAACAGTGTAACTGTTATTTTCTTAATCTGTCCTAAACATTGCTTTTGCACACCAACAGCACCATTGTGTGCTACATGTGCGAAAACAAATTTTGGGCGACATATGAAAAATTGCAGCTGTACTGTTCATAAGGAAATGTAACAAAATGGCAATGTTGAAAATCTGGGGTGAAAATATTGAAAATTCGCGAACTTACAAGTGTGCATAGGAACTGTACAACGCACGCTCGCAAAACAGTCATTTTTGAATTTTTTCACCAAATTTTCAACATATCCATTTTAAGACCTTTGCTCATGAACAGTGTCACTGTGATTTTCTTAATTTATCCCGTACATTGATTTCGCACACCGACTGCGCTATTGTGTGCTACATGGGCGGAAACACATTTTGGGTGAGATGTGAAAAATGACAGCTGTACTGCTCATAAGAAGGTGTGGTAAAATGGCAATGTTGAAAATCTGGAGTGAAAATACTGAAAATTCACGAACTTACAAGCGTGCATAGGAACTGTACAATGCACGCTCATAAAACAGTCATTTTTGGGAATTTTTCCACCAAATTTTAACACAGCCATTTTAACACCTCACTTCATGAACAGTGTCACTGTGATTTTCTTAATTTGTCCCCTACATTGATCTCGCACACCGACTGCGCCATTGTGCGCTACATGGGCGGAAACACGTTTTGGATGAGATGTGAAAAATGGCAGCTGTACTACTCATAAGAAGGTGTGGCAAAATGGCAATGTTGAAAATCTGGAGTGAAAATATTGAAAATTTGTGACCTCACGAGCGTGTGTAGGAACTGCGCAACGTCCGCTCGTAAAACAGTCATTTTGAGGAATTTTTTCACCAAATTTTCAACATAGCCATTTTAAGACCTCTGCTCATGAACAGTGTCACTGTGATTTTCTTAATTTGTCCCATACATTGAATTCGCACACCGTCTGCGCCATTGTGCGTTACATGGGCGGAAACACATTTTGGGTGAGATGTGAAAATGACAACTGTACTGCTCACAAGAAGGTGTGGTAAAATTGCAATGTTGAAAATCTGGAGTGAAAATATTGAAAATTCACGACCTTATGAGCTCCGTGAGAACCGCACAACGACGCCATAGAACAAAGTCAATTTTGAATTTATATCATTATCATGAAAGTTTAGGACTCTTCATGATCGATGTTAGGCTGACAAGAGTCCAGGCCTGAAGGCACGGTGCAGTGACCGCGAGTGATCAGAAATCACCTTCGCCCGAATAACGCCATGACAGTGACATCAATCATGAGAAGGGCTCCCAAAAACCCCATGTTGAAAATTTGGTGCCAAAATTCCCAAAAATGCCTGAGATATGCAACAAAGCTGAAACCCCCCTATCTAGCCCATTATACAGCTTACTGGCATTTCCTCAGTTCGCGGTCGGCTTTGAAGAGTGCAGACGTGTTCCCGGTCCACCGAAGATCGTTGTGCTGAGCTCTGGAGGTAAGTATGGGGTGAAGGGGGTGTGGGGAGGCTTGGTGCGCAGTGGGTGGGTGCAGGTTGTGGGAGGGGAGGCGGGGAGACTACGTGGGACCGTTTTTTCTTTACAGGGAAAAAAAACAGATGACGTGGGATGTTTGCCACGCTGGGGTGGGCTCCCAGCGTGGCACAAGGATGGTCGAAGTGCGTTCAGCGGCGGGGATTGGCACCTTGTCGGCCTCAGGTTCTCTGCCATGCTGGGTGGGCTCCAGCGTGGCACATACTACTGGGGGTTAGGACAGTGCCGCTGATGGGGATTGGGACCCCATCGGCTATATATTATTGCCATGCTGGGGTGGGCACCCAGCATGGCATTTCAAAGGGTTTGGGGAGGTGGGGGAACGCAGCATAGCCGATGGGGATTGGGCACTCGTCGGCTTACAGTCAGCGCGCGGAGCACTGCGCCTGCATGGGTGTCTGTAGGGGGGAGCTGCGCGTGAGCAGCCTTATCTTATCGCTGCTCACTCAAGCATAGCTCCCCCTTTCAACTGTATGCCACTGCATTTTGGAGCTTGTCATAGACAGCTCCAGAATGCATTGGTTTACAGGGGCCGCGCCTGCCAACACACTGACTGAATTGGAGGAGGGGGTGATACACCTCCGAAATCTCCGATGATGGCACTATGTTTCTTGCACATGCGTGCAAGCAAACATAAAAAGCAGTTTATTGCATGTACTACAAAATTTGCACAATCTGACAGTGGAAAATACTATAAAATACTATAAGTAAGCCTCTTACAATGCAAACTATTAATAACTGAATTTTTATTAATAGCACACTGATTTAATAAACAGAATATTATTAACAGTTTCCAAATGGTGCACCCCTTCAGGTCAACACCCCAACGGTGAAACATGAAGAAAGTCCATTACAGAGATTTTCGCAGTAATGGTCCTTTTTCTGTGTTTTGCTTTCCCCCAGAGTTCTGCCCCCTCCCAGCACCAACTCTGACCTGAGTTGGAATCCTAAAGTCAGGGGTGTAATAGCCTCTACAGAAAAATACTTTGAAACAGGCGTATAATACCTGCTTTGGCATTGTGCCATTACTGTGGGGGAGGTTGGCATTTTCACTGTCGACCTCCCTTGGTGCTTCCATTTCCAAACCAACCTACTGAAACTTATATCATCAATTAAATTGAGGATTATTTGCCTGTGGTACTTCATCTCCCTTCACAGCACAGCCCAACAAATCTCAGCACAGCCCAGCCTAATTAGTTATCAGTTCAGGTCCCCCTTAATTATGGTGCCATCCAGGGGCGTAATTATAGGGGGGGACGGGGGGCACAAGTACCCCCCAACTTTCAGCATCGCCTCTTTTTATCCCATTTGTACCCTCCAACATCTTTATTTAATTTAAATCAGCCGACGAGCCGCATTCATAATACAAGCCTCTGGCACTGCTGCTTGTGTGGGTGGTATCGGACTATTGTTTTTTTTTGTTGTCCGCACTGCCGCTGCCTGCGCTGTGGAAAGAAGTCTGCTTCTTAGAAGTAGAACACAAAGAAAACACTACACACTGATCTTGGATGATGGATCTATCTTAACGACTTGGGATGGATTTGTGCCTGCCAAGTAGCGTGTGACCACCCGGACAGTAAAAAAAAAAGTATTCTCTCCTCCTAACCAATCGTGAGGTCTGAGGAGGAGCTGGCAGGAGACTGGCTGCTGTGGCGTGCTCGCCGTGCTGTGCGTGCTTTTGTGAGGTGGGAGTAGTCGATCCGAGATGACTCAGACGAGAGAGTGGTGAGAGTGTCTTTGTGAACTTGTGACCGTCGACTCGCTAGCTTAACTTTAAAAAGAATAAAATTCTGTTGTGGCTGCGACTCAAGTGCAAGCCTCCGACTGCCAGGAGGACGGAGTAACTCGTCGGAGTCGGACTCGTCATTGTCATTGATTGATTTGACATTGACTCAATTTGTCGGGGTGGACTGCAGGTTAGCAGTCGGGACTCGGGAGGGACTTGGTGGGAGTCCTGTCATCTGAGAGGGAGAAAGTCAAAGAACAATGCAGTACTGGACAGAGTTCAGTTCGGAGGTCTCCAGGGCGTTTGAGGTGCGAGTCTGCATCCGTGTGTGTGTGTGTGTGGGAGTTTTCGGGTCTGTCTGGACCGAAATAAAACAGTTATTCGACTTCAGACTGCTTGAGGCAGGAACCCATCTGCTGGAGTGCTGTGCTGCTGGTGCTGGCATTGATTGCTGCATCCATTTTGTCAGAAAAAACAAGTAGGTAATTTTTAAATGTGTTTGTAATGTGTATAACTGTCTGTACTACTTCATAAGTAAAGTTTCAGTAAGTAAATGCTGGTCCAGATGTGGGGGTGTTGGGGAAGGAATGTATCCCCTAGGTCCTTTTGCAGGCCACATTTGATATTGGATTGTTTTTCAACCCAGCCCAGCCCACACCAGATTTGCAGTGTGTGCAGCCCATTCATTGCTGTCAGTGCACTAATAATGTTTGCTGATAACTACCAGAGCATAATAGATAATTATTAATTTATGCGTTAAAGTCTCGGTGGGAAAAAATGGAATATCCCCTTCTTCATGTGGAGCAGAAGATTTCTGAGGGGTAAAATGAGTGACGTACCTCGTAATGTGTGACAGTTGAGTGGTATGCTTGTGGGACTGGACGGGGAGCACATGTGCCTCCTGTGGTGATGCAAGGCAACCAGATAGTGACAGCAGAGAAAGTGTTGGGGGGGAGGTTCTTGCAAAAACCAGAGTGTTAGCTAGTAGCCCTCATCAGCATACCCTGCATGCCGGAACCAGCACGTGGAGCATGAAATGGCCGTCCGTGGTTCTGCCACCATTAAGCAAGGAGTGGGTCTTTTTGATTAAAACAGAAAAGCAGCAGGTAAAAGAAAACTCTTTTTATGCCAAAAGCCCTATCTGGGTGTTTCTGCACTAGTTGCTGCATTTTGCAGCCTTACCAGAGTTTCCCTTTAATGAATGGTGAGGGGTCAGGGGGACTGGGTGTAAACTGGGAGGCAGGTGGACAGTGATTTGGCTGACAAGGAGTATGTAAGGTTGCCAAATAGAGGAGTAAAGGCTGCAATGTGACTGGTGATGCAGAGATAAAAATAAGACAGTCCATCACCATATTCCTTGGTACTACATGGGGCTGCATATCAACGTCCGGTCTCATGAAGAGAATTATCACACCTCAGATTGTAATCTTGTACCTCAGACAGTTGTGCACACCTATACCGATACGCTTCATTAGCTGATACTGTTAAAAATGCCTCCCAGTTCACTGTCCAATCCACTTTCTCAATGTTTGACTTCTGCTCCCACAGTAAACATTGAGTGAATCACCACCCTTCCGCACAGTGAAGGCAGTATGTACAGTTCCCCCTGTTGTTTTTCTCCCCACCTCATTAACCAACAGCTAGGTCTTCCTGGAGGCAAAGCAATAAGCATCAGGACACACCTGAACAACTGCTGTTCATGGCCTCATAAGGGCTGCACTTACTATGGATAACAATATTATTAGCAGGAGAGATATACTAATGCCTTGAGAAAATCCACCCGACTTCCAGTGTCAGTCTACTCCTTTATCTATGATCTGCAGAACCCCGCAGGACAGTTCCCCGAATATCTTCTGCAGTACTTTTCTGTACCCTACTGCACAGTGCGAGTTGGCTGGCTACCAACATTTCAAATCTTGAATGAGCTATACACAGCTCCCTCAATAATGTTGTAATAAATGTTACCATTCCCCCCTCACCCAAGGGTAATCTCCCTATACTGAATTAAAGTAACAGTTTAGGTGCAGACCTGCCACTCTGAGTATTTGTCGTCACTGGCTGCTCTCATCCACAATCAGGTAGTGATCACAGTGCTGGCAGACCCACATCTCAGATATCACAATGATCTGCTCAACGTTCCCCTTCCTGTCTTTCACTAACCTGAATATAGCTATACTGTGCTGGAATGACCTATTCACTCCCTCTCTGGCATTCATTCTTCTGTCCTGCTCCCCACATCAAAAAACTGGTGAGCTTTCTACCCTTCTGCATCATGAATGTAGTTAGTGCAGTCTCCTATGTTATTTTTACATATTAATAGTAAACATCATCTTCTGATAAGCCAGGCTGATAGCAGCAGAGCACAAGGTGAAAATAGGCGTTCTTTCCCATATAAGATATAAGCCACCTATGATTAAGCACAATTAAATGATGTGCATAATGATGCACACACCCATCATTTAATAGTGCCTAATTAAAGGTAGCCTAAATCTTTTAAGGACAGATTGCCCATTTTTCCCTTGTTCCTGCTGCCATCAGCCTGATTTACTGGAAAGATCTGCTTCTCTCGAACTGTACTGCCTGTATTCATGATGCAGAAAGGTGATGAGCTCATCCATGTGGTGTGGGAGAAGTAGGAACAATGAATACCAGAGGGTACTGAGAAGGACACTCCTGCAAGGTACTGCATATTCAGGAAGGGGAACACAGAAGGGAAAACATGAGTAGATCACTGTGAGATATAAGAGTTGGGGCTGCCAGCACCATGATCGCTACTGACCCTGTTGTCCAGGCCAACATTCCCCTTCCCATAAAACCATTTCATGCAATTTTCCAATGCTACATGTGAATATTATTGTGTGAAATGACTGCCACTATACATTCAGTCACTTCACTACCAGTCTAGCATACCTGTAAAGCACTTTGGGATACACTGTGTATGAAAAACGCTATATAAATGTTGATTCTTCTTCGTATTATTATTATTCTTATTACTATTTCCCATGGGAAAAGAAATCAAGACAACCATATTTTGATTTCTAAGAAAGTATTAACTCTGGCATTGGACTACATAGCATTTTGCTACAAATAAGTGTTGGATCAGAGGGTTAATGAGCTGCACCTCCACCCCATTGTAAATTACTTCTTGCTGCATTTCACTTTGTTAAAGTCTAATTTATTGATTGTACAAATGTTTACATTCAAATCTAGTGATAATATTTGAAGGTTCTGTCAAAAACATGCTAAAAAAGAATAGCAGACAATATAAAGGTTTAATAAAAATGTTAAAAGTGCATATCAAGTATGCATACCACCCCAGCACCCCCACTGTAACATCCTGAATCTGCCATGACCACTGGACCATCAGGTTATTTAAGATTTGTACTGCACTGTGGTTTGCAAAAGATAAAGTTGTTTCGATTAAAACACAATTTTAACATGTTAAACTAAACACAATGAACAGAACCATTGCTTTGCATGTGTGCTGATCAACTTAGTGCACACGGTTTTGACCATTTTGGTGTAACAATTCTATACAGAGGGAAAAAGAATTAGTTAACACTATAAGAGCTATGTAGCTCTCTGGCTCCAATGATGTCATTGCTTAACACAATTGGTGGCCATATTAGGAAGCAGGTAAGGCAGTTCTCGAGGGCTATGTTCCAGCCTTTCTGGACACTCATGTTATTCTTGGTATGACACAAACCACATTACAGTCCAAAGGACACAGTCTCGAGTGTTTTAGCACTCTGGATATTATCAAGTTACTACAGTTATGGTTCTGGGTCTTGGCTTGTGATCTTGGTGTTTTTGCCACATGTGTTCTATACGTACATATTGCAGGATTTTATAGTTCTGTATTGGTTCCACCGAATGTTGTAACAAAGAGAGACAAGAAAATGATCCTTTTCTTACACATTCCTTTTCTGTAATAATTATTAGGTATTGTCACCAAGTAAAGTACTCTGATATATTGAGAACTGCAATAAAAATTAAGGAAAAAAAATAAACAATATATTTAAAATAAAAACGTGTCCTGTGAAAATATTGTCTTCATTGTTTTCCATATGTATTACATTTCAAAGGCATGTTGATAGGAAATTTAGTATTTTTCCATATAACGTTTACATTTTGGTATGTACCACAGTACCCATTATCCGAAGCTGGTTGAGATTGAGGTTGTCCCCCCCAACCTTGGCATCAAAATTACTCCTCTGGTGCCGTCGATACAAAACCAGATTATGTTAAACCATCAAGGAACATGCTGTTTTTTTAGCATGGAAAACACACACACACACACACACACACACACACACACACACACATATGCACACACTGTGGAATTACTACAATATTCCATGAAATTGCTATTAAATAGTCCGTCAGTAGTATTACTGTGCCAGTTACCGTACATGAAATTTAACTCCATCCCTGCGGGACCCGACAGCTTCTCTGACGTAACAGTTTGACAAGGTTCCTGAATAATGCCTCAAAATGGGTGAGAATATCTGCTTTGCATGTTGTAAAGGTGTAGTTGTAAACAAACTGAGAGAGAGGGAGATTTAACACCATTCCCGGTGGGACCAAACAGCAGGTTAATAGCACACTGTAATGTTTTTTTTTCACTTTGAAGTCTGTTGTGCATGAATGCACAGCAGTTCACCAGCAAATATAAAACTTTATACATTCCTACCCGTCACCAGGCCATGTTGTGAAACTAACATTTATCCCACAAGAGAAAGACCAGATCAAACAGCACGTTAATAGCACACCATAACATTTATTTATCTTCCATTCTATAGATCATTTATTAGGCAGTAGAAAGAATCCTGCTAACCCAGCTATTTCCATTCCTTTCATTAGCTTCATATTTTCTTTAGCTTGCTTATGCTAAATTAAATTTAAAAAGAATATTATTGTATTAGGAATCATACTGTATCTATCAATTAGTTTAGATGATGGTGTTGGGGGGATTCAACCCGTTTAGCCCCCATTACCTAAAGATTTCATTTTTAAAATAATTTTTGTATTGGTGCTGTATTGAATACACCTAATAAAACACACACCTTTTATGTTGATTGAGCGCATACGCAAGAAACATATTGTGGCAGCTTTCTCCAAAAGCAGGTTGTGGAGGTGCGGCACTGTTGCAGCCAATGCCCCCACAGCCTGTAAAGGCCTGGCCCGCTTCCCCCATGCCGTAGCATGATGCTGCTGACACTAGTTCAGCCAGCGTGTCACGACCTTGTAAAAATGTAGCCGCTGCAATCAGGGGCTGCCTCGTCATTGCAGTGTCAGCCATTTGCTGCAATGAGGGAGCAACCCATCTTTGCAGGGTGGAACCTTGAAACACTGATATTGTTTGTAAACATGGCAGCGTTTTGCCACCGTGTTCACAAACAATATTAACCCCCCTGCTGAGGGGGTGCCCAATCCCCCTTGGCAGCATGCGCCCCCCAACCATGTTTGTTTGCCATTGGGGGCCCCAATCCCCCATCGGCTACACTGGCCCTAGGTTTATGTTGCTGCTGGGGGAGCCTACTTCCCATCTGCACTGTGAACACATCCCACCTTTTGTTGTCTGCTGACAAGGTTCCCAATCCCTGTCGGCATAATGTAACCCCCCCCCCTTTTGTTGTGTGCCGACAGGGGTGCCCAATCCCTACTGGCATAATGTAAACCCTCCCTTTTGTTGTGTGCTGATGGGGGTGCCCAATCCCCCATTGGCTACAGCTGCCCTCCAAAAAAGACTCCATTGGCACCCTGTAAAATCAAAAATGGTCCCGTGATGTCTATTTTTATCCTGTAAAAAGGAAATGAACCTCTGTGGTATTCCTGCCCCCTCACACAACCCGCGCCCACCCACTGCGCACCTGCCCTCCCACCCCCACCCCATACTTACCTCTGAGTCTGGCACGATGATCTTCGGTGGACTGGGAACACGTCTGCACTCTTCAAAGCTGACCGCGAACTGAGGAAATGTCAGTAAGCTGTATAATAGAATAAATAGGGCTTTTTTCAGCTTTGATGCATATCTCCGGCATTTTTTGAAATGTTCGCACCAAATTTTCAATATGGGGTTTTTGGGACCCCTCCTCATGAATTCTTTCACTGTCATGGCATTATTCAGCCCCAAAAGGTGATTTTGCGGTCACTGTGAGGAATCCCCTTTCAGGACCGATTAGCGAAACAACGCACGCTCATAACTTTGTGAATTTGCAATATTTTCATGCCATATTTTCCACATTGGCATTTTTTCAGACCTCCTTGTGAACAGTACAGCTGTCATTTTCCACATCCTGGCCGAAATGTGTTTTCCCACTTTTGGCGCAGAATAGCACGGTCAGTGTGGGAAATCAGTGTTCAGGACAGATTAAGAAAATGACAGTGGCACTGTTCATGAGCAGAGGTCCTAAAATGCCTATGTTGAAAATTTGGTGATGATACTCCATAAAATGACTGTGTTATGAGCGTGTGTTGTGCAGATTCCACGCACCCTTGTAAGTTTGCAAATTAGAAATATTTTCATGCCAGATTTTCAACACTGGCATTTGTTCACAGCTCCTTATGAACAGCACAGCTGTCATTTTTCACATCCTGGCTAAAATGTGTTTCTGCACTTCTGGCACAGAATACCGCAGTCGCTGTTGGAAATCAATGTTTGGGACAGAGTAGGATTGAGTGACGGGGGGGGTGAGTGACTGAGCTCAACTGAGCTCTGTTGGGACTGCTGCGGATTTCTCTGTGGGCACAAAAAGGCAACAACCAGGCAGGAGCCCAGTACAAAAGGGCAGCCTGCAGCACCGGGAGACACAGAAAGAGTGAGTGAAGGAGGGGGAGTGAGTGAGTGAGCTCAATGGAGCTCTGTTGGAACTGCTGCAGATTCTTTGAGGGCAGGATAAGGCAGCAGTGCATGTAGGGGCTGAGTACAAAAGGGCAGCCTGCAGCAGTGGGAGAAACAGAACAAGCGAGTGGGGGGGGAGTGAGTGAGCTCAATAGAGCTGTATCGTGACTGCTGCAGATTTTTTTTGTGGGCAGAATAGGGTGGCAACGCGGGCAGGAGCCCAGTACAGAAAGGCATCCTGCAGCACTGACAGAAACGGAACAAGCGAGTGAGACAAGGGGAGTGACTGAGGCCAATGGAGCCCTGTCGGGACTGCTGCAGAATTCTTTGTGGGCAGAAAAAGATGCCAACAGAGGCAGGAGCCCAGTACAAAAGGGCAGCCTGCAGCACCAGGAGAAACAGAATGAGCAAGTAACACAGAAGGAGTGAGTGACCTCAACTGAGCTCTGCCAGAACAGCTGCAGATTTCTTTGTGGGCAGGAAAAGGTGCCAACTCAGGCAGGAGCCCAGTACAAAAGGGCAGCCTGCAGCATCGGGAGAAACAGAATGAGCAAGTGAGAGAGGGGGGAGTGAACAAGCTTAACAGACCTCTATTGTGACTTGTGCAGATTGCTTTGTGGGCAGAAAAAGGCGGCAAAGCAGGCAGGAGCCCAGTACAAAAGGCCAGCCTGTAGCGTCGGCAGAAAAAGAATGAGTGAGAGAGAAGAGTAGTGAGCTAGCTCAATGACCTGTGTCAGGACTGCTGCACATTTCTTTGTGGGCAGAAAAAGCTGCTAGCAGAGGCAAGAGCCCAGTACAAAAGGGCAGCCTGCAGCACCAGCAGAAACAGAATGAGCGAGTGAGAGAGGGGGAGTGACCCACCTCAACAGAGCTCTGTAGGGACAGCTGCAGATTTCTTTGTGGGTAGAAAAACATACCAATGCAGGCAAGAGCCCAGTACAAAGAGCATCCTGCAGCACCGGGAGAAACAGAACGAGTGAGTGCCATAGGGGCAGTGAGTGAGCTCAACGGACCAACGCAATCAACATTCGGCATTGACAAATGCTTGTTTGTTTTTGTCAGCTACACATCTGAATGAGTTCTGGTGAACCTGGAAATATAAATGATTGCTTCTGACCATCTCAGACTTTGGTGCTAAATTACAATAAGTAAGGACAGTATTTATGCGTGGTTCATAGCTCAGTGCTTATGTAACATATTGTAGCTGGATGATGCAGATGGTTGTTGGATACAGAGGCCAGCAGATAAGAGGACAATGTTTACTATATGAATCGGATATTCTGAGCAATGTGCTTGGATGCTTGAATTGAGTCATTTGATATCATTTGATGGTTTGGGCCTTTCTCTGTATGCCACCTGTAGGGAGAAAGATTGGTTTAGTATTATGAGACCCCCTTGGTGGGATAAGAGAGCTGCAGAAAGAGGAGGTGTCAGTGAGGATGGTGGGTGAGTGCGACTCGCTCTAAGCAGAGCAGAAGTCTGTTGTTTGAATTAAATACTATGTGGTGGAGGAGCTCTTCCCCCACATAGCTACGGGCTGCGCCCTTCAATTATGTGTGGTTCATAGCTCAGTGCTTGTGTAACATATTGTAGCTGGATGATGTAGATGGTTGTTGGATACAGAGGCCAGCAGGTAAGAGGACAATGTTACTATATGAATCGGATATTCTGAGCAATGTCCTTAGATGCTTGAATTGAGTCATTTGATATTATTTGATGGTTTGGGCCTTTCTCTGTATCCCACCTATAGGGAGGAAGCTTGGTTTAGTATTATGAGATCCCCCAAAAGAATATGATATCAATGATTATTTTGTAACTGACTGATGAAGGAGTTGAACAGGAGTACACCCCTAATGATATGAATAGACGATCACCTCCTCCAACTCTGCAGAGTATGACCAGTAGCACACAGGAAAGGAAAAACCCCCTTGGGGGGAACCTCTGAGGACCCATGGCTACTGATCTGCCCATCCTTCTGGGCATACTAAAGGAGAGAGACCCTAATTAATAAATAAATTAATCAGCTAATCTGAATTCTAAAATTGTAGAATTTAATCCAGAGAAACGGAGCTTAAGAAAGTACTGAATTGTAACATGTACAGTGAATCAATCTCCTCCTGGTAAACTTCGAGTTTGAGAATCCATGTACAATTCAGAACAATGGAGAGTAGATATATTAAAAAGACCATCTTCCGGACTTCAGTTGATAGAAGCCATAAGAAACCAGGCAATTGAATGATGGTGGAGATGTAGTTGATGACTGACAAACTCAATACAGGTGACCCGATGAAGATAGTTGCATCCAAACTTTGACGTAAATGAGGCAGGATGAATAGAAGTAGTACGACTTCCAGGTTTCTACTAATACAGGGCTTGTATAGCAAGTAGAATGGGTGAAGGCTTGGAACCAGGCTACCAACTATCGAATCCAGTTTTGATAAGTATGATAGGAGCAGAGTATAGACTTAGGAATCGCTATAAAGGCAACGGCTGTAGAGCTGAGCTGGAATAATGGCAGGCTGTAGTGGATTAATTGAAGGCACTGGTGCAAGGTTAGGGAGAATCCAAATAGTAGAATATGGCGAGCCCAAAAAGTAAGCAAGGCGAGTGGACTGCGAATCCAAAGAGAGAGGTATTAGATAGCAAGGAATGCACCACAGAGGCAGGTAAGAAGGAATGGGACATGGCAACTAGCTCTTGGCGAAAGTGCAGCTTAACCGACAGCTGGTGAGGAAGGAGACAGGCAGCTGATTCCAGGTATAGGAATGCGTAGCCAGACCCATGGATGTCTGCTGGAAGAAGCATGGCGTGGTAGGTAGTCCCTCGATGAGATGTGCAGCAAATCCATCAGCTGGTGAGGTAAGTAGAGAGCAATGAGCTCCAGGTAACAGGAAATGCAGCCAGACCCAAGGGGCCAGCTAATAGGAATAAGTGCGGCATAAAGCCTCCAGGAGATGTATCTTGAATCAGTTCAGAGCAGAGTAGTATTGCATTTGTAAGGCAGACCTAGAGAATGGAATGGTGCTGAGGACTGCTGTATCCAGTAGATCAAGGATATCAGGGATCTCATGGAAGAGACCATGGCAGAGATATGGCAAATGGATGAGATTAATAACTTCTGAAACTGTAGGTATGCAAAGTTCGAGGAAGGACACTAGATGAGACCCGAAGAGTCCTAGATGGGATAACTGAAGAGGGTAAATCAAATGAAGTAGCATTGTCACAGGGTCTGAGAAGCGGTAGCGCACAATCAAGATAGTGAAGGTCTGCAGGAGATGCTAACTAAGTGTCCTGAAAAGGTGAAGCAGCAGTAATTCCACGTCTGAGGCAACGGGGCAAAGCATCCAAGAACAGATGATGAACGAAGCAATGTCCAGATGTGAATCCATAGAAAAGGAGCTTCCAGCTGGCTGACATGGCAGCAGGTAGGCATATAGTAGAATGAAAATCTCCAGGCCCTGAGCTGGGTGAGGCAGAAGTAGAGCTGAAGTTGGTAAACTTCCCAGCCTGATGGGTGAAGACAGGTCATAGAAGCAGACGATTAGTAGGTAAAGCTCCCAGCTCGATGGGTGAAGGCAACTTGTAGAAGCAGGCGAGTAGTAGGTAAACCTCCCAGTCCAATGGGCGAAGGCAGGTCCCAGAAGCAGGCAAGTAGTAGGCAATTCTCCCAGCCCGATGGGCAAAGGCAGGTCATAGAAGCAAGTGATTAGTAGGTAAACCTCCCAGCCCAATGGGCAAAGGCAGGTTGTAGAAGCAGGCAATTATGGAGTAATAAATATAGGAACAGAGGACCTCTGGGCCCATGGGGCACAGGTCCCCAGTATGGTGATATTGCAGTAAGTATATAAACATAGGTTAGATGGATGCCAGTTCATGAGGAGCTCAGTAGATTGTAATGGCAAGCATCCAAATAAAAGAAGATGAATGTCGAAACATCAAATGCGAATCCATATTAAGGAGCTCTTGGGTTGGCAGCCACTACAGCAGGCAGGCGAATAGAGAACAAGCGAACCATTAGGCCCCGAGCTGGCGAGGCAGGTAGAGTAAAAGTAGCATACCCATGACCTGACTGGTGAAGCAGGTCATAGAAGTAGGCAAATATATTGTGGCTGGATCCCATGGAAGGTAACTGGCAAGGTGAGCAAGGAGGCAGCTAGATTTATGGAAGCGAGCAGATACAGACAGAACCCTCGTAGGTAGGTTGGTAAGGGAAGCAGAGTAGCAGCCAGCCTGATGGAAGCTAGCATGTGCAGCAGACTCCCTCAAAGGTTAGTCGGACCCTGTAGGTCAGCTGGTATTCATGTGAGCTGAAGCTGGTGAGCTGAAAGAGTATGGCGCACTGAGAATGAATGACCATGGAATGCTGAGACTTTGCAAGACCAAATGCAGATTGAGCACAGCAGAATCCCAGGACTAAGGGAGGGCAGTATGTATGTAAATGGATTGCAGAAGCAAGGAACAACAGCTGTGTAAGCAAGTGGAGATTTGCACATGGTCAGCAAGCAGTAGTCCTGATAGGCAAACCAGCATATCAAGTTGTATAGCAAGTAGGGAAGGCTAATAAAGCAGCAGCTAAGTTCCCCAAAGGTTAGGATGTGGGGGCTGGACCCCATGTAGGTCAGCCAAGAGCAAGGTAATAGATAAAAGCAGCGAGCAGAGCAACATAGGAAGCAGGTCAAATTGCAATGGGAAGCCAGGTGGGATGGCTGAGCTGCGATGAGGCATAAATGAGGTAGACATGATAAGGTGAGCATTGCTACTGGTGGAAGGCTGTGAAGATCCTGAAACCAGCGCGGTACCAGGAATCATTGCATCATAAGAAACAATCCTGTAAGACAAGTAGTGGAAGCCAGAAGGACAACTGAATGAAAACACCATCTAGTGACAACTGAAATGTACATGCGGATGAATGAACTGCGAGGTATATGGCAATAGGGAGTAGAGCTGCAGCTGAATACAGTTGATATCATCTGCTGTACCAAAACAAAGCAAGTTCCTTAGGACTGGAGGAGAGCCAATAGGAATCCAGCAGGTAGGGAATGCATACAGCAGTGGGAAACTTGCAAGAATGGAACAGGGCAAGAAACAACGGAGCGTTCAAGGAAACTAGTCAATGAAGGAGAGTCAGTACAAGCAGAAAATGACTAGCAGACAGTGGATCTGCAGCAACGCTGCAAACGCTGACAAATGGCAGGGCAGGGAGCCAGCTCAGTGTGTTCCTCTGGTACGAGAAAGGTCCACAATGGATATAATCTTAGCTCCTCAAATTAAGTAGAAGAGGCATGGTGTTATAGCATGGTCCTTGGCGAATGGTATGCAGCTTGAATGGAGAGGCAACTAGGAGAATCGACAATGATGCAGGCAAGGCAGCCGGAGCAAACGGAAGGCGACGAACTAAGTGGCAGCATTGGGGTGGCAGTTGCAAAGGGTGAGAAACAGCAAGACAAACAGCCAAGTAGAGACAGCAGGAGAGTAAGTGCAGCGACGGCTAATGATCAGAGGACGGGGTTGGGGGATGAGGAGTATACACATGGCGGCATGACCCCTCCAAAGAAACGGAAGAAACGAACAAACAACGGGCAACAGGCAGGAGGGAAAGGGAAACGGAGATGAGACAGAGCAACAGAGGGAACGAGCAGGATGGGGGAGTGGGGTGGAGGACAAACAGAAGCAGCAACCATGCCCCAGAGCATGCCAGTGAGAGTTTTGAGTGTGGCTTGCTCTAAGCAGAGCGGAAGTCTGCTGCTTGAATTAAACAGGATGTGGGGGAGGAGCTCTTCCCCCACATAACTACCGGCTGTGCCCTTCAATTACTGCTGAATCTTACTATTAAGAAAGTCAGACATACCCCGCAATGGTGATTTGTTACTTTACATAGCCTTTTTTTTACTCTGAATAGGCACAAGTTACAGGGTGATAAGCAACTGACACGGAGCCTTCCGAGAATAACATTGCTTTTGTACATGAAAGTAGAGGAGCACAACCAGGGATTAATAGAGCCACAGTCAGAAATCAGAAATGACAGCAGAAGTACCGGCACCTACTAAAGGATTTGCATAGTACAGTGGCTCCACATTACAAGTGAAAACTGTGGATTCAAGCAAAATGTCCCTGCCAAAAAAAATGTACTTTCTCAGAAGTGTTATAAAAAGCACACAAATCTGAGCACTTACAAATAACCTGAGTGCCCAGTTTTCAAAGTTAAAAGTCCATTTAACTTGTTTAGAATAAACTCAAAGCAAAGCTTGTGCTCTGACTCAAATACTACCTCTGGACTGACATTACCTAGATTTGTAAGTGCTCAGTTTTTTACGCTTTTTATAACAGTTCTGAGGAATGCAATTTTTTTTTTTTTTGCTATGGACATTTTGTTTGAATCCATGTTTTTTTCTTGTGATGTGGGACCAGTTTACTATACAGAGCCTTTAGTAGGTGCTGGTATTTCTGCTGTCATTTCTGATTTCTGACTGGTTGCAGTCCATTTACTTTCTTGTACAAAAGCAATGTTATTCTTTTTATTGTTTTACAGCTAGTCACAAACACATTTATGGAGGATTTTTCCATCCCTGCTTACCTTTCTCTGCCTGAGCTGCATTTTTTAGAGAGACAGGGCTCAGTAATCTGAGCAGGGCAGGTTGAACTACGACATGACTGCACCTTTTAAATTAGGTCCCAAATGCAGTTATTTTTTTGTGGGGGGGGCGACCAGGCTCACCAAAATTCGATACGACACCATTTTCCTTTCCTTTCGCTCCCAGACCCATGGCATCCGACATGGAGAGATTGGAAGTGCTTGAAAAGATTCATATCCCCTGACTAGTGAGCCTGATCAGGGAGTGGTTCAGCCATGGCTAGCGGGATATTTAAATGGGGGCTTCCATGGTAGTTTATCTGTTACACTTAACTTGTCTTGTGTTTTGGGGGAGTGGCTATCATTGGTTTGATTGCGGATGCCATGTGCACACGCGCATTAGGGAACTTTCCTTCTTTCTGCTGAGACAGTATTGCGGAACATGATTTGGAGAACAACTAACGGCAAGGTGCACACTTCAGCCACCTAAGCAAAAGGCATTTGTCACAGCTTCCAATCTGCATTTTGTCTCCTCTTCCTCCAGCGGCATACTAGGTGGTGGTTCTACACTGCCACCAAAGGGCTAGTCCCCACTTGGGTGCAGGTCCTCCAACCAAAGCAGCTGCCATAGTCACCTCTGCACATGTTCTGGCCAGGCTCCGGGATCCACGCGGGGGAGGGGGAGGTTAACTATCATTTTACAGCTTGATTTGTTAACATGACAATGTTGTTTTTCACTTTGGTTCAACCACAGCTGCTTTCTGCTTCAAGAAGCCTATTCTCAGAATACAATGAAACTGCATGAAGAACGATGTCTGAATAGGGCTTTTTACATATATGTACAAACATAGAAGCTGATGGTAGATAAGGACCGCAAAGCCCATACAGTCTGCCCTAATTCTAGTTCAACATACATCTGTTGCATTTTACCCATTGCCTTTTTAAGTTTGCTTGCGCGCAGTGCAAGAAACATATTGCAGCCATTTGGTGTCCAAGCAGGTTCTGGAGGTGCAGCACTGTTGTGCCTAATAGCGGCACGGCATTTTGGGGCATGTGTGATGTCCACCAATAATGGGGGACACAGCCAGTGACACTAGTTTCGAACACTGCCACCAACTTGAAAGAAAATAGCAGCTCACCCCCCACACACGCACACATGCATATTGCATGCTAATGCGCTCCCTCCCACACACTGTATGGCCGACGGGGGTGCCCAATCCCTCGTCGGCTCCACTGTTCCCCCCAACAGACAAGCAGGTGCCACACTGGGAGCCCACCCCAGCATGGCAATAGTCTGTATGGCTGACTGGGGTGCCAAATCCCATCGGCTACACTGCCCCCAAACAGCCTTCCAGCTGCCATGTTGGGACCCACCCAATGTGTGTGTGGCAAAGTCCCGCATCATCCAAAGGAAAAAAGAAACCTGAAGAAAACCTTCCCTGCTGACTGTTCTGACCCCACTCCCCGCCCATACCCACCCTCTCGCACCCTGCCTCCCCCACACCCCCTACCCCCATACTTACCTATGGAGTCTGGCGCGACGATCTTCGGTGGACCGTGAACACGTCTGCACTCTTCAAAGCCGACAGCGAAGTGAGGAAATGCCGGTAAGCTGTATAATGTAATAAACAGGGTTTTTTCAACTTTAGTGCATATCTCAGGCATTTTTGGGAATTGTTTCACCAAATTTTCAACATGGGGTTTTTGGGACCCCACCTCATGAATTCTGTCACTGTCATTTTGTTACTCGGCCCTGAAAAGTGATTTCGCAGTCACTGCGTGGAACCACCTTTTGGGACCGATTAATGAAATGACAGTGTCACAGTTCATGAGGTAGGCCCCCAAAAACCCTATGTTGAAAATTTGGTGAAAAAATTCCCCATAATAACTGTTTTACGAGCATGCGTTGCGCCGTTCCTATGCACACTTGTAAGTTTGTGAGTTTTCACTGTTTTCACTCCAGATTTTCAACATTGCCATTTTACCACACCTCCTTATGAGCAGTATAGCTGTCATTTTTCACATCTCATCCAAAATGTGTTTCCGCGCATGTAGCACACAATGGCGCAGTCAATGTGCGAAATCAATGTTCGGGACAGATTAAGAAAATCACAGTGACACTGTTCATGAGCAGAGACGGTACAATGGCTATGTTAAAAATTTGGTGAAAAAAGTCCATAAAATGACTGTGTTATAAGCGACCATTGCGTAGTTTCCACGCACCTTCGTAAGTTCATGGATTTCTAATATTTTCAGTCCAGATTTTCACCATTAGCATTTTTCCATGTTTCCTTATGAACAGTACAGCTGTCATGTTTCACACCATGGCCGAAATGTGTTTTCGCACTTTCAGCGCAGAAATGTGTGGTCGCTGTGGGAAATCATTGTTCGCGACAGATTAAGAAAATCACAGTGACACTGTTCATGAGCAGAGCTTCCAAAATGCCTGTGTTGACAATCTGCTGTAAAAAATCCCCAAACTAATTGCATTATGGGTGTGTATTGTGCAGTTTCTACACATGCTTGTGACTTCAGTTTTTTTTTTCATATTTTCACTGCAGATTTTTAACATTGCCATTTTTTGCACCTCCCCATGAACAGTACAGCTGTCATTTTTCACATCCTGTTTGAAGTGTGTTTTCGCACCTGTGGTACTAAGTGGCGTAGTCACTGTGCAAAATCATCTTTCAGCTAATGAACTGATATTTCCACTGTTCATAAGGTGGGGGTCACAAAAAACCCATGTTGAAAATTTGGAGTGAAGATGCCAAAGAACACCTGAGATGTTAGGGTTTCCGACCATAACGCCCTGCACTGTAGAGATTGATAGGCATCAGGGTGTGACTTGGGATTCTCGCCTGTAATGCTCATACCATTCCACACCCAGCAGCCAATGAGAGGCATTGAGGTGTGCCTTGGACTCTTCAGCCCCAAAGTTCACCCCATTCTCCTATACAGCACCCATCTCACCATATTTCCTGATGGAATGGGGTGAGCATAAGGGCCAAAGACCTCAAGACACACTGTGACACTTATCGGTGTCTGCAGGGTAGGGTGTGGTGAAATGGCGTGGCCGTTATGCCTGATGACCTAAAGGCACACCCCAATGCCTGTCAGTCTCTGCAGGGTGGTGGCAGGGTTGGCTTCAGTTCAATACTTCACTGCCATTCCTATTATGCAGCTCTCTAACTCTTACACTACCAATGCCAATGCCAGCAAGCAAACATTCGGCATTGACAAATGCTTGTTTTAACATTGTAAGGCTTGTCAGACTGCTTCTTAATGACTGCTCTTTCCTCTGATGTCTATTTATTAACTCTGCTTCAAAAAGCTACTGTCTTCCCAACTTGTTTGAGGTCTGCTGGTACAGTTAGCAGCCTCTTAGCAATAGTCAGTATGGCGATGGGGGGGCATTCATCTTAACTGGAATTCCCTATTAAATGCTGTGGACCACCTTCCCTAGCTTCTGTCATTTTATCTCAAGAATGTAATAAATTGTTTCAGTGTCTTTTTTCATTATTTTTTTTCCCCATCAAATGAAATTTGGTAAAGTGCTTCAGTTATAATTCTCCTGTATTTTTATTTATGGCAGTAGCCTAACCACAATGAGTGGATATAGAGTGTGAGTGAGAGAGAGAGAGTGTGAGAGAGAGAGAGAGAGAGAGAGAGAGAGAGAGAGAAGCTGTTATTTAACAGCTCAGTTTAAAGTTTGACTCATGTAAGCACCTTTTACGTTTTTATTTTCAAGTACCTCTTGCAATCTCATGCTGTTCGCTGTGGAAATCACATTAGTAATGCATAGTAGTGGAGGGTGGAGTTGGGACCAGGATAAAGAAGGTACCCAGCAGCAGCACTGAGTGGGAGGAAAAACAGTCTGTTTAGTTCCCTAATGAATCTGCTCACTTTTCTGACTCTATGCCTCCTCTACCCTGCAAAGTGCAGGCCCAAATTGGGTGCTGCCTCCAGCACGAATACTATCTCTGCTGCCTCCCGAAGCCTTGCCCAGTTGGTTGGCTCTAACTAAGCCTCCACCTGCACTGTTCAGCTGGCCTGCCTGGAAAAAGCTCCTCTACCCTGCAAAGTGCAGGCCCAAATTGGGTTTTGCCTCCAGCACGAATGCTATCTCTGTACCTCCTGAAGCCTTGCCAGGTTGGTCAGCTCTAAGTCTCCACCTGCACTGCTCAGCTGGTCTGCCTGGAAGAAAGCTCCTCTACCCTGCAAAGGTGTGACAGGACTCAGACATCAGGTTCAATTTTTGGTGCTTTCCACAGCCACATCCTGATTGGACACTGCCCTCTGTTGCTGCATCTTGAGTGGCTTTTCCCCTGGCTAATTCTTCCTGATGCCACAGTTGCTCCTAATACTTAAAATGACTGTTTTCTGTGTTGTTTTTTTTGGCTAGTTTTCCATTAGCAGGTTATACAGATCCGCCACTAGAGTGATCTTGTTCTTTCATTTAAAAAGTCTACCCTCTTAAAGTCACAGTTGCTTTACTTCCTATATACCTTCCTTGTACTGCCTCCCTACTAAATCCTATTTTGCCGAAATTTTCTCTTTTCACTACCTCTCCCTGCCTTTTCCTTTTTTTTTTTATTTTCTTTCACCCTACACCAGCTATGGGTTCCTTCCCCCACCTGCTCCTTTCCTTTCTCTCCCTCCTTGTCCTTCCTCCCTTGTTCTCTCTCTCAGGTCCCTGCCACCCCCACCCAGTACCCACTATCTACTTAATCAATACCAGCAGTACCTTGGAAACACTCCACTTCTCGACCAGTCCTCCCCATGGGCCTCCACTTGGAAATATCTGTCTGCTTCTTAACACCACTAAGATTGATCTTAATGCCAGCCTATCCCTACTGTACCACATTGCATATCATCGGGGCTGTCATATGTCACATGTCAGAGACCAGTACTTGCCACTGTCAAGGTATAGGGTAGTCTTCCCCTCTATCCAACAAATAATATTACCCCTCTCCCACTTTCTCTCACTTAGCCTATCATGCTTGTCTTGCCTCATAAAATTACTGTGCCTATGCTGAATATGTCCTCTGACTTAATTACTTAAATGTGTAATACTGCTACCTCTGTGTTACTGTCTTCCCTGTTACCTGCTTAGGATTGTACTATCTCTGTAACATGTTTTACCCAACAATCTGTACCCATTAATCTGTCTTTGTACTGTATCCCGGGTCGCCCCTGAAAAAGGGACCTTCAGGGCTCAGAGGGCTTACCCAGCAATCAAAATTTAATAAATAATAAATAAATAAAAATATGGACTCTACCTACTGCCCATACGTTAAAAGGAAACACAAATTATCACTGCTGGACCTGCGCCTCTGTTCAATGAAGCTCCTCCTACTTCTCTTACTGATCTCGGGCAACGTCCATCTGAACCCTGGCCTGGGCTGTTCAAGCCTTCTGAAAAAGGCAGGAACCCTCACCATCGCAATCATTAACATCTGCAGCCTGTTACCAAAGCTTGATGCACTCCAAGTCTTTATCAGCCAACATAATCCTGACATCCTTGCTGTAGTTGAAACATGGCTGACACCAAAAGTTCCTGCTCTGGCATTACCTTACAAGGTTACAATGTTTTCAGACTGGACCATGTCTCTAAAAGTGGAGGGGGCTGTGCCATCTATATTAAGGATAATCTCCTGGGGCACCTTGTTCCAACCCCCGTTCCTGCCTCCTCGGCCCAGCTTCTACCCATTAAAATTCTTCTAGGTCCCAATCAAAAAGCCCTCACCATCATCTCTGTATATATTCCACCTCAAGTTCAAGATCTTATCATCAAAGAAGTTCTTAACTTCGTCAGCTCCCAACCTCCTGGCTTTGAACACATTCTGCTTGGTGATTTCAATATAAACTGGCTCGCATCTGATGTTTACACTCTTAAGGATGCCCTTGCAGCTGTCAGCCTCTCACAATTGGTCACCACACCAACTCAGATAAATTACAAATCTGGCACCAGTACCCTGCTGGACTGGGTTCTCACCAGTCACCCTACCAGGATCTCTCGAACCTCCATTCTCCCAGACTCTCTCAGTGACCACTCCCCAGTTATGTGTGAATGGTCTAATACATTTCTAAAGCCACCCCCTATAATCATTACCGGCAGAGTTCTCCCCCATTGTCAACTTACCCATCTCAAACAGTACCTATCCTTGCAAGACTGGCTGCCCATCTACAAGGTGACGGATGTTAATCTAGACCTCGGCTACTTCATCACCACCTTCAACAAGGCCTGTGACCTCTTCGTTCCTTCAAAAATTCAGAAAACAAAAGCCTTCTGTAACCCTTGGATAACTGCGGAGCTCCTTTCCCAGCTGAAATCTAGAGATCACCTGTGGGCAGTGGCTAAAGCCACAGGCAAACAATCTGACATCCAAAAATACAAATATGCCCATAATGCCTGCACAAAATCCATTCGTCTCATGAAAAGCTCATATTATAAGGACATCCTCACCAACACCTGGGGAAATGGTTGTGCTTTCTGGGACAATATCAAGGACATTACTGGGAAACAATCAAAGTCCCCTCCGGCCATGTTAATCATTGAAGGGTCCGCTACCCTTGATCCCATGGTCATTGCAAATACCTTTAACACGGCTTTTACTGATCTCAGTACTGTTCTACCACCTGATTTCTTCACAGTCAGTCACACCCCCTCTAACACACCCTGCACTCTGTCAAACCATCCTCATTTTTATTTCAGGGAGATTAAGATGAGTGAAGCTCACCGCCACATCGCCTCAGCCATCTCCACTTCCAGAATCAGCAGTGGCACCCTGAACCTTAAGCTGCTATCACTTTCACTTGATGAGGTCCTCAGTCCCCTAACTAAAATTCTTAACCTCTCTCTCCACACCAGTACATTACCTGAAATATGGAAAACTGCCACTGTGACCCTGGTCCACAAAAGTGGGGATAAGACCTGCCACTCTAACTACTGCCCGATCTCCATAGTGCCACCACTATCCAAGGCCCTAGAGTGTATTGTTGCAGACCAGCTCACTGATTATTTATACAAATATAATATTCTGTGCACTCAACAGCAAGGTTTTAGAAAAGGGCATAGTACCACCACTGCCCTGCTTGAATTTACCAGTACAGTGCACAGTTCCCTTGATAAAGGGCTTCTTACTGGGGATGTCTTCATCGACCTCTCGAAGGCATTTGACATGGTCCATCATCGGCTGCTGTATGACCAACTACTCCTTGCTGGCCTCGCACTGGACTCAACCCACTGGTTCAGAAGCAACCTTGACAACCGTTTTCAAAGAGTAAAAATTGCCAATGCTATCTCGGATACCTTGCCTATCCACTCTGGAGTACCTCAGGGGTCCATATTGGGCCCTCTCCTATTCAGCCTCTTTTTAAACTCCCTACCACAATCCTGCTCAGAACAAATCATCCCGTATGCGGATGATGCTGTTGTCTTTTCTACGCACAAGGACCTTTAACCACTATAACACAGCCTCCAACTTGGATTCAGTGCTGTTGAAACATGGTTCTCCAATCATAAACTAGTCCTCAATCACAAGAAAACCAAGTCATTGCTATTCTGCAGTTCACATAACCATGACAAGCAACACCCCCTTGCCATCTCCACCAAGCAGGGAACTGTCCTCAAACAAGTTTACTCATTCAAATACCTAAGGATTCTGATTTAACCCAATCTCTCCTATAAGGCTCACATTGACAGCATGGCTAAAGCTACCAACACATGCCTTGGTTTACTCTATAAGCACAGGCAGCACCTCACCCCAGAGGCCCTGAAGATTGCCATCCAGAGCTCTGTGGTGTCAATTATTGATTATGGCCTCATTATATATGGCTCTGCCAAGACATCCACCCTCCGACGTATAACAATTGCACTTAACAAAGCATGCCGACTCACAACTGGTGCCCACTGCCTCACCCACACCTGTGCCCTTTATGAACAATCCGGATGGCTTCAACTCTCCAAGCATATAAAGTATCTCACATGTGCTATGGTGGGAAAAAGCAACCTTGGCTTCACACTCCCGGTGTTACTGCCTTGATACATCAAAACACCAACTGACAGAACACCAGGAGCTCGACAACCGAGATTCTACAAGTTCCTCGCTGTTGAACTATGCAGGGCCAATGCTCCTTCACCTATAGGGCTCCTCTATGGATGAATGGTCTCAGTCACACCATCTCCCCTGCCTCAACACTAGGTCTGCTCAGAACCAGGCTCCAGGCACATCTCAATGCCTCTAGCTCCTGTGACTGCCTCTCCTAGATGATGACCTACACAGATTTAATCCTAACTTATATACTGCTTAATCCCTGGCGTCCCAGTCCCCCTCCCCCAGCTCCTGAGGCACCACTTCAAATCTCAGGTCTTCATACTACCTCATTAGTCTCTCCTTGCCCCATTATAGCACTTATTTGCCCCCTCACTCACCCTGCCCCCTTTTTTTCTTCTATCACTCCTTTCCATTTATTTTTTGACAAATGTCTCTGGCTGCATCTTTGTCCTCCCCCTCTCCTCTCATCCCTGTTTCTGTGCCACCCCCGGGCACCTGACCCTACCCATTCCTTGTGGGCACATGCGTCCTAGCTGTGTTCACCATTTTACTATAGCTGCTTCTGTTAACTACCTATACTTCTCCTCCTCCTCTACACCTTACTTTTCCTATAATTGATCCCTTTTAATAGCACTGTTGTACATGAATTGTTTACTGTTATTTCACTGTTCCTTCCTCATTGTTTGTTATTTCTGATGTGGAACCTCTGTAAAAGAGCCTTGGCTCAAAGGTACTTGTAATCCTAGAATAAATAAATAAAATTAAACTAAAAAATGCCACTTAGCTCATGCAGTAGTTATATAACATTTTTATAGATTATTTTTTTTACCTTTACAGTGCAGTAAAATACTTATTTAATGAGATGGTGACAGGCAGAGCAGATCGATGAGCGATCCTGTGAAATAAGGGAGGTGGGGGGGCAGAAAACAGAAAAGTAGTGCCAGCGCAAGAGCGAACATGTTCTTTTTATCTGCTCACGCAGTTCTGGACTGCTCACACAGCTCAGACTACATTGCAAAAAGATATAAAAGCATATCATTGGACTGCGGCAGTTTAATTGTTGACGGCTTCCTTGTTTTATCCACATTACGACTTTTATTGCCAAAATTCACCTTAGCCACTCGCAATTACATTCATCAAAGATACCGCTATGAATGGACTTAACCCTCCCCCCAAGCATGCATACAATCCTGAGTCTCAGTGCTGAAGTTTTCTTAAACATGTAGGCAACTCTCAAGTCGTTAGTATTATGCCAAGGATGTAAAATTCAATAAAAATAGATATAATGTTTGCCAGCAATCATTAAGAACTAATGCTTCGTGTACTTTGCACTCTATACATTGGACTATTTGCTCTTTTGTTACTCATTCTAAAGTATCCCAGTATAGAGTGCTTGAGGTTCTGTGTCCTCAGTTCCTAGCTAGGGCTTTCTGGCTAGGTGTGCATATTGCTGCTCCACTCCATAGTGCTCGGGGCAGAAAAGATGTGTGCAGCCTGGATAATTCTGACAACAATAAGCCCCCCCCAATACAGTGACAGTGTATGAAGACATTTCTCATTCATAAAAAAAAAAAATTGATTCCAAACATCATACCCTGCAAAGCAGTGTTGTCCTTTGTGAGGAAGGGGTCAGCCAGAGGGCAGGGTTAAGAAACAGGAGGTCACAGATTTAGGTCCCACCATTAAAAAAAATAATAATTTAAATCCTCATTTCGACTGCACACCACACCCTGCAAGTTTGGAAGTCTGGAAATGCCTTGTTAGAAACAGTAAACACAGGCTACTAGGAAGGAAAAAAAACCTTCAAAGAGCAAAGGGTGCAAAAAAAATAGTGCAAAGTGCAATCAGTAAAAACTACTTTTCACTGTTTAAACAAGCATTTGTCAATGCCGAATGTTGCTTGCTTGTATGTGCTGTGTAGGTATTTGGAAGTCAATGGAGTGCAAATATTGAACATTTGCAAACTTACAAGCGTGCTTAGGAACTGCACAATGCATGCTCATAAAACAGTAATTTTTTGGAAGTCTGTCACCAAATTTTCAACATAGCCATTTTAAGACCTCGACTCATGAACAGTGGCACTGTGATTTTTTAATGTACAGCATGTCATCCCATTGATTTATTATCAGGTAGTACCATAATATTAATACTCACAATATGGTAAAGTATATACTATTCAGATACAAACAGAATACTGAATATAGGGAAAAAAAAAAGAGAAACAGAACTAAAATGAGAATTTGCTAGAAACATTGCTTTCACACAAACGAATATGTGGCATAATAAAATGGAATGCCATAAAGCTGGAAGGAGCTGCCTAGTGGTAGGGTAATTTTTCTTAAATGTAATACTGAGCACATTACTTACATGCCTACATGAAAAATAAGACACAACAATGATAAACCTCCCCGCACCTCTTAAAGATAAGTAAAGCAACAACATCTTACAGAACTGGCTGTACGTCATTATAACTAGCAGGCTCAGCATGTACCTCGTGTCTACATCATCATCATCATCATCATCAAATTAACTCCTTTACTATTTGCTTGTATATACATGGCATAAATAATAAGTGCCTAGGAGGAATTAAACCATGGATTAACATGGAAATATTTTGTATGTCTCCCCAAACAAAAACTTTTTCTGCCCTCGGAGCCATCCTGCCTTCAGCCAGAAATCAGCCCCATCCGGCACATACCTCCCCAGGACTCACCTGCATAAATCCCCCATGAACTGCCCCCTTGAGGTTCATCCTCTCCCCACCCAATACATACACATTCAAAATAGGCCAGGCTTCATCGGCTGGTTCCATTTTTTCATATTTGACCCACCCACTTCCTCTGATGACAGGTACAGCCCATAGCCGGCCTCACATACTGCTGACATGCCATGCCACTGTGGAGGAGCAAGCTCTCGGGACGACCACAGAGGTTGCTAAAGCGGTGGATCCCAATTATTTCCCTCCCAAAGCTGGGAATGCTGACATGTGCAGCACCTTTGTAACCCTCAGCCTACCCGATCAAGCTCCCAAGTTCACTTCTGAACCCAGGTCACTGGCGGGGTAGAGCAAAGTGTTACGCACTAGGCCATCGAGTGGCCTTATATTGTATTTATACTCCAGACACTCACTAAGTCCACCCTTTAATACATTATATCGAGAAAGAGACACACACACACACACATGCACAGACTACACAAGGCATGGCCAGCAGATTGTCTTCCCACCCCACTAGTACAAAGTGAGACTGTAGCAACCTAGACTGTGGACTCCATAATTTCCTGCAGGTTAACCCTTGTTCCACCCCAGCACCACAGAAATGCTCTGCCATAAGTGAGCTTTACTCACACGCACACACGCAGCCTTACCACCCATGAGAGTCCAAGTTCCTTGTCAATTGCAGCAGAACACAGCACCCACACTCGGGGAAACACTTCCTTGTCCAGGCTGCTCTAGCACTAGTGCCCCAGATCTGCTCCCAACCCAGCGTTGCCGGAGCACTGGGCCTCCAGGCAACCCAGTAAGTAAACTATCTGAATAATGTTTTACATTCATTTCTATTCCATATAGTCAGTCTGGTTTTGTAATTTTTATGTTGTTCAATTTATTTGTAATTTTTGACACAGAAAAGGCACACTAAGCTGTGACAGGCTTACTCCCAGGAGCATCCTGAGGGTAGGGTTGGCCAGTCTTACGGTCAGTGACACTACCCAGGACACTGAGAAAACCCTGCCCACTCTTCTGGTAAGTGCCATGGGATTTTAGCTGCCACCTGGACATTCACCAGTGACAGGCAGAAAGGATCATGGTTTTACATTTCTTCCAAAGGACAGCACCTCAGCAGTGCAGCAAAATTTAAATACAGAACTATACTGAACAGATACCCTCATTAGTAAAGGGCACCTGAAATTTTAATTTAATAAAACATTAAAAAACCCTCAGAGCCCACCTGTTTATTTGGGTTACAGCCTTCAACTTGAAAACGTTTTAACTGGAATATAACCACAAATATAAAGGGAGACTTCACCTTGCCTATTGATGTGTTCATCAAAGACATGCCTAGTACCACTATTATTTAGCGAGGGAGTGCATCTGACCAATTGAAACGCTCCTTTCTCCTGCATGCGTGATACTCTTATTCTGTAAAGAGTGTCTCATGGGGCGGTGTGGCCTGACTGCCGAGCTGATGGGATGCACGGTGGAAGAGCTCAGAGAAAAACTTTCATTTTCTCTCATTTAATTCAGATAAATACTAACTACTGAACCTCTGAACAGCAAGAATAGGCATAACGCTAGCGCAGCAGTAAAAAGTGGAAATAGATGCATGGCAAAGATGGATCAGTTCAAAAGTGATTAATGTGACCACTTTTTAAAAAGTAAATCGTTTATTGCACACAGTCTTTAGATTGAACAGAAAGAAGATACAGTCATAAAAAACCTTTTCTAACTTCTACTCAGCTCAAATGAAATAATAAAAATAGGGCTCAGATTGACAAAAACCCAGCTTGGCATCAAGAAAGCGAGAATGTGTTGCATAAATGGAGAGACGCAGCTGGGGTTTAGATGATATGACTGCTTTTTTTGGGTCAGTTTCAGTTGAGGGCTGTACTCCTCCCTCCCTTTTTACCATGGGGTTGGGGGGAGAAGCCTACTCAAACTGATAAAAATAGGCTCAGACTGACAAAATCCCAGCGTGGTATCAAGAAAAAGAATGTTTTGTATAAATGGAGCGACAGGTTAAAGAGACGAAAACTGATAAAAACAAAATAACTGAAGCGGTCCGTGGGGTTTAGATGTGGCTGCGTTTTTTTGTTTTGTTTTTGTCAGTGTATTTGAGCTGGGGGGGTCTGCCCCCCAAATACCTCGTTTTTTTTCCTTTTTTTTTTAAACCATGGGGGGGGGGGTGCAAAGGCCCTCAGCTCAAATAAACTGATAAGAATAGGGCTCTGCTGGACCCTGATCAGGAATCCCTAACAGACTTTGTGAGACTTTACTTGAATATGCTTAACCTAATCGTGGCACTGTTGTTCACCATTTCTGTTTGGTTCTAATGTTTTAGACATAAGAGAATTGTACATCAGTGCTGTAGGTAGGTAGGTAAAAGTTTATTTTTATACAGGTAATACATGTAATTTGGACAAAAGTCCAGTTTACAAGACAGACCTGTAGTTTTCTATGCACTTACAAAGAGATAGTGAGACCAATTCTGGGAGTATTAGTGTTTCGGGCTCTTTTCCCTTGCAGACTGCCTGGCTGTAGCTACGTTGGCAAAGATGGCACTTTTGTTTTTCTAAATTCGGTCCACGCCACTCATCTGGAGCTGAAGATCCCCTTCTGTAGCGTGCAGCATTAGCGTCTCAAACTCTGGAGGGGTGAAGTGCTTCCTCCGAAACTGGCCTGACGACAGTGTGGTGACGAGGTTCTGTCAGCTTCCTTAGGTATAGCAGTTTTAAACTGAAGGGAGCTCCTATCTCCTTGTTGCAATAGTTAGAAAGTTAATAACTGCATCTGTCATTAGCCTACAGTAGTTTCTAAATAGCTGGTTTATTAACTCCATTTTTCTTATATACAGGTGATGGACAGTTACTTATAGTATATGGTGAGGGTCTGTTCAGCACAGAAATCCAGCCTAGCTGAAAATGTTGTTGTTTCAAAGGTCATAGAACGCAATAATACCCAGCTGTGGTACAGCAACATTTCAGCTGTTTTAGAAGTGCACTAGCCAACAGAAACTGCACGATCAACCAGACAGAAACTCGCGGCGGTGGCATGATCACTTGTGCCACTGACTCAAACAAATCCCACAGATGCAGGATTAGCCAGATACAAAATAAAATGCATGACCAACCAGATATTTTTATTTATTGAAAAAAAAAAAAAATACAACTGCAGGATCAACCAGATATTTTGAATTACAAAATCAAAGACAATTCCTCCAACTAACAGTCCTCTTGCTTAGCGAGGAATATGGTCACCAATCGCAAATGACGACCAATGGAAGCCTGCACTGTAGACGCAAAATAACAAAAAAAAAAAGATCAAACTGTTTTCTATTATTTTAGGGACACCATACACTATAGCCTTGTTGTGTATGGTTGCCATTCACTATTTTATAGCTGTGATTACTCAGGTGCCGATCGTGCCTACACCTCCATGACCACAGAGCCACTAAGCACTCCACTCTCTCCTGTCCTCCTGAACATGGTGGCAGCAAGAGTCAGGAGCCAAAAAAAGCACAACTTTCTTTTCGATCCTGGTCACCTGAGTAAACTGTAGTAAAATGAAAGCTCAGCGCAAGCACAGCAGGCACAAAGATTTTTGATGTCAGAAAGTTGTTGTACCATAGAAGTGATGTCGGAACTATGGTACAATGGCCACCCTGATGGCCCAGCAGCAGCATGGCATGCAGGTGACTGGAGTTTGGGAGTTGACATTGTGTGCAATGCTAGCAGCAGGCTAGGCTGTGAACCCTAACCATACCCTATAAGCAGATTTCCTACAGCTTTACAGTACACCTAGTTTTTTACAAGTATGAGAATTGTTCTGCAATCAGATGAGAGAGGGTGTGGCTAGCATGGGTTTACTAAATGGAAGCCCTAGCAAAGTTGAAGTCATAAAATTACATAGCGCCAAAATTATGTCACAGTCCATTATCAGCATGTACGTAAACTCACCAGCCAGTTGGGATATCTCGTAAACTGTCAAGATTTTCAGCAGACGTTTCATTATTAAAAAAAACAAACAAATTACTTGAGCATGCTGATTCATAAGGTAATAACAGTATTTGTTGACCAGACAGTGACAATTTTTTTTTCTGCCTGATGCTCGGAAATACCTTAAGTTATTTCCAGTAGTACTAGGGAAAGTCATCCATATCACTGTACTCAGCAACTTTAGGAAGAAAGGGGGGTAAACACGCTAAATATTGAATGCTAGAGTGTGGGAGATCGAGAGGAACAGTAAAACCTTTGAATGCAAATAAAACATACCATCTGCAGTTGCTCGACTTTCCGAACAGTTGGTCCACGGGTGATCCCCATAGACCTGTCTTCCCCTCTTTTTTTTTTTTTTTCAGGTGTGATGATCCCACTTCTATGGTCTAGGAGCAGGAGCTGTCCAGTGCCCATCCATCAGAGTCCCTTGTTTTTACCCCGCATTAGCAGAAACTGCCTTTCCTTCCCTTCTCAGGTCTCAGCCCTCATCTCTTGCACAAACCCATTCTGAACATGGATGAAGAGCAGCAAGCTCAGACTTTCTCACTTTGGTTTTTTTTTTTCATGATGGCCAAATTGTTGACAATCTTTTTGTCCTCTTGTTGCAGCTCCAACATCTGTGTATGTTTTTTTTAAATCTTCTCATCGGTGCTTCCATGCATGGACATCGATGAAAGAGAGGGGCTCCAATCAGAGGGTATTTTTCAAGTTTCCTTTGATATGATAATGGGGATATTTCAGACGGTGACTATCCTGATGGCCGGGCCTGTCGAGGAAGGTCGGAGTCAGTACTAGAGTAGCTGTGAGACACTCCTTATACGCCCGGCCATCTTTTGTCTTGGATCAGGCCCTGGCTCCTTATTTGGACAACCATGTGCATTCGAAGCCGGGGCTTGTGGGCACAGGGAGCAGAGATTCCTTCAGTCTCTCCTCCACAGAGCTAAATATGGAGAAATTCCTCTGGAATCGCAGGACATTCCTAGTGCTGGGAAAAGGGGAGCAGGAACACCGGCTATAAAAGATCCAGGGTCTGAGCTTGAGGGGGGGTAGCTGGAGAGCAAGCAGCAGCAGCAGCACCACTCGTGTGCCCAGTGAAGGTAGCAAGGCAACAGCCACTACAGAGCTCAGGAAGATCATCTTCTACAGTATCACAGGACTGCATATTGGCAAAGGACAAACTCACCCAAAGGATGTACTGCTAGCTGAGTTCCACTGGCTGAATTTAAAGTTTGTTTTTTTTTGACAATTCAGCAGTTAAAGGAAGAAAAAAAAAAGAGAAGTGTTTTTAATTTGGTTTACAAGAAAAGTTTATGCTTCTTGCTGAATGACAAAAAAAAAAAAAGTAACAATCAGAATTAAGTTATGATTTGAAAGCAATACAGGCAGGGCCAGATATTCAAAAGGGTTGCACCATGCGCAACAGGGTTGCGCATGCTCAAGTCCTACATTGCGCCATTCTGCGATATTCAGCAGGAGGCAGTTGCGCAACTGAAAACAGGCTGAGCAACAGAGCAATGCAAATGAATGCATGCTCAACAGGAGGGGGAGGAACCATGCATAAACTGCACAGCCCGATATTCAGTCGGGCTGTGCAGAGTTGTGCAGGCGCAACCCCCAACCTGCACCTGCACAACTTTGAGCCAAAAAAGGCTTAAGTTGAGGGCCACCCACAGGTGAGCTGCTGCATTGCAGGGCGCAACACAGCAGCTGCCACCTGTGGCTGGCCCCCAACCCAGTGCCTGTGCCCCTCCAGCCCGATCACGGGCATCAATGTGGCCCCCCCCATCTCCCATTCACATCCCTGGTGGTCCAGTGGACCGAAATGCCCGATCGCGGGCAGAAAGTATCTAGAACCCCCATCCCATGTGCCCGATCGCGGGCAGAAAGAAT
Organism: Neoceratodus forsteri; assembly: GCA_016271365.2. Taxonomy (NCBI): domain Eukaryota; kingdom Metazoa; phylum Chordata; order Ceratodontiformes; family Ceratodontidae; genus Neoceratodus; species Neoceratodus forsteri. Next base: position 1,130,383,662 of record CM057451.1, read on the forward strand.
ACAGAACCCCGCCCATCCCATGTACCCGATCGCGGGCAGAAAGAATACAGAACCCCGCCCACATCCCATGTGCCTGATCGCAGGCAGAAAGTATACAGAACCCCACATCCCATGTGCCCGATCGCGGGCAGTAAGTATACGAACCCCCACATCCCATGTGCCCGATCGCCGGACAGTAAGTAAATTGCCCCAAAAAACATCTCCCTGGTGTCTGTGTGGCCCCACCCACCCACCCATGAAGCCCCACCACCCTGCTCCCCCGGCGGCGGCGGGTGGCAGCATCCACCACGCCTGCCGCCCTGCCCCGCCCGACTGACTGGCGGTATGGCAAACACTCCCATTGGTGCAGAGCTAGAGCAATGGGCGTGCAGCCCATACATGACAGTCAGATTTGTGAATGACATTCATTCACAAATCTGGACTTGAATGACATTCATTCACAAATCTGGACTGTCATTACGGCGGGCTCGCATGCCCATTGGCTCTAGCACTGCACCAACGGGCGACAGTCCTTACCGCCAGTCAGTCGGTGGGCGGGGCGGCAGGTGGGTGGATGCTGCCGCCCGCCGCCGGGGGAGCGGGTGGTGGGGCTTCAAGGTGGGTGGGGAAATACACTAGACACCAGGAGATGTTTTTGGGGGCACTTATTTTCTGCCCGCGATCGGGCACATGGGATGTGGGGTTCTGATACTTTCTGCCCGCGATCGGGACACGGATGGGGTTCTGTATCTTCTGCCGCGATCTGGGCACATGGGATGGGGGTTCTGATTCTTCTGCCCGCGATCGGGCACATGGGATGTTGGGGGTTCTGTATTCATTCTGCCCGCGCTATCTGGCATTTCTGTCCACTGACCACCAGGGAGATGTACGGAGGAGGTGGGGAAGCACATTGCTGCCCAAATCGAGTTGCAGGGTGCGCCGGTCCTCGACGGCTGCTGCCTGGCAGGCGCCAGGCGCAAGTCCTCGATCGCGCACGTACATGCCATAATGGCATGCAAATGGAGTTATAGATGACATGCAAATGGCCCCTGCACCTTGCATGTATTATGGCCCCATTTGCATGTCACCTTTGAATATCGTGATTTTGGCGATGGCTAATGGTACTTGCGCCACCGCAAGTTGACTGCTCCACTCTGTCAACTTGCGCTTGCGCAAGTTCCACTGAGCCATGCACAGTGGCTATGGCTGGGGAGCTATATTCAAAGGAGTTGCTCAATAGCGCAACTCCTTTGAATATCGCACGGGACACACCCCTGTGCATCTATTTTGCGCAGCGCAAGGACTTGCGCCTTTGAATGGTGCAGTTTGAATATCCAGCCCGCAGTTGTAACGTTCGTATGCCTCCTCTTGCTTTCCAGTCAATTGTTTAACTTTTGCTTGGGTTTCCTTTGCCTTTACATTTTTTTTTACCATGGATAGCCCAGCTGAAATGTAATATCTCGTTTCCTCAGACTTTCCGAACAGTTGGTCCACGGGTGATCCCCATAGGCCTGTCTTCCCCTCTTTTCTTTTTTTTTTTTTCAGGTGTGATGATCCCACTGCTAAGGTCAAGGAGCAGGAGCTGTCCAGTGCCCATCCATCAGAGTCCCTTGTTTTTACCCCGCATTAGCAGAAACTGCCTTCCCTTCTCAGGTCTCAGCCCTCATCTCTTGCACAAACCCATTCTGAACATGGATGAAGAGCAGAGAGCTCAGACTTTCTCACTTTGTTTTTTTTTTTTTCAAGAAGGTCAAATTGTTGACAATCTTTTTGTCCTCTTGTTGCAGCTCTAACATCTGTGTATGTTTTTTTTTTTTTTTTAATCTTGTCATCGGTGCTTCCAAGCATGGACATCGATGAAAGAGAGGGGCTCCAATCAGAGGGTATTTTTCAAGTTTCCTTTGATATGATAATGGGGATATTTCAGACGGTGACTATCCTGATGGCCGGGCCTGTCGAGGAAGGTTGGAGTCAGTACTAGAGCAGCTGTGAGACACTCCTTATACGCCCGACCATCTTTTGACTTGGATTGGACCCTGGCTCCTTATTTGGACAGCCATGTGCATTCGAAGCCGGGGCTTCTGGGCCCAGGGAGCAGAGATTCCTTCAGTCTCTCCTCCACAGAGCTAAATATGGAGAAATTCCTCTGGAATCGCAGGACATTCCTAGTGCTGGGAAAAGGGGAGTGGGACACCGGCTATAAAAGATCCAGGGTCTGAGCTTGAGGGGGGGTAGCTGGAGAGCAAGCAGCAGCACCACTCATGTGCCCAGTGAAGGGGGCAAGGTAACAGCCACTACAGAGCTCAGGAAGATCGTCTTCTACTGTATCACAGGACTGCATATTGGCAAAGGACAAACTCACCCAAAGGATGTACTGCTAGCTGAGTTCCACTGGCCAAATTTAAAGTTGTTGTTTTTTTTTTTGCAATTCAGCAGTTAAAGGAAGAAAAAAAAAAGAGAAGCGCTTTTAATCTGGTTTACAAGAACGTTTATGCTCCTTGCTGAATGACAAAAAAAAAAAAAAAAGTATAACAATCAGAATTAAGTTATGATTTGAAAGCAATACAGGCAGTTGTAACGTTCCTATGCCTCCTCTTGCTTTCCAGTCAATTATGTTCAACTTTTGCTTGAGTTTCCTTTGGCTTTACATTTTTTTACCATGGATAGCCCAGCTGAAATGTAATATCTCATTTCCTCAGTTTGCAGTGGGCTTTGAAGAGTGCAGACGTGTTCCCGGTCCACCGAAGATGGTCATGCGGAGTCCGGAGGTAAGTATGGGATGAGGTGGGGGGTTGGGGAGGCAGGGTGCATGGTGGGTGGGCGTGGGTGGGGCAGAGACAGCGGAGGGACCGTTTTTGTGTTTCAGATATTTTTTTTTTAAAAGAAGACGACATGGGTCATTTGCCATGCTGGGGTGGGCTCCCAGCTGTGGCACACTGTACTCTCTTGGGGGGGAGTGCAGTACAATGTGCGTGGGGGGGCGAGCAGGCAGTAAGCATGAGTGTGTGTAGGGGGAACGCGCATGAGCAGGCGATATCTGATTGCTGCTCACTGAAGCATAGCTCCCCTTTTCAACTGCATGCCACTGCATTTTGGAGCTGTCATAGACAGCTCCAGCAGCGATTGGAGAACTGAGGCAGTGCCTGCAAACAGGCTGACTGAATTGGAAGAGGGCTGACACACCTCCAAAAACTCCGATGATGGCACTGTTTCTTGCACATGCGTGCAAGCAACATAAAAAAGATATTACATCTTACAATGTACAAGACATAAAAATCAGTGTATTCCTAGACCAGTCATTTACTAGTATTAAAGGCAGTCTAAATGCTTAGAAGCTTGCTGGTACAACACAGAGTGGTATACCTAGAAGAGCAAATATTTGCCAATGCTGAATATGCTGGCATTGCTGTTGAATTGGGTCTTGTTAAACATGACAGAGCAGATGCGATGCAATGTCTTGTTTTCAGTGGTGTCCTGCTTTATCTGAGTGCTACTTCATTTAATTGGTTATTCAGCATCTGCACCACTTTTTCATACAAATGCACATTGGTCAAAAGTATGTCTGTGGAATTTCATATAACCCCTTTGGTGCACTTACATCTGATCCTGCTGTACAATTTCATCAAAATGGGAGATAAGATCGAAGATCCTAGTTTATTCACAGTTCCAGTGGTAGTATACTTTATTTCAGATAATGACTGACTAGATCTAGTGGTGTGTTGTTGCTGTTGTTGCCATTGCAGCTATTATAATAGGGAATACTATGTGAAAAACACAGGTTGTGATACAAAGTGAATTTGGTGTGATCTGAAGCATATCTAGTAGGTGTGTTTATGGAGTATCTGAAATATACTAAACTAGCGTTCGCATTGGGAATACACTAATTTCTTTACTCTTGTTATCTCCATTTTGATGAAATTTTACTGCCTTGGGAGCCCAACAGTGATTTACATTGCTGCACTGCTAACCGCTGCGGAAGCAAGACAGGGCAGAACAGTACCCTTATGACACTGTAATAAAATTCTGGAGAGTCGAAAAAGCTGAACACAAGTGCTCCGGGGACCAGGGAGAAAATGGAAATGCTTAGCTTTCAGGGATGTTGGGGGGGAAAAATGCACACCTAGCCAGAAGGCACTAGCTAGGAATCCCCTACACTCTATTATAAGTTGAAGTTCACGTTTATTTGCAGGAACATTCCATTAAACACACTCATTTACAAGGAGCCCTTGTATACTTAATCCACAATAGTATGTTAAGGTCAGATGAAAAGCCTGTCCTAGAGGCATAGATAAACTGATAGATTTTGAGAGGGAATGAATGAATGCATGAATAGATAAATAAGGTATAGATTTTATCAGATGTAAACAATCAGTTCACACCCACTGACTATGCTGTCATGAATTAGAAGTTAGGCATACATAGAAAAAAATAATTACAAGACAGTACTTATTCATAAGATAACATAAACAGGCTGGATATACTTTTTTCAATCAACTGCCCTGAAGCCTCAGCATTTGCTATCTCCATGGTTCCCACTGTGCACTTGTTCTCAGCATTTAATTGTTCTGGCTTTCTGAAAATGATATTTCCCCCTGTTATTTTCAGCCCTCTCAGCTGGCATGTTCCCTCCACAGTGTAATACAGACAGGTTATTTTTAGACCATTCAGCTCATGCTCTTTAGGTCAGTTCACTAGGGTCCCATTCCTGTGCCATGATTTTGCCAAGTCCTGGCTGTGCTAGAAAAAGTGTTTTGTTCTTTGATTATAAGTGGCTCTAGTTTGGATTCAACATCTGTTTCCCCAGACTCAAATCCAGAGTCCCTCGGATAACTTTTTGAAGGTACAAGGTAAAAATGAAAGGCAAAATTAGGGGACCTCCAAACATATTGTAAATTTGGCAGTAGCACAGAGGACAAATGAGATCATTGGATAATAAAGCTGGGTTCCAGTATGGAAGGAAACTTGTTTTTAATATATCTTATCATGAGTACCCTCTTCTTCACCACCTACTGAAACACTGCATGAGGTGGAGCTCTGTGGGGCATCAGTATCTGCCTGACTGAAGGAGATGGAAGAGCAGTGGAAGCCAACACAGGACAGCATAGCACTGCAATAACATTTTCAGAAAGCCCAAAAAAACAAAATTGAGCACAAGTGCACGGGGGCCAGGGAGAAAAAATGCAAATGCTGACTTTTCAGGGAAGTTGGGAGAAAAGTGCACACCCAATCAGAATGCCCCCAGAATCCCTTGCACAGTATTCTAAGCCCTTTAGTTGTTTCAGTAGTGTTATTTATTTGTTTATGTTTTCAAAACATGTAAACAATTATCAGTCTTTGCTCTTCCTGAGAAAAGCAAAGTGTCCAGCAGCAACACTTGGTGGGAAGAAAAATAGGCTGTTAAGTTCCCTAATGAATCTGCTTGCTTTTCTGGCTCAATGCCACATAGCTTACACAGTACTTATACAACATTTTTATTCATTATTTTTACATTCGCTTGAGCGCATGCGCAAGGAACGTCTTGGGAGAATGGGGACACTTTGGAGGTGTGCTCCTCCTCGGCAATCCCCTGCTCCATTGAGCAGGCTGTGGCAGTCCCAGACCATCGAGGGGAGGTGTGTGAGTGACAGCAGTGGTCTTCTTCAAAGAAAACCACCGCTGTCATACACAGCACCGCCACACGCCACCTCGTTTGCTGCCACGCTGGGAGCCCACCCCAGCGTGGCAAACATCTCGTCATCTCGTCGATGGGGTGCCCAATCTCTCGCTGGCTCATGGCCCCCAGCCATCCTTTGATCCTTCTGCCACGCTTGGGAGCCCACCCCAGCATGGCAAACGTCCCTGTCGCCTCGCCGATGGGGGTGCCCAATCCCCATCGGCTCCACAGCCCCCCAGCCATCCTTCTGCCATGCTGGGAGCCCACCCCAGCGTGGCAAATGTCCCACGAGTCTTTTTTTTTTTTTTTTTAAACCTGTAAATCAAAACGGTCCCACGGTGCTTCTCCCAGCCCCCTCCCACAACCCGCACTGACCCACTGTGCACTCTGCCTCCCACACCCCCTCACCCCATACTTACCTCCGGAGCTCGGGCGGCGATCTTGATGGACCAGGAACACGTCTGCACTCTTCAAAGCCGACGCGAACTGAAGAAATGCCGGTAAGCTGTATAATGGGCTAGATAGAGGGGTTTTCAACTTTATTGCATATCTCAGGCATTTTTGGAATTTTGCATAATTTTCAACAGGGTTTTGGGACCCTTCTTATGAATGATGTCACTGTCATGGCATTATTGGCCCAAGGGTGATTTCCCGCAGTCACCGCGCAGTCACCGCGGAAATCACCCTTCGAGCCTGAATAATGCCATGACAGTGACATCATTCATGAGAAGGGTCCCAAAACCCCATGTTGAAAATTTGCAAAATTCCAAATGACTGTTTTACGATAGTGTCAGCAGTTCCTACGCAGGCTCGTAAGTTCATGAATTTTCAATATTTTCACTCCAGATTTTCAACATTGCCATTTTACCACACCTCTTCATGAGCAGTACAGCTGTCATTTTTCACATCCTGCCCAAAATGTGTTTCCGTCCATGTAGCGCACAATGGTGCAGTCGGTGTGTGAAACCAATGTATGGGACACATTAAGAAAATCACCATGACACTGTTCATTAGCAGAGGTCTTAAAATGGCTATGTTGAAAATTTGGTGAAAACATTCCTAAAAATTACTGTTTTATGAGCGTGCGTTGCGCAGTTCCTACGCACGCTCGTACATTTGCGAATTTTCAATATTTTCACCCCAGATTTTCAACATTGCCATTTTACCACACCTCTTCATGAGCAGTACAGCTGTCATTTTTCACATCCTGCCCAAAACGTGTTTCTGCCGATGTAGCGCACAATGGCGCAGTCGGTGTGTGAACTCAATGTATGGGACACATTAAGAAAATCACAGTGACACTGTTCATGAGCAGAGGTCTTAAAATGGCTATGTTGAAAATTTGGTGAAAAAATTCCTAAAAATGACTGCTTTACAAGCATGCGTTGTGCAGTTCCTATGCACGCTCGTAAGTTCGCAAATTTTCAATATTTTCACTCCAGATTTTCAACATTGCCATTTTACCACACCTCCTTATGAGCAGTACAGCTGTCATTTTTTACATCCTGCCCAAAATGTGTTTCCGCTCATGTAGCGTACAATGGTGCAGTCGGTGTGCGAAATCAATGTATGGGACACATTAAGAAAATCACAGTGACACTGTTCATGAGCAGAGGTCTTAAAATGGCTATGTTGAAAATTTGGTGAAAAAATTCCTTAAAATTACTGTTTTAGAGCGTGCATGCAGCAGTTCCTACGCACGTCAGAAGTTTGCGAATTTTCAATATTTTCACTAGAGATTTTCAACATTGCCATTTTACCACACCTCCTTATGAGCAGTACAGCTGTCATTTTCACATCCTGCCCAAAACGTGTTTCCGACCATGTAGCGCACAATGGCACAGTCGGTGTGTGAAATCAATGTATGGGACACATTAAGAAAATCACAGTGACACTGTTCATGAGCAGAGGTCTTAAAATGGCTATGTTGAAAATTTGGTGAAAAAATTCCTAAAAATGACTGCTTTACAAGCGTGCATTGCGCAGTTCCTACGCACACTCGTAAGTTCGTGAATTTTCCATATTTGCACTCCAATGACTTCCAAATACCTAAACAGCACATAGAAGCAAGCAACATTTGGCATTGACAAATGCTTGTACTTCTTTGTCACTGATTTTTTTAAGCCATGTCCAAGTGCCAAATACCACTGCAAATACCTGCAAGCGAACGTTCGGCATTGACAAAAATGCTTGTTTTTACCTTTACAGTGCAGTACAGTACCTTTTTATTGAACTGGTGACAAGTAGAGCAGAGTATTGAGCGAACCTGTGGGAAATGACGGGTTCAAATCCTGCTAGAGGCAACAACTCACTGTGTGACTTTGAATACAAAAAGGTTTGCTCTAAATAGGAGAGTACTCCCAAGTCCTCACTTAGAACACAGTACATACAGAACTCAGCACTCGCTATCTGCCACACAGACTGCCGACACGCCAGTCTCTTTTAAAGATATAATTTTATTGTGAAGCAACATCCAGAAATAGGAGAGGTGTGTCCCAGGGATGTTCCCAGAAAAATCCTTACTTGCAAAGCATAAGTAAGGGTCATGAAACATTGGAATTTCTACGGGAGCCTCCCTGGGCCACACACCTCTCCTATTTCTGGATGTTGCTTCACAATAAAATTATATCTTTAAAAGAGACTCTGACCTTTCTGCAGACTGTGAGTCAGTGAGTGCTGAGACCTGTAAGTACTGTAATCACTGCGTATTATTAATAGTTTCCATATCATATACTGTACCTAGAGACACCACTGAAAACAAAACATTGCATCTCATCCGCTCTGTCATGTTTAACAAGACCCAATAAAACAGCAATGCCAGCATATTCAGCATTGGCAAATATTTGCTCTTCTAGGTATATACATATATCATTAATTAAATCGATGATTATTTGCCTGTGGTACTTCCTCTCCCTTCACTGCACAGCCCAACAAATCTTTGTACAGCCCAACCTAATGAGTCATCAGTTCAGGTCCCCCTTAATTATGGTGCCATCAATACAAAACCAGCTTATGTTAAACCATCAATGAACATGTTGTTTTTTTAGCACGGAAAACACAGACACACATACACACACACACACACACACACACACACACACACACACACACAAAACATGGAATTACTAAAATATTCCATGAAACTGCTATTAAATAGTCTGTCAGTAGTATCACTGTGCTATTTACCATACATGAAATTTAACTCCATCCCTGCAGGACCCAACAGCTTCTCTGACATAACAGTTTGACAAGGTTCCTGAATAATGCCCCAAAATGGGTGAGAACATCTGCTTTGCATGTTGTAAAGGTGTAGATGTAAACAAACTGAGAGAGAGGGGAAGATTTAACACCGTTCCTGGTGGGACCAAACAGCAGGTTAATAGCACACTGTAATTTTTTTTTTTACTTTGAAGTCCACAGCGCATTAATGCACAGCAGTTCGCCAGCAAACATAAAACTTTACACATTCCTACCTGTCACCAGGCAATGTTGTGAAACTAACATTTATCCCACGAGAGAAAGACCGGATCAAACAGCAGGTTAATAGCACACCATAACATTTATTTATTTCCCATGCTATAGATCATTTATTAGGCAGTAGGAAGAATCCTGCTAACCTAACTATTTCCATTCCTTTCATTAGCTTCATATTTTCTGTAGCTTGCTTATGCTAAATTAAATCTAAAAAGAATATTATTGTATTAGGAATCATACTGTATATTTCAATTAGTTTAGATGATGGTGTTGGGGAGGATTCAACTCATTTAGCCCCCATTACCTAAACATTTCATTTTTACGTTGGCGCGCTTGCGCAGCCAACATCTTGCGGCATTGCAGATTTGGAGGCGTAGTCGCTGTTGGATGAATGCAGGGCACGCATCAGTAGATTCGTCCCTCATTCCCCAATCAGCCTGCATGCTGGTGCCACACCACCCAGCCGAGCACATCTAAGGAAAGGTCTGCTGCAATGCGAGCAAAGCTCGTCACACGCAGAGGACCTCCCGACGTGCTTACCTGACACAAACATGGCAGCACGCTACCCACAAAACTGCTGACTTCGGGGGTGCCCAATCCCCCTGTTGGCTTACCCTGCCTCCCAAAGTATGTGTCGACGGGAGAGACAACTCCCCTTCAGCATAAGGAACCCCCCCATTTGTTATATGATGAGGGGGGTGCCCAATCCCCCTCGGCTCTTGCCCTCTCCCTCAGTTTCCTTGTGTGCCAACAGGTGCCCAATCCCGTCAGCATAAACTAACCCCTTTGTTGTGTGCTGATGGGGTGCCCATCCCCATCGGCTACAGCTGCCCCCAAAAACACTAGAGTCATGGCATGCTGGGAGCCCACCCCAGCATGCCACATGCCCCTGTAAACATAAAGATGGTCCCAAATGTCATTTTATTTTTTAACCTGTAAAGAAGGAACGGTCCCTCTGCAGTCTCCCTGCACCCCACAACCTGCACCCACCCATCGCACCCTGCCTCCCCACCCCCCACCACATACTTACCTCTGAGTCCAGCTCGACCATCTTCGGTGGACCGGGAACACGTCTGTACTCTTCAAAGCCGATCCCGAACTAAGGAAATGCTGGTAAGCTGTATAATGGAATAAATAGGGTTTTTGCAACTTTGATGCATATCTCAGGCATTTTTTGGAATTTCTACACCAAATTTTCAACATGGGGTTTTTGGGACCCCTCCTAATGAATTCTTGCACTGTCATGGTGTTATTTGGTCCCGAAAGGTGATTTCGCAGTCACTGCACGGAATCACCTTTTGGGACTGAGTAACGAAACGACAGTGCCACTGTTCATGAGAGGAGCTTTCAAAAAGCCTATGTTGTACATTTGGTGGCAAAATTCCCAAAAATGGCTGTTTTATGAGCATGCATTGTGCTGTTTCTACGCATGCCCATAATGTAATGAATTTGTAATAATTTCGCTCCAGATTTTCAAACTTGCCATTTTTCCACACCTCCTGATGAACAGTACAGCTGTCATTTTACATATCCTGCCCAAAATGTGTTTTCACACATCCAGCGCAGACTAGCGCGGTTGCTGTGCGAAATCACTTTTTGGGACAGTTTGAGGGAATGACGGTGACACTGTTCATGAGCAGAGGTCCTAAAATGCCTATGTTGAAAATTTGGTGCCGAAAGTCCACAAAACTACTGTGTTGCAAGCGTGCGTTGTGCAGTTTCCAAGCACCCCAGTAACTTTGCAAATTTGCAATATTTCCATGCCAGATTTTCAACACTGGCATTTTTTCACACCACCCTATGAACAATACAGCTGTCATTTTTCACATCCTGCCCAAAATGTGTTTCCGCACCTGTGGCACACAATGGCATGGTCGCTGTGGGAAATCAACTTTTGGGACAGATTAACAAAATGGCAGCACCACTGTTCATAAGGGGAGGTCCCAAAATGTCTACATTACAAATGTGGCTACCAAACTCCCAAAAATAATTGGGTTATGGACGTGTGTTGTGCAGTTTGTATGCATGCTCATTACTTCACCAATATTTCATATTGTCACTCCAGATTTTCAACGTTGACATTTTTTTACACCTCCTCATGAACAATACAGTTGTCATTTTCCACATCCTGCCCAAAAATGTGTTTTCATCCCTCTGTCACCAAATGGCACAGCCACTGTTCAAAACCACCTTTCAACTAACAAAGTGATTGTGCCGCTTTTCATGAGGTGGCCTGACAAGCAGCCCATGTTGAAAATGTGGAGTGAAACTACCAACACATTCCTATGGTGTTAGGATTTCCAACTGTAGCACCCCACCCGGTACAGACTGACAGGCATCCAGGGTGTGACTTGGGATCATCGGATGTAATGCTCACACCATTCCACCCCCCACCCTGCAGCCACTGACAGGCATCGTGGTGTGTCTTGCACTGTTCGGCCACAAAGTTCACCCCACGCTCCTATACTGCACTCACGTCAGCATATTTCCTTATGGAATGGGGTAAGTATAATGCCCAAGACCTAGGCACACCCTGACACTTGTCAGTGTCTACAGGGTAGGTGAGGTACAATGGCATGAGCGCTATAGCTGACAACCCAAAGGCACACCTCAATGCCTGTTGCTCTCCACAGGGTGGGGGTGGGGTTGGTGTCACTTCAATACTTCACTGCCATTCTATTATGCATCTCTAGCTCCGGCACTGCCAATGCCAATGCCAGCGCGACAACATTTGGCATTGACAAATGCTTGTTAAAATAATGTTTGTATTGGTGCTGTATTGAATACACCTAATAAAACACACCCCTTTCTTGTTTTTGTCTGCTACACATCTGAATGAGCTCAGGAGAACCTGGAAATATAAATGATTGCTTTTGACCATCGCAGACTTTGGTGCTAAGTTACGATAAGTAAGGACAGTATTTACTGCTAAATCTTACTATTAAGAAAGTCAGACATTCCCCACAGTGGTGATTTGTTACTTGTCGTAGCCTTTTTTTATGTTGGCTTGCCATGCCTGCACGGCAGTCAACATATTGGGAGAGTGCAGCTTTGGGGGCGCGGCTGCTGTTGGGCGAATGCGGGGCATGCATCAGCAGGTGCGTCCCTCATTCCCCAATAAGCCAGCATGCTAGTGCTGACATCAACATTATGTAAAGTTGACAAAACTTCTAAAAAAAGTGCCGCTGCAATCAGAGACAAGCTCGTCATGCAGCGCACTTTGTTTGTAGTTATGTCCACTTTACTACGCATGCTGCCCCCCAATACAGGGTGCCACACTGGGAGCCCACCCCAGCATGGCAACTGATGCCATGCCGGACACGGGGTGCCCAATCCCCATCGGCTCCACTGTCCTCCCCGAGTACAGGGTGTCACACTGGAGACTACCCCAGCGTGGCAACTGATGCCATGGCCGACGGGGTGCCCAATCCCCATCGGCTCCACGCCCCAGCCGCTCCTTCTGCTATGCTGAAGCCCACCCGGCATGGAAAATGTCCTGCTATCTTTTTTTTTTTTTAAACCTGCAAATTAAAATGGTCCCACGGCGCTTCTCCCTGCCCCCACAACCCGCACTCACCCACTGCACACCCTGCCTCCCACACCCCTTACCCCATACTTACTCCAGAGTCTGGCGCGACAATCTTCGGTGGACCAGGAACATGTCTGCACTCTTCAAAGCCGACCACGAACTGAGGAAATGCCAGTAAGCTGTATAATGGGCTAGATAGGGTTTTTTCAACTTTGTTGCATATCTCAGGCATTTTTTGGAATTTTTGCACCAAATTTTCAACATGGGGTTTTTGGGGCCCCTCCTCATGAATTCTGTCACTGTCATGGCATTTATTGGCCTCGAAAAGTGATTTCGCAGTCACTGCACGAAATCACCTTTCGGGGTCCATTAACGAAATGACAGTGGCGGTGTTCATGAGGTGCCCTCTTAAAAAGCCTAAGTTCCAAATTTGGTGGAAAAAATCCAACAAATGCCTGTTTTACGAGCGTGCATTGCGCAGTTGCTACGCAGGCTCTTAACTTCGCTCATTCACAATATTTTACTGCCGGATTTTCAGCATTGTCATTTTTGTACACCTCCTTGTGAACAGTACAGCTGTCATTTTCCACATCCTGCCTGAAATGTGTTTCCGCACTTCCGGGGCACGATAGCGCAGTCGCTGTGGGAAATCAGTGTTTGGGCCAGATTATGAAAATGACAGTGACACAGTTCATGAGCAGAGGACCTAAAATTCCTATGTTGAAAATTTGGTGATGATACTCCATAAAATAACTGTGTTATGAGCATGCGTTGGCAGATTGCACGCACGCTCATACCGTCGTGCATTTGTGATATTTTCAGTCTGGATTTTCACCATTGCCATTTTTCCACACCTCTTGATGAACAGTACAGCCGTCATTTGACATATCGTGCCCAAAATATGTTTTCGCACTTCCAGCGCAGAATAGCGTGGTCGCTGTGCGAAATCACTTCTTGGGACACTTTGAGGAAATAACAGTGACACTGTACATGAGCAGAGGTGCTAAAATGTCTATGTTGAAAATTTGTGTCAACGTGCCCATAAATGGCAGTGTTGCAAGCATGCATTGCAACTTCCACACACCCTAGTAGCTTCTGCAAATTTGTATATTTACATGCCACATTTTCAACACTGGCATTTTTACACCTCCTTATGAACTGTGCAGCTGTCATTTCTCACATCCTGCCTGACATGTTTTCCCGCACTGCACTACCAAACACCCAAAGGGACACCCTAATGCTTGTCACTCTCTGCAGGGTGGGGGTGGGTTGGCATCAGTTCAATACTTCACTGCCATTCCTATGATGCATCTGTCTAACTCCTGCACTACCAATACCAATGCCAGCAAGCCAACATTCGGCATTGACAAATGCTTGTTTTTACTTTGAACAGGCACAAGTTACAAGGTGATAAGCAACTGACACGGAGCCTTCCAATAATAACATTGCTTTTGTACATGAAAGTAGAGGGGCACAACCAGGGATTAATAGAGCCACAGTCAGAAATCAGAAATGACAGCAGATGTACCGGCACCTACTAAAGGATTCGCATAGTACAGTGGCTCCACACTACAAGTAAAAACTGTGGATTCAAGCAAAATGTCCCTGCCAAAAAATTTTAATTTCTCAGAAGTACAAAAGAGCACACAAAGTTGAACACTTACAAATAAGCTCAGTGTCCACTTTTTAAATTTAAAAGTCCAGTCAACCTGTTTAGAATCAACTTAAAGCAATGCTTGGGCGCAGGCTCGAACACCACTGGACAGACGTCTCCTAGATTTGTAAGCGCTCAGTTTAGTATAATTTTTCATAACAGTTCTGAGGAATATAATTTTTTTTTGTAGGGACATTTTTCTTGAATCCATAGTTTTTACTTGTAATGTTGAGCCACTTTACTGTACAGAGTCTTTAATAAGTGTTGGTACTTCTGATGTCATTTCTGATTTCTGGCTGCAGCTTCATTTCTACCTGGTTGCAGTCCCTCTACTTTCTTGAACAAAAGCAATGTTTTTCCTTTTACAGCTAGTCACAAAACAGCTTATGGAGGATTTTTCCATCCCTGCTTACTTTTCTCTGCCTGAGCTGCATTCCTTGTGGACTCAGAGCTCAGTAATCTGAACAGGGCAGGCTGAATTATGACATGATTGCACCTTTTAAATTAGGTACCAAATGCAGTTGAATGTTTTTGGGGTTGGGGAGGAGCAGCTAGGCTAACCCAAATGCATTAAGATACAACTTTCCTTTATCTCCCAACCCCCAGGTATCTGACATGTAGAGATTAGAAGTGTTTGAAAAGATCCCTGTCCCTCGACTAGTAAACCTGGTGGTGGAGTGGTTCAGCCATGGCTAGCAGGAATTTTACATGGGGACCCCAATGGTAGTTTGTCTGTTACACTTCTCTTGTGTTTTGAGGGTGGGGTCCCTATCATTTGTTTGATCGTGGAGGCCATGGGCACACATTAGGGAACTTTCCTTTTTCTTTCTGCATGGACAGTACTTTAGGACAAGATCTGGAAAACAACTGATTGCAAGGTGTACACTTTATCCACCTAGGCAAAAGGCAACTGTCACAGCTTTCAGTCTGCATTTTGCCTCCCCTTCTACTGGCAGGATACTACATGGTGGTTCTACCTCTCCTGTCAACACAGCAGCTTCACCCCCACAAATACGCAGATGCAACTCCTCCCCATCAAACTGCTTCTTGGTGCACAAAACAAAGTTCTCACAGTGGCCGCAGTCTATATCCCTCCAAAAGACCACCGTGCCAGTATTAAGTCTGTACTTGATTTTGTTAGTCTGCAGCCCTCTGAAAATGAGCTCCTTCTCCTCGGGGATTTCAACATAAACTGGCTCGCCTCTGACACTGGCTCTTACAAAGATGACATCCCAGCAGCAAACCTGACTCAGATGGTAACCTCCCCACCGGAAAATTACAAAACTGGTACAAGCACCCTTATTGACTGGGTTCTCACAAATCACCCTGACCAGATAAAAAACATTAAAGTCCTCCTTGACTCCCTCAGTGACCACTCCCCAGTGTCCTGTACCTGGTCTAATAAATTTCTCAAGCCACCCCCCAAAGTTATAACAAGCAGAGTATTGCCTTACGGGAATCTTATCAAGTTGAAAACCCATCTCCTACAACAGGACTGGACGCCAATCCTTGAATCAACTGATATTAATACCGCACTAGAATACTTCATTAAATCTTTCAACTCTGCATGCCACTTATACGCCCCAGTAAAAAAACGTAAAATCAAAGTGCTATCAAATCCATGGATTACTGCCAAACTACTTGCCGAGCTCAAGGTTCGGGACCACCTCTGGGCAGTTGCCAGAGACACAGGCTCACCTCATGATACCCTAAAATACAATCAGGCACGAAATAGATGTACCTCACAAATTAGTCAAATGAAGAGTGCCTATTTCAAAAATGCCCTTGAATCCACCTGGGGTGATGGAAGAGCTTTTTGGAACAACATCCGAAACATAATGGGTAAACAATCAAAATCGTCACCTACCATTATGAAAGTTGATGGATCCACCACTCTTGACCCAAAGTCTATTGCAGATGCGCTTAATAAGACATTCACAGACCTTAGTGGGTCCTCCCCCCAGATTTCTTCTCGGACTTACCTGTGCCTAGCCTAGTATCACAAAACACCCCTCGTGACAAACCACAATTTTACTTCAAGAAAATCAAAGTGCACGAAGCACACAAGTACATAAGAAAGGCCTGCTCCAAATCCAGAACAAGTAGTGACACGCTAGATCTAAAAATCCTGTGTCTCACCCTGGATGAAGTAATTCACCCCCTTGAAAAATTCTTAATCTGTCACTTTGCCAATGTCAATTTCCCAACAAATGGAAATCTGCCATAGTTACGCCAGTGCACAAAGGGGGGGGACAAAACCTCAACAGGAAACTATCGACCAATATCAATACTCCTCCCTCTCCAAAGCACTTGAACGAATAGTGGCAGACCAACTCTCTGATTACCTGGACAAATACAATCTACTCTGTAATCAATAGCACGGCTTTAGGAAAGGACATAGTACAACAACAGCCTTACTTGATTTCTCTGGAGAAGTCCACTCAGCCCTGGACAAAGGGTGCCAAACTGTGCAGTCTTTATCGATCTTACAAAGCTTTCGACACAGTCCATCATGGCCTACTTACCTCCCTACTTTCTAGCCTAGGCCTGGTCAAGGTCCTTGTGCTTGGGTAAACGTTACCTGTCCAATCGGGTCACAGGCTGTAAAATCTCTAATGAACTCTCCGACTTCAAACCAGTTCTCTCAGGTGTACCACAGGGATCAATTCTTGGACCGCTCCTCTTAGCCTGTTCCTTAACTCCTCCCAGATATCTGCCAGGAGAAAATAATCTTATACGCTGATGATGCTGTAATTTCTTCCCACAAGGATCCAAACTCCCTACGAAAAACCTGCAACTTGCTTTCTCTAGTGTTGAAAGGTGGTTCCTGGATAGTAAACTTGTGCTAAACCACAATAAAACAAAATCCATGCTCTTCTCCAATCACCAAACAAAAATAGGCATACTCCACTCACCATACAAACCTCTGCGGAATTACACTGGACCAAGTAAATACTTTCAAATACCTTGGCATCACTTTTGACCAAGGGCTCACCTTGCAACCCACATTGACAACACTGGTAAACAGTGAACCAACGCCTTTGAATACTATTCCAGAATCACAATTTCTAAATCAAGCGCATTGAGAATAGCTATACAGAGTTCCATAATCTCAATCATTGACTATGGCCTTATTATTTATGGCTCAGCTACCTCCACTGCTCTAAGGCGATCTCAATCACTCTAAATAAGGCCTGCCGGCTCCTCACAGGGCTCAAAGACTGACTCACACGTGTGATCTGTACTATGAATCAGGCTGGTTGAACCTATCAAATCGTCTTATTTATCTCACCTGCACAATGGCAAAAAATCTATCTTGGGACTGACTCCATTATGTATTCAAAATCTACTCCGACTGAATCCTGGCTCACGACCTCCACCAGATCTGAACGCAACCTTTCCTGGTTCCGAGATGCCGGACTGCACAGGGACAAAGATCTTTCGATACAGGGCCCCGACTATGGTTCAATGCGCTTAGTCCACCTACTCTATCCTCAACCTCACTTGAAGCTTTCAAATCCATGCTCTATGCCCAACTCCACCACCACTAGCAACTGTGATTGCGCTAGATAAAGACTACTACTCCTCATGTCCATCCTCACATCTGAGGCCTCTTCCTCCCTGACTAATGAACCCTCTGGTACCTCTACTACTTCCTGTCTCCCACCCAAATTCACTCCCCCCCTTTTTTCCTGTCCCCTCTCACTTACTCTCCCACTCACCACCTTTCCCTCCTCTCTAGCCTCCTTTTGGCACCTAATGATCACCCTCTCCCTGGAAGTTTCCTTAACCTCGAAATTGTCAACTCGCTTGAACCTGTTATAGCTTGTTTTTCTATGAAACTTAAAAACATTACTGCCTTAAACTGTTAATAGCAAATTTATGATGTAACTTTCCTGTCTGGTTTTACCTGTAATGTGTATTCGTGCTTTGTTAAATGTTCTTTGTGACGTGGAACCTTTGTAAAAGAGCCCTGGCTCAAAGGTATTAATTCCTAGACTAATAAACTAAACTAAACTCTGTTGCCAAAGGGCTAGTCCCTAGTTGGGTGCAGGTTCCCCAACCAAGCAGCTGCCAAAGTTGCCTCTGTGCATGTTCAGCCTGGACTATGGGGATCCGGGGGGGGGGGGCCGTATTCACTAACTTGATTTCTTTACACGACACTGCTGTTTCTAACTTAGGTTTAACCACAGCTGCTTTCCACATCAAGAAGTCCATTCTCAGAGCACAATGTTACTGCATGAAGAACATGAATAGGGCTTTCTACAGCTATCTAGTCCAACATAGCTGTGGCTTTTTACCCATTGACTTTTTACGTTCGCTGTGCGCATGCACAAGGAGCGTTTAAGGAGAGTAACACTCTTTGTAGGTGTGCCTCTCCTGTTCGATCCACTGCTCCGTTGAGCAGGCATGGTGGTCCTACATCAATAGGTGCGGAAGCTCTGTATGACAGCGGTGGTCTTCTCTTCAAAGAAACCACCGCTGTCATACACAGTGCTGGTAGGCCTCAGGCCCCACAGCTTTGGTGCCACGCTGAGAGCCCACCCCAGCGTGGCAAGCGTCCCTGCGCCTCTGCCGACGGGGTGCCCAATTCCCCGCCGGCTCCACGTCCCCAAAGGCCCCCCCATAGCTTTGGTGCCACGCTGGGAGCCCACCCCAGTGTGGCAAACATCCCGCGTCGTCTTTTTTTTTTTTCACCTAGAAATAAAAACGGTCTCACGCCGCTTCTCCCTGAACCCCTCCCACAACCCGCACCCACCCACTGTGCACCCTGCCTCCCCACACCCCCCCTCACCCCATACTTACCTCCGGATCTGGGCGCGACGATCATCGCTGGACCGGGAACACGTCTGCACTCTTCAAAGCCGACCGCGAACTGAGGAAATGCCGGTAAGCTGTATAATGGGCTAGATGGTTTTTTTTCAACTTTGTTGCATATCTCAGGCATTTTTTTGAATTTTTGCACCAAATTTTCAACATGGGGTTTTTGGGACCCCTTCTCATGAATGATGTCACTGTCATGGCATTATTTGGGCCCGAAGGGTGATTTCGCAGTCACTGTGCAAAATCACCTTTCGGCTCAATTAACAAAATGACATTGCCAGCGTTCATAAGGTGGGCTCTCAAAAAGTCTATTTTGAAAATTTGGTGGAAAAATTCCTAAAAATTACCATTTTATGAGCGTGCATTGCGCAGTTCCTATGCAGGCTCGTAAGTTCGTAAATTTTCAATATTTTCACTCCAGATTTTCAACATTGCCATTTTACCACACCTTCTTATGAGTAGTACAGCTGTCATTTTTCACATCTCACCCAAAACGTGTTTCCGTCCATGTAGCGCACAATGCCGCAGTCAGTGTGTGCAATCAATGTATGGGACACATTAAGAAAATCACAGTGATACTGTTCATTAGCAGATGTCTTAAAATGGCTATGGTGAAAATTTGGTGAAACAATTCCTAAAAATGACTGTTTTACGAGCGTGCATTGCGCAGTTCCTACACACGCTCGTAGGTTTGCGAATTTTCAATATTTCCACTCCAGATTTTCAACATTGCCATTTTACCACACCTCCTTATGAGCAGTACAGCTGTCATTTTTCACATCCTGCCCAAAATGTGTTTCCGCCCATGTAGCGCTAATGGCAGTCGATTATGCGAACTCAATGTATGGGACACATTAAAGAAAATCACAGTGACACTGTTCATGAGCAGTGGTCTTAAAATGGCTATGTTGAAATTTGGTGAAAATTCCTAAAATGACTATTTTGACGAGCGCTATGCTACGCTGTTCCTACGCGTGAGTTCGCGAATTTTCAATATTTGCACTCCAATGACTTCCAAATACCTAAACAGCACATAGAAGCAAGCAACATTCAGCACTGACAAATGCTTGTTTATTTTTGCCTTCACTTGCATGCATGTGCAACGAACGTTTTGGGACAGTACGACTTTTTGAAGGTGTGTGACCCTCCTGTCCAATGCAGTGCTCAGTGTAACGTGTGCAACCCTACTGCACCAATGGATGCATGAGCTGTCTATGACAGCAGTTTGGCTGCAGTGGTCTTCAGTTAAAAGAAAAGCACCACTGCAATTTGCGGTGGCAACATGTGTGTATTTAGCATATTGACGTCACCCTTTTCCCTCTGGCTGCTAATAAAATCCCTCCCACTTCCTCCCTCTGCTGCCGTCTACCCTGCTCCCTTGTTATTGCCCCCACCAAACACATTGTATGTGCAGATGGAGTGCACAGTCCCCATTATCTCCAGGCCCCCAGCAAACACCCAGGTGACATGCTGGGAGCCCACCCCAGCATGCCCATTGTCCCTGTAAATGGGAAAACTGTCCCACAACATTTTTTGTTTTTTTAAAACCTGTGAAAACAGAAAACCCTCCCTTGCTGTGTCTTGTGCCCCCTCCTCGAACCCACACCCACCCTCTGCATACCCCACCTCCCCCTCACCCCATACTTACCTCTGGAGCCTGGCGCAATGATCTTCAGTGGAGTGGGAACACGTCTGCACTCTTGAAAGCCGAATGCAAACTGAAAAAATGATGGTAAGCTGTATAATGGCATAAATCGGGTTTTTTTTCCAACTTAGGTGGCTATCTCAGGCATTTTTGCAAATTTTGGCACCACATTTTCAACAGGGGGTTCTTGGGACACCCCCTCATGAATTCAGTTACTGTCATGTGAGTTATTCGGACCCCAAAGGTGATTTCATGGTCACTGCACAAAATCACCTTTTGGGATTGATTAACTAAACAACAGTGTCACTGTTAATGAGGTTGAGCTCCCAAAATCCTATGTTCAAATTTGGTGAAAAATGTCAAAAATGATTGTGTTATTCTAGCGTTGCTTGCAGTTTCCACGCACTCATAACTTTGAGAATTTGAAATATTTTCACCCAGATTTTCAACACTGCCATTTTTCACACCTTCTTATGAACAATGCAGCTGACATTTTCACATCCTGGTTGAAATGTGTTTTTGCACATCCAGCGCACAATGGTGTGGTCACAGTGAGAAATCAATGCTCAGGACAGATTATGAAAATCATAGTGACACTGTTCATGAGCAGAGGTCCCCAAAATGCCTATGTTGAAAATTTGGTGACAAAAGTCCACAAAATGACTGTGTCATGAGCGTTCATTACGCAGTTTCCATGTCACGGCCTATAAGTTGAAAATTGTTGTATTTTCACCAGATGTACAACATTGCCATCCCTTCACACCTCCCTATGAATGCTACAACTGTCATTTTCATATCCTGTCCGAACTGTGTTTTTGCACATGTGAAGCACAATGGTGTGGTCGCTGTGGGAAATCAACGCTCAGGACAGATTAACAAAATAACAGTGGGACTGTTCATAAGCAGAGGTCTCAAATGCTTTTATGGGGTGGGGGTAACAAAAAGGTCATGCTGAAAATGTATAGTGCAAATACCAGCAATCGCACAGGGCATTAGGGTAAAGCACCATACGTGCCAAACACCACTGCAAATACCTGCAAGCGAACATTCGGCATTGACAAATGCTTGTTTAACATTGTGAGGCTTTTCAAACTGCTTCTTACTGACCACTCTTTCCTCTGATATCTGTTTATTAACTCTGCTGAAAAAAGTTACTGTCATTGGGGCAGGGGGTCATTCATCTCAATCGCAGTTCCTGATTTAGTGCTGTAAATCACCTTCCCTAGCTTTGGTAATTTTATCTGAAGAATGCAGTAGTTGTTTCAATATCTTTTTCGTTAGATCCCCACCCATCAAATGAAATCTGGTTAGTGTTTCAATTATAATTCTCCTGTATTTTTATTTATATTTATGGCAGTAGACTAACCACAACGAGTGTAGAGATAATAAGAGAGAGAGAGAGAGCAGCTGTTATTTAACCGTTCAGTTTAAGTTTGACTCGTGTAAGCACCTTTTGCTTCACAAGTACCATTTGCAATCTCGTGCTGTTCCCTGTGGAAATCACATTAGTAATGTGCAGTAGTGACAGTGGGGACGGGATCAAGGTAAAAAAAAAGTATCCAGCAGTAGTAATGGATGGGAGTAACAACAGTGTGTTAAGTTCTCTAGTGAATCCGCTCACTTTTTTGACTCTATGCCACTTAGCTTATGCAGTATTTATATAACATTTTTATACTTGTTTTTGTATGGTGCAGTACAGTACAATGCTTTTTATTGAGCTGGTGACAAGTAGCAGTGATAAGTGAGCCAGCAGTGTAGGGAACAAAAGTGTTTTAGCAAGCTCAGAGAGCTCTGGACTGCTCACACATCTGAGACTGCATTGCAAAAAGAAAAGCATACAGCTGGGCAGCAAATAAAAAACTGAGCTCAGGAGTACTGGGGACCAATGACAGTGGTGTTCTGCTGTAACAGAGCGCTACTTCATTTAACCGGTTATTCAGTGACAGTGGTGTCCTGCTTTAACAGAGCGCTACTTCATTTAACTGGTTATTCAGCATCTGAACCACTGTTTCATATGAATGCACAGTCAAAAGTATGTCTGTGGAATTTCATACAACCCCTTTGGTGTACTTACATTTGGTCCTGCTGTACAATTTCATCAAAATGGGGAGATGAGATCAAAAACACTAGTTCATTCACAAACAGTTGGACAGCAAATAAAAAACTGAGCTCAGGTGCACTGGGGACCAATGAGAAAAATGCAGATGCGGACTTTTTAGGCAAGTTAGGTGAAAAATGAACACCTAGCCAGAATGCCCTAGCTAATAATACCCTGCACACTTTTCTAAGCCATTTATTCATTTCAGAGGTGTTTCTTTTTCAAAATATGGAAACAGTTCTCAGTCTTTGTTCCTAGTAAGAAAAAACAAAGCATTCAGCAGCAGCAGCTGCTCTCGATCGAGGCGATCACATTCACTTACAGCTCCAACTGCTCACACAGCTCAGACAGCATTGCAGAAAGAAATAAAAGCACGTTGTTGAACTGCAGCAGTCTCTAGACAGCTTAGTTGTTTTACCCACGTTACCACTTTTACTGCTACAATTTACCTTAGCCACTGGCAATCACATTCATCAAAGATACCGCTATGATTGGGCTTAACCCTCCCACAGCATGAATACAATCCAGAGTCTCAGTGTTGAAGTTTTTTTAAACATGTAGACAACTCTCAGTCTTTACTGTTATACCAAGGATGAAGTCAGGAGCTGCTACACCAGTATTTAGGGACCAAGTATAACTCTGGAGGCATAGCATGGCAGTCAGTCCTACAAAGCAGTCACCAGAGAACGCAGCAGAAAACAAGATCTTTAGGAGAAGCTCGAGTGGGATGGTGGATCTTTCTCAAGCCTCCATGATAGATCCACCTCTTACCCCTCCCCCATGAACCAAAACAAGGTGGGGGTGGATCTTTAGGAGCTATTCGAGTGGAGGTGGGGGTGGATGATAACATAGAAAAAACTAGTGCTCCCCACCCACTACTCAGGATCCAGTTCCCGTACCTCCCAATTAAGAAAGAAAATAGTGCCCTGCAGCCATTGACTACCATGAAAGCACATTTACTTGAGGGTGAAGTCCATTTCTTGGAGGAGGGTAAGGCGGAGGAGACTATTTACATCTTCAGTCAGTTCCATGGACGGAAAACATGACATCAGCCCTTTTGTACATGCAAAACATCTGCAGGGCTCCATCCATGCAGCTGTAAAAAGACCTCAGTGTGTGGCATGACTGGGAGGGAAAATCCTAAGCATCATGCCAGAGGTAGCAGAACAAGTAGAGTACAACGTAAGAACCTTGGCACTCACACTAACTCGAGAAACGTCAAGTCCCAAACAGGTATCAAGGAATAATCAGCTATATTTCGGTGATGAAGTCAAAAATAAAGTGCAAGGTTCAGCACACACTGGGGCACAAACCCCCATTGCATTTCCTGGCTGGAGCTTTTTCAAAGGAAAGGCCATGCATAGAAAGCTCCACCCCAAACTCAGTGTTTTCTGTTGCAACAAGGTTTGCATGCCTTTACCAGTCACTGGGAAATTTGTCACCAAGATGGTATTCCTGTTGTTTGATTATACAGATGTTGTCTATGGTGCCATGCCCCCTCCTCTCCTGTCAGTCTGAACACCCTATTCTATGCCTGCTGCTGGTTTGCCTCTAATGTCCCCCCTTGTAACATAAATGCCCCCTCTACATTAACCACTCTCTCCTCTTGCTTGTCAACCCCTCTCACTCTGTTTTTTCTCTCAAAATGCTGGTTGTCCTATTTCATTCCCTAATTCTCCTCCACCCTGCCCACTATGCTTTCAACTCTCTTCACTCAAGGGACTCTTGCCTCTTCTTTGTTCCCCTCTCCAAATCTTCTGCTAGGCAAACCACTATCTGGGAAAACTGCTTTCTCCTTCCATCTTCCCTCAATCAGGAAAACCTCCTCCATCCTCTTTGTATGTCATCTTCCTAGCTCTCACTCAGAGATCACTACCTGTTTCATTATCATTGCATACATTGTTATTTCTGTACCTCTCCCAGGGTCACACCTGGAAATTATCATTTGCTAGATGTGCCTTTCCCAGCTACCATTTTCTAGTGAATAAATAAATAAATAAATGCTATAGCACTAGTTACACTATTCCAAGCCATTCAGATGATCAGCATGGAATAGAAACATAAAATCTGATGGCAGATAAGGACTGCTTGTCCTACCTAGTCTGCCCATTTCCCAACCTATTGGATAAACTGCAGATCCTAGTTAACCAACAGCCTATTTCTTCCTAACCCCCACCAGAATTGCCTTATGGCTGTCCCATGCATTCTTGAATTCCCCCACTGTTTTTGACCCCAGAACCGCCTCAGAAAAGCCATTCCATGCATCCACCACCCTCTCTGTGAAAAAAATACTTCCTCACATTGCCCCTGAGCCATCCCCCATCTGTCTATAAATTGTGTCCCCATGTTTTTGCACATTTCTTTTTCTGAAAGATGCTATCCTCTTGGACTTTGTTAAGTCCCTTGAGGTACTTGAACGTTTCTATCATGCCGCCCCTCCCTCTTTTCCTCTAGGTTATATTCTATATATCAACAATTTTATTGATCAGCAATAAGCCGTATACAATATAAAATTTTAGACACATCACATAAAATACAAATCATAAAAAAAAATCAAACACTAATATTGTAGGTCTAGTCATACACCCAACATATAACACCAGAGCAGGAAATACCATATTAAAACTATAAATAAACTATCTATTGTTTTAGTCAAGATAAATAGATTTCCTAATAATATAAACCATTCTTTATAAATGTGTAGTTAAAAGAAATTTTGCCAGTAATTCCATTATTTTTTTTATCTTTAGTTTTAAAAAGATAATCCAACATATTTAAAGGAGAGAGACGGAGACCTCCAAGTAATTCACCCAACCATTTCTTTCTTGACGATTCATAAATAGGGCATAATAGTACAAAATGTTTCAAATCATCTATTGTTTCCAGGTCACATTTACAAAATGGGGAAGTTAGGACTTTTCCCTTATATCTATACTGCACATAATTTGCTGTATAACACTCTGTTCTAAATCTAGTGTAAATCCTCCTTAATCTAAAGTTTGTTATCTTGGAAAGATATAGTTCAAAACTACTTGAAAGTTTAATTGTTTTATAACAATCATGAAGTTTGAGTGTAGAGAGCTGTGTAAACAGAGAATTCTCATCCAGTACTCCCAACCTAATTCTGACATCCTGTGTGATTACTGCTAGAGGTCTATAATATACTTCATATAGTAGATGTCCCAAACCAGCTGGCATCATAACCTCCTTGATAAACCGAATACTGGGATGAGTAAAACCCAAATTAACCATTCTTATACTTTCTTCAAGGCACATTCTGGGATATATACCTTCTGGCAACAGAAAAAGTTTGAGTAAAAATATAATTTGTTGCTCCTGAATGAGTGAGTATAAAGTGTACCTTCCTAATTCCAATGCCAGAATACATTTTGGTGTCCCTTGCGGTAACATGAGAATATGTCTATACAGATTGTTTAAAATAGTTTGTAACCTTCCAATCTGTGCATATCCCCATATTTCACAAGCATATAACATGCTTGTTCTTATTTTAGCATTAAGTACATTCTCTACTCCCCTAACTGAAGTTGTCCCCATTTTGTTATTGAATATTTTTAAAGCATTCCCTGATGATATCATTTTGTTTCAGATTATCTCCATATGTTGATGCCAGGAGAGATTATAGGAAAAACGAACTCCTAAATAATCGTAATATTTTGCCCTATCTATGTTTACTCCATCTATCTTGAATTTAGTAGTGTTTTTACTCTGGCTTCCAAACGCCACTACTTTGGTTTTACCATAGTTGACTTTTAATGTATACTGAACACAGAGGGATTCAAACTTTACCAATTTCCTTTTAAATCCCAATAATGATGTTGACAACAGAACCAAATCGTCAGCATATGCAAGACAATCATTCCTAGTGCAGTCTGCTTTAGGAGCATGGAAGTCAAGAATAGAAATCTGTTCCAAAATTGTATTAATATAAATATTAAATAGAGTGGATGCCAAAATACATCCTTGTCTAACCACTATATTCATAGGGAATTTCTCAGTCAAATGTTCGTACTGATTGTATTGAACTCTAGTCCATGTATTTTCGTGTAGTTTAATGATGACATCCAGTAAGGAACTCTCCAGCCCTAATACCTTCAGTGTTGTTCAGAGAATTTTTCTACTGATGTTATCAAAAGCTGAAGAAAAATCCACAAAACAGCAATAAAGATTGTTTTTTCTAATTTTAGTGTATTTCCAAATCAGATGATACAGAACATAACAATGTTGTATTGTGGATCTATTTTTCCTAAAGCCATTTTGTGCCTCATTCAGGATTGAGTTTTCTTCAGCCCAGTCTAATAGTCTTCCCAGAATTATCCTCATAAAGATTTTCTTGGAAACGTCTATAAGGCTGATCGGTCGATACATTTTCGGATTTTAGGATTCTCCTTTTTAAATATGGGGAATATGTGACTACCTAACCAACTTGGGGGACATGGAAGTCCTTGTAAGAGTCCATTAAATAATAAGAAGAGAAGCAGACACCACCAATTGGGAAATGATTTGTATATGTCTCCCAGGTTACCATCTGGTCCTGGAGCCTTATTAGATTTCAGCAATAATATTGCCTGATATATGTCTCTTTCCGTAATAAAGATGGGCCATGGATAGTACATTTCTCCCCTGAGCTCTTGGGCTGAAGACATCTCTAATTCAGACTGGGAAAAGTAAAGCTCTGAAAAATAGAGTCCAGGCCTCAGGTGTAACATAGGCTTCTAATCTATTAGAATATTTATTATAGCCCTGAGATACTAATTTCCAGAAGCCTCTACCATCTCTGTTTAATACAGATTGTCTAAGCTTTTCCCAAAGTCCATGAGAATATTTTTCTTTTGCCCTTTCTAAAGCTAACTTATACTTTTCTCTTTCTGTCTTAAGTATTTTGAAATCTGTGATAGTTTTGTTTCTCTTATTTTTATGTATCCTCAGTATTTTACCAAAAAGTTTTTTTGCACTGTAGGCAATCTGCATTGAACCAAGATTTTTTATAAATCTGTTTACAAGAAGGTATTTTTTTCTTGCACCATGGTTTTAATATCATAGATATCCTTTCCCAGCTTTCTAGAATATCAATTGGTTCATGAGAATTTATAATGGAATCATGTATATGGCACACCTCTCCAGTGTTTAAGATAAACTCAAAGTTCGTATGGTGTAAAGGTCCCCAAATAATTATTTTCTCATTAATAATCTCCAAATTGTCCTCCAGGAAACCAGTGTTTCTATTTGATCAGAGGAGACAGTTCAGAGTAAGAACAATAGGACAGTGGGTGGATTCCATTCTATCCTTAACCTCTAATTTCTGTACAATATGAGTTGCCTCCAAATTGGTCCAAATTAGGTCCAGAGTAGAAGAACCCATCAGACCCCTAAAAGTAAAATTCCCCGACATGTAACCCTGAGTTCTTCTGTTTAAGAGACAGTAATTCCTGGATGCAAAAACTTCCAGGAGGATCCTGCCTCTGGGATTGAGTAGCAGATCTTGTGTGGCCCTTTTATAGGTGATATTATCGTTAGCCAGAGGAAGCAAATGGATATGATCAGTATAATCATCTTCTGAAAGATAAGAAGAGACTCTAGCATTAAAGTCTCCCATAATGATTATGGGGAAATCTGCATAGCTATCCAACAAATCATGTAACAAAAGTTTCAAATTCTGAATAAATGTATCTAATGATTCAGAATATCTGAATCTAGGAGCAATATATATATTGCAAAGAATAGCTTTCTCTAGGCCTTTATGAATTTGTATGGTCAGAATTCCCTCTAAGTTTATTGCTATTAGGGTAATTCCTAGGCCTAGCTGTGTTTTAATAAAAAAAAATAAGTTCCCCTTTAAGCCTACCAAATATTTTGCCTCTGGAGGCTGATAAGGTCATGGCTGTGTAACCTGCCAATCCAGGAGTAAACTCTTCTCTGCACCATGTTTCCTGAATCCCTATTATATCATATGACTCTAGAAAACCCAAAACCTCAGGATCTGTAATTTTAAGATGTATACCCTCAATATTCCAAGAGAGAATAGAGAGGGCATCCAACATATTCCTTTTTCTCTTTATATTGTCTGCTATCTCAGTATTTGGCTCATCAGGTGTAAACTCACTGGGGTCCCACCAGGATTGCCGATGTCCGGGGGAAACCACGGTTGCCAATGGCGCATAAATATTTAAATCTTCAAAATTTTCACAATTTTTATTAACAGGGAATCCAAAACTGGGGCTAACTCCTGCACTCCCATCGCAGGGATACCATCATAAGTATCTGAATCCAATTCTGTCATATCCACTATATGGATTCCCATTGGGTCCAATTTACCTGCCAATGACAATATTTTGTTAGCTAAATTGGGATTTTTAAAGGTAATGTCAATCTGGGGTGAGAGACCTGAGTTGTCTTGTATATTAATAGAATCTACCATATTCCAGGAAATGTGTAGATCTAATGCTTTTTCTAGGAAAAAGAGGAGATCCCCTTTTACCTTCCGTCTAGCATTCTTATCTGTAAATTTCCTTCCGAACACTGCAATTGTTCTCCCTAACCATGACTTTCTTTGATTTTTAATATGTTTGTTAATCACTCCCAAGATTTCCATCTGAGATTCATGAGCTACTTTACATACTATATCCCAGGGAGGGGACTGCTCATAAGGACTATTTTCCTTACTACTAAGAGACTCGGGGAGTCTTGGGACTAACATTGGTAATATAATACCATAGCTCTTTTCCCTTAAAAATAATACCTTTTCCAAGATGAGATGGGCAGTCCTCAGGGATGTACAGTAAAGTAATACTGTTTTCTTATAATAAGGATTCGGTGATCTAGAAACAAATACTTCCTTTTGTAACTCAGTATGTGATAGCTCAAGGAAGTAAAGCACCCAAGCAAGTAGTGAACTCTCTGTTTTATTCTCTAACATAGCTACATTGTAGATCTCAGTCAGGAATTCAGTGTTCCCACACTTCTGTAGAACAAGAGAAACCCCTAAAACCTTAACTGGAATTTTATCAATAGAATCAACTTTGGTGGGTGAATGACCAGTGGTCTCAGTCTCCCTCTGAAAACCAATCATTGATTCCTCACTCACTATTACATCATAGGATATTTCATTATAAATACCATTTAAGTGGAGATTCTTCTCCTGTGCAACTGATTTTTATGTTGCTTGCATGCCTGTGCAAGAAACATAGTGCCATCATCCGAGTTTTCGGAGGTGTGGCAACCCTCTTCCAATTCGGTCAGTGTGTTTGCAGGCACGGCCCCAGTTCTCCAATGCTTGCTGGAGCTGTCTATGACAGCTCCAAAATGCAGTGGAGTACAGTTGAAAGGGGGAGCTACGCTTCAGTGAGCAGCAATAAGATATCGCCTGCTCATGCGCGCCCCCCACACACACACACACTGCTGTGCTTGCCCCCCCCACACTGTATAGCCGATGGGGGTGCCCAATCCCCAATTGGCTGTGCTGTGCCCCCCCAAACAGAGTTGCACATGCCACGCTGGGTGCCCACCCCAGCATGGCAACTCATCATATAGCCGATGGGGGATGCCCAATCCCCGCCGGCTCCACTACCCCCGAGTACACAGTGCCATACTGGGAGCCCACCCAGCGTGGCAAAGTTTGTTATGGCTGACGGGATGCCCAATCCCCATCGGCTCCAGACCCCCAAACAGTTTTTCCAGCTACCACGCTGGGAGCCCCCTCAGCGTGGCAAATGTCCCGCGTCATCTTTAAAACAAAAAATCCTGTAAATAAAAAATAGTCCCTCGCAGTCTCCTGCACCCCTACAACCCACACCCACCCACTCGCACCCTGCCTCCCCACACCCCATACTTACCTCTGGAGCTCAAGCGCGATGATCATTGGTGGACCGGAAGACATCTGCACTCTTCAAAGCCGACCACGAACTGAGGAAATGCCAGTAAGCTGTATAATGGGACAGATAGGGTTTTTCAACTTTGTTGCATATCTCAGGCATTTTGGAATTTTGCACCAAATTTTCAACATGGGGTTTTGGGACCCCTCCTCATGAATTCTTGCACTGTCATGGCGTTAATCGGGCCCGAAGGAGTAATT
The DNA here is from genome assembly GCA_016271365.2 of Neoceratodus forsteri. Taxonomy (NCBI): domain Eukaryota; kingdom Metazoa; phylum Chordata; order Ceratodontiformes; family Ceratodontidae; genus Neoceratodus; species Neoceratodus forsteri. Next base: position 1,130,414,607 of record CM057451.1, read on the forward strand.
TATGATCACTCACGTGAAATCACCTTTCCACACGGTTAATGAAATGACACTGCCAGTGTTCATAAGGTGGGCTCTCAAAAGCCTATGTTGAAAATTCAGGAAAAATTCCTAAAATGACTGTTTTAGAGAGCATGCTTGTGCAGTTCCTCACGCATGCTCGTAAGTTTGCGAATTTTCAATATTTTCATTCCAGATTTTCAACATTGTCATTTTACCACACCTCCTTATGAGCAGTACAGCTGTCATTTTTCGCATCTTGCCCAAAACGTGTTTCCACCCATGTAGCGCGCAATGACGCAGTCGGTGTGCGAAATCACTGTATGGGACACATTAAGAAAATCACAGTGACACTGTTTGTGAGCAGAGGTCTAAAATGATCATGTTGAAAATTTAGTCAGAAAAACCTAAAATATTGAAAGCTGTTTCTGAGCCTGTTACAGTTCCTACACACCATAAGTTTTGAATTTTAATATTTCACTCCAGATTTTCAACATTGTCTTTTTACCATACCTCCTTATGAGCAGTACAGCTGTCATTTTTCACATCTCATCCAAAATTGTTTCCGACCATCTAACGCACAATGGTGCTGTTGGTGTGCGAAATGACTGTATGGGACACATTAAGAAAATCACAGTGATACTGTTCATGAGCAGAGGTCTTAAAATGACTATGTTGAAAATTTGGTGGAAAAATTCCTAAAAATGACTGTTTTACGAGTCTGCGTTGCGCACTTCCTACGCACGCTCGTAAGTTTGCGGATTTTCAATATTTTCACTCCAGATTTGCAATGTTGTCATTTTACCACACCTCCTTATGAGCAGTACAGCTGTCATTTTTCACATCTCACCCACAACGTGTTCCTGCCCATCTAGCGCACAATGGTGCAGTCGGTGTGTGAAATCAATGTATGGGACACATTAAGAAAATCACAGTGATACCGTTCATGAGCAGAGGTCCTAAAATGGCTATGTTGAAAATTTGGTGACAAAATTCCTAAAAATGACTGTTTTACGAGCCTGCATTGCGCACTTCCTTTCCACGCTGGTAAGATCGCGAATTTTCAATATTTTCACTCCAGATTTCCAACATTGCAATTTTACCACACCTCCTTATGAGCAGTACAGCTGTCATTTTTCACATCTCACCCACAATGTGTTTCCGCCCATCTAGAGCACAATGGCACAGTCAGTGTGCAAAATCAATGTATAGGACACATTAAGAAAATCACAGTGACACTGTTCATGAGCAGAGGTCTTAAAATGACTGTGTTGAAAATTTGTCGCCAAACTTCCTAAAATGACTGTTTCACTTAGCCGCATGCTGCAGTTCACGCACCATAAGTTTGCAAATTCTTCAATATTTACACCACTGACTTCCAAATACCTACACAGCACATACAGGCAAGCAACATTCGGCACTGGCAAATGCTTGTTTCCCCTGTTTCCCCTGTTTTAAGTTTTGACTTGAATCCTGACCTTCCCTTATTTCCTGTTCAGTTAGCTTTTCCAATGTTTTGCTGTCTCTGGCTAAAAGTTTCTTTTTTTTGGATTTTTTATTTATTTTAATTCGTTTTGGCTGATTCTGTGTTTGTCTGTCAAATACACCAATATTTTGTTTTTCTGAGTCTGTATTCTTTATATAACATTCACATATTTTAATTTTATTGAAGGATGAAGGTTATACATGTTAAGCTCCTTTACTTTCTCTTCATATGACTTTTGTTGCAGACCCTGCACCATTTTAGTTGCCCTCTTCTGGACTACCTTCATCCTGTCTTATGTCCTTTGTGGAGATGGGGTCTCCAGAACTGTACACAGTACTCCAGAAGGGGTCTCACCAACTGTCTGTACAGAGGGATAACAACTTCCTGTTTTCTACCGGTGATGCCTCTCCCTATACATCATCGGAGTGGTGTAACTAATGTCATGGGATGTCTAGGAAATAGGAAAAGAAACAGTACAGTAGTAGTTGCTTAAGTAAAGGAAACTCACTGTAGATTTGAAAGTACTACAGAACTAAATTATTAATTTATGATAAATGGTCGGAGTAGATTGGACTGATAGGGACAAGAAGGCAGTATGGTGCAGTGGTTTAAGGCTCTGAGCTGCAAATCTGGAGACCTGAGTTTGAATCCCACAGCCCCCACTTGCATACTGTGTGACCCTGAGCAAGTCACTTAACTTCCTTGTGCTCCCAGGTTGCACCTGCAAACAAGCTTTCAGCTTAGTGTGTCTCACCTGGTAAAATAATTGGTAACTAAAAAAATAAAAAAAAGAATACAAGTGGTCATTGAACAGTATAGCACTTTCTGGTGATAGACAGACCCTATTTTGGTTTCCACCATCTATGCCTGTTTTTGGCCACTGGCACATCAGTTGTGTCCTAATTACTAAACTGCCATAAACTTGACAAACTATTGTGAATATACAAATTTTAAAATCACATCTTAATGCAGAAGAAAAAAATCTGTGGTACTAAAAAAAGCTGCAATTCGTTTTGGTCATAATACTGCAGGTTCTGAAAGTTTGTCCACCTTTTGAATGTCAGACCCTTTGTCTGTAGCGAGTAATCCTTTCAGAAGTCTTTTTGGTGTTCATTTTGAAACATAGAAATGTTGTCAGATAAGGACCACCAGGCCCATCCAGTCTTCCTGAAAGTCCTACTCTAGTTTATGGCCTCTGACCATACCTGGTCAATGGCTTTGCACCCTCCTTCTCACCTCTCAGTTATCCTTATGCCTGTCCCATGCATGTTTAAAACCCTCAGTTGTACTCGCCTCCACCACCTCCTGTGGCAGTCTATTCCACATGTCCACCACCCTCTCTGAAGAAAAACTTCCTCACATTTCCCCACAGCCTGCCACCTTCCAATTTAATATCATGCCCCCTCACTCTTGTACATCTGTTTTATTGGAAGATTTCTACCCCCTGCACCTTGTTAATGCCCTTAAGATACTTGAACGCTTCTATCATGTGCCCGATCTGTCCTCTCCTCCAGCAAGTACATATTGAGGTCCTTTAGTCTCTCTTCATATGTTTTCTAGTGCAAGCCCTGTACCATCTTAGTTACCCTTCTCTGGACTGCCTCCACCCCGTCAATGTCTTTACAAGGGTGCGGCCTTCAGAACTGCACATAGTACTCTAGGTGAGGCCTCACTAGTGTTTTGTACAATGGCATCACCACATCCTGTCTTCTGCTAGTGATACCTCTGCCTATTCACCTCAGCATGCCCCTGGCCCTTTCTGTAGCCTTTGTACTCTGCTAAGACACCTTTTTATCAGCAAAAATGATAACCCCCGGTCCCTTTCTTCCTTGGTGATAGCAACTCCCCCCCCATCCTGCAGCTCTCCCCAAGGTTTCATCTTCCCAGATGCATTACTTCGAACTTCTTGGAACTGAACCTTAGTTGCCACACTTCAAACAATTTTTTTAAGCTTCTCCAGGTCCCTCCTCATTTTCTCCACCCCATCCAGAGTATAGACACTGTTGCAGATCTTGGTGTCATCTACAAAGAGGCAGGCCTTTCTCTCCAGTCCTACTGCAATGTCACTAATGAAGACGTTAAACAGGACTGGCCCAAGGACTGATCCCTGAGGTACCCCATTGGTCACTCCCTCTCCCCTGTTTGGATCACATTTACCATCACTCTCTGCTTCCTGTCCATTAGCCAGTTCCTAACCCAGTTGGTTCCATCTCATAACATCAATTGCGGAAAGGCAATCACCGTTAGAGTGAGTGTACATCACCGAAAATCAGTTTCAGTGATGTACACTCCCAAAGCACAGCTGAAAGGAGTCGGAGACTTAGATTTTTTTAATGTGGAGGGCTGTGCCCCCCCCACACACCCCTACTAAAGGATTCTCAGCTCCAGGGGGGTGCATGTCGGGGGGGGGGTGCAAAAGCTGAAAGAAATTCCCAGAGAGGTGGAAAAAATTAACGTGCTCCCAGAACTGAACCTGGCACCCTTCTGACCCTAGCCTGCTACCAACCTACCATGCCACACAGCCAGCTCGGCAGCCCAGTGCTGCACTACACCGCACAAACCCTCCTTCTTCTTCTGCTCATTGCATGGCATGGTCCCTCCCCTCCCAGCGCACATGTAAGTATATATATATATATATATATGTATATATAGCAACATCCTGTCACTATATTCGCTGATCTCCCTATCTGGTCGCCCTCCCTGCCTGGTAGCTTTGTGCACAGCTGCCCTTTTTGAAAGCGCTCATTCGAAGTCGCCATCATCACAGGCTACCATCCAGTTTACCACCTTGTGCCCTATACCCAGTGTACTCATTTTGTTTACCAGCCTTTTATATGGGAGGTGTCAGAGGCTTTGCTGAAATCGAGGTAGGCGACGTCTACCCCCACCCTAATTTACTTCCCTTGTTACCCAGTCAAAAAAAGTCAAATTTGTATGACATGACCTTCCTGCTGTGAATCCATGTTGCCTCAGATCCTAGGCACTGTTGGATTCCAAGCGTGCCACTATTCTTTTTTTAAGCAGTGCCTCCATGATCTTACCCACTGCTGAGGTGAGGCTGACTGATCTACAGTTCCTTGCCTCCTCCCTACTACAACTTTTGTTTAGAGGGACTACATGTGCCCTCTTCTAGTCCTCTGGGACCACCCCTGTGTTGAGTGACACCGTGAACAGTGCTGCCAGAGGTGCCGCTAGCTCTCTTCACAGCTCTCTTAATATCCTCAAGTGTATGCCATCTGGCCCCATTGCTTTGTCCACCTTCAGTTTTGTGAGCTGCTCCAGGACTCTCTCCACTGTGAATGGACTTGTGTTTACCTCTCCTCCACTTCATGTCTATTACCCAGCTGTGGTCCCTGGCACTCCTCCTCTTTAGTGAATACTGAACAGAAGTATTTGTTCAATATTTCTGCCTTTTCCATGTCTCCCTCCTTACACTCCCCTGCATCCCCTTTGAGCCTTACAACCCCACTCCTGGTCTTCCTTCTTTTGCTAATGTACTTATTGAATGCCTTATCCCCTTTCTCCACTGTATGTGCTAATCTTTCTTCAATCTGCACCTTTACTTTCCTAACCATCTTCCCTGCTTCAGTTAGATTCCTTAGGTATACCTCCCTGTCCTCCTTTCTTTGAGTCTCCATATATTTCCTGAAACCTGCCCTTTTGGCTCTTACCTTGTCTGCTACCTCTCCTGAGAACCACAGTAGTTTCCTTCATCTCTTGCCCTTTTTGACCAAACTGATGTATTGGCTCAACACCGCCTCTATGGCTCCCATTAGCTGTTCCCACTGCTCCTAAACTCCCCCTTCTGTCTCCCTTCTCACCAATGCCTCTTTGACACAACTCCTTATTTTAGCAAAATCCACTATCCTAAAATCTAAGACCTTTGCCTTCGTGTGACTGGACTGTTGGTCATTATGCTAAACCACACTATGTGATGGTAGCTGGACCCCAGTTTACCTTCCACCTGGATGTCTACAATTTTGTCCCCGTTGCTCAGTACTAGGTCCAGAATCACCCCTTCTCTGGTGGGGTCTGTCACTAGCTGTCTTAGGCCTGTCCCCTGTAGGGAATCCAGGATGTCTTTTCTCCTGGTTAAAGCAGCTGTTGGGATGGCCCAGTCAACATCTGGGATATTGAAATCACCCAGCAGTAGTTAGGGCTGGTCCTAGCTATTCCAGGGCCCTGTGCATACCTCCTTGGGGTCTCATATCAGAAGTCGCGAAGCCCCCAAGGAACATCCTCATCCCTATCATGGCCTCTCTGTGGCTTCATTATGTTGCTTGCATGCATGTGCAAGAAACATAGTGCCATCATCGGAGATTTCGGAGGTGTGTCACCTCCTCCTCCAATTCAGTCAGTGTGTTGGCAGGCACAGCCCCTGTAAGCCAATCTGTTCTGGAGCTGTCTATGACAAGCTCCAAAATGCAGTGGCATACAGTTGAAAGGAGGAGCTACGCTTCAGTGACACCGATAAGATATTGGCTGCTCACGTGTAGCTCCCTAATTTACCACGCAGGCGTCTTGCCTTCCCGCTCCCCTGCATGCACCGTATAGCCGACGGGTGCCCAATCCCCATCGACCGAGGCAGCGCCCCCCAGTAGTAAGTGCCACGCTGGGAGCCCACCCCAGCATGGCAAGCGATCCTTTGGCCGACGGGGGTGCCCAATCCCCTGTCGGCTGAACGCCCCCCCGTCCTTGTGCCATGCTGGGAGCCCACCCAGCGTGGCAACAAATGCCATGGCCAACGGGTGTCCAACCCCGTCACACTGAGCCCCCAATGTCCTTGTGCCATGCTGAAGCCCACCCCAGTGTGGCAAATGTCCCACGTAGTCATTTTTTTTTTAAACCTGTAAAACAAAAACGGTCCCGCGGCGTCCCAACCACCCCTCCCATAACCTGCACCCACCTACTGCGCATCCAGCCTCCCCACACCCCCCACCCCATACTTACCTCCAGACTCTGGTGCAACGATCTTCGGTGGACCGGGAACACGTCTGCACTCTTCAAAGCCGACCGCGAACTGAGGAAATGCTGGTAAGCTGTATAATGGGCTAGATAGGGGGTTTCAAATTTGTTGCATATCTCAGGCATTTTTAGATTTTTTGCACCAAATGTTCAACATGGGGTTTTGGGACCCCTTCTCATGAATGATGTCACTGTCATGGCGTTATTCGGGCCCGAAGGGTGATTTCGCAGTCACTGCACGGTCACTGCACAAAATCGCCGCTTGGGGCAGAACAATGCCATGACAGCTGGCATCTTCATGAAAGAAAGCCCAAAAACCCTGTGAAGACTTGATGCCAAAATTCAAAAATGACTGTTTCTGACGTCATTGTACAGTTCCTATCCGTCTCGTAAGTTCACAAATTTTCAATATTTTCACTCCAGATTTCCAACATTGCCATTTTGTCACACCTTCTTATAAACAGTACAGCTGTCAATTTTCACATCTCACCCAAAACGTGTTTTCACCCATGTAGCGCACAATGGTGCAGTCGGTGTGCGAAATCAATGTACAGGATAAATTAAGAAAATCACAGTGACACTGTTCATGAGCAAAGGTCTTAAAATGACTATGTTGAAAATTTGGTGAAAAAATTCCAAAAAATGACTGTTCTATGAGCGTGCATTGTACAGTTCCTATGCACGCTCGTAAGTTGCGAATTTTCAATATTTTCACTCCAGATTTTCAACATTGCCATTTTACCACCTTCTTATGAGCAGTACAGCTGTCATTTTTCACATCTCACTCAAAGCGTGTTTCCACCCATGTAGCGCACAATGGCACAGTCGGTGTGCGAAATCAATGTTGGGACAAATTAAAATCACAGTGACACTGTTCATGAGCAGAGGTCTTAAAATGGCTATGTTGAAAATTTGGTGAAAAAATTCCTTCAGATGTTCTGCAATATTACTAATGAAGACATTGAACAGAACTGGCCCCAGGACCGATCCTGTAGCACCCACTGGTCGCCCCTCTCCTAGACTGCATACCATTTACCACCACTCTTCTGTCTCCTGTCTGTTAGCCAGTTTCAACCCAGTTTACCACCCTTTCCCCATGTCCAGTCTACCCAGCTAGTTTATCAGCCTCCTATATGGGACGGTGTCAAAGGCTTTGCTGAAATCAAGGTAAGCGTTGTCCACTGCCCCACCCTGATTCACTTCCTTTGTCACCCAGTCAAATAAATCAACCAGATTTATCTGACATGATGTCCCCACTGTGAATCCATGTTGTCTATGGTCCTGGGTTCCGATGGCATCTAGATGCCCCACTATCCTTTCTTTAAGCAATGTCTCCATGATCTTCCCCACTACTGAGGTGAGGCTGAATGGCCTATATTGTTCCCTGCCTCCTCCCTGCTGCCGGACTTGTGTAGAGGGACCACATGTGCCCTCCTCCAATTCACTCATGTTGAATGACTCAGTGAACATGGCTGCCAGAGGTACTGCTATCTCCCTTTGCAGTTCTGTTAATATCCTTGGGCGCATGCCATCTGGTTCCATCGCTTTGTCTACCTTCAATGTAGTGAGCTCCTGCAGGACTCTCTTGCCTTTGAATGGACTATTGTCCACCTCTTCACCCCCTTGGCAACTACTGTACTGCTGTGGCCCTTGCCCCTTCCACTCTTCTGTGAATACTGAACGGAAAGACACAGGGGATGTCTTGGGAGGAAGGCATGAAACTGTCACTTCCAAATACCTAAACAGCACATACAAGCAAGCAACATTCGACATTGACAAATGCTTGTTTTAAGCTAGTTTTGTGCCATGCTTGCACTTTACTTAAATTAGTACATACAAGAACAGGAAGAAGGAGGTAACCTGGATAGTTTTTTGGGGAGGCCCCTCTGCTCTTGGGGCCCTGTGTGAATGCACAGTTTGCAGCCCCCTAAGGCTGGCTCTGGCAGCAATACCTTGCCTTTGGCTGCTACTGCACGAGTTTGATCCACTAGATCCCTATCCAACTCCTCCCCATTCTGGAGGCCAGTAGATCACCCCTGCTCAGATTGCTGTGCCATTGCCTGGCTCAAGGGTGACCCACAGTGCCTCAGCCTCCCCCTGTCTACACGGTACCTTAATTGTCTTTACACTCTCCCTAACGTACATGACCACCCATCCCCCTTTTCAACCCCCCCATCCCTCCTGAACAGAGCATACCCAGATACATTATCATCCCAGTCATGATGCGCCTCTACTAACAATGCTTCCAGGTCTGGGATTTTATTCTCCAGGATGCGAGCATTTGTGACGATGGCCTTCCATGTTTTGCTACCTACCTGCTCTTTACTCACACCTTTGCTCCACTGCTTTCTTCCCTCCCCCCATTTTACCTTTTTGTGCTGCCTTCCTATCTCTGCCTTTCTCTCTTTGTTTGATTTAGGTGATACTGTCCACACCTCGCCTTCCTAATCCACATTTCTGGCTTCTATCTCTCATGGGGGTGAGCTGTTAGAGTCTCCCTGTTCCTGTTGACACCTCCCCAGGCTAATTTAAATCCTCAACAAGGAAGAAATTAAACCATTCATTTAAGACTGCTTTCCCCTTCCTGGACAGATGCAGCCCATCACTCGAGTACAGGGCCACATCTTTCCAGGTGGGTCCCCAGTCCCCAATGAAGCCATACTCTTTCTACCTGTACCAGCCCTTCGACCATGTGTTGAAGCTTCCGATATGGAGATTCCGATCCTTCTGCCAGCTGCTGACCGACAGCACCTCTGAAAATGTCACAGAGCTTGCTACCTTCCTTTAGCAGCCCCCCAACTCTTTGAAATCCTTCTGCACCTGTTCCACAATTATCCTGTCCCTGGATAGGTCATTCATTCCCAGGTGGACAATGATGTCCACCTCCTCTCCCCTTGCCACTGCCTTAGCGATTTTCTGGATCTGCTCCCCTCCCTCTGAGCTGTGCCTCCTTGGAGGCACTTGACCTCCCTTTCCTCCCTGCTGTCCTTGCCCAGATCCACTCCTTGGACAATCGATTCCACCATCAGGTGTAAATTACTCTTCCCCATAGGGTCCTCTTCTTCCCCCCACTGGGTCTCCCTTCTAGAGGACCCACACATCCTCCCTGGTCGCAGCCTCAGGTTCCCTTGCAAGACTCTCCCACTCCTCCAAGACAGTGTAGGAGTTCTTAAGCTCTACCAGATCGGGGATGTATCTTTGCAACCCCTCCCTGAACCTCCATGAGCCCACTGTAGTCCATCCTGCCATCTGCCTGGGCAGCCGTTGTGGCAATGGCTGGTGACATGTTAGCTTCTGGGTGGGGGATGAAGGTCACCAGTACTCCTGCCAGGTCATCCCAAAGTCTGGCCACCTCTGTCTCAGCCCAGAGAGGTGCCTGTCTATAGAGCAGCACTGCAGTACACAGAACATCCTCCTGAAGACTGCTGCTCTACACCCAGTGCACTGTACCACTCACTGCATCATCTCCTTTTAATCTGTCTGTATTCCCTCCTTTAATACTATCTAAACCCTCCTGCTGCTTTTCTTAGCCTCTCAGTTTAATTTGTTAAGCTTTTGTTGTTTAGTCATTTTTCTTGCTTTTTAGCTTTCTCTTTCCCACCTTCTTCCCTTCTTTGGACTAGTATTTCCTGGTAAGAGGCAGGAAGATGTACTATATTTCAGACCCACGCCCTATAAGAAGACGAGCCCTGTGTTGAGTGGGTTGAGGGGTGGATGGGATTACCCCAGGACTGAAAAACACAATCAGTTCAATTAATCCCAGGTCCTCTGTTGATAATCCCCAGTCCCCTCAAGTCTTCTTCAGCTCCTCCCCTTATCAAACACCTATTTCACAAAGTTTAAGTAACAGCATTAGTCACAAATGATTGCAAATATTCTCCCAGTTAGATTACCTCTCTGGCAATTAAAAATTTCACTAAGTAAAGAACAACCTCAAAAACAGTGAACCACTGAAACATAGAAACATAGAATTTGATGGTAGATAAGGACTGCTTGGCCCACCCAGTCTGCACATTTCCCTACCTAATGGATAAGCTTCAGATCCTAGTTAACCAACAGCCTACTTTCTCCTACCCCCAACTCCTAGAATTGCCTTGTGTCTGTCCCATGCATTCTTGAATTCCTCCACTATTTTTGACTCCACAGCCTCCTCAGGAAGGCTGTTCCATGCATCCACCACCATCTCCATGAAAAAATGCTTCCTCACATTACCTCTGAGCCATCCACTTCTATCTTCAAATTGTCCTCCCTTGTTCTTGCACACCTCTTTTTCTGAAAGATGCTATCCTCCTGGACTTTGTTGATTCCCTTGAGGTACTTGAAAGTTTCTATCATGTCCCCCCTCTCCCTCCTTTCCTCAAGCGTATACATATTAAGCTCCTTAAGTCTCTCTTCATATGTCTTCTGGTGTAGACCCTGCACCATTTTAGTTGCCCTCCTCTGAACTGTCTCCATCCTGTCTATGTCCTTGCAGAGATTGGGTCTCCAGAACCTCAAGCAGTACTCCAGATGGGGTCTCACCAGCTGTCTGTACAGAGGGATAACAACGTCCTGTTTTCTACTGGTGATGCCTCTCCCTATACATCCCAGTATTTCTCCAGTCCTCCATGCTGCCCTCTCACATTGCTTGCCCACCTTTAGGTCATCTGATATGACTACCCCCAGGTCCCTTTACATTTTAGTTGTTGTTAGCATCTCAACCCCCATAGTGTACTCTTCCTCTGGGTTTTTGTTTCCCAGGTGCTTTACTTTGCACTTCTTAGCACTGAATCTAAGCTGACTTTGACCATTCCTCCAACCTTGCCAAGTCCCTTCTCATCCTTTCCACCCCACCTTGTGTATCAACCCTGTTGCAGATCTTTATGTCATCTACAAAGAGACATACTTTTCCTTCCAGTCCCTCTCCAATGTCACTTATAAAGACATTGAAGAGGACCGGTCCTAGAACTGAACCCTGAGGTACCCCACTAGTAACTCCCCTTTCTTCAGAGTAGACTCTGTTTACTATTACCCTCTGTGTCCTGTTCTCCAGCCAATTTTTACCCAGGCTACCATCTTGGGACCCACTTCCAGGCTGGCTTACCATATTAATCTTTGTGTGGGACTGTGTCAAATGCCTTGCTAAAGTCTAGGTAGGTCATGTCCACAGCCCTCCCTGATCTACTACTTTGGTCACCCAGCCAAAGAAATCTATTAGATTCATCTGACATGACCTTCCTGCTGTGAATCCATGCTGCCTTGGGTCCTGTGCCCTCTGGCCTCTAGGTACTCAACAATTCTTTCCTTCAGAAGTGATTCCATCATTTTCCCTATCACTGAGGTCAAACTAACAGGTATGTAGTTTCCTGCCTCTGCCCTGCTCCCACTTTTGTGAAGTGGAATAACATCTGCCCCCCTCCAGTCCTCAGGTACCACCCCATCCTCCCATGATTTGCTAAAAAGGGTAGTCATTGGTGTCACTAGTTCTACCCTTAGTTCTTTTAGAATTCTGGGATGAATCCCATCAGACCCCATTGCTTTGTCCACCTTCAGTTTTAAGAGTTCTTTCAGAACTCATTCTTCTGTGAATGGGCTCGTATGAACCCCCCAATCCAGAATGTTTCTGTTGTTTGGTTTAGGTACCTCCCCTTCTTCATTTGTGAATACTGAGCAAAAATATTTGTTTAGTATCTCTGCCTTTTCACAGTCACCCTCTGCCCAACCCCTCCCTTTTATTAAGCCTCACTATCCCTCCTTTGGTCTTCCTTCGCTCCCTGATGTACCTATAAAAGGTTTTATCCCCCTTCTTGACTGAGTTGGCTATATTTTCCTTGGTTTGGGCCTTTGCCATTCTGACTGCCTTCCCTGCTTTCTTCTGCTTTAACTGATACAGTTCTCTGTCCTGCTTCTTCTGTGATTCCTTGTACTTTCTGAATGCTATCTTTTTCTCCCTAACCTTCTCTGCCACCTCCTTTGAGAACCATAGTGTTTTTTTACATAATTTTGGTTTGTTTATTTGCTTCACCAAAGGCTTGTTGCCTTAGTGATGGCAATTTTGATTATTCCCCAATTTTTTCCACCCCTCCTTCCTGCCCTTTTGCTAGTGCATAACTTATGCATTCACCCATGTTGGCAAAGTCAGCCCTCCTAAAGGTCTGGACCTTTCCCTTTGTATGGCTTGACTCTACTGCTGTGTTTATCGTGAACCATAGTGTTTGATGGTAGCTAGTTTCCAGATGGCTACCCACTTCTATATCTGTGATCCTCTCTCCATCTCCATTTGAGAGTACCAGGTCTAAGATTGCTACCTCATGAGAGAGTTCCAATACTAATTGTCTAAGGCATGCCACCTGCAGAGCATTTAGAATGACCCCATTATTTGATGTGGCTGCAGCAAATGCACTCCAGTTAACATCTGGCATATTCAGATCCCATATCAACAATATCTCCCCTTTTTCTGCCATTCTAAGGATACCTTCTATCATTTCCTTGTCCATTTCCTCCCCCTGAAATGGGGGTCTGTATACAACCCCTGTGCAGATTGTGGTGCCATTGCCTGTCTCCAAGTTGGCCAACAATGCTTCCTCTCCTCCCTGTTTTCCCTTTTGTTCTGTTGCTTTGATTTCTTCCCTTATGTATAGAGCTCCTCCTCTATCTTTTACCCTTCCTGTCCCTCCTGTAGATAGTGTACCCTGGTATGTTTACATCCCAGTCATGGTTCTGTGTATGCCATGTTTCTGTGACTGCCACAATATCCAGATGTTCATCTTACATAAAGGCTACTAGTTCAGGAAGCTTGTTACCAAGACTACGGGCATTGGTACTCATTGATTTCCATTTTTTGATGGCTTTACCTCTTGTAGCCCCATCCCTGCCCTTACGGCCTTTGCTTTCTCCATTTACTCCAGTCCTGCTCCCTACTCACCTTTCTACCTTGGTCTTTACCTCATTTAGTACCCTATTTTGAAGGGGGAGGCTGGGAATTCCATGCTGCTTATCAGTGCCTCCCCCTTTGGCTAGTTTACAAGCTTGCTAATGAAGCTTTTAAACTGATCACTGAGGAGACTGGTTCCTTTCCTGGACAGATGCAGACCATCATGCCAGTATACACTTACTTCTCCCTACTTCCACAGACCCCTCAATTATGAACTGATGATATGATTTCTGTTAATTGAACAAGTAAACAACACAACACTAAAATATCATTCAAGAGTCAGGCCCCGAATGTATCTCATTTTAGTATATATCTCTTTATTTATTTTATGTTTTCTTTATTCCATTACAAAGTGTCACCCATATTTGGACTCTGACTGTGCATGCAGACTGCTTTTCTATTGATTGCAGAATTATGGCAGGACAGTAATCAATAACCTTTAATTTCTTTAGCTAATCTTGTAGCACCAAGCATGAGCTACACTGCAGGAGTGAGGTCTGTTCTGTTCCTAATACAGCCACCCCTTACACCATTTAAGTCAGAGGATGGATCCCCACTATGCATAGAAGATATATACTGGGATTCCATTTCTGTATATCACATGGTCATGTCCAACCAAGGAGCAGAAAACATGGTGAAGTATACATACTGTACTGTATAATAACATCTGTCAGGAACTGTATACTCAGCTGTACATAATTAAGGTGTAATTTTATTGAGGGATCACAAAGGTATTATAAACCATGAAAGCAAAGTATGGGTGGTTTATTTCTGTTAGAAGAACCCTGAGATAGAAGGACTACATATCTAGAATGATGTATGTGAATGTGTGTAGTACAAGTTTTTTTCTCACACCCGAAGTGTGATGCTTCTTAAACCCCCAGAGCAAAGCTTGGGGCATTTAAATCGACATCATATACCAAGGGTGTGTGAAAAAAAGAGAAGAGCACACCTTAGCATATATTATTTTTTATATTTGCTGGCAAATATTTCAGCTCTTTCACTAAGCTGGTTTCCCGAGTTAATGTCATAACAGACTGGTGTGCCAGACCTTAGAGCCATGCCTCCTCCACACCAGAGCAAGTTGTGCTGCAGCAGTCATGTCAGTTGGAGCCAGTATAGTGTTCATGAAGAAGCCACCAGCCAGGTTAAATGGTAGTCACACATGACATCAATGTACAATAGTTTAAATTTATGCCTATTGAAGATAAGACTGTCATAGCTGCACTATGCAATGCCTTGAGCAATTTCACTTACTGCATGAAAGGTACAGTAGTTTTTTAATTTCTGTTCCTATAAGTCCCTGCTGCCTGATTAATTCACTGATTGTGTTACATTATCTGACCATTACATAGAATCTGACGGCAGATAAGGACCACTTGGCCCACCTAGCCTGCCCATTTCCCTACCTAATGGATAAGCTACAGATCCTAGTTAACCAACAGCCTACTTCCTCCTATCCCCTACTAGAATTGCCTTATATCTGTTTCATGCATTCTTGAATTTCCCCACTGTTTTTGACTCTACGACCTCCTCAGGAAGGCTGTTCCATGTATCTACAACCCTCTCTGTGAAGAAATACTTCCTCACATTACTTCTGAGCCATTCTCCCTCTATCTTCAAATTGTGCCCCCTTGTTCTTGCACATCTCTTTTTCTGAAAGATGCTACCTTCTTGGACTTTTGTTGATTCCCTTGAGGTATTTGAAAGTTTCTGTCATGTACCCCCCTCCCTCCTTTCCTCGAGGCTATACATCTTAAGCTCCTTTAGTCTTTCATTATATGTCTTCTAGAGCAGACCCTGCACCATTTTGGCTGCCCTCATCTGGACTGCCTCCACCCTGTCTATGTCTTTGCAGAGATGGGGTCTCCAGAACTGTACACAGTACTCCATATGTAGTCTTACCAACTGTCTGTACAGAGGGACAACAACTTCTTATTTTCTACTGGTGATGCCTCTCCCTTCGCATCCCAGTATTTCCCCAGCCCTCCTTACTACCCTCTCACATTGCTTGTCCACCTTTAAGTCATCTGATATGACTACTCCCAGGTCCCTTTCCATTTTTGATGTTGTCAGTATCTCACCCTCCATTGTGTACTCTTCCCCTGGGTTTCTGTTTCCCAGGTGCATTACTTTGCACTTCTTTGCATTGAATCTAAGCTGCCATACATTTGACCATTCCTCCAACCTTGCCAAGTCCCCTTTCATCCTTTCCACCCCACCTTGTGTATCAACCCTGTTTCAGATCTTTGTGTCATCTGCAAAGAGGCACACTTTTCCTTCCAGTCCCTCTGCAATGTTACTTATAAAGACATTAAAAAGAACTGGCCCCAGTACTGAACCCTGCAGTACCTCACTCGTAACCCCCCCTTTCTTCACTGTAGACTCCATTTACTATTACCCTCTGTGTCCTGTTGTCCAGCCAGTGTTTTACCCAGGCTACCACCCTGGGACCCACTCACCGGCTGGTTAATTTGACTATTAATCTTTTGTGTGGGACTGTGTCAAATGCCTTGCTAAAGTTTAGGTAGGCCATGTCCATGGCCCCTCCCTGGTCTACTACTTTGGTCACCCAATCAAAGAAATCAATTAGATTTGTCTGATATGACCTTCCTGCTTTGAATCCATGCTGCCTTGGGTCCTGTGCCCCACTGGCCACTAAGTACACAACAGTTCTTTCCTTCAGAAGTGATTCCATCATTTTCTCTATCACTGAGGTCAAACTGACAGGTCTGTGGTTTCCTGCCTCTGTCTTGGTCCCACTTTTGTGAAGGGGAATCACATCTGCCCTCCTTCAGTCCTCAGGTGCCACACCATCCTCCCATGATTTATTATAAAAGGGTAGTCAGTGGTGTTACTAGTTCTTCCCTTAGTTCTTTTAGAATTCCAGGGTGAATCCTATCAGGCCCCATTGCTTTATCCACCTTCAGTTTTTGAAGTTCTTTCAGAACCCTTTCTTCTGTGAAAGGACCAATATCATCCCCCTTATCCAAAGTGCTTCTATTGACTGGATTAGGTATCTCCCCCTGCTCTTCCATTGTGAATACTGAGCAGAAGTATTTGTTCAGTATCCCTGCTTTTTCACTGTCACTCTCTGCCCAACCACCCTCCTTTTTATTCAGCCTCAATATCCCTGCCTCAGTCTTTCTTTGCTTCCTAGTCTACCTGTAAAAGGTTTTATCCCCCCTTCTTAACCGAGTTGGCTCTCTTTTACTCAGTTAGGGCTTTTGCTATTCTGACTGCCTTCCCTGCTTTCTTCTGCTTTAACTGGTACAGTTCTCTGTCCTGCCCCTTCTGTGTTTCCTTATACTTCCTGAATGCTAACTTTTTCTCCCTAACTTTCCCCTCTACTTCTTTTGAGAACCATAGTGTTGTATTCTTTCATTTTGATTTGTTTATTTGCTTCACACAAAGGCTTGTTGCCTCTGTGATGGCAGTTTTGATGTTTCCTCATTGTTGCTCCACCCCACCTTCTTGCCTGTTTGCTAGTACTTTTCTGAGGCACTCTCCCATTTTGACAAAATCAGACCTCCTGAAGTCCAGTACCTTCACGTTTGTATGGTTTGACTCTACAGCTAAGTTTATCACTAACACTGGGGATTGTATTATATTGTACTATATGTTTATATTCTGTAAGACGTGCTCTGTGTATCTGCTTTATACCCATATATAGTATATGGTTAGGGCTAATTATGAATAGAAAGCCGTGGCTTTCAAAATCCTGTTGTAGGACTGTTCAAAGATCAAAAAAGTTGTTGTACTATCATTCTGACATCACATCGATAGTATAACAACTTTTATTTCCTTGAGCTGCCACCCGATTAGTGGAAACTCCGCTCCTCACAAAAAAAAAAAATTAAAACAAAAATGGTGGTGCCGCATAGCGAGCTGTCCGGCGAGCAGTTCAAGGCAAGTCTGTACACGGACTGTCATAGTCTGCTCTGTGTATTCATGTTTTCAGTTTGTCATTTTTTTTTAAATTTAAATCTGGTGTTTCCATCATGGTTGGGATTGTGAACAGAGGAAACATCAGCGAGTACCGGGATCTTTGGGGTCATGTCAGGAGAAGAGTGCATGTGTAGTGAGTGTCTGTACCGAGGACCTGGATGAAGCGGAGCTGCAAATACACAAGGTATGAAACCTTGTGAAATGAATGTTTTACACCTTGGGGAACCATATACTACATAAAATAGTGGATGGTTGACCATCCACAACTAAGGCAGCATTTCACATCTCGTGAGCTGATGACATCACTGAGACCTCACAAGCTTCGCTCGCGAGGTCTCTCTGATGTCATCAGCACCCTCGATGGAAGCAAAGCCCTGTTGTGGATGGTCGTCCATCCACTATTCTATATATGTATGTATTGTAATTATTGTTTACATTGTATTTAATGCACTGTTTCTCACACTGTTGTTGTATGTTGCTGCACAGTCTCCTATGGCTCCCCCCACCCCGGATGCTTTTGGAATTGAGCAGCTGCCTGGTCAGTATGTCTTTCCTGGTAAAACTTTTAAATAAATAAACATAAAAAGACAATTAATCATGTAAGAGTGATTCTGATTACCATAAGAACATTGTGGAGGGCACAAACATGGCTGCATTGTTTCAAAACAGAAAACAGAAGTACAGTGACAAGAGTGCATGATGGCATTCTGTAAAACTTGGTCTTCTGTGTATTATGGCACTGCCCTGGATACTATGAAGCATAGCAGTAATTGTGGACTGGTTGATAAACTCATTAATAACTAATTATACAACTATTTTGTACATTTTAAGAGCACTTTCTTTTTTTATAATACATGGTCTTTCCATTGTTTATTGATTTTATTTGTAATTTTTGACCAGAAAGGACACATTTAGCTTGACTGGTTCACAGCCTCCACTGGTAAATTTTGTTAACTGTGGCTCTTCCATGGGTTCAAAATGGTTCACAGTCATAGACTGTTTCTTACTACCCTTTCTCTTTACCACCACCCTTCAACTAACTCTGCCAGTGTGCACTACATTACTACATTACATTATCCTACATTGCACTACAATACACTAAACTACAGTACACAGATATTTGTGGTTAACAACCATACACAACCAGCCTGTGCTGCCACAGAGGGGTTCTGATTCATCAGACCTTTACAGCAAAACATGACAGGTCCAATGAAATCTGGAGCCCGAGGTGGCAGCTCAGGCTGGTTGAGAACATGGTTGCCCAACATGTATGTTTTGTAGTGTATAGTTGTTTTTTTTTTTAGTTGCTATTTTTTTTTTTAAATGAAAGTTATTTTCTTGGTACTCAACAACAGCAGCAGCGAACATGTGGTGGTTTCAGTTCAGGACTTAAACTGACTGCTATATGCACAGCAGTGCTGTGAAAAACACCAGCTGCCTCAAAGATTTCTTATCAGCTGGAATCTTGTTGAACCAAAGAAGGGTACAACCACATTCCATGACCTTTGAAATGTGGAACAATAAAGTTCCCCCTGACATGGAAATCTATGTAGATCAAACCCTCACTATACATTGCACTATACTACACTACACAACACTATACTACACTACACAACACTACACTACACTGCACTATGCTATGCCATGCTACACTACACTACGGTATGCTGAGCTACACTACACCATGCTATATTACTCTGTGCTGCACTTTGCCACGTGAAACTACACAAGTTACACTACACTATGCTATGCTACTCAATGCTACACTATGCTACACTACACTACACTATGTTACGATACACAATGTTACACTATGCTACGTTACACTACATTAGCTACAAGTATACATACCACAGTATGCTACTCATGCTGCTACACTACACTACTAATTACTCTACACTGTGCCATGCTAAGCTACACAACAGTATACTACACTATGCTATGGTACACTACACTGCATGCCACTACTGTATGCTATGCTACAGTACAGTACACCACAGTACAGTACAGTATGCTACACTACATGACATTACACAACATGACACTACACTACACTATTCTATGCTATGCTACACTACACAACACTATGGTACACTACATGACATTACGCTACACTACACTACAGTATGCTGCACTACATTACACTACTGTACACTACAGTACACTACACCACACTACGCCACACGATGCTATATGATGCTACACTGCACTATATAACACTACACTACGCAATGCTAAGCTACTCGACACTACACTACACTATGCTATGGTGCACTACACTATACTACCTTACACTGCATGACACTACACTATGCTACAGTACAGTACAGTACTTTACACTACAGTATGCTACACTACACAACATTACACTACATGACACTAAACTACGTTCTGCTATGCTACACTACACTATGATGCACTACACAACATTGCACTAGTACATGACACTACACTTCACTACACTATGCTGCAGTACACTATACTACACTACAGTATACTACACTGCTGTACACTACATCACACTACACTACACTACATGAAGCTACGCAACACTACACAACACTACACTACACTATACTATTCTGTACTACACTACGATACATTACACTATTCTTAATATTTTAAGTGTTATACCTTGTTTTAGCTTAACATTTCCTTTCTTCCCCTTGCAAAACTCTCTATCTTACCCACTGTTCTCTGCATTCGATTTCTAGATTCTAAATGGAAATAGCATGTTCCAAGTAGAATAACGTGTTCTAAGTGAAAATATGTATTCACCCTAAAATAATATGATTTATTTAGTAAGCAATAAGACATGATCAGAAATGCCTTTTGCTGCTCTAACTACATGTCCAGAAGTGTAGTGAGGCAAGAGGCCACAGGTGGAGTGCCTTAATCCTCTAGAAGTACAGTTAGATCGGCATAAGTGACCCTAAAAATAAAAGACCTCAGCAAAGCCAGGGATTCAGTTTTACCTGTGAAAGAGAAAGCACATTAACAGAATCAGCACAACACAAGCAGGAAACCTCTTCCAACAAAACAGGGATGCATGTAGTACAAGGGGTACAACTTGCATCTGGTGGGAGGCAGGTTCAAAGGCAACCTCAGGAAGTATCTCTTTACAGAAAGGATCATAGACCCATGGAACAGCATACCTCAGGAGGTGGTGGAATCCAAGACAGTATGTGAGTTCAAACTCGCATAGGACAGACATTGTGGACACATCAAGGTGCAGTTTAAATAGGGAGGTAGGCAGAAACATAGGAAGACTAGATAGATCATGCAGTCCCCATCTGTCGACACAATTACTATGTTCTTATGTTCCTAAGCAGCAAAGATTTCCCTGACAGGCAGATTAGGATAGCAGGCAGATTCTTTTCATTGTCGGAAAAGAAGCTCCACAAAATGCAACTGTGAATAATACTTAATTTTTATGTTGCCTTGCACGTCCGCAAGCAACATCTTGCAGTATTAGCACATTCAGAGGTGTGTCAGTGTTGGAGAATGCAGGAAACACTTTAGTGAGTGTGTTCCTCAGCCATCAATTAGTAAGCATGCTAGCGATGATGCAAAACTTCAAAGAGAGCCAAAACCTTGAAAGAAACCTGCCAATCCATTGGATGCAGTTTCCTCATTGGAGCATCAGATGACAAGGCTCAGTTATGAGCCTTCCTGGTGAAATATTCCAATAAATATGGCTGCTCCTGCCACCCACCACAGAATCCCCACAAAGCCAACATAGGGCACACCAAAGCTGACATCGGAGATGCCCAATCCCTGTGTTTGCATGTCCCCCAGGTTCAATTTGTTTGCTGATGGGGTGCCCAATCCCTGTTGGCATCATGTTCCTCCCCCCAACACACACTCTCTTTGCTGATGGGGGTGCCCAATCCCCACCAGCATCATGCCTCCCCAAACTTGTGGCACACAGGAAACCCATCCCAATGTGCCCAAAATAATTTTTTTACCTGTAAGTAAAGAAAACCATCCCCTGAAGTCTGGTTTCTTTTTTTTTTACCTAGACCAATTTAGGACCAATTAACAAAATGACAGTGCCACTGTTCATGAGGCGGAGTCCCAAAAAGCCCATGTTGCAAATTTGGTGAAAAAAGTACCAAAAAATATTGCATTACATTTCCACTCATGCTTGTAAATTTCACAATTTTTAGCATTTTCACTTCAAATTTTTAACATTTCCATTTTTTACACCTCCTTATGAACAATATAGCTGTCATTTTTCACATCCTACCCGAAAAGTGTTTTCACACCTGTGGCGCACAATGGCAATGTCACTGTGGGAAATCAACTTCTGGGACAGATTAACAAAATCACAGTGTCCCAGTTCATGAGGAGAGGTCCCAAAATGCCTATGTTTAAAATGTGGTTAAAATCCCCCAAATAATTGCGTTACGAGCATGTGTTGCACAGTTTCTACGCACACTCGTGACTTCACCAACTTTTCAAATTTTCTCCAGATTTTCAACATTGCCATTTTCTTAAATCTCCTCATGAACAGTACAGCTGTAATTTTTCATATTCTACCTGAACTGTGTTTTTGCTCCTGTAGTGCCAAATGACACAGTTACTATGCAAAATTACCTTTCAGCTAATGAACTGATAGTGCCACTGTTCATGAGGTAGGGTCACAAAAAGCCCACACTGAAAATCTGTAGTGAAAATACCAACAAACACCTGGTGTATTAGGGTTCCCAACCATAACACCCCACACCTTAGAGATTGACAGGCATTTCGGGGTGTGACGTGGGATTGTTGGCTGTAATGCTCATGTCATTCCACCCCCACCACCACCCTGCAGCCAGTGAAAGGTATCAAGGTGTGCCTTGGAGTCTTTGGCCACAAAGTTCACCTCATTCTCCTATACTGCACCCATCTCAGAGTATTTCCTTATGGAATGAGGTGAGTGTAAGGCTCAAAGACCCCAAGGCACACCACAACACTTGTCAGTGTCTGAAGAGTAGGGTGAGGTGAAATGGCAAGAGTGTTATGGATGATGACCCAAAGGCACAGCCCAACATCTGTCAGTCTCTGCAGTGTGGGGGTGGGGTTGGTGTCAGTTCAATACTTCACTGCCATTCATATTTTATATCTCTCTAACTCTGTACTATCAACATTCAGCATTGACAAATGCGTGTTTTAATTTAGCTCTTTGTGTAAGAAGGGGATATAAAAGTAAAAATAATTATTCTTTTATTTTTATTTTGAAGGAGATTTATTTTTAGGGCCTAGAGGATTTTTAGTGAGTAATGGTGGCAGACATGTTTGTAATGGCAATCAGAAATTTTGAAAAAGGCATTGATTTTAGTAATGTGCTGTGTGCAGAATGCCATTACTTTTATTTACCTGTATATTAAACAGACCTCCACCCTCTTCATGACTGGACCAGCCTTTTTGTGGAGATTTGTAAATTATTTCTGATATAGAATGTTTTTTGGTGTATCTCATTGTTTGTGAAGTGTGCATCTATGAATTTATGTCTTGAAATAAATATTTCCCTTCCAGCTGTGGAAACTCAATGTGAGAAAAAATGCTGCATTGGGGGGGAGCACCCCCAGGCCAATTTGATCTAACCATTGTGTACTATTACTGGACCACCCAATGTCATGACCACGTAAGTGGTACCAAGTGACAGGCATCCAAATGTGTGCTTAGGGAACACCCATGGATATCCACTGAGCACCCATATCAGATGGAAGTTACCTATCACCATTTAAGTAAGTAAAAATTTTTATTCATACAAAAAATGAATATGGATATCTCCTCTGAGCCGAAGCTCCTTTACAGTGAGATCCAGGTGTCAGTTCCAGTTACTCTTATAAGTTAACAATGTGTAACAGACAAAGGCACAAATACACTATAATTATACATCAATAAATATAACACAATTCCAAATCATTCACAAACTAACACTACAAAGATAATACAACAAAGCATGAATATAATTCACAATATACATTTAATACAATTTACAGTCTACCATCCTAAGATTCAATCTAGTCCCCATCATAATTAATATTTTCAATAAGCCATCGATTAATTTGGTGCAACTGAAAATTTCTCTCAAGGGGTCTAAAGCTTCCCAGGCAATTTATTCCATATAGATGGTCCAATATTTAAGAAATGCTTATCCCCAGGCCATTCCATGACTTGAACAAAACAATCCAAGCTATTTGCATAGCGCAGGTTCACATTGATCTTTTTTTATACTAATGGTCTCAGCCATATATTTAGGGACTTTTCCTGAAATACATTTTAGCATTAACATAATTGTACTAAAACCAGCTTTGAGATAAGGTATACCAGTCCAATTCTTTATACCTATCTACTCTATGTGCCCTCTTTGTTGCACCCAGTATAAATCTGGCTAATTTATTGTAATATACTTAGCTTATATAGCTGCTATTTAGACGCACCCATATATATATCAAGTTACCATATACTCCAGTATGGGTAGTACAACAACAGTTACAACTAATTTCTAATTTCCAAGGACATGCTTTTCTTACTCTATATAATGAACCCAAGCACTACCAACTTTTGTCAAGGTGCTATCTATATGGCTGTCCCATTTGAATTTTGTGTGTAAATACACCCCCAGGTATTTATATCTAACAACTTGTTGCAAAATTCTTCCAGAAAATGTTTTAATTTGTAATCCCTCTTGTTCAATTTTAGAATCGTGACCCCTATGGAATACCATTACCTGAGATTTTTTTTCATTCAAAACCAATTTAGAGCTAAGCAAAAATTCCTGTAAATGACCAAAAGCCTGTTGTAATACTAATTGAATAGTTCTCACTGATGAATCAGCAGAATAAACAATTGTGTCATCAGCATAAAGATGGTATTGTACCTCCGGTTGTTCAAACCCAAAATCGTTCATGTATAAATTATATAGTATGGAACCCAAAATGGATCCCTGTAGGACTCCTGACACAATTGATTTCAGATCAGATGACCACTCTCTAATAGTCACTTGCTGCAATCTTGAATCAAGATAATTTTGAAACCAGTTTACAACTGACTCAGACATACCACAGGTTTTAAGTCTGGACAGGAGGATGCCTGGTCCAACATATCAAAAGCCTTTGAAAGGTCAACAAAAATTGCTCCCACTGGCATTCCCCTGTCCATACTCTCCATAATATCTCCTGTGACCTTTATAAGGGCAGTGTTTGTTCCATGCTCAGGTCTAAAGCCTGATTGATAACCGTTGAGAATTTCATTATCTTTCAAAAATACCTGTAATTGTTTTGCAACTATTGTCTTGAAAATTTTAGAAATTGTTGGTAAAAGGGAAATTGGCCTATAATTTTCTAATAGCAACCTGGATCCTGTCTTATGAATTGGCACAATCTTGGTGGTCTTCCAAGCCTAAGGTAATTCCGAAGAGAGGAGAGACAAATTAAATAAGTTTGCTAAGGGTAAATCAATGATAGGGGCTGCATACTTTAATAAGATATTAAGGATATCATCCATACCTTCTGCTTTGTTGATGTTAATTTGAAGTAATAAATCCCTAACATCTCCTCTAGTAACAGAGGTAAATTTGAACTCAGCTTGTATACCAGTTTGTACGTAAGTTCTATCTGTACCATTTGCCTGGGAATTTCTCTGTAAAACCTGATTTACAGCTCCTCCACCCAGTTTTAATTCATTAGTACCCATATTAATAAAAAAGGTGTTAAACTCATTAACTACCTTATTTCCTAAGTCCATTTTATTACCATTGATTAAGAAGTAATTAGGATATCCCAAGCTAGGACCCTTATGCAACTTATTTATTGTGTTCCAGAATACTCTTGGGTTTTCCATCATTTCTTTAGACAATTTTTTTATTACAATAGGCCTGCCTAGCCTTTCTAATTTCTTTCATGTATAAATTTCTTAATTGCCTAAACTTATGCCAATCCTGGTCTCCCTTTGCTAATTTAGCTTGTTTCCATTTAAGTGGTCTAACAGAGAGGTGGTCCGGCAGACCTCTGTGAAGCTTGAGGCAAATCAACCGAGTAGTGCTGAGTTATTGGCATAAGTACATTTTAGGTGTATATTTTCAAACTTTGAAGTGAACATTGAAAACATTTGGTTCAGAAATTGTACTGTTATACAACTTTGTTAAGCTACAATAAGTTCTAACGGGGCAGCAAGTGAATAGCAAGGGAGTTGAGTAGTAGTGCACAACTGGATACCCCACTGTCTTTCCATCACATGTGCTGATAACTTAGTGCTATATACTGCCTCTAGTTTCATCGCTGAACTTAATGATCATCTTTCATCAGCATTCCAACAGATTCAGACCAGGTTCCCCATTAACTCTCTAATCCTCAACCTTCCTAAATCTCAGGTCATGCTCTTTGAGCCTTCTAGAAAAGTCCAGTCCATGTCCCCCATGCTTCACAGGCTGTGTCACGATGGGTCAGTTGTCCTGACCATGCACTCCTTTAAATACCTTGGGGTGACACCAGATCCTGCACTTGATTTCTCCTCTCACATAAATGAGGTATGCAGATCTGTTAACATGAAGATCAGGGTGGCCTACCACATGTGCAGTTCCTTAACCCCTACAGCCAGGATCTCTGTGACTAGAGGTGTCCTGCTCTTGAGGCTTCTTTATGCTCTTCCTATTCTTTCCCATGCTACTGCTGATAATCTCCGCAAGTGGGACACCACTTGCAACATTTGTAGGTTTGTCTTATCTGCCCTGCACTTCACTCACCATTGCCTTCTCTACTCTGCCCTGCACTGGCTGTCTCCCAAATCTGATCTCCTCTACTCACTGGGTTGTTTCATAGCCGTCATGACCAGAAACCCCCACCCTAATTCTCTTGGAGCTATGTTTAACCCTGTGCTTCACTCCCACCCTCTGAGGTCCTCAGACTCTCCATTGCTCTCTGTTCCACGCTGCATAACTAAAATCAGTGAGCAAGCATTCACTCATTTTTCCCCAAATTCTGGAACACCCTTCCCTCAAGTTTAAAGTGCCCCTTAAGACACTTCTCCTTCAAAACTGCACTTTTCTCTCACCTTTTTGCACTTGAAACTTGTGACTGTACCTAGCCTTGCTTGTCCTAACTGCCTAGACTTTTGGTGTCAACAAACTCCTTATATATCTCCTAGCTTGTCTTAACCTGATTAGCTCATCCCTGCATGGATGGTCCTGCTTGATGTATAATACCTGTCAATCCCTGTAAGGATATCTGTTGTAAATGTTATAAGACTGTATTTATGTACCTAAGTTTGTTTGTAATTCATGTATTTTGTACTCTCCTGGGTCATGTCTGAAAATATGCAGGGCAATTGCCTAATGCACTTATCTGGTCATCAAAAGCTAATAAATAAGTAAAAAATAAAAATAACAGTGATCCAACCCCAAACTGCAGTATTCCCTATTCCTTTTGCTTATTGGATTATGATTTACGGTATATTTATTTATTTGTAATTTTATGGGCATGGAAATGCATACTAAGCAGTGGCAGCTGTTACCAGGGAGGTGGGTTAGACAGACCTGCTTTACTGACAGGGGCAATGTTTGTCAGGAGATCATGGAAAATTCCCCTATTCTTACGGTAAGTCTAATGGATTCTTTAAAGTCAACCTGAACAGCCACAAGAGATAAACAGAAGGGACCTCGGTTTAACATTACATCGTCGAATGGTCGGCATCTCAACAGTGCAGCACCCATAGTGCCACACTACTGTGTCAGGACTGGGTGTTAGCCTAGGTTTATGATGTGGGCTGAGAACCAAGGACCTTTTGATATTTCAGCCCCAGAGAAAAAACGTGCTACTTACTGTACCACATACATGAAATAGAGCGATCTTAGCCACTGAACAAAAAATAAGAGAGCAGAACAACTAGAGATATGTCTGTGTGATATGTTTATGCAGTCTTTACGATACAACTAATACAGAAGGCACGTTGTGCTATGGTCCAAAGTGATGACAAGGACTAGAGTCCAGCTCAGCATGGTCATAGAATATAGCACTCTCACCAGGAGAGAAAATCCATTGCACTGTTTGGTTTGCCAGCCACTCCCACTACTTGCAAGCTCTACTGTGGAGGCACTGTAGTTTCGACAGAGCTTGGTACCAAACATGGAATTGGAGCCGAATCTCCATATGACATCTACCCCCACCTTTCCACTAAGGACTTGTCTGCCTTAGTGTGTGTGTGTGTGGGGGGGATGTATAGGCAGGGGCATTACCAGCAGGAAAAGGGAGGTCATAATTCCGCTATACAAGACACTAGTGAGGCCCCACCTGGAGTACAGTGTACAGTTCTGGAGACCATACCTATGTAAGGACATAGACAGGGTAGAGAAGGTTCAGAGGAGGGCAACAAAGATGGTGCATGGATTGCATCACAAGTCCTATGAAGACAGGTTGAAGGAACTGAACATGTACTCCCTGGAGGAGAGGAGGGAGAGAGGGGATATGATAGAGACATACAAGTATCTTACTGGAGGAACAGGGTGCAGGAAAACACTATTTTTAAGTGAAAAAGATGTTCCAGGACTAGAGGGCATGGGATGAAGTTGGAGGGAGGACGATTCAGAGGAAACATGAGAAGGAATTTCTTCATAGAATGGGTGGTGGACAAGTGGAACACCCTGCCAGAGGAAGTGGTGGGGGCTGAAACAATCACGGGATTTAAGAATGCATGGGATAGACATAAAGGAATTCTGGAGGTCGGGGTAAGGTGCAACAGACTTCTAGGAAAACAAACTGAACTTACAAGCTCAAATGGGCAGACTGGGTGGGCCATAGGCCCTTATCTGCTGACACTGTCTATATATCTATGTATCTATGTATCTATGTGTGTGTATGGAGGGGGGTATCTAACAAGAGGCATGTCTATATAAATCAAGCATATCAAAGCAAGAAATTTGAGAAAATAACATTCTATCCCAATAATACGTCTGGGTCAAGTCTGTAAAAGGGCCATGCGACCCAGTGCTCTTTACCCAGTCAATAAAATTTTAAATAAATAAACATAATACAGTAGTAAACATGCAGTACCACTCTGCTCTGGTGGACATTAATTTTGTGCAAATCAAAGAGCAACCCACTAGACTGAACATGAAGTCTGGCTGACACACGCTCCTCAGCTGGGTCATAACCAGCTTGTCAGCTAACATCAAAGCTGCTAGTATCTTCCTAGACACCCTGAGTGATCACTCACCTGACTGTTGTGTCTGGAACTGTTCTGCACCCCGTCCAACCCCCAAAATAATCAAAACCAGGGATCTGACCAAGTTCAAAGAGGAAGAATTCAGCAGCTGCCTTGCCTCCATCGACTGGTCACCAATTAACACCCTCCATGATATAAATCAGGCCCTTAACTATTTTATCTCAATGGTCACAGCTGCCCTTGACTGTCTTGCCTCATATAAAACTAGAAGATACAAAGGTTTCCCTGCTCCTTTGCTAACTAATGACCTGAGGGCTCTCATGCACACACGTGATAAAGCCTGGAAGACCTTGAAGAGATCTGTGGTACATAATGATTGGATTATTTATCATCGGCTCTGCAATTTATGCAAAAATAAAATAAAGGTGGCCAAAGGAGACTACTTGTATCTTTACAAGAAACAAACCTTACCACCCCTAAAAGCTTCTGGCACCAGATGAATACCCTACTAAAAGGCAGAGAATGCATTGTTCCCTGAACCATAACCACTAATGGAGCCACTCTCACAACACCTCTGGACATTGGGATCTATGTGGTAATGGCGCAAAACCTAAAGGCGATCACTATTATCGCACAGTCAGAGTGCCAAAAACATTTTCGGCACTCTGACAACCCCAGCGCACAGGACAATAGTGCAAGAAGAGTTTTTTAATGCTTTCTGTGGGGGATGTGCCCACCACACCCCCTCACGTGGGGCTTTGCCCCTGCACATTTCTACTTAAGGATTCTCAACTCCAGGGGGTGCATGTTGGGGGGGGTGAGAGCATTAAAAAAATAAAGGTTCAGGATGGGAACAATAAAATCTCACCAGTGTCTGGACCCAAACCCGGTACCTCACCCACCCCAAACACTAGCCAACCCCCAATGCCACGACGCAGCTCGGCCATCCACCGCAGCACCACCCCCTACAGCCCCACTGCCCCCTCCCAGCTCACACTCACCACGATTGCTCCCCCCGTGCATGTGTACACATACTGACATCCTGTCACCCAGTTCATCCACCCCCTCATCTGGTTGCCCTACCCTCCGATCACCATGAGGGATTGTGCTAGGAAGGAGTCATCGTTATGGACGATGCCCTTCCTCGTGCACCCACCTCACGGGTAACCTGGATATTGCCACTGGAATAAACAACTTCTTTACAGACCTTACTCCTTATAAACACAGTCTTCTCCACTCTTGCACGTACTACAATACCAATCAACATCAACATCAACACAAGACCAACCATCCCTCCTTTCATATAAAATTACCACCAATTTCAAGGTCCTAAAGTTGCTCAAGAGACTCAAATGTAATAGCTCTCCAGGCTTTGACACTATGCCCCCCCAAGTTCTTCCACATTGGCACATCGGCACTTGCCCTGCCCATCTTGATGCTAATAAATTGATCTTTCATCACCCACTGCTAGCTGTTGCCAGCCTTGCTTGTAGAGCAGAAAGCAGCTAACTAAAAGAAGCTACATTTTCTTATTAATTTAACACTTACAGTATATCTCAGCAGAGTCAGTGTCTGTTAAGATTAAGTAGACAGATACTTTACTAGATGTAGAAGGGGTCTTATTTAGGGTTAAAAAAAGAAAGAAAAGAAAGAAAGTCACTGTGTGTGTTCTGTGCAGGGAAGAATTCTGTATCAGCTGACTTTGCTAAACCAGTAGGAGGAAAGAGAGCTTAGCTTGGGGTGTGGTTTAGACACTATAAAAGCAGGTGAGTCAAATTACAACTTCCTGTTGCTAGCCTTGCTTGTAGAGCAGAAAGCAGCTAACTAAAAGAAGCTACATTTTCTTATTAATTTAACACTTATATCTCAGCAGGAGTCAGTGTCTGTTAAGTTTAAGTAGACAGATAACTTTATTAGAAGTAGAAGGGGTCTTATTTAGGGTTACAAAAAGAAAGAAAGTCAGAGTGTGTTCTGTGCTGGGAAAGGTACTGTATCAGCTGACTTTGCTAAACCAGTAGGAGGACAGAGCTTAATTGGGGGCATGGCTTAGACACTATAAAAGCATGTGACTCAAATTACAACTTCCTGTTGGTAGCCTTGCTTGTAGAACAGAAAGCAGCTAACTAAAAGAAGCTACATTTTCTTATTAATTTAAAACTTATATCTCAGCAGGAGTCAGTGTCTGTTGCTATTAAGTAGACAGATACTTTATTAGAAGAAGAAGAGGTCTTATTTAGGGTTAAAAAAGGAAAGAAAAGAAAGAAAGTCTATGTGTGTTCTGTGCTGGGAAGGGTACTGTATCAGCTGACTTTGCTAAACCAGTAGGAGGAAAGAGAGCTTAATTGGGGACATGGCTTAGACACTATAAAAGCAGGTGACTCAAATTACAACTTCCTGTTGCTAGCTTTTTTTCTTACTAATTGCCCTCCATCCCACCCACCCTAAGCCAGTTCTACTTTTATACCCACTGGATTTGACTGTCAACAGGAACTTCCTGTTTGGGCAGTAGGAAGGGAAGGATCATAGAGAAACACTGGTTTTGTCAACTCTAAAGGAAAAAAGAAGCTCACTATCCGTCCCTAGTTGCTGGTGGTCTGACACTGAGCAAGGAAGAAGGAGGCTACTGAAGAAAATAGGAAGTTGCTGTCCCAAAACAGGAAGGGTGAGAGCTGTAAGGAGAGGAAAGAGTAAGCATACAGAGAAACAGGAGAGGGGACACAAAATTAAGACATGATAGGAGTAGTGCAGTGCAATGACTGTGGGGTGGCAGTGGTCCAGGAGACATTCTGGAGGCTACAATGCTGCCCAATTTGCAGGCACCTCTCTGGTCTGAGAGAGGAGGTTGTCCATCTCCAGGCTGACCTGGCTAGGATTTGTGAAACCTCCTTCCCCACCCAGGGACCACCACGGCCAATGCCACTACCTCAGAGGTTGCCAAGAAAGAGGAGAGGCTGGACCAGGGTGGGCTCAGGGAGGGAGAGGGTGGTGGAACAGAGTTGCATCCTCCTCCTGCTGTACTTCCACAATTCATTTGTTATTCTGGTGGATAGTGGTTCCTCTATGGAGGCACCTGCAGTGGAGACCAAGGAGGATGCTGGGAACCTTCACAAAGGAGACCCACAGTAGGGTGGCATGGGACCCTACAGGGGAAGGAAACAACTCCTAGTGGGGACTCAATCATTAGAGGGGTTAAAATGGGGGAGGAAGGGGAGAGGGAGGTAAGGTGCCTTCCTGGCACCACGGCTTGGAGGGACAGGAAGCGAATCCTCAGGATCGTGGGAGGAACTGCACGAGGGAGGGAGCTGGATGTCATTGTCCACCTAGGGACAAATTACCTGGCTAGGAATGGACTCAGAGCAGTGCAAGAGGAGTTTGTAGAGTTGAGGAGGGCCTTAGACAAGTAGCACATACGGTAACCTTCCCGGAGGTGCTGCCTGTTCATGGCAGGTGATGCTAGGCACCTCACCAGGGAATTCAATGAGTGGTTGAAAACTGATGAGGGGCCCAGGGTTTTGGCTTCATTGGGAACTGGGGAGCCACCTGGAGGGATTCAGACCTATACTGGTGCAATGGTCTGCATCTGTCCAGGGGGGAACCAGGATCCTAGGTGAGAGGTTTAAATGCTTCATTGGCAAGCATTTAAACTAGCCAAGGGGGGAGGCACTGAAGAGAAGCAGGGAAATCCCAGCCTCCCCTCACAAAACTTGGTAATTAGTGTGGTAAACACCAAGATAGAGAAGTTATTAGGGAGCAGGACAGAGGTAAATGTAAAAAAAGGCAAAGACAGTAAGGACAGGAATGGGGCTAAACGGGGTAAGGCTATCAAAAAGTGAAGGGTGATGAGTACCAATGCCCATAATCTGTGTAACAAGCTCCCTGAACTAGTGGCCTTGATGGAAGAGGGTTGCCTGGATATTGTGGCAGTCACAGAAACATGGTACACAGAGAACCATGACTGAGATGTCAACATACCAGGATACACAATCTACAGGAGGGAAAGGGAGGGTAAAAGAGAAGGAGGAGGAGTAGCTATCTATGTAAAGGAAGGGATCAAAGCAACAGAACTAAAGAGTAAACAGGGAGCAGATGAGGCACTCTGGGTTACCCTGAAGACAGGAAATGGCATGACAATCCGCATGGGGGTTGTATACAGACCCCCATCTCAAGGGGAGGGAATGGACAAGGAAATGATAGAAGGCTTCCTTAGAATGGCAGAAAAAGGGGAGATATTGTTGATGTGGGACCTGAATATGCCAGATATTAACTGGAGCACCTTTGCTGCAGGCACATCCAAGAGTAGGGTCATTCTTGATGACTACAGGGGGCATTTCTCAGACAGCTAGCATTGGAACCCACTCAGGAGGGAGCAACCTTAGACCTAGTACTCTCAAATGGGGATGGAGAAAGAATCTCAGATTTAGAAGTGGGTAGCCATCTGGGAACAAGCGACCACCAAACAGTGTGGTTCACAATCAACACAGCCATACAATCAAGCCATACAAAACCAAGAGTATTGGACTTTAGGAGGGCTGATTTTGGGAAAATGAGAGAGTGCCTCAGAAAAGCACTAGTAAACAGGCAAGAAGGAGGGGTGGAGGAACAATGGGGAGTAATCAAAATAGCCATCACAGAGGCAACAAGCCTTTGCATAAAGCAAATCAACAAAACACAATGAAGGAAAAAACACTTTGGTTCTCAAAAGAGGTGGCATGGAAGGTTAAGAAGAAAAGGATAGCATTCAGGAAATATAAGGAAACACAGAAGGAGCAGGGCAGAGAACTTTATCAGTTAAAGCAGAAAGAGGCTGGGAAGGCAGTCAGAATAGCAAAGGCCCAAACTGAGGAATGGATAGCCAATTCAGTTAAGAAGGGGCATAAGACCTTTTATAGGTACATTAGGGAGCAAAAAAAGCCCAAAGGAGGGATACTGAGGCTTAATAAAGGGGAGGGAATGTGGGTAGAGGGTGACAGTGAAAAAGCAGAGATACTGAATTAATATGTCTGCTCAGTATTCACAAAGGAAGAGGAGGGGGAGGTACCTAAACCAAACAAGAGATACACTCTGAAGATGGGGGATCGATACCAGTCCATTTACAGAAGAAAGGGTTCTGAAAGAACTAATAAAATTGAAGGTGGACAAAGCAATGGAGCCTGATGGGATTCACCCAAGAATTCTAAAAGAACTAAGGGTAGAACTAGTGACACCGCTGACTACTCTCTTTAACAAATAATGGGAGGATGGGGTGGTACCTGAGGACTGGAGGAGGGCAGATGTGATTCCCCTTCACAAAAGTGGGAGCAGGACAGAGGCAGTAAACTACAGACCAGTTAGTTTGACCTCAGTGTTAGGAAAAATGATGGAATCACTTCTGAAGGAAAGAATTGTTGAGTACCTAGAGGCCAGTGGGGCACAGGACCCAAAGTAGCATGGATTCATGATGGGAAGGTCGTGTCAGATGAATCTAATAGATTTCTTTGACTGGGTGACCAAAGTAGTAGACTAGGGAAGGGCTGTGGATATGGCCTACCTAGATTTTAGCCAGGCATCTGATACAGTCCCACACAAAAGATTTATACACAAGTTGGCCAGCGTTGGAGTGGGTGCCAAGGTGGTAGCCTGGATAAAAAATTGGCTGGACAACATGACGCAAAGGGTAGTAGTAAATGGAGTACACAGTGAAGAAATGAGGGTTACTAGAGGGGTACCGCAGGGTTCAGTACTAGGACTGGTCCTTTTTAATGTCTTTATAAGTGACATTGCAAAGGAACTGGAAGGAAAAGTATGTCTCTTTGCAGACGACACCAAAATCTGCAACAGGGTTGATACACAAGATGGAGTGGAAAGGATGAGAAGGGACTTGGCAAGGTTGGAGGAATGGTCAAATGTATGGCAGCTCAGATTCAGTGCAAAGAAGTGCAAGGTAATGCACATGGGAAACAAAAACCCAGGGGAAGAGTACACAATGGGGGGTGAGATACTGACAACAGTAAAAATGAAAACGGATCTGGGGGTAATTATATCAGATAACCTAAAGGTAGGCAAGCAATGTGAGAAGGCAGTAAGGAAGGCTGGGGGAATACTGGGATGCATATGAAGAGGCATCAGTAGTAGAAAACAGGAAGTTGTTATCCCTCTGTACAGACAGTTGGTGAGACCCCATCTGGAGTACTGTGTGCAGTTCTGGAGACCCATCTCCGCAAAGACATAGACAGAGTGGAGGCTGTCCAGAGGAGGGCAATCAAAATGGTGCAGGGTCTGCACCAGAAGACATACAAAGAAAGACTAAAGGAGCTTAATATGTATACCCTTGAGGAAAGAAGGGAAAAAGGGGACATGATAGAAACTTTCAAGTACCTCAAAGGAATCAACAAAGTCCAAGAGGGTATCATCTTTCAGAAAAAGAGATGTGCAAAAACAAGGGGGCACAATTTGAAGATAGAGGGGGACAGCTCAGAGGTAAAGTGAGAAAGTATTTTTTCACAGAGAGGGTTGTGGATGCATGGAACAGCCTCCTTGAGGAGGTTGTGGAGTCAAGAACAGCGGGGGAATTGAAGAATGCATGGGACATGCATTAGCCAGTCCTAGTGGAGGGGGGGTAGGAGGAAGTAAGCTGCTGGTTAACTAGGATCTGCAGCTTATCTGTTAGGTAGGAAAATGGGCAGACTAGGTGGGCCAAGCGGTCCTTATCTGCCATCAAATTCTATGTTTCTGTGTTTCACTCTATCCCTGACAAATGGAAAACATGGTAGTGGCACCTGTCCACAAATCTGGTCCAGTTGATACAGCCCAAAACTACAGACTTGGTTTCTATCCTCTGTCCTACTGCAAAAATTCAAGATTGAATCCTCTATGACCAGCTGTACTCATTCCTTGAACAAATATCTTCACAGACTTTCAGCATGGTTTCCGTAAATACTATGGAACCGAATCTGCCCTCCTTCGCATCACATCTGACTTGTTCAATAACATGGATCTGGAACAAGCCACCGGTGCAGTTTTTGTAGACCTAACTAAGGCCTTTGATCTTGTTAATCATCCCCTGCCCATAGCTAAACTTCACCACATCAGACTGAATAATAACTCCCTTGCGTGGTTTTCAAATTACCTAGCAAATTGTTCTCAATGTGTCAAATGGGCAAACACACTATCCCCACTAGCACCAGTCACTGATGGGGTACCACAAGGATCCATACTTAGTCCCCTACTATTTTCCATATTCATCAATGACCTGCCTCTTAGCTATGGTGGTGCATCAGTACATCTCTACACGGATGACGCAATACTCTACACATCTCCCAAGGATATCCGCACCCTGACCTCGAATCTTGAGCTAGACTTCGACGCTGTAGAATCTTGGTTCTTCAATAACCAACTGGTTCTCAATGAGAAAAAAAAAAAATACTCTTTCGTCACACCTCCTTCAAAATCCCATATGACACACCCTTCCTCTTAAAAGCATCCTTGGGTACTCCACTGGAAAATGTCTCATCATTCAAATACCTGGGACTCACACTTGATGAGAACCTACTGCTAGAAGCACACATAAACATCACAATCAAAATCACTAATCAAAAACTTGGGCTGCTCTTCTGCTCAGCACCCTACCTCTCAAAGCATGCTAGTGTGACCGCTGGCTCTGCCACCCTACTTTTTGGTCTATTCTATGTGGCACCTGTCATCCACTCGGTTAAGGCTCCATTAATGAACAAACTAAAAAAGACATACCATAGGATAGATCGCTTTGCCTCCTCAGCCCCCACCTGTACTCACCACTGCCTTGTACTCAACAAAGCTGGCCAACTTTTGACGTCAAATTTGGCTTCCCTTCCCAGTCTATTGGGCCTGCTATCCCTAAAACCTACCACTCGTGTACTAAGATCTTCTAGCCTACCGTTACTGGAGCTCCTGAAGGCCAAGCTAAAGATAGGCCGCCAAAGATTCTATACCGTCACTTCCAACAGAATTTGGAACAATTTGTCACATCCTCTACTTTGCTGCAAATCCATGACCCAATTCAAAAAACTCTACAAGGATGAGTTCTTCAAACCTCCCTGATGCCGAGGTAACTGTTATTAACAAGTAAGGCCACAAGTTACTAACGTTACGTGTCTCTCTCAATCTCCGCAACGGTCACAAACAGCCTTCCTTCTCTCCTATCTCAAAGACAAACTGTTCTCCTCACTTCTCACTCCTCCTCTACCTAGAATAACATCTGACTGTAACCTGAACCCCATGTCTCTAACCAAATGCAGTTGAATCTGACTATTCTTAGTTATCTTGCTGTTTAAATTGTTGACATCTGGTATGTCAATGGCATAAATGTCGCTGCATATGGTATAAAATGTAAATCTGCCTCCTGCCACCCCTGGCTATCTGCAAACTGCCTGTAATCCTGAATCCTTTGGTTATTGCCTACTAGGGCACTGTTGTTATTTACCTATGGCTTAACTGTATAATGTGACTCACTGTACTGTTCTATGTGTATTATTGTATTACATTTTGTTTTTGAAATGCTTCATTCCTCGGGTCGACACTGAAAAAGCGACTTTATCTCAGTTGAGCTACCCGGTCATCAAAATTCAAATAAATAAATAAACATCCTGATAGCCAGCACTTACTGTCAACCAAGTCATCTAGAAACAGAAAGTTTTGGCAGAAAAGGATCGGTAGACCCATGTAGTCTGCTCTATTTTCTCTGCCTAACACTATACCTTGGACCCCAATTGGTCACAGGTGTTCCACCCTCATCCCATACCTCTACTTTTAATACCCATGTGTCATATAGTCTGCTAAAGTGGCTACATAATATAACAGAAGTGACAGCCAATGAGGAATAATAACAGAATACAATAACCTTTCAGTAGTCAAAGGGATGTATAAACCCTTTCGAGAACAAATATCTAACCAGAGAGATGTAGAAATAAGCAGTGCAAACACCAGTGTTTCTACTCATCCAGTGTGGAATCATCATCTGACAACTGGGCATTTGCAGATGGTAGTTTATAGACTACTTTCCATGCTGTCTCAGGGTCCATGAACAAAATCTTTTCCCGTGACTTTACTCAGCATAGCAGGGCACAGCATTTAAGCCTGAAAGCTCTTGCCCAGCAAAATGTTCTTAACCTGTTGAAACAAATGTTTTTACCCCATGTCTGGACTTAGAGATCTGAATCAAGTGAACTGCAACAACCTTTCCACACCATTTCACTCTTTGCATGGGTCAATTACAGAAGAAAGTCCTAGCAGAAGGGCTGGCAAGCATTCAGCTATGGTATGCAACATTGGAGTATTAGTTTGGGGCACTTTTGCATGCATGGGAATCTGAAATGTCCTCAACAAGCAGATCCCAGCATCTGTCTGTTGATCCAGTTGTATCCACTAAGGCAGACAGGTAGCTAGATCACTTATTGTGAGATTCTGGGTTTTCTCCAAAGCTGCCACAGAAGAAGTCAGCATTTGACTGAAGCTGTACTTGGTTCTAGCTCCCAGGGGACACAGGTCATGAAACACAAGTGATCTCTCTTTCTTGTGCTTTAAAAGCTGTTGCAGTGAAAGAGGCACAGCTGCTTAGATCTTCACAAAAATGCACTATTTGGGAAATAAATTTACTCCTCTGTGCTTGGTAGCAGTGGCTCAGTTTATAGAACTGTGACCTCTGTGTCGCCAGACCTTAAGTTTGGTTCTGGGAAATGGGCTTCATATTCAACACTGGGAACACCATAGTGCAGACATAGGAGTTGCTGTATTGTTGGAGGTATAATCATTCAGGTAAGACATTACAGTGTATGGTGGAACGTTGTTCCAACCCGATTTTAGTCTCTACTGAAAGGCTGTTGTACCACAGTTGAAAAGTCATGGGACACGATTCTACTCTTCTGTGGTGCAACAGTGTTCCAATAGACTTGGAAAAGGCATGAGCCACACACATTTTAAAACATCCCCAAGGAAACAGAAACCACAGGATCAACCAGATAAAACAACATGGCAGCGGCATGAACAGACACTCGGATGAATCCAGCACACACAGGATCAACCAGATATGGTAAAAAAGACAGGTCGACCAGTTGTTTTTAATTACTCATGAAATAAAGCTCCATTCCTTAGAAATGGGTGAAGTGGCACCAATTTGTTCTGTGAAGTGATTTGCAGAGTGAAGGTGAATTTGCAGAGTGCTCCGCGATGCGAAGCGGAGTACTTCGCGTTATAATGGGTAATGTGAAATCCATTGAAAACAATGACTTTGCGTTACTCCACCTTCCCAAACCACTATTCTACCAATTCTTAAGGTGAAGTAGCTTGAAAACAATGTACTTCACCTCACTTCGCCTTGTTTTTAAGCTCCAAAGGTGAATTTTGCAGTGATTTATGGGATTTCAGGTCACATGGGCTCTAGATAGTTCTGCACAGCCTCAGTTTGGGGTACTGTGTATAGGAAGCTGTAGGAGACAATCTGCTCTGAGAGCTCTCTGTGATTCAAACCTTCTAAAAGCTGTTAAAAATCTGTCCAGTACAGGTGACTGCCTCCTCCTCCTGCAAGCCACAGGAGCTGCTCTGAACCCAATGGCTGTTCTGTGCTGACCCGCCTGCCTCTTGACCTACAACCAGGTATCCTGTCCAGTACGGGTGACTGCCTCCTCCTGCAAGCCGCAGGAGCTGCTCTGAACCCAACGGCTGTTCTGTGCAGACCCGCCTGCCTCTCGGCCTACAACCAGTTACAGATTTGGAAGAGAAGTCCACAGCCACCAATGGGATTGAACTTGGTGCTTTTTGCCTTTCAGGCCATTTGGCTGCACTACTACTGCTACTGAGCTCTGATTAGGCAAAACGCTATTCCCCCTACTATTATTGGCTCTTGACTCTACCATTCCTGAGCTGTCTCTTTTTTAATACAACTGTTTTTTTTTGTTTTTTTAAATGTGTCCACTTTTCCATTTGCAAATTATACTGCAAAGCCACTAGAGGGCAACAATTCTTGGAGGTTGCATTCCTCTTCCCCTAAGCACTTCTCGTCCTGGGTCCTTCTTCCCTAAAGAAAATTATTACACCCTAACAAACCATAGTAAGTCACCCTATCGGTGTGCCATAGAGACCACCACAATTATGGATATTGGAGTGCCCCCATTATACCGACACTAGGCCACTGCCCCCTTATCACCACTTGCTGGGCACCCACTGTCACACGGACCACCTGGACTCCTACTGATCACTCTTACTATCCTACTTCTCGGACTCCTAAGCCCTCCCCTCAAGGGTTTTCTTCTCACACCTCCCACCCCTACAAACCACCTCCGACTGCCACCCACACTGCCACTACATCTCTTGCATCCCCCATCCCCCCCCCACATATCTCCTTGCAGTCATGGGCCACCATTGACCTCCATGCCGGATCACATTCCTATCTTTTCCAACACTTATCACCCTGGCCATCCCTTGTACTACCCACACTATAACTAGGCGGCAGTTATCCTTGACAATAAGGCAACGATTGTTTGCTCTCCTCAGAGTCTTTGCCATACTACTACTAATTTCAGAAAATGTTCATCCTAACCCGGGCCCCATCTCGCCCAGCCCTAGCTTATCACACCACGGGCTTAGAATAGCTGCAACGAACATTTGCAGCTTAACCAAAAAGACAGCAGGTCTCCATTGCTGGATACTGCAACATCAGCCAGATGTGCTAGCACTGACAGAAACCTGGCTCTCTGAAAAAACACCTGACTCTTTGGTTTCCCTTCCTGGCTTCACGCTTCACAGAGTCGACAGAATGGGCAAACGTGATGAGGGGTGTACTGTGTACGTCCATGACTCCATGATATGCCAGGCCCTTCCAATACCTCCATTAGACCATGGTGCCCAAGCCTTATCATTAAAACTTACTCCAGATCCCTCCAGAGCCCCTGTAATTCTTACTGTTGCATATGTTCCCCCAAGAAACCAAGCTCATGCTATACAATACCTTGCTAACTACATCTCCGGCTTCCCCCCACAACAGAACACATCATAGTTGGAGACTTTAATGTGAACTGGCTTGCCATTTCAGCTTCCCACACCAAGGACACCTTCGCTGCACTGGACCTGACCCAGCTGATCAGTCAGCCTACCAGGGTAAACCTCACTAATGGCTCTAGCACCCTGATTGACCTTCTCACCAACTGTCCCCATGGAATATCTGACCCTGTGGTCCTTCCAAACTCCCTAAGCAATCACTCACCCATCTTCTTTTCCTAGTCATGCCTTCAGCAGAAACCCAAACCAAACTATATTGCCTGGTGTCGTCTCTAACCCTGAGGCCTCACAAAACTAAGAAAATACTTAACTCAATGGGACTGGTCCCCCATCTCCAGGGCCCCTACTATTGATGAAGCCCTTGATTATTTCACCTGTTCTTTTAATAAAGCATGTGACATCTATGCCCCACTAGCAAAAGTGCAATCCAAGAAACGTAATGCCCCCTGGGTCACGCCTGCACTGCTCCAACAGCTAAAGCACAGAGATGATCTCTGGCATAAAGCAGCCGCATCCGGCATGCAGGTGGACAGGCAAGCCTATCAAGAGGCTCGTAATAGATGCACTAGGGCAATTAAACAGGCCAAACTGGGCTATTACAAAGCTATCCTTGCCTCCTCCTGGGGGAATGCTCGGTTGTTCTGGGACAATATCAAGGAACTCAATGGCAAATCCTGGCTCCCCCCCCACTAACTGTCAACAATGTCCCTACCACTGACCCGCTGGCCATCGCCAACTGCCTCAACTCATCATTCTCTGACCTTAGTGCAGTACTCCCAAATAACTTCTTCAACCCCACTCCAGCAACCCCGCCCCCAAACACCCAGCATCCCCCCTTCCATCTCAGGGTGATCTCTACGAATGAGGCAAGGCCTTTTCTCATGAAAGCATTCAGTGGCTCTTGCTATTGCAAAGACTCTTTTGATTTGAGAATCCTACATCTAGTACTAGATACAGTCCTCTCCCCACTGACTGACCTCATTATCCACTCCCTAAGTCTGGGGCAGTTCCCATCAGCCTGGAAGACTGCCACAGTCACTCCAATACTGAAGAGTGGTGACAGCACCTCCCCCAATAACTACTGTCCCATATCCATTCTCCCACCACTCTTGAAAGCCCTCAAAAAAATTATAGCCACCCAACTCACTGAGTACCTACTTGCTCATAACCTACTTTGCAGGGAGCAGCATGGCTTCAGATCTGGGCACAGTACAACTATGGCCCCATTCTGAGTTCTCTAATATTATTCACTCTGCCCTGGATAGAAAACACCTAGCTGGGGCTGTCTTCATCGACCTGTCAAAGGCCTTTGATACAGTCTCCCACACCTTACTCTTAAGCTCACTCCACCACATAGGTCTGTCCCAAGGACCTGTCTCCTGGTTTAACAGTTACCTCACAGCTAGATAACAATGTGTCAAAATAAAGAACACCTTCTCAACCACCCTGCCAGTCTGCTCTGGGGTTCCTCAGGGCTCCATCCTCGGCCCTCGATTATTCAGCATCTGCCTAAACACCTTGCCCAATTCCTGCTCCGGCCACCTACTACTCTTTGCAGATGACACGGTTCTTTTTGCCTCACACCCAGGTCCCACAGTATTGCAGTCCTCCCTCCAACACACATTTAACCAGATTGAAAACTGGTTCATAGACCAAAGACTTGTGGTCAATGTTAAAAAGACAAAGACTATGCTCTTTACCCATAGACAGAATAAGGCCAAGAATGCGCAGCTAGCAATCCTCTCCCACTCTCTCCTTCCTCTAGAACAGGTCCATACATATAAATACTTGGGCCTTACATTTGATTCCAACCTTTCCTTCCATTCACACATTGACATTCTATCATCAGCCATAAATGTCCGTATAGGCCTATTGTATCTGCATAAGGATTGCCTACCTCCGGAAGCCCTTAATCTGGCTGTCACCTCCTCAGTCCTCTCCCTAGTTGATTATGGGCTCACTATCTACTCGGCTGCTGACCACACAGCCCTTAACAAAATCCACCTGGCCGTAAACAAAGCATACAGACTCCTCACTGGGGCAGACAAGTGTACCCATACCTGTACCCTATATGCCCTGACAAATCTCTTTACCCTGGATGAAAGGCTATTTTATCAAACATTTCTCCTCACAAAGAAAATACACCTGGGGCTTACCCCTTGCGGGTTTCTGCCTCTCTCCTATCCTCCCATGCCTCAGTGAACACCCGCACTGCCAACCGACAGGTGTGGTCCATCCCGAGGGTTAGAACCTCCTTAGCCCAAAGGTCATTCCCACACAGAGCCCCTGCCTGGTACAATGAACTTCCCTCTGACATCTCCTCAGTCTCCAAATTAGGACCTTTAAAGTCAGCCCTCAAAGAGCACATTCTTGCTTCATGGCACTACCAAAGTACCAGCTAGTGCTGGGTCATCTATCTATCATCTTACGGGACCACCCCACCACTGAGCTGTTACTGATAAGGCTACTAAACAATACCTATTAACAAAGCCTCCTTTGGCTGCACTTACAAGGTATCTGTCTAATTCTCTGCTTTGCTGTAAATATCAAACCTGTTACTCCCTCCCTCTATCAGCAAACTTATTGTTCTCTTGAAAACTGTAAAATACAGCTCTCGGTAACATGTTCAATGCAATGTATAGCTGATCTTGATTCTGCAATATTGTATAACTAAAAGAACTGTAACCTTTAGCTGCCATTCTATGTCTATATGTATTAAGCGTTTATATTTGTTTTTCTGACATGGAGTCAAATTTGTAAATGAGTTCCTGACTCAAAGATTGTAATCCTGAAGTCTGTTAAATAAGTAAATTAAAAAAATTAAAAAGCCTTTTTGAGTCTTTTTTTTTTTTGCTGAAACTTTAGTTCATCGATTATAGGAAACCCTCCTGTGCTCATATCATCGAGCATTTATTGTTCGTGCATGGATTCTGAATGTTAATGAACAACATTCAGTCTATGTACTGAGAGACAGTGGAAGTGTGCTTTGGGGGAGGGGTATATCTGTGGTGTAGGTACTTAGATGAACTTGGAGAAAAAGACAGTGTTTCTGTTTTGGTGATATTTTTCTTGTGTAACTGTGTTAATGTACACATAGTAATATTTTAAATAATTCTTGCCATTTTTTTGCTGATTGTTGCGGTACAGCAGTGCATAATTTTAGTTTGTTTAAAATATGTGGCTATATTACTGAAGTTTTCAATTTGCTACACATTACTAAGTGAGTGTGTGAGTATATGTGTGACACGTGTCATCAAAATGGACACCTTTTATTGTGCCACATAATAATTTCAGCAATGTGAACCTGCTATCCACTGCAGCTCTGTGATTTTTGTACTTCTTTGTGGTATCTTTACTGGTACTGATACTAGT
The DNA here is from genome assembly GCA_016271365.2 of Neoceratodus forsteri. Classification (NCBI taxonomy): domain Eukaryota; kingdom Metazoa; phylum Chordata; order Ceratodontiformes; family Ceratodontidae; genus Neoceratodus; species Neoceratodus forsteri. Next base: position 1,130,458,442 of record CM057451.1, read on the forward strand.
ACTAGTGACTGTTACTGCAGCAGTGCAGCACACTGCCCCCCTACCCCCCCGCAGCCTGCCCAACCAGCAAAGGTATTCTTTTCCAGATTTGAATTTCTGATGGTGAGCACTGGTTAGGTGTTACGCCTTTGCATCTGCATCTCTTCAGTGCGCAGCACAATCTCAATATGTATGTGCATTTACATCTCTTTAGGGCCCAGTCTCCATCTGTAACTTAAGTCACAGTTGTTTCTTTGGCTTCCCTTCAGAGTACTGGACAGGTGTAGTGCATAATTCTGCATGAACATTGTACTCATTAATATGCATTTTTAAGTCAGGACCATCATCATGAGTCACTCGTGATACAAATCATGTTCTTCATCATCACGGTCACAAATGCAGTCACAAATCACGATTCACAATCACGTCACAAATCATAACACTAATTTTATGACTAGTTACTTGGATGTATTGTAAGCACATTTTGTAGTATCTCTCCAGGCTTCACCACCCCACCATTGTACTCATTAATGAGTGTTTTTAAGTTGGGGAGTTTGTGCTACAGCTCATCGGGGAAGTACAGCCATAGGCATTCGCGTTCCTTCCCGTACAGCTTGTGAGTTACAGTACTGTAAGTAGTGGCGAGCGAAGTGGCCCCAATTTGCTCCATGAAGTGATTCACTGAGTAACACGGAATCTGCGGAGAACTCCACAATGTGAAGTGGAATACCTCACTTCATAATGAGGAACACGAAGTCCATTGAAACCAATGACTGCATTATTCCGCCTTCCCCAAACCACTTCTCCACCAATTTTAAGGTGAAGTACATTGAAATCAATGTAATTCACCTCACTTCATCCTGTAATTTAGCTCCAAATGAAATTCTGTAGTTATTCATGGGATTGCGGGTCACATGAGCTCTAGATTGTTCGGCTGAGCCTCAGTTCTGGCCTGGGTAGTGTGTGTGCAGTGGTAGCTGGAGACAGTTTGCTCTCAGAGCTCTGAGATTTAAAACCTCTAAAACCTGTTTAAAATGCCTTTTTGAGTAATATTTTTTGCTCAAAATTTAGTACATCGATTGTAGGAAACCCTTCTGTGCTCATATCATAAAGTATTTATTGTTGTGTGTGGATTTTGAATGTTAATTTAGAACAGTCAGTCTGTGTACTGTGAAGTGTGCTTTGGGGGAGGGGCGTATTTGTGGTGTAGGTAGATTAACTGGGAGAAAAAGGCATCCTTTTTGTTTGGTTATATTTTTCTTGTGTAACTGTGTTCATGTACACAGTAATATTTTCAGTAATTCTTGACATTTTTTGCCGATCGTTGTGGTGCAGCAGTGTGCAATTTGTCTGTTTAAAACATTTGGTTATATTACTAAAGGTTTTCAATTTGCTACACATTACTTGAGTGTGTGTGCGATGCATGCCATTAAATCAGACACCTTTTGTTGTGTTACAGAGTAATGGCAGCAGTGTGAACCTGCTATCCACTGCACCCGCATGAATTGTTTATACTGCTTTGTGGTATCTTTACTGGTAGTGGATTGTTACTGTCATTCACTAATCTCCCAACTGGCAAAATGTATTCCTTTCCAGATTTGGATTTGTGATTGTGAGCACTGGTTAGGTGGTGTTGTGCCTTTTCATATGCATCCCTTGAGTGTGTAGTGCAATCTTAATCTGTCTTTGCATTTGCATGGCACCATTAATTCTGGGAGACTGCATTTCTTGTTACGCTCTCATTTCACTTCATCAGCACTGGGGAATTTTCTGGACACAAGACAATAGCATTTTGGGAATGCACATTAATTTTGGTGACTCTATGTGTGACCTGACCACTGCGCACATGACTGAGTGCGCCATTAATTCTGGGAGGCTTTGCATTTCTTGTTACACTCTCATTTCACTTCAACAGCACTGCAGAGTTTTCTGGACACAAGACAGTAGCACTTTGGGGATGCACATTCGTTCTGGTGACTGTGTGGGTGGGATGCTGCCAGTATTGTTGTCACTCTGCCTTACTTTGCGTTTAAGGCAGACTGACAATGCGAAGTAATAATAACAAGGCAAAGTGAGCCTTTCCTATGGGGCACTCCACGTAGCAAAGTCCAAAAGCGAAGTGGCCACTTTGCTGGTAGATTTTAAATTCGATGCATCTCTACTTACCAGAAATCCACTCTCACTAAGAGAGAATAACAGCAACCATTTTTTTTTGTTCAAAATCCCCCCAAACCCAATTCTCAGCTAATGAGAGTACATATTGGGATGTCTGGTCCCTAACAATGACACAACTCTCTATAGCAACCAGCTCTAACTCTCAGAATAACAATTATTTTTTTTCCATTTAAAACAAAAATAAAAAATGGTGTAAACTATACAAAAATTGTTTTGGGGGACACCAGAAGCTAAAAATAGTGAATGGGCAATTCTATACAGAACCAGTTTGTTCTGCCACCTCAGGGTTCTGATTCCTATGGATCTCTTGAGCTTCACCCTTGAGGTCACAAGGAATCAGAACCCCTGTGTGACAGAACAGACTGATTCTGCATAGCTACCCATCCACTATTCATGATATACTTTCTGCCTATCTTTAGTGGTAGTCCAGGCTGAACATAAAGATTTAATTGCACTTGATTAGTAGAGCACTATAATTTTTATGAATGGTGTCCAGGCTTTCTCTCTCTCTCTCTCTCGCTCTCTCATTCTCTCAGTAAAACAGGTTCTTGTCATATCATATGATGGGGGATATGATGCAGACCTTTAAATGCCTCACAGGGATTAATAAGGTAGAGGAGGGGGTATTTTTCAGAGAAAACAGGTGCTCTAGAACAAGGAGACGTGCTATGAAGCTGGAAGGGGTAAATTCAGGAGGGACGTTAAAAAAAAAGTACTGCTCCATGAAAAGGGTGGTGGATGCCTGGAACAGCCTTCCAGCAGAGGTAGTGGGGGTGAAAAGAGTGGTGGGGTTCAAAAATGCCTGGGACAGGCACAAGAGAATCATAGAGGTTACGAAAGGAGGGAAAGAGATGGTGCCGTAGATCAAGTTAGGTCTGCAGCAGAAAATGAAAGTTTAAAACATGAGCAGGCTAGGTGGGCCCAGAAACCCTTATTTGCTGACACATTCCATGTTACTATGTTCCTATATTTACATAGAAACACAGAAACATAGACGTTGATGGCAGATAAGGACCGCAAGGCCCATCCAGTCTGCCCATTTCTTTTTCTACCTATTAAATGTGCCATTGGCCTTTGGTCTGTCAGTGGCCTATCTATTCATACTCATCTGTATTGCTCCCTTATGCCTATCCCATGCCTGTTTGAAGCCCTGCACTGTATTCATAGCCACCACTTCTTGTGGTAAGCCATTCCATGTATCCACCACCCTTTCTGTGAAAAATAATTTCCTCACATTCCCCTTAATTACACCCCCTCTAATCTCATGCTGTGTCCTCTTGTCCTGCTATTTTCTTATATTTAAACATGTTAGACTCTTTCACCTTGTTTATGCCCTTAGGTGTTTGAATGCCTCGATCATATCACCTCTCTCCCTCCTTTGCTCAAGGGTATATATATATTGAGCTCTGTTAATCTGTCTTCTGATGCAGTCCCTGCACCATTTTGGTTGCCCTTCTCTGGATTGCCTCAATTTGGTTAATGTCTTTGTGAAGGTGTGACCTCCAATACTGCACACAGTACTCCAGATGGTGCCTAACCAGTGTCTTGTAAAAAGGGATTATTACCTCCCTCTTACAACTTGTGATACCCCTACTAATATACCCTAACACCCCCCTAGCCTTACCTACTGCTTTAGAAGTCTGCTTGGATGATTTCAGGTCATCAGTGATGATGATACCGAAGTCTCTTTCTTCCTGTGTGACTGCTAGCAACTCCCCTCCCAGCCTATAGGTGACTTCAGGGTTTCTCTTCCCTATGTGCATGATCTTGCACTTCTTTGCATTAAATCCCAGTTGCCACTCTTCTGACCATTTGCTACTTTATCCAGATCTTTTCTCATTCTGCCCACCCCATCTGGATCATCTACTCTGTTGCAGATCTTGGTGTCATCTGCAAACATACAAGTCTTGACCTCTAGTCCATCTGCAAGGTCACTAATGAAGATGTTGAAGAGGACTGGCCCCAGGACTGATCCCTGAGGTACCCCACTTGTGACTTGCATCTCTTCTGACTGTATACCATTTACCACCACTCTGTTTTCTGCCCATCAACCAGTTTGCCACCCAGTTGACCAACTTCTGACCCACCCCGAGCCTACCCAGCTTATTTATCAATCTTCTATGTGGAACAGTGTCAAAAGCTTTGCTGAAGTCAAGGTAGGTGACATCAACTGCTCCCCCTTGGTCCACCACTCTGGTTACCCAGTCAAAGAAATCTATGAGATTAGTTTGACAGGACCTTCCTTTTGTAAACCCATGCTGTCTTGGATCCTGTGCCCCTATGGATTCCAGGTGTTGCACTATCCTTTCCTTAAGGAGTGCCTCCATAATCTTGCCCACTACTGAGGTAAGACTGACCGGTCTGTAGTTCCCCGCCTCCTCCCTGCTACCACTCTTGTGGAGCGGGATCACATGAGCCCTTCTCCAGTCGTCTGGGACCTCTCCTGTGCTCAGAGACTCACTAAACAGTTCTGGTAATGGCTCTGCTAGTTCCACCTTTAGCTCCTTAAGTACCCTGGGATGTATGCCATCAGGTCTCATTGCCTTATCCAGCCTGAGCTTAGCAAGCTCTTGTAGGACCCTTTCTTTTGTGAAGGGAGTAGTGCTCACCTCCCTCCCCCCTGTGTCCATGATGCTGGGCTGTGGACCCTGCCCTTCCTTCTCTTCAGTAAATACTGAGCAAAAGTATCTATTTAGGATAGATGCCTTTACAGGGTCCTCCTCCTCACATGCTCCCTTTTCTCCATTAAGCTTAGCAATACCCCCTCTGGACTTTCTTCTTTCACTAATGTATCTATATAAAGTCTTATCACCTTCTTTTACTGTTTGTGCTAGTGTTTCCTCAGTTTGGGACTTTGCCTGCCTTACTGCCTTCCCTGCTTCCCTTAGGGCAGTTTGGTATGCCTCCCTATCTTCACCCTGCTGTGTTCCCTTATATTTCCTGAAGGCCAGCCTTTTGGCTCTGACCTTTTCTGCTACTGTATTTGAGAACCAAAGCGGTTTCCTTCTTCTTTTGCACTTCCTTTTCTGTCTAATACAATGGGATGTCGTTTCAAGTATTGCATCCTTAATGCTTGCCCACTTTGCCTGTACCCCCTCACCTATGTTTCTTTTTGCCAGGGCTAGCTTAACTCTGTTGGCCATCTTATCAAAGTCAGCTCCACTGAAGTCCCATATTTTTGTCTTGGAATGGGATGATTTAGATGTAGTAGCCAAATTGAACCATACCATGTGATGGTCACTGGCCCCCAGGTGACCTTCTACCTGGAGATCTGTGATCCCTTCCCTGGTAGTCAGTACTAGATCTAGGATAGCCCTGTCTCTTGTGGGTTGCTGTACCAGTTGTTTGAGGCCCTCCTCCTGCAGACAATCCACTATGTGTCTAATTCTGGCAGATGTTCCTGCTGGTATTGACCAATCTGTATCCGGCATGTTGAAGTCTCCCATTATCAGAACCTCCCCTTTAGCTGTCATGTTTTGTATATCTTCTAACAGTAATGTGTCTATGTCCTCCCCCTGGTCTGGGGGACAGTAGACAACCCCAGTTCTTATGGCTGTCCCATTTCCTGTTTCCAGGGTGACCCACAGTTCTTCTGGCTCCTTATGTGTATTCTGAATTTCTGTAGCTTTGATATTTTCATTGACATACAGGGCCATTCCTTCCCCCTTTTTGCACCTCGGTCTCTTCTGAACAATACATAGCCAGGTACTGAAGTCTCCCAAGAGTGGTTACTGGTAAACCACATCTCACTAATTGCTACTATGTCCAGTTTAGCCTCTGACATTGTTGTCTGCAGGTCTGGGATCTTATTTCCCAGGCTGTGAGCATTTGTGTACATGCTTTTCCATTGGCCAGATTTTGGTGTGTTAGTTGTTGAGTGAGGTTTGGCATTACCCCTGTGTGTCGTATGGGGAGACAAACCTTTTTTCTTACCTGGTGATGCAAATGAACTGCAAACATGCTGAATCCCTGTTTGACCACTAGCTGAGAGGGGAGGGGTGTTCTTCCCATTCGACGTATGCGGTGCTGCACCCCTCTTCCCATTTGCTAGTTTAAATATTCTGCAAAGATGTCAAACTTCTGCCCCAATGCACTGACTCCCTCCTTAGTCAGATGCAGTCCATCAAATTTAAAGAACTTTCACTCCCAGAACTGTTGCCAGTTCCCTACAAATCTTTGTCCTTTTTCCTGGCACCAGCCCTTGAGCCACGTGTTTAGCTCCCCAACTCCCCTTCTATGACCTTCCGTCCATCTGCTCCCCTCTCCCAGACTGGCGGGATCTCAGAGAAGGAGATGCCGGACGAAATAGATGATAGTTTGTCACCCAGCCTGGTCAGGTGCTCCTTGGTCTCCACAACTGACCGACTGGTGAGATCATTAGTCCCTATGTGTACTAGGACATCAATGTTTTCTCCTGCTTTGTGAACAATTTTAGCAATGCGGTTAGTGTCTCTCCATGCTGATGTACCTGGGAGACATCTGACCATTACCCCTGGCTGAGATGGGTATCAACTCCTCGAATCATGGAGTCTCCTATGATCAGAAGTTTTTGGATTTCTTTTTGCTTTTTGTTTTGGTTCTGATTTTGGTGAGTTTTGTTGTGCTAGCTCATGTGTTGTAGTGTCTTCTGCCTCTTGTCTGATTTCAGAGATAGAGGCAGATACCTGTTTGTAGTGTTTATATGGTTTTTGGAGGTAATATGTTGGAGAGCAGAGAGTGATGAGGCACCTGATTTGCCCCTCCTAACCACCTGCCAACCTCCTGGACCAACTACCCTCTGCGGTCAAGGTTTTTCTGTTGGATGCTGGGGAGATGGCGGGTGGTTCTTATAATGTATTTCCTCTTGAATATGAAATTTGAGGCATGCAATCTCTGCCCATGCTGCCCAGAGCTGAGCCCTAAGATCTCCAAAGGCCCAGCATGTAGGACAGTGTCCTAAATCCTGTAAGACTGTCCTTCTGAAAATTGTTGCACAGTACCTGCGGTTAATGATATCCATTCCATATAAGTTGCTGGGTTTATAACCTAGTCAGAGTAATTTGAAGGAAAAAAAAGGAAAAAAAATGCAAGTAATGGTTTGATTGTGTTTTGTTTTTGTTTAACTTGTTATAACAAGTTAAATTACTAGTGCCCCTGTAGATGAGCTCACCTTGTGGAGGCCCCACTGATCCACTCTTCCTGCTCTGCCACAGGAAATGTCACAACTGTGGTACCCTATAAAAGGAGTGTATGGGGTGGTTGGGGATGGGGTGGGTGGCTGGCCCTTCCCCTGCCGAAAAAGAAGAACCACGGATGAAAGAACAAGGAGGTAAGAGCAGAAACAATCAGTCAACAACAAATGCAGTAACCCTGAAAGCTCATCCTGATGTTAGATAAAACTGTAAAACCTGTAAAGCACCACCTGTAATAATTTCAGAGAAGATATACGCTGTAAGAAACACTTTGCTACAGAGAAAAATAAAACAATGAAATGTTAGCAACAAACAGTAGCAATCCCTGTGAGTAAAAAATAAATAAACACCACACAGTAAATCTGCTTAGCCAAAATAAGTCTTAATCCTTTTCCCTTGCTCTGGTAAGTTTCTCTCCTCTGCCTTTCAAGCAGCCTTAGAAGGAAAGAGCTCAGGTGAAGCTAGGTGCCTTATTTCTTATGCACACGCCTTTGTCAGTCTGTATTATTTCAAGCATACCCGATAGACTGAGAGATCTCCATCTGCTGACAATTTTCTTATGTTCTTATGTCAACAGGCACCTTAAGAGACACTACATCCACTGTGGTTTATGCCTATGGTTACCTTAATACGTAAAGAATCATTATGTGGGGGCTGAGAAAAACAGATCATTTCCCCAATATAGTCCAGCTGTAGATCAGCCCTGTGTCTCTCTACTCAGCATTTTTAGGATGTGATGACAGTCACCTCCTGCTGACCTTTTTAACTGTTTAATACTCAATTTTTTTATAATTGCCCTCACACTGCTAGCTGTCTAAGCACTCACTTGGCTTCAGTGTTCACCCATAGCAACATTATATAAACTAATATCAGATGGCTTGCATGGTTTCTCAAGCCCATTTTAGTTATGAGTATCTGAGCTCACAGACTGTGCTGCTATTAAAACTCCAGTAACGATAACAGAAGTATTCTTTCTTGCTTCATAATTACTGTCCTTAGCCTGATGGAAGCTGCCAAGCACAACATGCCAAAAGTATGTCGCAACCACTCAAACAATGCAATAAGGAACTTCCAAAGTCAGCGGTGCGGAAAAAAAAAAGAAAATGCACATACATTAGTTGCAGGCGAGAAGCTGGTGTTTGTTGTACACTGAGAGAAATGTACAGAATTGTAATCCCAGTGCTTTAAACCCTCCTGGAATGCAGGAGGTTTTGAAGTACTGAGGATTCAGTGTGTTTCTCTCAGTCTTGACTAAACACAAGATTTCTTACCTGAAACTAGACTGTGGCAAGCCTTGATTTTTTTGAAGACAAGCTGATCCAAGGCTCTGGTTTAACTCATAGGACCAAATTACGAGCCAAGCCAAAGGGTATCGTAAATACAAAGCAACTAACATTTTCTTTCACCACAATATAATTCTACATTATAATTTGCATATTGATGCAAGTACAACTATCCAGTGTGACTTAAAGCAACAACCAAGTTGGATTCACATGACTTTCTGGACTATAAGCTATAAGATCCCACAAGGTGTAGTATATTACTGGTTACCCACACATCTAGAGGCATGATGGGGCCAGATGCAACAGGCGTAGGGCCCTGCAGCCCCTGGAAGTGTGAGTATCCACCCGTACCCCCACACCATGTTAGGCATTATTGCCTCCTACTTGTGGTTATATTCTGGACTTTTACAAAGCAGGTGAATTTTCAGCACCGTGCAGGGTGGTATGAGACATCATGACTCTCAAATGATGCCTCTTTAAAATGGCTCCAGTTAATTTGCCTTTCAGCTTAAATAAGATTTCACATGTAAAGCACAGACTGCAGGTAAACCAGTGGCGGAGTCAGGTTTGGGAGCCGGGAGGGCAAGTCAGTCATTTTGGGGGCACCAAGATGATAGCAAGCGGGAGTGATCAGCAGTCCACAACTGTACACATCATGTATTTGCTAGCCTTCACATGCAGTGCTTCTAGAACCCACTAGGCAAAAAAGGAGTATCAAGATCTCCTCTACAGGGTGGAAGTGAAGAAGTATTTGTGATGATGAGGTCGAGGACTTTGATGCTAGAGGAACTGCCACCCCTGCTCACTATGACTCCTCCAATGATGTTTACTGTATAAACTTTAGCTCATTATCTCATGTCCATATATCTGTACCCATGCAATTGTTTTTAAATGGCACTACCTCTCGCTGAGAACTGTGAACACAGACTTTCTGAGTTTATGTGGGGGGGGTTGTCATCTCTCCACCACAAGTCTAAAATTCCTGGCCACACCAGTGACCAGTGATTATGTAAATGTGATTTTGTTTGCCTGTATATTTACAATTTCCCAGAGATAACGGGGAAGTATTAAGCAGAAACTGCAAGTCAGGTGATTAAATCACAAGTCTCTTAGCCAACAAATGCACAGTTTACAGGATTTGTACTACCCCCCCCCCCCCCTTCCTGGAACAAGCACACAGGTCACAGATAGTTCAATGACCTAATGCTTCCAAGCTGTGGCTTGTTAGTACAAACGTACCTGCTTATCCACTGCTTGTATCCCATTCCCACTGTAAATGAGTTACCCCATCACCAGCTGCCCATCCTTGAACAAAACTTCATTTTAAAACAAAAAAACATTGTTATCGGCTCTGGCTTTTCAGATCTTCAGGGTTCACTGGGGTACAAGGAAAACAAAAACTTTGTTATGCACTTCCATTTTTATATAGCATAATCTTTTACTGTTTGGAATGTACTTGCTTGGGGTACTTTTGGGAAAAAAACAGGAATTCAGTGTTGTATTGACAGGGCCCATGGTTCTAAACTTTTACAAGAGTTACACAGACGGGGTACAACAGGTAATCCGCTCCTCCTTCTCTTGCAAAGTTGTATGAGAGAACCCGGTTTTTAATACTAAAGCCCCCATTTTACACCTACATTTTAGTGCAAAACAATCTGATTTGTACTCATTTGGAGGAAAAAAAAAAGATTTTAAGATTCTGCAAAATGGAACTGCCCATTTTTGAAAATGGAAAATCAGTGGCCCTCTATCAGGCAGAACTACTTAAATGAAAGAGTGGGATACGCCTGGAACTGACTGACAGCGGTAGTGCTGGAGGCAAAATCAGTAGGGGGCTTCAAGCATGCATGGTATAAACATAGGGGAATATCAGTAAATAGGCAGAGAGGAGAGAGGATTGCTGGAGAGCAGGTAGGGTCTGTAGAGATAGACAAGGCAGGGACCATCTGGGCAGACTGGGTGAGCCAAGTGATCCTTTTCTGCCACCAAATTCTGTGTTTCTAAGTGGTGTCAGTCTACAGGAGTTCTGCCTTCCAGCTTAAACTAGATAAGTACCTTGCAGAAAAAGGAGTAACAGGGTAGTCCCACTGAGTTAATGGGGGGAAAGAACACGATCAGCCGGTGATCTTTCTTTCCTAAATTTCTATGTTCACATGGATTTTTTTTGGTAATCAGGGACCTACCCCATGCAGATTTTCAGTGCTCCCACACACTTTTTGGAGTTACTTCTGCCCTCCCCCCACAAAACCAGAAGAATAATCAGCATTTATATAGTGCTTTTCGTACACACTGTATCCCAAAGCACTTTACAAGCAATGCTACACTGGTAGTGAAGTGACTGAACATGTAGTGATGGTTATACTGCACATCAGCACCCACACACAGCCTTGGACAATTGCATGAACCAGTTTTCATGGGAAGTGGAATATAGGTCAAAACACCGAGAAAGTCCCCTACTCTTTGCAAAGAGTGCCTAAGGTTCTTTTATTTTCACCTGGACTCCCACCAGGACAGCACCAAGATGGGTAGAAGGGATCTCGGTTTAACATCTCATCCAAAGGACGGCACACCCCTAATACTGCACTTGGGTTTTAGGTATGAGCCCAATCCCGCGGTGTGGGACTAGAACCCAAAACTTTCTGGCCCATAGGTGGATGTACTACCAACTGAGCCACACTGACACTTACCAGGGCAAATGTTGCATCCACCAAAAAAAAAAAAAAAAATAGACAATTTTCATTAACTGCTACACAAAATTGTTACACAGTTGTTTTACAGACACTGTACAATTGTTCTACAACTACTCAAAGTTTTTTTTCCCTTCACAGTCAATACTACACAAACATTTCTGAATAACGATCCCTGCACTAACCTTCCCCACCACAACACACAACCACTTCCATCACAGATACCAGTGACTCCTGCCCTTCTCTTTACAGCCACAATGCACCAATTAACAAAACCCCTGATCCATACAACCCACCCAAAAGTCAATATCTACCAAATGGACCCCCTACTGTATGTACAGCATACTGGATAATACTCCCTACCCCCAACTCCAACCCACAGCACACTGGATAGCACACACACACATGCACATAGTGCAGTTGACTGAGACCTACCTGTCCAGATACACACACACACACACACACACACACACACACACACACAGACACACCATCACAAGCCATCAGCTGCAACAAAACACTCCAGGCTGTCACATATCTCTGATCCACGGCCACTACTCCTGCCTCTACCGCTAACCCTCAGCTACACTTTGTGAGAGAACTGTTAGATGCACACTCAAGGGAGAAGACAGGTGTGCAGTTCAATGTAGAAAAATTATTGTGTTATGGCTGTGACATCAGAACAATACTACAATAACTTCTCAATACCTTTAAAAGATAAATGCAGCACATAGAAATTCATACACAAAATAAGGGGCAAATATACTACAACATACTCCAGGGAAGAGCACGGTGCTAATCGAACTGCACTTCTAGGGGCTGAAGGCTCTCAGGCACTTACTTTGCTCCTGGGCCTGCAAGACTATCAGCACAATGCACAAACCTGTCGTGTCCGACTGCATACATACATACATGCTGCTGCTCCTAGTTCACAGCTACAAAAGACTGCCTGAAAGAAGTCTTTGCAACACTCATAATCCCAGCATTGCATGCTGATAGATTCAGCCCTTAAGGCTATAGCTATACCAGTAATCCTTGGGTCGAGGCGTATATTACATATGTTTTAATTAATTCTCATTGACTACATGGAACACAGAAATATATTTAAGGTAAAGTGGTCTAGTAGTTAGAAGTGAAGACCCAGGTTCAAATCCCACTACAGCCATGTACTCCTTGTGAGATTCTGAGAAAAATCAATAAATGTCCCAGTGCCCAGTTCTTCCAGCTATAAGACAAGGCTGAAGAGGGCCCTACAGCATATCTGATGATGCTTCTTTAGCCTGGCCATCCTGAAAGAACACTACAGTGAGTCAAATGTATGAAGTCGGCACACCACGACATGTCACAACCAGGCTATTTTCAGGGACTTTTAATCTATAGTGGCCTCTTTTCTCCAGCTGCTACAGGTGATTATCTGACAGCTACATCTAAGCCTCATGTGTGCATCATTTGATTTCACATTTATTATACAATCTGCCGATAAGAGGCTAAGCACTTACAATAGGGTTTCGGTTAAACTGTCAAAGATTATTTTTAAATAATAAGTGTTCAGCAACAACACAGGAAGATTTAGCTGGCAAACTTGTGCATAGGAAATTCCTGGGATTCTAACACTCACTTCAAGTCCCTGTTAACAGCGTGCAGGTTATCCTGAAACTCCAAAATGAAGGCCTCCTCTCTGTCTTCCAGGGTCTCTTTGTTCTTCATTCCATCTTTAAGGCTGTCAAATATGCGGGTTATGCTGGACCGGAGAGCCTGAATCGCGTTAATAGCCTGAGAAAAAGCTTCCAGGCTTACTCCAACATTCATAACATCTGCCATGTTTTTTACCTGTTTGGAAATCATGTCCCACATATGACGTTACTTCGCGTCGCGTTAGGACAATGTCAGACCAGAACTGGATGATGGGAAATGTAGTTCTTTTTCTTTATGGAATGATGAAAAACAGACATGTCAGCTGTCTTACATCTAGAGGAGTGTCCCACATTTAACCAGCGAGAGTGAGCCATGGCAGCTGCTTCAGCTTGGGGGTTCTTCCTATCGTCTCTGACCGTAGTGGCACAGACAATCTGTGCTCTAGACTAGTTTAGTTTATGGCTCGAGGGGGCGCAAACTCAGAGGCAAAATGGTCTGGGGTGGGCGCTGGCCCCCCCCAGCTCCACCATTGAGGCAAACCTATTCTACCATTACAAGTTGGCACGCAGTTGAGTCACCATGGAAGCCAGCCCAGAAAGATGGTCGGTCTCATTTGTAGTATTTTTGGAGCACAGCAATAGAAGTGGGTGCTTTGATTATTTTTTAATATGACATAAATAAATTGATGTTATTAGATTAGTGTTAGTGGAATGAGGGTAGTTTGAACTATGCCTCTCAGTATCACACAAGGGTTTAACCTCTTTAATTGAGAATTACCCTGGCTGCCTCCTGTCTGAAACAAACCACATTCTTTGTAGTTCTGCCACCTGAAGCAGGCCGACTTGTAGTACCAAGCAACATCAACAGCAGCAATAGAGGGAGGAATTATGTTGGACCCCCTCTCCACCTGTGTGGAGTCATTAAGCTTGATATCCTGGCTGGAGTAATCATTACCTGGAGATAATAAATCTGAAGTTAAGGCATTGATGGCAGAGGAGGGAAACTGTGAGCAAAATACATAATTTAAATTCAAGGTAGCCATGCCACTGAAAGAGCAAGGAGGTTACACTGCTGTGCTGCAACGTACAGAACCAGTTTCAATGGTACTCAGACAAAGGCCCTCACTGATACCCCTGAGGTTTTAATGTATTAACAGTTCACCAGGGCGGACAGTCTTGCCATACTGTCATGGTCAACTGGGGACATCACCCGAGCCGAGCGTATTCCATATTATGAATTTACATTTTACTGCTCTGGAAAAAACAAAAACAAACAACTAAACAAAAAAACACTTAGCCCCCAGAGTATAATTAATCTCTTTGTCTGCAGTTTATTTGAGTTTAAACCACCTCGTAAATCACACCCAGCAGTCATCGCAAGTGGAGGTACTTCACTCAGTTCACTTGAAAAGATGGCTGCCTGCAAAAAGAACTTATCAGACTTTTTACAGTTAAACTTTCTGTTCCCAAACCCCTTCCTCAGTCATAAGCATTAATTTTATTTTTAACTCCAAAGGCACACTACAATACCTCTTCAAAATCAACACCACCATCAGAATGATAATGCAACATGGCACACTCAGCGAGCAACAAAGCCTTCCGTAAGTGAGTGCAAGGCCAGGGTCATCACTTAATATTATTAAGTCTAGACTCAGTCAAGCATGAAGCACTGAAGTACCCAGAAACCGGGAACGGATCATGAGGGCTCCCTGAACTGAAGCCCAGCCCTCCCCTGCTAGCATCCGACCGAGGAACCCCACCCCCGAGGCACCCAGAAACTGGGAACGGGTCGTGAGGGCTCCCTGAACTCAAGCCCAGCCCTCCCCTGCCAGCATCCAACCGAGGACCCCCACCCCCAAAGCACCCAGAAACCGAGAACGGGTCATGAGGGCTCCCTGAACTGAAGCCCAGCCCTCCCCTGCCAGCATCCAACTGAGGACCCCCACCCCCTGAAGCACCCAGGTATGACCGATCTCCCTACCAAGCAAGGAAGCAGAGTGCGGTTCTGGCGCCATTTTCAAACAGACAAAACTGCCACAAAAGCCTGCTCAGTGGTCCCCTGTGCCTCTGTGCTTCTGGTTTTGTCAGCAGATGTCTGCTGATTGTTTTTTAATTGTAAAAATTTAATGTGGGGCGCTACACTTGCTGCACCTACCTAAGAGTGCTTTACGATCCAGCAACAAGCAGCTCAATTTCTGCATTGTCTCCAGGGACTTTAATTAGCCTCAAAAGTCTTGCATTATTTGTCTGCTGAAAAATGACTTGATTTACATTGCCTGCTTTAATTCACCTTCCTTATTTTGCCTGCTTGAAAAGTCCTGCCTTACTTTGCCTGCTCAGAGCACTCCCTTTAGTTTATAAGCATTGCTTGGCTACATTTGCAGTTAACATAAAAGAAAAAGATTCCCTTAAGGAAGGCACTTTTAGTCCGAACTGTGTTCAAGCCCTGCTTTAGTGCTAAAAGCTCTGCATTGCTTTCTTTACTGGGTAGAAGTGCTTTAAGGTGATGCAAGCTCTGCATTTAAATTTAAATTTAACTGCCATAAGCAAGGTACGCATTTTATAAAGACCACGCGCCTAGCAGTGCCCCCAGCCCCCACAGCACTCTAGTTTCATTAATTCAGCTCCGCTCGCAGTTACATCAAAATAACTTCCCTTAAGGAAGGCTTGCTTACTCCGAATTGTGTACAAGCTCTGCATTCATATTTAACAGCTCTACATTTGCTAACTTATATTGTGTAGAAGTGCTTCAAGGAGATATAAGCTCTGCATTTAAAAAAACTCTGCATTTGCTTACTTATACTGGGTGGAAGTGCTTCAAGGAGTTACAAGCTCTGCATTTAAATTCACTGCCATAAGGAAGGTACGCATTATGTTAAGACCACGCGCCTACCAGTGCCCCCCTACCCCTCAGCCCTCTAGATTCATCGGCGCTATTGTGCACATTTCACAACTCTAACTTTAATCCCCCAATACTGCTGGAAACAGGACACTCTTCCAGCAAAGATTATACTGGGCTGCCGCGATGGTCCAATGAACTGCTAACTCACCTGCCAGCCAGTGTTACTCCTCCCACTGCATTGTGCTTAAATTCCTCGCTTCTCTCCACAGAAATCGGGAACGGGTCGTGAGGGTCCCTGAACTGAAGCCCAGCCTTCCCCTGCAAGCATCCAACCGAGGAACCCCACCCCCTGAAGTACTCAAGTACGACTGATCTCCCTACCGAGCAAGGAATCAGAGCGCAGTTCTGGTGATATTTTCAAATGGACAAAGCTGCCACAAAAGCCTGAAGAGTGCTTCCCTGTACCTCTGTGCTTCTGGCCCTGCCGGCGCTGTGCACTGGCTCACCACCACTGCCCTTGGTGAGCTCCTCCTTTTATAGGCTGAGTCACATGACTCTCAAAAACATATCGGCCTATTTTCCCATTTGCAGCTTATCAGCTGCCACCACCAGAGGTCGCCCCACCTGTTGTTCGCTCTCCACACTTATTCTGGCCAAGATGCTGCCTCCTACACTCCTGCTTCTCCTCTCACTGGCCACACAAACATCCCTGCCCCCAGTCGACCTCTCAACCAGTGAATCCCCACCGTGCCTGCCTCCCCGACTTACCCCACAGCCCTGCTATGCTGCCTCATCCCACATGACTGCTCAAGACTTGGCTCACATCCATTATTGGCACATTAGCGCCACTATCCTACTACCTTCCTTCCACCCGGGGCTCTCGGTTCTACACACCCCAGCCCGTCGATACTCACCTATTACTACTTCTGCCCATACCCCTACCTCTTGCCCAAACCCCTCCTGGTCAAAAATAAAACATCTCATCTCTCTGCTTCTGCTCCTGTCCGGGGACATAGAGGCAAACCCTGGTCCCAACACCACAAATACCCACACCCCATTCTCTTTCCCCAAAGCCCTCAGGATCCTGCACCTTAACACCAGCAGCTTATTATCTAAAATCTCGCTGCTGCAGCCAATTGCCCTAACACAGCGCCTTGATATCCTGGTAATTTCTGAAACCTGATTAAAACCCCAACATACTGACGTGGAAGTATCCATACCAGGATAAACCATCATCAGACATGACCGCCCAGGCAAAAAGAGAGGCAGAGGTACTGCCATGTATATCACCAATAGCCGGCAGGTCACAATAGTGGATATTCCATCACTCCCAGCCCACATCAACTCAATCCTAATTAAACTTTCACTCCCATGTTCCACTCCCGTATTCATGGCAGGCACCTACTGCCCCCCCGTACCCCCCAGAGGACATCACTACCCACCTGATCACCTTACAGTCCCTAGCAGCTGGGGGCAAGCTTCACGCCACCGGTGACTTTAACACCAACTGGTTAGCCAACGATAAAGCTCACCTTAAAACCAAAATTAGGGCCCTGAACCTCATTCAACTCATTGCTGACCCCACCAGGCTCAATCACAAGACACAAAACCACTCACTACTGGACTGGGCTCTCACCTCCCACCCACACAGGGTTCTAAGCGCGGGCCTGCTCCCTGACTCCCTAAGTGATCACCACATGATCTTCCTGATCTGGAAGGTGCATAGGCCCACTGACCCCCCCCAAGATGCTGCGCACCAGATCATATAACTCCCTGGACCTAGCGTCACTCCTGTCGGACCTGGGACTTATAAACTGGTCCTTTATCCCAGAGGCATCATCCATTGATACAGTGCTTGATGCGTTCAAAACCAGATTCCTTAAAGTCTGGGATAAACACGCCCCCCTGTGCACAAAAAGAGTCAGAGGGTCCCACCTTCCTTGGATCACTGCTGATATAATCAGGAAATGCCACTCCAGAGGCCATGCCTGGAAAGCCCACAATAAACTGGGCACCCAGGCTTCCCTCCTTACCTACAGAGCCCTTCGACACTCATGCACAAACATCATCCACCAGGCTAAAAAGAATTATTTTCTATCAGCTTTTAGAACAAACATTAACCACCTGACGGACTTCTGGAAATCGCTCAAATCCCTGCTGCCCCCCCTCAACCCCCCACCCCGACGCTATCAGCTCAGGCACCCTCATCTCTGACACCAGCAGTGTAGCTGAAGCCTTCAGTACCCATTTCTCCAGTTGTCCCTACAAGCTCCTATCTTCCCTCCGTACACCCCCCGGTCCCCCCACATCAAAGTGGCCCTCCCCAAACAGCCCCTCCAGTCCTACAGTTCTCTTTCCACCCTGTATCCCAAGCCGAAGTCTTAAGTTCCCTACTTACCCTGAACCCCAACAAAGGCAAATGCCCTACATCCCTGGATGCTAAGATGCTTTTCCTGTCCACCCCAGCCATTGCTGCCCCTCTTGCTGCCCTTTTCAACCTCTCTTTCTCTCTGGGCAAGTTACTCACAGACTGGAAAAAGGCCACCATTATACCCCTGCCTAAAGGGGGTGACCCCTCCTCCCCAGGCAACTATCGACCCATCTCCCTACTCTCTATGCTGGCCAAATAACAGGAACGACTTGTCCTCACCCAGCTCACTCCCCATCTGGATGCATCTTCTTTCTTCACTCCCTTCCAATCGGGCTTCCACAAATCTCACTCTACCATCACCTCCCTTCTGCGAGTCACTGGCGACATTCTCACCGGTAAGGACAACGGACACATCACCTCTGCCATCTTTATTGACCTAGCCAAGGCCTTCGGTACCATCTCCCACTCCCTGCTCCTCTCCAAACTTACTGAAGCAGGGCTCTCCAAACCAGCCACTGCATGGTTTCATGACTACCTAGTGGGCAGACAACAAACAGTCAAAATTGCCTCACACACCTCAAACCCCCTGCCCATTACTGCTGGTGTCCTCCAAGGTTCAGTCCTGGGACCACTGCTCTTCTCCATTTTTCTATACGACCTCCCATCAGCATGGTGCCACTTATACATCCAGATGTATGTGGACGACACAGTCCTGTATGCCTCTGGCCCCACAACAAGCAGTGTGGCAACTCTCCTACAGGAGGATTTCTACACCATCCAGGAATGGTTCAGGTCAAAACAGTTATTTCTGAACCCCAAAAAAACTATGTCACTAACTTTCAGCTCCCAACAAAGATTCTCCCACCAAGCTCCCTACCCCCCTTTCAAAACCTTGGATGGGACTTTTCTGGAGCAATGTACCAGCTTCAGATATCTAGGCATCTGGCTAGACCAGCACCTGGATTTTACCACCCTCATCGATGTAAGAGGCTGCTCCCCAAACTTGGCACACTATACAGAAACAAAGGCTGCCTCCCCTCACCTATGAGGCATGCCATTGTCCAAAATATGATACTACCTGTACTCTACTATGGTGACATAGTGTACACTATCACCCCCGCGTCTGTCTTGGCCAGCCTCAACACCCTGTTCCACTCATTCTGTTGCTTCATCCTCGACGGCCCACAATCCACACACCACTGCACCTTTTATAGCTCCCTAACCCTGCCATCCCGTCACGATCATAGACTAATCCACTGCGCTAGGTTCACGGCCAGATTTTGGTCCCTCTCTCTACCCCCTTACCTGGCCTCTACCCTCTCCCAACAACCTCCACCTGCTTACTCCCTCAGAAGCACTGACCCCAGGCTACTCTACGCCCCATTTATGCCCACAGCCAAAGGTCAGGCTGCTTTTAACTACCGAATCCCACAGATTTGGAATGCCTTACCAGCCCCCATAAGACACGCACCAAATCCAAATCATCGCAACCTACTACTCAGTACACATCTCTCCTTCAGCTGCTCCTGTTTTAACTAACAATTTACTACTATGTTGCTGAAGCCTAGTCACATTTCTAATTGTATCATGTATTCAATCATCCCACTGTATGTATCTACTTGCCTGTCTGTAACTTTCTGCCAAAAGTTCGCCTGGCAGTAAGCCTTTGCATTCCACTATTGAACTGTCTACGTACTAAATACCACGCTATGTATTGGGTCTCGGCCCCCAGGTCGCATCTGGAATCGAGCATCACTGCTCAGTATGCCTTCCTGGTAAAATTCGTAAATTAATAAATATGTAGAGGAGCCCTGAGCCTAACAGGGAATAATTAAAAAAATGTTACTGCAGCCTGACTGGACTACAGTGGACCATGTCTCCTCTACTGAGGGGAGCTGGAAAAACTGCTGTCAATTGTGGCTGTTTTGGGGGAGTGCAAACGAGAAAGTGCAGTTCCCTTGGTAGTTCAGCGTGCTCATGTGAGTGCATGTGACTGTGTGTGTGCAATCAAAACACCCTGATTTAACAGTAATAGACAGCCTGGAGTATCACCATCTGCCTTGCTGAATGAAGCAAGTCAAGAATCTCAGACTTGCTGCTGTGAGAGGGACTGGAGGAGCTGCGGATAGCCACAGATCTTGTGAAGCATGTCCCCCTCTTGGAGCTGCTGCTGATCCCCACTGGTGTGAGGGGGACATGAGGAGCTGATTGTGACTGGTGTGGGCCATGCCTCCCTCTACTGGGTTGGTGGGGTGCGCCGTTGCGGATGACAAAGTGCAGCACTGTTGGTAGTTCTGTGTGTGTGTAAGGGGGGGGGGAGTGTATGTTGGTGTGAACTAAAGTGACAGTCAGAATGGCCTGCCATGGTAGCAGATGCTGCTATGGTCAGATGAATCCATGTAGCTGCCATGGTTACTGTTGGGTCACATGACTGTAATTATGGTAGGAACATACGTAAACCACTTCATCCAGATTCTGACAGTGTCCTTATAATAATCACAAGAAATCTGTCCTGACTGCATCAGGGGGCCATAAAAATTGACTACATTGAAGTGGTGTTTGGAATTTTCAAATTCCTGTGGAATGGAATTTCACAGAATTTTCAAAATTCCATGGAAGCTCCACCAAATTTCCTCAGAAGTGGACAGGCAGAATTCCACAGCAGAAAATTGTGGAATGAGTTTTCTGCAACATTTCTGTGGAATTTATTTTCTTTGGATCTCAATATTTTCCACTGAAATGGTTGTGGAAATATTTTCTGTGGAAAAATGCTGTTCTTCAGAATACAATTCCTCAGATCAGAGCAGGTGGAATTCTGCAGGACTGGTGAAATTCTGACAGAAATTCTTCCAGCAGAATGGTCATTCTATGCTAATTCTTCCTGCAGAATTCTGCATTCCACACATCACTACTAAACTGGCATGTTTTGTGGCTGTTTCACGATTCGAAGCCTTAGTTACCCAACAGTCACTGTGAATGGTATCATTGGTATGACTGTTACCTAGCGATACACTTTAACCCAAATATCACTTATTTGTAACTGTGTTGTACTGTATGAAACCTATTCTACATATATTGTGTCTTTTACACTGTGATACCCTTTGGTTGCAATTATAAAAAAAAGAGAGGTTACTCTCAGTTTGCTCAGTAATAAATTAATAGATTGATCAAAGTGGAGTAGGCTTAGTCATCAATATCTCCGTAAATGACCACCTACACAGGAGCCGTATACCTCATTTAAAAGATCTTTTCATGGACTGTCAAACTGTAATGAGCACAATTCAAGAATGTTCCCCATTACATCCTGTTGATGCAAACAATATTGCTTTTGCAAGAAACTGGAAAATAATTTTAATGATGCAAGGAAGTGAGCACATTATGTTCATATGGTGCACAAGACCTTTAAATACCTGAAGGGCATCAACAGGGTAGACTATTACACACAAGTGACAAAAACAAAACAAGGGAAAACAGCAGCAAATTGGCTGGGGCTAGGCTCAGGAGGGATGCTACGAAGTACTACTTTAGGGAGACAGCAGTGGAGGGATGGAACAAGCTACCAGGAAAGGTGGGAAGCTTGAAATCCATCGGTAGCTTCAAGAGGAGTAGGATGCCAACCTGCTGTTGCAAAGGTAGCGCTACTGCTCGTGATGTCAACAGCCCAGCTTTTGGAATGAGCCTGTGTCAGGGGGCCAGCCAGTGGAGAATGTTTGAGCATTCCACAAGATTCTGTCCTCTTGAGGAGGTAGGACACACATTCTCTGCTTCATTATCGCCACCTAGGTGACCAGAGGTGGTAGTGCCAATATGCTCTGATGCATGCTGCATGATAAGCATGCACGTGCGCATCATGGGGCTCTTCATTGGCATCCTATTGGTTGGGAAGTGGAACAAAGACACCACCCCCCCGCCACAGCACAGATGACAACACCTCCCCACCACAGGCCCTGCTGCACCAGCCATGGGGCTCATGCTGGACCAGACTTTAACTCCACTGGGGGAAGGGTCCACCCCTGAAGGCCCACTCTGAGGGGGAAGACAGAGAGGAACAAGGTGCCAAGGTAAGTCCTGGAGAGGGCAGGTGACAGGGCTAGAGAAAGGGGTAGGACCAATGGAGGGCTGGACATAGAGTACACAAAATTTAAGAAAAGGAGGTGGGATAAAATTAAGAATTGGTGATGGTGTATGCAGGGGGAGCAGCATGCAAATTAACACGGGCTCCACATTGGGCACACTCGATAGACTGTAAGGCTTTCTTCTGCTGGCTGATTTCATTGTTTCTGTGTTTCTACGGGATCCAGGCTATGGTGTGCTGTCCTTCATAAGTTTACCAAGACAACTCTGCAGTTCATATAGTATCTAGGACATGGAGGCAGTATAGACTAGTGGTTGCAACACACAGGTCTTATTTCACACCAGCTCTTATTGTATGACCTTAAGCACAGTGCCTGTGCTTAACTGCCATTCTTTCATGCATAGTTTATCTATACTTGAGATAGAAACAATGACAGCAAATGAAAAACCAAAAACAGTGATCCATCCAGTCTGCCAAGTTCATTAGCCACCTAGAACTTCCAGTAACTTCCCTCGCTCAGCCTCACTTAACCTCTCTTGCACCTGACTAATGACTGTTTCTATATGTTCATGGATTATAAAGGGCTTTACAGTACAGTGAGTGTGAAAAGCACTACTCCTTCTTCTCTTTCTAAGGCAGTGGATGGCAGGTCAAAAAGCCTGGTAACCATATGAGTGTCCCCAGATAGATGCAGATCTAGGATTTTACAATGGGTAGGGGGCTGGAACTGGGACCTGGAGGTGGGACTTGGTATACACATTTTTAATGAGGTTTAAATCCAAAGCATTATTACTTTTTTTTACTATTAATAAAAAATACAACACATGCAATTTTGTTATGATTTGGGAATTAGCCTGTGTGGAAGGAAAGGATGACAGCAAGTAATTTGGGAATTGTGGGGATGCCCTCTCTGGCCCCACAGATCAGCCCCTGCCATCAGAATGTACTGGTGGTGGTACATTTTAGTTTTCACCCCAGCCACTTTTTGAAACTTATTCCATCTTTTGCCCTTAATGATATCATATATCAACAAGAGATCACCCCTTATTCTTTTATTTACCAGACAGTATAGATACATACTGTAGAAACATAGAATGTGTTGGCTGAAAAAGACTGGTACACCCATCTAGTCTGCCCTGTTTTCCATGCCTATTGCTGCATCCTGGAGCCTACTTTGTCAGAGGTGTCCCTCCCTCCCCCCTTGCCTCTACTTCACTGCAGATGTGGGTAGGGCCAATATTGAATGCCAGATACGAGTGGCGCTTTGTCTGCTTTCCATGCTTGTTGACGCCCTCCCCATGTCCCGCAGAGTGCCGCAGGGCTCCATACTGGCACCCATGTTGTTCGCAGTGTATATGCTGCCATTAAGAGATATTATCAGGTGATATGGCTTGAGTTTTCACTGCTATGCACATGATACACAGCTGTGTATGTCCTTTGTGCCCAGACAAGTTGATGTAATCTCTATTTATTTATTTGCTTTTGTTAACCGGGTAAGCGCGCTAGACAACCAAGTGCTTATTTTCAGGTGTGACCTGGGAGAGTTACAGAGCACACAGGTAAACAAAATACAAGTCAAGGAAATGGAATACAAAGTGAATATTACAGTCAGGAGCCACAGACTCTACATAGGTGAGAGGTATAGGTCAGGCTCAAGCAAGTCTAGGCAAGCAGACAAGTTGTAGTATACAACACAACATAGGGAGTCAAGGTATTCTACTATGTTAAATAGCTGCCACTCTGAGATCAAAGACTGGATGAGCTCGAGTTGGTTAAGACTGCATCCGGATAAGACTGAGGTGCTGGTTGTGGATCTGGGCCACCCAGGGGCGGGTTATGGTGCTGAGCACATGTCAAGCCAATGACTTGATGTTGTCCAGCTCATTACCTCAGATCGGGTGCATAACCTGAGCATTATTTTTGATGACGGACTGACCCTGAAGTCTCAGGTGTCAATTGTGGTCAAATCTTCATTTTACCACCTGAGGAATATTGCCCGGGTGAAACACCTGATTCCACCGGGCTACCTTCCAACACTGGTCGGCATCTTCATTACTACCCATCCTGACTACTGCAATGCCCTCTACCTAGGGCTGTCTGGGTAGAGATGCAGAGATTTAAAATTGCAGAAGTGCACTGTGAAGTGGGCACTCAGGCTACCACTCACTATGCGGAGTGGGCAATGCAAAGTGCTCACTTCGCATTGTCATTACCACTTCACATTGGCATAATGAGAACATGAAGTAAGGCGAAGTCATTGTTTTTAATGGACTTCGCATTCCTCATTATGATTTTAAGTGATCCACTTGGTGTTTCAGACTTGGCAGCCCCCCACAGATCACATGGCTTACAGTACTGTAAGTAACATGCTCTCTAGCCAGGCAGGAAGGAAGTGAGTCACACAGACAGTTTCACTTTCTCCTGTGCAGACTGAGAGAGAGGAGTGTGTTTGTACTAGAGAGAGGAGTGTTTTTTTTGATTGTAGAGAGAGTTAAAATTTGATGCTTAACCCAACAGCTTTTTTAAAAGCTACATTTTTGTCTTTTCTGTATTGTTTTTTACTTAATTTGTTCTTTATGTAAATTTTACTTTTCTTACCTACTTAGTTGTTTGTCTGTGTGTGTGTGACTGTGTGTGTGTGTTGTGCTTGTGTTGTGAGATGGAGCAGGGTGAGGGAATGTCTGGGGTGAGGGCAGCTCTGGGAGAGCATGGTAGTACGCGTCGTCGTAGCGTGCGCATGTGTGGGGGACATGGGCGCCCATTTGTGTTGGACCACTCTAAACTTATGAGTGTCCAACCCCCGGAAGCAGGACCAGCACCGCCTCCTGACTCTGGGGCAGTTCAACCACCACCACCACCACCACCACCAACAACAAGTCCAGCATAAGGTCCTTTGGAGCAGGATGGGCCTGTTCCCCCAGGCCCAGGTGTGGATCCCACCATCAGTACTGTTGAGCAGTGTGAGCAGCCTACTGCCAGTTCATCTGGCCCTCCTCTGCATGTGCCTGGTCCTCTCTACACCTCCATTGTTTGGCAGTTTTTTGCCTGTGTCGGGGGGACAGCAGTGTTGTAAAGTGTCATCTATGTGCGGTGGAGGTGCGCGTGGCCCCTGGGGGAGTCACCTGGGGACTGGGGGCCAGCGCACCCATATGCTTAATCACCTCCAGCTGGAGTGGCAGGCTGCCACAGAATGGACCATGTCTGCACCTGCTGGCCATTCCGTGGCAGAGGGTACCGCTGTGCATAGCAGGCGCAGCATCCCTTAGAAGAGGAGGGCCACAGCAGCACCTGTTGCTCCACTAGCACTCCTACTACCACCACCAGCAGGTCAGCCTGTCGAAGGAGTGGACACCAGAGAAGTGCGTGTAACACTGTCTGACTTGACAGTTCTCTGGAGTGCTGTTGAGGAGAACAGCAAGAGGATGAGTGCTGTGGAGCAGCAGCTGGATGACACAGAGGGACATCAGCTTCAAATTATGTCTATGCTGGAACCACTGCTGGATCACCATAGGATCCCACATTAGTTTTGTTTTCTCACACCATGTCCCCCCCCCACCTTCCTTGCTGTGCCATAAAATGTATTCCTCCACCATCCCTGACCCTAGTATGTAATTATGCCCTTTTTTTGTTGTCTTCAGTATGCGTTACACTTTGTATTCTGGGGCCCCTTCCTTCTGTTAAGTATCTGTGTGTTTTGTGTGTGTGCACTGTTTTGGTGCCTCATTTTTGTGCACCCACAAAAGGCATCTGTCTTGTGTCCAGAAAACTGACAAGTGGTAACGCAGTGAAATGAGATTGTTTCAGCACATACAAAGTCCCCCAGAATTTATGGCACACTCAGTCATGCGCACAGCAGTGGCACAGAGTCCCCAGATTTTTTCTGCAGCCCCAGAAATGCATCCTCCATGTGTCCAGAAAATTGACAAGTGGTAACACAGTGAAATGAGAGTGTTTCAGCACTTACAAAGACCTCCAGAATTTATGGCGCAGTCAGTCATGTGCACAACAGTGGCACAGAGTCCCCAGATTTTTTCTGCAGGCCTAGAATGCATCCTTCTTGTGTGCAGAGAAGTGAAAAGTGATCATCTCAACTGGATTGAAAGGTGCCTTTTGGATGTACAGTAATAGTAGCCTTGGTGAGTAGATATATATATATATATATATATATATATGAAAGACAAAGAACCTCTGTGCGCAAACACTGAGGCAAGGGTTACCCCAAAGGTCATTTGGCTGGGAAGCCAAGTTTCAAGAAAATACAAAATCACACATGCCCCCACTGTGGTGATTTGCATATGCAGCCCATGATGCTTTGCATTGTGGGGGCATGTGTGATTTTATATATATATATATATAGTTGTGTATTTTGTAGGTGATGACAAGGGGGCTTGAACTTGACATGGACATGTACTCATGTAATTGTTCTGCATCACACACAGGTGACTCTGTCTCTGAACTGTTGCTGTGCACCATCCAGTGCTCAATGAGAATTTTTTGCACTTAAATGAAAATGGATAACTCTCAAGCACATGAAGATAAATATTTTTTTTGGGGGGGGGTCATATTTTCAATTTTGTCTGTAATGGTTTCTTATTTTTTTTATTTCTTCACAGATTTCATCAGCATCCTTCTGGAGTCTGGTTCTTAATGATAGTCATGATCATGGAATGAAACGACTTCTGCCTGTTGCATGTGTGCCCAAGCTCGGGTTGGGGAGTAGTCTGCCTGATCATGTTGACAAATTTCTTTGGATAAGGCCACTTTGACAGAACAACAAAGTATAGAGAATTTTCCTAAAAAAAGAAATGAATGTCCCTCCCTGGTTCTCAAATCTCAATCCCTATTGTCAACTAAATTGCATTTCAGACTAGAGACACATCTGGTCAAGTACTAAGACAACCTGTTGTTTGCAATATTTGCAGCAGTCTTTACAAAGCAATGAAATGAATGAAATAAAATCTTCATACTTACCAGAATGGATTTCACATGGACATTACATCACTTCCTCTCTGTCTGTATGGTATAGCCACAGCATCTTTGCCAACGAGTAATATTAGCAATGCAACCTATTTTTGTTCTCCTGTAAAAGAAACAAAATAAGTGCACTGTATGTGTTTTGCCACTGCGTCTCTGAAAAGCTACAGAAAACAAAACAGACAACTTAAGGAAGTGAGGCAGCATAACAAACATAAGTGCACATACTCACTTTATGGTTTAAATATTAAGAAGCTGGTGGTGGTGGTGCACTGGTAGACTGGTGGTCCATGGGGGGCAGACAGAGTCATGGTGGCAGCAGACTTGGATAACATCAGTCCCAGTGGTGGTGGTCCATGGGGGGCAGACAGACTCATGGTGGCAGCAGACTTGGATAACATCAGTCCCAGTGGTGGTGGTGGTCCGGGGTGGGGGGACACACCGCCTTTTAAATACTGCAGTTAAAACCTGTCAACATTAACCACATCATCATCCTCATAAAGAAAAGTGCCCTCACAGTCATTGATGTCTGAAGTCTGACCATTGGGAAATTCTTTCTCCATTGTGCCATCATCTACGACAGTGGTGGGCCGTTTTAAGCAGCCACTGCCAGTGCCACCAGGGTGCTCCATTTCCACATCGGCAAGCCCACCATGACTAGGCCGGGGTACGAATACCAAGGTTGCAGTCTGTGCTGGTATGTGCCTCTCATTCATTTTAATGAATGTTAGCAAACTAACATTTGTAGGAGACAGGTTTGTCCGCCGATCCCTGACTATTGCACCTGCTGAGCTGAATACCCTCTCAACACTTACACTGGAGGGTGGGCATGTGAGGTACTTCAGTGCCCCTGCAGTCAGCTCTGGTCATTCACTGACCTTTCCACTCCAGTACAAAAGAGGATCTTCACTTATTGTCAGATGCCTGTTTTCAGACAAATATGACTCAACCATTCTCTGTGCCTCACTAAGTCTGATTGTTGATGCATCAGCCTGTTCCCCGGAATCACTGATGTCACAAATCCCCACCTGGGACAAAGCCTCCCAAAGCACGTTGACACCAACCACTTTGGATGACAGACCACCAGGAACTACAGTCCCCTTACCCTTGCATGATATGCTTGCTGGTCCTCCAGCTACACCTTCAGCTGGATTATGCTGCTGAGGTTTGCAAACCTTTGCACGTGACTTCTGTGCCCCATGAACCAAGCGAACCAGTTGACCACTGATATTTTTTACCTGTTCAGGCGCTCCCTCCAGCACTGATGCAATTCCATGTTTCTATCGTTGGTCCAGCATTGTTGCCATGGCAAAGTTGTCACTACGCTGAATGCTCACAATGTGACGATTCTGGTCGAATACTGTCAGCATGTGTTGCAGCAACATACTGCTACCACCATCTCCGGCAACATCAAGGCTATGCTGTACATTCACCAATGTCTGCCTCAGCACCCACAGCAGTGGAATTGATTGGCTAATGGAGGCAGACTCGCCACTCACTGCCTGTGTGGCATGTTCAAAAGACCGCAAAATTGTTATTACAGAGTCCATGAGGCGCCACTGTTCAATTGTCATAGACATGGAGGCCCCAGGACTGTCATGGCTAGTGTGCATAACAAGATATTCTGAGATGGCTTTGTATTGTTCATACAACCTCTCTGCCATGTATAACGTGGAGTTCCATTGGGTGACAACTTCCAGCTTCAAGCGGTGCTGAGACAGGCTGTTTTATATCTGCAACTGCCGCAGTTGGTCACGGGCATTTCCATATCTTGAAAAGTAAGAGCAGATACATCTTGCAATGGTCAGCATTTCCTTTATGTCAGGGTGCTTCAGAAACTCCTGAACCACAAGATTTAAACAGTGGGCCATGCATGGAATATGAAAAAAAACACCATTCGTGATGCATTTCACCACATTTGACCCATTGTCACTTGCCATGAACCCAACTCTCGGGGACAGAGGGTTTGGCCATCTGTCAATTTCAGTCAGTACCATGTCCAACATGTTCTCACCAGTGTGTGAACAGGTCACACTGCGCATAGCAATTGTTGCATGCTGGTGAATTCCAGGAAGATTGCTACCGTGACAATCCACCTTCCTGCACTGATTATTCACACTACCAGCATCACAAACAACCCCTGGCACCTGCGCCCAGTGTGCAGTTATACACAGGTATAAACTCCCCGCTGTTTTGCCACTTGTCCACGTATCCATACTTAAATGGATTAATGGAGAGGTGTTGAAGGGCATGTCCTACTAAGTCTGAAACAGTGTGGAACAACTCGGGAACAGCACTGGTAGAAAAGTATGTCCTGGATGAGACTTTCCATTTTGGATAGGCACAGGCAGCAAACCACTGGAACCCAGAATTCTCCACAAAGGAGAAGGGCAAAAGATCAATTGCCAGCATTTCTGCTACAGCAGCATTAGTTTCATGTGACACTGTATGATTGGGTGGGTACTTCAGCCTACGTGCAAAAACACTCTGTAACGTGGGCTGACTTAAACGTTTTACAGGGTGTGTGTTGGTCACAAATGATTGTGCTCTGTGATGAATGGCATTGGCAGGGGGTAGAGTGTGGACATTTGATGAAGATGGTTGCACAGGTGATGATGACAAACCCAGAAATTATGTTATTTTGCCAGATTTGCCAACCGGGGTTGATGTACCACTTGCACTAGACATACTGCATCTACCACCACCACCACCACCACCACAAAAACTGCTACTCTCACCAGCACTGGACAACATCTCAAAGTCATTATGGTCCTCCACCTCATCATGCCTGTAGTAATCCTCTGCTCTTATTACCGCACTACTGCACATGTTTAATTTCCTACTGGGCTTAACAGTCATGGAAGGGGATAACATGCTCGCTATGGTTGCCGCCGGTGATACGGGTGAATGCCTAAGTCTGGTATTAGCTGCCAGCTTGTGCTGGGTCCACAGAGCGATGTGCCTATTCTTAAGATGCGTATGCTGTCCTCCTGTCCCAAGATGGCTCCCCTTTTTACCTCAACTCACACGCACATGGCAAACCTGGCAGATAGCAACTGAATCATCATTTGCATCTTGAACAAAAAAATCCCAAACAAGGGACCGTGATGCTCTGCTTTTAACATGTCCATGATGATGTGGCTTATTTAAGTCTGTTATCTTAAGCACTGAAGTGGGGGGGGCACGTGATGTTTCTGGCACTGCACACCTGGACTGCAACTGACCACCACGACTACCTATCATATTGAGTACTGGGTCATCATCATCATCATCATCATCATCATCATCCACTAAAACCGGTAAATACAAGTTTTTATGGAGGGGGGGGATTCCTGCAAACAGACTCAGACACAGCCACTTTTAATTTATTTGTCTCTGGTTCCCAACTGGGGTCAATTAAATCATCATCATATTCATCGACATCACTGTCACACACATCCACATCTTCTGCTTGGATGCTAACATGTGGACTGCATGTTGCAACAACAGCAACATCATCATCATCACATTCATCATCAGCATCTACACCACCGTCACCTGATATTTTTTCACCACACTGTGAATCACTGCATAGAAAATGCGTGACGTTAAGTGCCACGGTGGATGGAATATCACATTGTATGCTATCGTTGACATGATCATCAGAATCAGGTTCAGTTAATGGGATGTTACTGGGAAGTATGACATCATCTACGCTGTCACTCACTTGCACTGCTTCACACTCAATATGTTTGGATACGGTACACTGGTCGGAATTAGAACTTGATGCAACAATGCTAATACTACCTCCACCACCACTAACACCAGTAACACTAACACCACCAGCTGGGAAAACATAATCTCCTCCAACTATCAGTGAAGCTACTGACTGGGCTGTAAAAAACATTGCAGGAGAAATACCTTTCCTCACATCACCAATGCACTTCTCTATCCGCGTACTACTACCATGCCCACAGATCCTCTTACTGCCAACATGCCATGGCCAGAAACAGCTTTACTTGCATGTCTCTTTGCAGGCATTTTGGGGGATCGACCACAATATTATTACCAAATTCAGATTTTGATAATTCACTTTCTGACTGGAGGGTAGCTACTCGCTACTATCGCTAGCTGGATGTGAAGCAAAATAAACAACTGTGGCTTCAGCAACAGATATGGGGACTACTGTGTTGTGACACTGTCACGGAATTAAAACAACTTCAGTAACCAGTGGTGCTGATGGGGTCACAAAAACAATCCAGTCTGGTAAAAAATATCTTTTCAACATGGGGGGGGCACTGAATACAGACAGTGCTGATTTTAACAGCACTACAAGCAGCAACACTAAGAACAGAGAACACAATCGCAGTACAAAATCAGGCAGCTGCAGTGGATAGCAGGTTCACACTGCTGCGCTTAGTTGCACTTACACTGATCTGTGTCACAAATTTCAAAAGGTGTATTATATTTGATGCACGCAACACTGCTCACACAACACAGAACACTGTGTGCAATGCTGAATGAGGAATGTGATTCAAATGCAAAAGTTCAATGTACTCAGTGACACGTAATGTAAATTTGTAATTTAAACAACCTGACCTTATGAAATGCTGCACCACATTCACACAAGCAGCAAGAAAATTTGTACTATTACTGACAATTTTACTATGTGTACAGTAACAGAGTCAGTTATATAACAAAAATATTGCCAAAACACAAAGAAATCACTAGTTCTCCAAATTAAATCACACACAGATACGCCCCTCCCCCACACAGCACACTTCACTGCCTTTCACCACACACACACTCAATGTTGTAAATTTACATTCAAAATCCACACACAAACAAAAACACTCAATGATGTGAGCACAGGATGGTTTCCTACAATCGATGAACTACAGTTGGATCCCCCCCAAAAAAGGCAAAAATGCTTTTTGAACAGCTTTTACAAGATTTCTATCACAGACAGCTATCAGAGCACACTGTCTCCTACTCCTTCCTACTCATTCTACCTCGAATTGAGGCTGTGCAGATCAATATAGAGCCCATGTGACCTGAACTCCAATGAATCACTGCAAAATCCTCCTTGGGAGCTCAAAAACAAGGCAAAGTGAGGCGAAGTGAACTGACACCATTGTACTTCACCCTAAAAATTGAAAGAGAAGAGACCAGTGGAGGGGAAGTAATGCAAAGTCATTGTTTCCAATGGACTTCTCGTTCATCATTATAATGCAAAGTACTCTGCTTCGCATTGCGGAGCACTCCGCGAATCCGCCTTTGCTCTGCGAATCACTTCACTGAGCGGATTGAGCCCACTTTGCCCACCACTAGTCTGGGGTTGATATCCACCACTTACAGCTAGTGCAGAATGCTGTGGCCAGGCTGTTGACTGGTACCTCCAGGACGAGTCACATTATGCCTCTGCTGCGCAAACAGCACTGGCTGTCAGTTCAGTGGTGGATCACCTATGAGGTAGGTTTGCTTACCTTTAAAGCCCTACATGAACAGGGACCTGACTACCTGAAAGATCTCCTGACTCCCTACTCGCCAATCCGCCAATGAGGGATTGCTAGAGATTCCCAGGATTCATCTTAAAACATCTGGAGCTCGTGCATTTTCATTTGCAACACCGACCCTGTGGAATTCTCTACCTTGTTGGTTTAGAGAATGCCTGTCCATCATCAGTTTTAAATCTATGCTGAAAACGTATTTATTTTCTTTGGCCTTCCCTGATTAATTAATGGATTGATTTTAAACATTTATTATATTGTTTGTTTTTATACTGTAATTTTATACTATGTACAGCACCTTGATTTTGAAAGGCACTATAAAAATAAAGATTGTTTGCTTGCTTGTTGCATCATTTCCATACAGCCATTGAAGGAGCCACATGGGTGCAGGTGTTAGCCTAGTTTCCATTAAACACCCCCACCATCTCTATCTTCTCCAGCCTACTCTACAGGATTAAGGGACATTGGTCTAGATTTTCAAAACTCCCAGGGACTAAGTCCCACTTCACAGCTGATGTTGCAGGACAAAATCTCCACACCTGCGGAGTTATGTATATTCAGCCAGTGCAGCTGTGGGGAATATTATGCCTGGTCCCTCAAAGAGTAGCTTTTCCCCTTAGCTGTGCCAAACAAATTGGCCGCAACCTGTCATACATTATGGAGCTGGTTATAAACTGTCTCCAACTTTGAAAACGCCATGGCTGCGGAAAAAAATGATGCCCCGCATATGGAGACCCACGAGTGCCAGTGTTTTCCTGCAGCCACAGGATTTCAGGGGCTTTGAAAATCCAGCCTATTGTCTTCTGCCTGCTCTCACCTCTGGCCAATCAGTGAAGGCATGGGTGGGGCCAGAATTTTTCTCTTATCTGAGAGCAGTCTTGACAAGTTGGCCTCATTTATGTATGTGTGTATGTATGTGTGTGTGTATGTATATGTGTGTGTGTGTGTGTGTGTGTATGTATGTATATACATATGTACATACCATACCTCTCAACTGTCCCTGATTTTCAGGGACGTCCCTGATTTTGCCTCAAAATTTTACTCTGTCCCTCCTAAAATTTGTGTTTCTGTGGCTAAACAGTGGAAATTATAAGCATGAAACAATATCAAGCATTAAAGTTACAGACTTGTTCTTCTTTAGAAAATGCCTTTTGCTCTAAGCCCCATATTATACCAGCTTTCTGGGTGGATATCTCTAATTTTGAAGATGTGTCCCTGATTTTGGTCCTTTGTCCCTGATTTTTTTAAGCCTTGTCCCTGATTTGTGAGGCAGGAGGTTGAGAGGTATGGTACATACGTATGTACATGTGTATTTAGTCATATTACCAAATAGTGCACTAGGCAAACAGATGGCTATTTTTAGGCATGACCTGGGAGAGTTACAGAGCAGGTAGCCAAGGCAATACAAAATGAATAAGAACATTACAAGTACTGATGTAAATAGTGCAGATAATACACAACCATGCTTGGCATAACACATTGAGGGCAGTGCAGTAAATGCTTGGTATTGCAAGTCGCAAGTAGAGCAATCTGAAATCAGATAAGAAAGACAAAATATACGGGGTGCAAGACACATAGCACTAGTAACAAAAAGTAGCTTATGGGGCAAAAGCTTTAAGGAAAGACTGGACAATCTTACATAGAAACATAGAAATAAAGAATTTAATGGCAGATAAGGACTGTTTGGCCCACCCACTCTGACTATTCCTCTTAAAGGCCTCTTAAAGCAGCAGTGCAACACAACTGGGCAAAATATGTGACTCTACCTTATTTTAACAATAGAAGATTCTAGACCTTGTCCAGTTTTGTTTGGTGGTGACATTTTCTTGTCCTCCAAAATTTGAATATTTTATAAATGTGTTAATTTTTTTCCATTAAAAACAAAGATGGCCACCACATTTGGCTTGCAAATAGTAGTGTGGTCCCGGCAAGGGTTGGACTGATATTTAAAAAAAAAAAAACTCATAGGGACGGATTCACAAAGCAAAGAGGGACCAAGTCCCACTATGCAATTCCAGTTGCAGAACAAAATGTCTGCAGCTGCAGATATTGGTATTCACATCCATTGCAGCTGTGGAAGATGTTACGGCTGGTCCCATATTTCCATAGCTGCTGGGATTTCTATGGAAATGCCACCCACAAGCTGCCACAAATCATGGAGCTGGTCATAAACCTTCCGCCTTCGTGAATACTCCAGCATCAGGAAAAACATATGCCCCAAGCCACTTGTGCTGGGTCTCTCCTGCAGCTGCAGGAGTTTCGGGGGCTTTGTGAATCCATCCCATGGTGTGCAGAATAGAAGGTACCTAGAAAAGTAGTTTTGACAGGCGTGCCAATATTGTTATTATGTGTAGCTGAAACTAGCTTTCTGGAAAAAAAAAATTAATTGCACTGTTGCTTTAAGTTATTCAGCCTAGAGAAGCGAAGGCTTACAGAAGACATGATATATGCGCTTCAAACACTAAAAATAATAGACATGGAGGTGGGGGTGGTATGGACAATTGTCTGAATAGCTGAATCCAAGCAGAACCTGAGGACATGCACTCAGCTGGATGCAGTGGGACAGGATATTGCTTACTGTATGATTTAACTGCAGTTGCTTTACTTCTTCAACAAAGGGATTAACATTAACACTTGAATGGGTGTTTCTTACACCAGCTGTCCTTTAGCATCAGTAACTTTTTGCACTTAGCTGGCTAGGTGCAACTGCCCTGGAGGTGTGCCTTTAAGGGATATTTAAATGAGCGTAGGGTTAAGCCAATCAAAAGACAGGAGGGGCTGTGAGCTGAGTGAGAGCTGTTGAATGCTTCAGAATTTTTTCTCCACTGGACTTAGCAATATTGTCTCTGAGATGTCTCCCAACTTTCCTTGTTGACAGCCTCCTAGTGCTTATCTGGGTAAAGTTTTCCTCATAAATTATTTCCTTTAATGTGTTGAGTGAAAGTTTTTTACTTTTTTATTAAAGCTGTGCAAATTTTGTATTTTTAGCACGGTGGTGCTATTTTGAATATTTTTACCATGACTGTTTACTTTAAAGCCTAATTTTATCGCAGGTGCTTATTTTTGACAGTTTCCTTCATTTGTGATGCAAATTCTTGTGGGAACTGTCTAATTAGGGACAGTTGCCTTGATTTTTTTACCTCGGACCTTGCTGGATTTATCGCAAGGCACCTGCAGTAGATTTCAAAATTAAATAGTGCCTGGGGAATTGGCAAATATGAGGAAACCTTTTTTGTTATATTACTGGACTTTGGTATCATCTGTGTTAGGACTGTCCATAAGGTTCCATCAGCCACCTGTGTGCAGTTGAGCATTAATGGGCTTATATTAAGATTGGCACTGGTATAGATCTCAGTTTTACAACAAAAAAAAAAATACAAAAACAAAAAAAAGTCACTAGTAATAGGCAGAGCTTATTAACTTGGGTAGGAATGGCAGGTGGCATTTTCATAGAAACCTGCACTCAGTTTGTAGGTCCAGAACTGGTTTGCTTTGCTTAAATTGGCAAACATAGCAGACAAACCTTTGATTATTATGGTTGAGGATAAATCAAAGGCTTCCAATGAGGGGCCATTCAAAAGTGCTAATACCAAAAGCAGAGGTGCTGAGGAACCCTTCAGATCTTAGCCAAAAAATAAAGCTTCCAGTGATGAAGTTCCTCACAAATTGAAAAATAATAAGAGTGATGAAAAAGATAGCTTGATTAAGCCTCTGAAGTGGCTAAAAAGAAACTCTGTCAAGACAGATATGCTCCTGTTGCTCCTGTGGAAAGCCAATAGCGAGACAACAGGTAGCTTGAAGGATAAAGAAAAAACAAAACACTTGTAAACTGCGCAGGTTCATCTGTCAGTGCTAGATATGGAAAAAGCATGTCAACTGTTTCAGATCCTTCTAAAGAAGGGTCCTCGATTTACTGGGGCTAGCAAGCACTCTTCCACAGTTCTTTCTTCTGTAGACTGTGAGGGTGATGCAGATGATGATCAATTTTATGATACCCGTTACATGGATTTTGAGGGCCTTGAGCCCCAGGAGTCCCCAGACCCTCACCCTGGTGGTCCCATGGGTGACCACGAGAATCCATCCTCTATGTTTACATTTATACAAAATATGTTGGACACTCTGGACCTCCCTTTGCAGGAGCCCAACCAGGATGTCAATGAATATGAAGATTCTTGGGAGATGAAGGGTCTTTCATCTTCAAAGACCCTGGTTGTCCCTATCTATAATTCATTTAGAAAAAATACCATGAAGGTGCTTCAACACACCACTTCATTATCAGGGGGTGATAAGTGGCTTGAGAGAAAATATAAATTGTCTAAAAATGGTACTGAATTCCTGTCTGCACACCCTAGTCATTAAAGTGTAGCGCAGCAGGCAGCTTGTAAGAAAGCTGGAGTCTCCTTGTTGCCCTCTCCCCCGACAAGGATTCCAAGAAAACTGACTTTAAAGGAAAGAAAATGCATGTCCCAGCTTCCCTGCTTCTCAGGCTTTCTTCTTGCATGACATTCACAGCCAAATATCAGAAAGCCCTTTGGAAATCTGTTCAGTCTATCACCAGCAACGGATCAGATTCTATGGTGCAGGAGCCGGTGGATACGTCAAAAACTGCCCTGGAAGCTACTATGTACCAATTCCACATGGCAGATGACAACAATGTGCAGCCTCTAGAGCGATGGCCCATGCCATCTCTGAGATGCTTTGCCTAGCTTAAAACAACCTGACCACAGATACTCAGAACAAGGCCATGGATTCTCCCTGTGATCAAAATATGTTGTTTGATTACAGAACCACTGACTACATGAAAAAAGTTGATGAGTACAAGGCCTCCTGGCAGAGCCACTCATCCAAGCCTAAACCTGCCACTCCTCAGAGATCCCATCCCAGGGGTGGTAGGGGCAGAAGCTTTGTTCCCAGGCCTTACAGTTCCTATCCCGAATCTGAATTTAACCAGTACAGGGGTCTTTTAGAGGCAGGGTCAGAAGGGTCCAAAGAAGAGCCATCTCTACCCAGCCATCTGCCTCTCAGTCTAAGTCCTAATGTGAGTGTCCAGTTTGCCTCCCTGTTTCTGGTTGGAGGCAGACTCTCTCACTATCTTCAGCCCTGGTCCCTCATCACATTGGACAAGTGAGTGCTGTATATAGTGGAGAAGGGTCTGTCATTACAGTTCAAGCAGCTGCCAAACCTCAAGCATGCCCAGATGTCAAGACCCCTGTCCCCAACACAGATACCACTGTTGGAAATGGAGGTAAAAAACCTTTGGGCTTTACGAGCAGTGGAGAAGGTCCCCACCCACAAGAAGGGCAAGGGCATCTACTCCAGGTATTTTCTGACATAAAAGAGAACTGGGGAGTGGTGACCTAGCTTAGATCTCAGACATTTAAACAAACATCTGAAAAAAAAACAAATTCAAAATGGTCACTCTGTCACTGGTCATACAGTCCTCACAGCAGGGAGACTGGCTAGCCTCCCATGACTTAAAGGATGCTACTTCCACATACCCATAAGGTGATCCCACAGGAAGTTTCTCAGGTTCAAACTTCCTTCTGGTCACTATCAGTTCACTGCAATGCCCTTCGGTCTGTCCTCGACCCCAAGAGTCTTTACCAAGTGTCTTGCAGTAGTAGCAGCATATCTCAGATGACTGGGTATCACTCTCTACCCCTATCTGGATGACTGGCTCATTGTAACAAAGTCTCCTTGCCAGGTCAAGAAAACTCTTTCCCTCACAGAATGCACTCTGGAGTCTGG
This sequence comes from Neoceratodus forsteri, assembly GCA_016271365.2. Classification (NCBI taxonomy): domain Eukaryota; kingdom Metazoa; phylum Chordata; order Ceratodontiformes; family Ceratodontidae; genus Neoceratodus; species Neoceratodus forsteri. Next base: position 1,130,496,870 of record CM057451.1, read on the forward strand.
GTTTCCTGGTAAATCTAAAGAAATCTCATCCAGAACCCACCCAGCTGCTCACCTTCATAGGGACCCAGCTGGACACTCAGAAGAGATATGCCTTCTTCCTGCAGGAAAGAATTCAGAGTTTTCTTTCAGTGGCAGATTCTTTCATGCAGGGACAGCCAAGACCAGCCAGAACTCTCCTCATACATCTGGGACATATGGTCTCTATGACTGCAGTAGTTACAGGAGTCAGGTACAGGATGAGACTCCTGCAAGCTTACCTCAGAACTCGCTGGTCTCAGAGAAGCAACACATTTTCAAAGTTGATACCTGTGTCAGAGCAGTTCCTCCAAAACAGCTTGTGGTGGAAGAACCCTGCAAATTTCCAGGCGGGGTGTTCCCTTTCAAGCTCCTCTTCCCACAAGGGTAATCATCACAGATGCCTCCCTTTTGGGCTGGGGAGCTCATTTAGACAGTGCTTCAGTAAGCAGCAACTGGACTCCCAAAGAGTCACAGTTGCACATAAATCCTTTGGAACTCAGAGCAGTCTTACTTGCTCTCAGAGCGTTTGCTCCCAGCATAGAAGGGCAGGCAGTTCAAATTCGAACGGACAACACCACTGCAATGTTCTACATAAGCAAGCAGGGTGGTACCAGATCAGGGATACTCTGTTTGGAAGCTCTGAATCTCTGGTTTCTAGCATTATCCCTGGGAGTCAGCCTCTCAGCTATTCATCTCCCAGGCAAACTCAATGCTCTGACGGATGCCCTAAGCTGCATCAGTCAAGGTCAGGGTGAATGGACACTGAACAAGCAAGTATTAGCCACAGTGTTCAGGTGGTGGGACACATCAAATGTGGATCTGTTTGCCTCTCCTCACAATTTTCATCTTCCTCAGTACTGTTGCAGTTCCGGGAACACTTTCTCTGGATGCCCTGATCCTGGTCTGGTCAGGGAGGTTCCTTTACGCATTTCCTCCCTTTCCCCTGATATTCAGGGTTTTGCTGAAACTCTGACAGCAGCCTGCATTGATGATCCTAGTGGCTCCAGACTGGCCCAGGCAAGCCTGGTACCCTTTCCATCTTTCAATGACCTGCAACATGCCCATTCGCCTGCCTCCAACTCACTCCCTGCTGATCCTTCCTCAGACGGGAGTGCAGTACCCAGACATACACTATCTTCACCTCAAGGCCTGGTTCTTGAGGAGTTAGAGTTTACATCCTCACAGTACTCTGAATAGGTCCTTGAGATACTGAGGATGGCTAAAAAAACTGAACACTAAGAAGACTTATGCAGCCAAATGGAAAAGGTTTTCCCTCTGGTGCAAAAGCAAAAAGGTTGAATCCCTATCAGCTTTAAAACCTCAGCTGCTAGACTACCTGGTACACCTAAAGGTGTCAGGCTTGAAACCATCTTCACTCAAGCTACACCTGGCAGCAATTTCAGCTTACCTTTCGGTGGGAAAGAAGAAATCATTTTTTTTCCTACAACATTTTTAAACAGTTTTTCAAAGCCTCTTGCACCTCCAGCCTCAAACCAGGGAACCTGTTCCTCCTTGGAGCCTGAACCTTTGCATAGATGGTCTCATGAATCCTCCTTTTGAGCCTATGTCCATGGCCCACATTAAGTTTGTAACTTGGAAGACTGTCTTCCAAGTAGCCATTACGTCTGCCAGGAGGATTTCAGAGCTACAGGCCCTGCGCACTGAGCCGAATTACACCATCCCTCAGAACGACAAAGTTGAGCTCAGGACAAATAGGAAATTTCTGCCAAAGGTGGTGTCAGAGTTTCACTTGAACCAGTCCATTACTCTGCCTGTCTTCTTTACTGAGCCATCCACTCCTGGCGAGGAAAAGCTCCATAGTTTGGATGTCAAAAGAGCCATCTTTCACAACCTAGAGCATACTAGACAGTCCAGAGGCTCTTCCACTAAGTTGTTCCTCACCTATGGGGATGTAGGCAGAGGAAGACTAGCTACCAAGAGAACTATTTCTCATTGGTTGGTCTCTTGTATTAGATTCTGCTATGAGAAAGCTGGTCAACAACCTCCAGTGGGGCTCAGGGCCCATTCCACCAGGGGCACTGCTGCCTTGCTTGCAGCAGCAAGGGACATTCCCCTACTGGATGTCTGCAAAGCAGCTACCTGGAAATCTGTGCACACCTTTGTGAAACACTACAGTTTGGATGTGCAGACCAGATCTGATGCTAAATTTGGCAGGGCGGTTCTGCAGAGCTTCTTTCCTAAGTAGGTTCTCTGCCTGCCTCTCACTTGGTACTGCTGGGTAGTCTGCAAAAAGTTTCTGATGCTAAAGGACTCCTGGGGTAGGAAGAAAAAATTACTCATTGCAGTAATCTTTCTTCCAAGGGGTCCTTTAGCATTAGTAAACTCCCACCCATCCTCCCCAGTTCACCTGTCAGAGAAGGGCTCTTATGTCACCTGTTACCAAATTTGGAAATTTTTATTGATGAGTTTTTAGCTCATGTTGCTGTTTGAATTTCCATTTTGTGGACATTTGCATGTTTTTTGAATCCTGTTGATTCTTTTTCAGAGCATTTGCCCTTGTTTTTTCCTTGAAAAAATTCTGAAGCATTCAACAGCTCTCACTTAGCTTACATCCCCCTCTTGTCTTTTGAGTGGCTTTGCCCTACATTCATTTAAATATCTCTTAAAGGGACACCTCTGGGGCAGTTACACCTAGCCAGCTAAGTCCAAAAAGTTACTGATGCTAAAGGACCCTTTGGAAGAAAGAAGATTACTGTGGTGAGTATTTTTTTCTTGTTTCTCCATGATACAAATCTGAGTTAATATTACAGCATCTGGGTGTCAAGATCATCATACACTCACGCAAGAAGTGCCCTCATTGTTTTCCATGCTTTCCTTCAAATGTTTATTTTTTTGAGCCATCCTTGCTATGTCTTCTGCTTTATCTACAGTACTTTATTTGTAAAAACCTTGCTTCTTGTTTACCACACTTCTGTTATAGAAGACATTCATATATATATATATATATATATATATATTGTTTTTATTTTAATCTTAAAAATTGGATTTGAAAATGTGCACCAAAGATGTTGAAATTCCTATGTTATTTCCAGCAACTGAATACTGTGGAAACATTTCTATAGAAGTAATGGTATAGGGAAAAAGAGTGAACCTAAACCATTTTGCATCAAAACATTACCAGGTAAGAATATGCACACACACTTGAAATTGGTGGGTTGTTTCATCTATGAAAATAAAACTCTATATTGAAAAAGAAACAAACATGTATTTGAATAATTAATAGCTTTTCCCCAATATTATTACCAGAGCAAAATAGCATCTATGTGCAGATATCGAAGTGCAGTGCTATATCCTCAACAACTTACATGGTACATCTGCAGTATTTCTAGAGATTTGCAATGACCAGTAAAACATCCACAATTCCAGCTGTTAACATAGAAACACAAAATTTGTCAACAGAAAAAGACCACTAGGCTCAAGCAGTCTGTCCAAGGGTTTCCTGCCTATTGCACCTCTGCAGGCACTAATGAGTCTCCAGGGACCCTCCCAGTTTCTATACTAATATGCCCTTGTGTTTATCCCACTCATGCTTGAAGCCTTCCACTGTTCCAGCCTCCTCAGCTCTGGATGGCAATCTGTTCCATGCTTCTATCACCCGTTCTGTGAAGCAGTATTACCTCACATCCTTCCTGAACTTTCCCTCTCCAATTTCATTGCATGTCCCTGGTCCTGGACCATGTCCTGTTATGGAAGAGGCTCCCTCCCTGCACTCTGATCACCCCTGTGAAATACTTGATACTTTTTTTTTTTTAGTTTTTGTTGACCAGGTAAGTGCATGAGGCAAATTCTGCCTATTTTCAGGCATGACCCGGGGGAGGGGGATACAGATGAATGCCAACTAAGCTTGAACCAGATTACGCTGTTGGTGGTATTTTTATTATGTCACCCCTCTTTCATACCATTTCCATTCTTCTGCCTCCTGTGCTCATGTGGATTCTGCATGAAATATGCATTTCCAACCACCTGTAAAGCAATTGATATTATTACACATGTGGATGAACTGGCTTTTAGATTGGTGAATGTTTGTAGCCATGTTTGTCCTTAGAATGCTAGATAAATTGCAAATTGTGATACTTTACACTGGACTAACAAAGAAGCTATGCATACTGTTGATGTTACAGTTCTCGAGCTTTAGAGGCCACATAGATCCCTTCTTCAGATGTTTTAGCAAACTCAGCAAAGTAGGTTTGATGCCAAAGGTTGATGTCTGAACAGATACAAAGGGTCCATGGCATGCTACGAGGACCTCGACCCATTTAATTACACCATAACTTGTGTAGTGAGATTGCTCTGTTTATTTGCTTAGGAAAACCATGTGTCTCTCTCCTTAAAGAGCCCCTGACACTGTTGTGACAACTTTGAGAAACTGTAATGTTTAGCACAAGTGTGCTTATATTTTGATATTGTTTATGTATTTCGCATTCTTCTTTATTACTGAGGACATTTGCATGCAAACAAGATCACTGCCCAATCTGTTCTGGCTGCTTGCCTACATATGACATCACAGTTCTGTTTATGACATCACATTCTGTTGCTGTGGGGATAATTACGATGCCATAAAAGGGGGATTATTTATTTTATTTATTTAAAAATTGATAACCAGGAAAAGCACCATGACTAGAAGCTCACTTCCAGGTGCAACATATATTTGATGTCATATCATATGATGATGTCAGCAGACCAGACCTGGGTTTGAATCCCACAGCTTCCACTTGCATACTGAGTGACCCTGAGCAAGTCACTTAACCTCCTTGTGATCCCAGGTAGCTCCTGTAAAAAAGCTTTCAGCTTAGTGTGCTATAGCTGGTTAAACAACTAAATAAAAAAAATAAATAAATAAATATGTAGGATAGCAGAAAGAGCAGATAAAGTCTAAGGGACAGTAAGCCTCTTTCATACAGCTGTCCTCAGTAATAAAGAAAAAAGGTAAATAATTATAGAAATTACATGAAATATAAACTGAACTGTCTAAATCTCACATTTTTTCCAAGTGTTTCTAATGGTGTCAGGGGCTCTTTAAAGACAATTTCAGAACTATATAGCAAAAAAGGATATCAGAGCTTTAAGGAGAACAGCACTAAGGACCTCACACCCAAGTGTCCCAATTTGTTGTTTTTGCAAATACTATCTACTGCAGTATAGTAGATTGTCTCAGATTATTCTACTGTCTTCCAGGCTAACATTTTCTGTAACAACAAATCAAAGAATTTCTTGCAGCTGACATCGGAGCAGGACTGCAGCAGAGGGAGATTCAATAGCCTGTAGTGCATATTATTGTTTTTATCAGATCTGAGTTTTTGTTTGGTTGTCCAGGTGTACTCCAAGGGCTAAGTACAGTCCCAAAGGACAGTACATAGCCCCAGGAGAACAGTGGTCATCATTTGTTTGATTTAAACTGCCATAAATGGAGACTATACTGCAAAGTGTGGGCTTCCTTTAAAAACAGGGCATCCAATTTAGGAAAGGGGGAATTGTTTAACCAGGGAAGGCACACTTAGCCATAACTTGTTTCCAGGTGTGACCTGGGAGCACAAGGAAGTTAAGTGATTTGCTTAGTCATACAGTATGCAAGTGGGAGCTGATGGGATTCAAACCCAGGTCTCCAGGTTTGCAACTTAGTGCTTTTAACCATTATACTATACAGTACTTCCTATACAGTTGGGGAAATGTAAGCAGTGCATGCATGTGCGTCTGCATCTAACACTTTTACAAATCCTGCCTTGAGCGTGATGTAACTAATTATAAATTGGGTAGGAGAAACAAATTCCTCTGGTTAGTCAGATGTGATCACCTGACTGTGCAGTATTATGGTGCAACAGCATAGGTCAGAAAGACTTAGTGATCTGAACCTCATTTCTCAGTTTTCAAAATACAACTAATCAGAAGTACCATCTTATAACTGTAATAAAGCACTCCAGGGTCTGTGTAGCTGTGGGATAACTGCACTTCTCAAATGCGAAAGGCACTCAATGTTGTCTTGTGCCCCACTTTAAGAGGTGTATTGTTATCCCACAATAATGCATACCCTGTCACACCTTACTGCTTATTTAGTACTCCTTGTATAACTCCACTGTGAACATGAGCACTCAACACAGACCTGACTCATTGGGACTTTCTCCACCCTTCTCCCACCTTCTTCATAGGGATTTCACAGCACTCCCCACCTTCCTCTGAATAAAAAACTTCTGGGAGAAGTGATTAAGCTCCAACATTCATATTTTGAAAATTTTCAGAACTTTATTGGAACCTGAAGAAAATGATGAGATTCTTTTACGGTAAATGGCACAAGCTCTGAAATAATCGGCACTCAGCTGAGATGATTCTTTACCAAAAATTCAAATGTGAGTCTCTCGTTTCAACACGGTTGTAGAATGTGGTTGGATTTAACTTTTTTTTTTAATCATACATTGTTTTCGCAATTTCATATATGTACATTCTCTTAACAGAAAACGACTGGCTCTTCATTTTGTTTGTTGGACTTGTTTTTGCATTGGACTGATCACTGCTGCCTTGTTTAGTGCAATACTGACATATGTCAAGAAATGAAAAAGGATGCCAAAGTCTTTGGTAAGTGTTCAATAAATACCAAAAAAGTACTTATTTTAGCATTACCATTAGTTAATGTAACCTATTGTGCTCATGAGGTTGGGGGTATCCAGAGATAATAGTGACTGAATATGGGTGACAGGCAAAACAGTGACTAGATAGTCAGTGCTATTGGGATAGGCAACCTGCAAGGGTGGCAACTATTGCTACCATGACGGTAGGGGAAGTTGACTGGAAAGAGGGAATGGCAAGAGGAAGGGAAGGGATAGGGAAGAGGGTTATCCAGAGGAACTGTGCCTGCCGCCACTGAACCAGCCATGTGATGTGCTGTGGTGGTTAGGAGACTGGCTCCAGCATAGCAGGTACTAGGTTCAGAGCTGGGGCTGGGGATGGAAGGGTCTGAATTTTGTTGCTGCCTGCAGTTCCTGGACTTAATTTCTTTTTTTTTGCAGCCAAATTTTAGCTCCCTCTCTGACATGCATCCCCGTGGAGTTAAGAATCTTAAATCAGGGGGCATGGGGGCCCCGCCCTCAAAAACACTTTAGGTTGCCAAGTGTCAGTTTGCCTGTAAGTGTATATCGCCAAATTGCTTTTCAGTGATATAGACTCACCATAATAGCGATAATAACATAGAATTGGTAAGGGTGAAGCAGAGTTCTTTATACCCCTAGGGTTAGATTAAGGAAGATAATCCAATACTTAGAGCACCTTAATGCTAGTTAAATATTTGGAAGGCTTAGCCTGGAGTTCAATGGACAAGCAGCCCGTCACTCCCACTTCCTGAGCTATACAAGCAGTTCCTCTCAACCTCATTGTAAAGCACCTTTTTCCTTTGCAGCTGGCGGCTCTGTTGATCTGTGCTGGTTGGGGCCTGCCCCCCACCCCAGCCTCCTCTTTCTGTGTGTCTCTGCTGGACTTCGGTGTTTGTTTTCCTGCTTCTGGTTTGCATCTTTCCTCCAGCTGTGTGCTTCTTTGTGTTTTGTATGTCTTGTTTTTGTTTTTTGGGCCTTGTTCCCTGTTTTCTGTGCTGCTGTCTTTTGGTTCTGTCTTTTGGGGCTTTGTTTCTAAGCTCCTAGCATGCTGCTACTCAGAGCTCATACAACTGCTTTCAGTTACATACAACTGCAGCCACTGCTACTGTTTACTTCAATTACTGATGTACCCAGTGCTTGTGTTTTTACACTGCTGCTCACCACTCTCAAACTACTGCAGTGCAGCTGCAATCAATTTCTGTGTGTTTCAGCTCAACCATAGCTGGTCCATGTTGCATACTCAATTGTTTTCACCTGATGCAGACTTACCCTGACCCTAGCTATGCTGCTCATTTATGCTTTCATTCTACTTGCAGCTTTATTGCACTGCCTGACTACACCTGCTTTCAGAGCATTGTCTCCATGTTTTATTGCAGTTAAAACTCTGAGGTCAGCTAACAAAGCTCCTGCTGAGGCTGTTAGTATACTGTAGCTCTATTATTAAATCCTGCCTCACCACCAAAAATCCTCAGAGTATTTGTCACACTGATTTGGCTATTCATGTCTGGCTGGCTTGCTCACAGTTCAATGCTGTTTCATTGCTACACGTTATGCAGACCTACTTGCAGGTCCACCTAGCACCACTACTGTTTATTGACCTATGTGCCGGTCCACGCTTGCTTATACTATAATTGCTTATGCAGATCATTGTTTCATACTGCCATCCCCTCAGCTTCAGCCTCTAGGGTTCTGCTGCACTCAATTCTGCATTTGAACTGCAAGGTTTCAGCACTCATCACTTATTGTGTTTCAGCATACCAGTGCTCATTCAGCTGATCAACAGCTTTCAGCTGTCTGCAAGTTTTTTGGGGCATGCCAGCCATACCATTCTGGCACAGGTTCCCTGCAGCTGACGGTCTCGCTCTGCCTTTAGTCTGCATCTTGAGCGTGTCCTGCTTGGGGCGGGGTCCTTCTCACCTCGTCCATAGCTGGAAATGTCTTCACTCTGAATTTGGCTTTAGCTTCAGCAGCTCCTGATGTAGCATTTAAGACTAAGCTGTGAAGGGTGGAAAAAGTTACTTCCTTTGGCTCTAGTGTTCCACTATAATGGTTAGCCATTGACTTTAGTGGTTTCTCTTAGCAAGGCACCTTCACCACTTTCTCCCTAGGGTGAGTAGGCCAGGTGAGTGCCTCAGTAGTCGTTGCTGTCCTCCTCCCACCTTGGTTGCGTATTCGTGTTGCAGAGAATGCTTGCAACCTTCCATGGAGTTCCTGCTGGAGGGGTTGAGTGAGAGCCTTCCTCCAAATTGGAATATTTTCCACCTCCCTTTAATTTGGTTTTCCAAATTGTAGCTGCATAGCTGTCACAAAATATAATATCCGAAGCCTGGAGGGAAGGTGACATAGGCCTTGGATCCCCAAAAATTACCTTCACAAAGGTTTTTTTTCTCTCTCCTCCGTTGCCTCAGGTCATAACTTAGTTAGCATAGTAAGGTCCCCTAGTTTCTTTAGGTAGGTTCCACTGTTTGATGGAGGTGGATGGTGCCCCTGCTGTTCCTTCTCTCCTTAGAGGATCCCCTCATTCTCAGTGCAAACCATTGGAATCATGCCATGCAAACCTGGCTTTCATCACACCATCAACCTGAGCATCTCATTATGTTATCAAACTGTCTAATGCTTATCTACTACTACTACATCACAGTTACAGCTTGCCCATATGCTTCGTACTTCATTCTTTTTTGGGGATCCTTCCTAAGGTACCTTTAGCCATGGAAATCATCCTGTGACACCTCTAGGGGTGGAACCCTCTTTGACTACCCCTACAGGGTGGTAATTCCTCTGGAATAGAGAATGCAAATGTCCAAAACCAAACTAACACAGTTGCACAAGCACAACACTATACTGGCTGTGTAGGCAATTGAATTGGAAGGCTTAGCTTGGAGTACAATGGACAAGCAGCCAGCCACTTCCATTTCCGAGCTGTATAAGCAGTTCCTCACAACCTAATTGTGAAGCACCTTTTTCTTTGCTCCACCATCCTCCCCTCCTCTAGTGGCTGCACTTCTCTCCTTGGGATCCTTCCTAAGGTACCTTTAACCATGGGAATCATCCTGTGGCAACTCTAGGAGTGGAACCCTCTAAGAGGGTTCCTTGCCTTTGGTACCCCTGCAGGGTGACAATTCTTCTGGAATAGAGAGTGTGAATGGCCAAATCCAAACTAACACAGTTGCACAAGAATAACACTATACTGGCGGTGTAGGTCATTGAACTATATCTATATCTACATCTATATCTGTATCCATATCTATATCTATATCTACATCTACATCTGTATCTATTCTTTGCAAAAAAATGTATTTATGAATTTTGTCTTTGTTGACTGAGTAAGTGTATTAGACAAGACTCTGTCTATTTTCAGGCATGACCCTGGAGGTAACAGAGAATGGTAAAACAGCAGAACAAACAGCAGACAGTGGTAAATAATATAGTACAGAACATTTCTTTTGAGCAATACATACATTTTCAGGAGGAAATAGGTATAAAAGATGACATTTAAAGCATGGTCATTGAAAACGAGCTCAGACAATTACAGTGTAGGAGAAAACTGAGTGCAATTACACAATTAGTAGAAATTCTGAGTGGGACACAATGCAACATTCTGGGGTTCAGGCTAAGGTGACAAAAGTATGAAAATTTGGTTTTAGGGTTTCTAAACCTAAAACCTCACCCCCACCCCTAAAACAAATCAGGAGTGCAATTCTCCTTGAAGTTGTCAACTGTAACGCTCACCCCATTAGGGTGAGCTTTAGGGTTGACAGCTACAGAAGATTGCACTCCTGGTTGTTTAGAGTGAGTAGGGGGTTTATGGTTGGAAACCCTAAAATCACATTGCCCTACTTTTGTAGCTGTAGACTGGACTCTAAATGTTGCATTAACAGTTTTTTTTGCATTGCTTTTCAGATAGTATAATTGTTTCTCCATTTGTCTGTGGGGCCCTGCAGTCCCATCCTTCCTTAGCTATGTACTGTACATATATGCTGTGGAAGCGATAGGGCCCTCCAGGCTCTGTGCTTGCATTTGTAGTAAAACAGGAATGAAATTGTTAGCATGCCCTTCATATTACCCTACCTCATGAACCTTCTAATGAAAATGTTGAAATCCCCACCAAAATATGATTCCACACCACTGCAATGCCATTTTTTTATCTATGGTAACTAGGTAAGGCCCATTTGGCACAAGTGCTTGTTTTCAGGGGCAACCTGGAAACACTGGGCAGGTAAGTGACTTGCTCAGAGTCACACAGTATGCAAGAGGAGGTTGTGAGACTCAAACCAAGGTCTGGTCTGCTGGATATACCAAGCTCATTCACAGCTTGTTACTCTAACCTCTAGACTATACTGCCAGGTACACCACCAGTGCAAAAATACAGTTTGGCCAGGTTATAAAAAATAACAGCTGTCACATCCATGAGGCAGCATAAAAAGAAGGTTATGTTGAAAATTTGGAGTCAAAATATTTAAAATTGCCAAATTTACGAGTGAGTATAGACAAATTACAATATAACCACTTAATTTTGCTATTTTTACACATTTTTTCCTCCAATTTTCAACATAGCCTTCTTATGACCCTGCCTCATGAGTAAAGGTGGTGAAAATGTTCAAATCCAGCCCAAAATATGATCTTGTCAAGCGACCGTGAAATCACCTTTCAGGCAGGATCTGTGTAATTCCACTGCTATTGTTTGTGAGATGGTGTCTAAAAAGGCCATGTTGAAATTTGGTGTAAAGATGTGCAAACATGGCAAAGTTAAGTATCTAAGTTTAAAACCCCTTTTGAAATACATTGAACTGCACTTACCTTACTTTCACATGTAGCAGTAGATGTTTCCAAAAGAAAGACGTGTCTTTCATGGGAAAGTGGAACTTCACCCCGGTACCTGTTCAGGTGAGTGAGGGTGTGTGGGGGTTGTGGGGGCTGCAGGGTGGTGGATGCTGATTGGGAAGTCAGGGTGGGGAATTGGATCAGCGAGGGACTATTTTCTTTTTTACAGATAAAAAAGATACATTGAGGGACCATTATCTTTATTTCAGTCTAGACGGAGATCAGAGGGTGGGGGTGCCTTTAGACACCAGGGAAAAAGAGAATAATTATGGGGATGGCAATCAGTGGGTGGGGGTGCCACTAGACACCAAGGAAAGTAAACATAACTGCAGGGATAGTGATCAGAGGGTAGGCAATGCCACTAGAGACCAGGGAAAACAATATTAATTATGGGGATAGTGATCGGAGGTTGGTGGGGCACCACTAGACACCAGAGGGACAAAAAAACAGTGACAGGGATTGGAGGGTGGGGGTTGTTACTAGACGTCAGGGAAAGACAATAAAGTAATGGGGACAGTGATCAGAGGGTGGAGGGTGCTACTAGACACCAGGAAAATCAACAATAATTATCGGGACTGCAACAGGAGTGTGGGGCGGTGCCACTAGACACCAGGGCAAGCAAAACTAACTATGGTGACAGTGATCGGAGGGTGGGGGCGCACCACTAGACACCAGGAAAAGATTTAGTAATAATGGGGACTGCGTTATACAAATATTTTGGTATATTGCTTTTGTTCATATGAAAATGTTCATAGTAGAAGCAAGTCACGAAAAAGGATTTCAATTATATAAAAAAACTATTTTGGGGGTAATTTCTCCAATAATTAAGTGCAGAATCCACCTAACAGTGTTTATATGAGCAAGATAGATGTATTAAGTCATCATTTTGTGGGTTTTGATTTTTTCTGTTTGTTGAGAAAAACAGAAAAGAAGATAGTGACAAGTGAAAAGGACTTTTCCTCTTATGAAAAAGCACTGGCCCCAAATGAAAAAGGATCCTTTTTGTTTCATATAGCTAATTTTAAGTGCTTACTGAGCATTCTCAAAAAACAAAGTTTCAAAATTAAATGACTTGAAAGGATTAATATTTTTTCACCAAACCAGCAAACAGCACATCTGTGAGCCAAGTCTTTTCTACATGAACATTTCAGACCAAAATTACAAACCATCTGGGCACTACAGGTACAGAAAAACAGCAACCCCTCCCAAAAAAACAATTCCCTTTTTGCTGTGTCTGGATCTCAAAATCCACACATCTGACCAGAATGAAACTTGGCACACCTAGAGATCTACCCCCAGAAGACTGTGCATGCTACATTTCATGCAAATCCTTTGAAAGGTTACAAAGTTATTATAGTACAAACATTGAGGTTTACTGAGTGTGATACGGGAAATATCACCATGAGTGGCTAATGACCTCAGGATACTCACGAGTGACAGAGCATAGCGGAGCCGTGAGTGGAAGTATCCTGAGGTCACTAGCCATGAATGGTGACATTATCCATATCACACTCCTGCCCATCATGTGTTTGATTTATACAATAGGGCAGGAGTGAGTAGGGTTTGTGATATTTACGTTTTATTTTGTTGAGTTTGCTTCATTTTAGGTGGTGTTCTTTTTCCTTCTGTGTATGTGCACAGTGCTCCACTGATTTTGAATGGTATTGATTTGTTTCATGAATGGGAGCGTGATAGTGGTTTTTCATTGATTCGATTGTGCTTATGCAACTGAATGAGATGATGCTTCTGTGACTTGATTTATGTATGGATTTGATTTACATTGTGGCTTTCCTCCTCTCTATCCATGGGATATACCACCCTATTAGGGGTAAGACACAAGGAACCCTAGAGGTGGGTTCCCCCCTTATAGACGCTGCAGGAATGATTCCATCAGCTAAAGGTAGTTTCAGAAGAGGTCCACGGGTAAGAGAGACCAGCTGCTGGAGGAAGAGGGGTGGATGGTGGGGCAAAGAGAAATGAATCCTGGGAAGGCCCAGGCTGAGTAACCTTATAAAGCCTGATGGGGGAGTGACATAGTTGCTCTGCCCAATCAAATCTCTGGTTTACAGCCTTCCCATTCGATTGTGCTCATGCAACTGGATGAGATGATACTTGTGTGACTTGATTTACATATGGATTTGATTTATGTTGTGGATTTCCACCTCTCTATCTGTGGGATATATTAGGAGTATGATGCAAGGAACCCTAGAGGAGAGCTCCCCCCATAGGTGCCATGGGAATGACTCCATCAACTAAAGGTATCTTAGGAAGAAGCCCAAAAAGAGTACCCAATTGGGTCCTGAGCATCGAAGAGGTGAGGATGATGAATGAATGAATTCTGTGAAGATGATTAAGGGTGGACTTCCTAAGCAGAGAGGAGAAAGCCAGGGCCGCTATCCACCTCTATCCAACAGCAGAACCTAACTAATTAACCTAAGAAAGCACTAACCCTAACTAATATTATGACCATTGGCATGGAGGAGAGGAAAAAAACCTTTGAGGAGGAAGCCTCTGGGGATCCAAGGCCGAGATCGCCTTCCCTTCAGGCTGATGATGTTTAATTTAAGGAAGTATGTCACTAAAGAGAAGGATATGAGTAGAGAAGATAATGATGACAGGATAAAGAGACCCTACAGCCCAAAAAAAAGCACGGATGATAACGAAGAGAAGCCACGAAGGCATTAAAGGTTGAAGAGGAAACAGGAAATGAACCTGAAACTAAACTTGAATGATGGTGGAGAGCAGCACAGTTCAAAAAAGGAACATGAGGCAGCATGGGCCCGAGAGGAGAATGCTCAAGTAGTCAATAAGAAGGAATAGATCCATGTAGAATTCAGTGGAGCAAGTGTATCTAGATGTGCTCATAAGGAAACTGAGGATGATGAAGACTGATAATGATCGCCGCATGAGTGCAGCAGTTCAGTGAGGTAGCATAAGACTCAATGAGAGGTTATCTTAATTGATCTATGTGATTAAGTAGATTCTGATTCCATGAAGGCAGGCCTGGAACCAGAGAGTATGCTCAGATCGAGCGATTGACAGGTGCAAAATGGATGTTGGACGATGAGGAGTCAAGCCATGAGTGGATTAAATCCTTGATGGCTGGTACAAGAAAAGGCAGCTGGTACGAGATGAGGCATGGTGAATGATGACTGGAGTCAGGAACCTGGTATATGCAGCATGAGGGCCGTGGGTCGATGAGGTGGCATATGGGTCATGATAGGTATGCCCAAAAGAAATATCGATTGCCGGCCAAATGGAGTCAGCCAAGGCAGTACTGACTGAGTGAATGAAATAGATGAGCAGGTCCAGGCGAGGTATCGGGAACTGAGAGGGCTAATGATAGGGATGCCTGAAAGAAAGCAAAGATTGGAGGAGGAGGAGAGGAATGGAGGGCAGAGGGAACAGGAGGAGGAGGGGCCTGAGACATGCAGCAGGAGGGCCACTGCTCAATGAGGGAGATGTGATGGCAGAATAGGGAAAACTCCCAAAAGCAAGGAATGGAGGGTGGAGGTCAGAGAAGGAATGAAGCGGATGATGCAGGGCATGGGGAAGGGAAGAAGAGAGGGTCAAACTGTGTGAATGGCAGAAAAGAAATGCTACAGAGAGTCAAAAATCCCAGGCACCTGCCCCTTTAAGATGGGAAAGCTATATGTCAGAAATGGCAGCCAAAATGGTGGTGCATCTTGAATAGCACCAGGGCCTGCATGAAATCAAGCCCACAATGATAAGAGGCATAGTCAAAGGAACACACATGGCAACACAATAAATGACCACCATTTAAGGAAAAAAACATACCAAGCATCCTGGCAAAGTACCAAAAGTTGGTCATGAGATACCAGACTGAAAACTAGGCATGAAGTGTCTTAAGCTGAGCAATTAAGGATAAACAGTGCCACCTCCTGGTCAGTAGGAGAACCTTCCTAGGAATCCTCCGAAATAAATGCAGATCTAATCGGACCAGACTGGGTTTTGAGGTATGAGGCAGAATAAGTGGAGACGGAAGCTGAGAGAGGCCCAAAGGAGGAGAAATCGAAACACAAGTATTCTGACCCCCTGTAGCAGTAAGTCAGAAAGCTGCACAGCTGTTTTTATTTATTTTTTAATTTTTCTTTTTTTATGTCATTTTGTTCCTCGCGGACCTCAATGGGGAAGAACAGGGAGGTCTCCAGAATGAGCTGACCACAGAGAGGGTGGGACACGGGGAGAGAGAGAGAGAGAGAGAGAGAGAGAGAGAGAGAGAGAGAGAGAGACAGGAGAAGCCCCAGGCAAGGAGCACAGATGAGGCAGAGAAGTGGTCCAGAGCAGGCAGCCATGCAGGTGCAGGGGATGATGCCACATACGATTGGCAGGAATGGCGGCTCCAAACAGAAGGAGTAGCACGGGAGGTATGGGGAGGGGGAACAGCCAACAGAATGGACAAGCTGTCTGCCAAAGTGGCAGGCGGTGGGAAGGAGGGAGGAAAATGAGTGACAAGACCGGGCAGCCAGGAGAGCAGTATGAGGATGAATAGAGATGCTGGGGAGGGAGGAACAGGAGAAATGAATGAAAATTGAGCAGAGTGCTAGGCAGACACCAGAGAAGAGCTTCGAAAGCCACCAAGGCAACGAATGAGGGGAGAAGCAAAAGGATGAAAACAGCCAGAAACGAATGACAGGCATGAAGAAATGAGCAAGGGAGGGGAGACAAAATGAACCTGCAGCTGCAGCTTCCAGAGCAAAGCGACGCAAATGATTCAGGAAGCCAGATAGAGGGTAGAAGAACAGTGCCTCAGGCTGCAAAAAGAAACAAATCCCAAGGAAGGCCCAGGGTAAGTTACCTTATAAAGCCTGATGGGGGAGTGATGTAGTTGCTCCACCCAATCAAACCTAAGGCTTACAGCCTTCCAATGTTGTTTTATTTCCAGTGGTTCTGATTGGTTGTGTTATTGTTCTGTTGATTGATGAAATTGTTGTGCGGAACATGAAACGTCTGTTATGATTGGTTACTTTTTGTTTGTGGGTGGAGTTTATTAGGGAACTGTAGCGTAGCAGTTCCGCATTCTCAGCGGTGACTTTTTCGGTATTCATTTCTTTATTATTTGTGGGATTGAGTCTCATTTATTATTTTACTGCTTTTTATTTCTTTTTCTTTTTGACTTGTTTCATTCATTGATCCAGCTGACATCACCAGATTATTTTTTGAAAATGAACTTCAGGATACTATCCGATTACTGTCACTAGTGTGTTATAGGGCCTGTGTTTGGGGTACGATTATTTTTGTTCTTTTCATGTGTATTTAGGATGCTTGTGCTTTATTTCTGTTAGTCACTGTCACTGTCTGATGAGAGATGTTTGCTTCATTTTCTTTGCTCTTGCTGTTGGGAAAATTAGCTCTGACACTATTGTTAGTGGTTGAGGTTGTGGAATATGGCGTTTTAATGTACTGACATAACAAGAGTTGGTAAATGGGGTTGTGACGTATGCATAGTATAGATAAATGTTGCAGATAGGCTTTGTGCATACATCACAAGTTTTTTATACAACGGGGGTGGAGATACATAATTTTTATCTGGTCTGAAATGTTCTCACCCCTATTGTATAAATATATATATAGTCATACCATGGGGGTGAGATCAATTCCAGTGAGATAAATCTCGTTATTTTCACTGCAGTGAAATAAATACTCCTGACGTCAGCAGAGTTAAAATAAATACCATTTATACCTACTCTGCTGACGTCACCCACCTGCATGTGAAAGCACTAACAAACAGCACTCTACTTTGCCTACTTCTCAAACACTCCCTATAATCCAACAAACGATAGTATTAACATACATAATTTCAGTCACCTGCAGCACTGCTTTTCACTGTAGCAAGCTGCAGATCTCTCGTGCTGCATTTCAAAAGATATTGGATTCCGACTCAGATTTAAGCACACTACGGCTGTGAACATTCATATAATTTACATCTCCAAATGCAGAACCACACATATTGCATTATAAGTTTTCAATGCTTTAAACTTATGACTTACAAACTTGTTTACTTAAAAATACTTGCTCCAGAAGTAAAAAAATAAACTGTCTCGACACTGCTGTAACAAGAGCTCTTGTAAAAATAACACAGCAAGCAGCACAACAAATGCGAAATCTGCACCAAATGTTATAAAGCTACATCACAAAACCTGTAAATAAACATTATACTCACATCCAGAAAGAAAGAGGCATACTAGCAAACAGAACTCATCAGTATCTCTCCCAGCACCAAACGTAAGAATGTCCCCCCACATAGCCAATCAATAACCAGAGCACACCACACCCAATCAAAGCACACACACACACACACACACACACACCAACCAATCACAGCTCACTACAAACACCCATTCATAAAACACACACTACTAACATCATTTAAAGCAACAGGAACCTCACAACAACAAACAGTTTTCTCACTGTCATTGATCTCACCCCCATGGTATAAATAGGACACATGATGTGCACATCATGGAATGTGGAAAATATTTTCATTCCTGCATTGTGAGCACTGTATATTTCACTCTGCAGAGTGAAAATATTTTCCATATTCCACTTCTGCCCATCATGTATCCCCTATTTTTATATATATGTATATTTTTTAATAACTGTTAATATAGTTACAATTAGATTATTGTGTTACTTCTTGTGTTTTTCATCATATAGTTTCAACTGAATTAGGTTCTTAAACTTAACAATACAACACCTCCAAGGCAGTTTTTATAGCTGGACACGACTTTATATTGAATCAGCACCCCATCAAGACCCACCCACAGAGCTGAGTTCTAGCTTTCCCATTCTAAAGAATGCTTGTCAAATTAAATTCTGTTAAAAAAATGAAAACTTCTGGTCTACTCGCAGTTGTGGTCCAAGGCTGTTACACAGAGTTCAGAATCCCAAGAAGTAATCCAGAAACATAGAAACATTGAATTTAATGGCAGAAGGAGACAGAAGGTTCTTTGAGAGTGCCTTTTCTATATCACTGCACCCCACTGACCTACTGCCCTGGTGGGCTGTATCCCTACCCCAACTGTGACCTCACACATCAAAACCTTGCTGTCCCCTGTGTTACTAACATACTGACATACTAAAATGCCAGCAGAATAGGCCTAACAGTCTTTTGCATCTGCTCGTTTGGTCAGCCCCCATCCTGGGAGCTGACCTTGCTGCCCCCCTCACCTTCTCTGGCTTCTCCCTTCCCAGTTCCGGATATTCTTGCTGCATTGGATTTTGCTTCCAGAACCCTTCCCCTGTACCTGTCCCCCCCCCTTGAACCCCTCCACCATCTCTGCCTCCACCAGCCCCCTAGGCAGCACATTCCATGGCTCCACCACCCTCTCAGTGAAGTAGCACCTCCTCCTTTCTCTCCTAAATCTTCCCCCCCTCTAGCTTCCACCCATGCCCTCAAGTGGCCCCCTCCTCCTTCCTTCAAAGCACCCTGACTGCTTTCCCCTTTTACCCCCTTCATGTACCTGAGGACCTCTATCATGTCCCCCCGGTCCATTCTGTTTTCCAATGTGTGCATATTTAGCTCTTCAAGCCTCTCCTCATAGGTTCTGTCCCCCAAGCCCCTCTCTCTGCTGTGATTTCCACTTCTGCTACCTCTTTTCCCTGCTTAGCCTTCCCTCCTCCTGCCAGTGATGCTTCCCCCTCTCCCCAGACCTGCCGATCGGTAGGGGTCCCCCCCCTTCAGTATCACTGTCTCCTCCCATGAATGATGCAGCACCCCCATTTTCCTTGGTGAAAACTGAGGTGAAGTACTCATTTAGTACCTCAGCCTGCTCCCCCGGGTCTTGTGCCCATCTCTCCCTGTTTTTATCCTGCTAATCTGCCCCTTCACCCTTCGTTTTTCCCCAATGTATCTAAAGAACCCCTTGTTCCCTCTTCTAATTTCCCTGGCCAGCTTCTGCTCCTTCCTTGTCTTAGCCACCCTCACCACCCTAGTTGCCCTTCTAGCCATCAGCTCATACTCCCCTTGATCCCTTTCACTCCTTGAGCACTTGAATTGTCTATAGGTTGCCTTCTTTCCAAGCACCACCTCCTGGACCTCTCTGGTCCACCAGCAGGGTTTTCGGGCCCTACCGTGTTTTCGTCTTACTCTTGCACAGGTGATGGTAGCATCCTGCACCCCTCTCCTGATGATTTCCCACCTACTGTTAGCATCCATGTCTGATCCAATCACATCCAAATGCTCCTTAAGGATCCTTCTCATTTCCTTAAAATCCACCCCCCGAAGTCAGTTACCTCTGTCTTTGTGCAGCCTTCTACCCCTCCTAGGTCTAGGCAGGACCAGACTGTGGCATGGTCACTCCCCACCAAAGGGTCCCTTATCTTCAGGCCCCCAATCTGGTCACTGTCTGCCAGGACCACATCCAGTACCCAGGCCTCCCTGGTCAGTTCCCCCACCTGCTGAGTTAGATTTGTGACTATGTTGACTATGAATTACCTTGCCTTATAAAGTAGCCGACAATAATGCAGTAATCTGATTGGATATGTATAGTGCAACATGGGAAAATGTTGTACTATAAATAACTAAACCCAGTAAAACAAGTCTCACAACAGAGCAGAGTGGCTCAAAGTTTCACATCAGTGGCATTCTAAGTAGAACTTTAAAAAAATGTAATGTTGCCATTTTTTCCTCTGTTCTGGGCCGCTGGTCGTTTCTATATTCTGTGCACTCAAGAGTCAGTAACAGAAGAGTAAATGCACATTTCTACCTGTAACTGTGAAAATCAAAGAGCAGCCCAGAATTTCAAAGCCCGATACATCTGACATTAGCATGCCATCTCCAGCTAGCATTACGCATGAAGATATGGCAGGCAGCAGACACAGCAGCGGTAGCTTAGTACATTAGTATATCAAAAAATACAAGCCTGCCACCGGACACACTTCACTATAATCTCCTTGTGTAACTCAGGCTCCTAGTCCGTTACCCAAATCATGGCGGCATGGCAAATACCGGGAAAAGTATGCACATCCATAAACCTAAAACAAAACCACATTGTCAGTTGCTATTGTAAGCCCACCATTCACTGAATAGATTCCACATCCAGAATATGTGTAGATCAAGGTACATGGCTTCATTACACACACCAGAACAGTTTTTAACTGTAATATTTAACCCACACATGTGTTACAGACAGTGCTATTTCGTAGAAAAACTTAAATTCTGCAAAATGCAAAACAAAAATAAACTATCATAAGAAATAAAATGCTGCAATATCAAAATCTCAGCATTAGCCCAGCAACTATCAAATTAGCAAAGCAATTCAGTCTCAGAAATAAAAAGCCAGCCATAGTAAATTTTAAAATGAAGCCCGGCAGCATTTTACATTTCGTTTGCATTTAAACCGGTCCCCAGCTCAGCACAGCATCTTAAAAAAAGTCTTGCCACACACTGTAACCTATATATTAATTTGTGCACAGTATAAATGCAACATACAGTTTAGTCTAGTTTTGTTTTGTTGTTTTGCCCAAGCAACCCCCAATTTTTGGAACTATTTTTCATTCACGCTTAAAATAAACTCAGTGTTTTAACTTTATAAACTGTTCTCTTGTGTATTTTTTTTTAGTTAAGCTATTTTATAAGTGCAATATGACACTCCAGGGTGTGCATTCTGGTGTGATAACTGCACTCCATGGGGTGACTGGCACTCGGCCTCTGACCTTGTGCCTAACTACACCCCTAGGAGTGCAGTTATCACGCTGTAATGCACACCCCATTGTGTCTTATTGCTTACTTATCACAAACAAGTTTAAACTCATTAAGGGTAGCTTTCCCCACCACTTCTGCCAGTAATCTGTTTTATGATTCCACTACTCTCTCAGTGGAGCAGAACGTCCTCAGATTTCTCCTGCATTTTCATCACACCAACCTCCAGTCATGCCCCCTAGTGACTGCATTCTTATTGCTTACAAAGAGATCTTCATTGTTTACCTCGTTTTTACTCTTGAGAAACTTAAATGTTTCAAGACTGTTCCCTGCTCCTGCCTAACCGCCAGTGAATACATGTCTAGGGCCTGCAGCTGTTCTTCATAGGCTCTATGCTGCTGGTACTGCATCATCTAGGTGACCTTTCGCTGTAGCAGCTCTAGTCTGCTGATGTCCTTCCTCAGGTGAGGGCTCCAGAATGGGGCACAGTACTCCAGATGAGGTCTCAATCAATCAATCTTTATTTTACCAGGTGAAGCACTGTTGAGCAAGCTCAATTCCAAGGCGGGCCTGGTCAAACAGAAATGATATCAGATAAATAATACATATACTTACACAGGTATGGCATTACTACTCCTAATATAGAGCAGCACAAATGTAACAGCATATAAAATATACAAAGCTATACATGAACTAGATAATCAAGCAAGGTGTAGAAGATTCAACAGAGATTTGTCGAATGGCAGAATCACCTTACTGCTCCTACTGTCAAAACCCCTGCTATACATCCCAGTGTCCTGGATGCCTTGCTGTATGCCTTGTTGTTTAAAGGAGAACAGTCACCAATAAAAGCCCCATGCCCAAGTGTGAGGCAGGTCTCAATCTGCACTTTACATAGATACATAGACACTGTCGGCAAATAAAGGCCTCCAGACCCATCCAGTCTGCCCATTTATGCTACCTGACAAAGCAGCCAGTGACCCTATCTGGTCATTGGCTTTAGCTTTTTCTTCCTATCTCTGATATTCCTTTATTCCTGTCCCATGCATGTTTGAAGCCTATATCACTGATCAAGCTGCCAACACTTCCTAGGGCAGGCTATTCCATGCATCCATCACTCTCTCTGTAAAAAAAGAACTTTCTGAAATGTACCCTTATGTGGCCACCCATCAGTCTCATGCCATGTCCTCTTGTTCTGGCACTACTTTTAAAGTGAAATATGTTGTCCCCTTTCACCTTGTTCATACCCTTGAGGTATTTGAGCATTTATATCATGTCACCTGTCTCCCTCCCTTGCTCCAGCATGTACAAATTGAGGTCTCTGACTCTTTCCTCGTAAGGCTTGTGATGTAGACCTTTCACCATTTTGCTCACCCTCCTCTGCACTGTCTCTGTTTTGTCAATCTCCTTATTAAGGTCTGGCCTATGGAACTGGACACAGTACTCAAGGTGAGGCCTCACCCGGGTCTTGTACAGTGGAACTATTACATCCCTCCTTCGGCTTGTGATTACCCTTCCACTGCACCCCAAAATCCCAGTGGCCTTGCCAACTGCCTTGACCATCTGCCTTGTGGTCTTCGGGCCATCTGTGATTATGACCCCCAAGTCCCTCTCCTCCTTAGTAACTGCCAACAGCTCTCCCCCCAACTTGTAGTTTGCTTCAGGGTTCCTGCACCCTGCATGCATGTTTTGCACTTCTTTGCATTAAACTTTATCTGCCACGCCTCTGACCATCTCTCCAACAGTTTCAGGTCCTTTCTCTTCCTTTCCACCCCCTTTGGGGTATCCACCCTGTTGCAGATCTTGGTGTCATCGGCAAATGGGCAAACCTTTCCCTCTAGCCCATCTGCAATGTCACTGATGGAGACATAGAAGAGGACTGGCCCCAGAACTAACCCTGGAGGTACCCCACTGGTCATCTCCTTTTCCTCTGATTGGGTTCCATTTATCACAACACACTATTTTCTGTCCCTTAATCAGTTTCCAATCCAGTTTACCACCTTAAGCCCCATCCCAAAGCTGCCTAGTTTGTTGACCAGTCTCCTATGTAGGATTCTATCAAAGGCTTTGCTGAAATCTAGGTAGGCAATATCTACTGCCCCCCCCCCCACCTTGATCTACTGAATTTTTAACTCAGTCAAAGAAATCTGTTAGATTAGTTTGACATCACCCTCCCGCAGTGAACCCATGTTCCTTGGACCCAACACCCTCATGACTTCTTGGCACTCCACTATTCTTTCCCTGAGGAGTGTCTCCATTATCTTTCCTACTACAGAGGTTAGACTAACTGGCCTGTAGTTCCCTACATCTTCTTTACTAACGCTTTTGTGAAAAGGGGCAACATTTGTTCTTCTCCAGTACTCTGAGACCACTCCAGAGTCTAGGGACTCACTGAACAGGACTGCCAGAGGGGCTGCCAGTTCAATTCTCAGTTCCCTTAGGATCCTGTGATGTATGCCATCTGGACCAATCACTTTGTCCACCTTCAGCTTTGCAAGCTATTTTAGGACCTTCTCCTCTGTGAATGGACTGCTGTTTAACCTCCTTATCCTTTGTTCCTTTAAAGTCTATCTGTGGGCCCTGTATGCTCATGCCCTTCCACAGTGAAAACCGAACAGAAATATTCATTCAGGAATACTTCTTTCTCCCCATCTCCCTCCACTATCTCCTTCCTGGTTCCTTGAAGCTTAGCTACTCCCCCTTTACCTTCCTTCTCTCAGCAATGTACCTGAAGAATGTCATCTCCTTATTTAACCGATTGAGCTATTCTTTCCTCTGTTTGCACTTTAGCACTTCTTGCTGCTTTTCCTGCCACTTTCATACACTTATGGTACATTTCCTTGTCCTCGTCTGTCTGTGGTCTGTTTGCGTCTCTGTATATGTCAGCCACACCCCATGAGAACCAAAGAAGTTTTCTTCTCATTTGACCATTGTCTATTGACCTAACACATTGTTTTGTGACCTCTGCCATGGCTTCCTTGATGTGTGCCCATTTCTCCTCAACAACACTCCTATCCCCCTTTTTTCAAGGGTTTCATTAAACTGAAGTCCCACCCTAGTAATGTCCACCCTTCTTAAGTCTAAGACTCATGTTTTCATATGGGTTGACTTAAGTCCTGTGTCCACCTTGAATCACACCATATGGTGGTTGCTAGACCCAAGCTGACCTTCCACCTTGAGCCCTGTTATTCTATCCCCATTGATCAGTACCAGAGCCAGAATTTCCCGGTCTCTGGTAGATTCCTACATCAGTTGCCTAAGGCCAGCCCCCTCAAGTGAGTCAACTAAGTCCCATACCCTGGCCGAGGCCACTTCTGGCATGTAAAAGTCTCCCATCAGTAGTACCTCTCCCTTTGCTGCCATGTTATGCATGTTTTTCCAGAATCAGCTTGTCAAGTTCTTCTGCCTGAGCAGCGGGTCTGTCAATGACCCTTGTGCGAATGGCTGTTCCATTGCCTGGCTCAAGGGTGACCCAAACGTCCTCAGTTTACTCATGCCTGTTCTGAATTTTGGTTGCCTTGCAATTTTCTTCGATGTAGAGGGCAACCCCCCCTCCCCTTTTTACCATCCCTGCCTTTTCTGAACATGAAATAACCTGGTACATTTATGTCCCAGCTGTGGTTCCTGGTGTACCATGTTTCGGTTATGGCCACTATATCCAGATCAGCCTCCATCATTACAGCCATCAGGTCAAGGACATTGTTCCCCAGACTGTGGGCATGCATGTGCATGACTTTCCATTAGAAGTGGCATTCTTTTGTCCCACCTTTGTGTTTTGCCCCTTGTATCATCCTACTATTCCTGGCAAATTCTGTGTGGTGCTTCCCTTTTTGGGTTCAATTGTGCTTGCTCAAGGAACATATCGGGACAATACATCACTTGAGAGGTGTGTCACTGCCAGAACCAATTACAGCTGAAACTGCAATGGGCTTGGCGGTGTACACCAATGACCAGGCACTCTGGTCATGACACAAGTTCAACTTTGCTAACGTGGCATGTCGTCTACTTAAAAGAAATGAACAGCTCCAAAGGGAAAACACTTCATTTCTTTCATAGCCATAACTCTGGCCATGCACATTATAGTTGACACTAATGCGCAAGGCCAGAGTTAAGTGGCTCCTGCCACCTGCCGCCATGCTCTCTGTCCTCAATCCCCATTCTTTGCTCCCCCAGGCTTCCTCATGAGCTGTGGCGCGGCTTTCTGTATTGGCAGCTTCTGCCACCCGCCATACTCTGTCTCCCTGATTTCTCGCTCTTTGCCCCCGCCCCCGCTTCCTCATGAGCCGCGGTGTGGCTTTCTATATTGACAGCTTGTGCTGCCCACCAGCGGGCTCTCTGTCTCCAATCCTCACTCTTTGCTCTCCCCCAGATTTTCTCATGATCTGTGGTGCGGCTTTCTGTACTGGCAGCTCCTGCCCCTTGCTGATGGGCTCCTCCTCCTTTCCAGTCAACAAAAAAAGTAAATGTTTGTTTCCCTGTGAAAAAGAAAACAATTCCCTGATTTTTTTTTTTTAATACCTGAAAAAAAGAAAATGGTCTCTCCTTGTCTTCCCGTCCCCCTCCTCCATCCTGGCCTACTGCTGTGTACCTCCCCCCCGCACCCATACTTGCCTCTGGAGATCTGCAGTTGTGATCTTCTCTACACTGGGACACATCTGCATTCTTCAAGGCTGAACTGTGAACTGAAAAATCATGGTAAGCGCTGCATAATGGCTGTCAATAAAGGTTTCAACTTATGTTCCTATCTCAGCCATTTCTTCAAAATGTTTGCCCAAAATTTTCAACATAGCCTTTTTGGGACCCCACCTCATGAACACTGGCACTGTCATTTTGTTACTCGGTCCCAAAAGATGATTTCCTGATCACTGTGTGGAATCACATTTTGGGATCAAATAATGAAATGACAGTGCTAATGTTCATGACAGGAGGTCCCAAAAGCCCATGTTGAAAATCTGGTGAAAAATCCCCAAAATGACTGCATTATGAGCATCGTTGCACAGTTTCTCCTTCATCATAACTCTTAATTTTAATACCACATTGCCATTTTCCCCACCTCCTCATGAACAGTACAGCTGTCATTTTTCACATGCTGCCCAAAACGTGTTTTCACACCTGTAGCACAAAATGGCATGGTTGCTGTGCAAAGTCAACTTTTGGTATGAAGTAACAAAATCACAGTGTCGCTGTTCATGAGGTGGGGTCCCAAAAATGCCATGTTGAAAATATGGTACAAAAATACCCCAAACCCCCCCAGTTACAATGAGATTTTGCTACATATGCATGTAACTTTGGCAAGTTTGTATGTTTTCACTCCAAATATTCAACAGTGCCAGATTTTCACATATCTTATGAACCATATAGCCATCATTTTTCACATGCTTCCCAAAATGTATTTTCGCACCAGTGGCACTGAGTGGTGCAGTAGCTGTATGAAATCACTTTTTGGAATTGAGTAACGAAATGATAGTGCCACTGTTCATGAGGTGGGATCCCAAAATGCCCATGTTAAAAATCTGAAGTGAAAATACCAACAAACACCCATGGCATTAGGGTTTCCAACCATAAGGCCCCACCTCCCTCACCCTGTAGAGACTGACAAGTGTTGGGGGTGTGCCTTGGGGTCATCGGTTGTAATGCTCACACTATTCCACCTTTCCCACCCTGCAGCCACTGACTGGCATCAGAGTGTGCCTGGGGTCTTCATCCCTAACGTTCACCCCATTCTCCTATACTGCACCCATCTCAGCTTATTTCCGTATGGAATGGGGTGAGCTTCAGGGTCAAAGACTCCAAGGCACACCACAACACCTGTCAGTGTCTGCAGGGTGGGGGTTGGGGTGGAATGGCATGAGCATTATGGCCGATGACCCAAAGACACACCCCCAATGCCTGTCAGAGTGGGGGTGAGGTTGGACCTTAGGGTTGCAAACCCTAATGCCTCATTAAGGAAGTAAATCAGGCAGGGACAGTTGATGTCACCTACCTTGATTTCAGCAAAGCCTTCAACAACATCCAACATAGAAGGCTGATTAACAAGATGAGTAGTCTGGCCTGGGGCACAAGCTGATAAACTGGGTTAGAAACTAGCTGACTGACAGTAGGCAGAGGGTGGTGGTAATGGGGAGGGGATGACCAGCGGGGTACCTCAGGGATCAGTTCTGGGACCATTAATGGTGCAGCTTCCAGCATGCTGCACCCACTGCTCTCACTGCTGCCTCCTGTCTCCTCTGAAGCCAGTACCAGTACCAAACACCACTGCAACTACCTGCAAGTGAACGTTCGGCATTGACAAATGCTTGTACCACCTTTCTGGTTACTTGTGGTTTAGATCTTTTTGTTAACAATTATGTCATCTGTCCCTGTGCACAGCTTTTTCTGCCTGTGGTACTGGTGTATCTGCCCCCAGCATAATGTCCTGGTCTTGCTAGATGTAGTTTTTTTTTCAGGCAATTTTATTTATTTTTCAAGAATGAACATACAGTGTCGAAATCATTCAAATATGCTTAAAAGGAATAAAGAAAAAAGAAAAGTAAAAAAAGTAGGATGCAATAAGGCAGAGTTACATTGTTTAAATATAATCATACATTCTATATACCACAATATGCAATATCCTAAAAAAAAAAAAAAAGAAATGCAATGTAATTTAAGCTCCACCTGGTCTTAGCAATAATAAATTGTTATGACAGCAATCTAATTCTACCTGCAAACAACTTTAAATCTAGTGAATAACTCCTAGTGTTGAACTTCGTATTAATTTGCCAACCATTTTATTGGCTGTGGAGCAGCAGTCTTCCAGGAGATGTTCTGGAGGATGCGGTGTTGTCCCATCTGCAGGCACCTCTCTGGGCTGAGGGAGGAGGTTGCTCATCTCCAGGCTGAGTTGGCCAGGATTTGTGGGACCTCCTCTTCCATCCAGGGACCACCAGTGCCACTGCCGTTGCCTCAGAGGTTGCCAAGAAAGAGAGCGGTTGGACCACAGTGGGCTCAGGGAGGGTGATGGTGGTGGAACAGAGGTGCATCCCTCCCATTGTACCTCTCCACAATTCCTATGCCATTCTGGCAAAGTGTGGTTCCTCTATGGAGGCACCCACAGTGGAGACCAAGGAGGATGCTGGGAACCTCCACAAAGGAGACCCACAGGATGGTGGCAGGGGACCCTGCAGGGGAAGGAAACAACTCCTGGTGGGGGACTCCATTGTTAGGAAGGTAGAACTGGGGGAGGAAGGGGAGAGGGAGATAAGGTGCCTGCCTGGTGCCATGGCTTGCAGGGACAGGAAGCGAATCCTCAGGATTGCGGAGCAGCTGCACAGGGGAGGGAGCTGGATGTCATTGTCCACCTAGGGACAAATGACCTGGCTAAGAAAGGGATTAGAGAAGTGCAGGAAGAGTTTGTGGAATTGGGGAGGGGCCTTAGTCAAGTAGCATGCACGGTAACCTTCTCGGAGGTGCTACCCATCTATGGCATAGGAGAGGCTAGGGTGTTCCGCACCATGGGATTCAATCAGTGGTTGAAAAACTGGTGTGGAGCTCAGGGATTTGGCTTCTTTGGGGACTGGGGTTCCACCTGGAGTGATGCAAGCCTATACTGGCATGATGGGCTGCATCTGTCCGGGAGGGAACCAGGATCCTAGGTGACAGGTTTAAATGCTTCATTGGCAAGATTTTAAACTAGCCAAGGGGAGCACTGGAAAGGAGCAGGAAAATCCTAGCCCCCCCCAAATAATCACAGTAGTAAGTGCGGCAAACACCAACATAGAGGTGTCGATAGGGAAAAGGGCAGGGGTAAATGGAGAAAGTGACAAAGGCAAGAAGGACAGGATGGGGCAAAAGGGAGTAAGGCCATCAGGAAATGGAGGGTAATGAGTACCAATGCCCATAGTCTGGGCAACAAGCTCCCTGAGCTGATGGCCTTAATGGAAGAGGGATGCCTGGATATCGTAGCAGTCACAGAAACATGGTACACAGAGAACCACGACTGGGATGTTAACATACCAGGGTACATAACCTACAGGAGAGACAGGAAGGGAGAAGAGGGGGAGGAGTAGCTCTCTATGTAAAGGAAGGGATAAAATCAACTGAACAAAAGAGTAAACAGGGAGGAGAGGAGGCACTGTGGGTCACCCTGGAGACTGGAAAGGGCACCACAATCCGCACAGCGGTTGTGTACAGACCCCCATGTCAGGGGGACGGAATGGACAAGGATATGATAGAAGGCATTCTTAGAATGGCAGAGAAAGGGGAGATACTGTTGATGGGAGACCTAAATATGCCAGATGTTAACTGGAGCACATTTGCTGCAGCCACATCCAAGAGCAGGGCCATTCTTGATGCCCTACAGGTGGCAGGCATTAGCCAGCTAGTTTCGGAACCCACTCGTGAGGGAGCAATCTTAGACCTCATACTCTCAAACAGGGACAGTGAGAGGATCTCAGATCTAGAAGTGGGTTGCCATCTGGGGACAAGTGACCATCAAACAGTGTGGTTCATGTTAAACTCAGCTACAGAGTCAAGCCATACAAAAGTGAGGGTACTGGACTTTAGGAGGGCTGACTTTGGCAAGATGGGAGAGTGCCTCAGAAAAGCACTAGCAAACAGGCTAGAAGGAGGTGGAGCAACAATGGGGAATTATCAAAACTGCCATCACAGAGGCAACAAGCCTTTGTGTGAAGCAAATAAACAAATCAAAATGAAAGAAAAAGCCACTATGGTTCTCAAAAGAGATGGCTGTGAAAGTCAGGAAGAAAAAGATAGCATTCTGGAAGTATAAGGAAACACAGAAGGAGCAGGACAGAGAGCTGTACCAGATAAGGCAGAAGGAAGCAGGTAGGGAAGTCAGAATGGCAAAGGCCCAAACTGAGGAAAAGATAGCCAACTCAGTTAAGAAGGGGGATAAAACCTTTTATAGGTACATCAGCGAGCATAGAAAGACAAAGGGAGGGATAGTGAGGCTAAATAGAATGAACGGTGGGTGGGCAGAGGGGGACAGTGAAAAAGCAGGAATACTGAATGAATATTTCTGCTCAGTATTTACAAAAAGAGGAGGGAAAGTGCCTAATCAATTAACAGAAGCACTTTCGTGATAGGGTCGATCCCAGTCCTTTCACAGAAGAAAGGGTTCTGCAAGAACTCCTAAAACTGAAGGTGGACAAAGCAATGGGTCCTGATGGAATTCACCCCAGAATTCTAAAAGAATTAAGGAAGGAACTAGTGAAACCACTGGCTACTCTTTTAATAAATCATGGGAGGATGGTGTGGTACCCGAGGACTGGAGGAAGGCAGATGTGATTCCCTTTCACAAAAGTGGGTCCAGACAGAGCAGGAAACTACAGACCTGTCAGTCTGACCTCTGTGGTAGGGAAAGTGATGGAGTCACTTCTGAAGGAAAGAATAGTCGAGTACCTAGAGGCCAGTGGGCACAGGACCCAAGGCAGCATGGGTTCACAGCGGGAAAGGTCATGTCAGACCAGATCTAATAGATTTCTTTGACTGGGTGACCAAAGTAGTAGACCAGGGAGGGCTGTGGACATGGCCTACCTAGACTTTAGCAAGGCATTTGACACAGTCCCACACAAAAGATTAATAGTCAAATTAACCAGCCTGGGAGTGGGACCCAGGTGGTAGCCTACATTGGCTGGACAACAGGACACAGAAGGTAATTGTAAATGGAGTCCACTCCGAAGAAAGGGGTTACTAGTGGGTACTGCAGGGTTCAGTATTGGGTCCAGTCCTTTAATGTCTTCATCAGTGACATTGCAGAGGGACTGGAAGGAAAAGTATGCCTTTTGCAGATGACAAAAGATCTGCAACAGGGCTGATACACAAGGAGTCGTGGAAAGGATGAAAAGGACTGGCAAGGTTGGAGGAATGGTCAGAAATATGGCAGCAGGATTCAATGCAAAGAAGTGCAAAATAATGCTCCTGGGAAACAAGAACCCAGGGGAAGAATACACAATGGGTGGGGAGGTAGTTACAACAACAAAAAAGGAAAGGGACCTGGGAGTAATCATATCAGATGACCTTAAGGTTAGCAAGCAATGTAAGAAGGCAGTAGGGAGGGCTGGGGGTATACTGGGATGTATAGGGAGAGACATCATAAGCAGAAAGCAGTAAGTTGTTATCCCTCTGTACAGACAGTTGGTGAGACCCCATCTGGAGTACTGTGTCCAGTTCTGGAGACCCCATCTCCGCAAGGACATAGACAGGATAGAGGCAGTCCAGAGGAGGGCAACTAAAATGGTGCAGGGTCTGCAAGAGAAGTCAGATGAGGAGAGACTAAAGGAGCTTAATATGTATACCCTTGAGGAAAGAAGGGGAGGGGGACATGATAGAAACTTTTAAGTACCTCAGTGGAATCAACAAAGTCCAAGAGGGTAGCATCTTTCAGAAAAAGAGACTTGCAAGAACAAGGGGACACAATTTAAAGATAGAAGGAGGGCGTTCAGGGGCAATGTGAGGAAGTATTATTTCACAGAGAGGGTAGTGGATGCATGGAACAGCCTTCCTGAGGAGGTTGTGGGGTCTAAAACTGTGGGAGAATTCAAGAATGCATGGGACAGACATAAGGCAATTCTTGTGTGGGGTAGAAAGAAATAGGTTGTTGGTTAACTAGGATCTGTGGCCTATCCTGTAGGTAGGGAAATGGGCAGACTAGATGGGCCTAGCGGTTCTTATCTGCCGTCAAAGTCTATGTTTCTATGTTTATAAAGGGGGCACATGTGACTTCATATTTTTCTATTGTCCTGATATTTAAGTGACTAATCCTTTCATTTAGAGTCAAGTTAGTTAGATGTTTGGCCCACTCTTCCTGGCTTGGGGAGCGTCTGTCTTTCCAGTGGCTCAGAATACGGCGCATAAAGTCTAAGGCAGCTAGTAAGAGCCATTGCTTGATGTGTTTGTGTGCAAAAGCATTTTTTTACTTACTGTTTACTGCAGTATAATAAGTTGTATCAGACCTATACTGCTGACTTGCAAGCTGACGTGTTCTGTAATTACAAATCCTAGAATCCCCTGCAGTGCACAACAGAGACGGGTCACAGTGGGAGATTCAACATCCTGCAAATCTGGTCCTTCACATCACACTTGGGTGTGGGGCTGTTCATGCTCACTACTCCTTTTTATATAAATTTCGACCAGTGTGCATAGCTCCTTTGTAAAAATTTCACAGGACAACTTTGTAAACAGGGCTGTGAAAGTACTAATAGATTTATCCTGTTAACAAACATTTTATCTATGCTATCTGTCTATCTATCTCTCTCTGTCTATTGATATATTTTTCAGTAATTTACAGATAAAAGCAGGAAAGTCAAAAGCAGATTCACTCTCCTCTTCAAGGTCTAGCTCACATGGAGTACCCCAAGGTTTTATTCTTGGCCCAGTACTATTCCTGCTTTTTATCAACGAGCTCCCTAACTTCTGTGACGGTGCATCCGTACAATTATATGCTGATGATGCAATCTTATACTGCTCATCTAACAATATAGACTGGCTTAACCAAAGCCTTAACTCTGATTTTAATGCACTCGAGACCTGGTTCTCTGACAATCACCTAATTCTAAACACGAAAAAAAAAAAAGCTATGTTTTTCCATAACCCATCCCCCAAACCTACCAAACAGCTCCAGATCAGTACACAGTCAGGAGACCCCATAGAGGTGGTTAGTACTTTTAAATACCTTGGGGTTCACTTAGATGCCTCCTTCCCCAATGAAGCATCATGCAACTCAGCTTACCAAAACGGTAAACCAGAAGCTCGGGTTATTATACTGACTTCACCTTCTTTTATCCAATACCGCCAGTAAAAAGTCTGCATCAGCATCCCTTCTCCCTATTTTGTTCTATGGTGCCCCTCTTCTACTTTCCATCCAGTCCTCTTCCCTTACACAGGTGCGTCAACTCTATCATAGGATTGGACGTTTTGCCCTTGGAGCGGACTCCAGAAAACACTACTGTGAGGCCCTGCATTCTCTTCAATGGCCTACCTATGACTCAAGGTTACAGTTTCACAACTTATGACTTGTATTTAAACTTACCAAGCTCATTAATCCACCTTGTCTAAGGGAAATCGTTCACAATAAAGCACTCACACGCACGCTTAGATCTACTTTATTATCCTTATTAGCAATCCAGAAGACACACCGTCTATTGGGTAAGAGCTCATTTGCCTTCTCAGCTCCCTCTGCTTGGAATTCCCTGCCTCCGAACTTACGCTCCTGCCCCACCCTATCCTCCTTCAAAAAAGAGAGCTTACCTCTTTCCTACTAACCCCCCTTTGCTGCAGTTGCTTTAAATAACCTTTATAGCGTCATTAATGCCTAGTCTATGTTACTGTGATGTATCTTGTAATCCACCTGCTGTCATGTTCCTGCTATGTATATATTGTATAATATTATCCTGTTTATTTATATATGCTTAATGCCTGATCTGTTTAAAGGGACACATTCATGTACAGTGACAGATATCTTTTGAAAGCCCATGAAAAGTTCTTTCAATTGAGGTATTAGGCATACCTGTAGCTGGAAGCAGTCCAGAGATATAGATGACTGAGTCTGTGCAATATAACTATTACATTAGGGCCATTCTTAGAACCTTGTGATGTCAGTAACGATCAAGCAGTGCTTAACAAAATGCATTTAGGCACTGCTTGATCATCACTGACATCACAAGGGTCTAAGAATGGCTCTAATGTGGTATTTATATTGCACAGACTCAGTCATCTATATCTCTGGACTGCTTCCAGCTACATGTATGCCCAGTACCTCAATTAAAATAACTTTTCATGAGCTTTCAAACTATGTCTGCCACTGTATATGAATGTGTCCCTTTAAGTTAATTACTTGGCTTTCGACTGTAATAATTTTTGCAACATTGTTAAATCTCTCTGTATCCTGTATATTATTATTGTATTTATCTATTGTACTGTGTGCACCATTGTCACCCGGGTCTTCACTGAAAAAGGGACTGCATGGTCTCAGTGGACTTACTCAGTTACCAAAATTCTAATAATAATAATAACTCTGCCAATTAAAGAATGCCTTCACAGGGGCTGTACAACTCCCTAATTGTAACAATGAATTATTAATCTCTTCTACATTAGGGACTCTAGCCATGAATATAACCATTTTCATCCAATCAGAATGCTGATTATTTTGCTATTGTTTCATAATTAAGGCATACCAAGGGGTTAATTACCATCAATAATCTGCCCCAAGGGATCATGAGGCACACTGTACAACTGAGAGTTTTATGCCTGATGGTTATAATAATGAAGGTAACTGAACCCCAGGGGTACTTTAATGCCATTATTTAATTATAATGTTCACTTTGTTCTTATTATACATCATGGCATATTTTATTAGCCAATCAGGATTGTTTATTTCAAAGCATTTAGGTACTCTTTAGACCATTATGGATGGTGTGAGCACTCCCGAACAATCAGAGCACTCCTTTCCCATGTGCATGGACACTCTTATTTTGTAAAGAGTGTCTCAGTACCAGTTCCCTGGAAACATGCACATTCATGTGAGATTTTTATGTTTGCTTGCACGCATGTGCAAGAAACATAGTGCCATCATCCGAGTTTTTGGAGGTGTGTCACCCCTCTTCCAATTCAGTCAGTGTGCTGACAGGCGCGGCCCCAGTCCGCCAATGCATGCTGGAGCTGTCTATGACAGATCCAAAATGCAGTGGCGTACAGTTGAAAAGGGGAGCTACGCTCCAGTGAGCAGCAATCAGATATCGACTGCTCATGTGCA
Source organism: Neoceratodus forsteri (assembly GCA_016271365.2). Classification (NCBI taxonomy): domain Eukaryota; kingdom Metazoa; phylum Chordata; order Ceratodontiformes; family Ceratodontidae; genus Neoceratodus; species Neoceratodus forsteri. The sequence goes on from CM057451.1 coordinate 1,130,531,722, forward strand.
GCTCCCCCTACACACACACACACACACACACACACACACACACACGCACTCATACTGCATGCTGCCCCCCCACGCACACACTGTATAGCCAACGGGGGTGCCCAATCCCACATCAGCTATGCTGCGCTCCCCCACAAAGCCTTCCACATGCCACGCTGTGTGCCCACCCCAGCGTAGCAACTCATGGTATGGCCGACAGGGATGCCCAATCCCCTGTCGGCTCCACTGTCCTCCCCCCAGGGTACAGGGTGCCACGCTGGGAGCCCACCTCAGTGTGGCAATAGATGCTATGGCCAACGAGGGTGCCCAATCCCCCGTCGGCTCTCGCCCTCAACCAGTCGTCCTTGTGCCACGCTGGGAGCCCACCCCAGCTTGGCAAACGCCCCTGTCATCATTAAAAAAAAACACTGTAAAGAAAAACGGTCCCACGCAGTCTCCTGCCCCCCACAACCCGCACTCCACCCACTGCGCACCCTGCCTCCCCACACCCCCTTCACCCCATACTTACCTCCGGAGTCTGGCGCAATGATCTTCGGTGGACCGGGAACACATCTGCACTCTTCAAAGCCGACCGCGAACTGAGGAAATGCCGGTAAGCTGTATAATGGGATAGATAGGGTTTTTTCAACTTTGTTGCATATCTCAGGCATTTTTTGGAATTTTTGCACCAAATTTTCAACATGGGGTTTTTGGGACCCCTTCTGATGAATGCTGTCACTGTCATGGCATTATTCAGGCCCAAAGGGTGATTTCACAGTCACTGCATGAAATCATCTTTTGGGACTGATTAATGAAACAGCACTGCCAGTGTTCATAAGGTGGGATCTCAAGAAGGCTATTTGGAAAATTTGGTGGCAAAATTCCAAAAAATGACTGTTTTATGAGCGTGCATTGTGCAGTTCCTACGCACACCATGTGAGTTCAGTTGAAATTTTAAATATTTTCATCTAGATTTTCAACATTGTCATTTTACCACACCTTCTTATGAGTACTGCAGCTGTCATTTTTCACATCTCACCCAAAATGTGTTTCCGCCCATGTAGCGCACAATGGCGCAGTCGGTGAGCGAAATCAAAGTATGGGACAAATTAAGAAAATCACAGTGACACTGTTCATGAGCAGAGGTCTTAAAATGGCTTTGTTGAAAATTTGGTGAAAACATTCCTGAAAATGACTGTTTTATGAGTGTGCATTGCGCAGTTCCTACGCATGCGCGAATTTTTAATATTTTCACTTCAGATTTTCAACATTGCCATTTTACCACACCTCCTTATAAGCAGTACAGCTGTCATTTTTCACATCTTGCCCAAAATGTGTTTCCGCCCATGTAGTGCACAATGGTGCTGTTGGTGTGCGAAAGCAATGTTTGGGACAGATTAAAAAAATCACAGTTACACTGTTCATGAGCAGAGGTCTTAAAATGGCTATGTTGAAAATTTGGTGACAAAAGTCCATAAATGACTGTGTTACGAGTGAGCATTATGCAGTTTCCATGCACCCGTAAGTTCATGACTTTGTAATATTTTCAGTCCAGATTTTCACCAGTGGCATTTTTCCACACTTCCTTATGAACAGTACAGCTGTCATTTTTCACAACATGGCCGAAGTGTGTTTTCACACTTTCAACACAATGATGTGTGGTCATTGTGGGAAATCATTGTTCGGGACAGATAAAGAAAATCACAGTGACACTGTTCATGATCGGAGGCACCAAAATACCTGAGTTGACAATCTGCTGTAAAAAATTCCCAACCTAATTATATCACGGGTGTGCATTGCACAGTTTCTACGTACGCTCGTGACTTCACCATTTTTTTAAATATTTTTACTGCAGATTTTCAACATTGCCATCTTTTACACCTCCCATGAACAGTACAGCTGTCATTTTTACATCCTGTTCGGAATGTTTTGCACCTGTGGTGCTAAATGTCATAGTTGCTGTGCATAAGCAGCTTTCGATTAACAAACTGATATTCCCCCTGTTCATGAGGTGGGGTCACAAAAAAACCATGTTGAAAATTTGAAGTGAAAATACCAATGAATGCCTGAGGTATTAGGGTTTCCAACCATAATGCCCAACCCTGTAGAGAATGACAGGCATCAGGGGTGTGACTTGGGATTCTTGCCTGTAATGCTCATACCATTCCACACCCTGCAGCCACTGAGAGGCATCAAAGTATGCCTTGGACTCTTCGGCCCCAAAGTTCACCCCATTCTCCTGTATCGCACCCATCTCACCGTATTTCCTAATGGAATGGGGTGCGCATAAGGGCCAAAGACCCCAAGGAACACCGTGACACTTGTCAGTGTCTGCAGGGTGGGGTGTGGTGAAATGGCATGACCGTTATGCCTGACGACCCAAACGCACTCCCCAATGCCTGTCACTCTCTGCAGGGTGGTGGTGGGGTTGACTTCAGTTCATTACTTCACTGCCATTCCTATTACGCAGCTCTGTAACTTCTACACTACCACTGCTAATGCCAGCAAGCAAACATTCTGCATTGACAAATGCTTGTTTTTTACATTTTAATGTATTATTAATCAGCCACAATCAATATGTAGAAAAAATGTTAAGAAAGGCTTGCATGAAAGAAAAAAAAATTACATTGAGGGGATGGAATGAGTTAGTCAGCTAGGGGCCAAAGACCGAATAGAATTAATATCTTGTCTCACCCCTGAGATGCAATTTTTACAAGTTATGCAAACCTTTTTCATTGTTTGGTATAATATATTGGGATACATACATTGGAATGATGTTTTGTATAATATATTTTGATGATACCCATGTCAAGTACTTCTACCTGGTTAGATTAGCATAACCTGAACAGTGCAGTAAAAACTGCACGGTCAGGAATGTGTCACGTAGAATAGCGACAGGGGTAGAATAATGTTCAGCAACTACTGCTACCCCTGTCTCTTTTTAGCTGGATGAGGAAAGCTGGACGGGGGTTCAGGTGCTTGCCAAGCTGCTCCGGTGGTGGAGCAGGTTGAGACAACAGTAGCTTGGCCAGTAAGTAGCGGGAGACCAGATTTCTAATCCTGGTCTTCCTACTCGACGTGTAAAAATTTTTTTTTATTAAAGGGCCATGGAAACAGTAATTCCATGGCCCCACAAATTTTAACTTAGCCCTGTGTTCTGCTCCCCCTAGGAGTTGGATCTTTTAGTTATAGGAGGTGTGGGCTGCACAGCCCATGGCATTGGGGGTGGGGTTGGGGTGAGGGCAGAGCCCCCCACATAAACATACAATTGTGATGTTAGTTTGTCAATGGTAGAGGTCATCATTGTGGTGCACAACCACTACCATTGTCATTGTCTTTACTGGTGCCATTTTGTCCTGCCGCTGTTGTAGATAGCGCTGTCAATATAGCGTTGTTATGGATGGAGCTGTTATTGACAACACTGTTCAGACCTAGTACCTCAGATACTTGTGATAACTACATCAACTGCAACTGGAACAAGTTAGAAACTATATGTTAGATGCTGGACTTAGGAAAGTTGTGTAAATGTTTTTTTGTATATTGTTCACCATTTATTTCTTATATCCTGTAACCAATCTTTGAATGTTATTTATATGTTTAATTGTATTATCTAGTAGATACTAGTAAAGCCTTTGGCATAATTTTACAAATACTTCTGAAACTGTCTGTTATATGTGTAAGCTTGGGAGGGTTTTGTTCAAACAATACCATGCCAGACCTAACGCTAAATGTGCCAATGCTACCAGGACAGAACATAAGAAGGGACTCTGGGAGTGTAGAGTGAGATACACAAGGTCTCACGGAGTGGTCTGTTGGGTTTAAACAACACCATGCTGGACCTAATGCTAAACGCGCCAATGCTACCAGGACAGAACATAAGAAGGGACTCTGTGAGTGTAGGGTGAGATACACAAGGTCTCACGGAGTGGTCTGTTGGGTTTAAACTAGTCTCTGCATTTCCCAGGAAAAGACACATATACTATAGGGTTTTTATGGCCCCCCAAAGGCCTATAAATGCTTGTGGCTTTTCTTTCTTGCTGGTTCTCTCCCAGGAAGGTAGAGTCTAGTCTGTATTTTCACTCTTCATCCAGAGAGAAGGAAGCCCCAGGACCTCCTGGCAGATGTTCAGTTGTAAACCCAGCAAGTGCCCTGAAAGGATGTGGGGGGTCCTGACCCACACCACACAGGCTGTACTCAGGGAAGAGTTGGGCTTGTGACTTGTAGAATAATGCCAAACTGTGCTTGTGGTAGTCACACCTCCCATCTCAAAAAACAGGGAGGCAGCTACAGGTCCAAGTAATATTGAGCCACTGGTGAAAAAGGCAACACACAGTCAAAATGGAGGAAGCTGTGTTGCAGGCACCTCAAACTGAATACCAAAATCTTTGGTTTGATGAATAAATCTTTATTAATTAAAAACAGAAACCATGGTAGCATCTCTCCCTGGCCAAACAGGGTCTGTTTTCAATTAATAAAGTTGTGGTATTCAGTTTGCGATGCCTGAAGCACGGCTTCCTCTGTTTCAACTGTCTAACATCACTCATCTGTCATAAATTAGGAGAGATGACTCTCATTTACCCAATCAGTAGCCTCCTATCCCACATGGAGACTCCGTTGCTTTTATTTAATACTACTCCTTTCACAGCAACTACGCCTAGTCAGAGCTGTACAGAATGTGGAATTCTGACAACAGAATTCATATAGACTGGCAGTTACACTTCCAGCATGCTGTTTGGATTTCCTTTTACAGTTCCATAGAATTCTGAAAAGCATTTCTATGTAAACTGTGGACTAATTTTCCATGGATTAGGTAAACCATGGAATAATATAACACAGATTGTGGAACAGGAGTCCATGGTTTCTGTAAACTGTGGATTTCTAATCTGTGAAAAAAATTCTGCTTTCAGAATTTCAGAATTCTGCTACAGATGAAATTTCATGGAACTTGGTAGAATTTCCTGACATTCTACAGATTTTTGATCGATCCAAAATTCCACACAATCCTAATACATAGTTATTTGTGTGGCTCAATGAACGGCAACATTTGGGAACATAAAGCAATCAATTTCTATAGTGTTCCTATATTTCTTTTCTAGTTTGATATGTCCAACATTTTGCCTAATGTATTCATTTTTATGTTTGCTTATGCACATGCGCAAGAAACATTTCATCACATATTAGGAGAGAAGCGAGGTTTTGGAGATGGAGCACTGTGAAGGCCAATGCCCCCAGTACCTGTTGAGGCTTGGCCTGCTTTCCCCAATGTGGTGGCATGCTGCTGCTGACACTGGTTCAACCAGCATGCCACCACCTTGAATGGAATCCAGTGCTGCAATGAGGGAGCGACCTGTCATTGCAGGGCAGTCCCTTGCCTGGTGTAAATTTTCTTGTAACATAGTGGCAGGCAGCGACTCTCGCCGCCTGCCTCAGAGTCCCAATGAAAGCTGACTTAAGGGTTCCTAATTCCCCTGTCGGCATGTCCCCATGCCCAGTTTATTTGTCAACAGGGTAGCCCAATCCCCATTGGCATGATGCACTCCCCCCGATTTGTTATGTGCCGAGGGGGTGCCCAATCCCCCTAGGCTCATGCGTCTCCCACCCACCCCACCCCACCACCACCACACTGTATGGCAGTCAGGGGTACCCAATACCTGTCAGCTCTTGTACCCACCTCCCCAACAAACACCTGGCCAGATGGCACTCTGAGAACCCACCCCAGCATGCCAAAAGAGTCCTGCAATGTCTTTGTTTAATTTTAAATCCTGTAAAAAAGAAAACGGTCCCTTGTTGAGCCCCATGCCCCTCCCCCAACCTGCACCCACTTGCTGCATACTCTACCTCCCCACACCCCATCTCACCCCATACTTACCTCTGGAGCCTGGTGTGATGATCTTCAGTGGACTGGGAACACATTTGCTCTCTTCAAAGCCGACCGTGAACTGAAGAAATACCGGTAAGCTGTATAATGGCATAAATGTTTTTTTTTTCAACTTTGGTACATATCTCAGCAATTTTTTGAATTTTGGCACCAAATTTTCAACATGGATTTCTTGGGACCCCTCCTCATGAATTCAGTCATTGTTATCTCGTTATTCGGTCCACAAAGGTGAGTTTGCTGTCACTGCACGGAATCACCTTTCTGGACTGATTAATGAAACAACAGTGTCACTGTTCATGAGGCAGGCTCTCAAAAAGCCTATGTTGCAAATTTGGTGGAAAAATTCCCAAAAATGACTGTGTTATGAGCATGTGTTGCGCAGTTTCTATGCATGCTCGTAACTTCTTGAATTTGTAATATTTTCACTCCAGGTTTTCAGCACTGGCATTTTTCCACACCTCCTTATGAACAGTACAGCTGTAATTTTTCACATCCTGGCTGAAAGCTGTTTTCACACTTCTGGTGCAGAATAGCACGCTAATTTTGGTAAATCTGTGTCCGGGACAGATTAGAAAAATCACAGTGACACTGTTCATGAGCAGAGGTCCTAAAATGCTTATGTGAAAAATCTGGTGACAGAAGTCCATAAAATGACTGTGTTACAAGCATGTGTTGAGCATTTTCCACACACCTTTGTAACTTCACAAATTTTATATATTTTCACTCCAGATTTTCAAAATTGACATTTTGCCACACCTCCTTATGCAGTACAGTACAGCTGTCATTTGTCATATCCTGCTTGAAATATGTGTTTGCACATCTGTTGCACAGTGGCGTGGTTGCTGTGGGAAATTAATATTTCGGACAGATTAAGAAAATTATAGTGACAGCGTTCATGTGCAGAGGTTACAAAATGCCTATGTTGAAAATCTGGTGAAATAATTCCACTAAATGACTGTTACGAGCGTGCGTTGAGCAGTTTCCACATACTCTTGTACATACAAGCATTTTTAATATTTTCACTCCAGATTTTCAACACTGCCATCTCTTTATACTGCCCTATGAATGGTACAGCTGTAATTTTTTCACATCCAGCCAAACCTATGTTTTCAGACATCTGGTGGAGAATGGCGAAGTTGCATCTTTCTCCACCCTGATATCCTGATATGTCCCAATATTTTCCCACATGTTGAGGGGTTTAAGACCAAAGTACATCAGATATACAATTGCCCATGCAGAGATTGACATGTTCATACGTATTTTGGGAGGATGGGGTGGTACCTGGGAGGATGGGGTGGTACCCGAGGACTGGAGGAGGGCAGATGTGATCCCCCTTCACAAAAGTGGGAGCAAGGCAGAAGCAGGAAACTACAGACCTGTTAGTTTAACCTCAATGATAGGGAAAATGTTGGAATCACTTCTGAAGGAAAGAATTGTTGAGTATCTAGAGGCCAGAGGGGCACAGGACCCTAGACAGCATGGATTCACAGTGGGAAGGTCATGTCAGACAAATCTGATATATTTCTTTGACTGGGTAGTAGATCAGGGAGGGGCTATGGACATGGCCAACCTAGACTTTAGCAAGACATTTGACACAGTCCCACACAAAAGATTAATATACAAGTTAGCCAGCCTGGGAGTGGATCCCAAGATGACAGCCTGGGTAAAGAATTTGCTGGAGAAAAGGACACAGAGAGTAATAGTAAATGGAGTCCACTCAGAAGAAAGGAGGGTTACTAGTGGGGTACAGCAGGGTTCAGTATTAGGACCGGTCCTCTTCAATGTCTTTATAAGCAACATTGCAGAGGGACTGAAAGGAAAAGTATGTCTCTTTGCAGATGACACAAAGATCTGCAACAGAGTTGATGCACAAGGTGGGGTGGAAAGGATGAGAAGGGACTTGGCAAGGTTAGAGGAATGGTCAAATGTATGGCAGCTTAGATTCAATGCTAAGAAGTGCAAGGTAATGCACCTGGGAAACAAAAATCCTGAGATATTAACAACAACAAAAATGGAAAGGGACCTGGGGGTAGTCATATCAGATGACCTAAAGGTGGGCAAGCAATGTGAGAGGGCAGCAAGGAGGGCTGGAGGGGATACTGGGATGCATAGGGAGAGGCATCACCAGTAGAAAACAGGAAGTTATTATCCCTCTGTACAGACAGCTGGTGAGACCCCATCTGGAGTACTGTGTGCAGTTCTGGAGACCCAATCTCCGCAAAGACATAGACAGGATGGAAGCTGTCCAGAGGAGGGCAACTAAAATGGTGCAGGGTCTGCACTGGAAGACATATGAAGAGAGACTTAAGGAGCTTAATATGTATAGCCTCAAGGAAAGGAGGGAGAGGGGGGACATGATAGAAACTTTCAAGTACCTCAAGGGAATCAACAAAGTCCAAGAGGGTAGCATCTTTCAAAAAAAGAGGTGTGCAAGAACAAGAGGCACAATTTGAAGATACAGGGGTGGCTCAGAGGTAATTTAAGGAAGTATTTTTTCACAGAGAGGGTTGTGGATGCATGGAATAGCCTTCTGGAGGAGGTTGTGGAGTCAAAATCAGTGGTGGAATTCAAGCATGCATGGGACAGTCATAAGACCATTCTAGGGGGTGGGGGTAGGAAGAAGTAGGCTGCTGGTTAACTAGGATCTGCAGCTCATCCAGTAGGTAGGGAAATTGGCAGACTGGGTGGGCCAAGCGGTCCTTATCTGCCATCAAATTCTATGTTTCTATGTTTTAGCCCAATTATTTATAACATTATAATAATATATTGACTGAAGGATTTATGTAATTTCCTGTTTACCTTCCATCATTTTCTCACTAATACGTTATGCAATGGTGAGAAGTCCTGTGTGTGTGTTATGCTTTCTATCAAACCTGATAAAATAAAGAACATTTTTACATCCAAAAAGAAATGAATCTAAAGATTTAGCTGGTGCTTGATTTTATGTACTTTTGATTTCATATACCTATCTCTATATTTTCAAACAGCAAAATATTCTTCTACAAGGCTTCACAGGAGCTTCCTCTGTAGACCCACCTGTAGACTACATTGCATCTAAAGAGATTTCCAGAGCAGATATCATCTTCAGTCCTGTTCCAGCACAAAAGCTACAAACCATCCAGACATTAGACCAGCCACAGTCATCCCCTATTCTAGCTACATCCAGCAGTTATGCACCACAAGTCTGACCAAACTAGCATATTGCCTCCATGAAACCTAGAGGTTATTCTGCACAGAGAAATGATCATCAAACTTTACCAAGTGTTACTGCAAATATAAGACTATATACATCACCCAGAAACCCACATTTCAAATGTACCCCCAAATAACTTATGATATACTAGTGAAATGTGTACATCAACAGGGTGGATATGCACAGCAGCCAAACAAGGGTTTTGGAAATGTTTCTGTGGAGGGCATTCCAATAATAAAATGTAAACTGAAATACAGAGATGGGCACAAGAAAATCTCCCAGAACAGTATCACCAGGAGTCACTGGAGACTCCAAGTGGCTTCAAAGAACACAACGATTTATGTTCTATTCAGTTTGAACAAAGGACTGTGGATACACTAGAACCATTTGCATCTTCCAGTGATGAACCAACAGGGCAGCTAGTACTGGAAACAGAGTGGCAAAATGGCAAACTGCAACTAAAACTGCTGTTTTCATTGCTGACAGATGAAGAACAAGCAGATGACTCATTGTCACAGCTTGCCAATGGTGCAGGGCAGCCTGGAAAGACACTTTTGCTGCTGTCTTCAGTAAAGATTAATGATGTTTCATTATCTGAAGATGATATGCAGGAAGAACATCTACAGTTATCAACTCCGTTCTTTGTGGTGTGTGCATGAGATGAAAATGCACTGGATGATTCACTTAGTTCTTCAGGAAATGCTGAAAGTAGAAAATATTTCTTTATGACTTGAAAGGAAGAACAAATCACACATATATTTATATATATATATATATATATATATATATATATATATATATATATATATATAGTTGAACAAAGTAATAGGCAGCTATGTGGAAAATAACAAAAAGAAAAATGCATAGGCAAGTGTGTGTTATGATGTTCTTTACACACCCTTGGTGAGTGATGAGCCATAAACTACAAGAGTGAACCATTACCGGTGCATTTTTTTTGGCACAGGAAAGTTCAACGAGCATAGTGTACTGACTGACCTGGAGAAAATGTGCCAGTGGTACGTGTTATTACTCCACCAGGGGGCTTGTGTCCATCACATGTCATTGCCAACTTTGATAACAGTGGAGCACAAGCTATTAAAAGCCACTAGACTGGTTATTACAGCTTTTGAAAGTGTTTGAAAACTGTGTGATGATGGGGGGACACCAGTAATTATAAACATTTACTTGTTTATCTGCATGCATTGAAGGTTCAGATAGAACATTTTACCAGATGTCTGTAGAAGACGGCGGATTTAATATGGGACAGATACTTAAAGACAGGAGTCTCCAGATTAAAACAGATTAAGAACCACTATGAAGGAACATTGTCTAATGCACTCAAGCACTTAATGCTGTTTAACCTCTCCCAAAAGGTTACCATTGGGTGGTTGCATTACTGATGAGCAGATTTCATGATGCATAATTTTATTTGTATTTATTCTCTCAAAAATAATGGCGATGGAGGCTGTCATTACTGAGTGACTTCTTTATGTTTAAGGAAATACAGGTTTTCAGCTTACTCCTTGCCATTCTTACTCTTTTCATTGTGTTTTCTGTTGAATTTTTAATTCTTTTTCATTATTTTGTTTCATGAAAGATCTCTAAAATATTTTCAGTCAATGATACTGAAATACCATTGTGCCAGCACAATAATCTGCTGCTGTTTAAATGTAGTTTAGTAGTTAGTTAGATACATAGATACATAGACAGTGTCAGCAGATAAGGGCCTATGGCCCACCCAGTCTGCCCATTTGAGCTTGTAAGTTCAGTTTGTTTTCCTAGAAGTCTGTTGCCCCTTACCCCTGACCTTCAGAATTCCTTTATGTCTATCCCATGCATTCTTAAATCCTGTGATTGTTTCAGCCCCCACCACTTCCTCTGGCAGGGTGTTCCACTTGTCCACCACCTGTTCTGTGAAGAAATTCTTTCTCATGTTTCCTCTGAATCATCCTCCCTCCAACTTCATCCCATGCCCTCTTGTCCTGGAACATCTTTTTCACTTAAAAATAGTGTTTTCCTGCACCCTGTTCCTCCCTGTAAGATACTTGTATGTCTCTATCATATCCCCTCTCTCCCTCCTCTCCTCCAGGGAGTACATGTTCAGTTCCTTCAACCTGTCTTCATAGGACTTGTGATGCAATCCATGCACCATCTTTGTTGCCCTCCTCTGAACCTTCTCTACCCTGTCTATGTCCTTACGTAGGTATGGTCTCCAGAACTGTACACTGTACTCCAGGTGGGGCCTCACTAGTGTCTTGTATAGCTGAATTATGACCTCCCTTTTCTTGCTGGTGATGCCCTGCCTATACATCCCAGCATCCTCATTTGCTTAACCTGCTGCCTTGTCACACTGTTTCCCTACCTTGAGGTCATCAGAGATGACAACCCCAAGATCCCTTTCCTGCTTGGTGCATGCTATATCCTCACCCCCCAACTGATATATTGTGCCAGGGTTTTTGTGCCCCATATGCATTATCTTGCATTTCCTTGCATTGAATTTCAACTGCCAAACCCCTGACCATTCTTCAAGTTTCTGCAGGTCGCTTCTCATTCTGTCTACACCCCCTGGTGTGTCTACTCTGTTACAGAGCTTTGTGTCATCAGCGAACAGTGAAATTCTGCCTTCTAGGTCCTGCGCAATGTCACTATAAATAATATGTAAATAAACAGCATTAGACCCTGACAATTAAAACCTCTGCAGATTCTTTCGGAGGGTGGGGGGCTAGTTTGCAACACCTCTCATAAGTGCAGACAAATTAAAGTCACAGTACCATATTACAAATAGAGAGTGAAATAACCCCCCCCAAATGATATTCTTATAAAGGTTGAAAAAGGCAATAGGTACGCAAAATTATATAAAACTAAATGATATACATAAAAGTGCCAACTGATAGGAAAGTGAATGTGTGAATAAAGATATAAAAATAGTAGAAGGTAAATACAAAGAAAAAGAAACAAAATCACGGCATTATTGTAACTCCAGCAATGTTATAAATTACAGTTTAATGTCAAGTGGAGATATATCTGCTGGAGCAAGCCCCATAATGCAGTGAGGGGGAAGCAGTGTGGATCCTGAAAGAGAAACAAAAAAGGGTAGGGTGTGGAGAAAAAAGGTTATACAACTGTATCCAGATACCAATATAAGTAAACGATACAATAAAAATGGAGAACATCACCCAGAACAAAAATAATAAATTACTGTCAATAACAATGACACATTTTCATAGTAATTAATCTAACTGGCAGAAGGGCCAGTGAAACTCATAGAAAATGTGAAAGGTTCCAGTTTTCATTTAAACCAGCAGTGGAGACCCCACCAAGATTAAAGATTGATTTGCTTTCCCATTGTAACAGTTTTCTTTTTCAATCACCACCCTCGATGTTAATTGGTATATGGTCAATGCCCACGAAATGTGTTGTATTATGGTCAAAATTATAATGATGGTGTCAGTAAGACATGACTAGAATATCACATTAAGTATTAATAATGGACCGTTTGAACTCCTGCAATGAGTCCTTTAAAGGACAAACTGTGCAACCTATATAGATCGAGGGATAAATGCACAATATGACATACATCACAAACTGAGACTCACAACTGGTAAAGTGATAGACCTCATATGTGGCATCCATGATAATACCAGGAAGTGTAGTGCACGTGTACAGATAATGACAAATGTTGCATTTGTCACAATGGTGCATGCCCTTAGGATGTGGGAGTAAAGCAATAGGTAACAGGGCACAATCTACAAAGTGGCTATGAACTACCCTGTCAGAAATGGAAGGTCCCTTTTGGTACACAACTTTTGGGTATACACCTATGATATCACGTAAGTCAGGATCTTCATGAAGCACATGCCAGTGTTTTCTTAAAGCACCGGTTATTATAGTACTGACAGAATCAAATCCAGTAATGAATTTAATTTCAGAGTTCAAATCTGAATCCCTGTTCTTTGGAGTTAACAATTTATCTCTATCCTGAGAAAAAGTGTAAGGATGAGCCTGATTCCGAATATCTGTGTCATAACCCCTGCTTACAAACCTATGGAACAGTTCTTCAGCTTGTCTTTGGTAGGCCTTGTCAGTAGAACAGTTGCATCATAAATGTAAGAACTATCCCTTAGGGATGTATTTTTCAAGTGATATGGATGGGCACTGTCATATGGTAAAAGGTGTTACCCGATGTGAGTTTACGGAAATTGTCTGTTTCAGTAGTACTATCAAGAGACATGCAGAGGGATAGGTCTAAGAATGTAGCTGTAGTTTTATGATAATGATTAGTAAAATGGAGATTCCATTGATTGTTATTGAAGTATATCATGAACTGATGTAATTTCTCCACTGACCCCTTCCATATGCAGAAAATATCATCAATATAGTGACCCCCGTATTGGATCCTGCTAATGTAAGGATTGCAACTGGACTCATATACAGCCACCTCCTCCCACTAACCCATAAAAAGGTTGGTGTAAGATGGCACCATAGCTGATCCCATTGCAGTCCCACAAGTTTATGAATAAAACTGATTATTGAAGATGAAGAAGTTAGTGTGCAGGATCAGATCTAGGGCTCCCAAAACAAACTCAGAAGATGAAATATTGTGAGCATCGAAGGAGTCCATAAAGGATCTTATTGCATTTAGTTCCAAATTATGTTTGTTGCTAGTATACAGTAAGCTGACATCAATAGTGAGCCACATAGACTCAGCATCAAAATGTTGGTGCTTAAGAGCTTTGAGGACTGCCATTGTGTCATGTAAATAAGATAACAGTCAAACCACCATGGTCTGTAAAAATACATCAGTAAAACGAGAAAAATCCTCAGTGAGTGAACCAATCCCAGACAAAAACTGGTCTACCTGGCACTCTCTGTGTGCTCTTATGCAATTTAAGTAACATGTAGAACATGAGGACTAATGGATAATCCTGTTTTTGGTACAATAACTTCTTCTTAGCAACAAAATGCATACTTAGAGAGTAGTTGAGAAAATAGTCAATTTGTTTTTTAAAAGTGAGAGTAGGGTCAGAGTTTAATCTTTGATAATGGTCAGCATTCGAAATTTGATTGAGGATTTCCTGTAATAGTAGTGGACAAACACTACTATCTGCAGGAAGATCAATGAAAATGGTAGGAGGGTTGTGCCTTGACACAACCCAGAGAAGATTGATTCATTGACATACAGCATGGATGAAACTGTGGCGTGGTGCTTCCAGGAAGGGGAGAAAGTAAACTGGAAAATGAGAGGTAGTTTGAAATGGAGTGTCATCTAAGAGGTTGAGGCTGGGAGAGGCTGGTGAGGCTATGATTCTGCCCATGCACACAGAACCAGTACACTCAATAGCACAGACTAAGCATTTGACTTATAGGAATAACATAGAATTTAGTGGTCAAACTGTCGCTGGATAGGATTTACAACCATAACACCTGGTGACAGGCTCCCAAATGGTGGGTAGCATGGCCAGCTGCCAGCAGCCTCCATGGATGACACCCACAATAGATGCCCTTCTAGCTGTCCTTTGCACCATGGCCTTTAGTGCGGCAGGTCTTAGCACTCCAGATCACTAGATGTGTACCCCTTTGGATGGAAGTAAGAACCCACCTGCAACCTGTATGCAGCTGCTTTATTCATGGATTTTACATGAATAATGTGCAGATTCTCCTGAGGTCACTGGCTGCTTCTCCAAGCTTCAATCATGACTGGTGGCAGGGGAGGGCTGAGGGATTAATCTCAACTACACACAGCTCCCGCTGAAGCTCCCTGGCATTCGAGGAGTGAACAGTGAGTGGCCCAACTCTGCCTATGTTTAAAAGGGTGTAGGCTTTTTCAAAGCCTCACCTGAGACCTGGATGCTGCTTCTTGATTGGTGGATCATCTAGAAAGGAGGCCTGGGTTATTCTGAAGTCACTGGCTGGTTCTCTGGGCTACAATGGTGATCTGTGGTAAAGGAGAACTGAGGAATTATGCTCTAGCCCTCATGACTCCCGCTGAAGCTCCTGCGGCATCTGTGGATTGAACATTGTGGATCTTAACATTATGATCATTATGTACTTAGAGCATGCATCCTTGAAAAGTGCATGTCTCTTAGAATTGGCGTCCTTGCATGTTGTTGCAGCAAGAGCCAGGTATTTTTTTAGTTGCTGGGTGCCTTCAGTGTGGAATTCCTTCCCTGAGATACTTCGGATACAGGGATAAAAACTCTTTCTATTAGGCAAATAGAAACATGGTTCCTGTCACTACTTCAAATGTGTGTAAAATGCAGGGAAGGGATAATGTAAATGCAATACTCTTGTTACATCTGTATCGGTATCTATACCTGTACTGTACCTATATCTGTATCTATATCTATATCTATATCTATATCTATATCTATATCTATAGATGTACATATATCAATCCTCAAAAATTTCTGAATAGCCATGTTTGTCAGTTGCATGAATGTTCTTATTAATATGATGTACATATTGTATGTTATTCATGTTCTTTTTTTTTAAAGTAATATTTTTATTGTATCTAAATTTTCTCTGATGTCACAATGGTATGTATGATTGCAGGAACGTCATTGCAAATGGGCTTTGGCCTAATGGCTTAACCCAAAATAAACTGGAAACTTGAAACTTGTGCTTTGTTGGTAGCATTTCGTTTCCTAGAAGTCTCAGCGGCGGAACAATGTGCACAGTCAAGCAGGTCCTTCAGATGACAGACATTCTGCAAAAGTGTCTCTGCTGCTTCCCATCAGGAAAAACCCTGAAACACCAATCAATGAGGAGTCAGGCCTAATGACCGGACTGACCCCCCTTCCTCACTGTCTGTCCTCACTGTCTGTCCCCTCCCTTCCCTCCTCCCCTTCCCTCCTCCCTTCCCCTCCTCCCCTTCTTCCTTTAGCTCTTAGTTGCTACTCTAAGTTTATATACATACATTTGAATTTTTTGATTGCTTTTAAAGTACTCATTCCTTGTTTGACTAATTTTTGTAAACACCTGTATACCATATCTCTATATTTCTTGCCACTGTTTATGCTGTACCTCAGTGTCTGTCATTGTATTTTGTACCAATGGATGTACTCTGTCCGGGCCTGGTGATTTGTCCACTTTCAGTTCCAGCAGATCCTCCCTCACTCTATACTCCTCTATCACTACATCTGTGTTCCCCTCCCCAATGCTCCTCTTTTCCCTCCTGAAGGCACTGGTCTGTCATTTTCCCTGGTGAAGACAGAACAGAAGTATTAATTTAGTATCTCTGCATTTCCTCCATTATTCTCCACCCACTCCGTCCCTTTCTTAATCCTAACAATCCCTTCTATAGTGTATGGGGGAATGTGGTTGTGTATAGAAATCCATATACCGCAAAAAGTTGTTCTGCTGCAGTAGAGATGTCCTCACTAACGAAGAACGACTTTTCATTCTGCGTTAGTGAGGATGTCATAATACAAGGGACTACAGCCGACGTTGTGATTCATCCTTTGCTGTGTGAGCGGGGCGGGCAAGTATGCTGGGCAGTGACAGTTGTGAATCAAGGGCATCGGCAGAACCGAGTGAAAATATAGAAAAGTTTTTTTTGGGGCACCATACACTATATAGAACAATGTATGGTTACCCACACACTACTCAGCTATTCTTTCACCTCGTAGATACAATGCTGACTTGGGGACCTCTTGGGTTTTGCTCTCGAGGTTATCAGTCAGCATTGTATTCACTCGGTGGAAGAATAGCCTTGTAGTGTATGGTTACCCATACACTATCCTAAATTTCTTTTCTCTTTTCTCACTTCTATAGTGAAAGAAAGTCTTCTCCCTCTTCTTAATTCCTTTAGCTATCTGCAGCTCCTTCTGTGCCTTTGCTTGCCGGATTTCCTTACTTGCCTCACTGGCCAACCATAGGTAATTTTCCCTATCTACCTCTCTCTTGGTCTTCCTGCATTTTCTATAGAACAACCTCTTTCCCTTACTGCCTTGGTGACCCCAGAACTGAACCAGCTGGGTGATTTGACCCTTGTATTCTTCCCTCTGAGCCTAACACCCTCATCTGTGGCAACCAGTGTTCCTTCCTTAATGATGGACCACCTTTGGACCACCTCCATATCTGCTCTGATGCCCACCAGATGGCTCCTTAGAACTTCACCCCTTTTCCTGAAGTCCACCTCCCTGAAATCCAAGATTCTGGTCTTAGTCAGGATGCCTTTCCTACCTATATCCATCTGGAACCACACTGTGAAGTGCTCTTCTCCACCCAGTGGCTCCCCAACCATTATTTCCTGTACATACTTCCCATTTGTGAGCACCAGATCAAGAATTGCCTCAGCTCTTGTTGGTTCAGTGATGCCCTGAGTCAGGAACCCACTCTGCAGTCCTTCCAGGATCACCCGACTCCAAGCACATGTTGTGGACGGCATGTTCCAGTCCTCCTTGAGCAAGTTGAAGTCCCCCACAATTACTGTCTCTCCTTTCCCCACAGTTTCCAATATTTGTGAGATCAGTTTCCTGTCTCTCTCCTCATCTTGACTGGGTGGTCTGTAAACTGCCCTCAACTTCCCCTTTCTCCCTCTATTGGACCTTAACTGAACCCATAATATCAACACCTCACCACCTCTGACTCATTCCTCATGCAAGTTACTCCCTCTCTGTTATAAACTGGCACCCCTTCCCCTTCCCGACTACCCCGTCCCTCCTGTATAGTTTATATCCGGTGATCACAAGGTCCCAGTCATGGTGTGATGTTGCCCAAGTCTCGATTATTGCAGCTATGTCCACTCTCCTGTCTACTAATAGTGCTTGCAGATCATCCATCTTGTTTCCAAGACTCCGCGCATTCAGAGACACCACCCTCTACCTAGAGTCTGACCTTCCTTCTCTTCCCTCTTTTCTTCTATTCACATTTATCCCCTCTGTGTGCACCCCTCCACATACCCTTGTTATGTGCTCCTCATCCCCTCCACCCTTTGCTAACTGTGTATTTTCCCCTTCCACCTCCTCCCTCCAGACCTCTTCCATCACTGTGGGAGGGAGGTTCACTGACCACTTCGTCTCGGAGTTTGTCGGCCTGCTCACCCACTGCCCTCCCCCAGTAGTTTAAATTAAGTGTAGTGGTTATGTAGTCCCCAAATTTGTCCCAGAGTACCCTCAAACCCTCCCTACTGAGGTGTAGCCAGTCTGGTGAAAAGAGCGCTTTGTTTGACCAGGTCTCCTCCCAGTCCCCAATACAGATGAACCTCTCCTTCCTGCACCATTTCCTCAGCCAGTCATTAAAATTCTCTATTCTTCTTTTGCTAGCTGTGCTGGCCCTTGGTACTGGTATCACCTCTGAGAAGGACAGTGAACTTCCTTCCTCCCTGCAGATCTTCCCTAACTCCATGAACCTACTTTGCACTATCTCAACCTCCTCCCCAGCTAGGTCATTGGTTCCCAAATGTGTAACTAAATTAGGTTTTCCTCCAGCCTCCTTTACTATTTCCCTAATTCTAGGGCCCACCTTCCCTGCTGTCATCCCTGGCATACAAACCACCCTCCTGCTTGCATTTGAGTCCCCTTTCTTTCCCCATTGAATACCCCTAATTATGGAGTCCCCTATGATTGCTACCCTTCCATCCCCTGCATCTGTTCTCCCCGTCCTTCCTTTCTTACCATTGGTACTAGCTGCTTCCCTACCTAACTAGTCCCTCTGCACCCTGGAGAATTTATCTATATAGCCACAATTTATCCCAATAAATGTTTTTCCATCTCTCAATTTGCCCCTCCCCTTCTGACTATCTGTATCTGCTTTCAGTTTTCCCTTCCTCATCTCTTCCATTCCTTTTCTCTCCCCCATCCTCCACTCCATTTTGCTTGCATATTCTTCCCTGACCACCCTGATTAGTTCCCTCACCCTCCCCTGTACTCCTGCTCTCAACCCAGGCTCAACGTGACCTCCTACCTTACCTCCAGCTGCCACCTCCATCCTTCCAGACAGTGGTGCAAATCTGTTCAATAAAGGCACCCCTTTAGAATTTCCCACCCCTGATGCTACTCTCACATTCTCACCCCTTCCCCTACAACTTGCCATTCCTCCACCCTGGGCTCCCTAGTCCTCTGAGGAACAGATACTCCTGTATACTGGGTTTTCCTCCCCACTCCTGTCCCCTGCCTGATGTTGTCACTCCCCTGGGCATCACCCCTTTACCTTTCCTGCCACTGCTCTGTTCTTGTACTTCCCACACAGTCCTCCCCAGCTCCTATCTGAGCAGCCTTGTTCCAGCCCTTAGCTGCTCCATGCTGTTACACACAGGACATCCCCCTTTACTCCACATCATCCCCAGAAAGACTGCTGTTACAAAGCTATTGCAGTTTGCCACTCCCCTGCTTCCCATATATGTACCCAGTCTTGCATATCTTACCAGTCGAGCTTCTCCTAGCCTCCAGTTATACAGAACTATAAAATAACTACAAAATGCAAAAATATATAAATTCCGATCTCACTTTACGATCAAAATGAAACAACAATCTAAATAATCTAGAACTCAGTAGGTTGCTACTTCCAGAGTTCTATCAATACTAGAACACTATGCTAAGGAAGGTGTTTCTTAGCAACTACCTGATTGTAGCCAAAAACAATATTTTTAATAAATGCCTTTTAAATTATCAGCCCAGAAATCCCATGAAACATTGACAAAGTAAGTTACAGTACCACCTTAAACAACATGCCACCACCCAGCAACAAGCCAGCTAATCCTGGTGACAAGAACAGCTCCACAAAAATCTCAAATAAACTGCCTATCTACTGTACAAAATGAAACCTACACTAGATATGATTCACCACAGAACAAACAGAATGAACATACTGTCCCCAACTAACCTGAAATACACAAATCCCACACCTTCTTGTAGGCAACAATAATACCCTCCTACTCAGTCCACAATCTGTACATAAAAAATATTAAAAAACTAGAAAAATATAGAAAATGTTCACTTTTCTAAGGAGCTCCACATAGACACAGCCACTCTATTGTCAGCATTCTAGAATCATATATAGAGGATAATGTATGGTCCTCTATAACAACTGTGTGTTGCCATCAAGAGGTTGACAATGGTAACCGTTTAACTTCAAGAGCGGAGCTCAAGATGTTTTGGTCACCATGGCAACCTCGAGATGGCAACTTACAGTTGTCATAGATAGAGGACCATACATTGTCTTTTATAGTGTATGGTCCACTATCTATGGAGCAAGGAGGTGCACAGCTGTGTCCTTACTTTTTTTTTGTCTCTGCACTGCTCTTGTTGCTTTCGCCACTGCCACCGCTTCCTGACTGGTGGAGTTTCAAGTGATGCATATGTGCAAAGGCGTTGTTGTTGTTATGCCGCAGTAGCTACGTAGCTAGTGCAGCATAACAGCTTCTAATACTTGTGCTTCTGCAGCATAACAATGGTATTCTCATGGATGGATTCCATCCCTAATAGTGTTGCACCATATACTAAATATATATATATATATATATATATAGATATATATATATATATATATATATATATATATATATATATATATATATATATATATATATATATATATATATATATATATATATATATATATATATATATATATATATATATATATATTCTACATCCCCATATTATGGTTACCCTACTGTAGTCCTAAGAAATGGCTAGATTGTTTTAGGGAGTTGTGTATGATGACTCCTAGGTCCCTTTCCTCAATAGTATTGCCCAACTTAACCTTTCCCATCCAATATTCTGTCCTGGGTTCCTTGTTCTTTATGTGCATCACTTTGCACTCATTTGTATTCGGTTTCAGCTGCCAAGTTTTGGACCACCTCCCTCATCTTTGCAGGTCCCTCTGCAGGTCCCTAACCTTTTCTTCACTGTCTACCATTCCACAGATGTTAGTTTCATCTGCAAAGAGACACATCTTGACCTGTATTGCTGCTCCTGTATCAGCAATGAACATATTAAAGAGGAGCAGCCCCCAGATTGAACCCTGTGGCCCCTTCCCCACTCATGACCTCCCTCTCTACTGACCCATTTACCACCTCCATTTGCTGTCTCACCCCAAACCAGCTTCCCACCCATCTAATTTCACTGTTCCCAGATCCTTTCCTTCAGCAACCTTCTGTACAGCACAAAATCAAACACCGTGCTGAAGCCGAAGTACAGCAAATCCATTGACTGCCACTTATCCTGTGCCCCTAGTTAACCAGTCAAAAAACAATATCACATTAGTCTGACAAGATGTCCCTGCCACACACCCATGCTGCTTACTATCCAGGAGTTCATTTCCTACCAGGTAGTCCATTAGGTCCTACTGGACTAGTGTCTCCATCTGTATACCTGATATAGAGATAAGACTAACAGATCTGTAGTTCCATGGTTGCACTTTGTCTCCTCCCTTGTGAAGTGAAACTATGTCTGCTAGCCTTCAGTCTATCAGAACCACTCTTGAATGTAGAGAGCGATTGATTAGCCCTGCCAGGGGTCTAGTCAGTTCTGACAATGGTTCCCAGAGCACCCTTGGGTGCATCCCATCAGGCCCAGGGGCCTTAGCCATTTTCAAAGCCACTAACCCTTTTCTGACCCTTTCTCCCATAGTGGGGAGCAAATTCACAGACAGAGGAAAGGATATCAAAGGCGGTAACAAAAGTGGCTGAGACATTTTTCAGGTGAATAGACAAAGAAGGCAAAGGGAAGAATTGTGAGGATTTTGTTCATTTATTTGTTTTGGATTTACACCTTTGAGTCAGGGACTCTTACAAAGGTTTCAAGTCAGTCAAATACATTACAGTCAAATACAGTACAGGGCAAAACAGTTAAGACAGAATCACATAGTTATCACAGATGATTACAGTTAATGTCACAACACAGAACATAAATTCAAAGATACAGATCAGAGGAAAAGTCCAGCAGCAAGCATTAGGGCATCAGGGAACATCAGGTAAGCACACTGTTAGTGCGGGATAAAATGCAGTGCAAGGGTACAGGAAGACCAACAAGTAGGGAGGATACCCTGTATTTGGAGGGGTGGCATTATGGACAAGGCTTTAACAGGGGTGAGAAACATCAAGGTAGTGCAGCCAGAGTAGGCTTTGTCAAGGAGAAAATGTGGTTCTGTGGTTAAGTGCTATGGGGGGGTGAGGGAGGGAGGAGGATGGGGTGAGGGGAAATAGGATAGAAATAAAAGAGAGAGTAGGTATATGGGGGAAGGAGCTGAGTGCACACAGGAGCAGTGAGAGTTTTAGGGGTAGGTGCTAGAGGTGGTTGAGGTATTGCGAGCAGGGGGTTTATTAGTTAGAGCATCAACAGACCTTATCATGCTATAAATGAGTCCATAGCCCAGTTTTAAATTGGCTGATCTTGGTACACTCTATGAAGGTATTAGGTAGTTCATTGAACAGGATAAGGGGAAGGGACAGTGTAGAACAGGACCAAGAAAAAGTAGACATCCTGAACAGGTACTTCTGTTCGGTCTTCACAGAGGAGGTATGGGGATGGACCTCCAGGGAGTGGCAGGAAAAAGGGTGGATATCAACAGAAGTTTATTTTCAGAGGAAAGAGACCAGAAGGGGTTTGCAGCACTGGAAGTGGACAAGGCTCTGGGATTGGATGGAATACACATAAGGGTACTAAAGGAAACCAGAGAGGTGCTAGCTACCCCACTGATGTTCTTGTTTTTCTTGTTATTAGGACCGTTTTTCATTTTATGACAGTTTTTCATCCACTGCCAGCAGCTATGCTGACCATCCGGGGCTCCATCCCCCCTTTTGGGGATCATGTTGCTTGGCAGTGGAGACTGGCTTTTCATTGCTTTAGTTGCTGTTGTCATCCCCTGGACCTGCACCTCCTGAGGACTTATTCAATAGCTCTCTGGAAATAAGGTATGGTTCCAGAGGACTGGAGGGGAGCAGACAGGGTCCCTCAACATAAAAGAGGCAGCAGGGAGAAGGCTACCAACCAACTGACTGGGCAGTCTTACCTCAGTGGTGGGGAAATTAATGAAAACCCTGTTAAGGATAAGGTTGGTAGAGCATCTTGAATTCAGTGGATTGCAAGACCACAGGTGGCATCGATTCAGGTAGGGAAGGGGAAGTTCATGACAGACGAATCTGCATGATGTTTTGGACTGGGTGATCAGAGAAATAGATCAGGGGAAGACAGTGGACATGGCCTAGCTGTATATTAGCAAGACCTTCAACACTGTGCCAGAAGACTGATAAAGGAATTGAGCAGTCTAGAGGTGGGGTCCAAAGTGGGGAATTGGGTTAGAAACTGGTTAACTGATTGGAGATAGAGGGTACTGGTTAATGGCACTCACTCTAATAATGGAAGAGTAATCAGATAGGTGCCGTAGGGCTTAGTACTGGAACCAGTCCTCCTCAATACCTTCGTAAATAGCATTGCAGAAGATCTGGAAGGGAAGGTATGCATTTTGCAGATGACAGCAACATCTGCAATATGATAGAAACTTAGGAGGGAACAGAGAAAATGCATAGGGATCTTGCAAAACTTGAGGAGTGGTAAATAACATGGCAGTTGTGATTCAATGCTAAAAAGTACAAAATCATGCACCTAGGGCATAGTGACCATTACTAAGCAGGAAAGGGACTTAGGGGTTATTATATCAGATGACCTCAAAGTGGCAGGCCAGTGTGACAAAAGAGTGAGTTGGGCCAGTGGAATGCTGGAATGCATAGGGAGAGGTATGTCAAGCAGAAGGAAGGAGGTGACGTTGCCACTATATCGCAAGCTGGTGAATAGAGGTGGGTGAAGTGGCCAAAATTCACTCTGTGAAGCAATATATGGAGTAACACTGAATCTGTAAAAAAATCCACAATGTGAAGTAGAGTGCTTCACGTCATAATGAGGATTGTGAAGTCCATTGATAACAATAACTTCCCCAACCACTTCTTCGCCAATTTTAATGCGAAGTTCATAGAAATCAATGTACTTCACATCACTTTGCCTTGTTATTGAGCTCCAAGGTGAATTTTGCAGTGATTCATGGGATTGCAGGTCACAAGGGCTCTAGATTGTTTTGCATAGCCTCAGTTCTGTGTAGTGGTAGATGGAGACAGTTTCCTCAGAGCTCTGCGATTCAAATCTTCTAACAGCTGTTAAAAAAAGCCTTTTTAGCTCAAAATTTAGTACATTGATTGTAGGAAACCTTCCTGTGCTCATATCATTGAGTGTTTATTGTCTGTATGTGGATTTTGAATGTTAATTTAGAACACTCTGTCTGTGTACTGACAGACACTTGAAGTGTGCTTTGGGAGAGGGGCATATCTGTGGTGGAAGTAGGTTAAAACTGGGAGAAAAAGGCAATCTTTCTCTCTTGGTTATATTTTTCTTCTACAACTGTGCTAATGTACACAAAGTAATATTTTCAGTAATTCATTAAATTTTTTTGCTGATTATTGCGGTGCATAATTTCCGTTTGTTTAAAAGATTTGGTTATATTACTGAAGTTTTCAATTTGCTATGCATTACTTGTAATGTGTGTGTGTGTGTGTGTGTGTGCGTGCGTGCGTGCGATGCGTACCATCAAATCAGACACATTTCATTGTACCACAGAGTAATTGCAGCAGTTTGAACTTGCTATCCACTGCCCCTGCATGAATTTGTATTGCTTTGTGTTATCTTGGTTTTGGACTGCTACTGCAGTGTGCACTGCACGCCCCAAACCCCCCAAACCAGTAAAAAGTATTCTTTTCCAGCTTGGATTATGACTTGTGAGCAGTGGATAAGGTGTTGTTGTGACTTTGCATCTGCATCTCTTCTCTATTGTGCAGTGCAATCTTAATCTGTCTGTGCCTTTGCAACTGTTTAGTATCCAGTCTCCATCTGCAAGCCACAGTTGTTGTTTTTTTTGGCTTCACATCCACTGGCCTAGGCTGAAAGTTCAGAAATCTAAGTTTGTTTAGAAGTTTCTTGGTGATCCCCCAAAATGCCTGCAAAGAGATGTGCAAGCAAAGCTGTTTCTGGCCATGGAACTGCTACCAGTGGCAAGATTGTCTGTGGGTGTGGTAGTACGTGAAAGTGCATAGCTGATGTCAGTAAAGGGATTTCTCCATCAATGTATTTTACAGAGCAATCTGTAGCTTCTCTCATAGTTGGAGGTGATGATGTTGTCTTAACTGGTAGAGTTAGTGTAGTTTCTGCTGATATGAGTATCACTGCCTCAAGTTCCACTTCTGATCAATTAACCATTTCAAAAAAATATAGTTGATTCTAAAGCTGTGACTGACAGTGTAGATGATATCGTACTCTCCATTAACATCTCCATAGTAGTTGAACATGATTCTGATCCTGGCAACGGTAATTCACAATGTCACATTTCTTCCAGCACTGTTGAGGTCGTGCCTTTGCCATTCAATGATTCAAAGTGTGGCACAAAAATATCAGAAGATGATGATGATGATGGTGCTGTGGTTGGAACATGTTCTCCACATGACAGCATCCAGGCTGAAAATGTGGATGCAGATGATGTTGATGAATATGATAATGATGTCAGTGACCCCTGTTGTTCTCCCAGTCTTAGATATAAAACATATTCAGATTAAGAAGCTGATTCACAACTGTAATATTAGGCACAGTGCAGAGTGAAGCAGCTTCCATGCTCATCCCAGCTTGTCCTGACACCTCTCCACATCACAAAAACAATTATTCAAAGCTCACCACTCCGGCCAACACTGCTATCACCCTCTACAAAGAAGTTCACATAATAATGAAAACACACATGCACACACACACACACACATTGAAATGTAGGGAAACGCACAGATCGCATTACCTTTTTTTTCTCCAGTCAGTCGGCAGCCAGGTAAATGAACAGTCTGCCACAACAGATGCTGTAACACCAAAAGTGTAGCTCCAAAACACAAACTGTACCCTGCTCCTCCCAAGTGCTGTACCTTCGGATCTTACAAGTTTCTTTCTTTTTTTTTTTTTTTGTTCAAACAATGCCATTTCCCTTTGCTGCTGACTACTGTGCTCATACTCAGCAGACTTCGGCAATTTGAAACATGCACTGGAGACTCCCGCCACATTGGAAAAGCAATTAAAAATAAGAGGAATGAATGTTACCTCTGTACAAATTTAGCTCACTGCACTACTTTTCCCACTCCAACTCAGTCCTCATAAAAGAGAATAAAAGGCAGTACTCCATTAAGTTGCCTCAGTGTTTGTGTGTGTGTGTGGGTGGGGGGGGGGACAAAACAGCAAGCTGGACTGCATGGTCCGGATACCATAGGAAAGAAAGAAAAGAAATACAGCAGTGCCCTCCTGTTGTAATTGTAGCAATACAGGGACTATTTTACAAGACAACTTAATTTTAATTGATTTTGATTTATATATATATATATATATATGTATGCATTCATATTAGTTTTCAAACATTTCACTGTAGCCCATTTACTAAGCACAATAGTACTCTCCAGGGTGGGCAGTATGGGCAATACCAGACCTTCCAGGGGCTATAAGGCCCTCTGCCTGTGGTGTCAGGCCTCATTATATCCCTGTGTGGTCTGGTATTGCCCAATACTGCCCACCCTGTCAGATATTATTGCTGCATAGACAACTCAGTAGGTTGTAGATGTTGAAGTAAATACTGACACCTAGCATGCCACATATAATACTTGATACATGCTGAAAAAATGTTTAAAGTACTTGGGTGGAATTGCCCCGTCTCCGACTAAATACCTAAAATTAAATTTTCATGCATTATATTTCATGAGAAAAAACAATTCCATCTATGCGCAAGAACTTTCCACAAATGGGCAGTATATGGACAGGAAATTTAAAAAATGCTCCCGTGTCTCTTCTTTTTGAAAACATTCTGTCCTAAAACAATACCTTTCGTCCAACTGTTTGTGCTCTAAGTTTCCCATTACCCATAGCAGCTTAACCATACAATGTCCCACAGTCTGGATGGGATTCTTTTATCATTTATCATTAGCAATGCAGGCTGCATTTTAATGGGGTTACAAAAAGGAAAATCTGCCCTATTTACAGAATTAGTATCCATGACATTCTTATATAATTGTTTCCTATCGAGGCTAATAATATCAGTCTTCTGCAACTTTTATTGTCTTGCTTTCTTGATTGATTAAGGTTTCTGCAAACCTTGGAATCTGCAGGGAACCTATCATTTTGGGTGGTCCTAGGACCCATTTATCTAAGAAAGGTTTTTTTTTTTTTGTTCCTTCCCTGCTCCTAGTCAATCACTCCTTCGGGACATCTGGATTCTCACTGGCACCAGCTGCCACCACCTCACTTTGCAGCCACCCGGGTATCCCAGTGTAATCCTTTGCGGATGGGTCCCCGAGAAGAGATGGCTGGTGGGGTCTCCATGCACATGTTACTTGGCGTCCGGTGCTGCTGAGGTGATCAGGGTTGCATCGGGGCTCGAGCAGCAGCGGG
Source organism: Neoceratodus forsteri (assembly GCA_016271365.2). NCBI lineage: Eukaryota > Metazoa > Chordata > Ceratodontiformes > Ceratodontidae > Neoceratodus > Neoceratodus forsteri. The sequence goes on from CM057451.1 coordinate 1,130,559,170, forward strand.
AGCCGGTGACTGGCATCCGGTCAGCCATGGAGCACTTTTTCCACTTTGCTCCCCCAATGTCAAGGCATACACCGATGTTCCCCACATCCCCCCCTTGATCAATGGGACCCAGTGTGTTGCCATACCCCAGCCTCTGCCAGGAGTCAGCAAGCACCGGGTCCCCACCCCACCCTCTCCCCGAGAGAAGGTGAACAGTCTTCAGATGCTCCAGCCTTCTCTTCCTGGCCGGCCCTCCAGCTCCCTGGGTCCATTCCTGAACCCAGGTTGCCAGCATCACATGCGGAAATCCAACTGCTGCACCAATGGGCTGCCATCTAGGAAAGGTTTTAATAAAAATATAGTTCACTGACGCCATGCCAGTTGTGCAGCTTCCCAACTTTTTTTTGATTGTGTTGTGGAAAAAGAAGGAATGGTAGAAAACAATGAGGTTTATCATATCCACCCTCCACCCCCCTGTTTCTTTGTCAGGTATGCAAATTCTCTTTTTATTGGATTCAATTGACTCCCCCATAACATCTGAAGGAAAATACTATAGATTCTGGTGTCTAATTGTAAAGGGAGTGGATAAATATGACACACGTACGTAAAAATGGATAATATGAACTGCTTAATTATAGTTATGCTCTTTTTTTTTTTGGCAAGGCCACAGAGAAGACGACCCACCACCTGCAGTCAGTCTATAGCCAACAACTAAAACCACTCCTCCTCCTCCTGTAATTTATTATCCCCAGGTCAGAGAGGTGAGTAGGTGTTTGCCAAAACTGTTTAATTGTTAGAAAAAAAAAAGTTTTACAGCACTATGGGTGGAGCAAAAGAAGGCAGTGGTAATAAATGGGGGATCAGAGTAAGACTCCAGAACAAGGGACCACACAAGGTTTAGATTTATTTAAAATAAGTTCCAGCACTGGAGCCAAGGTAGGGGCAGGCTTATGTAAATTAGGCTCCCAGAGGTGGCAGATAGACCAAGGCAGGCCCTATCTGAATTACGAACATATGGACATGTGAATGTGCTAGCAGAAACAGACCACAGTCTATCAAAGTCTGCTCGAGTGTGCAGCTAGCACCCCTAGTTTGTGGCTGCCCCATTCCCTCCCTCCCCTTTGTCATCCCACTGCCACCCACACTTCCCCTACCCTCACTCTCCCCTGTTTCCTGTTCTATGCCCTTTTAAAGCTGTTCACAGATTTACACAATACCACCTATTCTGGTAGTATGTTTCATTTTGCTACCACCCTCTCTGTGAAATGGTGTCTCCTCATTTCCCTCCTAAATCTTCCCCCCTCTTTTCTTAACCCATGCCCCCTGGAGTCCCTCCCCTCCTTAGCTTAAAGACCCCATCTTCCCCATCTTTATTGATTCCCCTCAGATACTTGACTGTCTCTGTCATGTCCCCCGTCCCTTCTATCCTGCAGGGTGTACATATTCAGGTCTCCCAGGCTGCTCTCATAGTCTCCATTTCACATATCATCTTCATTGCCCTCCTCTGCACCCCTTCCAATAGCAAGATATCATGCTTCAGGTATGGCCTCCAAAACTGCACACAAAACTCCAAGTGTGGCCTTACCAGCAACCTGTAGTGGGACAACATCACCTCTCTTTGCCTAGATGAAAATCCCTTCGCTATGCACCCCAGCATTTTGTTCACTTTTGCAGCCACTCTTCTGCACTGGGCAGTGTTGTTCATGGTTCCTGATACCATTATCCACAGGTCCTTCTACTCCTTAGTAATCCCCAGCTTAACCCCTTCCCCAGCCAGTATTCTCTCCTTGGGTTCTTCACCCTGAAGTGCATAACCTTATACTTCTTTGCGTTGAACCCCAACTTCCACCTCTCTGACCACTCCTCTAGCTTGCTTAGGTACCCCTGCAGCTACTTCCATCCCTCCCCTCCATCCATCACTGCTCCCATTTTGGTGTCATCTGCAAACAGACTTATCTTGCTCACCACTCCATGCGTGATGTCTGATATGAAGATCCCAAATAATACTGGTCCCAGCACAGAGCCCTGTGGTACCCCACTCATCACCGGCCTTGAAGTTGAGAGCTCTTCTCCCACCATCACCCGATGCAGCCTCCTACTCAACTAGCTTGTAATCCAGTTTGTCATTTTTGCCCCTACCCCTATACTAGTTAGCTTCCCCCTCAGATGCCCATGAGGCACCGAATCAAAGGCCTTGCTGAAGTCCAAGTAAAGAACATCCACAGCATGACCCTTATTCAGCTCACCTATCACCCAGTCATAAGATTGTATCAGATTGGTTTGACAAGACTTCCCCGAAATGAACTCATGCTGCCTCACATCCTGGAGGCCATTGTCCCCCAGGTATAACACCAGTCTTTCTTTTAGTATCATTTCCATGAGTTTGCACACTATGGAGGTGAGACTTACCGGATGATAATTACCCGGTTCATCCCTTGTTCCGCTCTTGTGTAATGGTACTACATGAGCCATCCTCCAGTCCAGTGGCACACATCCCGTCTCCAGTGAGGTGCTGTACAGATCTGCCAGTGGTTCCATCAACACCTCTGCCATCTCCTTCAGCACCCTGGGGTGGATACCATCCAGCCCTGGTGCTTTGTCTACCCTCAGTGTCCTCAGTCCCTCTAAGATTCTATCTCCCTCAAAACTTCCATCTGTCACCTCCTTTCCCCCCGTCCCCACGCTCCCAGCCCATGGTGGTAGTGGTCCCCCCTTTTCTTCCGTGAACACTGAGTAAAAGTATTCATTCAGTGCTTCCGCCTATTCCTCGTCCTCCTCCTTTTCCATAGACACCCACCTTTTTTTATCCTCACTATTGTCTCCTTGCACTTCCTTTTCTCCCTGATGTATCTGAAAAATTCTTTCTCCCCTCCCCGTTAATTCCCTGCACTAATCTCAGCTCTCTCTGGAGCTTGTCTTCTCTCACTTTTCTGGTCACCTCCCTTGACAATCTTACATACTCCTCCCTGTCCCCTTCCTTCCCTGTCTTCCTATACCTCTGGTATGCCTCTCGTTTTGTCCTTACCACCTCCACTACCTCACTGTTCAACCAGCATGGTGTCCGTGCTCTGCTCCTCTTACTCAGTGAATTAAATAGTAAGACAGCTCCAGCCAGGAGCAGTGCAGACCAAAGCCCCAGTTTAAAGCCAAGCTAGCCCAGGTAAGCTACCAAGGGTTAGCAAGCCAAAAACTTGTTTTAAAAGTTAATTAAGCACCACATCCTTGTTAACCCTCTAACCCAGTTTACCGGCCCCATCCTTAATCTAAATGGTTTAAATATCTCTGACCCAGCCTCTATAGCTGAGACTTTCAAAATGTTTTTTACTACCTGCGCCTTCTCTGACCCTTCCCACACCTCCACCACAATCCCTCCCCCTACCCAGCTCAAGAGGGTTTCAATTTCCAACCAGTCTACCCCCCCAGCTCCTCTGTACATTTTAATCCCTGAATCCAAACAAATCCATCCCAGATGGTGTTCACCCAAAACTCCTCTGCCTTTCAGACCCTGTGGTCTCCTTTCCCCTGGCTCACTTACTTAATCTCTCTTTTTCCTCCAGCACCATACCACAAGCATGGAAGGTAACCAAAGTGTTACACCTCCATAAAGGCAGCGATTCTTCTTTTCCAAGTAATTACAAACCAGTCTCCCTCCTCTCTGCCCTTGCTAAATTACAGGAATCCCTAGTGCTCACTAGGCTGTCCAGTTTCCTGTCATCCACTGGTCATTTCTCCCCCTTCCAATCAGGTTTAGAAAACACCATTCAATCACATTGTCCTTACTGCAGGTCACCGATCATGTTTTAACTGCCACGGACCAGGGCTATGTCACAGCAGCAATTTTTGTGGACCTGGCCAATACTTTTGATTCAGTTTTCCATCCCCTTCCCCTAGACAAGCTCCACTCGATAGGGCTGGCCCTCCCTTCAGTGAACTGAATCACCTCATATTTCTCACGTAGACAGCAATTAGTGAAGATTGGTAACTCCTTTTCAACTCCTCTTCAAATCCTTGCTGGCATTCCTCAAGGGTTAATATTGGGCCCTATCCCTTTTCCTTTGTTCGTAAATGATCTCCCCTCAGTGTGTACAAATTCATTCATCCATATGTATGCAGATGACTCTGTCTTACTTACTTTGGGTCCCAGTGCAGCCTCCATCTAAGCAACAATTCAACAAGACCTAAACAATGTACTATTATGGTTTCAAGCCAACCACTTAAAGATCAACGCAAAAAAGATGGTTGCCATGCTTTTAAGGTCTTCCCTCATGCTTTCAACACTCCCTGGCATGTCCCACCTATTGCTTACCTTTGTATCATCTTCAAAGAGGTACAACTTCCCCTTCAGTCCCTCTTCAATGTCCCCAATAAAGACATTGAAGAGGACCAGCCCCAACACCGACCTCTTCGGCTTGCTATTCTTCATCTCTCCCTCTCCAGAGTACTATCTCTTTACCAAAACCTCTGACTCCTGCCATTCAGCCAGTTCTCCACCCAGAGAACTATTTTAGAATCCACCCCTAGGCTGTACAGTTTTTTTTTGTAGTTAATGCTTTTTACTGGTATATATCAGTTAAAGCAATCCAGTTATGCTTCAAGCCAGGATTTCAGAGCACTTCAGCAACAGAAAAGGATAAAATAAAAACATATAGCTAAGACATCCAGCGTGAGAGTGGTACGTGCGACATTTCTTCACTGTTACATTACTATGTTTATATTTAACATTGGTCATGAATACACAAACACAGAACTGCCACAGGATAAAGCAAAAAAAAAGTGTTGCCCCAGCAGAAAAGGAAATATATCTCTTTTATAATCCAGAGACAAAGATGTACAACAATCAAGATTCGGTGTCCATAAGAAAATACGGGGGCATATCTCACTTGGAAAGAGGATATTTATGAACTAGATTTAGCAATAAACATCATGTCCATCTGCAAATATAACATCTAGTAAAGTAAGGATAGAAAGTCATACAAGGCATTATCTGATAATGAGATTCCAAAGTTGAGGAATCAGGTGTGCAATAGCCGCTTCTCTTCATTAAACAAATCATAACAAAAAGGAGGGGGGTTATTAGGTATCAGCCTATACTGTACCTGCACGGGGTGAAAGATATGCCAGATAAGGAGTCCAGCATAAAAAGTACTTAGATAAATTGTTGGAAACTATATAGGATAGACAGTCCAGATGGGAAATGAGAGACAACGAGTGATATAGCTCAGGCAGAGAGGGAACCTCTGTGGTTTTCCAACGACATATAATAAGCTGTTTGGCTTATAGACTAAGGATAGAGAGCCATCTGATCTGCACACTGGACATTTTAGCATTTTTAGGTGGGAGCCCCAGAATCCAGACCAGAGGGTTCATACCCACTACATACACAAGCACCTGTTCGGCTAATCCCAGTGCATTGTCATAATATGTGATCCAAATCTCCCGCATGGGTATCGCACCTCCAACATTGGTCATTATCAAGAGTAAACATATGGTTAAGCATGCTGGGGGTGCGGTACCAATGGGAGAGAATTTTATGTCGTATAACCTGACTTCGGGCATCCAGGAGATATATGTGGGCACCCCGCCAGCAGGCCAGCTATTGTTCTTCCGAAACAGACTGATTGAGGGCCTTCTACCACTTAATTTTAGCCACATTAGAGCTGGAGGGTAGCTGAGACCTAAGACCTGAATAGATATGACTAACTTCCCCTTTTTTAACACAGAGCCAACTGGAGAGGGGAGCTGGATACTTCTGTAGTGACCCTTGCTGTCTCTTGATGTAAGCCAGTACAGCACTGTGAAGTTGTAGATATTGCCAGAAGGTCTTTCTCCCCAGGTGGAATTCGACATCTAACTCCATAAATGATCTCAAATTGGATCCCTCTTTGTCCAGTACCTGGGACAACTTAAAAATACCCTTGTCAGCCCACTCTGCCCAAAAAAGAGGTTTTCAATCAATCAAAAGGGCACTGTTGTGCCAGATTGGCATTTCAGCCATTGGACACGGGTTAGCCCGCAGCTTTTTGTGGACCAGATGCTGTGTGAGGACTGAGACCGAAACAGTAGGATGTTCCCACAAGGATTTTGGCAGAGGGGAGTACAGCCAGGCCGATAGGCTCTGCCATTGGGCCATCTCAGCCTCCATCCCAGCCCACTGTGGTGCATCTGTCCCAGGTGGCAGGAACCATGCAAGGGTCTGTGCTGTGAGGTAGGCTAGTTTGTACCCTTCTGTTCAAGGGAGTCTCCAACCTCCTTTCCTTCTGTGAGCACGCAGCTTATTCCTGCTATATCTGGGTCTAGAATTTTCCCATAGGAACCTCGAGAACATCCTGTCTATGAGAGTAACCCAGGTTGCTGGGAGCACCAGTGGGATGTGTGAGAGAGTATACAGAAGTTTGGGGGCTATGACCATCTTTATGGCTGATATTTTCCCAGCCAGAGTAAGGTGGAGTTTGTACCATTGGTCAAACTCTGTCCTGATCTCTGCCAGCAGGGGGTTTATATTAATCTCCCAGATTCTGGTTAAGTCAGTGTTTAACCGGATGCCCAAATATACTAGTGAGTGATTAGCCCACTGTAAGGCATACTGGGAAACTAAGGATTCTGTGCATTGGGGGTTGAGTGGTGGCACCTCCGTTTTTGAACTTTTAATCTTTAGCACTGAGAGTGTGGCAAATTTGGCCAGCAGGTTGAGTGGAAGGGGATGGAAGCCAGGGCATTGGCTAAAGGCAAGAGCAGGTCGTCAGCATATAAAAATGTAGTATAGACCTTGTCGCCAATTAAAACACCCTCAATATAAGGAGAGGAGCGAATTGCAATTGCAAGGGGTTCCACTGCAAGGATAAAAAGGAGGGGAGATAACGGGCACCCCTGCCTAGTACCCCACCCGAGAGGGAAGGGATCGGACAGTGTGGCATTCGTAAGGACCTGTGCCATAGGCTGGTTGCACAAAGCAGCAACCCAGGACCGATATTGGGGTCCAAATCCCATAGCCTCAAGCACCAGGAGCAGGAAATCCTATTCAAGGGAATCAAAGGCCTTCTCGAAGTCAATCGCCACAGCTGCAGTGGGGATCATACTGGACTGAGCGTAGATCATAATGTTAATCACACAGCGGATGTGATCCCTACTAAATCTGCCCAGGACAAAGACTGCCTGAGGGGGTGAACTAGGGAGGGGAGTAAGGGGCTTAGGGTGGCCATAATCTTAGCAAATATTTTGCTGTCTGAATTAATTAGGGAGATAGGCCGATAGAGAGCCTTGTTGGATCCTTCCCTTTCTTGGGGAAAACTATAATAATTGGCTTCTCTAAGCATACTGGGAAAGGAGCCTGTGGTTATTGCTGAGTTAAAAAGATTCACCAGTAACAGGGTGATTTGAGGGGCAACAAGAGACCAAAGCTCCAGAGGAAAGCCATCTCCGCCTGCCACCTTGCCCACATTCAGAGCTTGTAGGGCTATAATAACCTCTGGTGGTGAGATGGGGCTTTCCAGGACACTTGCCTGCTGCGGAGACAGCCGAGGGATGGGAAGTGAGCCAAGAAACTGGCGTGTCACTATGGGGTCAATAGTCCTGGAAGGGGAGTATAGCTCTTTGTAGAGGTCCACTATAATGGAATTCACATGCTCCTGACTCACCTGTACTGTTCCTCCTGGTTTCCTGAGGCCTGAGATAAAATGCTCAGCCCTCTGCTTGTGCAACCTATATGCTAACACTTGCCCCTTTACCCTCCCCACCCAGTACTTATGCTTCAGATGGAGGATAGCCAGCTCCGTCTTCCTAGCCAAAAGGTCGTTAATGTTATAATGGATGCATGTAATTTCAAGGCAGTGGGAAGAGCGTGTGGAGGAAGGGGGTGGCACTTACAGGTAGCTTCCAGCACTGCCAGCCGCTGCTCAAGAGTTCTAAGCTGCTGCTCCCCCTGTCTTCTGTGGTTGGCAGCATAGGACATTATAGCTCTCCTGATGGTGGCCTTAAGGGCTTCCCATAGGTCCACTGGGTCTACTGAGGTAGGGAGAATGTCCTGCAGGAATAAGTTAACTTGGGTAACTAGCCACGGAGGGAAGTCTGTATCCTGCAGCAAAAGAGGGTCAAGTCTCCAGTTGCAAGACGGGGTAGCCACTGGTCCCCAAGTTAGAAACAGTCAGACTGGGGCATGATCTGAAATCACCATCGAGAGGATCCGAGTGTCGAGCACTGCAGTCATCTGGGAGGGGGAGACTAGCCAGTAGTCTAAGTGAGAGTGGGAGTTGTGAACAGGGGAAAAGAAAGTATAATCCCTGTCCCTGGGATGAAGGATTCTCCAGGCATCTTGCAGGCCCAGGTCAGATATAAGTTGCTGGAGTGCCCACCGGCCCTTCGGATGTTTGTCTGGGGCAATTGTGTGCTGATCAAGGATCGGGTCTAAGGGGATATTGAAATCCCCTCCCAAGACCACCTGTGTGTTGTCACCTGCGATTAATGAGATATCATGCGCAAGGGCATGGAAACATTCTGGTTGGTCTTTATTTAGATCATATACATTGACAGCCACTAGGGGGCCTTCCAATGTGTTGAAAACAACCATCACCCATCGCCCAAGGGCATCCTGCTTGGATTTAACCAGGGTCTATTGTAGGGATTTGTGTACCAGGATGGCAACTCCTCTCTTGTGCATGGGGACAGAGGAGGAAATAACTTGGCCCACTCACACCTGTCTGAGTTTGTCATGATCTTCCCTCCTAAATTTAGTCTCTTGGAGCAAAGTGACATCCACTTTCAGCCTTTTGAGGTGTCCTAACACCTGCAAATGCTTCACCGGAGTGTTTAGACCCCTCACATTCCAGGTAATTAAGTTTATATCAGCCATAGTCCCAGATCCTCATACAAGCATAGCTAAAATTCTGATACAGTATCAAGCAAAGGGCTGAAAAGGAAAGAAGCCCACTCCAAGAGACTATGAAGCAGCTGTCCATATTAGATTCTACCCATATAGTAATTCCTTGTGCAGAAACATTTTGCAGAGAACAACCTTGACACATTATCAGAGAAGTAAACAACCAACAAACATATAAACCATAACTATATACAACAGGCCTAGCTGCAGCCAAGGGGATGACCCATGGTACAAGGCCACTAGCCGAGGCTACAAGGCCCCCATAGGCTTCCCTGAGGGTTGGAGGAGAGGGCTGTGTCTTACACTGCATAACAATACTATCTCTCAGCCAAAATGGGGATAACGTAGGATTAGGGGGTCCACTTGTGTGGAGCGCCCATGTCTCAGAGTCACTACTAAGCACGATCAGAGCTGTAGTGAGAAAAGGGGGGGAGCAAGGACTGGAAGGAGGGGAGAGAAGAGGGCAAACAGCTGCATCAGGTCTGAGTAGCCCAGCTTCAGCAACAAAGAAGTTCCATTACTTAGCCATCAAATGTTCAGGTAAGAGTTTCTGAATGAGATGCTGATCAAGTCTCATGCACAACTGGGTGCTCTGGGGATTGGCTAGCAGAGCCAACAGCCGAAGGGGATGAAGAGATCACTGGTTGTCCTGAGGTAGAAGCCACAATGTCTGCCCAAGAGGTGCTCTGTGAGGGTTGTCATCCCGTCTTCCTGCAGCAATGCTGCTTCCGTATTTTTCTCCATCAGTGGTTCTGGGGTGTTGAGTTGCAGCAGTGCATATGGGTTTGGGGTGAAGTAGGCCCCCCCAGATCTGAGCCTGGATGGGCTCTGTGCCCTTGCTCCTGTCAAGGGCTTGGCGAGGTGGCCCGTACCTTCGGATGCTGGCATTTGGAGTGGTGAGCTGAGGGGTGTCTCTTCCTTGACCTAGGCGGTAGAACTGCCTCAAAATTCTTGACTTGCAAATTAATGGGTGAGTCAATTAGAGCTGGTGGAGATTTCTCCAGATCCGGACGTTCTGCTTCTGTAGGAGTGGCTGTAAATGCACCTTGTTCCCGAAAATCTGCTGGGTGTTGGGCTCTAAGAAAGTCCATAAAGCTTTCAGGTGTTGCAAACATCAGCGGCACCCCATTGTGCATGATAGCGGGGTAGCGTACAGAGAAAGAATAATTGTGTGCATGGAGAATTTTCTTAGCTGGCCATATTCTTTCCTGTGCTCGGACAGTTCCCTTGAGTAGTCCTGAAAAATATGAACTCTGTGTCCCTGCAATATGGGGTTGTTGGATTCTCTAGCAGCTCTAGCAATGGCTTCTTTTTGCCTGTAATCCAGGAATCTGGACAGAAGTGGTCTAGGCCGCTCATCCGGCTTGGGAGGTGGAGCTTGTGAGTGATGAACCCACTCTATCTGAGGCCTAAAATCTTCCAGGAGGCCTAAGAGAGCTGAGAGGATTTGTTGGAGAAACTAAACCACATTTGCTTGCTCTGCCCCTTCTGGAAAGCCTATAAACCTTAAATTATTTCGTCAGCTTCTATTTTCAAGGTCATTGACCTTATCCTGAAGATGATGAATTAGCTTTGCTTGCTCCCACAAAGTGGCCAAAACATCCTGGATGGCAGCATCATGCAACCCCAGTCTCTGCTCTGTATGGAAAATGTGGACTTCAATGTTGTGCAGTGTTTGTTTAGTCCCGGTGACTGCTGAAGTAAGCTGAGCCATTTGAATAATTAATTGTGCAAACTTTTGTTCAGTTCGGGAGTTTTCCCCAATTAAAGGAACGTTACAGGCCATAGCTGACGCCCGGTGCAGCACAGAGACGGTAGGGGCTAGTTTCAGCAGATTCAAGGCTTTCTCTGTGGATTTCCAAAATATGTCAGTGCCCAGGTCGCTCACACAGATTAAGCACTGTCAATCCGATGTCAGATTTTGTCGGATTTACCCCGTAAGCACTGGGAGTGAGACAATTAAGCAGCCATCTTCATTCATGGTTGGCCACATCCCCCAGCTGTACAGTTTGTTAAAGGACAACTAAACAAGCTTTTTACACATTTTTTAAAATGACTCCATAGGCTTATAAAGGAGAGGCAGTTGTTTACATTTATACTGAAACTGCATTTATTAAAGTAGGAGGAATGCAGTTTCATAGCGTTTGAAAATGTTAAACACAGCCTCTCCTGATTCAAAAATCCTGCTCTGAGAATCTTAAAATGGCTGTCTTGATGATGTCAATGAAGTGAGAGATGCCAACTGTGTAGGTGTATTCTAGTTCCACTAACTGTATTTAAATGCGAATAACTTTAAAATGAAAAATGATACCATGGTACTTTGAGTATGAAAGTTGTTCAGCACAAAAATATCTTCACAATGAGAGGTGTTTCATTTATAGATACTTTTTAGTTTTTTTTAAACTAACAAAAAAAGCAGCAGAAAATTCAGGTTTTTTTCGTTTTGGCAACCAATAGATATAAATAACTTTAAAACAAAAAATGATAGCATGATACTTTGAGCACAAAAGTTGTCCAGCACAAAACTATTTACAAAATGAGTGGCGTTTCATTTATATATACACCTTTTAGTTTTTTTTAATTATCAAAAAAGCAGCAGAAAATTAAATTTGTTTCACTTTTCAACAAACAAATGCAAATAGCTTTAAAACAAAAATGATAGCATGGTACCGTGAGCATAAAAGTTGTTCAGCACAAACATATCTATGAACTGAGTGGTGTCCCATTTATATATACTTTTTCATTTTTTTTAATAATTAGTGTAAATCAGCAGAAAATGTAATTTTATGTTTCACTGTTTAAACAAACAAGTGCAAATAACTTTAAAACAAAACATTATAGCATGGTACTGTCAGCACAAACATTTTTCAGCTCAAAAATATCTACAAAATGAGTGTCATTTCATTTATAGATACCTTTTAGTTTTTTATAATTAACAAAAACCACAGAAAATTCCATTTTCACTATTTGCAACAAACAAATGCAAACAGTTTTAAATTGAAATAAGATAGCAGGGTACTTTGAACACAAAAGTTGTTCAGCACAAAAATATCTGCCACATGAGTGGTGTTTTATTTATAGATACCCTTCAGATTTTTTTTTATAATCAGCAAAAAATGGCAGGAATATCAATTTTTCCACTTTTTTGGAGGTATGGCATAAATGGAATATGCTACCTTCCTACTGGAAATATTGTTCAAAATCTGGCCCATTAAGTGTACAACAGTTTTCATGCCCTCCCCCCAAAAGGCAGGAGGTGGGAGCTATTTGAAAAACAAATTGCAGTTTGGTTAATTGAAAAAGGCACAAGAACAAAAAAATATCAACAGTATTTCCAGTAGGGAGATAGCATATTCTATTTATGCCATACCTCCAAAAAAGGGGAAAAATGATTTGCTGCCATTTTTTGCCGATTATAAAAAAATCTAAAATGTATCTATAAACAAAGCACCACTCATTTGGCAGATATGTTTGTGCTGCACAACTATTATGCTCAAAGTACCATGCTATCATATTTTGTTTTAAAGCTATTTGTATTTGTTTGTTGCAAAACGTGAAAAAGAAAATTGAGTTTTCTTCTGGTTTTGCTAATTACAAAAAAAAAAAATGTAAAGGTATATATTAATGAAACACCACTCATTCTGTAGATATGTTTGTGCTGAACAAATGTTGTACTCACAGTACCATACTATCATTTTTTGTTTTAAAGCTATTTACATTTGTTTGTTGCCAAAGTAACAAAAAATTGAATTTTCTTCTGATTTTTTTTTGCTAATTAAAAAAAAAACTAAAAGGTATCTATAAATGAAACACCTCTCAGTTTGTAGATATATTTGTGCTGAACGTCTTTTGTGCTCAAAGCACCATTCTATCATTTTTCTTTTTAAAGTTATTCACATTTCCCTCCTCAACACGGAGGGAAAGGGGGGTACTTAAGCAGAAACTAACCAAATTCATACAGGATAGATGAGGTTTAAACTTTTAAAGGAGGGAGGGGGCATGTGAGGCAGATCCTTGCAGGCCCCAAAATGGGGTGATGGAAACCACACCTAGGGCAGCAGGTAGGCAGAGGTGCGTAGCCTCTGGGGGGGCCCAGGAGCAGGGGTGAGGGGTGGAGAGTGGTCCAGCTAAATGCCAGGAGCTTGGGCAACAAGATGTTGGAGCTTCATGCAATGCTGGTGGTTGGGCACATGGAAGTGGCAGCTGTCACCAAAACATGGACCACCCCAGACATGATTGGGACCTTAACCTGAGTGGGTATACTGTGCTCAGAAAGGATAGGATGGTGGGTGGGGGGATGGAGTGGCACTGTTCATTCAGGATGGCATCCAAATTTGCAATGTGGAAGAATTGGAGGACAGTGTGGAGGCCTTGTGGGTCACCATGCAGACTCCGTGGGGCAGGGCAGTCAAGATGGGGTGGTCTACCAACCCCCCATGCTGGCTAATGAACTGGAGGACTGTCTGCTAGCAAATCTTAAGGGCCATTGTTGTCAGGAAGGGGATGGGGTGGTGATATTAGGGGACCCAAACATGTCAGCGACTGATTGGGGAACCATGACATTCCCCATGGCCAAGGAACAGAGGCTGTTGGACACCTTTCAGGACACATTTCTAGTTCAACAGGTCATTGACCCAACAAGGAAGGACCATGTCTTTGATGCAGTCCTGGCTGACAGTGACCTAGTTCATGAACTCGAGCTTGGGGATCCACTAGCTGGAAGTGACCATGATATGGTCTGGTTTGTACTAGACCTGGGAGGTGGGAGAGACCACACAAGGACCAGGCATCTTGACTTTAGAGGGGCAGACTTCAGGCACATGGGGCACATCCTCAAGGGCCACTTGGTTGGGTTAAAGCAGGGCATGGATGTAGAGAGTAGGTGGGAAATCATCAGGAGAGGACTATAGGAAGTGACCAGGTCCTGTGTGAGGGTGAGACGCAAGGGATGTAGATCTAGGAGGCCATACTGGTGGACCAGGGAGGTCCAGGAGGTGGTGAGGGAAAAGACGGTGGCCTACCTTAGGTTCAAGACATCACGTGAGATCTTGGATAGAGATGAGTGTCTTCGTATGAACAGGCAGGTTACCAGGATAGTGAAGGGGGGCCAAGGCAAGGATGGAACAGAAATTGGTGCAGTGGATCAGGAAGGGAGAAAAAGGATTCTTTAGGTATATTGAGGAGAGGAGGAAAGTAAAAGGTTAGTTCAGTAGATTGAGGATGGGGAGGGGGGGTGGAGGTGGCAGAGGAATAAGCGGAGGTGCTCAATGAATACTTTGCATAGGTTTTCACTAGGGAGGAGGAGGAGGGGAGCCACAGGCAAAGGAGGCACAGGAGGTAGATGAGGCAGGGCCCTTACAAGCTAGGATACCCCTTGTTAAAGTGAGGACAGAGGGCACTGATTCATATGGGAGGGGGAGCACAGGATCGTCTGAGGGTGGCAGAAGCATGGATGGAGAAATTCCCATTGGTAGGGTGTGGGAAGCCCTCCGGTCCATAAAAAAGGATAAATCAATGAGTCTGGATGGAATCCATCTGAGGGTGCTGTGGAATTGGCTGATGACCTGGCTGAACCTCTGACAGCCCTCTTTAACACTTCTCTACAGACAGGGAGGGTGCTGAAGGATTGGAGGGAGGCACATATTGTGCCCATCCATAAAGGTGGATCAAGGGAAGAGCGGGGGAGCTACAGGCCAGTCAGCCTGACATCAGTGGTAGGTAAACTGATGGAGTCCGTAGTAAAGGAGAGGCTTGGGGTGTTCTTGGAGGAACAGGGATTCCTGAATGATCACCAGCATGGCTTCTTCCTGGGCAGTTCGTGTCAAACTAACCTAGTAGAGTTCTACGAATGGGTGATGGCAGCGCTCGACTGGGGTAGGCCAGTTGAAGTCATCTTCCTAGATTTCAACAAGGTGTTTGACTCGGTTCCCCACACTGGTTTTCTGAATAAGTTGGGAAAGATGGAGGTGGGGGCACAGATGGTCAGGTAGATTGGAAGCTGGCTATCTGATCGCACCCAGTGTATGGTGGTAGGAGGGGTAGTTTTGTCCCCTAGGGAGGTCATCAGCGGGGTCCCACAGGGATCAGTTCTGGGACCACTCATGTTTAATGCCTACATCTCCAACATCAGGGAAGGCGTAAGGAGCGAAATGAGTCTCTTTGCAGATGACTCCAAGCTGGGGGCAGTGGTGAATGGGGAGGAAGGTAGGGTTGCTGCAGAGGGATCTGAATGCTCTGGGGGGGTGGTCATGTACCTGGAAGCTAAGCTTCAACACCACAAAATGCAAGGTGCTTCAACTGGGACAAGGAAACCCGGATCAGTTGTACACCCTAGGAGGGGACAAATTGCAGGAATCAATTGGGGAGAAGGACTTGAGGGTGCTGGTGGATGCCAAAATGAATAACTCAGAACAGTTTAGGAGGGCTGTAGCCAGGGCAAATAGAATGCTGGGCTATATCACCAGGGGCATCACCTCAACAAGTAGGGAGGTGATTATGCCACTGTACAATTGCCTTGTCAGACGGCACCTCGAGTATTGAGTGCAGTTTTGGCACCTGCACCTCAGGAAGGATATTTAACTCCTTGAGAGAGTTCAGAAGAGGGCAACCAGGAAGATCTGGGGTCTGCGGGATAAGACTTATGAAGCGAGACTAGAGGAACTTGACCTGTTCTCACTGGAAGAGAGGAGAGACGGGGGGGGGATATGATCGAGGTCTTCAAGTACCTGAAAGAGGTAAACAAGGTATGCCTCCATGGGGTCTTTCAGAGGAAAGTGGGAGGGGCCTTTGGGGGCATGGCTGGAAGCTGAAGGGAAGGGAGGGAGACTTATAGGGGAAAGGAGGAGGTGATACTTCACTGAAAGGGTGGTGGAACCATGGAATGCACTGCCTGGGGAATTGGTGGAGGTGTCTATGGTGGAAGGGTTCAAGAGAGGCTGGGACAGGTACAGAAGGGGGATGAAGAGGAGAGCAGTCTATCTGGGGGAGTAGAAACATGGCTGGGGGAAGGGTAATAGGGAGGGAAATCAGAAAAAAGTTTGCGGTGGCCATTAAGGGTACTGGCTCTTGAGCAGACTTGATAGACCGTGGGACCTACTCTGCTGGCATTTTAGTATGTTAGTATTTGAATACAGTTAGTGGAACAAGAATGCATCTTCACAACTGGCATCTCTCACGTCACTGACATCATCAAGGCTGCAATTTTAGTATTCTCAGAGCAGGTTTTTTGAATCGGGAGAGGATGTGTTTAAAATTTTCAAATGCTATGAAACAACATTTCCCCAGCTTTAATAAATGCTGTTTCAGTATTAATGTAAGCAAGAGACTCTCCTTTACAAGCCCATGGAGTAATTTTTAAAAAAATGAAACGTATAAAAAGCTTGTTTACTTGTTCTTTAATCACCCGTCTCTGGGGACAGTGTTGAAGGCCTTTCTGAGGTCTAGATACACCACATTCACTGCACCTCCGTGGTCCTCTACCTTAATTACCCAATCATGCCACAGATTATTACAATGAGTTAATGCAAAACACAGTGCTTATCTGACATACAGTAAAACTTAGGGTTAGATGTATAAGTAAAAAAAAATGCTATATAAGGCAATGTATGTGTGTTAGTGTGTGTGGCAATGCTTTGTGTGAGTAGACAATGCACTGCTATGCTATACTGGTATATATATATATATAAATATCGATATATCTATATATAATTATTGGATTCCGTTTTTTTTCAATGGAAAAGACCGTGTGTTAAATACCGTAACACCTGAGTAGGTGCTATGGCATTCACGCAGTTTCTTCCAATGCTAATGCGCTCAAGACAGAAAGTAAAACTCAACACGAGCCTCACACTATCTGTTTTCTAACACAAATCAGCCAGAACAACAACTCACCTCCTCACTGCCATTTGCTCCATAAAGAACAGTCTCTGGTACTCTCAATCGCCAATATGAAATAAAAAAAACATTTTCAGCACATTTCAAATGGCAAACTAAATGGAAACACAAAACTATTACCATGCTCCCTAACCACTCTCCCTTTCAACCCTCACCTTTCCCCTGCAGGTCAGATGATGCCAGCACTTGGAAACACTCGCTTCATGAGAAAGGACACAATGATCAAGAACATTTTTTTTTTTTACTTTTCTTCTTAAATACTTAAATATTTTGTTGCTTGTTAAACCTGTTCTCTGTTCAGAATTAAACTGTTTACTCAACACAAGGTTAAGAGTCCTGTTACTTTTTTTACCATTTCTACCAGAAAAAATGGAACTACCAGAAAAAATGGAACCCTTCAATTATATAAAATAAAGTATGGTGCGCAGTGTGTTTAACTCGAATTTAACACACACCCTCGTTGTTGGATGGCTATCATAAACACCAAGGGCTTTGCCCTCGGGGTTTATATGTGCCATCAACGAACATATATTAATTCTCGTAACACACTGCACCCCATACTTTATTTTATATATATATATATACATATATATATATATGCATATATCTGTACATGTATTAGTCAGTGTGTATGTATCGCAACAATTAGAAAGTGCAGTTAAGTGGTTCAGTAGTTAGTGCAACAATTTCCCGTTTACATTCCCCTACTATCTAGAACAGTTTCAACCTTATGCATGCTACTACTGACTTAAATGAGCTGTACAGTGGCAACCCCCCCACCATCACCGCCCTCCGATGTCCCTCAGAGCCTGCAAAGAAGAAAATGGTCCCTTGATGCCTTTTTTTAATCATTAAAAATGTGTGTAGACAATGCAATGCCATGTTACATTGCAGTATATATGCATATGTATTTACAGTATATGGGATCTACAACCTCACAGTGACAACTTTACTGTGACATGATCTTACAGAAAAGGGATTTACGTCAACCATAATTGTGGTAAACATAAACTCCTCCTGGAAAATGTTGCTTCTTTTGGGTTGGTTTACCCCCATGAACCCCTCGTGTGAGGGGCAGAGCCCTACACCCCTTGTAATAAATATAATCAACTCTGAGTCGGAGTTGATTCAGGGAAGGGTGCAAGACCCTGAGAAAGCAGTGCCAGGGTCCCGCAGGCACATTACAGCAGCAACTCTGGTTGCTGCTGTAATATACTTCGATTTTAAAGTGTTGCTGTGGAGACAGCATATGGTGTAGATATATTAGTCAGTGTGTGTGTGTGTGTGTGTGTGTGTGTGTGTGTGTGTGTGTGTGTACATATCACAACACTCAGAAAGTGCAGTTAGGTGGCTCAGTCGTCAGTGCAAAAATTGCTAGTTTACACATTTCTCATTGCCCACAATACAATTGTTTTGCAGCTGCATTGGCTCTTGCTAGAGTTTGTTAATTTCACCACGATTACCTTCATGTCCCTCTTTTCACGGATGTGCCTAAAGAAGGCTTTGTCTCCCTCCTTGACACTTTTGTAGTTTGCAGCTCCTTCCTAGCCTTGGCCTGTCTGACCACCTTATTAGCCTCCCTTGCTTTCTCCCAAGTAGTCTTCCTCATCCTCATCTTTTCAAGACTCCCTATACTTCCCGTACATGGCCCCTTCCCCTTCACTGCCTGGCCGCCCTCCCTATTGATGCAACTTGATCTCCCGACTTTGGAGTTTTTCCCATTCTACATAAGGCATTGGGCAGTGGCTGTCACAACCCATTCCCTGATCCTTGTCTACTTTTGATTCATTCCCATATCTTTCTTAAGGTTAGCTTGGTGTCGCCTCAGTGTCTCCTCCCTCAGTATCTCCTCTCCCGCTCCTCTCCCTTAAGGGAATCCCTTATGGCACCTCCTTTTTCTCCATCCATACCACCCCAACCTCTCCCCCCTTCATCTCTATGTTTACTGTCTCATCTTTATCTCCCCCTCCCACTGTCTACTTCACTCATCCTCACCGATATTTATGACTGTCTTAATTTTTATTTAAATTTGTTGTAAATATGGTTATTTCTTCTCTTGTATTTTTCTTTTGCAGTATATGTTGTGATACTCTGTAACCTGGATGACTGTGAAAATGGGCATGTTTGCTCACACTCTTTCCAGTATAAAATAAAATTACTTGATTGATTGATTTCTTCCATCCTTCTACAGTCAGCCTTCCTGAAGTGTAACACTTTCATCTCTTACCAAGCGTGTACCACCAGTGAATGCCTTTAACACTGGTTGCTTTTTTAATCGAAGCGTTATGTACTGCACTGTTTGTTTGCTGTGATGTATTGCTCTCTTGATGAGGTGCCTCTGTAAATGAGTCTATGACTAAGAGGTCTGTAAACCGATGATCTAATAATAAATATACAATAAATCTTCATAATTGCTTATTCCTTACCTATATATACTTTGAACCACATCATTTGGTGGTTGCTGTTCCCTAAGTGCTTCTCTACCATGATGCCCCTGACATGCTCACTGTTTGTTAATAAGAGGTCCAGGATGGCGTCATCTTGTGTTGGTTCAGTCACCCCCTGAACCAGGAATCCATACTGGACTGTGTCCAGGATTGAGTGGCTCCTGGCAGTGGCAGTAGGCATGACACTACAATCCACCTTGGGCAAATTGAAGTCCCCCATTACCACCACTTCACCCCCTCTGCTGCCATTACGACCATGGTATCCAACTCACTATTCCTGTCCTTATATTGATGGTTCCAACCTCAGAATGCACCCGTGTTACTGTGCTGTGCCATTAGGGTGCCAGTCAGCAATGTCGTAGACCACTGTTTTTGTGGGGGCTGCACCCCCAGCAAACCATCTTGTGGAGGCTGTGCACTCCACACCCTTCTAACTATTGATACCAACTCTGGAGGACAGACTTCAGGGAGGGGGTGGTGAATCCCGATTCTGGTGCCCTAATGGCTCAGCGCCCTAATGCCGGTGCCCTGAATACCTGCAGTGTGTCTTGATCAGTGAGCCTGCAAACTACTCCCAGCCTCGATTCCCTTCCTGCTGCCGTTTGCCTTCCCTTTTCTTACTCCCTCCCTCCCTAGTGGTAGTAATGCCCTCCCTGACATTTAGCACCACCCCCTTCTCTTTCTCCCTGTCCCATCTCTAGCAGGTTTACCCTGGAATGGAGAGGTGCCAGTCATGGTTCGGGGTAGCCTAGGTCTCAGTGACCACAGCCATATATTTATTTACCTCTGCCATCATGGCCTGTACCTCAACCATTTTGTTCTTAAGACTTCTAGTATTGAGGGACATTGCCCTCCACTGTTCCTGGTACCCTCCCTTTGTTTTTGGTCAAGTCCCACCTCCTCCTCTGCTTGGCTGTCTGACCCTTCCCTTTTTGACCTTTTTTCCTCTGCCTTGCTTTTACGCCTCCTAGCCCTATATTATTCCACTCATGCTCCCCTTTTTCTGACCCCCATATGCTTTTTACATGGGGGATCACCCCTTCGGAAATCAAGCACCAAGCCCCCCTTTAATTCTCTCCACTCCCTCCCCTGACTGACCACTCTGTGTTTTCAACCAGGCCCACCGCATGTCTGCCTCCTCCACTGGGACACCCTGAATGTTGTGACCCTTTCTGCCCCCCCAGGTTTAAATTTAACCTCCTACTTAGGCTGTATATTCTCAATCTGTTCCCTGAGTATTCTGGTTCCCATCCTGCTTAGATACAACCTATCAGGTGCACAGAGGGTTTTGTCATCCAATGTTACCTCCCATTTCCCTAAATTTCTAAATTCATCCTGCCTATATCACTTCCTCAGCCAGCCCTTAAACTCCTTGATCCTGCATATCTCAACTGTGATGACTCTAGGCACCACTTCTGAGAAAACCACCAACTTGGCCTCCCCCCTACTAACCTGCCCACCACTCTGAACCTCTCCTGCACTGTCCCTACCTTGCATCCAGCTAGGTCATTGATACCTAGGTGAACTACCACACGTGGCTTCCACCTGTCCCATGTGTGAGCTGGCTAACCATTGGGTGTATGCATTCTGCTGACATTCCTGGGAGGCACACTGTGCTCCTACCTTGCTGTGTTCCCCTACTTTTAGTCTTACTTATGTACTAACTTACTACTTGCCAGCAGAAATAGGTCACATGGTCTATTAAGTCTGCTCGAGTGTGCAGCTAGCACCCCACTTCCTGCAGCTGCCCCTTCCCCTCCCCAATTACCCCCCCAACACAGATGAATGCCAACTGACCTTGAACCAGATTAAGCTGTTGGTGGTATTTTAGTGAATTGTCCATCTGTTCCATTTCATTAATGAGTTCCCAGTATTATGACTCTACCACTACCCTTCACTTCTCCCACCTCTTCTCCTGCTGGCACTGCCTTTCCCTGTTCTACCAACCCTACTGCCTCTCCATTACTGCAATCCCCCTCTCCCTCCTCCTTCTCTTCAACCACTGGCTGTCTATCATCCCCTCCCCGTTCTCAGCTACCCCCTGCCTCCCCCATTCCAGTTGGACTTTGTCCTCCCTGTCTCTCCAATTCACCCTCGTCCCTAGCCCCCAATGATGCACACTTCTGTTTTCCTTACCACACCCTCTTTCCTCATCTGATTCCATGACAGCCTTTTCTGAGCCTCTCATCTGTGCTCCACTTAGGTCACCCCCACCCTCCGCAGTAATTACTGGTTGTAATCAATTCTTTGTGGGTATCACAATGGGATCACCAACCCCTTCCTTCATCTGAACCCTTCCTCTACCCCCTACAGTCCTCCATTTGGTCTCCAGAGGCTTTCTCTCCCTCTCCCTCTGGGTTAGTGAGTCCCAGTGCATCTGGACCTTCAACACTCTACCCCACTACTCCTTCTTTCATCCCCTTTGCCCAGACCAGCTCTCTAGATTCCCTGTCAATCTTCCCACCTCTTTTCTTATCACCTGTACCTCAGCCGCCAATCTACTTTGTACCTCCTTCCTTGCACTCCCTTAGCTGCAGATCAGCGGCTGATCTGCAGCTCACACACCATCGCCCACACACAGCTTGGACAATTGCATGAATTAGTTTTACTGGAAGGAAATGCTGGTCAGGACACTGAGGAAAATTCCCTACTCTTAGGATGACCTGTATTTCCGTTAGTAAGTTACATGAATCAGTGTTCAAAGGAAGGGAATTAGCATGCCACACAGAAACAAGCATTTTCCAATGCCAAATGTTGTCGCACTGGCATTGGCAGTGGCAGTGGTGGAGCTAGAGAAGCATAGTGTTGTGATTTTGTGAATGTGTCTCAAAAGGTGATTTTACACAGTGAGCATGCCATTGTGCGCCACAGCTGCGGAAACACGTTTTGGGCAGGTTGTGAAAAATGACTGCTGGACTGTTGATAAGGAGATGTGCACAAATACCAGTGGTGAAAATGTGGCATGAAAATATTGCAGATTGATGAAGTTACAAGGGTGCGTGGAAACTGCACAATGCACACTTGCAACACAGTCATTGTATGGACTTTCGGCAGCAAATTTTCAACATAGGCATTTTAGGACCTCTGCTCGTGAATAGTGTCACCATCATTTCCTCAAACTGTCCTGAAAACTGATTTTGCACAGCGACCGTGCAATTGTGTGCTGGACATGTGAAAACACATTTCAGGCAGTTGTACTGTTCATAAGGAGGTATGGAAAAATGCTAATGATGAACAGCTGGAGTGAAACTATTACAAATTCACAAAGTCATGAGTGTGTATGCAAACTGTGCAGCGCACACTCATAAAACACTAATTTTATTGACTTTCATTCCCAAATTTTCAACATAGGCATTTTAGGACATCAGCTAATGAACAGTGTCACTGTCATTTTCCTCATGTGTCCCAAACACTGATTTCTCACAGCGACCACGCTATTCTGCGCTGGAATTGCGAAAACAGATTTTGGTCAGGATGTGAAAAATGACAACTGTACTCTTCATTAGGAGGTACAGAACAATGGCACTGTTGAAAATCTGGAGTGAAAATATTAGAAGTTTGCAAATGCACGAGCGTGCTTGCAAACTGCACAATGCATGCTCGTAACACAGTAATTTTATGGAGTATTGTCACCAAATTTTTAACACAGACATTTTAGGACCTCTGCTCATGAACAGTGTCACTGTCATTTTCGTAATGTGTTCTGAACACTGATTTCATACAGTGACCACTCTATTTTGCGCCGGAAGTGCAAAAACACATTTCAGCAGGGATGTGAAAAATGACAGCTGTACGGTTCACAAGAAGGTGTAGAAATGCCACTGTTGAGAATGTGGCATGAAAATAGTGTGAATGTGCTAACTTACGAGCATGCATTACGCAGTTGCTACGAACGCTAATAAAACAGTCATTTTATGAAGTATTGTCACCAAATTTTCAACACAGGCATTTTAAGACCCCTGCTCATGAACAGTGTCACTGTCATTTTCATATTGTGTCCCAAACACTGATTTTGCACCACAACTGCCTTATTCTGCACCAGAAGTGCGAAAACACATTTCGGCCAGGATGTGAAAAATGACAGCTATACAGTTCACAAGAAGGTTTGGTAAAATGCCAGTGTTGAGAATCTGGTGTGAAAATATTGCGAATTCACTAACTTATGAGTGTGCGTTGAGCAGTTGCTACGCACGCTCGTAAAACAGTCATGTTTTGGATTTTTCCCACCAAATTTGCAACATAGGCTTTTTGAGAGCCCCCCTCATGAACAGTGGCACTGTCATTTCGATACATGGTCCTGAAAGGTGATTCCGTGCAGTGACTGCGAAATCACCTTTCGGGATCAAATAACACCATGACAGTGCAAAAATTCATGAGAAGGGGTCCCAAAAATCCCATGTTGAAAATTTGGGGCCAAAATTCACAAAAATTACTGATATATGCAGCAAAGTTGAAAAAAAAAACTATTTATTACATTATACAGCTTACCGGCATTTCCTCAGTTCGCGGTTGGCTTTGAAGAGTGAAGACATGTTCCCGGTCCACCAAAGATCGTCACGCCAGACTCCAAAGGTAAGAATGGGGGGGGGAGGTGTGGGAGGCACAGTGCATAGTGGGTGAGTGTGGATGGGGAGGGGCCACTGAGACTATGAGGGACCGTTTGTTTTACAGGTTCAAAAAAGAAAAAAACATTATGGGACAGTTTTTTTCTGGGATTTGCACGCTGGGGTGGGCTCCCAGCATCCAGCCAACTATTTGGGGGTGTCTGTAGCCGTCAGGGATTGGGCACCCTCAGCAGCAAACAACACAAGGGGGAACAATTTATGCCGATTGGGATTGGGGCAATTCCTACTGCACACAAAGAAGGGTGGGGTAAAAGCTTAGGGATTTAGGCACTTTCTCGAATTAAACAATTGGGGAAGCTTTATGCTAACGGGGTGGGTTCCCCATTGGCACATTCATAGAGGGCAGGGTCAGCCAACAGGGAGATTGGGCACCCGCAAAGTCAGCAGTTCGGCGGCCAGTGTGCCGCCATGTGCATAATGTTGCGAGCACGTCAAGAAAAGGACTGCTGCGTCTGACGAGCTTTGCTTGGATTGCAGCAGACCTTTTCTTAGATGTGCTCACCACATTATGTATGCATGGTGTGGCACCGGCATGCAGGTTGATTGGGGAATGAGGGACGCACCTACTGGTGCGTGCCCAGCATTGGCCCAACAGCGACCACGCCTCCAAAGCTGCACTGTCCCAAGATGTTGGCTGCGCAAGCGCGCCAACATAAAAAGAGGTAAATCAGCTTTGAAAAGGTTTTCATTTCATATAGGATTGTTCTATTACATGCAGTTTTTCTTTGCTTACAGTATAATAGATAATGTGTTAATCCCTGTAGTTTCCCTGAGCCTTAGCTTTTATGTAATCCATTAACCAGCAAGCTGACAAGGTGTAGTTTAAGTAGTTTTTCTTTAACTCTGTAAGTTTTGAGCTAAATAATGGAGAATTGGGAGGTGGACATTATTTTTATTTTGATGTTTTGTTTTATTTTTTCTTCAAAAGGTTATGAATGTATATTGGTGGGGAGGGAAATATTTGTGTGATATTGGATATTTTGTACGTGTATTTGTTGATGTTTTTTAGCTGTCTTTTTTAAATAAAATCCCCTACTCTTCCTGTAGGGGGCCCTGTGTGCTTCCTATGGGTAGATGATGGACAGGGAGGAGAGAGGTGGAATAGTGTGCTGGGTGAAGGATCCTGCTTCCCTTGTCACCCAGAGTATTAAGGAAGCCCCAATGGAGGTGAGTGAAGGCTCTTCACTTGTCAATGTTTTGGAACCTTTGTTGTACCTATGGAAGGTACAGAGAGCCAGAATGTACCTGACACCTCAGCCGGTGCAACCTCCTGTTTTGGTGGAAGATGAAGAGGAGAGAGTCAAGAGGGCTGACATATGCCTGGAATTGGACCTACAGGTAAGCCTAAAGAAAGCACAGCTGCTACCATTCATTGCTGTAGGAGGAACGTTAAGTGTCTGCAACAAAAGAGGTTACTGAGACCTTCTGTACTGACATTGATGGCTGAGACAGAGAACTCCCATTAGTCCCAGTAATGCCCAGACAGGAATAGTGAAACTGACATGCCAGTGTCAAAAAAAAGCTGTTTCTATGAACAGCTGATATCTGCAAATGACAATAGCAGATGCTGCAGATCTACAAAAAGACAAGTGCTTTAAATTTAGCAAAACAATGAGCCCCTGTTCTTGGGCATCTCCACTGAGCAGTGTTTAGCTGGTGCTGGCTGGGAGAAGAAATCAGGGGCTATGTTCTGGATGGTAGCATCTGATTATGCCACATCCTTAGTTAACCCTGTCACTGACTTACTGGCAAAAGCTGCAGGAGTAATGATGGTGAAGCAAGCTGTGGCAAAGGTGAGTCAGCGTGAAACTGAGGCTAGTTTTCTTCACTTGCCATTGACCTTCAAACTGCTGGACATACCAGAGGCAACACAGATTGCTGCAGATACTATTCCTATTTCAGAATCAGCACCCTTAAACAGACAAGCCAATGCAACAAAGTGTAATGCAAGGCCAACAAAATGCTGGGGCATAGAGGAAGGGGATTCAACAGCAGGAGGAAGGAGGTAATACTGCCACTCTACAGGCCCTTGGTAAGGCCCCATCTGGAGTACTGTATCCAGTTTTGGAGTCCACATCTGAAAAAGGATATAAACAGGCTGGAGGCTGTCCAGAGAAGAGTGAACAAAATTATCTAGGGCCTTCAAGGGCTCTTGTACGAGGAGCGTCTGAAAACATTAAGTATATTCTCACTGGAGACAAGGAAGGAGAGTGGAGACATGATTGAAACATACAAGTTCCTGAGAGGAATAAACAAGTCGCCTTCCTCATATCTGCTCAACAGAGTCTATGTCTCCAACACTAGAGGGTAGAAGTGGAACTTAGGGGGAGCTTCAAAAGGGAGCTTAGGAAATGGTATTTTACCGAAAGAGTTGGTCAGCCATGGAATAAACTACCAGCTGAGGCAGTGGAAGCAAAGTCTGTGACATCATTCAAGCTGGGGTGGAATCACGTGAAGTCAGCGATGGAATTTGAGCTACGGTAATTTGAGCAATGGCATTGCAGTGAATGTTAAAATGTCAATGGTGAATTTTGGTACACTACTGTAAGGGTGACAATTGCCTCCCCCCCCCCCGAGGTACTACAACCTCGAAGTTAGTTATGTAAGTAAGGGAGGTGCAGGGGCAAAGCACCCCGCAGAAGCACCGTAATGCAGTTGTCACCCATCTTATAGTGTGCTGAAATCCACCATATCCATTTTAACATTCGTTGCAATGCCACCACTGAAATGTGTTGTTGCTAAACTTCCTGCACTCGCTTTACATGGAACCAGCTAAAGTATGATCAAAAACAACAGGAACAGTAGGAGGCATTGGCAGAAGAGGGGTTAGGTCCTAGGATCTGAGAAGATCCAAGGAATACATGGGCTGACTAAATGGACCCTTGGTCTCCTTTTGCCATCTTTTTTTTCTGGTTTCTATGTTTTTTCTGTTTTCTACTGGTTCAGTTACTACTGAGGTTCCACATCTATCTTATTGCAAGCTACTGTAACTGTTCACTTTGTGCCAATGACAGTATTGTTGTCTCCTGTGTGGCTGCTACCCAAACCTCTCCCATGCATGGTGCTGACTATGTCTCCACAATTCCTTCTGCATCTGTGAAGACTGAGGGACAAATTGTGGATAATCCTGCTTCTACTGAAAAGGTGGATGGTGGGGAGAGAATTCAGCCTCCTTCTATCACAGCCAAGGTAGCCGCTGACTCAAACAAAATTACCAGGATACCAAGGGACATTTCTACCCCTGATTGTGATGGCCCATCTGTTTCTGAGCTAACATCTTCAAACATAGGGGACACTACCACATCTGGACACTATCTTATTCCCTGAGTCTTACTACAGGTAGTATTGATGGTGTGCAATCTGCTGGTCCTGCACCTAGGCCTAGGGAACGTCAGTCCACAGAGACCACATCTGATGGATATGATCTGCCTATTGCCATTAGCACTCTACATAATAGAGCTCATAACAAAGATGGGACTAGTACCCCTGGTCCTATTAACCAGACTTTTCTCTGATTTCTTTGATACAGCCCCAGAACCTGAGAAACTTTGCATAATGGGGAGGATCGATCAGCCACCAGACAGTGTTTGTGAGACATACTTTGCTTAAGAACAGTCTTAAATTGTTTGCTAATGAGATACATACCGTTATTCACATCTTGGAACACTCTGTTTTTGATGTTAGCTTTAAGACTGCCAATAGCCTTGAATGATTTTGGAGCTGATATCATGAACTTAAGTATACTCTGCTCAGGACTCCATTTTATACATCCCCCTTACTAAAAACGGTTACAACTTTGTTTAAAAATGAGGGAATCAATACTGGGTATGTCCTGTATTGGCTGAAAACTGAATTTATGGTTCTAGGGAATCCGGAGTTAATTATGGACTCCAAGAAACTGTGGACCAGGGGTTGGAGGGTATGAGTCCACTTGTCCCATACTAAGAATGGTTTACAAGATCTCCCAAATTGTTTATTAGTTGGGTAATGACAAAGCATTTGTCTTCTACATGGGCTAACTCAAAACCTTGTGTCCAGTGTGGGTCTCATTTCTACCTGAATACCATCTGTGTTAAGGTTAAATGTTTCCTGTGCAGGGACATAGGACATCTCATTATTTCTTGTCAAAATGTATTTGATCACAACCTGTGTGAAGTGACTCGACATTCTTTTAAAACTCGTCCTTGGGCTTTCCATACTATAAATTCCCCCATGAATCAGGTGGAGCAAGATTTTTATGTGAATATGACATGGAGGGTAGCCTCCCCCCTCAATGGAAAATAGCCCATGTCATCCCTCTGTTAAAAGCAGGTGACCCCTGTGATCTAAATAATTACAGACCAATGTCCCTCCTCCCCATCCTTTCTAAATTACTAGAAAAAATAGTGTGTGGCCAGCTAGCGGTATACTTAGAATCCAGAAGCCTATTAAACCCGGTTCATCCTGGATTCAGAGCAAAGCACAGCACCATAACAGCCCTAGCTAAGGTGACTAATGATTAGCTCCTAGACCTTGACAACAAGAAGCATGTCTGTGCTGTTTTCTTGGATCTTAGTAAGGCATTCGACACAGTCGATCACAGTCTCCTTCTTTCCTCCCTAAGCACCTTAGGCCTGGACCATAAATCTATTGCAGACTACCTCAGAGAACGGAAACAGCAGGTTAAAGCTAAAGGTGATCTTTCTCCATTAAAACCTATGCTGAGGGGCATGCCCCAGGGCTCTATCCTTGGTCCCCTCCTCTTTGCAGTTTACATTAACAACATCAATGCCCCCATCAAATAAGCCAACATCCACTTATTCGTAGACGACACTGTACTGTACTTGAGTCGTCCTATGCCGGAAGCAGTCTGTGAAGACCTCCAAAGCTGAATTTAACCTTCTACAATACCAGCTCATAAACAAAAAACTTTTGCTCAATGCGAAAAAGACAAAAGTCATGCTCTCCCCCCCCGTTGCAATTCCTGCTGGGGGGAGGCTATCCCACAAATGACCACTGTTCTTGGAGAAACACTAGAATATGTAGTTAAATTCAAATATCTAGGAGTTTGGCTCGATCATAAACTTTCCTTCACTGACCATCTCGAAGAACTACAGAAGAAACTAAGGCAAAGATTAGGACTATTCTACAGAATTAACCACCTGCTCACAAAGGAGGCCAAGATTCAACTGGTTCAAGCTACCTTCCTATCTTTAATAGATTACACAGACCTGCTCTACAGCCACTGCACTGCCTCTGCACTAGCTAAGTTGGACACCCTCTACCACAGAGCTATCAGGTTCATTACTGGCCTTCCACTTTCCACACACCACTGCTCCCTGTACTCATCGTTAGGCTGGACTTCCCTTCAATATAGAAGGAATAGAAACGCCATCCTATGGGCCTTCAGAGCAGTGACCAACAAGCTCCCCTCATATGTCTCAGATTGTATTCCCTGGAGTGTGTAGGCACCTACACTCTAAGGAGCTATTCCTTAATTGCCCTCCAAGTTCCAAGGGTCAAAACTTGTTTCGGCAAAGCTGCTCTAAGCTTCTCTTTACCCACATTGTGGAACGGTTTACAAAGGAACTTGAAGCTGAGCTGCCCTGTTAGCCTGAATATCTTCAAGGTGTTCTATGATCACTACATGAAAGCACCTTGCAAATGTTTTCCTCACTGTTAGCCCACTAATTCCACAACTCCCCCTTTCCATCCTGATGTTCGCCATGTTTCTACCCCTGGCTCTCACTCTTTCCCTATTAACTTTTCCTGCTGCACCCACCCTTCCCTGTCCACTCCAGCCTGGCTAAAGTCCCACCCCATCCATAGTAGTGTCCCAATTATCTACCCCTCCTCCATCATTATCATAATAAACAAGTACACGACAGCCATCGTCACTTTCTGTGGTTTTAGCCCAATGTTTCCCCCAGTCGTCGGAAATATATCCCTCCTCTTCTTTACCTCTCTAATCTGCCACCCCATACATGGCCTCTTTCCCCTATATGTGTAGTTGCCAGCTGCCTCACTCAAAAGATCTCTGCTTATAACCATTGTATGCCTATGGTTGATTGTACATCTGCTGACTTCTTCAATTGTAAAATAATGCTGTTTTTTTAAATTTATTTCAACCTTGTACTGTACTGTATACACTGTATATACTTTTTCTTCCTTGTACAGTATATTATTGCTTTTTGCATACCTGCTCCTGTACTGTACTTTGACGTATTTATGACCAGGTCCACCTTGCAAATGAGCCTTGCTCAATGGTGCCCGCCTGGATAAATAAAGATTTTGATTGATTGACTGACTGACTGATTGATTGATTGATTGATTGAAATCCACTTCAAACTTGCATGTACAGCTTGTCAGTCTCAGCCACAGCTGTTGGCATCTTCTTTGTATGCTGCATCTGTTACTTCTGCTTGTCCTTCAGCCTCCCCCTCAGGGGTTACAGCCAGAGTGGATGTACCAAGACTGCCACTGACTAAACCACTTCTGTTTTGGTTCCTGATCCCAGTGATAGTGTCTCTTTGTCACCTCAAGGGGATGCCCCCCCCCCTTGTGTCTATGGACATGATGGGCACTACTGGTACACCGTCTCAGAAACCTGAAGAAATGCCACACCTTGATTGTGATTTCAGAGCACTTTCATATGGTGACCAGTTGAAGAGGTGGAAAAGGTCATCCCATGGCAAAACTAGTCAGGCCTAATGTTACAGCTATGCCTAATAAATCTGAGGTGCTGGTTATGCAGAAACTGTGGGGCATTACTGAGGAGGACTCAGATGGCTCCTCAGTTTTTTTTCTCACTCAGACATATCATGTGGTACAGAAGGGGTGTCCACTGACTGCAGATCTTCCAGGCAAAGGAAGATCAAACAACAGAGGAGATCAAAGGATGGTGAACCGTACAAAATGGGCTGTTTGTTATTTCTGAGCTTCCGCTGCTTTCTGATGGGGGGTTTTAATGTGCAAATTGCCTCAGTCAGTACAGACAGCATCAAGAATCATAGAAACATAGAAACATAGAATTTGATGGCAGATAAGGACCTCTTGGCCCACCCAATCTGCCCATTTCCCTACCTGATGGATAAGCTGCAGATCCTAGTTAACCAGCAGCCTACTTCTTCCTACCCCCAACCCCTAGAATTGCCTTATGACTGTCCCATGCATGCTTGAATTCCACCACTGTTTTTGACTCCACAACCTCCTCTGGAAGGCTGTTCCATACATCCACAACCCTCTCTGTGAAAAAATACTTCCTTAAATTACCTCTGAGCCGCCTCCTTCTATCTTCAAATTGTGCCCCTTGTTCTTGCACGCCTCTTTTTTGAAAGATGCTACCCTCTTGGACTTTGTTGATTCCCTTGAGGTACTTGAAGTTTCTATCATGTCCCCTCTCCTCCTTTCCTCGAGGCTATACATATTAAGCTCCTTAAATCTCTTTCATATGTCTTCCGTGCAGACCCTGCACCATTTTAGTTGCCCTCCTCTGGACAGCTTCCATCCTGTTTATGTCTTTGCAGAGATTGGGTCTCCAGAACTGCACGCAGTACTCCAGATGTGGTCTCACCAGCTGTCTGTACAGAGGATAATAACTTGTTTTCTACTGGTGATGCCTCCTCATGCATCCCAGTATCCCCCAGCCCTCCTTGCTGCCCTCTCACATTGCTTGCCCACCTTTAGGTCATCTGATATGACTACCCCAGGTCCCTTTCCATTTTTTTGTTGTTAGTATCTCACCCCCATTGTGTACTCTTCCCTGGGTTTTGTTTCCCAGGTGCATTACCTTGCACTTCTTAGCATTGAATCTAAGCTGCCATACATTTGACCATTCCTCTAACCTTGCCAGCCCCTTCTCATCCTTTCCACCCCACCTTGTGCATCAACTCTGTTGCAGATCTTTGTGTCATCTGCAAAGAGACATACTTTTCCTTCCAGTCCCTCTGCAATGTCGCTTATAAAGACATTGAAGAGGACCGTCCAATACTGAACCCTGTGGTACCCCACTGCTAACCCCTTTTTCAGAGTGGACTCCATTTACTATTACCTCTGTGTCCTATTCTTCAGCCAATTCTTTACCCAGGCTGTCATCTTGGGACCCACTCCCAGGCTGGCTAACTTGTATATTAATCTTTGTGTGGGACTGAGTCAAATGCCTTGTTAAAGTCTAGGTAGGCCATGTCCACAGCCCCTCCTGATCAACTACTTTGGTCACCCAGTCAAATAAATCTATCAGATTTGTCTGGCATGACCTTCCCGCTGTGAATTCATGCTGCCTTGGGTCCTGTGCCTCTGGCCTCTAGATATGCAACGATTCTTTCCTTCAGAAGTGATTCCGTCATTTTCCCTACCACTGAGGTTAAACTAACAGGTCTGTAGTTTCCTGCTTCTGCCTTGCTCCCACTTTTGTGAAGGGGAATCACATCTGCCCTCCTCCAGTCCTCAGGTACCACCCCATCCTCCCATGATTTGTTAAAGAGGGTAGTCAGTGGTGTCACTAGTTCTATCCTTAGTTCTTTTAGAATTCTGTGATGAATCCCATCAGGCCCCATTGCTTTGTCCACCTTCAGTTTTATGAGCTCTTTCAGAACTCTTTCTTCTGTAAATGGGCTGGTATCAACTTCTGTATCCAGAGTGTTTCTACTGTTTGTTTTAGGTACCTCCCCCTCTTCCTTTGTAAATACTGAGCAAAAATATTTGTTTAGTATCTCTGCCTTTTCACAGTCATCCTCTGCTAGTCTAGTTGCTTGCTAACTACCTTTTCCTCCCTCAGGAATATCAATAGTGACATCTTTTTATTTTCTGCAGGATACTAGAGTTCACACCACTACTGATATTGCTATGGCAAATAGTGGTTTGAAAGATCTTCTTTTTGGTCCATTGTGGATGAGATGGTTTCTGGAGTTGACATACTTTTTAAATCTCTTTAGGTTAATGTACAAAAATCAATTGATCTGGTCCCTGCAAATGTATCAATCTTGGATGTTAAATTCCGAAATACAGACTTATGCTTACTTATTTGTAATTATAACTGCTGACATCACTCTTACAGTTGCAGGAGTGGTCTCACATGTATTGTTAGGGCTTGAGAATTGTGAAACAAAGGTGAGCAGTTCTGATACCCTAAGAATTCAAGTGTGACCACCTACAACACAAAGAGCAGTATTGACAGCAGTGCTAATATATTATTGATCAAGATCAATAATTATTATATACATTTTTTTAAAAACCTTAATCTGAATGTGACCATTTCCAGGGCAGCTGCACTTGAGACACTCACCTCTCACCAGGAATGAGAGTGCTTCATGCACAGAGGAAAGGAGCGCTCTGATTGGCTGTGAGTGATTCTTCCCCAGTCTGTAACATTTATGCTCCATAAACTAAAGGCCTCTAGAGTAGATCTTTTTAGGCAAATTCAGACTGTTTTGTTTTCCACAGGAGGCATTCTCTTAAGTGAGGTCTTCAATTGTGCCTTGTCAAGATCAGATCATGGGGAAGCATGGAAAAACTCATTAGTGATATGCTTTTCTTGAAAAACATGGTTACCACCATAAGCCTAGAATGTTACCTTTCTCTCCTGCCATTCCTGCCTAGATCATACCTTTTTTTAAGAGTTATCTCTCGGCAAAGAGTCATTTCTGGTTCCATTCACCCTAGCTCCCCCTGTCTATGGCTAAGACATTACCTCTAGGAACCTCTGATCATAAAATCATAACAACAGCAATATGTTCTCACTCAAATTTCCCCACTAAACCTGCATGATGGAGATTAAATGTCTCTGTTAGATTCAACTGAAGTACATTTAGAATTTATGGCCTTGCTTGCAGCTAGGCACTCGGTTTTTGATATTTATGATCACCCAACAGATGGGTGGAAGGACACAAAATCTGATTTAAGGTTATTTTTTAAGCCCAATTGACACAATTTCATAGACAACAGTATCTCAAGTCTCTTTCTTTAGAGGTGCAACTTCAAAAACATTCATCTGTCTCTGCAGAATTTAAGACTTCCCTTTCTCCCTAAATAATAAGTAACAAATTAGATATGAAAATTATCAGTATAATGGAGCAAAGACTCTCATTTTGGAACAAACTTTCAGAATGCCAGGGAGGTCACAGCAAGTAAATCCATTCCTTTAAAGAAATATAAGTGTGATGTGTACATGCGCAATGGATGCCACATGCACTGTTTGCATGTAGTTAGCATACACAAAGCAAACCTAAGCAAACTAGATGTAAAAAGCACATTAGGTTCACATGCAGAAAGCTTGACATGTTTGCAGCAGGTAAGCTGGTGCAAACATCTTCTGAAAATCACATCAGGTTCTCATGCTGCATGTTTGACATGAGTGCAGTAGCTAAGCTGGTGTGAACATCATTTAAAAACTGCATCAGGTTCACATGCTGCATGCTTGCCATGCATGTAGCACTTAAGCTGGTGCAAATCTCATCTAAAAAAACACATTAATTTCTGTTTATCATACTACTGATAGCAATTAGAGACATTGAACGTCCATTCATTTCCCATTAAAATTAGGCAAACTCAGGGTGTGGCTTGGCCAGCAACTAAAATGGCTGCTTGATTCTTCTAAAGCCAACACCCTGGGTCTGATTTGACATAGACTAACACATTAAAGTAGTAAACCTGGTGCCGACTACTCACCATACTGAGGCGACATCCTGCTTGTTCCAGGGAGCCATATCCAATCTGGATCCATGGGGTAACAGTAAAACCAGAGCCAATTTCTGAAGCTGCAGCCTCCGACCACATGGCAAACTGCAAGGGGGGTAATGGAGAGTCCACCATGAAAGAAAAGTTTGCAAAAATAGTCAAAAGAATGGAGGCGGTCACAATTTCTTGCAACACTGCTATGGCCGCTCTCCAAAAGTTAGATGCCAGAGTGAACTTTGTAGAGCAGAAAGTGACTGCACAGGCCAAGATGATGGATGGCCATTGTACCACCTTGCAAGAAAAGGCCAGGAAGATGCAAGAACTCCAGGAAAAACTCAATGATATGGAGAATAGGAACCACAAGAACAATCTGCAGTTCCTTGAGTTCCCTGAGGGCTGCGAAAAGGGTCGTACCACTGACTTCCTGACAAGGGCTCTCCCCAAAATGCTTAACTTTCCAGAGCATGCTCGAATCACTATAGAGTGCTCCCACTGCATGCTCCAACTGCAGCCCAAGGAAGGTGAAACACCATGCCCTATCCTGGCTCCCTTTCTAATTTTTGCTGAGAAAGAGGCGATTCAAGATCAAGCCAGAGAGAGGGGCCAAGTGTTTTGGAATGGGCAAAGGATCCTTATATTCCAGGATTACTCAAGGATCATCACCCAAAAATGGAAAGAATATACAGAGGTACAGTATGGAAACAGCTACATGAACTGAACCAGTTGTTCTCCATCAGATACCCCTTGTCCCTCTGGCTCACGTACAGTGGTACCAAGTACAACTTCTCCAATCCACAGGTGGCCAAGGACTTCATCTGCAAAACCTGGCCCACACAAAACTCATCCATGGAGTGGAGGCTGTGGAGGAGAAGGAGCAGATCCACTCAAAGCAACCAGTACAGGAGATCTCCGGAGCAGTGGCCTGAATGGACCAGAGGTGCATCCGGGAGCCCGATCAGTGAGGAAAATCGAGATAATCCAAGAGAGATATCATTATGCTTTAGGAATTGAGCTCAGCAGGCCAGACACCAGAGGAGGGAACACCCAGCTGAGGGAATCCAAGAAGAGACCCTGCAGGATGATTACTCTTTACCTGAATGCCAGGAGGAGCCGGTATTTGTGAGCCTCTG
Organism: Neoceratodus forsteri; assembly: GCA_016271365.2. NCBI lineage: Eukaryota > Metazoa > Chordata > Ceratodontiformes > Ceratodontidae > Neoceratodus > Neoceratodus forsteri. The sequence continues at coordinate 1,130,594,769 of CM057451.1, forward strand.
CTTCTTGGACAACAAGTTTGCACCACTTCAGTCCCTAAACAGCTCAGAGGTCCCTGTGGATGACCCACTGATAAACTTTGAGAATGATGACCTGGAATCTCAGGGAGTGATCACAGCTGAGGCATTCCTGGAGGGAATGGTATCATGGGTAGATCATGAGAAGGAGCAAACACCAGGAGTGCAGGCCTTATGCTCCACTACAGGCCATTCCATGATCATTGGTCCCCTAGTGTAGTGTGTTGCATGAAGAGAAGACAGGATTGGCCAAAAGCACTGTAATCACTTTTCTGCGCCCTGATCCAGCTGGACCGAAAGAAGTACAGTGCTCCCTCTTTTATCCGGCCACTTTGGTACAAGGCAAAAACTGGCTGATAATCGAAGGTGGTGGATAATCGAGGTTGGTGAATAATAGGGGGCAATGGCAAAATGAGATTTTGGTATGAGACAAAAGCAGATGGATAATAGAAGGTGGTGGATAATCAAGGGGCAGTAAAAGAGGGAGCACCTTATCAGATAAGTGGAGTTTTCTCTTTGGGGGATTTGGTTATGGGGGGGTCCAAACTACTGACTTGAGTCATAGCAATAATGGGGTGTGGGACATAAAACAGGGCCAAACATGCCATATACTTAAGGCTGGGTAATAGCCATTTGGGATGGCACCCCTCGGCTCGTGGCAGAAGGAGCCTTTGTAGGATGCCTGCGGTGTAGGCATGGGAGAGGATCGGGCAATATTTCCTGCCCTAGAGCAGAGGGGCTATAATGTGCGGTGACTGACTTGAGCTGTCCCTGTGTGCCCCTTTGCAACCTTTTCCTCCCCCTTGTTCCATTTCACAATGACTAAGACCTGGAGACACTAGTGGTCAGGGATGGCAGACAGCAATGACTAACCTCCTGCACCCCCTGCCCCAGAGATGATTGGGTGACATACCTATGACCAACCCACTATCTCCAAGGGCAGGACTGGAGGTGACCAGAAGCACCCCCATTATAACAGTACCCTGCATTCTGTGGGTGACTGGATGGGCTTCCCTGGGGTACTTGATCCCTCCAGGACCACAGCCAGACCCAGCAGCAAAAGACAGGGCCAGGAGCACAGACCTGAATCCCGGGAATAGGGGGCAAATAACTCACATAGAGCATTCAGCTCAACATCTCTCCCCTGCTTTTCTCAGGAGCATTTGGCTGGATAACTTGGGGGAGAGGAACACACAGCTCGCACCCAGTCCCCATAAATGTCTGACCATTTCCTCTGCCCCCCCCATGGGCCTGGCCAGGAACAGAAGATAGCCATGCTTGGCTCTCTGCTAGAAGGAGAGGATTCTCCTCTCCCCCAATCATGCACCTGTGTGTGCAGTCCCCCCTTCCTGGGTGTCCTCGGGGGGTGGTGGAGTGACCTGTCTTTTGCACTGGAGGAGGGATGGCCGACGAAAGTTTTTTGGTAAGAGGCCCTCCTCCTTTGGGAGAAGGGCAACATCGATATTTGTAGGTAACATGGCAATGATCATTAAGGGGGATAACGATGGGTAAACCACATTAAGAAATGAAAAAGGGGCAATGGCCTCAGGTGTGGCAGGAGCAACCACTGCCTGCCTGATCTCTCACCACAGAGGCCTTTGCTGGCAAGCAATAGAGGTAGGGTTCTCTCCCCACACTCTTGGCAGCTGGGGCACACCTGCAATAAACAGCACAGGCTTCCACTTGCCGTGGTCAGGGAGTGCCCAGTTTAAGGGTTTATTTCTTTGACTGGAACAGCTGATCTCATAAAGTGTAAATAATTGACATATTTGTGTGTTTATTTCTTTGTTTCAAGAGTGGTACTTATTGTGTTCTTAGCTTTGGTACAGCAAACCTTCACTGATATAGCATTATTGTATGGGATCCTCAGTATAAAAGACTATGCAGGATTACAAACCCTCTACAGGGGGAGTAGCAGGCTATATTGTAGGGGAGTGTCCCCAATAGGGCAGCCACTGGGACTGGTTTGGACACGAGGGCTAGATTGGGGTAATAGGGCGACTACCCAGCTGCCACAAAATGGGTGAGGTGGTCAGTCACATCTGGAATGTGCAGGGTTTAAATAGTTCAGTTAAAAGAAAAAGGTCCTCTCTCACCTGAAGCGAATGCGCTCCAAAGTAACCTTCCTATAGGAGACAAAGCTCATCCAAAATGATCACGCAACACTAGTCAGGGATTGGGTAGGCCAGGAGGTGCATGCAGGGGCATCTACTAGGAAGAGAGGGGTGATGATACTGATCCACAAATCCCTTCAATGGTGTCAGGTAAAAATGCTAGCAGACCCGGACAGCAGGTGGATCTTAGCCTAATATGACAACCCCACAGGTCCCATAGTGCTATGTAATAGCTATGCCCTGAATCAAGATGACCCAGGCTTTTTCTGCACACTGGCAGAAAAAATCACTGCCTTCTCCTCTAAGGATTGGCTGCTGATAAGTGGAGGGGATTTTAACCTCACCCTGGAGCCACATATAGATAGGAACGCAACACGTAAGGAATCGCATGTCAGAGCCAGTCTATCTCTGACACAAATGATGGTGGAGACAGGGCTAGTTGATACATGGCGTCCATTCCATCCTTGAGACAAGGACTTCACTTTCCACTCAGAGGCACATGCCTCTTACGGCAGAATCGACTTCTGGCTGTCTGCCCCTGCATTAACCCACAATGTCCTGGATTCCTCCATCCTTCTCAGGGTAATATCAAACCACCACCTGGTTCAGATACATTTCACATGGGGCAGCACCTCACCCCTACCAAGTTTGCATGGTGAGTAGACCCTGCCCTCCTCCAAGACCTGCAGTTCCCACCTTGGATAATGCAAGAGACTGCCACATTCCTGGAAAATAACCTGGTACAAGACACCTCACTGAGCAACACCTGTGAGGCGTACAAGGTCACTGTTAGGGGGGCAATTCTGGGGTACTCCCTGGAAGGTGGAGGGGGAGATAACAACGGTTACAAGACCTTGAGACCAAATTGGCATAAGGTGAAAGGGAATATAAGCAGCTGAATGTCCCTGATCCCAATTCCTTGCTAGGCAAAGAAGTACTGGGCCTTAGGCTGGAGATTAACCAGCTTTTAACCAGGAAAGCCAAGGCAGTGATTCTATGCCTCGAATACAGACACTGAGAGGGAGGAGACAAAACAGGGAAGGTGCTAGCATGCCAATTATGGAAGCAGCAGGTGGAAAGACATATCCCGGGGCTCAAGGACAACACGGGCCGGGTGGTCAACATGCTGAAAGGCATTAGCGACATCAAGACCACATTTTACTCCACCTCCACTCCTCCACATATCACTTATCACTGATGGGCACACAGAACATCTTTGATAAGCTCCCTCTCCTGAAGCTGTCTCAGACCCAAGCCCAAAAACAGGATGTATTGACTGAAGCTTAGGAGGTATGGGAGGCCATACAGACACTCAAAAAAGGGAAGCCCCCAGGGAGTGATGGTTTTACCGTGGAATACTATCAGACCCTGGTTTACCGTCTGTTCCCCCTTTTAGCCCTAATGTTCAGAGAAGCAGAGGACTTGGGGTGTTTGCCTCCAATACTTAGGGCAGCTGCAATAATACTTATCCCCCAAAAAGGAAAAGATCCCACTGCTCTGGGTAGCTATCAACCTATATCCTTATTAATGTTAATAGCAAAATATATGCCACAATTCTGGAAGCCAGACTTAGTCCATTCTTGACTGACCTGATCAAGCCCTCCCAGGTGGGCTTTGTACCAGGGAAACATAGCACAGACCACCTCCTATCCCTGGTTAACCTTATTCATTAAGGAAAAGGTCTCAAATATCTGCATCCACCATTGCAGTAGACTTTGAGAAGGCCTTTGTCTCCCTGGAGTGGAATTATCTGCACTCGGTCCTAGCTCACCCAGAAGTGGGGCACATATTCAAATCTAGAATTTGCATGACCTACACAGTCCTGACAGCAAGGGTCAACACAAACCAGCTCCTGTCTTCCCCTTTCCCTCTAGGTTGTGGCACCAGACAGGGGTGTCCCCTATCTCCCTTGCTATTTGTCCTGGCAGTGGAACCCCTGGCCACCGCCATCAGATCCCACTGAGGGATTAAGGGTTTGAGGATCAGCAATATATCCTGCCTGACACTACTGTATGCTGACAACCTGCTCATCCCAGTAGAAGATGCCAAAGCATCATTACCCCCCACCCACACTGGAGCTCCTGGAGGAATTTGTACTGTTCTCCAGGCTGTGACTAAATTAGTCCAAAACTGTGTTGCTTCCCCTTAACCAAGGGTGCCAAGAGGATGTAGCAACAGGCCTGGAGCTGATGTGGGTACCGAAGGGCACTAGTTATCTGGGGATCACCATTATCCCTGACCTAGCGGATCTCTGGGAGGCAAATATGTACCCACTTTAGCAGTCCACCGAAACAGAGTTTGACAGATGGTGCCTCCTCAAGCTCACATTAGCAGGGAAAATTGCAGCAGTCAAGACGGTCACCACCCTGAGGATCATCTACCTTCTGTCACATATCCTAATCCATCTGCCCAACAGGTGGGCACAGGCCTTCGACAAACTAGTGGAGGACTTCCTATGGGAAGGGACCAAACCCCATTTCAGCCTCAACAAGCTGAGACCCCACTGGTTGAGAGGAGGGTGGAATCTGCATTGGATGGTAGGATATAAGACTGCCTTCCAAACAGCACAGACACTCCACTGGACCACCACTCAGGATCCCCAATCACCCCAATGGGTGGAAATGAAAAGAACATAGGGTCAAGTGGCAGATACGGTTGCCCTCCTCTTCAGCAAGGTGAGGAGCCCCAAAATGCAACATCCCACCATAGATTAATAGGTATTTATACTGGAACAGAGTACATGGGAAAATGGGTATGCATTCCAAACCTCTGGATATCTCCCTACTATGGCACAATCCAGATATCCTTGTAGACAGGAAGGTGACCTGGTGTCCCCCCTGGCAGGAAAGATGTATTAACAAACTTGCACATCCCCATACACCTCATGTTAGAATGGCACCCTTTACATCACTTCAGGAGAAATGGGGACTCCAGCAGACTGACTTTTGGAAGTTCTTCCAAATTCGGGAGGCCATGCAACCAGTACTATGCACTTACTCATCCTCCCAACTACCCAATAACTTTTTTGGCTTGAGGAAGCAGCCCAAAGGCCTTGAAGAGAGGATATACACTAAAATTAAGGATGCCCTCTGCTTCCAGTTGGAAAAGTCCAAGAACAGGTGGGAGAAAATGCTAGGGTCTCAAATTAGGCAGGACCCCTGGGAAAAGGCATGGTGGGACTCACACAGATGGTATAAGGATGTTCACAGCAGACTTATACAGAACAAGATTGCCCACTCATAGTACTGTGACTCCACAGTCCTACACAAAACCAAACTCATTGCAGACAATAGGTGTTGGAGGTGCAATAAGTCGGGAGGGGACCTGCACCACATCATCTGGACATGCCCTGATATCTGAACTATATAGCAGAACATCAACCAGCTGGGTAACAGTATTCTCCATAACGAGTTCCTGTTAGAAGCGCAGGTCTATATCCTGAAGGTCACACCCCCACTTCACCACTTATCTCAGCATGAGCTCAGGTGAATGGCTCTCCTGGACTTGGTATACCATGATGATAGCGACTGCATATAGGTGATTGCCAAAACGATGACTCATATGACGGCGCTATCATTGTGGGTGATGGTAGGGGGATGGTGACTGCTGTGACCCCAAGGGTAGGTTGGGTGACAGGATGTGGAGGGATGGGGAACAGGGTTTTGTAACCCTGTAGTGTGCCTACTTCTGCTGAGTCAACTGTGTGGTGTGGTGGGTAGGGTTGTTGGCTCTGATGTAGCAGGTCCTGGGATTGGGACTGGGGGTGGGTACAAGTTTGCAGCATCCTGCAGCTGTGGGACTTAATTTTTTTTAAACCAGGCCATGTCCCCCTTCCTGATATGCACTCCTTGGAGTTGAGAATATTTAGTTAGGAGGGTCCGGGGGGTGAAGCCCCCCCCTGCATGCATACTTCCCCGGTCGCCTTTTACTGCATATCACCGAAAATGTTTTCCGCTATAATGCAGATCGCAATAATAGGGATCGCCTTTCAGTGGTCGCTATTATCACACAGCACCCCTGGACTTGCAAACCAAGAAAACTATCCTCTGCAAATGGAGGACCCAGGCAATACCTACCCTGAATGTAGTTCTTCCATCCCTACTTTGCTGGCAGATCTAGATAAGCTTTCTCATCTTCAAGGTAATGCTTTCCACAATTTTCATGACTGCTTGAAGTCTCAGAGGGATTGTCTTGTGGGAGGAGATGGGTAGGTGACTAGGCAGAACGCTCAGATCATCAGAGGCCCTCTCTTTTCTGTCAACCACTGCTGTTAGTCCATGGCCACACTACTAAATCAACCCCAGGTAGGGGGGGTCAGACTTCCCCCCATTCCTTGAACCAGATGCAGAATGGTGACACAAGGGGGACTGTTTAGCAAGGGATTAGAGAGAAGAAGCATTGGGTGTTCACAAAGTATTAACCCAGCTGACGTTTCACTTCCAAGAATGTGTTCTTTGTCTGTTCTTTGTTCTGTGTTACAGATGGTACCCCCACCTGTCTCCCTGGTTTGGACCTCATCACGAATGACCTAACTGTGGGATCCTACAGAAAGTGATGAAGCTAAGACCACAACAGGATGGAGGCCTGAGGCTAACCAGATGGAGCTGTAAGCACAAACCAACACAACCAGGTTACCAAAAGAAGAGCTCCGATACAGATGCTTACTTACCACAAGTTAGCTGCTATTACCACCTAGGGTAGCACCCCTCTTGCCTTCTCACCCTATCCACTACAGCACAGGCCCACGCCTCCATGGTTGACAGGAAGGTATATCCATACTGTGGTTTGGCCATGGGCCTTAAAATCATAAGCAGATGGGCTGGGGTGTGACAGAAGGCACCTAGGAAGCACTCAGGAGACCCCAACAGCATCTACAGATGTGTGGTGTAGAGTGTAATAGCTGGAGGTAGTATGCCGCAGCCTGGCTTTCAGTGTTAGTGTGGTATAGTAGGGTTATGTGAATAGCACTTGGTCACTGCATCTAGCCTTTTATATTCAGAGTATTACTTTCTGAGAAATATTTTGCTCTCCCTGTATCTTATTTGTGACACAGTGATCTGTAGTTGTGTGCACAGGTTATTACTGAGAGAATGCAATTCATACTGTAATGTATAAATCTGGAGTTCCTCTACTCCCTGCAACCCTCCAGTAAGGTTGTCCTGTCTCTACTGTTATGTACATTTGCAAAACTCAAATAAAAAGTTCACTGGCCTACGCAGCCAGTATAGTGTTATGCTTGTGCAACTGTGTTAGTTTGGTTTTGGCCATTTGCAATCTCCATTCCAGAGGAATTACCACCCTGTAGGAGTATGAAGGCAAGGAACTCTTGGAGAGGGTTCCTCCCCAGAGGTGCCATGAGATGATTCCCGTGGCTAAAGGTACCTTAGGAATCCCCCCAAGGAGATAGTGCTGCCACTGGAGGAGGAGAGGAGGAGGATGGTGGAACAAGGAAAAAATGCTTCACAGTAAAGCTGAGAGGAACTGCTTATGTAGCTCAGGAAATGGGAGTGGCTGGCTGCTTGGCCACTGAACTCCAAGCAAAGCCTTTCCAATTTACTGACCTATGCAGCCAGTATAGTGTCATGCTTGTGCAACTGTGTTAGTTTGGTTTTGGCCATTCACACTCTCTATTCCAGAGGAATTATCACCCTGTAGGGGTACGAAGGCAAGGAACTCTCTGAGAGGGTTCCACCCCTAGAGGTGCCACGGGATGATTTCCATGGCTAAAGGTACCTTAAGAATCCCAAAAAGAAATGTAGCATCATCCCCAAAAAGGAGGCAATATGTAGCATAAGAGCAAGCAGTAACTGTGACATAGGAGCAGTAACTGTAATGTAGTAGTGGAGAAGCATAGGCAGTTTGATAATGCAATAAGATGCTCAGTTGGATAACGTAATGAATACCTAGGCTTGTGTAGCATGATACTGATGGTTTGCATTGAGATTAGGTAATCCCCTAAGGAGAGAGGGAATGGCAGAAGATCCTCCACCTTCATCCAACAATGGAACCTACCTAAAGAAACTAGGAGAAGTAACTATGCTAAGTGTTATGACCTAGGGCAACGGAGGAGAAAAAAAAACCCTTTGAGGAGGAAATCTCTGGGGATCTAAGGCCTAGGTTGCCTTCACTCCAGGCTTGGGATAGTTTAATTAGTGACAGCTCTGCAGCTGCAATTTGGAAAACCTAATTAAAGGGAGGTGGAAAATATTCCAATTTGGAGGAAGGCTCTCATTCAAACCTTCTAGCGGGAATGCCATGAAAGGTTGTGAAAAAACTCTGCAACAGTACATGCATCCAAGGTGCAGGAGGAGAGCAACAACTGCTGAGGCACTCACTTGGCCTACCCACCCTAAATCAAACCAGGTGAACCAGAGGCAGTCGTAGGGAGAATGCGGTGAAGGTGCCTTACTAGGGAAACCCCTAAAGTCAATGGCTAACTGTTATAGTGGAACACTAGAGCCAAAGGAGATTGTCGTAACCACCCTTTACAGCTAGTCTTAAATTCTACACCAGGAGCTGCTGTCACATAGCAGGCAGCTAAAGCCAAGCCCAGGGTGAGAACATTCCCAGGTATGGGCCAGGTGAGAAGGATCCCACCCCAAGTTGGACACACTCGAGATGCGGACTAAATGCAGAGCAAGACCATCAGCTGCAGGAGTCCTGCACCAGGATAGAATGGCTGGCATGCCCCAGAAATTGACTGAGAGCTGAAAAGCTGGTGAGCTGAATGAGTACGGCATGCTGAGATCGTAATGAGCACTGAGTGCTGAGACCTTGCAAGGTCAAATGCAGAGTGAGTGCAGCAGAATCCCAGGCTGAAGCCGAGGGGATGGCAGTAGGCATGAAGCAATGGTTTGTGTAAGCAAGGAGCAACGGTTGTGTAAGCAAGTGTGGACCTGCACGTAGGTCAGTAAACAGAGCAGTAATAATTGAACCTGCATGTAGGTCTGTATAACATAGGGTAAACAGCACTGACTAGTAGGGCGAGCCAGCCAGGCAGTTTAAAACCAAATCAAGGTGACAAACTCTGAGGATTTTCAGCAGCGAAGACAGGATTTAGAACAGAATTACTTAGCCACATAGGCCATGACCCCCCAAACACCTCCCAGTCCCTGCCGTAGGACAAACAAGGAAGCAGTGGAAGGGTTGAGAACCAAATGCAGATATAAAAGCTAATTTAATAGCCTCAGCAGGAGCTTTAGCCAACCTCAGAGTAAAACAATGTACAATAACAATGGGAGTAAACAAAGCAGTAGCAGGAAGCAAGTAGGCCTGTGCAGCAGTAGTAAAAACAAATGAGTACATTGAGTTGCAACTGCAATAAATAAAATGAGGCATAATGCTCTCAAAGCACTGTCAACAGGCAGTGCAATGAGACTGCTGCAATGAGGAAATTAGAATAAGCATGTGTGAGCTGGATAGTTAAGTTCAAGTAAATCTGAGTCAGGTGAAAGTAATACAGTATGCCACATGGAACAGCTATAGTTGAGCTGAAACACACAGATCAGGCTTGTAATTGCAGTGCAAGTAATTTGAGAGTTGTGAGTAACTGTCAGTGTCAGTGGCTCAGTAAGTAGCACACTTGCCTCTGAGCCCAGGAGATCAGAGGGCTGTGGCTTCAGTTCCCACATCTTGTACTTGGGTTAATATTCCAATACTGACACTGTAGTGCAGCATGAGAGGGGTGCTGCACTTCTAAGGTGCTGTCTTTTGGGTGAGACATTAAACCGAGGTCCTATCTGCCTGGATTGGTGGTAGTTCAGGTGGATGTTAAACATCCCATGGCACTTATCGAAAAAGAGTAGAGGAATTTCCTCGGTGTCCTGGCCAAATTTCCCTCATTCACTAAAAATACCACCATTAGCTTAATCTGATTCAAGGTCAGTTGGCATTCATCTGTATCCCCCTCCTCCGGGTCATGCCTGAAAATAGGCAGGATTTGTCTAGTGCACTTACTCGGTCAACAAAAACTAAATAAATAAACTGAAAGCAAGCAGAATGAGTGCTGAAGTAGCAGTATGCTAGGAGCTGAGAAAAGCCCCTCCTCCCCCAAAAGGAAGGAAGCACACACAGCCGAAGGCAAAATACAAACCAGAAGCAGGAAAATAAACATAGAAGCACAGCAGAGACAAGCAGGAGCAGCGGGGGGGGGGGGAGGCCCCAGCCAGCCAGGGAGGCCCAACCAGCACAGAGGACAAACCGACAGAGCCTTCAACTGCAAAGAAAAAAATGCTTCACAGTGAGGCTAAGAGGAACTGCTTATATAGCTCAGGAAGTGGGAGTGGCTGGCTGCTTGGCCACTGAACTCCAGGCAAAGCCTTTCCAATTATTAAGAAAAAAAAAATTGGGCAAATTCATTAATGCTGACCATTAAATCCTTTTGCAAATTGTTAAATAGCTTTTGATTTTTGTCATAGATTTAAATGGCAGAAAATGGTGAGATATTGTTGATGGGGACCTGAATATGCCAGATGTTAACTGGAGCATCTTTGCTGTAGCCACATCCAAGAGCAGGATAATTTTCGATGCCCTACAGGGGTCATGCCTCAGACAGCTAGTGTTGGAACCCACTCGGGAAGGAGCGATCTTAGACCTGGTACTCTCAAACTGGAACAGAGAGGGGATCTCAGATTTAGAAGTGGGTAGCCATCTGGGAACAAGCAACCACCAAACAGTGTGGTTCACAATAAACAGTCATAGAGTCAGGTCACACAAAGGTGAGGGTACTGGACTTCAGGAGGACTGACTTTGGCAAAATAGGGGAGTGCCTCAGAAAAGCACTAGCAAATGGCAAGAAGATTGGGTGAAGGAACAATGGGGAAAAATCAAAGCTGCCATCACAGCTGCCATCACAGAGGCAACAAGCCTTTGTGTGAAGCAAATAAAACAAAACAAAGGAAAAAACACTATGGTTCTCAAAGGAGGTGGCGAGGAAAGTTAAGGAGAAAAAGATGGCTGTAATGGTTGTGGTTCAGGAAGTATAAGGAAACACAGAAGGAGCAGGACAGGGAACTGTACCAGTTAAAGCAGAAGAAAGTGGGGAATGCAACCAGAATAGCAAAAGCCCAAACCAAGGAAAAGATGGCCAACTTAAAAGGGGATGAAACCTTTTATAGATACATTAGGGTGCGAAGAATGACCAGGGGAGGGATAGTGAGGCTTAATAAAGAAGAAGGGGGAGTGGGCAGAGGGTGACAATGAAAAAGCAGTAATGCTGAATAAATACTTCTGCTCAGTATTCACAAAAGATGAGGGGGAAGTACCCAAACCGTACAATACAGTAGAAGCACTCTGGATAGTGGAGGTCGATATCAGTCCATTCACAGACGAAAGGGTCCTGAAATAACTCTTAAAACTGAAGGCAGACAAAGCAGTGGGTCCTGATGGGATTCACTTCAGAATTCTAAATGAACTAGGGGGAGAACTAGTGGCACCACTGTCTACCCTTTTTAACAAATCTTGGGAGGATGATGTGGTACTGGAGGACAGGAGGAGGGTAGATGAGATTTTCCTTCACAAAAGTGAGAGCAAGGCAGAGGCAGGAAAATACAGACTTGTTAGTTTGACCTCAGTGATAGGGGAATTGATGGAATCACTTCTGAAACAAAGAATTGTTGAGTACTGAGAGGCCAGCAGGGCACATGTCCCACAGCAGCATGTATTTAGAGGGAAGGTTATGTCAGACGACTCTAATAGATTTCTTTGACTGGGTGACCAAAGTAGTAGACCAGGGAGGGGCAGTGAACATGACCTACTTAGACTTTAGTGAGGCATTTGACATAGTCCCACACACTGGGTAAAACAATTGGCTGGACAACAGGATGCAGAGGGCAATAGTAAACAGAATCCACTCTAAAGAAAGGGGGGTTACTAGTGGGGTAGCACAGGGTTCAGTACTGGGACCAGTCCTCTTTAATATCTGTATGGATGACATTGCAGAGGTACTGGAAGGAAATGTACGCCTCTTTGCGGATGACACAAAGATCTGCAACAGGATTAATACACAAGGGTGGGTGGAAAGCATGCGAAGGGGCTTGGCATTGTTGGAGGAATGGTCAAAAGTATGGCAGATTGGATTCAGTGCAAAGAAGTACAAAGTAATGCACCTGGGAAACAAAAACCCAAGGGAATAGTATACAATGGGGGGAGGTATTAACGACAACAAAAATGGGATGAGACCTGGGGTAGTCATATCAGATGACCTAAAGGTAGGGAAGCAATGTGAGAAGGCAGTAAGGAGGGCTGGGGGGATACTGGGATGCATAGGGAGAGGCATCACCATATAAAAACAGGAAGTTGTTAGCCCTCTTAGACAGTGTACCGGCTTAATCTTATGATTTACGATGCAGGGGTTGGTATCTCTGCAGATTCCTGTGTAGATGGACCTCACCTTTCAGAATTTGCTTGCTATCCCGAGAAAATTGGTGGATGGTCTATAATGGGGGGGGGGGGCTGTTACTGATTTTGGACGTTATGGGCCCTCCAGCCCCCATAGCTTGGCCTATGAATGCCCAATTTACAATTCCAAGGTGTCATTTTCTACATTTATTGCCATTCCAAGTTGGAAGGAACCACTTAGAAAATCCAAAATAGCCACCAAAATCCAATATGGCCATCATATCACTAGTAAATATTTGATTCGCTAATAATTTATAAATGCCTAGCTTCCAAGATACTGATTATCAATGATTCATGAACGGGGAGTTTATTATTATCATGTTTAATTTAAACACATATTAAATTAATATAATAGAACATAAATACAAACAACGCATTACTCTGCTTGTTTGTGTCGTTCACCCAAAATTGCATCCACTCTGTGAGAATTTGCCACTTTGTTCACAGGATTGTGTGGTGTGTTCATATACGTTGTATGCCTGTTTAGTTTGTATTTCTTTCTAGTTTTTAATTTTAGTTTCTGTTTCTGTTTCAGAAACATGGATAGCCCTCTAGCTGTACATTTTGGATTGGTCAATCCATCCAATTTGCCTACCTGTGTTCTTTGTAAGAACCAAATTAGAGATACGGAACTGCAACAAATATTAGGAGAGAATGGGATGAATACTGTCAAGGCTCTTGCAGAGAAATGTTAGTCACAAAACCATCTTCCGAGTATGCCAGAAACTTCAACCTCATATGGAATAAAATCTGTGACCAACTTCCCCCCAAGCCTGGAGAAACAGGCCTACCTGTTCATACAAGGTGTCACCAAAATTTCACCAGTGAAAGGAAATTAAACACCAACTCAATGAAACAACTTTCTCCAGATCAATCTTCTGAAGCTGAATTCTCAGGCATATCTGACCCACAGACATCCAGTGGCAGTGAAGCAGTCCATGTAATTCGATGTAAAAGAAAATTATTGGAATTTAAGAAGGACGAGATCTGCTTCATCTGTGATAAGAAAAGGAAAAAGTGATAAGAAAAGGAAAAAGTGAGGAAATACAGAAGAAAGCTCCAAAGAGTTGAACTTGGAGAGTTGTTTCCTTCCCTTGTCGGGTCCCGTGCCACCCTCCTGTGGGTCTCCTTTGTGGAGGTTCCCTGCATCCTCCTTGGTCTCCACTGCTGAAGGTTGCTGAAATGGTTGTGGTACAGGGGTGGGACTCTCCTGGCACAGCTTCTTTGGGTATTGCACACAATCCCCAAAACACCTCCACCATGGAGGTGATTATAGTAAGATCCAGGGTTATTGGTTGTGCATGCCCCACAGAAAACACACTAGTGTTTCCAATGGCACAGTGCCTACTGTGATCATGGTTGAGATTTGTGCCATCTCTGTAAACTCAGTTGACATGTTTGCTGTCAAATTGGCATTGTGGAACAAGAAAATAGCCCATTGTCCTAGGGAGCACTGAGTTTTCTGCACAAAAAAATTACCAAAAGAACATTTTCAAAATTGGTGCCTTATCAGTCCTTTAAATACTGACTGAAAAATCCTCAGCAAAATCTTGGAGAAAAGAATGACAGCAGTTGCTAGGCAACTAAATACCTCACAGTCCAGCTTAGTGCCCGGTATAAAAAGTTTTGATTGTCTTTTGATGATCTGAGAATTGGTTGAAATAGGTCGGGCAGAGGAGCTGGATGGCTTTCTTCTGGTAGTAGACCACGAGAAGGCTTTTGACTGTGTTTACCATTCTTAGCTGTTTGAAGTTTTTAGAAAGTTTGGGTTTCCTGAGCACTCTGTACAGTGGATAGAACTGTTGTAAAATGTTGCCATACATACTCCACTGATTAATGGGAGCTTGGAGACCCCTGCAGTGGTGCCCTTTAAGCCCCCTACTTTTTTTTTATTTAGGTTGGAACAAGCGATAAAGAAGGTCAAACAACACAGGGAAATGCAATCTATTGGAACTTCTGCTGGTTTGTTCCCTTATTGTCTCACAGCTTACACAGACAATATCTGTTTGCTGACACCTGATGATGCTTCAGGCACACTGCCCATTCAATGTCTGACAGAATTTGGACAAGTTTCTGGTTGCAGAATAAACTTTCAATAAAGTAAAGGAATGTCTGTAGGACCCACTGCTCCATCTTTGCAGGCTACTGGTGGTATTAAATTGGAGATAGGGCCACCTAAAATCCTTGGAATACAGTTTGTGAAAGGTAATCTTGATATGATTAATTGGACATTAAAACAATACTGCTGAAATAAAAACTGGTAATTGGATGGCCTCACCTATGGCTAAGCAGAAAATATGTTTTCTATGTCAAACCTTTTTACTTCCCTGTTTGTTCACATGCATGCGCAAGGAATATTTTGTGGCAGCAGTGTTGTGGCCAATGCTGCCACTGCTTTCTTTAGGCTTGTCTCTGTGGCACCAATAAATGAGCACGCTGTCTATGACAGCAGTTGAGAAGCGTGCCACCAACTTGAAAGAAAGCCACTGCTGCAATGGGAGACAGGCTCATCATTGAAGTGGCAGATCTGACACGCCTCCATTAGTGCCAATCCTGCTGAAACATTTCAATAAACATGGCAGCAACTCCTGCAATCCACCTCTCACAGTCCCCAGAAAGCGGATGTCGGGGGTGCCCAATCCCCTGTCGGCATGCCTCCTCCCCAGTTCATGTGCTGACAGGGGTGCCCAATCTCCATCAGCATAATGTCCCCCTTGTTTTATTTGTCTGGTGAGGGGGGTGCCCAGTCCCCCTCAACATGATGCCCTCCTAAACACAGACATGCTTTCTTTGCAGATGGGCAGGGACACTGGTTTACCGGGATTGAGAAAGGGCATATTCCATTTTGCACATTGTAAAAACGGTATTGTCAACGGTGTTTGCTAAGCCAAAATCTGGTTTTAACGGTATTTGGTTCTGTATACTTTATTTAACACTTTTTAACTCTGCTAACATGCATTGTAGCAATTTTGACCTCCACTATTGCACATCCTTCCATCCTTGTACCAATTTAAAGGTATTTTAGGTACAAGATATGATGGCAGCAGCAGCACTACAGCCCCCATCCCTAAGGTGTGATGGAAGCAGCACTACGGCCCCATCCCTCAGGTGCGATGGAAGCACCAACAGCACTATGGCCCCCATCCCTTTAGTGTGATGGCAGCAGCAACAGCACTATGACCTCCCTCCCTCAAGTGTGACAGAAGCAGCAGCACTGCGGCCCCCATCCCTTAGGTGTGATGGCAGCAGTACTACATTCCCCAACCACCAGTGGTGATGGCAGAAGCACTACAGCCCCCACCCCTTCGGTGTGATGGCAGTAGCAACAATGCAGTCCACATCCTTCTGGGGTGATGGCAGTAGTGACAGCACTATGATCCCCTTTCTTCAACACCCACACCCCACATGCACAAGTTACAAATGACTTGGTCTCTTTGCTTGTTAGAACTCAGATGTGAATTAATCTGAACCACCACCACTAAGATGGATCACCTTTGTTTTTTCCTATTTATAATTTAACTGCCTGAATTGGATTTCTGCCTGTGACACCGCTGACCAGGGTTTGGGAATAGATTTGGGTGTTGGAGGGCCAGCTCGTGGGTGAAGGGTTGAGTGTCCAATGACCACTCACCTTCCCCTGGGAGGGAGGGTGGGTTCACGGCTCAACATTTGCTGACCCCTGGTGGAGGCCAGAGGTATGACAACATGTAGGCCCTCACTGCGGGAGGGAGCATGACAGATGTTGTCTTGTGTCTTGACATCATGTGGCCTGTCACACTCCCAAGAAAATGGGAAAACACCCGCTGGCCAACCGAAGAACGGTTGCTGGTCCCTTCATAATCCAGAAGCCCCAGACATGTGTTCATTTTGACCCCTGCCATGCCCAGGATACACAGGAAGCTCTTTGGGGAAATTCTCCTCCCCTGGTAGCCTCCCACAGGGGTAGAGGCCCACTCAGTGAAGGGTTACTTTGGGTTACCTGGTATCACGGCAGTAAGGGACAGTGCATGGTGGTCAGGACTCAGCAGCAGTGGTAGGGGGCCTTGACAGGCCTGAAGGATTGGATGGCCAGGGGGTAGGAGGAGCAAAAACAAAAGTGCCTGAATTTGCTTCTTTGAAATAAAGTGTCTTCACCTAAAAAATCCACAAGTGATTAGTGGAGGACCTTCAAATGGATTCATGCATCCCAGACATGTGGATGCTTTTTTTTTCACTTGGTGTCCATGAAAAGGGTATCTCCCAGTTTTCATGCCTGAGCTCAGATATGAATTGAGCACCACTCTGCCCACAAGCTTCATACAACCCCTGGGATCTTACCTTCTGTGTGCCATTGAATGTGCTTTCAAAATCCACTGGCCAAACATAAGTACACTTAAATACCTAACATTTGCTTTTTGTTGAAGCAGTCCATCAGAAAACTTTTTGTTGTCACAGAGACTGAAACAGCAGGTGGGAGAAAAGGTGCAAATGATCCCATTCATCTAAATGGGGTGCTAACTGTGAAGTCTTTTCATAAGTAGTAAAGCGTTTTTTTCCTAGTGAACATACTTACATTCAGACTAGTTTTCATTCAAACTGAGGATTTTGGATGACCCTGCTGATTATAAACTGAATGAGGTAGTTGGTAACAGTGATCCTGCACTTAGCAATCTGCAGCCTAGATGCTCACATGCAAAGAATGCAATAAAAACCGGACTACAGTCTAAATACAAGCTTATCAGTCAATCAAAATCTTTATTTACCCAGGTGATCACCCACATATAAACACATATAAAACACATACAATGTATCTGAACATTTATCTTTACCTATACAAAATAATTGCAGCCCAAGTAAAACTCGGATAAATTACATGGTACCCTGACTACTATTCTATAATGTAGTAAACATGTATTGGTACTTTTTTATATTCTTTGTAAACCAGGTAAGGTCCACTAGGCAGAACTGCCTGTTTTCAGGGGCAACCCAGGAGCACTGGGCAGTTAAGTGACTTGTTTAGAGTCACACAGTATGCAAGTGGAGGTTGTGGGAATCAACCCCGAGTCTGCTGGATGTACCCAGTTCAATCACTGTTTGTTACTCTAACCACTAGGCTATACTGCCAGCCATAATAACACCCATATATAATGTTTTAATATGTGATTTTAATGACAGTGCACAATACCTACAGTACAAATTATGAACATGAAACACTTAACATTTTACTAAAACTGAATCATTTGCCACTCCATCTGCTTCTTTTTTCTTACACCAAAGTGGGTGAATAGTTGACAGAGCACTGTAAATAGCTTTTGATCAGGCTTCATTATTCTACATCCAGAAACAGATAACATTTGTTTATTCTGGACTTATTTAATATTGATTTTCTGTAGCTCACTAAATAGAATCTAGCACTGTATGAGGCAGATATTTTTACATTTTGGAAAAGGCAACACATCTTATCCGTTTAGGATTCATGTTAGAAACAGATGTTTTTCTTCATATTTAAAACATATTCATGTGTCAGTGTATTCATTTAGTAGTTTATGCTGACTAATATATGCTGTAGAAAACAGTAAAGGATTTATTGCGAGGCACTCAGGATTTATAGTAGAACTCCAGCAATTTCCCAGCAAGTTTTGCAAACAATCTCTGCAATTTCAGGTTACTTTTCCTGCAATTTTCCAGTGGCCCTGCCCAGGTGTGCTGATACTGTACTTGTATTTTTTTTGTATCATACAGTGTAATATAAATAGTAAAAGACACTTAGGCACATACTACATGAAAACTGTGGTTTCCGGAAGGAAAGCAGTCCTCAGGTGATGGAGATGTTGGTGGGAAGCATGGGTGGTTAAACTGAATGGCTGGTTAGAACAAAGCAGTGCAAGTGATTTCCTTACTGGCTCTATATGCAGCAAAGCAGAAAGAATGCGAAACACAGCAGCATCCATTTTAAAATGCTGAAATCTGGATCAGCCTGCTGGCGCTGAGGTAGCACTACTGCTTGCAATGCCAGTGACCCAGGGATGGAAGCGAACTCGAGTTGCTGGAGGTCTGGCCAGGGGAGTAGGATCGAGCACCCAGGGGACTGCTTTCCTCCTCCGGGGGAGGGTGGACTGCAGGTCCTGCTGCTTTATCACCACCTGTGTGACCATGGATGGTGGTGCAATGGTGCTGCAGAGCGATTGGGAGGGGAGGACGCTAGCCAGGATCTGGAGCAGTGGCATATCTCTATGTGACCTGCCTCCTTGGATCTTCTCTAGTGCCAGTGTCCTCAGGGACAGAGACCAAAAAAACGGGAACAATCACCCCACATCAGCCACTATTAGAAGGGACCCAGGTGCCCCAGACCTCATAACCAGGCTCCATGAGGGACCCACTGGGCTGCCAAACACACACTAAGGGAGTGTGGAGGGGTGACCTGGGGTCCCCTCCCTTCCCACCTGGGGGGGTGTAGAATCCAGGCACGATAGGGGCAGGCCTACAGGAGCTCCTGAGCATTACCTGGGGGTGAAGCTAGGGGATACCCAGCCTAGGGATCTCTGAGAAGTGGAGACTGATGCTGTGAGAAGGGGACATAGAAAGAGAAAATTAAAAAAACAGATAAAAAAGATGCTGAAATCAGAGATTCTGTGCAGTGACATGCAATTTCCGTGAGGCACCGGTACAAGAATTCAAAATCCACAAAACAAGCAGGATTCCGTGATTGTTACCGGTGTTACCGGTAAAAATGGAAAACCAGGGTCCCTGCAGATGGGGTGTCCAATCCCTGTTGGCTTCAGTCCCCCTTGCCAAAAAACATAGGTAGCACACTTGGAGCTCGTCCTAGTGTGCCCAAATGTATTTGGCAAACCTTTAAAAAAAAAAAACTACCATGATGTTCTGTTTTTTCCCCTCTGTAAAACAGAAAACTGTCCCTCATGGTCATGACACCCCCTCCAATCCACACCCCACTTCCCAGCACCCCCTCACCCCATACTTACCTCTGGAGCCCGGCACAATGATCTTCGGTGGAGTGGGAGACATCTGAACTCAAAAGCCGACCACGAAATGAAGAACATCATGGTAAGCTGTATAATGGCATCAATAGGGGAAGTTCAACTTAAGTAGATATCTCAGCCATTTTTGTGTCTTTTGGCTCCAAATTTTCAACATGGGGTTCTTGGGACTCCACCTCATGAACTCAGTCACTGTCATTTTGTTATTTGGTCCTGAAATGTGATTTCACGGTCACTGCATGGAATCACTTTTGGGACCAAGTAACAAAATAACTGTCACTGTCCATGAGGTGGGTTCCCAAAAAGTCTATGTTGCAAATTTGGTGGAAAAATTCCCCACAAATCACTGATATGAGCCTGCATTGCACAGTTACCATGCACGCTCGTAACTTCAAAAATGTTTTAATATTTTCACTCCAAATTTTCGGCATTACCATTTTTACACACCTCCTTATGAACAGTACAGCTGTCATTTTTCACATCCTACTCGAAATGTGTTTTTGCATATCTGACGCACACTAGCGCAGTCGCTGTTGGAAATCAACAAATTAAGAAAATTACAGTGACAATGTTCATAAGGAGAGGTCCCAAAAGGCCTATGTTGCAAATTTGGGAAAATTCCAAGAAATGACTGCTTTACCTGCGTGCATTGCACAGTTTCTACACATACTCGTAATTTTGCCAATTTTTTATATTTTCACTCCAGACTTTCAGCATTGCCATTTTTGCGCACCGTCTTATGAACAGTACAGCTGTTATTTTTCACTTCCTGCCTGAAACATGTTTTCACACATGTAGTGCGCAATGGATGCAGTCACTGTGCGAAATCAATGTTCAGGACAGATTAACAAAATCACAGTGCCACTGTTCATGAGCACAGTTTCCAAAATGCCTATGTTGAAAATCTGGTGAATAAAATCCCCCAAACAATTGCATTATGGCTGTGCATTGCGCAGTTTCTACGCACACTTGTGACTTCAATTTTTTTATATTTTCACTCCACATTTTCAGCATTACCATTTTTTTACACCTCCTCATGAACAGTACAGCTGTCATTTTTCACATCCTGTTCAAAATGTGTTTTTGCACCTGTGGCACAAAATTACGCAGTCACTGTAGAAAATCACCTTTCGGCTAACAAACTGATAGTGTCACTGTTCATGAGGTGGGGTCACAAAAAGCCCATGATGAAAACTTGGAGAGAAAATACCAAGAAACGCCAGGGGCGTTAGGGTGTCCAACCATAACGCCCTGCCCTGTTGGGACTGACAGGCATCAGGGGTGTGACTTGGGATTGTAGACAGTAATGCTCACATCATTCTACCCTCACCCTGTAGCCAGTGACAGGCATCAAAGTGTGGCTTGGACTCTTTTGCCCCAAAGTACACCCCATTCTCCTATTCTGCACCCATTTTAACATATTTCCTTATGGAACAGGATGAGTGTAAAGCCCAAACACCCCAAGGCACACCTCAACACTTGTCTGTGTCTGCAGGTTAGAGTGAGGTGAAATGGCATGAGCGTTATGGGCAATGACCCAAAGGCACACCCCAATGCCTGTTCACCTCTGCAGGGTGGGGGTGGGGCTGGTGTCAGTTCAGTTCATCACTGCCATTCCTATTCTGCATCTGTCTAACTCCTGCACTTCCAATGCTAATGCCAGCAAGCAAACATTCAGCATTGACAAATGGTTGTTTATGCTGGTTGTGCTTATGCAAACCAATGTATTGTGGCAATACAGGATTTCTGGGGGGGGTCACGGTTGAGCCCATTGCAGTTCACACAACCAGGGACATGGCAGTCTACCCCAGTGATCACTTGGTGTGGTCCTGATGCAACTCTCTGCTGGGTGGGCTGAATGGTCATGCACTTCAAAGCAAAAAAGCTGCTCTAATCCAAGATGGTTTCAGCTCTTTGATTTACATTACTGTTCAGCCCACTTGAGGTTCCCAGTCCCCATGTTAGTGAGCCCCCCTTCCCCATGATATCCGATATCAGGATGCCCAACCCTCATGTCAGTGATCCCCCCCAGTATTGTCCAACTTCAGGATGCCCATGTTGGTTATCCCCCCCCCAGCACTGTCTGGCATCAGGGTTCCCAATCCCCATGTCCGCAATCCCTCCTGCACTATGGGACATTGGGGAGCCCACCTTCAGTGTCCCCAATTTTGTTACTCCCCCCACAACTCTGGAACACAGGGAAGCCTGGCAGAAGCTTGGCAGAAGACACCAGGAGAAAGGACTGCTGTGTGACTGAACTTCTCTGCTGGGACTAAAGTAGAAGAACTTTTGTATTTGGACCTTTAATTTAGGGTAAAAAAACTAACATACAAAACAAAAAAAAAGTGTGTGTTTGGGTTAATTGAACTGAATGGGTAACTGAAAAGTCATCTAGGTGTAAATCTCAGGTGACTGAAAGGACTTAAATGCTGTGAGGTTTAAATTACTTGTAGAAAGATCTGGTAAGTAGGGGAGTGGCTTAGCTAGAAGGAAGCTACATTTAAAGACTGCCTTAGAAAGATTCTGCTAATAGCTTGGCAGAAGACACCAGGAGAAAGGACTGCTGTGTGACTGAACTTCTCTACTGGGACTAAAGTAGAAGAACTTTTGTATTTGGACCTTTAATTTAGGGTAAAAAAACTAACATACAAAACAAAACAAAAAAGTGTGTGTTTGGGTTAACTGAACTGAATGGGTAACTGAAAAGTCATCTAGGTGTAAATCTCAGGTGACTGAAAGGAATTAACTGCTGTGAGGTTTAAATTACTTGTAGAAAGATCTGGTAAGTAGGGGGACTGGCTTAGCTAGAAGGAAGCTACATTTAAAGACTGCCTTAGAAAGATTCTGCTAATAGATTGGCAAAAGACACCAGGAGAAAGGACTGCTGTGTGACTGAACTTCTCTACTGGGACTATATTGCCCTCCTTCGCACCCAAAGCTAGTTCTATTTTTATAGGCACAGGATTTGACTGACAATGGAAACTTCCTGTTTAGGGGCAGGAAGTGAGTGATCACAGAACCACCAAGGACCCACCATCCTAGAAGGGCAAGAGTAGCTCTCCGACCCCCTCTAGCTGCTGGAGGTCTGCCTCTGAACAAGTAAGTGGTTGACTAAGAAATATAGGATATTCTTGTCTCAGAACAGGATAATCAGGAGCTTAAAGGGCACACAGGCAGAAAGTAAGGAGAGAGAGAAAAAAAACAGATGAAAGAGTAAGGATTGCAAACAGTTAAGGGGCCAGAAATAAGACATGATTGGAGTGGTGCAGTGCAGTGGCTGTGGAGCAGCAGTCTTCCGGGAGATGTTCTGGAGGATGCAGTATTGTCCCATCTGCAGGCACCTCCCTGGGCTGAGGGAGGAGGTTGCTCATCTCCAGGCTGAGTTGGCCAGGATTTGTGGGACCTCCTCTTCCATCCAGGGACCACCAGTGCCACTGCCGTTGCCTCAGAGGTTGCCAAGAAAGAGGAGTGGTTGGACCACAGAGGGCTCAGGGAGGGTGAGGGTGGTGGAACAGAGGCACATCCCTCCAGTTGTACCTCTCCACACCCTATGCCATTCTGGCAAAGTGTGGTTCCTCTATGGAGGCACCTACAGTGGAGACCAAGGAGGATGTTGGGAACTCCACAAAGGAGACCCACAGGAGGGTGGCAGGGGACCCTGCAGGGGAAGGAAACAACTCTGGTGGGGGACTCCATTGTTAGGAAGGTAGAACTGGGCAAGGAAGGGAGAGGGAGGTAAGGTGCCTGCCTGGCGCCATGGCTTGAGGGACAGGAGTAATCCTCAGGATTGCCAGAGCAGCTGCACAGGGGAGGGAGCTGGATGTCATTGTCCACTTAGGGACAAATGACCTGGCTAAGAAAGGGATTAGAGAAGTGCAGGAAGAGTTTGTGGAATTGGGGAAGGGCCTTAGTCAAGTAGCACGCACGGTAACCTTCTCGGAGGTGCTACCCATCTATGGCATAAGAGAGGCTAGGGTGTTCCGCACCATTGGATTCAATCAGTGGTTGAAAAACTGGTGTGGAGCTCAGGGATTTGGCTTCATTGGGGACTGGGGGTCCACCTGGAGTGATGCAAGCCTATACTGGCATGATGGGCTGCATCTGTCCGGGAGGGGAACCAGGATCCTAGGTGATAGGTTTAAATGCTTCATTGGCAAGCTTTTAAACTAGCCAAGGGGGGAGGCACTGGAAAGGAGCAGGAAAATCCTAGCCCCCCCCCAAACAATCATGGTAGTAAGTGTGGCAAACACCAACATGGAGGTGTCGATAGGGAGAAGGGCTGGGGTAAATGGAGAAAGTGACAAAGGCAAGAAAGACAGGGATGGGGAAAAAGGGGATAAGGCCATCAGGAAATGGAGGGTAATGAGTACCAACGCCCATAGTCTGGGCAACAAGCTCCCTGAACTGTGGTGGCCTTAATGGAAGAGGGATGCCTGGATATCGTAGCAGTCACAGAAACATGGTACACAGAAAACCACGACTGGGATGTTAACATACCAGGGTACATAACCTACAGGAGAGACAGACAGGGGAGAAGAGGGGGAGGAGTAGCTCTCTATGTAAAGGAAGGGATAAAAGCAACTGAACAAAAGAGTAAACAGGGAGGAGAGGAGGCACTGTGGGTCACCTTGGAGACTGGAAAGGGCACCACAATCTGCACAGGGGTTGTGTACAGACCCCCATGTCAGGGGAAGGAATGGACAAGGATATGATGGAAGGCATTCTTAGAATGGCAGAGAAAGGGGAGATACTGTTGATGGGAGACCTGAATATGCCAGATGTTAACTGGAGCACATTTGCTGCAGCCACATCCAAGAGCAGGGCCATTCTTGATGCCCTACAGGTGGCAGGCATTAGACAGCTAGTTTCGGAACCCACTCGTGAGGGAGCAATCTTAGACCTTGTACTCAAACGGGCAGTGAGAGGATCTCAGATCTAGAAGTGGGTTGCCATATGGGGACAAGTGACCATCAAACAGTGTGGTTCACGTTAAACTCAGCTACAGAGTCAAGCCATACAAAAGTGAGGGTACTGGACTTTAGGAGGGCTGACTTTGGCAAGATGGGAGAGTGCCTCAGAAAAGCACTAGCAAACAGGTTAGAAGGAGGTGGAGCAACAATGGGAATTATCAAACTGCCATCACAGAGGCAACAAGCCTTTGTGTGAAGCAAATAAACAAATCAAATGAAAGAAAAGCCACTATGGTTCTCAAGAGAGGTGGCTGTGAAAGTCAGGAAGAAAAAGATAGCATTCCGGAAGTATAAGGAAACACAGAAGGAGCAGGACAGAGAGCTGTACCAGTTAAGGCAGAAAGAAGCAGGGAGGGAAGTCAGAATAGCAAAGGCCCAAACTGAGGAAAAGATAGCCAACCTCAGTTAAGAAGGGGGATAAAACCTTTTATAGGTACATCAGCGAGCGAGAAAGACAAAGGGAGGGATTGTGAGGCTGAATAGAATGAACGGTGGGTGGGCAGAGGGGGACAGTGAAAAAGCAGGAATACTGAACGAATATTTCTGCTCAGTATTCACAAAAGAGGAGGGGGAAGTGCCTAATCCAATTAACAGAAGCACTCTTGATAGGGGGGTCGATCCCAGTCCTTTCACAGAAGAAAGGGTTCTGCAAGAACTCCTAAAACTGAAGGTGGACAAAGCAATGGGTCCTGATGGAATTCACCCCAGAATTCTAAAAGAATTAAGGAAGGAGCTAGTGAAACCACTGGCTACTCTTTTTAATAAATCATGGGAGGATGGTGTGGTACCCGAGGACTGGAGGAAGGCAGGATGTGATTCCCCTTCACAAAAGTGGGACCAAGACAGAGGCAGGAAACTACAGACCTGTCAGTCTGACCTCTGTGGTAGGGAAAGTGATGGAGTCACTTCTGAAGGAAACAATAGTTGAGTACCTAGAGGTCAGTAGAGCACAGGATCCAAGGCAGCATGGGTTCACAGTGGGAAGGTCATGTCAGACGAATCTAATAGATTTCTTTGACTGGGTGACCAAAGTAGTAGACCAGGGAGGGGCTGTGGACATGGCCTACCTAGACTTTAGCAAGGCATTTGACACAGTCCCACACAAAAGATTATTAGTCAAATTAACTAGCCTGGGAGTGGGTCCCAGGGTGGTAGCCTGGGTAAAACATTGGCTGGACAACAGGACACAGAAGGTAATTGTAAATGGAGTCCACTCTGAAGAAAGGGCAGTTACTAGTGGGGTACCGCAGGGTTCAGTATTGGGTCCAGTCCTTTTTAATGTCTTCATCAGTGACATTGCAGAGGGACTGGAAGGAAAAGTATGCTTTTGCAGATGACACAAAGATCTGCAACAGGGTTGATACACAAGGAGGTGTAGAAAGGATGAAAGGGACTTGGCAAGGTTGGAGGAATGGTCAGATGTATGGCAGCTAGGATTCAAAGCAAAAAGTGCAAATAATGCACCTGGGAAACAAGAACCCAGGGAAGAATACACAATGGGTGGGGAGGTAGTAACAACAACAAAACAGGAAAGGGACCTGGGGGTAATCATATCAGATGACCTTAAGGTTAGCAAGCAATGAGAAGGCAGTAGGGAGGGCTGGGGTATACTGGGATGCATAGGAGAGGCATCAGCAGCAGAAACAGGAAGTTGTTATCCTCTGTACAGACAGTTGGTGAGACCCCATTTGGAATACTGTGTCCAGTTCTGGAGACCCCATCTCCACAAGGACATAGACAGGATAGAGGCAGTCCAGAGGAGGGCAACTAAATGGTGCAGGGTCTGCAAGAGAAGCCATGATGAGAGAGACTAAAGGAGCTTAATATGTATACCCTTGAGGAAAGAAGGAGAGGGGGACATGATAGAAACTTTCAAGTACCTCAAGGGAATCAACAAAGTCCAAGAGGGTAGCATCTTTCAGAAAAAGAGACTTGCAAGAACAAGGGGACACAATTTAAAGATAGAAGGAGGGCGGTTCTGGGGCAATGTGAGGAAGTATTATTTCACAGAGAGGGTAGTGCATGCATGGAACAGCCTTCCTGAGGAGGTTGTGGGGTCTAAAACTGTGGGAGAATTCAAGAATGCATGGGACAGACATAAGGCAATTCTTGTGGGGGGCAGGAAGATATAGGCTGTTGGTTAACTAGGATCTGTGGCCTATCCTGTAGGTAGGGAAATGGGCAGACTAGATGGGCCTAGCGGTCCTTATCTGCTGTCAAAGTCTATGTTTCTATGTTTCTATGAGCCCATCCCCAGTGTCCCCAAACATTTTTTATCCCTGAAAAAAGAAAACAGTCCCCCGATATTTATTTTAATTAAACCTCTAAAGAAGAAAATGGTCCCTTGTCATCTCCCCAACCCCATCCCCATCCCCTTCCCCTTCCCCCATCCTTTTTTTTTTTTTTCAATTCTTTATTTATCCTCCCTGAGCTGCCTGCACCGGTATTTTCGGCCGGTCATGGACCACGAGCTCCCTCCTCCCATCAGCCGCGAGCCTCCGAGCCCGTGGGCTTACCCCCATGGCGGGCTGCACTCCCGTGCAAGCCAAGAATATCAAATTAGGTCGGAGGCTGGCCTGAGGAGCTAATTGGAGCCGTGGCAGGCTTCATGGAAGGCAACAGGCAGCTGATTTTCCTTTTCAGGAGGCGGGGCGTGCAATGGCGGGCCTGCTGCCCGCCTCCGATGCACTGTTAGGTCGGTAGTGGTGCTACACCTGGTCTCCACCAGGAGTCGCGCCGACCCGAGTACTACCCCATCCCTCCCCGGAGAAGGAAAGCAGTCCAACAGGACTCTATCCTTCTCCCCAGCCGGCCTCCAGCGACCCGAGTCCGTTCCCGAACGGTCGCCGACATCCAGCCGAAATCCACCGCTGTGCCGCGTGGCCAGCCCCCTTCCCCCATCCTGACCCTCCTTCTGTCCACCCATCTCCCCTTACCCCCTTTACCCCATACTTACCTCCGGAGGTCCAGAGGATGGCAACTAAAATGGTGCAGGGTCTGCAACAGAAGCCATATGAGGAGAGATTGAAAGAATTTAACATGTATACCCTTGAGGAAAGGAGGGAGAGGGGGGATGTGATAGAAACTTTCAAGTACCTCAAGGGACTCAACAAAGTCTAGGATGGGAGCATCTTTGAGAAAAAAAGATGTGCAAGAAGAAGGGGGCACAGTTTGAAGATGGGGGGATGGCTCAGGGGCAATGTCAGAAAGTACTTTTTCACAGAGAGGGTGGTGGATGCAAGGAACCACCCTCCAAAGGAGGGCATGGGGTCAAAAATAGTGGGGGAATTCAAGAATTCATGGGACAGACATAAGGCAATTATAGTGAAGGGTAGGAGGACTAGGCTGCTGGTTAACTAGAATCTGCAGTTTATCCAATACGTAGGAAATGAGCAGAATAGGTGGGCCAAGTGGTCCTTATCTGCTGTCAACGTCTATGTTTCTGTGTTTCTATGGAGGTCAATGGCTGGCATATTTTGTGGACTGGGACACGTCTATACTCTTCAATGACGAATGGCGAACTGAAGAATCTAGCTAAGTGCCATATCATGGCAGTCAATGGCATTTTGAACATATGTTGATATCTTGGCTATTTATAGGTCTTTTTGCACCAAAGTTTCAACGTGAGTTTTTTGGGACCCCACCTCATGAACACTGTTGTTTTGTTATTTGGTCCCGAAAGGTTATTTTGCTGTCCCTGTGCAGAATCACCTTTCAGGACACAGTAACGAAGTGACAGTGACACTGTTCATGATGTGGGGTCTGAAAAAGCCCATGATGAAAGTTTAATGAAAAAAATTCTCCAAAATGGCTGTGTTACTAGCGCGTATTGTGCAGTTTCTACACAGCCACAGCACTTTGTGAATTTTTTTTATTTTCACTCCAAATTGTCAACATACATATTTTTTTACACCACCTCGTGAACAGTAGAGCTGTCATTTCTCACATCCTGCCTATAATGTGTTTGCACACCTGTGGTGTGGAATGGCACGATCCTTGCACAAAATCACCTTTCAGGGCAAAGTAATGAAATGACAGTACCACTGTTCATGAGGTGGGGGCCTGAAAAGGCTGTGTTAAACATTCGGGGCAAAAATACTCCAAAACACCTGAATTACACACATTCACTGACATTTCCTATGCATGCATGTGACTTTGCCAATTTCTCATATTTTCACTCCCAGTATAATTTATTTTTCATTTTTTTGTGGCTCCTTCCCTCTGGGAACAGGAGGATCTGGACTCGCAGTTCATTTGTCACACCCCTTACCCTGGGCTTACCCCCCTTGGGTGAGACAGCCAGGTGGGTGCCCCCTCCCCAAGGACTTTGGCCCCCAGGGTGGGGCCACTGGAGTAAGACCCACCCAGATGGACCTTGGTCAGCTGCAGGAATGGCAGCATAGATGGAAAGTCATCACTAGCAGGCTGGTATTTTTGGAATTTTTCTCCTTGGGGGAAGGGACGTACAATGATGCCAGTATCCACACCACCCCCTTTGACATGTGGTGCTGGCTGTGGTGGTACCCCCAGCCTCCACCAGACACTCATCCCCCTTCCCCTTCCATAGAAGAAGAACAGTCCCTGGGACACTCAATACTTCTTCCTCGGCTGGCCCTCTGACTCCCAAGTCCATCACCGAACCTGGGATGTCAGTGCTGCAAGTGGACGCTATGCTGCTTGGCCAGCAGGTTGTCCACCTTCACTCCTGATTTTCAACATAGCCATTTTTTCACCCCCCCCATGAACAGTACAGCTATCATTTCTAACATCTTGCCCAAAAGTATTTGCGCACTTGTGGCAAGGTATAAAAGTTAAATAATAAAACTTTATTTTTATGGCGCCTTTCCAAAACCAAGGTGCCGAACAGGTTTAAAATCAAACAACATACTGCACAAATTACAGCAGCTTGGTTAGTACACAAATATCTAAACAAACTTATAAAATTAAAATAAAAACAGCAAATCAGTCACCAAGTCTTGGTGCCACAGATAAGTTTTTACGGCACGTTTAAATCCCTCCACAGTTGTGCACTCATGTAACTGGCGGGGTAGAGAATTACAAAGAGAAGGGACCGCATGCATAAATGCCCAGGCCCCAGAATATTTCAAGCACACTCTTGGAATCTCTAGCAACCCCTCACCAGCTAAGCGGGGTGATCACCTGGGGCAGTAGGGAACCAGAAGCTCTTTCAGGTAGACAGGGCCCTGTTCATGTAGGGCTTTATAAGTATGGTGTGATCCTTGCACAAAATCACCTTTTAGGGCAAAGTAGTGAAATGGCAGTGCAACTGTTCATGAGGTGGGGTCCCAAAAAGGCCATGTTGAAAATTTAGAACGAAAATACCAAAAAACTCCAGAGTTATGTGCATGCGTTGACAATCTCCTATGCATGCACACAACTGTGCCAATTTCTCATATTTTCACTCCTTATTTTTGTATTTATTTTTTTTAATTTTGTGGCTCCTTGCCTCCAGGGACAGAGGATCTGGACTCTTCTCACTGGCTACCGCCCCCAACCACTGGCTTACCCCCTCGGGCAGGGCCACCATGCAGGAGCCCCTTTCCCAAGGACTTTGGTTGTTGGGCTTGACTTGCTCCCATAGGAAGGCATCACGAATGAGCTGACATTTTTGGAAATTTTCTCCATGGGGGTGTGGATCTGCGATTAAGCCAACATCCACCCTGCTCCTCCTTGACATGTAGGGCCAGCTACAGTGGTACCCCCAGCCTCTACCAGAGGTGCACATTGTGCCAGATACTCTTTCCCCTTCCCTCTAGAGAAGGACAGCAGTCCCTGGAATGCTCAATCCTTCTCCTCCCACAGCCAGCTCTCAGACTCCTGGGTCCGTCACTGATTCAGGGATGTTGGCACCTCAAGTGGGCACTATGTTGGTGTGCCAATGGGCCAGCCGCCTTCACTCCCAATTTTCAATTTAGCCATTTTTTCACACTGCCTTATTAACACTGCAGCTGTTATTTCTCACATTCTGCACAAAATTACTTTCAGCTTCTGTGGCACAGAATGGCGTTTTGCCACGGATTAAGAATTTTCACCTATGGGGTTTACGGTCCACTGATGGTACAGTGAACCCCTGTGCACGAAGACCATCAAAGTGACAGGAATCAGCCGATAGCTGAGAGTCACTGTGATGGTCTCTGTTGGCACCGGGACTGCCTCGCCGCTGTATCTCCCCCTCCCCCAAGACAGCCTTGTCCTGGAGTTAGTAATCCAGAGTCACAGGGGTGGGGGTGGCAAAGACGCATCCCTGACAGTGAAATGCCAACACTCGGCATTACAGCTGTCACTGTCAGGGATGTCGGCACTGCAGATATTGCAGCATCATAGTAAAACTGGGGTTTAGGAGGTAAGGTGATAAAATTACTATGTTGAACATTTGGGATCAAAATGTGAAAAAATTGCAAAGTTATAATGGCAACATACAAATGTCTGTTTGCTACGCCTACATCCTGGGTTCAGATCAGACTCAAGAGTTGGAGGGCTGGCCAGGGATAGTAGGACTGAGTGTCCCAGGGACTTCTCTCCTTCTCCAGGGGAGGGAGAAAGAGCATCTGACACATTGTCCACTCCTGGTGGACCACTGCTACTGGCACCTCATACAAGGGGTGCAAGGCAGATGTTGGCATCATTGAACATTTCCGACCCCACAGAGAGAGAGAGAGAGAGAGAGACTATTGGGGGCTAAAGAGAAATGTTATAGTTACAGAAATAACAAAAAAAGTGTTTTCTTGGCCCCAGTGTGGCTGTGTGTGTACACAGGGCAAGAGCAGGCTGGCAAAATACGTTTTTGACTTGTGCCACCATCCCAGACCACCATCCAGAGTAGAAAAAGAGGGAGGGAGAGAGAGAGAGACTACTGGGAGCCAAAGTAAAATGTCATAGTCACAGATATCACATATACATTTTATTCTTTTTTTTATGCTTCCCTTATTGTAGGTAGGCCCCAAAGGGCTTATTGCATCATGTCCAAACATAATGTTCATACATCACATACATAGGTACAGAAGATAAATCTTGATGGCAACACAGTGTGTACCTATACAATAGCTTTCTACTGAGTAAAACTTATGATGATCAAAGTTAAACAGAGCTGACAAATCCAAAAGATCTATCAGTTAACTTTATGAGTCTTACAATCTACTTAAACTTGATGGAGAAACTTTAAAATACGAACTACGTTGGTTAAGTAAATGCTTCTGGGGTAGTGGAGAGAGGAGGGGGACCTTAAAGTGAGAGTCTAAGCATCTCCAAGTAAATTGGACTCATACAAGAGCCACCTAGCCCATCTGTTCTGATATAAAGGGATTTGTTGGCGTAAACCATAAGTAATTCTCTCCATTAAATGAATACACTTTATAATAGTCTTCCAGTCTTCCGAGGGAGGGGGGTGTCCTTTGCGCTTATTTTCCTAGTAATGGCCTTAAGCACAGCTATCATCAGAACTGACCATAAGTATATTGCTTCTCTTCCCCTCACCTCCCTAGGCCATAAACCCAAAACAAGATGCTCTTGTCCCAGAGGAGACTGAAATTGAAAAATATCACGGAGATGATGCTCTATCTCCATCATGTGTCCCCTAAAGTTTTGGCATGTCCAAAAAATATGGGCTTGCATGGCTGGTTCATAGCCGAACCCTCTCCAGCATGCTGAACCAGCTGTTGGCACATAATGCACCACCTGTGTCCCGGAACATGGAAATACCAGGCCTTCACCTTCCAGCCATATTCCCGCCAAAGCGGCCCCCCCCCACCATGTAATATGCCATGTGCCAGCCCACTGTTTCTCTGAGAGAGTAATCCCCAGGTCTGACTCCCATCTGAGTTTAAGTTGTTCTGTAGGTAAAGACATATCCAATAAAAATCTTTGATATAACAGGAATATGGCACCTCTGCCTCCCCCGATGACCAGATACCTCAAAAAGAGGGGGTCCACAACATCCTCCCTCAGCCGTGCATAGGTTTTCTGAAGGGTATGGACATAATCTCTGATTTGATAGAATCTCAAAATGTTTTTCTTAAATGTAGGTCAAATGTCTGCCTTACTGCCTCAAAGGAAATAAGATTATATGTTATTAAGACCTGATAAGGGGAGTGAAATCCTTTCTTGGCCCATTTCTTAAACCAGGGGTCCAGAGTGGCCACCGGGAATAGAGGGTCATAGGCCCACCACCAAAACTTCCACATTTGATGTCTAATGGGACCATGAATTGCTCCTCACCTCCATCCCTCCAGGATGGCCCTCATTCCCGTGTAGCACACCTCTGGGGATCCTCCACCACTCTGAAACAGGATGGCTTGGTGGGGAGGTTTAGTCTTAAGTGCCAAATCCATCCTTTTCCAATGGGAATCGAAGCCCAGACTGTTCCATAAGAGTGCCACCTGCATTTGGGCTGCTGCCCAATAGCCCTGTAAGTTAGGAAAAGCTAAGCTTCCCTGGTCCTTAGGGGCATAGAGAAGAGCTCTATGTATCCTAGGTCAGTTTCTAGCCCACAAGAATAAAAAGAAAAACATATTCTGCGATATATTTAAATCTTTCTGTGAAACCAGACAGGGTACACATTGAAAGAAGTAAAGTAGCCTAGGTTGGGCATCCATCTTCAGTTCTTGGGTCTTAGAATATATGGACAATAGCAAGAGGGTCCATCTCTGAATATCCTTCCTTAACTGTGTAATTACAGGAGGGTAATTAAGATCCCACAACCGCTGATTGCTGATACTGATCCTGATCCCTAAATAACTCATCTGATATAGATCCCATCTCATAGGGTATCTACTCCTGAAGCCCGGGGGGTGGGGTATAGTTACAGCTAAGTACCTCCGTTTTAGTGCAGATCAGCTTATATCCAGAAAGGAGGGAATATTCCTCCAATTGCCCAAACAGGGCAGGGAGGGCAGTGTGAAACAGGAAAAGACAGTCTTTCAAGCAACAGAGGGAGGTGGATCTAGGTTTACGTTTGTTTGTTACAATTCTTAACATTTTCAGTGCAGGGATAGTTTAAAGCATGGCTGACTTATTTTGGGGCTGACAGCTTTCAGAACACAAACCACCAGGCCTGTTTTGGGGCTGGGGAGGTTTACCTGTGTCTGACTTGGATGTGTGGATTTTTCTCTGTTTGATTAGCAGGGTATTTTCTCTGTCAAATTGTTGCGTGGGGCATCTTGCTGACAGGAAGGCACTCATCGCAGTGGTGGGTCAGAGCTTTTAGCTGATTGTTTTGTGAGGGCACAGTTTAGGCCCAACCCCTTCCCACCCCTCACTCCACCCACCCCTGGAAATAGTTCCTTTATACCTGGGGTTCTGACATCACTTCCTGAAGAGTGCAAGGTGCATGTCACTGTCATATCCTCTCTAGCACACTGCACTGACAATATAAGCATACACATTGTGTAATATATATATGTTACACACCAATCACACACACACACACACACACACACACACACTCACACACACAAAAAAAATGTGGGGAGTAGTGCAATGTAATGGCTGTGGGGCAGCAGTCTTCTGGGAGTCTTTCTGGAGGCTGAGATGCTGCCCTATTTGCAGACAACTCTCTTCCCTGATGGAGGAAGTTGCCCATCTTCAGGACACACTGGACAGTAGTAAGGGGACCTTCTCCCAGGACACACTGGATGGTAGGAAAGGAACCTCCCCCATCCAGGGAGCACCAAGCCACCACCACTACCTCAGAGGTTATGAAGCACAGCAGTTGGACCACAGTGGACTCAGGGAGGGTGAGGATGGTGGAACAGAGGCACACCCAGTCAGTTGTTCCACACCACAATCCATACACCATGCTGGGGGAGTGTAGCTCCCCTATGGATGCACCCGCAGAGGAGACTAAGGAGGCTGAGGACAAATGTCACAAGGGAGGCCCAGAGGAAGGAGGCAGAGGACACCACAAGGAAAGGAAGCAGCTCCTGGTGGGGGACTCAATTATTAGGGGGATAGAACTGGGGGGAGCAGGGAAAACTGAAGTAAGGTGCCTGCCTGGTGCCATGGCTTGGAGAGACAGGAAGCGCATCCCCAGGATCACGAGAACAGCTGCACGGGAGTCTGAGCTGGACATCATTGTCCACCTAGGGACAAATGACTTGGCTAATCATGAGATTAGAGCAGTGCAGAAGGACTTTATAGAATTGGGGAGGGGCCTAAGACAAGTAGCACACACAATATCCTTCTCTGAGGTGCTGCCTGTCAATGGCATGAGTGAGGCGAGGGTACTTTGCACTATGCAGTTTAATGAATGGTTGAAAAAATGGTGTGGAGCACAGGGGTTTGGCTTCATTGGGGACTGGGGTTCCACCTGGAGGGACACCAGCCTATACTGGCAGGATGGTCTGCATCTGTCCAGGAAGGGAACAAGTCTTTTGAGCAATCGATTTAAATGCTTCATTGGCAAGCTTTTAAACTAGTCAAGGGGGAAGGCACTGATAAGCAGCAGGAAAATCCCAGCCTCTCACTACAAAACAGGGTACTAAATGATAAAAAGACCGAGGTAGAAAGGTCAGTGGGGGATGCTGCAAAAGAAGGTAAAGCCATCAAAACATGGAGAGCAATGAGTACCAATGCCTGTAGTCTGACTAACAAGCTTCCTGAATTAGTGGCCTTGATGGAGGAGGAACATCTGGATATCATGGCAGTCACGGAAACATGGTACACACAAACCATGACTGGGACATAAACATACCAGGATACACTATCTACAGGAGGGACAGGGAGGGTAAAAGAGGAGGAGGAGTAGCTCTTTACATAAAGGAAGGAATCAAAGCAACTGAACAAAAGGGAAAACAGGGAGGTGAAGAAACACTGTGGGTAAATTTGGAGACCGGCAATGGCACCACAATCCACACAGGGGTTGTATACAGACCCCCTTCTCAGGGTGAGAAAATGGACAAGGAAATGATAGAAAGAATACTTAGAATGGCAGAAAAAGGGGAGATATTGCTGATGGGTGATCTGAATATGCCAGATGTTAACTGGAGTGCAGTTGCAGCAGCCACTTCAAAGAGTGGGGTTATTCTAGATGCCCTACAGGGGGAATGCCTTAGACAACTAGTATTGGAGCCCACTCAAGAGGGAGAAATCTTAGACCTGGTTCTCTCAAATGGAGATGAAGAGAGGATCACAGATGTAGAAGTGGGTAGCCATCTGGAAACTAGTGATCATCAAACAGTATGGTTCACAATAAACACAGCAATAGAGTCAAGCCATACAAAGGCAAAAGTACTGGACTTTAGGAGGGCTGACTTTGCCAAAATGGGTGAGTGCCTAAGGAATGCACTAGCAAATGGGCAGGAAGGAGGGGTGGAAGAACAATGGGGAAAAATAAAAACTGCCATCACAGAGGTAACAAGCCTTTGTGTGAAGCAAATAAACAAAATGAAACGATGTAAGAAACCACTATGGTTCTCAAAGGAAGTGGCAGTGAAGGTTCAAGAGAAAAGAAAGCATTCAGGAAGTACAAGGAATCACAGAAGGAGCAGGACAGAGAACTGTATCAGTTAAAGCAAAAGGAAGCTGGGAAGGCAGTCAGAAGAGCAAAGGCCCAAACCGAGGAAAAGATAGCCAACTCAGTTAAGAAGGGGGATAAAACATTTTATAGGTACACCAGGGAGCGAAGGAAGACCAAGAGAGGGTTAGTGAGGCTTAATAAAGATGAGAGAGGGTGGCCAGAGGGTGACTGTGAAAAGGCAGAGATACTAAACAAACATTTTTGCTCAGTATTTACAAAGGAAGTGGGGGAGGTACCTAAAACAAAAGTAGAAACACTCTGGATACAGAAGTTGATACCAGCCCATTTACAGAAGAAAGGGTTCTGAAAGAACTCTTAAAACTGAAGGTGGACAAAACAATGGGGCCTGATGGGATTCATCCCAGAATTCTAAAAGAACTAAGGGTAGAACTAGTGACACCACTGACTACTCTCTTTAACAAATCATAGGAGGATGGGGTGGTACCTGAGAACTGGAGAAGGACAGATGTGATTCCCCTTCACAAAAGTGGGAGCAAGGCAGAAGCAGAAAACTACAGACCTGTTAGTTTAACCTCAGTGGTAGGGAAAATGATGGAATCACTTTTGAAGGAAAGAATTGTTAAGTATCTAGAGGCCAGAGGGGCTCAGGACCCAAGGCAGCATGGATTCACAGCGGGAAGGTCATACCAGACAAATCTGATGGATTTCTTTGACTGGGTGACCAAAGTAGTAGATCAGGGAGGGGCTGTGGACATGGCCTACATAGACTTTAGCAAGGCATGCACAGTCCCACACAAAAGATTAATATACAAGTTAGCCAGCCTGGGAGTGGGTCCCAATATGACAGCCTGGGTAAAGAATTGGCTGGAGAATAGGACACAGAGAGTAACTGTAAATGGAGTCCACTCTGAAGAAAGGGGGGTTACTAGTGGGGTACTGCAGGGTTCAGTATTAGGACCGGTCTTCTTCAATGTCTTTATAAGTGACATTGCAGAGGGACTGGAAGGAAAAGTATGTTTCTTTCCAGATGGCACAAAGATCTGCAACAGAGTTGATGCACAAGGTGGGGTGGAAAGGATGAGAAGGGACTTGGCAAGGTTAGAGGAATGGTCAAATGTATGGCAGCTTAGATTCAATGCTAAGAAGTGCAAGGTAATGCACCTAGGATACAAAAACCCAGGGGAAGAGTACACAATGGGGGGTGAGATACTAACAACAACAAAAATGGAAAGGCACCTGGGGGTAGTCATATCAGATGACCTAAAGGTGGGCAAGCAATGTGAGAGGGCAGCAAGGAGGGCTGGGGGGATACTGGTATGTATAGGGAGAGGCATCACTAGTAGAAAACAGGAAGTTATTATCCCTCTGTACAGACAGTTGGTGAGACCCCATCTGGAGTACTGCGTGCAGTTCTGGTGACCCAGTCTCTGCAAAGACATAGACAGGATGGAGGCTGTCCAGAAGAGGGCAACTAAAATGGTGCAGGGTCTGCACTGGAAGACATATGAAGAGAGATGTAAGGAGCTGAATATGTATAGCCTCGAGGAAAGGAGGGAGAGGGGGGACATGATAGAAACTTTCAAGTACCTCAAGGTAATCAACAAAGTCCAAGAGGGTAGCATCTTTCAAAAAAAGATGTGTGCAAGAACAAGGGGGCACAATTTGAAGATAGAAGGGAGGCGGCTCAGAGGTAATTTAAGGAAGTATTTTTTCACAGAGAGGGTTGTGGATGCATGGAACAGCCTTGCGGAGGAGGTTGTGGATTCAAAAACAGTGGTGGAATTCAAGCATGCATGGAACAGTGATAAGGCAATTCTAGGGGGTGAGGGTAGGATGAAGTAGGCGGCTGGTTAACTAGGATCTGCAGCTTATCCATTAGGTAGGGAAATGGGCAGACTGGGTGGGCCAAACGGTCCTTATCTGCCATCAAAATCTTTGTTCTGTGTTTCTATGTTTCTATGAGATACATCACAATGCCAGCTTATGTTTGAACCCGTCTATTCGAATTCCTCTTATATTCCCATCCTCTCTGATGGACTGAACAAGAGGCTCTATATATGAAGCAAAAAGCAGTGGTGATAGTGGACACCCCTGTCTTGTGCCTCTACCAAGATTCAGAGGTCAGGAAATATGGCCATTTGCTCTAACATAAGCAGTCAGGGAGTCATACAGTTTACTTATAAGTTGTGTAAATTCCCTTGGGAACCCAAAACTGGGTAAGGACTGCTCCCAGAAAATTCCAATTGACTCTGTCAAGCGCTTTTTCAGCATTGAGACTCATTAACAAGGCTGGGGGACAACAATTACTGATATGGTCAATGAGGTGGGTGGTCCTTCTTAAATTATCTTGTGACTGTCTGCCCAGGACAAAGCCATTCTGATCTAATTGTATGAGCTGGGGGACATAATGTTAAATTATTTTTGCCATAATGGGGGAAAAGATCTTATAGTCAGTATTTAAGAGAGAAATCAGGTGATAAGAGGCAGTGAGGCACATCTAGAGGGGTCCTTCCCTGACCTGGGTATCACCAATATTAGTGCTGTGGCCCAGGAGTCAGAACCCTCCCCCTCACAACCTCTGAGAATGCTTTCAAAATAAGGGATTGAAGGTGATCCCTAAAACACTTAAAAAATTCCGAAGGGAGTCCGTCTGTTCCGGGGCATTTCCCTGTCTTCAGGGCCCCTACTTCCACCTTGAATTCCTCTACCGTTAGTGGGCGCATCAACTCTTTGGCCTGGTCTATAGATAGTGCTGACAAGTTCAGTTTTTGTAAGAAAGACTATTCTCCCTTCTGGTTGTGGGGCTCCCTTCTCATTTAATTGTTAATAGAACTCCTGAAAAATCTTGGTTATCTCAGTTGTTTTGTAGACCACCTTCTAGTGTCCAGGGTGCCACTAATTCATGATTGTGACCCTAGCCCTTTGTGCCCTTAATATACTGGCTAATAATGTAAGTGATCCTGGACCACCTTCATAATACTTCTGCCTTAAAAATAACAATTTATGTTCTACCTGGTAGCCTAATAACTGTCCCAGTTCCCATTTAAGAATTTTTTAGCTGCTGTGCATTTGCCCTGGTAAACTTCTTCTTTTGCATTTCGTCAAATGATTGGATTTGTTCAGTGAGTGTTTTCTATTTTCTCTCTCTCTCTCTCTCTCTCTCTCTCTCTCTCTCTCTCTCTTTCTCTCTCTTCCTCTGGGCTGCCAGCTGAATAAAACTCCCCTGAAGGACAGCCTTAGCCACATCCCAAAGAACGGCACTTGATGTGCCCTGTCTCTCATTTTCTACCAAGAAGCATTGATATGTGTCTACATTCTGGTCTCTAACTGCATTGTCTTTAAGCAAAGAGGCACTGAGTCTCCAAAAGGTGTTTCTACGGAATCCCCCTACATCCAGATGCATATAAAGTGGGGCATGGTCCGAGAAGATGAAGTCCCTGACCCAAGTCTCCTAGACTCTAGAGCCCTCATCCCTCAGAACCAAGAAGTAGTCCAATCTGGAGTACATATTATATGTGGTAGAAAAATAAGTATAACCTCTCTGCCTAGGATGTTGGTGTCACCAAACATCAAGGATACCCAACTATTCTAACAACTTTTAGACCTTCCTTGCCACCTGATGTGACTTTCTGAGAACCTGGGAAGTTGTGTCCAGGGAGGGGTTAAATGCAAGGTTTAAGTCTCCCCCACAGATTAAAATTCCCTCCACCCATTCTTGAAGCAGTAAGAACGATCTATAATTCTGATAAGGGGTGTCCAGTGGAAAATACACTGATGCAAGGGTTAGTAACTGCCCCTCAAGTTTACCCTTCATAAGAGCATAGCTACCCTCTTTATCTACTTTTACAGCCAGTATTTCAAAATGAGATTTATGTGGTATAAGCACCATAGTGCCTCTGTGTCTACCCTTTTTATTTAAGGAGGCAGCCACTTCCCTAAAAACCCAATTTCAGAAATATGTTACAGGTATGCTCCTTCTCAGAGAGATGAGTTTTCTGTAGAAGCATATAATCTGCTGCAGATCTCTTAATTGAAGCCAGGATCTTACTGCATTTAACTGGACTTGTAAGTTCATTTACTTTGTATGTGCATACTAACGTACCTGCATTAGCCGTAGTGAGGTACATAAAAATAAAATCCAACTGTATCACATTCCCCTACCCCCCACTCAAATCCACCCCCACCAGAGCAGTGCAGTAGTTCTCCATCATAGAAAGGAAAGTTACTGTAACTGTACCATAATATCAGTGCCAACAGGGCAACAACATATCTGAATAAACATAAATGTCTTCCTAGGTAGAAGATCCATGTTTCTACCCCTGGCTCTCACTCTTTCCCTATTAACTCTTCCTGCTGCACCCACCTTTCCCTGTCCACTTCAGCCTGGCTAAAGTCTCACCCCATCCATAGTAGTGTCCCAATTATCTACCCTTCCTCCATCATTATCATAATAAACAAGTACCCGACAGCCATTGTCACTTTCTGTGGTTTTAGCTCAATTTTTCTCCCAGTCATCGGTAATATATCCCTCCTCTTCTTTACCTCTCTAACCTGCCACCCCATACACGGCCTCTGTCCCCTATATGTGTAGTTGCCGGCTGCCTCACTCAAAAGATCTCTGCTTTTAACCCCAGTATGCCTATAGTTGATTGTACATCTGCTGACTTCTTCAATTGTAAAATAATGCTTTTCTTTATTTATTTCAACCTTGTACTGTACTGTATACACTGTATATACTTTTTCTTCCTTATATATTATTGCTTTTTGTATACCTGCTTCTGTACTGTACTTTGATGTATTCATGACCAGATCCACCTTGCAAATGAGCCTTGCTCAATGGTGCCTACCTGGATAAATAAAGATTTTGATTGATTTGAAGATCCACTTTGAAAGGATCTCTGTTTAAACTCCCCCCCCCCCCACACACACACACACTGTGGGAGGAGGGTTAAGAGGGTGGGAGCAAACTCTATCTCCTACTGGAGGGCTCCTCCTAGAGCTTCAGTGATGTTAAATATTTTTAGCTCCTTACAATGAGTGTTAGCAGTTGACCCAGCTTAAACAGTCTGGAGCTTAAACCACTCTTGACACTCCTGTTATTAGGACACCTTTCAGAAACAAGAAAAAGAAAAATTATTTAGTCAGGTTATTTCTTGTACTGACATGCCAGGCAATTAGCCAATCGACCCAATATTGGTATTAAGGAGTGTTGTAAAAAATAAACTACATCCCCATCAATAGCAAGGGTACTATGGGGGACACAGTCACCCCCCCAAGAGCAGTGAACAGGCCCCTCGGAAGGTCCCGAGCTGCCACCCAGGCCTAGGCAGGGAAGCCACATAAAACAGCTTAAATATTGTAGTATAAGCGGTAGTAGGCCCCCACATTCACCATGTTAGTAAGATCTTGGACTAAGAGTGGGAGATCAGGAAAGCATCGTCAAAGGACCTTTAAAAATTTAAAGGGACCGAACCTCAGAGGAATCCACCAATGTGCCCCCCAGCTGA
This sequence comes from Neoceratodus forsteri, assembly GCA_016271365.2. Taxonomy (NCBI): domain Eukaryota; kingdom Metazoa; phylum Chordata; order Ceratodontiformes; family Ceratodontidae; genus Neoceratodus; species Neoceratodus forsteri. The sequence continues at coordinate 1,130,636,244 of CM057451.1, forward strand.
GCCCCCCTAAGCGGAAGAGTCTGTCCACCCAGAAAAAAGCACAGCCCTGAAGACACCTTCCTGGGGACCTCCAATAAAGGCCCAATAAGTCCCTCAGTGTCAGCTGTTTAAGTCTATAAGTTATGTGACACATTCAACAATGCCTTAACCCAAAATAAATATGAATTAGAAAGGGAAAAAGGGGGAAGGGGAACGAAAGGAAAATAAAAAAAGGAAAAAACATATTTTACTGTTTAAAGAGTTAGATATGTTTTTTACTTTTTTATCCTCCCCCCTTTTTCCCTTTCTAATCCATATTTATTATTTCAAGCTTGGATCTTTATTTAGCTTTTAGGATTAGTATTGGATTATTGTATTTTGAAACAATCTTGTTGTTATAACATTATATTGCAAAGTTTTTATATGTATTTAAGCTGTATTGCTATAATTGAGATTATTAGTATGTAGTTGTTTTAACCAATCATGGTGGAGTTTTAATTAACGATATTGGCTGGGTCTTATTAGTTAGAGTATTTAAGGGACATTTCAGTGTTGGTGTTTTACCTTTGAGAAAGGATGTGGTTTACATTCGAAATGCATCAGGTTGGTGGCATTTGTGAATAAAGTTATTTTTTAATAGACCTGTGTCCTTGTTATGAGAGTTGTGTGTGCTCTACTTTTTATGTTTTCATGAATTCAAGTTAGTATGGAAGCACCACGTCCTTGTGCTAACTCCATTGCATTTTTGGTTTAAAACTATTTTGGGAGTTTCGAGCACAGGTTGCGGTAGAAGGAATAGATACCTCCAAGCGTAAAACCTCATCCTAGGAGCACTTAGTGGTCTGTTTGTTATTTTGGAGTGATGTTGCTTGAAAGTACTCCAGATTTAATTTTTGCAGAAGACCCAGGACCTATGGGGTATATGAAAGACCTAATGGAGACAGCAGTGACAAACAATCCATTTTTGATGGACAATTGTAATAATGCCAACCAGACTCCAGGAGGACATTCCCTTTTGTTAGCCTTTCGTGAATTGGAGAAAGTCACTTTTCAGTGGAGAAAAACATATTGGAATACGATAAATATGGAAGGGTACATAGCAGTACAATGTATTCCAAGGGGACTAAGGCTAGTAAAAAATCCTGCCTGTGGAACTGAGAGTGAAGAATTCATGAAGGGTTGGGAGAATATTCTAACAGAAACATGTTTCAAACTGGTTACATTAATCATTAAGTATAGTAAAGAATGCAAAGAGAAATTAAAAGAAGAAATAAAAAAGAAGGAGACAAAGGTTTTACAACATAAAGATAATGTGGATTTTGAAGGCTTGAATAATAAATTGAAAGACTCTATAAATAAATTGGATAATGAACTTAAAGCAGCAAAACAGATTAAATTTATTTGAGATAAAAATGATTATGCTTATGATAGAGTTTTTAACTAGAAGAATAAACCTCAAGGTATTTAAAAAAAACAATAAGAAGAGACATGTGTCCTTTGACTTTAGTAGTGCCAGTGAATCCAAAGTTGAAGAAGAAGTAAACCAACACCATTTTCAACGAGAGAGACAGGAACCAGCACCTCCATATGCACCACGGAGAAGGCCGAGATTTCAAGCTAGAAGAGAAGGGGGTTATGGTGATCAGCCAGAAAGGCACGGAGAACGTGGAGAGGAAGGAGGGTGACGAGGATGCCGAAGGCGGCATTTCACATGGAGCAGATACAACAGGAACAGGCAGTGGTAAATGAGACAGAAAAGCAGGTAATACATATTTCTGATTATATATTGACAGATACAGAGAGGAAAATACTAGACAAAGGTTTGGGGTTTGTACCCCCTACATGAGCAAGTAAATTTCACATGATGGTGGATTTAAATATAGCATGTAGAAACTTGAATTTGAAATCTTATTTTTCTACAAAAAAGGCACTAATGAAGAATGCAGTTATAAAAGACTGTAGTATTTTAGACCAGTATCAATGTTTAATCCGCTTCTCTGTCCAGCTGTGAAAGTATTTAAACAACTTGTGGAAAACGATCTGGAAAAACTTTTTAAAGATCCATTTGTATGTCATTATAATAATTTAAGCAAAGATGAAAGAGCAGCAATACTCACCTTACATAATAATGCCTCCATTGAAACTAAAAAAGTGGATAAAGGTGGCTGTGTGGTTGTATTGATTAAAGAGGCTTATATGCGAGTAGCTGAGAGACAACTTGGAGACTGTAACTTTTATAAGATATTAATTTATGATCCAACCTATGAGTTTAAAAGCAGTATTGATGAAGCTGTGAAAAAAAGCTGCAAAACAAGGAGAAATTAATCAGAAAGAATTACAATTTTTAATCACAGAATCACCTGAGAGAACTACGTTTTATTTGTTACCTAAAATACATAAGAGATTGATTAATCCATCAGGAAGACCTATTGTTAATGGAATTGGTTCATTAACAGAAAGCCTCTCGCAGTTTATTGACTTTTATTTAAATCCATATGTTAGCATCTTGCCATTCTATCTTAAGGATATGACAGATGTGTTACAACTTGTGCAAGATATGGACTTGAGAGACAACGATTATTTAGTGACTATGGATGTTGAGGTATTATATTCGAACATACCACACGAGGGCGCTCTTCATGCAGCTGCTAGTTTCCTGAATCAAAGATAAGAAACAGAGATGCCTAGCACCACATTTATTTTGAAGTTATTACAAGTTGTGTTAAAGGACAATGTCTTTTTATGTAATAAAGATTTGTTCTTACAAATCAAAGGGACTGCTATAGGGGCTACACATGCTCCCACCATTGCAAATCTATATATGGGGGCTTGGGAAAAGGATACAGTGTTAAATTTGATGAAAAATAGATTTTTCGATAAAACTAATATATGGAAATGATATATTGATGATTTTTTTTTTGTCTGGGGGGTACTTTGGAAGAACTTGCACAATTTGTTGATTATTTGGAAAGCACAAATTTGAATCTGAGATTTACTTATACAACGTCACAGTAAAGCATTTGTTTTTTAGACCTCAGGATTTATAAACAAGAGAATATGGGGCTAAAAACTGAGATATATAGAAAACCAACGGATGGTAATACCTTATTACGAACAGAGAGTTGTCATCCCAGGCACACAGTAATGAATATACCAAAAGGCCAATTTCTAAGGACTCGTAATTGCAGTGAAGTGGCGGGATTTGAAGAAGGAGCTGAAGAATTGACAAGACGATTAGTGAACAGGGGTTATAGTGATACGTGTATTAAAGTAGGAAGAGAGTATGCTGAAGGAACAGATAGAGCAGAACTATTAAGGGGAAGAAAAGATGAAGTGCAGGATAAACAAGAAGAAAGATTTAATTTTGTTACAACTTTCTCTACACAAACAAAGGAGATAGAGAATATCATCAAAACCCTCTGGAATGTATTGTCAAGTGATGCAGGTTTGAGAGAGATCGCTAGAGCACCACCTAGAATGGCATATAAAAGAGCAAGTACTTTAGGTGATAGACCAGTACATAGCCATTTTGTTGAAACAACTAAAGGGACAGGAACATGGCTACATAAAGATACAGTAGGGTGTTATCCCTGTAAAAGCTGCAAGATTTGTCCCGTAATAAAACAATGTAAAGAGTTCACTTGTGGTAATATAGAATGAACCTTTGAGATCAGGCAGTTAATTACTTGCAATATGGAGGGGATTATATACATGGCGGTTTATAGCTGTAATATGTTCTATGTTGGAAAAGCTGAACGGAATTTTAAAACTCGGGTAAGAGAGCATTTAAATGCAATAGAGAAAGCTGATTTGACATATGCTACAGCCGCACATGTAGCTACAGCACAAAATAATGAACAACATGTATTTCAGTTTGTTGGAATTGATAAAGTACAGTGAGTAAGCCGAGAGGGGGTGATTTTAATGATTTTCTACTTATGTGGGAAGCATTTTGGATTATAAATCTTAACGCTATGAAATATAATGGATTGAATGCGGGGTTTGAATTAAAACCCTTTCTAAAACAAAAGAAAAGAAATAAGAAACAATTTAACTTATACGATGCTTCTTAAAGATAAGTTAGGAGATTTTGGATATGGTTGAATTGAATAGTGGCTGCAGTTAGCTGGTTCGTGGCTATAAAACAAGTAGATATAAAGGGAAATAAAAGATGCGATGCTAACTTATTAAATAGTAGTATGCAGCTTTGAACATAAGTGGCAGTCCTTAGTAGACTGGTTATCTTATATGGATGTATCTTTTTGGGAATACTAATAGAAATTAAAAGTAGAGTTTAAAATGATATAAAGCAACCGGTAAATACACTGAGTTGTAGTGAATGAATATCGTTGACTCCCACCCCCACCCCTTCCTGTTACTCTATGGTAGGGAGAAAAAGTGGGAGTGGACATTTGAAAGTAATGAAGTAACAAAAATATGTCACAATTATTAGTAAGTGGTTTATTAGCTCTAGATACTTGTACATGATATTGTGAAGCCAAGACTACTTTTGGCATTGACGTCATAGTGATGTATTTGACGTTTAGAGCTTGTGGCAAATAACGAGCTACCTCCTTTGTATCTGTTACAAGTGGCAAAATATATGAGATTTGATGGTGCTTTTACATTGTTTAGAGATCATCTATAAACACATGGCCTTGGTTTAAGACACTTTGTGCTTTCATATTGAAAAATGTGTCCTTGTGAATGATATGTTAAGATAGATGGCAAGTACTCTGAGTTAGCTGTTAGAAGTAAATGAAAATATTGAAATAATTGTGTTTCTGAGTATCATGTTTAAAGAGTTAGATATGTTTTTTCCTTTTTTTATTCCCCCCCCTTTCCCTTTCAAATTCATATTTATTATTTCAAGCTTGGATCTTTATTTATCTTTTAGGATTAGTATTGGATTATTGTACTTTGAAACAATCTTGTTGTTGTAACATTATATAGTAAAGTTTTTACATGTATTTAAGCTCTAGTGCTAAAACTGAGATTATTAGTATGTAGTTGTTTTAACCAATCATGGTGGAGTTTTAATTAACGATATTGGCCGGATCTTATTAGTTAGAGTATTTAAGGGACATTTCACTGTTGGTGTTTTACCTTTGAGAAAGGATGTGGTTTACATCCGAAACGCGTCAGGTTGGTGGCATTTGTGAAAAAAGTTCTTTTTTAACAGACCTGTACCCTTGTCATGAGAGGTGTGTGTGCTCTACTTTTTATGTTTTCATATATTACTAGTGGTATTTCAAGTTGTAAGAAGGAGGTAGTAATCACACTTTACAAGACACTGGTTAGGCCCCATCTGGAGTATTGCTTGCAGTACTGGAGGGTGCACCTTCACAAGGACATTAACAAAATTGAGGCAGCCCAGAAAAGGGCAACCAAAATGGTGCAGGGATTGCATCACAAAACATAGGAGGAAAGATTAATAGAGCTCAATATGTATACCCTAGAACAAAGGAGGGAGAGAGGTGATACGATCGAAACATTCAAACATCTTAAGGGCATCAAAAAGGTGAAAGAGTCTAACATGTTTCAATATAAGAAAAATAACAGGACAAGAGGACACAGCATGAGATTAGCGGGGTAATGTGAGGAAGTTCTTTTTCACAGAAAGGGTGGTGGATGCATGGAGCGGCCTACCTCAGGAAGTGGTGGATACGAATACAATGCAGGGCTTCAAACAACCATGGGATAGGCATAAGGGAGCAATACAGATGAGTATGAATAGATAGGCCATTGACAGAGTAAAGATCTATGACACGTTCATAAGGCAGAAACATTGTGTAGACTGGATAGGCCATACAGTCCTTATCTGCTGTCAACTTCTATGTTTGTTTTATTTTGTAATTAACTTTTTATTCAGATTTGTATTTCACAAAGAAACTATGTCATATAAAGTTATTCAACCATACTGTACAAATTAAGTAAAGAATGAAAAGAACAATCCCTGGCCGGGTGTTGAGCCAGTGGATGAACAGACTAAAACTTTCCTAACAATGCAGATTTACATGAAGAAACAGCGGATGTGAATTTACAACAGTATTCACTGTGCTCAGATAAAGTTATTGAAAGTCTAAGTAAACTTTAACAGCTATATTCAGTATTTAATAACTAACTCTTATTTACATATCATGGGGTCCTCTTTGGTTGAGATATGGGATAAAAACAGGGCTATACCTATGCCCTCAGTCCTTTTGGGTGAGTGTGGCATATGTTATCAGCTAGGCCCTGCTACCTTTGGAGTGGCTCCTTCAGTTAACAGCATTTCTATAGGGGTGTCAGTGTCGAATATCAGTGCTTGTGTCCCCAATAGGACTAGTAGGGTTACAAACTTTATTGGCTAAAGCAAGCAAAGCCAGCTCTTCATGTCTCTCTATGTTGTGAGTGCTCTCTAAGCGAGGGGTTTCCACATAGACATTTCTTCACAGCACCTCATGAATGTGACAGCTGTCATTTTTCAGATGCTGACCAAATTTTTTTTGCATCCCGAAAGGTGATTTCACAATCGCAGCGTGAAATTATCTTTCAGACAAGAGTTAAAATCTTCAAAATTTGGGCTCAGAATAGCAGAAAAAAAAATGTTTAACAAGCAACCAACGTTTGGCATTGACAAATGCTTATTTATACCTTAATGTTGTATTACCCCCATCCCCCACACTCCAAATTTGGAACCCTGTATCTACAGTGCTTTTTTTGTTTGTTTAAATTGAGGAAGTTAACTAAATCCCATAAAAAGAAATAAAACCTACTATCCACTTAAACATGGGGGGGGGGTGGCTATGATCAATCTTTTCTTTTATTGCATGTTGTTTACGGGATTATTTTGCCTGTTTTGTCAACTGATGAAAACTCCTGTTTTTTTTTTCCTTACTTTTTCCACAAATTGCAAATTTCTTTTAGATAATTGGACTGCTGACTCCTTAAGAGCTTTTAGAGAGGTCTCTATAGACCACTTAGGATATATTCTAAAGTGTTAGGGGATTTGGAGTGGGGGTCTGCTAGACACCAGGACATGATATTAATATATAATATAGGAGATTGAAGATAGGGAGGAGGGTCTGCTAGACACCAGAGAATGGTATTTCTATATCATACAGGAGTCAGAATGGGGGGAGGGTACTGGACACCAAGAAATACTTATTGACACAGGGAGCATGAGATCCGGTGGGGGAAGGGCTGCTAGACACCAGGGACTGTTTATTGACACAGTGGGCATGGGCCCAGGAGGGGGGAAGGGCTGCTAGACAACAAGGAATATTCATTGATACAGCGGGCATAGGATTAGGTGGGGGAGGGACTGCTAGACACCAGGGAATATTCATTGATACAGCGGACATGGGGTCAGGTGGGGGAGGGGCTGCTAGACACAAGGGAAATATTTGTTGACACAGCAGGCATGGGATCGGGTGGGGGAGGGGCTGCAAGACACCTGGGAATATTCATTGATACAGCGGGCATGGGATTAGGTGTGGGAGGGACCACTAGGCACCAGGGAATATTCATTGGTACAGTACGGATGGGATCAGGTGGGGCGAGGAGCTACTAGACACCTGGGAATATTCATTGATACAGTGAGCATGGGATCAGGTGGGGGGAGGGACAACTAGACACAAGGGAATATTCATTAATACAGAGGGCAAGGGATCAGATGGGGGAGGGGCTGCTAGACACCAGGAAATATTTATTGACACAGTGAGCATGGGATCTGGTGGGGGGAGGTGCTGCTAGACACCAGGGAGTATTCATTGATAAAGTGGGTATGGGATTAGGTGAGGGAGGAACCACTAGGCACCAGACAATATTTATTGATACAGTGGGCATTGGATCAGATGGGGGGAGGGGCTGCTAGACACCAGGGAATATTTATTGACACAGCGAGCATGGGATCAGTTGGGGGTTGGGTCTGTTAGACACCAGGCAATATTCATTGATACAGCGAGCATGGAATTAGGTGGGGGGAGGAGCTGTTAGACACCAGGGAATATTCATTGATACAATGAGCATAGGATTAGGTGGGGGAGAGACCACTAGGCACTAGGAAATATTCAGTGATACAGTGGGCATTGAATCAGATGGGGGAGGGGCTGCTAGACACCAGGGAATATTTATTGACACAGCGAGCATGGGATCAGTTGGGGGTGGGTCTGCTAGACACCAGGCAATATTCATTGATACAGGAAGCATGGAATTAGGTGGGGGAGGAGCTGTTAGACACCAGAGAATATTCATTGATACAATGAGCATGGGATTAGGTGGGGGAGAAACCACTAGGCACCAGAGAATATTCATTGATATAGCAAGCATGGGATTAGGTGGGGGAGGGACCACTAGGCACCAGGGAATATTCATTGATACTGCGAGCATGGGATTAGGTGCGGGAGGGACCACTAGACACCAGGGAATATTCATTGATACAGCAAGTATGGGATTAGGTGGTGGAGGGACCATTGAGCACCAGGAAATATTCATTGATAAAGTGGGCATGGAATCAGGTGGGGGGAGGGGTGATAGACACCATGGAATATTCACTGATACAACAAGCATGGGATTAGAAGGGGGTGGGACCACTAGGCACCAGGGACTATTCATTGATACAGTGAGCATGGGATTAGGTGGGGGTGGGTCTGTTAGACACCATGGAATATTTATTGACACAGCGAGCATGGAATCAGGTGGGGGGAGGGGCTGCTAGACACCAGGGAATATTCACTGATATAACAAGTATGGGATTAGGTGGGGGAGGGACCACTAGGCACCAGGGAATATTCATGGATATAGTAGGCATGGGATAAGATGGGAGAGGGGCCACTAGTCACCAGGGAATATTCATTGATACAGGTGGCATTGGATCAGGTGGGCGAGGGGCTGCTAGACACCAGGGAATATTTATTGACACAGTGAGCATGGGATCAGGTGGGGGAGGGTCTGTTAGACACTAGGGAATATTCATTGATACAGTGAGCATGGAATTAGGTGGGTGGATGAGCTGCTAGATATTAGGGAATATTCATGGATACAACAAGTATGGGATTAGGTGGGGGAGGGACCACCAGCCACCAGGAAATATTTATTGATACAGCGAGCAAGGAATTAGGTGAGGGAGGGACCACTAGGCACAAGGGAATATTCATTGATACAGCGAGCATGGGATTAGGTGGGGGTGGGTCTGTTAGATACCAAGGAATATTTATTGACACACAGAGCATAGGATTAGGTGGGGGAAGGGGCTACTAGACACCAGGGATATTGACTGATAAACAAGTATGGGATTAGGTTGGGGAGGGACCACTGGACACCAGGGAATATTCATTGATACAGTGGGCATGGGATTAGGTGGGGGAGGGACCACTAGGCACCAGGGAATATTCATTGATACATCAAGCATGGGATTAGGTGGGGGAGGGATCACTAGGTACCAAGGAATATTCATTGATACAGTGGGCATGGGATCAGGTTGGGGGGAAGGGCTGCTAGACACAAGGGAATACCTATAGACACAGCGAGCATAGGACTAGGTGGGGTTAGGTCTGTTAGACACCAGGGAATATTTATTGACACAGCAGGCATGGGATCAGATGGGGGAGGGGCTGCTAGACACCAGGAAATGTTCACTGATACAACAAGCATGGGATTAGGTGGGGAGGGGCCACTAGACACCACGGAATATTCATTGATACAGCGAGCATGAGATTAGGCGGGGAAGGGACCACTAGGCACCAGGGAATATTCATTGATACAGTGGGCATGGGATCAGGTGGGGGGAGGGGCTACCAGATGCCAGGGAATATTGATTGACACAGAGGACATGAGATCAGGAGGGGGGAGGGACCAGTAGGCACCAGGGAATAATCATTGATGCAGTGAGCATGAGATTAGGTGGGGGAGGGACCACTAAGCAATAGAGAAAATTCATTGATACAGTGGGCATGGGATCAGGTGGTGAGAGATGCTGCTAGACACCAGGGAATATTTATGGACACAGTGAGCATGGGATCAGTTGAGGGTGGGTCTGTTAGACACCAGGGAATATTCATTGATACAGCGAGCATGGGATCGGGGGGGGGAGGGACCACTAGGCACCAGGGAATATTCATTGATACAGCGAGCATGGGATTAGGTGGGGGAAGGACCCCAAGACAACAGGGAATATTCATTGATGCAGCGAGCATGGGATTAAGTGGTGGAGGGACCACTAGGTACCAGGGAATATTCAATGATACAGTGGGCATAGGATTAGGTTGGGGGAGGGACTGCTAGACACCAGGGAATATTCATTGATACAACGAGAATGGGATTAGGTGGGAGTGGGTCTGTTAGACACCAGGGAATATTTATTGACACAGTGGGCATGGTATCAGGTTGATGGAGGAGCTACTAGACACCAGAGATATTCACTGATAAACAAGTATGGGATTAGGTGGGAGAGGGACCACTAGACACCAGGAAATATTCATTGATACAGTGGGCATGGGATTAGGTGGGGGAGGGACCACTAGGCACCAGGGAATATTCATTGATACAGTGGGCATGGGATCAGGTTGGGGGAAGGGCTGCTAGACACCAGGTAATATTTATTGACACAGCGAGCATGGGATCAGTTGGGGGTGGGTCTGTTAGACACCAGGGAACATTCATTGATTCAACAAGCATGGAATTAGGTGGGGGGAGGAGTTGCTAGACACTGGAGAATATTCATTGATACAACAAGTATGGGATTAGTTGGGGGAGGGACCACTAGGCACCAGGGATAATTCATTGATAGAGCGAGTATGGAATTAGGTGGAGGAGGGGCCACTAGGCACCAGGGAATATTCATCAAAACAGCGAACATGGGATTAGGTGGGGCTGGGCCTGTTAGACACCAGTGAATATTTATTCACACAGCAGACATGGGATCAGATGGGGAAGGGGGGGCTGCTAGACACCAGGAAATATTCACTGATACAACTAGTATGGGATTAGGTGTGGGAGGGACCACTAGGCACCAGGGAATATTCATTGATATAGTGAGCATGGGATTAGGTGGGGGAGGGACCACTGGGCACCTGGAAATATTCATTGATACAGTGGGCATGGGATCAGGTAGGGGGAAGGGCTGCTAGACACCAGGGAATATTTGACACAGCTAGTATGGGATCAGTTGGAGATGGGTCTGTTAGACACCAGGGAATATTCATTGATACAGCGAGCATGAAATTCGGTGGGGGGAAGAGCTGCTAGACACCACTGAATATTCAGTGATACTAAAAGCATGGAATTAAGTGGGGGAGGGACCACTAGGCACCAAGGAATATTCATTGATACAGAGAGCATGGGAATAGGTGGGGGTGGATCTGTTAGACACCAGGGAATATTTATTGACACAGCAAGCATAGGATCAGGTTGGGCGAGTGGCTGCTAGGAAAAACGGAATATTCACTGATACACCAAGTATGGGATTAGGTGGGGAGGGACCACTAGACACCAGGAAATATTTATTGACACAGTGGGCATGGGATCAGGTGGGGGCAGGGATCACTAGGCACCAGGGAATATTCTTTGATACAGCGAGCATGGAAATAGGTGGTGGAGGGACCACTAGGCACCAGGGAACATTCACTGATACAGTGAGCATGCAATCAGGTTGGGGAAGGGTTGCCAGACACCAGGAAATATTCACTGATACAGCAAATATGGAATTAGGTGGGGGAGGGACCACTAGGCACTAGGGAATATTCATTGATACAGCAGTCATGAGATTAGGTGGAGGAGGGACCACTAGGCACCAGGCAATATTCATTGATTCAGCGAGCATGGGATTTGGTGGGGGAGGCACCACTAGACACCAGGGAATATTCAGTGATACAGCAGGCATGGGATAAGGTGGGGGAAGGGCTGTTAGACACCTGGGAATATTTTTTAACACAGTGGGCATGGGATCAGGTGGGGGGAAGGGCTGCTAGACAGCAGGGAATGTTCTTTGATTCAGCCAGCATGAGATTAGGTAGGGGGAGGAGCTGCTAGATACCAGGGAATATTTATTGACACAGCGAGCATGGGATCAATTGGGGGTGGGTCTGTTAGACACCAGGGAATATTCACTGGTACAGTGGGCTTGGAATTAGGTGGGGGGAGGAGCTGCTAGACAACAGGGAATATCCATTGATACAGCGAGCATGGGATTTGGTGGGGAGGGATCACTAGACACCAGGGAATATTTAGTGATACAGCAGACACGGGATAAGGTGAGGGAAGGGCTGCTAGACACCTGGGAATATTTTTTGACACAGTGGGCATGGGATCAGGTGGGGGAGGGGCTGCTAGACACCAGGGAACATTCTTTGATACAGCGGACATGAGATTAGGTTGGGGGAGGAGCTGCTAGACACCAGGAAATATTCATTGATACAACAAGCATGAGATTAGGTGGGGGGAGGTACCACTAGACAACAAGGAATGTTCATTGATATAGCGATCATGTGATTAGGTGAGGGATGGGCTGCTAGACACCAGGGAATAGTCACTGACACAGCCGCATGGGATTAGGTGGGGGGAGGGGATGCTAGATATCTGGGAGTCTTCAATGATACAGCGGCATGGGATCAGGTGGGAGTGGGGCTGCTAGACACCGGGGAATATTTATTGACACAGCAGGCATTGGATAAGGTGGGGGGAGGGGCTGCTAGACACCAGGGAATATTCACTGATACAACATGCATGAGATTAGGTGGGAGGAGGGACCGCTAGACAACAGGGAATGTTCATTGATATAGTGAGCATGGAAATAGGTGGGGGAGGTGCTGCTAGACACCAGGGAATATTCACTGACACACCGAGCATGGGATTAGGTGGAGGGAGGGACCGCTAGAACCAGGGTATATTCATTGACATGGCAGGCATTGGTGCGAGGTTGAGGGAGGGACTATCAGACACCAGGGAAAATGTAATGCTAAACATCAGGCTGGCAATTGGTGGGCGGGCACTAGATACCATGGAAAGTTTACTTTTAAATATCAGACCATCAATCATGTATGTGTTGGGGGGGACCACTAAAAACTACGGAAAGGTTTTTATGTAACAGACTGGGCTGTGATCGGTGGAGAGTGGACCACTAGACACCAGGGACTGTTTTATTTTGCACTTAGAAAAATCCAAAATGGACATTTTGACCCAACTTTTCCTTTGTTTACCCCAAGAAGACGTGACTGGGGAAGTTGCAAGGTGAAGTTACAAATGGCAAATTTCCTATGAAACAGAACAACTTTGCAAAATGATCTGTGAGGCAAATTTGGAATCATCGTCCAGAACTTTGCTGGTGAATCGAAATGTTCAACCCTCTCTAATCAGCAGGCTCTTTTTCAGTGGCCCTTACAAAGAGTCTGTTGATTCAAAGTGCTGGGACCAGCTGTGGGTGAAGTTGCCTGTGAAATTGACCTTTCATACTCATTAAATCGATTTAAGCTGAGCTATACAGTCTACTGTGTATTATTCTTCAGTAATGAGAGCAGGGATTCCTACATGGATCAGTATCTGCCTATCTCAAAGACCAATTGGCCTTGTATACTCCTAGCTGCTCTCATCACTCCATGAAGGAATTATTGCTGGCTGTCCCAAGATCATGTTTAAAACAATCTGGTGACAGCTTTTGCAGCGGCAGCTCTGGCGACATGGAACTCCTTGGCTCTCTATCTGAGAAGCTACCCCTTGGAGGAGGCATGGAAAAGAATCCTAAAAGTTTATCTTTTGACCTGGCATGTGGGTCTGGATTTTTGAGCTGCTCTTTTTGTACCTCAAACTGTATTTTTTCATTGTTGCTGCTAAGATTTTTTTATTTTTTTTTTATTTTTAAGTGATATATGTATGTGATGCACCATGAGCCTTTGGGATAGGGAACTCAACAAATGAAATCACATTAGAAGCCTGATAGCAGTGCAAGCATGAGGCATGCCATGGTAGTGGCCACAGCTTTGACGTGGTGCATATGTGCCTCTACATGGCATGCACTGATGTCCACCTCGTGGCAAGGGACACCGAGGGAGAAAATGTAGAAAGGCATCTTGTGCATCATGAAGCCATGTCTGCTAATGTCTGCCCTGACCCCATCCCACCGTGTGGGATATCTGGACCCAGCTGTCTGGATTGGCTCTCTGGGGGGGAGGGATGGAGCTCCATCTCCTGGTCCCACCAAGGGTGGGAATCCATGGGGGAACATTGAGGACAGGTGAGTACTGTGGGTGGTGATTGCCAGTCAGGGATGGGTACAGGGCTGATGCAGTCACCCAAGATGTGTGGGGGAAAAGCTATATAGAAGAAAGAAATTAATATCAGGTGGGAAAAGAGACACAGCAAACCCTAAAAACAGGAATAAAAAACATGATTTCAAAGCAAATAAAAGCAAAAATAAAAATGGCAGACTAAGGATGATACGCACATGCCCAGATTTCTAAAAAAGTTAAAGATTTATATTCCCTTTAAGCACTCAATTCTGCAGCAACCTTTAATGAGAATCATTAGATTAATGTGAATTATGTTTTTACTTTAGTGTTTTCTAGTTTTGTTGTCATTTTTTATGCTTCCCTGTTGATGTTCTACTAAATATCATAGTTAATTCAATATATATGCCACAGAGCCTTTCAACATATATCTGACTCTCCCTTGGTGACCTCTCAAATACTGTTTATGACTTCACAATTTGTTGCCATGGCGAACACTATGTCACAAACAAAAGCATTGTGTGGTTAACCGGGGAGAAGTAAATGCTTTTTATACAGACTTTTTGGAAAGACCACCAAGATACACTGTAAACCTTGGAAGGGAATATTGAAAATAAAAATAAAAAAATATTCTGTAGTAAATAGTAACATCTGAAACATCATATATATTGAAGCATGAAGCATGAAGGGGAGAGTTGCTCTTCAAACTTGAAACCAGAGTGTGTGAATAGTTCTTTGGAAAGGTTTGCAGTTGATTGCGTAACAAAACACATTACCATTTCCTGAACAATTGTAATGAGAATGTTATTAAAGGGTGTGTTGTGTGTAGCTGGCACAAAAACATTTCCCAGAACACAAAATACATTGGCTGGTGGCCATGGAGATTATAATAAGCAATATAAGAGAACACTGTGTGTGTGTGTGTGTGTGTGTGTGGACACGTAGCAGAGTATGCTATGACACCTTGATAGTATTATGAAACAGGTAAGTGATGCTGGGATATCTGATTTGCTGAGGGCCAGTTCAGGCTGTGCTGATAATTTATGATATCACCCATCTGGATTAAGTTCCTGCCAACAGGTTTTTCATGTATGTGCATTCCTTATCCATTCACGTATTTTGACAGATGAAGCCTTTAACCAACATAGTGGCTCGGGCATCAATGCTCATTCTTCTGCTGCCACTCCTGTCAAGCAGGTCAACTGATGCAAAGGTGTTCCTGCATTTGAAACACACTACTCACCTGCTTTTTACATGATTTCACAAACTAGCCACTCCTGTGGCATTGTGAGCCCCTTGCCTGTCTGCTTTTTGTTGGACTGAAAACACAACACAGTCAGTAAACATTGTCACTAGCCATTTAATGCCAAGTAGGGTGCCAACTACTTTAATCTGTTATGACCCCCTTTTACCAGCAGGGGACAGGGATTTACCCAGAGGTGCCCAACCCTAGTCTAGCTGATTTGTCACCAAGAATGAAAGGGTATGTGTGTAAGTGGACTCTAAAGGCTAAAAGGAGGCAGGTGGGAGAGTAGCAGGGTCAGACTACTGAGAGCCTGAGGGAGTCTTCTGGGGGTAGTCTTGGACTAGACCTTGAGACAGCAGCAAAGGAAGACAGAAATGGGGAACCTACATAGGCCTAGAATCTGGGTCTTGATTTATCAGCGATCACCCCTAAGTAATGGTATTTAGAGGGAACCCCTTAAGGGTGTGGAGGCCATGAGTGCTTTCCTCTCATGGGAAGCACACGGATAGCTAGGTGACCTGAGGACAAACCCCTGGAAGCCATGGTAGGGGATCCTGATGGGAGGCATGATTGAAAAAGTGTCTATGCCATTAAAAAAACACACAAATACACCAAGAAGAGTGCCTGCAGCAGAGGTCATGAAAGCAAATCAGGTTGAAAAAGAGGTTCTGGTGGCAAAGTAGGAGATGCTGTGACAGTCCAAGGAGCCTGTGATGCGTAAGGGAATGGGAACCTCTTGGGCTGTGTGACACCCTGCAGCCAAGTAGGGGCAAGGGCACCAGTTTTACATATGGGTGGTCTGGACCAATGCTAGAGTGGCCATTGTGGAAGTAGCTGCACATGGATTGTTTAGGCTCTCATGGGGGAAGAAGTGGTGGGAGGTTGGAGTGGCATAGCATCACAGGACCAACTGCTTCACCTGACGTACTGTTGAACAACTTAGTTGTGACAGCTTTCAAATGCCCAAGAGGGATGCCTCACCAAGATAAGATTCTTTACAATCACCAATAAATTCAAAGGGCAAGGCCAGCCCACCAGCACAGTGGTTGAGGGTCCATCTGCGATGCCGACATCTTTAGGTTTGAGAACAGATCCAGGAGTCAAAGGACTGACTGGGGGAAGGAGGATTGAGCATCCTTAAGACTGCTCATCTCTGGGGAGAGGGTGGGAGTGCATTCTGTGCTCATATGAACCCTGGTGAAGGCTGGGGATCAGCAGTTTTTTACTGCCAGAATGCTGTGGGGGACATATTGGATGTTGTCGCTGTGGCAGCCCACATCATTTCACACTGCACCCCCTGTTGGGTCTTCTGAAAAATCCTCACAGTCGCCATGTATGATGCCTCACTCCCCCAACCCTAGTTGCCACGGTGGCACTTTTGGGTGACCTAGCACCCATCATCCATCCATGTAGTCCAGTGCCATGCCCCATCCTGGAGGGCAAGTCAGGGAGGCAATGCTGGTATGTTTTCCCTGCTGGCATCCTTGTACCAGTGATGTGGATGCTGGTGCATAGTGGGCAGCACTGTCCTGAGAGGGTAAGCCAGGAAGGTATCACCCCCAGCGGTATGCCTTTAATACAGCACTGATGTGGGCATCGTGATGAGGTTGTGACTGATGTGAGTGTCAGGGATACATGAGTGTCTTGTAGTGTGTGCATGTCACAAGTGGTGTGCTGTAGTTCTCATTGGTTAGTGGGACTGATGCACACATGAATGTGGTGTCTGAATAGGTGAGTAGTGAAGGGTCCTACAGGTGTTTGGTTTTCTACTCATGTTCTGCAATTTTCTTTGGGTGAGCATGGTCCTGTGTGTCAGTAATGCATGTTACCATCTGGGCATTACTTTATTTTTCGTGGTGCTGTATGTGGGATAATGCCATTGCAGTTTGTCCTGACTCACAGGGGAAATTTGCTTCTATGCTTGGTTGTGCTCCGTAACATACTTGGGATGTGTCTGTTTCAATTGCTAGTATCCGCCTTCTTACTTGACTTCACTTTCTGGGGATGTTAGTGTATTCCTCTTCTTGTCAATATTATGTCACAGGGTGGAGGTAATTATATATTTTTCAAGGGGGGTGTGGGAGCCAGAGTCCCACTGCAGAACATGACAGTGAGCAGAGCACATTGTGATCCTGCAATTTGTCCCCTCTTCTGTGCTGTGCACTATTTCTTTACATTTTGCACAGGTGGGCTGATTGGCTGTGGTGTGCAATGTCCTTGGTGATACAATTGCATCTCATTTTTCTGCCTGTCAATTTTTATTTTACTGCGCTGTGATTGAGTTAGGTCGAAAGTGGGAGATCCTCACCCAGAGGTAAGTCCTGGGGTGAGGAGGGGGTCTGGGGAGCAGCAGGGACTGAGCTCTCGGGGGCAACGACTGACAAAGCATACTAAATTCAAAGTGTAAAAGACTGCACAGATGCCTACATTTGTAGCATTCCCACTAGGAAAAAGCAGCGTGAACCAGAGAGTTTGAGTGGATGAGCATGAACTCTGTAAGCCATCAGGAGGTCTTCCCAGAGAAGGGGCATGGTTGCCTGTGCCTGCTGTGGGTGGGAACTGAGGCTAGTTAAGTGAGACAGAGTAATGAATTACATGCTGTTGTACAAATAAAATAGGGTCTTAGCATGTACTGTATCTGTCTTTTGTTGGTATTGCAAGCAAGGCCACAAGTCCGAATCAGACAGGGACACTCAGGAGCCTGGAACCTCGAGTAAGTTAACACGTTACTCTAGAGGACCCTTCACATTCAGCAGTACCACCCATAAACAGGGAAAGCTCCCAGGACTGACCAGTGCTACATTCTGGGGGATCATACAGGATTTCATGAGGGGATTTGACACAAATTAAGTGAATAATTGTGAGCAGCCTTATTTTTGTCAGAGATGTGGTCCGTGTTTCTGAGGAAAAAAAGTGGAGCCCCATAAATACTTTTTCCGTCAGAGCACGTATTCGAGAGGAATGATGTGCATGCATACTAAGTGAAAACTTGAGATCTGCAGAAAGGTTTGGACGTACTCACAGAATTCATGGTACAGTGTTTACTCGAAGAGAAACACCTCTTTGTGTGAGATAAGCTAGGACTGCATGTGGACAGTAATAATGTGAAGGGATACTTGGCAGATTGGTGTGAAAATGTTGCTTGCACAGATTGTCACTGAGTTGGGGAGAGCAGTCACTGTTGCTTTAAGGAATTCCATCATTCCCAATTAAAGCAGCAGTGCATGATAGTGGTGGTGCCAATTCTGACCACTACTTTTTTATTCTACTGTATTTTAGATTGCCCCTTATTTCCTGGCTTGTATGATAGCCTTCTATCCTTATTTTGAGTCTGCTTTAGCATTTTTTCACACTGAAATAATAAAAGGAGCACGCTTACTAATATGGCTTGAACCAGGTTTTCATCAATATTCTCAGGTGTTTTTGTACTCTTGTCCGATAAGGTCAGGGTGCAGTGTCTGCTGCATGCTATTTCATTATTGTCACAGGAAAAGTGAAGGAGGCAGCATAGCGCAGTGGTTTAAGGCTCTGAGCTTCAAACTTGGAGTCCTGGTTTGAATCCCACAGCCCCCACTTGCATACTGTGTGATCCTAAGCAAATCACTTAACTTTCTTGTGCTCCCAGGTTGCACCTGTAAACAAGATTTCAGCTTAGCATGTCTCTCCTAGCTAAAAAACAAGAATGGTGTTCAAAGATAACAGATAATACTGATGGAAACCCTGATCTGAGTCATATAAAAAGGCAAATTTCTTCTGTTATTTCAATGGTAAAAAGTGGAAAAACAGACTCAACATGGGCAACAAGTCAGGAGATAGGTGGAAATTTTAAATAAAATAAAAATATATGGTTCAGAATTTTCACCTCAGTCATGCACTGCTGCTTACAAAAAGTTTAAATGGCTGACCACTGATGGGGTGGTAGTGCCACTGCCCGTGATGCTCATGTTCTTGAGTGGGCCTGGATCATCAAGGGCCAGCAAGGAGAGGGCAGGTTTGAGCATCCCATAGGATGCACTCTTCCTCTTCGGGGGGAGGAAAGGGCAGTCACATTGCCCCATTACCACTGCCTGTGGATGCACAGGCAGTGGCATGGGACTCATAGTGTTGGGAGGGGGAGGATGCCAGTAGGTGCTTGGCTGAGACATGTACCAGAATGTCTACAGCCTGGATTACATCCTTCATGACAGCATCCTCAGCTTTCAGGGACAAAAGTGACAGAAAAATCATATGGTAAAGACCAAGCCCCCGCTGCCGCACAGTATGATCACAAACAACCATAGGGGGACAAAGCAGGGATAGTATAACTGCCAATGAGCTCCACTGGCAGCGGTAGAAAAAAATATGTTAAAAAACATATAAATGAACCAGCCTGTTGGTGCAGCATAGGGCTGTCACTCATGAAACTAGTTACCTGGGTTTGGTATTGAACTTGGGCCATTGGGGGCTGGTTGAGGTGGAAGATGATTAAGCATTCCAGAGGATGGTCTCCTCCTCTGGGGAGGGAGGGCACAGCACTGTGTTGTAAAATCACCACCTAGGTTACCATGGGTGGCAATGCGGCTGGAGCATAAGGGGAAGGGGATGCTTCCCAATGGCAGACACAGGCACACTCTGCATGTGCACATCACACTGTCCACTCCATTGGGTGTCTGCAGGGGAGGGTGAGAAAGGTGGAAAGAACACTGACTGGCAGAATGGCACTTGCAGCTGCCCACAGACCCCACACTGTTTACCAGGCACAGGACCCACCAACCAAGCGAGACATCTGGAGGGGGCTAGGTGTATCTCCCAAGAGCCCTGCCAAAAGGGACAAGCTGTGGAGAAACAGGTGGGGTCCCACAGGTAAATCTCAAAGATGGCAGGTGATGAGGCTGCGGGAACCTTGGAGCTGAAGCGGTCCAGCCAGGTGCAGAGGGGGGAAAAGTGTAAACACTGCAATGTTCTGCAGCACAATTGTGCTAAAATGTTTTTTCAAGTTAGAGTTTGTTTAAAGGTGTCAAACATATTATAAATCTTTTTTTTTTTAACTATTTTTCCCTCCGGTCATGGCTCGTGGAACCTTCTCTCGGGCATCCTGTCCATTTTCTGCCCGCCTGAGGCTCCTCTGGTCTGTGCCCCCGCTGCCAGCACCCCCAGTTTAACCCACATGGGGTGGATCACCCCTCCATTGGGTGCTCTTCCACATCAGATTCTGGGTGCAGGTATGGGCCCAGGTGGAGGACCTAGAAGGCCAGTTGGAGCGAGCCCGGCAGTGGGCATGGGGAACAGGTGCCATCACCTGTCTCACGAGCCAGTGTTTTCCTTGTTCTGCACTCTTCCCCCATGCATAGCACACCCCTGATGCTGTGGCACATAGCAACCCTGCCAGAGCTGGCCACACTAATTACCCAGCTTGCTGTAGTGCCCCCGGTCTCATCAGGAGTCGCTGGCATGCCGGGTTGTTCCGTCCCTGCTCCCCCGGGAAGGAAAACACCACAAGGGCACTCATCCTCATCCCTCCTCTGCTGACTCCCAGTGCCCTGAGCTTGCTTCTGAACCAGGGTCATTGGTATTGCGCGAGGTGTGGTGTCCAGCGCCCCAACCCTCAGCGCCACCAGGCTGGCTCACATTATAAATCTTGACATAGTTTCTAGCCAGTCAAGACTGTTTTAGAAACATAAAAAACACAGACAACAGAAACATAGAAGCATAGAAGTTGATGACAGATGAAGACCACTAGGTCCATCTAGTCTGCCCATTGTCTTTTAGCCTTGCCTTCTAATTGCCCTTGTTCTGTCTGATGACCTTCCTATGCTGGTCCATGTCTTTGTGTCCTCTCACCTGGATTATTGCAATGCCCTCTACCTAGGGCTTCCGGGGGTGGATATTCACTGCCTGCAGCTGGTGCAGAATGCAGCGGCCCAGTTATAGATGGGAACCTCTCGGCCCTGTCATATTTCTCCGGAGCTGCGCGAACTTCACTGGCTGCTGGTACAGTGGTGAATCACCTTCAAAGTCAGATTTCTGACTTATAAAGCCCTACACGGACAGGGTTCAGACTATCTGAAAGAGCTTCTGGTCCCTTACTGCCCTGGGCGATTGCTCCACTCAACTGATGAGGGGTTGCTAGAGATTCCAAGGGTTTGTCTAAAATCTTCTGGGGCCCATGCATTCATACACGTAGCCCCCACCCTTTGGAATTCTCTACCCCGTCACTTACATGAGTGCCCGACTGGAGAGATTTAAACAGGCTCTCAAAACTGTTTTATGGATCTGTGCTTTTGGGGATTAGTTTAATATTGCTGACTGTTTACTTCTATTTTATACTATTTATAATATATGTAATTTTATGTTGAAGCTGTTTTAATCTTTTGTAAGTCGCCTTGGTATTCAAAAGGCACCATATAAATAAAATTGAATTGAATTGAATTGCCCTTGAGTTTGAGGGCTCCCTTGTATCTGTCCCAAGCATTCTTGAAATCTACCACTGTCCTTGCCCACACCGCCTGTGGGGCAGAAAAATGATGGCAGAAAAAGAGTATGGTCCATTCAGTCTGACCGACGTTCCCTACTTAACCCAGGGATTAAATGTTCAGGGTCCTAGCCCTACCCTTCCACCTCCATTCTCCTCCCAGTTTTTGTTGCCCCAAGTAACCATCACACCCTTCACTCATGCAATGAGTTTGGGGGGCAGCTGAATTATACCAGAATTGGATTACCCATGACCCCCCCCATGTCATGGATTGGGCTTAGAAGGAAGGATCACTTGTGATAAATGACACTTGTTTGGTGGTAGAGGGGTTTGCTAAAAGACAGCGTTGGCTCTTGGAAATATAGACAATGATGAAAGAAAAATACCAAAGGTCCATCCGGTATGCCTGAGTTCCCTATATAGCCCTTGGCCTACTCCCTCCAGGGTCCTAGCCCTCCTCATCCTCCTCCATTCTTCTTCTTCTTCTTCTAATGGTTTAAAAGCACCCACCACCAGAGCTGGTAGACTGCCCCATGGTTCCACCACCTTTTCTGTAGAGTAATACTTCCTCATGTCCCTCCTGAACCTCTCTCCTGTTAGTTTCCACTCTTGCCCTCTGGCCCTCAGACTGTTACTTGTGATAAATAATTCCCCACAGTTCACCTTGTTTATTCCTTTAAGAAACTTGCAGGTCTTTATCATATCTCCCCTCTCCCTTCTTGACTCCAGTAATTACATGTTCAGTTCTTTGAGATACTCTTTGTAAGTTCTGCCCTGTTAGCCCTCACTCATTTTTGTCACCCTTTGCTGCACCATCTATAGATTGTCCTTATTTTTCCTGAGGTGAGGGCTCCAGAACTGGGCACAGTACATCAGGTGTGGTCTCACCATAGCTCTAGAAATTGATATTATACAATGGCAAGAGCATTTCCTGGTCTCTGATTGGTCAGTGTGTGCTTGTTACAGTGAAGTTATCTGAGCACAGCCTCACTGTATTGATTTGTTGGTGCTTGTGCTCATCTTATCTTAAGAAACAAAGACATATTGGCACACTAAAAAATCTACTAAAAACTTTCAATGTTTTTTTTTTATTTTGTATAACAATAAGCCATCATATAATAACAATAATGCCCTCCAGGGTTTGGGTCGTGCTGGGATAACCTCACTTCTGGGACACTGGACACACTCGGCCTGCAACCTTGTGTCAAGCCACCCAGGCGTGAGGTTATCCCAGCATGACCCATACACTCCTGTGCATTATTTCTTAAGTATTACCTCTTTCTTTCTGCTGTCAATACTTCTCCCAATACACTCCAGCATCTTATTTGCCTTAGTATAAGCCTTGTTGCACTGGCTTGATTGTTTGAGGGTGTCACTGATGATAACCTTTAGGTCCCATTCCTCAGTCTTTGTGCTAAGTCTTACCCCACCTATCCTGTATTCTGTCCTGGGTGTTCTTGTACCCAGTGTGCATCACCTTTGCACATTGTGGTATTGACTTTCAGCTGCCAAACCTTAGACCACCTCTCTAGCTTTTGTAGGTCACTCTGCATTTTTCAGATTCCCTCGTTAGAATCTACTCTCCCACAGAGATTACTGTCATCTACAAAGAAACACAGCCTTCCCAGATTCCTTCTCCAGTGTCGCTGATGAACATATTGAAGAGGACTGGACCCAGGACAGATGCCTATAGTATCCCTCTCGTGACCTTCCTCTCTTATGATTTCATCCCATTAATCACAGCCCTCTGCTGCTTCCCCTTTAGTCAGTTACCTATCCATCTTACTACATCCCTTGGAACACCCAGATCCTCCATCTTCTTTGTCAAGCATTTGTGAGGCACTGAGTGAAAAGCCTTGTTGAAGTTGAAGTAAAGTAAATCCATGGCATGGCCCCTGTCCAATGCCTTTGCCACCCAGTCAAAGTAAACTATCATTATAGTCTGACAGGACCACCCTGACATAACCCATACTGTTTACCATCCTGGAGACCATTACTGTCCAATGTAGTCCACGAAGTCTGCTTTGACCAGTAACTCTATCAACTTCTCTAAAACAGAGGTAAGACTGACAGATTTGTAGTTCCCTTCTTGTTCCTTGTCCACACATTTATGGACTGGAACTACATTCACCACAACTCCAGTCTCTCATAACTATCCCTGCCTGTTATGAGCTATTAAATAGTCCTACCAGTGGTTCAGCTAGTTCTGCTGCCAGTTCCCTATGCACCCTGGGATGCATCCCATCTGATCCTAGCCCTTCCTAGACCTTTTTGCTTGTAAATACTGGCCGCTTCATCTCTGAGACCCCCTTTGTGGATGCTTTGATGCCACTCTGGCAAGGGTACACCATCCTTCCTAGTATCAACACTCACCACTTTATCTTTTGTTTCGGAACAATCCCTCCCAATTACCTTTGTCATTGCTGCACACTTAACTGTTTTTATCTGCTGTCATGGTAATTGTGAAAGATTGCTCTGTATCTTATTTGTGTATGCCTTGTCATGCTAATTGTTATTACCTCCTCCACACTTGACTTTTTGCATTGTATGCTTCCTTGAACATAGTTCTGTATTATGTATCTGTTGTATTGTATTGCTTGTGGCAGGACCTCTTTGTAAATGAACTTGCTCAATGGAGCCTTCCTAATCAAATAAACTTGAACTAGTGAAGACAGAGTAAAAGTAATCATTAAGGATGGCAGCCTTTTTCACATCCTCCTCTATCACTCTATCCCCCCCCCGATAGCCTAATTACTCCCTCTCCTTTCTTTTTTTCCCATTATATTGGAAGAAATGTTTTTCTCTACTCTTAACCCCCTCTGCAATTCACAACTCTGTCTGCTTTTGCCTCCCTGACTACTCTCTTCATATCTTTATTTCTCAGTAAGTATTCTTACCATTATTCCTCCTCCTGCTTTTCTTTGTACCTGGAGAAGGCCTTTTTCTTGGCCCTCCCCATTTACAGTACCTGACACCTGCTGAGAACCATAATGGTCTTTTGAATTAATTCCTTTTCATTACTGTTCTCATGCACAAATTGGATAACTCAAGAATGACCCCCTTTATTGCCCCTCATCTCTCTTCCACACCTCCTATGCTGTCTACCCGACTAACTTGTCCTGTACCAGCTCCCTCAACCTGTTGAATTCTGCCTTTCTGAAATCAAAGACCTCAGCTCCTGACTGTAGTTTTCTGGTCCCAAAGGCCAGTTCATAGCAAATGGAGTCGTGGTTTCTGTTTCCTAGTGGCTCCCCTACTCTCACAGTTCCTACCCCCCTCAGTTGGTGAGCACCAGATCAATAATGTCCTCATGTTTGGTGGCTTCCTCAACTAGCTGTGCCAGTAGACAGTCCTGGAATGTATCAAGCCGGACTTGACTTCCGGAGTAGCTGGCCACTAGAACATCCAGTTCTTCCCTGAGCTCTCTGTCCCTCTTTTCACCTAACCTTGCCAGGGTGGTCTATTGATCACCCCCAAATGTAGTTTCTTGCCTGTGGTTGCCATGAGTTACACCCACAGAGACTGTTTCCCAATTACTACCTATGATGCACCCATCTTCCACAACCTCAGTGTCATCCTTGACATAAAGAGTTAAACCTCCCCTCTATCTTTTCTTATATCCTTCCTGAACATTGAGTACCCAGGGACTGTCAGGTCTCAGTCATTATTTTCTGAGGCTTACATTACTGTGAAAGCCACGAGGTCCATCTCGGTGTCTGCCATCAGCGGTTTGAGCTCACTGATTTTATTACTCAGGCTCCTGGCATTAAGACAGACCCCCTTCCATCTAACTCCTGAACAATTTAAGCTATTAACCTGTCTTTCTGCATTGTTCTTCCTAGATCATCTTATCTTCTAGTTTTTCATGGTGTTTGCACACTTTGTGTTCCCCATCTGCATTGCCCCTTTTCCATCAACAATTTGGACCTCGGCTCTGTTTTTTTCCTAGTCATGCTGTACAAGCCCCTAGATATGGGGGAGTACTAGCTAGGTTCCCTTTCCTCTCCCCATCACTGTTGTTCCCTTAATCTTAGTCTCACTTGCAGTCAGTTTAAGTGTCCCAAATAGATGTCAGACATCTGCCCCAGCAAACTTTCCCCTTCTCTTGTCTGGTGGATTCTGTCACCCTTGAAGAGCTTCCTGTCCCAGAAGTACCCTGAGTCCCCCTCAAAGTGGTAGCTCAGCTGCTAGCTACCGCACCCCCTCCTACTCGACCAACTGCATATCTTATCCCTTCTCCACTGTTATCATAGCCTTTACTGCTCTTCCCCTCTTCTCGCTTCCCCTTACCCTCCCCTCCCCCCTTTTTTCTGACCCTCCCTTTCATCCCCTACTTCCTTTCCTGCCCTCACCTGCTCTGCCTATCCTCCCCCTGTTCTTCCTCACCTTTCCTCCCCACCCCACCCCAGTTATCAGCCCTCTCATATCCTCCTGCCTCCCCTCTTCTCACTCACCCCATTCCCAGCTTATTATTGCCCTTCAATTCACTTATCACTTGGTTTAAAGATTAAATTACCTCCTTAGCACTTATTGACAAAACAACTGATAATTTTAGTCTGGCTTATAATTTTGAATTGTTAAACTTGCGATAATTTTTTTTTTCTTCTCTCCCCTTAGTTTAGTCTATAGTTGTTTTCCCCCCAAGTAATTGATGTTTATGATATGGAACCTCTGTAAATGAATCTCTGACTCAAAGGTACTTCCAAGATGTACAAATAAATGAATAACTTCTCCTGACACTATCCCTTACGCCACCCTTTAAACTCCTCTGTCTCATCCCTTGTTATTCTATCCTTCTTCCCACACAGGAAGGACCTCAGAAAAGGCCAGTGAGGCTGAGTCTGCTGACAATCTAATGCTATCAAAGGATACTATGAACTGGTTTAAGAGCTACCTCTTTGACTGGTCACAATTAAGATTGGTAATGTCCTGTCCAATAAACAAGCTGTCCACTTAGGTAGTCCTCAAGGATCCTACCTGAGTCTTCTCCTGTTCGGCATCTTTCTAAACAGGCTCCCCAGCTCCTGCCATGACCAGATCCTGACCCTATGCTACTTGAGAACCAGCTTCAGAGCAGCTTCACGAATGTGGAGGCTTGGTTTAGTAGACATAAGCTCATTATAATTACTGGTGACCCCCTTTATCACACTGTTTTCAAGAGTCTCCAAACCGCCGTAATAACCTGAAAATGAGTTATTACAGCGTTCATAAAACATTCTTTCAGCTCCAGTGTCACTCAAATGTAACGTACCACTTCATTGGCTCGTTCTGTTTATGTGGTTGAGCAAAACAGGATGACCAAAATGGTGGCTCAGTTTTCTGATTTCCGATGAGCTGCTGGTCTACACTGCCCACAATATTTATTTGATTATTTTATTCTTTATTTGGTTGATCCTGCCTTTTTTACTGTAAAAGAAATATCTGGTTGATCCCGCCGGGTCTCCAGATTGGGAGATGTTAACTCCAGCTGTGATGCTGTGAACGGCTATAGCTAATAGAAATGGTAAAACAAAAAAATCAGAAATCAGTGAGACAGCGAGTGATGAAAGAAGTGTGTGTGTGTGTGTGTGTCTCTGTGAGTGTCTATGTCTTTGATAGCAAGTGAGAGAGTCTGTGTGTGTGTAAAGCATATTTGAAAATAAGCCTTTTTCCAGCTAACCTAAACAGCTACAAGGAATGCTTGCACCAGTAATTATAAAAAATAACAGAGGGGTAAGAGTGTGTCTTTGAGTATTTTTTTCACACCCTTGGTATGTAATGACCACATAAACCTCTCAAGCGTCACTCTTGAGGTTTATGGATCATCACACACCTTGGGTGTGAAAAAAATATTCATAACACACACTTGCCTATCCATTATTCTCTATTTAAACTATAAAAAACACAGTAATGTTATTCAATACTACACACAATAAGCACAAACCCCTCCTATTATCAGTCAGAAATAAAGTGGGTACTGCCCTGGAACAGACTCAACATTTCAAATATCTTGGGATGATAGCACACTATCCTATACCCACCATATAGACAATATCGCTAAAGCAGTCAATGTGCGTATCGGTCTCCTGCACAGACATAAGCAAAGTCTGACTACTGAAGCCCTCAACCTTGCAATCAATAGCTCGATTGTCTGTTTCATTGATTATGGGCTTGTAATATATGGGTCTACCACAGACACAGCCCTCCATCAAATTTCTATGGTACTTAACAAGGCTTTCAGACTCCTCACTGGTGCAGCACATCTCTCGCATACCTGTGACATCTATGCTGAGGCAAACTGGCACCAGCTAAAAGGGAGAATTGCTTACCAAACCTGCCTGTTTGCAAAGAAAATAAACCTTGGCCTTGTGCCCCCAGGGGTTCACAGGATTCTTAGCCTTTACAGCAACCCCCATTGGACAAGAAGCTCTGACAACCAGACCATTCTGGTACCCCATTGTTGGACTTTCCAAGGACAGTGATCGTTCACCATCAAAGCCCCACTGTGGTTTAATTCACTTCACAGTGATGTCACTTCTGCTGCCACACTTGGTACTTTCGAATGTAAACTGCATCAACACCTTGTAGCAAATGTCACCTGTGACTGCTTCCACTGAACTGTCTAGTGCCTTCCACCTATACAACTATTGCACTTATTTGACCTGCCCTGTTCGTGAGAGGTACCCACCCTGTTGATTTTTACGCCACCCTTCCATTATCAATCCACCCTACTAACCTTCCACCCTCCCTTCCTCCTCTCATCTCTCCTCCCCTCCCCCACATGCTCTCTCATCACACTCCTACTGCCCATCCCCCTTCTTACTCCACCCCACATCGCCCTTCTCCTCCCATCACAGACACTCTTATCATGTTTTTACTCCCATCCAAATCCTCCCAACCCCTTTCCCTATTTCCTTCCTAGACAAGGCCCTCCAGTCTGATATTCTCTTATTGTACAGCAATCTGAAGATTTGTGTAGGGCTCTTGGGACTAATTGTCTGGTATACATTGTACAATGCCTCTGAGTTTTGTTCTATCATTGTTCTTGTCTGTACAGACATTTGAACTATATGTCAATTGTTTACCTACTACTTACCTAAGCTGTTTGCTTACTGACATGGAACCTATGTAAAAAAGCTCATAACCCAACGGTGTTTAATCTGAGATTTAAATAAATAAATCTGTCCTCTACTCTATGAAAGTTCCCTTCACCATCTCCACTGACTGGTTCACCAGATCATTGATACCCAGGTGTGCCAGCAAACCCAGCTCCCCCTGCTCCCTCTCTGACATCCTCTCTATCCTGTCTAAATCCCAGAAGGCCAATGAAGCAGGAAAGCACCTGACCATTGACCTCCGTCCAACTCCCTACCACCCTCTCCACACCCCTAAACTATGAGTCCTTGAACACTAAGACTCTCCTAGTGGACTTACTCCTGCCTGTCCCGCTGGGTGCAGTCACATTGTCCTGCCCTTTTCTTCTGACTGACTCTGAGTCTCCCTCCCAATTGGAGTCAGGTACCTGAACCTCTTCTAGGGATGTAAAGCTGTTTGCCATCTGGATGGTGTTGGGCTGAACAACCTCCCAGTGGCTAACCCTGCCTCCCCCCCATCTTTATCCCCCTGGACGAGTGGGCCCGTGGGGGTGTTTGGGGTAGGCTCCTGCTGAGCTGATGAGGCTGATGAGATATTTCTACCCTTGCTGCTACCAGCTGAGCATGGAGTTCTGCCATAGTCCTGTAGATGGGACGGTGCCTTCCTTCATGAGCATAAGCCCAGAGAAGGGCACCCCACAGTTGTCACAACTGTCTTCGCTCGTTATCCCATCCCTGTACAGATCAATGGATGAGGCTATGCTTAGTTGACTTGTATATGTAACTATCAACTTCACAGTTTACAACATAAGAGAGACAACGTGGCCTATAATGGTAAACAAAATCTGCAACTTCAGTAGCTACAGTACAAAACAGATGACTTTATTAAACTAGTAGTGCTCACCCAGATAGGGTGTAGCATAAAACATCAACTTTGGCAAAACACAGATGGCTAATTAAACTAGACTACAGTACAGAACAGATGACTTAATTAAACTAGTAGTGCTCACCCAGTTAGGGGTGTAGCATAAAACATCAACTTTAGCAAAACACAGATGACTAATTAAACTAGACTACAGTACAAAACAGAAGACTTCATTTAACTAGTAGTGCTCACCAGATAGGGCGTTGCTAGGACTCAACTAAAACAGGATCAAATGAGACAAGGTATTTTTTTAATTTACAGTTTTACCAGTGTTGAAATGGGCAGAGTTCCTAACTGCCTCTTCTGGCTGACTCTCCCTGGCAAACTCTCTTGATGTCCTGTGCGTGGAGGACCACAGCATAGAGGACCACTTGGAGTATCACCCTTTATAGGACAGTCCTGGCCACTCACACTGTTGGCTGGGTTTTCTGGAGAAGGCAAGGTAACCACTGATAGCAGTAATCCTAGATTCAGGCTAGGCAGTGGACAACAATTGGCGTGCAGTTGCCTCTGGACATGGCAGGGACAGCTCTCAATTCAACCCCCGAGTGAGGTCTATTTTTAAACACTCCAGGTACTCATAACTATAAGATGGTGCCTCTGCCTCATGCAAATAGTGTTCTTACAATTTCTGAAGTTCCATGTTCAGTTGTCATAGTCCACTTCCCACTTAGGGGTTGCACTAATTTTCTGCAAAGCAGAACATTTTAATTTTAAAGTCAAGTTCCATTTAAAAAAAAAAATATGAATCTTCAACATGATTTATAATATGTTAACATGCACAGTTCCTGTGCCTGTTATGGTTCTACAAGTTTTTTTCTTAAGTCCTTAGTGTGCCACAACTACTTAACTTCGCTTCACAATTTTCTCACTCAAAGAACTTGAGAGTGCACTTTTATAGCCAAAAGAGACACAGTAAGTGTGCCAACAGTATACACACACAGCGTAGCACTATATTTTTAGCCATTTGTAACATGATTGGCCACACTTGTGGTACTTTACTTGGGATAAGTGTGTTAGACCATAGAAAAGTTAATCACTGAAGATGATGCATGAAAAGTTTTTCAGCCATAAACTCGGCAGAATGGAGTAAATGCCGCAGAATGTTCAGAAATCTCCTGCAAATATTCTGGCACATTTGCAGACATGCAGCTGTTGCAGTACAACTTCCCCAAGTTCTGTGTCCAGACCTTTAAAAAGGAAAAATTCCTTCATACATACCATAATGTATGAAGGATGCTTATCCTGGTGTTATTGAACAACTTCATAAATGACATCATGGATGGGATCAAGGGTGAAATCTGCCTGTTCGCAGACAACAGCAAGCTCTGTGGAGGGTGAACATGGAGGAGGAAAGACAGGAACTCAGGAAGGTCATGGCTAGTCTAGAAAAGTGGTCTTGTGTTTGGCAGCTGGAGTTCAATGCTAAAAAGTCTAGCACTTGGGGGCGAAGAATCCGGGAATCAAATAACGGTTGGGTGGAGTGCATGTACCCAGGTCAGAAGAAGAAAAGGACCTGGGAGTAACAATCACAAGTGACCTGAAACACTATGCATACTGCAAGAAAGCAGCAGTCAAAGCAAACTGGATGCTCTGCTGCATAGCCAGGGGAAATACAGTCAGGAAGTCTGAGGTCATTCTGCCACTGTAAAGGTCACTGGTAAGATCACAGCTGGAGTACAGTACGTGGTTTTGCTGCCCGCATCTTAAGAAGGATGTCAACTTGCTGGAGACAGTCCAGAGAATGGCAACCAAGATGATCCAGGGCCTGCAGGGCAACACCTATGAGGAGAGGCTCAGGGGGCTCAACACGAACTCTCTTGAGGAAAGAAGGGTGAGGGGAGACGTGATTGAGAACTTCAAGCACCTTAAGGGTATTAACACTGTGAGAACTGATGGCTTCTTCAGCCTTAGCAGCACCAAGACCACTAGGGGGCACAGCCTAAAGCTGGTGAAGGAAAGGTTCAGGAGGAGGCATTTTTTTTACCTTGAAGGTGCGGGTCAAGTGGAATTATTTGCAAGAGGAGATGGTATCCCTAACAACGGTGGAGGACTTCAAGAGGGGTTGAGAGAGGGTGAGGGGACAATTTGTGAGTAGAAGGGTAGAGAGTGGGGGAGCGAGGGAAGTAGAGGGAGGTCAAAAAAGAAATGGAGAGGGGCCATATCCCTTTGTAAGTACACGAGGAGCTGCTGCACAATCAAGCAGATTAGAGAGACTGTAAGACCTCTATCTGCTGGCATGTTCATATGCAATTTCCTTTTCCGTCAGCTCTAGCATTGTCAACTGGGTAGTTAAGACATATGGGTAATGTGCTCCCATACTGGGGATAGTGGTACAGCCCAAAGTTGTAATCTCTGCATAGAACCCTCGGAAGTGAACATTCCAAAGGTGGCAGTTACTACTCCAGTTTACATATGTAAATGCAGTACCCAAAATATATATATATGACATTAATGTCCACTTACCTACATTACACCAAAAAAATAAAGACAAGAATGGAAAAGCACAGGCCTACATTATCTTGGATGGCAGGATCACCATATGGGCCATTCGATCTTTGGGCAAGATTACCATATGAGCCTCGTGATCTTTGGATCATTTAGATGATTGTGTCCAAGTTTTCCTTTAACAACAGTAACAAAAACATTTTGTAAAAAGAATACTATTTACTTGACTCTAAGCAAGTGGGAGCAAATTAAACAGGTCCTCCAACCATGATCTTAGGAAATCTCAGGCTGGCAGCTTATTATGTCAATCATAAATGTATTTCTCTGATGCTCAGAAACAACTAATGAATGGCTAATATCTGAAAATCTGCAGCAGACATCTTTCACTTGAAAAAGGAAACAGAAATTTATATATATATATATATATATATATATATATATATATATATATATATGTAAATATATATATATATATATCAGACAGTATTCTCTAAATAGTCTGCAAAGGAGCCAGAAGTCCCAGGAACAGGACCCACTGATACTGTTGGAGTTAACCTAAAAGGAAATCACAGTAAGTACAAAGGAATTTCTCCTTTCTGTATCACTCCATGTTGTTGATGGGGGTAGTTAATACATATGGGTTCTAACTACCAGTACCCATCTGAGATTTAAACACTGCCTTTTTAATGGAATTCCACAATTAGAGAGAGGGATTCTGCCTGGTTCTTTTCCCAGATCCATTGACTGGGCTGTTTCCCGCAGAGCAAGAGACAATCCCTACTTGACTAGACACCAACGTGCACAGCGGCACACAAGTATGGGAGAGTGCCACAAAAGATGCTGTTGTGCCATAACAAGACATTGAACAGGCAAAGGGCTAGCATGATTTTACACAGAAGAAGAATATTTTCATCTATGTAATGATGTCATACGCATGCATGTGGTGTCAAACGCCACCCGCACACCTACTCTCCTGCACACATGCTCCCTCATGCCACAATGCGGCCAAACAGTGTACAGAAGTGTTAATGGTGTTTGTGAGCTGCCACAGAGCCAGATCATGAGGGAAAAATTGCAAAAATGGCATGAATGGCCTTGCCTAGAGCAAAATGGCTCTACAGCTCTCAGCAGCCCCTAAACAACACAAAGAAATGAGCAAGTTGCATAAAAAATGAAAAGGAAACAGAGATAGACAGCCACAGGAGCTAGCCCTTTAGAGGATATGGCCAGCAAACCCCACAATCTCCAAGCAGAGCAAGTCAAGGTGCTTGCAAACTAAACCTGCAAACTAACACAGCTGGTCAAGGCACCTACAAGATGTAACTACAGGACTGGAACCTACACCCTTCTGGACTGGGCACTTTCTAACCGCCCAGACCAGTATCCCTTAACTTTGGTGAATGTGATTGGGTGCCTAGCAAAAGGGTGACACAATCGTGGTGCCCATCATTGGGATGACTGAGAAAGGTGGACGACTGGCTGGGGGGTGCATGAAATAGTGACATACTGTCGCTACATGCCTAGGCATGTGGGAGGGAGTGAGCACACCGAGCGTGGGTGGGAGGGGATGGATGGGTTGTAGAGGGTGGCACCGCAGCAAGCTGCTGAGCTGCTTCCATGGCATGATGGGTGGGTTCAGGGCTGGAGAGGGAATGGTGCTAGGTTCAGGTCCGGGCGCAGGTACTTTGTGATGCGCCTGACCAGAATTTTTATTTTTTCCACATTTTCACCTCCCAAACATTTGAGGATCCTTAAGTAGAGGGGTGCAGGGGATGCAGCTCCCCACATAAAGTGGAAAATCCCAACTTCACAGTACTGATTTGCTGTGCGCCAGGGAGTATATTGGCGAAATATTTTTTTGGCGATGTGCCATCGTCCTAATGGCGATCGCCCATCAGCAATTGCCATTATCACATAAATCCGTCTGGACCACATATCTGACGTCACTGTCCTGCCTGAGTCTAATAGTGACCATTCCCCTGTTTTGTTTCATTGGTTTAACTAATTCTTCTTTCCCCCTGCCAGAACAATTAACAGCAGGGTCCTCATCTATGGCCACCTTGAGCTTCTAAAATCCGATCTGCGGCAACAAGACTGGTCAACTGCCTACTCCACCTGCAGTGTCTACACTACCCTTGATCATTTCATCCACCTTTTCAATGCGGTGTGAGACAGGCATGCTCCATTTAAAAAAAGGAAAGTCAAAGCTCACTGCAACCTTTGGATCTCTCCCAACCTCCTCACACCTTAAATCCAAAGACCGCCTTTGGCTTAGGTCACATGCAACTGGTAACATAGCTGATATCCAGTTGTACAAAAAGGATAGTAACAGCTGTACAAGAGCTATATGCATGGAAAAGGGTCAGTACTACAAAGAAGCCCTCTCTTGGACATGAAATGATGGCAGAAAACTTTGGAATAACCTTAATGAAGCCACAGGCAAGGACTTCAAAACTGCCCCCACCATGCTTTCCATTGACGGCATACCAGTGCTCGATCCCACATCGATTGCCAACACTTTTAATATTGTCTTCTCAGACCTCAGTGGTGTCCTCCCACCAGGTTTTCTTAGCCACCCCTCCACAAGTTCCTGCACTGGGAAAGCTGAAGGTTCTCACCCTCCTTTCCATTTCAGAATCATCATGGCTTCCGAAGCTAGAAAATACATCCTCAGAGTCCTAGGAAGATATAGATTCAGTGGTGACACTCTTGACCTTAAATTTTTCTCACTTGCCTTAAATGAAATACTGGTCCCCCCACCCATATAATGAATCTTTCCCTAAGGCACTCGCAATTTCCGCAAAGATGGAAATCCACAATAGTGACCCTCATACACAAGAACGGGGATAGTACAATACAGGGAACTACAAGCTGATCTCCATTCTTCCTCCACTCTCAAAGGCCTTGGAATATATAGTGGCTGACCAGCTAACGAACTATCTGCAAAAATATCAGCTTCAATGCCCACAGCAGCATGGCTTCAGAAAGGGTCATAGCACCACTACTGCCTTGCGTGAATTCACTGGCTTTATTCAAAACTCTGTAGACCATACTAACCTGGTAGGGGTGGTTTTCATCAATCTTACCAAAGCCTTTGACAAGAATAACCATGTCCTTTTGGCTAACCAACTCGCTGGCTTAGGTCTCTCCTCTGATACTGTTGACTGGTTTCAAAGCTACCAGCATGGCCGCTTGCAGCAGGTGATGATTGGCAACATCATCTCTGATAATAGACCTTTCCAATCGGGAGTCCTGCAAGGGTCTAATTTGGGACCTCTTCTATTTAGTGTGTTTCTTAACAAGCTCCCAAACTCATGTCAGGGTCACACCCTGCTGTGTGCATATGATGCGGTCCTTCTTATCAGTGATCCTGACCTGGAAGTACTTGAGAATCAGCTCCAGCTCACTTTTAAGCAGATAGAAAGGTGTTTCAATGAACACAAGCTTATTATGAACTACAAAAAGGTGAAGATAATGCTTTTCTTCAGTCCTCATAATAGGCATAGAAACCACTTGCTCTCCATCACCAATGACACAGGATCACCCTTGGAACAAGTCCAATATTTCAAGTATCTGGGGAAAACGGTTGACAGCATGCTTTCATTTTCCCAACACATAATGTTGCAAAGGCTATTAACACCCGTATTGGACTGCTTTACAGGCATAAGCATTGTCTGTCGCTGGAGGCACTTAACCCTGCTATTCACAGCTCAGTGGTCTCCCTTATTGACTACAGTCTAGTAATCTATGGGTCTGCCACTGATTCAGCCCTGCACAGCATCAGAGTAGCCCTCAATAAAGCCTGTTATCTTCTCACTGGGTCCTCTTGGCAAACCCATACTTGTGACCTTTATGCCCAGGCTAACTGGCTCAATTTCAATGCCAGACTTACATACCAAACTTGTCTGACTGCACAAAAAGTTAACCTTGGTATGATGCCCCCTTGGGTTCTTAAACTTCTCATCCTGTATGAAAACCATCGACTCACTAGAAGCACTGGGAACATAATCTTCAAACCTCTCTGGTGTCATATTTCCCTGGCCCAGAGATCCTTTGCTTACCATGCCCCGCTCTGGTTGAACTCACTCCCACCGGATATTTCTACAGCACCAACACTGGGCTCAATTAAATGCAAGCTCAGGCAATTATTAGTGGCTGATGCCAGCTGTGACTGTTTCTCTAAACCCTTCACTCAAGATGCACTGCACTTGTGTATGATGTTAGGCTGTTTGCTGGCCTGACTGCCGCACTTTTCCCCTCCTTTACTACCCCTCACCCCTCCCACAGACTTCCTCCTGCCTCTCTTCACCTCTCTTACCCCTCCTCCCCTCCCTTCTCTCCACATCTTCTCTGACAAGGCCTCCTGGGCTGATCTGTCTCATCCCCTCCTAATCCTTCTCCCCCTCCCCCCACATTGCCTCACATCAACTTCTCAACCCTGCCCCTCCTCACCCTCTCTCCAACTTTGTTGTCCCAGACTGAATCACTCTCCTCTCCCTTCCATAACCTTATCACCCCTCCCCAATCCCTTCCTTCTGCCCTGCCTCTCCGTACCTCTTCTCACACCTACCTCACCTCACCTCTCCCCCTTTCGCCTACTAACTAGCTCTATATCTGTTTTCCCTGTCTGATTTTGATTTCTCTTGATTGGCATATGTACAATTTTTGTTGGCCTGTGTTCTGTACATTACCAAACTTTAGGAGTGCAGTTATGGTAATTCCTTTGCTTAGTGTTAATTCATGTATTTCTTTTTGTCTTTCAACCCTATTTTTTCCTGTTTTATCTGTTCTGTTAAACACAATGGGCCCGATTCCGAAAGAGTGAATAGAGCATGGTGCAACATGTGCAAGTGCATAAAATTACTACCAAACTCTTGCGACGTGCAAGCTGCGCCCTATTCCAAGACAAATTCCAGTTCCGATGTAGAAATGCCAAATTATGCATGTTGCAAGTTACATCCACAATACATGGCGTAACAAGCAATAGTGGTCGTAGCAGTTACGCATGTCGCAACCCTATGACCATATAAAAGTGTGCAAGTTGCAGACATGACGTAGGAGCTACGCATATGAGAAATATGGCAGGTAGCAGTGTGGAGGCGGCTACTGTGGCTAAGCATAGAAAGTGGAATTTCACAAATGAGGAAACCAATGTCCTCCTTGAGGACTTAAGAACCAGGCAGACCTCCTACTGGGCAAGGGTGGGGAATGGGACCTGTGCTGCAAGAGCAAGGAGGTATGGGAGGAGGCGGCCAGAAAGGTGAGGGCAGTGGCCAATGCTAAGCACACCGTGCATGACCCCCACAAGAGGGGCAGTGACCTCAAGCACCACACAAAGGCCATGGAGGACTATAATAGGTGGCAGGCGGTGGCCATAGGAGGTGGGACACAGGAGGAGAGACCCCTCAATGGCCATGAGGGGAGGATACTGGTGTTCCTGAAACAACACAGCATCCATGGGAATACAGACCTGGACACGATACAGATGACCTCCGGGACCAGTAAGTGAATGACCAGTGCTGCTCCCAGTGTGTGTGTGACAGCAATGCAGGGGTGGAAATTGAGGCATGTATTGTTGGCATGACAGAGTGTGGTAGCACTGATGCACTGTTGTTCCCCCACAGGTGCAGCAGCAGCAGACATAGGGGAAGGTATGTGGATGACCACCATTGCCCCCAGTACGTGGGACAGCAATGTAGGGGTGGTAATGGAGGCATGTATGGTCAGCATGACAGGGTGTGGTAGCACTGATGCACTGTTGTTCCTCCACAGGTGCAGCAGCAGTGGACACAAGGCAGGTTAGCTGGTAGCCAGTGCTGCCCCCAGTGCATGACACAGCAATGTAGGGGTGGGAATGCAGGCATGCATGGAAGGAATGACATGGCAGGGTTGCACTGATGCACTGTTGCCTCCCCCCACAGGCACAGCAGTAGTGGATACAGGGGCAGAGGACAGTGGTGGCACAGGCATTGAGCTGGATCTAGAACACGCGCAGCCGACCACCCAACAGGCCACTGTGTTGGACACCACTGGTGGCTCTGGTGTGGCGCAGCCAGACACATCCCTGACACCTGTGGTGGGGGAGCCACAGACAGTGGAGTAGCAACTGTAGGAGGAGGAGGAGGGACTGGACATCAACAATCTGTTCAGCTATGGTAGCATAGCAGACAATATAGCGCAGGACCTAAGCCCATCATCACACAACAAGCTGGAGGCTACCCTTTAATTTATTTATTTTATTTATTTAAATTTTGGTAACCTGGTAGGCCCACTGGAACCTTGACAGGGGTGATCTGGGATTAGTTACATGTTCCTTGAAGGAAGGAAAAAATTATGCTTTGATATGTACAGTACAGCAGACTTACATAAAGTAAATGAACATACATTGCAGCACAGAAATATTACAATAATCCAGACCTTTTGGCTAGAAACAGACAAGTAACAGTTATCAACCTCGATAAGTGCAAGAATCAGTACTACTTTCGAACTTTCAGTCCCTTCCTCCCTATTAGTTGTGTTCTTTTGCAGAGATAACACCCTTTGTTGGAATCCCTTTGGGAGACCTTAAGTGAGGCAGTAACATTGAAGCTCCTTCCCTAGGTGTAATTTTAGCACTTTCTTGAAACCCTCAGTAGAGGTGCTATCCTGTACCTCTCTTGGGAGATTATTCCCGAGTTTGTGGAGGGCAACCTTGGCCAACCGTTGACCTAGGGATGATCTGGCTCTAGGTATTTTGAGAAGTGTCCAGTCGGTAGACCTGAACTCATGTCTGTTTATCTTGGGGGCAAGCAGGTCTCGTAGACTGGGGGGGCAGGTTGCTGTATCTTAAAAGCCAGGCACAGTGAGGGATATTGTAATCTAGCTTTGAGGGATGGCTATTCTAAGGCCTGGAGCACCTTGCTGTGGTGCCCCATCCTTTGCACCCTGGTGGTAAACTGGCTAACCCTATGGTAGAGTGTGCTCAGTCGCTGTCTTTCCATAGGCCTTAGCGTCTGGAGCAAGGTTGCTCCATAGAACAGAGAGGGAAGTATTGTTCTGTTACCGAACGCTATTCTAGTTTCTTTGGTTAGAAAGGGGTTTAGTCTGTAGAGGAGGCCCAGTTTTTGGTTTGCTACTTTTGTGAGGTGATCCATATGCTTCCTGAAGGAGACCTCATGGTCCAGGTACATTCTTAAGTACTTGATGCTGTATACTACTTCTATTTTTCTATTTTATTTTAATTTTAGTCTTTGCTAACTGGGTAAGGCCACTAGACACAAGTGATTGTTTACAGGGGCGACCTGGGAGCACTGTGAGGTTAAGTGACTTGCTCAGAGTCACACAGTATGCAAGTGGAGGCTGTGAGAATCAAACTCAGGTCTGGTCTGCTGGATGAATCAAGTTCATTCACATCTCATTCCTCTAACATCTAGGCTATACTGCCAGCCTTCTATCCCTACTCCATTAAGGGTGGAGAGGGATAGCAAGTCAGTTCTCTTTGGGCCCAGTCTTTTTGGGCCAAATAGCATGGCTTT
Organism: Neoceratodus forsteri; assembly: GCA_016271365.2. Taxonomy (NCBI): domain Eukaryota; kingdom Metazoa; phylum Chordata; order Ceratodontiformes; family Ceratodontidae; genus Neoceratodus; species Neoceratodus forsteri. Next base: position 1,130,676,081 of record CM057451.1, read on the forward strand.
TGTCTTGTTGCTGTTCAAGACCAGCCTATTAGCCTGGCACCATGTTTTAAGGGCTATGAGATCCTGATTTAGCTCCAGATTTAAGGACCCTGTGTCCTTTCCTGTTCTGTACAGTACTACGTCATCAGCATATAGCGTGACTTTCTCACCCCCCCCCCCCCAGCAATGCAAGGGTAGGTTATTGGTGAACAGGGAGAATAGCAGGGGGCCTAAGATTGATCCCTGTGGAACTTCTGTGGATACTAGTCACTCATCTGATTTAGCCCCACTCCAATGGACCATTTGTGTCCTGCCATGGAGGTAGTCAGTGAACCATTTCAGAACTTGTGTATCCAGACCCACTCCCCTTAGTCATTCCAGAAGTTGCTGGTGGTCGACTAGATCAAAAGCCTTGGTTAGGTCGATAAAAAATGCCCCAAGCATTTTGTTCTGGTCTAAGGCTTTGTACACTTCAGTGATGACTCTTATCAGGGCTGTTTCAGTCCTGTGCTTTTTTCTAAAACCATGCTGTTGGTCAGTCTGTAGGTTGTGCATTTCCAGGTAGTTGTTTACCTGTTTGCAGACCACCTTCTACATCAACTTGCTTAAGGTGCAGAGAATGGAGATAGGTCTGAAATCTCCCACATCTTTATGCAACTCACTTTTCGGGATTGGGGTCACCAGTCCAACCTTCCATTTGGAGGGTATTTTCCCTTCAGTCGGGAACCTATTGAAGAGCTGGGTTACAGATTCTGCAATAACAGGGGCTCCAGTTTTTAACAGCTTAGGGTTCCAGATTGTCGTGACCTACGGCACCTACTGGTTTCAGGCCTCTAAGCAGTATTAGCACTTCCCTTGCTGAGACCAGTTTAAGGTGAAATTCAGGGCACTGATGAAGGTTTCCTGGGTTTGCCTGGCTACCCGGGTCTTGACTGGGATTGTTTAAAGGCATTGGCCGTATCTTTTGGGGAGGAGAGAGGTGTTCCGTTTGCTTTTATTACCCCGGTCCCCTGACTCTTGCTCCCCTTGAGTAGTGAATTTATGTGCCCTCAGAACTTCTTTGGGTTGGATAAGTTCTTGGGTTGAAGTACATGCAGGTGACTCTTTTTTTCCATTTTTGAGTTCCCTTTTGCAGCTATTTCTGGCTTCATGGTATTTTTCCCAATCCTGTTGTAGGTTTGAGTGTTTATATTTCCCCCACAGTTTATCTCTTTTATTCATCCTCTTTAGATCAGGGTTGAGCCACCTATCATCCTGACCTTTGACCCTGATTTTTTTAGGGACACGTGCTTGGTAGCTACCGACATAAAATGTCTGGTGAAACCTTTGAGGGCTTCGTCTATTGTAGTGGTATTGCGGTCCTGAGCCCAGTCCACTTCTGACAGGGCTTGAAGGAAGGAGTCTTCATTTAGTGCCAAGTAGTTTCTGGTCCAGAAGGTTCTGGGGGGTTGTTTGGGGAAATTGTTCCTCCACACCAGAAAGATTGGTGTGTCATCACTGAGTGAGTCTGCACACATCCCTACCATTCTGGCCCTTTCTGGGTTAGACACTAGTATCCAGTCTAGGATGGTGTGGTTCCCAGTCTTTTGATTGATACGTGTAGCCTCTTGAATCAGCTGTGTGAAGTTAGCTCCCATAGGCTGTTTTTTGACTTCCCCATTTAGCTCATCACCCACTTTGGATTGAAGTCCCCTAGTATAATTTTTTCACAGTTGGGCAGAGTAGGTACAGGGTCTGTCAGCTTTTTTAAGGCTTCCATGGCCTTCTTCAGCATGTTGTAAGTGCACCCAACAAGGAGTGGCTTGAAACCCCTTATAAGGAGTTTGACAAATATAACTTTACATCGTCCTCCTTCAAGATCCGGGGCAGTGACCATAGTTGCATTGATTTGAGATCTGACATAGAGAAGGACTCCCCCACACTTCTTCCCCTTGCTATTTTTCCTAAATGTTTTGAAGCCTTGAAGTTCAATCTCATGAGGAAGTACATTTGGTTTCAGCCACATTTCAGAGATACCAATTATGTCAGGGAGTAAAGGCTGGTCCAGGCCTCATGTTCATGCATCTTGGGCCTAAGGCTATTGATATTCATGTGAAACACCCTCAGTCATAGATACATAGATACATAGACAGTGTCGGCAGATAAGGGCCTATGGCCCACCCAGTCTGCCCATTTGAGCTTGTAAGTTCAGTTTGTTTTCCTAGAAATCTGTTGCCCCTTACCCCTGACCTCTAGAATTCCTTTATGTCTATCCCATGCATTCTTAAATCCCGTGATTATTTCAGCCCCCACCACTTCCTCTGGCAGGGTGTTCCACTTGTTCACCACCCATTCTGTGAAGAAATTCTTTCTCATGTTTCTTCTGAATCGTTCTCCTCAACTTCATCCCATGCCCTCTAGTCCTGGAACATCTTTTCACTTAAAAATAGTGTTTTCCTGCACCCTGTTCCTCCCTGTAAGATACTTGTATGTCTCTATCATATCCTCTCTCCTCCTCTCCTCCAGGGAGTACATGTTCAGTTCCTTCAACCTGTCTTCATAGGACTTGTGATGCAATCCATGCACCATCTTTGTTGCCCTCCTCTGAACCTTCTCTACCCTGTCTATGTCCTTATGTAGATATGGTCTCAGAGACTGTACACTGTACTCCAGGTGGGGCCTCACTAGTGTCTTGATAGTGGAATTATGACCTCCTTTTCCAGCTGGTGATGCCCCTGCCTATACATCCCAGCATCCTATTTGCTTTACCTGCTGCCTTGTCACACTGTTTCTACCTTGAGGTCATCAGAGATGACAACCCCAAGATCCCTTTCCTGCTTGGTGTATGCTATATCCTCACCCCCCAACTGATACATTGTGCCAGGGTTTTTGTGCCCCATATGCATTATCTTGGACTTCTTTGCATTGAATTTCAACTGCCAAACCCTTGACCATTCTTCAAGTTTCTGCAGGTCGCTTCTCATTCTGTCTACACCCTCTGGTGTGTCTACTCTGTTACAGAGCTTTGTGTCATCAGTGAACAGTGAAATTCTGCCTTCTAGATCCTGCGCAATGTCACTGATGAAAATGTTGAATAGGACCAGTCCCAGCACTGATCCCTGTAGTACCCCACTGGTCACTCTTCCCTCTGTGGAGTGACAGACATTTACCACCACCCTCTGTGTCCTGCCACCCAGCCAGTTACCTACCCACCACACTACTGTCCTGCCCACACCCATATTCCCCAGTTTGTGTAATAGTCTTCTATGTGGCACAGTGTCAAGGCCTTGCTGAAGTCCAGATAGGCCATGTCCACTGCCCTCCCTGATCCACCTCCTAGTCACCCAGTCAAAAATTCAATGAGGTTGGTCTGACAGCCTCCCCTGGTGAAACCATGCTGCCTTGGGTCCTGTAGTCCATTGACAACCAGATGTTCCACCATTCTCCTTCAGTAGTGCTGCCATGATCTTCCCCACTACCGAGGTGAGGCTGACTGGTCTGTAGTTCCCTGCTTCCTCTTTGTTCCCACTTTTGTATAAGGGGACTACATCTGCTGTCCTCCAGTCTTTGGGTACTCCCCTGTTTCCAGTGATCGGCTAAACAGGATAGCCAGAGGTTCAGCCACCACCTCTCTTAGTTCTTTAAGGACCCTGGGGTGCACCCCGTCTGGCCCCATTGCTTTATCAACTCTTATTACTTCCAGTTCCTTCAAGACCCTTTCTCGTGTAAAGGGACTTGTGTCCATTCTGCACCATTCTCACCCTTGTACTCCCTTCAGACCCATTCCCCCTTACTCAGTAAAGACTGAGCAGAAATACCTGTTCAATATGTCAGCTTTACTGTTGTCATCCTCCACTGGCTCCCATCCTCCCCTTCAGTCTCCACTAGCCCTCCTTTGTCTTTCTTTTTCACTTATGTACCTGTAAAGGTTTTGTCCCCTCTACCCACTGATTTTGCAATGTGTTCTTCTGTCTGAGCTTTGGCTTCCCTTACTGACCTTCCTGCCTCCCTTTGCTTCTCCTGGTACTTCTCCCTATCCCCTTCTGCCTGTGTCTTTTTGTATTGCCTGAATGCAATCTTTTTGGCTTTCACTTTCTTTGCTACCTCTTTGTAAAACCATAATGGTCTCCTCTTCCTTTTCCTCTTGCTAACCTGCTTAATGCATAATTCTGTTGTTCTTGTAATCCCATTTTAAATACTGCCCACTGTTCCTCAACCCCTGATTCCTGTCCCATTCCCTTAATGCCTCTTTTAAGTATCTCCCATTTTCCCAAAGTCTGCCCCTAAAATCCAGGATACGTGTTTTTGTGTGGTTTGGTTCTGCTCTTTCTGTGATTTCAAACCACAATGACTGGTGGTCACTGTTACCCAGGTGCTCCCCACGGTTACCCCATCACACTGTCCCTGTTTGTGAGCACAAGGTCCAGTATTGCCTTCTGCTGAGTTGGTTCCATGACCAATTGCTTGAGGAAGGCACCCTGAAGGGAGTCCAGGATAAATCTGCTCCTAGTTGATGCTGCTGCTGCTGGGATGCTCCAGTCCACGTCTGGAATATTGCAGTCTCCAACCAGTACTACCTCACCATTGTCTGCCATCCTTTGGATGGCTAGCATCAGCTCCCTATCTGTTTCTTCCTCCTGGGCTGGTGGTCTATAGACCACACCTGTGCGGATGGCTGTCCCCATTTTCATTTCCAGCTTAACCCACAGTATCTCTCCCCCATTTTGTTCCTCCTGGATCTCTGTGGCCCTTATGTCATTTTTCACATACAGTGCCACTCCTCCTCCCTTCCTGCCTGCTCTGTCTCTTCTGAATATGTTGTAGCCAGTTATGGCCATCTCTCAGTCATGGTTATCATTATACCAGGTTTCAGTGATGGCCACAATGTCCAGGTCTGACTGTACCATGACAGCCTCCAGATCTTCCATCTTGTTGCTAAGGCTCCTGGCATTTGCACACATGGCTTTCCATGATTTGACCTCCCTAGACTGCTTCACTGTTCTACTCCAGCCCCTTCCTTGGTTCTCATTTATCTCTGGTTCTCCTTGCTGTCTGCCCTTCTGCTGAATTTTGCCCTTTTTCTGCTTATCCACCTCTTGGGCACTAATCTCCATCTTTTGCACACTGCTTTGCAGAGATAGCCACTCCTCTGGTTCACTGGTTCCACTGCTAGCTGTGGGGGTGAGCAAGTAGGTACCCTCCTTGCTGGCCTGCCACCCCCCTTTGCTAGTTTAAATGCTTGTCAATGTAGCATTTAAACTTATCATTGAGTGCTTGGATTCCCTCCAGGATGGATGCAGGCCATCAGGCTTGAACAAACCTCCATCCCTCCAGGTGGGTCCCCAGTCACCAATGAATCCAAACCCTTCCTCACAGCACCAGTTCTTCAACCATGAGTTAAAGTTCCTGGTGCATGCACCTATGCTCTCCCTTGCCTCTCACAGGTAGTACTTCTGAGAAAGTGACAGAAGTAGCTACTTGCTTGAGACCCTCCCAGTTTCCTAAACTCTTCCTGAACTTCCTTTGGCTCCCCATTTGCAGGTCATTAGTACCTAGGTGGATAATGACATCCAGCTCACCCTCCCGTCTTGCCTTCCCAGTGATCCCCAGGATCTTCCTTCCATCCCTCCATGCCGTAGCACCTGGTAGGCACCTCACCTCCCTGTCCTCCCCCTCCTATGTTCCTAGCTGGATCCCTCTTACGATGGAGTCCCCCACCAGGATTTGCTTCCTTCTCCTCTGGGGTCCACTGCTTTCCCCGCTGAGGTCACCTCCTTGGCTAACCTCCACATCCTTTCCTTCCACTTCTCTGGGTACCTCTATTTGGTTGTCCTCGTTTGCCAGTGTGGCATATGAGTTCTTGAGTGGAATAGGATCTGGGATGTGCCTCTGCCTGACTGCTCTAACCCTCCCTGAGCCCACTGTAATCCAAGTGCTCCTCGTTCTCAGCATCCTTTGAGGCAGCTGCATTGGACTGGGTCCCCTGGCATTGACCCACTCTGGTGTGCTTGATATTAGGTTAAGGATGCTGGTTTCTGGGGGGCTGGGGTTTGGCTCTATATCAACCCCCCTTAGAAGTAGGAAGCCCAGGAGGATTGTCAGAACCTTGGCTTGGCCATGCCATCCCCACAGGAGGATGGCACAGCAGGACTCACAGACTTTGCTGGATTCTGCAGGACCCTCGTGACCACCCATGAGGAGCAGTCCCAGATGCTGGACTGCATTCGGCTCAGCATGTATGCACACCACACGGTCAAGGAGAAGCACATGGGCACCCTCATAGGAGTGCAGGAGACAGGGAAACATACCACAGAGGTGACCATAGAGCGACTCGTGGATGCCATGCTCTCCTCCCAGGTCAGTGTGCAGGCGCGTGCATGAGCAATCACCCACCTGGCCATGGCTATGGTGGGGTCAGTGGCCTAGCAGACCAGTCAGGTGGACATACTGTCCATGGCACTACAGGGTGCACACACAGGCCAGCCACTGTGAGGCACATCTTAGAGGGACACCACCACGCAGGCACCACAGATGGTGCAACAGCCACCAACACCACAACAGCCATCAACCACTGTGGCAACAACACTGCCACTGCCAGGGGCAGCAGGGCCAGCAGCGGCACCCACCTCACCACCCCTCCACTGCCACCACCAATACCACCACCAGCAACACTAGCGCCACAGCCCCCACCACCAACACCACCATCAACTCCAACACCACAGCCCCCACCACCAGCAACACCACCACCAGCACTGGCACAACAGCAACCAACACTGCCACCACCAACATCACTGGTGGCATCACAGGGAGCCAGACCGCCGATGCGAATGGCCATAACGATACCCACCACCATGGCTGTGGGGCATGTGGCAGTGGGTACAGGGCACAGGACAAGTGCCAGATGGGGGGGTCTGCATCGGACTGCACACCAGCACAGGGCATACCCCAGGTGGCAGTGCACCTGCAGACTGTGGATGACAGCGGGCAACTTGACACGGGACCAGGGACTGTGCCAGGCCAATCAGCAGCCAACACAGGGAGGCATAGAAGATGTCAGAGGACAGTGTTGCTGATGGGACCATAGGACAGTGGTGGATCTGTGGCCATGCAACAGGGGCAGGGTGGGCCCAGTGATGCCACAGGGGCAGTTGAGCCCACAGCACAGGGTGCTATGCAGGGTTTGTGCATCCCCAAGCATGGGAGTCCTATGGCAGCAAACATCTCAAGCAAAAAGGAAAAACTACTTATCCGAGACAACAGGATGCAAAATACTGTACACATACTGTAGTAAGGCACAGACCTATTCAAATAAAACACCCTTAATGGCAAATGGCCCCCATTCAGGCTTTGTAGGCAGTGACAAATGATGATGAACATTTAGCTAGCATGTTAGGCAACTTGAAAACTTCAGTTTAACAAGTGCAGATTTCCAAAATGAAGGGTGCCCCTGTCACCATATGGCACCAACCTTCCTCAGAACCATACCATTTTGCAATAAAAATAGCAAATAAGTGGTACAAATTCAAAATCTTCCAGAGAGCTCAGCTAATGCTTCTACCCCCAAATTGGTGTAGCCAAAAGTGGCATTAACATCTGCCTTTGGAATGTTTGCGGTCCAAGGTTATATGCTGGGATCACAGCTTTAGGATGTACCTCTATCTCCAGTAAGGAAAGATATTACACATATGTATCAGTAAGCAATAAGACACAATGGGGTGTGCATTAGACAGTTCTACCGCACTGCTAGGGGGATGTAACGAGGCACAAGGCCACAGGCTGAGTGCATCCAGTCCCCAACCATGCATTACAACTGTCTAATGCACATCCCAGGAGTGGCTCATTGCACTTATAAAATGGTTCTGTGTATTCTAAATGGGGTTTTAAGTTTTAGTTGTACATTAGACACTTCTAATGCATGGCTAACAACCAATCAGATTACTTGAAATTCTTTGCCCTTTTATAAATGTGTATGAAAATGTGTCACAATCCAGAACTCCAGGCCATAGAATGAAGTTTTGCATTTAAGACCATATCAATGCACTCATCCATTTAAAAGGAACAACACTGTGATAGGGGGTTGAGGCTGACAGATTCACTTTAATGCACCTCTGACCTAACAAGGAAAACTCTAAAAACACACTGGCTAGATTTTTGTATGTCCGAAATTCCTGCAAGCCCCGGAGCAACAAATATTTGGTGTACCAGGCTTGTGGCAATCTAAAGGAATGTTCTATCCCTTGCATCAAAGTGATGCTTGCCAGCCCATCTTTCTCTGGTCTAGTGTGTGTGAATGCCAGGGACCCCTAACATGCAGCTTGCAGCTAAAGTGTGCCACAGGCAGCCATAAATTGGGTCAGCTGTCACACCTACACTCAAGATTCTGAAATCGGATGCAGCTGCAACAATCGATAATGCCACAGGTACTGCGCCCCAAAGGTTTGATACAAGCTGCACCACTCTTTGAAAATCCATTGCATAGTATTTAAACAGAGTTTGGCTTACAACTCCGATATATTCTGTATTTACTATACTGTGCCAGGCCTCTGATCATTATTGCTAAGGACATTTACATAGAAGCAGGATTCTCTGTCACATGATCATCATCCAGTCCAGTTGCTTCTCTAAAAGTTCAAGTTGAAGTTTCATGAAACAGGAAACCCTATGAGCATGTATGCCCATTTTCACAGGGGCCCTGAAGTCACAGCAGAACAAGACATACAATAATAACAGTACAAAATGTAGAATGTCAATTACATTAAACAATAAATACGGGATATGCTATGGGCTGGCTAAAAATACCACATTTATTTTTATCTCAGGTTTTGACTACTTTGACCTCATGAGTGGCAGAGCATATGCCATTTATACAATAACAGTGCTTCGCTAACAAAGTAGATTAGAATGCTCAAATTCTTGTATTGTATTTAAAAAAAAATCTTTTAAAATCTTGGCTCCAGACTTTTTCCCCTTTAACAAGGGATTAATCCACTGTTGCTATGCACATACAAATGAGTACATTCTGATGAGAGCACCCTCATGAACAGAGTATTCCAAACATTCCAAATAAGTTCAGGTAAAGACTTACATCATTTAGGAATTCTGACAAGTGTTCTGTGATTGAATGATGATCCTGGAGTGGAAATTAAGCGAAAAGGCATGACAGGGTGTGTGTTATATTGGGCTAATGGCCCACCTTGTGTGGATTGAAGCACGAGGCAAATGTGAGTGCTTTCACCACCTGAGAAGGGCCATTAGCCTGCCATAACACACACCCTGGAGGCCCTTACTGTGATTATGAAATGGATACCTTTAAGTAAGTTGGATGTATTTTTAAACATATTTTTTGTTAAGCTACTTTGAGTCAGGCTGTTGTGGTGGGATAATGACCCAGCTGAAAGTGCCTGTTGGCCAATCAGGAACCAGAATATTTTCTACCCATTTCATAATATCATTATGACACTCTTGAAATGGAGATGAATTATTTAACTTATTAGATGGGTAGGGAAATTATTGTCTCCTAATGGGTCAGCAGCTGTGCAGTGTTAGAGTACTACCTCTGATTAAAAAAGTGCTGGCATTCAGGGTACAGTACAGGAGCATAGCAATACCTCTTGTGAAAAATTCCCGACTTCCATTACAAACATGGCTGCCACCTTAACTCCCACTATAACAGTCAGCTAAGTCCAAACAAGGAAACTCCCTCAAATATATATATATATATATATATATATATATATGTATATGTATATGTATATGTGTGTATATATGTACAGTATATGTATGTATATATGTATACTCTCGGTAGCCAACTAACAATATCTCTCTCACAATGGGGAGTTTACTTCTGATACTTCTTTCACTGTCAGCCATGGGGTTCCCCAAAGAAGATGTCCCTATCACACAAACTAGGGTGATCCATCCGCCCAGTCTCTTTGAATCATCCCCATTGTTTGACGCTCAGACCCTTACATATGCCCTACCATTGCTGCATCGATTACAGTGGGGTGACCCTCAAAAAGAGACGCAAACCACCATACATGTATTTCTATCAAGGCTCCACTACTGGATATATAGATCCCCCTACGCCTGACCACCAAACTGCTACTTGGTGTCTTGACACAATTCCATAACCCCACATGGAGCACCCCAAAAGAGTTGCAACAGAATAAGAGAAGGAGGACCAAAGACAGCCCCCTCTCCCTATCTCTGACAGCCCTCATGAAACTCCTGCTCTTTCTATTGCTCTGTATTGGTAACGTGGAAATCAACCCTGGACCCCCTGAATGTATTACCTTACCAGCAGACCTAACCTCAGTTAAATGCCTCAGTTTTTTGCATATTAATGTATGCAGTCTGTTGAAAAAACTTACACTGATACAAGCCTGGGTTGCCCATACCTTGCCAGACTTTCTCGTGGTATCTGAGACATGGCTCAAACCCACCACAGCAGACAGGGATGTTAACCTACCCAACTATCAGCTATTCAGAGTGGATCACCAAACAAGGGGCGGTGGAGTAGCTATATATGCAAAATCTGGTATACCTGTATCCTGTATTGCTGCAACCTCTATGCCCAAGGAATTTGAATGCCTGTCCCTAAAAGTCTCTCTCCCCAATACAGCAGCTTTTCAGCTAGTTGGATGCTACAGACCCCCCTCTGCTGACCTCAAGCTCTTATCCCACCTGGGGAATCTGCTCAAGCCCAGCACTGAAGAAGTCATTATTCTAGGTGACCTGAATTTCAACTGGCTTACCCAGGCAGCTGCACTCTGGTATCATTCTGTGATACATATGGGTTCACACAACTAATTAATGAGCCAACAAGAATTAATGCAAGGAATAGTAATAACAGCACACTACTTGATATCATGCTAGTGAATAAACCCCATCTATTCACACATGCTGGAGTGCTTCTCTGCGATATAAGTGATCACTACTCCATCGCAGGGGTAAGATCTTCCAGCAAAACAACAACCCCTGCAAAATTCCTCATGAGAAGATCCAAGAAAAACAACAATATTGAAGGATATTTGCATGATCTAGCTCACTCTCCAAGCTGGCAAAAGTTTTATCTTGCCCATTCTGTGGAAAAAGCACAGCAGGTGCTAAATAGCATTATAATAAGTGCCCTTAACATCCATGCCCCAATCTCTAGTATCCGAATAAAAAACAAATCCTGTCGTTGGTTTTCAGCTGACCTCAAAGCTGCACTGCTGGAGAGAGACAAACTCTGGAAAATGGCAAGAAAAAACAAGAATGCAAATGACTGGATGATCTTTAGGAAAGCCAGGAATAGATGCACCAAGAAAGTTAGGGATGCAAAGGCTGTCTTCTACTTGGCTGAGCTCGACTCCTCCTATCATAATCCTGTTAGGTTTTGGGGTACCATCAAGGGTATGGTTGGGCAGGATTCTAGCACCTCCCTACCAACTCAATTACACCACAGTTATGGCCCTATCACTGGCAAAATGGAAATTCTGGACGCCTTCAATAACCACTTCACAACGGCTGGCTTTGCCTTTGACACCTCTCCAGCTAACCTGCTGAGGGAACAATGAAGCTACCAATACACTGGTGCTCAGAGAGCTGACTCTTCTTTCAGCTTCAAATCTGTACTGTTGAAGCAAGTAGAGGACTTATTATGGCAGCTGGATATCAAAAAAAGCACAGGGGCAGACTCTCTGGACCCCTATTTTCTAAAGATTGCATCCCATGTACTTGCAGTCCCCCTAACACATCTCTTTAACCTATCTCTAAACTCTGGTTCTATTCCCACACTGTGGAAGACAGCCCAAGTGGTTCCCCTTCTAAAATCAGGGAACCCTATGTATCTTAATAATTACAGGCCCATTTCCATTCTACCAGTGCTATCCAAGATGCTGGAGAAATTAGTGAGTACCCAGGTAAGGGAATATCTTGACGATGCTAACCTCTTGAATCCAGCTCAGTCTGGATTCAGGACCAAGCATAGCACTATCACTGCACTAGCCAAGGTCACAAATGACTGGCAAACCGAATTAGATAAAAAGAATAATGTCTGTGCAGTATTTCTGGACCTGAGCAAAGCATTCGACACTGTGGACCACAAGCTTCTACTATCATCCTTGCACTCCATTGGCCTAGATCCACCCTCCCTTAAGTGGTTCAGGTGTTATCTTACCAGTAGGTCACAGCAGGCAAAAGCTGAAGGTGACCTATCCCCATTAAAACCACTGTTAAGAGAAGTCCTCCAAGGTTCTATCCTGGGTCCCATCCTTTTTGCCATCTACAGTATATAAATAATATGGATTCAACCTTCACCAAATCCTCTGTACACCTCTTTGCTGATGACACTGTTTTGTATGTCAGCAACCCTTCTTCTGCAGCTGCCCATGAAATCCTACAAACAGAATTCTCCTTGTTACAATATCAGCTACTTGAGAAAAAGCTTCTGTTAAATGCAAAGAAAACTAAAGCAATGATGTTCACAAATCAAAGCTCCACCAGCACCTCCTCTTCAATCATTCTCCCCCAGCTATGCACTATACTTGGAGAAAATCTGGAGTATGTAGAAAATTTCAAATATCTAGGTGTGTGGATTGACAGCAGACTCGACTTCACTCATCATTTAGAATAACTGCTAAAAAGCTCAGCTAAAGGCTTGGCCTTTTCTATAGGTTAAACCCTTCCTAAACAGAGATTCAAAGATGAGTTAGTCCAGGCCATTTTCTCTCAGTTGTTGACTATGCAGACTTCCTTTATAGTCACTGCCCCATCTCCTACCCCTACACAGTTGGATACCTTATACCATAGAGCAATAAGATTCATAACAGATCTGCCATCTATACCCATCATTGCTCTCTTTATGCTGCAGTTGGATGGGTTTCACACCTCAGAAGGAACAGAAATGCAGCTCTATGGATTTCACGGAGCGCTATCAAAAACTTCCAAACTATATTCTGGACTGCTTCACTCAGACCATTCCTAGTTCCTATGCCCTAAGAAGCAACAACATCATCCTGTTCAAATTGCCCAAATTCAACACCCGGCTAGGGAGGGCAGCAATCAGCTATTCTGTAGCTATAGCATGGAACACCCTACAAAAATCCCTAAAACTGTCCAATATTATACCAATTGCATCCTTTAAACAGCGTTGTGCAGTTTTCTTCACAGAGAAATGCAGTTGCTACCGCTAGAGCTAGCTTTGTCATCTCACAATCTCCCTCCCAAAAATTCACCATATATGGCATAATCTTTGTTCTTCAGTTCTCCCTCCGAGGCAGACACCCCATCTTATGGCACCCAGTAATACCTTCCACCATCCTAGTATTACATTATGCTGTGTGTTTGCCATGGCCCCTCCACTGGGATATGTATACACTGTATATACTGTAAATATTAGCTTAACTTTCCTATAACCCATTTTATCATGTGAATTTTACTGTACATCACTGTGTTTATAAACGTTTTTTTCCCCTGTATGTGTAACTGTTTTATATAAGTGTATTGCTGTATCTGTTGTGTATCAACTGTTGAACCTTGACCTTATCAGGTCCATTTGTAAATGAGCCTTGCTCAATGATGTTCGCCTGAATAAATAAAGATTTGATGATGATGATGATATATGTATGTGTGTGTGTGTATATATATATGTGTGTGTATATATATATATATTAGAGGCAAAAAACTCCATTTAATGTATTAGTTAGGGTTGTTCCACAGCTACTAAAGTGAGAAAATTTGGTGTTGGGTTGAAAACCCCTGGACTCCCAGCCCACCCCCAACGGCATTGGGGTGTGCATTAGGGTAATCAGCCCAAACTCTCACCCATCACATGTGTAAAGCAGCAGAAGTATAGAGAATGGGGTGAGAGTTAGGACTGACAACTCTAATGCGCACCCCAATGCCAGTTGGGGTGGTGGGATGGGGGGTCCAAGGGGGGTTTTCAACCCTAACACCAAATTTCCTCACTTTTGTCGCTGTGGAAAAACCCTAACTAATGCATTAAATGGATTTTTTTGCTCTAATTTCCCTTCTTTTTGAGAATGATAATGAGAAATAGTGAATGTAATGCAGCGGTGGAAGCTTGGGGCCCTTTGGGCCCCGCGCTCCCGCCACGTGATGTATTGTGGCATAGTAACAGGAACAGCAGTGCAAACAGAAGCACTAACAGTGGTGCACATGGTAATGCAAGCATGAATGAGAACAGAAAGGGTAACGCACACGGTGGCATAGACGGGAATGGTCTGCCACATGATGTGTTGTCACATAGTAACATGGTGCCTGCAAATGAAAATGTCAAAGAGCATGGTGACACAAAGTGAAACAGAAAGAGAAACAGTACTGTAGACACAAATGGCAAAAAATAACAGAAATGCAAGTGCAAAGGAAAACGCAAAGGATAATGCACATGGTGGCGTAGATGTCAACGGTAAGTGAAACGGGTACGGAACTGCAAGCGGAAAGGGCAACAGTAACAGTAATGTAAGTGCACAGGCTGGTTTTCCCCAAAAGCTGCATAGAGAAAGAAAGTGAGTACAAAGAATGTATGCATAATAATGGGTATCGGAGCAGAAAATGAGGATTTGGAATACTAAATAGGTTATATCTCAGGAACCGTACGACGTAGAAAAAAAATTTAAAAGTCATATGATTTGTGACTGTCCTGGCTAGTTTTATACTTAGCCTAAGTGCTTTTCTGATGAAAAGTCCATATCTCGCACCGTTTTTGAGCTACGGGCCCTGAAAGGCGCGGCGAATGCCGTAATGTTATCCTATGGGAAAAAAAAGAGAAGTTCAGAGTGCCATAACTTTGCATCCCTGTAATATTTTTTCACCAAACCACTGAAAGGCACATCTGTGGGCTGTTTACTGTGTTTCCTCCAAATTTCAGGAAAAAAGACCAAACGGTTATTTTGCAGCAGGGTGCCAAAGGATTCCTATAATGCGTCAGGTGCCTTAATGTTATCCTATGGGAAAAACTGTCAACTTTGGAGTACTGTAACTTTGCCACCATGCAATATTTTTTTCAACAAAACACTGAAAGACACATCTGTGAGATGTCAGCTATATTCCTTTCAAACTTCAGCCCAAAACTCCAAACCGTTCTTTTGCAGTGGAGTGCTAAAGAATTGCTGTAATTTTCCAACAGACTAGAAAAGTACTGTCGCAATTTGCGAAAGCTTTCGCAAAAATTTGCGACACTTTCATGAGCACAAAAGTACTTTACAAAAGCACTTTTGCCAGAAATTTGAAAAACATATTTCTGGGGTGTTTTACCCCAAAATAAAGACATGGCTAGCATCCTCAAGGTGAATACAAAAATAATTAGGTTGCTAGAGGGTCCCAAATTTAAATGCCAAGCATTTTTCTGATCACTAACTGAAAACAAGATGGCGGATTTGTGAAAGTAACAGGGCCATTTGAGAAAGTAAAAATGCATTTGCGACACTGTCAAACTTTTTGTTAACTTTTCCCATTGACTTATAATGGGAAATTGTTTTTTCGAATAACTTTTGATCTGTTTAATATTTTTTCACAAAATCTTCAAAATGCACATTGGGGACCCCAGCCGCACGTTCCCTGAAGATTTCGGGCCAGTCGCGCAAACCGTGCGACCTGTAGGCACAACCATAGAATTCCAGAAAAAGCGTAAACGCACGCGCAGATCACGCTTAATAACTCTGCAGCTGTGTATCTGACCAGTACATAACATGGCAGATCCCAAGGCACGTGGGTCTTGATGGTGTATTCCAAATTTCAGGCAAATCCAACAAACGGTTGCAAAGTTATTAAGGTGCAAAATTTTGAGTTTAACATGTAAATGGCTCCTCAACCCTAACTATGGTAGTACGGTATATATATATATATATATATATATATATATATATATATATTCGATGATAGGGTTTAAACCCCCTTTGCACCTCTCCAGTCTACCTCCCAACTGGAATCGGGGTGTGCATTGGGGTCATCAGCCCTAAGTGTCACCCCATCACATGTGGAAAGAAGCTGAGGAATAAGAGAATGGGGTGACAGTTAGGACCAATGACCCCAATGCACACCCCAATTTCATTTGGGGGGGTGGGCTGGAGGGGTACAATGGGGGTTTCAACCCTAACATCGAATTTCCTCGCTTTTGTCGCTGTGGAACAACCCTAACTGATGCATTAAACAGAGTTTTTTGCCTCTAATTTCCCTTCTTTTTGAGAATGATAATGAGAAATAGTGAATGTAATGCAGCGGAGGGAGCGCGGGGGTGATGTCTTGTCGCATTGTAACATTATGCCCGCAAATGCAAATCGTAATGCGCATGATGACGCAAAGAGAAACAGAAAGAGGAACAGTACTATAGACAGAAATGTTAAAAACAATGGAAACGCAACTGCAAATGAAAACGCAAAGGGTAATGCACATGGTGGCGTAACCATGAACAGTAAGTGAAACGGGTACAGAACCACAAGCAGAAATGGTAATGATAAGAGTAATGTAAGCGCACAGGCTGGTTTTCCCCAAAAGCTGTATAGAGAAAGATAGTGAGTAGAAAGAATGTATGCAAAATAATGACTATCGGAACACAAAAATCAGTAGTTGTAATAATAAATTGCTTACATCTCAGTAACCATACGACACAGAAAAAAAAATTAAAAGTCATATGTATTATCACTTTCCTGGCTAGTTATATATGTAGCCCCCCTAATTTTTTGACAAAAACTCCATATCTATGCCGTTTTGATTCGGACCCTCAACATGCAGGGTGAGCCGTAATGTTATCCTATGGGAAAAAACAGAAGTTCGGACTGCCATGACTTTTGAACAGTTTAATATTTTTTCATGAAATCTTCAAAAAGCACACTGGGGACCCAGGCCGCATGTTCCCTGAAGATTTCAGGCCAGTCGCGCAAACCATACGACCTGTAGGTGCGACCATAGAATTCCAGAAAAAGCGTAAACGTGCACACAGATCATGCTTAATAACTCCACAGCTGTATATCTGACTGGTACAAAACTTGGCAGATCCCACGGCCAATGATTCTTGATTGTGTATTCCAAATTTCAGGCAAATCTGTCAAACGGTTGCAAAGTTATTAAGGTGCAAAGTTTTGGGGTTTAACATAGAAATGGCTCCTCAACCCTAACTATGGTAGCACTACCGTGCTACCATAATGTGTGTGTGTGTGTATATATATGTGTGTGTGTGTGTGTGTGCATATATATATATATATATATAGATATATGTGTGTGTGTGTGTGTGTATATATATATATATATATATATACGTGTGTGTATATGTGTGTGTGTGTATGTGTGTGTATGTGTATGTGTGTGTATATGTGTGTGTCTGTGTGTGTGTGTGTGTGTGTATCCCCAGGTGGTACGCCGTTTGAATCTGACAGCAATACCAGGTGGGCTGGGTTCAGGGAGGAATAGGTCACTCGGCACAAAGGCTAGGTTTGGCTACTCTGCACAGGGGCACCCAAGTAATTCCAAACACAGTAAGCAATAACTGTAATGTCCAATGCCAGAAGTGGGATTCTAAAGTGTGGCTTTGTATTCACATCCAAACAGAACAAACAAAGCATAGACGGACCCCCACGGGGCTACACTCCTGGTAATGCAGATTAAAAGAAACAAGAACACTTCCTCAACACTTTAGCCCTCAAGCTCTGAACCCACCGGGCACACAGCCCGGACTTGCACTCTGCTTTGGGTTACACAGCCTGAATGTGTACACTGTTCTGGGTTTTCCCTGGCTCGGCTCCCTTGCCAGCCACTCAGACACCTTCCATACTTCATGGAAACATTTTCTGGTGGCTCCCTAAACCACCTAAGAGCACCTCATCTCCATCAGGGAATTCTTCCTTTCAATCCCACGTCTGGGTACTTTCCTCAGGCACTGGCCAAGTACCTGAGAGAAAGTAAAAGGTGCCTCAGAGCAAATCCATAGAGGTGAATTTGGTTACTGCTGATGGGGGATCTCCCACCTCTCGCTCCCACAATTCATACCCAGCCATTTCTCTGGACAGTAAACACCTCATCCTGTAAAGCTTTGCAATGTAAATTCTTGCTAAATGTATATCACATTCCATCTACTTGTCTTGCTTCCCATTTGTGCTGGACTTGAACATACTTTTAAGTGGCATTGTCCATTTCTCTAGACCCCACACTGAGTTAAGCAGTCCAATCCCCACTTTCCAACTGTTCAGGTGAAAAAACACTTGGCCCTTTTTCAGAGCGAACTCACCCTTTGGTTACAGGTGCCCCACAGGCGATTCCTCCACAAGGAATTTCTCTCTCAGAGCTTCTGGTGCCTCAGCACAACTTGAACAGGCAGCTTCTTTCCCTTAGCCGGACATAGAAGGGTTGCCCCTGGAAAATAGGCAAAAACCTTCCCCCCATCCCCCTCAGGGATGGGGCTGCTGAACCATTGAAAGCAGTCTCCACCACTTCAATTACCAGTTCCTGTGTTCCCCTTCAGGTGGAAACACACACCTTCCAAAAATAGCTCTGAAACAGAGCTTAAAGCTCTGAGAGCCTGCACACACTCAGCTGTACTACTGTCTCTCATTCAGACTGCACACAGACTGAATTCAAAATCCCCAACGTTCTACACTAACCTCCAACTGCAAGATTCCAGTGTGGCTTATGCAGCTCCGGAAGTTCTATTGTGAGGCCATCCCTCAGTCTCAGCCGAGACTGAGAACAGAGTGAGACAGTGTGAAATCCATTTAACTGGAGTTTCACAAGCTGCCTTCCCTGCCTACCACTAGGTCTTACTGGGATTCTAGTAACCCCGGGTAACAAGGGGTTTTATATATATATATATATAAATACATGGGGTGGTGTGTTTAACGAGAGTTTACACACACACTAAGGTGTTGGATGCTACATAAACCCCAAGATTGAAGCTCTAGGGGTTTATTTAAGCATCCAAGACTGAGGGTGCGTGTGTTTAAAATTTTGGGTTTTACACGCCAGCCCACATCTTGTTTTATGTAATTGCTCTGGGTTTTTTTCAGAGAATTTGATTTCTTTGTGAGATTGAGCATTGTGTGCATGCATACTATCAGAGAAACCTGGCACGTGTTCACTGTTATAACCAGCTGGTTATAATGGGGAATTATAACCAAGTTTTCCTATCAGAAAAAGCAGCACACAGTTATTATAATTTAACATTCTTTCCCTTTACAACCACCTTTTTAAACAAATACACCAATTTAAACAAGCATTTGTCAATGCCGAATGTTTGCTTGCTGATATTACTCGGACATGCAGGAGTTATACAGATGCAGAATAGGAATGGCAGTGAAATACTGAACTCACGCCAATCCCACCTCCACCCTGCAGAGATAGACAGGCATTGGGGTGTGCCTTTGGATTCTTGCCCATAATACTCATGGCATTTCACCTCACTCTATCCTGTAAACACCAACAAGTGTTGAGGTGTTCCTTGGGGTGTTTGGCTTCACAGTCACCCCATGTCATAAGGACATGCGCTGAAATGGGTGCAGTATAGGAGAATGGGGGGAAGTCTGGGGCTGAAAAGTCCAAGGCACACCTCGAAGCCTGTGACTGGCTTCAGGGTGGGGGATGGGGGTGGAATGGTGTAAGCAATACAGCTGGCAATCCAAAGGCACACCCCTGATGTATGTAAGTCTGTACATGGTAGAATGTTATGGTTAGAAATCCTAATGCCCCAGTCATTTCTTGATATTTGCACTACAAATTTTCAACATGGCCTTTTTGTAACCCCACCTCATGAAAGCATGTGGGACCTCTGCTCATGAACAGTGGCACTGTGATTTTGTTAATGTGTCCTGGACTTTGATTTCCTACAGCGACCATGCCATTCTGCACCAGATGCGCAGAAACACAGACTGGGCAGGATGTGAAGAATGACAGCTGTACCATTCATAGGGAGGTGTGAAGATATGACAATGTTGAAAATCTGGAGTGAAAATATTAAATATACTTGAACTTCTGAGTGTACATGGAAACTGCACAACACATCCTTGTAACACAGTCATTTTTTGGAATTATTTCACCAAATTTAGAACATAGGCTTTTGAGAGCCCACCTTATAAACAGTGACACTGTCATTTTCTTAATCAGTCCCAAAAGGTGATTCCATGCAGTGACTGCAAAATCACCTTTCAGGACTGAATAATGCCATGACAGTGACTGAACTCATTAGGAGGGGTCCCAAGAACTCCATGTTAAAAATATGGTGCCAAAAGTTGAAAAAATGGCTGAGATAGCCACATAAGGTAAAAAAAAAAAAAAAAGTTTGTCATTATACAGCTTACCAGCATTTCTTCAGTTTACGGTTGACTTTGAAGAGTGAAGACATGTTCCTGGTCTTCCAAAGATCATTGTGCTGGGCTCCAGAGGTAAGTATGGGGTAGGGGGTGTGGGAGGTGGGGGTGTACAGAGGGTGGGTGCGGGTTGGGGGAGGGGGCATGAGAAACAGCGAGGGACTGTTTTCTTTTTTTACAGGGTTTAAAAAAAAAGACAACATGGAAGGCTTTTGGTACACTGGGGTGGGCTCCCAGCATGCCACCTGGATGTTTGTTGGGGGGAGTGGAGCCAACAGGGATTGGGCACCCCCATAGACCATACAGTGTGCTGGGGGGAGCACATGGGGATTGGGCATCCATTGAGCACACAACAAATGGGGGGGTGCATCATGCTGATGAGGATTGGGCTACCTCATTGGCAAATGAACTGGGGAGGGGGCAAGCCAACAGGGGGATTGGGCACCTCCGTCAGCTTCAGCAGGGACTGCGAGAGATGTTGGCTGTCCATCAGCTTCGTGCAGACTGGGAGAGGCCGATGGAGAAGCCGTAGCCATGTTTATTGAAAAGGGACACCAGACAATGCAGCTGTGATTGGCTGCTGCAGTCAGGGACTGCCCAGCAAAAACAGCTGATTGCTGATGATGGGGAGCTCCCTGATTGCAGCGGCCAGTTTGTTTCAAGTTGATGGCAAACTTCACTACTCCTATCATGGACAGCATGATTTTCTATTGGTGCCACACAGACCAGCCACAAAATGGGTTGCTGGCATTAAAATATGAATGCAGAGCCTCATCACCTGTGGCAAGATCCCCAAACCTGGTTCATCTTGGAATGCTCCATTGACTGAGCATCAAACTTTTAATTTTTACTTGGCAGCCACTGCTGTCTGCACTTAGGTACCTGTGACACATCTGATTTCCTCATTAAGTAAGATATGCTATTTACTTTAAATTTGCTCCAAATAAAGTACTTGCTGAATTAAAGAAGCAATCTGTCTGCATGTTCTGCAAAAATGGATCATATTCCCATTGCCTTCCCCTTCATACCCTGAAAATGACAAAAGTCAGAATCAACCACTGTTGATTGGGTTGTTATGGTACCAGTGAATTTTGTATATAATCTTTGGCTGCTGATACAACAAATGTGGTTCACGACAGTCAGGAAGCATCTGCCCTGTGATCTATGAATGACACTGACTATCAGTATAACATGTTACCATGTCAACATGACAAGCAAGTTGCCTTGCACTAAGATGGTCTGTGACCAAATGCTTTCAATTGAATATGTGCCAGCACTTAACTGTAAATGTCAACTAGGCAAAAAAAAAAAAATGCATATCACTGAGTCAGTGATGGCTTGACCACATATCTTCACAGAATCAGCCAATCAGAATTCTGAAAGCATCAGGAGGAACATGATCAGTTCTAGCTCCAGAATAGAACATCACAGAACAGAAAACAAGGTATTCAAAAAAAAATAATAAAGGATGTCTGAGTACAAACACTGTGTTTGGAAATTGCTATAAAAGCAGTTGGGTACTCCTAGGGGTTACTTTAATCCTGGGTCAATCACCCCCTAGGGGTAATGTGGCACTTGGCTGCTACTCATGCCACATTACATCCCAGGGGGGTGATTAGCAGATGGTTAACGTAACCCCTAGTCATACCTAATTGCTTAAGTGAGGTGAACAGTCTGACAGTGGACTTCTGTAAAAGTTTGAATTCCTGCATTCCATGGTGAACTAACATTCCATCTACTTAATGTGTGGAAAGACAGATGATAGATAGTGGTATGTGGATATGGACTACTTTTTACGAGTAACATTTAACAAAAAAAAACTGATTTTAAATTAAAAAAGTTGTCCTTTTTTGGTTCCTTGAAGATATCTTGGTTTTTCCATTTTAGAAGTGCAATAAGACATGTCATGATGTGAGTAGCTATGTGATAAGTGCACTTTAAAATGATGATGGCACTCAGTGTAAATGCCTTGTGTCTCACAACACCCATGGGCATGCATTACTCACATAACAACTGATACCATATTGTGTCTTATGCAGTAGCTTACTTCATCCCAGGTGCAAAATACATGCATATACAGTATTTGGTATTTTTATGTTTGCTTGCAGGTGTACCCATAACATTTTATTACTATGAATGGCATTTTAGAGGCGTGCCACTGACTAGCCTAATGTAGGTCAAACTGCATCGGGCTTGCCAGTGACAGACCAATGAGCAGGCAAGCTGAGTAAGACACTGGTCACAGTTTGATGGGCAAAAACTTCATGTAGTGGAAAGGACTGGAGCACTCCAATGAGACAGCGCTTCTTTCATAAAGCCAGCCGGCAAGCAACTGCATTACTCTAAGACTTTTTAGGTATATGAAAAATCAGTTCTGATGCACAAATGAAACAGCATCTCTTTAAGTGGTGGGCTAAGCTGTGGTTAAAGAGGAGAGGGTTACCAGGTCAGAACCAATACCAACCAGAACCCAGGATTTGGATCAGGGTCAAATGCCAGGACCAAAGCTGGTAAAAGCCAGGGTTCTTAGGGCATACAAGTGCCACCTATTGTTATATGTACAAAGAGAATCTGAGACATCCGGTCAGGGTCCAAAAATGTATTCTAAGGCTAATGAAATCCAAGCAAATACAGCATGACAACTAATAGCATGTTTTGTCTACTTACAATAAGCAATGAACAGAATGTTTTTCTCATATTCCTAACAACAATAAGTGAAACATAATTACCTCATATGTCTAACTATTACAAAATAATATTTTAGGACACAAATCACACTGGACTGGTCAAAAATTACATGAATGAATATAGTGCAACTCGATATGTTTCTCTAACCTAAGCCCACTTAGATATTGTTTTTGCAGATGGTTCTGTACCACCTAGTAACCTACTATTTGCTATCAGAATATAGAGGATTGTGTATGAGCAGTGATACACATAAAAAGATATTCTTGAATAGAGAGGTTTCCTTGGTAACAGATGACATCAAGAGCGCAGCTCGAGAGGTGCTCTGTTATAGGGATGGGTGGACCCGAAAAGGTTCTGACCCTTATTATCTGTTCTGATTAGTCCTGATTTAAATCAGAACCTTTTATAAAATGTGATGAAAATTGCAAACCTACTATATAATTGCATAAAACGACACTGAGATCTGTGACAAACACATAGAATTGTAGTTAGCATTTCAGGATATGAAAACTGTGAGTTTATAGCAGTGAAGTGTTGGTCACTTGAATATGACAGTCATGCAGTTGACCTCTGTCTGTTTCCTGTCTCAGAGTCAGTAGTACTAGTGCTGTAACTGTAAACTGACCATTTAGTAGCACACACTATACAATGGACATATCATAGAAGCTTAGAGAAATAGAATTTGGTGGTAGATAAGGACTGTTGGCCCACTCAGTCTGCCCTTTTCCCTACCTATTGGAAAAACTGCAGATTCTAGTTACCCAACAGCCTACTTCCTCATAACAGGTATCAGTGTGTTATTGTTGCATCAATTCCTTCTCTGCTCCACTGAGAATCATACAGTTATTTTCTATGGCATGGGGTCCCCTCCACCCACCCAAATTGATGACACTTTTAGGGGAACCCACCCAAAAATAATTGCATGTCCTAGGAATCTAGAGACCTAGCTACTGTGGTGGAAGGGGGAGTGTGGCCATGAGGCTGAGCCTGTACTGAGTGGGCAGAGACCTACATTCAGGTAATTCAAAAATGTAAAAATTAGACAAATCCATTAGTACATACTGAAAAACGTGTGCTATCAGTCTCAACTTCTGGCATTCCAAAAATTACACAAGTCCTAAGGACATGCTGCAAAAAGTGTGCTATCAGGTTCAATCAGTCCAAAAATTACTCAAGTCCATTAGGACATGCTGTGAAAAGTGTGCCATCCGGTTCATTCAATCCCCAAATTGGCAATGAACGTGAAGAAGGCATGCTGAAAACTTTGTGACATCAGTCCCAACAAGTTCAGGCAGTCCAAAAATTATACATGTCCATTAGGACATGCTGCAAAAAGTGTGCCATCAGGTTCAGTCAGTCTAAACATTATACAAGTTCATTAGGACATACTGTGAAAGTGTGCCATCAGGTTCAGCCAGTCCAAACATTATACAAGTTCATTAGGACATACTGTGAAAGTGTGCCATCAGGTTCAGCCTGTCTAAACATTATACAAGTTCATTAGGACATGCTGTGAAAGTGTGCCATCAGGTTCAGGTAGTTCACAAATTAGTAAAGTCTGTTAGGACATGCTGAAAACATTGTGCCATCAGGTACAAAAACTATATAGGCCACATACAGACTTACTTGAGTACTGATTTATTTTTCTGAAAAACTGTGATCTTTCTACTCTTCCAAGTCGTCATCTTTGAGGTCACAGCAAAATGTATTTGCTGCCTCCGGGTCATAGGTGTAACCAGTCATTGGAAGGTTTATTTTTAAGAATGGTAACTTTTCAACATTTTCTGTTAGTAGCTTAGATCATGTATCTGTTACCACATTTCCTGCACAGCTAATGAGTTGCTCAGAAAATACGCTGGTTGCGGGACAGACCATGTACTTCAAGGCTACCTGCACAAGTGCAGGCCATACAGGCTCCTAGCTTTGTCAGTACTTAATGGGATCTTCATTCCATTCAGTACCTTATTCTGCTAAACAACAGTCAGCCATGGCCTGGGCAGAAGCAGTGACAAATGGAGAAGGAAAGACTGATTTTTCAAGGATGACAGTATCCAAGTGACTCCAAAGATGACTGCCGGGTGTGGAATGAATGGCAGCAGCTGACTGTTTTCTATCCTGACTGAGAAGAGAGAGCTGTGAAGATGCAGGAGGAATGGATGAGGGGGCTGCATCTGTTGTCATGGTTTTTTTTCCAAAGCAAATCTACTTCTTGAATGATTTTCTCTTTGCAGTTTTGGTACACATTTGGGTCATACTGTGAGAGGTGTTTCGTCGTGTACTGTGGGTCTAGTACTGTTGCAATAATGTAATGTTCTGTCACTAGCATTTCACCAAGTTTCTCATTGTCTCTAACTTTTTTTAATCATTCTATGTAATACATATTTTTTTTTATTCTGGGTGGCACGTCCCTTTCAGTTGCAGTAGACTCTCCCATCTGAAACTGGCTTCTTGTACCTTCCGACTCATCCCTGACTGCATTCAGCTGAAATCTAAGAATCTTTACTGATGGGATTATTTGGCTGAGTGTAGGACTGTTGGAACTCACTTCCCTAGTAATTTCCTCAAAGGGTTGCAGGATCTTGATGAGAAGTTCTGAAACAGCCTACTGCTGAGGATTAATGTACACAACAGCATCCCCTATGCTGTTCTCTAGTGTATACTATCTTACAGACTTTTTTGTTCCACCAATTGCTGGAACATGTGAAAAATAGAGTTTCACCTCATTGCAACATCCTGGATGAGTGTATTAGGAGGCAGCCTGTGTTCTTCTTGCATGGTCTGAAGGCATTGGCATGCTTTGCAGGAGTGGCTAAAATGTATGCATATTCTTTTTGCCACATATGTGAGAGCCTTTATATCCCTGTCCTCTTCCATAAATGCATGCACAATCAAATTTAGGCAGTGTGCAAAACATCGAATGTGGACAAAGCCCTCATCAGACAATGTTTTCTTTATGTTTGAACCATTGTCAGCCACAATAAAACTACAAAAAGCCCTTGTGATGTAAGCCAGTACTTTATCTTTCTATTGAGCTCATCCAGGATGCTGGAAGATCTGTGATCCTGTGGGATATACTGGTTCAATGGCCTACACATCCAGTATAGTGTTATGCTTGTGCATCTGTGTTAATTTGATTTTGACTGTTCACACTGTCTGTTCCAGAGGAATTACTACCTTGTAGGGGTACCAAAGGCAAGGAACCCTTGAAGAGGATTCCACCTCTAGAGGTGCCATGGGATGATTCCTGTGGCTAAAGGTACCTTAGGAAGGATCCCAAGGAGAGAGAGAGAGATGATGCCACTGGAGGAGGAGGGTGGGGCAAAGAAAAAGTGCTTCAGAAGGAGGCTGAGAGGAACTGCTTATATAGCTCAGGAAGTGGGAATGGCTGGTTCCTTGTCCACTGAACTACAGGCCCAGCTTCCAGTTCAATGGCCTATGCAGCCAGTATAGTGTTATGTCTGTGCAACTGTGTTAGTTTGGTTTTGGCCATTAGCACTTTCTATTTCAGAGGAATTACCACCCTGTAGTGGTACCAAAGGCAAGGAACGCTCGAAGAGGGTTCCACCCCTAGAGGTGCCATGGAACAATTCCTGTGGCTAAAGGTACCTAAGGAAGGATCCCCAAAAAAGAAATGTAGTATGAAACATATCCCAAAAGAATGAAGTAGTGCAAAGCACAGAAGCAAGCAGTAGCTGTGACGTAGTAGTAGATAAGCATCAGAGAGCTTGATAATGTAGTGAGATGCTCAGGTTGATAATGTTATGAAATGCCCAGGTTGGCGTGGCATGATTTGATGGTTTGCGTTGAAAAGAGGAGACCTTCTAAGGAGAGAGGGTGTGGCAGGGACACCATACACCTTCATCCAACAGCAGAACCTACCTATAGAAACTAGGCAACACTACTATGCTAACTAACAGTTATGACCTGCGGCATGGAGGAGAGAAAAAAAAAACAACGTGGAGGAAATCTCAGGGATCCAAGGCCTAGGTTGCCTTCCTTCCATGCCTGAAATATTTTATTATGTGACAGCTCTGCAGCCGCAATTTGGAAAACCCAGTTAAAGGGAGGTGGAAAATATTCCAATTTGAAGGAAGGCTCTCACTCAGTCCCTCTAGCTGGAATGCTGTAGAAGGTTGCGAGAGTGCTCTGCAACACAATGGGCAACCAAGGCAGGAGGAGGAGAGCAATGACTGCTGAGGCACTCACCTGGACTCAAACCAGGTGAACCAGAGGCAGTTGTAGGGAGAATAGCTTTGAAGGGTGCCTCCGAACCCGCTCGGGCAGCTAATGGGGCCCCCGTGAGAGCCCCACCCTGTCAAGCTGAGTCTTAACTTCTACAACTTGAGGTGCCATCGGTACAGTTGACAACTGAAGGTCCAGGCAGAGTGAGGACATTCCCAGCTGCAGCTGATATCCCAGAGGCTGAAACTGAGGGAATGGTGGTAGGCATCGAGGGGAATTGATAATGAAAGTATGTGATACTGGTAATAGGAAGCAGATGTATGTAGGATCCACAGTTCAGCTGCTAGAAGAGAAAGACACCCCTCCAAGCTTTGCATGCACAAGCTGTGGACTCATGGTGCACAGCAGAGGCATTGCTAGGGCTGGGCATCTGGGGATAGAGCCCTGAATGTTTTGTCGGGGGCCCTGAATCTTTCCTGCACTGACTGTCTCATTTTTTTTTCCTGCTGCGGGCTGTATTAGTACGCCGTGCAGCAGTGGGTTCTTCCTGCTTTTTGCACTGGCCTTAATCAGGCAGCTCAGTCATCATCTCCTCACACACCTAGTCATCAATCACATTGTGCCCCCCCCAGCAGTGCTGCCACTCAATTGTGGTGATCGTGAAATTGGTGAATGATGTGCTCCTGCTTCTCTCTCTCTCTCTCTCTCTCTCTCTCTCTCTCCCTCTCTCTGTCTCTCTCTCTCTCTCTCTCTCTCTCTCTCTCTCTCTCTCTCTCTCTCTCTCTCTCTCTCTCTCCAACTCGAGTCCACTCCAGTCCAAGCCCAGCATGTCTTCTCTTCTTCTTCTGTCTTCTGCAGGTCTGGCACCCATCCATCATCCATGACTCCACATTCCATGCCTCTGGGCTGGTCTGATTGACTCCAATGCTTGATAAAATGCTGCCTGCCCCTCAGCTCCCCGGGCCTGATCATCAATTTAATTGCCCAAGGCCCATTGGTATCGCTTACTTGCTATTTTTATTGTACTCATCGCCATTGCAACCATCAACATAGTTCCTCCAGTCCTTGTTTGTAATTGGTGAGGAGTGTTCTGGTTGCCCTGGCAATGGCGCAGCAGACTTGTCTCAATGGCAGAGTGCGGAGGTCAGGATAGGAGGAAAACAAAAACATCGAAAACGCAACTGCAGACTCAGAGGGGAAGAGGGAATAATGGAGACATGGACACACAACAGAATTATTGAATGGCTGCATTGAAGTGGACATGGACAGGTTCAACAACTCATCACTCAAGTTGAGTGACTCGAGTCGACTGCCTGGCTGATGGCTGGTGCCTGCGGTGTGTTACTGTGCGCAAGTGAGGTGAGTGAGAGTCGTCTCGGTGCTGACTACTTGACATTGACTTTAAAGTTGTTTAACTCATTCACACCACAAGAGCTCTTTGAGACTTCTGCCACTTGTGCCCTGTATACTCTTAGCACTGCATCCTGGGCCTTTCTAAGCAAAATCAAGCCATAATCAGCATGCCACAAACAAATGTGACTACCTCTTGAACCGTAAGTGCTACACACAAAGTATGAGTGGCAAAGTTGTTCAGCACAACGTTATCTTTGAATAGTGCTATGCAATCAGTTGTAATCAATTTAGTTTTTATTTTATACTAGCTGAAATACCAAACAACTGATTTTTTTCTGATTTTTTTCAAGGTGCTTAGGTGATGCATGAGAGACAAATGTCAGCCATGCACACCATACCTTAAACAAATGCAAATAACTCCTAAAGTATATGTGGTAGACACAAAGTATCAGTGGCAAAATTATTCAGCACAAAATATCCTTTCTAATGGTGCTATGCAATCAATTGTAATCCATTTAGTTTTTATTTATAGTAGCTGAAATACCAAACAACTGATTTTTTTTCCAGATTTATTCAAGGTGCTTAGGTGAGGCTTGAGAGACAAATGTTAGCCATGCACACCATACCTTAAACAAATATGAATAACTCCTAAAGTATACATGATAGACACAAAGTATCTGCAGCAAAATTGTTCAGAGCAAAATTACCTTTCTAACGGTGCTATGCATTAAATTCTAAGCAATTTGGTTTGTTTAATAGTTAGGTAAAAACTGCTGACTTCCTCAGACGTTTCTGGGCCTGAGTGAAAGTCAGTTGAGTACGTCTACAGGAGTTATTGTCCTGAGGGGCTATGCTTTCAGACACCGCCTACAGATGTCTCTAGGCCTGAATGAGCTCACTATGGATGGATGGCACATGGCAGTTTTGGCACTGCATTTATTTGCAAGCTGGCTAAGCCTGGGACCCTTAAGGGGAGGGAGCAGGATTGAGGGAGCTGGGAGAAACTGAGAGAGGGAGATCGGGTCGATCACAGGAATGGCCCAGCCAGGACTTGAGACTGAGAGAGATTACCCTCACACCCCTCAATGCCTAGTTAGTGTATGCTCACAGGTCATAGCATACGTGATGCGACAGCAGCAGCTGGCTGCTGCAGCTCATTGCTGTTGCTAGCCCAGGCACCAGGCAGCAATGAGCAGCAGCCAGCTGCTGTCACATGACAGTCACTCTTACATGGGCCATGTGCATTGTGGGACACCTATTTTGTAGTTTATGCTACTTGATAGTCACAGGACTATTAAGCAGCATGGACTACAGAATGTCATCACAGCAATATAGCCTCGTGAGTGGCCAGTGAGTATCATGTAGGGTGTGGCCTTTTCAGTCAGAGACAGACTGAGAGAGAGTGAAAGCAAAAGAACTGCAGTTGTGCAGTCAGTGCACAGTTCATCTCTGTATTTGAGTGGAATTTGAGAAAAAAGAGAGCATACGACTTCTAGATTTTGGCATAAAAACAGTCATTTTCTGTATTTCAGCAATTGCTGCTGCTAACTTTGTAGTTCTTGCCTTTTTTGCCACTTCTGTAAGGCAAGGGTAGAAAGGCCTGTTTTTCACTCTAGGCCTACTAGGCCAGAAGGTCACAAAGGAACATAACTTAAGTTGTAGTCTATATCTTGTGTGACTGAGAACTGAGTCAGCCTCTACAGTCATCAACTCAAGTCAGCACAATCTAGGTGGCCTGGCTGGGAGGGCAGGGGGGAAATTTTGTTAAAAAAAAATTTGTAAAAAAAAAAAATTGTAGTTGTTGCAGTTTACATCACAACAGCCTCTGATCTACCTCATCAGTGACTCAGAGTACCTGAGATTTGTTTTTTGCCATTACCGGGCTTGTTGTGGAAGGGCTGAGGCCTGAGGGCAGCAGTGTGTGTCACCAAACTCTATTAAAAAAAATTGTAGCCGTCCCGGTGGTGCTGAGGGTTGAAGCGCTGGATGCCACACCTCACGCCACACTGACAACTCGAATTCGGGAGCGAGCTCGGGAGTCGGGGGTCGGCAGGGGAGGGAGACAGATAGAGCACCCGCTGGGCTGCTCTCCTCTCTGGGTGGGAGGGCAGGCTTGTCCGCCACTCTGACGACCCCTAGTGGAGACCAGAGGCACCATGAGCTGCCGGGCTGCACGTAAGGAGCGTGGCTGACACAGGCAGGGTTGCCATGCACTGCAGCATCAGATGTGCATCGCGCACGGTGGGGTCTCGGGCTTACACCACAAGAAATACCCCTCCAGTCCTGGATAGGTGATGGTCCTGCCAGTGCCACTGCCACACATCCAGTGCTGGTTCCCCACCACTGCCCCCCACGGTCTCCCCGGGTTGTAGTCCCCAGACCTGGGGAACAGTAACAAACTTGTAGATGGCGGGGGAACACAGCAGGGGGTAGAGCAAATCGGCGAGTACAGTGGCCCGAGAGAGTTCCAGGCTGGAGGTCTACAAAAAAGAAGTGTAAAAAAAAATTATAGTTATTGTCACAGTTTAAATCAGGGTAGTGGCAGTCTCTGATCCACCTCATCAGAGACCCAGAGTACCTGAGATTTTTTTTTGCCAGTACTGGGCTTGTTGTGGGAGGGCTAAGGGCAGCAGTGTGTGTCACAGTACTCTACTAATAAAAAAAAATTACAGTTGTTGCAGTTTAAATCACAACAGCCTCCGATCCACCTCATCAGTGACTCAGAGTACCTGAGATTTGTTTTTTGCCATTACCGGGCTTGTTGTGTGAGGGCTGAGGGAAGCAGTGTGTGTTGCCGTACCCTGCGAAAAAAACTGTAGTTGTTGCAGTTTAAATCACAGCAGCCTCTGATCCACCTCATAAGTGACCCAGAGTACCTGAGATTTGTTTTTTGCCAGTTGTACCGGGCTTGTTGTGAGAGGGCTGAGGGCAGCAATGTGTGTCGCCATACTCAACTAATAAGAAAAAATTGTAGTTGCAGTTTAAATCACAGCAGCCTCTGAGTGACAGTAAACCTTAATGTGTCAGTGCCATTCCCTTGCTGTGAGCCCTGAGGTGGCAGTGTGTGGCTCAGAGTCAGTTGTATTGCAAAGAAGTATTGTATCAGAACTTGTTGGTTTCCACTGTTACTGTTTCATAAAAATGAATATCCGACATTTCTTTAAGTCCAAAGAAAAGAATACACATGAAGAGGTGCGAGTAATTACCAGTTCAGAAAGTAATAATAATTTTGCACTCCCTCATTCTGCTGCATCATGTACCACTGTGCATGAGGGGGACACTGAACCAAGCACAAGTGACCAGAACAGTCACAGTTATATTGATGATGACACAGAAAGTATAAATAAAATGAACAGTGAACTTATAAATGCTCAAAATAAAACAGACTTGAGAACACTTGAGGCAGGGCCTATTCAGAGTAAGTTACCTTGTTACCCACAAAGCACATTTAGAGGAAAAAAAGGTCATTCTAGTTTCACTTGTTTGAAAATTACAACTGGTTAGAATATTCTGTTACTCTGGATGCTGCCTTTTGCTATCCTTGTAGATGCGTTGGACTGAAATATGGAGCCACTCGACCTAATGATTCTTTGTTAAGCACAGGTTTGGTTAATTGGAAAAGAGAGCATGAAAAGACTTCATATCGTGCAAATGCAAACACCTTATGGGCTGGATTTAAAGAGACAAAGAGTACTGGTGATATTGTTCACAAATTCCAAGCAGCAAACATCAAAGAAGTAAATGACAGGCAATGCTATCTTGAGCGCATCATTGCTGTCACAATATTTCTGATTAGGCAAGGATTTTCTTTCAGGGGTCATGATGAAACGCATGGTAGTTTAAATAAAGGAAATTTTCTGAAATGCTTGGATCTATTAAAACAATTTGATCCTTTTCTACAAATGTATAAGGCACCTTCAAATGCCAGTTGTATTTCTCCCCAAACTCAAAATGAGTTGATTGCATGTTGCACAGAAGAGGTCATTTCAAAGATAGCTGCTGAACTGAACAGCTCAGGAATGTTTGCTGTTATGGCAGATGTAGCAAGAAACAAACATAAAGAGCAGCTGGCAGTTTGCCTGAGGTATATTGTACCAGGAACTGGAAGCATTACAGAGCGTTTTATAAGATTCACAGAACTTAAATCTTTTAATGCTCACTCAATTGTGAAATCACTGCTAAAATGTCTGCAAGACAGTGGAATTGCAAAATGTTTGGCACAGGCATATGATGGTGCCTCTGTTATGAATGGGGCAGTAGGGGGGTTCAAGCTAAATTCCGCCAGCATCATCCAGAGGCTGTGTATGTGCACTGCTATGCATATGAGCTGAATCTTGTACTTTGCCATACATGCAAATGTATTACTGAAGCAAAATAATTTTTCTGCACTATGGGAAGTGTGTATGAGTTTTTTAGCACTTCCCTTGTTCATCATCATTAGTTTGTCAATATACAGTGTCAGACTTGAGCCCAGCAGAGTTGGTCCAGTTGTCAGATACTCACTGGTCTTGCCAGATCCGATCAATCAAGGTCTTGATGAACTGCTATGTAGCTGTACTTCAGTGTCTTGCTACTATTCACACTCCAAAGGCCATTAGACTGTTAGCATCCTTGCAAAAGTCAACCACAATTTACTGCCTGGTCATTTTTATGTTGCTTGCACGCATGTGCAAGAAACATAGTGCCATCATGGGAGATTTCGGAGGTGTGTCACCTCCTCCTCCAGTCAGTCAGTGTGTGCTGTGGCCTTGACCTGTAAGCCAATGCATTTGGAGCTGTGTGTACATGCTCAAAATGCAGTGGCACACTGTTGAAAGGAGAGCTATGCTTCAGTGAGCACGGTAAGATATCGGCTGCTCAGCCACAGCTCCCCCACACACACGAATGGTGTGCCCTTGATGTATTCGTATAGCCGATGGGTGCCCAACTCCGGCCGGGCTGAGTCACCCTGATAGTAGGTGCCATGCTGGGAGCCCACCCCAGCGGGCAAGCAGTCCTTTGCCGACGGGGTGCCCAATCCCCATCGCTGAATGCCCACCAGCCTTGCCACGCCAGAGCCCACCCAGCGTGGGCAATAATCCATAGGCCGACGGGGTGCCCAATCCCATTGGCTGAATGCCCCTCAATATCTTTGTGCCACGCTGGGAGCCCACCCTGACGTGGCAAACGGTCCCACAATGTCTTTTTGTTTTTTTTACCTGTAAGACAAAACGGTCCGCTGTGCATCTCCCGCCCCACAACCCGCACTCACCCACTGCGCACTCCAGCCTCCCCACACCCCTCACCCCTATACTTACCTCCAGACTCCGCACGGTGATCTTCGTGACTGGGAACATGCCTGCACTCTTCAAAGCCGACCGCAACTGAGGAAATGCCGGTAAGCTGTATAATGGGCTAGATGGGGGATTTCAACTTTGTTGCATATCTCAGGCATTTTTGGGAATTTTTGCACCAAATTTTCAACATGGGGTTTTTGGGACCCCTTCTCATGAATGTCACTGTCATGGTGTTATTCAGGCCCGAAGGGTGATTTCGCACAGTGACGGTGCAGTGACTGCAAAATCACCCTCTG
The DNA here is from genome assembly GCA_016271365.2 of Neoceratodus forsteri. Classification (NCBI taxonomy): domain Eukaryota; kingdom Metazoa; phylum Chordata; order Ceratodontiformes; family Ceratodontidae; genus Neoceratodus; species Neoceratodus forsteri. The sequence goes on from CM057451.1 coordinate 1,130,710,128, forward strand.
GGCCTGAATACCACCATGACAGTGACATCATTCATGAGAAGGGGTCCCAAAAACCCCATGTTGAAAATTTGGTGCCAAAATTCCACAAAATGACTGTTTTACGAGCATGCGTTGCGCAGTTCCTACGCAGGCTCATAAGTTCGCGAAATTTCAATATTTTCACTCCAGATTTTCAACATTGCCATTTTACCACACCTTCCCATGAGTAGTACAGCTGTCATTTTTCACATCTCACCTAAAATGTGTTTCCTACCATGTAGCGTAGAATGGCGCAGTTTGCAAGCAAATCAATGTACGGACAAATTAAGAAAATCACAGTGACACTGTTCATGAGCAGAGGTCTTAAAATGGCTATGTTGAAAATTTAGTGAAAAAATTACTAAAATGTTTTACGAGCGTGTGTTGCGCAGTTCCTACGCACGCTCATAGGTTTGCGAATTTTCAATATTTCACTCCAGATTTTCAACATTGCCATTTTACCACACCTCCTTATGAGCAGTACAGCTGTCATTTTTCACATCCTGTCCAAAACGTGTTTCCACCCATGTAGCGCACAATGGCACAGTCGGTGTGCAAACTCAATGTATGGGACACATTAAGAAAATCACAGTGACACTGTTCATGAGCAGAGGTCTTAAAATGGCTATGTTGAAAATTTGGTGAAAAAATTCTAAAAATCACTGTTTTATGTAGCGCTAGCAGTTCCACAAGACACTCGTAAGTTCGCAAATTTTCAATATTTGCACTCCAATGACTTCCAAATACCTAAACAGCACATAGAAGCAAGCAACATTCGGCATTGACAAATGCTTGTTCATTCTCTTCTAAAGGTAACAGAAGGCATCCACAAAGTTTTACAAAGGGAAGATCTAGATCTATCCACTGCAGGAGATTTTGTTGACTTGGTTCGTCACGCTCTAGAAGAGATGCAGAGTGAGGACAGTAGCAATGAACTGTTTAAGGAAGCTGTGGATTTCTGTAACAAGAATATTGTGGAAATAAGTGACACAAACAGAAGTAAAAAACAGAAACAGATGGATGATTTTATTGTTGAGGCATCAGTGGGAGTGTGGGACCAAACTTCTTCTCAAGTGGTCTTTCGAAACAAGCTTTATTATCCGTGCCTTGACAGAATGCCTGTTAAACTAAAGCTAAGATTTTCTAGTGTTGCAGTTGAGATAATAAATGGCATCCATGCATGCAACCCATCATCTGCAACATTCCTTTGCTCTGAATCTCTGGCCCCTCTAGCTCATCATTATGGGATTGAACTGCCAAAGGAGGAATTGTTTGCTGCAAAAAATTACCTGAAATGAAAAATGGAAGAAAAACAAATTAATACAAATTAAGTTTATTGGCTACTAGACCTTCTTATGTTTCCAAAACTCAAGCAGTTGGTCCAGGCAGCACTAAATATTCCAGTGACAAGCTATAGCTGTGAGCGCTCCTTTAGTGCACTGCAAAGGGCACATACGTGGCTCAGAGGCACCATGACTCAAAACAGATTACATGATCTTGCAATTCTAGCAATTGAAAAGGAAATGTGTTCTGTGTTATCATCAGATCAGGTAATTACATGGTTTGCAAAGAAAAGCAACAGACAGCATCAGTTGTTATTACCAGAGAAAGAGATAGAACAGCATGGATCAGAACAAGAGAATGCACAAAAATAAAAATGAATAGGCAGTATTATTTAATGTTCTTTGTTGCTATTGTGTACTTCATAGCTGTATTTTTGAATGTGGACTTTCCAGTCTGAGCAGAAAATTAAAACAAAATATTTTATTAAAGGGCCCATATGATGTGAGTGTAAAAATAATGTCATGCCGCCTTCTTAAGCCTGTGCTTCACATTTTCCAATTTTGGTTAGCACCGTGGTTAGGTGTCATGGGTAGGATACAGTGTTACTACATATAAACATTAAAGAGCAGCTGAGCTGACACCTTTCCTTTGGGAACACTTTGAAAAACTTTAAAAAACATTTTAAATTTGCACACCATTCACCTTGCATTTTGTTTTATCTATCTTCTATAGATTTCTTCTCTACATTACTTACTACTGATCGCCTCTGTGGCTTATTCCCTACTTGAAATGCACATGCTCTGTTGTGACATCACCTTCTATTGCTTTGAGAATAACTGTGATGTGACAAGCACAGTATTATGACATCAAGTTGGGAAGAAACAATAGGAGCAGATGAACACTCAGGGAGCAGTGCCAGCAGCTATCCTGTTTCCATGCATGCATATGACCTCAATAATAACCAATAAGGATAAGAAATACAGAACAAATAAGTAATATATAGCTGCTTTGTGTACACATATTTTTTTAAAGTTATTCTCAAGGTGTCAGTGGTTCTTTACTTCTTTAAATTCAATTTTCTTGTACTTTCCTTATTAGTGCATCAGGTATCATATTTTACTAGTCAGATTATGGACCTATGGTAAGTGTGTGGACAATAATTTCACAAGGGTCACACTCAGGGAGGCCACCTGCTGGTGCTGGATGCCCAGCCCTCCTCTGTGCCCAACATATTTCTTAAATATCAGTAGATGTAGCCCAGATCTACTGATATTTACAAAATATGCTATTGATTCTATGACTTTTAATCTGTAACATGTAGTTTTTGCCCGTCAAGTGATAAGCCAACTCAAACAAAGACACAAAATAATGGAAAAGGAATGGGGGAGAAAACAAGGCTAAAGTAGCAGAAAACGTGTTCTTTTGCACAGCTTCTGGGGGCCTAGATAGCCCCCAGACCCCCGTCCTTTTGTTTGGGGCCCAGGTCCCCAATGTTAGCTCATACTGGCAACGCCTCTGCTGCACAGCGAGGCCATCAGCTACAGGGAGTCCTGTGCTAGAATGGTATAGTTGGCATGCCCCAGAACACTGAAAACTGGTGAGCAGCTGAATGAGCATGGGTGTGATGAGACCTTAATAAGCGTTGATTGCTGAGACTTTGCAAAGTTGAATTCAGTCGTGAGTGCAGCAGACGTTCCAGAGGCTGAAGCCAAGGGAATGGTGGTAGGCATGAAGCAATGATTGTGTAAGCAAGAGTGAACCTGCATGTAGGTCAGTAAACAATGTAGTAATAGGTGGACCTGCATGTAGGTCTGCATAACATAGAAGCAATGAAATAGCTCTGTGAATGGTGGGACAAGCCAGGCAGGCATTGAAAAAGCCAATAAAGGTGACACATGTGCTTAGGATTTGTCGGTGGCAGAGACGGGATTTTGAAACTAAGTTGCAGCATCAGCAGTAGCCTTAGCTGACCTCAGAGTATAACAGGGTATGCAAACATAGAAGCAACATCTGTATTGAGTACCCTGAGTTGTAAAACTGCAACAAACATAAAATAAAAGCAGCTGTCACCAGGCAGTGCAATGAAACTGCAGCAATGAGTTAAGTAGAATGAGTTGAGAGAGCATGACTGAGCTGCATCGCTAAGGTTCAGAGTAAGCCTGAATTAGATGAAAACAATTAAGTATGCAACAGGGAAGCAGCTATGGTTGAGCAGAAACACACAAATAATAGTTGCAGTTACATTGCAAGTAGTTTGAGAGTTGTGAGTTACTAAAAGTAAGTAGTATGAGCTCTGGAGTAGAAGTATGCTAGGAGCTTAGAAACAAATCCCTAAAAGACAAACTCAAAACACAGAAACACAGAGAACAGGGAACAGGGAACAAGGCCAAAAACAAACAAACAAAAAAGACCCCACACAAACAGAAAACAAGGAGCAATGACAGAAAGAAGCACATAGACGGAGGCAAATACAAACCAGAAGTAGGAAAACAAACACAGAAGACCAGCAGAGACAAATAGAAGCAGCAAAGTGGGGGGGGGGGCACAGGCCCCAGGGTAGCCAGCAAAGAAAAAGTGCTTGAGAAGGAGGCTGAAAGAAACTGTTTATAAAGCTCAGGAAGTGGGAGTGGCTGGCTGCTTGTCCACTGAACTACAGGCCCAGCCTTCCAAATGCAAAGGGAAGCCAGTTTCAGAGGGGAATTGTCAGTGTCACTACAGGAAGTAAACAATACCCAATGCACAGTCAGTGATATAAATGGTTCTGGCTGGCAGCTTGTCCATATACTAACATACTAACTAACATACTAAAATGCCAGTAGAATAGGCTTAACAGTCTTTCGTGTCTGCCCATTTGGTCAGCCCCCACCCTGGGAGCTGACCTTGCTGCCCCCCTCTTCCTCTCTGGCTCCTCCCTTCCCAGTACCGGATATTGTCACTGTATTGGATTTTGCTTCCAGAACCCTTCCCCTGTACCTATCCCACCCCCTCTTGAATCCCTCCACTGCGTCTGCCTCCACCAGCCCCCTGAGCAGCACATTCCATGGCTCTCCCACCCTCTCAGTAAAGTAGCACCTCCTCCTTTCTCCCCTGAATCTCCCCCCCAGCTTCCACCCATTCTCTCTAGTTGCCCCCCCTTCTCGGAGCACCCTGACTGCTCCTTCCCTATTTACCCCCTTCATGTACCTGAAGACCTCTATCATGTCCCCCCGGTCCCTTCTCTCTTCCAATGTATACATATTTAGCACTTTAAGCCTCTCCCCATAGGTCCTGTCCCCCAAGCCCCAAATCATTTTAGTTGCCTTCCTCTGGACCCTCTCCAGGAGTTCAATGTTCCTCTTTAAATGTGACCTCCAAAACTGCATGCAATACTCAAGGTGTGGCCTCACCAAGCAGTTATACAGTGGGAGTATCACTTCCCTCCTTCTGGAGGTGATCCCCCTAGCAATGCATCCAAGCAACCTGTTGGCCTTTGCTGCTGCCCTCCTAAAAGTCACTGAGTAGTTCATCTTGACATCCACCACCACCCACAGGTCCCTCTCAGCTGTCGAGACTTGTAGCATTCCCCCCCCCAGGGTGTACACTTGGTCTGGGTTTCTGGCTCCTAGGAGCAGTACCTTGCATTTCCCTGCATTGAACCTCAGCTTCCACTTTCTAGACCACCTTTCCAGAGCCTCCAGGTCCTCCTGTAGGGCCATTCTCCCCTCCTCCCCATCCACCACCAACCCCAGTTTTGAGTCATCCGCAAAGAGACTCATCTCACTCCTGATACTCTTCCTTATGTCAGATATGTAGGCGTTGAACAGGAGGGGCACAAGGACTGATCCCTGAGGGATCCCACTAATGACCCTTCTTGGGGATGAGACTATCCCACCAACCACGACCCTCTGGGTCTGGCCCTGCAGTCAATTTCCTATCCATTTGATCATACGGTTTCCCACCCCCATTTCTACAAGCTTATCCAACAGGCCCCCATGAGAAACAGAGTCAAACGCCTTGTTGAAGTCAAAAAAGAGGATGTCCACTGGTCTACCCAGGTCCAAGGCACTTGTCACCCAGTCATAGAACTCCACAAGGTTTGTCTGACACTATTTCCCCTGGATGAATCCATGCTGTCTATTGTCCAGGCACCCCAACTTTTCCAGGTCCCCCCAGTCTCTCCTTGACAATGCCCTCCATCACCTCGCCCACCACTGATGTCAGGCTGACAGGCCTGTAGTTCCCTGCCACCTCCCTTGCTCCCCCCTTGTGGATAGGCACTATATGCACCACCTTGCAATTCTGGGGCACCCACCCTGCCCTCAGAGAGATGCTGAAGAGCTCCAACAGGGGTTTTGCCAGGACTTCCTGCCAGTTCCTTCAGCAACCTGGGATGTAATTTATCCGGCCCCGCTGCTTTCTCCGTCTTAAGGGACCTAAGGGCTTCCTTCACTCTCTCTGCCATGATTTCCACCTCCGCTACTTCGTCCCCCTGCTTTGCCTTCCCCCCACCTGCCAGTGATGCTCCCCTCTCCCCAGACTCGCCTTTTGGTAAGGGTCTCCCCCTCCTCAGTTTCACCATCTCCTCCCATGTATGATGCAGCTCCCCCATTTTCCTTGGTGAAAACTGAGGTGAAGTACTCACTTAGTACCTCAGCCTGCTCCCCTGGGTCTTGTGCCCATCCCTCCCCTGTTTTAATCCTGCTAATCTGCCCCTTCACCCTTTGTTTTTCCCCAATGTATCTAAAGAACCCCTTGTTCCCTCTCCTAATTTCCCTGGCCAGGTTCTACTCCTTCCTTGCCTTAGCCTCCCTCATCACCCTAGTGGCCCTTCTGGCCATCAGCTCGTACTCCCCTTGGTCCCTTTCACTCCTTGAGCACTTGAATTGCCTATAGGCCACCTTCTTTCCCCTCACCACCTCCTGAACCTCCCTGGACCACCAGCAGGGTTTTTGGCCCTACTGCATTCTCGTCTTACTCTTGCGCAGGTGCTAGTAGCATCCTGCACTCCCTTCTGGATGATTTCCCACCTACTGTCAGCGTCCATGTCTGGCCCAATCCCATCAAAGTGCTCCTTAAGGATCCTTCCCATTTCCTTTAAATCCGCCCCCCTGAAGTCAGTTACCTCCGTCTTTGTGCAGTCTTGTACCCCTCCTAGGTTCAGGCAGAACCAGACCGTGGCATGGTCGCTCCCTGCCAACGGGTCCCTTACCTTCAGGCCCCCAATCTGGTCACTGTCTGCCAGGACCACATCCAGTATCCACGTCTCCTTGGTCGGTTCCCCCACCTGCTGAGTTAGGAACGCCTCCTGAAAGACATCCAATAACCTCTGTTCCCTGGCCACCGAGGATGTCACGGTCTCCCAGTCTGTTCCTGGCATGTTTAAATCCCCCAACACCACCACCCTTCCTCTGCCCAATCTGCAGTGTCTCCCAACATCTGCCACCAGACTCTCCTCCAGCTCCTCCGCCAGAGCAGGGGTTCTATATACCACTCCTATTTTTATTCTCTTGCTCCCCCTTGTTATCAAGGTGACCCATATCACCTTCACAGTTCCCTCCGCCTCCTCCACTCCTCCTATGGCAATGCAGTTTTTGACTGTGATTGCTACCCCATCTTCCCTTCCCTCCACCCTGTCCTTCCTGAACATCGTGTAACCCTCCAGGTTCAGGTCCCAGTTGTGCCGTACAGTGGCCCAGGTCTCAATAACCGATGCCATATCCACTTCCCCTTCAGTCATCATTGCCTGGAGCGCAGGCATTTTATTGCCCAAGCTCCTGGCATTTAGCAGGACTACCTTCTACCCTTTCCTTATACTTCCATTTCCCCTGCTCATGTTCCCGTTGGGATTCTGTTTTCCCCGGTCTGCACCTTACCAGTCAGCCTTTTCCCACATTCCTCCAGCTCTCCAGGGAGGTGGAGACAGAGTCCCTCCTTTATCGGACCCCCTCGACAGCCTTTTCTCCCATCCCTCCCCCTTCACAAGTTTAAACCCCACCTTTCACTAATGAACCCCTCAATTTTCAACTTAAGGATTTCCTTCCCCTCCAAATTGAGAAGAACCCTATCTCTAGCATACAGCCCCTTATCCTCCTAGGTCTTCCCCCAATCCCCCATCAACCCATACCTTCTGACCCCATACCACTCCCTGAGCCACTGGTTTATCTCCCTAATCTTACTTTTGTGTCCCCACTAGCCCTTGGCACCGGCAGGATTTCCGAGAAGGAAATCATGCATCCTATGTCATGACAGACCCTGGCAAGCTCCCCAAACCTTGCCTGTATCTCTAGCTCACTGTTACCCTCAATGTCATTGGTACCCAGGTGGACCAGTATGTCCAGGGAACCTCCACAATCCTTTGCCAGCTGATATACCTCATGCTTGACCCTGTGCACCGTTAGTCCAGGGAAGCATTTTGTTCTAACCAGGCAGGCTTCCCCATCCCTATCCCATTTGATACCCCTGATCATGAAAACACACAACAGGAGCACTCTGACCACTCCTTTTCCTCCAATTTCTCCCCTTCCATGTCCCTCATCCTTTCTACTGGCCCCTCCCCCAGCCATCTCCTTGCTCCTCCCCCTATCTGGGTGCTACCTGCCGCCCACTCCTTACCCTGGCCTCCCCTCCGATCCTATGCCTCTCTTCCTCCCGAGTATCCTTCTGTACCCCGCTAGCCCCCCGTCACTGCTCGCGACTGGTCCTTCCCTCCCATCTGCTAAACTAGCCTGGCTTGTCCTCCCTTCCTTCCCATCTTCATTCAGCCCCTCCATGCCTGTCATGCTCCCTTGGCCTAAACCCACAGCTCCCTTTACTGTATCCTCCTTGTACTTCTGGTCCTTCTTTTCTCTCAACTGGTCCTCCTCCTTGTGTTTTCCTCCCTCTACCCCCTCCTTCTCCTCCTGCTCTGATCCCCTGCTCCCCCTTTTTCCCACATTCCAAGTTCCCCCCTGTTCCTCCTGCTGTCCAGCCCCTGGCTGCTGCCCCCCACTCCCTTTCCATCTCTAACTGCCCCTGTCATGGCTACATCACCCCCTCATCCTCAAGCAGAAGAAGAGAATTGAAGTGGTTACTGAGCTTAAGGTCCAATCCACCTCCCCACCTTCATTCTGGTCAGCCCCAGCCATCTGCCTACTTCCCTGAGAATGTCCTCCCTTTGGCCCCCCTCTGTGAGGGTCCCCGGATAACTGCCTGCTTCCTCAGTAGTGTCCTCCTTTTGGGCCCCCTCTGTCAGGATCCCTAAGTGACCCCAGAGTACTCTCCTGTACTCCTTTCCCTTTGCCCCCACCCTTAGTGGTTGGTGCAACCCCGTGGGAGAGCCCCTGCCCTATTCCCCAACCATACCTCCCCCCTCCCCCAGCTGCCTCCTAATCCTCTCAACCTCCTCCCCAAGCTGTGCCAGCTGGTAGCACACAGGGCAACCACCAAACTTCCAAGCCCAGTCTAGTATCATGGCCACCCCACACCCTGTGCACCCCACCACCCTCCCAAAGATGCTGGCCCTAATGATGTGTGGTCTCATCCCCCTCCAAGTAGGTTTTCTTGCTTGAGTCACCAGGTTCCCCTCTAGTCCAAGATACACCCCTTCCCACTAATTGAGTCCCCCACTAATCCTAGATACAGTCCCACAGTAAATGGGTACTCCTGTTACTAGGTGCAGTTCTACACAGTGAACTTATAAGGGAAGTGTACAACTCCCTAAGCTCCTCTCTCCCCAGCCTTTAAACCCAACCCCCAGTGGCTAGAACTACATGAGCTGCACCCGAAGCCTTGTCCTCCAATTGCAGGGCAGGTGTCTCTCATAAATTAGTCAAGCTCTGGGGAGGGAGGGTGGGGAGTGTATCTGCCCTATGTCAGTAATCAGATGTACAAACCCCAGCAACTGCATCTTTTAAAAGCATTTTTCAGTTTAGCACTTACTACATCATACATCTGTGGTATTGCAACAGTAAAGAAATATTTCCTGGATGGAATATTGTATCATGGTGACAGGTGATTCAAAAGCCTTTTGAATCCTACATGCTCCCCAATTCTGTAAGGATGTACGTCCAGTGCTATTATTTTTGAAATTAGTTCTGTTATAGCACTTGCCTCAGGATGACTATGTTGGTACTTAGCTTTACGCTCAATTGTCTCTGAAATCGTGAGTTTCCTTCTAGCAGTTGAAGTTTTAAGATGACCAACATCAGGATTGCTGAATGATGAGAAGGGCAAGTGGGGACTGTTTGCAGTACTTATTCTAGAAAAAGACTGAGAAGGCGTTGACAGTAAAACTGAAGCATTTTTCTATTACAAATACTCGCGATCGGGCAGACAGCGGTCCACTGGACCACCAGGGATATTGGACAGAATTCTTCATTGTTATTACAAATGCCCACGATCAGGCATGGGGGGCACCGCCAGGTGCGGCCGGAGCTCGGGTGGCCACCCACAGGTGGCCGCTGCCGTGTTGCGCCCTGCAATGCAGCAGCTCACCTGTGGGTGGCCATCAGTTGTTCCTTTTCTTTTGGATCAATTTTGTGCTGGCACAGGTAGGAGTTGTGCATGCATGGCTCTGCACATCCCAGGCTGAATATCGGGTTGTGCAGGGTATGCATGGGCATGCCCCCCCACCTGCACCTGCATACATTACTGATGCACTCTGACGCATCAGGATTTGTGCCGTGCACTTTTCCCTTTTGAATGTCTCGCCGAGGCGCATCAGTGGGTTGTGCATGGCACAACACTGTTACGCCATGTGCAACCCTTTTGAATATCTGGGCCTGAGTCTATTACATAGAAACATAGAATTTGATGGCAGATAAGGACCGCTTGGCCTACCCAGTCTGCCCATTTCCCTGCCTACTGGATAAGCTGCAGATCCTAGTTAACCAGCAGCCTACTTCTTTCTACCCCCAACCCCTAGAATTGCCTTATGACTGTCCCATGCATGCTTGAATTCCACCACTGTTTTTGACTCCACGACCTCCTCCGAAGGCCGTTCCATGCATCCACAACCTCTCTGTGAAAATACCTTCCTTAAATTACCTCTGAGCCTCCCATCTTCAAATTGTGCCCCTTGTTCTTGCACACCTCTTTTTTGAAAGATGCTACCCTCTTGGACTTTGTTGATTCCCTTGAGGTACTTGAAAGTTTCTATCATGTCCCCCTCCTCCTTTCCTCAAGGCTATACATATTAAGCTCCTTAAGTCTCTCTTCATATGTCTTCCGGTGCAGACCCTGCACCATTTTAGTGCCCTCCTCTGGACAGCTTCCATCCTGTCTATGTCTTTGCGAGACTGGGTCTCCAGAACTGCACACAGTACTCAGATGGGGTCTGACCAGCTGTCTGTACAGAGGATAATAACTTCCTGTTTTCTACTGGTGATGCCTCCCATGCATCCCAGTATCCCCCAGCCCTCCTTGCTGCCCTCTCACATTGCTTGCCCACCTTTAGGTCATCTGATATGACTACCCCAGGTCCTTTCCATTTTGTTGTTGTTAGTATCTCACCCCCATTGTGTACTCTTCACCTGGGTTTTGTTTCCCAGGTGCATTACCTTCTGCACTTCTTAGCATTGAATCTAAGCTGCCATCATTTGATCATTCCTCTAACCTTGCCAAGTCCTTTTCATCCTTTCCACCCCACCTTGTGCATCAACTCTGTTGCAGATCTTTGTGTCATCTGCAAAGAGACATATTTCTTTCTTCCAGTCCCTCTGCAATGTTGCTTATAAAGACATTGAAGAGGACCCGTCCTAATACTGAACCCTGTGGTACCCCAATTAGTAACCCCTTTCTTCAGAGTGACTCCATTTACTATTACTCTCTGTGTCCTATTCTCCAGCCAATTTTTTACCCAGGCTGTCATCTTGGGACCCACTCCCAGGCTAGCTAACTTGTATATTAATCTTTTGTGTGGGACTGTGTCAAATGCCTTGCTAAAGTCTAGGTAGGCCATGTCCACAGCCCCTCCCAGATCTACTACTTTGGTCACCCAGTCAAAGAAATCTATCAGATTTGTCTGGCATGACCTTCCTGCTGTGAATCCATGCTGCCTTGGGTCCTGTGCCCCTCTGGCCTCTAGATACTCGACAATTCTTTCCTTAAGAAGTGATTCCATAATTTTCCCTACCACTGAGGTTAAACTAACAAGTCTGTAGTTTCCTGCTTCTGCCTTGCTCCCACTTTTGTGAAGGGGAATCACATCTGCCCTCCTCCAGTCCTCAGGTACCACCCCATCCTCCCATGATTTGTTAAAGAGGGTAGTCAGTGGTGTCACTAATTCCACCCTTAGTTCTTTTAGAATTCTGGGATGAATCCCATCAGGCCTCATTGCTTTGTCCACCTTCAGTTTTAAGAGTTCTTTCAGAACCCTTTCTTCTGTAAATGGGATGGTATCAACTTCTGTATCCAGAGTGTTTCTACTGTTTGTTTTAGGTACCTCCCCCTCTTCCTTTGTAAATACAGAGCAAAAATATTTGTTTAGTATCTCTGCCTTTTCACAATCACCCTCTACCCACTCCCCCCTTTATTAAGCCTCACTATCCCTCCCTTGGTCTTCCTTCGCTCCCTGATGTACCTATAAAAGGTTTTATCCCCCTTCTTAACTGAGTTGGTTATCTTTTCCTCAGTTTGCGCCTTTGCTGTTCTGACTGCCTTCCCAGCTTCCTTTTGCTTTAACTGATACAGTTCTCTGTCCTGCTCCTTCTGTGATTCCTTGTACTTCCTGAAAGCTTTCTTTTTCTCTTGAACCTTCACTGCCACTTCCTTTGAGAAGCATAGTGGTTTCTTACATCGTTTAGTTTTGTTTATTTGCTTCACACAAAGGCTAGTTACCTCTGTGATGGCAGTTTTTATTGTTCCCCATTGTTCTTCCACCCCTCCTTCCTGCCCATTTGCTAGTGCATTCCTTAGGCACTCACTCATTTTGGCAAAGTCAGCCCTCCTGAAGTCCAGTACCTTTGCCTTTGTATGGCTTGACTCTATTGCTGTGTTTATTGTGAACCATACTGTTTGATGGTCGCTAGTTCCCAGATGGCTACCCACTTCTACATCTGTGATCCTCTCTTCATCTCCATTTGAGAGAACCAGGTCTAAGATTGCTCCCTCTCGAGTGGGCTCCAATACTAGTTGTCTAAGGCATGCCCCCTGTAGGGCATCTAGAATAACCCCACTCTTAAGTGGCTGCTGCAACTGCACTCCAGTTAACATCTGGCATATTCAGATCGCCCATCAGCAATATCTCCCTTTTCTGCCTTACTAAGCATACTTTCTATCATTTCCTTGTCCATTTCCTCCCCCTGAGAAGGGGTCATGCTAACCCCTGTGCGGATTGTGGTGCCATTGCCGTCTCCAAATTTACCCACAGTGCTTCTTCTCCTCCTCCCTGTTTTCCTTTTGTTCTGCTGCTTTGATTCCTTCCCTATGTAAAGAGCTACTCCTCCTCCTCTATTACCTCTCTGTCCTCCTGTAGATAGTGTATCCTGGTATGTTTACATCCCAGTCATGGTTTTGTGTGAACCATGTTTCTGTGACTGCCATGATATCCAGATGTTCCTCCTCCATCAAGGCCACTAATTCAGGAAGCTTGTTACTCAGACTACGGGCATTGGTACTCATTGTTTTCCATTTTTTGATGGCTTTACCTTCAGTTGCAGCATCCCCCACTGACCTTTCTACCTTGGTCTTTTTCTCATTTAGTATCCTGTTTTGTAGGAGAGGTTGGGATTTTCCTGCTGCTTATCAGTGCCTCCCCCTTGACTAGTTTAAAAGCTTTCCAATGAAGCATTTAAACCGATTGCTCAAAGACTTGCTCCTTCCTGGATAGATGCAGACCATCCTGCCAGTATAGGCTGGTGTCCCTCCAGGTGGAACCCCAGTCACCAATGAAGCCAAACCCCTGTGTTCCACACCATTTTTTCAACCATTCATTAAACTGCATGGTGCAGAGTACCCTCGCCTCACTCATGCCATTGACAGGCAGCACCTCTGAGAAGGATACTGTGTGTGCTAGTTGTCTTAGGCCCCTCCCCAGTTCTACAAAGTCCTCCTGCACTGCTCTAATCTCATGTTGAGCCAAGTCATTTGTCCCTAGGTGGACAATGATGTCCAGCTCAGACTCCCGTGAAGCTGTTCTCGTGATCCTGAGGATGCGCTCCCTGTCCCTCCAAGCCATGGCACCAGGCATGCACCTTTCTTCAGTTTTCCCTGCTCCCCCCAGTTCTATCCCCCTTATAATTGAGTCCCCCACCAGGAGCTGCTTTCTTTCCCTGTGGTGCCCTCTGCCTCCTTCCTGAGGGCCTCCCTTGTGACAGTTGTCTGCACCCTCCTTAGTCTTCTCTGTGGGTGCATCCATAGGGAACTATGCTCCCCAGAATGGTGTATGGATTGTGGAGTGGAACAACTGACTGGGTGCCTCTGTTCCACCACCCTTACCCTCCTGAGCCCACTGTGGTCCAACTGCTGTGCTTTCTTCGCAACCTCTGAGGTAGTGGTGGTGGCTCTGGTGCTCCCTGGATGGGGAGGTTCCCTTGCCACTGTCCAGTGCAGCCTAAAGACGGGCAACTTCCTCCCTCAGGGCAGATATTTGTCTGCAAACAGGGCAGCATCTCAGCCTCCAGAAAGACTCCCAGAAGACTGCTGCCCCACAGCCATTACATTGTACTACTCCCCACATAACTGTCTACCTTGTTTAGTTTTTTTTTTTTGTTTGTGTGTGTGATTGGTGCGTTATATAGAAATACCTGTATTTATATAATGTGTATGCTTATATTGTCAGTGCAGTGTGCTAGACAGGATATGACAGTGATATGTACCTTGCCCTCTTGAGGAAATGATGTTAGTACCCCAGGTATAAATGAACTATTTCCAGGGGTGGGTGGGGTGAGAGGTGGGAAGGGTTGGGCCTAAACTGTGCCCTCATGAAACAATCAGCTAAACGCTCTGACCTAACGATGCAATGAGTGCCTTCCTGTCAGCAAGATGCCATACACGACAATTCGTAATACTGCTTCAAACCAATTTGACAGAGAAAATACCCTGCTAATCAAACAGAGAAAAATCCAAACATCCATGTCAGACACAGGCAAACCTCCCCAGGCCCAAAAGAGCCTGGTGACTTGTGCTCTGAAAACAGTCAGCCCCAAAACACGTCAGCTGTGTAGAAGGGCAGACACAGAAAAAAGTATTCAGCCTATGTGGGTTTAAACTCTTCCGACACTGAAAACCTTTACACTTGTAACAAAAGTAAAGCAAACTCCACCTCCCTCTGTTGATTGAAAGACTGCCTTTTCTGATAATTCTATGTTCCTTATTTCACCCTTCAGTTAGAAGTATCCTCCACCTGAAGAATATTAACTTTCCTAAGGAATCTGCTTCAAACCAAAGACAATTGTAAATTGTATTAGTTCAGTACATCTCTCCAGCCTCCACACAAAGTCAGTCACTGACTGAATCAAACAAAAAAAACACCCTGAGTGATGACTACTGAATATATTTTTTTCACCTTTTGTGATATTAATTATATATATTTGTATTTACATCTGGACTCTGGCCCCCCACCAGGAGCTTTCATGACATCCCCCTGCCCTACCCATGATCTTCTCTCCCTTCTTCCACCCCTTCACAGTTATGCCTCAGTCCCTCCTTTAAAATTTTCCTTATTCCCTAATTATATTGTCTGGCACTCGTGCAAGCAATATTTTGTGGCAGTAGGAGATTAGTAGGAGAAATGCAGAGGTGTGTCAGTTTTTGCAAATGCAGGGCACACTTTAGAAGATGCCTTCCTCATTCGCCTATTAACTAGCATGTAAGTGTTTTGCAGTGCCACCAACTTGAAATGATTTCACTGCTGCAATCAGAGCCAAGCTCATCATGCAGCGGCACTGATGACATGCCTCCACTATGTGCCTTGACTGGTGTAACATTTCAATAAACATGGCGGTGGTTCCACCATCCACCTCTTGCAACTCCTTGAAAGCTGACTTCGGGGGTGCCCAATCCCCCTGTCAGTATGTGTAATCCCCCCATGATTGAGTGGCACACTGGGAGTCCACTCCAGTGTGCCTCCCTGTATTCAGAAGCCGACAGCATTGGCATTTTCCTGCCCCCACTTACCTCCATTGTGACCCACACTGATAGCCCACCCCAGTGTGGCAAATATCAAGCCCCCAAAGTCATGGGGCACACTGGGAGCCCACCCCAGTGTCCTCATCATTGTTTCATACACCTGTAAAGAAAGAAAACAGTCCGTGCTGTTCTTTTTATTTTTTTTTTGGAACCTAAAACAAAGAAAATGATCCCTCACTGTCGGCTGGTGCCCCTCCTCCAACCTGCACTCAACCTCTGCACACCCCCCTCCCAACATGCCCCTCACCCCATATTTACCTCTGGAGATCCGGCACCGCGATCTTCGGTGAAGCGGGAACACGTCTGCGCTCTTCAAAGCCAACCGCGAACTGAAGAAATGCTGGTAAGCTGTATAATGGCATCAATAGGGGAGGTTTTAACTCAGGTAGATATTGCAGCCATTTTTTTTTTTACCTTTGACTCCAAATTTTCAACATGGGGTTCTTGGGATCTCAAATCATGAAATCGGTCGCTGTCATTTTGTTATTCAGCCCTGAAAGGTGATTTCATTGACACTGCATGGAATCACCTTTTGGGACCAATAAATGAAATGACAGTGCCGCTTTTCATGGGGTGGGCTCTAAAAAGCCCATGTTTCAAATTTGGTGAAAAAATTCCAAAAAATGACTGTGTTACAAACGTGCTTGTGCAGTTTCCATGCACACTCATAACTTCGAGAATTTTTAATACTTTCACTCCAGATTTTCAACATTACCATTTTTTCATACCTCCTAATGAACAGTACTGTATAGCTGTCATTTTTCACATCCTGCTCAAAATGTGTTTTCACACATGTCTTCTGTTGGCATCCTTTGCAGAGACAGCCGAGGCATACTGATGAGTCCTGGTAGGATGAAACACGTGTCTATGTCTTCCATTGGCACCCTTTGCAAACTATGTGAGAGGCCTTTTGGCACCATGCATTTCTGCTTAAAGTTGAACCAGCATAATATTCTGTGGTGATCTGCATATGCAGCACATGATGCTTTGCATTGTGGGGGCATGTGTGATTTTGTATTTCTGTGAAACTTGGCTTCCCAGCCAAATACCCTTTGGAGTAACTCTTGCCTCAGTGCTTGCGCACAGAGGGTCTTTGTCTTTTAAATTGTTTTTTGTTTTAATTGATTCACCACAACATAACCCAGATAGACTATATAAGGGTAGCTGGTTCATTCCACTGGGGTGCCAGACAGAAGAGGCATACTGATGAGTCCTGGTAGGATGAAACACGTGTCGGGAAATGATAAAATTAGAGGAGTAATTAATAAATGCCTGGACCAAACTGGAGCAGGGGAAAATTCTGCTCAGAGAATTGCAACAGGGGTAAAAGGGGGAAATAATGTGCAGGAGGAAGAAGAGGAACTGGAAATGAGAGTGGGAGATGAATGTAAGCAAGCAGGGAGTAAGAGGGGTGGAATCTTAGTGCTGGGGGACTTAGTACTAAGAGGAGTCAGGTGGGGTAGCAAGCGGGAGAGGCATAGTCGCATTTGGGTGGAGGCCATGCCAGGAATGACAGTGGAAAGGGTGAGACAATCTGTTCTTAAATATGCTAGAAGGGGTAGGGACAAGCCTCATTTAATTATACATCTTGGGACAAATGACCTGGCTGACAAGACAGTAGATATAGTCCAGAGGAGGTTTGAG
The DNA here is from genome assembly GCA_016271365.2 of Neoceratodus forsteri. Taxonomy (NCBI): domain Eukaryota; kingdom Metazoa; phylum Chordata; order Ceratodontiformes; family Ceratodontidae; genus Neoceratodus; species Neoceratodus forsteri. The sequence continues at coordinate 1,130,727,159 of CM057451.1, forward strand.
GAACTAGCACAATTATGTGGGGGGGCAGGAAGATCAGTAACTTTTTCAGAGATACTTCCGGTGCCAAAGGCAAGCACAACAAGAAAGCTGAGAATAGAGGAATTTAACGGATGGCTAGAACCTGGTGTTGTGCTAAAGGATATGGGCTGTTGGGGGTAGGGAGGGACCTGGGAGGACAGTAGTCTCTATGCCAAGGACAGACTACACTTGAGTGAGGAGGGAAAAGTGTTGAAACAGAGGATGGAGGAGTACATAGAGGAAGTTGGGAATTTAAACTAGGAGTGGGGGTGGCAATTGTGGAAGAGATATGCAGAGACCACAGGTTGGGAAACCGTATGAGCTTATCCCCATAACAGTGACAAAGGACAAATGGCAAGTACTATTGGTGAAGCTAGGAAAGGGGGGCAGGATGGGAGGGGGGGAAAGGGTGGAAGGTGGTTACCCTTAATGCTTGGAGCCTTGGGAGGAAAACTGCAGAGTTACAGGTTCTCATGGCAGAGGGAGAGGTGGACATTGCAGCCATCACAGAAACATGGGCCTCCCAGTACAATGACTGGGACCTGTCTGTACCAAGGTACAGGTTATTTCGTAGGGACAGGGTGATTTGGAAAGGGGGGGTGGCTCTATATGTGAAGGAAGGACTGAAGTGTGTAAGGAAGGAAGGGGAGGAGGGTAGTACAGAGTCACTTTGGATGCAAATCCAGGATTCCAAGAATAGGATTGTACAGACCTCCATCTCAGACAGAGGAGTTAGACAGGGAACTAGCGGGACAGATCAGCAGGACCTGCGAGAAGGGTAGTGTGGTGATTGTGGGGGACTTCAACATGTCAGGAGTGGACTGGGGTACCCCAACAACCAGGAACAGAAGGGAGCAGGTACTGCTGGATGCCCTCCAGGACAGCTTCCTGCTGCAAATGGTCAGTGAACCAACCAGGTTAGGGAATACCCTTGACCTTGTGCTGGCAATTGGGGACTTTGTGAGAGAACTTACAGTGGAGGAACCGCTGTCAGGGAGTGACCACCACTCAGTATGGCTCACATTGGATTGGGCAAGGAAGGAGTGGAATCTGGCACAAGAGTGCTGGACTTCAGGAGGGCTGACTTTGGGAGGATGGGGGAAGTGGTAAAAGGGTACCTGGCCAGAATTCAATCTAGTAGGGATACTAACCAGAGGTGGGAGCTCATAAAGCTGGGGACAGTGGAGGCAACCAAAACCTGCTGCACAGCCCAGAGCAAGAAGGCTAGGGCTAAGAAACCGAGCTGGTTGAGCAAGGAGGTCATGGAAAAGGTAAGGAAGAAAAGAGCTGCCTTTAGGAAGTACAAGAAAACAGGGAGGGGGGAGGACAGGGAAGAGTACTTGACAGAATCGAAGGAGGTGACAAGGGCAGTAAGGGGAGCCAAAGCATCTACGGAACTCAGGCTGGCACAAGGCATTAAGAAGGGGGAGAAGGACTTCTCTAAGTACATCAGGGAGAAAAGGAGCTGTAAGGACCATATAGTAAGGATTAGGAAGGGGGTTGGGTGGAAGCAGGGTACGATAAGGCAGAAGCACTAAATGAGTACTTCTGCTCAGCATTTACTAAAGAGAAGAGGGGGGTGACACCCAAGGTGGGAGAAATGGCAGAAACAGGGAGGGAAGGGTGACAGATGGGGAAATCATGGAGGGCAGAGTTCGAGAGGGTTTGAAGGAACTGAGGGTGGACAAGGCACCAGGCCCAGATGGCATCCACCCCAGGGTACTGAAGGAGCTGGCAGAGGTCCTTGCAGGACCTTTGGCAGACCTAATTAATGCCTCACTACATTCGGGCTGTGTACCTCAGGACTGGAGGATGGCTCATGTGGTGCCCCTCCAGAAGAGTGGCCCCAAGGATGAACCGGGAAACTACAGACCAGTGAGCCTCACATCCATCATGGGTAAGCTAATGGAGACTATCCTGAAGGAGAGGCTGGTGGCCTCCTACAGGCCAAAGGACTACAGGACAGCAGACAGCATGGCTTCATGTGGCAGATCCTGCCAAACCAACCTGATGGAGTTCTATGACTGGGTAACTAGGCAACTGGACAGAGCCATGCAGTGGATGTCCTGTATCTGGACTTCAGTAGGCATTCGACTGTGCCGCATGGAAGGCTGGGAAGGAAGGAAGTTAGTAGGCACAGGGGCGGGTGCAAAGCTGGTGAGATGGGTAGGAAACTGGCTTCAGGGAAGGCAACAGAGGGTGGTGGTGGGTGGGGAGCGCTCACACCCAAGGGCAGTGATGAACGGTGTTCCACAGGACTCGGTGTTGGGAACAGTGTTGTTTGGGATATTCATTGCAGACATATCATGGGACATCAACAGCAAGATCAGTCTGTTTGCTGATGATACCAAGGTAGGCGCAGTGGTGGATGACCTAGGTGGATGGCAGGGGTTGCAGGATGATCTGGCAAAGCTTGAAACCTGGTCAGACACCTGGCAACTGGGGTTTAATGCCAAAATGTACAAGGTGCTGCATTTTGGGATGAAGAACCCAAGGAGGAGTTACCAGCTGGGGGGAGTGCAGCTAGCCCAGACAGAGGAGGAGAAGGATCTGGGTGTGCTCATTACAGGGTCAATGAACAACTCGGCACAATGTAGGAAGGCAGCTGCAAAGGCCAACAAAATGCTGGGTTGTATTGCAAGGGGTATATCCTCGAGGAGGGAGGAGGTGATTCTGCCGCTGCATAGGTCATTAGTTAGACCACACCTGGAGTACTGAATGCAGTACTGGTGCCCGTATCTGAAGAGGGACATTAAGTTACTGGAGGGGGTGCAGCGCAGGGTGACAAAGATGATCAAGGGGCTGGGGGACTTATCGTACAAGAGGAGGTTGAAGGAGTTGAACATGTACTCACTGGAGGAGAGGAGGGACGGGGTGACATGATTGAAACCTTTAAATACATGAAAGGAATAAACAAGATGGGTACAGAGGGGCTGTTCAAAGTAAGGGAGGAGAGGGCCACCAGGGGCCATGATATGAGACTGGAGGGAGGAAGGTTCAGGAGGGAGATGAGGAGACACTTTTTTACAGAGAGGGTGGTGGCTGGGTGGAATGCGTTACCTGCAGAAGTGGTATCCAGTAGAACAGTGGACTGCTTCAAAAGGGGATGGGACAGGACAATGGGGAAGGTTAAGGAAGGGGAAGGGTGGAGGGGGGGCAGCTGCAGAATAAGGGGTGCTAGCTGCACATTTGAGCAGACTTGATAGACCTCTAGGCCTTTATCTGCTGGCAAATTTCATATGTTCGTATGTTTGTATCTGGTATATAATGATGAGGTCACTGTGGGAAATCAATGTTTGGGACAGATTAAGAAAATCACAGTATCACTTCTCATCATTGGAGGTCCTAAAATGCCTATGTTAAAAATGTGGTTAAAAAAAATCCCCAAAATAGTTGTGTTACCGGTGTCTGTTGCCCAGTTTCTATGCATGCTCGTGACTTCACCAATTTTTCATATTTTCACTCCAGATTTTCAACATCACCATTTTTTACATCTCATCATGAACAGTACAGCTGTAATTTTTCACATCCTTCCTGAAATGTGTTTTCACACCTGTGGCGCTAAATGGCACAGTCGCTGTGCAAAATCACCTTTTGGCTAACAAACTGATAGTGCCACTGATCATGAGGCGGGGTTACACAAAGCTCCTGTTGAAAACTTGGAGTGAAAATAACCAACAAATGCCTGAGGCATTAGGGTTTCCAACTGTAATTCCCTACCCTGTAGAGACTCACAGGTGTCAGGGGTGTGACTTGGGATTTTCAGCTGTAATGCTCATGCCATTCCACCCCCAGCCTGCAGCCACTGACAAGCATTGAGGTGTGCCTTGGACTCTTTGGCACCCAAAGTTCACCCCATTCTCCTATAGTGCACCCATCTCAGTGTATTTTCTAATGGAATGGGGTGAGTCTAAGGCCTGAAGACCCCAAGGCACACCACAACACTTGTTGGTGTCTGCAGGGTCGGGTGAGATGAAATGGTGTAAGTGTTATGGCCAATGACCCAAAGTCACACCCCAGTGCCTGTCAGCTCTGCAGGGTGGGGGTGGGTTTGGCATCAGTTCAGTACTTCACTGCCATTCCTATTATGCTTCTCTCTAACTTCTGCACTACCAGTGCCAATGCCAGCAAGACAACATTCGGCATTGACAAATGCTTGTTTTTTATTAGCTGAAAATGAGACCGAGAAAATGTTACATTAAAAAAACAAACAAAAAAAAACAGTGCACTCAAAAGATAATTGTATACCCTAGTAGAAACGTGAAGAACGGAACACACGCTAGATTGGGACAGTCACAGACAAACACCCATTCTCTCTGATATTTTGAGTGGTAATTGTGCTTCTTCCAACTGATGCCAAGCCAAGGAGATTGACAGTTCCACCCACCCACCACATCAGCCAATAGCCAGTACTGTCAGGCAGTCTCCAATTCACCTATAGGATGCCTAGCCAGTTGGTGCAGCTAGATATGACCAATCGAGTTCTCCACCCTTCTGTGGCCCCGGGCTGGTGCGCTCTTTCATGAGCCATTACTCGGCTCGCTCTTGTGGCTCCCACATTGCATGCTGTGCTGTCCCACCCCCAGACACATGATGAGATTGTTTTGCTATCATGTGACTGACAGACAGACGGGCTCTGAAGCTCCCACTAGAGGATGCAGAGAAAAGTGCTGCACAAAAGGTAAACAAAATGCTTTTTAAAAGGGATGTGGCTGACGGAACCGGACTCGGTACTAATAAACACTTGGCTCTTATTGATCCGAGTCCATCGCACCGCATTGCATCCAGGGGGTTCTGATTTTCCACAGGTCGGTTCACACATGCCTACTCTGTTATCAAGGGAACCTCGAGATACAAATAATATCCTTGTTTGTGTATAACTGCTCGTACACAATCTTTTATAGTGTATGGGCAGTTACAGCATAGAAAATCACATAGAACCAACTAGAGAAGACAATGGAGAATAGAAATTTTAACGTTTTCTTTTTTTAACTGACACAGTGTGCTGTAAATGTTTCTGCAAGTTCAAGTTTAAAAAATACAACAACTTCCAGCTTAACTGGATATACAGTAGGAAAGCAACTATATGGCAGCATTCCAAGTTGTTCTGCTGCAGTAGTGACATCACTACTGTGGCAGAATAACATAATGATGTCATTACTGCAGCAGAACAAACATATTCTAGTGTATAGTGGAATGCTGTTATGCATGAAATTCCATTCCTGGAATATGCTTGTTCTGCTGCAGCAGTGATGTCATTATGTTGTTCTGCTGCAGTAGTGATGTCACTACTGCAGCAGAACCACTTGGAATGCTGGCACATTGTTGCTTTCCTCTATTTAATTCTGTGGTGACAGTATTCTAGAACCTCTAGAGACTTTTCAAGTCAGTTTCATTATGAAAAAGAGAGGAAAAAAAACACAAAGCACACATTTCACATAGTACTACTATACACTATAAAAAATATAGGATGAGCAACTTTATGCACAACCTGTGTATTCTGTCACTTTGGGATTCTGATTCCCAAGGACCTCTCGAGCTTTGCTGTCAATGTCAGAGGGAATTAGAACCCCTCTGTGGCAGAAGGCACTGGTTGTGTATAGTTGCCCATCCAGTATTCTCTATACAGTCACTAAGCCTAAGAAAACATAAGCAATCCCAAGCAGTCATAGTTTCTGATGACCTATTGTCCAACCTGCTTATTGTTTCTACATGTAAGCTGCCTATGCCTGAAGCAAGAGCCAATATTCTTACCTAAAAGAACTTCTGAGGTGTCTTGTTACCCCCAAATACCCCTCTGTGGTCTGTGACAGTTGAACTCGGAAAAGACAGAGGTGTTGGTAGTGGATCCGGCATACCGGATTGGGGGGTGCTAGGGTTTGGTTCACCCTCTGGACTTTATCTCAGGGGTATTTCACTCCTGACCTCTGAGAAGGTGCATAACCTGGGGGTAATTTTTGATGAAGGATTGACTCTGCATTCACAGGAGTCTGCTGTCATCAAGTCCTAATTTTACCATCTGAGGAATATCTCCAGGATTAGGCACCATGTTCCTTCAAGTGATCTTCCTACACTGATCCATGCCTTTGTGTCCTTGCATCCGGACTATTGCAATTCCCTTTATCTAACGCTTCCTGGGGTAGAAATCCGCCACTTGCAGCTGGTGCAGAATGCAGTGGCCTGGCTTTTGACTGGTACCTACTGGTCCAGCCATATTTCGCCGGTGCTGTGAGGGCTGCACTGGCTGACAGTGCAGTGGCGGATCTCCTTTAAAGTCAGTCTTCTGACTTTTAAAGCCCTACATGGACTTGGCCCAGGCTACCTGAAAGAGCTCCTGGTCCCTTATTGCCCAGGTTGATCGCTCCGTTCAGCTGGCAAAGGGTTGCTGCAGGGTGTGCTTGAAATCTTCTGGGGCCCATACATTTTATGTATGTGGCCCCTACCCTGTGGAATTCTCTACCCCATCGGTTCTAGGAGTACATGACCATGGCAGGATTTAAAAAGGTCCTAAAAACATATTCATGAACACAAGCATTCGGAGTTTGATTTTATTTATTTATTTGTTTTAGCTGTTTTTAAGATTCGAAATGTGTGGCTTGTTTTTAAACTTTGTATGGCACCTTGGTTTTTTGAAAGGCGCCATAGAAATAAAATTTATTATATTATAAATATTATTATTAACAAGCAATGTCTACTTTAATCTTCCTCAGAGTGCCCTGTGTCCTAGGGGAACACGGCAATATATATAGCATTGTATCTAGGTGGAACTTTCCAGAAGATCATAAAAAGGGGTTTACTGCCGAATATTCTGGTGTCAGAGACAGGCTGTTTTTGTTTTCCATCAGACTAGAAAAAAAACAAGACATTTCTGGTCAATGATAAGAAACAAAGCATGGTAGATACCTCTCTAGAGCCTGTGTGGTTGGCTGTTTGTGTTTGTCTCTGTCAGTAGTTTAGTTTTTGTGGATTTCTTTTTCATGTGTTTCTGCTTGGAGGAACTGGACCATTCTTGGACATAACATCTATGAATATTTCCCGGACTAAGAACTGCAAAACATAACCACCAAGTATTGGAATTCTCATCATAAATCAACTTTTTTGGAAGCCATCAAAAGCAAAAGTAAGGTCAGTAAATCTGTTATACAAGCTCTGAGTTGTGGAGTGCTGCATTGAATCCACATTTCCATCTGACTTGTTCCTAAAGGATCTGTGCTTGTCTTTGAGGTTTATTCACAACCATTTTGGAGAACACAGGGAAGATACCAACAAAGGATTTTGACATCCTGCATATGCCCCAGGCCAATATTCATCACCTTCAGGAATTTAATACATTCTGGGTCTTTGATCTGCAATAATAACAGTTTACTATACCCCAGTAGTTCACAATTTCCTGTTGATTTGATTACTTTTTCTCATCTGACTCCTGGTACCTTGGACAAAATTACTATATTGCTGTACATATCCCTGAACATAACTATCTGCATGGTTTAATATTACTACATCAAGAATGCAACCTAACCTGTTCCTGCTGCACCTGCTCCTTCTGACCCTACTGGCATCCCAAACTACCAATATATTTAAATGCCCACTGCAATCAACCTCTGATACCTGGTTGATAGCTCCTTGTATAGAAGTTGAATGGTTACCAGTAGTCTCAGCTGCAACAGCACTCATCTCTTCTCCCAAATACTAGGATGCATGAACATGCTACTGTGCCCATGGTCAACCCTGCCATCAAGCTGTTTCTCCCTGTTCATTCTATCATGAGTCAGGTCACTACAGACAACAACTAAGAATAAGTACAAGGGAAAAATTGACGGTAGCGGTCATTGCAGATATCTTAAGGAACTCCTAAAAAGACTAATACTGCTACTCCTACTAATAGTGGGCAATGTTCACCCCAACCCTGGATCACCCCTAGCTACCCCTAGGGAGCAACATAGAACAGGGACCCTCTCGCTAGCTGGCATCAACATCTGTAGTCTTACCAAACAATTAGATGCCCTCACTGCCTGGACAGCACAGCATAGCCCAAATGTACCATCTGTAGTTGAAACTTGGTTGTTTCCAATTATCCCTGACGCTGCTGTGGCAATACCTGGGTATACTATCTTTTGGCAGGATCGACTATCCAATAAAGGGGGGGGGCCGGTTGTGCCCTTTATCTTAAAGATTCTATGACAGGGCATGCCCTGACCCTACCCATTAATGGAGATGAGCTTAAGGTCCTTGCTATTAAAGACATTCTAGGGGCCATAACAAAGCTCTGATGACAGCCTCTGTATATATTCCACCCAAACTTACAACAACAAGCCTGAACCCATTCCTTTTCTGCATCAATAGTCTAAAGCTTAACTCAGAATTTCTATTACTAGGGGACTTTAATGTCAACTGGCTTGCCCCCATTGCAAGCAACTACAAAGATGGCTTGGCAGCTGCAAATTTTACACAGCTAGTTACCTCACCCACTAGGATCAACTATAGAACAGGGACCAGTACCTTACTGGACTGGGTACTCTCAAATCACCCTGACCATATTAGCCACACTAAAGTTCTCCCTGATGCTATTAGTAATCATTCCCCAGTCCAGTGCATATGGTCAAATCAATTCAATAAACCCCCCGTGAAAACTATCATCAGTCAGATGCTACAGTAATTAGGGGACACCTTGCACCTCTTAAGGCACTGCTGTGACAACAAGACTGGTCCCTGATTGACACCGCTCTGGATGTTGATGCTGCACTTCAATACTTCATCTCAAAGTTCAATGCAACATGTGATATCCATGCCACCTTTAATAAATGCAAAATTAAAGGCCTTGACAACCCTTGAATCACAGGCAAACTCTTAGACCAACTAAACTCTCAGGACCGTCTATGGGCTTGTGCTACAGCCTCTGGCAACCAAGCAGACTTTCAGGCATACAGGGCCACCAGGAATGCCTGTAACAGAGCTATCCACACTGAAAAAGCCAGCTACTACAGGAGCACCCTATCAAACTCATCATCAGATGGAAGGAAATGCTGGCAAAGTCTCTCTCAAGTTATAGGGAAAAAGCCCAAAGCAACTCCTAACATGCTAAACGTTAATGGCAACAACACCCTGGACCCCACCACAATTGCCAATACTTTCAATCTGGCATTCACTGACCTCAGCCATGTGCTTCCCTCTAACTACTTTAACAGCAACCCAACCACAGCCTCCCAATATCAACAGACTCAGGATACAAATCTTCCACAGTTCTATTTCAAGGCAGTAACTGAAAGGGATGCCAAAAAATACCTCCTCAAGGTACTCGAAAAATCAAGATCAAGTGGGGACACACTTGACTTGAAGCTCATTGCCCTCACCTTTGACGATGTCCTGCATCCTCTTACCAAGATTGTTAACTGGTCCCTCATGCTCTCCCAGTTCCCGCTCAAGTGGAAGTCCACCCTGGTGACCCCAACACACAAGCCTGGGGATGGGGCATTACACTGTAACTACAGGCCCATATCCATCCTACCCCCTTTATCCAAAGCTCTTGAAAAAATTGTCGCAGACCAACTGGTGGAGTACTTGGAGAAATACAACTTGCAATTCCCACAGCAAAATGGCTTTTGCAAAATAGCACCACCTCTACCCTCCTTGAATTTACAGGTCACATTCAACTAGCACTAGACCAAGGACAACTTGCCAGTGCGACCTTTATAGACCTCTCGATGGCCTTTGTTACAGTCAACCATCCATTACTACTGGAACAACTTGGCAATCTAGGGCTCTCTCATGATACTTTACAATAGTTCAACAGTTATTTCTCCAACTGGTCACAACAAGTTAAGATTGGTGACCCCCTCTCCTCCAAACTACATGTCTGGGCTGGTGTTCTCTGAGGGTCAATATTGGGAACCCTTCTTTTCAGCATCTTCCTGAACAATCTCCCTTTTGCCAGTGATGAAAACATTATTCTGTATGCTGATGACGCAGTGATTTTCTTTAAGAATTCTGACCCCCTCCCTCTTGGGGAAACAACTTTAGGAACGTTTCACACAAGTTGAAGCCTGGTTCCTCTCACAGAAACTAGTGCTAATTTACAAAAAAACAAAGACGATGCTGTTCCATGGCACACTAACAAACATAAATACCAACAGTTGGCTATCAAAAACAGCTCAAGTGTGACCCTGGGCCAGACGCAGACTTTCAAATACCTTGTTATAACCCTGGACCCTACTCTGTCCTTCTCTAGCCATATTGATTCAGTTGCAAAATGCATAAATATCCATATAGGCCTTCTCTATAAACATAGACACTGCCTGACACCTGACGCCCTTAAGCTAGCAATACACAGCTCTATTGTCTCCATCATTGAGTATGGGCTTGTTATCTACGGAGAGCCACAGCTACAGCACTGCAGCGAATCATTACATCACTGAATAGGGACTGCAGACTCCTTACTGGTGCTGCCCACTGCAAGCATACGTGCGACCTCTACGAACAGTCAAACTGGCTACAACTTCAGGGAAGGATTACTTTCCAAACCTGCCTACTAGTAAGTCATTGATGGGATTCATGCTCCCTGGGGTTCAGTCTCTCTTAAGCTCAGCCAACCACCCCCAGTACACAAGAAGCTCTGACAACTATTCTCTGTCTGTTCCCCGCTATCGCACCACCCAAGGCCAGTGGTCTTTTGCCGGTAGAGCCCCTAAGATGTTTAACTCCCTGGGCAGCGAATTCACCAACTTAGGCACCCTCTGCTCATTCAAATACAAGCTACGGCAAACGCTTGTGTCCAGAGCCATCTGTAACTGTTTCTCCTAACCTCCCTGGTAGTCGCTGCTGTTCTTCGCACCTCTCTGCTATCACCACCTCTGCCTGCCACCACCCTCCCCATATCTACCCCTGCCTCTCTCCCTAGCCCTGATCCATCACCTTCCTCTCTTACTCCTTCAACTCCCTTCCTCTCTCCCTTTTCTAATCTGCTCACCCCACCCACTGTGGCACTTGTTCCCTGATCCTTGCCTCCCATCCACCTCTCCTTCTACCTCAATCCCAGTTAGCCCTCTACACCCACTCTCTCTTCCACTTTCATATGCTACCTGGCACAACTGGCAGCAACTCAGTTTTTCCACTCTACCTTTCCCTTTGACAATGCCCTTCTGGCAGCTTTAATTCATGTAAATATTGTTTGTTGTGACTCATCATTCTTAAATGTATGCCTGATTGTGTTGTTCTGTTATTTATATTACCTGTAGCTTTTAGACCATCTATTCCCCTGTACTGTATTTTGCATTCGAACTGCTAATCTCACTCAAACTGTACTTCCATTCTTTGTATACTGACGTGGAACCTTTGTAAAAGAGCCATTGGCTCAAAGGTATTTATCTGAAATTCTAATAAATAAATACATAAATGTCAGATAGTTCTGATAAACAGCCATTTGCAGCTTTCAAACTGTGACAGTATGTAGCTAAGGTGAGTAACATATGTTTTTTGTATAAGCTCCAGTGAGTAGGCTGAAGGCTAGGTTATTCTTCAGCAAACAGGCCATTTTTCTTGTTTTTGTTCGAGATACAATATATCATATTATTTGCACCAGGGTCTTCAGCTTGGCCTTTCAGGCACAAGTCTTTTCTGGCTATTTTATTCCTTAGATGATTTGCCTGGTATCCCAGGTCCATAGGGAGGGGCCCTCGCTCAAGGGCTCCTCTGCACATGGACTACCCTTTATCCAGGAAGTATAGAAAGACATTGGGCATATCCATTCTGTGAGCCTCTGCATTGCCTTTGAAGAATTCAGTGCACTTGGAAATCCAAATGTTTTCTATATTTCCAAGTAAGCGTTTTGCAAAAATTATTTTACATTTTAAATTATTAGCTCCTTGTCATCTGGAAGAGTTGATGGAAAGCTGTCAAAAGAGAAGCATTATTAAACCATACCATGCACCGTTGCCTTATGTCCGAGGGCTCAGTATTAAAATAGATTTCTGAATGTTTTTAACTTTGGAGGAATAGGGTGTGTGGGAAGTTGAAAAGTGTAGGGGGAAAACATGTGAGGAGTTTAATGAGCACAGGCCCCTCAACCTTGCTTGTCTCCCATGGGTGCAAGGTGGGGGTAGTAACCAACAAAGTGAAACCTGCATCATGGGCACGGTGACTTGGTTACAATAAGGAAATGCCCCTGATTATCTCCCAGCCTTCTGCACAGTCGGGCAGGACCTGCTCACTCTGTTCAACATCAGCACTTACCTCCCCAGTTCCCAGGATGATGAGTAAATTAGGTAGAAAGATCTTTTCATCTGCAGCACCAGACACCTGGAAAAAATTCACTCTCCAGCAGAGGAATACTTCCTGTTTGGAAGTGTTCAAGTCCAGAGTCTTCAGCCACTTTAAAACTCCCAATATTTGTACTCATGTTAGAATATACCTTGCACATAGTGCTCAATACAAATTTCTATACACATAGCACATATAAATAACAGGCTGGAGACTTTTCAGAGTTCGCCTTACCATACCAAAAGTTTACTTCCTATTCAGCGTCACCCATTTATTTATTTCAAAGGTTTTACCAGGGCAGACATACTGAGCTGAATAGCAGCTCATTTCTAGATGCATCCAGGGGTGGGGGGTAGGGGACCAGGGGAAGAAAATATAACACAAATATAACATTATGGCAAGCGGTAGACTATACAATGAGAAGAAGAAGGAAACAATAAACAAGCAGATTATGCAGATTATAGCAATATAAACAACTTAGCGTTTACAATTTTACATATACAATTGAATTTATAAGTTGTGGACAGTTGTTTGTAGAGAGGCTTAACAGACACCCAGCAAGGGGCCAAAGTGCCTAGGCATATTACAGCCAAATGCCGAGAGGTACATAGGTGGGATATAATAATTAGGTGGAGAGAGGTTGAGCAGTGAGGTAGTGGTGTGGGGGGCATAGGTCAGGGTAAAGGAAGAGGAAAGAGTGGAATAGAGACAGAGGGTATTGGTCAGGGTGAGGGAAGCACAAAGAGGGGACTAGGGAGAGGGGGCATAGGGAAGGGAATAAGGAGCAGTTACAGGTGGGGAATTAAAGCTCACGGAGAAGATGGGAGATGGAGTGAAAAGAAGAGTGGGTGGTTAAGGGGAAGGAGTTCCACAGTTTTGGGAGATGGTAGGAGAAAGCTACCTGACCAACTGTAGTCAACCTAGGAGGGAGAGAGAGGAGGCAATAGAGTTTTGTAGGAAGTAAGAGGAGGGGAGAGGGGATGAGAGGAGTGAGGAGAGATAGGAGGGAAGAGAACCAAGCCAGTGTTTGGCCAGGAAGGAGGAGCAGTAAGTAAGATGTCTGGCTTCATGGAACAGGAGAGAGAGAGGGCAGAGTAGAGGGAGCAGTGGTGGGTGCGGAGGGGGCAGTCAAGAGCAGTACGGCAGAATGAGTGTAAGAATGGGTCCAGTCTGGCTAGCATAGACCCAGGAGCAGTGCTGTATACTGTGTGTCCGTAGCCAAAGATTGTGAGAATCATTCTCTGCAACATGGCTCTTCAAGCAGCCAAGGGGATGCACCAATGGTTATGATACAAAGCCCCTAATTTTGGATGTAATGTTTTGTAGATTGCCTCAGCATGGGCTGAGAAGTCCAGGTGCCTGTATACAGTGCAGTGTGACATGGGATGCAGAAATATTAAATCACAGTTCCCAAAAAGTCAGTTTTCTTAATGGCTCAGTTGTCTAAATCCCATTCATAAGTCATATTGTCATGGAATAGCAGCAGCATGTGAGTTTGGGTGGGAGGGGGAAGAGTGGTCTTATGTCATTGAAGACACTATGTGACTGATTAGTCTGCCTATCATCATCATCGACAATTAAACAAGACAACTCCCCCCGGGCTCTGACAACAGACGGAAGTGGCAATTTCGAGGAGATTGGTGACCAGTGGGGTTAGGGAAAGAAACTGTACAAGGTCTAAACCAATATTGGGCTATCTAAATTACAAAATGGCAAAACACAGCATCAGCTAATAAAAGGTTGTCCCAGAAATCCCTTGGAATGAGGACAGAGCTGCCATGCTTATAGGTTTTGGACAGGGGGACAATGCTTCTCTAAACTGCCATCCAAGTATTACTTTTTGGGCTGAGAAAGGCTTTAAATGTATAATTGTGTGCCCCTCCCACAAAATTTATGTGACATACAAACATAAGACCTTATAAAATTGCCAGCAGAAGAAGGTCATCAGAGTCTATCCAGTCTGCTCAACGCAGAGCTCATGCATCTGGTGTTACACGGTGCTCTACCCCCTTCCCCAACACTTTTACCCTGTTCTTGACTTTATCTACCCCCCTCTGAAATCCCCTTACCATTTTCAGATTTACAAGCTCCTTCTCCAGTAACCCATTCTACTCTGCCACCATTTTCCATGAAGAAGTGCCTTCTGGCATCCTTTTTGCAACTGTACCCCCTTATGTTTGACTATCTATGTCAAGCTAGCTGGTCTTAGTTTCCTGGTTTGTCCCTTGCCCTGCTGTTCTGCAGGGATACTACTATCAGCAGTCCTACACTCTCATTGCACCACACCTGTATCCAGGGATCAGATGACAGGCCTTGCAAGGGGGCTGTAAGAATTGCCACCAGTTCTCTCAGCACCGTGGGGGCATACCATCTGGCCCAGAGGACTTATCCACTTTGAGGACCTTAAGCCTCTTGAAGACCCTGTCCTCCATAATCACCTTCTCGCGCTTCCTCCTTTCCCCCTTCCTATCTTTTCCTGGGGGACTGGTCTATCTTTTTCTTTCATTAATACTTCTGCCTTCCCTCTGTTGTACTACATCCACTCAGGACCCTTTTTAACCTGACAATACCTTCTTTCCTCATCCATTTCTCTCTGAATGTACTGAAAACATGTATTTTCTCCTTCCGTGACTCACTTCCAACCTCCCTATAAATTAGAGTGGTTTCCTGTGCTTGTGCTGTTACTCTTCTGCTTTAGACAGGCCTCAGGGACTGCCTCAACTCCATCTTGAATTAAGTACCATTTTTCTTCCACTCCCATGTCCACCCTGAGTTTTGTCAGGCAATCTTCCAGATTTTCCCTCGTATTACTAAAATGTGTCTATTTGAAGTCCAGAACAAGTGTTTTTGTGTTTAGTACCTCCCTTCCCTTAGTGAAATGAAACCATACTGTCAAGTGATCACTGTTCCCCAAGGACTCGGATATGCTGATGCCTCTGACATATTTCAGTTTTCTAGTAGTAAGTCCAAAATGTCCCAATCTCTAGTTGGCTTCATCACCCTCTTGGTTAATACCCATCCTACACTGCATCCAGGAGAGTTGACTCCTGCTTGCATATGAGATGCTACTGGGCAAATTACAGTCTCCCACTATCACAACCTCTCTTTTCTCTTCAACCTTACTGAACTCATCCCAAAACTCACAGTGTGTGTTTTCACTCCGATACACCTATCCCACCCTATTTTTTTTTCCTGCCCTGTTTGGATCTGCACCCAGATTGACTTGATGCCCTGTCCTTTCACATGTCCTCTGCTGTGGTTGTGGACCTTTACTTAATGTAAAGCACCCCCCTTCCCCAGCTCTGTCCTGCCTGTAGTGGGCGAATCCAAGAACAGAGAATCTAGTCATGTTTTGGGGTTGCCCAGGTCTTGGTGACTGCTACCAGATATACTCACTCCTCCATCACCATGGCCTGTAGGGCATTCATCTTATGCCCCAGGCTCCTGGTTTTGATAGATATGGCCCTCCACATTGCCTATCATCCCCCTTCCTCCCATTTCCATTACTTCCTTGCCATCACCTGTCATTACATGAAATGCATGGCATTACTGGATGGTTAAAACTGGCTTTGTGAAACTCTGATTGAAGTGATGACAGTGAGGAGCATCATAATGAACATGTGCAATGGGGATGAATGAGAAGTCATCCTCCTATCATACAGGTCACTGGTGCAGCCGCATCTAGAAAACTGTGCGGAGTACTGGAGTCCACATCAAAGGAAAGACTAAATTAAGGTGGACGCAGTACAGTGAAGTGCAACCAAGATGGTTCATGGACTAGGGGCCAAGACATATGAGGAGAGACTGCACAACTTGAACATGTATGCCCTTCAGAAAAGGAGGGAAATGGGTGGCATGATCATGTGATCAGCTGGTTTTATTGTTCAATCCCGTGAACACTTTCATTCATGAGAAAGCAGCTGGCCATGGTGGAGGGTGGGTTTTATCATTATGAGAATTGTGTGCTGCTAGGGGAAGGGGGTTGGGAGTATGGTGCTGCCATGGTTGGGGGTGGGCAGGGACATACTGAATGTTTTTTAAAGGCAAACAAGTGCTATATTAATTTAAAAGATGGCAGACTGCCGTGGAGGTGGGCAGGCTGTGCCAGTCATCCTTCAGGGGATTTTATTTTAAATAATAAATTATATACAACTAATTGTGGGAGATAGGAGGAGGGGGGGTGGGATTGAGTTGCTGATAGAGGGTTGGGGATGAGGGTTGTATTTTGCTGGAATTTGGGCTTGGAAGGACTGTGGGAGGCTGTTTCTTTTTGTTTTGTGTTTTTTTACATGTTACCTGAATACTGAATACCTGAATAGTCACCTATTTAGGAAAGGCTTCTGAATATTTGGAAGCCCTACTATTCATGGTATTTGGAAAGTAACATTTGGCTCCTGCACATCCCTAATTATTAATATTTCATTACTTCCTAGTTTGGGCCGGAGAGTATCAAGAAGGGCTAAGAGATCAGCAGCACCCCCTTTAAGTGGATTATAGACATAAACTATGTTGAGTTTTTTGGAGTGACCCAAGAAGGGAGGCAGCCATGAAATAGTTCATTAGGAAAACCAGTAACGCCACTGTGGGGAATAAAGGTGATGCTAAGATGGAACCTGTAGTATAGGAGGAGGCCCCCACCCATTTATGAGGAAGGGCAGTCTGTATGGATGAAGCTGTAGTTGGGGGTGCTACAGCAGGAGTCAGGCATACTGTGTCTGAGCCAGGATTCTGAGATGCCAAGCACATCCAGGGAATAATGAGCCACCTGTGTCTCACGGTCCGCCTTGTTAACTAGTAGGCTGTGTATGTTTTGAATAGTGTGGGGAAAGAGATTTATTACATAAAGGAGTTTGCATGAAACTAAAAACAGAGAGAGAGAGGCCGACTGCAAGCTTTGATGGCACACACTGAACCGACCGGGATTTGGGGTTCCAGAACCACTGCATCAGAATACTGGCAATTGGGAGGTCTGTGAATTCCATTTGGCTAGGTACAGTAGGTCTTCATTTATTTATTCATGAATTTTGTTGAGGCAAGGCACACTGAGCGGTGACAACTTATTTGCAGGTGCATCATGGGTAGTGTGATACATGGAAAATGTTGCTTAGGACATCAGGGAAAATGCATGAGTTGCATAATATGTGCCATGGAGTGTTTAACTCCCACCTAGACAGCTGTCCATCTGGATAACCATCAGAGATGGGCACATCTGTAATGTTTATGCCCAGCTTTGTTGGGGGGGGGTCTTCTGTAAACTGTATGTCAGGCATGCGCATTTCAGTGTGAGACCTGCACACTGACCCATTTTATATACAACATCGTTTCTGAGGGGCAGCACCTCAGCAGTGCAACACCCTCACAGTGCTGGCTTACAGTGCCAATATTGGGCATTGAGCCAAGCTCCTGGTGAGGGACTTGAACCCACAACCTGCTGATATTCAGCCCCAGAGGGGTGCATGTGCAATCTACAAAGCCACTGATATGGCATCTAGGAATATGCAGCTAAAATCATGCTCAGAAAATCAAAAGAAGTGTTAAAGAATGCAACATTTAAAATGTTCCTGGAGCACTTAATCTAAAATTAGAAAGCTGTGTTCTAACTGGCTGGCATATCTAACTATCTTTATTCTTTTATGTATCATGATGTTATACTCCCCGACAGTGACACCACTACAGTGACCTACCATGCTGATGACAAAATTGACAGTTCATTGACAGGTCTCTGTATTAGTGTGCCGGAGACAGTGGCACAATGTCTCCCAGTTCTGCACCCCTTTCCCGAATCAACTCCGACTTGGAGTTGATTATAAATAGAATGGGGGTGTGTGAGGGGCAGAGCCCCCCTTTATGGTGGTTCAGGGCCCGGGGGGCAAAGCACCCTGATAAAAAAAACAGACCTGGAGTCCATCGATATTTATGTCGACCACAACCTGCAGTAGACATAAATTCCATATAATGATAAAGTACAGTGCTATGAGATAGGAGAAATGCAAAAACATTTACTCATTTTGTTTTGTGATAACATGATTATTATTTTGTTGCACAGTACTGTGGCTGAGAAAGAGTTAAACCTGGTATGAGGACTACAAATACTTCACAAAGCAGGAATGCATACACAGAGCCTGGGGTTTTCCTCAAGAACTTTTCATTTCTTTTGCCAGTAAGGAAGGTGCAGTTACAGTTCTTGACGTTGGTTATAACTCTACTGGTCACATATTTTTAGCTCTAAATTGCAAGCAGCCTGTGCAGAGGTAGACTCCTTCAGTTTCTATCTGCCTCACAGATTTAGAAAATTAATAATTAACAGTCTATTAAGGCAAATTGCGAAAACGTGCCCTAAGGATATTGTTGCTATTTAGGTGGATGACACATGTCCAGTCCAGCCATCTCAAACCGAGGGAACTAAAACGTTGCTCTAAGTCCAGAATAGAAGTACATCCTTATTATTTGACTTTGCTGTATTGCCTGGCTCACCAATTGAAGGTCCCACCCATACAGTGAAAGATATTGCTTTATGTGAAGGATCAGTAAGACTGACACATGCTGTTGGAAACTGATATCTGTTGATGATCAGCTGGCAGTAGAGCCTACAGGTTAGAGCAACAATGAGCTGTGAACTAGGTTGATTCATTGAGAAGAACTGGGTTTGATTCCAACATGCTCTGCTTGCATATTGTGTGACCCTCAGCAAATCACTAAACCTCCCTGTGCTCCCAAAACGCACCTGGAAACACGTTTAAGCACAGTGTTCCTTTCCCGGACAAAAACTGTAACAAAAAAAATCTGTAAACATTTGTTATGATTCTGCAAATATTATCTCTCTGCAGATTTGATGCGTAAAGAAAAGATAAGTCACGGTTGTTTATTAATTACAAAAACACATAGATTGACAAGAGTGTTAAGACATGCATAACTTGAAATGTTAAAAGAGTATTTTATTTCTTTTGAGACAGTTCAAAGTATGACAGATTCTTACTGAAATATTCTGGACTGAATAGTCATGGGATTTCTAACATAAAAATACCAGAATTCTACAGGATTATTTTTACTAGCAGTTTGAAATGAAAAGGTGATAACTCACTAGTTTCATTGCACATACAAAAACAATTATAAATCTAGAATGTGTTGTAATAACACCTTAAAACACATTTAATAAAATAGCCATTTTCCTATTTAACCTATTAGATTATCTGCAGTCAAAGCAGGTCAAGCCTGCAGTGACATTGTCTGTCTCAGAAGCCTAAAATACATGGCTGCCCCCAGTCCTTAATTACAGGCTGATTTACATATGAATAACTCTGGATTACTAAGACTTACAGGTAAGCACAATAGCACACTTTGAGTAGCTTTTTATGGACTTTCAGATATTAAGAAATCCTGAAGATGGGAGTTCCCTTTTGGTATGGGGTCATAATGTCATAAGACATTATGCTGCTGCGTTATATCATGCTGCCAATACAGCATGATATATTGCCAGTGGCATATGTCTGTGTTTTGCCAAGGGCTCTGCCCTTGAAGCCCCCAACTAAAATAATCAACTCCAGCGGGGTTGTACACTTAATTCACACAAAGTGTGAATAAAAAACAAATTGTGTGCATCTGGGACTGGGATTCGATATCCAGCCTGCAGACGCACCGCCTCCATTGCTGCCTATGGCTCATCCCATTGAGCCATGGCAGCTGCTCAGTGGACCCTCCTCCAAGCAGAGAATTATCCTGTGCAAGGGAACAGACACAGGGTGCATAGACGCTTTAGTGGTTTTGCAACATGTCACTATTCCCACCCACTCGGTCTCTGTTGCACAGTTTCAGCGTGTACCATTGTGCATATGGTGAACTGATCTGGTAGGTTTCCTTTTAAATGAGAACTGGGGAGACAGCAGAGGGTAGTGGTGGGGGAGGGACTTCCATCTTCAAGGGCTGAGACAAGCAGGCTGCCACAGGGATTGGTACTGGGGCCAGTTCTGTTTGGAATATTCATATCAGACATCTTGTATGGCATCAGGAATACTGAACAAATACTTCTGCTCAGTATTCACTAAGGAGGGGGAGGGTCAAGGACCATAGTTAGGTTGCAGAGGCAATGGGGGGGAGTGGACACCAGTCCATTCACAGTGGAAAGAGTTCTGGAAGAACTCATAAAGCTAAAGGTGGTTAAGGCCATAGGGCCAGATGGCATCCACCTGAGGATGTTAAAGGAGCTGCAAAGGGAACTAGTAGCATCTCTGGCAACCCTGTTCACAGAACCACTCAACACGGGCGTCATTTCAGAGGACTGGAGGAGGGCACATGCAGCCTCACTACACAAAAGAGGCAGTAGGGAGGCAGTGGGGAACTGCAGATTAGTCAGCCTCACCTCAGTGGTGGGAAAGATCATGGAGAAACTACTGAAAGAAAGGATAGTGGCACATATGGAATTTAGTAGTGCTCAGGATCTGAGGCAACATGGATTCACAGCAGGAAGTCATGTCAAATGAATATAATAGATATTTTTGATTGATTTTTTGATTGGGTGACTGGGGAGGTAAATCAGGGAGGGACGGAAGATGTCATCTATCTAGATTTCAGCAAAGCCTTCAACACCATCCCACATGGAAGGCTGATTAACAAGATGGGTAGTCTGGGCATGGGAGACAAGGTGGTGAACTGGGTTAGGAACTGGTTAACAGACAGGAGACAGAGGGTGGTGGTAAATGGAATACAATCTGAGGAGAGGGGAGACCAGTGGTGTATCACAGGGATCAGTACTAGAACCAGTCCTGTTTGGTGTCTTCATTAGTGATATTGCAGAGGGGCTAGAAGGACAGGTCTGCCTGTTTGCAGATGACACCAAGATCTGCAACAGGGTAGATACTCCAGAAGGGGTTCAGAAAATAAAGAGCGACCTGGAGAAACTTTAAAGATGGTCGGACATGTAGCAACTAATGTTCAATGCAAAGAAGTGAAAATTAATGCACCTGGGTAGAGGGAACCCTTGGGAGAACTGCAAGTTGGGGGGAGCTAACTGTCACCTAAGAGGAAAGGGACCTAGAGATTATCATCTCTGATGACCTTAAGGTATCAAAGCAGTGCACAAGGGTGGCAGAGAGTGCCAGTGGCATGCTGGGGTGCATAGGCAGGGGTATCACTAGCAGGAGGCGGGAGGTGGTGATGCTATTGTACAAAACATTGGTAAGGCCTCACCAGGAGTACTGCGCGCAGTTCTGGAAGTCACACCTGTGTAAGGAGATAAATAAGGTGGAGACTATCCATAGAAGGGCAACAAAATGGTGCAGGGCTTGCACCACAAAACACATGAGGAGAGACTAAGGGACCTCAATATGTACTCACTGGAGGAGAGGAGACAGCAGGGGGACATGATTAAAACATTCAAGTACCTCAGGGGCATAAACAAGGTGCAGGTGGGGGACCTTTTCCAATGTAGAAAAAGTACTAGAACAAGGAAGCACAATACGACACTGAAGGGGGTAGATTAAGAGATAATGTGAGGATATTTTTCTACACAGAAAGGGTAGTGGACACTTGGAATAGTCTGCTACAGGAGGTAGTGGCGGCAAGCACAGTGGAGGGGTTTAAGCATGACTGGCACAGGCACAAGGGAAGCTTGACAGGGGAGAGAGTGATGAAAAGCCATTGATCACATAGGATCAGTGACCACATACAATGTAGAGGGCCTACAGGCAGACTAGATGGGCCTAGTGGTCCTTATCTGCTGACAATTTCTATGTTTCTATGAAAGAGTAAGAAACAAGGAATAAATAGAATAGGTGTGGTATAGTGTCAATAATATGAGGAGTGATTTTAAGAGAGAGTACTAAGATCACCAGTGGAGGCAGGGGTATAAACAGAGAGGCAGGTGCAAGGACAAGAGTGACCAGACATCAGTGGATTGGCAGTCCAGGGGATATTGTCAAACATAGTAGGGAGGAAAGAAAAAGTGAAGGGAGAGAGCTATAATAAACAAGAGAAGTGGATGAGCGGGGGGCAAAGGAAGAGAGTGGAAGGGGGGAAGGTGAAATAAGGGGGGCATGAACAGTGAGGGTGGAGAGGGCAGGGTGAGCAAGACAGAGAGGTACAGTTAGAGGAATGTCAAGGAAGTCGAATGGGCGAAAGGACGGAGTGCTAGGGACAGTCACACCAGTTTAATCTAAGAAGGTGCTGCCAGAGTTTAAGTTTAAAGGGGCCTAACTTAAGTTCAGAAAGAAGCTCAGTAGGTAGACTGTTTAGCCAGACAGGGGCCTTAAATATAAAGGCCCTCTGTCCCTGTGCAGTCCTGCAGAAAGGATCTCATTCATAAATATCAACTGTTTTATCCAGACTGTTATATTTCACAAACTATGTTTTTCAATGACAATAAGGACAAAAGAGAGCTTACAAGATCTGTTTATTTAAAACAAAATCCAGCCTGTGAAAAGGAAAAATAGATTTAAGGACAGGGCTATGTATTTCAAGTCATCACTGGTTTGGAATGCCTTACCAACTTCATTACGTTTATCTATGGTGCATGAAGCTTTCATTCAAGCAGTGAAATAATTGTTTTCTTTTTCCTGCCAATGCACGAGTCAGCCTACTTTGCCCATCCATCTTGTAATTATCCACTTTCTGCTTTGTGACCAAATAATGCACTATGTGCCTTCTCTTCTCTATATAGCATAATACTTGCCTTTCTCTATTTTATATTCTCATAGGTACTGGTGACTATAAATATCAACCGGATTACTGTTTTGTTAAAAATGCATATCAACTGGATTTTGGGTCGCTATGCTCCAAAGGCAATAATAACCCAAAATCCAGTTGATATGACACTTCATAATGACACAAAATAAAGTTGATATGACAGTCCCCAAAGAAACAGTGCATCTGAACCTCGCCGCGTGGCAGTGCCAGCATGAGACATTGAAAGTAGGTACTCATGGTGGATGTCTGCTCTGACGACATGAAAACTCTCCAAACGATCTTCAAGCCAGCATGTGTGTTCCGCAAGGGAGCATCTGTAAATATCATGCACCATGCACCACCACCGATGAGACCCAGACCATGGGTAATGGATGACTCAGACTCAGAGTAACACTATCAGCCAGGTAAATACACATATAAAACTCAAAACTAATAATCCACATTCTCAATCTAACCACTAAATACAACCAACATTTAAAACTTCATTTGAGTAATCACCCACAGAAACAAACACTTTTCAGACACTCCCTAACCTTTTCTTTTCACTCCTCACAGATCTTCAACCAACAGAAAGACCCTATCTAAACTGAACCACTTCTGGACCTTCATTCCCGATCCTGCTGAAAACATGACACAGCAAAATATGAACTGTTTACTGTAGTTAGAAAGTTTAAGATTTGGTTACTGCGTGCATTCTTTAGCCATTCTCACTTATTTTTAAAAACTTTAAACCAGGATGCAGAACTGGAACACTGGCTGGACCACAGCATCAAAACCTGGTATTTATGGCAAAAGTTCGGACTTTAAAACTGTTGCATTCCATTGTTCACAAAAAGTACTGCAGTATTTGCAACTGTGTTTTATTCATGTACAGTTCAATTTCTTCAAAAATAAAACTGCACTCTAGCTAGAAAATGTCTTTTTCTTTCAAGCTGCTAGAAATACAGTCTAAATCTCCACACCAGCAATTATAAAAAATAAAGGATAGGTAAGTTTGATGTTATGAATTTTTTTCCCACACTGTCAGTGTGGGATGACCACATAGACCTTTTGAACTTCGCTCTCGAGGTTTATGGGTCATCACACATCTCAGGTGTGTGAAAAAAATCCATAGCATACACTTACCTATCCATTATTCTTTATATAATTGTATGTTTTATTCTATTTGACTACTGATTTCTTTATTTTTTTTTTTGTAAAACAGGAGTGTCTTGAGAACAGGATTGAAAAATCCTAATTACATGTACTATCCTGTATAAAAATAAAGTTTTTACCTACCTACCTACCTACAGTACCTGATAGTCTGGGAATTTATATAAGAAGTATTTATGGATAGAAATCATTATAGGTTTATAGTATGGAAGGATAAAGGGGCAAACGCACCTAGGAGAAGATCCCAACTCCTCTCTCATTTAAATAGATACTGCCCATCCATACTATTTTTACAGGAAACCCGTTTACTTATCAAAAACTTGCTCTTCTTACTTTGGGCATGAGTAGGCCAGGCATTTGGGGGGGGGGTGTTGGATTCTAACTCATATCTGAAAGATCTCCTGATTCCCTACTGCCCCAATTGTCCTCTCTGATCTGCTGAAGAGGGTTTGCTAGAGATTCTCAGGGTTTGTTTAAAAACTTCTGGAGCTCGCACTTTTTTGCAGCACCAACCCTGTGGAATTCTCTACCTCGTCGGTTAAGAGAATGCCTGACCGTCAGTAGTTTTAAAACAATGTTGAAAATGTATTTTTTTTTTTTGGCTTTTCCAGACTAACATACTAACATACTATTTGCCAGCAGATTAGGCCTTACGGTCTATCGAGTCTGCTCGAACCTTTGATCCTTAGTTGGGTGCCGAGACCCTCCCATCCCTTGTGCTCCAGAAACCCCTATCATCCATCCCCACCCCCCTGGGACAGGCCATCATCTGATACATCCACTTTCTGTGTCTGTCCCACCCTCTCTTGAAGCCCTCCACTGTGGATCTCTGAACCAGCTCACCAGGCAGTGCATTCCAAGGGTCCACCACCCTCTCAGTGAAAACCTCCTCCTTTCCCCTCACCTTCCACCTTCCAACTTCAAACCATGCCCTCTGGTGATACCTCCCTGCTTTAGTCTAAAGATCCCCTCCATGTTTACCCTATTTATTCCCTTGAGGTACTTGAACACCTCAATCATGTCCCCTCTGTCTCTCCTCTCCTCCAATGAAAACAAGCAGAGCTCCTCAAGTCTGTCCTCATATGTCAAATCCCCTAGCCCTCGTATCATCATTGTTGCCCTCCTCTGTACCCTCTCCAGGAGCTGTATGTCCCTCTTCAAGTGTGGTCTCCAGTACTGTACACAGTACTCAAGGTGTGGTCTAACCAGTCCATATTACAGCGGCAGAATCACTTCCTTGCTCCTAGAGGTGATCCCCCACGATGCATCCCAACATCCTGTTTGCCTCATAGCGCCTCCCGCGCTTGTTCAGAGTTATTCATACATACATCCACCATGACCCCAGGTCTTTTCCCTATTGAGGCCTTCAGCGCCTCCCTCCCAGGGGTGTACCTGTGTTTAGGTTTCCCCGACCAAGATGCAACACCTTGCACTTGGTGATATTGAAATTTAATTTCCATGTGTGAGCCCAGCTTCAGGGTGTCCAGGTCCTTGCAGGGCCAACCTCCTCTTCTCCCTCAACTACTGCTCCCATCTTGAGTCATCCTCAAAGAGACTCATTTCACACCCATACCCTCCCTAATGTCCGATATGTATGCATTAAACAGGATCGGACCCAGGACCGAGCCCTGCGGTACCCTCTATACCAACCTCTCTAGGATTCGAGAGCTCCCACAGACCACTACTCTCTGGTGCATCCAGCTAGCCAGTTTTCAATCCATCTGACCATCAAAGGGCCTACCTAACCCCATCAGTTTCTCCACCAGACCATTGTGGGGACAGAGTCAAACGCCTTGCTGAAGTCCAAGAATAATACATCAAGGCTTTCCCTGTCCAGTTCTGATGTTACCATTGTAGAACTCACAAGGTTGGTTTGACATGATCTACCTGACACAAAACCCATGTTGCCGACTATCCAGACCTCCCACTTCCTCCAAGTACACCCCAATCGTTCCTTTAGTATACTTCCATTAATTTTCCCACCACCGAGGTCAAACTGATGGGTCTATAGTTACCTGGTACTTCCTCTACCCCCCTTTATGGATTGGCACCACATGTGCCTCTCGCCAATCCCTAGGTACCCTCCCTGTCTCAAGTGACCTGTTGAAGAGCTCCGCCAGGGGTGCAGCCAGTATGTCCGCCAATTCCCATAGTACTCTCGGATGAATGCCATCTGGCCCAGGAGATTTGTCTTTCTTTAGGGCCTTGAGGGCTAACCACACCCTTTTGGCGGAGATAGCATCATCCGTTCCCTCCACCTTACTGGCCTTTTTATCCTTACCCAGATGTGACACCCCTGGGGTACCTCTCCCTCCCTCTTGCTCCATTTCTGTTGCTCCCATGATCCCACTTACTGCTGCTTCTATCCCCTTCTTGCCTTCCTTTGTAGATATCCCATCCCCCTCCCTACTGAACACAGAGACAAAGTACTCGGTAAATACCTCTGCCTGGTCCATCGCCTCTTCCACCCACCCTCCTCCTGATCTCAATCTGCTGAGATGGCTCTTAGTTTTTCTCTGCTCCCCAATGTACCGGAAGAACCCCTTTTCCCCTCCATGTATCCCCTGTGCCAGCCGCTGCTCTTTACTGGACTTTGCTCCCCTCACCATACTTGTGACTTTTCTAGATGCAAGCTGGTACATTTCCTTATCCCTATCCCCTCTTGTTGTTTTATATTTTTTGTAGGCCGCCCTCTTTTCTCTGACTGCTACCTGTACCTCACTGGACCACCAGCATGGTTTATGTGACCTTGCTCCTTACGTTTCAACTTAGCGCAGATCCTGACTGCCTCATGAAGTCCCTGTTTTATGACCTCCCATCTCCTTTCCACACTTGTCATTGAGGTAATCCCCTTCAAGTGATCCTTGAGAATATTTCCCATGCCCATAAAGTCTGCCCCCTGAAGTCCACTGCTAGTGTCCTAGATCTCACTCCCCTCCCCCATGCTTAATTGAAACCAGACAGTACTGTGGTCGCTCCCAGTCAGGGGTCCTGTACAACCATGTCCCTTACCAGATCCCCATCTGCCAGAACCACATCCAGGACATGCCCCTCCCTTGTGGGCTCCATCACATGCTGTGTTAAGAACACATCCTGGAAGCCATCCAGCAGCCTCTGCTCCTTGGCCACCTTAGAAGACATGGTTCCCCAGTTTGTACCTGGCATATTAAGGTCCCCCATCAACACCACTCCTTCCCCTTTTGGTCCACACTGGGCAATGATGTTGTCCAGCAAACCATCCTCTAGAACATCACTCATCCCGGGGGGCCTATATACTACACCCAACTTGACCTTATCTTCTGCTGGGGATCGTAAGGTGACCCATACGGCCTCCACGTTTCCCTCTGCCTCTTCTACCCTAGCAATTTCTATGTCATCTCTAATGAACATAGCCACTCCACCCCCTCTGCCCTCCTTTCTATCCTTCCTAAGCATAGTGTACCCCCATATGTTTAGGTCCCAGTCATGGTTTTTGTTGGCCCATGTCTCCGTGACCGCCGCCACATCCACCACCCCGAACAGCATGGCCTGGAACTCTGGCAACTTGTTTCCCAAGCTCCTGGCATTTACTAACACCAACCCCCACCCCTTATCCCTGATCCTCTTTGTCAAACCCCACCCAGATTCCTTATACTTCCATCCTCCCTCTGCTCCTCCTGATACCTTCATTCCCAGTCTGTTTCCCCCTTCCCCTTCTTGGGCTTGAAGGCTACTCCCCTCATCTGGAGGACAGGGCTTCTGGTCAGCTCCTCCCTTATCCCTTCCCCCCCCTCACAAGTTTAAACCCCACCTTTCTTGTATGTAGTCAGCCATCCCTTGTTTAAGGACTTCCTTCCCTAATGGGGCAAGATGAAGCCTGTCTTTGGCATATAGTCCCTTATCCTCCCAAACTCCATTCCAGTTCCCTAACACCCCCAACCCAATCTCTTTACCCCACTTCCTGAGCCAGTCATTAACCTCTGTGAGCTTCATTTTTCTCTCACTGAGGCCTTTGGTACTGGCAATATCTCAAAAGGAAATGTTGCATCCATTATCCCTACAGACTCTGGCAAGTTCTTGGAACCTTGCTTGGATTTCCAAAACGCTATTTCCGTCTAGATCATTAGTTCCCAAATGCACCAGGAAATCCAGTTTCCTCCACAATCCCTAACCATTTCATACATCATGAACTTTGCTCTGTGCACTGTCAGCCCAGAGATACTCACTACCTTCACCTGGCTATGGCATCCACCCCTTGTCCCTCCCACTGGATACCCTAATCATCGAGTCTCCCAATAACAGAACCTTAACACCGCCATCATCCTTATGGTTACCCACTATGCCCTCTCAGCCCCCTTCCCCCTTTATTCATGATCTCAATTCCATGGGAGTCTTCCTGCCTCATTAGAGACCCCTTGTCACCCTCCCTTCTGCCTCCTTACTATTTTGCCCACTTAACTCAAACCCCCTCTAAATAGGTGTCCCCTTTAACCCTCTCTTATCCAAACCATTTATCCTGGCCCTGTTGGTTTCCCCTTCCCCCACACCGCCATCCTCCACCCTTGTAATAGTACCCCTGCCTCCAGAGGCTCTCTGTGGGTCCCCTTTAGCTAGGGCCCCATCCTTGGTACTGGCCCCCTGCTGAAGAGGGGCTCCTCTCCAACCTCCTTGTCTCCCAGTTTCTCTCCAATCATGCTGTCCTCCCTCATGTCTGGAATATGTTGCATCTCCCCCATTTGCTTAACATATATGTTTCCCCTTCTCCCTCTGGGACTATTTCTATCCTTTCCATAGCTGGTCTGTGATGCCCTATGGGTATCCGACTCCCTCCCCCCGGCCTCTGTATAAGTTTCCTCATTTCCACCAACCCCTTCCTCCCCCTCTAGGTTGCTTAGTAGCTCAAATTTATTGTGACACTCTATGTCAGCCTTCATCAAGTAACCAGAGTTTCCCCTGACTGCACCTCTAAACTGCCCCTCTTCTTCCCTTCTTGCTCTGTTCACCTTAGGAGCTCCCTTCTCACAGTCTGCTCTTTTACGCTTCTGCACAACAGTCCCTCCTGACTCTTCCCCCTCCACTCTCTTTGTATTCAGAATGTTCACCCCGTACGCTTTCCCCTTAGCATCAACTTCCCTATCTAAGGGTCCTCTGTCCCCAGTATCCCCCCTCCTGCTTGCTGTAACATAACGTCCTGTAATTTCAGAGTGTTGCCCCAGCCTCCCCTCAGCCCCACCCTTCTGCTGCCCATATCCACACCCTATCCTTGGACACCCCCAGCTCCCCAGCTATCCTTAACCAATATACCTCACTCCTAATACAAGATAGCTGTCTACAGAGTGGGCAGCCTCCCTCTCTCCAGGCTCAATTTAGAATTATTGCTATCCCACAGCCTGTGCAGCCTACAACCCTTCCGAAGATGCCTGCCATAGTGGAATATGGCCACCCTGTTTATCCCCCTCTGTTTATAATGGCACACCCCCTTTTCTCAGTCCCTTTCTCCTGGAATACAGTTTCTCTCTATACTGATTGTAGTTATTTATAAACCCCATTTCAACCCCACCAATAAAGTTCCCAAGTCTCACAAACACATACAGTCCAGTGTGTGTTCTGTCCCACTAACAGTGTGTGTAAGCAGACATCAGGTACCGTATGATGTCACAGGCCCACCAACTCCTGTTGCTTTGAATTTCAGTCCCAAACAGAAATACTCAGCCCTTCAATCCCAACCCCAGTGGCTTTTCAGTATTTAAGAACACCAGGCAAACAACACATTTAAATTTCCCTCTAATTAACCCTGCCAAACAACTGTTCCCAAGCCTCCAAAGTTACAATATCACAGCCCAAGTAACAGTACTAATTTAAGGTAATAATTTTTAACACATAGAACTAATTTCACTTACAAAACTATTCAAATATTTCAGTTAAAACAGAATATAACCCCAGACCTCTGTCTTACCAGCCTGCTGCTTAAGTTCCCAAGTGAACAGGTTTTAAATAATTTATTCTGCTGCTCATTTTTAAAGAACAGCTGACACCTTCAGGAGAACTTTAACAAAACATAATATATAGATAAAGTTCAGCTTGTATTTCACATTAGTTCTGTATTTCTCCTCCCCATCATTTATTGCTGAGGTCATTTGCATGAAAACAGGAATTTTGCTCCTGAAGAGTTCATGTATTTCTGTTGCTGTCTCCCTACCTGAGGTCATAATGCATTGCTTGTGACTTCACAGTTACTCTCATGGCAACAGATTGTGATGTCACAACAGAGCATTATGACTTGAAGTAGGGAGTATGCCATAGAGGCAGATTAACTTTAAAGTAACTGTAAAGGATAAAAATCATGTACTCATGCACATTTCCTCAGTAAAAAATAATGGGGAAGAGAAATCCAGACTATGTATGGAATTCAAGCAGAATTTTACCAAATTATTATGTTTTTCAAAGTTGTCCTTGTGGCATCAGTAGGTCTTTAAATCTTATGCCTATGTTGTGTATAGCACCCTGATCTCGAAAGGCGCTTTATAAATAAAGTATTGATTGATTGATTGATAAATGAGCAGAGGTTGCCATTTTAATTGTGACATATGTCCCCTTCATACCCCAGCAAGAATATGTGGATGCAGTGGGTCAGTTTGTTATTCTGCGAGGTACTGTACTTTTGATAGGGAATAACTTACTGTGGTGAATGTTTGTAGTTCTAATAGGGTGGACCCTGGGTTTTCTATGGACCTAATGACACACTTGGCCACATAGCCACAGCTCACACTCATATTTGCTGCTGACTGTAATGCCACAATGGATCTGGACCTGGATCAATCAGGCAGACAAATGATAGATCTCTCTCCCAACCAAACACCCCGGAGTGAACTACAGGATATGTTCAGCTTGGTAGATTCATGGAGAACATTGCATCAGTGGGACAGGGACTATAATTTTTATTCCACCCTCATGGTACACATTCTCATCCTGATTATTATTTTTTGTTTGTTTACTTAGGGCTTACTGCCAGGGCTTTGCCTTACTAAGATTTTACCCCAGGTTTTTTTTGATCATGTCCTGGTGGAACTGGTGCTTATGGTAGACTCCCGACCTAAAATTCAGCTTCATGCTTTGTGGCAGATTAAGAACAACTCCAGTGTGACTTCTCCAGTGTCAAGAAATGGTTCAATGACCACAAATTGATCACAAACTACAAAAGACTATGATCATGGTGTTCTCCAGCCCTCAAAACAAGCATAGAAAATATCCCTTCTCAATATACAATAGCACAGATTGCTCACTGGAACTCATTCAACACTTGCAGTACCTTGGTATCACCATCAACAGCATGCTTACCTAGGCTCTGAACATTGATAACGCAATCAAACCTTTCAACATGCAGATCAGGCTTCCCCATAGACATAAGCATAGTCTTGCTCCCAAAGCTCTAAGAATTGCTGTTCACAGCTCAGTAGTTTCCCTGGTGGACTATGGTCTGGCCATCTATGGCTCTGCCACAGACACTGCACTCTGATGCATAAAAACTGCACTTAACAAAGCCTGTTGGCTCGTCACAGGAGCGCCTCAGCTGACACACACCTGTGAGCTCTACTCCAGGGCAAACTGACTCCCACTTCACGGCCGACTGAAATACCAAACCTGCCTTCGGGCCAAAAAAATCTGCCTAGGTCAACTGTCTCCAGAGGTACAACAACTCCTAGATCCCAGCATCAACCCCACCCCACCCAAAATTCAGAGCACTGGCTCTTCCTAACCACCAAATGTCGCGTGTCCCAAGGCAAAGGTCCTTTGCATTCCGAGCTCTGCAGTGGTTCAACTCCCTTCCTGATAACATTGCTAACCTTCCCTCGCTGAGTGCCTTTAAAGTGAACCTTAAGCAGCAGATGGTTCTTGGGTCCCACAGTGACTGCCATTACTAGTTCTCTCTGCCTGTCTCCCTTGTCTACCTCTTCCCACGTTCCCTCCTTTCCCCTCTTCTCCCTTCTCTCTCCTTCTCCCTCCATCCCACCCCCTGGTGCCCCAGCCTCTGGTTCCCTGTCCCTCACATGATCCCTCTCTTGCTCCTCCACCTGGCCCTAACCTCTATCATTCACCCCCTTCCCCTTGTTCTGCCCTCACTGGCAAGGCCCCTTTGGCTGCTCACCCCTCTGTCCACTTGCTGCACTCGGCACTCTGTACCTGGTAGCACTTAAAAACAGTGTCTTAGGCTGGCACTACTCTTACCTGGCTCTCATCTGGTGTGATGGTTATGCCCCTTCACACCTGGTATATGTTGATAAAGCTAACTTTCAGCCTGTATAAGCTCTTTCATGTAACATTGTCTTGCCATTTGTTGTATGTTTTGTACTTTACCTGTTGTGGAAGCTATGTAAAGAGCTTCTAGCGCAAAGGTACTAATCCGAGACTGCAATAAATAAATTAAATTCTTAAGTGGGATACCATGGTGGATTATCTTAAGGACTTTACAGAACTTTTTTTGTTGAGAATAGGCATTCTGTTTTTAGGGCAGATACCCTGTGGTTCGTATATAAATGTGCTGTTCAAGGTGAACTTACATGCCTTTCTTCTAAGGCCAAGAAAAAAAAGCAGCCCAGGCTGTACAGCTCCTGGTTAGCATTAGGGATCTGGAATGCTGTCTTAAGACTGTAGGTACAGTCTCTCTTCAACAGAAACTTAATACCCTTTGAGAACAGTATCATGACTTAAATAGGGATCAGGCAGAATTGGCCCACTTCAGGGCTAAGGTGCGATGTGTTTCCTACAGTAAAAAGACCAGTAAA
Organism: Neoceratodus forsteri; assembly: GCA_016271365.2. Classification (NCBI taxonomy): domain Eukaryota; kingdom Metazoa; phylum Chordata; order Ceratodontiformes; family Ceratodontidae; genus Neoceratodus; species Neoceratodus forsteri. The sequence goes on from CM057451.1 coordinate 1,130,760,020, forward strand.
AGTATAGCTTTGAGCTTTAAAGCACAAGGAACTGCCTGGACAGTCTGCTAGATTCTCCTGCCCCACTCTAACCTTACCCTTACTAAATCAAGAGATATTGCTGTGGCCTCTCAGAATTTTTATCAACAACTTTACAATATAGACAGTGGACCAATTTTGACAGAACAAAATTGAGGACAGTTTGTGGGACATTCCGCTTCCCACTTTAGATATCAAAGCTCAAGAAGTTCTTAAACAGCCTGCTATGCTGGAGGAGCTTGCCATAGCTCTATATTCCACGAGTCTGGATGAGACCCCAGGACTCAATGGTCTGCGTCCTAACTTTTATATGGCTCTTAAGGAGGTGTTGTTGCAGCTTCTGGGAGAGGTGTATAGGGAGGCATATGATAGGGGTGAGATAAATCATACTTTACAACACACTATAATTTCTGTTCTAGTGAAACCGAGGAAGAATGAATATTATATAGACAATTATAGACTGATTTCCTTGTTGAATGTAGCTAAAGCTCTGGCTTTCCAGCTGCAGAGTTGGCTTGAAATTAATAGGGGTGGAAAGTTGGTTTCATGGGTGGGAGGCATTCCTCTGATCATCTTTAAAAGCTTTTTCATATTACTTTGGTTGCCACGGTGGCCTCAAAGCCTGTAGTTCTGGTCTCTCTGGATGCAGAAAATTGTTTTTTTATTGTAATTATTGTGATTATACATACAAATACACTACAGTCTCCAATATACACTTACATAAATTCTTAATAGCAGAAGGAAAAAACATGATGTCTGATGTATTATACAATGATATTAAAGGGGAAAACAAATGTTGAGAATACAATATGTAGCAGTACAGTCTGCATGATAGAGAGAAAATATGGCCATTTATGCTTCAAGGGGTAAAAGGAGTAGAGACAATCAAGAAATATGAGCAGTCGTGATTGTACTTCTATTATGCTGTAATTTAGTGCAAGTATGTGTAAGACTGTATAAAGGAAGAACATAAAAAAGAGAAAAATATCTAACAAAATGAACAAGAATGAAGAGGGAAAGGGAAGAAGAAAAGGAGATGAAAAGATAGAAAGAGAGGAGATGAAAAAGAAACGAAAGAGCTAGAAGCGAGATTCCAATGTGAACATATAACAACCTATGGATTAAGTGACAATATGTGTAGATGTGTTTAAATATTTAAAATAGTCCTGCCAGCATTTATTATATAAATTAAGTTGGTCAGAGGCTAAGTGTGACATACGATCAAGGATGGCGGATTGAGATAATAGTTTGAGAATATCCGGGAGGATGGGAATGATGTTGGGTCTGCAGTGCATTAGTATAAGGCATTTAACTTGAAGGAATAGTAGGGATAACCACCTATTCTGAGAATGGGATATTTTGTATGCATAAGCATTGAAAATATCAAGTATGCAATGTTTTGGATCTAATGCAAAGGAGAGACCAATCACTTTCATTGCAAAGAAATGAATATGACACCAAAAATTGTGTATGGGAGGACAATGCCATAACATATGTAGCAAATTGCCATTGGGGGAGTTACAGCGCTAACATTTATTGTTGTTCATTAACACCCTTTTTTGCAAAATCTCAGGAGTTCTGTACCATAGATGCAGAATTTTGGTTTGTATGAGTGAACTGCGGTTATCCTTGAAAGAATTGGTTATGTTATAATTTAAAAGGGTGCTCCATCTATTTTTTGCAATGATAGATTGATCTGGAATTGTATTTCTGATATGTTTTGTAAATGATACTATTTAATTTAGAGTTTGTTTTGATCCATTTAGAAATAAAAGAATCATATATAGATTGATGATGAATAGTAGGAAGATAAAGGTTCAATGCTGTGTATAACTGTAAATATTTCCAGAAATCGTGCTGGGGAAGATTCTATAGTTTGCACAGATCAGAAAAGGATTTTAATTTGAGAGTCTGAGGTATAAGTATATCATCCAAGAAAAAAATGCCTGTTTTTCCAATTACAACAAAAAATTAGGTGATTATCAAGAGTGATGTTGCGGTTCTCCCAAATGGGGGCATATATGAGAGGGTTTGGGTTGGATTTAAGGCATTTATGAATTATTTTCCAGTAGTATATGGATGATGCTATAGTAGGGTGAGATTTTAAATGGGGGGGGGCTATAAATGAAGGAAGTGGTGACATTTTTAAAAAATGGAGAAACAAATGTAAACATAAAGTAAAATTGGCAAAAAAAGAATACTTCCAGAGTTCTTTTGATAACTTGCATGATCCAAATAAATTCTGGAAGGTTATTTCTAATTTAAGAACTCCCATGAAATCTCAGACTTTAATTAATTTAACAGTGGGAGATAGTTTGGTTGATAATCCTTTAGAAGTGGCTAATTTGTTGAACCACTATTTTAAGGACTTGCCAGATTTAAAGATACCTAATTTAGGGAGTGTTGCCCAGGAGGGTATACATTCGATACTTTCTCCTTGAGTAATGAGGGCTTTAATTTGAAGAACATAGGGACACAGGATGTAGTCAGAGAATTGAGGAATTTAAGAATATCAAACGTGCTGGAATAGATAATATTGATCCCAAATTTTTGAAACTGGGGCAGATGTTATACTCCTATAGTTACTTACTTTTATAATTGGAGTATACAGTCTTCAGTGGTTCCTGATTGTTGGAAAGTGGGTGAAATTATTCCTATTTTTAAAGGTGGTGACATCACAGCCCTTCCAATTACAGACCAATCACTTTGCTTCCGATTTTGTCTAAAGTGCTGGAGAAGCTGATAATCAGCTTGTGCAGTACCTTGACCATTTGGAGTTGCTAACAAAATGCCAGTATGGATTTAGAGGGTAGGTCCACGAATACGTCTACTTGATTTTGTAACCTGGTGGCAACATCATTGAACCAGGGAAACCAAACTGGGGCAGTGTTCGTGGACCTAAGTAAAGCTTTTGACCTAGTTCATCATGAAACATTATTGTTTAGATTGCATAACTTAGGGATATACCATAACTCATTACAGTGGTTTAGATCCTATTTAACTAATCGAAAACAAAGGGTGGTCTGCGGGGTCACTGCTTCGGATCTCCTAGATTTGAACCGTGGTATACCCCAGGGGTCAATTTTGGGCCCTATGTTATTTAATCTCTACATTAATGATCTCCCTGATTATGTAGTTGGTTCTGATGTTAGACTTTATGCAGATGATATAGTACTAGTAGCATCTGCTAAAGATCCTGGGGAACTGAGGCAGCTCTCAGACAGACTTCTAATATAGAAACTTGATAAGAAATTCGGACTTTTGATAAGTACTGGGAAGACTCAGAGTATGATTTTTTCTGTAGGACCTAAACCTAATAATGAAGTAACTGATTTCAAAATTAGTTTTTCGGATGGGAAAAAGGTACAAGGGGTTAATACTTATAAATATCTGGGAGTTTTGATTGATTATCGTTTTTCTTTTTCAGATCATATTTTGTCACAAATAAAAAAAGTCAATCAAAGATTGGGGGCATTAAGAAGAGTGTCAGGATGTTTGACTAGGGATGTTAAGACCAGACTGGTAAAACAATTGTTGTTGCCTGTACTAGATTATGGTTTATCATTATATATCCATTCTCATAAAAAATGCTTACACAAATTGGACCAGATTTATTACAGATTGGGGAAATATATCCTAAATAATGGACCTCGAGTCCATCATTGTGTAATTTATCAGGAACTTGGCTGGTTAGATCCAATAGCATGAAGAGAATATATATGGCTTACTATATGTCATGATTTGATATACTTAAAAGTGCATCCTTTACGAAATTTGATATGTCAGAATTCTGATTCTAAATATTCAGATATTTTTAGGAGGACTACTAAAAAGTTGCCTATGATACAAATTATGAATCGTATGGGGGGTATGGTGTTACAAAATAGTTTAGCGGGGATATGGAATAAGTTACCTCGACATATGACTGAAATTTCTGATTCCGTATTTTTAAACTGGAATTGTATAATTATTTAAATGTCTGTTGTAATTGTTTTTAGGTAAATGTGATTTTGTATTTTGTTCTATTTTTTGTATTGTTTGTCTATTGTAAATGCCACAGGTATCTGTTGTAAATGGGGATTCCCCCCCAATCAGATTAACCTGTATAAAAATAAATTTTAAACAAACAAACAAACATTGTCCGGACAGAGAGATGTTTCCATATTGACCCACAATGGTGATTTATTGCTGGATTTATTAAACCATTTTACAGTTTGGGCAATGCGGTAGGCCCCAAAATGTGCTTGGAACCAGAGGAGCCTGAAACCCCCTTTGGACCAGTGGGCACGCAGTTTGTTATGACTAAATCTGGGAATTTTGCCTTCCCATTAAAAATTGCCAATTATATCATCAATTCTGACAAAAAAAAAGTAGGGAGGGTTAAAGAGATATTAGAAAATAGATACAGTATTTTGGGAGCTACTGACATCTTGATAGCGAAGATTTTCCCATTAAAAGAGAGGTTAAGCAGTTTCCATCTTTAGAGAGTGTTTTTAATATTTGCTAATAACGAGGAAAGATTGGCATCCCATATCTTGTCTAATTTAGAGGTGATCTGTATTCCAAGGTAAGAGATACCATGAGGGATCCAACGAAAACCTAATATTATATTCATAGAATGGTTACAAAAATTGTTCAATGGCATTGTTTATGATTTGTTTAGATTCAGAGCGAGCCCAGAAAGTGAAGTAAAGTTGCTAAGTAACTGAATTAAAGGCAGTCCCGAAATTTCAAGATTTTCGTGTAGAATGAGGAGGTCATCAGTGTAGGATAGTGAAATATAGCGGGAATTACCAATAGGGATACCTTGGATCATGGAGGATTGATGAAAAGCAGCTGCTAGGGGTTCCATAGCTAGAATAAAAAGACTGGGGGATAAGGGGCACCCTTGGCTGGTACCTCTTGCCAGATGAAAGGATGAGGACAGAGTAGAATTAGTAAGAACCTGAGCAGAGGGGAGGATGTATAGTAATTGAATCCATGTAAAAAATTTATTAGTGACACCAAAGTGGGATAGAACACAATACAGATAAGTCCAGTTGAGAGAATCGAATGCCTTTTCAAAGTCAATGGCTAAAGCTGCGGCAGGTGATTTAAGAGATTTAGCTTTGTAGAGGGGAGGAGAATCCTTAAGTTGAAAATAGAGGGGCTTATTGGTGAAAAGTGGGGTTTAAACTTGTGAAGGGGGGAGGGATGGGAGAAAAGACTGTCAATTGGGTGCCGATAAAGGAGGGACTCTGTCTCCACCCCTCTGGGGAGCTGGAGGATTGTGGGAAAATGCTGACTGGTAAATCGCAGACCAGGGGAAAACACAATCCCCATGGGAACATGAGCAGGGGAAATGGAAGTATAGGGAAAGGCTGGAAGGTAGTCCTGCTAAATGCCAGGAGCTTGGGAAATAAAATGCCTGCACTCCAGGTGATGCTAACTGAGGAAGCAGTGGATGTGGCAGCAGTCACTGAGACCTGGGCCACTGCAGGACACGACTGGGACCTGAACCTGGAGGGCTACACTATGTTCAGGAAGGACGTGGGGAGGGAAGGGGAGGAGGGGTAGCAATGATAGTCAAAAACTGCATTGGTATAGGGGGAGTAGAGGAGGCGGAGGGAACCGTGGAAGCGATTTGGGTCACCTTGATAACAAGCGGGGCAAGAGAGTAAAAATAGGAGTGGTCTATAGACCTCCTGCCCTGGCGGAGGAGCTGGAAGAGAGAATCTGGTGGCAGATGTTGGGAGACACTGCAGACTGGGCAGAGGAGTGGTGGTGGTGTTGAGGGACTTAAACATGCCATGAACAGACTGGGAGACTATGACATCTTCTGTGACCAGGGAACAGAGGTTGTTGGATGTCTTTTAAGACATGTTCCTAACTCAGCAGGTGGGGGAACCAACCAGGGAGGCGCAGGTACTGGATGTGGTCCTGGATGACAGTGACCAGATTAGGGGCCTGGAGGTAAGGGACCCATTGGCGGGGAGTGACCATGCCACGGTCTGGTTCTGTCTGGACCTAGGAGGGCTAGAAGGCTGCACAAAGACGGAGGTAACTGACTTCAGGGGAATGGATTTTATGGAAATGGGAAGGAACCTTAAGGGGCATTTGGATGTGATTGGGTCAGACATGGATGCTGATAGTAGGTGGGAAATCATCAGGAGAGGGGTGCAAGATGCTACCAGCACCTGTGCAAGAGTAAGACAAAAATGCGGTAGGGCCCAGAAACCATTCTGGTGGACCAGGGAGGTCCAGGAGGTGGTGCGGGGAAAGAAGGCAGCCTATGGACAATTCAAGTGCTCAAGGAGTGAAAGGGATCAAGGGGAGTATGAGCTGATGGCTAGAAGGGCCATTAGGGTGGTGAGGGCGGCAAAGGCAAGGAAGGGCAGAACCTGGCCAGGGAAATTAGGAGAGGGAACAAGGGGTTCTTTAGATACATTGGGGAAAACGAAGGGTGAAGGGGCAGATTAGCAGGATTAAATCAGGGGAGAGATGGGCACAAGACCCAGGGGAGCAGGCTGAGGTACTAAATGAGTACTTCACCTCAGTTTTCACCAAGGAAAATAGGGGTGCTGCATCATACATGGGAGGAAACAGAGATACTGAGAGGGGGACCCTCACCGATCGATGGGTCTGGGGAGAGGGGGAGGTATCATTGGCAGGAGGGGGGAGGGCTAAGCAGGGAGAAGAGGTACTGGAAGTGGAAATCACAGCAGAGAGAGTGAGGGAAGCCCTCAGCTCCCTTAAGATGGAGAAAGCACCAGGGCTGGATAAATTACATCCCAGAGTGCTGAAGGAACTTGCGGTTGTCCTGGCAAACCCCCTGGCGTAGCTTTTCACCATCTCTCTGCGGACAGGGTGGGTGCCCCAGGACTGGAAGGTGGCGCATATAGTGCCTATCCACAAGAGGGGATCAAGGGAGGTGGCAGGGAACTACAGGCCTGTCAGCCTGACATCGGTGGTGGGCAAGGTGATGGAGGGCATTGTCAAGGAGAGGCTAGGGGAGGACCTGGAAAAGTCAGGATGCCTGGATGATAGACAGAATGGATTCATCCCAGGGAAATTGTGTCAGACAAACCTTGTGGAGTTCTATGACTGGGTGATGAGTGCCTTGGACCTGGGTAGACCAGTGGACGTCCTCTTTCTAGACTTCAGCAAGGCATTTGACTCTGTTCCTCATGTGGGCCTATTGGATAAGCTGGGAGAAATGGGGATGGGGAACCAGATGATCAGATGGATAGGCAATTGGCTCCAGGACCAGACCCAGAGGGTCGTATTTGGCGGGATAGTCTCATCCCCAAAGAGGGTCATTAGTGGGGTCCCACAGGGATCAGTCATTGGGCCCCTCCTGTTCAACACCTACATCTCTGACATAAGGACAAGAATCAGGAGTGAGATGAGTCTCTTTGTGGATGACTCAAAACTGGGGGCAGTGGTGGATGGGGAGGAGGTGAGGTGGCCTCACAGGGGACCTGGAGGCTCTGGAAGATGGTCTAGAAAGTGGAAGCTGAGGTTCAATGCAGGGAAATGCAAGGTACTCCATCTGGGGCCAGAAACCCGGGCCAAGTGTACACCCTGAGGGGAATGCTACAAGTCTCGATGGCTGAGAGGGACCTGGGGGTGGTGGTGGATGTCAAAATGAAAAACTCGGAGACTTGTAGGAGGGCAGCAGCCAAGGCCAACAGGATGCTGGGATGCAATGCTAGGGGGATCACCTCCAGAAGGAGGGAAGTGATACTCCCTCTGTATAACTGCTTGGTGAGGCCACACCTTGAGTACTGCGTGCAGTTTTGGAGGCTATACTTAAAAAGGGACATTAAACTCCTGGAGAGGGTCCAGAGGAGGGCAACCAAAATGATTTGGGGCTTAGGGGACAGGACCTATGAGGAGAGGCTCGAAGAGCTAAATATGTACACATTGGAAGAGAGAAGGGACCGGGGGGACATGGTAGAGGTCTTCAAGTACATGAAGAGGGTAAATAGGGGAGGAACAGTCAGGTGCTTCAAGGAAGGAGGAGGGGGCCACTAGAGGGCATGGGTGAAAGCTGGAGGGGAAGATTCAGGGAGAAAGGAGGAGGTGCTACTTCACTGAGAGGGTGGTGGAGCCATGGAATGCACTGCCTAGGGGCTGGTGGAGGCAGAGATGGTGGAGGGGTTCAAGAGGGGCTGGAACAGGTACAGGGGAAGGGTTCTGGAAGCAAAATCCAATGCAGCAAGAATATCCGGAACTGGGAAGGGAGAAGCCAGAGAAGGCGAGGGGGGCAGCAAGGTCAGTACCCAGGGTGGGGCTGACCAATCAAGCAGACTCGAAAGACCATTAGGCCTATTCTGCTGGCATTTTAGTATGTTAGTATGATTAAATTAAATAATGAGCGGAGATGGTCGGAACCAGTTCTGTTTTTGATAAATCCAGCTTGGGAGGTGTGGACAAGTTTCAAAATTATTGATTCTAAATGAGTATTTAATATTTTGGCAAACATTTTCCCATCCGTATTAAGTAATGATATAGGTCTGTAACTGGATGGGAGAGAAGGGTCTTTATCTTTCTTTGGTAGGATGGTTATAATGGCTTCTGTCATAGAATAGGTAAGTTTACCTTGTGAAGATGCCTTTTTGAAGACCTTAAACAGTAAGGGGCATAAGATATCAGCTAGGGGTTTATAAAAGTCTATGGAAAAACCATCACTCCCAGGAGCTTTACCAGATTTAAGGGAATTTAGCACTGCTTGTATCTCTTTTAGGGTTAAGGGTTCATCTAGCAAAGCCATATCTTGTTGGGAGAGGTGTGCTAACTGTACATTGTCCAGAAATTGTTGTATATATTCAGGTTGTGGGGGAGTGAGGTGAGAGTATAATTGTTGGTAGAAGGATTGCATAATATGGTTAATTGAGAGATTATCTGTATGGATTTTGCCTGAAGGATCTTTCAAACCGGCAATATGTCTCTCCATCTGTTGATTCTTCAGTTGATAAGCAAGCAGCTTCCTGCATGTATTCCCTTGTTCCCAATAACAGTGTTTAAGTCTAAGGAGGGTGAGTTCAGCTCTCCTGTATATTAATTTGTTGATTTTAATTCTAAACTGAAGAATTTCAAGGTGAAGTTGTGAGTTATTATCTGGATTTTTTGTTTTATAATATTGGGTTTCTTTTTCTTTAACAGATTTCTCTAAATCGGCCAATTGCTGTTCCCTTAGTTTTTTCTTGTGTGCTGCATAGCTTATAATTTTCCTTCTGACCATTGCTTTAAGTGCTTCCCAGATGGTACCTTGAGATACATCAGGAGTGTTGTTAAAGGAAAGAAATTCTTGGATTTGGGATCTAATCCAAGGTAAGAAATCGGGGTCTTTCAATAAGAGTGGGTCTAGATGCCAGAAGGGGGATTTAGATGGGGGCAGGCACCAAATAAGATGTAATTTTATAGGAGAATGGTCTGATATAGTAATTGGGAGGATAGTTGTGTCGATAATTTTTTCAGTGATGAATGGGGAAGAAAACCAATTGTCAAATCTGCTATAAGATTTATGAAGCGGTGAGTAAAAAGTATAGTAGTGCTGTCTAGCATGGTGTAGTCTCCAAATGTTGGTGAGACCAAAGTCTTTCATTAGCATTGAGAGTGCAGAAATACTTCTGGGGTGGGAATCATATAAAGAGTTACTTCTGTCTAAATGTGCTTCCAATGCTAAATTGAAATCCCCACCTACAAGTATAGGAGAATTGTTAAAGTTACTGTTCATAATTTGTTGGGCCATATTTTGAAAGAATTCAGGTGAATCAGAGTTAGGGGCATAAATGTTAACTAATATAAGGGGGCCTGCAGGGGTATTTAAGTGGACTATAATCCATCTGCCATCTGAATCAGATATGGATTTGATAAGGGTCCAGTTAAGGGATTTATTCAATAGAAGAGCAACCTCCAGTTTTTTAGAAGTAGAGGAGGACGCATATACTTGACTGACCCAATCCCTTCTGAGTCTGTCGACATCCTTTGGAGGAGGCAGTATAGCACAGTGGTCTAAGGCTCTGAGCTGCAAATCTGGTGACATCCAGCAGACCAGACCTGGGTTTGAATCCCACAGCTTCCACTTGCATACTGTGTGACCCTGAGTAAGTCACATAACTTCCTTGTGCTCCCAGGTCACACCTGGAAACATGCTCCGGCTTAGTGTGCCTTTCCTGGTTAAACAATTTCCCCTTTCCCCTTTATTAAAAGTTTTGTTTCTTGTAAGAAAGCAATATGAGCTTTATGCTTTTTGAGGTAAAAAAGTATTTGCTTTCATTTACAAGGTGAGTTGAGTCCCTTAACATTCCATGAATGTAGAATTAGATCACTCACATTAATGGGGAGATGAGTATGAAAACACAAATAGGAAGTAAGGGACTCATATTGAAAGGGCTAGAGGATGTTACAGACTCAGAAGGGCTAGCACAGTCAAATGCATGCAGGATATTTAGTTTGTGGAAATACTTAAATCCTGGATGAATGTTTCCATTGGGTCTCACAAGGAAGAGAGGTAGTAAAAAGAATATAGAAGACATATATATAGTTACTAAACAAAACCTATGCATGTTATACTAACACACTATGAAGTCTTTAGGTAATATAGCAAGATATGAGTCAGTGAAATCACCAAGACTCTCTTGCTATACTGCAGAGCATGTAAATAGTAAGTAAATCTTGGGAGAAAATGATCTTAAACCCACGATACAAACTGTAAACAATTAAGTCTATCAAGTATAACTGTGACTAGAACTAAAGTGAACATAATAATTCCCTGGGGGGGGGCATGACCATCTTATCAAATATGAAAAGGGGATTACAGAAAGTATATGCAATCCCAGACATGATAATACATCTTGAACCTGTTAGACTGGAAAAAAGAACTGAGCTGAAACATTATTATGGCAATACACACAGTATGCCATCATGGTTGGCTAAGTCCTAAAATTATAACAGCAGCTGTACTTGTGCCATCCACTATGTACTTACTCACATAATCATAATGCTTAGACACAGAAGTGTTTATGTAGGAGTAGTGTTTAGTTAAAATGGAGCTAGTAGGGTCCAAATAGTATAAAGATTTATGGGGTGTTGAGGCAATATAACATCCAAATTGTATGGAGGGGAGTATCTGGTACTAGTCTTGTACTGAACAAAAATACATAGTCATTCTGGCAATATGACATTTATAAGAGATGAGTTTGTTCAGGCTTCGAGGTACTGCATATACTATTGATAAGTACTAGGTATTTAATAGTAGCACAGACCCAAAAATCACCCCTAGGGAAGGAGTTGCTTTAACATAGTGAGATTTCAAGACCTGAAGAGGGCTGAGCGAGCTCAGTTATAAAATTACAATACAAGCTTAAAAAGCCATATCATAAGGGCTTCGAGTCAGACTGTGCTATCTGTTATTGATTGCAGCACATTGAGTAAAATAATAAAGATGAGACACCTTGAAAATAGCCTGCAATGCCTAATTGTAGGGTAAAATTGAAGACTAAGTGATAGATAAATGAAACAGTATAAGAAGTTGGTATACCATGGTTAAAGAAAAGGGGATTTAAAAGTTAGATAACGACGGGTTGGAGTGGGAAGGAGACTAGAGAAAAATATTGAAGTGTTAAATGTTAGTCTGGGATGTAGTAGTGGACAAAGGAAATAACTAGTTGAGGACCTCGTTAATATAACCCCAATATACTGTAAATTTATAATGTTTATATTTGGTAACAAATGTGTAGGGTGATGTTAGATCACAAATTAGTTAAGCAGGCAATTTCCCTTAATGGTTATGTAAGAAGGACATACTGATAAAAAAGATGGTAGACACCTCTAACTGAATATAGAAAATCATTGAGCACATATGAATTAGTCTAATATTATATAAGAACTGTCCCTTTAAAAGAAGAACATACCCAACATTAGGGATACTCAAAAACTGACATTATGTGTAATATATGCAGAAATAACTGGATGTATAATGTAACAGACATTACATTGAGATAGAAAACTCCAAGACTGTCACAATGAGATGCCTAAAAAATATGACATGCTATTAAACCAAAAGCCTGTAACCGTAATGTATAGCTTATTGCTTTCCAAACCAGCTGGGTGCTATAGTATGCACACACAAGGAATGCAATGCGTGGTTGCAGGGCGGACAAATTCTGATAGTGATCAGAGAGCCAAGATTAATTAGGCACTAACCTCGAGAGGTACTAATATATATATATACATGCCTAGGCATCATTCATGGGTTCGATTTGTTTTTGCGCTTCCCCTTCCATTTCTTTTTAGGAGGCTCTGCCGATTTGAAAGGGGAGCTGGTCACCAATTCTGCCCAAGAGGAATCGGGAGAACTCCCACCCTGTAAAGCATTTCCATGTCATTCAGCGATCCACAGCTAATTCCAGGAGGTCTTCCTGAGACGAGTTTAAGTCCTCTTGTAGTAAAGAAAACTTATTGGAGAGGGTTAGGGGTGTAGTGAAACCAACATGTCACTCGTGCTGAGAGGTAGGCTTAGAAGGAGTAGCATCTGCACAACAGGCATGTTTGGAAGAAGGTAGATTCAAGTTCTTTTTGTCTAGCAAGTGGGCTGAGATTCAGATATGAGGTGCTGCATCAGCCTGGAGAGATTCGGATTTCTCAGTGCATTCTTGATTTGAAGCCATAATGTAGGTGTGCCGGTCTGATTGGGAAGTTGCAGAGACAGTGGGAGAAGTGGTCACATCAGTATTTCCAAACGGGGCAGTTGGATGCTGGGGCTCACCAAGAAATGCAGCCAAGGCTTTGGGAATGTTGAAATCTTTGGCTGAGTCACTCAGAAACAGGCGCATGACAGCAGGATAGCACAGAGCAAATTTGATCCCTCGTTGGTGTAGGGTAGTTTTAAAAGGATTGAAAGCTCTGCGTTTACTAGAGAATTCTTTACAGAAGTCTCTAAAAATAGAAATTCTATGATCTTGCCAAGTAAGTGTTCCCACTTGTTTTGCTCTATTGATAATCAGTTCAGTGTGGGAATAGTTTAAGAATCTTGAAATGATAGGCCTCGGTTTCTGATCTGGACCAGGCCTCCGGCTTAAAGTATGGTGTGATCTCTCAGTAGTAAGGTCTTGACCAGGTGAGAGTTTGAGCAGGGCTGGCAGCACATGTAATAGAAACGCACTAGTGTCTCCGAGTTCTACACCTTCAGGAAAACCCAAAAATCTCAGGTTATTGTGTCTGTTTCTTTTTTCAATGTCATCAAGTTTATCAAGCAGGCTTCTGATTACTCTGTCTTGCTCTCTGATGGTGGCTTACAGGATGTTAATAGAACTTTCATTCTGAGCAACTTTAACTCCAGCATCATTGATTTTTTGGTCTAACACTTGCATGTTAGTGATGTTTTGTTGAGAAGTTATTTTTAAGTTGTTAATTTCACAGATGAGCTGTTGAAACATAGTTCCCACTATGCTGAGGGAGCTGTTTTGCAGGAATTGCTCAGCCATTGTAGTAGGCCTTCCCAAAGTTCACAGAGAAGCAGTATAAATGCAGAAAAATGACAGCTGTAGAGTTATGATATAGAGAAAATAATTTACCAGAGTTGAGCTATGATGTTAGTAAAATTATATTTCACTTACTGGTAAATGCTGATAATCTGGAATCAGGAGGATGGACGATGATAGATGGTAGTCCCAGGGAGAAGCAGAATTAAGCAGCAATCTTCAGCACAGCCAGGCCACGCCCCTCCAGAAAAGGCTTTTCACCATGTTCATTGGCAAAATTTAACATAGAAACAAAGAACATGATGGTAGATAAGGACCAACTGGTTGACCTAATCTGCCCATTTCCCTATTTGGGTTGGCAATCCCTACTCTTGTCTGGACTGCCTTTCCCCTACTCTGCTATCTAATGCACTTTTGAAGCTCTGTATAGTTTTCACTTCCATCACCTCCGCTTGCAGGCTGTTCCATGGATCCACCACCATCTCTGTGAAAAAATGCTTCCTAGCATTCCCCCTAAGCCTCTCTCCCACCAGCCTCATGTTATGTCCCCTTGTCCTTGTGCACTTTCTTCTCTGAAATATGCCCCCCTCCTGTACCCTGTTTATTCCTCTAAGGTATTTTTATTTTATTTATTTATTTATTTCAATCTAGGATTACAATACCTTTGAGCTGAAGCTCTTTTACAAAGGTTCCACATCAGCGTGTGCAACAGTCATAATTTTTAATTACAAACATAATGTCACTGACTTACAGACATGTAATAACCAGTACAAAGACTTGAGCTATGAGCAAGACAAGGGGAGGGGGGCAATGGGGGGAGAAGTGAGGGTAGGAGATCGAGCGGGGTAGGAGGTGCAGGGGATAAGGGGGAGTACGGGAGGTGGGTGGGGGCAGGAGTGGAGATACGGAGGGGAGGTGGGCAAGGGTGAGAGACAGTGCAGCCAGGGGGCCTTGTCAAGGGAATATGCCAGGTAAGGTGTTAGGGGTGCAAAGACTGATTGTAAGTGCTGGGTGCTGGGGCATGTGCAGCTGGAACGGTGGAAATGTTAAAATGGGCAATCGCAGGATACAAACAATGAGAGGCGCAGCTTGGACTTGAAAAGGCCGAGTGTTGGAGTGGTCGCTATGTCGCTGCCAAGAGAGTTGAGCCAGTTGGATGCCAGATAGGCAAATGATCTTTGTCCTTGGGTTGTGCGACATCGTGGGATATGTAGTAAATGGGAATTGGATCTTCTTGAAAATTTGAAAGTCTCTGTCATATCCCCTCTCTCCCTTCTCTGTTCCAGTGAATAGATGTTAAGTTTCTTGAGTCTTTCCTCATAAGGCTTGTGGTGCAGTGCATGTATCATTTTTGTTGCTTTTCTCTGGACAGCTTCCATTCTGTCTACATCTTTCCAGAGATGCAGTCTCCAGAAATGGACACAGTATTCAGGATGAGGCCTCACCAGTGATCTATACAGTGGATTCACCACTTCGCTCCTCCTACTGGTTATGCCCCTCCTGTGTACCCCAATATTCTGTTTGCTTTCCCCACTGCTTTTTCACATTGTTTGGATGACTTCAGGTCATCGGATATGATAACCCCCAGGTCTAAACGTTGCCTTGCCTTACCTCATATGCTGATGATATTCTCCTCCACGTACAAAATCCTCATGTCTCACTCCCTGCAGCCTTACAAGAATCCATTCTACAATAATTCAAGATATGAACCAGGAGGTTTGAATTTTGCCACCCTCTCAAAACCACAGTGCAGACTGGCTGACTGGCAGCTCCATTGTTTCTCACCTCCATGTACCTGATCTTAAACTGTGTGCTTGGTGTTAAATCCATATTATACAATGGCAAGAAAGAATCTTGGGCTGTGATTGGTGAGTTTGGGGCTGGAACCATGGCGTTATCCCAGCACGATGCCTCAGGTCCAGTCTCAGCCTCACTGTGAACCAGTAGATGATGATATGTTTGAGCCTGAGCACATTGATTGTTCCATCTGCTCTTAAAAAACCAAAATATTTTTCCACACAAAAACATCTTTAAAATAATTTTTTTTCTTCTGTATAACAATGAGCCATTGTATAATAGGAATAATGCACTCCGGGGTGTGTGTCGTTTGGGATAATGCCACGCCTGGGGCATTGGGCCTTTTCGACCTGCCGCGGCCCGTGCAACCAACTCCCAGGCGTGGCGTCATGCCAGCACGACACACACCCTGTCGTGTACTATTCGTTTAGTGACCCCGCCCCTTTTCTCTGCCCCAGTGATTATTGGAGGTCTGATTGGGTGACAGCCCAGCCAAATTCCTCACCCCCAGCTGCTAACTGAGCAGCTTCTTTCAGCTTGTCGCTACCTATTTAATGGTATAGTTATTCTGGTTGGGTTTAGTCAGAATTAAGCACAGTAATTAGACACACACCTCTAGCTGTGCTTTCCCTATACTGATACTGAATTGTTTATTTTGCTCATTTATACTTGCTGGGCAAAGACAGGTGTTTCACCCCTCCTATTAGCCTGCTGATTACTGTGGGCTTTGCCTCCTCTTAATCTATACTGCTTCCCATTTCCCCTCACACCAGGTATCACCATTTCTCCCTACGCTGCACTACCCTAGTATGTGACACACTCCTAGCACTATCACCGGCTGCACATTTGCAGTTAAAATGTTGATAAAGGTCCTCATACTCTACTCTCTCGCTCTTGGTACCCTTGGCTCTGGCCCTCTTTCCTTACTATATCCTCCCTGTTACTCTCTCCCTCACAGTCCTGTATCTCACCCTCCTCAGTGAATATCCATGCCTCCTGCACAGATGCAGTAAGACATGGTATAAACACCATAAACCTTTACCATTACTCCCTATCTCTTTACCCTGTATGCTTCCCTGCTCCAGTAGCCTCCTACGCCGCAGTCATCTCCTGCTGTCGTGACCTCCTCTGCATCCGTTTGATCTCACTCCAAGCCTCCACCTACTTAGTTAGATCCACCCCTGGAACATGAGAGGCATTAGCTGCCAACTACTCCTCTTCTCGCCCCTTCACCACCTCAGACCCCATTCAGAGCTGCTGGTCCCTCTTCACCGTACACCTCTCATCATTCACTTCAAAGGGACTGGTATTACCTATTCCAAGGACTTCACTCAACCTCTTGGACCGACTACTTACCCCAAACACCTTTCTCTCAGAGTGGCATCCTTATTATCCCCCCTAATGAGGGTCTTCCCAATCCCTAACTGCTACACCCATACCCTTGCCTAGAGTTTGAGAGTGACATAAGCTGCACTACTACATCACAATCTACTTCTCCTGCTTCTATTCAGTAATGTCCACCCTAACCATGGTTTACTCCACCTTTCAATGACATGCAGAAGACCTCTTTATAGCATCCATGAACATCTGCAGCTTGCTCAAGAAGCATGACAGACTGAAAGGCTGGATGGCCCAGCATAGCCCAGACATACTGGCAATCACAGAATCCAGGCTCAACCCCAAAACATCTGACTCTGTTATGGCTATTAGAGGCTATACCACCTTCGGGAAAGATAGACTGACATCTTGGGGAGGTAGCTGCACACTCTTCTTATGCAAGTCCATACAAGAGGTAAAAATTTCTATTTCACTGCCCTCCCATGAGGCACAGGCTCTGGTAGTTAAAATTTGGTTGGAAACTCTGGGAAGTCCCTTCATATCATGATAGCATGTATATACCACCCTGGAACCAGAAACTGGCTTTCAGCGCTATTACCAGCTGTCTATCCCAGCTGCCAGATACTGCTGAGACCTTGGCTGTGAGTGATTTTAACATCAACTGACAGTCACCCTTGGCCCACCCTTATAACCACATAATAGCAGCTATGAATCTTACCCAAGCTGTACCTTCCCCCATGTAGTTGAACTATGAAACTGGAACTTCCACGCTGCTGGACCTTATACTCTCAAATCAACCCTACAGACTCTCTATGGTCACTGTACTCTTGCATGCCCTAAGTGACCACTCCCCCATACTGTGCATGTGGTCCGGTAAGGCCAGTAAGTCCCCCCCTAAATTTGTTTCAATATGTGACACATAGCTCAGTGCTTGCGTATACTTAAGAGCTGAATGGTATATGCTTGATGTTTATAAC
The DNA here is from genome assembly GCA_016271365.2 of Neoceratodus forsteri. NCBI lineage: Eukaryota > Metazoa > Chordata > Ceratodontiformes > Ceratodontidae > Neoceratodus > Neoceratodus forsteri. The sequence goes on from CM057451.1 coordinate 1,130,777,619, forward strand.
TTGAACTTAGGCATTTTCATATCCCACCTCTGTAGGATACTGGTAGTGTAGATTTAGCCCAGTGCGTAGAGGAAGAGACAAAGAGTGCCAGAAAAGTAGGAGGAGGCAGGGGAGGATGGAAGGTGTTTTGAAATGCTCGAAGCTGAGTAAGTGGAAGCCTGAGAGTTATGAAGGAGATGTATGAGGAGCAATTCAGCCTCATTAAACCTCAGGTTAAAGCCTTCCAATTCAATGTGTGGCACATAGCTCAATGCTTGTGTATACTTATGAGCTGAATGGTATATGATTGATGTTTATAACTTGAACTTTGGCGTTTCCCTATATCACACCCTCAAAAGAAATAGCATAGTGATTATCTCCTCCAACTCTGGAGAGTGGGACCGGTAGCATGCAGGAGAGGAAAAAAAACCTTTGGGGGAAACCTCCAAGCACCCATGGCTACTGACCTGCCCATCCTCTGGGTCATACTAAAAGGAGAATAATCCTAAATGTGGCTGAGGTTTTAGTTATGGTTATGTCCAAGGATTCCATCTGATTTGCTGTTCGAAGAGTCCCTTTTCTGAGGTCGATGATGAGCAGGAAATCAATGCTGAAGATGAAGGTTCCAGCAGTTGAAGAGCTCCAACTTGGAACAATGCCCAGATGGAAAGATGATGGTTAATCCATGTCCAAGGTAACTGTGAGTGAAGCAGATGTAAAGTGTACATGTACAGTCAGCATGGCTGAGGAATATGTGCCAAACTTGCAAATTTTGAGGGAAGTAGAGATAATAGATGATGAAATGGTCGGGAGCGTTGCATGGCTAGGAATGATAAGGTAGAAGTGTAGCCCAGCTGTGAGGCTTACATGGCTGTTGTACATCCATTAAAACTTATGGGTATGATTGAGTACCTCATCAAAAATGAGAAATTATCCTAAGATGACCAAGAAATTGAGGTGCGCTCCAAGTAGATGTCTGGCATAGAACTAGGGCTGGAACAGGAACAAATAGGAAGGTGGATTGCAGTAGAAGAAATGAATGAATGATGAAGTAAGGTAGGCCCGGATGAGGACTAGCTGGAGCATGGGACCCCCTTGTTGGTTTGATGTATGAAGTGTTCGGATGCTCGAGTGATAGAGTAGGTCTCAGGTGGTCAGACTAAGGAAGGCAAGACCCCCACATGGGTCTGCCTTAATTAAAATTGAAATATATGTGAGTAATGAGAAATGCTCCCTTATGGGGTACGATGGATTTGAGATAATGAGACCCCCACGTGGGTTCGCCATTACCACAGTATGGTATGATCCGAAGTAAGGTGGCGAAACCCCTGCTTGAGACTGCCAGTAGATAATAGAGAAATACATTTGAGCAATGAGTAATGTCCATTGTGGGCATGTTTATGTTGGGATGGCAGAACTCTTCCACAGGTCCGACACCACTGTAGTATAATGTGATCCACAATAAGAATGGCGAAATCCAGTGTTACGATGGTGGGACCCCACATGGTCCACCATCGTCGTAGTCTTGAATAGTCCAAGGTAAGAGGTCAAGACTCTCACGTGTGTTTGCCTGTAATGACATGGAAATATGAGTAAGGCCCTTTCATGGGGCATGCATGATTGGGATGATGGGACCCCATGTGGTCCACCATCGCCAAGTATGCACTGACTGTGTAAGGATGGCAGGACTCCCGAGGTCTGCCATTGCAGTATTAGCGCATAGACTGATGTAGAAGGATGACACCCCAAATGAGGCCACCTGTAGGAAATGCAAATGAGGTTTGAGTAAAGAGTAGATGTCCTATCATGGGCATGGTTGGTTGGGATGGCGGGACCCCACGTGGTCCACCATCACCATAGTCTGGAATAGTCCAAAGAAAGGAGGATGAGACCACCATGTGAGTTCACCTGTAGTGATTAGGAAATATGTTTGAGTTATGAGTAGGGCCTCTTCATTGGGAGTGTATGGTTGAGAACCCCATGTGGTCTGCCATTCCAGTTCCATGAGTAGTGTGTGACTGGGATGGCAGGACCCCACATGGTCCACCATCACCATTTCACTGAATACTGCATGATTGGGGTGTCAGTACCCCACATGGTCCACCATCACCATGGTGTGGAGTAGAGTATGTTTGGGATGGTGGGACCCCACATGGTTCACCATCACCATAGTATTGAACTGTCCGAGTTAGGGATGATGGGACCCCCCATGGTCTGCCATAGCAGTATAGTGCATAGTCCAAGATGCTACAAAATACATAGAGTACAAATGCAAGGTATCCACAGTATTCTGACGTTGAATCTTCAGGCCTGAGTAATGAGTAGATGCCCCCTAGTAAGCATGGTTGTTTAGGATGGTTGGACCCTGCGTGGTCCACCATTGCCGAGTTGATGGATGGTGCAAGGTAAGGACAGTGAGACCCCCACGTGGGTCCACCTGCAATGATTAGGAAATATGTTTGAGCAATGAGTAGGGCCCCATTGTGGGGAGTGCATGTTTTGGGATGGCAGGACTCCATGTGGTATGCCATTGCCATAGCATGGCACTGTCTGAAGTTAAGGATAGCGAGACCCCACCATTGCCATTTCATTGAGTAGTTTGTGATTGGGATGGCAGGAGCCCATGTGGTCCACCATCACCATGGTGTGGAGTAGTTCAAGATAAGAAGGGCAAGACCCCATGTGAGTCTGCCTAACTGGTTTGGAAATATGTTTGAGAAAAGAGTAGGAGCCCCTTCATTGGGCATGTATGTTTGGAATGGCGGGACCCCATGTGGTCTGCCATCGCCAGTTCTTGTTACATCGAATGTCAGCTTGGAAGTCAGCAAGTCAGCCTAATACAGTGTACTATACTGCAGTACACAGGAAGTAAATAAATGTTTTGGCATACAAGGTGCAAATTGGGACCAGCCCCACACTTTGGTGTGGGGCTCGTAGTGCTAACTATACCCCTTTAATGTAGTGGCTGCACCCTTTACAGTCTCTCACTAACCATTGACTCTGGGTCTCCAAATTGCCTGGGAGTACAAAATTTAATCCATGACACAACTTGGGTGGGGGAGATCTATCACAGTAGAACACTTCGATATTAGGTACCTACAGAAATATAGAAATCTTCCTGATGATATGACGCAAGCACTTAAATTGTCCTGCTGCCTTCTGCATCCTCTTTCAAATATCTCTAAGCTAGATAGACTCTTCATCACAACTGTGCAATCTTTATTTGGGAGGCAAATGAACAGGGTGCCTATTCACAATTTCTGTATCATCCCCTGTTCTATACAGCAGTGGCATTAAGGCGTCATGCTGTATTAGGTAAGCCTCTGATGCCACTATGAGTGCAATGTGTGGAAGGAGTTAAATATCCGACCCACAGAGCTGTACATCAGGCAGAAGTAGTGGAAGCCCTAGCCCAGTAACATGTGGGATGTTGAGGTAAGCAGTCTGGAGGAGCAAGCCAGGAAGGGTGGTGCAGCCGCGGTCAATCCAATGGAAGGAGCACAGTGCGGAAGCACAGGTAAGAGGTGGCAGTGGAATGGCCTGGCTGTAGGAATCGCAGGTAGTGGGGAAAGCCAGGCAGTAAACCAAGCAGATAACTGGAACAATTGTGGAGAAGGAGAATCCAGCAGGGTGCGGCAGTGGTGTGGAGCAGCGTGGTGACCGACAGAAGAGAAGAAAGACCCCCAAAAAAGAAACAGATGGGAGGAAACAAGAAGGTACAGGGCAGAAAGGCCAGGACAAAATGAACAAGGAAAATTCAGAATGGGGAAAAGGGGAGGAGGTAGACAAAGAAGAGGGAACCCAAGGAAAGCAGGAAGCAAGGCAAAACATGAAGAGGGGAAAAGAATGCAAAACAAAGGAGGGGCGGCCCAGCCAACCTGCCACATAGCCGAATTTGAAATGTTCGAATCTGAGCAAGTGGCAGTCTGAGGTTTAAGAAGGGGATGTGGGAGGAGCTATCCCCCCACCCCCGATTGAACCTCAGGCTAAAGCCTTCCAGTTAACAGTGTCATCTAAAAAAGGGATCCCTTCAGCATTTCAAACATTTCCTCGGGAACTGTGATTGATCTCCCATTGACTCCACCAGATCTGTGGACACTGCCCTATCCCATTTCATCTCCACTTTCAACGTGGCTTGTGACTGCTTTGCCCCAATCTGTAAACAAGTATTCAAAGGTCATAATACCGCCTGGATCATGGAGGGCCTTCTGGACTTAATGAGCCATTGGGATAACCTCTGGCAAAAGGCCATCAACTCTGGTCTAACTGCCAACAGGCAACAGTACAGGACGGTCAGAAAAAAATGCACATGGGAAATTTGAACAGCCAAGGCTGCTTACTACCAGGAAGCACTGTCTTCCACGTGGGGCTCAGGGTGAAATTTCTGGAACAACCTTAAAGAACTCAATGGCAAAACTGTGTCCCCCCCACCGCCCTCGCAGCTCATTGTTAATGGAGCCCCTTCCCAAGACCCCATAACAATAGCAAATACCCTTAACACCACTTTCTCGGACCTTACTAGTGTACTCCCACCCAACTTCTTCAACCCTACCATGGATGCTCTTCATACACCCCCTCCGGCTAATGTTCCTCCTTTCAGGTTCAGAACTGTCTCCCCCCATGAGGCTAAGCCCTTAATTATCTAGAGTGCTAGTAAAACAAGGCACAGTGGAGACTCCCTGGACCTAAAACTCCTCCACCTGGCATTGGATGTTGTCCTTACCCCTCTCACCAATATTCTCAACCTCTCCCTTTGTCTCGGCCAATTCCCTTCCCCCTGGAAATTAGCTGTGATCACCCCATCCATAAAGGAGGTGACAGCAACTCTCCAAACAACTACTGACCTGTCTCTATTCCCCCCCACCAAGGCTCTCGAAAGAATTGTTTTGGACCAACTTACTGAGCACCTGTCTAAACATGACCTCTTATGCATGAGCCAACATGGCTTCAGAAAGAGCCACAAGCACCTTAATTGCCTGAACTGTACCTCTGTATGAGATTTAATGCTGCACTGCACTGCTGAAATGGACAATTTACTTTGTTAAGCCATTTATTTTTAAGTTAAACGGCAGATTCACAAGCATCTTAATTGCCTGAACTGTACCTATGTATGAGATTTAACACTGCACTGCACTGCTGAAACGGACAATTTACTTTAAGTTAAGCCATATATTTTTAAGTTAAACTGCAGATCCACAAGCACCTTAATTGCCTGAACTGTGTATGAGATCTAATGCTGCACAGTTCCACAAGGCTCCCATTAGCTGAACTACAGATTAATGCCAAAACTGTACGGACAATGTGCTTTCAGTAAATTGACAAGGCTCCCAAAAGTTTACGATTCCTAGCGAGAACACACCACTCAGCTCCTTGTACCACTGCCCCCAAAAGTCTTGATACTATTTAATCCCCTACCTCTCTCCTTTCTCCTTAGGCTGCCCCAGTACTCCTCCGTGGCACAAAGTGACTCATTTGGCAGTCATGAGGGTCTCAGGAGAACCCTTCCCCGCCCCTAGAACTGCAGACAGGTATGCTGAAGGACTGCTACCTCGTGTTGAGCTCCACACAGTTAGAAAGCTGTGAGCTTGTGAATGCCCCGCCGACGCAAGCGTCAGCTCCCCACCGCCCCCGCCACCACCCTTGGTGAGCATGCCCTTTTATAGGACTCTTGGAGGCTTCAGCAACCAATCAGCCCATTTCACCATCTGCAGCTTATACTGCTCAGCCACTAGGGCATACGCTGCATCACCTCAACTTTTGCAGGTTTCCCTTGGCAATGCCTCATGTACTAGCTGCTGTGCCACAACTACTCCTCCTGCTCTACATGCAGCTACCCAATCAAACAACTCCCCCTGTCACTCTCCTGGGCTACACACGGCTTCTATACCCCCAATGGCTGCCAGACTGGCAGTCGCCTCTACTCTCAACACCCGAGTCCTCCTCAAATCAGGAATCCATAGCCACCTACCCCTTTTGTACTGTTTCCACTAATCTTGCTGCCCTTCCTCCAGACCTCTGCTCCCACTCTCAACACCCTACGCGCAGCACCCTCTGCCACCCCTACAACCACTATCAACCTTGCCATCTGAGACTCCAACCTCTGCCCCCTGTCCCCTCACCTTGTCTCCTACTAGTGGACACACCCAACTTAACTAGCCTCCCCATCCCCACCCCTAAAGGGCCCCAGGGTGGTCACGTATGACCTCACAAGGCCTCGAAATGGCACCCAATCCACAGGTTCTTCCTCCTCCTCCTGCTTCTCATGTCAGGTAACGTACACCCTAACTCTGGCCCTGCCACAACTACTGCACCTGCACACCCTCCAACTAGCAGACTACGTATTGCCACCCTTAATGTCTGTAGCCTTCTTAAAAAGTGGGACTCCTTCCAGGGCTGGGTCCAACAGCACCAGCCTGATATCATTGCGCTTAGTGAAACCTGGCTGTCTCCATCCACCTCTGACTCGTTGCTAAATCTCACAGGGTACAACCTTTAGCGGGCAGATCGAAAGGGTAAATGTGAGAGGGGCTATGCTGTATACACTAAAGAGGTCCTACATGGACAACTTCTTCCCACCCCCCAGCTACAACCTGGCCCACAGGCCCTCACTATAAAAATCACACTGGGAACCTCCAAATCCCCCCCCTCCTCATCACCACCGTCTACATCCCTCCCAGAGAACAGAAGGTGGCCTTCCACTCTGTTCTGTCCTACCTGACCACTCTTCTGCCACAAGCTGAGAAAATCGTACTAGGAAACTTTAATATTAACTGACTTGACAAAGCTGCCGCACCATTCTTAGACGCTGCTACTGCCCAAGACATTACGCAAGTCGTCACATCCCCTACCAGACTGAACCAGCGCACTGGGTCCTCCTCCTCCCTGCTGGACCTGGTATTCACCAGCCGCCCCACTAAAATAGCCTGTACTACTGTACTCCCAAACTTCCTTAGTGACCACTCCCCTGTACTCTGCTCCTGGACGTGCAAATCACCCAAATCACCCCCCCAGATTAATCTATCAGCACAAACTTGGCCCAGGCAAACTTGCGCAACTCAAAATGTATCTTAGGACTATGGACTGGTCCTTCGTCACGAATGCCCCCGACACTGACTGAGCCCTTGACCTCTTCATCCTTGCCTTCAACACCATCTGTGATATATTTGCCCCAATCACCAAAAGGGTGGCCAAAGGTAACCTGGCTCCATGGATCTCTGAACATCTCCTGGACCTCATGCGGGCCAGAGACTCAATATGGCACCTCTCCAATGAGACTGGCCTGCCAGCTGACAGGCAGAACTATAGAGAGGCTCTGAACAAATGTATTTGGTCCCTGCGCAAAGCTAAAGCAGAGTACTACAAGACCTCCCTCATCAACTCATGGGGCTCGGGACAAAAGTTCTGGGACAATATTAAAGACCTGTGTGGAAAAGCTCCCAACATCACCCCTAGCCAGATTAGGGTTGAAGGGTGCCTTACCTCTGATCCAGTCCGAATGGCCGATGCCTTCAATGACGCATTCTCAAACCTCAGCTTGGTTCTCCCCCAAACTTCTTTGACCCACCTCCGGACACACACCCCACCCCCCCAACAACCCCACCCTTTTGCCTGTGCAGCATCTCACCTAAGGTCGCCAAGCCTTATCTCAGAAGGGCATTAAATCACTCTCGGTATAGCAGTGACATCTTAGACCTGAAACTCCTTTGTCTCTCTCTCTCTCCCTGAGGTGCTCGACCCCCTCACCCACATACTAAACAGCTCCTTATGCCTAGGGAAATTCCTCTTCTGCTGGAAATCTGCCCATATCACGCCGATGTTTAAAAACGGGGACCGTGTCCTCACTAACAACTACCAACCTATCTCCATTCTCCCTTCCCTATCCAAGGTCCTTGAGAGGATAGTCTTAGACCAGCTAACGGACCACCTAAACAAATACAACCTGATTAGTATGCAGCAACACGGCTTCTGGAAGGGTCATAGTACCACCACTGCCCTCCTGGAACTCACCTGTCATATCCACTCTGCTTTAGACCAAGGTCAAATCTCAGGGGCTGTCTTCATCGATCTCACTAAGGCGTTTGACACAGTGAACCATCCGCTCCTGCTATCCGCACTGACCAGCACTGGATTCTCTCAGGATGACCTTGGTTGGTTCTCCGACTACCTGTCTAACAGTTCCCAACAGGTCAAAATTGGAGACACCATATCTAGTAGGCTTCCTGTTCTCTCGGGTGTCCCGCAAGGGTCTGTCCTTGGACCATTACTGTTCAGCCTCTTTCTTAACTCCCTCCCCAGCACCTGCTCTGGGAACCCTCTCCTCTATGCGGACAATGTCATACTCTATTCCTCCAACACTGACCCAATGCAACTCCACCTCTCCCTCCAGTCCTCCTTTAGTTCCGCAGAAAAATGGTTCACCTCTCATGGGCTTATCCAGAACTATTGCAAGACTAAAGTTATGTACTTTTCCCACCCACTCAATACTAGAAAGGAACTATGCCCTCAAGTATGAACTGCCAATCAGACCCCCCTGGAGCAAGTGGACTCCTTCAGATACCTAGGCTTAACACTTGACCCTGCACTCACCTTCCACCAACATATCTACCTCCTATATAATGCCCTCAATGTGCAGCTAGGGCTCCAGTATCGCCTCAAACACTGCTTTACCCCAAACACATTGAGGCTTGCTGTCTCCTCTTCTGTCCTCTCTCTGCTAGATTATGGCCTAATCATCTATGGGGCGGCGAAATCATCGGCTCTCAGCAGACTACGTATCTCCCTAAATAAAGCCTGTCACCTCACCTTGGGCTGTGACTGTCTAACTCACACATGCTCTCTATACAACGATACCAACTGGCAGAACCTTGAGAACATAATTAAGTTCCACACCCATCTCATGGCAAAAAAATAGCTCTAGGCCTCTGCCCAATAGGACTTACACCACTAATAAGACTGGCCCTGACACTCAAGCACACTAGTAGCTTTGGTAAGCAACTCCTCTCTGTCCCCCACTGCTGTACTTCCTAATATCAAAGGTCCTTCAGCTCTGTGAGCCCCTTCCTGTATGAATTGTCTGCCCACACCACTTACAAAAGAGAGCAGACTTGGACCATTCAAAACCACCTTCAGAGACCTACTACAGTCCTCGAATCACTGTGATTGCCATTGAAATAACTTGCACTATTCTGACCAGCATAGGCTGTGGCCAGATTCCCCTCTCTCCCTGCCACAACCTCTGTCCCCTTAGCCTGGTTCTGCACATGTGTGCAATTTGTTTTTGTGTGTTTGCACTAACTTTTCCCTTGTTATTTTTCTTACACTGTTAGCCTCACAACAGCTACTGTAACTACTTGACTATGTACTACTGTACTGCTATGTAACCTGTCTTTCTCTGTTTGTAATACTTGTGACGTGGAACCTTTGTAAAGCAGTCTCTGACTCAAAGGTATTTCCGAATCTCCAATAAATAAATAAAGACAGCTAGTCGGGTCTGTGTTCATAGACCTGACTAAAGCATTCGACACAGTAAATCATGCCCTCCAGTTACAGTCCCTGCCCTGCCTGGCCTAACTCTTGATGCCATCATCTGGTTTGAAAACTACCGCTGTGATAGATCGCAATGAGTTAAACTAAACACCACCCTATCCACCCGCTTGCCTGTCCACTCTGGTGTTCCCCAAGGATCAATCCTAGGTTTGCTTCTTTTTAGCCTATTTCTGAACTCTCTTCCTAATGTCTGCTCTGGCCAACTCCTCCTGTATGCAGATAATGCAGTACTTTACTGCAGTCACCCTGACCTTCCCCCTCTTCAAAGGGTTTTACTATACCTCGGCGACATCTACTTTCCCAACATCCCCAACAGCCACAGGCACAATGCCGAGTGTTGGCATTGTACTGTCAGGGATGTTTGTGTGCTTTCTTCAGGGGGTTCCACCCCCCACACCCCTGGTCTCTAAATATAAAGCTCAGAGTTGGAGTTGTCTAGGGGAGGGGCCAAACACTGGGGAATGCACCACCGGTGTCAGCGGGTACCATCACAGCGACCCCATGCTTTCAGCAGAATTCTGTCACTGTCATGGTCTTCGCTGTGGCCGTGTCGCTCTGCAGTCAGTACACCCTTCAAAGTGCCCTCCAGACCATGTTCACTGAGTCTAAAGCCTGGTTCACTGAGCATAAATTGGTCTTAAATTGCAAAAAAACCAAGGCTATAGTCTTCGCACACTGCCAGAATAAACGAAGTAGCACTCCTTTCTACATCCTGAACTGCCAGCACTCAATGCTAGAACAGGTGACCTCCTTTAAATACCTGGGGGTCACTCTTGATTCCTCACTTACTTATCACGACCACATCCACCACCTTAGCTTGGCCATAAATAAAAGACTAGGCCTTCTTTATAGGCACAAATGATGTTTGCCTCCTGAGGCACTCCACATGGCTGTAATCTCCTTCGTCCTCTCCTTGGTTAATTACGGGATTATCTGTTATGGGTCTGCGGATCGCACAACTCTCTGCAGGGTCAAAGTTGCTTTGAACAGAGCCTGCTGGCTTGTAACAGGGTGTCTATCAGATGAACTCACACATGTGACCTCTATCAGATCACCTGTTGGATGAACTTTGGAGGGAGGCTAAAATACCATACCTGCCTCACAGCCAAGAAGGTCACCAGTGGCCTTCTACCCCCTGTCCTCAATAGCCTTATATGAACCTGCCCAGTGCCCTGTCTGATGCAAAGATCCACCAAAGCCCCCATGTTCGTACCTCACTGCAGAATGTCATTGGGTCAGTGTGCCTTCTACTACAGGGCCCCACGCTGGTTAGATGAACTGCCCACTGACATCTCTACTGAACTTAAACTTGGCCTCTTTAAAGCCAAGCTCAAAGACCTACTCCTCTCCTCCTCTGTCTGTGACTGCACAAGACGCTGCTTTCTAACAGCCTATTTCACTCTTTTCCTTTAGAACAATGTCTCCACTGTCTGCCCCTCCTAATTTGTAGCTCTTCTCTCTCCAATCACCCCTTAATATTTTATCCATGTAAGTGGTGTGACCTGCATCGACAAGATAATTTGTATTGTTTTTTGTTTTACACCTTGCTCAGGCTGACCCTGGGCAACCTATTCTTACGTTGAATATTCCTGTGTATATTTTACTGCTGTTTTGACAATTGTACCCTGTGTGGATATACCATGATTACCCCCTGCTCAGGCAGTCCTGGGCTACCAACTTAAACTGTACATTCCTGTATATATTTTACATTCCTGTATATATTTTAATGCTGTTTTAACAATTGTGCCCTGTGTGGACATACTATGTTTATCCTGTACTATGACTTAGTTATGTAATTAGTATTTGTTGTCTTAATCTTATGTTCTATGTTTTATACTTTCCTTGATGCCATGACGTGGAGCCTTTGCAAAGGAGTCTCTGACTCAAAGGTTTATAATGCTGATTTGTTCTAAATAAGTAAAAGAAATAAAGAAATCTGTGGTTTTGGGGTTGTGTCTTTTTATAAATTAAGTGTGGGAAAGACTACGTTATTGCCTCTTAACTGTGGGGTTAGGTGGCAGGATCTTGCTTTATCTCAGCCTGCAGTGGTCTGCTCAATACGTCACATATCTGAGTATTAAGGTTTCTATGACTGCAACAGATGGTGAAATCCAGCATACACAGTATGACTTCCTTTCTGTACTTAAGCAAGATTTAGATGGGTGCAAAGGTCTACCTCTGTCACGCCATATCAATACCATAAAGATGACTATTTTACCCTAGATTCTTTATCCTTTTACTATGCTCACTGTGGCACGTCCCTCATTGTGGCTTAGGAATTTACATAATTGTTATCTGACTTTTTATGGCTTAGGAAGTGGCCTTGATGGGCTTATATAAAACTTTAGGTAGCTACAGCACATGGGGGCCTCGATATGCAGGAGTTTTTGATTTATTTTCATGCAGCTCAAGGTGCAAGCATTTGAGATGGCATCCAGCTGAAGAGCCCTCCATGAAGCTTTACATCCTGCAGTGGGTACTTACTGAAGAGGCTGTTTGTCAAACTTATGGACTTAGCTTACATGCCCTTTTAACTAGCACTACCTCTGAACCACCCAAGCTTTTAAGGGACACCCTGATTGGCACTTCTCTTGTTATTTTTGCCTGGTTAATATTTATTTATTTAAAGATTGTTAGCTGGGAAAAGGCACATTGAGCCAAGGCTAATTTCCAGGTGCTACAGGCCCTGTTCCTCCTATGCCTCCTACTCAAAATTTCTCCTAGACCAGCTACTAGGAATTACCTCAGTTTTAAGGTAGACAGGAAACTGATTTGTTATGGGTCCTGGAAGACTCTTTAGTTAAGCATTTTTGGGGCCCGGATGGTTGGGTCACTTTCCAACATCTGCAAGTGCAGTTGTTGCTTACTAATAAAAACATTTTTATCTTCATGTAGCTGTGACAGATTTTACTGTAGCTATTACTTTGGGCAAACTCGAGAAGAGGGCCGTCTTTACATACCCTGCAGGACCTGGGAGACTTGGCCCAGCAGAGGCATGGTACTTCACTGTTATATTCTGCTCTTCGAGAAGCTATGCCACACCGTTATGGTTCCTTGTCTACTTATTGGCCTTGGGTTTTAAATTAGGAGATTCACACAGCAGTAGTGGGAGGCTATTTGGGTTAATAACAACAGATACTGCACATTAAGGTGGATGTTATTGTTTAGTTCAATTTCAAATTTTACAGAATATGATTTATACACCACAAAAAAATTCATGAGTGGGGTCTTTTAGGCTCTCTATTATGTACCTACTGTGACTTACAGGAGGGTTCACTCTTGAGTACATTATGACACTGTCCCAAGGCGCAGCCCTTTTGGTGGGCAGATGAAATGATTTTGGAACTCCTGTTAGGATTGGGAGGGTACTTTTATAAGGTATCCCATGAATACAGGGAATCAGTTTGAGCGAGTCAATTTGGGTGACATGAAAATAGTGACTATGAAATGGACAATGTGCTCTTTATAGCATATTGCAACTTCAGCTCCTTTATTTCCATTAGGGAGTGGTTATTTTGCAGGATATAGTGTTTTTTCTTCATCAGGCCAGTTCTGAGCTGGCCATCTGGAATAGTGGTTGCAGTCACTGCCTTTGTGGTTGGAGAACCTGGGATTGTGTCTGGATACAGGGTAGACTTTTTTCTTTGTTTTTTTGTTCTGTGCTATTGTTTTTTGTGGGTTGCAGCACTCCTTTTCCCCCGGCTTCTCAACTTTGCTCCCCCCCGCCTGCAGGTTGCCCCCCACTGTCCAACCTCTGCCAACTTGTGTCCACCCTCGATTAGCCCACCTCCTGAGTTTTTCCCTGTCCCCCATTGCCATCCCCCCAGAGGTGATTATATTTATTATGGGGGGTAGAGGGGACATGAGGGGGCATAGCCCTTTGCATAACAAGTAAGTAACTTTTGCCTCTGGAAAGAAAGTAAGGAGCCGTTGCTGTTTCTGGTGTTGTTATTCGGTGATGCGTACTCGCTGTTATTGTCGTCATCTTTTTAGACTCACTTAAATGACATAGATCCCTTTTAGAAGAAAGAGAGGTGTTTGTTGGGGCCAGACATACACTAGCTAATGAGTTGATTTTTAATATCATTTTGCTTTAATCTCAGTGGTTACCAAACGCAATATTCTTAGACACTGGGTGGATGGGGAACTCCTCTCTTCAAGTCAGTGGCAGCAGGAGATTCTGAAGTATAATAGGAGGGCTTTGCCCGTAGTTCAATGTGAGGAATAGCTTTTCCCACAACCTCTGCTTAAGCCTTCTACTAACCGCACCTCCCTTGCTTAGGGAGTGTTTTTCCCTGAGCTCCCTGTGTGGCTCATGTGGCTGGCTTCCTCATGCTCCTGCTGTTTTTGTTTGTTTCCTTGTCTGTGCCCCTGCTTCTCTCCCTTCCTGCCCATTCCCTCGTCAGTGCCTCCCATTTATTCCTGGCTTTCCTCCGCATCCTCGGTTCCCACTTTTCATTTGTCCCGAGGTTCCCATTTCCGTTGTTTTTTGTTTTTCTTTTGGGGCTTTTCTTATCCCTGCCACTGGCACTTCTGAGCATCCTCCCTTCCTGTTCTCCTCATACACATTCCATTTACCACCCTGCTTCCTACCATAGCCCCTGTTCCTTGGAGACTCTCCGTTTGCCTGGGCATTGCTCCTCCTCACCTATCCCCCATTTGGATGTTTGGATTCTTGCTCTGCAAATCTCCTGCCAGCTCTGCAGTAAGTACATCTCTGGTAGCATTGCCATTCAACATTCACCACTCCTTGCTCATCATGCCTTACAAAACTCAATACTTCACCAGCTCTCCTAGCTGGATATCCTTCTTCCTACTGGAACTGTCTCAAGTGATCCTTACCGCTCATGATATTTAATTACAGCATTCTACAGTTTATTCAATCTGTCTGGCTACTTGATGCAACCTCCATTGGTTGCATTTAGCTTGGCTCCTATTGTGCTCCTAGTACTGGGGGGGGGGGGTTGCATTTCAGGCCTGCTTTTTACCGTACTGGATGTGCAACAGGTTTCTCCTGCTTCCCCATGCTCCTACTACCGATTTCCTCCTCTACTCCAGATTCTTATACTTGCATGCTGTGTGCCCTGAGCAAGTTACTTTTTTTTCATTTTTTTTTACTTATTGTATTTATGCTCCTTATCCTCCAGTTCCCCCTTTTGACTGACCCTCCCAGCCCCAACATCCCGGAATTACTGGGGCTTACCTTTCAGCCCAGCCCGGTAGAGAGGCCTGTGGAGAGTTGGGCTTCATCCTGCAGTCGGAGATTTTTTCCCTCCATTTTTCTCCCTTGGTCCCCACTGCTGGGGTGCACTGGCCAGATGTGTGTGCATGGTGGTGCACAGTCATCAGCGGACATCCCACAGCACCCTCCCTTCTGTGTACCCTGCAAACCCGCACTGCCCCCAGGCCTTCACCTGGGGGCAGTCATTCGGTGGGAGTGCAACCCCTCACCTCCCAGGAAAGGAGAGCTGTCCTCCAGACACTCAGTCCTCTCTCTCCCCACTGACCCCAGATGGCCCAGGCTTGTTCACAAACCCAGGTCACCAGCACGGCGCAACATGTGGTGTCCAGCACCTCAGCCCTAAGTGCCACCGGGCCAGACCCTGAGCAAGTTACTTAACTTCCTTATGCTCCCAGGTCACACCTGTTACCAGGCCTTCAGATTAGTGTGTCTCTCCTCGTTAAACCAAGCAACTAAAATACAACACATAAAGTTAATAAATAAAATTTACTATCCCATGGGATGAAAGAAAAGCAATCCTGTGCTTAAGCTCAGCAACCATTGCATCAGGCGTCATTGATGCAACTACTTTATCAGCGTCACCTGGCCTTCAAAGGGTAGGGGAACCCATTGCAATTACCTTTTACCTGTTGCAATTATCACTCCATATCTCCACTGACTCTGAGGTACAAGGCTGAGGTCCCCAACATTAACTCCCATGTTCCTGCCTTCAATCTACATGTTTTCTCCTTCCCACGTACTTTTCATGGAACTCACCCTACATATTATTTCTACTTTATTTTACCACTCCTATCACATTATGTATATCTCTGTAACTACTGAGTCATCATCTTGTTCCTGCTTCCATGTCCTAAATCTCACCTATTTCTTCAGTAGTGTTGTGCTTTAGCCAGCCCATGCCAGCAGTATTCGGGACTCCATCTCTAACTCGCACCTTCTGAGGTGCTAAACGAAGGCAGGCTTCCCCTGTCTGCCGGGGATGGGATTCTGTTACGTTTATTTCCTCCTACTACCTACTAACTTGACATTTTCTGTCCCTAGCTCTGTTTATCAGCATTGAGTGAAGGTTATCTCACCCTGACTACAAGGGATGGGCGCCATGTCTACGATCTTCTGAGTTCTACTATACAGTCTCTACCTTATACCAGTTGCTGCTTCCCTTTAGGAACAGAACTTCTCTCCCTGTGTGCCCTTATCAATCTTCCTATGCCTAGCAGGTTCATGCCACCATCATCCCACCTCAGCCATGCCCTTCAGGTATCTGAGTCTACAATCTACTGCTTCAGCTTAACTTCTCAGCCTGCTACTTAGATGCTTCCACTCAGGAACTTGGCTTGGCTAAAATGCCTTCTCTACATACTTAGTCTGCAGCCTCAGTTCATGGTTCGATCATGCCAATGCCCATGGCTGGGTGCCCGAATCGATTCATCTGCTGCTACCATCTGGATCTCATTCCTGATACAGCTTGCTGCTTCCTCCGGGACCGGAACTTCTTCACATATGTACTCTCACTGTCCTATCACCCCTAGTTGTATCCAGTCAGGATCATCTTACCTCTGCTGTCACTAATAGACGCCTGTGTTTACATTCCACTGTTTCATATGTATCCCTTCTCGACCTGCTATGGCATGCCACAACCCTTCTGGAACTGAACTTCATCTTGCCTGTAGTGTCCATGTTCCTTGCCTGCAGTCTTCCCTCAAAATCTCATCATCCAACCTGCCCTTGTTGAGAGCCTGATCTTGCATTATTGTTCCACTTCTGCTTTCTTCCTTGCAACACATTGCTGCTTCCCTCTCGGAAAGGAACCACTGCACTCCAACTGCCTTCCTCCTTTGGCTCTGACCTGGTGTCATCAACTGTACATCATCCCACCATCAGTAATGACTGGTAGTCCTCCTACCTCCGGAGAATGGTATTGCAGAATAGTTCTTTCTCCTCACTTACTAGGCCTCAGCAATCATTTCTACAATCAACCACTTTGATTCTATTGGCTCTCCACCAGACGTTCGCCTACTGCTGCCTCCTGGACTTGAGCACACCTTGAATGAGCCTTCGCCCTCCACTTCTATCATCAGGAGCATCATGCCTGTCATCTGACTTTGCCTACTTTTGTTCTGAATCTCCATCTGCTCCAGCTGATCCCACCTTATGCAAATTCCATATCCTTCCTGATTCCTACTTCCCTTCAGATTTGGAACCCTTTATTCTGACTAACTTCCATCCTTCTTCACCACTCGCCATCCTGTTCATCCATGGACTATCCTACTTGACCTCCTTGACCTCCCATTCCTCATGTTTTGGATCCTGCCAGTTAGTCAGTATTCATACCACTCCTGTTCATCTGCCTCTGGGACTTCCCTGCTGCAGGTCACCCCTTCCAGTTGCTACACATCTTCAGGTACTTCGGATGTGGAACCTCCAGCCTTTGGTCAAGCACCTTCTGGCCTTTCTACTTATCCAGGCTGCCTTCATTAGATGTAGGACTGCAGAACCTCCCCCACTTGCTCTTGATGCATAGTATCGCCCATTGGCCTTCCATGGATCAGCTTCTAGTGATTCTCTACAACCTTCCACATTACGCTGCCATTTGCTGGGAACAGACCCGGTCCTGTCCCGTTCTGCTCAGTATGTTCTCCTCCTTCATTCAGTTCTACATTCCTGGATCAGTACTTCAGTCCATCAGGATTCAGTCCAGACTTTCCTTCCACATTTGGATGGAGACCTTTTCATCTCTGCCTTACATGCTTAAGGCTTTGGTCTGTGTGCTGTGGCTCTTTTGGGCATACTACCATATCCCTGGCCAGTATTCCTACTCAGACAACTTCTACCTTCATGTATTCAGTGCATACTTCTACTCTGGCCATCCTTGCAGCTCCCATTCACTACTCAGTGGATCTCCATTCATTTCACTTGAGGAATAAACTTCTAGCACACATTCTTTAGCAACATGCCTCAGAAACTCTTACGTTAATTAATGTTTCCCAGACTTCCCAATCAGCTCCCCTCAATTATTCTGGACTCTCATTTGTCTGGACACTAGAAACATACTCCCTACAAATCTTGCCTATTCAGTCTTCATGGACTTTCCTGTCTACAATGCGCCACAGGCTATCTTTTCGCATAGTAAAGATGTAACTTCTCCTGTTATGCTCCAACTTACTCTCCAGCATCACTCTTCTGCATCCCGGGATGTGCAAAATACATCATGGCACCATGGACATTACCTACTTTCAGTCCGCAACTTTCCACCATCATCAAATTTTCTGACTATGGTATTAGACTCTTACTTCCTTAATGTACTTCGCTTGTTCTAAGACCTTTCCAGCTGACTTCAGATTATTCATCATTGGATCTCCACCACCTAGCTGCTTACGAATGCCACACCATCCAAAACATCATTTTTGGCTCCTGGACATCATCGTTCCTCATACATTCATACGCACGTCTCCATTTAGTACCTTCAGTCAAGTTAATCGCCCTTCCATCAGAGTCTTCAGCTCTCTTTCATAAAATATCTATATCAATCTCTCCAGTAAAAACTAACACTGAGACTAGGCTCTTCCTAGTTCCATCTGGAAATCTGCCACTGTTAAGTCTACAGACCCTTCAACATATCCACCTCCAAGATACTCTTAAGGACTTGGGTATTGTAGTATCTGTAAATCTAGCCAACCATAAGCCACCACAGTGTATCTCATGGACAATCACGTCTCAGAAATACCTGTGTTTACTGCAGCCAGCATACCAACTGAGCACATACAAATATACAGTCTCCATAAAAATTTGATTGCCATCAGGACTGCATCTGCACATCTCCCTCTATTTGTCTACTAATCACTTAAGGCAGTCCTCCTATCAGGCACGTACAGACTCTCCTCTACTCATTTCTACTGGCTGCATACTTAGCTACTCATTGCTCAACTGTTACATTCTTTGCCCCCGACTTTAGTTTGACAAATCAATCTTATACAAGTCTTATCATTCACCTATGACTGCACAAATCAGTCCAATTCCTTCACTTCACTGTTTGGT
This sequence comes from Neoceratodus forsteri, assembly GCA_016271365.2. Classification (NCBI taxonomy): domain Eukaryota; kingdom Metazoa; phylum Chordata; order Ceratodontiformes; family Ceratodontidae; genus Neoceratodus; species Neoceratodus forsteri. The sequence continues at coordinate 1,130,796,421 of CM057451.1, forward strand.
AGCATATTGATCAAAATATTCTCTCCCATCTCATTAAGCCTCTGCTATCCTTTTGGACATGTATCCTTCATTCCCATGGAAACCCAGACTCCATTTGACCTTCATCAACTGGATCTGCTCCACACTTAGGAATCTACTGTTCCTTCAGAAAAGACCCACTCTTCATCCTCAGGATTATCAGTCAAACCGCATTGCCCATGGATCAAGAATGGATCATCATCTCCAAGGCACTCAAAGACCCTTTTCTACTCATATTCTATTTCATGGAAGCTGTCTTAGTGACTCCTCACTCACTATTGAATTCCTTGCCTCCAGACCTTATCTCAAAAGTCAATACTTACTTAAGTTCGATCAGTCACATGTGCCTTCTCGTAACATAGCACATCCACCCAACACTGTCTAGTAATTTTTAATTAATTCATGATATCTCTGCTCATTACGTTCATGCAGCTCCTTATGGACCAGCAACCTTCATTACCTTGGTAATCTGGACTTCATTCGCTCTTCTTCAACTGGATCTGCTTCACACTTAGCATTCCACTGCTCCTACAGAAAAGGTTGACTCATCAACCTCAGGATCATTATTCCATCAGCATCAACAATGGATCAAGGGCAGAGACTAGGGGCGCTAAACAGGATGGCAGCTTAAAGATCAGCTCAAGAACCCAGAGGGACATAGCCTTTAAAATCCTTTTTTTCCAGTTGGTATTTTAACCTCAATTTACTGTAACACATGGGGTAACATACTAAGTCTGTGAATATAGCGTCGCTGAGATAAAAAGCTGTAATTTTCTGTGTGGAAACCAATATCTTTCGGAAGGGCCTACTAGACAAGTTGGGCCTGCAGGATGGCTGAAGGACGCTTGCCGCAAACATGGGAACAACCTTCAGTTGAGGCCATGTTTGGCCAACTCATGGCCCAGATGGTGTAAGTCACTGTGGTGACCAATTGAAACACTCAAGTGGTTCAAAATCTAGAGGCCAGGATGCTGCACACCAAACGGCAGGTCTTGGCAATGGAGGGGCATGTTCAGGAATTAAGGGCTGAACTAAGGGCGCAACAATGGTCTATACAGATGTGTAGCAAGATGGACGACCTCGAGAATCGAGGTCACTGCAACAATCTTCACTTCCTGGGCTTTCCAGAATGAGTGGAAGGGAAAGATACTGAGGGATTTCTGCAGCTAGCCATCACTGAAATGCTGCAGCTGGACCCCTCAGAACCTCTTCAGGTGGAATGTGCACACCACACATTGGTCCCCATGTCCCAGGCCCAGGACAGACCACGACACATTATAGACCATTTTTTGGACTACAGGGACAAAGAGAAGGTCCTAATCAGAGCCTGATAGCTACAGCAAGTGTTGTCGAGATCAAACAGGATCCACATATTTCAGGATTTCTCCAAAAATCTGTCAGACAGATGCCGGGCATATAGTGAGGCAAGGCATAAAATGCACAACATTGGGCTGTCCTTCGATCTACGATATCTAGCCACAATGCATGTCATCCATAATGGGGTTCTGAATACCTTTGAATCTCTGGCTGCACTCATGGACTTCCTATGATGCAATTGGCCAAAGGAATTCGTCGCCAATACCCCGGGACCCCCACTGGTAAAAGCTACTTAAGGCAGGTTGGATAGCCGCTCCCCTCCTCCAGTGAGATGGCCAACAGTTTGGCAAGACCTCAATGAGCAGCAGTGAGAAACCCCCCCCAAAAGCAGACTGAAATAGGCAAGCCTCAAAGAAGCATGACTGCCGAGAGCACCCCTTAGGAGTGAGGACAAAAGGTCACAGCGGAGGCCGCACACATGGACATTGCAGCACCAGATATGCTACAGGCCTACCACACCACCAATAAATACGAAGCTCTACATCCCAGCTCTCTGGATCAACACTTGGACTTCTTAGACTTGCCTGATGAAGGCAGGCCCACTGCTCTGTTGCAGCCCAACTACCTGTCCCCGTCAGCAACTTCTCTCCCGACGCAGAACAGAGCTACACACAGCAGAGCGCAGTGCCCACTCAAGGCCATGAGGGAGGCCTCCTCTTCCAGCAGAGATCCTGTCTTCAGTGCGGGCTGATCTGAGTAATCCTCACCCCCAGGGCAGATGACTAGAGAAAACCTACCGGCATGGTCAGATAAGTATCTGTTCCTTTATTTATCTTTCCTTGTTGTCTTCTAAATCCTTGGGGAGATGCAGGTTTGGGGTGAGACTGGGGGGACATTCACAGCGACTGTGGATAATCGCTTCGGCTAATGCACATGCAACCCTACCCGCATTATCCGAGTTAGGGGTCGTTCAAGTCTTCCTTATCCCAGCCTTGATCCCTGCTTAGCACTGCCATTGGGCAGAGAAGGTGCCCCACTCCTATACTGGGAGGGATTCGAAGGGGTCTACCAGCAGTCTTTGAGCTGGAGGACCTGATTATTCATTCAGGCACTTATCACTGGCCTGAAAGGCCATTTCTCACCACCAATTTCTCTAGTAGACTTATTGTGGGATTTTACCTCACTCATTTGTGGGGGGGGGGAAGGATAAGCCTAATGAAAAGTTGTGTTCTTTGCTTTGACTACATATGTTATTATGTTCAAATTGCTGTAATGAGTAAGCAGGTCATGCTGGGATTTTTTTCTTGATGCCCTAAGATTTAAAACACGGAGGCTCATGCACCTTTGGTAAGTTTCCTCCACCAAGGCGGGATCTTCTAGTCCCCGCATTGGTGGGCCCATGGAACATTTTTTACATGTGTGATGAGCCTGCCCTCACCAGGACTCCCCATCAGGAGAACACTCTTGCTCCCCTCAGGCATAACCTTAGGCACGCCAAAAATAGTGGGCAGGGCACCCCCAATTTCATCCCTTCCTACCCCTATTTCATCTGAGGCAATGCATAGCCCATCCTTAAGTACCCCAGCCTCTGATCCACACTGCTGGAGCAGTCTTTTCAACCCTCTGGTGTTGTAATGAGCAACACTGAGTTCCTCAGGACTCTTGGGGGGAAACTACCCCCCGAACTCCCCTTAGTGTTAAGGAGGTGTTGATACCATATGATAATCCCTGGGAATAGAGGCTGGCCTACAGCTGGGCTCTGCGGCCGAAGAGAAGCCTCTATCTCTCCATAATGCATGGAGTACTGTGCGCAATGTATATAGGTTATTCATTTGTTTTTATATGTTTGTAGTACAAGAGACACACACTGTTGTACTGCTAGTTGTTAGTACAAGGTCATTTGGTAGGGACAGGGTATATTGGCTCTATGTCTTCTCTCCATACCCGGTGACGAGCTATAGACACTTGTCTCTCCTGGATGGGCTGGCCTCATTCCCAATCTGCTGGCTTCTCTTGATATATCTCTTAATTCAATATTTGCTCCCTCTTACTAACAGGTGATATTACTTGTTTGACATGGAACATCAAGGGGCTTAATTCTCCAAACAACAGGAAGCAAGTTTTGGGTCACCTTAAGAGATTGAGAGCAAGGGTCACCTTCCTGCAGGAGACCAAACTTACCAGGGGAGACCCTGATAGACCGAAGAGGGAGTGGGTAGGCCAGGTCATACATGCTTCAGCCTCCTCCAGAAAGAGAAGGGTTGTGATACTACTTCATAAGCAGCTACAATGGAAACTGCAGAGACAGGTGAGAGACCCCGAGGGTAGGTGGGTGGTGGTACTCATGGACAGTGGGGAGGGCCCTCTGACCCTGGGTAATGTGTACGCCCTGAATGAGGACTTGCCCTCCTTTTTTCATAAGCTGACCCAGGCAGTGGGATCCCTAGCTCCTGATGACACCCCCATTTTAATAGGGGGGTCTTTAATCTCACTTTGGACCCATTCCTGGACAGATCCCCCTCCAATACTGAGCCCCATTCCAGGGCTGCAATGGCACTGGCTCAACTACAACAAGATTTGGCCCTTAAGGACATTTGGAGAATATTTCACGCCTCCCAGCGGGATTACACCTTCCATTCCCCAGTGCATAGCTCCATCAGTCAGATAGACTTCTGGCTCACCTCCCCTGCTATTACCAGAAACACTGTCAATGATCTTATCCATCCCTTGGTCATTTCAGACCATGCCCCCGTGCACCTTGGCTTTACTTGAGACCCCCCTCTCCCTACATCTCTGGCATGGAGGCTGGACCCGCTGCTACTTTGTGACCCACACTTTCCCCCCTGGCTTCAAAAGGAAGCTAAGGAATGTTTCCAGAATAATCATATAGCAGACACCTCAGCGGGTACTACATGGGAGGCATTTAGAGCTACTTTAAGAGGGGCGATAATGGGGTATGCGAGCCGGCACCGAAAGAGGAGGGAACAGCACTTGAAGGGGCTTGCATGACAGCTCCAGGAAGTGGAAGCAGTTTCTAAAGCCCTTCGTGTTCCTTCCCTCAGGTCGGAGGCGGGACACAAGGTCACTTATTTGAAGATGCAAGTGAATGAGCTGGTATCAAGAAAGGCTGAGATCTCTATTATCAGGCTTAAGCATAAATATTGGGAAGGGGGAGAAAAGGGGGTAAGCTACTAGCATATCATCTTAAAAAGCAGCAAGCCAAAAGGCACATAGCTGCCTTAGAGGATGCAGGGGGTAAGACCTATACCTTGATGGAAGGTATTAATCAAATAATGATGGAATTTTATTCCTCACTATATACTGTAAATCCCCCAGAACCCCCGACCCCCAAGGAGTCCGTCCATTTCTAGAATCCCTACATCATCCTAAAATTTTGGAGGTTCGGGCCACTGCCTTAGCTGCCCCGATCCCGACTCAGGAGGTGGCAGACACTATACTCTTTCTCAAAAAAGGGAAAGGCTCCAGGAGAGGATGGGTTCCCTATTGAAATCTGGCAGCTATTGCAACCCATAATCTCCCCGGTATTACAACAGGTATTTACTGAGGCACTACATATAGGGACCTTCCCTCCATCCATTAGGGAGGTGACTATTACTATACTGCTTAAAAAGGGTGAAGACCCTCTTAAAGCATCCAGTTATCACCGTATTTCACTCTTGCATGCTGATAGCAAGGTGTTAGCCAAAGTGCTAGCTAATAGACGTAACCCTCTTCTTCCCAGTCTGATTCATCCCTCTCAAGTAGGCTTTATTAAGGGCCGCTTTAGTGCGGATTGTAACAGATCACTGGCAAATTTAATTCACAAGGCCCAGACATTATCATTCCCTGCTGCTGCCATCGCAATAGATTTTAAAAAGGCCTTTAACTCCCTGGAGTGGGACTATGTCCAACAAGTGCTTTGCACAATGGGTTTGGGGTGGGCTTTTGGGCCTGGATTGGGGCAATATACTCCTCTCCTGCAGTGAGGATACTCACCAATTCGATGCTGTTTCCCCCTTTTATATTGGGCAGGGGCACCTGTCAGGGCTGCCCACTTTCCCCACTACTCTTTTTACTGGCAGTGGAACCCCTGACTGCTGCTATTAGGCAAAACCCCTTAATTTATGGCATCCAGGTGCGAGAAAGGACATACTCTACTCTCATGTATGCTGACAACTTGTTGCTCCCTATAGCTGATGCTGTCACTCCTCCCTCCCTCCCCTACTGTCCACTCTGTCAGATTTTTCTACCTTCTCTGGGCTCAAGATTAACCAGGCCAAGATGAAGGTACTTCCTCTAAACCCTAAATGTACTTCTCACATGATTATTCAGCATGGACTCCAATGGGACCCTGATGGGCTTACCTACCTGGGCATTACTATTTCTCCTAAACTGCATAAAATCTGGGACCTGAATATCAAACCACATTTGGCGTCTGTGACGTGGACAGCCAGTTCTGAGTGCTGTATCATTTTTTTTAAATATAAAATGTATTACTGACTGTTTCTGCTGAAAATCTGGTGCTTTAGGAGTGACCTCACTCTCTCCCCCCTACCAGGTTTCAGCTGAAAGATGAAAGCCATGAGAAAATGCTGAAACAGCATGTCAGATCACACACACCGGTTTTAGATACCAAGTGTTACATAGCAGGCCAGAAGCTATTTACAGACTTTTCTAAGTTAATTATAGATGTTGTTGTTAAGAGGGAAATCATAAAAAAAATGTTTATGACGTTAGAAGGGGAAAACAGGTTTAGCAAACGGGTGCGAAGTTGTAAATGCTCCTGTGAAGCCTGTGTGAGAGAGGATGCAGCATGGATCAAAGACATGTCATTTGAAGGAAATGAGTCATGCTGAGAATTGCAGAATTTAATTCTTGAAAAAGACATCCTATTTTTTATTAAATATATATATATATTGTATATATTCTGACAGAGGAGGAGCTAGGTGACCTCACCCAAAAAGAGGTTGGCCAATACAGTTTGCTTTAAGGAATATTCTGTTTTACTTCACACCCTTTTATCTAGACTCTGACAAAGAAACATTGGTGAGCACTGTAAACAGATATTTAGAAAGAGAGTCAAATCTAAGTACTATAAGTAGGAATTGCACTGTTTAAACCTTGTTCTTTTAAAAGATTTGTATGTCTTGTGATATAACAGTTCTGTATTTTGCATTTTACATATTTTTATCTATTTTTAGTAAAACTCTTTTTAGAGCATACTTGGTCTGTCTTTGATTTCTTTTCATTTGTAAGAAAAGTATATATGGTTATAGCAGACACTAAGTACAAGTTTGAATGGTGGTACCAAACTAGAAAGAGAAGCATTTTAAATCTGAGGTCTTTATTAAAGTTTTTTCATCTCTGTACACCTGGTTAGGTGCCCATAGGCAAAGATATCTGGCCCCCCCTAAGACAGAATATCTGAGCCTGTGCATTGGGTATGCTAGCAAGAGGTTCACAGTTTGAATCCCTCCAAGACTTGAGACCAAAGGTTGATCCAAACTCACAAAACAGACAAGAAGGTTACCTTGTTCTGTTAAACTGTTCACAAGACTGCGCTCGGAGGTTGGCACTTTGGGAGTAGAGGGCCTGACCTGCTGAGTGGGTTTTTGACAGCATCCATTCGTACAGAGTTGGACAGATGGAACTCTCTTCGACTGATGCTCATAGGTAAAATTTCCACAATTAAAATGGTCACAGCACCAAAAATTATGTACCTTCTCTCCCATATTCCTCTGAAAATACCTCATTATTGGTTCATTAAGTTGGACTCCCTGCTGGGATCTTTCATATGGGAGGGTAAGAAACCCAGGTACAGTAGAAATAAGCTGAAAGCACACTGGTCAGAAGGGGGTTGGGGTCTTCTGTGGTTAGAGGGGTATAAATGGGCCTTTCATTTGGCACAGATGTTAAAATGGTTCCTATTCCCAGACCACAGTGCTCCTCGGTGGCTAAGTATGAGAGAGAGGTCTGTCAATGAACTCACTTGGTGCTACTATTGTTTAATCGCCCTCCCAAGGGCATTCACTCTCATCCAACTATAGGCCCCTCTCTGAAATACTGGGCCAAGGTGCATAGGAAGTTGGGCACCTCTCCATCTCCCCATGACGCACGCCATTGTGAGGCAATAATGAAATTACCATTAATAAACAACCAATTTCATGGCCTTCATGGGATCGAGGTGGTATGTCATTACTTTGAGACATGTTCATCCCTGGTACAGATACCCTTGACTCCTTTGAAGGGCTGCAAAATACATATGTGATTCCTCCCAAGGACTTCTGGCAGTTCCTCCAAATAAGAAGTGCCATCCTTGCTTACATGCATAAGAAGCACCAAGGGTACCAAGTTTCCCAGGCAGTCATGGCTGGCCCTAGAAAGAGGTCAGTCAAGCCGGGTATATGCAGCCATTCGGAACACCATCCCATCCCAAGCAGAAGAATCCAAGCATAAATGGTAGCAAATATTCCATGCCCCTATTACAAACCTGGAATGGAAGTCTTGTCTAAAATTAGCTCATGGGGCATATCCTGATACCAGTAGCCAATTAATACAGAATAAGATAATCCACTCATGGTACATGACTCCTGTAGTCCTGGCCAAGGCCAAACTGTTTCAGTCTGACTTATGTTGGAGATGTCAGGAGCTCTCAGGTGACCTGTTCCATATAATATGGTCCTGCAGACTGACCCAGACCCTATGGCAAGCTACCTGTGAGATGGGCTCCAAAATACTTAGGAAACCTGTGCCTCAATCCCCTGAGCTGCTGTTATTAGGACTCCAGACCCTGGACCCTCATCTTTGCCTCTCTAAGATGAATCTACTTCTGACATTGAGTATGCAGGTTAAAAGACTCCTTTTATGTAAATGGCAGACTCAGGCAATCCCCTCCCTGTGGGAGGTACTCACCTCTATGGCACAAGTTGCCAACTGGGCCAGAATATCACATATTATGACCAACAACCTCCCTAAATATACCACCCTATGGAAACCTTTCCTTTTGTACTTGAAACTGAGTGAGGGAGATGGCTGAATAGGCACAATGACATTATTATAATGGCCTCCTCTCATGGTTCATTTAGGGACTAGGGTAGGAGAGAATGTCACTGTGTTTTAGGGGCCCTTGTTCTACAGATGACCTAGTACGATATGAGTAAGTGATAGTATCTTTGCTGACAACTATAGATATGTTTGCTTTGTGTGTGTTTTTGCTTATATTTTGTAAGTTCTGATTGGAGGACAGCAGCCCTGGACCTTCCCACAATTGTGATGCTCTGCCAACACTGCAGGTACTAGCATGAATGGTCCAGGTAAGCTATTTTATGTGTTAGTCATAAAGTGACGTACCTACTGGTATTGCTTTTAAAATTAATTTCCAGCTGGATAGGTATTGTACATACATGCAGGGAGTAATACTCCATTTGTCCACCTGGCTATTGCATTCTGCTCTTTAATACATGGCCAGACTGTCCCATTGTTGTACTTCTACAGACATATGTAACAGTCTTATTTATTTATTTATTTTGAAAGTCGGATTTACAACCTTTGAGTCAGGGACTCATTTACAAAGGCACCTCATCGTAAGGAGGGTAGACATGGTTACAGTGTGAGATACAACAGTGGTAACATACAGGTGCAATACAGATAACAAAAAGAACACAATATAACAGTGGTTTATGGGATAAAGTTACATGCAGTAAATAGCAATCTTATAAAAAAAAGAGAAAGGGGGAGCAGTCCAACGGACATTGTCAAGGCTATGGGCAAGAAACGTGGAGGGACTCCTACATTAGGTTGATTAAGGGCAACTACAGCTTTGGGCACCAAAGAGGTGGTTACAAAGAGCGACTTTAAGGGGACCAATTTTGGTAGACTTAGTGACAGAGAGCAGGAGGGAGTTGAACCATGTGGGGGTGAGGTAGTGGAAGGACCTTTGGGCTAGGGAGGTCTTGGTATGGGGCACCAGAATGGTGGCCTTTACTGAGCTACGGGTGTAAGATCATTGCAATGTATCCGACTGTTTTAATTTCTGTAATGCTTCAATAAGATAAATCAATAAAACTTATTAACCACAACAATGGATCAAGGATGGACCATCATCTCTCCAGGAAGATCACCTTCCCTAAAATTAGTCTTGGTTACTAGAGCCTAGGTCCTTCTCCTTTTATTTATTGTCTCCCTGCTGGCACACCTTTATTTAGAAAACAAATCACTGTCCTCCTGACTGCGATGTAATCAGAGTGATTGTTGTATCTCTGCATGCACACCTGTGCTTGGAAAAAATCATTGTCCTCCAGACTGCGATTTAACCAGAGTGATTGTTGTGTCCCTGTTGGCACACCTTTATTTAGAAAAAATAACACTGTCCTCCTGACTGCGATTTAACCATAGTGATTGTTGTGTGCCTCCGTGCATACCTGTGCTAGGAAAAAAAAGTCCCTGTCCTCCTGACTGAGATTTAACCAGAACAATCGTTGTGTCTCTGCAGCACACCTTTATTTAGAAAAAACATTACTGTCCTCCTGACTGAGATTTAACCAGAGTGAGTGTTGTGTCCCTTCGTGCACACCTGTACAAGGAAAAAAATCACTGTCCTCCTGACTGTGATTTAACCAGCATAATTGTTGTGCCCCTACAAGTACACCTGTGCTAGGAAAAAAATCACTGTCCTCCTGACTACAATTTAACCAAACCAGAGTGACTGTTGTGTCCCTGCATGCACACCTGTGCTAGGGAAAAAAACAATCTTCCTCACTGTTATTTAACCTGGCCAGAGTAACTGTTGTGTCCCTGCATGCACACCTGTTCTAGGAAAAAAATCATTGTCCTCCTGACTGACATTTAACCAGAGTGATTGTTCTGCCCTTACCATAAATTATGGATTGACACTGACCTACTTTTACCTTTTTTCTTAAGATTTAAATTCCCTTCAGATTCACTTGACATTGTATTTTATCCAGAAATGGTCCTATGGTCATTTGTTATCTTATTTGTGGCTTACTATTGGATGCATATGCAAAATAATATGCTAATTTTCAATCCCTTTTATGTGGCTAAAAAAAAGGAAAAAAAAAGTGCTGCTTCCAAATGGATTAATTTGTGCTTATTTTTGGTTTCATTTGAAGGTAAATGTGCAACTTTTCAGTCGTGGATTATGTTTGGATTTTTAATAAATTTAAGGTAAATGTCTTTTTGTTTTAAGCCAAAGGAAATCTTAATGGATTATTTATGGATTACATTTGGCTGCATATGCAGTGAAATATGTAAATGAGCATGTTTTACTTACATTTGGATTTCTTTTTAGAAAGATTCTATTTACATTGTAAATGCATTCTCCATGGATTTAACTTACAATATAAAATAGAATCTTTCTATAAAGAAATCCAACTCTAACCAGAACCCGCTCACTTACATATTTTGCTGGGTATGCAGCCAAATGTAAGGCATAAATAATCCATTATGATTTATTTTTGCTAAAAGCAAGTATATCTGTATCTTCAAATGTTTTATGTTTTTCCCATATTTGTTGTGTTGCCCTCCCTGACATTCTGAATGTTTATTCAAAAATGAGAGGCTTTGTTCCGTTATACTGATAATGTTTCATATCTTTCTTAATATTCATTATTTTTAGAGAGGGGTTAGTCTCTAATTCTGCAGAGACAGGCAAAAGGTTTTGAAGTTGCACCCTTAAAGAAAGACATTTGAGATACTGTTGTCTATGAAGTTGTGTCTACTGGGCTTAAAAAAATAACCTTAAATCAGATTTTGTGTCCTTCCACCAATCTGTTGGGCGATCATAACTATAAAAAACTGAGTGTCTAGCTGCAAGTAAGGCCATAAATTCTGAATGCATTTCAGGTGAATCTAATAGAGACATTTGATCTCCATCATGCAGGTTTAGCAGGGAAATTCAATGGGGAACCTATTGCTGTTGTTATGATTTTATGGTCAGAGGTTTCTAGAGATAATGTCTTAGCCATAGACATGGAGAACCAGGGTGGAAGGACCAGAAATCAATCCTTGCAGACAGACAACTCTTAAAAAAAGATATGATCTGGGCAGGAATGGCAGGAAAGAAAGGCAATATTCTAGGCCCATGGTGGTAACCATATTTTTTAAGAAAAACATATCGCTAAAGACTTTTTTCCATGCTCCCCTCATGATCTAATCTTGACAAGCCACAACTGAAGACCCCACCTAGAAGAATGCCTCTTATGGAAAACAAAAAGACTGAATTTACCTAAACAGATTCACTCTAGAGGCCTTCGTGTGTTGAGCATAAATGTTAATATAGATTGAGGAGGAAGTGCTCCCAACCAATCGGAGTGCTCCTTTCCTCTTTGTCTGAGACTCTCTTATTCTGTGAAGAGCATCTCACACACAGCTGCCCTGGAAATGGACGTGTTCAGAATAAGGTTTTTTAAAAATTAATATAATATTGATTGAGGTCGATCAATAATATATTAATACTGCTGCCATAACCTCTTACATTTATAAGAGTGGTTTCACTTTCATTCTTAGCGTATCAGAACTGCTTATCTTCATTTGGATGTTCACTATTCTCATACCCTAAGAATACACTTGAGATCACACCTACAACTGTAAGAGTGCTCTCAGCAGCAGTAATAACAAATAATTAAGCATACGTCTGTGGTTCTGAATTTAACATCCAAGATTAATACATGGCCAGGGACCAGATCAATTAATTTTTGCACTTGAACCTCAAGAGATTTAAAAAGTATGTCAACTCCAGAAACCACGTCATCTCCAATGAACCAAAAAGAAGACCCATCAAACGAATACCTATTTGCCATATCAATGTCAACAGTGGTGTGAATTCTAGTATCCTGCAAAAAAGGATGTCACTATTTATATTGCTCAAGGAGGAAAAGGTAGTTAGCAAGCAGGCTTGATTCTTGATGCTGTCTGTATTGACTGAGGCAATGCACACATTAAAATCCTGCATCAGAAAACAAAGGAAGCACAGAATAACAAACGGGCCATTTTATAGGATTTACCATCCTTTGATCCCCTCTGTTGTTTGATCATCCTTCACCTAGAAGATCTGCAGTCAATAGACACCCCTTCTGTACCACATGATACTATAATTCAGGTTGGGAAGAAAAAACTTAGCAGCTGTCTGAGTCCTCCTCAGTATCACCCCACAATTTCTGCATACCAACGCCTCAGATTTATTGGTCATATCTGTAACATCAGGCCTAACTAGTTCTGCCATGGGATGAACTTGTCCACCTCTTCTACTGGTCACAGTATGAAAGTTCTCAGAAATCAGAATCAAGGTGTAGCATTTCTTCAGGTTTCTGAGGGGGTGTACCAGTAGTACCCATTATGTCCGTAGACTCAAGGGGGGGAGCATCCTCTTGAGGTGACAAAGAGACATTATCACCGGGATCAGGAATCAAAACAGAAATGGCATAGTCACTGGCAGTCTTGCTACATCCACACCAGCTGTAACCCCTCAGGGGAGGCTGGAGGAGCAAAAGAAGAAAGAGGTGTAACACAAAAAAAAGATGTCCGTGGCTGTGACTGAGACTTACAGGCTGGACATGGGATTCTGAAGTGGATTTCTGAGCTGTACTCACATAGAAATCCTGCTCCACCTGAGTCATAGGGTCATTTTTATTATGGGCGGCCCAAGGACAAGTTTTAAAAGAAAGTCTAGTCTTGTCACACAGGTTGTGTTCAGATGTATTTTGACAAGAGATACTGAGATGGCCTATCTCTCTGCACAGGCAACATTTAACCTTATCACAGCTGCTATTCAAGTGGAAATGAAACCCACACTGGAAACAGACTTTGAGTTGGCCCACATGAAAAACAAACCCTTTGTCATTACCTAACTACTAAACAATTTGAGAGATGTTGTGAACCATTCTTAGCATGGGGCAAGTGGACTCATACCCTTCAATCCCTGGTCTACAGGTTCTTGGAGTCCATAATCAGTTCTGGATTCCCCAGAACCATACATTTACTCTTCAGCCCATGCACAATATCCCCAATATTGATCGCCTCATTTTTAAACAAACCTGTAACAGTTTTAAATGCAAGTTAACAAGGGGGTTGTGTAAAATGAAGCACAGAGCAAAGTATATCTTAAGTTCATGATATCATTTCCAAAATCTTTTAAGGCTATTGGCAATCTTAAAGCTAACATCAAAAACATTGTCTTCTGAGATGTGAATAAGGGCATATACCTCATTAGCGAACAATATAAGACTGTTCTGAAGCAAAGTATGCTGCACAAACACTCTGTCCGGTGGCTCATCCATCCAGCCCCCCATTATACTTTAAGTGCATAGCATTGTAAAGTTTCGCAGTCTCAGGATCTGTAGCAGAAAAATCAGAGAAAGGTCTGCGCCCCAAGCCACAGGACGCAGTCCAGTTAATAGGACCAGGGGTACTAGTCCCATCTTTGTTATGAGCTCTATTAGGAAGAGTGCTAGGGGCAACAAGAAGATCGGATCCATTACAAGTGGCCTCTGTAGGCTGAGGTTCCCTAGGCCTACTGAATGTGCAGGGCCGGCAGATTGCACAACATCAATACTATCTGTATCAAGACTCATGGAATAAGGTAGTGTTCCAGACATAGTAGTGTCCCCCATGTTTGAAGATGTTAGCTCAAAAATGGATGGGCCATCACAGTCAGGTGTAGAAATGTCTAGTGGTATCCTAGTAATTTCATTTGATTCAATGCCTACAGTGGCTGTGGTTGAAGGAGTCTGAATTCTCTCCCCGCCATCAACCTGTTCAGTAGAAGCAGATTTATCCACAGTTTGTCCCTTAGTACCCACAGAGGCATGAGGGATCTTGCAGACATAGTCAGCACCAGGCATGGAGGAGACTGAGGTGGCAGCCGCTCTGGAGACAGCAATAGCGCCATTGGCTCTAGGTGAACAATTACAGTATCTTGTAGTAAAATAGACACAGGACCTCAGAAGTAAACATAGAAACATAGAATTTGAAGGCTGACAATGACCGCTTGGCCCACCTAGTCTGCCCATTTCTCTACCTGATGGATAAGCTGCAGATTCTAGTTAATGAACAGCTTACTTACTCCTACCCCCACTAGAATTGCCTTATGCCTGTCCCATGCATTCTTGAATTCTCCCACTGTTACTGACTCCAACAACCTCTTCAGGAAGGCTGTTCCATGCATCCACAACCCTCTCTGTGAAAAAATACTTTCTAACATTACCTCTGAGCCGCCCCCCCCCAATCCAAACCAAAGTAGTAGAAATAAGAACAGTACCTGCAGCAAATTGTGTTGCCTCTGGTGTGTCCAGCAGTTCGAAGGTCGACAGCAAGTGCAGAAGACTAGCCTCAGTTTCAAAGCTGACTGTTTTTCACCACAGCTTACTCCGCCATCAGTACTCCCATAGCTTCTGCCAGTACTTCAGTGACATAGTCAGAAGCTACCATCCAAAACGTAGCTCCTAGTTTCTTCTCCAATAGAAACATAGACTTTAATGGCAGATAAGGACCATTTGGCCCACCCATTCTACCCATATCCCCACCTATTGGATAAGCTGCAGACAACCAATGGCCTACTTCCTCCTACCCCCCACTAGAATTGCCTTTTGTCAGTCCCATGCATTCTTGAATTCCCTCACTGTTCTTGACCACATGACCACCTCAGGAAGGCCATTCCTTGCATCCGCCACCCTCTCTGTGAAAAAATACTTCCTCGCATTGCTCATGAGCCATCCTCCTCTATCTTCAAACTGTGCCCCCTTGTTCTTGCACATCTCTTTTTCTGAAAGATGCTACCCTCTTGGACTTTGTTGATTCCCTTGAGGTTCTCAAAAGTTTCTATCATGTCCCCCCCCTCCCTCCTTTCCTTGAGGGTATACATGTTAAGCTTCTTTAGTCTCTCTTCGTATGCTTTCTGGTGCAGACCCTGCACCATTTTAGTTGCCCTCATCTGGACTGCCTCCATCCTGTCTATATCCTTGCAGAGATGGGGTCTCCAAAACTGCTCACAGTACTCCAGATGTGTCTCACCAACTGTTTGTACAGAGGGATGGCAGCTTCCTGTTTTCTACTGTTGATGCCTCTCCTTATGCATCCCAGTATCACCCCAGTCCTACTTACTGCCTTCTCACATTGTCAGTCTACATTTAGGTCATCTGATATGACTGTCCCCAGGTCCCTTTACATTTTTGTTGTTGTTAGTACCTCCCAATCCCCCATTGTGTACTCTTCTACAGGGTTTTTGTTTCCTGGGTGCATTACTTTGCACATGTTTGCATTGAATCTAAGCTGCCATACTTTTGACCTTTCCTCCAACCTTGCCATGTCCCTTCTTATCCTTTCCACTCCCCCTTTTGTATTAACCCTGTTGCAGATCTTTGTGTCATCTGCAAAGAGGCAAACTTTTCCTTCCAGTCCCTCTGCAATGTCACTTATAAAGACATTAAAGAGGACCAACCTCAATACTGAACCCTGCGGTACCCCTCTAGTAAGCCCCCAACCAGCACTGGCAAAACACTGCTCAAGGGAGAGGCCCAAGAACAGGGGCTGATGTTCATGCTCTACTGAAAGTGCTTGTCTTTTTATATATCTGTGGCATCTGCTATTGTCATTTGCAGATATCAGCTGTTCATAGAAACAGCTGTTTTTTGACACTGGCATGTCAGTTTCATGGTACCTGTCTGGGCACTACTGGGACTGATGGGAGTACTCTGTCTCAGCCATCGATTTCAGTACAGAAGGTCTCAGCAACCTCTTTTATTGTGGGTACTTTTGTTCCTCCTCCAGCAATGAATTGTAGCAGCTGTGCTTTCTTTAGGCTTAGGTCCAATTCCAAGCATATGTCAGCCCTCTTGACTCTCTCCTTCTCATCCTCCACCAAAACAGGAGGCTGCACCAGCTGAGGTGCAACCATTTCAGGTACATTCTGACTCTGTGTACCTTCCATAGGTGAAACAAAGGTTTCAAAACATTGACAAGTGGAGCAGAGTCTTCAATCCCCTCCATAGGGGCAATTCCTCAATACTCTGGGTGGGGAGAGAAGTAGGATCCTCCACCCAGCACATTATTCCTCCTGTTTCCTTGCTGTCTGCCATCTTCCCACAGGAAGCACACAGGGCCTCCTACAGGAAGTACCTCAAGGGAATCAACAAAGTCCAAGAGTGGAGCATCTTTCAGATAAAGGTATGTGCAAGAACAAGAGGACACGATCTGAAGATAGAGGGGGGGATGGTTCAGGGGCAATGTGAGGAAGTATTTTTTCACAGAGAGGGTGGTGGATGCATGGAACAGCCTTCCTGAGGAGGTTGTGGGGTCAAAAACAGTGGGGGAATTCAAGAATGCATGGAACAGACATAAGGCAATTATAGTTGGGGGGTAGGAAGAAGTAGGCTGTTGGTTAACTAGGATCTGCAGCTTCTCCAATAGGTAAGAAAATGGGCAGACTGGGTGGGCCAAGCGGTCCTTATCTGCCATCAAAGTCTATGTTTCTATGAGTAGGGGAATGAATTTTATTAAATAAATAGCAGCAAAATATCAACAAATACATGTACAGTACAAAATATCCAATATCGCACAACTATTTCCCTCCCCACCAATATATGTTGATAACCTTTTGAAGAAAATAAAACAAAACAATCCAAATAAAGATAATGTCCACCTCCCAATTCTCCATGATTAGTGCAAAACCTGCAGAGTTAAAGAAAAACTACAGTACTTAAACTACACATAGTCAGCTTTCTGGTTAATGGATTAGATGAAAGCTAATCCTTTGGGACACTACAGGAACTAATGCAGCATCTGTTATGCTGTAAGCAAAACAAAAGAAAAAGTGCATATGATAGAATAATCCTTTACAAAATGAAAACCTTTTGAAAGCTGATTTATATCTTTTTCTGTGTGGGATGCTAAATCCCTTCCTTTGAACACTGATTCATGTAACTTATTAACAGAAATATAGGTCATCCTAAGAGTAGGGGATTTTCCTCAGTGTCCTGGCCAACATTTCCTTCCAATAAAACTGGTTCATGCAATTGTCCAAGCTGTGTGTGGGTGATGGTGCATGAACTGTGGATCAGCCACTGATCTGAAGCTACAGGATTTTGAGGAAGGAGGTACAAAGCGGATTAATGGCTGAGGTGTGGATGATAAGAAAAGAGGTGGGAAGAATGACAGGGAGTCTGGAAAGCTGGGCTGGACAAAGGGGAGGAAAAAAAGGAGTAGGGGAAGGCAGGGTGTTGGAGGTCCAGATGCATTGGGACTCACTACCCCAGAGGGAGAGAAAGCCCCTGGAGAAACATAGAAACATAGAAACATAGAAGTTGACGGCAGATAAGGACCGCAAGGCCCATCCAGTCTGCCCATTTCTTTTTCTACCTTATAAATGTGCCATCGGCCTTTGCTCTGTCAGTGACCTATCTATTCATAGTCATTTGTATTGCTCCCTTATGCCTATCCCATGCCTGTTTGAAGCCCTGCACTGTATTCATAGCCACCACTTCTTGTGGTAAGCTATTCCAAGCATCTACCACCCTTTCTGTGAAAAGAATTTCCTCACATTCCCCTTAATCGGCCTCCCTCTATTCTCATGCTGTGTCCTCTTGTCCTTCTATTTTTCTTATATTTAAACATGTTAGACTCTTTCACCTTGTTTATGCCCTTAAGGTGTTTAAATATCTCGATCATGTCACCTCTCTCCCTCCTTTGCTCAAGGGTATACATATTGAGCTCCGTTAATCTGTCCTCATATGTCTCCTGATGCAGTCCCTGCACCATTTTGGTTGCCCTTCTCTGGACTGCCTCAATTTGGTTAATGTCCTTGTGAAGGTGTGGCCTCCAATACTGCACGCAGTACTCCAGATGGGGCCTAACCAATGTCTTGTACAGAGGGATTATTACCTCCCTCTTACGACTTGTGATACCCCTACTAATACACCCCAACATCCCCCTAGCCTTACCTACTGCTTTAGAGGTCTGCTTGGAGGCAGGATTGAGGACTGTAGGGGGGCAGAGAAAGGGGTTCAGCAGGAGGATGAGGTGGGGCTGGTACACCCATGGTGGCACCAGTAAGGAATCGATTCCAGCCACTAAGTACTGCAGGAAATAGGGGTGACCAAGGTAGGACACAGATGAGGAGTTCAGGGGAGGCTGCCATAGGATCAGATGGGGAAAGTGGATGAGGTAAGGAAAACTGAAGTGTGCGTCCTGGGGGGTGGTAGGAAGGAGGGTGAATTGGAGAGACAAGGAGGACAAAGTCCAGCTGGAGCTGGGGAGGCAAGGGGAAGCTGAGAAGGTGGGGGGGGATCATAGGCAGCCAGTGGTTTAAGGGAGGGAGGAGGGAAATGGGGTAGCAGTAAGGAGGGGCAGTAGGGTAGGGTGGGGTGGGTGGAAGAAGGAAAGGTAGTTCCAGCAGGAGGATGGGTGGGGGAAGGGTAGCAGTAGAGTTACTGTATAGTACTTGGAGATTCAGTAGTGAAAGGGATTAGCTGTGCTAAATGGAGTACAACAGCAATGTAGGAGCATGGTGTGCCTCCCAGGAATAAGAGCAGAATGCATGTCCCGATGATTAGTCCACTCACACAGGGGATGGGGGGAGCCACATGTGGTAGTTCACCTAGGTACCAATGATCTATCTGGATGCAAGGTAGGGACAGTGCAGGAGAGGTTCAGAGTGGTGGGGCAGGTTATTAGGGGGGAAGCCAAGTTGGTGGTCTTCTTGGAAGTGGTTCTGGTGCCTAGAGTCATCACAGTTGAGAAATGCAGGATCAAGGAGTTTAATGGCTAGTTGATGAAATGTTATAACCCTATATGCACCTGAGAGGTTGCCTCTAAGCAGGATGGTAACCAGAATACTCAGAGAATGGACTGGAAATATGTAAGCAGGAGGTTCAATTTAATCTGTGGGGGGCAGCAAGGGTCACAACACTCGGGGTTTCCCAGAGGAGGCGGAGAGATGGGGGGCAGGGCAGGTTGAAAACACAGGGTGGTTAGTAAGGGGAGGGAGTGGAGAGAGTAAAAGGGGGCTTGAGGTGGTAATTTCCAGAGGAGAAGATGGTGGTCCCCCAGGTAAAAAGTATATGGGGGTAGAAAAGGGGGAGTGTGAGGGAAATGGAAGAGTACTGGGAGGAGAAAAAGCAAGGGAGAGGACCAAAGGAAGAAAAGGGGAAGGTCTGCCAGCAAAGGAGAGGAGGGGAGGTACTTGGCCAAAAAAGAAGGGATGGAACCAGGAGAAGTGAAGGGTAGTGTCCCTCAAAACTGAAAGTCATAAGAACAAAATAGATGAGCTGTAGGTCATGATGTCAGAGGAAAAGGTGGATCTGGCGGTGGTCACTGAAATCTGGGCTACCCTGAACCTTGACTGGCACCTCTCCATTCCAGAATAAGCCCTGTATAGATGGGGCTGGGAGAAAGGAAAGGGTTGGCACTAAATGTCAGGGAGGGCATTACTACCAATAGGGAAGAAATAGAGGATAAGAAGGAAAAGACGCTGTGGTGTACATCCAAATGGAAACAGGAAGGAAATTGAGGCTGAGTGTAGTTTACAGGCCCCCTAATCAAGACAAGAACAAGAATATGGAGTTAGGATGGCAATGGAATGGGGTGAAGTGGTGGTAATGGGGACTTCAATTTGCTTATGGTGGATTAGAGTGTCCTGTCTACCCCATGTGCCAGGAGCCAATCAATCCTGCACACATTTCAGGATGGGTTCCTGGTTGAGGGGGGTGACTGAACCAACACGGGAGAGTAATTTTGGACCAGGTATTAGCAAATGGGAAGCATGTCAGGGGCATCATGTTAGAGATGCCCTTAGAGAGCAGCAACCACCAAATGGTGTGGTTCCAAGTGTATATGGGTAAGGAATTAACAAGTATGAAGATGAAAGTGCTACACTTCAGGAAGGCTAACTACAGAAGGATGGAAGAGATGCCTAGCTAACCTTAAGAAAGAAATGGGAATGGATCAAATGTAGACAGGGATCTGGGAAGGGGTTGTGGCAGACATTAACCCTTGCCTTAGGCAGAAAGGAAGAAACTCTAAAGTCGGGAGACCAAGTTGGGTCAATAGGGAGGAGGGCCAAGCAGTGAAGGAGAAGAAGGCTACATAAAGGAAGTATTGGAAGTCCTGAAAGGATGAGGAGGAGGTGGATGCCTATTTGGAGAAAGCTAGGGAGGCTTGTAAGATGGCCAGGCAGGCCAAGGCTAGGAAGGAACTGCAAATTACAGATGGAATCAAGTAGGGAGTGACATACTTCTTTAGGTACATCTGTGAAAAGAGGGACATGAAGGTAGTCATAGTGAAGTTAGAAAGGAGGGAAGGGTGGGTGGAAGGCAGTAAAGACAAGGCAGAGAACATGTAAACATGAATTTGCCAGCAGAAACAGGCCATAATGGTCTATAAAGTCTGCTCAAGTGTTCAGCTCAAATTATTTCCCTGGAGCTGCCCCCCCACTCCCCCTGGAGTCAACTATCCTTCTCCTAGTACCCTCTCCCTTCCCCATCCGAGTAACAGCCACCCTAATTTTCTTCTTCACCCTATCTCACCCACCCCCACCTCCCTGAAACTAGTCACTGTATTTATTCATTTATTAATTGATTTATTTAAAATCTGTTTACTGGGAAAAGCACACTGAGCCGAGGCTTATTTCCAGGTGCGACCTGGGGGAAAGTGTACACAAGTGATGACAGTGGGTACAGATTATACAAAAAGTACAATAAGTAATAGCATAAGTACAAGTAACTACTGTAAAAGTACAAGCAATTACAGCATGATGAGCTAGTGAGGGTACAGACAACTTTGCAAGATGCATTGCAGTGAAGGAAGTAACAGTAGATACACAAGTTGATATTACAATGGCAATAACATGGATGTCGTGACCAAGTCGCCTCCAACCTGACCTATTAATTTGGAGAGGTGCGTGGAAGTGAAGTAGAGAACTGAAGATTGTAGCTAACAGAACATAGGCGTGGAATGATCAGGCTTAGTTGTTTGTGGGTATGGGGATCTGGCCAGAACAAAGGCTCGGGCCTAACCTTTACAGCAGTTTCTTAAAAACTTTTAGGAAGGAGGAGTTTCACAGTGAGGCTAATTGCTGGTTCCTTAGGTTGGGGAGCTGGTAGGAAAAATATAGGGAGCCTGTGGTTGATCGGGGATGGTGCAGTTTGAAGGTGCACAGATCTCTGGGCCTTAAGCTGTGCAGGGAGGGGGAAATGGGAGAAGAGGTCAGAGATGTATGATGGGAGAGTACCTAACCAATATTTGGCTAGGAAAGTGAGAGTGTAAGCTGTGCCTGTGAGGAAGGGAAGAGAGAACTAGAGAAGAGTAAAGAGAACAGTGGTGGGTGTGAGGGGGAATGTTTATAGCAAAATGGCAGACTGAGTTGTAGATAATGCCCAACCTTGGTAAAGTAGTTGCTGGGGCAGCACTTAAGACATTGGGCCCTATGCACTATTGTGCGGAGTGTATCTGTGGCGCTTAGCCACTTTGCACCCATTGTGCCCCTGCGCTGCATTCATCACTCAGGTGTGTGCAGCCCCTTGGCACCCGATCCCTCAGCTGAGTGGAAAGCAATGCGCCGGGGGGGTGGGTGAGCTGTGCGTTGGAGGCAAGCCTGCACTCTGCACCTTTCACAGGGTGTGGAATTCTGGGTGAGGGGGGCTGCACTTGGCGCTGAATAACACCCAGCTGTAAGGTATACGTGCCCCCCAGGATCCCACCTCCTGCAGTGATGCTGCCGTGGGGGCACTGCAGACCTCCCACATGTGATGCCCCAGCCCATGGAAAGCTGGGGATGGCTGACTGGGCATCCTCCTACCCTGAGCTAGCAGTGCACATTGCACCCTCCAGTGTGGTCCATGCCCCACAGATGCAAGTCATCTGTTTGCAGTCTGGGTCTGGGCATCCCATTGGGTATGCACCCAGTCCATGGAAATGTCCTAAGCTCATCTGCATGCTAGGGGGTGGGGACATGGACAGGTGGCAGCCAGTAGTGACTACCGGCCAGTGCACACCCTTCCACAGGTGCAGAACTCCTCAGATGGGTAACACACCTGTGGTGCGTGTTACCCACCCATTTGTAAATAGGGCCCAATATCAGCATAATCAAAGAGGAGCACGATGATTCTCACTAGTAACTGCTTGCTCAGAGGGAGGGTGAGGGAGTCCTTATGCCTGTACAGGAACCCTAATCTGGGGCACAATTTTCCTCAGAAGGAATCAATGTGATAAGTAAAGGATAGATGCTGGTCTGGCCAAACTCCTCAGTATTTAAGGGTGGTGACTGACTCCAGGGGGTGCCATCAAGTGTATGAAAGACAAGAGGACTATGGAAGGAGGGTCCCAAAAGTCATAGAGACTGTCTTTTTGACATTTACCCTTAGTAGATTTTTGTGAAATCATCCAAGCATGGCATTTACTCTAAATGACACTGTAGAGGGGCTTGGACAACAGTGGGAGAGGGGCCAGATGCATCAGCATAGAGATGAATATCCAAAGAGATGCAGAATGATGGGAGTTCATTTATAAAGATGGAGAATAATAGGGGTGCCCAGAATAGAACCCTGAGGTAATCCAGACAATATCAAAAGGAGAGGTGAGTAGGAGTTTCCAATGAGAACGCACTGAGTTTGGTTTAGAAGATATGACTGAAACCATGCTAGTGTAGAATTAACTAGACCCAGGTCACTGAGCTTCTTTTTTTTTTTTTTTCTAAAGAGTTGGGTTACCGGGTTGGGACCCCTTCCTCCCTCTACAGTTTTGCCTTTCTCACATCTTTTTCCCCTTTTCATCATGCCTTACTGCACTCTCTGCTTCCTGAACCATTTATTGGAATTCTCATACACAACTGAGTTTCTATGCACCTTATAATTTCAGCCCATCAGCTTGTACCGCATGTAGAAATTTTGTAGGTTTTTGGATTCTGAAATTTGTGTTTGTGAATCTGTTTGAATTACTCCACTATGTGTTATTTAGCGCATGTTGAGGTGTATTACATGTGTTACTCTATGCTGTTGGTGTTCGTGTACATTGTTACTGCTGTTTATGTTTATTTTGTAGCCACAGATGTGGCCTGGATCATGACTGAAAATGGTCATTTGGATCAGTGCACTTACCTGGTCACCAAAGACATACATACAAACAAACAAATAAATAAATAAATAAACTACAATTAGTAGGAGATGAGACACTGAGTCAAAAGCCCCTGTAATGTGGCTGTGATCCATAGATACATGAATTGAGTTGGATACTCTAAGAAAGGAGGCGATTGTTGAGTGACGTTTGCAAAAAAAATGGATTGATATGGGGCTACTGCGACCACCTCCTCTGGCAACTTGTAGCACCCTGACTCCACCCTTTCAGTGAGAAAGTTCCTCCTCATTTCCTTCTGAAATCCCCCCCCCCCACCAGCTTCAGGATGTGCACCCTTATTATACCCTCATTCCTTAAGTGAAAGATGCCCTTCAATCTTACTTTAAGGTTTCTATCATGTCCCTCCTTTCTCGCCTATCCTCCAGGGAGTACATGTTTAGCTCACTCAGCCTCTCCTCATGTGTTTTGTTCCCCCATAACCTGGATAATCCTGGTCATGCTCCTCTGGACACCCCAGTAGTTTGATATCCTTCTTCAGATACTGGCACCAGAACTGCACACAGTATTCTAGGTGCAGTTTCACCAGTGACCTGTACAGTGGCAAGATAACTTCCTCCCTCCCTCCTAGAGGTTATTCCCCCCTAACGATGCAGCCTAGCATTTTATTTGCTTTGGCTGCTGTCTTGCAGCACTGTGCTGAGTGTTTCATGTCTACTCTGACCATCAACCCAAGGTCCTTTTCCTCCTCTGGGACTGCCATCTGTACTCCCCCCAGCAAGTAGCTGGCCCCTGGGTTCCTGACACCCAGGTGCATGACCTTGCATTTCTTGGCATTGAAACCCAACCACCAGATGCCTGAGAATTTCCCCAGCCTAGCCAGATCCTTCATTAATTTCTGTCTCCCCTCCACTGTGTCAGCCCTCCCACATAGCTTGGTATCATCTGCAAAGAGGCAGATCTTACTTTTGACTCCCTCTGCTGTGTCATCAATAAAGATATTGAACACTACAGGTCCAGGTACTGAGCCCTGTGGGACTCCGCTGGTAACAGACTGAGGCATGGATAGTTCCCCCTACCACCTCTCACTGATTCCTATCCTGCAGCCAGATCTTGACCCACCCCAGCAGTTTGTCCCCTATTCCCAGGCCCCTCAGCTTGCTAATCAACCTGCCATGTGACACAGAATCGAACGGCTTGCTGAAGTCTAGGTACAGGAAGTCCACCACCTGTCCTCTGTCCAACAAGCTCTTAACCCAGTCGAAGAAGTCAATCATGTTGGTTTGACAAGATCTCACCCTGATAAACCTATGCTGCCTATCATCCTGGAGACCATTATCATCAAGGGAGGACACCAGTCTTTCCTTTAGGATGGTCTCTATTATCTTCCCCACTATGGAGCTCAAGTTAATCGGCTTGTAGTTACCTGGCTTGTCCTGGGACCACTCTTGTGGAATGGAACCATGTGAGCTGTTCTCCAGTCCTGTGGTACATACCCATCCTCCAGGAAGGTGCTAAACAGGTCCATCAGCGGGGCTGCTAGTACCCCCACCAACTCCCTCAGGACCCCCGGGTGTAACCGGTCTGGTCAGGTACTTTGTCCACCTGCAGTTCATTTAGCCCCTTTAGGACCCTGTCCACCCCAATCTCCCCTTCATGGTCCACCACCCCCTGGCTCCCCTATTCCTCCCCTGTGGTATGGGCCCTTCCACTTCCTTAGTGAAGACAGAGCAAACATCTTTATTTAAAGCCTTTGCTTGATCTTGCCCCTTTTCTGCCCATCCTCTTAATATTTACAGTCCCATCCCTTCTGCTTCTTTTCTCCCTAATGCATCCAAAGAAATCCTTTGCCCCTTCCTTAATCCCCTCTGCTAGTCTTAGCTCTTTATCCACCTTGGCTACCAGGACCTCTCTTCCTGTCTCCCAAGATTTCTGTGCATAAGCCTCTCTCTCCTCCTCCTTCAGTGTATGCATGTACTTCAGGAAGGCCTCCTGTTTTGCCTTCACCTTCTTCAAGTTGAATAATACTTCTGCTGTGCCTTTACTAAGGAAAACAATAGACTAATGCCACAGGAGGGTGGGAATGGGGGCATGGCAGAGGACAGGAGAATAGAACATAGGGTTAAGAAAGGGCTCAAGTGCCTTAAGGTAAGCAAGTCCCCAGATCCAGATAGAATGGAGGCAGTAGGGTGCAGTGGGTTAAGGCTCTGAGCTGCAGATCTGGAGACCTGGGTTTGAATCCCACAGCTGCCTTGGTGCATACTGTGTGATCCTGAGCAAGTCACTGAACTTCCTTGTGCTTCCAGATCGCATCAGGAAGCAAACTTCAGCTTAGTGTTCTACTCCTGGTTAAACAATGTTCCCCTTTCCTTTCCCCACCCAATGAGAAAATTGGTGGTCGAACTGGAGGGTCTCCTGGTGGATCTATTTAGCAGTTCATTAGATATGGGGGGTGGTACTGCAGGAGTGAAGAACTGCATATGTGGTACCAATGCACAAGAGTGAGCCTCAGGATGACCTTGGGAACTACAGGCTGGTCAGTCTGACCTTCAATTGTGGATAAACTGAGGGAGTCCCTCCTGGAGGAAGGGCTAGTCTTTATCCTAGAAGCAAATGGGCTCCAGGACAAGAGACAGCATAGATTAATGTCAAGGAGACCCTGTCAAACCAGCCTGATCAGCTTCTTTGACAGGATAACAAAAGCAGCAGACAAGGGCCACATGGCTGACATTCTATATATGGATTTCAGCAAGACCTTTGACTCAGTGCCCCACCAGAGGTTGATCAGGAAATTAGAGGACACAGAGGCAGAAAACAACATGGTGGGTGGCAAATTGGCTTAGTGGTTGGACCCAAAGGATGCTTTGGAGAGCTGTCAGGTGAGAGGGGAGTCACCGGTGTGGTCCCACAAGGGTCAGAGTTCAACCCTGTGTTGCTTAAGATGGCATATGTGAACAAACGGACAGAACTCAATATGTACTCACTCCAGGAGTGGAGGGAGAGAGGGGACATGATTGAAATCTTCAAATTCCTGACAGATATAAATACGGTGAATATGAGCAAACTTTTTTAGGAGGCAGAATAGTGTACTGGTTAAGGGCACTGAGCTGCAAACCTGGAGACCTGGGCTTGAATTCCATCAGCCCCCACTTGCATACTGCATGACCCTAAGGAAGTCACTTAACTTCCCTGTGCTCCCAGGCTGTGCATGGAAACAAACTCTGGCTTAGTACGCCTTTCCTGGTTCAACAATGTCCCCTTTTATGTTTCTCTTTTTTTGGCTCAGTGAAACAAGACCACAAGGGGGCACTGTTATAAATGGAGGGGTGTCTTTTTGTACAAAGAAAGTGGTGTTGTGATGAAATGAGGTGCCATCTGAGGCCATTACTCAAATGATGGGGGACAGTTCAAGTTAAACAAGGAGGGGGTAGAGACCACAGTAATGAGGAGCTCTGCACTTGAACAGACACGGTAGACCAAAGGCCCTCTTGTGCTAGCTGCTTCATATGTATGTATGTTCGAAATAGCTGCCACTTCATGTTTACAGTCACTTCATCACCACTCAATCATTGGTTGTAAAGCACTTTGTGATACAATGTGTATGAAAAGATTTTATAAATGATAATTCTTATAGAAACATAGATTTTGATGACAGCTAAGGACCGCTTGGCCGACCCAGTCTGCCCATTTCCCTACCTATTGGATAAGCTGCAGATTCTAGTTAACCAACAGCCTACTGTACTTCCTCCCACCCCCCACTATAATTGCCTTATGTCTGTCCCATGCATTCTTGAATTCCCCCACTGTTTTCGACCTCACAACCTCCTCAGGAAGGTGGTTCCATGCATCCACCACCCTCTCCATGAAAAAATACTTCCTCATGTTGCCCCTGAGCCATCCCCCCTCTATCTTTAGATTGTGCCCCCTTGTTCTTGCACATCCATTTTTCTGAAAGATGCTCCCCTCTTGGACTTTGTTGATTCCTTTAAGGTACTTGAAAGTTTCTATCATGACCCCCTCTTCCTCCTTTCCTCAAGGGTATACATACTTGGAATGGGCTGCCAGAAGAGGTCATCTCATTGAAGACAGTGGGCAGCTTTAAGAGAGGCTGGGACAGGCATCATGGGAAAGTAAGGATCGTGGATAGGGAGGATGGGAGGAGTGGGAACAAAAGGCAGGGATAGTAGTTCAAGCTTTGGACCCTGACATACGAGCAAACTTGATGGATCAAATGGACTTCTTCTGCTGGCTTCTTCATATGTTTGTATATTAAGCTGTTTTAGTCCTTCTTCGTATGACTTCTGGTGCAGACACTGTACCATTTTAGTTGCCCTCCACTGGACTGCTTCTATCCTGTCTATGCTCTTGCAGAGATGGGGTCTCCAGAACTGCATGCAGTACTCCAGATGGGGTCTCACCAACTGTCTGTACAGAGGGATAACAACTTCTTGTTTTCTACTGGTGATGCTTCTCCCTATGCATCCCAGTATTCTCCCAGCCCTCCTTACTGCCTTCTCACATTGCTTGCCTACCTAAAGGTCTTCTAATATGACTACCCTAGGTCCCTTTACATTTTTGTTGTTGTTAGTACCTCCCCCCCACTATGTACTCGTCCCCTGGGTTTTTGGTTTCCCAGGTACATTACTTTGCATTTCTTTGCATTGAATCTAAGCTGCCATACTTTTGACCATTCCTCCAACCTTGCCAAGTCTCTTCCCATCATTTCCACACACACCCTTGTGTATCAGCCCTGTTGCAGATCTTTGTGTCATCTGCAGAGAAGCATACTTTTCCTTCCAGCCCCTCCACAATGTCTCCTATGAAGACATTAAAGAGGACTGGTCCCAGTACTGAAATCTGAGGTACCCCGCTAGTAGCCCCCCTTTCTTCGGCGTGTACTCTGTTTACTGTTAACCTCTGTGACATGTTGTCCAGCCAATTTGTTACCCAGGCTACCATCCTGGGACTCACTCCCAGGATGGCTAACTTATTTATTGATCTTTTGTGTGGGACTGTGTCAAATGCCTTGCTGAAGTCTAGGTAGGCCATATCCACAGCTCCTCACTTTTGTACTACTTTGGTCACCCAATCAAAGAAATCTATTAGATTCATCTGACATGACCTTCCTGCTGTGAATCCAGGTTGCCTTGGGTCTTGTGCCCCGCTGGCATCTAGGTACTCAACAATTATTTATTTCAGAATTGTCCATCATTTTCCCTACCACTGAGGTCAAACTAACAGGTTTGTGGTTTCCTGCCTCTGTCTTGCTCCCATTTTTGTGAAGGAAAATCACATCCACCCTCCTCCAGTCCTCAGGCACCACGCCATCCTCCCATGATTTGTTAAAAATGGTAGTCAGTGGTGTCACTAGGTCTCCCTTTTGTTCTTTTAGAATTCTGGGGTGAATCCCGTCAGGCCCCATTGCTTTGTCCACCTTTAGTTTTAGGAGTTCTTTCAAGACCCTTTCTTCTGTGAATGGACTGGTATCGACCCCCGTGTCCAGAGTGTTTCTGTTGTTTTTTTATTTATGTACCTCACCTTCTTCTTTTGTGAATACTTAGCAGAAGTATTATTTCAGTAGCACTGCCTTTTCCCTGTCACCCTCTGCCCACCTCCCCTCCCCTTTATTAAGCCTCACTATCCCTCCCTTGATCTTCCTTCACTCCCTGATGTACCTATAAAAGGTTTTATCCACCTTCTTAACTGAGTTGGCTCTCTTTTCCTCAGTTCGGGCCTTCACTATTCTGACTGCCTTCCCCACTCCCTTCTGTTTAACTATTATAGTTCTCTGTCCTGCTCCTTCTGTTATTTCTTATACTTCCTGAATGCTATCTTTGTCTCCCTAACCTTCCCCGCCACCTCTTTTGAGAACCATAGTGTTTTTTCCTTCATTTTGATTTGTTTATTTGATTCACACAAAGCCTTGTTGCCTCTGTGATGGCAGTTTTGATTTTTCCCCATTGTTCTTCCACCCTCCTTCCTGCCCATTTGCTAGTGCATTCCTTAGGCACTAACCCATTTTGCCCAAGTCAGCCCTCCTAAAGTCCGGTAGCTTCACTTTTGTATGGCTTGACTCTTCGGCTGTGCTTATTGTAAACCACACTGTTTGTTGTAATATTTTTTATTTTTGTTTCAAAATGTAAAACAAAACAAACAGAACATAAAACCACGTTACAGAATATAGTCATTAATTGTGATAGCACATGTTTACATATCTATAAATGTATCTATATATATGCCCCCCCTGCCCATCCCTGTAAAGATGGTATACCGGTACAGTTGCCATGTAAAGACCGCAGAGTATCACTTCAAAGTAACCCGTATGCCCATAACACTTCTATTTATAAAATAAAGAATACTATCCTTCAGCTGGGTTACAGGCTCTGATTATGTAATGACATACCTTGAAATAAACAGGATACCCCCCAGCAAACACATGAGTCCCCAGTATTAATCGTATACAGAGTACTTACCAAAACCTTGGGATCAAATCAGAACCTTCTCCTTGCCGGACATACACAACTCTGCAGAAGTAAGTTTATAATTGTCACCAGGGGTATTCCTTATCAAGGCATCTGGAACAATTTAACTATGAGCATAGATATGTTCTGCAAAGACTAGCCTGATCCTGTAATGAAACCAAAGTATCCCAAGCTTAGTTCTGTACTCATACAATAAACCTTCCAGATGTCACATATCCCCACTATTCATACTTGGCTGTTGTAGTTCCAATATTGCCACAGCCACCTTGAGGCTTGAAACAACTATGCTAAAACCCTAGTTCAAGTTCCACCTCCTCTGTTTACCTATATGACCAGCAAATGAGACTGCGGGTACTCACCCAATTCCCGTTGGTGGAGGAACTTGCACCAAGTATCTCAGGTATGGGTCCCAACAGGCTGTAAATAAGGGAAGTTTAGATTTCTGTATGTAGGATATCTTATCCAGTTTGGCCAAAGTGGACAAAGACCCCATTATTGCAGCTACCATGAGGACACTGCGGTCCTCCACTGGCTTATTATAGCTCTTTTGATTTGTAGCGCTAACAAAGCCAGCCATCTAAGTTTTAATGGTGACACTTTGGACATTACCCAACTTAACCCCAAGATACAGAAAAGAGGACATGTGGGAATGGTCTGTTGGAGAACCCGGGAAGCAAAATCCAGAATCTCTTGCCAGAGAGGTTGGATCTTGGGACAGGTCCACAATACATGTGCTAGATCCTCCCCTGGCTGTTGACACCTCCAGCAGTTGTCCTTATCTATTACTTTAGCTCTATATAGAATAGCTGGAGTTCTATACCAAGAGTGTGCAATTTTATTTTGAATTAGTCTAGATTTGGCATCAGTGAACCAGGAGTGGGCGTAAACCACACTGTTTGGTGGTCACTTGTTTCCAGATGGCTACCCACTTCTAAACCTGTGATCCTCTCCATCCCCATTTGAGAGTACCAGGTCTAAGATTGCTCCCTCACAAGTGGGTTCCAACACTAGCTGTCTGAGGCATGTCCCCTGCAGGGCATCGAGAATGGCCCTGTTCTTGGATGTGGCTACAGCAAATGTGCTCCAATTAACATCTGGCATATTCTTGTATCCCATCAACAATAGCTCCCCTTTTTCTGCAATTCTAAGGATGCCGTCTATTATTGCCTTGTCCATTTCCTCCTTCTAAGATAGGGGTCTGTATACAACCCCCATGTGGATTATGGTACATAGAGGCCAGTAGTGCACAGGACCCAGGGCAGCATGGATTTACAGAGGGACGATCATGTCAGACAAATCTAATTGATTTCTTTGACTGGGTGACCAAAGTAGTAGACCAGGGAGGGGCTGTGGACATGGCCTGCCTAGACTTTAGCAAGGCATTTGACACAGTCTTGCACAAAAGATTAATAAACAAATTAGCCAGTCTGGGAATGGGTCCCCCGGTGGTAGCCTGGGTTAAACACTGGCTGGACAACAGGACACAGCGGGTAATAGTAAATGGAGTCCACAGTGAAGAAAGGAAGGTTACTAGTGGGGTACTGCAGGATTCAGTACTGGAGCTGGTCCTTTTTAATGTCTTTATAAGTGACATTGCATAGAACTGGAAGGGAAAGTATGTCTCTTTGCAGATGAAACAAAGATCTGCAACAGAGTTGATACACAAGGTGGGGTGGAAAGGATGAGAAGTGACTTGGCAAGGTTGGAGGAATGGTCAAATGTATGGCAGCTTAGATTCAATGCAAAGAAGTGCAAAGTAATGCACCTGGGAAACAAAAACCAAGGGGAAGAGTACACAATGGGGGTGAGATACTGACAACAACAAAAATGGAAAGGGACCTGGGGTAGTCATATCAGACAACATAAAGGTGGGCCAGCAATGTGAGAAGGCAGTAAGAAGAGCTGGGGGGATAGTGGGATGCATAAGGAAAGGCATCACCAGTAGAAAACAGGAAGTTGTTGGCCCTCTGTACAGACAGTTGGTAAGACCACATCTGGAGTACTGTATACAGTTCTGGAGACCCCATCTCCGAAAAGACATATACAGGGTAGAGGCTGTCCAGAGGAGGGCAATCAAACTGGTGCAGAGTCTGCACCAGAAGACATATGAAGAAAGACTAAAGGAGCTTAAGATGTATAGCCTCGAGGAAAGGAGGGAGAGGAGGGACATGATAGAAACTTTCAAATACTTCAAGGGAATCAACAAAGTCCAAGAGGGTAGGATCTTTCAGAAAAAGAGATTTGCAAGAACAAGGAGGCACAATTTGAAGATAGAGGGGGGATGGCTCAGAGGTAATGTGAGGAAGTATTTGTTCACAGAGAAGGTTGTGGATGCATGGAACAGCCTTCCTGAGGAGGTTGTGGGGTCTAAAACTGTGGGAGAATTCAAGAATGCATGGGATAGACATAAGGCAATTCTAGTGGGGGGTAGGAGAAAGTAGGTTGTTGGTTAACTAGGGTCTGCAGCTTATCTGTTAGGTAGGGAAATGGGAAGACTAGATGGGCCAAGCGGTACTTATCTGTCGTCAAATTCTATGTTTCTATGTTTCTATTTCTTGTCTCCAAGGTGACCCACAGTGCCTCCTCTCCTCCCCGTTTACTCTTTAGTTCCATTGCTTTGATGAGTTCCCTTATTTAGAGAGCTACTCCTCCTCCTACTCAAGATGGCGGCCACGCTTGGCCAGCCGTCACGATAGTTCTTCTTGATAAGTTTTATTCTGAGCTTTTTAACACCTTATTTGTTTTAGTAGTTCTAGCAGTTTTATTTGTCTCAATTGTTTAAATGTCGTTTCATTTTATTTTGTGCTTCTGGAAGCAGTTACAGCTATAGTTTTTGTTTTTGGCGGTCTATTGCTGGCTGCACTGCCCGGACTGTTTCACTACATTCCTGACTTGCATATTTATGTGGGAAGCTTGGCTCATTTACCTGGTTTGGTGTTTTTCTACAGTATATTTGCTTCATCTGGAGAAGGTGACTGTTGAATAAAAATGTCCTGATGCTGCTTGCGGTTATATGCAGAGCTACACGTGTGGGGGAATTGCCGCTTTAACTGCCACTGCATTCTTGAGACTGGACTAGAATTTTTTACCAGGAGGTTGCATCTTGGATCGTTGTTCGAGCCTGGGGGTAGTGAGTCCAGTGGGCTGTGCTGGGTGAGGGAGCTCCCTAACTCTCTATGTCTAGGGCTATTCCTGACCGCGCCACTCGGGACCGAGCGAGAATTGCCTCAATTTGGCTCTGGAAAGCCGGAGGCATTGTTTGGGGATTTTCCTAAGATACCCTGAGGTTGGCCCTCATGGCCTAGCCTCAGGGTGCCTGTAGCAGCAGGTCGCAGGTGGTGTGAGCAGAGCCTGATTGAGGTAGTGGGGGTGACATCCCTTTGTGGTCTGGTTAAAAATAGCACGCCCCTGGTTTTTCACATATGCACCCACTTATTAGATATTATTTCTATCTGGTCACTGTACAAAGGTGATTTTTGGACTCATGGATTTCTGCCCGGATGGAAGTTGAACAGCTGCAGCCTTCCAAATTAGGGGAGCTTCTGATGAACATTGGATTTATCCGAAGTCACGGTCTGGATTTGTTTTTTGGCTTTTTCTGGACTGCTTTGTGGTTCGGACTGGCGAAGATTTGTGACAAAAGTAAGATATTCAGATATGTGAGCTGAAATATGGTTTCGGTGGCTCCTGGTTTTGACTTTACCTTATTCTGGACCTGGATTGAAGAGACTGCTGATTCCCTCCTGACTATTTTGTGGATTATTAATTTTCCATCGTTTGGAAGATTGGGTGGTGAGAGGACCCTGTGTCCATGAACTTTATTTATTTCTTGTTTGTTGGATTCTACAGCTGTTTTCCTGGCAGTGTGCAAGATTATAATCATCCCTTTCCTCGGTTGTGAGAGGATTGGGGGGGAAGTTTATGGTTTTCTTTTTCATTTTTATGGTTTGTAATAATTTTGTTATGTTTATATTTATTTGTTATTGTATTATTATAATTGCTTTAATTGTTTCGCAGTGAGAGTGCTGCCCTCTCTCCCCAGTGGTGAGAGGACTGGGTGGGGAAGGAATTAATTATTTATTGTATCGTATATTGCTTTTTACCTCTCTTCCTCAGTGGTGAGAGGACTGGGTGCAGAAGGGGAATTAATTATTTATTATATTTTGTTGTATTATGTGTTTGGGTTTGGGGGGGTGAGAGTTCCTAAGTCAAAATCTTGAGACTTATTTGCCTGTGATTGTTTCCTAACTTGGACTTTTATATTCAGCTGCTAAAGTGTTATATAGGGTATTGTATTTGCTTAGTGTGGTGAATATGTGTTGGGAAGGCATAAGGATGGTTGGGTATTATTCCCCCTTCAGGCTCAGGGACCTCTGTCCTTTTTTCTTTCCTCCCCTATCACCAGAGGTGTACAGATGGTGTAGGGCTCTGGGGTTGTTAGAAAAATGATGAGGACGAGGGTTGGGCCTGGAGAGGAAGTGGAAAGGAGTGGGCGGATAGGGATAGTGGGGACAAGGAGATGCCCTGGGGTGAAATGGGTCCAGGAAAGGGGTCTTCCCTGTCTGGTTCCCATACCCAAGGGTTCTGCTTGTAGTCAGCAGGTAGCACGGTCATCCTTGGAGGCTCATTCTACTCGAGTGGTGTTATGCAATGCCAGGTCTATTAAAAACAAGACCGCTATTATAGAGGATTTTGTTGGAACATCTGGGCTGGCGTGCATCACTGAGACCTGGCTGGATGAGACTGCTGGTCCAGTTTTGGCATCAGCAATTCCAGCCGGGTACTCAGTGATACACAGCCCTAGGATGGATCTTAGGGGCGGGGGTGTTGCTATCTGTTTTGGATCAGAACTGGGCCTAGTGGAGGTACCAGTGGGAACTACCAACTCCTTTGAATGTATCATGGGTGAGGGTGTGGGGTGCAGGATACTTCTCGTTTACCGTCCACCTGGTGACGGGAATGTTTTCCTGTGGGAAGTTGCAAACTTCATTGTCGACCTGACATTGGGATCCCCCAGATGGTTGGTTCTGGGGGATTTCAATGCCTGGGTCGATGATGAACTCTCGCAGTTTGGTCAAGACTTCTGCCAGTTAATAATTTCACTGTGCTTCATACAGGTTATTTCCTCCTTGACCCATATTGGTGGTCATTCATTGGATTTGGTGTTCCTACTGGGGATGGAGATATCTGATCTGGGAGTGGAACCAGTTAGGTGGTCTGACCATCACTCCATTGGGTTCAGTTTTGAGGCCACCCCTAATAGGCCAGCCCCTATGGAGATGGTCAGGTACCGCCCTTTGAGGGGTGTTTCCCCAGATGGCCTGATGACGGTACTGGACCTATCGGGTTTACCAAGTGATTGCATGGACCCAGGGTACCTGGTACTTGCCTATATTAAGGCGGTAGTAGGGGCCCTGGATTCCATTGCTCCTGTTCGTGTTCATCCCCTCACTCTTCGCCCCAGGTCTCCTTGGTTTGATGAGACTCTGAGGGAGTTGAGGATAGTCGAACGAAGATTAGACAGCTGCTGGCAGAAATCGGGCCTGGATTGTGACAATCTCAGTTTGATGGACCATTACGTGGTCTATCAATCAGCAATGTCTCGTAAGAAGGCAGAATTCCTGTCCAGAGAGATTGTTGCTGCACAGAATAGACCAGCCCAGCTTTTCCGGACTTTGGACAGATTGTGCAATCTAATCTGTCTTTAGCCCAGAAGAGCCTTTTCTCAAGAATGGTGTGAGGAGTTTGCGCAGTTCTTTTCAGATAAGGTTGCCACAATCAGGTCTGATATTTGTTTGACCCTCCCTAATGGGAGCTGTGATGGTCGGCAGGAGATGTTGGACACCCAGTTTGTGTGGTCTGACTTCAACCTTCCCACAGTCAGTGACATTGTGATGGTCATCCAATCATTGCGTCCAATCAACTGTGGTTTGGACCTGGGCCCCACACGTCTCCTAGTGGGCTGTGTGGATAAAATCGGTCCAGTCCTTGCTGAGATAGTCTGGAGGTCTTTGGAGAGGGAGATTTTTCCAAATCCTCTGAAGGAGGCTGTGGTTCAGCCCCTTCTTAAGAAGTTCTCCTTAGTCCCGAATTATCTGGCTAACTACAGGCCTGTCTCTAACCTGCCCTTTGTGGGTAAGGTTATTGAGAAGGCGGTCACGTCACAGCTGAATAATCATTTGACCAACCGCAATGTCTATGATTCTCTCCAGTCCAGATTTAGGAAGAGACATAGTACCGAGACAGCTCTTGTCCAGGTACTAAATTACCTCCTAATAGCGAGAGATGGAAGGACTTGTTCTATCTTGGTCCTTCTTGATCTCTCTGCAGCATTTGACACTGTGGACCATGGTGTGCTATTGGAGTGCTTGCGGTTTATCTGTGGGCTGTCTGATACAGTCCTCAGTTGGTTTCGATCTTTCCTCGAGAGCAGTACTCAGAGGGTGGTGTCTGGGATTTTTTCCTCGGCATCATTCTCTCTATCCTGTGGGGTGCCGCAGGGCTCCATTTTGGTGCCCATGTTGTTTGCAGTGTACACGCTGCTGTTAGGAGCGATTATTAGGTGGTATGGCTTGAGTTTTCACTGCTATGCAGATGATACTCAACTGTACATGTCCTTTGTGCCCGGCCAAGATGCTGCCTTTTCGGTCTTTAACAACTGTCTGGCCGAAATCCAGGACTGGATGAATGTGAGTTGGCTGCAGTTGAATCCAGAGAAAAGTGAGGTGTTGGTTGTGGCCCTAGGTCACTGGGAGGTGGGTTTGTTGGCAGGGTCACCCTTGGGTTTATGGCTTGGGGGTGTTCATCTAACTACCTAAGACTGGGTGCGGAACCTGGGCATTGTGTTTGATGACTGTTTGATACTTAAATCTCAGGTGTCGGCAGTTGTCAAAACCTCTTTTTACCATCTGAGAAACATCATCCGGGTGAAGCACCTGGTTCCTCCTGACGATCTTCCTACTTTGGTCCACGCCTTCGTTACCTCCCACCTTGACTACTGAAACGCCCTTTATCTTGGGCTACCAGGGGTTGATATTCGCTGCTTACAGCTGGTGCAGAATGTGGCAGCCAGGCTATTGACTGGTTCCTCTAGGTCCAGTCATATAACGCCTCTGCTCCGCGGACTGTACTGGCTGCCAATATGCTGGCAAATCACCTTCAAGGTCGGTTTGCTAACCTGTAAGGCCCTACACAACCAGTGACCTGGCTACCTAAAAGATCTTTGTCCCTACTGTCCCTCCCGCTCTCTCCGATCCACTGATGAGGGATTGCTAGAGATTCCCAGGGTTTGCTTAAAGACCTCTGGGGACAAATCTTTTAGTTTTTATGGCCCCAACCCTGTGGAATTCTCTACCTCGTAAGGTGCGGGATTGCCCGACTGTCCAAAGCTTTAAGGGGGCATTAAAAGCTCATCTTTTTAGCCTTGCATACAATGATTTTTAAATGTAGCTGCCCTGGATTAATTTTAATATTGTTTTAATTATTTATTGATTTTATTATGTTATGTACAGGCACCTTGGTTTTGGAAAGGCGCCGTTTATAAATAAAGTTTGCTTTGCTTTGCTTTGCTCCTCTTTTACCCTCCCTGTCCCTCCTGTAGATTGTGTGCCTTGGTATGCTGACATCCCAGTTATGGCTCTCTGTGTACCATCTTTCTGTGACTGCCACGATATCCAGGTGTCCCTCTTCCATCAAGTCCACTAGTTCAATAAGCTTGCAATCCAAACTACAGACATTGGTTCTCATCACCCTTCATTTTCTGATGGCCTTGCCTCTTTTAGCCCAATCTCTGCCCTTACTGCCTTTGCTTTTTTCTCCATTAACCCCTGTCCTGCTCCCTATTGACCTCTCTACCTTGGTGTTTACCTCGCTGACTACCCTGTTTTGTGGGGGGAGGCTGGGAATTCCCTGCTTCTTATCAGTGCCTTCCCCTTGGCTAATTTAAAAGCTTGTTAATGAAGCATTTAAACCTATCACCCAGGAGCTTGGTTCCCCTCCCGGACAGATGCAGACCATCATGCCTTTCTAGGCCTGTATCCCTCCAGATGGAACCCCAGTCCCCAGTGAAGCCAAAACCCTGTGCTCTGCACCAGTTTTTCAACCATTTATTGAATCACATGGTGCTGAGTACCCTAGCCTCACCCATGCCATAGACAGGCAGCAACTCCGAGAAGGTTACTGTGCATGCTACTTGTCGAACGCCCCTCCCCAGCTCCACAAACTCCTCCTGCACTGCTCTG
The DNA here is from genome assembly GCA_016271365.2 of Neoceratodus forsteri. Taxonomy (NCBI): domain Eukaryota; kingdom Metazoa; phylum Chordata; order Ceratodontiformes; family Ceratodontidae; genus Neoceratodus; species Neoceratodus forsteri. The sequence continues at coordinate 1,130,834,552 of CM057451.1, forward strand.
ATCCTATGCCCAGCTAGTCAATTTTTCTTCATCTTCTTCTTGTTAGTCAACTCAGTTAAAGACTGCCTCAAGGTCATCAATGCAAGTGGGAGCGCGTGCTAGTGCTGAGAGCGAATGGCTGTTTGAACCTTGGCTCCGGGTAATCGTCGGCATATTTTAGTGATTATAAAAGTAATTTTGCTGCAATACGAACCGAAATAGAAGATCTACTTAATTTTTTCACCAAGGAATCTATAGGTTTTAAACTCACTGCAGTCCGTTGTGTATTTTTTGATCTTTCTTTCAGTTGTCTTTCTGTCAGCTGTCAGTTTTCAACTCGGCATACCAGGGATCGCTTTACAATATGGCACGATTGGAAATGAAGGCCACCAGTGTGAGCGCATAGGAAACTAAAGAGCAATTGATGTCTGGACAGGTGAACAATGCTGTTTGTTATGGTCCAAATAAAGAGATGTTAGCAGGAATGCAAATAGATATTGCTGCAATCAAGGCTAGCTCTACTACATTTACTAAAAATACAGAAGAGCTGTCTATCAGAATTGACAGTAATGACAGTAACATCCTTGAACTCACTAATTCTGTCTGTTATCTTTTTTTTTATTTTATACTCTCTGTCTGCTACTGTGGGGGTATACTTTTACCCCCCCCATCGAGCCTTGTATGCAGACACTCAACTAACCCCTGAGGTGGAGCCAGCCTCCGCCACGATGGCCAGAGCGAGGAGGACCGCAGCTTGCCCCCTATGGCGGGGCCCCCCCGGCGGTGGAGAACCGGGGGAGGAGACCACATTACCCTGAATCCCCGTCTCCATTCATCAGGCTTTGTTTGGCTCACAGGATTAGGTCACCTGTCGGTGGCTGTCACTCTGCAGGCAGGAGAGGTATTTGTAACTTATAGTTGCATGTCCTTTCCCCTCGGAGTGTGGCTTGGCAAGGCAAAGTTATGCTGCAACTCTGACCCATGCTTCCTCTGTGTCACCATGCTTGGGCACCCCCAACTACTGCCAGAGCCCACTCCAGGAGTGATCACTTCCCCACACCCTTCCCGAGAAGAGAGAGCAGTCCTACAGACACTCCATCTCTTCCCCCCCTGCTGACTCCCAGAGGCCTGGGCTCATTCCTGAACCTGGGTCGCTGGCGTGGCGTGAGGTGTGGTGTCCAGCACCTCAACCCTCTGTGCCACCAGGCCAGGCACTGTCTTGTTATCTTGAACAGCTCACTCAGAAACAAAGCTCACAGCAAGGGAAGGTTGATGATCTTGAGAATAGAGGATGCAGGAACAATATTAGAATACTAGGGGTGCCGGAGGGGCTAGAGGGTCCAAATATGATTCAGTTTCTTCAGAATTTTCTCCCATAAATACTTGATCCCCAATGGCCATAGGCACTGGAAATTAAAAGGGCTCATAGATCGCTAGGTCAAAAATGACAAACCCAGACCTATAATTTTATGCTTATTAAGATTTACAGTAAAAGAAGAAATACTGTTTTTGGCGAGGAGGCGCAAGTCTATAGATTGGAGGGGAGAGCACATCTCTATTTATCAGGACTTCTCTGTAGAGGTGATGAATAAAAGGAAACTATTTTGGGAAGTTAAACAGCAATTACAGAGATACGGGATCTATTATTATTTTTTGTACCCAGCAACTTTAGTATTACAACAAGAAGGGGGAATAGTTGTTAAATGTGAGTCGGTGACTGAAGCCTTGAAATACATACATAGTTTATAAAACTTGAAGTCATTTGGGGAACAGATAGCCTCTCTTATTAATAGCCATTCAAATTCAAGATCAGCATGTGGGACCAATCCTACCACTCTACCTCAGTCCCCTCACGCTGGAGCTTCCCTAGTGAATTCCATGTCTCAGCGCATGGAGAAAATTGCACAATGCTCACAGACCCCCTCTATGCAGTCTAACACTCCTTATACTTATACATCAGTAACTAGCACTCAGGAAATCTGCCTGAATGCACCTGGGATTTATAAGAAATCCAGATCAGCTCAGTGACCTTCAAACATACGCAGACCAGCAGCATCAGCCCCAAATCTAAGAAAACAGGGTAGAAGTAAAGACAGCCCTCAGTCTAGTTCATCGTGGATTACTATGGAGCAAGAAAAAGGAAGTGAGGCTGACATCATGCATAATGAGTGCAATGCAATGGAGTGTTCACTAGTAAAATAATCTTGCAAGGGAACTTTACAGAACCATTTGAGTAGTTTGATCACAGAACTTCTGGTAGAGGCACTTCCTCCTTCAGGTACACTGTGCACTTCATTACCAATGTGAAAGGCTGTGAGGAAAGGAGGGTGACAACAAGAAGTTTTTGGAATTGGGTACAGGTGAGATATTTGTCATGTCTCACATGAATCCTGTACTGTATTTCTTGGGCCAGGCAATACAGCAAGTTTCCTGTAATGATGGTATATCGAAAAATGTTTCTGGAAGGGACATGCTGAATTCAAGCAGTTGGAACTTTAAGACAAGCTGCATATAATAAACTTTTATAAAAAAAAATAAATATTCACTTTTGTTCATGCTTTTGGTTCCTTGAATTTTATTTTATTTTTATTTTTTTTTTTTCAGCAGAGTGGGTAGCGTGGAGAGTTGCTGATATAGAGTTATAAAAATATCTGTAGTCGCAGACTGATGAATGTTAGTTTGTTAAAGGAGTCTGAGGGACTTATATCTAAATCTAAACTTTAACTCAACATGAGTGTTTCTTTTTGTCTTATGTATGTGTGTCCATATTATATATTATGTGTTATGTGTCAATGCTTTTGCATATTTATTTCTGATAATAAATGCTGCAGTTAACATGAAAATATTCATACTATTCCAACTCAAGCTGCTAAATATATCTGGAAGTGTTGGGGGTATGACATTAATTTGGCAGTACAGGAAATAAGGCTAACTTGACATTAATGCAGACATGACTGGCTAGAGCATTACACCTACTGGATGGGTGAATAAATAATTTAAGGAGGCATACATATAATTGTGGTCACCCTGAGCTCTCATTAGCCTGTTGCAGATCTGCCTTAAAATACAAAACCAACATGGAACAGAACAATTGTTTATGCCAGCACACCATCACATCTGTTTTTAATAATAATTTGTCTGTTCATTTATTACAAAGTTCGATTTTGTTTCAACATTTCTGAACATCTTGCTATTCATTTCTTTTTTTCTCTTCGCTTTCTTCTTTTTCCGTCAAGAACATTAGATTCCTCCATTCATCTCTTTATATTAGAATCATTAGCAGCTTTTCCACTACACAACACAGGCTATAACAATCTTCCATTTTTCAAGTACACAAATAGTGATATTCACTTTGCATAAAGCTGATTGATACCGGGTTGCTGCTGCATTTCCTCCCAGTATCGATAGTAGCTGTGCCACCTTGGGCCAAATTGGATTCGATGGATCAAAGGTATTGGCAGTAACCTACATTCTACTGTCAATAGAATAAAAGTTTTTTTTTACAATATAAGGTATGATATCTTACTTTCTATCAATTTTATTATAAGTAATTTGTGCTATCTAGGATATTCCACTTTTATATAGCTAGGTCCACAAGTTATTATTTGAATTGGTTTTGAAACATTATATAGTTGTGTCTTTTTATTTTCAGGTAACTTAATAGTAGTATTCTTTTCTAAATATTGTAAGCTAAGGTAATTCTGTATATTGGGCTCATTTCATTACTTTTAGAATAAGTGAGTTTTTCAGTCTAAGGGGCCAAGGCTGACACTAGGATTTTGGTACAATGACTTCTTGCAACATTACTTCTTGGAATGTTAAAGGGCTGGATTCGCCTATCAAACGTAAAAAGGTATTAACCTATCTCAAAAAAAAGGGGACAGACATAGCCTTTTTACAGGAAACCCACTTAATCCAGCTGCAAGCTGAAAAGTTACACTGTTGTTATTCTCCAAAGAAAAGGGGTACTTCGATTCTTATTAGGAAGGGAACCAATTTTTGCAAACACTCACATACAGTAGATAAAGAGGGCAGGTATCAAGTTCTTGCAGGAACTTTAGATGGGCAGAAGATTACCCTTTGCAATGTATACATTCCTAACGAGAACAGGGAAAATTTCTTCAATACTCTTAGAGTATTGCTAGACAATTTCTTAGATTATGAACTGATAGTAGCAGGGGACTTGAATGAAACTCTAGATTCCATTCTAGACAGACCATCAACAAAGCAAATACAGTCATCTACCAAGGCGAGGGCCTAAAATGTTGGATGATTTGGGTCTTATTGATACATGGAGGATGGTACATCGTCAAGGTAGAGACTACACATTTTATTCTAACAGGCACCTTTCCTTTAGCAGACTGGATTATATTTTTACAACCAACAGATTTATACAGTCCATGGTAGATGCACAGATAGATACCATTGTTGTTTCAGACCATGCTTTAATAAATGTGACACTGCTAATAAGTGGTGACATGGAAAAAAAACTCATTATTGGAGATTAAATTTTGATCTGCTCAAGGAAAAAGACTTTATAGAGTGGGTAACAAAACAATCGGAGGAATTTTTTGAACTTAACAATAATGGGGAGGTAACACAGAGTTGTCTTTGGGAAGCCTACAAAGCTTATATCAGAGGTAGAATTACTAGCTATTCCTTTAATAGCAAAAAAGAAAGGGAAAAAGAACTGAAAGAAAAACAATCAGAACTCGAATCCCTAGAAAAGCTATACACGTCTGCTATGACTCCTCAGCATAATTTTCTACACAAAGTCACAGTGCTGAGGGGTAAAATTAATAATATCCTTTCACAAAAAGCTGAATATGCCCTATTCTGGACTAGGCAAAGATATTGGGAAGCATGCGACAAAGCCAGTAAGCTACTGGCACTTAGGCTTAAGAAAATACAGTAAACAAAATATTATTCCGGGTATCAGGGATGCACAGGATAGGATACTTACAAGTAATCAGGAAATAAACAGGGAATTTCAGATGTTTTACAGTAACATATATGCAAGGAAAGGGACAGATGACAATAAAGAACTAGACACATTTTTCAAGAATCTCAATTTGCCTCTGTAATCTCAAGAGAGCAAAGAGGACCTTGAAAAAGAGATTTTGATTACTGAAGTTCAACAGGCTATTATGGAATTATTGATAGGCAAAACACCAGGTCTGGACAGTTTTCTGGAGGAATTCTATGTTAAACTTACTGACATAATAGCACCTTGCTTGCATAATGCAATTAGATCAGCATGGGAGGATAAAATACTACCTTCCAAAATGAATCAAGTGTTCCTAACCCTCATACCCACAAAAGAAATATGTTATGGACTGTTACAACTACAGAACAATCTCTTTAATGAACTCTGACTACAAAATTCTAACAAAAATATTGGCCAGAAGATTACAAAGTGTTATTACTAAGTTGGTAGAACTACAACAGGTGGGGTTTATACCGAATGGATCAGGAGTGGATAGTATACGTAGGCTCCTTAATTTAATATGGTGGAGCAATAAAAATAAAGAACCCCTTGTGGCCTTATCATTGGATATACTTAAAGCATTTGACTCACTAAACTGGGGTTACGTGCTTAGGGCTCTTTCAGAGTTTGGCTTTGGGGATAACTTCATCTCATGGGTTGCCATGTTATATGATGAACCCACCACCAGGGTCATAACTAATGGTATGCTATCACCAGAAATTAAATTAAAATCTGGGATCAGACAAAGATGCCCATTATCTCTATTTTTATTTATTCTAGCATTTGAACCTTTAACTGGATTAATAGATGACAATCCAAACATCAAAGTAATGAAATTAGGATAATGGAGCATAAATCTTTCGCATTTGCTGATGATTTACTACTCACACTCAGTTTGCCAGTGTAATCTTGCTCCTCAGTGCAAAAACTGTTGGAAGACTTTGAAATAGTATCAACGTTAAGGATCAACTGACGAAAAACTCAGGTGTTATCCAATAATTTGGCGAAATCCACAATGAAAGAATTAACTAACAAATTAGAATGGAAATGGTCAAAACCAATAATAATTTATCTAGGCTTACAAATTACAATGGATCTCAGGAAAGTTGCAGACCTTAATTATAATCCAGTTCTATTAGATATTGAATTGGATTTAGCTAGATGGGGAAAACTCAACTTCCCTTTGGGGTAGGATTAATGCAATCAAGAGTATTGTGGCCCCCAAAATCTTCTATTTATTTCAAAACCTTCCCATGATAATGCCAACTAAGTTTTTTTAAACATATGGAAAAAATGTTTAGAAAATTCTTATGGGGGAATAGTCCTCTGAGACTTGGAATTACAAAATCGAGAAGTCCACGAGACCTAAGAGGTTTTGCTCTACTTTGGTGGGAAAAATATCAGTTGTCTTTTATTTTTAAACAAACACTCAATCACATCAACAGAGAAAGTAATAATGAACAGGAGTAACCTTTATGGATAAATATGGAAAAGGAGTTACTTAAGCCACATATTTTTACAGACCTATTATACATAGCAACACCACCAACAGTGAAAGATAACCCATGTATACAACGACCAGTTCTAACATTAAAAAAGATTAATAATATAGTTAATAAAGAATCAGTAGCTCTCCCTTTTATGCCGATTTGGGATAATAAATTTCTCATGAAGGGTAGAAAGGGACTCTCTAACACAGATAGAGATAGATCCAGATTTAAAAAAATTACATCATTTATTTGAGCAGGGAACTAGGACTTTATTATCATTTCAGTAGCTTCGGGAGAGATTTGGCCTTTCAAAACATTGCTTCCATTTTTATTTAGGGTTAAAGAAATTGTTGAAGGACAGATGCTTGATAGATAACTACTCCCTGCCACAGAATACAGAATGTGATAATCTAATTAAACTAGGGTCATTCAGGAGGAGTGCCAGCCATATTTACAAGTTACTCACAAATAATACCTGGCTTTCTTGTCCGACAATTAAGGCCAAGCTTTCATGAGAAGATGAACTTGCAGTAACACTTTCTACAACTGAGTGGGGATCTACCTGGATGATGGCTAATAAGGCCTTTAAGGAATTACAAGGTAGGCTCATACAGTTCAATATTTTACATAGATTTTACGAGTCTTAGAAGGCTTTTTACAATAGGGGCATGCAAAAACTCTGAGTGCTGGAAATGTAAGCATGCAGAATCTGATCTTAGTCATATGTTTTGGGATTGTACTAAATTAAAAGACCTTCGGACAGACGTAATACACGTATGTAGTCAAGTCACTGGACTGAAGCTTCCACATTCACCTTTAATATTCATTCTAAGGTTTTTTTCTGAATGTGTTGAGCTAAACAAGTTACAAAAAAGTGTGGATATGTCGTGCTTCCCTTAGTGTTAGGAGACTAATTTTAAGATACTGGAAAGACACTGAAGTCCTTTCATTACAAAAATGGTACAATCAGATGGAATTTGTTTCCAGCAATGAAAGGGTGCATTATCATTTATGGGATGCATTATAAGTATATAGTAGTATCTGGTCACCTTTTATTGCCCTAGAAAATTCATAATGTACCTGGGTCTTACTAGAAATAAGAATTTGAGAGTCTATGCATTCTTCTTAAAATCTTGACGTTCTCATACTAACATACTGATTGCCAGCAGATTAGGCCTTATGGTCTATTGAGTCTGCTCGAACCTCAGATCCCTAGTTGGGTACCGAGCCCCCCCCTTGTGTTCCAGAAACCCCTATCATCCATCCCCATCCCCCTGGGCCAGGCCATCATCTGATACATCCGCTTTCTGTGTCTGTCCCACCCTCTCTTGAAGCCCTCCACTGTGGATCACTGAACCAGCTCACCAGGCAGTGCATTCCAAGGATCCACCACCCTCTCAGTGAAAAACCTCCTCCTCTTTTCTCCTCTCACCCTTCCACCTTCCAACTTCAAACCATGCCCTCTGGTGATACCTCCCTGCTTTAGTGTAAATATCCCCTCCATGTTTACCATATTTATTCCCTTGAGGTACTTGAAGACCTCAATCATGTCCACCCTGTCTCTCCTCTCCTCCAATGAAAACAGGCAGAGCTCCTCAAGTCTGTTCTCATACAACAAATCCCCTAGATCTCATATCATCTTAGTTGCCCTCCTCTGTACCCTCTCCAGGAGCTGTATGTCCCTCTTCAAGTGTGGTCTCTAGTACTGTACACAGTACTCAAGGTGTGGTCTAACCAGTCCATTGTACAGTGGCAGAATCACATCCCTGCTCCTAGAGGTGATCCCCCTTACGATGCATCCCAACATCCTGTTTGCTTTGCTAGCCACTCTCCTGCACTGCTCAGATTTATTCATACGTGCATCCACCATGACCCCTAGGTCTTTTTCCCCTGTTGAGGTCTCCAGCGCCTCCCCTCCCAGGGTGTACCTGTGTTTAGGGTTTCCACGCCCAAGATGTAACACCTTGCACTTGGTGATATTGAAATTTAATTTCCATGTGTGAGACCACCTTTCCAGGGTGTCTAGGTCCCCTTGCAGGGACAACCTTCCCTCTCCCCCCTCAACTACTGCTCCCATCTTAGAGTCATCTGTGAAGAGACTCATTTCACACCCTATACCCTCCGTGTTATGCTGAATGAGTTTACACTAGAAAGCTAGTTATGTTAAAAAAAACAAACCTCCCAGTCTATTCTGAGTTATCCTGAAGGCTAGTATAAGTAATGCATGATAACATGATTCAGTGTGTAAAGTTGTTACTTTATTTTAAAAGATGTTACTCTATGATGTTATGTTGGAAAACATTTTAATAACAATTATTATGGAAAAAAAGGTCATCAATGCAATACTTGAAAGTCAACTATTATGTGGTCCTAAAGTCCGGGGACATCAAAAACTTCAAAATATTGATAAATGACTTAATTTATATTATACAATGGCAAGAACATTTCCTGGACTCTGATTGGTCAGTGTGTGCCTGAGACAGTGATGATATTACACAATAACATAACTGTGTTGATTTTATGGACCCTGAGCCTGAGGTTTTTTTTTTTTCAGAAACAAAGATATACTGTCTCACTAAAAATCTACTAAAAACATTTTTATTTTTATTTTTGTTTTGTATAACATCGAGCCATTGTATAATTGCAATAAGGCACGCCAAGGTGTGTGTTATTGTGTAATAACGTCACTCCTGGGGTGGTGGAAGCACTCGGCTTCGCCTCATGCTTCAACCCACCCCAGGAGGATGCGACATATCGATAACACACACTCTTTGTCGTGGCTCTTATTGCTTAATTATAAGAAGTTATGTACTAGGACTGCCACAAGGTACCTTCTCTGCATTAGTTAAAACTGAGCTTGGGCAAGTACCAGATTAAGGAAAGAACAGTTAAAAATTGGCTCAAAACTTATACAATGAATGAAGAAAGACTACCTAGAACATGTGTAGAAGAAGAAATACTTTATTTTAAATAAGATTATATGTTTTCCAGGTCTTAAGTTTATTATGGACCATGTTAAACCTAACAGATTATAGTATTTACATGCTTAGCAGACATTTCTGTAAAAACAATAAATGAAGTAAACAGCTCAAGCAGCGACTTAGGGATATACATACGTAAAATGAAATTGGGCTCTGCAAACAATTTAAAATTAGTGAATGGTTAAGAATGAACAAAAGGAATATAGTATTTGAATAATACTTGGAATTATTAAAAAAAGGAAATTAATCTGCAAATATAGATTCAAATATTATCAGAGACTCAATACATTTTACAATAAAATCATGTCTAGAGCTTTATGTAAATTCAGTTTATGCCCTGATGACCTAAAAATTTAATTATTTTATGCCATCTGTATTACTTCTATAAGGAAACATTTTTGGGAAAAAATCTTAGCTGAGGTAGAATTACAACCCATGAATCAAGTTACTTTCTTGTCGAAATCACATTCTTCTTCAACTCTGGATGCTGTGGCATCCTTTCTAAAAATTATTGACAAAATGAAATGGCATTTGTTTGATGGAGGCAGAAAATGACCTAAAGAATATGTGTGCTTTAGATATGATTTTAATTACAATGTCTTATTGGGTTTTATGTAATGTAAATATAGTTTTTGTTGAAACTGTAATGACAATGCTGGTCGATCAATAAACTTGAACTTGATTTCTAATTCTTATTCTTCTTGTATATGTGAAAGTATCACCATCTACAGGTGAGAGCTACAAGTACCAGAGGCCTATAGTGTTGAGAAATGGTAACAACCGCTCCCTTTAGTTGTGATATGCTGATGGAACAGTAACATTAAAAGGAAAGTACAACCTCCCAGCTGATAGGAAAGCCTTTTAGTTAATTTGTCACAACTACTTAAAGAGCTAGTCTACTGCCTAAAACTAACATTAGATTTTAAAACAGCCAACCATTGCCTTTTATATCTGAGGTACTTTTTCTTTTCCCTTTGTTTAATTAGAAGATTGTTCAGCTGAGGCACCAGAAGCCCTACAAGGAAACACTTAAAGACCTTAATATCTATTCACTGGAGGAAAGAAGGGAGAGGGGAGACACGATAGAGGCTTTCCAGTACCTTAGGGGAATAAACAGGGTACAGGTGGAAAGCATATTTCAGAGAAACCTCTACAGACGGACAAGGGGGCATGATATGAGGCTGAAAAGTTGAAGGCTCTGGGGTAATGTTAGGAAGCACTTTTTCTATGAGAGGGTAGTGGAGCTGTGGAACAGCCTTCTAGCAGAAATGATGGGTGTGAAAACAATATGGGGGTTCAAGAGTGCATGGGACAGACATAAGAGTACCTTGGAGATGTGTAGAACAGGAGAGCCACAGATCAAATAGGATCTGGGGCTGCAGAAGAGAGTAGGGAAATGGGAAGACTAGGTGGGCCATATGGTCCTTATCTGCAGACAGATTCTATGTTTCTATGTTTCCATGTTAATAGGTGTGATGTGTGGAACACCTCTTAGCCTGGCAGCTGACGTATCTTGCTCTACTGCCCCACACTACATCATCAGCACTGTGACCACTGCTACTTAGAAACAGCAAGTGAGTGACTGCCAGGTCATTCACCTGTGATGTCACAGTCGGTGGGATCATAATGCTGATGATGTAGTGTGGTGCACTAGTTAGATATGTCAGCTGCCAGGCTAAGAGCTATTCCACACATACAGAACAATATTATCACATAGAATACTTTCTGATGAGCAAAAGGAAAAAGAAAAATACTTCAGAAATGAAAAGTTACAACTGACTACTACTTAAAATGTGTATTATGTTCCTGTCTGCTTGTTTTGGCTCCACTTACCCTTTAAAGAATCAGCAGAATATCCCACTAAGTGCAGCATTTAATGCACAAACCATCACTGGGTTTTAAAATGGCTGTGATGGCTACAGGTGGATTACTTAATTTATTAAATTAATTAAAAAGTGGTGACCAGGAAAGATGCACTGAGCCAAGGCTCATTTTCAGGTCTGGCCTGGAGGAAGAGGAACAGAACAGCAATACAGTAATTGACTTGGAAGTAACATGATAGTACAAATAGTCAAAAGCACTTTGATGGAGGGAGGTGGCTTGTTGCCAGGGGGTTTGACTTTGGGGACTCCCTGCCGCCTGGATCAGTTTGAAAATGGCAGCCCAAATTGCTGTGTTTTCACCCATGAGTGGGATGTGGGGTGTATGCTAGGAGAAGAGCATCAGATTTTTTTTAAGACCATAGGTATTTTTGAGAATAATCTCAGCAGTTAGCCCCTGCGGCACTGATTATGTGTATTATCATCAGCAGCAATAATAGATCACTTGTATAATTCAAGAATCCCAGAGCCATATACTTTCCTCATTGTGATGGTACAGGAGAAAAATTGCAGTGAGGATGTGTTTGGACTATCCAAAATTGAACAAGTACACCACTCCCGAGCAGTATATGGATGCTTCAAATTGTCTGTGTGGGAGCTGTTGATTTCCATGTTGGATTTGTGCAGCAGGTATTATCAGTTCTTTATAGAAGTGGTGACAGAGAGAAAACAGCCTTCATTCATCCACTGGAATTCTATGAGTTCCTGCACATGCCGTGGAGTAGTTCTTGTGCTGTGGCCACCTCCAGTAACTCACGCAATGGACTTTGGTTGGCATGCACCTGTTCGAGTGCACTATATATCTGGACAATGTCATTGTGCTCAGAAAGACACCGATAGAGCATGGTATGTAGTTGCTTAAGTTTCTGAATCAGATTGAAGAGTCCAGGCCCAAGTGGTCCTTGGACTAGTGCCAATATTCACAAATGAGTACAGAAACACCCCAGTAGAGCCACATTCTACAATGCAGTTCCTGAGCAAATGAAAAACAATAAAGGAAGGTCCTGCACTCCGGAGTACCGCATACAATATTTGTGTATATTACACACATACAGTACAGTGTGTCAGTGCTCAGCATACCCTCAATATGAAAAACTACCCCATGTACAATGGAGCCATTTGTTCCTCCTTCCAACAGCCCTGAAGAAAGAGTATGTGGCTTTAAATGTGCATAAGGTAGCTTTTGGTATGGAAGATACACTGAGCACTAATGCACTTTATCTGTGTAATATGCATAAATAAATACGTTATGCAGTACTACTGAGTGCAGATGCTTTCTTTGTTGTTTTATAAGTGCCAACATTTCCAGTTGTCAGTAAAGTACAGTATGTGGGACATACTGTGTCTGCAGATGGTATTGAAATCGACCCCAATAAAATGGAAGTGTTAACTTCTTTGCTTCAACCCAAGAACTAGCATGAAGATTTGTATGAAGTTTGATGCCATTAGCTTTTAATGATTTATTTTATTTATTGCTATATTTATGAATATTTAATTTTTAATTTTATACTTGCACTTATAATTGTAATGTTTATTATTTGTTTTATAAGGTGCCCTGTGCCCCTAAGGAAGGGTGTATTTTAAATAAGTGTACTACTACTTCTACTAGAACTTAAACAGTTTGCAGTGGTTCTTGGCTTTCTGTGGGTACTACTGCCAATTTGTCAAGGACTATGCCCAGGTAATATGACCACTGTTGAACCTGTCACAAGGTTACCCTCCAATCAACAATACTACTCAGAGGGATAGGAAGTGGTCTGAGCCCTTTTCTTATTTCTGGGACATTGAGCCTTTTGCACTGAGGTGGAACACTGCCCGCAAGAAGGCTTAATGAGAGATCATCAGATGTTTGCCCACATCCCATGTACTGCCCAATAGTGAACCCCAGAAGTAGTATGTTCTTCACACCAGTGTCAGCCGGCACGTATTGTGGGCTGTATATATTGATTCTTCAGAAGTGTTGCTGCCTGTCACTTTTGAAAGTCATAATTAGACTCCCAATAAGCTCAACTATCCTATGCACAAGTTGGAGTACCTTGCACTTAAGTGAGCCATTCTTGACCAATTATATGATTATTCGTATGGGGCATGACAGGGAACTGTAGCGACTAAAGCAGAAAGAAGTGGGGAAGGCAGTCAGACTAGCAAATGCCCAAACCGAGAAAAAATAGCCAACTCAGTTAAGAAGGGGGATAAAACCTTTTATAGGTACATTAGGGAGCATAGAAAAGTTAAGGGAGGGATAGTAACATAGAAACATAGACTTTGACAGCAGATAAGGACCACTTAGCCCATCTAGTCTGCCCATTTCCCTACCTACAGGATAGGCTGCAGATCCTAGTTAACCAACAGCCTATTTCTTCCTACCCCCCACAAGAATTGCCTTATGTCTGTCCCATGCATTCTTGAATTCTCCCACAATTTTAGACCCCACAACCTCCTCAGGAAGGCTGTTCCATGCATCCACTACCCTCTCTGTGAAATAATACTTCCTCACATTGCCTCTGAACTGTCCCCCTTCTATCTTTAAATTGTGTCCCCTTGTTCTTGCATGTCTCTTTTTCTGAAAGATGCTACCTTCTTGGACTTTGTTGATTCCACTGAGGTACTTAAAAGTTTCTAGCATGTCCCCCCTCTCCCTTCTTTCCTCCAGGGTATACATATCAAGCTCCTTTAGTCTCTCCTCATACGACTTCTCTTGCAGACCCTGCACCATTTTAGTTGCCCTCCTCTGGACTGCCTCTATCCTGTCTATGTCTTTGTGGAGATGGGTCTCCAGAACTGGACACAGTACTCCAGATGGGGTCTCACCAACTGTCTGTACAGAGGGATAACAACTTCCTGTTTTCTGCTGCTGATGCCTCTCCCTATGCATCCCAGTATACCCCCAGCCCTCCCTACTGCCTTCTCACATTGCTTGCTAACCTTAAAGTCATCTGATACGAGTACCCACAGGTCCCTTTCCTTTTTTGTTGTTGCTACTACCTCCCCATTGTGTATTCTACCCCTGGGTTCTTGTTTCCCAGGTGCATTATTTTGCACTTCTTTGCATTGAATCCTAGCTGCCATACTTCTGACCATTCCTCCAACCTTGCCAAGTCCCTTCTCATCCTTTCCACGCCTCCTTGTGTATCAACCCTGTTGCAGATCTTTGTGTCATCTGCAAAAAGGCATACCTTTCCTTCCAGTCCCTCTGCAATGTCACTGATAAAGACTTTAAAAAGGACTGGACCCAATACTGAACCCTGCTGTACCCCACTAGTAACCCCTCTTTCTTCAGAGTGGCCTCCATTTACAATTACCTTCTGTGTCCTTTTGTGCAGCCAGTGTTTTACCCAGGCTACCACCCTGGGACCCACTCCTAGGCTGGTTAATTTGACTATCAATCTTTTGTGTGGGACTGTGTCAAATGCCTTGCTAAAGTCTAGGTAGGCTATGTCCACAGCCCCTACCTGGTCTACTACTTTGGTCACCCAGTCAAAGAAATCTATTAGATTCGTCTGACATGACCTTCCCGCTGTGAACCCATGCTGCCTTGGGTCTTGTGTCCCACTGGCCTCTAGGTACTCAACTGTTCTTTCCTTCAGAAGTGACTCCATCACTTTCCCTACCACAGAGGTCAGACTGATAGGTCTGTAGTTTCCTACCTCTGTCTTGGTCCCACTTTTGTGAAAGGGAATCACATCCGCCTTCCTACAGTCCTCGGGTACCACACCATCCTCCCATGATTTATTAAAAAGAGTAGCCAGTGGTTTCACTAGTTCCTCCCTTAATTCTTTTAGAATTCTGGGGTGAATTCCATCAGGACCCATTGTTTTGTCCACCTTCGGTTTTAGGAGTTCTTGCAGAACCCTTTCTTCTGTGAAAGGACTGAGATCGACCCCCCTATCAAGAGTGCTTCTGTTAATTGGATTAGGCACTTCCCCCTCCTCTTTTGAGAATACTGAGCAGAAATATTCATTCAGTATCCCTGCTTTTTCACTGTCCCCCTCTGCCCACCCACCATTCATTCTATTCAGCCTCACTATCCCTCCCTTTGTCTTTCTACGCTCACTGATGTACCTATAAAAGGTTTTATCACCCTTCTTAATTGAGTTGGCTATCTTTTCCTCAGTTTGGGCCTTTGCTATTCTGACTTCTTTCCCTGCTTCCTTCTGCCTTAACTGGTACAGCTCTCTGTCCTGCTCCTTCTGTGTTTCCTTATACTTCCGGAATGCTATCTTTTTCTTCCTGACTTTCACAGCCACCTCTTCTGAGAACCACAGTGGCTTTTTCTTTCATTTTGATTTGTTAATTTGCTTCACACAAAGGCTTGTTGCCTCTATGATGGCAGTTTTGATGATTCCCCATTGTTGCTCCACACCTCCTTCTAGCCTGTTTGCTAGTGCTTTTCTGAGGCACTCTCCCATCTTGCCAAAGTCAGCCCTCCTTAAGTCCAGTACCCTCACTTTTGTATGGTTTGACTCTGTAGCTGAGTTTAACGTGAACCACACTGTTTGATGGTCACTTGTTCCCAGATGGCAACCCAATTCTAGATTTGAGATCCTCTCACTGCCCCCGTTTGAGGGTACGAGGTCTAAGATTGCTTCCTCATGAATGGGTTCTGAAACTAGCTGTCTGAGGCCTGCCACCTGTAGGGCATCAAGAATGGCCCTGCTCTTGGATGTGGCTGCAGCAAATGTGCTCCAGTTAACATCTGGCATATTCAGGTCTCCCATCAACAGTATCTCCCCTTTCTCTGCCATTCTAAGAATGCCTTCTATCACATCCTTGTCCATTTCCTCCCCTGACATGAGGGTCTGTACACAACCCCTGTGTGGATTGTGGTGCCCTTTCCAGTCTCAAGGTGACCCACAGTGCCTCCTCTCCTCCTGTTTACTCTTTTGTTCAGTTGCTTTATCCCTTCCTTTACATGAGAGCTATCCCTCTTCTCCCCTGCCTGTCTCTCCTGTAGGTTATATACCCTGGTATGTTAATATCCCAGTCATGGTTCTCTGTGTACCATGTTTCTGTGACTGCTATGATATCCAGGCATCCCTCTTCCATCAAGGCCACCAGCTCAGGGAGCTTGTTGCCCAGACTACAGGCATTGGTACTCATTACCCTCCATTTCCTGATGGCCTTACTCCTTTTGCCCCGTCCCTGTCCTTCTTGCCTTTGTCACTTTCTCCATTTACCCCTGCCCTTCTCCCTATCGACACCTCTATGTTGGTGTTTGCCGTACTTACTACCATGATTTTTTGGGGGGGCTACGATTTCCCTGCTCCTTTCCAGTGCCTCCCCCCTTGGCTAGTTTAAATGCTTGCCAATGAAGCATTTAAACCTAGCACCTAGGATCCTGGTTCCCCTCAGGACAGATGCAGCCCATCATGCCAGTATAGGCTTGCATCACTCCAGGTGGACCCCCAGTCCCCAATGAAGCCAAATCCCTGAGCTCCATACCAGTTTTTCAACCACTGATTGAATCCCATGGTGCAGAACACCCTAGCCTCTCCTATGCCATAGATGGGCAGCACCTCTGAGAAGGTTACCATGTGTGCTGCTTGTCTAAGGCCCCTCCCCAATTCCACAAACTCTTCCTGCACTTCTCTAATCCCTTTCTTAGCCAGGTCATTTGTCCCTAGGTGGACAATGACATCCAGCTCCCTCCCCTGTCCAGCTGCTTCAGCAATCCTGAGGATTCACTCTCTGTCACTCCAAGCCATGGCCAGGTAGGCACCTTACCTCCCTCTCCCCTTCCTCCCCCAGTTCTACCTTCCTAACAATGGAGTTCCCCACCAGGAGTTGTTTCCTTCCCCTGCCACCCTCCTGTGGGTCTCCTTTGTGAAAGTTCCCAGCATTCTCCTTGGTCTCCACTGCGGGTGCCTTCATAGAGGAACCACACTTTGCCAGAATGGCATAGGAAGTGTGGAGAGGTACAACTGGAGGGATGCGCCTCTGTTCCACCACCCTCACCCTCCCTGAGCCCACTGTGGTCCAACCGCTCCTCTTTCTTGGCAACCTCTGAGGCAACGGCAGTGGCACTGGTGGACCCTGGATGGAAGAGGAGGTCCCACAAATCCTGGCCAACTCAGCCTGTAGATGAGCAACCTCCTCCCTCAGTCCAGAGAGGTGCCTGCAGATGGGACAACACCACATCCTCCAGAACGTCTCCTGGAAGACTGCTGCTTCACAGCCACTGCACTGCACCACTCCAATCATGTCTTATTTCTGGCCCCTTAACTGTTTGCAATCCCTCTTTCCTCTGTTTTTTTCTCTCCTTACTTTCTGCCTGTGTGCCCTTTAAGCTCCTGATTGTCCTGTTCTGAGACAAGAATATCCTATATTTCTCAGTAGACCCTTACTTGCTCAGAGGCAGACCTCCAGCAGCTAGAGGGGCTGGAGAGGTACTCTTGCCCTTCTAGGATGGTGGGTCTTTGGTGGCTCTGTGATCACTCACTTCCTGCTCCCAAACAGGAAGTTCCTGTTGTCAGTCAAATCTTGTGCCTATAAAAGTAGAACTAGCTTTGGGTTGGAGGGTGGAGGGGAGGGAAGGAGGACAATATAGTCCCAGTAGAGAAGTCCAGTGACACAGCAGTCCTTTCTCCTGGTGTCTTCTGCCAAGCTATTAGCAGAATCTTTTTAAGGCAGTCTTTAAATGTAGCTTCCTTCTAGCTAAGCCACTCCCCCTACTTACTAGATCTTTCTACAAGTAATTTAAACCTCACAGCTATTAAGTCATTTCAATCACCTGAGATTTATACCTAGATAACTGTTCAGATAACCATTCAGTTCAGTTAACTCAGACAAACACACACTTTTTTTATTTTTTGTTAGTTTTTTACCCTAAATTAAAGGTCCAGGTACAAGAGTTCTTCTTCTTTAGTCCCAGCAGAGAAGTCTAGTCACACAGCAGTTCTTTCTCCTGGTGTCTTCTGCCAAGCTATTAGCAGAATCTTTATAAGGCAGTCTTTAAATGTAGCTTCCTTCTAGCTAAGCCACTCCCCCTACTTACTAGATCTTTCTACAAGTAATTTAAACCTCACAGCTATTAAGTCCTTTCAATCACCTGAGATTTACACCTAGATAACTGTTCAGATAACCATTCAGTTCACTTAACTCAGACAAACACACACTTTTTTTTGTTAGTTTTTTTTAACCCTAAATTAAAGGTCCAAGTACAAGAGTTCTTCTTCTTTAGCCCCAGCAGAGAAGTCCAGTCACACAGCAGTCCTTTCTCCTGGTGTCTTCTGACCATAGTGATGATTAATAAAGGAGAGGGGAGGTGGTCAGAGGGAGACAGTGAAAAGGCAGAGATACTGAATGAATACTTTTGCTCAGTATTCACAAAAGAAGATGAGGAGGGGTTACCTAAACCAGACAATATAAGCACTCTGGGTAGGGGGGTTGACACCAGTCCATTCACAGAAGAAAGAGTCCTGAAAGAACTCCTAAAACTCAAGGTTGACAAAGCAATGGGGACTGATGGGATTCACCCCAGAATCCTAAAAGAACTAAGGGAGGACCTAGTGACACCACTGACCACACTTTTTAACAAACCATGGCAGGATGGGGCAGTGCCTGAGGACTGGAGGAAGGCAGATGTGATTCCCCTTCACAAAAGTGGGAGCAAGGCAGAAGCAGGAAACTACAGACCTGTAAGTTTGACCTCAGTGGTAGGGAAAATGATGGAATCACTTCTGAAAGAAAGAATTGTTGAGTACCTAGAGGTCAGCGGGGCACAGGACCCAAAGCAGCATGGATTTACAGCAGGAAGGTCATGTCAGACAAATCTAATTGATTTCTTTGACTGGATGACCAAAGTAATAGACCAGGAGGGCTGTGGATATGGCCTACCTAGACTTTAGCAAGGCATTTGACACAGTCCCGCACAAAAGACTAATAATCAAGTTAGCCAGCCTGGGAGTGGGTCCCAGGTGGTAGCCTGCAGCAAACTGACTGCACAACAGGACACAGAAGGTAATAGTGAATAGAACACATTCTGAAGAAAGGGGGGGGGTTACTAGAGGAGTACCTCAGGGCTCAGTACTGGGTCCAGTCCTCTTTAACATCTTCATAGGTGACATTGCAGAGGGTCTGGAGGGAAAGGTATTCCTCTTTGCAGATGACACAAAGATCTGTAACAGTTGCTACACAAGAGGGGGTAGAAAAGATGAGAAGGAACTTGGCAAGGTTGGAGGAATGGTCAGACATATGGCAACTTAGATTCGATGCAAAGAAGTGCAAAGTAATGCACCTGGGAAACAAAAACCCAGGAAAAGAGTACACAATAGCAGGGGAGGTACTAACAACAACAACAAAAATGGAAAGGGACCTGGGGGTAGTCATATCAGATGACTTAAAGGTGGGTAAGCAATGTGAAACGTTGGTAAGGTGAGCCAGGGGGATACTGGGATGCATAGGAAGGGGCATCACAAGTAGAACAAGCATTTGTCAATGCCGAACATTCACTTGTAGGTATTTGCAGTGGTGTTTGGCACGTATGGTACTTTACCCTAATGCCCTGTGCGATTGCTGGTATTTGCACAATAAATTTTCAGCATGACCTTTTTGTTACCCCCACGTCATAAAATCATTTGAGACCTCTGCTGATGAACAGTCCCACTGTTATTTTGTTAATCTGTCCTGAGTGTTGATTTCCCACAGCGACCACACCATTGTGCTCCACAAGTGCAAAAACACAGTTTGGGCAGGATATGAAAAATGACAGCTGTAGCATTCATAGGGAGGTGTGAAGGGATGGCAATGTTGAACATCTGGAGTGAAAATACAACAATTTCTTGAACTTACGAGCGTACATGGAAACTGCGCAATGAACGCTCATGACACAGTCATTTTGTGGACTTTTGTCATCAAATTTTCAACATAGGCATTGTGGGACCTCTGCTCATGAACAGTCACTGTAATTTTCATAATCTGTCCTGAGCATTGATTTCTCACTGTGACCACACCATTGTGTGCTGGATGTGCAAAAACACATTTCAGCCAGGATGTGAAAAATTTCAGCTGTACTGTTCATAAGGAGGTATGAAAAAATGCCAGTGTTGAAAATCTGGAGTGAAAATATTTAAAATTCTGGAAGTTATGAGTGTGCATGGAAACTGCACAACGCACGCTCGTAACACAGTCATTTTTTGACATTTTTTCACCAAATTTGCAACATAGGATTTTGGAAGCCCGCCTCATTAACAGTGACACTGTTGTTTATTTAATCAATCCCAAAAGGTGATTTTGTGCCGTGACCATGAAATCACCTTTGGGTACCAAATAACTCACATGACAGTAACTGAATTCATGAGGTGGTGTCCCAAGAACCCCCTGTTGAAAATGTGGTGCCAAAATTTGCAAAAATGCCCGAGATAGCCACCTAAGTTGGAAAAAAAAAAACATTTATGCCATTATACAGCTTACCGTAATTTCTTCAGTTTACGTTCTGCTTTCAAGAGTGCAGAAGTGTTCCCACTCCACTGAAGATCATTGCGCCAGGCTCCGGAGGTAAGTATGGGGTGAGGGGGAGGTGGGGTATGCAGAGGGTGGGTGTAGGTTCATGGAGGGGGCACAAGACACAGCGAGGGATGGTTTTCTGTTTTCACAGGTTGTAAAAAAACAAAAGATGTTGCGGGACAGTTTTCCCATTTAGAGGGACAATGGGCATGCTGGGGTGGGCCCCCAGCATGTCACCTGGGTGTTTGTTGGGGGGAGCCTGGAGACAATGGGGACTGTGCACTCCGTCTGCACATACAATGTGTTTGGTGGGGGCAATAACAAGGGAGCAGGGTTTACGGCAGCAGAGGGAGGAAGTGGGGGGGATTTTATTAGCAGCCAGAGGTAAAAGGGTGACATCAATATGCTAAATACACACACGTTACCACCGCTAATTGCAGTGGTGTTTTTCTTTTAACTGAAGACCACTGCAGCCAAACTGCTGTCATAGACAGCTCATGCATCCATTGGTGCAGTAGGGTTGCACACGTTACACTGAGCACTGCATTGGACAGGAGGGTCACACACCTTCAAAAAGTCGTACTGTCCCAAAACGTTCCTTGCACATGCATGCAAGTGAATGCAAAAATAAACAAGCATTTGTCAATGCCGAATGTTGCTTGCTTCTATGTGCTGTTTAGGTATCTGGAAGACATTGGAGTGCAAATATTGAAAATTCGCAAACTTACGAGCGTGCGTAGGAACTGCGCAACGCACGTTCATAAAACAGTCATTTTTAGGAATTTTTTCACCAATTTTCAACATAGCCATTTTAAGACCTCTGCTCATGAACAGTGTCACTGTGATTTTGTTAATGTGTCCCATACATTGAGTTTGCACACCGACTGCGCCATTGTGCGCTACATGGGCGGAAACATGTTTTGGGCAGGATGTGAAAAATAACAGCTGTACTGCTCATAAAGAGGTGTGGTAAAATGGCAATGTTGAAAATCTGGAGTGGAAATATTTAAAAATTAGCAAACCTACGAGCGCGTGGGAACTGTGCAACGCACGCTCGAAAAACAGTCATTTTTAGGAATTTTTTCACCAAATTTTCAACATTGCCATTTTAAAACTTCTGCTAATGAACAGTGCACTGTGATTTTCTTACTGTGTCCCATACATTGATTTCACATACCGACTGTGCCATTGTGCACTACATGGGCGGAAACACGTTTTGGGCAGGATGTGAAAAATGATAGCTGTACTGCTCATAAGGAGGTGTGGTAAAATGGCAATGTTGAAAATCTGGAGTGAAAATATTGAAAATTCGCAAACTTACGAGAGTCGTGAGACACTGCATGCGCTTTCTAAAACAGTCATTTTAGAATTTTGCACCACATTTTCAAAATGGTGTTCTTAGGACCCCTTCTCATGAATGATGTCACTGTCATGGCATTATTTGGGCCCAAAGGGTGATTTCGTGCTGTGACTGCGCAGTGACTGCGAAATCACCCTTTGGGCCCGAATAACGCCATGACAGTGACATCATTCATGAGAAGGGGTCCCAAAAACCCCATGTTGAAGATTTGGTGCAAAAATTTCAAAAAATGCCTGAGATATGAGATAACGTTGAAACCCCCCTGTCTAGCCTATTATACAGCTTACCGGCATTTCCTCAGTTCGCGGTCGGCTTTGAAGAGTGCAGACGTGTTCCCGGTCCACCGAAGATCGTCGTGCCGAGCTCCGGAGGCAGGTGAGTGGGGGTGGGGAGGCAGGGTGTGCAATGGGTGGGTGCGGGTTGTGGGAGGAGGGGCTGGGAGAAGCGCCTGGGACCATTTTTTTTTCAGGTTAAAAAAAAAAAGACTACTCGGGACGTTTTCCACACTGGGGTGGGCTCCCAGCTTGGCACCAAAGCTTTGGGGGGGCATTTGGGGGGATGTGGAGCCAACAGGGGATTGGGCAGCCCCGTCGGCAGACGACGAGGGACGTTTGCCATGCTGGGGTGGGCTCCCAGCGAGGCACCAAAGCTTTGGTGGGGCCTTTGGAGGGATGTGGAGCCGACGGGAGATTGGGCACCCCCATCGGCAGAGGACACAGGATGTTTGCCATGCTGGGTTGGCTCCCAGCGTGGCACTGGGTGCTTGAGGGCGGATGCAGCGACAGCGTGTGTTTTTCTTTGCCAAGACCACCACGTCATATACATAGCCCCGCACCCATTGGTGCAGGACGCCATGCCTGCTCAACGGAGCAGTGGATTGAACAAGAGGCACACCTCCAAAGTGTGCTACTTCTCCCAAAGCCGCCTCCTTGCGCATGCGCAAGCGAACGTAAAAGGGAAGTGGTTATCCCTCTATACAGACAGTTGGTGAGACCCCATCGAGTACTGTGTGCAGTTTTGGAGACCCTCATCTACGCAAGGACATAGACAGGATGGAAGCAGTCCAGAGGAGAGCAACTAAAATGGTGCAGGGTCTGTAGCAGAAACTCATGAAGAGAGACTGAGAGCTTAATATGTATACTTTGATGAAAGAAGGAACAGGGGGACATGATGGAAACGTTCAAGTACCTCAAGGGAATCAACAAAGTCCAGGAGGGTAGCATCTTTCAGAAAAAGAGATGTGTAAGAACAAGGGGGCACAATTTAAAGATAGAGGGGGGATGGCTCAGGGGTAATGTGAGGAATTTTTTTTTCACGGAGAGAGTGGTGGATACATGGGACAGCCTTCCTGAGGAGGTTGTTGGGTCTAAAACAGTGGGGGAATTCAAACATGCACGGGACAGACAGAAGGCCATTATAGTGGGGGGTTGCAGGAAGTAGGCTGTTGGTTAACTAGAATCTGCATCGTATCCAGTAGGTAGGGAAATGGGCAGACTGAGTGGGCCAAGTGGTCCTTATCTGCCGTCAAAGTCCATGTTTCTATGTTTCTATACTATTCAGACTGACAATAATCCACTTACGTACGTATAAACGTCTGCTGAATTAGATTTATTTATTTATTTTTTATTTAGCTTTTGTTGACCGGGTAAGTGCACTAGACAAATCCTGCCTATTTTCAGGCACGACCTGGGGGAGGGGGATACAGATGAATGCCAACTGACCTTGAACCAGATTAAGCTGTTGGTGGTATTTTAGTGAATGAGAGAAATTTGGCCAGGACACCGGGGAAATTCCCCTACTCTTTTCGATAAGTGCCATGGGATCTTTAACATCCACCTGAACTACCACCAATCCAGGCAGATGGGACCTCGGTTTAACGTCTCATCCGAAAGACGGCACCTTAGAAATGCAGCACCCCTCTCATGCTGCATTACAGTGTCAGTACTGGGATATTAACCCAAGTACCAGATGTGGGAACTGAACCCACAGCCCTCTGATCTCCCAGCCTCAGAGGCGAGTGTGCTACCTACTGAGCCACTGACACTGCCGATGCAGCAGGACAGCAGTGGCTGTCAGCATGGCACTTTTGACTGTCTGGTAGAATATTGTAGTGGCTTGAATCATGTGGATGCTGACGCCTTGTCTATGTGCTCATTTGATTGTGACCTAAGTAACAGTGAATGGTGACTATTCCTGATTCTGCTGTGTAGGCCCTCTTCAAGAGATTTTATAGTGAGGCGTGGTCCTTGGCCACTAATCTGCAGTGTCTGATAAACAGTTTTGGGCTATTAAGGGCTTGCATGCCAGCTGCATATTGTGGTTTTACATCTTTCCATGCTGAGGATAAGATCTGGGCTGCAGGACAACAAATCTCTGTAGAATGGAAGTAAGCAAAAGCAGGAGAGAAAAAAGAAACCGCTGTGGTTCTCAAATGATGTGGCTAAAAAATGTAAAGGCTAATGGGTCAGCATTCAGGAGGTATAAAGAGATGCAGAGGGAGGAAGGTGTATCAGGAGAAGCAAAGGGAAGTAAGGAACATGGTGAGGAGTGCAATGGTGGAAACTGAGGAAAATATAACCAAGAGGTAACTAAGACAGACAAGAGCATTTTTAGGTACATACAGTGAAGCCCACCAGGATGAAGCCCAGTGTCAGTTTCCTGCATGACAAAAGGGATTAACTCTCATTGAAATTGCATTGTTTACTGCAATAACTCTGCTGCAGAATGCTGCAGAATTGGGTTTCATCCTGATGAGCTTCATTGTAAGTGAAAAGAGGAAGACCAGGGAAGAGATTGAAGGTTATGAAGGGCAGAGGGGAGACTGCAGAGGGAGACCAGGAAAAAGCAGCTATCCTCAACAAATACTTCTGTTCAGTCTTCACGGTTGAAGGGGAAGGGGTGGATCACATGAAAGCAGCAGGAACACTGGAAGAAGGGAGGTAGACACAAGTCGATTCACAGAGGAGAGACCCCTGAAGGGACTCGAAAATCTGAACGTGGGCCAAGCTATGGGGCCAAACAGGGTACACTGAAGGGTATTGAGGAAGCTTTGGGAGGTACTGACTGCACTCTGACAGCCCTATGCAACAACTCATTGGAAATAGGAGTGGTTTCAGAGGACTGGAGGAGGGCAAATGTAGTCCTGCTTCATAAAAGTGGTAGGAGGCAGGAGCCTGGCAACTATAGGCCTGCCAGTCTGACATCAGTGGTGGGGAAGTTCATGGAGTCACTGCTAAAGGAAAGGATTGTGGAATATCTTGAATCCTGTGGGTTACAGGACCTGAAGCAGCATGGATTAATGGAGGGAGGTCATGTCAGATAGACTTTTTTGATTGGGTACCAGGGAAATAGATCAGGTTCGGGTGATGGACATGGCCTACTTAGATTTTAATAAGGAATTCAACACCATACCGCATAAACGACTCAAAAGGAAACTGGGCATCGTAGTGCTAGGTCCAAAGGTACTAAACTGGGTAAGAAATTGGTTAATGGATAGCCGGCAAAAGGTGGAGGTAAACAGAGTTCACTCTGGAGAAGGGAAGGAGACCAGCGGGGTGCCTCAAGGCTCAGTATTTGGACCAGTCCTTTTTAATGTCATTATAAGTGACATTGTAGATGAACTGGAATGGAAGGTATGCCTTTTTGCATGTGACACTAAAATCTGCAATAGGGTACACATTCCAGAGAGGGTAGAAAGGATGTTAAGAGATGGGAGAAAACTTGAGGAGTGGTCATGGCCATGGCAGCTGGGTTTCAATGCAAAAAAATGCAGAATCATACACCTAAGGCACAGAAACTGAGAAACAGAGTGCAAAATGAGAAAAGAGGTATTGATGGTCACCTAGTGGGAAAGGGACCTGAGGGTAATAATCATCATAACTTTATTGGAGGGAAAATTGAGAGAACGACTCTCTTTTACAGTTGCATCCAAAGTATACATATAAACACAAATACAAAACAAGCATAACGCACATACGATATTATAGTGCTTGGGTTTTGTACTTATTGTAAAACAGAATCATCATTTAAAATAATAAATATTCACCCAAAACAATCACAATGATTGTATGCCAAACTCATAAGTAAGGATCTAAAATTGCCCAGGGGGAGTAAGATATTTAAATTACACTTTTTCTGAATTGTTTTCCAGGTTTGGGGGACATAAAATTGCAAAAATAAATTCCCCATATTTGGACCGGTATTTAGGTATAAAAAAATTTGAATGCTTAGTACATTGAAAAGTATGTTTACCAGTGCATTTCTCTTTCAGCTGCTAATGAAGTCCATCCCACATGCTTATATAGCTGAGAGTGATGAGTTTTAAATGGCAAACCAGATATGAATTTGAAGACACTATGATATAATGGGTCTAGTGAATTTAGAACTGTTGAAAAAGCGTTTCTATAGATGCAGTCACCATAATCTAATACTGAAAGAAACAGAGAGTTGACAAAGTATTCTAAGGGGATAACAAAAATAATTCTTATTTCTATGAAAAAAAGCTAAAAGCCTCTTCAGTTTAGTAGAAATACAATGTACATATGACTTAAAATGAAGATGGCCATCCAAAATTAGGCCCAAATACTTAATATTCGTAAACTCTTGTTATATTTGTTCCTTTAATAGATCTTACACTCAGGCCTGGTAGGTCCTGCCGCTTTCTGTTAAAAAGCAACCATTGCTTCTTCTTCTCATTAAAAAGCAGCCTTAGTTTAACTGATAATATCTTATGGCAAAATGAAAAATCACCACTCTTCCCATTGCTAAAAATTAGAACAACAAACCGAGACTTGAGATCAACTGATAGTTTAATAATAAACAAAACAAAGAGTAAGATGGGTGACTCAGCATTTTCCATCCAGATCCCCAAGCACTGAAATGCCCCTCCTTCTGACTTAAAAACAAGTATAAGTCATGATCTGTTTAAAACTAACTTGAAATTGCATCTTTTTAATCAGTTACAATGTTTTTGTCATTTAATTGATGTATGTTTATACATTGCTATTACAGATGCAGCGAATTTAAAATTCGCTGGCGAAGTCATGAGGATGGGCACTTGGCGTTACCCTCCAGCGAATGCAAAGTGCTCACTGGCCTTGTCATTACCACATTGCTGGCATAATGAGAATCAAGTAAGGTGAAGTCATTGTTTTAATGGACTTCGTGCTCCTCATTATGATTCAAAGTGATCCACTTGGTGTTTCAGACTTGGCAGCCCCCACAGATCACATGGCTTACAGTACTGTAAGTCACATGCTCTCTAGCCAGGCAGGAAGGAAGTGAGTCGCACAGACAGTTTCACTTTCTCCTGTGCAGACTGAGAGAGAGGAGTGTGTGTGTACTAGAGAGAGGAGTGTTTTTTGATTGCAGAGAGAGTTAAAATTTGATACTTAACCCAACAGCTTTTTTAAAAGCTACATTTTTTTTTGTCTTTTCTGTACTGTTTTTTACTTAACTTGTTCTTTCTGTAAATTTTATTTTTGTTACCTACTTAGCTGTTTGTCTGTGTGTGTGTTGTGCTTGTGTCGTGAGATGGAGCAGGGTGAGGGAATGTCTAGGGTGGGGCAGCTCTGGGAGAGCGTGGTAGTACGCATCATCGTACCGTGCGCATGCGTAGGGAGCATGGGTGCCCATTTGTGTTGAACCGCTCTAAACTTATGAGTGTCCAACCCCCGGAAGCAGGACCAGCACTGCCTCCTGACTCTGAGGCAGTTCAACCACCACCACCACCACCACCACCAGGTCCAGCACAAGGTCCTTTGGAGCAGGATGTGCCTGTTCCCCCAGGCCCAGGTGTGGATCCCACCATCAGAACTGTTGAGCAGTGTGAGCAGCCTACTGCCAGTTCATATGACCCACCCCTGCCTGTGCCTGATCCTCCCTGCAGCTCCATTGTTTGGCAGTTTTTTGACTGTGTCGGGGGGGACAGCACTGTGGTTAAGTGTCGCCTATGTGTGGTGGAGGTGCACCGTGGCCCCGGGGGAGTCACCTGGGGACTGGGGGCCAGCGCACCCATATAGAATTTAACAGCAGATAAGGACTGCTTGGCCCACCTAGTCTGCCCATTTTCCTACCTAACAGATAAGTACAGATCCAAGTTAACCAACAGCTTACTTCCTCCTACCCCACACTAGGACTGCCTTATGTCTGTCCCAAGCATTCTTGAATTCCCCCACTGTTCTTGACTCCACAACCTCCTCAGGGAGGCTGTTCCATGCATCCACAACCCTTTCTGTGAAAAAATACTTCCTCACATTACCTCTGAGCCATCCCCCCGTCTATCTTCAAATTGTGCCCCCTTGTTCTTGCACATCTCTTTTTCTGAAAGATGCTACCCTCTTGGACTTTGTTGATTCCCTTGAGGTACTTGAAAGTTTCTATCATGTCCTCTCTCTCCCTTCTTTCCTCAAGGATATACATATTAACCTCCTTTAGTCTTTCTTCATATGTCTTCTGGTGCCGACCCTGCACCATTTTGGTTGCCCTCCTCTGGACAGCCTCCACTCTGTCTATGTCTTTGCGGAGATGGGGTCTCCAGAACTGCACAACACAGTACTCCAGATGGGGTCTCACCAACTGTCTGTACAGAGGGATAACAACTTCCTGTTTTCTACTATTGATGCCTCTTCCTATGCATCCCAGTATCCCCCAGCCTTCCTTACTGCCTTCTCACATTGCTTGCCCACCTTTAGGTCATCTGATATAATTACCCCCAGGTCCCTTTCCATTTTTACTGTTGTCATTATCTGACCCCCCATTGTGTACTCTTCCCCTGGGTTTTTGTTTCCCAGGTGCATTACCTTGCACTTCTTTGCGTTGAAGCTGAGCTGCCATACATTTGACCACTCCTCCAACCTTGCCAAGTCCCTTCTCATCCTTTCCACTCCATCTTACGTATCAACCCTGTTGCAGATCTTTGTGTCATCTGCAAAGAGACATACTTTTCCTTCCAGTTCCTCTGCAATGTCACTTATAACGACATTAAAAAGGACAGGTCCCAGTACTGAACCCTGTGGTACCCCACTAGTAACCCTGCTTTCTTCACTGTGTACTCCATTTACTACTACCCTTTGCGTCCTGTTGTCTAGCCAATTTTTTATCAAGGCTACCACCTTAGGACCCACTCCAAGGCTGGCTAACTTGTTTATTAATCTTTTGTGTGGGACTGTATCAAATGCCTTGCTAAAATCTAGGTAGGCCATGTCCATAGCCCCTCCCTGGTCTACTACTTTGGTCACCCAATCAAAGAAATCTATTAGATTCATCTGACATGACCTGCCCATCGTGAATCCATGCTGCCTTGGGTCCTGTGCCCCTCTGGCCTCTAGGTACTCAACTATTCTTTCCTTCAGAAGTGATTCCATCATTTTCCCTTCTACTGAGGTCAAACTAACTGGTCTGTAGTTTCCTGCCTCTGTCCTGCTCCCACTTTTGTGAAGAGGAATCACATCTGCCCTCCTCCAGTCCTCAGGTACCACCCCATCCTCCCATGATTTGTTAAAGAGAGTAGTCAGCTGAGTCACTAGTTCTACCCTTAGTTCTTTTAGAATTCTTGGGTGAATCCCATCAGGCCCCATTGCTTTGTCCACCTTCAATTTTATTAGTTCTTTCAGAACCCTTTCTTCTGTAAATGGACTGGTATCGACCCCGTCTTCAGAGTGTTTCTCTTGTTTGGTTTAGGTACCTCCCCCTCCTCTTCCTTTGTGAATATTGAGCAGAAATATTCGTTCAGTATCCCTGCTTTTTCACTGTCACCCTCTACCCACATTCCCTCCCCTTTATTAAGCCTTAGTATCCCTCCTTTGGTCTTTCTTCGCTCCATAATGTACCTATAAAAGGTCTTGTCCCCCTTCTTAACAGAATTGGCTATCCTTTCCTTGGTTTGGGCCTTTGCTATTCTGACTGCCTTCCCAGCCTCTTTCTGCTTTAACTGATAAAGTTCTCTGTCCTGCTCCTTCTGTGTTTCCTTATATTTCCTGAATGCTATCCTTTTCTCCTTAACCTTCCCTGCCATCTCTTTTGAGAACCATAGCGTTTTTTCCCTTCGTTGTGTTTTGTTGATGTGCTTTACACAAAGGCTTGTTGCCTCTGTGATGACTGTTTTGATTACTCCCCATTGTTCCTCTACCCCTCCTTCTTGCCTGTTTGCTAGTGCTTTTCTGAGGCATTCTCTCATTTTCCCAAAGTCAGCCTTCCTAAAGTCCAATACTCTTGCATTTGTATGGCTTGATTGTATGGCTGTGTTTATCGTGAACCACACTGTTTGGTGGTCGCTTGATCCCAGATGGCTACCCACTTCTAAATCTGAGATTCTTTCTCTGTCCCCATTTGAGAGTACCAGGTCTAAGATTGCTCCTCCCGAGTGCTCCAGTACTAGCTGTCTGAGGCATGCCCCTGTAGGGCATCAAGAATGACCCTGCTCTTGGATGTGCCTGCAGCAAAGGTGCTCCAGTTAACATCTGGCATATTCAGGTCCCCCATCAACAATATATCCCCTTTTTCTGCCATTCTAAGGAAGCCTTCTATCATTTCCTTGTCCATTCCCTCCCCCTGAGATGGGGGTCTGTATACAACCCCCATGCGGATTGTGGTGCCATTTCCTATCTCCAGGGTGACCCAGAGTGCCTCATCTGATCCCTGTTTACTCTTTAGTTCTGTTGCTTTGATCTCTTCCTTTACATAGAGAGCTACTCCTCCTCCTCTTTTACCCTCCCTGTCCCTCCTGTAGATTGTGAATCCTGGTATATTGACATCCCAGTCATGGTTCTCTGTGTACCATGTTTCTGTGACTGCCACAATATCCAGGCAACCCTCTTCCAGCAAGGCCACTAGTTCAGGGAGCTTGTTACACAGACTATGGTCATTGTTACTCATCACCCTCCACCTTTACTGCCTTTGTCTTTTTTTACATTTACCTCCGTCCTGCTCCCTAATAACTTCTCTACCTTGGTGTTTACCTCAGTAATTACCATGTTTTGTTGGGGGGGAGGCAGGGATTTCCCTGCTCCTTTTCAGTG
Organism: Neoceratodus forsteri; assembly: GCA_016271365.2. Lineage (NCBI taxonomy): Eukaryota > Metazoa > Chordata > Ceratodontiformes > Ceratodontidae > Neoceratodus > Neoceratodus forsteri. The sequence goes on from CM057451.1 coordinate 1,130,865,690, forward strand.
CCTCCCCCCTTGGCTAGTTTAAATGCTTGCCAATGAAGCATTTGAACCTCTCACCTAGGATCCTGGTCCCCCCCGAACAGATGCAGACCATCGCACCAGTATAGGTCTGCATCCCTCCAGGTGGCTCCCCAGTCCCCAATGGAGCCAAAACCCTGAGTTCCACACCAGTTTTCCAACCACTCATTGAATTCCCCTGGTGAGGTGTGCCCTAGCATCACCCTTGTCATAGACAGGCAGCACCTCCGAGAAAGTTGCCGTATGCGCTACTTGTCTAAGGGCCCCTTCCCAACTCTAGAAACTCCTCTTGCACTGCTCTGATCCCATTCCTAGCCAGGTCATTTGTCCCTAGGTGGACAATGACATCCTGCTCCCTCCCTCGTGCAGCTCCTCCCACGATCCTGAGGATTCGCTTCCTGTCCCTCCAAGCCGTGGTACCAGGAAGGCACCTTACCTCCCTCTCCCCTTCCTCCCCCATTTCTACCCCCCCAATGATTGAGTCCCCCACCAGGAGTTGTTTCCTTCCCCTGTGGGGTCCCATGCCACCCTCCTGTGGGTCTCCTTTGAAAGTTCCCAGCATCCTCCTTGGTCTTCACTGCAGGTGCCTCCATAGAGGAACCACTATCCACCAGAAGAGCAAATGAATTGTGGAGAGGTACAGCTGGAGGGATGCAATCTGTTCCACCACCCTCCCTCCCTGAGCCCACCCTGGTCCAGCCTCTCCTCTTTCTTGGCAACCTCTGAGGTAGTGGCATTGGCCCTGGTGATCCCTGGGTGGGGGAGGAGGTTTCACAAATCCTATCCAGGTCAGCTTGGAGACGGGCAACCTTCTCTCTCAGACCAGAGAGGTGCCTGCAAATAGGGCAGCATCGCAGCCTCCAGAATGTCTCCTGGAACACTGCCGCCCCACAGCCATTGCACTGCACCACACCTATCATGTCTTATTTTGTGTCCCCTCTCCTGTTTCTCTGTATGCTTACTCTCTCCTCTTCTTACAACTCTCACCCTTCCTGTTCTGGGACAGCAACTTCCTATCTTCTTCAGTAGCCTCCTTCTTCCTTGCTCAGTGTCAGACCACCAGCAGCTGGAGGGGAGAGTCAGCTCCTTTTTTCATTTGGGGTTGACAAAACCAGTGTTTCTCTATGATCCTTCCCTTCCTACTGCCAAATAGGAAGTTCCTGTTAACAGTCAAATCCAGTGGCTATAAAAGCAGAACTGGCTTAGGGTGGGTGGGATGGAGGGTAGTTAGTAAGAAAAAAGGCTAGCAACAGGAAGTTGTAATTTGAGTCACCTGCTTTTATAGTGTCTAAGCCACACCCCCAATTAAGCTCTCTCTCCTCCTACTGGTTTAGCAAAGTCAGCTGATACAGGACCCTTCCCAGCACAGAACACACACTGACTTTCTTTCTTTTCTTTGTTTTTTTTAACCCTAATTAAGACCCCTTCTACTTCTAATAAAGTATCTGTCTACTTAATCTCATCAGTCACTGACTCCTGCTGAGATATAAGGGTTAAATTAATAAGAAAATGTATCTTCTTTTAGTTAGCTGCTTTCTGCTTTACAAGCAAGGCTAGCTTAAGCACCGCCAGTTGGAGTGGCAGGCTGCCACAGAACGGACCATGTCTGCACCTGCTGGCTGTTCCGTGGCAGTGGGTGCCACTGTGCATAGTGGGCACTGCATACCTAAGAAGAGGAGGGCCACAGCAGCACCTGTTGCTCCACCAGTACCCCCACCACCACCACTACCAACAGCAGGTCAGCCTGTCAAAGGATTGGACACCAGAGAAGTGCGTGTAACACTGTCTGACTTGGCAGTTCTCTGGAGTGCTGTTGAGGAGAACAGTGAGAGGATGAGTGCTGTGGAGCAGCAGCTGGATGACATAGAGGGACATCGACTTCAAATTATGTCCATGCTGGAACTGCTGCTGGATCACCATAGGATACCACATTAGTTTTGTTTCCTCACACCATGTCCCCCCCCCCCACCTTCCTTGCTGTGCCATAAAATGTATTCCTCCACCATCCCTGACCCTGGTATGTAATTATGCCCTTTTTTTGTTATCTTCAGTATGCGTTACACTTTGTATTCTGGGGCCCCTTCTTTCTGTTAAGTGTCTGTGTGTTTTGTGTATGTGTGCTGTTTTGGTGCCTCATTTTTCTGCATCCGCCAAAGGCATCTGTCTTGAGTCCAGAAAATTGACAAGTGGTAACACAGTGAAATGAGAGTGTTTCAGCACATACAAAGTCCCCCAGAATTTATGGCGCAGTCAGTCATGCGCACAACAGTGGCACAGAGTCCCCAGATTTTTTCTGCAGGCCCAGAATGCATCCTCCATGTGTCCAGAAAATTGACAAGTGGTAACACAGTGAAATGAGACTGTTTCAGCACCTACAAAGTCCCCAATTTATGGCGCACTCAGTCATGCGCACTACAGTGGCATAGGGTCCCCAGATTTTTTCTGCAGTCCCAGAATGCATCCTCCATGTGTTCAGAAAATTGTCAAGTGGTAACACAGTGAAATGAGAGTGTTTCAGCACTTACAAAGTCCCCCAGAATTTATGGCGCACTCAGTCATGCGCACTACAGTGGCATAGGGTCCCCAGATTTTTTCTGCAGTCCCAGAATGCATCCTTCATGTGTCCAGAAAATTGACAAGTGGTAACACAGTGAAATGAGACTGTTTCAGCACCTACAAAGTCCCCCAGAATTTATGGCACACTCAGTCATGCGCACAACAGTGGCATAGAGTCCCCAGATTTTTTCTGCAGTCCCAGAATGCATCCTCCATGTGTCCAGAAAATTGACAAGTGGTAACATAGTGACCTGAGACTGTTTCAGCACATACAAAGTCCCCCAAAATTTATGGCACACTCAGTCATGCACACAACAGTTGCACAGAGTCCCCAGATTTTTTCTACAGGCCCAGAATGCATCCTTCTTGTGTGCAAAGAAGTGAAAAGTGATAATCTCAACTGGATTGAAAGGTGCCCTTTGGATGTACAGTAATAGTAGCCTTGGTGAGTAGATATATATATATATATATATATATATATATATATAGATACTGTATATGGTTGTGTATTTTGTAGGTGATGATGAGGGGGGTTGAACTTGACATGGACATGTATTCATGCTATTGTTCTGCATCACACACAGGTGACTCCATCTCCGAGCTGTTGCTCTGCACTGTCCAGTGCTCAATGAGAATTCTTTGCACTTAAATGGAACTGGATAACTCTCAAGCACATGAAGGTAAGTATTTCCTTTTTTTTGGGTGGGGAATCATATTTTCAGTTTTGTCTGTAATGGTTTGTTATTTTTTTATTTCTTCACAGATTTCATCAGCATCCTTCTGGAGTCCGGTTCTTAATGATGGTCATGGTCATCGAATGAAATGACTTCTGTGTGTTGCATGTGTGCCTAAGCTCGGGTCAGGGAGGGGTGTGCCTGATCATGTTGATGAACTTCTTTGGATAAGGCCGCTTTGACAGAACAACAAAGTATCGCGAATTTTCCTAAAAAAAGAAACAAATGACTTCTTAAAAGTTACAACTTCATTGTTATGTGTCCCTCCCTGGTTCTCAAATCTCAATCCCTATTGTCAACTAAGTTACATTTCAGAGACACATCTGGTCAAGTACTAAGATAACCTGTTGTTTGCAATATTTGCAGCAGCCTTTACAAAGCAATGAAACGAATGAAATAAAATCTTCATACTTGCCAGAATGGATTTCACATGGACATTACATCGCTTCCTCTCTGTCTGTAAGGTATAGCTACAGCATCTTTCCCAACGAGTAATATTACTGATGCAGCCTGTTTTTATTCTCCTGTAAAAGAAACAAAATAAGTGTACTGTATGTGTTTTGCCACCGCAGCTCTGAAAAGCTACAGAAAACAAAACAGACAACTTAAGGAAGTGAGGCAGCATAACAAACATGAGTGCACATACTCACTTTATGGTTTGAATATTAAGAAGCTGGTGGTGGTGGTGTATTGGTAGACTGGTGGTCCGGTTGTTGCATGCTGGCGAATTTCAGGAAGATTGCTACCGTGACAATTCACCTTCCTGCACTGATTATTCACACTACCAGCATCTCAAACAACCCCCGGCACCTGTGCCCAGTGTGCAGTAATACACAGATATGAACTCCCCGCTGTTTTGCCACTTATCCACATATCCATACTTAAATGGATGAATGGAGAGGAGGAATGTTGAAAGGCATGTCTTACTGAGTCTGAGACAGTGCGGAACAACTCAGGAACAGCACGGGTAGAAAAGTATGTCCTGGATGGGACTTTCCATTTTGGACAGGCACGGGCAGCAAACCGCTGGAACCCAGAATTCTCGAGAAGGGCAAAAGATCGATTGCCAGCATTTCCGCTACAGCAGCATTAAGTTCACTTGACACTGTATGATTGGGGTGGGTACTTCAGCTTATGAGCAAAAACACTCTGTAACGTGGGCTGACTTAAACGTTTTACAGGGTGTGTGTTGGTCACAAATGGTTGTGCTCTGTGATGCATGGCATTGGCAGGGGGTGGAGTGTGGACATTTGATGAAGACAGTTGCACAGGTGATGATGACAAACCCAGAAATTATGTTATTTTTCCGGATTTGCCAACCGGGCTTGATGTACCACTTGCACTAGACATACTGCATTCACCACCACCACCACAAAAACTGCTACTCTCACCAGCACTGGACAACATTTCAAAGTCATTATGGTCCTCCACCTCATCATGCCTGTAGTAATCCTCTGCTCTTATTGCCGTACTACTGAACACATTTAATTTCCTACTGGGCTTAACAGTCATGGAAGGGGATAACATGCTGGCTATAGTTGCCGCCGGTGATATGGGTGAAAGCCCAAGTCTGGTATTAGCTGCCAGCTTGTGCTGGGTCCACAGAGCCAAGTGCCTATTCTTAAGATGCGTATGCTGTCCTCCTGTCCCATAATGGCTCCCCTTTTTACCTCGACTCACACACACATGGCAAACCTGGCAGATTGCAACTGAATAAACATTTGCATCTTGAACAAAAAAATCCCAAACAAGGGACTGTGATGCTCTGCTTTTAACATGTCCATGGTGATGTTGCTTATTTAAGTCTGTTATTTTAAGCACTGAAGTGGGGGGGGCACGTGATGTTTCTGGCACTGCACACCTGGACTGCAACTGACCACCACGACTACCTATCATATTGAGTACTGGGTCGTCATCATCATCATCATCATCTACTAAAACCGGTGGAATTCAGAAATTTCAGACACAGCCACTTTTAATTTCTTTTTCTCCGGTTCCCATGTGTGGGGTCAATTAAATCATCATCATATTCATAAACGTCACTGTCACACACATCCACATCTTCTGCTTGGATGCTAACATGTGGACTGCATGTTGCAACAACAGCAACATCATCATCATCACATTCATCATCAGCATCTACACCACCATCACCTAATATTTTTTCACCACACTGTGAATCACTGCATGGAAAATGAGTGACGTTAAGTGCCACGGTGGATGAAATATCACATTGTACGCTATCGTTGACATGATCATCAGAATCAGGTTCAGTTAATGGGATGTTACTGGGGAAGTATGACATCATCTACGCTGTCACTCACTTACCCTGCTTCACACTCAATATGTTTGGATACGGTACACTGGTCGGAATTAGAACTTGATGCAACAGTGCTAATACTACCTCTACTACCATTAACACCAGTAACACTAACACCACCGGCTGGGAAAACATAATCTCCTCCAACTATCAGTGAAGCTACTGATTGGGCTGTAAAAAACATTGCACGAGAAATACCTTTCCTCACATCACCAATGCACTTCTCTGTCCGTGTATTACTACCGAGCCCACAGACCCTCTTACTGCCAACATTGCCATGGCCAGAAACAGCTTTACTTGCATGTCTCTTTGCAGGCATTTTGGGGGATCAACCACAATATTATTACCAAATTCAGATTTTGATACATTCACTTTCTGACTGGAGGGTAGCTACTCACTACTATCACTAGCTGGATATGAAGCAAAATAAACAACTGTGGCTTCAGCAACAGATAAGGGGACTACTGTGTTGTGACACTGTCACAGAATTAAAACAATGTCAGTAACCAGTGGTGCTGATGGGGTCACAAAAACAATCCAGTCTGGTAAAAAATATCTTTTCAATGTGGGGGGGGGGGCACTGAATGCAGACAGTGCTGATTTTTACGGCACTACAAGCAGCAACACTAAGAACAGAGAACACGATCAAAGTACAAAATCAGGCAGCTGCAGTGGATAGCAGGTTCACACTGCTGCGCTTAGTTGCACTTACACTGATCTGTGTCACAAATGTTAAAAGGTGTATTATATTTGAAGCACGCAACACTGCACACACAACACAGAACACTTTGTGTACAATGCTGAATGAGGAATGCGATGCAAATGCAAAAGTTCAGTGTATTCAGTGCCACGTAATGTAAATTTGTAATTTAAACAACCTGACCTTATGAAGTGCTGCACCACATTCACACAACAAGCAGCAAGAAAATTTGTACTATCACTGACAATTGTACCATGTGTACAGTAACAGAGTCAGTGATATAACAAAAATATTGCCAAAACACAAAGAAATCACTAGTTCTCCAACTTAAATCTACCTACACACAGATACGCCCCTCCCCCACACAGCACACTTCACTGTCTTTCACCACACACACTCAATGTTGTAAATTTACATTCAAAATCCATACACAAACAAAAACGCTCGATGATGTGCGCACAGGAGGGTTTCCTAGAATTGATGAACTACAGTTGGATCCCCCCAAAAAAGCAAAAATGCTTTCTGAACAGCTTTTAAAAGATTCCTACAGACAGCTAACAGAGCACACTGTCTCCTACTCCTTCCTACTCATACTACCTCGAACTGAGGCTGTGCAGATCAATATAGAGCCCATGTGACCTGAACTCCCATGAATCACTGCAAAATCCTCTTTCGGAGCTCAAAAACAAGGCGAAGTGAGGCGAAGTGAACTGCCACCAATGTACTTTGCCTTAAAAATTGAAAGAGAAGTGACCAGTGGAGGCGGAGTAACATGAAGTAGCTGTTTTCAATGCACTTCGCGTTTCTCATTATAACACGAAGTACTCCACTTTGCATTGTGGAGCACTCTGCGAATCCGCCTTTGCTCCGCGAATCACTTCACAGAGCAGATTGAGCCCACTTCGCCCACCACTAATTGCTATGTTGTATTTTATTTGTATTGTAACATGTCTGTTAATTTATCCCTAAACTTTTTTAAAACATTTTGTAACATGTTTAAATTTAATTCTGCATGCTTACTATCTTGACTGTATAAGAAATGGTCTTGGGTCGCATATAAAAAAGGGCCTTTGGCCCATATGTTTACCCAATAAAAGTTAAAAAAATAAAATAAAACAGATGCAATAAAGCCTCCCGAATTTTATCAAAATCTGTTTGTAAGGTTTCTACATCTAAATCAACATTATCATGATCTGCATACAATTGTATTTTTGTGTTATCTGAGCAATAATTTGGATGATCATTTATATATAACAAAAATAGCAAAGGACCAAGGGCTGATCCATGTGGAACTCCTCTGCTGGCACATGTCATACCTGATCTGATATCACCCACTTTGACATATTGCAACCGTAATGTTAAATATGATTTGTTGAGCAAGATATTATGGTCAGTCATATCTAATGACTCCAAAGTAGTGAGACAGTGCAACAAGGCAGTGGGTAGGTCCAGTGGAATGCTAGAGTACATAGGGAGGGGTACCGCAGCAGAAAGAGGGAGGTGGTGTTGCCACTGTATAGATTACTGGTGAGACTCCCATCCCCCCATCCCCCAGAGTACTGTGTCCAGTTCTGGAGACCACATCTCAGGAAGGACATAGACAGAGTGGAGGCTGTCCAGAGGAGGTAAACTAAAATGGTGCAGAGACTGCATCAGAAGTTGTATGAGAAGGACCTGAATATGTACACCCTGGAAGAGAGAAGGGAGGGGCATGATAATGACCTATACACACCTCACAGTGTTAAACAAGGTACTGGAGAGGAGTATTTTTCAGAGGTATAGGTAAAAGAAAAGAAGGGGCATGCAATGAAGCTGTAAGGGCAAAAAAGATGTGAGGAAATACTTCTTCATTGATAGAGTGGCAGATGCCTGAAACAGTCTTCCAGTGAAGGTGGAGGTGGTGGGGACAAAACCAGTGGTGGGCTTCAAGCAGTCATGGGATAGGTACAAAGGAATTTTACTTGGGAAGCAAGGGGGGGTCAGGAGAGGCGAACAAGTAGGGATGGGATAGGCAGGGAAAATGGTATACTGGGTGGGCCAAGCGGTCCTAATCTGCCATCAAATTCTATGTTTTGATGTTTCTGTGAGACATTCTGAGTGCCCCTAAAAAGGTGTGTACTCCCTCTCCTGACCACCTGAGCAATGCTGAGGCCAAGATGTTACTACGAGAGTGGGCTCAGTTGAAGATTTAAGACCAACTGCTGTATCAAGAGGTCTATGATCAGAAAAGGCAATTAAGGTGGCAACTGTTATTATTTATTTATTTTTTATTTATTTATGTAAGCAATAAGCCATGACAGGGTGTGCGTTAGACACTTTAACACATGGCTAGGAGGCGTAATGAGGCACGAGGCCACCGGCCAAGTGTGTCCAGCCTCCTAGCCGTGTGTTAAAGTGTCTAACGCACACCCTGGAGTGGCTTATTGTGCTTATGAAATGGCTATCTAAAATACAGATGTATGTCATAACTAAAATCCGTAATATTTAATAGTGGAACACTTACCTGTTTGTCTTAATTTTTAATAAAATAGTTCCTCCGCCTTTTTTTTTTTTTTAATTTCAGGACTTTTGAGCTGCTAAGGCATCCTTACTTGTATATGTGTAGTTGTTATGGCACCCCCCCAGCAGTAGTCTTACTTCATTTAGTTTGAACAGGAGATTACGCTGTCTTTTTTTAGAATTTTTCTACCTTATGGTAACAGGTAGCAATACTCAGCCTATGATGAGGATGGAGCGAGGGAGCAGTCAGGCAAGCGAGCAAATGAAAACGGGAGCAAATGTCAAGTGAGGAAGGGCACAGCAGAAGGTGAGGTTTCTAAAGAGAGAACGCAAACCAGAGTTTTTTTAATTAATGAAAACATTAGGAGACTTTGTGAGGGAAGTTGTCAGCAGTTGGCAAGTCAGCCTACGATCAGGACAGGGAGCATGCAGACAGCCGAGTGAGAATGCGAGGACAGAGAGAGAGCGTGAAAGCAAGAGCGAATGTCAAGTGAGGACGGCACAGCAGAAGGTGAGGTTTCTAAAGACAGAACGTAAACCAGAGTTTTTTTAAATAATGAAAACATTAGGAGACTTTGTGAGGGGGAGTTGTCAGCAGTTCGCAAGTCAGCCTACGATCAGGACAGGGAGCGTGCAGATGGCCGAGTGAGCATGCGAGCAGGTGAGGAGAGAGAGAAAGAGCGTGACAGTTATTTTTTTAATATGCTGCCTGCATCCCTGTTAAAAAAAAAATAATAGAAAAACTAAGAGCCTAAAGGAGGGCAGTATGGCGCACCTGTAGTTGGCAGCTGATTAGAACAGCAAGTGAGATTTAGGTTGGCAAAACAAGATGGCTGCTTTAGATTTTATGAACATTCCGACTGGGCAGCTTTACTGATATCAGTGCCCACTGGGCACTGCTGGACCTTGTTCCTGTGCATTAGACACTTTATCACACAGGTCTTGTCCAATCAAATTCCTTATATTTTGATGCCCATTTCATAATATTAATTAATGCATTTCGCCAGGAAAGACATAATGAGCTTTGAATTAGCTCAGTTTGAGATGAGTCCTGGGGGGAGAGGGGAAGGGGAGTGATACAAGAATAACAGTGCATATACAGTACAATACAATGAATAGTATTTTTGCTTGTTATGGGGAACAGTTATTTACAGCATTTACAATCATATACAGGTAAGTTACAATGTAATAGTGCTGCTGACTCCTCATGGATAGTTGAAGTAGAGGGCCAATACAAGGTGATTGATAAAAGGATTTAATCAGGGGCAGAAAGGGGTGGATTGGGGGCAGGTAAGAGAGGGACATGCATGTAGGGGAAGGAGGAGAGAGATAATGGGGAAAGGGGAATGAGGGGTGGGGTGATGAAGGAGCAGTAGGGGCAGGTGGTTAGGGGCAATGAAGGTAGGGGAGGGAAGAGAAGGGATAGGGGTTGGGGAGACAAGAGGGGGAGAGAGAGAGAGAGAGGAAAGTGAGAAAAGAAGGAAGAAAGGAAGTGGGAAGGAGGGAGGAGAGAGGAGAGAGAGAGAGGAGGGGAGAAAGAGAGTGGAGGAGGATTGAAAGGACAGGAGAAGGTGGGGGGCTGTGAGGGGTGGAGTTGAGTGAAACAATGGGCCTGGTAACTAGGGACAATCATAGGAGGGTGGTGTGGGTGAGGATTTCTGAGATTAGTGAGTGTTTGGAGGAAGGCAGAACAAATGGGAAGGGGAGAGAGTTCCAGAGTTTAGGAAAACTAAATGAAAAAGCAGCTTGTCCAGCAAGGGATTTATGAGTGTGAAGCAGAAGAGAGCAATAGCCAGAACTGCGCAGGGAGGGGGGGGGGGTAGGTGAGAGAAGAGAGTTCAGATAGGGAGGTAGGTAGGACAGCCAGAACTTGGAAGTAAAGGTGACGCAGTGGGTTAGGTAGAAATCCTATAGGGAAGGGAGGGAGAGAGCAGAGTAAAGAGAACAGTGGTGGGTGTGGGGAGAACTGTTCAGAGTGAAATGGCAGAAAGATGGAAGAGTGGGTCCAGTCTGATCAGGGTGGACCTTGGGGTAGCACCATTGAATATTTTGTCAAAATCAAAGATGGGAAGAATCATCTTTGTAAGGCTGTCACGGTGGGTAGAGTGATGCTGATTGTTCTTCTGTAGAGGGCATCAAGCTTGGGGTGGACTTTATTGTATATGGCATCTATGTGCTTAGAGAAATTAAGGTGATGGTCAAGCCAGATACCGAGGTACTGGAATGAGGGCATATCATCAATTGTGTTCCCATCTAATGTGTGCAAGGAGGGGAGGGATGGGAGATTAGAAATCCTCAGCCTGGTGCCAAAGCACATAGAGACCTTTTTTTTTTGGCATTTAGTGACAGCTGATTTGATCTGAATCATTTCTGGACTGAGTCGAAATCAGGTTGGAGTTTGGATCGTAACTCTGCTGGAGAAGATCCAGAGACAAACAGGGCTGTGTCATCTGCATACATGTTGGTGGAGCAGAAGGGCAGGCAGAGGGAAGGTTATTTAGAAAGATGGTGAAAAGTAAAGGGCCAAAGGAGGAGCCTTGGGCGATATTGGTGTTAATGGGGAGGGGCGGGGATAAGAATCTCCAAGTTTCACTGATTGCGATCTACCCATGAGGTAAGAGCCAAACCAGTTTATTGTGGGGTCTGAGAGGCCCACAGACTTCAGTCTGTGCAGGAGAAGGGAGTGAAGACAGTGCTGAAATCTTTTGCTAGGTCAACAAAGATGGTGCCAGTGAGAAGACTCTGGTCCATATCTGTGTGAGAGGCATCAGTGAGTTGATGGAAGGAGGAAGTGGTGGGGTAGTGTTTGCAAAAGCCATACTGGAAATGTGTGAAGTAGGAAAATGAGTCTAGGAAGAGAGAGAACTAAGTGTTCTTGGAGTTTGGAAAGGGTTGGGAGGAGAAAGATAAGACAAAAATTGCTTGGAGAGGCGAAGTCACCTCCCTTTCACAAGGGAATAGCTGTAGTGCACTTCCTGCAGTCTGAGACAGAGGCAAGAGAGAAGGATAAGTTTAGCAAGGAGGCAATAGGAGAGGCAATGACAGGGTCAGAGAGGTAAAGGAGTTTAAGTCTAGCCCATCAGGTCTCCAACACTGCATGGGGTTGAGAGTTTGAAGGGCTTTCAGAGAAATGGATGGGGTAACCGGTGAGAAGGAGAAGGGAAGTTCAGGAGTATGTGGGGGGGAGGGGGGAGGAAGGTGGGAGAGGGGGAAAAGGATAGGAGAGTGGAAACACAGGTGGTAAAGTATGTGTTGAAGGCTGGCGCCACAGAGGGAGGGTCAGCAATGGTGGAGTCACCTTGTTTTAAGACAGGAGGAGCAGACTGGGTAGGAGGAGGAGAGAAGAGGGCATGAATAATGTTCCAGAACTTGGAGGGGTGGCGTAGATTATTCTGGAAAGAGGAGAAAAAAAACTCAGTCTTTGCTAGCCTGGTGGCTGTAGTACATGAGTTCCTCAGGATGTGGTACCTGTTAAGGTCTGCAGGTGTGCTAGAGGACTTGTAAGATTTCTAAGCCAGGTTGTGTGCTCGGTTCCAAGCCAGAAGTTCAGCTGAGATCCAGGGGAGGTGTGAACCTCTGACCCTGGTTTTCCTTATGGGAGCCTGTTGACCCCAGATCAGCAGAAATTTGGAGAGGAAGTAGTAGAGGACTTGGTTTATATTAGTGGCTTTGGAGATAGGGGACCCGTCATTTGACTGCAGATCTGCATGCAGTGAAGATAGGGCTAATGAACAGTAGGAACAGATTTGGATAATTTTGAGGGTCACTCTGCAGTGATGGATTTTTTCGCACATAGTATACCATATGGTAGTCACCGAATGCCTCAAGGAGGGTGTCAGCATCAATGGTGTGGTGTGGGTGACTGATGAGGACCCAGACTGAGAGACAGTACTTATGGAATTTAGAATTTAGTTGGGTAGGGACTGAGATGAGTTGACCTTATGTTTTGAGAAAGTTTGGAGCTGGAGTGGGATAGCCAGTTTATATTGTAGTAGTAGTAGTAGTAGTAGAGTTTATTTATATCAGGAGCCCTTCCCCGCAGGCTCAAGACACCCTTACTACAAGGATATACAAATATACAGAAACAACAGTACAGCACAGTCAGCATACAATACATAAAATTATTCCAAAACCCGCTAAAAATCTAAAAACAGACTAATTTCCAGACTATTGGATGGTCCCAGAATAACTATCTCAGGTCATGAAGGCCTGTTCAAATAGGAAGGTCTTCAAATATTTTTTAAATATCTCTACAGGAGGTGCCTTGCAGAGGTACCTCAGTAGTGAATTCTTGAGGACCAGGGCTGCCAATTCAAACGCCCAGTCCTTGGAAGATTTTAGCCTAGCCATGGGGACCTCAAGCATGGCCTCTCCAGCTGACCTGAGAGAGTGGGATGGGGTGTAGCGATACAGAAGCTCCTCTAGATAGCCCAGACCTGACTCGTGTAGGGCCTTAAAGGTCAAAAGACCTACTTTAAAGGTAATGCACCAGCGCACTGGCAGCCAATGCAGTTCGCGCATCACCGATGTAATATGACTGAACCTCGAGTTTCCAGTCAACAACCGGGCTGCTGCATTCTGCAGAAGCTGAAGGTGCCTCATAGTACATCCTCTGACCCCAAGGTAGAGTGCGCTACACTAGACAAGCCTTGAGGTGACGAAAGCATGTACCAGCATGGCCAGGTCATTGAGGGAAATAAGGGACTTAATTTGGGTGATATTAAGGAGATGGTAAAACCCAGTCTGGACAACAGTCAACTCCTGAGCATCAAGTGTCAGCTCATTAACCAGAACAACACACAAATTCTTCACCTTTGTGGAGGCCTCCAGTTTGGTCCGTCCAAAAAAGCCCCAACTTACCACCAGAGGCCCCCACTCCTCTCCTTTGACCCTGCTCGACCACCAGCACCTAAGTCTTCTCCTGAATTAGGTCCCAGCCAGTTTGATGATGTCCAAGCCCAGATCTTGGCCAAGCATTCATTTAGCACATCGACTGCGTCAGATCTCTCAGGTGCAAAGGACAGAAAGAGCTGAGTATCATCAGCATAGCAATGAAAACTCAGCTTATACCACCTTATGACCTTGCCCAAGAGGCAGCATATGCACTGCAAACAACACAGGGAAGAGGACAGAGGCATGGGGGACTCCTCAGGGCAGGTTTGTTGTGTCTGAGGAATAATTCCCCAGTAAAATCCTCTGAGACCTTCCCCCAGAGAAAGGACTCAAACCAGCTGATAATCTTGCCAGTGAGTCCTATATACTTTCTCAGCCTGTCCAACAATACTTCATTGTCCACAGTGTCAACAGTGTCAAACATGGAGGAGAGATCGAGGAGAATGAGAATTGTTCACTCTCCTCTATCCCCCACCCTGAGCAGGTCATTTAGCACCCTGATCAACACAAGTCTCTACGCTATGCAAGGCCTTAAATCCAGACTGGAATGGTTCATAGATTTGGAAGTCCAAGAGGTGATCCTCAAGCTGTTCCACAACCACCTTCTCTAGAACCTTCCCCAAAAAGGGGAGGTTCGAGATAGGCCAGTTGTTAGCCAAGATGTCGGCGTCCAATGATGTTTTTTTCAGCAGGGGTTTATAAAGAGTCTGCTTAAGGGACTCCAGAAATACCCTGACTGACAGAGAACTCCTGACAATCTCAGCGAAAAACAGATCCAGAACCTCGATGCAGCCAACCAGTAGTCATGACAGGCCCTGGTCAAGGTCACAGAGTGTTGATCTGAGCCCAGAGATCACCCCACAGACCTCCACCATTATCACCAGATGGAACTCTCCCCAAGGAGGCTGAGTGCATCCGACCACTCAAAAGCTGCCACTGTTGGAGGATGATATTCCCTAGGACAAATCCCAGCGCTCATGGAGGACACTCTGTCTGAGAAGAACCGAGAGACCTCCTCACACTTGTGAGCTAAAAATGCTCATATGTAATAGCCTGTCTACAACCCAAAAGAGCTGAGCCAGTCTGTTCTTTCCAGCTACAATCATCCTAGACATAAAAGGTGCCTTTTTCTGAATGATTGCATTCTAATTCTCATCATAATGAGTAATCAGAACCAACCTGTCCTCTGCAGACCTGGTCTTCCTCCAGTGCCTCTCCAACCTCCGCCCCCTAGTTTTCAACACTCTCATCTCCCCATCAAACCACGGCGAGCTGAGACGAGATGCTGACACTGGCAAAGATGAGATGCTCACTAGAGGAGGTGTAAGAGGAGATGGAAGTCAGGTGTTCAGAGACAAGAGAGGTGGATAGGCCAGGGCAGCATTAGACACCTGCCATGTAGATTCGGAGGGAGAAAGAAAGGGAGAGTTTGAGGATGGAGTTCATAGGCAGTGGTCCTTTTCTGCCAATACATTCTATGTTTCTTTTTTTTATTACCGTGTAAGTTTCACAATTGAGGGCTAGAAAAATGGCCTTCATTAGATACAAAGAGAAACAGGGAGATAAGGAATGGAGTGATTACTAGCTATGGATGAAGGAAGCCAAGAAGGCAGTTCAGAGAGAAGCATGGAACTGTGTATTGCAGAGGAGGTCAATGGGGAGAAACAGTTTGTTAGTTAAATGATGGAAAAAAGGAAGCTGAGATGGGTAATTATTAGGCTGACAGATGGGACAGGGTAATAAAGGAGGACAAGCAGAAGGCAGCCATTTATAATGACTACTTTTGCTCTGTACTCACAGTGCAGGATCGCAGGTCCTTGCCTGAAAGAGGCATAAAGGCTGCAAGAGGGACCCCAGAAATTAGGACGGTAGTAACTACATAGAACCATAGAATGTGCTGGCAGAAAATGACCACTTAGCCCACCCAAGCTGCTCAGATTGTCCCTGCCTAGTCTGTCTATGCAGACCCTAACTGGTCTCTGGTGACCCTCCCTCTTCCCTGCCTATTTATTAATATTCCCATATGTCTATTCCATGCATGCTTGAAGCCCACCTATTATTTTCACTTCTACCACTACCATTGGCTGCCTGTTCCAGGTGCCTACTGGACATCTCCTTCTGTGAAGTAGTACTTCCTCGCATCCCTCTTAATCTGCTCCCCCAGCTTCATTGCATATCCTCTGGTTCTGGTGTTCTTTATCAATTGAAAGAGACTCCCCTCCTGTACCCTGTTCACCCCTGTGAGGTACTAGTAAGTCTCTATCATGTCCCCTTGCACTCTATTCTCTTCCAGGGTGTACATGTTGAGATCACTTAGTCTCTCCTAATAGGGCTTTTGGTGCAACCCCTGCACCATTTTAGTTGCCCTTCTCAGGACTGCCTCCACCCTGCCTATGTCCTTTATGAGTTGTGCCTTCCAGAACTGGACAAGATACTTCAAGTGGCGTCTCACCAGTGAGCAATATAGTGGCAACATCACCTCATCTGCTGGAGATACCTCACCCTATGCATTCCACCATCCCACTGGCCCTACCACCTCCATAGTCACACTGCCCTGCCACTTTGAGGTTATTAGATGAGATAACTTCAATGTCCCTTTCCTGCTTAGTGACTGTCAGTACCTCCTCCCCAACTTATACTAAACTCCTGGATTCCTTATGCCCTAGGTGCATGATTTTGCAGGTTTTGGTATTGAACCACAGCTGCCATGCTATTGACCACTCCTCAAGTTTTGCAAGATCCCTGTGCATTTTCTCCATTACAGCCTGAGTGTCCACTCTGTTACAGATTTTGCTGTCATCTGTAAAAGGCATACCTTCCATTCTAGATCTTCTGCAACACCACTTATAAAGACATTGAAGAGGACCAGCCCAGTACTGAGCCCTGCTGCAATGCGCAGGTCCCCCTCCCATTATTATAGTGAATGCCATTAACAACCACCCTCTGTCTCCTATCTGTTAACCAGTTTCTAACCCAATGCACCACTTTAGATCCCGCCTCTAGGCTGCTCAATTTTTTTTTATCAGTCCTTTGGGCAGCACAGTGTCAAAGGCCTTGCAAATGTCCAGATAGGCTACGTGCACTGACCTCCTCAGATCTAGTTCCCTAGTCACTCAGTTGAAGAAATCAGGCAGATTCATCTATCATAACACCCCCCACACACACACACAAATTCATTCTGCCTGTGGTCTTGCAAAACACTAAATTCAAGATTCAGGAGGCAGTGGTTTAAGGCTCTGAGCTGCAAATCTGGACACCTGGGTTTGAATCCCACAGCCCCCACTTGCATATACTGTGTGACCCTGAGCAAGTCACTTAACTTCCCTGTGCTCCCAGGATGAACATGTAAGCAAGCTTTCAGCTTAAAGTGCCACTCCTGGTTAAATAATTGGAAAAAAATACTCTACCAACCTTTCCTTTAATGGAGTTCCCATAAATTTCCCCACCACTGAAATGAGACTGCCAGGTCTATATTTGCTAGCCTCCTCCCTGCTTATACAGAAAGACCATGTCTTCTCTCCTCCAGTCTTCCAGAACCATACCTGTTTCCAGAGAGCTGTTGAATAAGACCATCAGTGAGGCAGCTAGCAACACCCTTATGTCCTTTAGCATCCTTGGGTGTCTCCCATCTGGTCCCATAGCCTTGTCCACTTTCAGAGCTGCAAGTCTCTTCAGGTCTCTTTCCTCTGAAGATAAACTTGTGACCATCTCCCCCATCTCTTCATGCTGCTCCATGTTGGTCTGTCCCCTTCTTTCTTCTAAAGACTTTACAGAAGTACCTGTACAGGATGTCTGCTTTTCTTGGTCTTGTTCTGCACAGCCCCCCCCCCGCCACTGCCCTCCTTATCCTGATTATTATCCCTCCCCATGCCTTCCTTTTCCCACTTATGTACCTGAAAAATGTCTTATCCCTTTTAGCTACCCCCTTGCGTATCCTTTCCTCTGTTTTCTGCTTTGCTCCTCCACTGCTGGAGAAAGGATCAGAAAAGGGTTAGTGGCTATGAAAATGGCTAAGGCTCCAGGGTCAGATGGGATGCACTAGAAACCAATGTCAGACCTGGCTAAACCCCTGGCAGGGCTATTCAGTACCTTCCTACACTCAGGGGTGGTTATGATAGGTTGATAGGCTAACAGATGTAGTTTCGCTTCACAAGGGAGGAGACAAAGTACAATCATGGAATTACAGATCTGTTAGTCTTAGCTCCATATCAGGTAAGGAGATGGTGACACTAGTCCAGTAGGACCTAATGGACTACCTCATGGGAAATGGGCTCCAAGATAGTAAGCAGCATGGGTCTGTGGCAGGGACGTCTTGTCAGACTAACCAGGTAGTGTTTTTGTGACTGGGTAACTAGGTCATTGGACAAAAGACAAGCTGTGGATTTGCTATACTTCAACTACATCAAGGCGTTTGATTTTGTGCTGCATAGATGGTTGCTAAAGAAGTTAGGGGATCTGGCAACAGTGAAGTTGGATGGGTGGTAAGCTGGCTTGGGGTGAGACAGAAAATGATGTTGGTAAACAGGGTTTAGTCAGGGGAGAAGGTGGCCACAAGTGGGAGGGGCCACAGGGTTCAGTCCAGAGGCTGTTCCTTTTAATTATATTCATTGGTGATATGGGAGAAGGAACACATGGCAAAATGTGATTCTTTGCAGATGACATTAAGGTCTGTGGCAGGATAGACAGCGAGGAAGGGGTTAGGGAGCTGCAGAGGGACCTGCAAAGTTTTGAGAGGTGGTCCAAAGCTTGGCGGTTGAAACTGAATACAAAGTGCAAAGTGATGCACACAGGGACAAGAACCCCAGGATGGAATATTGGGAGGGAGGGTTTAGGTTGTACACTGAATTCAAACAAACAAGGACCTATCTTAGCTATCCTGCAGCATGCAGAAAACATATTAAATGGTAAAACAACAAACTGGACTCCGAGGTGAAACAGTCATTTAAAAAGCATTCTTGGTAACCCATGATTAAGTGTCTGTTTGGGGTACAAAATATTGCGTGAACAGAAACCTGCTATCTGTCTAAGTGTAACAGGAACAGAGTTACTCACAATCCATGATGCACACAGTAAATTGGAGCATTAAGAGAAACATTGAAAAACTTTGGCCCACACTCACAGTAGGAAAGTCAGCATCCATGAAAGTTCAAATGCTTGAAACAGACTGTTTCTGGTATGGTGTGGCGGAGGCATTGGTGCCTTGATTTTATTTAATGAAGGATACAAGCATTTGAACTTTCATGGATGCTGACTTTCCTATTGTGAGTGTGTGTCACAGTTTTTTGTTGTTTCTCCACCTATCTGTGTAAGTGCTTTACTTCAATAAACAATTTTTTAGTTCAGTCATCATTTTGTGCAGCAAACCAGCACTTCAATCATGGGTCATCAAGGCTGTTTTTTAAATGATGGTTTCACTGCTGAGCCCAGTTTGTTATTTTGCCGTTAAGCTGGACTCTACCATGTACAGTCACAGCCAAAGACATGGCCAGATATTTCCTGAAATGTCTGTGATATTTATATAAAAATCTCCTGCTTTCTCCATTTACACAGTGGGGGCAGCAAGGGCAAACCATTTAGAAATGTTGCAAAAAATCTGGAAATATCTGACCATGTTTGTGGCTACTACTGTAGAAAAAGGACCGGGGAGTCATCAAAAGAAACTCACTAAAATGATATAGCCATTCATGGGCCTACAGTAGGGTAACTAGGATGCTGGGGTATATAGCGAGGGGGGTTTGTCAGCAGGAGGAGGTGATACTGCCTCTATATTGGTCACTGGTGATGTCACACCTCTGCAGCCCCCCCAGAAAAGACAGACTGGGGAGTGATGCAGTGGGCACAGGGTCATAATGTTGCAAGACATTACGGCACAGCAATATACTGCACTGCCAGTTCAGCATGATATATTACAAATGGCATAAGTGTTTTTTTTGAGGGGGGTCTGCCCCCACCCCCATTATGGGGACTCAGTTCCCTCAAACCCCCCCAACTAAATGATCTATCTTCTGGGGGGGGGGGTTTTATCAGTAAAAAACACACAAAGTTCAAAAAAGTAAAATTCCATGCATCTGGGACCAGGAATTGAAACCCAGTCCCAAATGCATTGCCTGCCTCTCTTGCTGCCAGTGGCTCATCCTGTCGGGCCACGACAGCTGCTCAGTGGACCCCTGTCCCAGCAGGATTCTTATCCTGCACTGGGAGCAGTATGAGGGTGCCCTACCATGTATACTTCCTTTCACAGTTTTGTACCCTCTCGCTTTTCCCTACTGTGCTGTTCCTGCTTCGTGGTCATGTCATGCACTGTAGAGCGTATGATATATTGACCCAGTAGGGGTGTAGTGTAAGGTATCCAAAATGATTCGGGGCCAATAGGGCAGATCCTACAAGGACTGGCTTAATACCCTGAACATGTACTCACTAGGCACCAGAAGGGAGAGGAGCGATATGATAGAGACCTTCAAGTGGCTGAAAGGAATGAACGAGGTAGATTGTGAGGAAATATTCGGCAGGACTGGCGAATCAAGAACACAAGAACATATGTGGAAAATGGCAGGGGGGAGACTGAGAAGGGTTGTGAGAAAGTTTTATTTTACAGAGGAAGAGAGAGAGAGAGAGAGTTTTCTGAGCAATGAAATAGCTTATCATCAGAGGTGGCAGTTGCAAGACCCA
This sequence comes from Neoceratodus forsteri, assembly GCA_016271365.2. Taxonomy (NCBI): domain Eukaryota; kingdom Metazoa; phylum Chordata; order Ceratodontiformes; family Ceratodontidae; genus Neoceratodus; species Neoceratodus forsteri. The sequence goes on from CM057451.1 coordinate 1,130,886,076, forward strand.
CTAAAGGTTTCAGACATGGGTAGGGCTGAGTAAAAGGCTTAATAGTTACACTGTGGAAAGGAATACTGCAGGAGAAAAGATTGATTAGGGTAATAACCCTAAGTTTTAGGTCCTAGGGTAAAAGAGGGTAGACTGGATGGATCAATGGCCTTCTTACAACATAATTTTCTACATTTCTATGTTTCACTCTTTGTCATTTCAGTTTTGCATGACATGACGGGGCACATGGGGCTGAAAAGATGGTGGATTTGGTACAAACCCAGTTCTACAGGCCAAAGGTCAGTCAGCAAATTGAGAGCTACTGTGCCATTTAAGTGTTAAAAATTAAAGACTGCCCAAATAAGTCATTTACCAGTTAAAGGCCTGTGATAACTGGTAATTGTTCACTAAAAATACCACCAACTTAATCTGGTTAAAAGTCAGCTGGCATTCATCTGTATCCCCTTCCCCCAGGTTGTGCCTGAAAATAGGCAGGATTTGTCTAGTGCACTTACCCTGTCAACAAAAAACTAACTAAATAAATAAAAATAAAATCAACTTTATCAGAAGGTCAGGAAATTGGATACACCAGAGGCTTGGCAATCTTTTCAGAATTTTGGTAACTATTGTGTCACCTTAATCAGGAAATCTAAACAATCTTACTATAAGGCACATTTAGCGGATTCAAGGACAAACCCACCTCCCAACATTTTGGAAATTAGTTGACTCTACTTTGAAGGTTCCATCTGCATCAATTATTTCTAATTTAACAAACAATGGGGTCACAGTTCACTCCAAAAGGGGATCTGTGGCCTGTTCAACACTTTTTTTCTGAAGCTCCTGGCCTTTTATTGGAAAATGCTCATTTATCCCAAATTTCATTTTCAGCACATTAGTCCCAGGGAGGTCTTTGACTTATTGACTTCCCTGAGAAAGGGTTCAGCTAAAAGTAATGACTACCTGGGTAATTTTTTGCTCAGATCCTGTGCTGATATAATAACCCCTTCACAGACTCTTATTTTCAACATATCCCTCACTACCCAAACTTTTCCTTCTGCTTGGAAACATTCGATAGTTATTCGCCTTCATAAAGGTGGGGATAAATCATTGGTTGAAAGTTATCGGACTTATCGCCCAATTTCTTTACTTCCCATTCTTTCAAAATGGAAAGGATTGTCCATAAACATCCTCTGGATTACTTAAAGACTTGCCAAGTTCCTCCTGCTGCTCCATCTGGTTTCAGTCATCATCACTTGACTCAAACTGCTTTTCATAGACGTTCATGATTCTATTTTTAGAGCATTGGACAAGGGCCACTGTGTTAGCACTGTTTTCATCGAATTGTCCAAAGCTTTTGATACTTTTAATCATCAACTGCTTTTGTATACTCTCAAGGGTTTGCTCTCAGTACTGTCACATGGTTTTCTTTCTAGCTTCAAGGTAGATCTCAGTCTGTTCTATGGGATGGGTGTTTGTCTTCCTATCTCTCTACATTCACAGGGGTGCCTCAGGGGCCTATTCTTAGTCCTATTCTTTTTAATTTGTTTGTGGATCCTCTGCCTTAGCAGTCAACAAATGTACGGTTTGACTTTATGCTGACGATTCTGTTCACTTTTTTTGAGCATAAAAATTCCACCTCCCTAACAACCTCCAGGCTGACTTTGACAAAATTGTTCATTGGTTTTCTACTAACCTTTGGCTTTTAAATAGTAAAAATAACTCAAACAATGTTATTCAGGTCTTAGTCCAATGTCAATTAAGCACACTCTGCCTTTTCCATTACATAGAAACATAGAAACATAGACTTTGACGGCAGATAAGGACCACTTGGCCCACCCAGTCTGCCCATTTCCCTACCTATTGGATAAGCTGCAGATTCTAGTTAACCAACAGCCTACTTCCTGCAACCCCCCACTATGATTGCCTTATGTCTGTCCCATGCATGTTTGAATTCCCCCACTGTTTTAGACCCCACAACCTCTCCAGGAAGGCAGTTCCATGTGTCCACCACTCTCTCTGTGAAAAATAATTTCCTCACATTACCCCTGAGCCATCCCTCCTCTAACTTTAAATTGTGCCCCCTTGTTCTTACACATCTCTTTTTTCTGAAAGATGCTACCCAACCGGACTTTGTTGATTCCCTTGAGGTACTTAAAAGTTTCTATCATGTCCCCCCTGTCCCTCATTTCATCACGGTTATACATATTAAGCTCTCTCAGTCTCTTTTCATATGGTTTCTGATGTAGACCCTGCACCATTTTAGTTGCCCTCCTCTGGACTGCTTCCATCCTGTCTATGTCCTTGCATAGATGAGGTCTCCAAAACTGCAAGCAGTACTCCAGATGGGGTCTCACCAACTGTCAGTATAGAGGGATAACCACTTCCCTTTTTCTACTTGTGATGCCCCTCCCTATGCATCCCAGTATCCCCCTGGCTCTCCTTACTGACTTCTCACATTGCTTACCCACCTTTAGGTCATCTGATATGACTACACCCAGATCCCTTTCCATTATTGTTGTCGTTAGTACTTCCTGCTATTGTGTACTCTTCCCGGATTTTATTTCCCAGGTGCATTACTTTGCACCTCTTGCATTGAATCTAAGTTGCCTTATGTCTGACCATTCCTCCAACCTTGCCAAGTCCCTTCTCATCCTTTCTACCCTCTTGTGTATCAACTCTGTTACAGATCTTTGTGTCATCCAGAAAGAGGCATACCTTTCCTTCCAAACCTTCCGTAATGTCACCTATAAAGACATTAAAGAGGACTGGACCCAGTACTGAGCCCTGAGGTACTCCACTAGTAACCCCCCTTTCTTCAGAATGTGTTCCATTCACTACTACCTTCTGTGTCCTGTTGTGCAGCCAGTTTGCTACCCAGGCTACCACCCTGGGACCCACTTCCAGGCTGGCTAACTTGATTATTAATCTTTTGTGCAGGACTGTGTCAAATGCCTTGCTAAAGTCTAGGTAGGCCATATCCACAGCCCCTCTCTGGTCTATTACTTTGGTCACCCAGTCAAAGAAATCGATTAGATTCATCTGACATGACTTTCCTGCTGTGAATCCATGCTGCTTTGGGTCCTGCGCCCCGCTGGCCTCTAGGTACTCAACAATTCTTTCTTTCAGAAGTGATTCCATCATTTTCCCCACCACTGAGGTCAAACTAACAGGTCTGTAGTTTCCTGTTTCTGCCTTGCTCCCACGTTTGTGAAGGGGAATCACATCTGCCCTCCTCCAGTCCTCAGGTACCACCCCATCTTCCCATGATTTGTTAAAAAGTGTAGTTAGTGGTGTCACTAGGTCCTCCCTTAGCTCTTTTAGGATTCTAGGGTGAATCCTATCAGGACCCATTGCTTTGTCCACCTTGAGTTTTAGGAGTTCTTTCAGTACTCTTTCTTCTGTAAATGGACTGGTGTCAATCCCACTATCCAGAGTGCTTCTACTGTTTGGTTTAGGTAACTCCTCCTCTTCCTCTTCTTCTTTTGTGAATACTGAGCAAAAGTATTCATTCAGTATCTCTCTGCCTTTTCACAGTCTCCCTCTGCCCACCTTCCCTCTCCTTTATTAATCTTCACTATCCCTCCCTTAACCTTTCTATGCTCCCTAATGTACCTATAAAAGGTTTTATCCCCCTTCTTAACTGAGTTGGCTATCTTTTCCTTGGTTTGGGCCTTTGCTTTTCTGACTGCCTTCCCCACTTCTTTCTGCTTTAATTGATACAGTTCCCTGTCATGCTCTGTCTGTGATTCCTTATACTTTTTGAATGCAGCCTTTTTCTCCTTAACCATCCCTGACACCTCTTTTGAGAGCCATAGTGTTTTTTTATTCCACTTTGTTTTCTTTATTTGTTTCACACAAAGGCTTGTTACCTCCATGATGGCAGTTTTGATTTTTCTCCATTGTTCTTCCACCCCTCCTTTTGGCCATTTGCTAATGCATTCCTCAGGTATTCACCCATTATGCCAAAGTCAGCCCTTCTAAAGTCCAGTATCCTTGTCTTTGTATGGCTTGTCTCCATGGTTGTGTTTATTGTGAAGCACACTGTGCAGTGGTCGCTTGTTCCCAGATGTCTACTGACTTCTAAGTTTGTGATCCTCTCTCCATTTGAGAGTACCAGGTCTAATATTGCTTCCTCCCGGGTGGGTTCCACCACTAGCTGTCTAAGGCATGCTCCCTGTAGGGCATTGAGAATGACCCTGCTCTTGGATGTGGCTGCAGTCCATGTCACCCAGTTAACACCTGGCATATTCAGGTCCCCCATCAACAGTATATCCCCTGTTTCAGCCATTTTGAGAACCTTAAACAATAATCCTCTACAGCTTGTGCATGCATTTAATTATCTTGGACTTATTTTTGACTCTGCTTTAACATTTAAATCTCACATAGATCATACCATTTCCAGGACTCAGCAATGCCTGGGCCTTTTAAAATGGACCAGGCACTACTTGTCACTTCCAGATCATAAATTAATCATGACTCATGCAATTTTGCCTATTTTAGGGGAACATTATTTATCCAGGAGTAGCACACTAAACCAAAGCTTGTTTCCAGATGCAACCTCAGAACACAAGGAAGTTAAATGACTTGTTCAGAATCATACAGTATGCACCTAGGTAGCTGTGGGATTCAAACCCAAATCTCCAGATCTGTAGCTCAGAGCCTTAACCCACTGCCCTATACTGCCTCCCATTTTAGTTTACAGTGACACAGTTTACTGAAATGCCAATGTCTCTAGCCTGCTATTAGTGGACACTATTTATTATCAGCTCCAATGATTTATTTTTAATTCCAAAAGGACTGAACATCCCTGTACATTACTTACCCAACTAAATTGGTTGCCTCCTTCATCTCGATGAACCATTCACTGGTTATCTTTGATTTACAAAACTGCAAACCATCACACAACAACATATTTATCAGACAGACTATCAGTTTCCACTTACAGTCACAACCTTAGAGATGTCCCAGTCCATAACTTAGTTTTACCAAGAGTTAAAACTCATTTTAGAAGAGATAGCCTTTCATATGATGCCTTTCTCTCCTGGAATAAACTTCCCCATGTGCTACAGAATTCTTGCTCCCCAAATGTTGTTAAGCAAAATTTGAAGAAGTTGCTTTTACAAGAACAACTGATTTGTACTTGTTTTAACTTACTGTACATGATTTAACAAATGATTTACTATTATTATACTGTGATTTATATTGTTTATGTGCTCATGTTTGTGTATTTACTGTATCTCCTATGTACTTTACTGCTTAAGTCATCTTTGTAAGTTGCATTTTATGACTTGGGATGTTCTGTAAACAAGACTGGTTTCTCATGGAACCTATCCTGTAATCCATTAAACTTTTATGTAAATAATAAAAAAAATGTAGCCCACTAACATTCAGGTTATAATTACCATAGATCTTGTCTGCATAGACTTTATGAGCCTGGAGCCTGATTCCAAGAACATTTTCATTCACAACAGAGCAGATATGTTTAGCATCAACTGATAAAAGAGATGCTCATGCCGTGGTGTATTACTGTAGGAAGTCTTGCACTACCCTCTACCACCCCCAGGGAGATCTCCAACCCAAATGTTTTTACCAAACCTTGTTAAACATGTTGGACACATTGACTCCACAGGAAAAGGTTGATGGAGCCAATGGATTAACACTTTGGTTCATGCTTGCAATGATACCCAAAACAATGTTACAGCATATTACCCCTACAATCTGATGTTTGGTCGTGAGGCCTGACTCTCCATTGACTGGTGTTTCAGGGGTTTGCGTGATGGGGAAGCACCAGAGACAGATTTGCAGAATGTCTGTCATCTGAAGGACCAGCTTGACTCTACATATCGTTCTACCGCTGAGACTTCTAGGAAACAAAATGCTGCCAACAAAGCATACGTTTCAAGTTTCTGGTTTATTCTGAGTTACGTCATTGGGTCAAATCCCATTTGCAATGGATGCCCCTACAATCATACATACCAGTTTCACATCATACAGAATTTAAATACAATAAAAATATTACTTAAAAAATAACAATTACAAATATACAATAAGTACATCATATTTAATAACATTCAAACAACTGATAAACACAAGTGTTCAGAAATTTCTGGTATATATATATATATATATATATATATATATATACATACAATAGGGGTGAGCATGTAACCTTGACAATAAAAACATGTATTCTCACTGCAGTGGAATATCTCTCAGATGATAGACACTGTGGGTTTATTTCCGATAAACCCACAGTGTTCTACATCACCAGCAATATACTCACAATGGTGATGTCACCCGAAACAGACTATCTACACTGCAGCCTGCATTTAATAGCTTCACAGCTTTCTTTCTCACTGAATCCTGCAACTAACTCAATTAGTATTGTAAAGACAATCACCCGCGTGCCCATTGTTGTTCTGACAATCCTAGCGCTGTTGTGCTGCTCTAATCTTCAAACCAGCCTCTTCATAAACCAGTTTCTTTCTGAGTGCTGACTGCAACAGTTTCTCTGTCTCAATGAAGCCTGCAACTTACTGAATAAACAGTCTGTTTCTCACTCCTAGCTGCAGGTAACACAATTATCATTGCAATTCACATGCACCTGTTCCTCATACTATCTAACACTCCCAGCCTATTCAGAAACACTTACACACACACTCAGACCACACACAAACAGTGCTGTCAGTATAGCCTAGAGGTTAGATTAACAAGCAATAAACCAACTCCTACATCCAGCAGCCCAGACCAGTGTTTAATTCTCACAACTTCCATTTCAATACTGTGTGACTCTGAACAAATCACTTAACTGCCCAGTGCTCCCAGGCCCCCCTCAAAAAAACTACCCAATTACCAAAATAAAGTAAACAGGGAGAGAAAACAGAAAAAATGTTCCTAAAATGTACTAGCCCTATTGTATAAATTGCACATGTATATAGATGTGGAATATGGCAAACATTTCAGACTCATGCGAGTGAACTGCAATATCACTGTGCTTTCGGCACTCATGATATTATCACAGTTCACTCTGCACTTATGCAAATATTTGCCATATTCCACAGTCGCCTATCATGTATCTCTCTATTTATATATATATATATATATATATATATATATATAGCATTGCAGTTATGTTATCCCTTCCCTGCATTTAACACACATTTGGGATAGTGACAGGAACCATGTTTTTATTTGCCTAACAGAAAGAGCTTTTATTGCCTGTAGTTAAAAAATCTCAGGGAAGCAATACCACACTGAAGGCACCCAGTAACTAAAATAGTGCTGGGCCCTTGCTGCAACAATGTGAGGGAATGCCAGTTCTAAGAGGCATGTGCTTCTCAAGGATGCAAGCGTTATGCACACAGTGATCACAATGTCAAGGTCAACAATGTTCAGTCCACAGATGCCATGGGAGCTTCAGCAGAGGCCATGAGGGCCAGGGCTTAATCCCTCAGCCCTCCTTCACACACATCAACCTCTCCCCGCCTTGCCCTTCTAGATGTTATGCCCATTTCAGACTACCTCTCATCTTCCAGTTTACCCCCCCCTCCAGTCTGATTTCTGGAAGCACTACTCCACAGTCTCCTCCCTGCTGTATGTCAATGATTCAGGTGTCTCTGGGATTGATCAGGCATATCGCTGCTGCCATTTTCATTGATCTGGCCAAAGCCTTCAACTTGGTATCCCAGTCTCTCCTCCTGCACAAGCTGAGTTCTGCTGGCCTCTCAGCTCCTGCCATTGACTGTTTCTAGTCCTACCTAATAAGCCATCAACAGATGATACAGGTTGGTGGTGTCCTGTGTCCACCCCTTCCCATCCAGGCTGAGGTCTCACAGGGCTCCATCCCGAGTCCCATCCTTTTCTCCATTTTCATGAATGACCTCCACATTGCCTGTGCCAACTTATGCATTTACTTGTAAGCAGATGACACAATCATCCTCACTTCTGGTCCCTCTATTGGAGTTGTGGAAGTTCTGCTCCAGCAGGATTTCTTCAATCTCCTGTGCTGGTTCCTTTCCAACCATCTCTGGGTCAACACCAAAACAAACAATGTCTATGACCTTTGGCACCAGTCAGAAACTATCCAGGCTCTCAAGACTTCTAGTTTTTCTCCATGCTGGAAGGCTCCACTCTTGAAATGGTGCAGTCTTTCAAGCATCTTGGTGTGCAGCTTGACAGAAAGCTTGACTTCTCAGCCCATATTGACATAATCCATGTGAAAGTTCACCCTAAGATGGGTGCCCTGTGCTGTAATAAAGACTGCCTACCCTTGATGGTACACAGGGAGCTGGTAACAAAATGGTAGTCCCTGTTTTTGACTATGCAGATGTGGTCTATGGTTCCACCCCTCCATATCCCTAGCCAGACTGGACACCCTCTGTAATGCTTTTTGTCACTTTGTTACAAACTACCCTCCTCATACACACCACTGCTCCTTCCACTCCTCCCTATCCACTCTCCCTCTGCTTTAACATTGCCAGTCACACTCTACCTCCTTCATTTCCAAATACTGGTTTGGTTTCCTTCCCTCCTACCTGTCATATCTCCTATCTCCAGTCTCCCTAATCCATGCTCAATCTGTCCCAGGGACTACTGAACCTTCTCCACTCCTTATCTCTATTCCACCACTTGGCATGCCACATTTTAACACTCTGAAACCCGTTCCACTCATTCCTCTTCCATTCCTCTTCTCCAGGCTCTTTCAGACATCTGATGACCCCTCCCCCCACCTGCACCTGTTTTCTGCAGGTGGCCCTCCCCAGTGGTGGTGCAAGAGGTAGGCACTCCTCCCCATAATAGGTCTCTAATGTATTGCAGTGCTTGCCTTGTGCCTCCCTGGCATTATTTTGCACTTGTATAGGCATGCCATCTTGTCTTATATCCACATTTGAATTTGTACTAAGATATGTGTCTGTGAAGAATTATGTATTGTACTGTATGCACTCTATTCTGCACTGAGAATTCTACTGTGTTATGTTTTGCTATACATTCTGTAACTCTTTCCATCAAATTGCACCTGGAAGCAAGCCTTGGCTCAGTGTGTCTTTCCCAGTCACCAGTTTTCAAATTCATAAACAGAAATATAGACAGTGATGACAGATAAAGACTAATGGTCCATCCAGGATGCCTCAGTTCCCTGATTAGCCCTGGGACTTACTGTCCCTCCAGGGTTCAAGCCCTCCCAATCCATCTCCTCATTCTCCTTCCATTATAGGGAAACTGATGGAGTTACTGATTAAGGAAGACCTAGTGGATTACCTCAAGAGCAACTGTCTCCAGAATAGTAAACAGCATAGGTTCATAGCAGAGCAGGGTGGTTCCTCTCAGACACACCTTATACTTTTCTTTGATTAGGTGACAAGGGAATTAGGTAGGTGCCATCGCATGCATTTGCTCTATTTTGACTTCAGCAATGTTTTTTGACTGCATGCCCCACAGATGCTTGCTGACGAAGATGGAAGATTTGGATGTGACTAAGGACATTCTGCCAGTGGAATTATGCATAATTTTAAAATCTTGCCTTTCACTGTAAACATTCCATGTGTGTGTATTGGCTGAGGGATAAAAATTCTGAAAGCAGAATTATGCAGATTCCAAAATATTTTGTTCCATGGTAAACAATCATTCATGACAAAAAACAACCAGAGTGGGAATGGGAGGAAGAACCTTATTGAAACCAGGAAGAGGATGAACCTATACAGGAAGAATCACCTTCTGGGACATGAAACTCTACCTCCAGTTGTACAAAACTATTGAATTTGAGACTATTTTATTAATTGGTGGATGCATCATATTATTATTTTTTGCATATTTAATAAAGAAAATGTTGTGCATGTTTCACTGTTTTTTGCAGATGAAATCATTCTTTTCACAATTATATATATTTTATTAGGATTGTATCCACATACAACAAAGACAGAAAAAAAATACAAAAGATATCACAACACACAAAACATCAGAGAAATAACATTAAGTCCATTTTATAATCATAATAAGACATTCCAGGGTGTGCATCATTGTGGGATTTTCCAACTTATTCTGTGGTTTAGGGTATGAGGTGCACTCCTGAAGCATGGGCAAATTCCATAGCAATCATGTCCTGTTGTGTCTTTTTGCTTAAATGTTATTTTAATTACTAATACCATCATGTTATACTGCACAAATAAAACATCAGTTAGATAAATAACTTACAATGTAATAAATAACTTGCTGCTGCTGCTGCTGCTCTGGCAGATGTGCTATCTGGTTTAATACTGCAGCTGATCAACACTTTATTTAACCTTACTGTGAAGTAGTTCTGAAATTAGTATCACTGATGATTGGTGAGTTTTGTGGTGTAACTGCACCATTGTTTTGAAATTAATGTTTTATAACTAGAGTGGAACTGGACTTTACCACTGAGAACATACAAAGAGATACGTGCAATGATGGGAGAAGGGGATAGGAATTAGGGCCATCAAACTGGCTAAAGAAGTACAGTATATAGCATGAGAGGAAGGGTCAAGAGCCTGGTTATATGATACTATACATGGGGAATGTCAAAATATGAATATAAATGGAGGTTCTAGCAGATAGAAGTGGATTGGAGATGGAGAAGCTTGTGTAGATGGATTGGGAATTTAGGCATGTTGCAGGTATGGAAAGGGAAAAGCCTCTATTGATACATGGGTGAATGTAGCAACCTGTAGAGATGGATTATGGAAGGGGTGAAGAGAGCAGGGATGGTGCAGCCTGCAGAGTAAGCAGATAATGTCTGTGGGATGGGGAATGCTGCAAAGATGGACTGTGGGTTGGGACAACCTACAGAAATGGACAGTAGGAAGGGGCATCTTTAGAAATGGTCTGTGGGATTGGGCAGACTACAGAGATTATTTATGGGATGAGGAAGACTGCAGAGATGGACTGAGGGATAGGGCAGCCTGAACGGATGATCTGTGGGATGTGGCAGCTGCAAAGATGGAGTGTGGGATGAGGCTGTCAGTAGAGAGGGACATGGGATAAGGCAGCCAGCAGAGATAGACTGTGGGATGAGGTGGTAGGTAGATAGACTATGCAATGGGACAGTCATCAGAAATAGACTCTTAGAGCAGGTGGTCAGTAGAGAGGGACTGTGGGATAAGGTGGTCAGTAGAGATGAACTGTGTGATGAGGTGGTCAGTAGACATGCACTGTGGGATAGTGCAGACACAAGAGCTGGACTGTGAGATGAGGCTGTCAGTAGAGACAGACTTTCATATGGAAGCCAGTAGAGATGGACTGTGTGATGAGGAGGTCATCAGAGATGGACTATAGAATGGGGCAGCAAGCAGAGATGGACTGTTGGATGATGCAGCCTGTGGTGATGCACTGTGGTATGAGGGTCTCAGTAGAAATGGGCTATGAGATGGAGCAGCCAGTAGAAATGGGCTATGAGATGGAGCAGCCAGTAGAAATGGACTGTGCTGTGGATCAGTGAGCAGAGATGGACTGTGGGATAAGGCCTTTAGCAGAGATGGACTGTGAGATGAAATTGTCAGTAGATATGGACTGTGGGATGAGGCAGCCAACAGAGATGGATTATGGAATGTGGCAGTCAACAGAGATGGACTGCAGGATGAGACTGTCAGCAGAGATGGAATGTGATATAGAGCAGCCAGCAGAGATGGACTATGGTATGGGGCAGCCAGTAGAGATTGGCTGTGGTATAGGGCAGCCAGCAGAGATGAATTGTGGGAAGTGGCTTTTTAGTAAAGATGGACTGGGGGATTGCAGCCAAAAGAGAAGTACCGTGGTATAAGGCTGCCAACAGAAGCGGACAGTGGGATGATGCAGCCAGAAGATATGGACAGTGGAATCAGGTAGTCAACTGAGATGGATTGTGCAATGGGGCTGCCAGCAGAGCTGGACTGTAGGATGGGGCACACAGCACGGATGAACTATGAGATGAGTCTGTCAGAGGAGATGAACTGCATGACAGGGCTGCTAGTAGAGATAGATTGTGGGATGAAGCTGTTAGTAGAGATAGACTATGTGATGGGGCACACAGCATGGATGAACTATGAGATGAGACTATCAGAAGAGATGAACTGCAGGATGAGGCAACCAGCAGAGGTTGACTGTAGGATGAAGCTGTCAGTAGAGATGGACTGAGGGATGGGGAAGGCAGCATAGATGCGCTGTGGGGATCAGACTGTGAATAAATATGGACTGAGGGGTAGGGAATGAGGCTGTCAGCAAAGATGGAATGGGGTATGAAGCTGGAAGTAGAGATATAATCTGGATAGGGCAGTCAATAGAGATGGCCTGTGGGATAAGGACAATCAGTAGAGATTGACTAAAATGACAGCCATCAGAGATGGACTGAGGAATGAGGTCACCAGAAAAGAAGTACTGTGGTATCAGGCAGGCAACAGAGGTGGACAGTGTGATGATATAGCTAGAAGATATGGAGAGTGGAATCAGGTTGTCAGCAGACATGGACTGTGTGATGGGTCTGCCAGTACAGATGAATTTTGGGATGTGGCAGGCTGTAGAGATGGACTGAGGGATGTGGCTGCTAATAGAGATGGACTGTGGGATGGCGGCCTGCAAAGATAGACTGTAGACTGAGGCAGCCAGAAGAGAAGTACTGTGGTATCAGGCAGTCAACAGAGGTGGACAGTGGAATAATACAACAAAAAGATATGGACAGTGCAAACAGGTAGTCAGCAGAGATGGACTGTGTAATGGGGCTGCCAGCAGAGATGGACTATAAAATGGCAGCAGAGATTGTCTGTGGGATGGTGCTGCTAGTAAATATGGACTTTTGGCTGAGGCTGTCAATAGAGATGCACTGTGGGATACAGCAATCAGCAGAGATGAATTGTGGGATGGGGCAGATAGCATGGATGAACTATGAGATGAGACTATCAGAGGAGATGAACTGCAGGACAGGACTGCTAGGAAAGGTAGGCTGTGGTATGAAGCTGTCAGTAGAGATGGACTGAGGGATGGGAAGGCAGCATAGATGTGCTGTATGATCAGACTGTGAGTAAAAATGGACTGAGGGGTATGGAATGAGGCTGTCAGGAGAGATGGAGTATGGGATGAGGTTGGCAGAAAAGATGGAATCTGGGATGGGGCAGTCAATAGAGCTGAACTGCAAGCCGGCCTGGTGACACTGAGAATTGAGACGCTAGACATCGTACCTTAAACTACACCTAGGTTCCAGAACAAGCCCTGGCCATTGGGGGTCGGTGGGGGGAAAGGGCAGTAGTTGGATTTAAGAGGCCATCAGGCAGCTCTCCACTCTCAGGTGGGGATCTAGCCATTTTCACTGCAGGGCTCCTCCTGGGTGGAGGCCCTGTGGTAGTGCAGTCGGTGAGTGACTCAAAATGGGAGTGTGCCACGGGCCATTGCATGTGTGTGCCTCCACCTGTAAGATGACAGGCATCAGAGATGGGCTGTGGGATGAGATTGTCAGTGGCCATAGACTGTGGGATGAGGCTGTCAGCAAAGATAAACTGTGGGATGGGGCAACCAGCAGACATGGACTGTAGGTTGTCTGTCACCAGAGATGGAGTGTCGGATGAGGTAGTAAACAGAGATGAACTCTGGGATAAGGCAGTCAGCTTAGATGGACTATGGAATGGGTTAACCAGTTGAGATAGACTATGCGATGAGTTAGCCAGCTGAGATGGACTGTGGTTTGAGTTAGCCAGCTGAAATGGACTGTGGGATAGGTTAGCCAGCTGTAATGGACTGTGGGTTGGGTTAACCAGCTGAGATGGATTGTGTGGTGGGCTAACCAGCTGAGATGGACTGTGGGATGGGTTAACCAGCTGAGATGGACTGTGGGATGGGTTAACCAGCTGAGATGGACTGTGTGGTGGGTTAACCAGCTGAGAAGGACTGTGGGATGGGTTAACCAGCTGAGATGGACTGTGTGGTGGGTTAACCAGCTGAGATGGACTGTGGGATGGGTTAACCAGCTGAGATGGACTCTGTGGTGGGTTAACCAGCTGAGATGGACTGTTGGATATGGCAGCCGGTGGAGATGGATCATTGGATGAGGCTATCAGCAGTTTTTTTTGTTAACTGGGTAGATGCACTGGAGAAATGCTCCATTTACAGGCATGGCCCAGGACATGTATAACAAAAATCAACAGTACAAAAATAACAAATATATAAATACATTTTACATTTTTCATTTTTCGTTTTTCTGTGTGTGAATTTAGTGCCTTGTGAAAAGTGCTGGATTGACAGCACTGGAGCTTGAAGTTCCCTTTGTATCCACATGACAGGTAAAACACAGATGATCACAATAAATGTATCTCTACCCTGCTATGCAGGGACCACCACATAGGTGAGGGGGTAAGTCAGACTCCGTTATCATTCAGTCCTTGGCCTGTCATGTGAGACTGCTAAAAAGGGTGCCATTTAGTGCCAACTGTGTTGCTGGTTTGAACTGGACTGAGACCACTACAACTCATTTCACATAGGCCACTGAACAGCCCTCAGGAAATAATAGATTTCAAACACAAACAACCTGCACTGGATTTGAACCTGTGACCTAGAGGTGAAAGGCTCCTTAATCCGCTACAAATGCTCAGAGCTGTCCAGTTCTCCCTTTAAAAAATATCATGAAATACAATGAAAATGCACAAGTGATCAAATAATAATGAGAAATGTTCAAATGTTAAAAAGTACACTCTTACATTATTACTTCAGGTGCAGTATGCCTTCACTGATAAAGCTTTTGAATCCATTTTAGTTTTTAAGCATAGTAAAAGAGCATTCCATGCCTTTGTGGCACTATAACAGAAATGTAGTTGCCCTGATGGTGGGCATTTTAAAGGCAATTTTAACTTTAGCAAATTTAAAGACCTCAGGCTTATTATATCATTACAGCAGATAAAATCTGTAAACAATGCAATATGAGATTCCATTTACAAGGCTTTACTCCATAAATGGAGTTATGCAAGTTTGGAGTTTAACTCCAGAGAGAACCAACCCAATTTGTTTAAATTCTGAGACTGGCGAGCCTGAGACGATGATGCTGATAATAGTTCACATTTTGTGATCACATTTAAAAGCTTGCTTTTTGGGGGCCACAGCCAGTGGTGGCCCCCTCTCAACCACACTCCCTCCATAGTAAAATGGGCGACATATTTTGGTGAGTAATAACAAGTCTTGTATTGGATGCCAAATAATATTTTAACCTATACACTGTAGTTACTCTAACCTAGAATATATTTTCAGTTACAAAATATTCATATGATATGTAATTGTTAGAGTCTAAATGCACACCCAGGTATTTTATTGTAGATACATACTCATTACCTGATCCATTAATAGCAGTAAACTGGAGAATGTCCTATGCAACATGTCCTTAATCTTGGTTTTATTCCAGACCAGGTTGTTCTGCTACACCCAGTGCTGAAGTATGATAACATCCTCCCCAGTTTATCATGTATTTGCTCAACTATAGCACATCTCTAACACAGAACAGAGTCATCTGCATATAAGACCAGATTGTTAGAAATGGTTTCTACAGTATAAATAAAGTAATTAAAAGAGAGGACCTAAGCTTGATTGTTGTGAGACACCGCATAGCACAATTTTCTCACTTTAGGTTTTACCATCAATTCATACCATTTATACTTTATTTGACAGATAGTCCCTAAACCAATCAAAAGTGACCTGTCCCATCCCCAGAACATTCAGTCTGGTTAGCAGAATGTTGTGGTTGATCGGATCAAATGCTTTACTGAGGTTCAAGAAGACTGAACTGGTCTTGGTATATCAGGTTTCTGGAACTGGGCAGCTTGCAGAAGCAGATGGGGGGTGGGACTATCTGCAGAGCTGGGTTGATGGGTGAGGAACCAAAGGATTTCAATTATGGGATGGTACAGCCTACTCAAACGAGTTATTGAAGTGATTTACTATGAAAACTACTACATTTTAAAAGCAGCAGATTATTGCAATGGCACAATGGTATTTCAATATTATTGACTGAAAATATCTTAGAGAACCTTCATGAAACAAAAATACATTCAACATAAAACACTATAGAAAGAGTAAGGGTGGTGAGCAGTAAGCCAAAAACCTGTAATTCCTTAAAAGTAAGAAAGCCACCTAGTAATGACAGCTCCACCACCCTTATCTTTTAGAGGAATAAATACAAATAAAATTATACATCTTGAAATCAACTGATCATTAATATAATCACCCAATGGTAACTTTTTTGGAGAGGTTAAACAGCACTAAGTGCTTGAATGCATTAGGCAATGCTCCTTCATAGTGGTACTGAATCTGTTTTAATCTGTATACTCCTATCTTTAAGTGTCTGTCCCATATTTAATCCACCATCTTCTATAGAAATCTGGTTAAAAGTTCTATCTGAAACGTCAATGCATGTAGATAAACAAGTAAATGTTTGTAATTACTGGTGACTCCCATCATCACACAGTTTTGAGCACTTTCAGAAGCTGTAATAACTGTCAAAAGCAGTAATAATCAGTTTAATGACTTTTGAAAGCTCGAGATCCACTGTTGTCAAAGTTGGCAGTGACAAGCCTGGCTCAAGTCCCTTGGTGGAGTGTAAACACTTATTACTAGCACATTGTTTCCCAGTCATCCTGTATACTATGCTCATCGAACTTTCCTGTATCAAAAATATTGCACCAGTAATGGTTCACTCTCGTGGTTTATGGCTCATCGTCACTCAACAGGGGTGTGACCAGGAGAGACACACTAATCTGAAAGCTTGTTTACAGGTGTGACCTGGGAGCACAAGGAAGTTAACTGACTTGCTCAGGGTCACACAGTGTGCAAGTGAGGGCTGTGGGATTCAAACACAGGTCTCCACACTTGCAGCTCAGAGCTTTAGACAAATGCACTATACTACCTCCATATGTTGTTGTCCACATATCTGTCTATTACTCCATTCGGCAATATATGGGTTTTTTTCTTCATTTTCAAATTGTAAAGAAATAGTTCTACTTTCAGCATTTCCTAAAGAACTGAATGAATCATCCAATGCATTTTCATCACATGCACACAACACAAATAATGGAGTTGATAACTGTAGATGTTCTTCCTGCATATCGTCTTCAGATAATGAAACATCATTAACCTTTACTGAAGACAGCAGAGAAAGTGTCTCTTCAGGCTGCCCTGCACCATTTGCAAGCTGTGACAATGTGTCCTCTGCTTGCTCTTCATCTGTCAGCAATGAAAACAGCAGTGGCAGTTGTAGTTTGCCATTCTTCCACTCTGTTTCCAGTACTAGCTGCCCTGCTGGTTCATCATTAGAAGATGCAAATGCTTCTAGTGTATCCTCAGACATTTGTGCTAACTGAATAGAACATAAATCTTTGTGTTCTTTGGTGCCTTTTAGAGTCTCCAATGACTCCTGATGATACTGTTCTCTGAGATTTTCTTCGTGTGCATCTCTGTATTTCAGTTTACAATTTATTATTTGAATGCCCTCTGCAGAAACATTTCCAAAACACTTGTTCGACTGAGGTGCATATCCACCCTGACGGTGTGTACATCCCACAAGTATACCATATGCTACTTGGGGGTTACATTTAAAATGTGAGTTTCCAGTTGATGTATCTAGTCTTAAATTTGCAGTAACACTTGGTAAAGTTTGGAGACCATTTCTCTGTGAGGCATAACCTGTAGCTTCCATGGAGGCAAGACATGAGCTTGGGCTGACTTGTGGTGCATAACTGCTGGACATAGCTAGAATAGGGGATGACTGTGGCTGGTCTGATTGCTGGATGGTCAGTAGCTTTTGTGGTACAGGCTTGAAGATGGGATCTGCTCTGGAAATCTTATTAGGTGATACAGAGCTGAAGATCATATTTCCTCTGGAAATCTCATTAGATACAATATAGTCTACAGGTGGGTCTTCAGAGGAAGCTCCTGTGAAGCCTTGTAGAAGAATATTTTGCTGTTTGAAAATATAGAGATAGATATATGAAGTCAAAAATACATATAATCAAGCACCAGCTAAATCTTTAAGTTTTTTATTTTTTTTTGGCATATAAAATTTTCTTTATTCTATTGCATTGGATAGAAAGCATAAACACTTAGAACTTCACAACACTACACACACACACACACATATACACACACACACATTCACATAGACGTATTCTCACCATTGCATAACATTAGTGAGAAAATGATGGCAGCTAAAATGAAAATTACACAAATCTTTAAGTCAATATATTATCATAATGTTATAAATAATTGGGCTAAAGTATATATGAACATGTCAATTTCTGCATGGGCAACTGTATAGCTGATGTACTTTAGTCTTGAACCCCTCAACATATAGGAAAAATTGGAACATATCAGTATATCAGGCCAGAGAAAGAAGCTAGGAAGACTGTGATATCTAGATCGTTCATGCTGATGAGATTACTGTTAACTGAGCAATGTAGCTTAATATAAGTTCCTGCTTTAAAGGGTAGCTGAATCGCTCTGGTGAGGGAACTCATAAAATATATATTATTCCCATACATGTAGAACTGCCAGCAAAGATATATTGTAAGTACATTTAGACAGCCCCCTTCTTTGGTCCTATTATTTTGCACACAGAGCCCCTGCTGCCCCCTTCCCTACTTCACATCATCTTACAGCTTATTTCAGGGTGTGGGTACAACACTTAGCGACCAGTCATCTTGTACGTGGAAGACACGAGCAGACCATAGCAAGGTAAATACTTGTTTTGCTACTGCACAAAAAAATATAAAAAGCATGGCTAAATTAGCTCCTATGGCAGGCAACTCCTTGGTATAAGTTGCCTGCTTGGAGCATGTCAGCTGTTCTTTAAAGCAGGATAGCACCAATTTTACCACTTGAAAGCTCTGTTCTACTTGGCAATGGTGCAGCACTATTGCCATGTGGAACAGGGTTACTACTGACTGGGAAAATGAGGGATCTCCCCCCAATGTATGACGGAGAAGAGGTATTCCATTCCTCTCACTCTTTCAACATATGAATATGGGAATTTTTCTCTCAAAACAGGGTCCTCGCTGCTGTTGACGAACCATGTGTTATCATTATACCTCCTCTCCTACTTTGCATCCCCCAGGACTGCACCTGGAAATGGACCATTGCTCAATGTGCCTTTCTGTGTTATCAATTTCTAAATAAATAAGTTAATTAGTAAAAATGAATACATTAGGCAAAATGTTGGACATATAATCAAACAGTAGAAAGAAAACATCAGAACACTGTAGAAATCCATTGAGTTATGTTTTCAAATGTTGCCGTTCATTAAGCCACATAAATAACTCTGCATCAGGATTGTGTGGAATTTTGGACAGAACAATATTCTGTACAGGTTCAGGAAATTCTGCCAAATTTCATGGAATTTCTTCAGTAAAATAATTCTGAAATTCTGAAAGCAGGATTTTTTGCACAGATTAGTAAACCATGGCCTACAGAAAACATGGATTCCTGTTCCACAATCTGCATTGTATTATTCCACAGTTTACGTAATCCATGTAACATTATTTCTCAGTTTACATAGATATACTTTTCAGAATTCTGCAGAATTGGAAAATTAATTCCAATCATCCCATCTCTTCCTCCATCATTTTCCCAGTTGCTCTTTATGTATGGCACAGTGAAACATGCATTGACTGTACTCTAAAAAAAAACATATTGTCTTGTCATGTTGTGACTGCAAATATATGTTTTCATTTATATAAATTATAAACTATAAATCTGAATGCAAAGTGCATCGTTTCCAATGGACTTTGCATTGCTTCACCTTGTATTACAGCCTTCCCCTTAATTGTAACGTGAAGTACCATTGATTTTAATGGATTGCGCTTTGCTTCACCTGTTTATTGCTATTTGAAGTGAATTTTGCATTGATTCATAAGATGGCAGGTCACATGGGCTCTATATTGTCTTGTACAGCCTCAGTTCAATGTATTGTGTGTAGTGGAAAGCTGGAGACAGTTTGCTCTCAGAGCTCTGAGAATCAGACCATCGAAAAATCACTTTTGATCCAATTATTTTGTTCCAGATTTAGTACATCGACTGCAGGATCCTGTGCTTAGATCATCGAGTGTTGATTATTTTTGTGTGCCTTTTGAATATTAATTTAGAATATTCAGCCTGTGTACTGACAGACACTGTTGAAGTGTGCTTCGACGGAGGGGCGTATCTGTAGTGAAGTGAGATTCACATGAGAAAGGCAGTCTTTCTAAATGTTTTGTACTAGTAGTGTGTGTTAGTATTTGTGTGTTTACGTACACACAGTAATACTTGAAGTAATTTTTGATGATTATTTTCTGTTTGTTGTGCTGCAGTGCATATTTTCATTCTGTTTAAAAGATTTGTTTATATCGTGTACTGCACTGTTAAATGTTCTGCACATTACCTGTAGTGTGAGAGTGTGTTTGTGCCATCAAGTCAGACACATTTTATTGTGCCACACAATAATCGCCGCACTCTGAATCGGTTATCCATCTGTGGTGTTTTTTACTGCTTCCTTCTATCTAGCTAGTGGACTGCTACTGCATCGCCGTCCCCACCTCCAACCCGCAAAAGGTATCATTTATTTTTCCAATTTCAGATTTGTGTGACCACTGATTAAGGGCAATTTTGTGCCTGTGCAGCTGCATCTCTTTATAGTGTGCAATCTGCATCTGTGCATTTGTATCATCATAAGTTTCTATAAGTTGTTATTGTTTGTAAGTAGTGTTTTAAAATTGGCCTAACTCCTTAAGAACTTTCTGGAATAGAGGGACACAAATCCTTAAATCTTTCTGTGCTAGCTGGAGACTGTTCTTGTGGGGGAGGGTCTTTGGCAAGTAACACAGCCAGCCAATCAAGGTTGTTTGCATTTTGGGTTAATCTCTGTTTAAAATTCTCACTGAGGCATGTTAAGTCTTCTTGCTGGGGCAGAGGTAGCAGTTAAAATTTGAAAATGTGGTGAGGTTCTGGAAAGCTCACTTTGTCATAAGTTTCTGTAAGTTGTTATTGTTTGTAAGCTGGGTTTTAAAATTGGTCTAACTCCTTAAGAATTTTCTGGAAAGCCCTCCTACCCACCCCTTGTATTAGCCTTTCTTAAATACAGAAGAGCCACTGGGGGTTGAGCTTAAAGGCTGGGAGGGAGCAGTTTAGGGAGTTGCAAACTTCCCCTGTGAGCAAACTCTTAAGACTAATAGTCAGGTGAGGAAAGGTTCAGCCACTCAAGTGTTGTAAGTTTAAAAGTCTTGGATGGGGAACCTGGTGGCTCACCCAAGGAAACCTACTCAGAGGGGGATGGGACCACATGTCATTAGAGCCGGCATCTTTGGGAGGGTGGTGGGGTGCACAGGGTGTGGGGCAGCCATGATACTGGACTGGGCTTGGAAGTTTGGTGGTTGCCCAGTGTGCTACGAGCTGGCACTTCTTAGGGAAGAGGTTGAGGGGATTTTGAGACTGCTGGGGGTAGGGGGAGGTATGGTTGGGGAATAGGGCAGAGGCTCTCCCACGGGGTTGCACCAAGCACTAGGGGTGGGAGCATAGGGAAGGGAGTGCAGGAGAGTACTCTGGGGTCATCTAGGGACCCTGGCAGATGGGACCCAAAAGGAGGTTACTACGAAGGAAGCAGGCAGGTAACTGAGGACCCTCATAGACGGGGACCAAAGGGAGGACATTCTCAGGGAAGTAGGCAGATGGCTGGGGCTGGACAGAAGGAAGCAAGGGGGAGGTGGATCGGACCTTAAGCTCAGTAACCGCTTCAATTCTTTTCTTCTGCTTGAGGATGAGGGGGGTGATGTAGCCATGACAGGGGTGGTTAGAGATGGAGAGGGAGTAGGGGGCAGGAGGAGGGGGCTGGATAGCAGGATGAACAGGGGGAAACTTGAATTGTGAGAAAACGGGAGGAGCAGAGGATCAGAGCTGGAGGATGAGGGGGTAGAAGCAGGAAAGCACAAGGAAAAGGACCAGTTGGGAGGAAAGGGCAAGGAGAAGGACTAGAAGTACAAGAAGGATTCAGTAAAGGGAGCCGAGGGTTTAGGCCAGGGGAGCATGACAAGCAAGGAGGGGCTGAACAGAGATGGGATGGAAGGGAGGACTAGCCAGGCTAGTTTAGCAGATGGGGGGAAAGACCAATTGCGAGCAGTAATGGTGGGGGTAGCAAGGTACAGAAGGATACTCAAGAGGATGAGAGGCATAGGATCGGGGGGGTGGCCAGGGTAAATAAGGAGGGGATGGCAAGTGGCACCCAGATAGGGGGAGGAGCAAGGAGCCGGCTGGGGGGAGGAGCCTGCAGAAAGGATGAGGGACATAGAAGGAGGGGGAAATGGAGGAAAAGGGGTGGCCAGAGTGCTCCTGTTGGATGATTCCATGATCAGGGGGATCAAATGGGATAGGGAAGGGGAAGCCTGCCAGGTTAGAACAAAATGCTTCCCTGGACTAATGGTGCACAGGGTCAAGCATGAGGTATATCAGCTGGCAAAGGCTTGTGGAGGTTCGCTGGACATACTGGTCCACCTGGGTACCAATGACATTGATGGAAATAGTGAGCTAGAGATACAGGCAAGGTTCAGGGAGCTTGCCAGGTTCTGTCATGATATAGGATGAGTAATTTCCTTCTCAGAAATCCTGCCGGTGCCAAGGGCTAGTGGGGAACACAAGAGGAAGAATAGGGTGATAAACTAGTGGCTCAGGGAGTGGTGTGGGGCCAGAGGGTATGGGTTGATGGGGAATTGGGGGGAGACCTGGGATGATAAGGGGCTGTATGCTGAGATAGGCTCCATCTCAATTCGGAGGAAGGAAATCATTGTTGAAAAATAGGGGTTAATTGGTGAAAGGTGGGGTTTAAACTTGTGAAGGGGAGGATGGGATAAAAGGCTGTCGAGGGGGGTCTGATAAAGGAAGGACTCTGTCTCCACCCCCCTGGGGAGCTGGAGGAATGCAGGAAAAGGCTGACTGGTAAGGTGCAGACCAGGGGAAGACAGAATCCCCACGGGAACATAAGCAGGGGAAATGGAAGCATAGGGAAAGGGTGGAAGGTATTCCTGCTAAATGCCAGGAGCTTGGGCATTAAAATGTCTGAGCTCCAGGTGATGCTAACTGAGGGAGAGGTGGATGTGGCAGCGGTCACTGAGACCAGGACCACCACAGGGCATGACTGGGACCTGAACCTGGAGGGCTACTCCATGTTCAAGAAGGATGGGGGGGAGGGAAGGGGAGGAGGGGTAGCAATACTAGTCAAAAACTGCATTGCCATAGGAGGAGTGGAGGAGGCGGAAGGAACTGTGGAGGTAATTTGGGTCACCTTGATAACAAGGGGGACAAGAGAGTAAAAATAGAAGTGGTGTAAAGACCCCCTGCACTGGCGGAGGAGCTGGAGGAGAGTCTGGTGGCAGATGTTGGGAGACACTGCAGATTGGGAAGGGGAAGGGTGGTGGTGTTGGGGGACTTAAACATACCAGGAACTCTGGGAGACTATGACATCCTCGGTGGCCAAGGAACAGAGGTTGTTGGATGTCTTTCAGGATGTGTTCCTAACTCAGCAGGTGGGGGAACCGACCAGGGAGGCGAGGATACTGTATGTGGTCCTGGCAGACAGTGACCAGATTGGGGGCCTGGAGGTAAGGGACCCATTGGCAGGGAGCGACCATGCCATGGTCTGGTTCTGCCTGAACCTAGGAGGGGTAGAAGGCTGCACAAAGACAGAGGTAAGTGACTTTAGGGGGGAAGGATTTCAAGGAAATGGGAAGGATCCTTAAGGAGCACTTGGATGGGATTGGGCCAGACATGGACGCTGACAGTAGGTGGGAAATCATCAGGAGGGGGGTGCAGGATGCTACGAGCACCTGCACAAGAGTAAGATGAAAATGCAGTAGGGCCCAAAAACCCTGCTGGTGGACCAGGGAGGTTTAGGAGGTGGTGAGGGGAAAGAAGGTGACCTATAGGCAGTTCAAGTGCTCAAGGAGTGAAAGGGACTGAGGGGAGTACGAGCTGATGGCCAGAAGGGCCACTAGGGTGGTGAGAGCGGCTAAGGCAAGGAAGGAGCAGAACCTGGCCAGGGAAATTAGAAGCGGGAACAAGGGGTTCTTTAGATACATTGGGGGAAAAATGAAGGGTGAAGGGGAAGATTAGCAGGATTAAAACAGGGGAAGGATGGGCACAAGACCCAGGGGAGCAGGCTGAGGTACTAAATGAGTACTTCACCTCAGTTTTCATCAAGAAACATGGGAGTGCTGCATCATACATGGGAGGAGATGGTGAAACTGGGGAAGGGAGGACCCTTACCGATCAGCAGGTCTGTGGAGAGGGGGGCATCACTGCCAGGTGGGGGGAAGGCAAAGCAGGGGAACAAGGTAGCGAAGGTGGAAATCATTGCAGAGAGAGTGAGAGAATCCCTCGAGTCCCTTTAGATGGAGAAAGCACCAGGGCCAGATAAATTACATCCCAGAGTGCTGAAGGAACTGGCGGATGTCCTGGTGAAACCCCGGCAGAGCTCTTCAGCATCTCTCTGAGGAAAGGGTGGGTGCCCCAGGACTGGAAGGTAGTGCATATAGTGCCTATCCACAAAGGGGGGATCAAGGGAGGTGACAGGGAACTACAGACCCGTAAGCCTGACATTGGTGGTGGGCAAGGTGATGGAGGGCATTGTCAAGGAGAGACTGGGGGGGACCTGGAAAAGTTGGGGTGCCTGGATGATAGACAGCGTGGATTCATCACGGGGAAATCGTCTCAGACATAACTTATGGAGTTCTATGACTGGGTGATGAGTGCCTTGGATCTGGACTGACCAGTGGATGTCCTCTTTCTTGACTTCAGCAAGGTGTTTGACTCTGTTCCTCATGGGGGCCTGTTGGATAATCTGGGAGAAATGGGGGTGAAGAACCAGATGATCAGATAGATAGGCATTCGGCTCCAGAACTGTACCCAGAGGGTCGTGGTTGGTGGGATAATCTCATCCCCAAGGAGGGTAATTAGTGGAGTCCCTCAGGGATCAGTCCTTGGGCCCCTCCTGTTCAATGCCTACGTCTCTGACATAAGGAAGGGTATCAGGAGTGAGATGAGTCTCTTTGCGGATGACTCAAAACTGGGGGCCGTGGTGGTTGGGGAGGAGGGGAGGGTGGCCCTACAGGGGGACCTGGAGGCTCTGGAAAGGTGGTCTAGAAAGCAGAAGCTGAGGTTCAATGCAGGGAAATGCAAGGTACTGCACCTGGGAGCCAGAAACCCAGATCAAGTGTACACCCTGGGGGGGAAATGCTACAAGTCTAGATGGCACAGAGGGAACTGGGGGTGGTGGTGGATGTCAAGATGAACAACTCAGAGACTTGTAGGAGGGCAGCGGAAAAGGCCAACAGGATGCTTAGATGCATCACTAGGGGGCTCACCTCTAGAAGGAGGGAAGTGAAACGCCCACTGTATAACCACTTGGTGAGGCCGCACCTCGAATCCTGCATGCAGTTTTGGAGGCCACATTTAAAGAGGAACATAGAACTCCTGGAGAGGGTCCAGAGGAGGGCAACCAAAATGATTTGCGGCTTGAGGGATAGGCCCTATGGGGAGAGGCTCGAAGAGCTATATATGTATACATTGGAAGAGAGAGGGGACCGGGGGGACATGATAGAGGTCTTCAGGTACATGAAGGGGATAAATAGGGGAGGAGCAGTCAGGGTGCTCCAAAGGAAGGAGGGGGGGCAACTAGAAGGCATGGGTGGTAGCTGTAGAGGGGAAGATTCAGGGGAGAAAGGAGGAGGTGCTACTTCACTGAGAGGGTGGTGGAGCCATGGAATGCGCTGCCCAGGGGGCTGGTGGATGCAGAAATGGTGGACGGGTTCAGGGGGTGGGACAGGTTCAGGAGAAGGGTTCTGGAAGCAAAAACCAGTGCAGCGAGAATATCCAGGACTGGGGAAGGGAGAAGCCAGAGATGGAGAGGGGGGCAGCAAGGTCAGCTCCCAGGGTGGGGGCTGACCAAACAAGCAGACATGAAAGACCATTAGGCCTATTCTGCTGGCATTTTATTATGTTAGTATGTTAGTGCCCAATCTGCATATGTTAGCCACAGTTGTTTTCTGTCTTCCCATCCTCCGCAAATTTCAGAAATCTCAATTTGTTGTGAATTTTCTGTGTAATCCCAAAAAATGCCTGCAAAGACACATGCATGCAAAGATGCTTCTGGCCATGGCACTGCTGCCAGTGGCAAGAGTGGCAGTGGGCATGGTAGTATGCAGCAGAAGTGCATAGCTGATGTCAGTAAAGGGATTTCTCTGACTATGTTTTTCACTGATGGTCCAGTGGACCTGATCTGTACTACTCTGATCGTCAAGGAATGTGAATGGTTCATTCACATTTAGGGACTGTGCTCAATGTCTGATCTGCGCCATTGGCCCTGCGGGACCAATGGGCATACAGCCGCACTGTATGCTGTCAGTCAGCAGGTGGCCAGGTGGCTTGCGGGTGGGGAGCTGCCACCCTCCACTGACCGGGGGGAGCGGGGTGGCAGGTCTGAATGAGTGGGTGGGGGGGTACCGCTGGCCTACCAGGGGATAAATGTACACCTAAAGCCTGCAATGAGGCTGGATCGGGTCCACCGGACCACCAGGGAAATGCTTAATTCATTTGCCAGTGATCGGGCTGGGGATTGGGTCCAGTAGACCACCAGGGTTTCATTTATTATATGCCCATGACTGGGCAATGGGGTAGGGTCCACTGGACCACCAGGATGTTAACATTCACTAAAGCCCACGATCAGGCATTGGGGCACGTTGCCCACTGAGGGGCAGGGGGCATTGGTCCCCGATGGCTGCAGCCTAGCAGGGCGCCAGGTGCAAGTCACCGGGGATTGGCGCACATGCATGCAAATAGGGCCATAATGACATGCAAATGGACCCATTTGCACCTTGCATGCATAATGGCCTCATTTGCATGCCCAGCACTGAATATTGCAGTTTATGTGCCTAGCGCACCCCCACTTGTGCTGACACATGCCCCTGCTCCTCACTTGCCACTTGTGCTGGCACAGTGCCACTGCACCATGCGCAGCGCGGGTGGCCCCGATGCAATATTCAATGGTGCTGAGTCATGGTGCAGCACCGTTAAATATCACCAGGACTATGCCCTGGCACATTCTGGTTGCGCTGTGCCCAGGCTTGCGCTGCTGTCTGGTGCATTCTGAATATCCCACCCACTCTCAAAAAGTAAGGAATTTCTTTGCAAAAACTGTTAATGCAACATTTACAGTTCAGGCTAAAGCTACAAAAGTTGAGAAATGCCAACCCTAAGCCCCACCCTCACCAGTAAAATTAATCAGGAGTGCAAATTTTCTTGGGGGGAGCTTTGGAGTTGACAACCCCAAGGAAGACTGCACTCCTGATTTGTTTTAGGGGTTGGGGTAGGGTTTCAGCGTCAGCATTTCCTGACTTTTGTTGCTTTAGCCTGAACCCCACAATGTTTCAATAATGCATTTTTTTTTGCAAGGAATAGACATAGATATAGATATTTAGTTGGAATTAAGGTGGTCTAAATATTGCATTGTCTTCGTTAATCTAACCAAAGGAGCATAAAGCACTCTGCTTCACCCCATACCTCATGAGCCCCCCCAAGGTTACATTAACTAATGGTAATGCGTAAAAACAGTACTTTCTTGGTATTTATTAAACACTTACCAAAGACTTTGGCATCCTTCCTTGTTTTTTAACATATTTTAGTATTGTATGAAACAAGGCAGCAGTGATCAGTCCGATGCAAAAAACGAGTCCAACAAACAAAATGAAGAGCCAGTCTTTTTCTGTTAAGAGAATGTTCATATATGAAATTGTGGAAACAATGTATGATTTAGAAAAAAAAACCTTTAAAGCCAACTACATAGTACAACCATGTCGAAACGGGAGACTTAGATTTGGACTTTGGGTAAAGAACCATCTCAGCTAAGTTCAGAATCTTTCAGAGCCTGTCCCATTTACTGTAAAAGAATCACATTAATTTCTTCAGGTTCTAATAAGGTTCTGATAATTTTCAAACTATGGATGTTAGAGCTTAATCACTTCTCCCAGAAGGTCTTTATTAAGAGGAAGGTAGGGAGTGGGGAAAAACACTTATGAAGAAGATGGGACAAGGTTGCAGAAAGTCCCAGTGAGTCAGGTCTGTGTGGAGTGCTTATGTTCACAGTGGAGTTATACAAGGAGTACTAATTACCAGTAAGTACTAATGGTACTAACTGACGTGTACTTTCCACTGTAAGCTCCAGGGTCGTGTCTGAAAATAGGTAAATGTATGCCTAGTGTACCGTACCCAGTCAATAAAAACTAACTAAAATAATAAATAATTAGGCAGTAAAGTATGACAGGGTGTGCATTATTGTTGGATAACAGTACATCTCTTGAAGTGAGGCACAAGACAACATTGAGTGCGTTTTGCATTTGAGAAGTGCAATTATCCCACAGATATGCACATCCTGGAGTGCTTTATTGCAGTTATCAGATGGTACCTCTGATTTTTATTTCGAAACCTGAGTAATGAGTTTCAGATCAGTAAGTCTTTCTGATCTGTGCTGTTGCACTGTAATAATGCACAGTCAGGTGATTACATCTGACTAACCACAGCACTTTGTTTCTCTTCCCCAATTTATAATTAGCTATATCACACTCAAGGCAGGATTTGTAAAAGCGTTAGATGCAGACTCACATGCATGCTCTGCTTATGTTTCCCCAACTGTATCCTAAATTGGGTACCCTTTTTTTAAAGGAAACCCACACTTTACAGCATATTCTCTATTTATGGCAGTTTAAATCAAACAAATTATGCCCACTGTTCTCCTAGGGCTAAGTACTGTCCTTTGGGACTGTACATATCCCCTGGAGAACACCAGGACCAGCAGATAAAAACTCTCATAAAAACACTAATATGCACTGCAGACTATTGAATCTCCCAGTGCTGAAACCCTGCTCTGATGTCAGCTGCAAGGAATTTGTGGATTTGTAGTTACAAAAAATGTTAGCTTGGAAGTCAGTAGAATAATCTAAGACAATCAACTATATTGCAGTAAACAGCAAGTATTTTTTGCACACAAACAACAAATTTGGGTACTTGGGTGTGAGGTTACTAGTGCTAACTGTCTCCATTAAAGCTCTAATATCCTTCTTTGCTTTGTAGTTCTGAAGTTGCCTTTCTTTAATGAGAGAGAGAGAGAAGAGACACACAAGGTTTTGCCAAGCAAATGAACAGAGCCATCTCACTACACAAGTTATCTGTACAGACATCGACCTTTGGTATCAAACCTGCTTCATCTGCTGAGTTTGCTAAAACATCTTAAGAAGGGATATATGTGGCCTCTAAAACTAAAGCACTGTAACATCTATGTACATTTTCTTTGTAAGCCAAATGAAAAGTATTTGCAATGAATCCAGCATTCCAGGGACACATATGGCAGTAAACGTTCCCCAACCTCATAGCAAATGTAAGCACATGTGTAATAATATAAATTGCTTTTTAGGTGGATAGAAATATGTATTTCATGCAGAACCCACATGAGCACAGGAAGCAGAAGTATGGAAATGGTTTGAAAGAGAGGTGACATGATCAAGATCTTTAAGTACCTCAAAGGGGTGATCAGAGTGCTTGGAGGGAGCCTCTTCCAAAACAGGACAAGCTCCAGGAGTAGGGGTATGCAGTGATGTTGGAATGGGAAATTTCTGGAAGGATGTGAGGTAATACTTCTACACAGACATGGGTGATAGATGCAGGAACAGATTGCGACCCAAAGTCGTGGAGGCTGGAACAGCTGAAGGCTTCAAACATGAATGGGATAAACACAGTATAGTATAGCATAGTATAGTATAGTATAGTATAGTATAGTATAGTATAGTATAGTATAGTATAAAAACTGGGAGGGTCCCTAGAGACCCATTAATGTCTACGGAGGTGCAATAGGGAGGGAATCCTTGGGCAGACTGGTTGGGCCTAGCAGCCCTTTTCTGTTGACAAATTTTGTGTTTCAGTCTTAACAACTTGAATTGTAGTTGTTTTACTAGTTATAACAAATCTCAAGAAATACTGCAGATGTACCATGTAAGTTGTCAAGGGCATAGTACTGTTCTTAGATATCTGCACATAGATGCAATTTTGCTCTGATAATAGTATTGGGCAAAAGGTATTAATTCTTCAAATACATGTTTGTTTCTATTTCAATGTAAAGTTTATCTTCATAAATAAAACAACCCACCAATTTCAAGTCTGTGTGCATATGCTTACCTGGTAATGTTTTGACGCAAAATGGTTTACGTTCACTCTTTTTCCCTAATAACGTAACTTCTATAGAAATGTCCCCACAGTATTCAGTTGCCGGAAATAACATAGGAATTTCAATATCTTTAGTGCTTATTTTCCATTCCCATTTCTAAAATTAAAAGAAAAAAATATATACGAATGTCTTCTATAATGGAGATGCAATAAACGAGGATCAAGGTCATACTAAATAAAGTACTATAGCTAAAGCAGATAATGTATCAAGGATGGCTAAAAAAAAAAAACATTTGAAGGATAAAGTGGAAAAGAATAAGGTCACTTCCTGTGTGAACATACTCTGATCTTGACACACACACATGCTTTAATATTAACTCAGATTTGGATCATGGCGAAACAATGTACATTCCAGTGTTAATCCCCATTGTTGAAGGAGTAAAGCAACTGCATTTTAACGTACAGTAAGCAATATCTTGCCCACCCCACCCAGTTGAGTACATGTTCTCAGGTTCTGCTTGGACTCACCACTTCAGATATTTCTGTATACCACACCCACCTCTATTTCCATTGTTTTGAACATTTGAAGCACATACAATACACCATGTCTTCTGTAAACCTTTTCTTCTCTAGGCAGAATAACTTAGGAGACTTTTAGTGAGAAATGGGCAGACTGTGGGGGCCAAGGAGTCCTTATCTGCCATTAAATTCTGTATTTCTATGTTTCAATGTAAAAGTGTCCAGTCTTTCCTTGATGCTCTTGCCCCATAAGCTGCTTTTTTGTTACTAGTGCTATGTGTCTTGTACCCAGTATATTTTGTATTTAACTGATTTCATATTGCTCTTCTCTCAACTTATAATACCAAGCATTTATGGCACTGGCATCAATGTGTTATACCAAGCATTGTTATGTATTATCTGCCCTATTTGCATCACTACTAGTAATGTTTTTATTCATTATGTCGTGCCTTGCTTACCAGCTCTATAACTCTCCCAGGTCATGCCTGAAAATGGGCATCTGTATGCCTAATTCACTATCTGGTAACAAACATACATGCATACATACATACTTACAGTACATGAGGCCCGCTTGTCAGGCCTGCTCTCAGATAAGAGAGAAGTCTTGGCCCTGCCCATGACTTCACTGCTTGGTCACAAGCTAGGACAGACAGAGAAGAATAGGCTAGTTTTTCAAAGCCCTTGAAATTCCCATGGCTGCAGGAAAACACTGGCACAAGTGGGTCTCCATAAGCAGAGCTATAGTTTTCTATGGTATTTTCAAAGGTAGAGCCAGTTTACGACAGGCTCCATGATATACAGCAGGTTGCAGCTATTGGGAAAAGTTACACCGGGTGGGACCAGGTACAGCTACGCTGGCTGAAATTATGAAACTCCACAGGTGCGAAGACTTTGTCCTGCAAGGTTGACTGCAGATTGGGACATAATTCCTGGAGGCTTTGCAAATCTTGACCAATGTCCCTTTATCCTGCAGTGTAGGCAGGAGAGGACAGAGATGGTGGGGGTGTTACTTGGAAATGACCCTGCCACCTGCACCCATGTGACTCATTCAGCAGCTGTAGGGAAACACCACGACAAGCGTGGAAAGCAGATAAATCACCATTTAAATCTGGCATTCAATCCTGAACCTGCCCATGTCTGATTGGCCATAGGCGAGGTGAATAGGCTACATTTTCAAAGCCCCCTGAAATTCCCATGGTTGTGGGCAAACACTGGAACATCTGGGTCTCCACATGTGGAGCTGCAGTTTTTCTCACAGCCATGGTATGTTCAAAGGTGGAGCCAGTTTATGACCAGCTCTACGATATACTACAGGCTGAGGCCAATTTTTCGGCACAGCTAAGGGGATAAGGTACTCCTGGTAGGATCAGGTGTAACATATCTGCTGGCTGCACCTGCTGAAAATACAAAACTCTGCAGGTGTGGAGATTTTGTACTGTGGCATTGTCTGTGGAGTGGGACTTGGTCTCTGGGGGCTTTGAAATCTAGACCATTGTCCCTTAGTCCTGTAGAGTAGGCTGGAGAAGGTAGAGATGGTGGGGGTGTTACCTGGAAATGACCCTAACACCTGCACCTGTGTGACTTCTTCCAGGGCTATATGGAAATGCTGCAACAAGCCTGGAAAGCAGACAAAACCCATTAGAATCTAGCATTTAATCCTGGCTCTGCCCATGTCTGCACTGAAGCAGAGGTAAGAGGGGAGGGAGGGAGGGCACCTCTGACTTCTTTTTACCATCTGAGGAATATTTCCCAGGTGAAACATCTGGTTCCTCCTGTGGATCTTCCAACTTTGGTCATGCTTTCATTAGCTCCCGCCTTGACTACTGGAACTCCCTTTACCTAGGGCTACTGGGGGTTGATATCCACCACCTGCAGCTAGTGCAGAATGCAGCAGCCAGGCTATTGATGGGTACTTCTAGGACCAGTAATATAATGGCTGTGCTCTGCAGACTGCACTGGCTGCCAGTACAGTGGCAGATCACCTTCAAGGTTGGTTTGCTGACCTATAAAGCCCCACACGATCAGAGACCTAGTTACTTGCAAAATCTCCTTTGCCCTTACTGTCCCCTCTGCCCTCTCTGATCCATTGATGAGGGATTGCTAGAGATTCCCAGGGTCAGTTTAAAGACATCTGGGTTGTAGCCCCGACCCTGTGGAATTCTCTACCTCATCGGGTGCAAGACTGCCAAATCGTCCAGAGTTTTAAAACCGCATTGAAATTACATTTTTTTAGCCTGGCTTATTTCAGTTCTTAGGCTGCCTCCGTAATTCATATAGCTTAAACTGCTGGGTTTTATTGACTAATGAAGTTGCTGTGTTTTTATAATGTTTTTATGATGCTTGTTTTATGTACAAGAACCTTGGCTGCAGAAAGATGCTTTTTACAAATAGAATTTTGATTGATTGACTGATTGATTGATTGACAAAAAAAGGGTTCAGGATGCAGTAATAGGCAGTAAAAATACGGCATATTAGATGGGCCAACCGGTCCTTTTCTGCCAACACATTCTATGTTTCTATACAGTCTAGGAAGTAGAAGAATAAAAGAGAATCTCTTGTTGATGTATGATATTCCAAGAGATTATCAACTTTTGAGGTATATGAAATTGAAATTAAGGGAGAACATCAAAGAACAAGTGGTTATGCATTACAAGAAAGGAGGGTGCAATGTAGGTTGAACAAAAGGAAATACTACTACATACACAGAGTGGATGGAGGTAGCAGTATGGTTGTTTGTACCACTGAGGAGTGGAGGACCGTCATGATATGCATGAGTGCCTACTACTGTCCTATGTCATGTGATCCATAGTATGGAAAGGTATTTTGATGAAGAAAGCCTTGATCACAATGGGCGGCATTTTCACAGAGCTTTGTCCGTTTCTTGGATGTGGCTGCCAAGATCCATCCCAGGAGTTAGGCCATGAAAAGTTGGTCTAACTCCTAGGATGGAATTCTGCAGTTGTGTTTGAAAAAATGGACACAATTCTCACAGTGGTAGCATAATTTGCTGTAAACTGCTAGAATTGTCACAAATGCATACAGAATTTGGAAGTATCTGGTTGGATGCAGCATGCACCTGAAATACAGATGCAAGTGCAGCATCCACATCTACGAATATCCCACCAACTATGTTTATAGTTGACGTGCAAGACATCTCTTATGGTGTCATCCTATGTAGTTTGAATGAGAGGATGGTGAAACAAAGCTGCACAACTCTGTCTGCCCAAACTTTCAAGTTTATACCATAACAGAATCCTTGTACAGCACACATACACTTCTTGCACAGCACATATACACTTATTACATTACAGTACAAGCCATTTAAATGGGACAGCTGTGTGGATTGAGAAACACCCCATTTAAACACCCATCTCCATTAAATGGAGTTCATTTTATTTATGGAGTTTTCTTCACCCATACAGTACAAGTCACATTAAACTGTTCCATTAGTGAGTTGGTTTAGCTTTGTTTTTTCAAGTTGGCAATGCATTGCCAACTCATATTGTATTATTTTTCAACACTTAACCAACTGAAAAGCAATGTTTGTAGAATGTTTTTGCAGCTTAGTTGGAATGTTTCTGCAGTCCAGTCACAGTGCAATGCAAGGCTGTGTTTTAACTCTTAAGAAACAGTTTGTGTAAGGTTTTGTGCTGGATCTAGCAACATTAATGCAACTCAGTCAGAAATGCAACAACAACTCATTGAAGGAACTGTTTAATGTGACTTCTACTGTAGGTCTGAGACTGCTGGTTTATGAGGAAATTCATTCTTGTACAGTACTTAATTCCTTTATTTTACTAGTACAGTATTTGATATTGTATGCCTTGCTTAAGGAAGATGGGGGGGGGCAGAAAAGGAAGGTTGTATCTATAGAGTATTGCTTACTTTTTGAAATGGTTCTGTTACTGTAAGTGTCTGTAATCACCAATGGTCCTCTACGCTCCCTGATTCCACCAGTAATCTCAAGATCTGTGCCTGGAGTACCCCTTCTGAAACACCAGCTCAAGCATATTCCCTTGAACACTGCTCTTGTAGTTTAACCACCTCCCAGTGATTGCTAGCCATTCCCAGCTTGTAACTTGCCCTTTCTGCTGGCACCACTTCATAGCATACTGCAAGCCAGCAAGGGTGTCTATAGTCCATAGCGGGATTGCTGCTTCCGTCTTGCTTTCACTTTCATCCTCTCTATCATAATCATTTTCAGCCTTGATAGGCCTTTTAAAACTGTGTGAATGACTGAGTGAGTGGGACAGTGAAACAGGAGCTGAGTTTTAAACTGCAGGGTGAAAATGGGGTGCTAACTGATAGTGTAAAACCTCTGGCTCAGACCTCGATCATTCCATTAAAGCGACCTCTGCAGTCAGCACTGTCACATTTAAGCACAAAGTGCACCCATTGAATGACAAAGATGAAAACTGGTTCCCAAGTGGATGTCCCATTTAGCTGGGAGTCCCACTTAAACACATCCAGTTTATTTGGCATGTACATGGATTGGATTTGTCACCATTGAAGTGGTTAGCAGTTAATTCCCTGTATATGCTTTCCTGTAAATGAAACTGTGATCAGAACTAACTGTAACCATCTGAATGTATTACATAAAATAAAAGATGGGTAGGTCTACTATACCCAGAAATAAACACATTAAGGAGCCTAACCAGAACATAAAGCCATGAGCCCAAATTTGGTTAGCTGATGGGTTCATTCCTTGTATGCCACACTTATCCATCATTTATTCTATATATAAATCACTCTAACTGGCTGCAGTGATTTACAAACACTTTCTCTTCCATTTTTTTTTAATTGTATGTAGGCTAGCAAGCCTCCCCTGCCTCCGAAGCGGATCACTGCACAAGATGACAACAGTACATGGTGTAGGAGGGCTTGCAGTTCTAATCCATGAGTGCCTGAAATCAAGTAGGTGATTAATAATTTTAACAAAAACATTGAAGCTGTCCTTGTACTCTGAGTCAAAGCCATCCCTTCATTTACACAATTTTTAGTTAAAAAAAAAAAGAGTTATCAAGTTACTACACCAAAGCTGCACTGGCACAACAGCAGCCATGAAATGTCTGACTTGAACTTCATGTTGCAACCATGATTATTTCTCTCCCACCATTGTCTATTGCTCCCAGCAGATATTAATTTCTTAGAACTTGCTACTGCAGTCATGCCAGCATGACTTGTAAGGTCACAGAGGTCTCTAGAGCCTTAGTCAAACATCTGAGCTGTCTGTTGAGTCTAGGGAAACATTTCAAGGGAGAAGGTAACAGATACTGGCTTTATGAAGGGCAAAGGATGGAATAAGTTTTAACAAGAGGCTGGGTTGAAAACTAAAATGTACCACCCCCAGTACATTCTTATGGCAGGGGCTGATCTGGAGGGGGCAGAGGGGGTGGCTCCCTTGACACTTAAATTACTTGATTTCCTTTCCATTCCCAAACCATACCAAAACTGCATGCATTGTATTCTTTATTAAAAATGTAATAAAAAAGGTAATGGTACATTGGATTTTAACTCCATTAAAAATGTGCATATCAAGGACCACCTCCAAGTTCTAGCCCCTGCCCCCACATCCTTTGTAAAATCCTAGATCTGTGTCTTTCTGGGGTCACTCTTATGGTTCAAAACATTGATTCATGTTTGGGGCTGTGGTTCATACTACAAACAAAGTCATCACTTTAAATGTTATTTCAGATATTCAATTTTTTATTCAATCTGACGTTTCGCTAATAAATGGTGAGCTTTTTCAAAGGGTTTCTTTAAATCTGTAAATTAATATATATTTATATTATTTATACAATTCACATCATATAACATTTAATTAATTTCTTATACAACAGTTCAGCTAATAAAATATTTACCCTATGTCTTTGTTTCTTATGTATTTCCTGGTATCCTTTAAGACTAAAGATGCAGCCAAATTTAATTTCAGTGACAAAGTTCAGGTGAAATCAGGACTTTTGCCCCACAAAATATTTCATGAATTTCCAGCATTTCACAAAATATTTTGCATGTCCAAAATGTGCAATTTTGCCCACGGGTGGCGAAATTTCACCATTCATAGGTGAAATTCCACATTTCTGGGGTAAAATTCTGCATTTCACGGGAGGAATTTTGCACTTCACACACACAATATATTTTGTGAAATGTATACATTTCTTAAAATATTTTGCAGAGTGAAATCTCTGTTGAAGATATTTATATATTATACATTTGTTCATTGCACTATAAATGCAGAAAGAAACTTTTAAGCAATTCTTATTGATTATAGCCATTCCCCCATTACCAAGTATCAATGGTGCTACTTAGTACATTCATTAAACCGTGTTTAAAAATGTCTAACTCCCCGTATTCAGGAGATGCATATCTTGTTTGCAATGTTAAACATCTTTGCTGACTAGCTGCTCTGTGTCTATTTTTTAATCCACAGTCATTGCTTTCCTTTAAAAACAAAAATCTTGTGTCATGCTGTGTTCTCCCATTTGTTTCTTTTTAAGCTCAAGTTATGTTTTATTTATTAGCCTCTTTGATTGCAGTTAGAAAGCTTGTTATATTTACTTCTTTAAAGGGTAATTCATTCATTGGCGTCTCTCCGTGATACAAAAGTCATCATGCTGCTACCATTGATAATGTGCTTCTTCTTCCTCTTCCTTTTGAATCCCGTTGCTGTTTCATTTGGTCACCTGACTGCACACATGCTCAGTACTTTGATTTGTTGTTGCTATGTAACTAATGACAAATTCACTGTGTACTGATCTAATATTGAGCAAACAGGCTCTTAAATGTTTTAACATTTTTTCGTGTTTTTTAGGTAGGAACGTTCTTTTTCCTTAAGAACATAAGAAAATTGCCATCACAAAAAGGCCTTTATGGTCTACCAAATCTGCTCGATGGTGCAGCTAGCTGCCCTTATTCTGCAGCTGCCCCTCCTTCCCTTATCTCCCCTCCCTTGACTCTCCCTCTTGCCCTGTACCATCCCCTTTTGAAGCTGCCCACTGTGCTATTGGAAATCACCTCTGCCAGCAACGCACTCCTCCTGGCCACCACCCTTGCCATAAAAAAGTATCTCCTCATCTTCCTCCTGAACCTTCCACCCTCTAATCTCATATCATGGCATCGGGTGCCCCCCTTAGTTTGAATAGCCCCTCTGTACAAGACTTGTTTATTCTTTTCATGTACTTGAAGGTTTAAGTCATATCTCCCCTCTCCCTCCTCTCCTCCAGTGAGTACATGTCCAATTCTCTCAGCCTACTCTTGTAAGATAAGTCCCCAAGACCCTTGATCATCTTTGTCACTCTGAGCTGCACCTCCTCCAGTAACCTAATGTCCCTCTTCAGGTACAGTCACCAGTACTGCCTGCAGCACTCCAGGTGTGGTCTAACCAGCGATCTATATAATGGCAGAATCACCTTCCTTCTCCTCAAAGATAAACCCCTAGCA
The DNA here is from genome assembly GCA_016271365.2 of Neoceratodus forsteri. Classification (NCBI taxonomy): domain Eukaryota; kingdom Metazoa; phylum Chordata; order Ceratodontiformes; family Ceratodontidae; genus Neoceratodus; species Neoceratodus forsteri. The sequence goes on from CM057451.1 coordinate 1,130,924,197, forward strand.
ATACAGCCCAATATCCTGTTGGCCTTTGCAGCCACCTTTCTACACTGTGCTGAGTTGTTCATTGCTCCTGTGATGAGCACCCCCAGATCCTTCTTCTCTTCAGTCACAGCCAGCTGCTCACCCCCAGTAGATAGCTCCTCTTAGGATTTTTTGCCCCAAAATGCAGCACCTTGCATTTGCTGCCAGGTGTCTGTCTAGGTCTCCAGTTCTGACAGATCCTCCTGCAACCCTTGCCAATCCCCTAGACCATCCACCACTGCTCCCATCTTGGTGTCATCAGCAAACAGACTGATTTTGCTCTTGATGCCCACCGAAATGTCTGCAATGAATATCCCAAACAACACTGATCCCAACACCCAGCCCTGTGGAACTCCTTTCGTCACCGCCCCTTGGGAATGATAGCTCCTTCTTTATACTGTATAGATCAGATGCCATGGGTGATTGGTTACAGGTTTACTTCACCTATCTTTAGTTTTGGTAGCATTCAATTTGTTGAGGTGGGGGTGGTGGTTTTGGGAGTGAAACAGCAAATAGGTTCCTTCAGTTCCACATCGGCTTGCTGTATTGTAGTTCAACAACATTTAGTGTTATTCTGACACTCTTTCTATATACATTATTTTTCTGGTTAAAGATGATATCTCTGTGAATCATACTTGGCATTCTTTAGTGTTTAAAATCTAAATCGTGCTTTGCACTAGCACTACTAAACTTTACAAAATGTGCTAGTTCATTACATTTTCCAAGAAATTTATACTTAGCATTCTATACTGTATGTCTGTTGGATCAATTCTCAAGGATTTTTATCTCCATTATTTCTTATGCGTTTTCATATTGCTCTGTGTGCTATACATTAAACATAAAATGAGTTCAAATTATGTAATTCTTTTTAGCTGATTTTATCTTTCATCCAAATCAAGAACTGCACATAGTCAATCTATTTGTTATATTTGCCTGATTGATTCTGGTTGAGAAACCATCTCTGTACATTATATTCTGTCATCTGATGTGTCACAGTTCCATTTTGTGTCCTACCTTCCTCCTGCTCCAAGCTCCCCTATTTCATCAGCAGGCTTGCCAAGTCTGTGTTCATCCCAATGTTTTTGTCTAAGAGCTGCATATTGAGCATCCATTTCATTTCAGCTTTATCAAGTATTTTTTGATAATTGCCCCCTTTGGCTGGCAAGTGGCTACTTCTGTTCCCCAGAACCTCAATGAAGCACCAGTGTGGCCAGCTTCTGCAAAATGTGCAGCTACTGGTGACGTTATGTCATGTCTGCACATATTGCTCTTGTGGTCCTATAATCTTGTTTTTATATTTCTTGTTGTTTGTCCTATATACAGTCTATTACCAGAGCATTGTAAAATGTAGATTACAGCATGAGTGTTACCTGTTATATGTTCCTTTATTTGTTACTTCTGTCCGGTGTGCAGGTGTACATAGGTGCTTTTCTTGTTTGTATGGCCAGAAATAGAACACCTTCTACAAGGCACCATTCCAGGTTGCCATGGTATGCATCTCTCGAATATGGGGAGTTAGGCATTTTTAAACGTGGTTTAATGAGTGTACTAAGTAGCGCCGTTGATACTTGATAATGGAGGAATGGCTATAATCAATAAGAATTACTAAAAAGGTTTTTCTGCATTTATAGTGCAGTGAATAAATGCATAATATATAAATGTCTTGAAGAATACCAGGAAACACACAAGAAATAAAGAAATCACAGGGTAAATATTTTATTAGCTAAATTGGCATATACGAAATTAAATAAATGCTATATGATGTGAATTGTATAAATAAAAATATAAATTAATTTACAGATGTAAAGAAACATTTTAAAAAAGCTCACCATTTATGAAAGAAACATCCGGATGAATAAAAGATTGAATACTTGAATTTAAATTTGAAGTGATGACTTTGTTTGTAGTATGAACCACAGCCCAAAAGACAAATCAGTGTTTTGACTTTATTACTGTACCTCAGGGAAACAAAGAAACGCATTGAAGAGAACACCGTCACCCATGAACTTCTTTTTTCACGCTTATGATTACCTGGCCTTTGGGCTTGCCATCTACTGTTCTAGAAAGGAAACAAAACGAGGAAGGGAAATTGGTTTTATGTAGTGCCTTTGACAATCACTGTATCCTAAAGCCTACTACAGTCCATGAACATTTAGAAACAATCATTAGTCAGGTGCAAGAGAGGTGAAGTGACACTGAAGGTGGGAAGTTAAGGGAAGAGCTTGGTAGTTAGGGAACTTGGCAGACTGTATGGACCAGTTTTTTTCTTTTCTGTCATCATTATCTATGCTTCTATGTTTCTATCTTAAGTGCAGATAAATTATGCATGAGAGAATAGAAGTTAAGCACAAATGCTGTGCTCAAGGTCATACAGTAAGTGGTGGTGCTGCTGGATAAAACCTGTGTGTTCTAACCACTAGCCTATACTCCCTCCAGATCCTAGATACTATATAAAGTGCAGATTTGTCTGGGTACACTCAAGAAGGATGGCACACCATAGTTTGGACTCCAGAAGGACTGCATATCACAGCTTGGACCCCATAGAAAGATAGAAACATTGAAATCAGCCAGCAGAAGAAGGCCTTATGGTCTGTTGAGTCTTCCTGATGTGCAGCCCATGCACCTTCTTACATGACGCTCCCCACGTACCCCTTCACCTACCCTTACCTTTCTCCTTACCCCCTCTTTTCTTTAATTTAATGTACTTTATGTCCCCTGAGCACACCACACAGACCTCCATTGGTCCTATCCCCTTGTCCAGCCCTGTCACCTGCCTTTCCTGGGACTTACCTTGGCACCTTGTTCCTCCCTGGCTTATCCCTCAGGATGGGCCACCAGGGGTGGAACCTCCCCCCAGTGGAGTTCAAGTCCAGTGTGGCATGAGCGCCATGGTTGGTGGTGCAGGGCTTGCAGCAGGGAGGTGGATGTCATCTGTGCTGTGGCCAAGGAGATTTTCATCTGTTCTGCTTTCCAACCAATAGGACACTGATGAAGAGCCCCATGATGCCCACACACACGCTGATGCATGCAGTGTGCATCACAGCATATTGGCATCCTCCCACCCAGATCACCCACTCCTACCTGCACTACCACCTGTGGTCACCTACTGTAGGTGGTGATAATGAAGCAGAGACTGTGTGTCCTACCTCCTCTGGAGGACAACATCTTGTGGAATGCTTGAACCTTCTCCATTGTCCAGCCCCCTGACACAGGATCATTTCAGAACCTGGGCTGTTGACATCATGAGCGGTAGTGCTACCCCTGAACCAGTGGGTTGGCATCCTACCCCCCCTTGAAGCTACCGATGGATTTCATGCTTCCCACCTCCCCTGGTAGCTTGTTCCATCCCTCCATTACTCTCTCCCTAAATTACTTCCTAGTATTCCTCCTGAATCTGCCTCCAGTCAACTTGCTGTTGTTTGCCCACATTTTGTTTTTGTCACTGGTGAGTAATAGTTCACTGGGGTCTACCCTGTTGATGCCCTTCAGGTATTTAAAGGTTCTGCACACCATAGGAACATAATGTGCTCATCTCTTTGCATCATTAAAATGATTTTCCAGTTTCCTGCAAAAACAATACTGTTGGCATCAACAGGACTTAATGGGGAACATTCTTGAATAAGTGCTCATCAAAGTTTAAAAGTCCATAAAAGATCTTTTAAATGAGGCATATGGCTCCTCTGTAACTGGTCACATACAGAGATATCGATGACTATGTCTACTCCATACTGGTCAATCGATCAATTAATTTTTGAGTGAGCAAACTCTCTTTATACTTGTAGTCTGGTATAAACAGACTAAAAGACTATACATGTAGAATAAGTTACAATACAAAACATCAGACACAAATGAGTGATAATTGGGTTAAAGTGTGTGGACCGATGACAGTCAGATCAATGACAACATTCTTAGTCACTGTACAACAATTGGGAAACTAAGGTTCTGAATCAGGAAACAGATACAATAATTACTAGCCAATTCACTAGTGCTGTGTGGAGCATAGAATCCCACCAGAGAAATTAATGCAGAATGACCATTCTGCCAGCAGAATTTATGTTGGGATTTTTGGTGGTTCTTCTGTGGAATTCCACCAGCTGTGCTCTGAGGAATTATATTCCACAGGACAGCATTTTTCCACAGAAAATCATTACACAACCATTTTGGCAGAAACAATTGAGTTCTTGGCCAGTCCTCCGGCACACCAGTTGGATTTCTGCCTGTGATGCCAATGCTGTGGTTTCAGATGTAGACTAAGGTTGTCAGAGGGCTGGGGGAGGATGAATGAGCATCCCAGGAACTGCTCTACTCCTCCAAGGGGGAAGGAGGGAGGCAGACTGACCGGCATGTGCATGATTCTTGGTGGTGGCCAGGAGGAATACTGCTACCATCGCTCAGCTGTCAGGCAAGCGTGCTAGACATCACCTGTTGTGCCTATGTCATTGCATGTCATGCTTCCCAAGGAGCCTTAATTCTCAAACAAATGTCACTGCCAGTTTCATTTATGATGCCCTGTCTCCCCAGTCCCTCACCGCATCCCATGGCACTTGGTTGGGGACTGAGAGATGTGTTCCCATCGGTGCAGTCCGGTCCCTTGACCCCACCCTGGGGTGGTATGCCAGGGGGTTCTCCCAGTGGTAGTGCCACTGGAACCCATGACTAAATGTCCATGGGGGCTGCACTGTCTTACAGCCCCACCCAGAGGGGGGAGGTCTCAGTGGATTGCCAATAAAGGAAAGTCCTGCAGGCAGGCAGAAGTCGGGTGGTGGGGGCTGAGCCTCCAGAGGTCTGCCAATGTGGCACAAATAAAGAAGAAAATATTGAGATCCAAAGACTAGAATTCCACAGAAATGTTGAGAAAGCTCATTCAACATTTTTCTGTGTGGAACTACGCTGTTCTGCTTCTGTCTAAATTTGGTGGAGTTTCAGTGGGATTTTAAAAATTACACGATATTACATTCTGCCAGGATTGGAAAATTTCATACACCACTACAATGTAGTCAGTTTTTAAAGCTGTCAGAACAGACATCTTGTGATTACTGTAAGTACTCAAGCAGAATCTGGATGAGGTGGTTTATCTATGTTCCTGCAATAATTGGAAAGGCTTTGCCTGGAGTTTGGTTGCCAAGCAGCCAGCCACTCCCACTTCCTGAGCTATATAAGCAGTTCCTCTCAGCCTCATTGTGAAGTATTTTTTTCTTTGCAGCCGAAGGCTCTGTCGGTTTGTCCTCTGAGCTGGTTGGGCCTCCCTGGCTGGCTGGGTCCTGTGCCCCCCCCCCACACCTTGCTGCTCCTGCTTGTCTCTGCTGAGCTTCTATGTTTATTTTCCAGCTTCTGGTTTGTATTTTGCCTTCGGCTGTGTGTGATTCCTTCCTTTTTTGGGGGGTGCATTGTTTCTAAGCTACTAGCATACTGCTACTCCAGAGCTCATACTGCTTGCTTTCAGTTACTCACAACTCTTAAATTACTTGCACTGCACCTGCAAACCTGATCTGTGTGTTTCAGCTCACCTATAGCTGCTCCATGTTGCATACTCGATTACTTTCACCTGACTCAGATTTACTTGAGCCTAGCTATACAGCTCACTCATGATTGTTCTAATTACCTCATTGCAGCAGTCTCGTTGCATTACCTGGTGACAGTGCTTTTAGAGCATTGTGCCTCCTTTTATTTTGTTTATTGCAAGTTACAACTCAGTGCACTCAATTGTTTTTACTACTGCACAGGCCTAATTGCTTCCTGCTACTGCTTTGGTTACTCCCATTGCTATTGTATCTTGTTCTACTCTGAGATTAGCTAAAGCTCCTGCTGAGGCTATTAAATTAGCTTTTATATCTGCATGTCATTCTCGGCCCTTCCATTGCTTCCTTGTTTGTCCCACGGTGGGGACTGGGAGGTGTTTGGGGGGTCGTGGTCAATGTGGCTAATTATTTCTGTTCTAAATCCTGTCTTCGTGCCAAAAATCCTCAGAGTTTGTCACCTTGATTTGGCTTTGAAATGCCTGGCTGGCTTGCCCACTATTCAGTGTTGTTTGCCCTACGTTATGCAGACCTACATGCAGGTCCACTTACTACTACTCTATTTACTGACCTACATGCAGGTCCACCCTTGCTTACACAACCATTGCTCCTTGCTTACGCAAACCATTGCTTCATGCCCACTGCCATCCCCTCGGCTTCAGCCTCTGGGATTCTGCTGCACTCAGTCTGCATTCAACCTTGAAAGGTCTCAGCATTCAATACTCATTACAATCTTAACACACTGTGCTCATTCAGCTCACCAGATTTTTAGCTCTCAATCAATTCTCAAATCAAATCAAATCAAATCTGCATTTATTTATAATGTGCTTTTCAGAATGCCAAAGCACAGATACATAATAAATATAACTACACACATCCAAAATAAATACAAATATAAAATATTTAAAAGGCAGCTGAATAAACTAAATGCTATCTTCAAAAAGCTAACTCAAATAAATAACTTTTCAATGAAGCTTTAAAACGCTCAGTGGACAGGCACTCTCTAATCCGACTAAGTAGAGAATTCCATAGGGTTGGAGACACAAAGGAAAAAGCTCTGGCCCCAGATGACTGAAGACAAACCCTGAGAACCTCTAGCAATCCCTCATTGGTGGAACGGAGTTGGCGGAGAGGGCAGTAGGGCCGAAGGAGATCTTGCAAGTAACCCGGTCCCTGTCCTTGTAGGGTCTTGTAGGTCAGCAACATGACCTTGAAGGTGATCCTCCATCACACCGGCAGCCAGTGCAATTCACACAGTACAGGTGTGATGTGGCACATTCTTGGTAACCCAGTCAACAACCTGGATGCAGTGTTCTGCACCAGCTGCAGGCAACAGAGATCCACCCCCCAGTAATCCTAGATATACAGCATTGCAGTAGTCAAGACGTGAAGACACAAAGACGTGAACCAACACAGGGAGGTCATCGTGCGGAACAAGGTGTTTTATGTGGGCTATGTTCTTCAGATGGTAAAAAGAGGACTTGACAACAGCTGACACTTGTGTCTTAAGCATCAGCTCACTGCCAAGCACTACGCCCAGATTCCGCACCTGTTCAGAAGGTTTCAACTGGTTACCCTCTAACACAAGGCCAGAAGGAAACACAGGAGTCAACTTCTCTACACACTGACCTGGGTCCACCACCAGCACCTCAGTCTTGTCTGGATTCAGTCTCAACCAGTTAGCACTCATCCAATCCTGAATCTCAGTGAGGCAATTGTTAAAGACTGAGATTGCATCATTTTGTTCAGGTACAAAGGACATATAGAGCTGAGTATCATCTGCATAGCAGTGAAAACTCAGCCCATAATGCCTTATAATGTCTCCCAATGGCAGCATATACACCGTGAACAACATGGGGGAAAGCACAGAACCATGTGGCACCCCACAAGGCAGAGCAAAGAGAGCTGAGGAAAAAATTCCTGACACTACCCTCTGAGTTCTGCCCATGAGGAAAGAATGGAACCATCTAAGAACTGTCCCCATCAGTCCACAGAGTAGCCACAGGTGTTTCAGCAACATCCCATGGTCCACGGTGTCAAATGCTGCAGAAAGAGATCAAAGAGGACCAAGATCGAACGACTCCTCTGATCTCTCGCTATTAGGAGATCATTCAATACTCGAACCAGTGCCGTCTAGGTACTATGCCTCTTCCTGAAACTGGACTGGAGAGGATCATAGACTTCATGGGTGGTAAGAAAGTCGTTGAGCTGCAAAGCGACTTCTTTCTCAATAACCTTGCCCAAAAAAGGCAGGTTAGAGATTGGTCTGTAGTTAGTGAGACAGTCTGGGTCAAGGGAAGATTTCTTAAAAAGAGGTGTCACAATAGCCTCTTTCAGAGACTCCAGGAACACCCCTTGGTCCAATGAACACCAGACTAGCTCAGCAAGGACCGGTCCGATCGCATCCACGCACCCCATAACTAGATGTGTAGGACCAGGGTCCAAACTACAGCAAGTCGATCGCAAGCCCTGGACAATCTTCATGATATCCATGATCGCTGGCTGGTCAAAATCTTTCCAGGCAGATCAAGGGCCTGTGGCCTCACATCGATCACCACCATGCTCATTTGAATGCGTTTTGTGGATCTCCAACCTGATAATTGACACCTTCATCAAAGAACTGACCAAACTCATCACACTTTATTTGTGAAAAACCTCTCTGACCCCGCAGGCAGGCTGGATTTCACAGCCTGTCCATGGTCCAGAAGAGCTGAGCTGGTCAATTCTTTGATGCAGCTATCTCCCTGGACAGGTACTCTGCCTTCTTAAGGGAGATTTCTGATTGATAGTCAGTATAATGGGTGTTCAATCTAAGCCTGTCCCCTTCCAGGCCGGATTTCTGCCAACAGCATTCAAATCTTCACCCTGCTCTCCTCGACTCTCTCAATACCCCATCAAACCAAGGGGACCGAGGGCAGAGGGAGAGGGAGCAAACTCGGACAGGTGCTATGGAATCCAGAGCCCTCAGCACCATATTATTATAGTGCACTATGAAGACGTCTGGATCCATGCACTGGGGCATGCCAGCTATTCTATCTGGTGCAGAGTTCCTGCAGCTGAAGGTCTCACTCTGCATTTAGTCCGCATCTTGAGTGTGTCCAACTTAGGGTGGGATCCTTCTCACCTGGCCCATACCTGGGAATGTCCTCACCCTGGGCTTGGCTTTAGCTGCCTGCTATGTGACAGCAGCTCCTGGTGTAGAATTTAAGACTAGCGGTGAAGGGTGGTTACGATGATCTCCTTTGGCTCTAGTGTTCCACTATAACGGTTAGCCATTGGTTTTAGTGGTTTCCCTAGCAAGGCAGCTTCACCGCATTCTCCCTACAACTGCCTCTGGTTCACCTGGTTTGAGTTTAGGGTGAGTAGGCCAGGTGAGTGCCTCAGCAGTTGTTGCTCTCCTCCTGCACCTTGGTTGCATGTATTGTTGCAGAGTTTTCTCGCAACCTTCCATGGCGTTCCCACTAGAGGGTTTGAGTGAGAGCCTTCCTCCAAACTGGAATGTTTTCCACCTCCCTTTAATTGGGTTTTTCAAATTGCAGCTGCAGAGCTATAACTAAATAAACAATCCCAAGCCTGGAGGGAAGGCAATCTAGGCCTTGGATCCCCAGAGATTTCCTCCTCATAGAGTTTTTTTCCCTCCTCCATTGCCTCAGGTCATAGCACTTAGATAGCATAGTTGTTTCCCCTAGTTTCTTCAGGTAGGTTCTGCTGTTGGATGGAAGTGGAGGATGTCTTGCTGTTCCCTCTTTCCTTAGAGGATCCTCTAATCTCAACGCAAACCATCAGTATCATGCTATGCAAACCTGGGCAGTCATTATAACCATAAATTGTGCTACACACATATCAACAGGATGAAAAAAACAATGCATACTATAGGCCCTTTTAAAAACTCAGAAGGGAATACAGAAAATGATAAGGAATTGGCTGACATTCAAAATAGTTATTTCTGCTCAATATTTAACAACACTAAAAACATAAGTAGTCCCCTTATTACCTTGCCTTCAGTATCTGGTAAAGTCAAAACTGAGGTTAAAGATGTATTGGAACGTTTGAAAAAAATTAACATAAATAAAACTCCTGGCCCAGATAACATTCACCCTAGAATTCTTGAGCGATCTATCAGAAAATTTGGCACCTCCACTAACATATATTTCTCAAAAGTCCTTAGATTTGGGTGAAGTAGTGAAAAGTTAGAAAGACGCAGTAGTAGTTCCAATTTTAAAAAAGGTCCTAAGATGAACCAAGAAAACTTTCGTCCTATTAACCTTACCTCCATGATATGTAAGATCTTAGAAGGTATTATAAAAGAAAAAATTCGGATCCATCTGGAAAATATAAATTTGATAGACTCTACCCAACATGGATTTATGAAGTCCCGCTCATGTCAGACTAATATGTTATCTTTCTATGAGAGAGGGAGTAAGGCCTTGGATAATGAGGACACAGTGGATGTGTTTTTTCTTGATTTTTCCAAGGCGTTCGATAAACTGCCACACGATGAGTTGATGATTACAATTGAAAAAACAGAATTGGATGCTAATTTGTTAAATTGGATTACCTCACGGTTGATAGGGAGGAGACAGGGGGTGACTATAAATGGAACCCTGTCAGACTGGGCAGATGTGACGAGTGGGATTCCATAGGGCTTCATTTTGGGACCCTGTCTCTTCAATATATATATATATATATATATATATATATATATATATCTCCTCACTCAAATGTGATTAGGATAACATTTGGCTAACCAAGTTTGACAAAGATTGCAGAATTGAGGCACTAGTCAATAATAGCGAAGATGGCATTATTATGCAAAACGTCCTTACAGACATAGGCAATTGGACAACTAAACATAAATTGGAACTAAATGTGAATAAATGCACCATAATGCATCTGGGAAAGAAGAATCACAATATACCATATAACATGTTAAATAAAACATTACCTATTAACAGTGAGGAACGTGATCTAGGGATAACTCTAACCTCTGAGCTCCATTTTAGCTCACATTGTAGTATCATTGATAGAAAAGCTAATCAAAAATTAAATTGTATACCAAGACATATTAAAAGCAGAGATAAAAAAGTCATCATCCCATTATACCAGGCTTTGGTAAGGCCCCACTTAGAGTATGGAGCACAAGTGTGGGCACCGTACAAAAAGGGTGACATTGCTAAACTGGAGGGAATACAGAGAAGGGCTACAAAGACAATAATGGGATATCATGACATGACATACTCAGAGATACTTAGAGACCTAAATATGTTTACCCTACAATATAGGAGATTAAAGGGGATATGAGTATGACTTTTAGAGCACTACAGGACAAAATAATATGGTCTGATTATGGTCTTAGACTAAGAGAATCCTCACACAATACTAGGGGTCATCCCTTCCAATTAGTAGATGATAGATGGAATCTTCTAAAAAGAAAATTCTGGTATCGTCAAAGAGTGGTTAAACTATGGAATGGCTTACCAAATGAGGTGGTTGCAAGCACTTCAATGGAACAATTTAAAAAGAGGTTGGATACTTTTATTCAAACAAGTATGGTATACTCTAACTTAGAGCAAGCAACCAAAGGACAGAAGTCTATTTTTGCTTGATAATCCTATGAAACCTATGTTATCCAACTGAGCATCTCATTGCATTATCAAACTGCCTATGCTTCTCTACTACTGCATTACAGTTACTGATCCTATGTCACAGTTACTGCTTGCTCATATGCTTCATGTTGCCTCCTTCTTTGGGGATGATTATACATTCCTATTGGGGATTCCTAAGGTACTTTTAGTCACAGGAATCATCCTGTGGCACCTCTAGGGGTGGAGCCCTCTCAGAGGGTTTCTTGCCTTTCGTAACCCTACAGGGTGGTAATTCTTCTGGAACAGAGAGTGCGAATGGCTAAAACCAAACTAACACAGTTGCACAAGCATAACACTATACTGGCTGTGTAGGTCAGTGAATTAGAAAGGCTTTGCCTGGAGTTCGGTGGCGAAGCAGCCAGCCACTCCCACTTCCTGAGCTATATAAGCAGTTCCTCTCAGTCTCATTGTGAAGCATTTTTTCTTTGCCCCACCATCCTCTCCTCCTCCTCCTCCTCCTCCAGTGGCAGCACTCTCTCCTTAGGGGGATTCCTAAGGTACCTTTAGTTATGGGAATCATCCCATGACACCTCTAGGAGTGGAGCCCTCTCTGAGGGTTCCTTGCCCTGCGTAACCCTAGAGGGTGGTAATTCCTCTGGAACAGAGAGTGCGAACAGCCAAAACCAAACTAACACAGTTGCACAAGCATAACACTATACTGGCTGCGTGAGTCAGTGAATTACTGTGATGTGACCTGAGAGGAACCGTGGTAGCTACATGGATTCATCTGCCAAAAGCAGCATCTGCTACCATGACAGACCATTTTGTCTTTCACCTTAGTTCGGCCCCCCAACACACACACACACACACACAACAACCAACAGTGCTGCACTTTGTCTTCCACTATGGTGGTGCCCCCCCCCCCCAGAATATACAAAACCAGCCTCCCACAATTGGTGGCAGCTCCTCTAGCCCCCTGTGGTAGAAGGGAGCATGCTTCACACCAGCCCCATGCAATCGCCCCATGCAATCAGCTCCTCAGGTCCCTTTCACACCAGTATGGAGCAGCAGCAGCTGCTTCACAACAGTTGCGATTATCAGCAGCTTCTTCAGTCCCCCTCACAGCAGTACGTCTGAGGCTCTTGACTTGCTTCATTTGGCAAGGCAGACAGTACTATTCTAGGATGCCTATTGCTGTGAAATCAGGGTGTCTTGATTGTACACACACACAGTCATATACACTCACATGAGCACGCCAAACTACAAGCAGTGCTGCACTTTCTCGTTCACTCCCCCCAAACAGCCACAATTTCTGGCTCCCCTCAGTAGAGGGGACATGCTCCACTGCAGTCCAGTCAGGTTGCAGTAATACTTTTTTGATTATTCCCTGTTAGATTCAGGGTTCCTCAACATATGACAGAGTTCAGACTTAATAATATTAAGTGACCACCCTGGCCGTGTGCTCACTTACAGAAGGCTTTGTGGCTCACTGAATGCAGAATGTTGCATTATCATTCTGACAGTAATGTTGATTTTGAAGAGGTACTGCAGTGTGCCTTTGGAGTTAAAAATAAACTGAATGCTTATGATTGAGGAAGAGGTTTGGGAAAAGAAAGTTTAACTGTAAAATGTCTGATAAGTTCTTTTTGAAAGCAGCCATCTTATCAAGTGAACTGCGTGAAGTACCTCTGCTTACTGATGGCTTGTGGGTGTGATTTTCTAGGTGGTTTAAACTCAAATAAAATGCAGGTAAATATATAAATTACACTCTGGGGAGAGAGGGCTAAGTGTTTTTTGTTTGTTTTTGTTTTTTCCAGAGCAGAAAAATGTTAATTCATAATGTGGAATGTGCTCAGCTGTGGTGATGTCCCCAGTTGCCCATGATAGCAATTCAAGAATGTCCACCCTGGTGAACTGTTAATACATTTAAAGTTCAGGGATATAAATGAGGGCCTTTTTTATGTGTACTATTAAAATTGGTTCTGTATGTTATAGCAGAGCACTGTAACCTCCCTGCTCTTCCAGCTACCTGACTACCTTGAATTTAAACTATATATGTTGCTCTCAGTTTCCCTCCTCTGCTATCAATGCCTGAACATCAAATTTATTATCTCCAGGTAATGATTACTCCAGATGAAATATCACGCTTAGTGATGCCACCCATGTGGAAAGAGGGTCCAACATCCTGCCTCCCTCTATTGCCACTTGTGATGCTGCCTGGCATTAACTGGAGCCATTTTAAAGAGGCATAGTTAAAGATTCATGATGTTTCATACTCTCCAGCACAGTGTTGAAAATGTTGCTACTTTGTAAAAGTTCAGAGTATAACCAGAAGCACCAGACAATACGATCTGGCATGGCATGGGGTATGGGTGGATATTCCCACTTCTAGGGGATGTAAGAACCTCTGTCTGCTGCATCTATCCCCATCATGCCCCTAGAGGCATGTGGGTATCCACCAATACCCCACACCCTTTTGGGGCTTATAGCTTATAGTCCAGGAAGTCATGTGAATCCAATTTGGCTGTTGCTTCAAGTCACACTGGATGATTGTGCTTGTAGCAATATGCAAATTACAATGTAGAAATATATTGTGGTTAAAGAAAATGTTAGTTGTTTTGTATTTATGATACCCTTTGGCTCGGCTTGTGATTTGCCTCTAAGTGTTAAGTCAGAGTCTTGGCTTAGCTCTGACTCAACTTGTCTTCAAAAAAATCAAGGCTTGCCATGGTCTAATTTCAGGTGAGAAATCCTGTGTTTAGTCGAGGCTGGGAGAAACACACTAAATCCCCAGCACTTCAAAACCTCATGCATTCCAGGAGGGTTTAAAGCACTGGGGTTTGCAATTCAGTCTGTTTCTCTTAGTCTAGGATAAACATCAGCTTCTCACCTTCAGCTAGATACGTTTTCTTTCTTTTTTTTGTTTTCTGCACCACTGACTTTGGAAGTTCCTTATTGCATTGTTTGGGTGGTTGCGACATACTTTTGGCATGCTGTGCTTGGCAGCTTCCAGCAGGCTAAGTTATTATGAAGCTAGAAAGAATACTTCTGTTATCATCGCTGGAGTTTTAATAGCAGCACAGTCTGTGAACTCAGATACTCGTAAGTAAAAAAAAAGGCTTTGAGAAACAATGCAAGCCATCTGATATTAGTTTACTGTATATAATGCAGCTATGGGTGAACACAGGAGCCAAGTGACTGCTTAGACAGCTAGCAGTGCGAGGGCAATTATAAGAAGCTGAATATCAAACAGGTTAAAAAGGACAGCAGGAGGTGGCGGTCATCACATGCTACAGATGCTGAGTAGAGAAATACAGGGCTGATCGACAACTGAACTGTATCATAAAAATGCTCTGCTTTTCTCAGCCCCACATAATATTTCTTTAGGATCTTTAGGTTTTGGAGCAACCATAGGCTTAAACAACAGTGGTAGTGCAGTGTCTCAATGTGCACGTTGACATGCACACAGACAAATGTATGTACATAAAAAATATAGAAACAGAGAATGTGTCAACACATTTTTAAACTTTCATTTTCTGTTTCAGAACAAACTTGTTCTACGGAACCATCTCTTTCCCTCCTTTCCTAACACCTATGATTCCCTTGTGCCCATACCAAGCATTTCTGAACCCCATCAATTTTTTTACTTCCACTACCTCTACTGGAAAGCTGTTCCAAGGCATCCACCACCCTTTCCATGAAGACGTATTTTCTCAAATCCCTCCTGAATTTACCCCGTTCCAGCTTCATAGCATGTTGCCTTGTTCTAGAGCACTTTTTTTCTCTGAAAAATACCCCCTCCTCTACTTTATTATTCCACTTAAGGCATTTAAATGTCTCTATCATATCACCCCATCACATGATATGACAAGAACCTGTTTTATTGAGAGAATGAGAGAGAGAGAGAGAGAGAGAGAGAGAGAGAGAGAGAGAGAATGGAAACCTACTAAACAAGTGCCATTCAATCTTTACGTTCAGTCTGGGCTACCACTAGAGATAGGCAGAAAGTATATAGAGAAATGTGGATGGGCAACTGTGTAGAACCAGTGTGTTCTACCACACAGGGGTTCTGATTCATTGTGATCCCAAGAGTGAAACTCAAGAAGTCATTGGAAATCAAAACCCTGAGGTGGCAGAACACACTGGTTCTGTATAGGGTAGCCCAGACACTATTTTCTATAGTTTATGGTGTACCCCAAAATAATTTCTGTATAGTTTGCACACTTTTTTAATTTTTTAATAGAAAAATTTTTTTTCTGAGAGTTAGAGCTGGTTGCTATAGAGAGTTGTGTCGTTTCTAGGGACAGACATCCCAGTACACACTACCATTGGTTAAGAATCAGGTTTGAGAGGGATTTTGAAGGAAAAAAAATGGCTGTATTTCTTGCTTAATGAGAGGGGATTCCTTGTGAGGAACGGAGCTTTATTTCATTTTATTTATTTCATGAGTAATTAAAAATATCTGATTGATCCTGCATTGTATTTTTATATAAACTAAAATACCTGGCTAATCCTGCTTTTTTATCATGTCTGGTTGATCCTGTGTGTGCAGGAGTCTTCTGAGTGGCGTGTCGTTTTATCTAGTTGATCCTGCAGTCTCTGTTGGCTTGGGGATGTTTTAAAATGTGTATGGCTCAGAGGCTTTCCAAGTCTATTGGAACACTATTGTACCACAGAAGGGTAGAACTGCATTCCATGGCCTTTCAGCTGTGGTACAACAGCGTTTTAGTAGAGATAGAAATTGGGTTGGAACAACATTCCACCATACACTATTATGTTTTCTCTGAATGAGTACACCTGCAACAGTACCGCAACTTCTACCCATGCACTATGGTGTTCCCAGGGATGAACTGGAGGCCAACTTCCCAGAACTAAGCCTAAGCTCTGGTGGCACAGAGGTCACAGTTCTACAAACTGAGCCACTGCCACCAAGCACAGAGGAGTTACATTTATTCCCCAAATAGTCCATTTTTCTGAAGAGCTAAGCATCTGTGTCTCTTTCTCCACAACAGCTTTTAGAGTGCAAGAAAGAGAAATCCCTTGTGTTTCATGGCTGTTGTTCCCTGGGAGCCAGAACAAAGTACAGCTTCAGTCAACTGCTGACTTTTTCTGTGGCAGCTTTAACAAAACCCCCAAATCTCACAGTGAGCAACTAGTTACTTGTCTTCTTAGTGGATTCACTTGACTCAACAGACAGATTCTGGGATCTGCTTGATGGGGACATTTCAGATTCCCATGCATATACAACTGCCCCAAACTAGGTTGTATACCATAGCTGACATGCTTGCCAGCCCTTCTGCCAGGACCTTTCTTCTGTAATTGGCCCATACAGAGGGTGAAATGGTGTGGGAAGGTTGCCACAGTTCACTTGATTCAGGTCTCTAAGCCCGGCAAAAACTGTTGCTGCAACAGGCTTAGCACATTTTGCTGGGAAGGCTTTCAGGCACAAATGCTGTATTCTACTAAGCTGAGTAAGGTCATGCGAAAGGTTTTGTTCATGAACCCTGAGCCAGCACAGAAAATATTAAATACACTACCATCTGCAAATGTCCAGTTGTCAGATGATGATTCCACTGGATGAATAGAAACACTGGCATTTGCACTGCTCATTTCTACATCTCTCTGGTTTGATATTAGTTCTCGAAAGGGTTTATACATCCCTTTGACTACTGAAAGGTTATTGTATTCTATTATTGTTCCTCATTGGCTCTTACTTCTGTTATATATGTTCACAAACAATGAGACACCAAAAAAAATTTTATGTCAGAAATAATATACAAAAGGCAACATAAATGCCGGCCCAGTGGAGAAGAGATCTAAGGCGCCATGGGCACTTTATCTCTTTTCATGTTGGCTACCCAAGTTCAGGAACAGACACAGGTCACTTGGGGGTCAGCTGGGAGAGGGAAGATTGAGGACTGCACTCTTCCCTTGGAGAGAGGGGATTCCGTGACTCAGTGCTTGACTGCCACCTCGAGAAATAGAGGTGGTAGTGTATATGAGTCACATAGATGGGAATGGCACATGTTTAGAGCACCATGGGGGCATCTCCATGGAGGTTGAGCAAGAACAACATACTCATCACACATTTGTGAAGCCCAGGGGAGAAAATTAAAAGAAAAATGGAGGACAGGCTTCATGAAGTCCTGCCTATCAGGCTGATGGCCCGCCTTATGTCTCTGGTCTGGGACAGTCTGGATTTGTGTTCCGGGTGGTGGAGGATGACCCTCCCTTCCCAGCCCCTCCACATGAAGCAATCCGTGGGGGATAATTGTCCCTTACACTGGACGAGATTCAGGATGGCTGTGACTAACAGGGATGGGGCTGAAACATCTGTCTGTACCAGCTGCGGAGGAAAAAACCTACATAGAATAAAAACTCAACAAAAAAAATATAGATGTGTCTTTCAGTTACACAACAATTACAGCTTTATACATCAAGATAAATTAAAGGCAGCTATTGTTGGCTCTAGCCAATGCTTGTTGTACTTGCAGTCAGGAATAATTTTGCTATTGACAATGTGAACGTTCCCGCTTTAGTTTGCTGTTGGGGCATACCACCTGAACAAATTGTTAGATCTTAAACCAGTCATAGTAGAAGTTATATTGATACTACACTGCCACCATTTTAGAACCTTGTGATGTCACTGATGATCAAGATTTGCTTGTCTGGAATGTGATTAGTCAGAGGTTAATTGTCAGTGACATCACCTGGTTCTAAAATGGTGGCACTGTAGTATCAATATGGTGCAGACATAATCATCAATATCTCTAGACTGCTGCCAGCTACAGAAAAGCCCACTACCTCTTTTAAAATAATTTTTCATGAGACTGCAACTATGATGAGCGTGGTTCATAAATGTTCCCCTTTAAACCTTATAAATAACAATCTCCTACCCCAAATATTTAATTTCAGGACTTTCCATTTTTTGGTACTATAACCATTTGCATAAAAAATAACTCCTGTATGTTAATACCATCACTGGGACCACTCTTATGGTTTTAAGAGTGGTGTCATGTACATTCTTAGGATATGAGAACCAGGAATTGAAGGTGGCTGGTCCTGCTACCCTAAGGACGTAAGTGGGATCACTCTTACAACCATAACAGTGGTCTCAGCAGTTGCATTACTATATTATTGATCTAGATTGATCAATAATATATTACATTTTTTAAAAACCTGCACCAACTATGCCTGTTTCAGGGGCAGCTGCATGTGAGACACTTCGCAGAATAAGACTGTCTCCTGTACAGAAGAAAGGAGCACTCTGATTGGCTAAGAGCACTCCCTCAACCTTTAATTGATATTTCAATTCATTTGCCACTGCTCCTTTCCTGCCCTGATGTCATCATTCTCTGTTTGTGACTGACAGGTCTTGATGTTACTGTATAAAAATATAAAGTAAACAATGGGTGAATGTGGGAGGGGCTGGAACACATGATTTGGGAGCCAGATAAAACTGAGATCCAGCAGTAGAGGGTTAGTGTGTGCTGGACAGTGGTACCTTCCACATGGTCTAGCTGCTTCTTTAGCCATTTCTAGAGGAAACGTATCTGCCTATTGAAGCCTTGTTATTTTGATTTTCTTTGAAGTTTATTTTGTTGAAAGTCTGATTTATTTTTGTTCAGTAAAAGACAAATAAATCACAGCGGTCAGCCTTCTATTTGGATCCTACAAGGTTGTCAGTGTCTTCAATCCCACAACCTATCATACAGCGGTTGTGCCTTCCTGGCTGGAATAGGCCTTAGGAACTGATGATGTCAAAGGGAAAATGTTAATTTTTTGAAGTGTTTTATGAACATGCTTTCATTAATTAAAAAAAAATGAAAAGTACTGAAATTCAAATTTTGGAGGAATATGGTGTTACTCACTGCAAAAGAACAACTGTTATTTTTTTTTGCTGGAATTTGGAAGAATTTTTTTAAATCTGAACTCACAAGAGTTACTAAGCTCCCTTTGGCACTACCATGTGATCAAGGACACAAGGGGTTAAAACTTTTTTATTCTATTTTAAGTTTTTCTTCTTCTTTTTCTTATAGCTTTTTACCCCCCAGGTTGCTGGCTGCTGTATCCCTGTCTGCCCCAGATCATTTGCTACATTCCTTGGTCTTATTTCTTATGCAGGTCCCGCATTGATTCCCCCCATTGCAGGAAGAGAGGGAGAGAGGGAGAAGGGCCATCTTCCCCCAATGAACTTGACCAGAATGTGTCCGGGCATCCTGGTGGTGGTGTGAGTCTGGAGAGGTGTGCAGTGTGTCAGTTAACCCTCGGGTCCCATTTTCCATTCTTTGCCCTGTACATGCTGAGGCAACACATTGCACGTGCACACTGATGCTCACATGTGCCCCAGAACCTGCCCCTCTCCCCCACCAGATGATGCTTGCATCAGCTGTTTAGGTGTTCAGCACTGCCACCAGACTGCCACCTAATAGCAGCCAAGAGCTGAGTCTGCAAGCCACCCCAAATCCACGAGAGGATAACTGCCTGTGGGATGCTACATCCACTCCTGACCCACTGTCCCTGCCAACCTGTCTCAGCCCCCCTACCACTGCTGGCATGTCACCTTTGGAGGAGCTTCCTGGCCATCTACCAGCAATTCCATCAAGAACACTTACCTGTGCTGGGCATCCCACCTTTGGAGGAGCTCTCTGGCTGTCTGCAAGCAATTCCATCAAGCTCCCCTAGCTGCTCTGGGCATCCCACAATCAGAGGATCTCCTCAGCCATCCACCAGCAGTTCCACCAAGCCCCCTACCTGCGCTGGGCATCCCACCTTTGGAAGAGCCCCCCAGTCACCCACCAGCAATTCTATCAAGGTATGGACTTCCAGGAGTCACTCGGAGGCTGTGCCCCTGCCTTCCTTTTTCGGATGAGGGTGGAGCCTACAGACATTTTGCTATCTGTAGCTTGAAAATGTAGTATCGTGGAACACATTTTTTTGACTTTTCCATGTATCCTTCCACATCTACAAATACTAACATACTAAAATGCCAGCAGAATAGGCCTAATGGTCTTTCGCGTCTGCTCGTTTGGTCAGCCCCCACCCTGGGAGCTGACCTTGCTGCCCCCTTCACCTTCTCTGGCTTCTCCCTTCCCAGTTCTGGATATTCTTGCTGCATTGGATTTTGCTTCCAGAACCCTTCCCCCTGTACCTGTCCTACCCCCTCTTGAATCCCTCCACCGTTTCTGCCTCCACCAGCCCCCTAGGCAGCACATTCCATGGCTCCACCACCCTCTCAGTGAAGTAGCACCTCCTCCTTTCTCCCTGAATCTTCTCCCTCCAGCTTCCACCCATGCCTCTAGTGGTCCCTCCTTCTTCCTTCAAAGCACCCTGACTGTTCCTCCCTATTTACCCCTTCATGTACCTGAAGACCTCTATCATGTCCCCCGGTCCTCTTCTCTTCCAATGTGTACATATTTAGCTCTTCGAGCTCTCCTCATAGGTCCTGTCCCCAAGTCCCAAATCATTTTGTTGCCCTCCTCTGGACCCTCTCCAGGAGTTTAATATCCTCTCTTTTAAGTGTGGCCTCCAAAACTTCTGCATGAGTACTCAGTGCAGCCTCACCAAGCAGTTATACAGAGGAGTATCTGCCTCCTTCTGGAGGTGATCCCCATTGCGATGCATCCCGCATCCTGTTGGTCTTGGCTGCTGCCCTCCTACAAGTCTCCAAGTTGTTCATCTTGACATCCACCACCACCCCCAGGTCCCTCTCAGCCATCGAGACTTGTAGCATTTCCCCCCCAGGGTGTACACTTGGCCCGGGTTTCTGGCCCCCAGGTGCAGTACCTTGCATTTCCCTGCATTGAACCTCAGCTTCCACTTTCTAGATCATCTTTCCAGAGCCTCCAGGTCCCCCTGCAGGGCCACCCTCCCCTCCTCCCCAACCACCACTGCCCCCAGTTTTTAGTCATCCGCAAAGAGACTCATCTCACTCCTGATACCTGTCCTTATGTCAGAGACGTAGGCATTGAACAGGAGGGACCCAAGGACTGATCTCTTTTGGGACCCCACTAAAGACCCTCCTTGGGGATGAGACTATCCCGCCAACAATGACCCACTGGGTCTGGTTCTAGAGCCAATTGCCTATCCATCTGATCATTTGGTTCCCCACCCCATTTATGCCAGCTTATCCAACAGGCCCATGTGAGGAACAGAGTCAAATGCCTTGCTGAAGTCCAGAAAGAGGACGTCCACTGGTCTACCCAGCTCCAAGGCACTCGTCACCCAGTCATAGAACTCCACAAGATTTGTCTGACACGATTTCCCCAGGACGAATCCATGCTGTCTATCGTCCAGGCACCCTGACTTTTCCCTGTCCCCCTCTAGCCTCTCCTTGACAATGCCCTCCATCACCTTGCCCACCATCGATGTCAGGCTGACAGGCCTGTAGTTTTCTGCCACCTCCCTAAAAGTGTGGCCCACCGGGAATTGAACCCAGACCCCTTTTAATACCGTTCCAGTGCTCTAACCATTAAGCTATGGGCTCACATAAATCACTATGACAACTAAAATAAAATAATTCCTTCTTTTTGTTTAGAATGTTGGAGACATAACTCCAAACTGCTTATCAGATGGCCATTAGGAAACTGAAGCAGCTTGTTAAATATTAGTTGCCTATTAAACTGAAGATTTATTTACCCATTTTGAAATGCAACTGCTTGCACATTTAAATGCCTAGCACTTAAATATTTTTTGCTACTAACTGCAGTTGGGGATGAATATCTTTCAAGAAAGATTCATACTTCATAAGTGTTACCCTTTCCCAGCAAATTTTGTAAAGATTTACACTATTTTTTAATCTCTCAAGACCTATCTGATAAAATGCCAGGTCTTTAGTGAACTACCCAGACTAAATATATAAATTTCTTTTTGCTAGAAAAGGGCTGCTGCCTGCTTCCCAAACATAACAGATAAGAGCTACTGAGATCTCTTACAGTAAACGTGTGTGTGTGTGTGTGTGTGTGTGTGTGTGTGTGTGTGTGTGTGTTTGGGGAGGGGTGGAGAAACAGTCAAACCCCTAGCAAGGTAGACCTCATCTAGTCAATTAACTGCTGACAAACCATGAGTGATACAGAAACAAATGATTTGATATCTTTTATTGGGCCAACATTGATGTAACAAAAAAAAACTTATACCATTTATAAAATTCCTGATCAAATAACTGGAAACAGAAGACATTTTTTTGTCATTAGGTTGTCTTGCACGCAAGCCCAAACAACATATTGTGGTAGCTTGGAATAGCAGGTCTTGGAGGTGCGGTCGTGTCATGGCCAATGGTGCCACTGCTTTTTTTGGCAGGGCTCTGTGGCATCAATGAAATAGCATGCTATCTATGACAGCAGTGCAAAAGCATGCCACCAACTTGAAACAATTTTGCTGCTGCAATGAGGGAGAGATCCGTCATTTCAGGGCATGCCTTGCCTGGTGTAACATTTCAATAACATGGCGGTGGCTATCACTGTCCACCTCTCACAGTTCCTGCCTGAAAGCCGACTCTTGGGGTGCCCAACTCTTGCCGGCATGCCCCTCCCCAGTTCACTTGCTGACGGGGGAGTCCAACCCTGTCAGCATAATGTCCCCTATTTATTTAATGTGTGTGCCGAGAGGGTGCCTAATCCCCCTCAGCATCATGGGCCCCCCCCAAACACAGACATGTTTTGTATGTCAATGGGGGGCCATATCCCCGTCAGCTTCAGTCCTCCTCCCAAAAAAGCACAGGTGGCACACTGGGAGCCCACTCCATGTGTGCCAAAATACACCTGTAAAATAAAACCGTCCTGCGATGCCTTTTTATTTTGCTACCTGTAAAAAGTGAAAATGGTTCCTCATTGTCTCCAGTGCCCCTCCCCAACCGCACCCACCCTCTATGTACCCACCTCCTGCACCCCTCACTCTATACTTACCTCTGGAGTCCAGAGCGATGATCTTCGGTGGAGCGGGAATATGTCTGCACTCATCAAAGCCGACTGCGATCTGAAGAAATGCCGGTAAGCTGTATAATGGTATAAATGGGGGGGGGGGTCAACTTAGATGGATATCTCAGCCATTTTTGTGACTTTTGGATCTTAAGACCCCACCTCATGAACTCAGTCTTTGTCATGTCGATATTCAGTCCTGAAAGGTGATTTTGTGGTCACTGCGAGGAATCACCTTTTGGGACTGATTAATGAAATGACAGTGTCACTGTTCATCAGGTGGGCTCCCAAAAAGCCTATGTTGTAAATTTGGTGAAAAAATTCCACACCTCCTTATGACTGGTACAGCTGTCATTTTTCACATCCTGCCCGAAATGTGTTTTCACACATCTGGCACACAACCGCACGGTCGCTGTGGGAAATCAACGTTCGGGACAGATTAAGAAAATCATAGTGACACTGCTCATGAGCAGAGGTCCCAAAATGCCTATGTTGAAAAATTGGTGAAAGAATTCCACAAAATGACTCTGTTATGGCATGCGTTGTGCAGTTTCCATGCACGCTTATGACTTTGAGAATTTTTTATATTTTCATTCCATATTTTCAGCATTGCCATTTCTTCACACCTCCTTATGAATGGTACAGCTGCTATTTTTCACATCCTGCCCAAAATGTGTTTTTGCACATCTGGCACAGAATGGCACGGTCAATGTGGGAAATCAACATTCAGGACAGATTAACAAAATCACAGTGCCACTATTCATGAACAGAGGTCCCAAATGCTTTCATGAGGTAGGGTCACAAAAAAGGCTATGTTGAAAATTTGAAGATAAAAATATCAACTAATGCCTGAGATGTTAGGGTTTCTAACCATAACGTCCCATCCTGTAGAGACTGATGGGTGTCAAGGGTGTGCCTTTGGATTGTTTGCTGTAATGCTTGTGCCATTCCACCCTCACCCTGCAGCCAATCACAGGCATCAAGAAGTGCCTTGAACTCTTCAGCCCCAAACTTCACCTCATTCTCCTATACTGCACCCATCTCAATGTGCTTCCTTATTGAATGGGATGAGCATAAGGCCCAATGACCCCAAGACACAACACGACACTTGTCAGAATCTGCAGGGTAGGGTGAGGTGAAATTGCATGAGCGTTATGGCCAGCGACTCAGAGGCACACCTCAATGCCTGTCAGTCTCTGCACGGTGGGGTTGGGCTGACGTCGGTTCCATACTTCACTGCAGTTCCTATTACACATCTCTCTAATTCCTGCAGTACTAATGCCAATGCCAGCAAGACAACATTCAGCATTGACAAATGCTTGTTTTATAATATGATATACTGAGTTTGTATTTACTGAGTTGCTGGACTAGGGCCTTAAAGAAAATAATAACATTTACTTAACTCATCCAAGATTTCATCAGGTGGACAGAAAAAGTCTATGAGAATTTGTCTGAAAGTTAACAATTATAAGATGCAAAAATAGCATTTGTATCTATATTTATCTATATCTATATATCCACCCACTCCCCTCCCCCTTAAACTCACACTATTCCACTTATCCCTCTCTGTTCCCCTCAAATCTCCTCAATCTTGAGGCACTTTTCCATTGCCTTAACCTCTGTTGTCTACTCCCCAGATGCAGTCCCGCTCGATCGAAACGCCCTCGTTACTCTCCCTCCCTGTTCTTCTCTTGCTCCTAGCAGGCGACATACACCCTAACCCTGATCCTGAAATGCCCAGACCTACTGCAGCCCCACCCTCCACTGTCTCCAGACTACCCTCCTACCACACCCCAAGCTCTCTCCCCAAGGGCCTCTGTATTTTTCACCTCAATGCAGGGAGCCTCCTCCCTAAACTGGATGCCACTCGGTATGGGTGGCCCAGTACCACCCTGACCGCCACTCATCTCAGAATCCTGGCTAGCTCCCAGAACCCCCAACTCCTCTCTTGCTATTCCAGACTTCAACCTATTCCCCCAAGACCATGGAAAGCAAGGCAGAGGTGTAGCACTGTACGTCAGGCAATCTATCATGTGCTCTATAATATTCAAGGAAGCCTGCCAATCCTCCCACGAGTCCATTGTTGCATGTCTATCCTTTCCCTCCTCTACCCCCCCTCTAAATTGGGGTCTTGTATGCCCCGCCAAAGACCTCAGCTGACTCCCTTGTCAAAGCCATCTCCTCAATTTCCTCAGCTACTTCCAACAGTGAGCTTGTACTATTAGGCAATTTCAATCTTGACTGGCTCTCCTCCCCACCAAGCCCACCACCCTAATGATAGAAGCCCTCAATCTCTCCCAACTTATCCAGGAGCCTACCCGCCTAAATCACCGGTCCACAAACCACACCCTCCTGGACTGGATTTTATCCTCCCACCCCCACCGCATCTCTGCCTCAGGCATCTTCTCAGACACTCTCAGCGACCACTGTATCACCTATTGCATCTGCAAAATACACTCACCAAGTTCCCATCCAAAATTTATCTGGTCTCGCTCCTTACACCTCCTCAACAAGCCTACCCTGCTCCGAGACCTAATAAATGCTGACTGGTCACCAGTCCTTTTGGAAACAGATGTTGACATTGCCCTTTTCCACTTCTGTGACATTTTTCAGCACACCTGGGACCTCCATGAACCTCTCAGGAAACGTAGAGTTAAATGCTACCACCACCCCTGGATCTCACCCGATCTTATTGCTTTGTGTCGATCTAGAGACAAGGCTTGGAGGCGGTACAAGACCACCCGTGCTACAAGTGATCTCCGTCCTACAAGCAACTCAAAAACAACTGCACGAAGGCCATCCATCTATCAAAATCCTCCTACTTCAAAGCACAACTTTCCCGAACCCAAGACTCACCCACATCCTTCTGGAAGGTGATCAACTCCCTTCTCAACCCCCCAGCTAAGCAAGCATGTCTTGTCCTGAACTTTGATGGCAGATCCATCTCAGACCCAGAGTCTGTAACAGAACTCTTCAAAAAATTCTTCACCTCCTGTGCTGTGCCCAACCTACCCATGCCTCCCCTAAACAACCACGACTCTACTGAACCAACCTTCCCTACTCCTGGTTTCCTCTTCCCCCCTTTTATGCCACGGGAAGTCTTTAACACAATCACCACCTTAAACCAATTGAAATCCAGCCCTGATGGGTTTCACCCCACGCTGCTATGTATATTTGCCACTGCCATAGTTGCCCTCTTGACACGCATAATAAATCTATCCCTCTCCACAGACATAGTTCCAGCAGCCTGGAAACTGGCAAAGATCATCCCTCTGCACAAAGCTGGAGATCCCGCCTTACCTGGGAGCTACAGGCCCATCTCGCTCCTCCCCTCCCTTGCCAAGGTCCTTGAATCCCTCATACTTTCCAAACTGTCAGATTTTCCTCTCCTCAAATAACTCCCTCACACCCATGCAGTCAGGTTTCAGAAAGCACCATTCTACCCTCACCTCTCTGCTATGAGTAACCGACTCCTTACTCTCGGCCATGGATCAAAGCAAAACCACTGTCGCCATCTTTATTGACTTGGCAAAAGTCTTCGACTCCATCTCCCACCCACTGCTACTCCAAAAACTGCACTCCCTTGGCATAGCCCAGCCTGCTGTTGATCAGTTTTGCTCAAACCTCCTAAATAGATTACAGTCAGTTCAAATCGGTGACACCCTCTCCCCTCCTCTTCCTATCCAATCTGGTGTCCCCCAAGGCTCTATCCTCAGTCCCATCCTCTTTTCTCTTTTCATTAATGACCTTCCCTCTGCCTGCCTCTTCTCAAATGTGCATCTTTACACTGACGACACTATCATCTTTGCCTCTGGCCACTCCTATGACAGCATCCTTCCCAGTCTACAGGCCGACTTCAACTGAGTCCAGTCCCACTTCCTGGAAAACCAGCTAAGACTAAATACTAATAAAACTGTCACCAAAGTTTTTGGATCAAGACAGAAGTTAGCCTCCTCCCCGCCCTGTTATCATCACCCTGGACAGCTCCACCTTGGGAATGGTCCTATCTTTCAAAGATCTGGGGGTCTGGCTGGACAGCCACCTCAGTTTCACCACCCACATTGAGTCTATCTGTGCCAAACTCTGGCTAAAACTTGCCATCCTACATCGGCACAAAGCCAGCCTACCCCTTCCCACCTGGTGCGAGCTTGTACATTAAACAATCTTGCCAGTGTTGAATTACGCCAATATTGTTTATGGCACGGCCCCAACCTCATCTCTCTCTCCAAACTGGACATTCTATTCAACTCTTTCTGCCACTTTGCCACTGCCTCCCCCCAACGCACTCACTACTACACCCTCTATGCTCCACTATCCCTTGCCCTGCTCTCCCGAAGAAGAACCATCCACAGCATCTCCCTCATAGCAAAATTCTGGTTCATCTCCCTCCCCCCTACCTCACTTCCCAACTGACTCCATCCAACTCCTTTGATTACCCTCTCCAACACAGGGACTTGCACTCCTTTCACATCCCTTGCCCACAAAGTGTCTCCGGCAAAGCTGCCTTTTCACAGCGGCTCCCCCTTCTCAGGAAAAGCCGTCCCTTTAACCTGCACCAGGCCTCCTCTCTTTCAGCCTTCCCACCCCACCCTGCACCAATTGCCCAAATATTTACCAGAACTCCCCCAAGCCCCACCACCTTAAGATATATTTTTTGCAGCAGTCCTGAACACTATTTCCGTAGACTGGCTGACTCCTTTATGAATGTAAAAATTTTGTATACTGTATTAAACATGGTTGTCTATAATGTGTCTTTTGAATTTACCTTGTGAAACTCTTCTGACTTCTGTGTACGCTCTGTACCCGGGTGGCTGCCTGCACTGCGACTCCTGTTCAGGATCACATTATCAACAAGTATGATGAAGCCCGCCAGGATGAAGCACAGTGTCGCAAGTTTTCAGAATGACAAAAGGGATTAACTTCCACTGAAATTGCATTGTTTGCTACAGTAACTCTACTGCAGAATTCTGCAGTGCTGTGTTTCATCCTGTTCGGCTTCACTGTATGCACACCCTATACTGGTGGCACATTCTCTTTGAATATTGTATCAGTGCCGACCGGCGCACTCTCTTTGTGCAATGCGTCTTTCTGCTCATGCATCGATCCAGCACTTAATATATCCCCCCAGATGTAAAATATTGTTTTAGTGTGTTCTGATTTTATGCAGTGCAGCATAATATTGTGTAGATGTAGAGCCCTACTGAAAATAAGATGCCATTTCTTCTGAGAGCTATCCAGGCTAAATATATAGCAATCATCAGAAATATTCTAGGAAAAAACATTGTAAAAATGTATAAAAGGAAGCCACATTGAAACTGCCTTTCCACAGATCTGCATTGTGCAAATTCATTAGAATTAATGGGTGAAAGCATCCCAAAAGCTCTCCACAGCCATATCGGCTCTGGCCAGAGTTTGTTTTAATTTAGCACCTTTCTGCCCTTATGGTTCTTCAGATACTTTCTGTCCATATGGCTGGTTCCCTGATCAATTAATTAATTAAGATATGGTCTCTTCTTTAAATTAATGGAGTTACAGTCTTCTGTACTGTCTGGGACTCTAATTTAATTCAGGGGAGACTCAGAGCTACTATTTAATTCAGTTCAGGATCTTTTAGTGCTCTCCTTTAAGTTATAGTCTCCTTTTTAAGTTACAGTCTCTTATCCATCTTGGAGCTGTTTAAAACAAGAAATTAAGAGAACTCTGTGACACATTGGGAAAACAAATTGTAGACTCGGGACCCAATATTCAGAGTTGCACCTGGCACTGGCGCAAGTGGTTGCACAGCGCAACTCTCTTGCGCTGAAGAAACACAGGGATATATTCAAAGGAGTTGAGCAGTGGCACATCTCCTCCTAATATATCAGGTAATGCACACTGCACAAATATGATGCACTGGCACATTGCCCCCAGATAGGGCTGAATACCAGGCATGGGAACTGTGCCAGTGCAACAGAGTTAAGCTGTGCACAAATTCCTGATATTTAGCTAGCAGTATGCAAATGGCGCCATAATGTACACTAGGTACAACTGCATTACGGTACGCCATTATGGGTTCTATTTGTACGCGCGCAGTAGGGCAGTCCAGCGCCTTGAGCGCTGCATCCTGCACAGTACAGTGCGCCCAGAGGACATCTAGTGGTAACTGCCAACCCTCCCTGTAGCGGCAATCACTGTAGAATAAACATGTAATAATTCCCCGGCAGTCCAGTGGTACCCGCTTCCCTCCCCATAGTGGTGATCACCATAGAATATCTGTTCAATTCCTCCCTGGTAGTCTAGTGGCTCCCCTCATCCTGCCTGTAGCTGAGCTGGCCATCCAATGTCATGTCCTATTCTTTGGTGGTCTAGTGGTAACCCCCACCCTGGCCATATCTCCAGTTGCCAGTACATTCCCTGTAGATAATTCCCTGGTGTACCAGTGGCACCCTTCACCCACACAGGACCCCCGCCCAGCCAGCATCCCCCCCGTCATCGACAGGCAGCAGCAATCCCGCCCACTTACCACTCAGCTGCCCGCCAAACTACAGCTTACAGTAGTAGCTGTAAGCCCATTGGTCCACACTGTGGACTAATGGCCTTGCAGTGCATACTGTAATGGTCATTCACAAACATGTGAATGAAGTTCATTGGACCCTTTGCTCTTGGAGCAGCCCCCCACCAACACTACTGCTCTGTACTAGCATGTCTGGGATGGCTACAGCTCAAACACAAATTCCCATACTTCTCACTTTGCTTTACCTGTAAGCTCATACATTTCTACATTCCACCTAGAGTTTCCAACATCATATTACAAAAACAATCCAGATGGTCTCTCCACTCTACCTCTCTCCCACTACTAGACATACCTAAAACACATCTTTCTGTAGGTAGAAGATCCTTTGCCTATGCTGCCCCCTCAGCTTTGAACTCCCTTTCCCCATCTATCCTCTGCTGCTCTACCCTCTCTTGCTTCAAACCTGCCTTGCTTAACTACGTCACTGTTTTTGGAACCTGTACCTGCTTCACCTGACATTGACTACTGCACTTATCCTTGTCCTGCTATTACTCCTAAGCTTAATTCTCCAACCCTCAATGACCATTGTACTGTTTTTTTATTTTTTTATTTCTATTTCTGTGCCTTACTGCAGTGGCTACCAGCAGGGGCATCCAACTGCTGGCTCTGCCTGGTGGGAGAGTAGCGGACTCACTCACCTGATGGGGATCCAGTATGGCCATCTGCCAACCAGTTGGAGGGCCTCCCCATGTCCTATCAAGCCGGGCCAGCCCCGAACCCCCCAAGGCGATTCCTACAACAGTCCTCCCAGCAGTGCAGGGTGCTGCCATCAAGCTGCATGGTTGCACCCAGCCATTTTCCTCCTTTATCTCCCACTAGAGTGCGGATGTGCAATGAAGTCAAGACACAACGTGCCGACATCCACACACACACCTGCACTAGTAGTGCCCCAGGGCATCCCCAGGGGCCGTAACAGTGTGGTTGGTTTTCCCCAACCTTCCCCAGGACTAGGACAGCAGTCTGCAGATGCTCAATCCTAGTCCTCCCCTGCTGACCCCCGATGACCCGAGCTCATTCCTGAACCCAGGTCACCAGTGTGGCACGAGGTGTGGCATCCAGCGCCTCAACACTTAGCACCATCAGGCCGGCTATGACCATTGTACTGTAACTGAATTGCATTGTGGACATTGCTATAGATATTATATTGTATTAGCTGCTATCTTAATTCGTGGCTTTGTATAGTTCTGTGCCTCGATGTATGTTGTAAACTATTTGTCCTTTGTATACTCCCTGGGTCACCCCAGAAAAAGGGACTGCATGGTCTCAGTGGGCCTACCCAGTTACCAAAATTCAAATAAATAAACCTGATCTTGTTCCCAAACTCAGGTCACTGGCTTGGGGTAAGTACGAAGCACATCAGCGCCTCAACCCTCAGAACCACTGGGCAGGCATTTTAAAACTTTTTGATAGAAAAGTCACACTGAGCCAAAGATCATTTCCCAAAGCCTCCTGAGAGCATAGGGAGATTAAATGACTTGCTCAGAGTCAAACGATATGCAAACGGAAGTTGTAGGTTCACACCCAGGTCTGATGGGTCTCTAGCTTCAAAGGTTGGTGCTTTAACCTTTTAGGCTATACTGCCTCTCTAACTGGTTAATTTTTGATCTGGTAGTTGGAATTAAATTAGTCCAATAATTTGAGTTCCATTCTCACTGTCAGATATCCAGTCGGACAGAAAAAAAGTAGTTTGTAAGTACAGATTATTCAAACATTATGAAAAAATGAGATTTACACCAAAAAGGTTTTGAATTAATATTAGCAGTTTAAAGAATCAGATTTTATCAAAAGGAAAGCTGGGGAGTCAGGGACTCAAGCCATATAATATATCAGACAAGGTAAACCATGAAGAACTGTTCACTTCACAAATGCCCCACAGATACAGGCCAAAGGTCTCTTTGGTGCTGTGTACTGCAGTAGGTGTGACTAAACAGTAAGCTGTTGTTTTTCTTGTCACCAGCTCCCACAAGTATCATTTTAACATTTCCTAGTTCAGTGTGCACTGGCTGCTGAAACCATTTCCTGTAATTGCTTAGGCTGTAACTTTATAGTATAATCAAAAGTTATTTGCAAGGAGAATAGCCCTTAATAGGAGAATCTTACAGTATGTAATCCAAGTAGCAGAGTTTGACTAAGAGGAGAATTCCACCTACTACTGTACCACAGTGGAAGAAACTGTTTTGTAAAAGATATACTGTATGAACTTGAATATATAGATCAATTTTTGTTTTTTTTACTTATCAGACTGGTTAAAACTTCTCTATAGAACTGTACAGTTCATTAATGTATTTAATTTTTCGTGACTGGAAAAGTCATACTGAGCCAAAGGAGTGACGGGAGCTGGGTGCTACTGGGAACCAGAGACTGCTTGGAATGAGACAGGAAGAGTTTTGCCAACCATGCAGGACACCATTCCAAGCCTGGTGCTGTGTACCACAACAAAGACTGCTTACCTCTGCAGGTGCACTGGGAGCTTGTTACCAAAATGGTGTTCCCTGTCGTCTACTATGTGAAGGTGGTCTATGGCGCTGCCCTGTCTACTTCCCTTGCCAGACTAGACACCATCTGTAACCCCTTTTGCTGCTTTGCTACAAACTTCCCTCATTCATACTCATCACTGTTCCTTCTATTTCTCCCTATCCATCCTCCCCCTACTCCCATGTCGCCAGGGTCACTGGGCCTCCTTCATATTTAAATACTGGTTTGTTTCCCTTCCCTCCTACCGCTCCTCTCCTCTCCCCAATTCCTCCTGCCTCCTGCGCCCTCTTCAACATGAGGCAGTATAGTGTACTGGTTAATGACACTGACCTAGAAATCTGGGGACCTGGGTTTGAATCCCACATCCCCCACTTGCATACTGTGTGACCCTGTTCAAGTCACTTAACTTCCTTGTGCTCCCAGCTCACACCTGGAAACAAGCTTTGGCTTAGTATTCTTTTTCTGGTTAAACAGTTTCTCCTTTCCCTTCCGTTTTAGGGATCATCACACTTTTGCCACTCCTTAACCCTGCTCCTCAGCAATCTGCCTGATCCTATTGACTTCCTACACTCTGGAACCTGCTCCCCTCCTCCCTTCACCTCTCCTCCCCACCCCCAGCTTCCTTAGGCACCAGCTGAAACTCCTTCACCACCCCAATGGCTCCTGTTACCTATCCTCCTGACACCTCCCCAGTCCAGAGCCATTACCAGCTATGTTCAGGCATCTCTCTGGGTTTCTACTACCTGCCAACTGGTTTCATTTCCACACCACCTCTGCACTTCCCTCCACCACAGGGTTAGCCATACGCCTGCCTTGCAGGTCTCTCTTCTTAGTCAGTTTTGCTGTTTGCATGCTGTGTATTGTTGCTGTTTTATTTCGCCCTTGCACAGATGTTCCATAATGTACTGTTACTGTACTTTATTTTCGTACCAACTTATATACCAAATGTTTGTTCAAATGACTCGATATAGTGTATTGTACTTCTGCTTCTCTTATTCCCTTCCCTGGGGTCATAGCTGTAAATGAGCATTTGGTTCTGTGTGCCTCTCACTACTACCAGTTTTCAAATAAATAAATACAATTATAAATAAAATAAATAAACAAATAATTACATACATAAATAAACAGGTGTAACTGGACACCAGGTAGTGCTTGGCACAGGACAGGGAGAAATGGGGATGATACTGGGTGTCAAGATTGCTTGGAATGGGACAGAGTGAGGCAGAGAGGGGTGGTACTAGACACTACAAACAGGACAGAGTGTGAGTGGATGCCACTGTATATGACGGAGTACTCAGCAAATGGTGGGAGAAGGAGGGGATGCCACTGGACACCTGGGGCTGCTTGGCACACAACATGGAGGTAGGAAGTACCACTGGACAGGAGGGAGTGCCTGGAATGGGATGGATTGACTGAGGGTGTGTCACTGAACACCAGAATGTACTTGGCACAGGACTGAGTGAAGGGAAAATCTCACCACTAGACACCAAGGAGTGCTTGGCATGATAAATATTGAAAATGCATTCTCAATAGAAATTAGCATGCAACAGTTCAAACAGGATGGGAATTTACTGAAACAAATCTAGGTTCAGGCACCTGTTATGGCAGCAATACAAAACAGTAACAGTAGGAAAATGCAACATTGGGATAATGATTCTCCTGAATAGTAATAAATGTGTATTGGGGTGTTCCTAGGGAATTAAATGACTGCTCATTGCAGCATTGGCATTCCCCTTCAGGGCCTTCTCCAAAAGCAAAAGAAAACAGATTGCTTGGCATAGACAGTGTTAAAGATAGGGTAAAGGACTAGCCCGTTGGCACAGTGGTTGGATTTCCACTTGCGATGCCAGCAACCTGGGTTCAGGAATGGACCCTGGTACTGGAGGGCTGGCCGGGGAGAGAAGGCTCGAGTATTGGATGACTGCTCACCTTCTCTTGGGGGAGGGCAGGGAAGCAACCTGGTGCTTGCTGTCCCCTAGCAGAGGCTGGAGGCATGGCAACGCACGGGAGCCCACTAACTAATGGGGCATGGTGAACATCGGCGTATGCCTTACATTAGTGGCACGCCATACCCCCAGGCAGTAAATGGGAAAAGAGCCCCGTGGCTGATCAGATGATGGTCATCAGGTTCCACTGCTGCAAGACCTCGAGCAATGCACAAACCATCGCAGCAGCTCCCAGGCCAAGAATTGCACTTGCAGCCCCACTGGTGCCTTCCCCCTCGGAGGAGAGGGACATACCCTGTGAAAGGTTATGTCCGGGTTACCCGTGGGGCTGCAATATGGGGTTATGGGTGACTGCAATGGGGCAGGGTGGCAGCGAGGGGCACAGGTAGTCCTGAAGGAGAAGTTGGTCCAGAGCTGGGGAAGCAAAACAAAAAAAGGGTACTGCCAACACTGCTTCAGGCAGTTATTCACACCATAGGAACAGCTCACCACACATTTACTTTGAGTCAGGAGTACTTTTTACCCTAATGTCACATTTCACAGCTTTTGCAACTTTGTGTTGGGGCCCTTACTGGTGCCTAGACCTAGTTTTTGCAATTTGCATATATATATATATATATATATATATAATAGTGGCATGGTAGTGCCACTATAGTTAGGGTTGAGTACCCCATTTAAGGTTAAAGTGTGAAATTTTGCAGCTTAATAACTTTGCCACCGTATGACGAATGTGCCTGATATTTGGCAGGCACAGAGCAGTGTCATAAGTCTCTGGATCTGCCAAGTTTTGTAACAGACAGCTAAACAGTTGTGGAGCTATAAAGCGCAAAGTCACATTTATGCTTTTTTGCACATTCTTTGCTTGTGCCTACAGGTCGCATGGTTTGCACGACCAGTCCAAAGCCTTCAGGGAACATGCAGCCTGGGTCCCCAATGTGCCTTTCGAAGAGTTCGTGAAAAAATATTAAACGGTTCAAAAGTTATTCAAAAAACAAATTTCCCATTATAGTCAATAGGAAAAGTTAAACTATTTGACAGTGTCGCAAATGCAGTTTTTAGTATTGCAAAATATCCCTGTAGTGTCGTGAGTTAGCCATTTTTTTCAGTTACTGGTCACAGAAATGCTTGGCATTTAAATTTGGGACCCTAGCTGAGCCCTGAGGATGCTAGTCATGTCTTTATTTGGGGCGGTTAAACACCCCAGAAATAGTAGTGTCGCCCCTGCGACACTTTCATGATTTTTTTTGCAAACATGTCGTGATTTGCGACACTACGCTCAAAATAACAGGAATTCTTTGCCACCCTGCTATAAAGAACGGTTTGGTCTTTTGGGCTGAGATTTGGAGGGAAGAAAGCTAATATCCCACAGATGTGCCTTTTGGTGGTTTGGTGACAAAATATTACAGGGATGCAAAGTTATGGTACTCCAAGGTTGACGATTTTTCCCATAGACTAACATTACGGTGTCCGCTGCACCTTTCAGGGTCCGTATCTCGAAAACACTTCGAGATATGGACTTTTCATCAGAAAAAATGCTAGGGGGCTAAGTGCAGAACTAGCCAGGAAAGTCATAAATGATATTTATTTATTTATTTGTGAGAATCAGTTTACAACCTTTGAGCTAGAGGCTCGTTTCCGAAGGTACCTCATCACATTGAGACATACATAGCATTTAGATTACATAGTACAGGTTTTCTTCAAGTAGGCATTTGTTAGAGGCGCCACGTCACACTGTGGTCAAACAACATACATTTGAGTTACAGGGTACATGTAATAGAAATAGGTCTGACACAATCGGTTTCACTTGCTGAGCAATCAACTGGCATGAGACAGCAGGCTCTGGCCAGGTTATACTTAGGAATGGTGTGCTGGGTAAGGGATGGGGGTGGGCTAGGTGGGGAGCTGCCTGGTGGGCATTGTCACGAGTGGAGAGGTCGAGGTAGGGCCTCATTCAGAGACAGGAACAGCTACAAGTGTTGAGGAGTTGGCTGCGAAGGGTGGTTTTGAATTTGGAGATTGTGGTGGCATTGGAGATGGTGGCAGGGAGAGAGTTAAACCAGAGTGGGGCTCTGTACCAGAAGGACCTCTGACCATGAGTGGTTCTTGATCTGGGGACCAGTAGAGCAGTCTTGTAGGAGGACCGTGTAGCAACAGTGGGCGGGATCCAGTGGATGGATGCAGTCACCCCTGGTGGAGAAAGCCCGAGTAGGGTTTTTTTTGTGAGTAGGCTGGTATGATAGCAAAGCCATTCATCTAGGGTCAGGAGTTTAGCATCGTTATACAGTTGACAGGTGTGTGAGCCTGGGGGCACCAGTAATCAGTCTGCAAGCCTTATTTAGGGTTATGTGAATTTTTTTGAGGGCAGTTGTGTTAGCAGCACCATAGATAGGTAAGCCATAGTCTACCAGGGACAGTACTGAGGATGTGACAGCGAGACAGAGAGCATTTGGGGGGAGGCAGTTTCGATGGCAGAAGAGGATGCCAAGCCGTATGTTGGTGGCGGATGCAAGGGCATCAATGTGTTCGTGGAATGTGAGGGCTGAGTCGAAGGTAATCCCGAGGTATTTGTAGGAGCAGACTTGTTCCAGAGGTTGTTTGGTACTATGAAGAATATGGAGTGGGTGGTTGCTAGCTTTGTTTTGGGGGTGGGCAAAAAGCATAGCTTTGCTTTTTTAAGATTAATGATGAGTCTGTGCTCCTTAAACCAGGCATCTGCCTCATTGAAGGACTGCTGTAGGGAATCCTGAAGGGAGATGGGGTTGCGGTGGGTGGCAAAAATGACAGCATCGTCAGCATACAGAAGCATTTTGCCAGAGCAAGCACTGGGCAGGGTGTTCAGATAGAGTGAGAAGAGGAGGGGTCCCAGGATGGAGCCTTGGGGAACTCCTGAGTGTATGGGATGGGTATCAGAGAGTGTTCCACTGATTTTAACACACTGCGATCGGGCGCTTAGGTAGCTTGAGCACCATGCTAGTGGGCCAGCCACGAGGCCAGTGTGGCAGAGGACATTCAGCAGAAGAGGGTGGGAGACAGTGTCAAAAGCCTTTGATAGGTCGATGAACACTGCACCAGCTAGTGAGCTGGTGTCCAGGGAGGAGTGAAGGAAATTGGAGAATTCAATTAGCGCAGTGCTGGTACTGTGGCCAGCATGGAAGCCATGCTGCTCAGGGCATAAGATGTCTTGCTTGGATAGATATTCGGTGATTTGAATGGCCACGACTTTTTCCAGGGCTTTGAGAGGGAGGGAGGATGGAGATTGGTCGGTAGTTGTTGGTTGCAGACCTGTCACCACCTTTATGAATGGGCGTGACTATGGCTGTTTTCCAGGCAGAAGGAAATTGTCCCAGGCAGAGCGATCAGTTTAGTAGGCTGGTGAGCGGGCTAGGACTTCATCTAGCACCAACCTGAGGATACTGGGATCCAGTGAGCTGCTGGATTGTTGCCATTTAAAGCTTTGATAAGGATGGGTCTGGCCTCCCGAGCAGATACCTTGCGCAGATGGAAGCTGAGGTGGTGGCGGATGTGGGGGTTGGTTTGGGGGGTTCAAAGAAATTACTGGGGAGGACTGAGCTAAGGTCGGTGAAAGCGGTGTTGAGGCAGTTAGCTATGAAGGCAGGATCGTTGGAGGTAGTACCATCACTAGAGAGCTGAGATGGGGGAAGGGACCGTGACTTTCCATTTAACTGTTTAATATTATCCCAGAACTTGCGGGCTGAGCCCCAGGAAGAGGTGAGGGTGACCTGGTAGTGGTCAGCCTTGGCTTTACGGACCGCCCAAGAGCACTTATTCCGGGCTGCATTGTAGGCTTGTCTATCAGCCAGCCGACCTGTTTCAGTGGCATGGTGCCAGAGGTTATCCCGATCTCTAAGCAATTGTAGGAGGGCAGGGCTGACCCAGGGTGCATTCTGTTTTTTGGATCAGGTTTTTGTGAAGGGTGCAAAGAGATCACAGGCATTGTTGAACGTTTGGGAGAAGAAAGCGAGGGCAGTGTCAATGTCGGGTGCATGCTGAATGGGGGACCAGTTTATCTGGGTGAGAAACTGCCTAAGTTTTTTCAGCCCACCGGGGTGAAGGCACCTTCTGAGGGTGGTTTGTGCTTTGGGTTTGGGATTGGGGGCTGCCCATAGAAATAGGATAGGGGAGTGGTCACTTAGGGAGTCTGGTAGGACCTGGATGTTTTCGATTTTTTGGGGTCGATTGGTGATGAGTACATCCAGTAAGGTGCTGGTTCCTGTTTTTGGGTTTATTCTAGTGGGTTGGGTGATGAGTTGCGTCAGATCTTGGGCGGCAAATGTGTCCTGGATTGAGGAAGAGGAGGGGCTGAGCCAGTTTATGTTTAGGTCACCAACTAGGATTTGCTCTGCCGCATGGTGAAGGGTGGCCAGATGGTCAGTTAGTGATACCAGGGCTGGGTTCTGGTTTTTGGGGGGAATGTAGGCAGTGGTGAAATAGAGAGGGCCCCTAGAGGGGTCAGGGGTGAGCTTGAGGGTGAGGGCCTGGGCCTCATTTACAAGGGCAGGGGTAGGGAGTGCTTGACCAGTAATTATGTCCCTAGTGTAGATTGCACAGCCTCCCCCTCGTTTGCCTACTCGGTCCTCCCGGTATAGGGTATAGCCAGGGAGGGAGGGAGAAAAGAGAGTCAGGGGAGGATTTGGACAGCTAGGTTTCTACCAGGGCTATGATGTCCGGTTGGTGTGCTGTGGCCCAGCACTGGAGGGTGTCAAATTTTTTAGCAGGCTGCATATGTTCATAGAGGCTATTTTAAGGCCAGTGGGCCAAGTTGATGGGTGGGAGGGGCTGGTCCTGGGTTGGGATGTATGTTGCCAGAAAGTAGAAGCAGGAGGACCAAGGCTCTGGTCTGGTGCGCAGCAAGTCAACTTTTGGTGTGCTGGAAGGGGGCATGGTGGTGAAAGGAATGGGCAGGGTTCGAAGGTTTGGGAGGGCATGGATGAATTCCAACCATGGAGTGTCAGGGTAGACGGGGGGGGTGGATAGGGGGTGGGTGCCGTGGGCCAGGGTCCATGGTCAGTGTAGGGTGTGATCGTACTAGGTCAGGGAGAGTTGTGGGTGCTGGGATGAGTGGGCCTGTGAATATGATTGGCTGATGGGATGTGTGTACTAGCAAGAGAACGGGGGGGAGACATTTGAGGAGAAGGGGCACAAACATAATGCCTATGTAAGCAGCAAGGCAGGAAGTGTACAAGTATCTTGTATGCCCCCAGGAAAGTGTGGATACCACTTTGGATTAGTGGTAGGGTCATGGACTCTGGTGGACAGGATACAAGGTTCTAACCCCCTGGTGGGGTAAGAGGAAAAAGGACCTGGGCAGGTGCAGGTTCCACTATCCAGGTGGTTCAAAATGGGCTAGTACTGGGCCAAAACCAGGGTAGAAATAGTGACTCCTAGTGGTCACTGAAGGTTAGCGTCAGGCTAGGTTATGGTCTGATAGTTGGGTCAGATCAGTGTGCCAGGCTAGTTTGACGTCTGGGTATAGGAATGTGGAGAGTAGTACTATTTGCAGGTAGAGGGGGTTCCCAGGAAGTAAGAGGAGGGAAGTTCAGACAGTGAAAACCAATGTGGGTAGTCAAGAGTCCCTCTGGTGGCAGGCTTGTATAAGCTGCTAATGGGAAAGTGGGGACTTAGTAAAATTAGCAACAGGATATGATGTCATAGGTAAGAGACTATATAAGTAAAGCTGACCCTGAGTGAGTGGGTGGTGGGGCAGTTGATGTGTGCAGTGCATTGACAGGCTAACACCCCTCCCTAGGGTGCACTTCAGGAGGTAGTTTAATTACCTCTGTGCCCGTTGGAGCTTAAAATAGCTCTCCTGCTGTTCCTTGGTGTGTTTGTCTGGGGCAGGATCGGGCCTCCCATTATATGAATCTTTAATTTGTTTCCACGTTTAACGGTACCTGAAATTTAAGCAATTTAGTATTCCAAGTGCTCATTTTCTGCTCCGAGGCCCATTATTATGCATACATTCTTTGAATTCACTGTGTTTTTCTATGCAGCTGTTGGGGGGGAAGGGTGTGCACTTTTATTTACTGTTACAGTTAGTGCTTCCACTTGCATTTCCATAACCGTTTGCATTAGCGTTCCCGTCTTCGACACCGTGTACGTTACCCTTTGTGTTTTCATTTGTGCTTGCATTTGTGTAACTGTTACCATTTGCGTTTCCATTACTGTTTCTGTTTCCATTTCATTTTGCATCACCGTGTGCATTACGGTTTGTGTTTGCATACGCGCTTCCATTTACATTGGTGTTTCCTTTGATATCATCGTTGCTGTTACCATTAGCATTTGCATTTCCAATTGCGGTACCATGACTGTGACCATTTGTGTTTCCATACGTGTTTGCATTTCCATTTGTGTTACTGTTCACTTTAGCATCATCGTTGCTGTTACTGTAACTGTCTGCATTTCCAATTGCGTTACTGTTACTGTTTGCATCTTCATCACCGTTTGCGTTTCTGTTGCCCTTAGCTTTTGCATTTACAGTTGGGTTTCCGTAGTCAATTATGTTACTGTTTCCTTCTGTGGTGCCATTGCCTTAACCATTTGCATTGCGTTTGTGTTACCGTTTGCATTTTTTCTTACCATTTGCGTTTCCGTTGGTGTGACCGTTTACATTACTGTTTTTGTTAACGTTTGCATTTCTGTTGCCATTAGCATTTGCGTTACCATTTGCATTACTGTTTCTGTTTTTATTAATGTTTGTGCTTGTGTTTCTCTTACCATTTGCGTTACCATTTACGTTTGCATCACCATGTGTGTTACCGTTTGCGCTTGCGTTTGCATTACTGTTAGCATTACTAAGTGACAACAAATCATTCCATTAACTATTTATAGTGCTCATTCTCAAGAAGAAGGGAAATTCATGGCAAAAAACTCGGTTTAATGCATCAGTTAGGGGTTTTCCACAGTGACAGAAGTGAGGAAATTCAGTGTTAGGGTTGCCACCCCTTGCACCCCAAGCCCACACTGTCCCCACCAACAGATATCAAGGTGTGCATTGGGGTCATCGGTCCTGAGTTCAGAAAGGGTTACCAGCACCAGAGGTACTTATCTATGGAGCCTACAGCATAGCTGGACATCAGCTAAAAGCAGGCCACCTGGCCCAGGGACAGAATGAATTCTGTGAAGGACAGACAAGTATCCTTGCACCACTTTTACAAAATATGTTTTTTTGCTAATGCACTGGCTACTGTGGTCCACTGCGCTTCAGAGTCCTGCTTGGGGTGACCTTCAGGCATGCAACCTAGTAATAATAGTGGGGTGTTGATTGAAATGTGGGGCACCACCTTCTTGCATACATTTATTATATAATTTCAAAACGGTCTGACCCTGGGGCAGTCCCACTTGATGTGGTATGGGTGTACACCTCCCTGGCCACATCTCCAGCAAGTATCATCTTGATTGACCCCCAGTCTTTTAAGTTTCAAGGGGGTGTCAATATTCACATTTTGTGACACTACACATCTCCGCAACTGCACATCCAACCAGAATGAAACTTGCCACATCAAGAGATTGATAGTACATGACAGCGCATAAAAAATTTGTGCACATCGGTTGTATGGTTGAAAAGTTATTAAAGTGCCAAATTCTGGGTTTAGCATAGAAGTGACCAACAAACTCTAACTATACTGGCACTACTGTGCCAGTATTAGATAGATAGATAGATAGATAGATAGATAGATAGATAGATAGATAGATAGATAGGTAGATAGACAGATAGACAGACATATAGAAATAATTCACCAGTGGTGAATATATATTGGATATAACATGAGCTATATGAAAATAAGTGATATAATTTGAATGGCTGGTTATGACCTTTATTGACCTCACAAGCAGCAGAGCCATGAGTAAGATCTATAGGGGTCATACCCAGTCACTCAAAAAAAGACACACACACACATGTATTTTCATGCAGCCCTTGACATGAGACATTTATGCAGTACCAAGGTCTGGTAAGTCTGATTGTTATTTATGCAATCTCTGTCTTAACAAGCATTTGTCAATGCCAAATGTTGATTGTGTTGGTCTGTTGAGCTCGCTCACTGCCCCTATGTCACTTGCTCATTCTGTTTCTCCCGGTGGTGCTGGCTGCTCTTTTGTACTGGGCTCCTGCCTATGCTGGCATGTTTTTCTGCCCACAAAGAAATCTGCAGCTGTCCCGACAGAGCTCTGTTGAGGTGGGTCACTCCCTCCCCCCCGCTCTCACTCGCTCATTCTGTTTCTGCTGGTGCTGCAGGCCACCCTTGTGTACTGGGCTCCCGCCTCTCTTGGTGACTTTTCCTGCCCACAAAGAAATCTGCAGCAATCCTGATGCAGGTCCGTTGAGCTAGCTCACTCCCCCTCTCTTGCTCGTTGCGTTTCTGCCAGCGCTGCTGGCTGACCTTTTGTACTGGGCTCCTGCCTGCATTGCAGCCTTTTTCTGCCCACAAAGCAATCCACAGCAGTCACAATAGAGGTCAGTTGAGCTCACTCACTCCCCCCTTTCTCACTTGCTCATTATGTTTCTCCCGGCGCTGCTGGCTGTCCTTTTGTACTGGGCTTCTGTCTGCATTGGCACCTTTTTCTGCCCACAAAGAAATCTGCAGCTGTCCCGACAGAGTTCCGTTGAGGTCGTTCTCTCAGCCTGTCTCACTCACTCATTCTGTTTCTCCTGGTGCTGCAGGCAACTCTTTTGTACTGGACTTTTGCCTATGTTGGCATGTTTTGCTGCCTACAAAGAAATTTGCAGCTATCCCAACAAAGCTCCATTGAGGTGGGTCACTCCCCCTCTCTCTCTCACTCACTCATTCTGTTTCTGCTGGCACTGCAGGCTGCCCTTTTGTACTGGGCTCCTGCCTCTGTTGGCAGCTTTTTCTGCCCACAAGGAAATCTGCAGCAGTCCTGACACAGGTCCATTGAGGTAGCTCACTCCTCCTCTCTCACTCGCTCATTCCGTTTCTGCCAGGGCTGCAGGCTGGCCTTTTGTACTTGGCTCCTGCCTGCGTTGCCGCCTTTTTCTGCCCACAGAGA
The DNA here is from genome assembly GCA_016271365.2 of Neoceratodus forsteri. Lineage (NCBI taxonomy): Eukaryota > Metazoa > Chordata > Ceratodontiformes > Ceratodontidae > Neoceratodus > Neoceratodus forsteri. The sequence goes on from CM057451.1 coordinate 1,130,967,232, forward strand.
AATCCAGAGCAGTCACAATAGAGCTCCATTGAGCTCGCTCACTCCCCCTCTCTAACTCGGTCGTTGTGTTTCTTCCAGCGTTTCAGGCTGCCCTTTTGTACTGGGCTTCTGCCTGTGTTGGCACCTTTTTCTGCCCACAAAGAAATCCAGCTGCTCCCGACAGAGCTCGTGAGGTCGCACCCGCTCTTGTCTCACCCACCTCTCTATTCTGTTTCTCCCAGTTGCAGGCTGCCATTTTGTAGTGGTCTCCTGCCTCTGTTGGTGCCTTTTTCTGCCCACAAAGACATCTGCAGCAGTCCCGACACAGCTCCGTTGAGTTCGCTCACTCCCCCTCTCTCACTCGCTCATTCTGTTTCTGCTGGAGCTGCAAGCTGGCCTTTTGTACTGGGCTCCTGCCTGCATTGCCGCCTTTTCCTGCCCACAAAGAAATCTGCAGCAGTCACGATAGAGCTCTGTTGAGCTCACTCACTCCCCCTCTCTCACTCGTTCATTCTGTTTCTCCCGGCGCTGCAGGCTGCCCTTTTGTCCTGGACTCCTGCCTACATTGGCACCTTTTCCTGCCCACAAAGAAGTCTGCAGCTGTCCAGACAGAGCTCAGTTGAGGTTGCTCATTCCCCCAGTCTCAATCTCTCATTCTGTTTCTCTCAGCGCTGCAGGCTGCCCTTTTCTACTGGGCTCTTTCCTCTGTCAGCATCTTTTTCTGCCCACAAAGAAATCTGCAGCAGTCCTGAAAGAGCTCCATTGGCCTCACTCACTCCCCCTCTCTCACTCGCTCATTCCGTTTCTGCTGGCACTGCAGGCTGCCCTTCTGTACTGGGCTGCTACCTGCATTGCCACCCTTCTCTGCCCACAAAGAAATCCAGAGCAGTCATGATAGAGCTCCGTTGAGCTTGCTCACTTCCTCTCTCTCACTCGCTGGTTCTGTTTTTACCACCACTGCAGGCTGCTCTTTTGTACTCAGCCCCTGCATGCCTTGCTGCCTTTTCCTGCCCACAAAGAAATCTGCAGCTATTCCAACAAAGCTCTGTTGAGCTCACTCACTCCCCCTCCCTCACTCGCTCGTTCTGTGTCTCCCAGTGCTGCAGGCTGCCCTTTTGTACTGGGCTCCTGCCTGTGTTGTCACCTTTCCTGCCCACAAAGAAATCTGCAGCAGTCCCGACAGAGCTCAGTTGAGCTCGGCCACTCCTCGGTCGCCGATCCTAATCTGTCCCAAACACTGATTTCCGATAGTGACTGGCGGCATTCTGCGCCGGAAGCGAGAAACACAATTTGGCCAGGATGTGAAAAATGACAGCTGTACTGTTCGTGAAGGAGGTGTGAACAAATGCCAGTGTTGAAAATCTGTGTGAAAATATTACTAATTTGCAAATTTACAAGGGTGCGTGGAACCCGCACAACACACTCTCATAACACAGTCGTTTTACGGAGTTTCATCACTAAATTTTCAACATAGGCATTTTAGGACCTCTGCTCATGAACAGTGTCAGTGTGATTTTTTTAATATGTCCTGAACACTGATTTCCCACAGCGACCATGCTATTGTGCGCTGGATGAGTGAAAACACATTTCGGCCAGCATGTGAAAAATGACAGTTGCACTGTTCATAAGGAGGTGTGGTAAAATGGCAATGCTGAAAATCTGGAGTGAAAATATTGCAAAGTTGCAAAGGTACAAGTGTGCATGGAAACTGCGCAATGCACATTCGTAACACACTCATTTCATAGACTTTCATCACCAAATTTTCAACATAGGCATTTTAGGACCTCTGCTAATGAACAGTGTGACTGTCATTTTCATAATCTGTCCTGAACACTGATTTCCCACAGCGACCACGCTATTCTGCACTGGAAGTGTGAAAATACATTTCGGCCAGGATGTGAAAAAAGACAGCTATACTGTTCACAAGGAGGTCTGAAAAAATGCTAATGTTGAAAATCTAGCTTGAAAATATTGTAAATTTGCAAAGTTATGAGAGTGCATAGCAACTGTGCAACACACGCTCATGAAACAGTCATTTTTTGAATTTTTCCCACCAAATTTGCAATACGTGCTTTTTGAGAGCCCACCTCATGAACACTGGCACTGTCATTTCATTAATCAGTCCTGAAAGGGGATTCCACACGGTGACTGCAAAATCACCTTTTGGGGCTGAATAATGCAATGACAGTGCCAGAATTCATGAGGAGGGGTCCCAAAAACCCCATGTTGAAAATTTGGGGACAAAATTCCAAACAGTGCCTAAGATATGCATCAAAGTTGAAAAAAACCTATTTATTCCATTGTACAGCTTACTGGCATTTCCTCAGTTCGTGGTCGGCTTTGAAGAGTGCAGACATGTTCCCGGTCCACTGAAGATCATCACGCCGGACTCTGGAGGTAAGTATGGGTTGAGGGGGTGTCATGAGGCAGGGTGCACAGTGGGTGGACATGAGTTGTGGGAGGGGGAAAGGAGACCACAGAGGGACCATTTCCTTTTTTACAGGTTAAAAAAAAAGACACTGCGGGACCGTTTTTGATTTTACCGGGGCATGTGGCATGCTGGGGTGGGCTCCCAGCATGCCAACAGAGTCTTTTTTTGGGGGGGCAGCTGTAACTGATGGAGGATTGGGCACCCCCATTGGTACACAACAAAAGGGGGGGTGTTACATTATGCCAATGGGGATTGGGCACCCCCTTCGGCACACAACAAAAGGGAGGGGAGGTTGTGCCAATGGGGATTGGGCACCCTATCGGCAGACAACAAAAGTGGGGGGGTTACATAATGCTGATGGGGAGTGGACTCTCCCATTGGCAACATAAACCTTGGGGCACTGATGCCGATGGGGACTGGGGCCCCCTTGGCAAACAAACATGGTGGGGGGGCACATGCTGATGAGGGGGACGGGGCATCCCCTTGGCAAGGTGGTTAATATTGTTTGTGAACACAGTGGCAAGCTACCATCATGTTCACAAACAATATCAGTGTTTCAAGGTTCTGCCCTGCAATGATGGGTCGCTCCCTCATTGCAGCAAAAAAGGCTGACACTGCAATGACGAGGCAGCCCCTGACTGCAGTGGCTAAAAGTTTACAAGTTGGTGGCACGCTGGTTGAACTAGTGTCAGCAGCAGTATGCCATAGCATTGGGGTAAGTGGGCCAAGCCTTTAAAGACTGTGGGGACATTGGCCACAACAGTGCCATGCCTCCACAACCTGCTCCTGGAGAAAGCTGCCACAATATTTTTCCTGCGCATGCACGCAATCAACATAAAAATGGTGTTATAACGTTTAAGGAAAATCTTGCATTCTCATTGGTTGGCAGCTATGTCTTAGATCTGTTTAATATACAGGTACTGTAAATAAAAGTGCTGGCATTCAGAACACAGCACATTACCAAAATCAATGCCTTTTTTCGAATTCCTGATTGCCATTACAATCATGTCTGCCACCATTACTTACTAAAAATCCTTTAGGCCCTAAAAATAAATCTCCTTCAAAATTAAAAAAATTGATTTTGTTTTTTCTTTTATTTTCTCCTCCTTACACACAAATCCAAAATAAAAAAAAAATTAAGTAGTGCTCAAAGTTGTATTTTGTGGAGCTTCTTTCCCAACCATGAAAATAATCTGCCTACCACAGAAATATTTGCTGATTTCTCTTCCACAGGTTAAACTGAATCCTTGGCTTTACTGAGGTCTTCTGCTATGCATGTTTGCTGGGGACAGATGAACATTTAGCCAGTGGAATTCTGCAGAAGTTTGAATTCCTGCATTCCATGATAAACAAACTTTCCATCTATTGAATATGTGGCTAGGCAGATGTTTGACAGCTGAGACAACACTACTTTTTACTAATTACTTTAAAACAACAAAATATCTGTCTGTAATTCAAAAAGGTTGCATATGTTTTTACGTTCGCTTGGCGCATGCGCAAGGAACGTTTTGGGACAGTAGCACACTTTGGAGGTGTGCCTCTCCCGTTCAATCCACTGCTCCGCTGAGCAGGCGTGCGGTCCTGCACCAGATGGGAGGCTGCATGGACAGCGGTGGTCTCGCTCAAAGAAAACACCTCTGTCATACACAGCACTGGTAGGTCTCACGCCCAAAGCTTTTGTGCCACGCTTGGGAGCCCACCCCAGCATGGCAAACGTCCCATGCCATCTGCTGGGATGGGAGCCCAACTCGCCGGCTCCACATCCCCAAACACCCCTGAGTTTTGGTGCCACACTGGGAGCCCACCCCAGTGTGGGCAAACATCCTCGTCTGTTTTTTTTTAACCTGAAAATAAAAATGGTCCCACGGCGCTTCTCCCAGCCTCCCCCACAACCTGCACCCACCCACTGTGCACCCTGCCTCCCATACCCCCCATCACCCCATACTTACCTCCGGAGCTCGGCGAACGATCTTTGGTGGACAGGGAACATCGCCTACACTTTTTAAAGCTGACCGCGAACTGAGGAAATGCCGGTAAGCTGTATAATGGGCTAGATAGGGGGTTTTCAACTTTATTGCATATCTCAGGCATTTTTTTGGAATTTTTGCACCAAATTTTCAACATGGGGTTTTTGGGACCCCTTCTCATGAATGATGTCACTGCCATGGTGTTATTCTGGCCTGAAGGGTGATTTCGCAGTCACTGCATGAAATCACCCTTCGGGCCTGAATAACACCATGACAGTGACATCATTCATGAGAAGGGGTCCCAAAAACCCATGTTGAAAATTTGTTGCAAAAATTCCTAAAAATGACTGTTTTACGAGTGCGCGTTACGCAGTTCCTACGCAGGCTCGTAAGTTCGCGAATTTTCAATATTTTCACTCCAGATTTTCAACTTTGCCATTTTACCACACCTCCTTATGAGCAGTACAGCTGTCATTTTTCACATCCTGCCTAAAACGTGTTTCCACCCATGTAGCGCACAATGGCGCAGTCGGTGTGCGAAATCAATGTATGGGACACATTAAGAAAATCTCCATGACACTGTTCATTAGCAGAGGTCTTAAAATGGCTATGTGGAAAATTTGGTGAAAAAATTCCTTAAAATGACTGCTTTCTGGCGTGCTATGCGTAGTTCCTACGACACTCATAGGTTTGCTAATTTTCAATATTTCCACTCCAGATTTTCAACATTGCCATTTTACCACACCTTCATATGAGTAGTACAGCTGTCATTTTTACATCTCACCCAAAACATGTTTCACCCATGTAGCACACAATGGCGCAGTCGTGTGCAAAATCAATGTATGGAACACATTAAGAAAATCACAATGACACTGCTTATGAGCAGAGGTCTTAAATGGCTTGTTGAAAATTTGGTGAACAAATTCCTAAAAATGACTGTTTTACGAGAGTGCATTGCGCAGTTCCTACGCACGCTCGTAAGTTTGTGAATTTTCAATATTTTAACTCCAGATTTTCAACATTGCCATTTTACCACACCTCCTTATGAGCAGTGCAGCTGTCATTTTTCACATCTTGCCCAAAACATGTTTCCGCCCATGTAGTGCACAATGGCGCAGTCGGTGTGCGAAATCAGTGTGTGGAACACATTAAGAAAATCACAATGACACTGCTTATGAGCAGAGGTCTTAAAATGGCTATGTTGAAAATTTGGTGAATAAATTCCTAAAAATGACTGTTTTATGAGCGTGCGTTGCACAGTTCCCACGCACTCTCGTAGGTTTGCGAATTTTCAATATTTCCACTCCAGATTTTCAACATTGACATTTTACCACACCTCCTCATGAGCAGTACAGCTGTCATTTTTCACATCCTGCCTAAAACATGTTTCCACCCATGTAGCACACAATGGCGCAGTCGGCGTACGAACTCAATGTATGGGACACATTAAGAAAATCACAGTGACACTGATCATGTGCAGAGGTCTTAAAATAGCTGTGTTGAAAATTTGGTGAAAAAATTCCTAAAAATGACTGTTTTACGAGTGTGCTTTGCGCAGTTTCCATGCACACTCATACCTTCCAGAATTTGAAATATTTTCAGTCCAGATTTTCAACACTGGCATTTTTTCACACCTCCTTATGAACAGTACAGCTGACATTTTTCACATCCTGGCTGAAATGTGTTTTTGCACATCCAGCGCACAAAGGTGTGGTCACAGTGAGAAATCAATGCTCAGGACAGATTATGCAAATCACAGTGACACTGTTCATGAGCTGAGTTCCCACAATGCCTATGTTGAAAATTTGGTGACAAAAGTCCACAAAATGACTGTGTCATGAGCGTTCATTGCGCAGTTTCCATGTACTCTCGGAAGTTCAAGAAATTGTTGTATTTTCACTCCAGATGTTCAACATTGCCATCCCTTCACACCTCCCTATGAATGCTACAGTTGTCATTTTTCACATCCTGCCCAAACTGTGTTTTTGCACATGTGGAGCACAACGGTGTGGTCACTGTGGGAAATCAACGCTCAGGACAGATTAACAAAATAACAGTGGGACTGTTCATTAGCAGAGGTCTCAAATGCTTTTATGAGGTGGGGGTAACAAAAAGGTCATGCTGAAAATTTGTAGTGCAAATACCAGCAATCGCACAGGGCATTAGTGTAAACCACCACACATGCCAAACACCACTGCAAATACCTGCAAACGTACGTTCGGCATTGACAAATGCTTGTTGTTTTTAACGTTTCTCAGTTTACCCATTTTATTAGTGCTGTAACACACTTTGAGGGTGGCTTATGCTGATCTAACGGAACTTCCAGATGATTAAGGCATTCCACCTGTGGCACTGTGCCTCACTATACCTCTGGGCATGCAGCTAGATCAGCAAAAAGCACACCCCATCATGTCTTATTGCTTATAAAATAAATCATATTATTTTAGGGTAAATATATATTTTCACATAGAACACATGTTGTTCTACTTCGAACATGCAATTTCCATTTAGACTCTAGAAGTAAAATGCATAGAACAGTGGGTCAGATAGAGTTTTCAATGGGAAGAAAGGCAATTTTAAGCTAAAACAAGCTATAACACTTAAAACATTATCAGTGTAGTGTAGTATAGTGTAGTGTAGTGTACAGTAGTGTAGTATTGTTTAGTGTAGCGTAGTGTGGTGTTATGCAGTGTCGCATGGCGTAGCATCATGTAGTGCAGTGTAGCATAGTACAGTGTACTGTAATGTACAGCAGTGTAATGTACTGTAGCATAGTGTAGAATAGTATAGTGTAGCATAGCATAGTGTAGTGTAGTGTTGTAGTGTAGCATAATGTAGTGTAGTGTAGCATAGTGTAGCATAGCATAGAACAGTACCATGTGGCATAGCATAGTGTATTGTATTGTAGTGTAGTGCAGCATAGCATAGTGTAGTCTAATATAGTGTACAGCAGTATAGCATACTGTAGTGTAGCATAGTTTAGTGTAGCATGGTGTAGCATAGTGTAGTGTAGCATAGCATAGCATAATGTAGTGTATCGTAGCTTAGTGTAGCGTAATGTAGCATAGTGTAGTTTAGGGTAGTGTAGTGTAGTGCAGTTTAATGTATGTTTGTTCTGCATAGATTTCCATGTCAGCAGAAACCTTGTTGTTCCACAGTTCAAAGGTCATGGAATGCAATTGTACCCTTCTGTGGTACAACAAGGTTCCAGCTGATTGGACATCCCTAAAGGGTACCTAAACAAGCAGTTTTTCAAAACTGCAAACTCCAAAATCTGGCTTCATATGGAGGTAAAGTAAAGGCTGCTGTTTACATGTATGCTAAAACTGCATTTATGTAAATAACATAAATGCAGTTTCATAGCTTTTGAAAAATGTAAACATAAGCCTTTCACTTTCAAAAAACAGCCTTGGTTTCTCCCTAAGATGCCTGCTAAGTGTGATAAGTGATGAGTCATGATGACATCATTTGAGCCAGAGACAGAGCTCAACATATATTTCTATAGTGCTAACTAGTTCTTCTTTCCCTCATTTTAAATTGTTGTACCAGAATGATCAACACCATGTATTACCTCATGGATTATTTTGATCAGTATACGTTAGGCTATGATTTTGTTCATTTTGTTTACTTTAACTTGCAGAAAATGTCTTGCAATCCAGCTGTTTTTTTCTTTGACAGACTGCATTACAGTACAACACTTCAAATACCTGATGATCTAGTGGTTATATGATGCACTGAATTTTTTTTTGTTAACCAGGAGAGACACACTAAGCTGACAGCTTGTTTACAGGTGTGGCTTAAGAGCACAAGGAAGTTTGATGACTTGCTCGGGGTCACACAGCAAAGTACCGGTCTTGTTCAGTTCCAAAGCTCATGCTCCCTTGTTAATCCACAAATAAGGCTTTCTTTTTCCATGTGAACCCCCTGCACCTAGCCTGCCTTCTGTTGAACACCCCACCATCCATACCCTGTCCTTAGTAGTGCCTGGGGACGCATATGAGCTTGTGGTCTCATGAAGAGAATTATCACACCTCAGACTGTAGTCTTGTACCTCAGAGGGTTCTGCACACCTATACCGATACACATCATAAGCTGGCACTGTTAAAAAAATGCCTCCCAAACCACTCTTCACATTCTCAATGTCTGACTTCTGCTCTCACAGTAAATATTAAGTGGATCACCACCCTTCTGCACAGTGATGGTAGTATGTACAGTTCCCTGTTGTGTTTTTTTCTCACCTTCCCAGCAATTTATCAGTGTCAGTGGCTCAGTAGGTAGCACACTCACCTCTGAGGCCGGGAGATCAGAGGGCTGTGGGTTCAGTTCCTACATCTGGCACTTGGGTTAATATTCCAGTACTGACACTGTAGTGCAGCATGAGAGAGGTGCTGCACTTCTGAGGTGCTGTCTTTCAGATGAGACGTTAAACTGAGGTTCCCATCTGCCTGGATTGATGGTAGTTCAGGTGGATGTTAAAAATCCCATGGCACTTATCAAAAAGAGTAGGGGAATTTCTCCGGTGTCCTGACCAAATTTCCCTCACTCACTAAAAATACCACCAACAGATTAATCTGGTTCAAAGTTAGTTGGCATTCATCTGTAGCCCCCTCCTTGGGTCGTGCCTAAAAATAGGCAGGATTTGTCTAGTGCACTTACCCAGTCGACAAAAACTAAATAAAAATAAATAAATTCTCCTCCAGTACTTTTCTGTGCTCTACTCCACAATGCAAGTTGGCTGGCTACCACCCTTCCAAATCTTGACTGAGCTATACACAGCTCCCTCAATACTGTCCTAACAAATGTCAACACCGCCCCCATAATCTCCCTACACTGAATTCAAGTAACAGTTTAGGTGCAGCCCTGCCACTCTGAGTATTTGTCATTGTTGGCTACTCTTATCCACAGTCAGGTAGTGAGCACAATTCTGGCAGCCCCACATTTCAGATCTCAAAGTGATCTGGTCAGCGTCCTCATTCATGTCTTCAACTAACCTGACTATAGCTCTACCCTGCTGGAAAGGCCTCTTCAGTTCCTCTCTGGCATTCATTCTTCTCACCTGCTCCCCACACCAAAAACTGGTGGGTTCACTACCCTTCCACATCATGAATGTGGTTAGTACAGTCTCCTGTTTTATATTTACATATTAATGATAAACATGATATTCTGGTAAACCAGGCTGATAGCAACATGGCACAAGTGGAAAAATAGACTTTCCTACTCATATAAGATCTAAGTCACCTATGATTAGGCACTGTTAAATGATGTGTCTAATGATGTACTCACCTGTCATAATAGGGAGGCAGTATAGCACAGTGGTTTAAGGCTCTGAGATGCAAATCTGGTGATATCCAACAGACCAAACCTGGGTTTGAATCCCACAGTTTCCACTTGCATACTGTGTGACCCTGAGCAAGTCACTTAACTTCCCTGTGCTCCCAGGTCACTCCTGTAAAAAAAAAGCTTTCAGCTTAGTGTGCTACTTCTGGTTAAACAACTAAATAAAATACAAAAAAAAAATAGTGCCTAATCAAAGGTAGCCTAGATCTTTTAAGGATAGGAAAGCCCATCATCAACCTTGTTCCCTGCTGATATGAGTCTGACTTACTGGAAAGATATTTTTATATTTGATATGTCAAAATAAAATGGGAACTGTACTACTTGCATTCATTATGGAGAAGGGTGATGAGCTCACCAGTTTTTGGTGTGAGGAGAAGTAGTGAGAATGAATACCAGAGGGGGACTGAGAAGGCCACTCCTGCAAGGTACTGCTATATTCAGGGAAAGGGGAAGACAGAATGGGAGAAATATGAGCAGATCACTGTGAGAAACAAGATGTGGGCCTGCCAGCACCATGATCACTACCTGACCCCATTGGCCTGGCCAACATTCCCCTTCCTAAAAAACCAGTGATGCAATTGTCCAAGGCTGTGTGTGGATATTAATGTATGGAACAGCTGCCACTACACGTTCAGTTACTTCACTATCAGTCTAGTATTGCTTGTAAAGCACTTTGGGATACAGTGTGTATGAAAACCACTATATAAATGCTGATTCTTCTTTTTATTATTATTATTTCCCATGGAAAAAGAGGACAAGACAAACATATATTTGAGTTTCAAGAAAGTATGAACTCTAACATTGGACTGCACAAGAACATTGCTACAAAAAAGTAGTAACTCTAACGGGTGGTGAAGGATGTGGCTGCAACCCCCCACATAGTAACGTACTTGCTTGCAGCTGCTGCTGCGTTTCACTTTGTTGAAGAAGTCTGATTTATTGATTGTACAAATGTTTACATTCAAACTATGGATAACATTTGTAGGTTCTGTCAAAAACGTACTAGAAAAGAATAATAGCAGAAAATATAAAGGTTTAATAAAAATGTTAAAAAGTGCATATTAAGCGTGCATACCACCCCAGCACACCCATCGTAGCATCCTGGATCCATTATAACCACTAGACCACCAGGTTATCCAAGATTTGTACTGCACTGTGGTTTGCCACAGAGAAAGTCGGTTGGATTAAAACACATTTTCAGCATGTTAAACAAAATGAACAGAACCATAGCCTAACATGTGTATTATACAAAATAATGCACATGATTTTGACCATTTGGGTGGAACTCTTCTATACAAAGGGAAAAAAGAACTAGTTTGCACTACAGAGAGCCATATATCTCTCTGACTTTGGCTCAGATGACATCACATTTGGCGGCCAGTTTAGGAAGCAGGTAAGACATTTTTTTCTAAATTGGAAGGCTGATTTTACCATTTTCAAATGTTCTGGAACCCCATTTAGGTAAATTATGCAAATGTAGTTTTAGCCTTAATGAATACAGCAGCCTTTCCTTTAGTCACCTACGGAATCCGATTTTTGAATAGTTTGTTGTCAAAATGTTGTTTAGGTATCCTTTAAGGCAGCTGGTGTTTTTCACAGCACTGCTGTACACATAGCAGTCAGTTCAAGTTCTGAACTGAAACCACTGCATGTTTGCTGCTGCTGTTGAGCGCTGAGAAAAAAACACTATCATTTAAAAATAAATAGCAACTAAATAAAAACTATACAGTATAAAAATACTGGTTCGAGCAACCACATGCCAAACCAGCCTTAGCTGCCACCTTGGGCTTCTGATTAAATTGGACCCCTCAAATTTTGCTCTCAAGGTCTGATGAATCAGAACCCCCTCTGTGGCAGCACAGGCTGGTTGTGCATGGTTATCCAACCAGTATTCACTGTCTAGTGTAGTTTAAAGTATTGTAGTGTAATGTAGGGTAGTGTAGTGTGGTTCCACCAAGTCAGTTCAACAGAAATTATGTTGAATGGCATTATAGTGATGGCATAATGCTGACAGTCGGCATTATGCCGTCAGAAAAACAATGTTTTTTGGGGGAGACTGTGCCCCCACATTCCCTTGATTTTCATACAATCAGCTCTAGGTTGGAGTTGTTTCAGGGAGAGGCGCAACATTGGAGGGTGCAGTATTGAGGTGCCAAAGGACTATTTCAGTGAACTGCTGATTTTGCCACTGTAATGGACTTCGCAGTTTTTGTTTTGCTGTTTCAACTGTATACCGTGTAGTGGAGTGCCCACTGGGTGAGGTAGTAGAAGGATGGTGGTAAAGGGAAAGGGTGGTAAGAAATAGTCTGTGGGTGTGTAGCTACATCATTCAGTAATGACTGTGAACCATTTTGAACCTGTGGAAGAGTCACATTTAACTAACTTTACCAGGGGGAGGCTGTGAACCAGTCAAGCTATCACAGTTTACTGTGTCTTTCCTGATCAAAAATTACAAATAAAATCAATAAACAGTGGAGGGACAATGTCTTATAAACACTGTCCAGAGCTGATAGCGCTGCAGCTGAGGAATTTGGGGTAAAAATAGTGTAGATTACCAAAGTTACAAGCATGCAGTTGCAAAATGTAACATAGGCTTATAAAGGTGCTGGTTTGCAATATTTCTGCACCAAATTTTCAACATAGCCTTGTTATGACCCTGCCACATGAGACAGGCAGACAAAATGTTCAGCTGCTGGCTTTAAGGTGTTTTGCGCAGGTACTGTGAAATCAACTTTCAGGACACAAAAACACATTTTGGGCAGGAGTTGAAAAATTACAGCTGCCACATTTATGAGGTGCTGTAAAGAAATGGCAATGTTGAAAATTTGGGTAAAAATACTGAATATTACCAAACTTATGAGCCACAAAAATCAATGTAGCCTGTTAATATTTTTGTTTTTTTAATGGTTTTACACAAAATTTCCAACACTGCCTTCTTATGTCCCCACCTCATTAACAAGGGCAGAGACAATTTCAACTCAAGGCCCAAAGGTGATTTTGTACAGGGACTGTAAAATCACCTTTCGGGATGTAAAAAAAACATATTGGCCAGGATTTAAAAAAAGACTGCTGTCAGATTCATGAGATGTTGTAAATATATGGCTATGTTGTAAATTCTGGGTTAAAATATTGAAAATTACCAAAGTTATAAGCCTGCATTTGCAAAATTCTATGTGGGCTTATAACTTGGTTATTTTTTAATATTTTTGCACCAAATTTTAAACATAGCCTTATGAACCCACCTCAAGAACAAGGATAAAGAAAAACTTCAACTGGTGCCCGAAAGGTGATCTCGCACAGGGACAGCAAAATCATCTTTTGGGATGTAACTGAAACATTTTGGACAGGATTTGAAAAATAGCTGTCACAGTCACGAGGTGCCGTAAAGATATGGCTATGTTGTAAATTTGGGGTACAAATACTGAAAAGTACTAAAGTTATGAGTCTCATTCGCAAAATTCTACATAGGCTCATAACTTTGGTGTTTTTTTAATATTTTTACACCAAATTTTCAGCATAGTCTTCTTATGACCCCATCTCATGAATTGGGTCAAGAAAATGTTCAACTCCTGCCCAAAAGGTGATTTTGCACAGGGACCTCAAAATCACTTTTCAGGGACAGATCTGCCTAATCACAATGATGTTGTTTATGAGGTGGGGTTCCAAAGAAGGCATGTTGAAAATTGGGTCCATAAATATGTAAAAATGCCCAAGTTATGGCACATAGTTCAAAACCCTTATACATCAAACTGCATACCTGTGTTTTCAGTTCATAGTCCAGCTTTGAAGTGCGAAGACCTCTCTGCATTCCCGAGAGGATTACAGCATTGTTCCTCTGATGGGTAAGTAAGGGATTGGGAGGGTGCCGGGTGGTGGATGCTCAGTGGGAAGGTTTGGTGGAGGGTAAGGAATGGCAGCAAAAGACATCAATGGACCATTTTATTATACAGGTGAAAAAAAAAAGCGCGACCAATGATCCCTGATTGCAACACTGGGGGACTGGGCACCCCCCGTGTCAGTTATGTGGGGGAACACATCAATGGACTGTTTTTTTTTTACAGGTGAAAAAAAAAAAAGACACACGATCCCCAATCATGACACTGGGGGATTAAGCACCACCAGTGTCAGAAAAAAGGGTGACAATCCCCAATTGTGACTCTGGGGTATTAGGCACTCCCAATGTCATTTAGGGCAGAGTGTAAGGTGGTAAAAATGGACAGCGGATCCCAGTCACAACACTGGGGGACTGGGCACACCCAGTGTCACAGTTATATTGCTATGGCCTATCGTGAAAGCGGGGGATTGGGCACCCCAGTGTCATTTCTATGTTTCTGGGGGTGGGGTGGTGGGTCAGAGGAGAGAGTTGGGTGAGGGAATTTCTATAATAAATATATATATATATATATATATATATATATATATAAATAAAATAAGTGCTGGTGAGCATGGCAGAACACAGTCCACTCCACCGTGACCAAGATGGCCTCCATATGTTACTGTGCATGCGTGACTGCTAGCGCATGTGCAGTACAGTGCAGTGGCCATCTTGGACATAACAGAGTGTGCTGTGTTCTGCTGTGACCACCAGCACTGTGAAACAGTGCAGTGCTACAGTCAGTAGGGACAACATGGGTGGACTGCTTCACCAACACAGAGGCGACTGTGATACAATCCAACATGTTGGTCATTCAGAAGGAATGCAGAGTCCCTTTTCTTGGTGATTATAAAAGGTCTGCAGGGCTCAGCCAGCTGCAGCCCTAAAAAGAAAGTGTTCTTAGATGTACAAAATAGGAGTATATTTAGTGATTGCTGAGTTTATCAGGTGGCCCACAGTCACTGTTGTGCTTCATAATACCCAAAGTAGTGCCATAATACATGGAAAATCATGTATTACATGATGCTGTAATGCACTCTTTTCACTGTTTTTCTGCTTTCTGTTTTCAAACAATGCAGCTATTTTGTGTCATCCACAATGTTCTAAGGTATTCACAATAACCCTTACATGATTAGTTGTTTTTTTATACTTATGGGAACAGAAATGAAAAACTACCTTTAATTCAGCTAGTGAGATTGCTGAAGACAGTTCATAGTGCAGCTGTAAGTGTCTTTTCATCAATAGGCACAAATTAAAACCACATCAGTGCCGCCACCTGGGACTACTGGGTCTTCCTGGCCAGTGGCTTTTCATGGACACTATACTGTCTCCAACTGATGGAACTGCTGCAGCACAACTTGCTCTGGTATGGAGGTGGCATGACTGTGAGGTTTGGCACACTGCTCCGATATGACATGAACTCAGGAAACCAGCTTAGTAAAAGAACTGAGGTACTTGTGAAGATGTGCACTTCCCAATTTTTCACACCCCCTTGGTGTATGATGCCTATTTAAATGCCTCGAGCATTGCTCTGGAGGTTTAAGTGGCATCATATCTCGGGTGTGTGAAAAAGACTTGTAATACAAATCTTCACATACATTATTCTATATATGAAGTCCTTGTAGCTCAGGTTTCTTCTGACAGAAATAAACCACCCATGCTTCACCATTGTAATCCCGTGATCAAATTACACCATAATTATGTACAGCTAAGACTACCGCTACTGATTGATATTATTACGTAGTATGTATACTTTACCATGTGTTCTGCTCCTTGGCTAGACATGACCATGTGGTATACAAGACTGAAATCCGAGTATATATCTTCTATGGATAGTGGGGATCCATCCTCTGACTTAAATGGTGTAAGGGGTGGCTGTATTAGGAACCGAACAGACCTCACTCCTGCAGTGTAGCTCACTCCTGGTGCTCCAAGATTAGCTAAAGAAATTAAAGGTTATTAATTAGTTTCCTCCCATAATACTACAGTCAGTAGAAAAGCAGTTTGCATGCACAGTCAGAGTCCAAATACAAGTGTCACTGTGTAATGAAAAAAACAAAACATAAAACAAATAAACAGATACTAAACAGAGGTCAATTAGGTGCCAGACTCTTGAAAGATACCTCAGTGCTGCAGAGTTTACTTCTTCAGTTAACAGAAATAAATACCAAAAAGACTTCTGAAAGGACTACTTGCTACAGACATAGGGTCGGACATTCAGAGGGTGGGCAAACTTTCAAAAACTGTAGTATTGGAACCAAAAGAAATTGTAGCCTTTTTTAGCACCACAGGCTTTTTTTCTGCATTAAAGCATGATTTTAAAAATTTTATATTCACGATGGTTTTGACGACTTTATGGCAATTTAGCATTTAGGACACAACCGATGTGCCAGTGGCCAAAAACAGGCAGAGATGGTACAAACAAAAACAGAACCTCTCTTCCATCAGGAAGTGCTGCAAATGCTATTACAGGTCATGGTAACTCACTTTTATTCTGTTCAGTGCACACCTGTGTTCCTGTCTCTATCTGTCCAATCTGTTCCAACTATTTTTTAATAAATTAATAATCTAATATTTTAACACCTTCAAATCTACAGTGAATTTCCCTATCCTCAGCAGCTACTACTGTACTCTTTCTTTTCATATTTCATAGACATCCCATGACATTAATTAGACCATTCCATGCTATTCATCTGAATGGCATGGAATGGTGTAACGGGTGTTATAGAATTTATTTATGTATGTATGTATGTATGTGTGTATTTATTTATTTATTTACTAGAAACTGGTAACTGGGAAAGGCACATTTAGCAAAGGTTCATTGCCAGGTGTGACCCTGGGAAGAGGTATGGAAACAACAATGTATATAATGATAATGAAACAGACAGTATATGCTGCAAAACTGTGCTAGGATATGTATGTCACGGTACAAGCAGAAATACAGCTATGAATACATAACCATGTACCAACTAAAAGGCCAGAAAAATAACTCATGGAGGTGCACTTTGGAGCAACAAATGGTACATGGGGAGAATAAGATAGTCGAAACAGGAACTCACCATGGTCTGGCCAGGGCCAGAGCATGGGTAAGAGAGAGAGGGAGAAAAGGAGTTTGAGGTGATCTCTGAGTGAGAGATAGGACATAAGAAGAAGAGGGGAGTGGTTTTCCAGATTGATGGAAGATGGGAGATGGGAGAAGAAAGCGTAAACAGTTTGCCCAGCAGAACATTTGGAGTGGTGGATAAAGAAGATGTGAGAGTCCCTTCAGCAAAGACTGTAGGAATCAGAGTGGACAAGGGAGAAGGATAGGTAAAGAAGGAAAGAGCAACCAGTATGTTGAGAGGAAAGACACAGAGTGAGAGGCACTGAGAAGTAAGAAGAGAGTGGTTAATGCAGAGGGAGCAATTCTTAGTACAGGAGAGGGCATTAGAGGCAAACCAGCAGAAAGCAAAGAAAAGAGTGTCCAGTCTGGCAGGAGAGGAGGGGGGGCATGGCACCACAGACCACATCCGAATAACCAAACAATGGGAGTACCATCTTGGTGACAAATTTCCCAGTGACTAGGAGAGGTAAGCAGTCCTTGCTGCAATAGAAAACATTGAATTTGGGGTAGAGCTTTCTATGCATGGACTCTTTCCCTTGAAAAAGCTCCAGCCAGGAAATTAAACATTAGGGGTATATACTTCAGTGTGTGCTGAAACTTGCACTTTGTTTTTGTCTTCATCACCAAAATATAGTAGATTATTCCTTGATACCTGTTCAGGACTTGGCTTTTCTCAACTTAGCATGAGTGCCTAAGTTCTTTCTTAGTACTGTGACTGTTCTTCTACCTCTGGCACCATGCTTCCAGAAGCAGCTTTTGTTCTGCTGCCCATAGGCACCGACATGGGTTTTCCCATCCTGCCACATACTGAGATCTTTGAAGTGGGGAACAACTTTGAGAGGGGTGCTATTCAGGGTTTTAAAACTGGAGGAGAGGGGATCCTTGCCACCTTTTATCTTGTGCTATAGTTCATGGATGCCATTTTCTTGGCATTGACCAGTAGTTGGTGACATTAAAACCAGAGTTGGATATTACTAAAGTCATGATGAAGCGATGTTTCCTAAGGAGAACCTGAGGCACTAGAGGCATAGAATATAGACGTGTCATCCACATACATATGAATATGTGAGCTGATACAGCCTGAGGGGAGGTCATTAAGGAAGATGGAGAACAGAATGGGATCCAGCGTGGAGCATTAGGGAACTCTGACTGAACAGGAAGGGGACAACAAGACATCACCAGCCTGAACTTACTGTAAATGGCCATATAGCTAGTATATGGATGAGTCAATGGCAGGAAATGACAGAACTACACTTCACAGCTTGTCTAGAAGGAGGGAATAGGCTACCATATCAAAGGATTTGGCTAGGTCAATAAAGATATCAGTGGTGATATGACCCTGGTCCACCTCTTTATGGACAGAATTAGTGACCTATAGGAGCAAGGAAACAGTGGAATAGTTTTTGCAGGAGACAGATTGAAATGGTGAGAAGTGAAGTGATGAAAGTCTGATAATTACGTGAAAACCAGCTTCTATTGGAGCTTGGTAATATCATGGAGGAATGAAATTAATGGAAATTTACCAGGCAAGGTTAAGTCACCCTGTTTGTGTAGAGGGTGTACCTTGGCTATTTTGTAGGACTGAGCAACAGAGCAGCAGTGAAAAGAGAAGCTAAGAAAGTGAATAAGAGGGATGGCAATAGTGGGGGGAGACAGATGAAGTACTTTAGGGTTCAATCCCAACAGCTAAAACCTTTAAAGAGGTTGAAGTAGTGCAGGGCCAGCTGGGTCTCCTGAGGGGAGATGGGAGGGAAGAAGAGTCAGATGCAAGACGAAAGTTGAGAGGAGGGTGACCAAGGCGAGAGAAGAGAAACAGAGGATTCAGGACAAGCTGGGAGGGCACAGGTTGTCAAGTATTTGTTAAAATAGGTAGCAGCATGGAAGGGTCTGAGACAGGGGGACCATCCTTCAATAGGACTTGGCAAAAGGAATGAGAAGGAGGTTCAAAAAGGGAGTGGATCACCTTTCAGAATTTAGCAGGGGACTTAATGTTTCTCCTGGAGGTTGGCAGCAAAAAAAGCTAGCATTGACTGCCCTGACAGCCTTGGTGCAAGAATGTCTTGGTCTTCTATAGCTTAGAAGGTTGGATTGTTCGGGCAGCAGGAAAAGAGAAAGCAGTGGCTGATGAGGAAAGAGGGATTCAAGGTAATTACCAAGGAAATAAAAGCATTGCTTTGTTTAATTTAACAAAATAAAGTCAACACACATGGTAACAAAAATAAGGTCAACACATATCTGAAAGTAAGATAGGCTCTAAAAGGAAAACAGGAAGGCATCTAAAAATGTTAAATCTATCACCATTAACAAGCAGTCGGTGCCCCAAACAACTGTTTAAAATAACATACTTATCCCAAGCACCCAGCTTCTATTTCAAACATGCTTTTGTTCTATTTTCCCCATTCTTTATTGCTTAAAACAGTCACATGAAAACATGATCTTTGTCCTTTAGGGTTCATTGGCTCCAATTGCTTATTCCCCACTTCAAGTCATAGAATTCTCTGCTTGTGGTATCATAGACTGTTGCTGTAACATGAGGGATTTAGTCATAGACTGACCAGATTACCAGTAAGTAGTGTTACTTGGAAGTAACCAAAGAAAATCAAATTCATTGGATTCTGACCAGATTTTCAGAATAGGATTTTCATAATTGCAGTCCAGATTTCCTAATTCTTAAATTAAAACCCTGAAACCTATTCATAAATAGGAATTTAGTGTTTAGGATCCCAAACCTGAATCCAATTCCGATTTTGAGGTCCGATTAGGATTTCAATTGGATTCAGACTAGAAGTAAGAATTTCCTAAAATCCTAATCAGTCCAATCAGATTGAAATCATCAGATTCTGATTCTACCAATAAGTCAAAACATTAAGAAATAACTATTTGGATAATGAATCTTTGCAATGAATCACCGCTAATGTTTTGTTATTTATGTACATTAATACAACACAAGTGGAATACAAATGACAAGATAAGTGATATCTTCTTAGCAAGCCTCAAGCTATAATGATATTTTGTTGTTTGTGTTGTCACAAACTACCTTGAAGGTTAGCAGCATCACAGTGGAGTACTGAACCAATATTCGTAATCCTGATGGCATCTTTATTGTTTACTGCAGCACTGAAGCCAGCAGTGGAAATAAAAGAGGAAGTTAAATTGTTAAACAAATGGCAGATTTATAAGTTAGCAAGTAAACTGATGTTTAAATTTAATATATTGGGGTATAACTCAAAATACATAGTTTATCATCACTTTATCATTTGACCATCAGATTGTTGCTAGCTGCCTCTTTTGGCACACATTGGGTATATTCATATAAAACATTAATATAAAACAAGATAAAAGTGAGAAGTAGAGAACAGGAGAAGGGAATGTTAGATGTTAATAAATGCTTGATCTATATTTTAATCAGTAAGTACCATATAATGTAAGTTTACTATTAATTTGCTGCATCATAACTATTAGGCATAAAGTATCTGAAAAGGTAATTAATAAGAGTTGCACCCCATTTAATATTCAGAGACAGCTATCTGTTTTCATAATTACATGAACAGCAACAGATAGCTATAGGTTAAAGATATGGTTTTCTTCTATGGTGTAGAAGAAAAACTTTAATTAATCTAAAGTAGATTGTAAGGCCAGTCTATGTGGCTGCATTTGCACTGCAGAATCCCAAGCACTTGGGTTCCTGGGGTGCTAATGCATCCAAGTAAACACCCACTCATGATAAGTCAGTCCTTTCTCCTCTCCCTGAGCTGCTGTAGAGTTGGGGACATATTCAGGAGAAAGCGATGAAAGCAGCTATGTGAACAGACTGCACTGCTTGCTCCAAAGCATGAGAGACTCTCCCAGCATCCTCCCAGATGACATTGTCAAGCAACTGAGAGCCCTCTAGACTCACGGCCCCTCTCCAGTGTGGCTTGCATTGCCGCTGAGAGGGGACATACAAACATGACACAGAACTGATGAAGTAGGTTGGAGCAACACCTGGGTGGACCGCAGCTTAGGGCACAGTGACCATGTAATCAGATAGATTCCAATCATTCTGCTGTAAACATTCTGTAGCTTTGTGTCAATGAGTGTTAGAAGTTGTAAAAGTTGTATATTATTATCTTTTCCTTTCAATTTCATCAGTTCAAATTACTCATTCCTGCTGTGAATTGTTAACCCCTTTCTTGTGATGTCTCAGCAAGTTGCCATGAAAATGATTCTGATGTCAGAAGAGGAGGATTTTGACTTCAGGGAAGGAAAACCTGTGAAGATTGATGGCATTGAAGGGGCAAAGAGCCTATTTTTGTGCAAATGTTTGAGTAATAAAGAATGGAATTTGCAGAAATTTAATTTCTTTTTAAATCTGGTGAGATTTGAGTCATGTCAGTGCTAACAGTAATTTATTTGCAGAAATCTGGAACGTCACCTTCAAGAGGATAGGAAACCATTTGTAACTGGCAGCTGTTTATAATATCTTTATTTTCAGAAATTATGTTTATACCCCTAAATAATCCATATGTAACTGTACTGGAATAAAACACCATGTAAAAACTGTATTTTGCATTGTTTTCTTTTTATTGGCAGTGTTTTGTTAAAAGTCTTTTCATGGAACCGGTGATCCGGGGCCCCATATTCAGAGTAACCATTTGTAACTGGCAGCTGTTTATAATATCTTTATTTTCAGAAATTATGTTTATACCCCTAAATAATCCATATGTAACTGTACTGGAATAAAACACCATGTAAAAACTGTATTTTGCATTGTTTTCTTTTTATTGGCAGTGTTTTGTTAAAAGTCTTTTCATGGAACCGGTGATCCGGGGCCCCATATTCAGAGTCAGGCACAACCACAGCATAGCCATTTACAACCACAGCATAGCCATTTACACTGTACTTGCAATTAAGCATGGCTGGCTCTAAACAAAGTATTCAGATGGTTAGTACTCACCAATGTAGCGGCGTTATCTGACTAAATATTGAGTCACGTTGACGCAGCACTAATTGGATCTGCGCTAACTGCAGCTAAATATTTATTCTTTATTTAGTTATTGAATTTTGGTAACTGGGTAAGCCCACTGGAACCAGATGTCCCTTTTTCAGGGGCTACCTGGAGTTAAATACTGCCTCTGAATAAGCCCACTCAGCCGGGGTGAAATGTAAAGCCTCAGTAGCCAGGCTTCCTGGCTATGCTGTGCATATAGCTTTTTTGATACTGTCTCTGTTCTGTATCCCCTTGTGCAAGGGGATACAGAACAGAGACAGTATCAAAAAGATGAACTATGTGGCCAATGTGTATGCCAGCAAATGCGTGGACCCTGTACAGCTGCAGGCAGGAGCAGATGTGAAAGAACAGCGATCAAAACTGTATAAATTCCCCGAACCGTGAGCGACGAGCTAACTCGTTAGCATGGCTTTACCACAGAGCTAAGCTGTTTGCCCGGTGCAAACGCATTTGCCCAGCACTAAGATTTGGCATATTCAAAAGTGACATGCAAATAAGCCTACTTCGGTAGTCTCTAGGCAGACAGCCAAATTAGCATCTCATTATTCCCTGATTTGCATGCAGTTTGCTCAGCGTTTCTGCAGGGTCCTACAGCTCCACCTGTAGGTCAGTCTGGAAGTACAGGGGCTGGCAAGGGCTGGCTGCAGCTCCACCTGTAGGTCAGTCTGACAGTGCATGATGGTTGCTGCAGGCTACATGTATGCAGTAGAGCACTGCATTGTTTGCCCCAGGGGACAACACAGCATAGGCACAGGCAATGGTGGTGCTGCATGCAGCCTTCACACTGTAGGTCATGCTACAGTGCACAGCAGACACTACAGTTGCAAGGGGGCCGGTAGTGTGTGGGACACAGCAATGCCTATGGTATGTAGGGCAGTGAAGACCACTGCACTGTACACAGTGACAGGCCCAGCCTGCAGGTGATTACTGACAGTGGACAGTACTGTTTACTTGGTTTCAAAGGACAAAAGAAGGCTACTGCCCATCGAGATTGTCCCCCACCACATTGGTGAGATAATTATACCTTGAAGTTGTTAAACTCGAGCCAGCAATCCAGCCCTTTTTTGAAGACTGTATTGGAGCTACTGTCCACTAAGTATTGTGGGAGGAGATTCCACAATTTCGGGGTTCTTACTGTAAAGTAGTTTAACCTTTTTGTTGTTTTAGCTTTAGATACAAATATCTGGTTGTTATGATACCGAGGTGAAGTCCAACTGGTAGAGAAATGTAAGCCACAGTGGTGCATTAACTCTTGAGAATTCCGGATTTTGTACAATAGGAGAAGGTCACCTCTGGTACGTCTTGTGCATAGTGAGTGTAACCCTGTAACTCTTAATCTTTCCTCGTAGTCAAGTTTGGATAAATAAGGGACCATTTTTTTTGGCTCTTCTCTGCACCCTCTCAATTCTGTCAACGTCCTGTCCCAAGTAGGGATTCCAGCAGGGGGATCCATAGTCCAGATGGGGCCTGACATAAGCCCTGTACAAGGGGATTATGCATTCCTGTGTCCTAGACACAAATGAAAGTTGAATCAGAGTGAGCAAGGCATTAGATTTCCTGGCTATCATCCTGCAGTGATCACTAGATGATAATTTATTATTAATGATTAACCCGAGATCTCGTTCTAATGGTGACACATGAAGGGCAACACTGTTCAGAAAATAGGTCTGCCTAGGGTTGTTCTTACCAAAGTGTACAACATGACACTTGTCTGGGTTGAGTGTCATTTTGTTTAAAACTGCCCATTCTTCGATGGATTTTAAATTGTTCCTCATGGAATCTCTGTTTATCGATGTAAGAACAGAGCCACACAGCTTGGTATCATCAGCGAATTTTGAGAGAACAATTTTGCGGCTGGCCTGCTGATCGCTAATAAAGATGTTAAACAGGGTCGACCCCAACACGGACCCCTGCAGGACCCCGCTGGTCACACTCAGTGAGTGGGAAAGTGTGCCATTAATTCTGACCTGCTGATATCTTCCACTCAACCAACCTGAGACCCAGTTAATTATGTAGTAAGAAAAATCATATCATTCATTTTGTCGAGTAGAATGTCATGAGGGACTTTGTCAAATGCTCTACTGTAGTCGAGAAGTATCACATCCATAGGGATGCCATCATCCAATGCCGTACTGACATGATTATAAAAGGAAACCAAGTTAGTAGTACAGGAGTATCCCTGCCTGTTTCGCTGTTGTGTGCTCCACAGATGCTGCGCCTGCGGCATGGGATGCTCACAGTGGCATACACATGGCCAGCTGTGTGTGCTGTGGCATCTGTACAGTTGTGCGGTATGTGGCTGGGGGGGCATGTAAGATCCATCAGGCACACAGATGTTGGGGTATTCCCACTACTGGCCCATGTGTACTGCGTGATGTGTCCCAGTCTTGTGGCCACACCTGGGCTGTGGTGAAGTCTGGTCACCCATACACCCTCTCCTCAATTGCCACCATTGCCCACAGTGCTGCATGTGTGTACTGGCATCTGTTGGTGACCACAGACATATGGTCTGCAGGTGTGTGCTGTATGGCCACACTACCATGATGTCCCCTGTGGGTTGAATCACCCCTTACTGTCAGTGCATGGCTGGGACTGGCGGCAGCTTTTAGCATCATGGAGGTGCCATCAGTGAGCAGCATGTATCCTCCATGTCTGGCATTTTCTAAGTGTCATGATCATATGTTAGGGTCGCGCAAGCCGCGTTAACACAGCGCAAAGCACCAATGTTGTGCAAAGCTGTTTGCCCAGGGTTAAGACCAGCTTTTCCTGGGTGGTAATTTGTATAGCACTAAGGGTCGTGCTATGTCGCGCTAAACACCTTAGCACAGCACTAGTTACTGAATATCTCATAGCACCTGTATTCATGTTCACTTTGCCCCTTGCATATAATCATGGTTTGCCCAGTGCTAATACAGTTTGCGTGTGCTATTTGGACTTTTGAATATGGCAGACCTGCGCTAATCCAGTGCTAATCCCATGTAAATGGTTTGCACACTGCGCAAAGCTTTGAATTTCTGTCCCACTGAGTATTGTGATTTTATGACTTTTTTTATATGGAACTTCTTGAAAAATGAATTAAAGGACTGAGAATTGGAAAGTCAGTCTAAGGAACAATTCTTTCTGAATCATTTAGGGAGAGAAGTTATATCAGCTAAAGTCACATCACAAATAGGGGTCTCTAGTTGGTGCACATTTCAGTTCTGAATTCTTAATTATATTCATGAAGTCATGTATCGAGGATACAACACATCATACAGCATAGGTTTAAAATACAACAAATTTTATTTTTCAAATTGTTTAACCAGGAGTAGCACATTAAGCTGAAAGCTTGTTTACAGGTGCATCCTGGGAGCACAGAGAAGTTAAATGACTTGCTCAGGGTCACACAATATGCAAGTGGGGGCTGTGGGATTCAAACCCAAGTCTGCAGCTCAGAGCCTTAAACCACTGTGCTATACTGCTGCCCAATTTACAACAAAGGATGGAGATAAAGTGAACATGTTACATTTACAAGATAAGTTAACTGACTAATATCATACATAGCAACAAGTAACTAAAGAACCCTAACACAATGCTTAGCATACAGTGCTGCAAGAAGAGCTGAGGGGTTCAGGGCAAAAGATAAAAGGGGGAGCAATCAGTGACAGTAAGTGTAATGCAAGCTGTCGAGAAGAAAGATTTTTAACCTTTTCTTGAAGCACTCAAATGAGGGGGAGTGTTGCAGCTCAGAAGGCAGGGTGTTCCAGAAAGAGGGGGCTGAATAAGCATAGGACTTCATTCCCAGCTTTGTTTTGACTCTGGGCACTTCAAGCAGTTTATGGCTGGAGTCCCACAGGAGTCGCCTAACAAGCTTGTAATCAAGCAAAAGTAAGGGGTCACACTGGGACGGTGGTGCTTCAAGACAAAAATGAGCAATACAGTTAAAAAAGTCAAGCACACACCACCCTGCAGTCCAGAAGGAGGCACCTAACAGGTTTGGGAGTTCGTAAGCCAGAGAGGTTGGGTGGGGTAAAAAGTGAGGTGAACTTATAGGCTAGACATAACAGGAGGTACATAATTGCCCCTTGAGGAAGGGCCAGCTCAGGGAGGATAGGACCTCATTATGATGATGCCTGGGGGGGAGGCAGCATTAAATCAGCTAACTTTGTTGAAGAGAACCTGGAGCCTACTGAACTCAGAGCCCATGAGGGACTGGAGTATAGGGGCACCATATAGTAAAGTGGGAAGCTGGACACAATTTGTGATGGCAACCCTGGATTCCAGAATGAGGACATGATGCAAGCAATATAGTAGACCAATTTCTTGATGTAATACCTTGGTAACCCGAGCTACATGGGGTTTAAAGGTGACTTCCTGGTCTATGAGGGCCCCCAAAGTATGTTATCTTGTCCACCACTTCAATTTGCACACCAGTTGAGGTGGCAAGCAAGAGTTGGTGGTGTTTTGTCGGCCGAAGTTGCATGGGGCCAAAAAGAATCACCTTCGTTTTGTTAGTATTAAGGGAAAGCCTATTGTCAAGGAACCAATTTTCCAGTGTAGCAAAATCAGAGACGAGCTGGGAATTGATTAGGTTTAAACTGGTACCAATTTTGTAGGGAACTGCTCCATCTACATATAGAATTAGTATCCCTCATTAATAAATATGGAAAACAGCAGGTGGTTCAAGATAGACCCCTGCAGTATGCTGTCTGTAAAAGATCTCAAGGAGGAGTGAGCACTAAGCCCTTTGATCTCCTGGTATCTATTGGTTAGGTAATGTCTGAATCATTGTCGTGAGTGGATGTCTAATCGCATACATTTCAACATGTGGAAGAATAAATTATGATCAACCAAGTTAAACACTTTGGTTAAATTAATAAAGACAGCTCCAGTCGGCATCCTTTTGTCTATGGCATCCAGAACATCTGCCGTCGGTTTAATCAGGGCAATGGTAGTACCATGGTGCTTCCTGAAGCCATGCTAACAGTCAATGAGTATGTGATGCAGCTCCAGATAGTTTTGGATTTAGCTGTAGACTATCCTAGTATGTACCTTAGCCAATGGGCTAAGTATGGAGATGGGTCAATAGTTTTCCAGAAGGTCCCTTTGGCCACCTTTGTGGACAGGAACCACCACTGCCATTTTCCATTTTTCTGGGATTTTTTCCTTAAGGAATGATCTGTTAAGGAGAAGGTAATGGGGCATGCAATGACTGGGGCAGCCAGTTTGAGAAGTCTGGGCTCCAGACTGTCAAATCCAGCTGCACCATTCGATTTAATGCATTTTAAGATGGCGTACACTTCCTGAGTTTAGACAAGACACAGATGGAAGAGTGGGTTCTGGGCATTGGTTACCTCTCGAACCATGGGTGGGACAGATGTCCTGGGAAAGGTGAGTTTGAATCTAGCTAGATTCATGAAAAAGCAATTAAAGGTACTAGCAATGAGCTTGGGGTCACTGGTGTTCTGGCTATTAACCACAATAGTACGTATAGTGAAGTGAGTACACCCTTCAGCAGGGTATTGGTATTCACCCAGAAATGCTTTGGGCTGGTCAGATCTGTACTCTGTAGCCCCCAAAGTCATTCTTGGCTGCCTTGAGCTTTTTTTTTGCACAAAAGTTTCAAAAACGCCTGTAGTTTTCCCAGTCAATCTTAACTTCAAGGTCCCCTAGTTTGTACTGAAATCCCCAAGCAAGATTAACTCCCCTGGATGCTGATCAGCTAAGGCTCTTTTCAAAGTATCGAATGCTCACAGGGCTACATGAGGAGGGTTATAGATGCACCCCACGAAGAGTTGCTTAGTGCCACCTAGCATGATTTTGATAAATATTGCCCCACCCGCAGAATCATCGAGGATAACTACATTAGCAGGGGAAGCATTTAAAGAGTAGTTAACATAAATTATCACCCCTTCCTCCTTTTGTACAGTCCTCTTTCTCCTAAAAGTGATGTAGTTTGCCATTTGAAATTCATGATCCATGACCTGAGGTTTTAGCCAGGTCTCAGATAGAATATTGCCCATAGGAGATAGTGCTGCCCAAAATGGGATAACACCAGATCTCCTATGGGCCATGTTCAGCCTGAGTATGCAGATGAGCTCATTGGGCATGCAAGGTGTTAGGGGGTGAACTGCATTACCATTATGGGCTCATTTTCATGCAATACAGCAGCCCCTTAGCACCCATTCTGTAATAAAACAGTGAACTCTGATGACACAGTGGTCCCCCTAATCACCCTGTCTTCATCTTAGCATTATTTTCTGGTGGTATGGTGGGTTTTTTTCACCCCCTCAATCACCTAGACTTCATCTTAACATTATTCCCTGGTGTTACAGTGGTTCTCCTCAACCCCAATTGCCCATCCTCCATCATAGCATTATTCCCTGGTAGGATAGCCCCCCCAACCTCAACCATTCACCAGCCTCCAACTCCCTGACCATTCACCACCCCTCACCCACCCACTCACCTGTGGAGGACCCCCTCCCTGCAATAAGCCCACTCTGATTGCCTTTTCCCATGAAACCATCGATCGGCACAGCTCTCCATGTGCAATTATGCTCCATGACTGTTGGATGATGGCCACCTGAGGAAGTGAGAGGAGAACTGTGCTGGCCACTGCTTTCACAAAGAATTGCAACTGGGTTGAGATGGTGATGGTCCTCAGTGGGTGAAGGATTGGGGGGGTCGGTGAATGGTCGGGGTTTGGGGCCTCTATACCACTGGGAAATAATGTTATGATGAAGACAGGGCAATTGGGGTGGGCAGAAGCACTATACCACCTGGGAGTAATGCTAGCATGAAGATTCAGAGGGGGCAGCTTGGCACATGGGTGGGAGGTTGCAATACAGCCACCCTGCCTTGGGGCTGGCACCAGTGGCATAGCACCCAGATAAGATATGTTTTTTGGCTGCAGTAAACAGCACTGCTTTTGGGGCTGTGTAATGCCACTGCAAACCTTTGAATATGCCACTGTAGTAGTATGCAAGAGGGACCCCCTCAGTTTCATAGGTGCAGCGGTATAGTTTGTACCTTAGTGCTACTGGGTTTGGGAAGCATTCCAGGAGCCTCTGACTATGGCCCTACCCCGAGCGCTAATGCAAGCCCAGAATAACGTCAGCTCAAGCCATGTCCATGCTAGTGGTAACCTTTGAATATCAGAGTCTAAACTATGTTACAGTTTGCGTATGGAACACAGAACATGGTTCTGTTAAGTCAACAGCTCATATCTGTTGAAGAAGGGTTCAATGTGTTTTCTAGGGTTCTAGCTTGGTTTGGGTTTGGCTGAGTATAATTCAGCATAGTTTTAATTCGGTTCAGTTTGATTTGATAAGTAGAAGTTGAGGTTCAAGTTCGGTCAAGAATTTTTGCGTAATTTCTCAGTTCAAGTTTGATGTTTGTACAATGACACAAACAGCTGGCTACAGCTCATGTTGCCATTCTGGTGAACTATTTTAAAATAAATAAATAGATGCTATTAAACTTTAGAAGACAATGTAATCAAATAATCAAGCACGAAGCCACTACTAAATCAGCAGTAAAGTCATTAGTCTGAATTACTGCATTTTTGCTTAAGTTCATATAGTATGGTACTGGGTTAGTGACAGCTTTTGTCAAGTCTTTCAGTACCAGTTACAATAACTGAGCCTTCCCTGTCTCTGAGTTCCTTGTGGAAGCTCACTGTTGATTGTGATTGTACTGCTTCTTCTCCCTGGTATTGTTTAGAGTATATCTAGGGCTTTAGTTCCATTGTTTTAATTGTGTAATTGCCAATGAAGAGAGGTACTCTACTACACAGTATGAGAGCAGTTGCAGTGTGCAGCTTATGTTCCCTGGTGATCTTTAAATGCTGACTGGGAAAGAGCAGACTTAAACCTTCATTCAGATTTAAATGCTCCATTTAAAATAACTTGACCTGCCGGCAATCTCACACACTACAAATGGAGGGCTCTTAGTGCTGACTGTTAAGGTTCAAGTTCAGTTTGGGTTCATATATATTTTTTTTTTATTTCAGGTTCTCATTCTGTTCAGTTAGGCAGAAATTCAGGAAGTTCGAGTTTGGTTTGGGTTTGGTTCACTGATGAACCTTCCATCTACATACAGTATTTGCAGTCTGTACCAAAACCATGACATAATGAAAACTCCAAATTACTGGTTCATTGAAGAGAACTGTCCAGAATGTTGTCCATAAAAAGAAAACAATTGAAAACACAGTGTTTCACATTAATGCTTATTCAGATACAGTTTAATATTAATCACTTGGAAGTATGAATCTCATTCCTGTTACCATGAACATTGCTAACTACTGCCAAGTAGCACAGATTTCCTGTGCCCTTTGAAGCAGCAGTATCTGTTAGTCTGCAAACATTTTCATCAATTTTCTTTTTTAGTAAAAATGTATTTAAGACAATCTGTAGATTCATAATCAGTATCTTTTTAATTTTCTCAGATATTTACAAAGCTACTTTGATAACCATTTTTGTAATTAATGATTAAAGTAATTAATGAGGACCATTAATTGCAAGGTTGTTTACATGGAGTTTTTTCAGCTCTCAGGCACAAGGGATGTCTATTCAGCCCCATCTCTGCTGTCTCAAGCTGGCACCTGTCTCTCCCAGTACTCACCTGTTAGTTGTGAATTTCCCCCACGGAGTGCCCCTCATGACAGGGCTGGAGGTGGGAGGGCCATCCTCCCCTCAGTACATCACTCCACTTCAGACTGGCACTGAGTGCTGAGTGGCGATGCAGACCCAGCACCAGTGGGCAGGGATCATTCAGCCTCTTGCCTCCATTTTCCACCTCATTTCCTTCCTAGATGCAGCAGTATGGATTATGCATGCACAGGGATGTGCATATGCATCCCTGAACCACACCCCCACCACCACTGACCGCAGTCAACTGCTTAAGCATCGATGCTACCGCCAGGTCTCCACCTGGTGGCAACCTTGAGCAGAGTCAACTTGCTACCCTAATCGGGGAGAGGAGAGTTGCCAAGCCGCAGCTTAATCCACTCCCATCCCTCCCTGCCCCCTGCTAACACCCATTGGCCAGAACTCATTCCTGAACTCAGCTCTCCAGTGCTAGAGAGGTAAGATGCAAGTGCCTTAGTTCTTTGCACCACACGATTGACCCAGTCACTTGCAATATTTAAAAACCTTTGTGGGTACCACATGAATCTAAATACTGGATTTATACTGTGGATGTATTATGAGGGAGAGAGCACATCTTTCTGATGGCAAGCAGCACCACACCACACCACACCAAGATGCTTAATCTTTTCAAGTTGGGCATTGCAACTGAGAAAGACGTTAAAAAAAAGTCTAAATCATGTATCAGTTTAGGAATGGAAGAAAATGAAGAGAGAAAATGGTATAGGGATGTTGACTGAACATACTGCTGATTATAGTTCTCAAGAGCCTAGTGAGGACATTAAAGTAAAACCAGTGTTATAACTTGGATAGGAGAAATCCTGTAAGCTGATTGTCTGAAGCCATCTTTGACCTGTGACAATATGTCAGTATATCATTTTGAGTCAAAACTAATTACTAAGATCAGCCATTTCCTAACACTTTGGACCATTTTACAGCTGCAGTAATACACTCCAGAATGTGATATATCGAGGGATATCACCACTTCTTGGGTAGTTACAGGCACTTGGCACAACCTCATGCCTTACATTGCGCTCAAAGTGTGATGGTATCTCATGACATACCTCACCCTGGCATGTATTATTGCTTAAGTAAAATGTGTTTATTAGGGAAAATGACCACTAAGTTAATGGCTGTCATTTGCAATGATGTCCTATGCAGACATATCCAACAAATAGTGCAAATAATTTGCAAAGATTGTAATATACACAAAATTAAACATAAAACAAAAACATCAGTACTAGCAGCAAGAGTTACCATAAATTAGGGACAGCAGCTGAATATATGTAACAATACAAATGTATAGTAGACATGCTATCATATATATATATATATATATATATATATATATATATATATACATACAGTACAGCAAACAGGACATTAATGTAGGAGTCTGCAAAGGCAGCAGTTCTAAGTCTACCATTTTATGAAGTGTACTTACTTTCTCTTCTAGGAATGAACCTGCCTGTAGTAATGTTCCAGTATGAAGTGCCATTCCTCGATGCAGCTAATACTCTGGCAACATATGGCTCAGCGACCTCTTTTGTTTCATTTGTGAGATCACAGAACTCATCGGTAATTTTGAGGCATTCATTTTTATTAATCCAAGCCTCTCCATACCTAAGCAGGAAACAAAACATTGGGTGAAGCATCTGCATTTTCCTCACTAATTTAATTCCATAACCCTCCAGTCCCCTCCACCAACATCCCCACACACATTGTCTTGACAAAATGAAGAAAAACATCATGAAAATGTCATTGGGAACTGGGGGTCCACCTGGACAGATGTAGGCCTATACTGGCATGATGGTCTGCATCTGTCCAGGAGAGGAACCAGCATCCTAGGTGATAGGTTTAAATACTTCATTGGCAAGCATTTAAACTAGCCAAGGGGGGAGGCACTGCAAAGGAGAAGGGAAATCCTAGCCCTCCCCCCCAAAAAAACCTTAGGGTACTAAGTGAGGTAGACACCAACATAGAGATGTCAATAGGGAGAAGCGCAGGGGGTAAATGGAGAAAGTGACAAATGCAGTAAGGACAGGGATGGGGCAAAAAGGGGTAAGGCCACCAAGAAATGGAGGGTAATGAGTACCAAAACCTGTAGTCTGGGCAACAAGGTCCCTGAACTGGTGGCCTTGAAGGAAGAGGGATGCCTGAATATCGTAGCAGTCACAGACACATGGTACACAGTGAATCATGACTGGGATGTCAACATATAAGGGTACACAACCTACAGGAGAGACAGGGAGGGCAGAAGAGGGGGGGTAGCTCTCTATGTAAGGGAAGGGATAAAAGCAACTGAAAAAAAGAGTAAACAGGGAGGGGAGAAGGCACTGTGGGTCACCTTAGAGACTGGAAATGGCACCACAATCCGCACCAGGGTTGTATACAGACCACCCATGTCAGGGGGAGGGAATGGCCATGGATATGATAGAAGGCATACTTAGGATGGAAAAGAAAGGGGAGATACTGTTGCTGGGAGACCTTAATATGCCAGATGTTAACTGGAGCACCTTTGCTGCAGCCACATCCAAAAGCAGGGCCATTCTTAATGCACTTCAGGTGGCATACCTCAGACAGCTAGTTTTGGAACCTACTTGTTAGGGAGCAATCTTAGACCTCATACTCTCAAATGGGGACAGTGAGAGGATCTCAGATCTAGAAGTGGGAAGCCATTTGGGAACAAGTGACCACCAAACAGTGTGGTTCACGATAAACTCGGCTACAGAGACAAGCCATACCAGAGTGAGGGTTCTGGACTTCAGAAGGGCTGACTTTGGCAAGATGGCAGAGTGCCTTAGAAAAGCACTAGCAAACAGGCTAAAAGGAGGGGTAGAGCAACAATGGAGAAATATCAAAACTGCCATCACAGAGGCAACAAGCCTTTGTGTAAAGCAAATAAACAAATCAAAATGAAAGAAAAATCCACTATGGTTCTCAAAAGAAGTGGCGGTGAAGGTTAGGGAGAAAAAGACAGCATTTAGGAAGTATAAGGAAACACAGAAGGAGCAGGACAGAGAACTGTACCAGTTAAGGCAGAAGGAACTAGGGAGGGTAGTCAGAATAGCAAAGGCACAAACTGAGGAAAAGATAGCCAACTCGGTTAAGAAGGGGAATAAAACCTTTTGTAGGTATATCTGAGAGCGTAGAAAGACAAAGGGAGGGATAGTGAGGCTGAATAGAATGGATGGTGGGTTGGCAGAGAGTGACTGTGAAAAAGCAGGGATATTTAATGAATACTTCTGTTCAGTATTCACAAAACAGGAAGTGGGGACGTGCTAATCCAATTAACAGAAGCACTCTGGGGAGTCAACCTCAGCCCTTTCACAAAGAAAGGGTTCTGAAAGAACCCTAAAACTGAAGATGGAAAAGCAATGGGCAAGATGGAATTCACCCCAGAATTCTAAAAGAATTAAGAGAACTAGTGACACCACTGACTACCCTTTATAACAAATCATGGGAGGATGGTGTGGTACCTGAGGACTGGAAGAAGGCTGATGTGATTCTTCTTCACAAAAGTGGGAGCAAGACAGAGGCAGGAAACTACAGATCTGTCAGTTTGACCTCTGTGGTAGGGAAAGTGATGGAATCACTTCTGAAGGAAAGAATTTTCGAGTACCTAGAAGCCAGTGGGGCACAGGACCCAAGGCAGCTTGGTTCACAGCGGGAAGGTCATGTCAGATGAATCTAATTGATTTATTTGACTGGG
This sequence comes from Neoceratodus forsteri, assembly GCA_016271365.2. NCBI lineage: Eukaryota > Metazoa > Chordata > Ceratodontiformes > Ceratodontidae > Neoceratodus > Neoceratodus forsteri. Next base: position 1,131,001,249 of record CM057451.1, read on the forward strand.
TGACCAAAGTAGTAGACCAGGGAGGGGCTGTGGACATGGCCTACCTATACTTTAGCAAGTCATTTGACAGAGTCCCACATGAAAGATTAGTAGTCAAATTAACTAGCCTTGGAGTGGGTCCCAGGGTGGTAGTCTGGGTAAAACACTGGCTGAACAACAGGACACAGAAGGTAATTGTAAATGGAGTCCACTCTGAAGAAAGAGGGGTTACTAGTGGGGTAGCGCAGGGTTCAGTACTGGGTCAAGTCCTTTTTAATGTCTTTATAAGTGACATTGCAGAGGGACTGGAAGGAAAAGTATGCCTCTTTACACATGACACAAAGATCTGCAACTGGGTTGATACACAAGGAGGCGTGGAAAGGATGAGAAGGGACTTGGCAAGGTTGGAGGCGTGGTCAGAAGTATGGCAGCTTGGATTCAATGCAAATAATTTCAAAGTAATGCACCTGGGAAACAAAAACCCAGGGGAAGATTACACAATTGGGGGGGAAGGTAGTAACAACAACAAAAACGGAAAGGGACCTGGAGATAATCATATTAGATGACCTTTAGGTTGGCAAGCAATGTGAGAAGGCAGTAGGGAGGGCTGGGGGGATACTGGGATGTATAGGGAGAGGCATCACCAGCAGAAAACAGGAAGTTGTTATCCCCCTTTACAGACAGTTGGTGAGACCCCATCTGGAGTACTCACTGCACCAGTTCTGGAGACCCCATCTCCGCAAGGACATAGATAGGATGGAGGCGGTTCAGAGGAGGGAACTAAATGTGCAGGGTCTGCAAAAGAAGCCATATGAGGAGAGGCTAAAGGAGCTTAATACGTACACCCTTAAGGAAAGGAGGGAGGGGGGGCATGATAGAAATGTTTAAGTACCTCAGTGGAATCAGCAAAGTCCAAGAGGGTAGCATCTTTTAGAAAAAGAGATGTGCAAGAACAAGGGGGCACAATTTGAAGATAGAGGGGGGATTGCTCAGGGGCAATGTGAGGAAGTATTTTTTCACAGAGAGGGTGGTTGAAGTATGGAACAGCCTTTCTGAGGAGGTTGTGGGGTCTAAAGCTGTGGGAGAATTCAAGAATGTATGGGACAGACGTAAGGCAATTTTTGTGGGGGGTAGGAAGAAATAGGCTGTCGGTTAAATAGGATCTGCAGCTTATCCTCTAGGTAGGGAAATGGGCAGACTAGGTGGGCCAAGTGGTCCTTATCTGCCGTCAAAGTCTATTTTTCTCTGTTTCTATGTTTCTTGCTGTTCATTCATAGAGATACACTTGTTAAACCATATGTTCTACTCAGGACCATGTACTTTAATGACGTGGAACCTTTATAAAAGAGCCCTGGCTCAAAGGTATTTGTAATCCTATAACTCAATCAATGAAATAAATAAATAAAATACTCGGGAACAGCCTACATGTGTAGTTAAATGGGGGATTTCACTCAATTGCACTGCATGGAGAAGCTCCTTGTGTAACCTGCTCCCAGTACAGAAGCTAGCAACTGCCTGTCACAGACAGGGAGGGGAGTGGCATAAAAGGGATATCAAAATATCACACCGCACAATGCAGCTCCAACCCACACAGGCTCATTTGAGCAAAGGATTACCAGTGGTGAGCGGGGATCCAAAGTTACCCTACTCAGCAGGCAGAAGAAACTACTTCTTCCTTTGATTCTAATGAAACAATCATAATGATTAAAAATGTGTGCCTTACTTATAGTCCTTCTAGGACAGTCTGATTTGTTTTAAAAAATATATTTCTCCATGGTACACAGCAGCGAAGGGCCCCTCTGACATGCTGTTGACTCAAGTTTCAACTCTAAGTACAGGATGTTATGAGCGGAGCTTAGCAGGGAAGTCTACATAGCATCCTTTCGGTGCTCACCTCCTGGGAGGATAGCACCACACTACTCTCCTTGTGGCCCCTGCTAGTGCCTAGGGTGGCATGTACATTATGCACTGCAGGGCACCCTTCCCCCAGTTGTATGTGCACTCACAGGGTAAGGGCTAGGGTTATGGTTAGAGTTAGAAGTGGAGTGTTAACGGTACAGAAAATTGATGGCCCAGTCAGGATCGGTATACCGTTATAGGGGCTACACCTTTTGGTAGCTGGTATTTGAGCGCCTGTTATGTGAGCTACTGGGATGCTGGAGCGCTGGATTGTAGGGTGACCTGTGGTGGTTCAGACTGGTTGTTCTACAGTTGGAGGCAGTTGTGTGTAGGCACTTGATGACATGGTTTCAAACTGGGCAGGTGTTATGAATTTGTGTGCTTGCAATGTGTCCAGATGTTATGCTGTGTGCTGTGCTAATATACTCTGCATCGTGCTGTCTAGTGTGCTGTGGGTCTGCTTCCCAGTATGTTGGCAGAGTACATTGAGAGCACTAGAGGCAACTTATTGCTGGCATTCAAAGGCATTGTGTTTTGCAAGGAGTGTTGTAGAGGAGAGAAAACTTATTGGAAATATGTTGAGTATTGTCCGACTGGATGTATGGATGAGCTCACACAGGAGTTGTTAGAATACTGGGAAGACATAATCATGTGCCTGTTCGGGCAGGTATTTCGGTCCGCAAAGTGCGGTCTGCTAATAAAAAGAGAGCTCTGTCGATGACTGAGTCATCTCAGCAAGTGGTGGTGTCTTGCTGTACTGCTTTACCTGCTTCGGTTGCTGGGCAACCTCATTATGTGGATTACCTTAAGAGGAACGTCCAGCATGCTGGAAAGGCTGCTTCTCGGCTGCCTATCCAGCTGACTTCCCTGTTGGAGCTGCTTATCCCTGCAGCATATTTGCGTACTGACCGAGATGAGGTGTTCTTGCTGTATGATTCCTGGGCAGGCGATGAGAGGTATAGAAACATAGAAACATAGAATCTAATGGCAGATAAGGACCCCTAGGCCCACCCAGTCTGTCCATTTTCCTACCTAACGGATATGCTGCAGATCCTAATTAACCAACACCCTACTTCCTCCTACCCCCCACTAGAATTGCCTAATGTCTGTCCCATGCATTCTTGAATTCCCTCACTGTTTTTGACTCTACGACCTCCTCAGGAAGGCTGTTCCATGCATCTACAACCCTCTCTGTGAAGAAATACTTACTCACATTACCTCTGAGCTGCCCCCCATCTTCAAACTGTGCCCCCTTGTTTTTGCACTTCTCTTTTTCTGAAAGATGCTACCCTGTTGGTCTTTGTTGATTCACTTGAGGTATTTGAAACTTTCTATCATGTCCCCCCCTCTCCCTCGAGGCTATACATCTTAAGCTCCTTTAGTCTTTCTTCATATGTCTTCTGGTGCAGACCCTGCACCATTTTGGTTGCCGTCCTCTGGACAGCCTCCACCCTGCCTATGTCATTGCGAAGATGGGGTCTCCAGAACTGTACACAGTACTCCAGATGTGGTCTTACCAACTGTCTGTATAGAGGGCTAACAACTTCCTGTTTTCTACTGGTGATGCCTCTCCCTATGCATTCCAGTATCACTCCAGCCCTCCTTACTGCCTTCTCACTTTGCTGGCCCACCTTTAGGTCATCTGATATGACTACCCCAGGTCCCTTTCCATTTTTGTTGTTGTCAGTATCTCACCCCCCATTGTGTACTCTCCCCCTGTGTTTTTGTTTCCCATGTGCATCACTTTGCACTTCTTTGTGTTAAACCTAAGTTGCAATACATTTGACCATTCCTCCAATCTTGCCAAGTCCCTTTTTATCCTTTCCACCCCACCTTGCATATCAACCCTATTGCAGATCTTTGTGTCATTTGCAAAGAAACATACTTTTCCTTCCAGTCCCTCTGCAATGTCATGTATAAAGACATTAAAATGGACCGGCCCCAGTACTGAACCTTGCAGTACCCCACTAGTAACCCCCTTTTCTTCACTGTAGACTCCATTTACTATTTCTCTCTGTATCCTGTTGTCCAGTCAGTGTTTTACCCAGGCTACCACCCTGGGACCCACTCCCAAACTGGCTAATTTGTTTATTAATCTTTTGTGCGGGACTGTGTTAAATGCCTTGCTAAAGTCTAGGTAGGCCATGTCCACAGCCCCTCCCTGGTCTACTACTTTGGTCACCCAGTCAAAGAAATCAATTAGATTTGTCTGACATGACCTTCCTGCTGTGAATCCATGCTGCCTCTGGTCCTGTGCCCCACTGGCCTCTAGATACTCAACAATTATTTCCTTCAGAAGTGATTCCATCATTTTCCCTACCACTAAGGGCAAACTGACAGGTCTGTAGTTTCCTGCCTTTGTCTTGCTCCCACTTTCGTGAATGTGAATCACATCTGCCCTCCTCCAGTCCTCAGGTACCACACCATCCTCTCATGATTTATTAAAAAGGGTAGTCAGTGGTGTTACTAATTCTTCCCTTAGTTCTTTTAGAATTCTGGGGTGAATCCCATCAGGTCCCATTGCTTTATCCACCTTCAGTTTAAAGAGTTTTTTCTGAACCCTTTCTTCTGTATAAGGACTAATATCAACCCCCCCTATCCAGCGTGCTTCTATGACTGGATTAGGTATCTCCCTCTGATCTTCCATTGTGAATACTGAGCAGAAGTATTGTTTGTTCATATCTGTTGTTAGGGACTACTGCCAATTTGCAATATACAGTATGGACAGGCGCAGGGAGTAATATGTGGATGGGACTTTCAAGTGCTGTCCTCTGCTGTTCAGGCAGTTACATACCATAAATGGCATGGGGGGTGTCTTCTGTCATACCTGCTGTCTATGCCTTGATGTCTAGTAGAAGCTCTGTGGCTTACTCTGAAGTGTTTAGGAAGTTGCAGAAACTGCAGCCCACATTGCAACCCCAGTCCATCATGTTGGATTTTGAAATGGCAGCACATAAATTTTTCCAACATGTGTTTCCAGATGTGCAGCTACGTGAGTGATTTTTTCATCTGTTCCAAGCAGTGGAGTAACCAGCCTTAAAAAAAGTGTATGTACCAATAATCTCAATTATAGGCCGGGGGTCAGGGGGCCGCCCAGGCGCCCAGAAAATTTTTGTTTTCTGGTGCATTCTGGTGCATTTTGGGGGTAATCTGAAACAGAATTAGCTACCCTGTTCCTCCCATACCTAGTAAGTTGCACTATAGTCCTTTCTGCAGTCCCCACAGTTCAGTGAGTTGCCTAAACCACCCGCCTGTCAACTCCTTTCCTCCTGAGTCTCTCCCATCCCAACTATAATAACAGGTAGTGGTGTAGGCAGGAATTTTTTCGGGAGGGCGCTTGAGTATGATATTTATGAATAAGGACAAATAAAAGCCGGGGGGTTGGGGGCCACCAGGCCCCCAGAAGCTCTGGGGGTTTTACATGCTCTGTGGTGAGTTTTAGGGTTATTCTGGAAGAAAAAACAGAGTTTTGTTACATCCAGGGACACTGGTTTACCGGGATTGAGAAAGGGCATATTCCATTTTGCACACTGTAAAAAATGGTATTGTCACCGGTGTCTGCTAAGCCAAAATCCGGTTTTACCAGTGTTTGGTTTTGTGTACTTTATTTAACAATTTTTAACTCTACTAACATGCATTTTAGCAATTTTGACCTCCACTACTACACATCCTTCCATCCTTGTACCAATTTAAAGTTATTTTAGGTACAAGATGTGATGGCAGCAGCAACACTACAGCCCCTGTCCCTAAGGTGTGATGGAAGCAGCACTACGGCCCCCATCCCTCTGGTGTGACAGAAGCAGCAGCACTATGGCCCCCATTCCTTAGGTGTGATGGCAGCAGTACTACAGTCATCATTCCTCATGTGTGATGGCAGTATCAGCACTATGGCCCCCATCCCTCAGGTGGGACGGCAGCAGGCCTACATTCCCCATCCACCAGTGGTGATGGTAGAAACACTACCGGCCCCACCCCTTCGGTTGTGATGGCAGTAGCAACAATGTAGTACACATCCCTCTGGGGTGATGGCAGCTGTGACAGCACTATGATCCCTTTCAACACTCACACCCTCACATGCATTTAAGTTACAAATGACTTGATCTTTGCTTGTTAGAACTCAGATGTGAATTAATCTGAACCATCACCGCTAAGGTGGACTACCTCTGTTTTTTCCTATCTATAATTTAACTGCCTGAATTGGATATCTGCCTTTGACACCGCTGACCAGGGTTAGGGAACAGTTGGGTGTTGGAAGGCCAGCTGGTGGGTGAAGGCTTGAGTGTCCAACAACCACTCCCCTTCTCCTGAGAGGGAGGGTGGGTTCACGGCTCAGCATTTGCTGGCCCATGGTGGAGATCAGAGGCATGACAACACGTCAGTCCTCACAGTGGGAGGAGTGTGACAGATGTCAGCTTGTGCCTTGGCATCATGTAGCCTGTCAAGCTCCCAAGAAAATGGGAAAACACCCACTGGCCAACTGAAGGATGGTTGCTGGTCCCGCCATACACCAGAAGTCCCAGACATGTGTCCGTTCTGACCCCCGACATGCCCAGGATACACAGGAAGCTCTTTGGGGCAATTCTCCTCCCCGGTAGCCTCCCACAGGGGGTAGGGGCCCACTCAATGAAGGGTCACTTTAGGTTACCTGGTAGCACAGCAGTAAGGGTCAGTGGATAGTGGTCGGGACTCAGCAGTGGTGGTAGAGGGCCTTGGCAGGCCTGAAGGAGTGGATGGCTAGGGGGATAGGTGGAGCAAAACAAAAACTGCTTGAATTTGCTTCTTTGAAATAAAGTGTTTTCACCTAAAAAATCCACAAGTGATTAGTGGAGGACCTTCAAATGAATTCATGCATCTCCAAGACATGTGGATGCTTTTTTTTCTACTTGGTGTCCATTAAAAAGGGTGTCTCCCAGTTTTCATGTCTTTGTTCAGATGTGAATTGAGCACTACTCTGCCCACCAGCTTCATACAGCCCCTGTGTCATTGAATGTGCTTTCAAAATCCACTGGCCAAACATAAATACTCTTAAATACTTAACATTTGCTTTTTGTTGAAGCAGTCTGTCAGAAAACATTTTGTTGTCACAGAGACAGAACCAGCAGGTGGAAGAAAAGGTGCAAATGATCCAATTCACCTAAATGGGGTGCTAACTGTGAAGTCTTTTGATAAGTAGTAAAGCAATTTCTTCTTTGAGAACATACTTTCATTCAGACTAGTTTTCATTCAAACAACTGAGGATTTTGGATGGCCCTACTGATTATAAACTTGAATAAGTTAGTTGGTAACAGTGATCCTGTGTTTAACAATCTACAACCTAGATGCTTATATGCAAAGAATACAATAAAAACCTGACTAAAATCTAAAAACAAGCTTACAAAACCTATCTGAATAGTTATCTTTACCTATACAAAATCATTGCAGCCCAAGTAAAACTCAAGTAAATTGCATGGTACCCTGACTACTACTCTATGATGTAGTAAACATATATTGGTATTTTTTGTTATAGTCTTTGTAAAGCAGGTAAGGCCCACTAGGCAGAACTGTCTGTTTTAAGGAGTGACCTAGAAGCACTTGGGAGGTTAAGTGACTAGCTTGGATGCAAGTGGAGGTTGTGGTACTCAAACCCAAGTCTGATTGATGTACCCAGTTCAATAGTCATTTGTTACTCTAACCACTAAACATGGGTGGTTAAACTGAATGGCTGATTACACAAAGCAGTGTGGGTGATTTCCTTACTGTTTCTATATGCAGCAAAGCAGAAAGAATGCAAAGCATAGCAGCATTCATTTTAAGATGCTGAAATCTGGGTCAGCCCACTGGCACTGTGGTAGCACTACTGCTTGCAATGCCAGTGACCCATGGTCAGAAGTGAACTCGGGTTGCTGGAGGGCTGGTCAGGGAGTAGGATTGAGCACCTGGGGGACTGCTCTCCTCCTCTGGGGAGGGTGGGCTGCAGGTCCTGCTTCTTTACTACCACCAGTGTGACCATGGGTGGTGGTGCAATGGTGCTGCAGAGTGATCAGGAGGGGAGGACGCTAGCTAGGATCTGGAGCAGTGGCATGTCTGTATGTGACCTACCTCCTTGGATCTCTAGTGCCAGTGCCCTCAGGGACAGAGACCAGAAAACCAGGAACAATCACCTCCACATTGGCCACTGGCAGAAGGGACCCAGGTGCTCCACACTTCATAACCAGGCTCCATGAGGGACCCACTGGGCTACCCAACACACACTAAGGGAGTGTGGAGAGGTGACCTAGGGTCCCCTCCCTTCCCGCCTGGGGGTACAACCCAGGCAGGATAGGGGCAGGCCCACAGGAGCTCCTGAGCATTACCTGGGGGTGAAGCTAGGGGATACCAATGCTGTGAGAAGGGGACATAGAAAGAGAAAATAAAAAAAATTTTAAAAGATACTGAAATCTTAGAGATTCTGTGCAATGACATGCAATTTCCGTGAGGCACCGGTACAAGAATTCAAAATCCGCAAACCAAGCAGGATTCCGTGATTGTTACCGGTGTTACCAGTAAAAATGGAAAACCAGGGTCCCTGGTTACATCTTGCCTAGTCCTAATTTCAAGAGAAATGTTCCCCCCATGGACTCAGGGGTGTTGGAGTCTGCAGTTTAAATGGTTGTTGACAACTGGCTGTCAAACAGTGCCATCAACCTCCTACCCCATGTGCATTTTTTGTAATATACTGTGAAATATTTCTACACTAAGGCTGGGGGTCACTCTAGGGGGTTTACATGCTCTTTGGTGAGTTTGGGGGCTTTTCTTGGGGACAGACACCCTACCCCTAATTTCAGTGAAAATTTTCCCATGGAATTAGGGATGTGACAGACTGGCTGACATTAGAGTCTACAGCTCCAGTGGTTGTGCACCAACACAATAAGTCAAAACACCCAGTAGCACATATAAAATATTTATATCATAGGTTCTTTTGCAGTAGTCCTGCTGAGCATTGGCAGTTTGTCCATGATGCCCGCTCCCTCCCTTGCTTGCACCATGATCAAGGAAATAAACAATGTCATTTGCACCTGCTCCTCCTGGTGATGCCAGTACCAAGATCAGAAGTTTTGAGTAATGTGCCATTTTGCTTCATTATTCTGTGCCCCATCCATGAAACTGAAGATAGAATATGTAGCACAGTTTCCACTGCTGACAGATCCATTTTCAAATGGATTAGCAGTATATAAAAAAGTTTCAAGTTTGTCTGTGACAATAAAAGGTGTTTGTTCCTCTGAGGCAGTGGGACCCCTGACACTGTGGGCCTTACTGCAACTGCATTTCTTGCATCCCCCTGGTCACTGCCCTGACCACAGGCACAGAGAATGAAATGCCACCCGAGACTGAGTCTCCTGTCTACAGTCAGGGTAGGGACAAAAATACATATATGCTGCATTGCTCAGCAGCCTTCCTGCCTTACTGAACTTTGAATCTGAACTGTATTAATGTGCTTTACCTGACTGACAGTGTGGTCGACTCGACTGCCATCCATCAGGGCCAGGGTAGCTGGGTAGGCAGGCCACAACTCCACACAGACTTCCCCAATCTCGTCGCTCTAGTGCTTCCCCAGCTCATCTTTAAATTTTCAGTGGTCCTTCTTTTCTTGGCCTGCTCTCAGCACTCCCTCCTGAGTCCCGACCGCAGCGTGACATCTGGCTCATTCTCCTCAGTCCTTCCCTCCCGTCCCATTATTTTAATTAAAAATATTTTCTTCTTGGTCGCGACACGCAGCACTCTTCTCGGCTCCCACCCACATCCGACCACCAACAACACAGCACAAAACAGTCCTCAGAGTTCTCCTCCCAGACAGGCAATGCGGCAGTGTGTGCTGTGCAACAGTGAGCATTAAAGTGCCAAGCCGCCAAATTCCAGCCACAAACTTGATTGGGTCCTGTCGAGACTCGAGAGAGGAGGAGGAGGAGCAGAGGCGGAGGACTAACAAATTGACAACCCTGCTGCCTCCTCCTCATCTCCGCGATTCTGAACACCCCTTCCCATACCCCTGCAAACTCCATACACTAACCTCTTACCCAACCAAGGCTAATGTCCAGATGGCTTCCCAAAACTCACGATTGTTAAAGGGCCAGTTTTATTTTTTTTTTTGTATCAGGCTGAAAAAAACTGTACGCCCGCATGTACAATTAGCATGCATGGTTACGCCACTGGTTCCAAGCACTGTTGTGGAAGGTACAACAGATGCCAGAGGTACAAAGTCTCTACACTGACAATGGGAAGTTCACCTTGCATGTCAGGCTGCTGCCAGCTCTGACTTTTGTGCCCCAGGGGATGTAGTGAGAGTTTTTGAGGAAATGCGTGGGTGGCAGTTTTTTCTCTCCCATCATGAGCTATGGGCCCCCCTTGAACAATTAATTTAAGGACACCTGGCTTGGGTGATTGATTCACCATGGTGTCAGATGCAGACCATCCTCAGGTACCACCCCATCCTCCCATGATTTGTTAAAGATGGTAGTCAGTGGTGTCACTAGCTCTACCCTTAGTTCTTTTAAAATTCTGTGATGAATCCCATCAGTCCCCATTGATTTGTCCACCTTCAATTTTAAGAGGTCTTTCAGAACTTTTTTCTGTGAATGGGCTGGCATCAACCCCCTTATCCAGGGTGTTTCTATTGTTTAGTTTAGATATCTCCCTCTCTTCATTTGTGAATACTGAGCAAAAATATTTGTTTAGTATCTCTGCCTTTTCATAGTCACTCTCTGCCCACCCCCTTCCCATTTATTAAGCCTCACTATCCCTGCCTTGGTCTTCCTTCTCTCCCTGATGTACCTATAAAAGGTGTTATCCCTCTTCTTAATTGAGTTGGCTATCTTTTCCTCAGTTTGGGCCTTTGCTGTTCTGCCTGCCTTCCCTGCTTCCTTTTGCTTTAACTGAAACAGTTCTCTATCCTGCTCCTTCTGTAATTCCTTGTACTTCCTGAATGCTTTCTTTTTCTCCCTAACTTCCCCTGCCACCTCCTTTGAGAACCATAGTGGTTTCTTACATAGTTTTGTTCTGTTTATTTGCTTCACACAAAGGCTTGTTGCCTCTGTTATGGCAGTTTTGATTATTCTCCATTGTTCTTCCACCCCTCCTTCCTGCTCATTTGCTAGTGCATTCTTTAGGCACTCACTTGATGGTCACTAGTTTCCAGATGGCTACCCACTTCTAAATCTGTGATTGTCTCACCATCTCCATTTGAGAGTACCAGGTCTAGGACTGCTCCTTCTCGAGTGGGTTCCAATAGTAGTTGGCTAAGGCATGTCCCCTGTAGGACACCTAAAATGACATCACTCTTAGAAGTGACTGCTGCAACGGCACTCCAGTTAACATCTGGCATATTCAGATCCCCATCAACAATATCTACCCTTTCTCTGCCATTCTGAGAATACTTTCTAACATTTCCTTATCCATTTCCTCCTTCTGAGATGGGTGTCTGTATACAACCCCTGTGCGGATTGACCCACAGTGCTTCCTCTCCTCCCTGTTTACCTTTGTGTTCTGTTGCTTTGATTCCTTCCCTTATGTAGAGAGCTACTCCTCCTCCCCTTTTAACCTCCCTGTCCCTCCTGTAGATAGTGTATCCTGGTATGTTTATGCCCCTGTCATGGTTCTGTGTGTACCATGTTTCTGTGACTGCCACAATATCCAGATGTTCCTCCTCCATCAAGGCCACTAATTCAGGAAGCTTGTTTCCCAGACTATGGGCATTGGTACTCATTGCTCTCCATTTTTTGATGGCTTTACCTCTTGTAGCACCATCCCTTTCCTCATTGACTTTGCTTTCTCCATTTATCCCTGTCCTGCTCAATACTGACCTTTCTGCCTTGGTTTTTACCTCATTTAGTACCCTGTTTTGTAGGGGGAGGCTGGGAATTCCCTGTTGCTTATCAGTGCCTCCCCCTTGACTAGTTTAAAAGCTTGCCAATGAAGCATTTTAAACTGGTCACCCAGAAGACTTGTTCCCTTGCTGGACAGAAGCAGACCATCCTACCAGAATAGGCTGGTATCCCTCCAGGTGGAACCTAAGTCCCCAGTGAAGACAAACCCAGTGTGTTCTGCACCATTTTTTCAACCATTCATTGAATTGCATGGTGTGAAGTACCCTCGCCTCACCCTTGCCATAGACAGGCAGCATCTCTGAGAAGGATACTGTGTATGCTACTTGCCTTAGGCCCCTCTCCAACTCCACAAACTCCTCCTACGCTGCTGTAATCTCATGTTGAGCCAAGTCATTTGTCCCTAGGTGGACAATGACATCTAGCTCAGTCTCCCATGCAGGTGTTCTCGTGATCCTGGGGATGTGCTTCCTGTCCCTCCAAGCCATGGTGCCAGGCAGGCACCTTACTTCAGTTTTTCCTGCCCCCCCCAGTTCCATGCCCCTGATAATTGAGTCCCCCACTAGCAGCTGCTTCCTTTCCTTGTGGTGTCCACTGCCTCATTCATGTGGGTCTCCCTTGCTACAATTGTCTACAACCTCCTTAGTCTTCTCTGCAGGTGCATCCATAGGGGAACAGTGCTCCACCAGAATGGTGTATGGATTGTGGAGTGGTACAACAGGGTGTGCCTCTGTTCCACCACCCACACCCTCCCTGAGCCCACTGTGGTCCAACTGCTGTGCTTTCTTGGCAATCTCTGAGGTACTGGTAATGGCCCTTGTGCTCCCTGGGTAGGGGAGATTACCTTACTACTGTCCAGTGTGCCCTGAAGATGGGCAACCTCCTCCCTCAGTGCAGAGAGTTGCCTATAAATAGAGCAGCATCTCAGCCTCCAGAAAGACTCCCAGAAGACTGCTGCCCAACAGCCAGTGCATTGCACTACTTTCCACATGTCTACTGTCTACCTTCCTGTTTATGCTGCGTAAGTTTTTTTTCCAGTTGTTTTGTTTTATATATATATATATATATATATATATATATATATATATATATATATATATATAATGTGTACACTCATATTGTCAGTGCAGTGTGCTGGAAATGATATGAACAATGGTATGCACCTTGCCCTTTTGAGGAAATGATGTCAGAACCCCTGGTATAAAGGAAATGGTACCGGGCTGGGTGGGGTGAGGGGAAGGGGGAGATTTGGGCCCAAACTGTGCCCTCTCGAAACAATCAGCTAAAAGCTCTGACCCACCACTATTATGAGTGTTGACCTTCCTGTCAGTAAGACAACCTACACACAATTTAACATAGAAAATACTCTGCTAAACAAACAGAGAAAAAAAAACAAACAGCTCAGTCAAACACAGGGAAACCTCCCCAGCCCCAATACAGCCTGGTGATTTGTGCTCTGAAAGCAATCAGCCCCAAAACAAGTCAGTTGTGCACAAGGAAAGACACAGTAAGGAGTATTTCAATCCCTCTGGATTTAAACTCCCAATCTCTAAAGCAGTATTGCAAGCACCTTCACTGAAGAGAACAATAACAATTGTAAAATGTAAAGTATGGTACACCTCCCTCTGCTGTGAGCAAGACTGTCTTTGCTGCTGATTCTAAGTTCAGTATTTCAACTTTCCAGCTTTCAGTTCAAGGTAGCTTCCACCTGAAGAATATTAGCTTTTCTGACGAATCTGCTAAAACCACTTACTTATAGTAATCTGATAAGGTCTGTAAGACTCTTCCAAAAGCTATTAACTGATAAGTAGCTATGATCTAAGCACTTCCTGACACAGCCTGGTCTGGCCTTTGAAGGCACAGAGAGAGAAAAACAAAAAAAAGTTTCCATCTCCTGGGGCACTGTCTGGATCAAATACACAGCCCTCTAACCTGCACTCACTACAGGACTTATGTCAAATCCTTAGCCCAGTAAATAACTCACAGTATATCTGTTGGCAGAAAAGGACTGCTTAAAAGATAGAGGGAGGACAGCTCAGGGGCAATGTGAGGAAGTATTTTTTCACAGAGAGGGTGGTGGATGTGTGGAATGGCCTTATTGAGGAGGTTGTGGGGTGAAAAACAGTGGGGAAATTCATGAATGCATGGGACAGACATAAGCCAATTCATGTGGGGGGGGGTAGGAAAAAATAAACTGTTGGTTAACTAGGATCTGCAGCTTATCCGGTAGGTAGGGAAATGGGCAGACTAGGTGGGCCAAGTGGTTCTTATCTACCATCAAAGTCTATGTTTCTATGCTTGGCTTACCCAGTCTGCCCAATTGTTTTATTAAAAAAAACCAAAAAAGACAGTGCTAAGGCACCACAAGCCAAGAAAAACCACGTTAGCTTGTCTGATTCAAAAGCACTTGAATTTAACACATAGCGAGCACTCCCATTTGCTGCCAAACATTTCCAAGCACTACCTGCGCTCTACCTCAAGCTCATGCCCTAAGCTAGAGCACAGGTGGTGCTGGAAAACATTTGGTGGCATGTGGGAGTGCTCATTGTGTGTTATATTCAAGTGCTTTTGAATCAAACAGCTAATGTGGCTTTCCTTGCCTTGTGGTGCTTTAACAGTCTTTTTTGTTTTCTTGACTGCACGGTACATCCAGAGATTGGCTAGTCTATTCTGTTGCTGCCTTCTATGTTCCAGTTATTACCTCTCCTATTCTACCTCTGCAGACTCTGTCTGATCTCTGGTGACCCTCCCTTCCTCTGTTCTGATACACATCTATGTTTGTCCCACTTTGTTTGAAGCCCTCCACTGTTCTAGCCCACACTATTACACATGGCAGTCTGTTCCATGCACCTGCCACCCTTTCATGAAGAACTATCTTCTCACATCTGTTTTGAACTTCCAATTCTCCAGCTTCATTGCATGCCCCCTAGTCCTGGAGCTCAACCTTATTTTGAAAAGACTCCTCTACTGCACCCTGTTCACTCCTGTGAGGTACTTCTAGATCTGGATCATGTCACCTCTTGCTCTCTCTCCTCCAGGGTGTACATGTTGAGATCCCTCAATCTTTCCTTGTAGGGCTTCCCTTGTGGCTCCTGCACCATTTTGGCTGCCCTCACCTTGACTGCTAAACCTTGGCACCCACTTGAAAGAATGTACCACTCCTTACTCACCAGGGCTTTGACTGCGTTCTTTATATGTCTTAAATAATTTAGCTCCCAAGAAAGTTCAATAGAGTGGGGTTGTGCTTCTGCCCATTTATACAGCTGGTTATAAATCATTCTTAGCAATCAGGAGTGTTTATTTCTAAACATTCCAGGTACAGATTCTCAGTGCCTTGGTAGTTTTAGCTCTCATTCCCCTGATGTTACCAAACTAAAGAAGTGTTGAGAATCTGGGGAGATCTCAATAAAGGAGGGTTTATGTTATTTTTTTATAATACAACTGAAACTGTTTTTCAACATCAGTATGCTACATTTGTTTCAGAAAGACAAAACTTTGAGTTTCAACTACTCTTCTGTTACACATGTACTACGCCCAGACAGTAGGCTGGGAGGGAAGGTGTTAGAACAGTTAAAACTGCCAATTTTGAACTGGTGCATGACGCTGTCTTCTGCCATCTCAGCATGTCTCATGCTTCCACAACACCCCTGGCATTCACTGCTATAATTGATAAAAGGAGCAACCCTGCTTTTTGCGTTCTGAAATATTAAGGCGCCTCATTCTAGATTCTAAACTGTGAAGAACAAGGTTTGAAATTCCCAGAAAAACAGGCTAAAAGTGTATTAAAGTCCATTTCTCATGATGGGGATTCTATAATATTCTGTGAAGTGCAGCATTTTGATTTTAAATTCAAATTTAATTTTTATATACAAAGGTCTTTAGCATGATTTATAATATAATAGGGGCACAGTCACACCCCTATGCAATTCAATGTTAAATCCCAATTCTTGCACCTTAATAACATTGGCATTTTTTAATGAAATAGCCCCAAATTTGGCATGTGTGATCATTCTGTCAGTGTTGCACGATTTGGAAAGTTTATGTCTACGTGCTTTTCTCATGTCTCTTATGCTGAGAAGAGTTTCTTTCCAAGTCCTTTGTGTGCCAGAACTGCTCATCTTTGCTTCACAGTTCTCTCATCCAAAAAGGTCAAGAATGCACTCTCATAGCCATAAGAGCCACAGGAAACTGTACATATAAACATATGTGGCCAGATTTTCAGAGTTTCCAGAATGCCACAAGCCCCCACTGTAATGAACATACGGCACAAGGAGCTTGCAATGGTCTCTGGCATTCGATCAGGATTTTGCATCCCTTGCAGCAAATGCAGGTCTTTAGATCACAGTTTTGTGGTCTAGCCTGTGCCACACCCCGGAGCCAAAGACACAAGGCTTTCATTGGACATGTGGTGCAAGCTGTCGTACATCAGGGAACTGTCATAGCTGCACCTGAGATTGGAAAACCAGGCACAGTTGTGGCACAGGGGTTCAGTGCCAAATTCAAAGTCCCATGGTGAAGGGTATTTCACAAGCCCTTCACCATCATTTGAAAATCCTGCCCACAGAGTACTAAAGCCACTTTATATGGCAATGATAACCTAGGAAATGCAAACCAATATTTGTTTCAGTTACATAAAATTTTGATTATACATACTTTCTGTACTGGACATCGTAGACTGTGTCAGAGTAATGTTCACCTCCAACTGAGTTCCATTGTAGGATATTGTGAAAGTTTGTGGAGTAGAATATCACATTTCTTGATGCTGCTATATCACCTGCTGTGTGATGTGCTAGAAAAGTGAAACAGTTAATCAGAGCAGCTAGAGAGAATGGTACTGCACCATGTTCATAATTTATTCAGTGTTCAGACTTGCACAGTTTGTTTCCATAATAAATGCTAGACTTCCAAATGTTAAAGCAATTTTATCAGTTATGTAAAGTAAAGACACAGCCTGAAGTAAAATAACATGCCTGAAAACTCTTTTGACATCATATTTTATTAATATTAAGAGACCTAGTCTGAAAATGTTTCACATGACCAAAAGTAAGAAAAATGACTTGCTTCCGGTGTGCATACAAGCTATGGTGCACATGTTCCCATTTTGTAGCATCCAAAACTGCATTTTAAGCTTGGCACTTGTGGAGCTACAAGATGTGAAGGTGGGGCTTGCATACATTTTGATTCCAGTCATAGAGGTTCAAAACTGATTACAGGCACTACAACATTCACATAGTTTGAAATGTCCCTTAAAAATTGTTGCAGTTTGCAAGATACAAATGGTGAAATAAGATGTATTATGAGAAAAAATAGTTTAACTGTTATTTTGATTTCTTAGAGACTACATGAACATTCTATCTGTAATATGCAAAGATAATGTTCTGTGATGATGGCCAAGGAGCAGCTTGATGATGACACTGTTTAGCTCAGCTGATGAGTGGAAACTTTGTGTAGTTGAAAGGATGCAGAAACACCTATCACAGTGCAGCTGAATCCTTTCTCTTACAAGAAGCCACCCAGCTGCCAGCTGAGTGGTGTCAAGATCAGCCAGCTCCTAATCCTTCCTTCCTCCAAATGTTCATGATCCCCCTACACATATCCAGGAACACTGGAGTGCCCACCACCCAGTGCCACCAAACAACACATGACACTGGAGTGCCCAATCCCCATTCATGATCCCCTGAACATCCAGTGGTCATTTCTTCTCCAGGAGCAATGACGGTGTGTTCTGTCCTGTTAGTTCTTCTGAACTGCCGACCCTGCTGCCTGCCCTGGAGTTTGGACCAATGGTGCTGTGTTTCATCATAAGTGCCAACTCTCAATCTCTTCTCTCCCATCCCCTTGTTTATCTTAACTCCCAACCCCATTGCCTGCCCTGGGGTTGAGAGCAATGGTGCTATATTCTATCATCAGCAGTTCTTCTCAGTTCCCAACCCTGCAGACTTCCCTCACGTCATGAGCAACAGTGGTATATTCTGCCACTTTGTGCTGCCCTTTTGATCTCTTTATCCCCCCTCCCCTCATTTTTCTCAACTCCAGACCCTGCTGCCTGCCCTTGGGTCAGAAGTAATGGTTCTGTGTTTTGCCACCAGTGCTCCCTCCCAATCTCTTTTCCTCCAACCTCTCATTCTTCACGACCCCCAACACCATTGCCTGCCCTGGGGTTGGATCAATGGTGCTGAGTTCTGCCATCGGTGGCTCTTCTCAGCTCCCTACCATGCAGCCTGCCCATGTGTGATGAGCAAGGATGGTGTGTTCAGTGGTCAGTGACGCTATTTAATTTGCTTCTCCCCTTCCCCTCATTGTTCCAAAAATCCAGCTCAATTGCCTTCCCTGGGGTCAGGAACAACAGTGCTGTGTTCTGCCACCAGCAGTTCTTTTCAATTCCCAATCCCGCAGCCTGCAATGGGGATGTGAGCAATGGTGGGGTGTTTTGCTGCCAGTGCCTCCTTCCAATCTGTTCTCTACTCATATTTCTCAACTCTAGACCTCTTTGCCTGCCCTGGGGTTTGGGGCAAGAGTGATATTTCTGCCATCAGCACCCCTGTCCTAATCTGCTCTCTGCCCTATATCTCTCTGCAGTTTGAATCTCAGTGTGTGTTAAAACAGCAACAACATCTTCTGCTCTTCTGCAAAGCACTTCAATACACAGTTAGCATGATCAGTGTTGTGTAAAATCAAATTCCTTTCTTTTCTTTAGGGATGGAAGCCATGATATTATTTTATGGACCCTCTGGATTTAACTGGGTTGATGTTTTCCCCATTAGTATGTAGACATGTACTTCAAGTCCCATACTAAAACACTTGACAGTCCTATGAGCCTCCTGTGTCAGGCAGTTACAAGTCATTATAACCTCCCACCAGTTTACTCCTGCTGAAGTTTTGCTGGCCTACTCGCCTATTGTATACAAGGATTTGCATTCTGATTTTTGCTTGGAGATCTGACTGGGTCTAAAAGTGTGTCTAGAGCAGGGTGAGGTAGGAGAAAAAAAAAAAAACACTTAATGACCTAAATGATTAGTAATGTCATAGACTTAAGTCTGAAGATTTTCCAAAAGGTGTAATATAGAGCAGGAAGGGGGATATGCCATTACTACCTCTAATCTTCAAATACCTAGCTTTTGCAACACTGAAGTTGCTCCAAACTTGCAACATCTTATAGTACAGCCCCAGTGGAGGTGATTGTAAGTTCTTTGGTCTATATTCACTATTGAGGGACTAAAGACTGTTGTTTTTCTTTAGCAAGATTAGCTTTTAGAAATTTTCGGAGCATTCTGTTGAGTCTGAAGATTAGGGCCAAGCCTTATACCAAAGAATCCTTTGTTGCTAAGCAATTCCATGCTTTGGCCCAGCAGGAGTCATGCTTGCTCATCCTGCAAATGCTTTTAGTCAAAATACCACACCCTTGATACCTGTCTCTAGATAACTGCTGTATCCTTGGAAAATAACATTACAGCGGAAAATGCAAATCCCCACCCCAAACACCAACAAAGTCTTAAACCATGCAAGTAAACATTCAGCACTGGCAGCTACTTGTTTTATCTGAGCTTCTGATGCTGCCAGAGCTGGTAATTTATTACACTTAAGAATTTTGTTTTTATGTCTTCTTCTAAATATGTAGAGTGTCTTACCTGACTGATGATTTTTTATTCCTGTTAATTTTTTTTTTATTTGTTTAGATAGCTTGAATGCTTAATGGATGCAGTGCTCTTGCTAAGAACTCTAAGTCATAGAGTTAGGCCACTATATAGATAAAATTGCCTTGCCTTGCTAGTGCCCAGTGCCCCAAGTGCACCAGAGTACTGTGATTATTGGCCATATTTGCATTTGATTTTACTTATAACCTTGCATCTAAAATAATAAAAAATACATTTATTTATTCTTTTATTTATTCATTGATTCATTCATTCATTTTATTTATTTATTTGTTTATTTATTTCCAAAGTTTTACCAGGAATAACATTCAGAGCTGGTAACAGCTCTTCTCCAGATGCATCTTGGGTAGGAGGGGAGGGAGTAGGCAATACAAAAGGTGTAAAATAAACTACAACAAGGAGTAAGAGTGACACAAAACATTACAGATACAGTCAGGAAGACAATACAACCCAATAAAAGGGGCAATAACAAAAAAAGGCACATGTGCAAATGCATTGTCAGGTGCTAACATGAGACTAGAAGCAGAATAAAACCACCCAGCCTGTGTGATGTGCACGAGTACTCAATGCAGAGCACTACAGTGTGGAGGGGTTGTGGGATAACAGATGGACCAGACACCAAACTTCAGTTTCAACACACAGTCTCCGTGTGATGTTTATTCAAAATACAGAAATGACCTTCAGCAATGGCATATTTCTTCTTCAAGACTATTCATGTCCTTCCTCTGCACTTGTCATTACCTACTGACTCACTGATCTCTGATCTAACTTATCAGTTAAAACCCTTCATTCATATGGGTTCCTGGTTTGCTTTGGTGGTGGGGGGCTCAAAAAGAAAAAAAAAACAAGACAAGCTACAGACAAAGAACCTCAGTGCAGAAGCACTGAAACAAGGGTTACCCCAAAGGGTATTGACAGTAAGTGAAGTTTCAAAGAAAACACAACATAACACATACTTCCATAATGCAACGCATCATAGGATATATGCAAATCACCAAGAAATTTCAGATTGGCTCAATGCACAGCAGGAATGCATGGTACCAATTTATATGCATTTAACAACACAACCAACTTAATTTATAGGGTTTCATAAACATAAGGGGTGGGATATTCAAAAGGGTTGCGCCATGCACAATAGGGTTGCACCTGCGCAAGTCCAAAAGTGCGCCATTCTGCGATATTCAGTAGGAGGCAGTTGCGCCACCGAAAACATGCTGAGCAACAGCACAATGCAAATGATGGCATGCGCAACCGAAGGGGTGGATCCATGCATAAAGAGTGCAATGCGATATCCAAAGTCTTGCGCATTGCGCAACAGCGGACCAGCCGGAAGTTGTGCCCCAGCGGAAATGAGCCAAAATAAAAAGGCTCAAGGAAGTGGCGCAAGAACACCACAGGGATGCCAAGTGGGAAGAGAGAGAGAGAGAGAAAGACAGACAGTGACAGGCCAGGGCAGGCAAGGGAAGCAGTGTGGGCCATAGGCTGCAGAGGCCAGCGGGGGTGCCCGGTGCAGTGGAAGTAGCAGTCAGGACAGCGGGGGTAACAGAGCAACATCAGCTGGGGGGGGCACAAGCCAGGGAGATGGACAGTGCCAGCTTCCACATGGAAGCTGTAATGAGGAGGGTGAGAATGCAAGGTGCAGGGGGACGTGGCCATGGAGGGGCCCATCGGTGGTACGCCCCCAACAGGCAGTACTGCGCCCGCATCAGCTTTGAGTTGTACACAGATGTAGAGATCGTGGGCCAGTACCACCTGAACAGGGCAATACTGAGGCGGCTCTGTGAGCTGCGCAGTGATGTGATGCAGGCACCCTCACGACGGAGCCATGCTCTGTCAGTGGAGACCAAGGTGACAGCCTGCATGTGCCTGCTCACCATGGGCACCTTCCAGAGGCCAACAGGGGACACCACAGGCATCACACAGTCGGCCACGTCACGCATCCTCACCCAATTCCTCAGCGCACTGCTGCCACATGCTGTGGAGCACATCCATTTCCCCAGCACTGCGGCAGAGCATACAGCAAACATGCAGGTGTTCCACAGGGTAGCACGTATGCCTGGCATGCTAGGGGCCATAGACTGCACCCATGTGGCTATTCACACGCCATCTGGCCCCGATGGGGCCGCCTATATGAATCGGAAGGGCTACCCCAGTGTCAACTGCCAGGTGGGTGTGATGCCACTGGGCATATAATCAATGTCTGTGCCACACACCCTGGTGGAGCACATGATGCCTTTATATGGCATCAGTCCGCACTGTGCCATCGATTCGAGAGTGGGACATCCCCACAGGCCATCTAGTGGTGGGCACGCATGTAGGGAATGCAAACTCGGGGCAAGGGTGGGAATGCCACAGGTGCCATGGTAGTGGCACACAGGGATATGGGCAATATGGACCTGGACATGTGACTGATCTCCACTATCTCCACACAGGTGACAGTGGATACCCACTCCGTCCCTGGCTGCTCACACCGTACCGGCGCTCCATGACCCCATCGCAGCAATGCTATAATGAGGCACATGCCGCCACATGCAACATCATTGAGTGGGTGTTTGGGATGCTCAAGGCATGCTTCCGATGCCTATACACCTCCAGCGGTGCCCTACAGTACAGCCCCTCAAAGGCCTGTGGGATATTCCTGGCCTGTTGTATCCTGCACAACATGGCCAATGACTGTGGGATAGTTGTACAGGTTGAAGAGGGGGACAGTGATGGGGACGCAAGTGGCGCCAGTGTAGATGGTGATGTGCAGCCCCTCCTTGGACGGCGGGACCCCTGACTTATCCGGCAGGCCCAGCTGCACTGGGACACCATCACGGAGGAGCATTATGCACAACACAGGTAAGTCAAGGGGCCATGTGCAAACAACACTGTCCTGGCGCAATCCACAGGCACACAGAGTAACACACCAGGGGTGCATGACGGCAAGGAGGGTGGAAGGGACCAGGCACACAAACACACCATCAGGGAGGGGCGAACAGTCATATGGACACACACACACACAAACACACCAGGCACAAAGCGTACATGGACAGGTGCACAACAGAGCAGGAACAGACATGGCAAACACACAGATCCACAGACCACACCCTCCACCTGTACTGTCCAAGCACGTGTGTCAGATGCTGGGCACCCTTGCACCTTGGTGTACAGTACAATGCAGGCATCATCATGCACACGCACCTGTGGACAGCAGTCAGAATGGTGTGCAGGTGGTCCATATGTCGGCATGATGGGCAGGGCACCCACCAGTGCACTGCCCACCATGACGCACAGTGCACACAGGGCAGCAGCAGACAGGGCCCGCACTGGGAGACAGGTCAGTCATGTTGCACCATTCCACGGCCACCGCGGATGTGTGGGCAGCCCCGCTGTGACCCAACAGCACTGGAAGGCTGAGCAGGGGCCACATGGGGTGGCACCCATGGACCACCAGGGGTCCCACTGCGCGATCGCGACATTGTCCGCACTGGGGTCTGTAGGATGCCAAACATACCTGCACCAGGGGTGCTTGGGATGCCCACAGCAGAACCCGGTGTCGACAGGCCTGGTGTTGCACGACGCCGGGAATGGGGAGTGGAGAGCGTACTGTGTGGGGTGCGTGGTACAGGAGCACCTGCCTGTGTGCCCAATGCAGCCATGACAGCAACCAATGCCTGGGTCTGCCTGTCAATGGCGGCCGTCACATCCATCCGCATATGGACCATCTCTGCACGGTCCAGAGCACACTCCCTGCTGTGCCACTCCACAGCCACACACAGTGCCTCCACAGATGTTGCAACCGCCTTTGCTGCTGTACTGATTCCCCCATCAGGTGGGTGTGCTCGTCCAATGGGTACTCTGCCACAATGGCATCCTGTCCCCCAGGGTGTGGAAGGTCCTGATGCACAACACCCCTTGAGGGTGGGCACTGTTTGCCAGGACCAGGAATGGGCGTATCAAAGTGCGGCGGGCATGTGCCATCGCTGGACACTGCACCCCCAGACCTGGTGGGTGACTGCTGCCCCTCCAACCGCTGTGCCCCAGGGACCACTCATTCCACCACTGTGGCCGCAACAGTGCCAGACACCTGCACAGCCACCGGTGCTGCCCCACCGGTGCTGACAGGCACAGCCTGGGACTGTGCCGACATGCTGGCACACAAGTCAGAACCAGCAAGGCCCAGGGGCACGTGCTGGCCTGCTGTGTGTCTGTCATTGGACACACACATGTCACTGCCCATTGCAGTCCTTGCATCATCAACAGTGCAGGTATGAGCTACAGCCACAGTCACAGCGTGCTGGCATGCTTGCATGCCAGACTGCTGAGACACAGGCTGTGCACCCCCCACACCAGACTCACCGACACCAGAGTTGGCAGCCCAGCGTGCATGCTGGTGCAGTGCATGCTGGCTGGTGACAGAGGTGGATGGACCCTCCTCCATGTCCAGCATGTCATCCTCACTGGCTGGACCCACCACCACCATCCCCTGAAGACGAACAGGATCTGTAACAGAAAGAGAGGACATGTGAGTGCATGTGAACAACTTCCCCCCCAACACCACCACCATGTCATACTGTGCAGTGATGGGCTTCCACCTGTCTGGAATCCACCTCCTGGTACGCCCTCAATAGCACTGCGCTGCATTGATGCAGCCAGTCGGTCCTCAGCCGGGGTCAGCTCCACCACCGCTGGCTGGCCCCCGCCAGTGCCAGCACGTGCCACCCTGAGGGCTGCCACCTTCTCCTTCACCCTCCTGCGGTCTGTCCCAATCTTCTTTTTGCATTCCTGCATGGAGCGCTGGTGGCTTCCGTGCAGGTTCACTGCCCGGGCTACCCCCTCCCATGCAGCCGCACGGGCCTGAGGGGTGCCCCGCCATCCACTCAGTAGTGCCTCCTCCTCCAGGTAGGCCTGGAAGAGGGCCTCAGTCTCTGCCGCCGTGGTGATGGGCCTCCTTCCTTCGCCCACCATCCTCACCCTCACCCTGGCTCTGCTCGGTCATGGCATTCTGTATGGGTGGAAGTGGACACCTGTCACTGTGCAGTCTACAGCGTTATCCCATGCCCATTGTCCAGAACATCCCACAGCATGCAACTCACCTCTCACCTGCAGTAACCGAATGTGGCCAGCGCAGCCCACTGTCGCACTTTTATAGCGCAATGCATGCAAATTAGGAGTGGAGCAACTGTAATGAGATGCAAATCGTGCCATTGAATGGCTGATCAGATGATTTGCATGTGTCGGCTGAATATCGCGCCATTGTGCTTTTTGCAATACGGTTGAGCCGGCTGAGCCAATAGCGCAGATCTGTGACTGTGCAGTACACTGCATTGCACATGCCCAGGTAGCTTACGCAGGTGTCTGCCATGCTGATGACGTGCTGTGCGCGATCGGCAATTCAGGCCATGGCCACCATTGTGCCAGTGGCGCTACAGCACTGGGCACTATATGGCGCTGTGGCACTACTGCGCAATAGTCCACTGTGGCACTGTCACGCAGGTGGTCGGTCGCGCAGGATGCGTAGACGTCAGATGGCGCTGTGCATGGCCTTGCGTCATAGACCCCTGACCTGGTGTATAACCTTTGCCCCCTGGCGCTGTTTGGCTGCCATGTGTACGGCCCTATTGCACTGTCTGGTGACAGCGCTATGTGGACCGACGGCGCTGTACGAACAGCACAATTGGAACCTTTGGTGGTCTATTGCGCAACATTTCCACGTGGGGTTGCTGCGCTGTGGGGCGTCAAATTGCCTGCTGTAGAGTTGGAAGCATGACACGCAGGAGGGCAATGCAATGGAGCCTGGTGGAGGTGGCCAACCTGGTGGCCCTGGTAGACCCCCACTATGGGGCACTGTATGGTGAGGAGCCCTTCACCATGGCTAGAACCCAGGTCTGGCTGCAAGTGGCCAATGACCTGGTGGGGGCCACTGGGTGGCACCGGTCTGCTGAGTAGTGCCGGCACTGGTACAGTGACCTCCGCAGGAGGGACCCTGACCTGCATGAGCGGCTAAGGTCACGTGCCAGGAGGGGCGTGGTGCCTAGGCCAGGTGGGTGTACCATCTCTGCACCTGTATTCTCTGTAGGGGTGTGAGTGTGTTTTGGTGGCTGTGCATGGGTGATGGCTCTGACATGGTTGGCTGTGTCAGTGTGTGCAGGTGTGAGATGCATGGGTCTGGCTGTGTGGGCAGGCACTCTCACTGGGGCAGGGGGCAGTCTGCTTTGGAGTCACACTGATGTTTTTCTCAACATTTGTCTCCCACAGGCCAGGCAGAGAGGATGCAGGCACGGGGTGAGGAGGGCCGTGGCAGGGCCCCGGTGCCGGTCAGTGGTGCTGTGAGGGGTGGGCCACAGCAGCAGCAGCAGCCACAGCTGCTTGCGGAGTGTGAGTATCATTGCATCATGGATGCTATTGCATGCTGGAGGAGGTGGGCAAGACCACCAGCCATGCACAACACAACCATGCACGACACAGGTGACATTCATCACTGTCCAGTGTCACTGCACGTCTGTGTGTGCATCACTGGTGGTCCATGCATGCACTGGGCACATGGCTGTGGAACTGGCATTGCACCACATTGCCACATCACTTGACAGCCTTGTTTGTGCTGTGATGGACATGGGCAGTGTGTGTGTGCAGTGGTGCACATAGCTGGTGCCGCCTGGTTGGGCTGGCCATGTGCATGTTCACTGTGGGTGGGTGCATACCATCACAGGTGCGGGACATTGGGCTATATGGCTTGCAGGTTGGGTGGTGTTCAGGGTTGTGGTCAGTCACAGCCATTGACTGTGTTCCCATTTTCCTAGGCCTCATTGTGCTCTGGAGGATAGAGCGGGCACTGCAGCGGCTCACCCAGGTGTCCATGGACAACAGGAGCATCCTCAACGACATCCAGCACCATGGCCTACGGAGGAGTCACAGCCAGACACGATGGCACCAGGCGGCAGAGGACCAGCCTGCTAGGCCTTAGGCCGGATTCCCCTTCCCACTTCACCCATCCCTCCCACCCTGCCTTCCTCTCCAAGTTGTTCATTCCTACCCCTTGCCCACCCCTACCTTGTACCCCTACCCCCCTCTTGTAAATAGTTTTGTTGTTGTTGATTTAGTAATTTACATTTTTATAATACATATATATTTTGATATGAATACTGTGTTGGTCTCTGATTTGCAGCTGGCTATGGTTGCTCAGTTGCAGTGGTGTGCATGCCATCTGGGGTGGTATGGTCCTAGGTATGTGTGTGTGTGTGTGTGTGTGTGTGCGCGTGTGTGTGCATGGGGTGGTGTCTCCCGTGTGGCAGTGACTTTCAGTTGGTCTTGCCATCCTGCTGCCACCACTGCTGGGTGCAGGGTGGGTCTGGCTTGCATATGCTACTCTGCTACAGGGGTTGACGGTGCCGGGGATGCATGGTGTTTCCTGCAGTGCCAGTCACTGGAACACGGGTGGTGTGTCTGGGGTCACGGTGCAGGGTAAAGTGACAGGGGGCTGATGTGCACTGTGGTTGTCAACCCTGTGTGTGGCAGTCTCAGCCTGCCAGTGGTTGTGCTAGGCGCCATGGCCCTGCTGTGCTTTGTTTGCTTGTCCCCATGGGCCAGTAGATCATCCATCCCACCCCAGTGATGCTGTTCTTGGGGTGTGCAGGTGTCTTGTTGGTTCTGCAGTATGTTCCTGTGCCCATGTGTGGCATGGCTGGCGGTGGCCCCAGCCTACTCTCCCTGGTTGTGCAGTTCCATTGCTCTGCTGGGGGGACTCTGCTTGCGCTATGGCACCTCTGGACTGCTCAGCTGTGCTGCCCTTGTTGCGCTATGGCACAACCTTTCTGCTCAGCTTCCTTCCTGGTTGCGCTTCTAAGCGCGGTTTATGCGATATTCAGTTGGCTGTTTGCGCAATTTGTTCTGCTTTCATGTTTGAATATCGCGTCTGTTGCGCATATTCGCAATTGATTTGTGCTTGCTCCTGCTGTTGCACACATTTTGGGAGCAGTTTGAATATCTGGGCCAAGGTATTTTATGACATAGTGCTAATACATACTAAATCCAACAATGATAAACACAACCTGTTGTTTTACATAAGCTCGGAGGTCACCACAATAACCTCCCTGAACAAGGACCCATGAGGGAAAAGGAAAATTAAAGAGGACACTATAGCAGAGTTGAGAAAGGGAAGGGAGTGCTCATAGGTGGCCAACCTTATGCACTAGAAATTGTAAAGGATAGATTAGGCTAAGAAATAGAACTGTTGCAACAGATTTAAGAAAGGTGAGTCTTCAAGAGTGGCAGGATCTCCCTATCACATACAGTAATGAACCTGTGCAATGCATTTCCACATGTGATCACGTATTTAGGAGCAGATGAGTGCCATGCACACTGGGGGTCTAGGGTGAGCAAATATTGCTCCAAGTCTGAAGGGGGGTAGGGGGAACCCAGCATAACCCAATACGAGGGATCATCAGGTATGCTAAGGTCTGGGGTGAGGAATAGTTGCAGGTGGGGTTATTAAAGACACATAGAAGAGACCTTATGGAGGAGAAGGAAGAGAAATATATTAACAATTGTGTTTTCAAGTTTAAAATAAGAGAACTTTTTAGGGGGACTGGGTAGGAATTCCTGTCTCATGTGGTAATAATAAAATAATAACACGGGTTGTAATGTTCATTAGTCTTACATAATGCATTGATTACATTCCAAAATATTGTAAAATACATCAATATGAGAGGTAATGCAATTTACAATGAAGGGCCTTAACATTTGATGTATGATATTATTAAAATGAATGATTAACTGAGGGGGTAATGTGATTTATATACTTGTAATCAAATGCACTGTGATGTAAATAATCTCCATGATTTTAAGTGTGTACCTGGTCTTTGGCCATCTTTTTAATTGATGTTAAATGCACATTAATTATTTGCACATTACGACTGGTCTAACACTGTGATTTAAAGATACCTTCTGTAATGATTGTGTCAGTGTTTCCTGATGAAGCACGGCAATAGCCTGTGTGAAATGTTAAAACTTTATGCATTACTCTCCATTACATGTCGTTATTCTTCCTGGTAATGTATTGGGCACTTTAGCACTTTGTATTGCATCTTAAATAAAACATTTGGACCTGACCCGTGTCTCCTCTTAGATCAGTCCTTTAAGTGAGATAATACATCCCGCTGAGTTTTACTTGCAGAAATATTGCATATATAAATGCATGAACCACTGAATAAATACAATTATAAAATGAGAACTGGAGAATAAAATGATGCACCCACCTCGAACTTGATCAAAAATGTAGATGCATACTCTCACATGCTGTGTCACTGGATCATAAACATTGTATAGCAGGCTGCATAAAACCAGCAGTACTGTGCCAGCGCGTGTAGACAGTAGTGCTCTAAGTACTCAGGCAGTGCTGGATAATAGCATTACAGTACTGTACCAGCGCGTGTAGACAGTAGTGCTCTAAGTACTCAGGCAGTGCTGGATAATAGCATTACAGTACTGCTGGGAGTTAGTTTATCAGTAGTTAATCCACCTCTTCAGGTCTCATTACACACTGCGAGTTGGATTAACTGCTAGTAAACCAACCTCCAGTCTTACCTTAATGCATTAATATAACATCATATATTTAGTTATTTATTGGTTTGTTTGTTAATGGGGTGGGTTCACTGGTCTGAGAGATCATTTTCAGGTATGACCCTTGCCATCAAGATGCCACATACAAGGCAAAAAGAAAACAGGCACAGAAGATACAAAGTACAGTAAGTAGTTACAATATAACTTGAGTGATACGAAACAAAGGTACAGAATTGGGCAAACGGGGTATAAAGTGACCTTAGTGTGAGCAATTGTACCACACAGAGTCTGTTTTAGCAGCACAGTACCCAACATGTAACATTACAACAACAGTTTCCAGAGTCAAAAATCACAGTAGTCTCAAGTTTCCAGGATAATTGCTGCGTGCTGGTTGTCACAACAAGACAATGGGGATGTGGTGCCCTAGGGAGGGGTCAGTTTAACATCAGGGAGGGCAATTACAGGAAATGGTGGTGCTGAGGTAAATCAGAGTGGGATTTAAATAGGGTGCATGACCTCAAGGCCAAAGTGGAGCAGAAAGGCTGTTCTAAACATTCAGAGTAGCAGAGGAGAAGGCCTTCTGATCCATTTGCATGGTAACTTGAGGGCACTGTAATGGTAGCTAGTGGAGATCTAGAGGTCTCGACAGCAGGGTTTTGGACTGAGTGGGTGAGGGGAGAGAGTGGACTGCTCCTTTCCTCTGATAGATTTGTCAACAAGACAGCCTAGGAGATTAGTCCCAGTGAGCCTGGGGGGGGGGATGCAGCCTAGGGCCCGGTAGAGGGAATACTGATGCATGAAGTAAGAGGCCATCAAGACAAATCTACAGATGCTGTTGTAGCTTGTAGGTTGAGTCTGGTCTGTGTACAGTATGCAGCAGGATGAGGTTTGCATGGAGATGGAGGAGCGATAGTGCAGCAGAGGGAGTAAGGTTATGGGCAATGGTGAGTCTGACATCAGGAGTCATGAAATCTTTGAGCTGGTAGCCAGCTCCTTATCTTTGACTCACATGCCTGCCTGTGAGTCCAATCTGGTCAGAGAAAGTCAGGGAAGGGTCAAGGGTGACCCCCAGATATTTGAACATACTCTCTAACTGAAGGGGTGAACTGTCAGGGGACAGGATGTGGAGAGATGTGGTGTGTCCAGCCCTCCTAGCTAGTTTGGACCTGGACTTGGACCCGATTACTCAATAATGAGAACATAATCTGTCTAAATGTAGAGATTTCATTCCACCTGAAAAAAGAAAACCTTTATCAACCATCTATTAAGCTATGTAGATTATACTGTACATGTACGTGTGTGTGTGTGTGTGTGTGTGTGTGTGTGTGAGTGTGTGTGTGTGTGAGTGGGGGAAGGGTATTGTTCATGGAGAATAGGTAATCAGATAATCCAAATGAGAAAAAAAATGGAAACTAAAGGCTGTCTCTGATGATAGAATAGATATGTGCCAACACACTTCTGTGTATAGCAGCCCATTTTCCCTCTTTCTCTCATATATTTATTTGTAATTTTTGACAGGAAAAGGAATATGAAGCTATGATAGGTTTTTTCCAAGAGCATCCTAGTAGTGGCTTTATTGACAGGGTAAGGTTCACCAAGACACTGGGGAACCTCCCTTACTGCTAGTGAGACTTTCCACAGACAAAGGGGCAAACAATAGATTATAAAACAGTTCATTTGCATTCTGCGGTATGATTGGCTAGTTGAGATTAAAACCTACTGTATGTATAACTCTCAGCACAACACATGGCATGGAATCGTGCATTGTTCTTGCATTCTGTCATGTTGTTTTTCATTTTTTTTAAAGAAAATGTATTTTCTTTAGAAATTAGAGTCCAGGAAAGGTACATTGAACCAAAGCTTGTTTCCAGGTGTGACCTGAGATAAAGGATATTTTTTTTCCTTTTTGAATTTTTAAGAGTTTTTAAAACTGGATTCATTTTTTGATCCCAATAGGCACTCTAGTACTTTTTTGAAAGAGTTTGACCAGGAAAGGCCTACTGAGTCAAGTAGCTCACATGCAGAGGCCTCCTAGTATGTGGGTCACTTTGGGATTTACCCACTTCTCCGGTGGTTTAGGACATAAGGCAACAGCACCCAGACATGGGTTAATCTTAGGCTTGCAATATAACCTAGAGGTTACAGCAATTAGTTGTGAATATGTTTGGTACATCTTGTGGACCTGGGATTGATTCCCACAGCCTCCATTTACAATTTTCCTGCACTCCTGGGATACACCTGGAAACAAGTTTCATCTCAGTGGGCCTTTCCTAGCCAAACTTGTAAAATCAAAATCAAATAAATACATTTCACAATGATGCACACCGGGTGTGCCTTACTGCTGAAATAAGCTATTCTTGCAGACAGAAATTGTTAACTATTACCCCCCTGCCCCAGCCAAAAAAGTTACTTTGCTCCACAATATTAATTATCTTGATTGAAAGACAATACTGCAAGACATGAACTATGTGTTTTATACAAAATACTACACTAACACGCATGAACTACATATATTTTATACAAAATACCAGAAAAACACTTGATAAATGATGACTTGATTACGAGACACAAAAGAGCAGGAACAGAATCAGATTCAAGATGCTGAAATGGGCGAAAGTCTTCTTATTTCTTTATTTAAAATGAGTGTTTCCAGCAGACTCAGACTGAGTTGTAGCCAGTCATAGGCGGGAGGTCCCTATTTTACCTGAGGGGACCAGTAGTGGAAGTCTGTGTGTGTGTCTGTGTGTGTGTGTGTGTGTGTGTGGCTCAAGTCAGTTCAGGGAGTGAAATGAAAAGTCAGACTCAGTTCCAGTAGCAAAATGACGAAGGACTGCTGTTGTGTCCCCAAGAAAGACATAACACTAATTACATAAAATGTAAAAATGCAGCATATAATAAGAAAACGTGCACCCCAGCCTGTGACAGGCATGCTTGAGCTTTCTTCAAAGGTGGGGGTGGGGGGGTGGTTCCCCTAGTGAATTATTTCCCTTTCCAGCACTGAGACTAACACCCCAGAACTTCCAGTCACTTGCCGTGTGTATCAAACTAGAATGTCCTGGGTCTCCTCTGCTCCTATCTATCCACATGGCATTCTTAAAAAGTATAGTATGCTGGTAAATAAAATCCACAGTATTTTATTCCTAGCATAACCCAAATAAAGTTGCAGCTTCCCATTTTATTTGAAAGAGTACCATTTATAAACCATGATACTTCATATTAAGCATCCAAAATTTCTTGAAAAAATACTTAAGATGTTTTACATATTTTAAACCAGCATTTCTTTTTGAAAAGCCTTCGTCTGGTGTGTTTTCATGTAGTTTGGGTATGCACATTTATTATAATTTACTTAGCAATTAATGCCAGCTACACTTTCCCACTGCAGCAGAATAAGAATTACATCACACACTTCAAGATAGTTTTATGCATTTCAGTTCACTGTCATGTGTTTCCATGATGCATTTTCATTGCAACGCAGCATGATGGAGACACAGCTAAAACACAGAATGTGTTGGCAGAAAGACCAATGGTCCATCGAGTCTTCCCTTATTAAATGATATACTGTGTACAATCAGCCACTAGTGGTAAAAAGCTATGCTATCATTCTCCATTACGAGCTTTTCAATTGTTTATGATTCACACAACTGAAAATAGCATGGTTGGCTTTACTTTTAGTTTCTTTACTGAATTCCCCACTTATGAAAAAAAATATATATATAATTTTTAATAGTTTTATGAAAAAACTGTAACAAAAGTAACTATTTTCCATCTCCAGTGCAACCACTAGGTACTGCCATACCCATAAGAAAGTTTGTCTACATTTTTAATTTATGAATTATGTCTGTTTTTAAAGTGTTGAGCTTCTTTTAATCCCTCATTAGCATTTTAAGCAAGGCGCTATCTTCCATACTTTCCAGTGAAAAGTATGGCTAACTATTCCTGTAACTCCTTATCAAACAATGTTGTTACTTACCAGCAACAATAAGAACCAGCAAGATCTGACGAGTCCCCATTTAGAAAGCCAAAAGGAAAAGTACAGAGGATGTTCACTCCCTTGTAGAAATTATGAAACACCTGCTTAAGATCTAAAACTTCTTTTGTTCAAGAATAGTAGCTGGGAACCCAACATTGAAAAATATAGTCCTTTAAGTCAACCATTTAATTCTTCTACCAGTTCTAGATTGTGAATCCAACGACATGCTGTTAAAAACTGTCTCTTCGTACTTGAGGCAGGTGTGTATGTAGATGATGAACTTTGCCACTATCATTAGTTAACTTAGTTCCTGTTTTAAAAGGAGAGGCTTGTGACAGTAGCCCTGGCAGTTCCCATTACTACATTTCCTTGTTAATCTGGTTTGATCACATTTTTACCTTTGTTAAAAGGCTGTTGTAAAAGAAATGGTACACATCTTTAGAAATCCAATTGCTCATGAATTTGATACATTTAAAATTAATGACTATAGATATTTATATATAAGATATACATATCAATATACTTTACACACACACACATGCACACATATAGATAGATATAGATATATCTATATATCTATTTATATATATATATATATATATATATATATATATATATATATATATATATATATATATATATATATATATATATATATACACACACATAGTATATATATTACAAAAGCAGTGTTAATGCAGATTAGGGTTCTACCTTTCAAAATTCAAAGTCCTCAAACCTCCAGTCTGGAAATGTGCTATTATGGTTTTCAACCCGATGCTCATGAAGTCTGGAAATGTGCTATTAGGGTCATCAAGCCTAGCTCCCACCCATCTCCTTTTTACCATAGACAAAGCTACATGTATGGGACCATGCATCAATGGTGTTGCATCTCATACAGGGTCAGCATTTTCCAAATATATAAACAGCAGCCCTAATCCCCACCCCATCCCCTATGTTTGTGACCCAAGGGCAAGCTACAGATCTGGCTGTGTGCTACAAATCTGCCTGGTTGATGAGAGCCTCTTAAGGTCAATTGCTAAGTTGCACTGTTACCCCACAGCTGCGTGTCTGACTGTGCATGGCCTTGTGAACCCTGTATATGGTATAACATACATCTAACGTCAGCATTTTGTTTCACATATTGCCTAACAGGATATGTACCAACCATGTGTAACTTGTTTTATACAGCTTCCCAGACATGTAACATGCTTTGAGTGGTTCCAGGTATGCATCCCAAAGTAAGAAAGGTACAAGTGTGCAGTATGTATAGTACTGTACTTACAAATATGTAAAATGTGCTGCTTTGCACATGACCCAGTAAAGTAAGCCACATCATAAATGGATGTAAACTATGTAGCTGTGCTCCACAAGTATTCTGATTACAGACCTAAAACGAGTAGGAGGCGATGAAACAGCTGAACTTTATGACGTGGCTCCAGACCTGTAGCTTGGCCTTAGGTCACAAGGGTAGGGGATGGGTGGGGATTAGAGTTGCTATTCACAAATTTATTGAACTATACTAGGTATCAAACTATTGATGCATGACTCACACATGTAGTTTTGTCATGGGTAGAAAATGGAGGGGAGGGGAGGCAGTTAGGCTTTGGCAATGCAAATATCACTTTACAAACTTTAGGGGCATTGGGTTGAATACCATATTGGGTGTTTACTCACCAGGTAAAGGTGATTGTGTTAGCTGGCATCCATGGCACTCCAGACATTACATCATGGGTCTTAGCCCACCTGATAGGCTAGTGATGCACATGTGACCCAGGATCAAATTTCACATAATACATTGGTCCCAGAAGCCCCTGTTCCTCAGTTCAATTCTTCCATAGCTGTAATAAAGTGTTAATCTACTCCCATACACTTTAAACCACATTTATTACCCCTTTGTAACAATTCTAAAACTTGGTTACCTAGCATAACCAACAGCACCCTATATTCACATGATGTATTACTGTAATAAGTAACCATATTAATCATCATTGGACAGTGTCACTCTCTAAGAAATCCATATTTCCAAAACCATGTGGTTTTAGTTTGCCAGCATTAATGTATTTTCTGTGATTGCACTGAGGGAGGGCCCTGGAGTGCCTTGGATACCAGCTAATGCAATCACCTTTACCAGGTGAGTAAACACCCATTGTGTTATGCTGGCATCCATGGTACTCCAGACATTACATCATGGGTTACCTTAAGTAGCAGTACCACCATTCCCTCAGGGTGGGTCAGGGCGATAAGAGTCGAAAGTATCAGGACATGCTGTGGTCAAAATTTTTGAGGTAACGATAGCTCTTTGTCTATAGAGTGACTCAAGTCTGTAATGTCTGGCAAAAGTATGAATGGAGGTCCATATAGCCACTTTGCAAATGTCCTCTGTGGATACTCAGGCTTTTTCTGTCCAAGAAGTGTTGAATGGGCTTTTATTCCAATTGGTGGGGTTAAGCCCCTCAATATGTATGTTTCTTGGATAGTCTTCTTCAGCCAGATGGCAATGGTTGTTTTGGAAGCTGCCATGCCCTGCTTGTGGTCTTGTGTTATGATAAAAAGTTTCTCAGACTTACAAATTGTTTGTGTCCTGGTAATATAATGAACCAAGGTACTCCCTAACGTGTAATGGGTAATGAGACAGTATATCTACCCTGTGGTTGTTCTTTAATGTGAGGGAGCTCAATGGGTTGCTCCTCGTGAAAATTAGTGGTGACCTTTGGTTGAAATGACGGTACTGTCTCTCAGTGACACCCTTCTTGGGTGAAACGGTATATGGTTCCCAAAGGATAGGGCTCCCAGCTCACTAATTCTGTGTGCTGAACAGATAGCCACAAGAAAACAGGTCTTTAGGCCTGTCCAGTATAGCTGGGCTTTATGAGCAGGTTCAAAAGGTAGTTCCTTTAGGGACTGTAATACCAGTGGGAAGTCCCAGTGAGCCACTGTTGAGCATTGGTGAGGGCGAATGGCTTCTGCTGCCTTAAGAAACTGGATGGCATCTGGGTGAGCCCTAGGTAGGGTATGTCCAACCTGGCCCATGGCCACTCCTATGGCTGAGATTTGTACCCAGAAAGAGGAGGGGGGGCAATCCTTTATCCAGTCCCAGTTGCAAATATAGCAGTATCATTGACATGTTAACCTTCATAGGGTCAACCACAGTATTTTTGCACCATTCTTCAGAAATGTTTCACTGCCTGCCATAGGTTGATGTAGTGGATGGTTTTCTGGATTGCAATATGGTTGAGATGACCGAGTCATGATACCCTGTATTTAGCAATTTCTGCCTCTCAGGAGCCAAGCCGATAGCTTTAGTGTATGGGGTGCTGGATGGATCATTGACCCTTGATGAGCATGTCCCTCCAATACGGGAGCATCCACCTGTCCAGTGACATGGCCACTGCTGGTGAAAACCAAGCCTCCATGGCCAGTAAGGTGCTATGAGTATTGTCAGACCGGGATAGTCATATTTTTACCAGGACTTGTGGAATCAAGGGGATCAGTGGAAAGACATAGGAGCTGTCCTGACTCTAGACTTGTGGCAGGGTATCCACTCCTTGTGCTTGTTTTTCTGTATCTGGAGAAATACACATGGACTTGAGCATTCAATTTGAGGACATCAGGTCTATTGGTATGGGGTCCCACCTTTCTGTATCATCTTGAAGACATCTGGGTGATCTGCCACCCCTGGATGGATGTGTTGCCTGCTAAGCCAGTCCGCTTTGATGAGTAGCTTGCCTGCCAGATGGACGGCGTGAATGTGAGTGAAGTTGGCTTGGGCCAAAAGCAATACTTTTGTTGCTTCCCTGATCATTGCCTTTCTTCTTGTTCCACCCTGCTTTGCTATGTAAGTCACTGTCACCCTGTTGTCTGATCTTACCAATACCGATCGACCGACTACCCTGTTGTGAAACACTCATAGGGCATCCTAGACTGCCCTCATTTCCAGAATGTTGATGGACAATCTAGACTCTGAACTCATCCATTGGTCTTGGGCTGTGGAATCATTCAAGCATGCCCCCTGGCATCATTCTCCACCTTCACTTCATACGTCTGCAAGACCTTCAACTGACTCGGTAGGTGTACAATGATTGTTAAATTGTGTTTCAATGGGAGCTATGCAACAAGATGCATTTTGTAATGGACGATATTCCATTTGGCCTAGTAGCAAGTCAATGCAGGAGGCCATGCATTTGAGTACTTGGGTCGTTTGACCTATGGTTGGTCAATGGGCCAACCTGAGGGACTGAACTAATCTGATGACCATCTGTATCCACTTGTGGGATGGTCTCACTTTTCCCTTGGCTGTGTGGTTTCAACCCTAGATGTTCTATCTGTTGGGATGGTTGAAGGGAGCTTTTGGCATGGTTGACTACCCAACCGTGTTCTGCAAGTTCTTCCAGTACCAGTTCTGTGTTCCTCTGTGTCTGTGCTTTGCTGTGTGAGCATATCAGCCAGTCATCCAGATATGGTATGACATCTATTCCTTGCTCCCGGAGATGGGCTGCTAGGATGATAGACACCATCATGAACACTGTTGGTGCTGAGGCAAGTCCAAGGGTAAAGCCTGGTATTGGAAGTGTTGACCCAAAATTTGAAAGTGCAGAAACTGATAGTGACTTGGCCTGATGGGGATATGTAGATAAGCATCCTTTAAATCTATGGAGGTGAGGTAGTCGCCTACCCGCACACTCCTTAGTATTGAATTAATGTCTCCATCTTGAATTTCTGAGGCATTATGAATTTTTCAGAAATTTCAGGTCTAATATGGGGCTTAGATCTCCATTTTTTGGGGGCACTAGAAAAAAGATAGATTATGCTCCTGTACCTAGTTCGTTGGCTGGTATGGTTTGAATGGCCTGATTTAGTATCAGGTCTCTCAGTATGTCCCATACCTGATGGACCACGGCTCTTTTCTTTGATATGGGGAACAGGACCAGTCTGTTTGTGTCTGGTCTGTTTGAGAATTCTATAGCACAACCTTGGGATATCACCATGAGCACCCATCTGTCTGATGTGGTTATTTGCCATTTGTGGTAGAATAGACTTAGTCTTTGTCTCACAGGTGGGTACTCTGTCTGCTGAGTCACCCTGTGGGAAGGTTGGCATTGCAGTCACTGTTAATTTTGCTTACTACCTCTTCCTCTGCCTCCAAAGCAGGAGTTCTTTCCTCAGAAGATGGAGAAGTTGCCCTGAGCAAAACTTCTGTTATTGTTTTGGTGATATTGTCCTTTTCTTTGAAAGGAATTACTTGTATTGTAATTATGTTTCCAGTTTTGTTGGAATGTGTTGTTACCTCAAAACCTGCATTGAGCAGATTGCATGTAAGTGGTTCTATGCTTGTCCTTTACTAGGTCCTTCCCCTCCTCTTTTTGTTTAAGATATTCCTTGAGGCCTTCACCAAAGACATGGTCTCCTTTAAAGGGAAGATTCTGTAGCAGTGGCTTCGATTCGGAGCCTGCCTCCCAGAGTTTGAGCCACAAGGCTCGTGTTGCTCTATTTGAGAGGGTAGAGGCTTTGGCTTCCAGTTTAAGAGTGTCTACAGCCGGGTCTTCCAGATATTTAGCTGTATCCAAGGTACATTCCAGCAACTTGGACTCCTTTGTTTTGGGGTCTGATTTTTCTAGTAGCTCTTCTACCCAACAAATTTGTGCTCGGGCAGCATAGACAGCTGTCATAGTGGCTTTTGCCACAATGCCCGTGATCTTGAACAATTTCTTGAGTCTTGAACATATTTTCAATTTTCTTGTCTGTGGGATCCTTGAGGGATATGATGCATATGGTAGTACCATACTATTGCTTAGAGCTGCTATTTGTGGGTCGATCGTTAGTATTGCACCAGAGTTTGGCTTTTTCTTCTTGTACCAGGTACATTCTATCCAGGTTCCTTTTCTTGGATAGTCAACCCGACTTGGTTGATTCCTACCCTTTGTAAATATATCATCAATGGCAGGACAGCTTGGAAAGGTGTCCTTTACCTTCAGGCTCTGTTGAATCATGGGGTTGAGCTTAGACTCTGGTTTAGGTGTGTCCAGTTTGAACCCCATAGTGTCTCTTTATTGCTTTCATTAATCCTGGTAGCAGGTCAAAGGAACATCATTTTGACATTAAGGACAGAATTGAATGATTAGTGTCCATGTCTTCCTCTTCTTAATCTTTGTCATCCTCAAGGTCTGGTATTTCACCAGCTTCATCATCCCACAGTGACGACAGATTGTTATTGTCAGGATTGTCAGGTTGGGGAGCAGGCATGAGGTCTGGTACTGGTGCAGGCCCAGTTGAGGGGTTGGACTAGACTTTGTAAAAGCTTCTAGTCTTCCCATAACTTGGAGCATAAATTTCTGCTGGCTCTCTATCATGGCCATTGTGGCCTTCTGTGTTTGAATGAGTATAGCACCTGGGTTCATCCACCCTGAAGTGTTTGGCTGCAAATTGTCTGTGTCAGCTGTGAGGGATTGCTCTCTAGATGCTTCTTCCTGATCATGTAAGCATACGAGGCATTGAGGACCAGTATTATGGGGTAGCAGGATGGCACTACAAGATGTGCATTTCTTGGCCTTCACCATCTAAAAGGATGAGAGAAGGACAGAGTTAGGGCATAACCCCAGGATCTAGGAAAGGAACCTGCTCAGTAGTGTAAGGCTACTTAGCATAAATAGCAGGAAAACTATCAATAGATGAAACAATATGTGTTTGATTGTATAGGAAACCTCAATGTAAATGAGGATTGCCATGAGGCCTCGTGTAGGCTGCACAATGTAGTTGCATAAGAAAGGACTAGAAATATGGCCATCACAGTAGTAGCAGCATGTGCGAGGCCATGCTCATCCTA
The DNA here is from genome assembly GCA_016271365.2 of Neoceratodus forsteri. Classification (NCBI taxonomy): domain Eukaryota; kingdom Metazoa; phylum Chordata; order Ceratodontiformes; family Ceratodontidae; genus Neoceratodus; species Neoceratodus forsteri. Next base: position 1,131,040,948 of record CM057451.1, read on the forward strand.
AAATGGCAGGTGAAGGTTGTACAAAATGGTGGTCATCCTTTTTAGTCGCTGGGCATTGGCCAAATGAAAAAGTAATAAAATCCATGATTTCCTGGTTGCACCTCATTTGCAGGTTACTACAGAGTTTTGGCCCTTAAATCCATTTACAAACTCCTTACCCTCCTTGCTCTTCATTCATGTTCCCACTTTGTGCAGATTTAATTTGCCTAACTGTGGCTCGCTATGGGAGGGAGCCACACTGGTGAATCTCATGGGTACCAGTACTGGGTGGTGAATGTATCTCCACCAGGCAACTGCATTAGGAGCCTGAGTGAATAATAATATTCTGCAATCTATTTGGAGTGAGGGGTTCCCAAATCAAAACCAGAGTGGTTACTAAGGTAGGGTCCCTGTCTGGGTCACTGTTTGCACTACCTGTAGTCACTGCCTGTCATTTGTGCTGCCTGTATGTAGGAGGGGAGAGCACCCAGCAGAGACAACGTTAATGGCCATGTGGTCTCTTATTGAAGAGAACCACTGAAGAAATAGTGTGCGCGCAACAACATAGGGAGATCCTTGAAAAACAGTATTTTCTCTGCTTTCTCATGCAAAAAAACTCTATTTGCTTTTAAGCACCATAGCTGCAACTGGGCTCAGTGAACCAAACTTATCTTTTTCAATTAAACAAAGCTCAGACCCTGTGAGTGAAATGTGGTCTGGAAACAATTATGGCCTAGATGGCAGGCCAGAGACCAGTTAAATTAAACCAGCTAAAAGCAGCTCTCCAGAATAATCCAATTACTGGAAGCAGTATAGAATCCTCTTAAACAACTCAATGCAGTAGCAAGAAAATTAGAAACAATTAAGAAGGATTAGACAGTATTTTATTTGTGACTTAAAGTTAGGAGGCCTACCTTAGGGTAGTTAGTTCTTGAACAAAGGGACTCCTGGTGTGCTTCCTGCCTTATCAGATGCAAAGAGAGAACTGAGGAACAGGGTCTCCTGGGACTAAGGTATACTGCAAAATTTGATCCTGGGTCACATGTGCATCACTAGCCTATCAGGTGGGCTAAGACCCATGATGTAATGTCTGGAGTGCCATGGATACCAGCATAACGCAATAGCACATTTTCAGACTTTGAGGGTTGCGCTTTATGCAGTAGCAACCCTAATTTGCATTAACATAATTTTTTGCAATGAATTTCCTTAGTTGAGACAGTGGAATAGTAACTTGATTTGTGCAGGGCTCTTGAGGCCTTGTGCAAAAGAGAAGGTAACACCTAACTGTCTTTGTTTCTCCTAACTTTCTTTGTGCAGGGCAGGATGCACAGGGCACTTTGGCTCCTGAGCATGAGTCCTAACATTCCATGTGTAGGGCTCTGCTGTGTGTGAGAACAGCAGAACTCATTGTCTAGTCATCTGGTAGCCTCCAAGGAGAGACACAAGGACAGCAGTGGTGACTATGGTAATTTGGATTCTGAAAGCAATTTAGTGTAGATTACCATTAATTATGGTGGTAGTGTAAGGGATCACTGGGAGGGATAGATTATCCTAAGGGGAGTCCCTGGTAGCCTTGCACTACGCAGAGGATTTCACTAAAGTGGGGGGTTTCACTTCAGGGAGATGTTTTGGCCCTGTCTGTGACTGTCAGATGTTGTCAACTGTATTGAAGATGGTGAGATAACTGTTGCCAAAGACTGAGCTGCTAAATCAGGTAGGAGATGGGCTTACTGTTTGTATGGGGAATCACAAGCTGATATGGTGATTGGAGATGTTACTTCTGACAGATGGCATGGGAAGATTGCCAGCAGGTGCCTGAAGGAAAACTGAGGTAGACAACATTGTACTGATGCTCAGCACACTGTCTGGGGATAGTAAATACCTGGTTGATGTGAGGTGAACAGAGCCAGAGTGGACATTAGCCTTGAGTTCCAGGGTGAATGTTCCTGAATTGTTGCTTCCTCCTGCACATCAGCTAAGCAGATACTGCCGTGTGATGGTGGTAAATGAAATATGAGTGAACTGAAAGCATATAGCAAGATAGGAGTGCTGGTACATTGAGATGGTGCTGTAGGAAATGCTCTGTACTAAGACGAAACCACGCCCACCGATAAATTGCTAGATATAAAAGGGATCATGACGCTCCTTTAAGAGATGTCTGTGTAAAGAGTATAAGCTTTTTTAAGGGACCCTGAGGTTTTGACTTATGTCTGGGATCAGAATTGAGTCTAGTTGCCTCGCTGAAATGAATAACTATATTTGGGTCCCTTTTCCCATGTGTGCAACTGTAAACATGTTAGTAAACATGACAACAACTCATCCTGTAGATGAGTGATCTATTTCTGACATGACAGAAGGGACACCAAGCAAAGCTCACCAAGAAGTGAATGGAAAAGAAAGGAACTGTAAATAGCTAGAGACAAAATGCAGTTGATTAAAATATGGGATGCATCTAATATGCAGTTATCACCTACCCTAGATATGGAGGACACCCTGGCACTATGCACACCCCTAGTTTCTGCCTGCTGCCAAGAGCTTTATCATGTGGTATCAGCCACCAATGGAAAGAACATAGACAGCACCACAGCTGAAAGAGATTCTTGATTTCATAACATTTAGTAAGGAGAGTGAGGGACCAGAGGAAGAGTCAGAGAAAAAGGGTTACATAACATTTTGAAAGCTGTCTCACAGTATGTTGATTTTGAAAACTGTTACAAAGTGTGTACATTTTCAAAATCTACATGAAGCAGTTCTGTGTGAACATTTTGTGAAAACCATCATGCAATACATAGATTTCAAAACCATCCTGTAACACGAGATTTCAAAACCAAAGTGCATCATGCAGGTTTTGAAAATTGTCATGCAGAATGAACAGTATTAAAAAATAAAGGCTACAAAAAGATATAGTTAATTATAGACCAATAGCTATACTGTCAGTATTAAATAAAGTCCTTGAGAAGCTCGCCTCAGCACAGATCTCAGAACACCTCTCTAAGTATACACTTCCACACAAACCAACATGGCTTCAGAAAAGGCCACAGTACTCAAACTGCTCTATCACAGCTGACAAATGATGTTCTTCAAGCCATGGATTAGGGTCATCAAACCAGTGCAGTATTTATCGATCTGAAGAAAGCTTTCGATCTTGTTAACCACCCTCTTCTGCTTGCTAATCTCCAAACCCTGGGTTTCTCGACTGGAGTTGTAACCTGGTTCCGTAGCTACCTATCAAACAGGACTCAAGCTGTAAAATTAAACTCGGCCACCTCCAAAAAAGCAGTCATTAATGTTGGTGTACCACAGGGATCTATCCTTGGATCCCTTCTCTTCTTGATTTTTATTAATAATATAGCACAAAATATATCCTCCTGTTCATCATTGCTATACGCCAATGACCTTGTTCTTTATACTAGCTCAGATAATGTTCAATCTATTAACCATAAGCTCTCTATGGACCTACTAAATATTCAGTCCTGGATCACCAGAAATAACCTCGTTTCAATGCTGGCAAGACCCAGGCTATGCTCTTGGATCCTCTATTAAACTAAAACAGAGCCAATAATTTTCTGGGTCTCTTGGGCAGATGGTTCCTCACTGGCGGTAGTAACTTCCTTTAAATATCTGGGTGTTTTGCTTGATGAATCCCTCACTTATGACACCCATATAACCTCCACATGCAAGGCGGTCAATGCCAAACTGGGCTTAGCCTACAAAATGAGCCATATTCTAACCCCTTCTGCAAGGTTAGCCATTGCTAGAGGAATCCTACTTCTGTCACTGTCATATGGATCTGTAATGTATACTAACGTGTCTAAGGCTACTCTTCATAGGTGGAACACAACTTATAAGAAAAAATTACTCACCTTAGTAATTGTGTTTCTTCTAATGGAGTCTTGCTGTATTCTGACTATATGCAGTTAGCCCCAGCACTTGAACTGCTCAGGAGAGGAAAGAGTTAACTCTATGCCAAGGCATAGAACGTTGAACTCGAGCTTGGTTTTCAAACCTCTGTCCCAGGTACTCTTCAGTGTAACCGTCAGATTCTTACAAGCCCTATACTAAGCAACTAACAACCCAGAAATTGTTTTAAAACTTTTGTGCCAAAGGGCAAAAGACATCAATGTTAGGGTCCAAAGACTCAAGTCAAGACCCCCAAAAAGAATCCAAGTAGGTAATAAAACAAAAGAACAAGAAACAATCTTCAATAAAGAAGAGGCACCCAGGTATACCCCTGGGGTGTAACACTGCACCTACCCACCTACATCCCAAAACAACTAGTTTCTAGGAGGAGGCAGGAGGGAGGTCAGAATACAGCAAGACTCCATTAGAAGAAACACAGTTACTAAGGTGATTATTTTTTCTTCAAACAACATGGAGTCTTGCTGTATTCTAACTATATGCAGACTACCAAGCAGTACCCTCAAGGAGGAGATAACTACAGAACCTATTTTGGGAACAGGCTCTGCAGTACTGGAGTACAAACCTAGCATCACTTCTAGCCTGAATGTCCAGGGGTAATGCTTGGTGAATGTGTGAACAGTATTACAGGCGGCTGCTTTACAGATTTCCACTATGGTATCTTCTCTAGCTGCTGCTATCACAGCTGTACCTCTGGTGGAGTGAGCCTTCAGGCCTGGGGGTGGCTCTTTCCCCAGGTTTGAGTAGCAGAACTGTATGCAAGAGACAATCCACCTAGCAAAAGTTCTCTTGGTGGCAGGCCTACCTTTATCTACCTCCCCATAAGTGAGAAACAGCTGGGAACAGTCATTTCTATGGGGCTTAGTGGATTCTAAGTAGTAACTCAGAACCCTCTTTACATCAAGACTGTGTAATCTCCTCTCTCCAGAGGAGGAGTGATCAGTGAAAAATACAGGCAATGTCATAGGTTGGTTCAGATGGAAGTCTGAAACCACTTTAGGGAGGAATTTCCTATTTGTACGATGGACCACCTTATCACTATGGAATGAGATGAAATCAGGTTCTACTGATAGAGCCTGTAACTCACTGATTCTCCTAGCCGAGGTAATAGCAACCAGGAATACAGTTTTCCAAGTCAGATACTTGAGCTCAGCTAAGCAAAGGGGTTCAAAGGGAGGCTGCATCAGTTGTGCATATAGATATTCAGGTCCCACAAAGAAGTAGGATCCCTGAAGGGAGGACTGATGTGAACCAAACCTTTAAAGAATTTCTTGAAAACTGGGTGGGAAGCTAGAGAAGAGCCCTTTCCAGCCAAAAGGAAAGCAGAAATAGCTGCCAAATGCATCTTGAGAGTGGTAGGCTGAAGGCCTAAACCATTAAGATATACCAAATAATCTAGGGCAGTGGCAATATCAGCTGAATGTGGCTGGATGTGCCTCTGGGAACACCAGAACCCAAACCTCTTCCATTTAGAATCATAAGTTTTCCTAGTAGAAGGTTTCCTACTGGCTTTAAGGATATCCAGAGCCGATAGTGAGAGATGCAGGTCTGCATATTCTAGCTCTTCAAGAACCAAGCCTTGAGCCTGAGTGTGTGAAGGTTGGGGTACAATATCCACCCCAGATGAGGTGGAGGAGGTTGAACTCTGGGGAGGCATTAAGGACTGTCACTGATAGTGACAATAGTAGAGGATACCAAGGCTGTCTGGCCCAATCCAGGGCTATCAGAATCACAGTGCAGGGTTGGGACCTGATCTTGACTAGAACCCTGAATATCAGAGGAAAGAGAGGAAAAGCATAGAGAAACCTGTTGGTCCAATCCAACAGGAGGGAATCTAGAGGAAAAGTCCCCCACAGAGGAGGCCTGCAGCAGAATAGAGGGAGCTGATAGTTGTCCGGGGCTGCAAATAAATCCATCTCTGGAGTGCTCCATCTCTTGAAAATGATCTAAAGGATGAGAGGATTCAAGGCCCACTCGTGGTGACCTTGAGAAATCCTGCTGAGAGCATCTGCAAGTACGTTGTCCTTCCCTGGGAGCATACCTCTTAAGTGTCCCTCATTACGAGGGACATCCCTCATTTTGCCCCTAAAAATTGCTCTGTCCCTCATCTGTCCCTCATGCCCACACAGAGAATGTGGTGTAAATTCAGATTTTAAAGCAGAAACTCTTAATATTCTAAAATACTAAATCCAAAAGAAACTTTGTACAAGTAAACACTATGGTTTTCACAGTGTGCTGAGCTTGTAGCTCCATGTTTGAGGATGTGTCCCTCATTCTGAGGGTCTGTGTCCCTCATTGTCCCTCATTTTGAGTGTCCAAAAATGAACATGTCCCTCATTTCAGTGATAAAAGGTTGAGAGGTATGCCTGGGAGATGCACAACCATCAGGGAAGCCTGCAGGGAATAAGCTAGTGACCGTATCTTCATGGCCTCGGTGCACCAGGCTGAGGACCGAGTGCCCCCCTGCTTGTTGATGTACCACATGGTTGTGGTGTTGTCTGTCCTGATCTGCACCACTTTCCCCTGAATTAAACTCAAAAATGCCTGAAGAGCCAGAAAGACAGCCCTGAGATTGAGGAGATTTATGTGAAGAAGAGACTCCTGATGGGACCAAGTCTCCTGAGCAGTATGCTGATTCATGTGGGCTCCCCATCCAGCAGAGAAGCATCTGTGGTGAGAGTCACTGTGGGAGCCTGAATGAGGAAAGGAACCCCTTGCCTCAAATTGTCCTCTTCCAGCCACCACTGGAGGGCTTGAACCAAAGTTAGAGACACTGGAACCAACTTGTGGAGGAGATCTTTTTTTCTGAGACCAAAAAGCTCTTAGGTGAAATTGGATGTCTCTTATCTGAAACCTTGCCCCTTGCACTACTGCAGTGCAAGCTGCCATGTGGCCTAGCAACTGCAAGAAATGTCTGGCTGGTTGAGACACAAGTGGATGAAAAGAGGAAGCCAGAGGTGAGGGATTGGGCCCTTTGATAGAGGAAGGAAGGCCCTGGCCTGAACAGTGTCCAGCTCCACTCCTATAAATGTGAGAAGCTGAACTGGCTCCAGAACAGACTTTTCCAGATTTAGGATGAATCCTAGGGAGTGTAGAAGATTTTGAATGACCCCTAGAGCTGATCTGACTTGGTCTGGGGACTGACCTACTATGAGCCAGTCGTCCAGGTAAGGGAACAGTAAGATGCCTTGTCTTCTGAGGAAGGCCACCACTACTGCTAGACACTTGGTGAATACTCTTGGGGCAGATGTTAGGCCTAAAGGCATTGCTCTGAACTGGTAATGGCCTGAGGGCAGTTCGAACTGGAGGTACTTTCTGTGGGCCTGCCTGATAGATATGTAGAAATAGGCATCCCTGAGATCCAGAGAGGCTAGCCAGTTTCCCGGTCTCAGAGAGGGAAGAATAATTCCCAGAATCACCATCTTGAACTTTGGCTTTCGTATGTGTTTGTTTAGGTACCGTCAAGATCCAAGTTGGGTCGCTACTCCCATGTCTTTTTTAAGGTAAGGAAGTACCTGGAGTACAATCCTTTTCCCCTGTGAATGAGAGGTACACTCTCCACTGCCTGTAGAAGCAGTAGAAGAAACCTCTGCTTCTAAGGCCTGTGCTTCCTCTTCTGAGGAGGACGAAGCCTTTGCTCTCAAGTTTGGGAACCTGCTGAAGCTGAGAGCAAGACCCTTGCTCACTACTTCCAGGACCCACTCGTCTGAAGTGACAGACTTCCAGGCCTGGAAAGTGAGCCAGTTTGCCCCCTACAGGAATTGGGGGAGGCGACCCTGGCTGACACATCAGGGTGTCTGTTTAGCAGGGGGCTTAGACTGAGAGGAGGATGCAGCCCTTGTCATCCCCCTTCTGCCTCTTCCCCTAAAGAACCCCCTCTGCTGGAAAGAAGAGGAGTCCTGGGCCTGGTAGAATGGCCTGTGAAAAGGTCTGCCCCTGCCAACCATGGATTGCTGTCTCTGAGGAGTGGTCTGCTTTTCTTTGGCTGCAGCACTCCTGTATGTGGTCCTGTATTCATCCATCTTTTTCATGTACGTCTCTGGTTTTTCCCCAAACAGAGAGTTACCAGTGACAGGAAAATCCATGGCCTTGGTCTGGGTATCCTGAGATAAATTGGTGTACCTGAGCCAGGCAAATCTCCTCATGGAAACAGATGTAGCCATGACCCTAGAATGAATATCATTCGAGTCCACAGCAGCATGAAATTGGACCTTTGAAGCTTCGATGTCATCCACAGCCACCTGCTCCAGCTCTTTGGCCAGCTGGGGAGGGGCATTCTTAGCCAGCTCCAGAACCGTATCCCACCTGGACTTCTAGTATCTGACTGTATATGCCATATAATTGAATTGCCTGAGTCCCAAAGAGGATGCCAAGTACTGCTTCATCGCCTGGCATCCACTTTCCTGGAATCCTTATCTGGGGGCTGAGATGCCAGGGGAATATTAGCCTTGTCACAGGCCACAGCTTGCACTACCCCAACATGGCTGCAATGGCTAATAAGGAAATCCATACCAGGGCCTGACAGAGCATACCTCCTGTCCATTTTCTTATCCACAGGAGGTATGGATGTTGGAAACTGTAATATTTTTTGGGACAGTTTCCCCAGGGACTGGTAGAGAGGGATAGACACCCTTTTTGACTCTGGCACATCCATCATTTCAACATAGTCAGACTCCTCCTGTTCCTGATCAGCTTCTTCCACTGGAAGCTAAAGAGTCTCAGCCACCTTTTTGTAAAACATGAAGTGGGAGGGGGACTCAGAAAGCCTGGGAGGAGACACATTAGAAGGCCTGTCTGGGGAGATGTCAGGCTAAATAGTCTCATCTAGGTCTTCATAATCCTCATCTTCATCAGCTTCATCTCCTTCCCATTCATCCTCATAAAAAGCTTCAGGGTCATACTCAGAAGCAGACAAGTCCGACCGAACCGATCGTCTCTGTGTCGGTGTTGGTTTGGTAGGAACCGGGGCAAAGCGACTGTACAATAGCGATTGCTTTGGCTATCTCGTCAGCGGTTGGACCATGGGAACTGGGATCCAAACCAGCTGACTTGCACTTTCTCTTTGCAGGGACCGATTCTGCGGAGGTATCACCCAGGTCAGTGGGCACCCCCTCAGGTTCGGTCAGAACCAAACCGGGCTGGCCATCTGGGTCAGTGGATTTTTCAGCCTCCTTTCCTTCAGCCTACTTAAACATTTATCAACAGTGGCCTTAGGAAAGTTCCTGCAGATTTGCAGTTCTTTGAGGTGGTCAAACCCCAGACAATACACACAGATGAGGTTGGGATCAGCCTTGGCAAAGCCTCCCCACACTCAATGCAGTGTTGAAACTCAGTGGGCCCGTTTTCTTTTTGGGTTTCTCAGACATGCCTTTAAACACAAAGTCACCCTTACCAGCATTCAATCCAGGTGACTACAAAATCTATTGGTTCCAACCATGTCACAGGTCAGATGAAAGAACCAGAGAAATCAACGTTTTTTTCAGGAACCAATAGATACCAGAAAACCACACTAAAACACCTGTAAAAAAACAGCACAACAAATCGCTATGGTTCCCAACCGGACCGACCGGAAAGAAACTGAAAACAAAACGATTTCTTTAAATACCACTCTGCTACCTACTAATACACTTACTGTACCAGTACAGAGATGTAAAGACCGAAAAAAAATAAAGAAGCGGTTTACTAAACCGACCAATTTTACCACAACCGAACCAAAGTGAAAGACAGAATCTCCGGAGCAACTTCACAGTAAGGCAGAGTAAAGAATCTGACTGTTACACTGAAGAATACCTGGGACAGAGGTTTGAAAACCAAGCTCAAGCTCAACGTTCTATGCCTTGGCATAGAGTTAACTCTTTCCTCTCCGGAGCAGTTCAAGTGCTGTGGCTAACTGCCTATAGTCAGAATACAGCAAGACTTCATGTTGTTTGAACAATATATGCCGATACGCCTCTGCATCCTCCAGGTTAAGACATCACTGCCTACTGTATTCAGATCTAAATTGGCCCTCCCCCATTGTACACCAGCTCCTCTGTCTTGGGAACCTTCTGAACAGTATACTGCCTCCAGTATGCCTACCTACTCACCTCCTTGCTGACCCTCAGCCCATCTCCTCCACAGTCTCCGATCTTCTGACATTTCCTTGCTTCCAGTGGGAAGGCAGCCTTGATGAGGACTAGGATGACTGCTAGAAAGACAGAGAACAAGGTTGGAGTGATGACACCCTTGCTTGACCCCAGTTTGGATGATGAACAGGTCTGTCTTTGAACCATTATGGAGAACACTGGCAGTCATCTGGCCTTAGGACCTTGATGAATTTTGTAGGGCAGCCAAATCTGGCCAGCACCTTCCACAAGGCTTCACTATTGATGGAGTCAAAGGCCTTTGTCAGGTCAATGAAAGCCATGTAGCACTGACATTATCAGTGTCAGTGACTCAGTAGGTAGCACACTCGCCTCTGAGGCCGGGAGATCAGAGGGCTGTGGGTTCAGTTCCCACATCTGGCACTTGGGTTAATATCCCAGTACTGACACTGTAGTTTAGCATGAGAGGGGTGCTGCACTTCTGAGGTGCCGTCGATGAGACGTTAAACCGAGGTCCCATCTGCCTGGATTGGTGGTAGTTCAGGTGGATGTTAAAGATCCCATGGCACTTATCGAAAGAGTAGGGAATTTCCGTGTCCTGGCCAAATTTCTCATTCACTAAAAATACCACCAACAGCTTAATCTGGTTCAAGGTCAGTTGGCATTCATCTGTATCCCCCTCCCCCCGGGTCGTGCCTGAAAATAGGCAGGATTTGTCTAGTGCACTTACCCGGTCAACAAAAACTAAATAAATAAACAAAATGTACAGGTGCTGATGTTGTTCCCGACACTTTTCTTGGATCTGCCTGGCAGTGAAGATCATGTCGGTTGTCCCACAAGATGGTCTGAATCCAAACTGAGATTCCAGCAGCACTTCTTTGGGATGGGAAGGAGATGGTTCAGAAGAATACGGGTGAGGATTTTCCTTGTGGTGGAGAGTAAAACAATGCCTCGATAAATTCCACACACCGACTTGTCTCCCTTCTTGAAGATGGCAACAATGTTGACATTCCTCAAGTCCTCTGGATCTCCTCATTGTTCCAAATTTGGAGAATGAGTTTGTGGAGCTTCATTACCAGTTCCTCACCCCAGCCTTGTAGACTTCAGCCAGTATGCCATCTGGTCCTGCAGCTTTGTTGTTTTGGCCAGCTTGAATGGCATGTCTTCTTCTTCGATGGTAGGAGGGTTGACAGAGATTCTCTTTCAGGGTGTTGAAGGACAGAATTGATAGTGGCATCTGTCACAGATGACTCACAGTTCAGGAGTGTCTCAAAATGCTCCTTCCATCTAGCCACAGTCTGCTGTCACTTGCAAAAGATCTACCACTGCTCCGGAGCTGTTTTCAACAGCTGCAGTCTGCCACCACTCCAAACAGCTCTGCGCAGCCATATTGGCACTGACCAGAATTTGTTTTTAATTGGTATATTTGTGTAAAAATGCAGATTACAAGGAGAAAAAACAAGTAATTATTTTGTTTGATATTTTGAGAGAGTTTCATTAGGGTCCATCTAACCTTTTCAGTAAGAGCAAAGGTAGTAGCCGTGTTTGCAATGGCAGTCAGGAATTTTTTTTAGGAAAGCTATTCACTTACTAATTTCAAATGTTTTACCAGGAAATATGTACTCAGCTGGTAACAGCTCATTTCAGGATGCACTGGGGGAGGGGTGTGTGTGGGGAAAACAAGATAATAAGGTACAAGAAAATAATACAATAACAGCTGCGCAGCAATAGTATACTATGCCAAGTAATAAAGTGCAGACAAAATGAGATACAAAAGTACAGTACATTATAAATTTACAGATGAAATGTTCCATGCAGGGCAGTTACACAAAAACAAGATGTGAAAGGTACAGTACATAAAACTGCACTCGAACTGGAGCCGAGAACAACCCAGCTGAAGTGGACTTCCAGTGCAGCAGGGCTTGAGTTAACTAATAGCAGGAGGTGGAGGATCGCAGCTAAGATCAATGGTGAAGGACAGATGCAGGACAGAGATATAAAGTCACACAGAAGAGACTTAAAGGAGAATGGGGCAGAGGAAGAATGGATGGAGAGGGCAAGAGAGGACCAGGGTTATTAAAGTGATATCAGATGGCAGCTTGGCCAGCAGGATATTTCCTCGGAAAGGAGAGAAAGTGAATGGGGAACAGTGTTACAGAGGGAGTAGGAACTAAGGTGGGGGAGAGAGAGGAGAGGAGAGGAGAGGAGAGGAGAGAAAAGAGAGAGGAAAAGTATGGAGGAAAGTGGCCAAGCCAGAATTTAGATATGGAGGTGGCACAGTGGGTGAAGTGCCTAGCATCAAGGTAGGGGAAGGGGAGGGTTGAGTGAAGAGAGCAGTGGTGGGTGGGTACACAGAGAGTAATCCAAGGCAAAATATATGAAGGAGTGAAAAGGGGGCTGTCTGGCAAGGGTGGACTTAGAAGTTGTACTGTAGATGATGTCACCATAGCCAAAGACAGGGATTATCATCTTCCAGACAATCTCTTAGTGGGTTGGAAGTGGGATACTTTCTTTGTTCCTGTAGAGTGCACCACATTTGGGGTGCAGCTTGTGATGGATGGCATCTGCATACACAGGTGGTCTTGTAAACCTGGAGGTACATACAGGAGGAGAAATCCTCAGTTGTAGTGCCATCGAGGATAAGGAAGGAGTGGAAGGGGGTGAGCCTGACAGTCCTCTGTCAGGAGCAAAAGGTCATGGGAATTATTTCTTTGGCATTCAGGGACAGTGGGATAAACCACAATGAGTGCTGGATGATGTCAAAATCCAGCTTGAGTTAAGAAGTAAAATCAGAGGAAGAGGAGCCCCAGGAAAAGACCACTGTATTATTCGTGTACACCTGGATACTTGAAGAAGAACAGAAATCATGGAGGTCATTTAGCAAGATGGAAAACAGAATGTGCTCAAGGGCATACCCCTGGGACATGCTGGAGCAGTTAAGGAATGGGAGGAATAGGGAGCCACAAATATGGACAACGTGTGACCTGCCCTCAAGGTAGGAGTGGAACTAACTGACAGGAAGCAGAAAGGCTCATGGTAGGTGTCAGTGGGGCTCAGCTGGCAGCACATCCACCTCTGGTCCAGAAGGTCATGGGTTTTAGTCCCTCACTGGGATTATTCTCATACCATCAATGCTGGCACCATATGCAGTACTAGGGATATGCTGCACTGCTGGGGTATGTTGTCCTTCAGATGAGATATTAAATTGAGGTCCCTTCTACCAATCTGTTGTGCTGCCCTGGTGGGTATCAACATGGAAGTAAAAGAACCCAAGGTAGTTTTCAAAAGAGTAATGGATTTTTTAGTGTGTCCTGGCTAACTTTCCCCTTTCCATAAACCAGTTCATGCAATTGTACAAGGTTGTGTGGGTGGTTAATGTGTGAAATGGCTACCACTACATGACACAAACTTTTCTGTACCAGTTTCTCATTGCTTGTAGAGCACTTTGGGATACAACATGTATGAAAAAAGCTTTATAAATGTTAATTCTTCCATCTTCTTCTTAAGCTTATCCAGGAGGAGAGGTGAGCTACAGTGCTGAAGGCTTTGTCCAAGTCAACAGAAGTGGCAGAGGTGATCTGTCCTTGGTCCATACTAATAATTAATTTTATTTATTGAAATGTTTCACCAGGAAGGCACACTGAACAAGTTGCTCATCTCCCAGTGCAACCTGGTGGGGGGGGGGTACAACTGGATGAAGAATTAGGTATGCTATTTACCATTTGGCATATCTGAGAAATCAAACATTCAATTACATTTGTAACAAGACATACAGTTAAAAAATATAAATAATCATACAATTTGCATTTCTGACATAACATACAGTTAAATATATCATACCTGTGGAATATGCATTTAATTATAAGTGGCATATATGATCAACACAGTACATAAATTTAATGTAACCTTGGAGCCAACTTCTAGCAGGAATGGATCACAGTTAATATGCAGATTATTTAGCAATTATTGAATGAATGAGGTGCAGTGAGGGGACATCAAGGAGGGTAGAGGGTAGACACGGAAAACAAGCTGCGGGTAGGAGTGGGTAATGATGGGGGGGAACATTACCAGACCAAAGTGAGCAAAAAATCAGTTGTGATGGGCAAATTAACACAGGGCTAGTGCAATCTGGGAGCATCTCAGAGAGAACAAATACGTTATTAAGTTATTAGCTCATATGAACTAATTCCTTTGTTTAAGTGCAAGTGGGTAGAGAGGGGGGTCAGGAGTCAGGAGGGAGGTGGGGGTAAGGGGTGGGTAGGGATGGATGAGTCATACCTGGAACTTGCCCTGTTATAGTGTGGAGATTGTTGCCAGTGGCAGAATGAGGTGAGGACTTAGAATAAGGGGCAGGAGTAGGCAAGGAGAAGTTGGGTAGAGATAGCAGAGGGGATGGTAAAGGGAAGGAGGAGGAGGGGTGGGAGAAACTTGCCCAAGACTAGGCCTCTTCAGAATGCTGAGAACCTTGCCAGAGAGCAGAATCGGGTGAGGACAAGTTAGGTAGAATGGATGGAGGGGAAAGGGGAAGGAAGGAAGAGTCAATTCCCAGTGCTGGACCCCTCCAGGATGCTGAGAACCCTGTCAGGGGGCAGAACTAGATGAGGACATGTTGGGAAGAGAGAAAAGAAAAGATGAAGGGAAAGGAGGGAAGAGGAAGGAAAAAAGAAGATTGCCTAAGACTGGGTCACTTCAGGTTGCTGAGAACCCTGCCAGAGCACAGAATGAGGTGAGGACTAGTTGGGTAGAAAGGACAGAGGGTGAGGGGGAATGAAAGAGGAGTAATCACCCAGTGCTGGGCCCCTCCAGGATGCAAAGAACCCTGCTAGGGGATAGAATTTGGTGAGGACAAGTTGGAGACAGGGAAATAGGGGGGATTGAGGAGGAAAGGAAAAAAAGGAGGGAGAGAAGAAACTTACCTGAGAATAGACATCGTCAGGGTGCTAAGAATCCTGACAGAGGGCAGATTTGGGTAAAGACAAGTTGGATAAAAAGGGGGGAGGGGAAGGGAGGAGGAGGCTTGCTCAGTGCTAGACCCCTCCAGGATGCTGAGAACCCTGCCAGAGGTCAAAACTAAGCTGGGGCAAGTTGGTAATAAAGGAAGGTAAGGGGTAGGAGTGAGGGGGTAAGCGGTGAAGGGAGAGGAGAGTGTGCTGAGAAGCAGGCTCAGAGGAGAAAGGTTTAACAGGGGATGTGAGTCGTGGAGAGGAGCAGAGGTATAGGAGGATGGTTAAGCTGGGTTAAAGCTAGGTCTGTTCAAAACCAGGCTCTGGGCCCATCTCATTGTCTCAAGCTCATGTGACTGCCTCTCCTAGCTGATGACCTACACAGCTTTAATCCTAACTTATATACTGCTTATCCCAGGCCCCCCCAGTCCCTCCCAGCTCCTGAGGTGCCACTTCAAATCTCCGGTCTTCATACCATCTCATTGTCTCTCCTGCCCCATTATAGCACTCCCCCCCCTTTATCATCTATCACCCTTCCCATTTATTTTTGACAAATGCCTCCGCTGCATCTTCATCCTCCCCTCTCCTCTCATCCCTGTTTCTCTGCTACCCCCGGGCGCCTGATCCTACCCATTCCTTGTAGGCTCATCCATCCTAGCTGTGTTCACCATCTTACTATAGCTGCCTTTGTTAACTACCTACACTTTTTCCTCCTCCTCTACACCTTCGTATAATTGACCCCTTTCAATAGCACTGTTTGTACATGAATTGGTTACTGTTATTTCACTGTTGCTTCCTTGTTGTTTGTTATTTGATGTGGAACCTTTGTGAAAGAGCCTTGGCTCAAAGGTACTTGTAAACCTAGAAATAAATAAAATAAAAAATAAAATAAAAAGCTGGAGCAGTTAGATGGAACAAAGTTGTGTAAGGCAGAGGCTAGGGAGAAGGAGGAGGAGGAGGAATGCTGTTTTTTTGGGGGGAGGGAGTTCCAGATTTGCAGGAAATGATGGATGAAGCCTGATTGACCGATGAGAGTGGTTCGACGGGGGACCAACAAAGTGCGAGTGTCAGAGGACCTGAGGGAGTGGGGGTGGGGGTGAGAGAGAGTGAACATGAGGGGTAGGAGGGAAGTTCTCCTAACCAAAATTTAGAACTGAATTTGTCACAATGGGTGAGGCACCTGTTGTAAGGATGTAAGTATGGCATCAGTGAGCCAGAGGTACATTAGTGTGCTCTCTTCTGATTGGCAGCACTATTTTTAATCAGTGGTAGTAGTATGATATTGCACAGCTGCTAGCCAGTCAGGATGTAATAATTTTCCTAACCATTTTATAAAAGTTTTAATTGCTGTGATATAATTTTAATTGATACGGTATATAAGGAAACCACTGATGGAGTTTCTATCAGAAAAAGACCCATCTATGTATTATACTCATTGCAAAACCACATTAATGCAGAGATTGTGTTAAAGGGTCGATTCTAGAAGGGTGTGCAAGTTGTTGCCGAACGCAACTTCGCGCCACCTGCAACTGTGACACAATTACCCTGTGCCCTATTCTAGAAGGGCAGGGTCTTTGCAGCCTAGTCCTGTAACTTGCAACATGCAGCCAGGTATGCTAAACTGCGGGCACACCAGGCGCAGCATGTCGCAAGCCACCCACAGTTCAGTAACTCACACCCCTGCCCAGCTTGCCATAAGGGTGTCCCCAAGGCTGCCCATCCCCTGCCCCAAAGCACCCTAAGTAGTTGCCCCACATGGTGGTGCTGCCATCCCCATCCCTGTCCTGACCCCAAGTCACCACCCGTCTGGTAGTCTAGTGCCCCCGATCAGTATAAAATAAATTACTGTCTTCATTGCCCTGAGTGTCTAGAGCCCCCGATCAGAATAAAATAACATAAGAACTTCAATCCCCTGGTAGGCCAGTGGGTTTCACCTCTCACATTCCATCCACGTTAGTGTCCAATTCAGTACTTTCTCATTCATCCTCAGACTGAGCAGCTCAATTACTCGTACGGCCAGTCCATCATTCTCTAGTGTTGTGGCGAGTGCTACTGAAAGACGACCAGAAATTACCCCTGAGAGCATCTTTCCAGTAGCACCTCATACAGCACCTCAGTCAGTGGCTGGCCGGGAGGTGAGAGGTGGACTGTGCCAGTCGCCAGCTGGGGATGGTGGGGAGGTGGTTGGCACTGGCATGGCTAGGTGAGGGGCCACTAGACTACCAGGGAATTGGAGTTCTTATGTTATTTTATATTGATCGGGGGTGCTTAGACCAGGATTTGGAGGCTGTGTGTCATTTATGATCCTCGGAGGGGGGCACTAGACTACCAGGGCTTGACTCGGGTAATTGCTACACTTATAAGTGGCGACTTGGAGGCGGGGTACAGGTGGGGGAATGGCAGCATTGCCCTGAGGGTCTTTGCCAATGGGTATTTTGAGGGGTTGGGGAATGGGTAGCTCTGTGGGCCCCACTGAGGTTTGCTAGGCATGGGGGAGGGAAACCATGCACTGACTGTTGGACAGTTGACGGGTCTACAGGAGTCCCTTTGGGGCATCTGTGTTAAGGCTTCCAGCTAAATACTGTGTAACTTACATTGCCAGTTCTCCTCTGGGGTTCTTGTAGAATCCTGAAGTGGGACTTGTGGCACAAAATTTCTTGAAAAATACTTAAGATGTTTTACATATTTTAAACCAGCATTTCTTTTTGAAAAGCCTTCGTCTGGTGTGTTTTCATGTAGTTTGGGTATGCACATTTATTATAATTTACTTAGCAATTAATGCCAGCTACACTTTCCCACTGCAGCAGAATAAGAATTACATCACACACTTCAAGATAGTTTTATGCATTTCAGTTCACTGTCATGTGTTTCCATGATGCATTTTCATTGCAACGCAGCATGATGGAGACACAGCTAAAACACAGAATGTGTTGGCAGAAAGACCAATGGTCCATCGAGTCTTCCTTATTAAATGATATACTGTACAATCAGCCACTAGTGGTAAAAAGCTATGCTATCATTCTCCATTACGAGCTTTTCAATTGTTTATGATTCACACAACTGAAAATAGCATGGTTGGCTTTACTTTTAGTTTCTTTACTGAATTCCCACTTATGAAAAAATATATATATAATTTTTAATAGTTTTATGAAAAACTGTAACAAAAAGTAACTATTTTCCATCTCCAGTGCAACCACTAGGTACTGCCATACCCATAAGAAAGTTTGTCTACATTTTAATTTATGAATTATGTCTGTTTTAAAAGTGTTGAGCTTCTTTAATCCCTCATTAGCATTTTGCTAAGTATGTATCTTCCATACTTTCCAGTGAAAAGTATGGCTAACTATTCCTGTAACTCCTTATCAACAATGTTGTTACTACCAGCAACAATAAGAACCAGCAAGATCTGACGAGTCCCCATTTAGAAAGCCAAAAGGAAAAGTACAGAGGATGTTCACTCCCTTGTAGAAATTATGAAACACCTGCTTAAGATCTAAAACTTCTTTTGTTCAAGAATAGTAGCTGGGAACCCAACATTGAAAAATATAGTCCTTTAAGTCAACCATTTAATTCTTCTACCAGTTCTAGATTGTGAATCCAACGACATGCTGTTAAAACTGTCTCTTCGTACTTGAGGCAGGTGTGTATGTAGATGATGAACTTTGCCACTATCATTAGTTAACTTAGTTCCTGTTTTAAAAGGAGAGGCTTGTGACAGTAGCCCTGGCAGTTCCCATTACTACATTTCCTTGTTAATCTGGTTTGATCACATTTTTACCTTTGTTAAAAGGCTGTTGTAAAAGAAATGGTACACATCTTTAGAAATCCAATTGCTCATGAATTTGATACATTTAAAATTAATGACTATAGATATTTATATATAAGATATACATATCAATATACTTTACACACACACACATGCACACATATAGATAGATATAGATATATCTATATCTATTTATATATATATATATATATATATATATATATATATATATATATATATATATATATATATATATACACACACACATAGTATATATATTACAAAAGCAGTGTTAATGCAGATTAGGGTTCCTACCTTTCAAAATTCAAAGTCCTCAAACCTCCAGTCTGGAAATGTGCTATTATGGTTTTCAACCCGATGCTCATGAAGTCTGGAAATGTGCTATTAGGGTCATCAAGCCTAGCTCCCACCCATCTCCTTTTTACCATAGACAAAGCTACATGTATGGGACCATGCATCAATGGTGTTGCATCTCATACAGGGTCAGCATTTTCAAATATATAAACAGCAGCCCTAATCCCCACCCCATCCCCTATGTTTGTGACCCAAGGGCAAGCTACAGATCTGGCTGTGTGCTACCAAATCTGCCTGGTTGATGAGAGCCTCTTAAGGTCAATTGCCAAGTTGCACTGTTACCCCACAGCTGCGTGTCTGACTGTGCATGGCCTTGTGAACCCTGTATATGGTATAACATACATCTAACGTCAGCATTTTGTTTCACATATTGCCTAACAGGATATGTACCAACCATGTGTAACTTGTTTTATACAGCTTCCCAGACATGTAACATGCTTTGAGTGGTTCCAGGTATGCATCCCAAAGTAAGAAAGGTACAAGTGTGCAGTATGTATAGTACTGTACTTACAAATATGTAAAATGTGTGCTGCTTTGCACATGACCCAGTAAAGTAAGCCACATCATAAATGGATGTAAAACTATGTAGCTGTGCTCCACAAGTATTCTGATTACAGACCTAAAACGAGTAGGAGGCGCATGAAACAGCTGAACTTTATGACGTGGCTCCAGACCTGTAGCTTGGCCTTAGGTCACAAGGGTAGGGGATGGGGTGGGGATTAGAGTTGCTATTCACAAATTTATTGGAACTATACTAGGTATCAAACTATTGATGCATGACTCAACACATGTAGTTTTGTCATGGGTAGAAAATGGAGGGGAGGGGGAGGCAGTTAGGCTTGGCAATGCAAATATCACTTTTACAAACTTTGGGGGCATTGGGTTGAATACCATATTGGGTGTTTACTCACCAGGTAAAGGTGATTGTGTTAGCTGGCATCCATGGCACTCCAGACATTACATCATGGGTCTTAGCCCACCTGATAGGCTAGTGATGCACATGTGACCCAGGATCAAATTTCACATAATACATTGGTCCCAGAAGCCCCTGTTCCTCAGTTCAATTCTTCCATAGCTGTAATAAAGTGTTAATCTACTCCCATACACTTTAAACCACATTTATTACCCCTTTGTAACAATTCTAAAACTTGGTTACCTAGCATAACCAACAGCACCCTATATTCACATGATGTATTACTGTAATAAGTAACCATATTAATCATCATTGGACAGTGTCACTCTCTAAGAAATCCATATTTCCAAAACCATGTGGTTTTAGTTTGCCAGCATTAATGTATTTTCTGTGATTGCACTGAGGGAGGGCCCTGGAGTGCCTTGGATACCAGCTAATGCAATCACCTTTACCAGGTGAGTAAACACCCATTGTGTTATGCTGGCATCCATGGTACTCCAGACATTACATCATGGGTTACCTTAAGTAGCAGTACCACCATTCCCTCAGGGTGGGTCAGAGCGATAAGAGTCGAAAGTATCAGGACATGCTGTGGTCAAAATTTTTGAGGTAACGATAGCTCTTGTCCATAGAGTGACTCAAGTCTGTAATGTCTGGCAAAAGATGAATGGAGGTCCATATAGCCACTTTGCAAATGTCCTCTGTGGATACTCAGGCTTTTTCTGTCCAAGAAGTGTTGAATGGGCTTTTATTCCAATTGGTGGGGTTAAGCCCCTCAATATGTATGTTTCTTGGATAGTCTTCTTCAGCCAGATGGCAATGGTTGTTTTGGAAGCTGCCATGCCCTGCTTGTGGTCTTGTGTTATGATAAAAAGTTTCTCAGACTTACAAATTGTTTGTGTCCTGGTAATATAATGAACCAAGGTACTCCCAACGTGTAATGGGTAATGAGACAAAGTATATCTACCCTGTGGTTGCTCTTTTAATGTGAGGAGCTCAATGGGTTGCTCCCTGTGAAAATTAGTGGTGACCTTTGGTTGAAATGACGGTACTGTCCTCAGTGACACCCCTTCTTGGGTGAAAACGGTATATGGTTCCCTAAAGGATAGGGCTCCCAGCTCACTAATTCTGTGTGCTGAACAGATAGCCACAAGAAAACAGGTCTTTAGGCCTGTCCAGTATAGCTGGGCTTTATGAGCAGGTTCAAAAGGTAGTTCCTTTAGGGACTGTAATACCAGTGGGAAGTCCCAGTGAGCCACTGTTGAGCATTGGTGAGGGCGAATGGCTTCTGCTGCCTTAAGAAACTGGATGGCATCTGGGTGAGCCCAGGTAGGTATGTCCAACCTGGCCCATGGCCACCCTATGGCTGAGATTTGTACCCAGAAAGAGGAGGGGGCAACTTTATCCAGTCCCAGTTGCAAATATAGCAGTATCATTGACATGTTAACCTTCATAGGGTCAACCACAGTATTTTTGCACCATTCTTCAGAAATGTTTCACTGCCTGCCATAGGTTGATGTAGTGGATGGTTTTCTGGATTGCAATATGGTTGAGATGACCGAGTCATGATACCCTGTATTTAGCAATTTCTGCCTCTCAGGAGCCAAGCCGATAGCTTTAGTGTATGGGGTGCTGGATGGATCATTGGACCCTGGATGAGCATGTCCCTCCAATACGGGAGCATCCACCTGTCCAGTGACATGGCCACTGCTGGTGAAAACCAAGCCCTCCATGGCCAGTAAGGTGCTATGAGTATTGTCAGACTCCGGGATAGTCATATTTTTACCAGGACTTGTGGAATCAAGGGGATCAGTGGAAAGACATAGGAGCTGTCCTGACTCTAGACTTGTGGCAGGGTATCCACTCCTTGTGCTTGTTTTTCTCTGTATCTGGAGAAATACACATGGACTTGAGCATTCAATTTGGAGGACATCAGGTCTATTGGTATGGGGTCCCACCTTCTCTGTATCATCTTGAAGACATCTGGGTGGATCTGCCACTCCCCTGGATGGATGTGTTGCCTGCTAAGCCAGTCCGCTTTGATGAGTAGCTTGCCTGCCAGATGGACGGCGTGAATGTGAGTGAAGTTGGCTTGGGCCAAAAGCAATACTTTTGTTGCTTCCCTGATCATTGCCTTTCTTCTTGTTCCACCCTGCTTTGCTATGTAAGTCACTGTCACCCTGTTGTCTGATCTACCAATACCGATCGCATCGACTACACCTGTTGTGAAACACTCATAGGGCATCCTAGACTGCCCTCATTTCCAGAATGTTGATGGACAATCTAGACTCTGAACTCATCCATTGGTCTTGGGCTGTGGAATCATTCAAGCATGCCCCCTGGCATCATTCTCCACCTTCACTTCATACGTCTGCAATGACCTTCTAACTGACTCCGGTAGGTGTACAATGATTGTTAAATTGTGTTTCAATGGGGAGCTATGCAACAAGATGCATTTTTGTAATGGACGCATATTCCATTTGGCCCAAGGTAGCAAGTCAATGCAGGAGGCCATGCATTTGAGTACTTGGGTCGCTTGACCTATGGTTGGTCAATGGGCCAACCTGAGGGACTGAACTAATCTGATGACCATCTGTATCCACTTGTGGGATGGTCTCACTTTTCCCTTGGCTGTGTTGGTTTCCAACCCTAGATGTTCTATCTGTTGGGATGGTTGAAGGGAGCTTTTGGCATGGTTGACTACCCAACCGTGTTCTGCAAGTTCTTCCAGTACCAGTTCTGTGTTCCTCTGTGTCTGTGCTTTGCTGTGTGAGCATATCAGCCAGTCATCCAGATATGGTATGACATCTATTCCTTGCTCCCGGAGATGGGCTGCCAGGATGATAGACACCATCATGAACACTGTTGGTGCTGAGGCAAGTCCGAAGGGTAAAGCCTGGTATTGGAAGTGTTGACCCAAAATTTGAAAGTGCAGAAACTGATAGTGACTTGGCCTGATGGGGATATGTAGATAAGCATCCTTTAAATCTATGGAGGTGAGGTAGTCGCCTACCCGCACACTCCTTAGTATTGACCCGAATGTCTCCATCTTGAATTTCTGAGGCATTATGAATTTTTTCAGAAATTTCAGGTCTAATATGGGGCTTAGATCTCCATTTTTTGGGGGGCACTAGAAAAAAAGATAGATTATGCTCCTGTACCTAGTTCGTTGGCTGGTATGGTTTGAATGGCCTGATTTAGTATCAGGTCTCTCAGTATGTCCCATACCTGATGGACCACGGCTCTTTTCTTTGATATGGGAACAGGACCAGTCTGTTTGTGTCTGGTCTGTTTGAGAATTCTATAGCACAACCTTGGGATATCACCATGAGCACCCATCTGTCTGATGTGGTTATTTGCCATTTGTGGTAGAATAGACTTAGTCTTTGTCTCACAGGTGGGTACTCTGTCTGCTGAGTCACCCTGTGGGAAGGTTGGCATTGCAGTCACTGTTAATTTTGCTTACTACCTCTTCCTCTGCCTCCAAAGCAGGAGTTCTTTCCTCAGAAGATGGAGAAGTTGCCCTGAGCAAAACTTCTGTTATTGTTTTGGTGATATTGTCCTTTTCTTTGAAAGGAATTACTTGTATTGTAATTATGTTTCCAGTTTTGTTGGAATGTGTTGTTACCTCAAAACCTGCATTGAGCAGATTGCATGTAAGTGGTTCTATGCTTGTCCTTTACTAGGTCCTTCCCCTCCTCTTTTTGTTTAAGATATTCCTTGAGGCCTTCACCAAAGACATGGTCTCCTTTAAAGGGAAGATTCTGTAGCAGTGGCTTCGATTCGGAGCCTGCCTCCCAGAGTTTGAGCCACAAGGCTCGTGTTTATCTATTTGAGAGGGTAGAGGCTTTGGCTTCCAGTTTAAGAGTGTCTACAGCCGGGTCTTCCAGATATTTAGCTGTATCCAAGGTACATTCCAGCAACTTGGACTCCTTTGTTTTGGGGTCTGATTTTTCTAGTAGCTCTTCTACCCAACAAATTTGTGCTCGGGCAGCATAGACAGCTGTCATAGTGGCTTTTGCCACAATGCCCGTGATCTTGAACAATTTCTTGAGTCTTGAACATATTTTCAATTTTCTTGTCTGTGGGATCCTTGAGGGATATGATGCATATGGTAGTACCATACTATTGCTTAGAGCTGCTATTTGTGGGTCGATCGTTGGTGCATTGCACCAGAGTTTGGCTTTTTCTTCTTGTACCAGGTACATTCTATCCAGGTTCCTTTTCTTGGATAGTCAACCCGACTTGGTTGATTCCCACTCCTTTGTAAATATATCATCAATGGCAGGACAGCTTGGAAAGGTGTCCTTTACCTTCAGGCTCTGTTGAATCATGGGGTTGAGCTTAGACTCTGGTTTAGGTGTGTCCAGTTTGAACCCCATAGTGTTCTTTATTGCTTTCATTAATCCTGGTAGCAGGTCAAAGGAACATCATTTTGACATTAAGGACAGAATTGAATGATTAGTGTCCATGTCTTCCTCTTCTTAATCTTTGTCATCCTCAAGGTCTGGTATTTCACCAGCTTCATCATCCCACAGTGACGACAGATTGTTATTGTCAGGATTGTCAGGTTGGGGAGCAGGCATGAGGTCTGGTACTGGTGCAGGCCCAGTTGAGGGGTTGGACTAGACTTTGTAAAAGCTTCTAGTCTTCCCATAACTTGGAGCATAAATTTCTGCTGGCTCTCTATCATGGCCATTGTGGCCTTCTGTGTTTGAATGAGTATAGCACCTGGGTTCATCCACCCTGAAGTGTTTGGCTGCAAATTGTCTGTGTCAGCTGTGAGGGATTGCTCTCTAGATGCTTCTTCCTGATCATGTAAGCATACGAGGCATTGAGGACCAGTATTATGGGGTAGCAGGATGGCACTACAAGATGTGCATTTCTTGGCCTTCACCATCTAAAAGGATGAGAGAAGGACAGAGTTAGGGCATAACCCCAGGATCTAGGAAAGGAACCTGCTCAGTAGTGTAAGGCTACTTAGCATAAATAGCAGGAAAACTATCAATAGATGAAACAATATGTGTTTTGGATTGTATAGGAAATCCTCTAATGTAAATGAGGATTGCCATGAGTGGGCCTCGTGTAGGCTGCACAATGTAGTTGCATAAGAAAGGACTAGAAATATGGCCATCACAGTAGTAGCGCATGTGCGAGGCCATGCTCATCCTAAAATGGCAGGTGAAGGGTTGTACAAAATGGTGGTCATCCTTTTAGTCGCTGGGCATTGGCCAAATGAAAAAGTAATAAAATCCATGATTTCCCTGGTTGCACCTCATTTGCAGGTTACTACAGAGTTTTGGCCCTTAAATCCATTTACAAACTCCTTACCCTCCTTGCTCTTCATTCATGTTCCCACTTTGTGCAGATTTAATTTGCCTAACTGTGGCTCGCTATGGGAGGGAGCCACACTGGTGAATCTCATGGGTACCAGTACTGGGTGGTGAATGTATCTCCACCAGGCAACTGCATTAGGAGCCTGAGTGAATAATAATATTCTGCAATCTATTTGGAGTGAGGGGTTCCCAAATCAAAACCAGAGTGGTTACTAAGGTAGGGTCCCTGTCTGGGTCACTGTTTGCACTACCTGTAGTCACTGCCTGTCATTTGTGCTGCCTGTATGTAGGAGGGGAGAGCACCCAGCAGAGACAACGCTACGGCCATGTGGTCTCTTATTGAAGAGAACCACTGAAGAAATAGTGTAACAAAACATAGGGAGATCCTTGAAAACAGTATTTTCTCTGCTTTCATGCAAAAACTCTATTTGCTTTTAAGCACCATAGCTGCAACTGGGCTCAGTGAACCAAACTTATCTTTTCAATTAAACAAAGCTCAGACCCTGTGAGTGAAATGTGGTCTGGAAACAATTATGGCCTAGATGGCAGGCCAGAGACCAGTTAAATTAAACCAGCTAAAAGCAGCTCTCCAGAATAATCCAATTACTGGAAGCAGTATAGAATCCTCTTAAACAACTCAATGCAGTAGCAAGAAAATTAGAAACAATTAAGAAGGATTAGACAGTATTTTATTTGTGACTTAAAGTTAGGAGGCCTACCTTAGGGTAGTTAGTTCTTGAACAAAGGGACTCCTGGTGTGCTTCCTGCCTTATCAGATGCAAAGAGAGAACTGAGGAACAGGGTCTCCTGGGACTAAGGTATACTGCAAAATTTGATCCTGGGTCACATTGCATCACTAGCCTATCAGGTGGGCTAAGACCCATGATGTAATGTCTGGAGTGCCATGGATACCAGCATAACGCAATAGCACATTTAGACTTTGAGGGTTGCGCTATGGTAGCAACCCTAATTTGCATTAACATAATTTTTGCAATGAATTTCCTTAGTTGAGACAGTGGAATAGTAACTTGATTTGTGCAGGGCTCTTGAGGCCCTGTGCAAAAGAGAAGGTAACACCCAACTGTCTTTGTTTCTCCCAACTTTCTTTGTGCAGGGCAGGATGCACAGGGCACTTTGGCTCCTGAGCATGAGTCCTAACATTCCATGTGTAGGGCTCTGCTGTGTGTGAGAACAGCAGAACCTATTGTCTAGTCATCTGGTAGCCTCCAAGGAGAGACACAAGGACAGCAGTGGTGACTATGGTAATTTGGATTCTGAAAGCAATTTAGTGAGATTACCATTAATTATGGTGGTAGTGTAAGGGATCACTGGGAGGATAGATTATCCTAGGGGAGTCCCTGGCAGCCTTGCACCACGCAGAGGATTTCACTAAAGTGGGGGGCTCTCACCTCAGGGAGATGTTTTGGCCCTGTCTGTGACTGTCAGATGTTGTCAACTGTATTGAAGATGGTGAGATAACTGTTGCCAAAGACTGAGCTGCTAAATCAGGTAGGAGATGGGCTTACTGTTTTATGGGGAATCACAAGCTTGATATGGTGATTGGAGATGTTACTTCTGACAGATGGCATGGGAAGATTGCCAGCAGGTGCCTGAAGGAAAACTGAGGTAGACAACATTGTACTGATGCTCAGCACACTGTCTGGGGATAGTAAATACCTGGTTGATGTGGAGGAACAGAGCCAGAGTGGACATTAGCCTTGAGTTCCAGGGTGAATGTTCCTGAATTGTTGCTTCCTCCTGCATCAGCTAAGCAGATACTGCCTGTGATGGTGGTAAATGAAATATGAGTGAACTGAAAGCATATAGCAAGATAGGAGTGCTGGTACATTGAGATGGTGCTGTAGGAAATGCTCTGTACTAAGAGCAAACCATACCGATAAATTACTAGATATAAAAGGGATCATGACGCTCCTTTAAGAATGTCTGTGTAAAGTATAAGCTTTTAAGGGACCCTGAGGTTTTGACTTATGTCTGGGATCAGAATTGAGTCTAGTTGCCTCGCTTGAAATGAATAACTATATTTGGGTCCCTTTTCCCATGTGTGCAACTGTAAACATGTTAGTAAACATGACAACAACTCATCCTGTAGATGAGTGATCTATTTCTGACATGACAGAAGGGACACCAAGCAAAGCTCACCAAGAAGTGAATGGAAAAGAAAGGAACTGTAAATAGCTAGAGACAAAATGCAGTTGATTAAAATATGGGATGCATCTAATATGCAGTTATCACCTACCCTAGATATGGAGGACACCCTGGCACTATGCACACCCCTAGTTTCTGCCTGCTGCCAAGAGCTTTATCATGTGGTATCAGCCACCAATGGAAAGAACATAGACAGCACCCACAGCTGAAAGAGATTCTTGGATTTCATAACATTTAGTAAGGAGAGTGAGGGGACCAGAGGAAGAGTCAGAGTAAAAAAAGGGGGTTACACATAACATTTTGAAAGCTGTCTCACAGTATGTTGATTTTGAAAACTGTTACAAAGTGTGTACATTTTCAAAATCTACATGAAGCAGTTCTGTGTGAACATTTTGTGAAAACCATCATGCAATACATAGATTTCAAAAACCATCCTGTAACACGTAGATTTCAAAAACCAAAGTGCATCATGCAGGTTTTGAAAATTGTCATGCAGAATGAACAGTATTAAAAAATAAAGGCGACAAAAAAGATATAGTTAATTATAGACCAATAGCTATACTGTCAGTATTAAATAAAGTCCTTGAGAAGCTCGTCTCAGCACAGATCTCAGAACACCTCTCTAAGTATACACTCCCCCACACAAACCAACATGGCTTCAGAAAAGGCCACAGTACTCAAACTGCTCTATCACAGCTGACAAATGATGTTCTTCAAGCCATGGATTAGGGTCATCAAACCAGTGCAGTATTTATCGATCTGAAGAAAGCTTTCGATCTTGTTAACCACCCTCTTCTGCTTGCTAATCTCCAAACCCTGGGTTTCTCGACTGGAGTTGTAACCTGGTTCCGTAGCTACCTATCAAACAGGACTCGTTGAAATTAAACTCGCCACCTCCAAAAAGCAGTCATTAATGTTGGTGTACCACAGGGATCTATCCTTGATCCTCTCTTCTTGATTTTTATTAATAATATAGCACAAAATATATCCTCCTGTTCATCATTGCTATACGCCAATGACCTTGTTCTTTATACTAGCTCAGATAATGTTCAATCTATTAACCATAAGCTCTCTATGGACCTACTAAATATTCAGTCCTGGATCACCAGAAATAACCTCGTTCTCAATGCTGGCAAGACCCAGGCTATGCTCTTTGGATCCTCTATTAAACTAAAACAGAGCCAATAATTTTTCTGGGTCTCTTGGGCAGATGGTTCCCCACTGGCGGTAGTAACTTCCTTTAAATATCTGGGTGTTTTGCTTGATGAATCCCTCACTTATGACACCCATATAACCTCCACATGCAAGGCGGTCAATGCCAAACTGGGCTTAGCCTACAAAATGAGCCATATTCTAACCCCTTCTGCAAGGTTAGCCATTGCTAGAGGAATCCTACTTCTGTCACTGTCATATGGATCTGTAATGTATACTAACGTGTCTAAGGCTACTCTTCATAGGTGGAACACAACTTATAAGAAAAATTACTCACCTTAGTAATTGTGTTTCTTCTAATGGAGTCTTGCTGTATTCTGACTATATGCAGTTAGCCCCAGCACTTGAACTGCTCAGGAGAGGAAAGAGTTAACTCTATGCCAAGGCATAGAACGTTGAACTCGAGCTTGGTTTTCAAACCTCTGTCCCAGGTACTCTTCAGTGTAACCGTCAGATTCTTACAAGCCCTATACTAAGCAACTAACAACCCAGAAATTGTTTTAAAACTTTTGTGCCAAAGGGCAAAAGACATCAATGTTAGGGTCCAAAGACTCAAGTCAAGACCCCCAAAAAGAATCCAAGTAGGTAATAAAACAAAAGAACAAGAAACAATCTTCAATAAAGAAGAGGCACCCAGGTATACCCCTGGGGTGTAACACTGCACCTACCCACCTACATCCCAAAACAACTAGTTTCTAGGAGGGGAGGCAGGGAGGGAGGTCAGAATACAGCAAGACTCCATTAGAAGAAACACAGTTACTAAGGTGATTATTTTTTTCTTCAAACAACATGGAGTCTTGCTGTATTCTAACTATATGCAGACTACCAAGCAGTACCCCCAAGGAGGAGATAACTACAGAACCTATTTTGGGAACAGGCTCTGCAGTACTGCAGTACCAAACCTAGCATCACTTCTAGCCTGAATGTCCAGGGAGTAATGCTTGGTGAATGTGTGAACAGTATTACAGGCGGCTGCTTTACAGATTTCCACTAAGGGTATCTCTCTAGCTGCTGCTACCGAAGCAGCTGTACCTCTGGTGGAGTGAGCCTTCAGGCCTGGGGGTGGCTCTTTCCCCAGGTTTGAGTAGCAGAACTGTATGCAAGAGACAATCCACCTAGCAAAAGTTCTCTTGGTGGCAGGCCTACACCTTATCTACCTCCCCATAAGTGAGAAACAGCTGGGAACAGTCATTTCTATAGGGCTTAGTGGATTCTAAGTAGTAACTCAGAACCCTCTTTACATCAAGACTGTGTAATCTCCTCTCTCCAGAGGAGGGTGATCAGTGAAAAATACAGGCAATGTCATAGGTTGGTTCAGATGAAGTCTGAAACCACTTTAGGGAGGAATTTCCTATTTGTACGATGGACCACCTTATCACTATGGAATGAGATGAAATCAGGTTCTACTGATAGAGCCTGTAACTCACTGATTCTCCTAGCCGAGTAATAGCAACCAGAATACAGTTTTCCAAGTCAGATACTTGAGCTCAGCTAAGCAAAGGGGTTCAAAGGAGGCTGCATCAGTTGTGCATATAGATATTCAGGTCCCACAAAAGTAGGATCCCTGAAGGAGGACTGATGTGAACCAAACCTTTAAAGAATTTCTTGAAAACTGGGTGGGAAGCTAGAGAAGAGCCCTTTCCAGCCAAAAGGAAAGCAGAAATAGCTGCCAAATGCATCTTGAGAGTGGTAGGCTGAAGGCCTAAACCATTAAGATATACCAAATAATCTAGGGCAGTGGCAATATCAGCTGAATGTGGCTGGATGTGCCTCTGGGAACACCAGAACCCAAACCTCTTCCATTTAGAATCATAAGTTTTCCTAGTAGAAGGTTTCCTACTGGCTTTAAGGATATCCAGAGCCGATAGTGAGAGATGCAGGTCTGCATATTCTAGCTCTTCAAGAACCAAGCCTTGAGCCTGAGTGTGTGAAGGTTGGGGTACAATATCCTACCCCGAGATGAGGTGAGGAGGTTGAACTCTCTGGGGAGGCACAAGGGGATTGTCACTGATAGTGACAATAGTAGAGGATACCAAGGCTGTCTGGCCCAATCCAGGGCTATCAGAATCACAGTGCAGGGTTGGGACCTGATCTTGACTAGAACCCTGAATATCAGAGGAAAGAGAGGAAAAGCATAGAGAAACCTGTTGGTCCAATCCAACAGGAGGGAATCTAGAGGAAAAGTCCCCCACAGAGGAGGCCTGCAGCAGAATAGAGGGAGCTGATAGTTGTCCGGGGCTGCAAATAAATCCATCTCTGGAGTGCTCCATCTCTTGAAAATGATCTAAAGGATGAGAGGATTCAAGGCCCACTCGTGGTGACCTTGAGAAATCCTGCTGAGAGCATCTGCAAGTACGTTGTCCTTCCCTGGGAGCATACCTCTTAAGTGTCCCTCATTACGAGGGACATCCCTCATTTTGCCCCTAAAAATTGCTCTGTCCCTCATCTGTCCCTCATGCCCACACAGAGAATGTGGTGTAAATTCAGATTTTAAAGCAGAAACTCTTAATATTCTAAAATACTAAATCCAAAAGAAACTTTGTACAAGTAAACACTATGGTTTTCACAGTGTGCTGAGCTTGTAGCTCCATGTTTGAGGATGTGTCCCTCATTCTGAGGGTCTGTGTCCCTCATTGTCCCTCATTTTGAGTGTCCAAAATGAACATGTCCCTCATTTCAGTGATAAAAGGTTGAGAGGTATGCCTGGGAGATGCACAACCATCAGGAAGCCTGCAGGAATAAGCTAGTGACCGTATCTTCATGGCCTCGTGCACCAGGCTGAGGACCGAGTGCCCCTGCTTGTTGATGTACCACATGGTTGTGGTGTTGTCTGTCCTGATCTGCACCACTTTCCCTGAATTAAACTCAAAATGCCTGAAGAGCCAGAAAGACAGCCCTGAGATTGAGGAGATTTATGTGAAGAAGAGACTCCGATGGGACCAAGTCTCCTGAGCAGTATGCTGATTCATGTGGGCTCCCATCCAGCAGAGAAGCATCTGTGGTGAGAGTCACTGTGGGAGCCTGAATGAGGAAAGGAACCCCTTGCCTCAAATTGTCCTCTTCCAGCCACCACTGGAGGGCTTGAACCAAAGTTAGAGACACTGGAACCAACTTGTGGAGGAGATCTTTTTTTCTGAGACCAAAAAGCTCTTAGGTGAAATTGGATGTCTCTTATCTGAAACCTTGCCCCTTGCACTACTGCAGTGCAAGCTGCCATGTGGCCTAGCAACTGCAAGAAATGTCTGGCTGGTTGAGACACAAGTGGATGAAAAGAGGAAGCCAGAGAGGTGAGGGATTGGGCCCTTGATAGAGGAAGGAAGGCCCTGGCCTGAACAGTGTCCAGCTCCACTCCTATAAATGTGAGAAGCTGAACTGGCTCCAGAACAGACTTTTCCAGATTTAGGATGAATCCTAGGGAGTGTAGAAGATTTTGAATGACCCCTAGAGCTGATCTGACTTGGTCTGGGGACTGACCTACTATGAGCCAGTCGTCCAGGTAAGGAACAGTAAGATGCCTTGTCTTCTGAGGAAGGCCACCACTACTGCTAGACACTTGGTGAATACTCTTGGGGCAGATGTTAGGCCTAAAGGCATTGCTCTGAACTGGTAATGGCCTGAGGGCAGTTCGAACTGGAGGTACTTTCTGTGGGCCTGCCTGATAGATATGTAGAAATAGGCATCCCTGAGATCCAGAGAGGCTAGCCAGTTTCCCGGTCTCAGAGAGGGAAGAATAATTCCCAGAATCACCATCTTGAACTTTGGCTTTCGTATGTGTTTGTTTAGGTACCGTCAAGATCCAAGTTGGGTCGCTACTCCCATGTCTTTTTTAAGGTAAGGAAGTACCTGGAGTACAATCCTTTTCCCCTGTGAATGAGAGGTACACTCTCCACTGCCTGTAGAAGCAGTAGAGAAGAAACCTCTGCTTCTAAGGCCTGTGCTTCCTCTTCTGAGGAGGGACCGAGAGCCTTTGCTCTCAAGTTTGGGAACCTGCTGAAGCTGAGAGCAAGACCCTTGCTCACTACTTCCAGGACCCACTCGTCTGAAGTGACAGACTTCCAGGCCTGGAAAAAGTGAGCCAGTTTGCCCCCTACAGGAATTGGGGGAGGCGACCCTGGCTGACACATCAGGGTGTCTGTTTAGCAGGGGGCTTAGACTGAGAGGAGGATGCAGCCCTTGTCATCCCCCTTCTGCCTCTTCCCCTAAAGAACCCCTCTGCTGGAAAGAAGAGGAGTCCTGGGCCTGGTAGAATGGCCTGTGAAAGGTCTGCCCTGCCAACCATGGATTGCTGTCTCTGAGGAGTGGTCTGCTTTTCTTTGGCTGCAGCACTCCTGTATGTGGTCCTGTATTCATCCATCTTTTTCATGTACGTCTCTGTTTTTTCCCCAAACAGAGAGTTACCAGTGACAGGAAAATCCATGGCCTTGGTCTGGGTATCCTGAGATAAATTGGTGTACCTGAGCCAGGCAAATCTCCTCATGGAAACAGATGTAGCCATGACCCTAGAATGAATATCATTCGAGTCCACAGCAGCATGAAATTGGACCTTTGAAGCTTCGATGTCATCCACAGCCACCTGCTCCAGCTCTTGGCCAGTCAGAGGCATTTTAGCCAGCTCCAGAACCGGATCCCACCTGGACTTCTAGTATCTGACTGTATATGCCATATAATTGAATTGCCTGAGTCCCAAAGAGGATGCCAAGTACTGCTTCATCGCACTGGCATCCACTTTCCCTGGAATCCTTATCTGGGGGCTGAGATGCCAGGGAATATTAGCCTTGTCACAGGCCACAGCTTGCACTACCCCAACATGGCTGCAATGGCTAATAAGGAAATCCATACCAGGGCCTGACAGAGCATACCTCCTGTCCATTTTCTTATCCACAGGAGGTATGGATGTTGGAAACTGTAATATTTTTGGGACAGTTTCCCAGGGACTGGTAGAGAGGATAGACACCCTTTGACTCTGGCACATCCATCATTTCAACATAGTCAGACTCCTCCTGTTCCTGATCAGCTTCTTCCACTGGAAGCTAAAGAGTCTCAGCCACCTTTTGTAAAACATGAAGTGGGAGGGACTCAGAAAGCCTGGGAGGAGACACATTAGAAGGCCTGTCTGGGGAGATGTCAGGCTAAATAGTCTCATCTAGGTCTTCATAATCCTCATCTTCATCAGCTTCATCTCCTTCCCATTCATCCTCATAAAAAGCTTCAGGGTCATACTCAGAAGCAGACAAGTCCGACCGAACCGATCGTCTCTGTGTCGGTGTTGGTTTGGTAGGAACCGGGGCAAAGCGACTGTACAATAGCGATTGCTTTGGCTATCTCGTCAGCGGTTGGACCATGGGAACTGGGATCCAAACCAGCTGACTTGCACTTTCTCTTTGCAGGGACCGATTCTGCGGAGGTATCACCCAGGTCAGTGGGCACCCCCTCAGGTTCGGTCAGAACCAAACCGGGCTGGCCATCTGGGTCAGTGGATTTTTCAGCCTCCCTTTCCTTCAGCCTACTTAAACATTTATCAACAGTGGCCTTAGGAAAGTTCCTGCAGATTTGGCAGTCTTCTTTGAGGTGGTCAAACCCCAGACAATACACACAGATGAGGTTGGGATCAGCCTTGGCAAAAGCCTCCCCACACTCAATGCAGTGTTGAAACTCAGTGGGCCCGGTTTTCTTTTTGGGTTTCTCAGACATGCCTTTAAACACAAAGTCACCCTTACCAGCATTCAATCCAGGTGACTACAAAATCTATTGGTTCCAACCATGTCACAGGTCAGATGAAAGAACCAGAGAAATCAACGTTTTTTTCAGGAACCAATAGATACCAGAAAACCACACTAAAACACCTGTAAAAAAACAGCACAACAAATCGCTATGGTTCCCAACGGACCGACCGGAAAAAACTGAAAACAAAGCGATTTCTTTAAATACCACTCTGCTACCTACTAATACACTTACTGTACCAGTACAGAGATGTAAAGACCGAAAAAAAATAAAGAAGCGGTTTACTAAACCGACCAATTTTACCACAACCGAACCAAAGTGAAAGACAGAATCTCCGGAGCAACTTCACAGTAAGGCAGAGTAAAGAATCTGACTGTTACACTGAAGAATACCTGGGACAGAGGTTTGAAAACCAAGCTCAAGCTCAACGTTCTATGCCTTGGCATAGAGTTAACTCTTTCCTCTCCGGAGCAGTTCAAGTGCTGTGGCTAACTGCCTATAGTCAGAATACAGCAAGACTTCATGTTGTTTGAACAATATATGCCGATACGCCTCTGCATCCTCCAGGTTAAGACATCACTGCCTACTGTATTCAGATCTAAATTGGCCCTCCCCCATTGTACACCAGCTCCTCTGTCTTGGGAACCTTCTGAACAGTATACTGCCTCCAGTATGCCTACCTACCTCACCTCCTTGCTGACCCCTCAGCCCATCTCCTACAGTCTCCGATCTTCTGACATTTCCTTGCTTCCAGTGGGAAGGCAGCCTTTGATGAGGACTAGGATGACTGCTAGAAAGACAGAGAACAAGGTTGGAGTGATGACACACCCTTGCTTGACCCCAGTTTGGATGATGAACAGGTCTGTCTTTGAACCATTATGGAGAACACTGGCAGTCATCTGGCCTTAGGACCTTGATGAATTTTGTAGGGCAGCCAAATCTGGCCAGCACCTTCCACAAGGCTTCACTATTGATGGAGTCAAAGGCCTTTGTCAGGTCAATGAAAGCCATGTAGCACTGACATTATCAGTGTCAGTGACTCAGTAAATGCTTGCTACGCCTCTGAGGCGGGAGATCAGAGGCTGTGGGTTCAGTTCCCACATCTGGCACTCTAGGTTAATATCCCAGTACTGACACCGTAGTTTAGCATGAGAGGGGTGCTGCACTTCTGAGGTGCCGTCTCGGATGAGACGTTAAACCGAGTCCCATCTGCCTGGATTGGTGGTAGTTCAGGTGGATGTTAAAGATCCCATGGCACTTATCGAAAGAGAGGGAATTTCCGGTGTCCTGGCCAAATTTCCTCATTCACTAAAAATACCACCAACAGCTTAATCTGGTTCAAGGTCAGTTGGCATTCATCTGTACTCCTCCCCGGTCGTGCCTGAAAATAGGCAGGATTTGTCTAGTGCACTTACCCGGTCAACAAAAACTAAATAAATAAACAAAATGTACAGGTGCTGATGTTGTTCCCGACACTTTTCTTGGATCTGCCTGGCAGTGAAGATCATGTCGGTTGTCCCACAAGATGGTCTGAATCCAAACTGAGATTCCAGCAGCACTTCTTTGGGGATGGGAAGGAGATGGTTCAGAAGAATACGGGTGAGGATTTTCCTTGTGGTGGAGAGTAAAACAATGCCTCGATAAATTCCACACACCGACTTGTCTCCCTTCTTGAAGATGGCAACAATGTTGACATTCCTCAAGTCCTCTGGATCTCCTCATTGTTCCAAATTTGGAGAATGAGTTTGTGGAGCTTCATTACCAGTTCCTCACCCCCAGCCTTGTAGACTTCAGCCAGTATGCCATCTGGTCCTGCAGCTTTGTTGTTTTTGGCCAGCTTGAATGGCATGTCTTACTTCTTCGATGGTAGGAGGGTTGGCGAGAGATTCTCTTTCAGGGTGTTGAAGGACAGAATTGATAGTGGCATCTGTCACAGATGACTCACAGTTCAGGAGTGTCTCAAAATGCTCCTTCCATCTAGCCACAGTCTGCTGTCACTTGCAAAAGATCTACCACTGCTCCGGAGCTGTTTTCAACAGCTGCAGTCTGCCACCACTCCAAACAGCTCTACGCAGCCATATTGGCACTGACCAGAATTTGTTTTTAATTGGTATATTTGTGTAAAATGCAGATTACAAGGAGAAAAAACAAGTAATTATTTTGTTTGATATTTTGAGAGAGTTTCATTAGGGTCCATCTAACCTTTTCAGTAAGAGCAAAGGTAGTAGCCGTGTTTGCAATGGCAGTCAGGAATTTTTTTTAGGAAAGCTATTCACTTACTAATTTCAAATGTTTTACCAGGAAATATGTACTCAGCTGGTAACAGCTCATTTCAGGATGCACTGGGGGAGGGGTGTGTGTGGGGAAAACAAGATAATAAGGTACAAGAAAATAATACAATAACAGCTGCGCAGCAATAGTATACTATGCCAAGTAATAAAGTGCAGACAAAATGAGATACAAAAGTACAGTACATTATAAATTTACAGATGAAATGTTCCATGCAGGGCAGTTACACAAAAACAAGATGTGAAAGGTACAGTACATAAAACTGCACTCGAACTGGAGCCGAGAACAACCCAGCTGAAGTGGACTTCCAGTGCAGCAGGGCTTGAGTTAACTAATAGCAGGAGGTGGAGGATCGAGCTAAGATCAATGGTGAAGGACAGATGCAGGACAGAGATATAAAGTCACACAGAAGAGACTTAAAGGAGAATGGGCAGAGGAAGAATGGATGGAGAGGGCAAGAGAGGACCAGGGTTATTAAAGTGATATCAGATGGCAGCTTGGCCAGCAGGATATTTCCTCGGAAAGGAGAGAAAGTGAATGGGGAACAGTGTTACAGAGGGAGTAGGAACTAAGGTGGGGAGAGAGAGGAGGAGGAGAGGAGAGAGAGGAGAAGAGAGAGGAAAGTATGGAGGAAAGTGGCCAAGCCAGAATTTAGATATGGAGGTGGCACAGTGGTGAAGTGCCTAGCATCAAGGTAGGGAAGGGAGGGTTGAGTGAAGAGAGCAGTGGTGGGTGGGTACACAGAGAGTAATCCAAGCAAAATATATGAAGGAGTGAAAAGGGGGCTGTCTGGCAAGGGTGGACTTAGAAGTTGTACTGTAGATGATGTCACCATAGCCAAAGACAGGATTATCATCTTCCAGACAATCTCTTAGTGGGTGGGAAGTGGGATACTTTCTTTGTTCCTGTAGAGTGCACCACATTTGGGTGCAGCTTGATGGATGGCATCTGCATACACAGGTGGTCTTGTAAACCTGGAGGCACATACAGGAGGAGAAACTCGCTAGAAAAGTCCCGAGGATAAGGAAGGAGGGAGGGTGAGCCTGACAGTCCTCTGTCAGAGCAAAAGGTCATGGGAATTATTTCTTTGGCATTCAGGGACAGTGGGATAAACCACAATGAGTGCTGGATGATGTCAAAATCCAGCTTGAGTTAAGAAGTAAAATCAGAGGAAGAGGAGCCCCAGGAAAAGACCACTGTATTATTCGTGTACACCTGGATACTTGAAGAAGAACAGAAATCATGGAGGTCATTTAGCAAGATGGAAAACAGAATGTGCTCAAGGGCATACCCCTGGGACATGCTGGAGCAGTTAAGGAATGGGAGGAATAGGGAGCCACAACATGGACAACGGTGACCTGGCTCTCTCAAGGTAGGAGGGAACTAACTGACAGGAAGCAGAAAGGCTCATGGTAGGTGTCAGTGGGGCTCAGCTGGCAGCACATCCACCTCTGGTCCAGAAGGTCATGGGTTTTAGTCCCTCACTGGGATTATTCTCATACCATCAATGCTGGCACCATATGCAGTACTAGGGATATGCTGCACTGCTGGGGTATGTTGTCCTTCAGATGAGATATTAAATTGAGGTCCCTTCTACCAATCTGTTGTGCTGCCCTGGTGGGTATCAACATGGAAGTAAAAGAACCCAAGGTAGTTTTCAAAAGAGTAATGGATTTTTTAGTGTGTCCTGGCTAACTTTCCCCTTTCCATAAACCAGTTCATGCAATTGTACAAGGTTGTGTGGGTGGTTAATGTGTGAAATGGCTACCACTACATGACACAAACTTTTCTGTACCAGTTTCTCATTGCTTGTAGAGCACTTTGGGATACAACATGTATGAAAAAAGCTTTATAAATGTTAATTCTTCTGCATCTTCTTCTTCTTAAGCTTATCCAGGAGGAGAGGTGAGCTACAGTGCTGAAGGCTTTGTCCAAGTCAACAGAAGTGGCAGAGGTGATCTGTCCTGGTCCATACTAATAATTAATTTTATTTATTGAAATGTTTCACCAGGAAGGCACACTGAACAAGTTGCTCATCTCCCAGTGCAACCTGGTGGGGGTACAACTGGATGAAGAATTAGGTATGCTATTTACCATTTGGCATATCTGAGAAATCAAACATTCAATTACATTTGTAACAAGACATACAGTTAAAAAATATAAATAATCATACAATTTGCATTTCTGACATAACATACAGTTAAATATATCATACCTGTGGAATATGCATTTAATTATAAGTGGCATATATGATCAACACAGTACATAAATTTAATGTAACCTTGGAGCCAACTTCTAGCAGGAATGGATCACAGTTAATATGCAGATTATTTAGCAATTATTGAATGAATGAGGTGCAGTGAGGGGACATCAAGGAGGGTAGAGGGTAGACACGGAAAACAAGCTGCGGGTAGGAGTGGGTAATGATGGGGGGGAACATTACCAGACCAAAGTGAGCAAAAAATCAGTTGTGATGGGCAAATTAACACAGGGCTAGTGCAATCTGGGAGCATCTCAGAGAACAAACGTTATTAAGTTATTAGCTCATATGAACTAATTCCTTTGTTTAAGTGCAAGTGGGTAGAGAGGGGGGTCAGGAGTCAGGAGGAGGGTGGGGTAAGGGTGGGTAGGGATGGATGAGTCATACCTGGAACTTGCCCTGTTATAGTGTGGAGATTGTTGCCAGTGGCAGAATGAGGTGAGGACTTAGAATAAGGCAGGAGAGGCAAGGAGAAGTTGGGTAGAGATAGCAGAGGGGATGGTAAAGGAAGGAGGAGGAGGGGTGAGAAACTTGCCCAAGACTAGGCCTCTTCAGAATGCTGAGAACCTTGCCAGAGAGCAGAATCGGGTGAGGACAAGTTAGGTAGAATGGATGGAGGGGAAAGGGGAAGGAAGGAAGAGTCAATTCCCAGTGCTGGACCCCTCCAGGATGCTGAGAACCCTGTCAGGGGGCAGAACTAGATGAGGACATGTTGGGAAGAGAGAAAAGAAAAGATGAAGGGAAAGGAGGGAAGAGGAAGAAAAAGAAGATTGCCTAAGACTGGGTCACTCTAGGTTGCTGGAGAACCCTGCCAGAGCACAGAATGAGGTGAGGACTTAGTTGGGTAGAAAGGACAGAGGGTGAGGGGAATGAAAGAGGAGTAATCACCCAGTGCTGGGCCCTCCAGGATGCAAAAGAACCCTGCTAGGGGATAGAATTTGGTGAGGACAAGTTGGAGACAGGGAAATAGGGGGATTGAGGAGAAGGAAAAAGGAGGGAGAGAAGAAACTTACCTGAGAATAGACATCGCCAGGGTGCTAAGAACCTGGACAGAGGGCAGATTTGGCAACAAGTTGGATAAAGGGGGAGGGAGGAGGAGGCTTGCTCAGTGCTAGACCCCTCCAGGATGCTGAGAACCCTGCCAGAGGTCAAAACTAAGCTGGGGCAAGTTGGTAATAAGGAAGGTAAGGTAGGGGTGAGGGGGTAGCGGTGAAGGGAGAGGAGTGTGCTGAGAAGCAGGCTCAGAGGAGAAAGGTTTAACAGGGATGTGAGTCGTGGAGAGGAGCAGAGGTATAGGAGGATGTGGTTGTTGCTAAAGCTAAGTCTGTTCAAAACCAGGCTCTGGGGCCCATCTCATTGTCTCAAGCTCATGTGACTGCCTCTCCTAGCTGATGACCTACAGCTTTAATCCTAACTTATATACTGCTTATCCCAGGCCCCCCAGTCCCTCCCCAGCTCCTGAGGTGCCACTTCAAATCTCCGGTCTCATACCATCTCATTGTCTCTCCTGCCCCATTATAGCACTCCCACCCCCTTTTATCATCTATCACCCTTCCCATTTATTTTTGACAAATGCCTCCGCTGCATCTTCATCCTCCCCTCTCCTCTCATCCCTGTTTCTCTGCTACCCCGGCGCCTGATCCTACCCATTCTTGTAGGCTCATCCATCCTAGCTGTGTTCACCATCTTACTATAGCTGCCTTTGTTAACTACTACACTTTTTCCTCCTCCTCTACACCTTCGTATAATTGACCCTTTCAATAGCACTGTTTGTACATGAATTGGTTACTGTTATTTCACTGTTGCTTCCTTGTTGTTTGTTATTTGATGGGAACCTTGTGAAAGAGCCTTGGCTCAAAGGTACTTGTAAACCTAGAAATAAAT
Source organism: Neoceratodus forsteri (assembly GCA_016271365.2). NCBI lineage: Eukaryota > Metazoa > Chordata > Ceratodontiformes > Ceratodontidae > Neoceratodus > Neoceratodus forsteri. The sequence continues at coordinate 1,131,081,793 of CM057451.1, forward strand.
AAAATAAAAATAAAATAAAAAGCTGGAGCAGTTAGATGGAACAAAGTTGTGTAAGGCAGAGGCTAGGGAGAAGGAGGAGGAGGAGGAATGCTGTTTTTGGGGAGGAGTTCCAGATTTGCAGGAAATGATGGATGAAGCCTGATTGACCGATGAGAGTGGTTCGACGGGGACCAACAAAGTGCAGTGTCAGAGGACCTGAGGGTGGGGGTGGGGTGAGAGAGAGTGAACATGAGGGGTAGGAGGGAAGTTCTCCTAACCAAAATTTAGAACTGAATTTGTCACAATGGGTGAGGCACCTGTTGTAAGGATGTAAGTATGGCATCAGTGAGCCAGAGGTACATTAGTGTGCTCTCTTCTGATTGGCAGCACTATTTTTAATCAGTGGTAGTAGTATGATATTGCACAGCTGCTAGCCAGTCAGGATGTAATAATTTTCCTAACCATTTTATAAAAAGTTTTAATTGCTGTGATACATAATTTTAATTGATACGGCATATAAGGAAACCACTGATGGAGTTTCTATCAGGAAAAAGACCCATCTATGTATTATACTCATTGCAAAAAACCACATTAATGCAGAGATTGTGGTTAAAGGGCCCGATTCTAGAAGGGTGGTGCAAGTTGTTGCCGAACGCAACTTGCGCCACCTGCAACTGTGACAATTACCCTGTGCCCTATTCTAGAAGGGGCAGGGTCTTTGCAGCCTAGTCCTGTAACTTGCAACATGCAGCCAGGTATGCTAAACTGCGGGCACACCAGGCGAGCATGTCGCAAGCCACTCCACAGTTCGTAACTGCCACCCCCTGCCCAGCTTGCCACAAGGGTGTCCCGCAAGGCTGCCCATCCCCTGCCCCAAAGCACCCTTAAGTAGTTGCCCCACATGGTGGTGCTGCCATCCCCCCATCCCTGTCCTGACCCCCAAGTCACCACCCGTCCCTGGTAGTCTAGTGCCCCCCCGATCAGTATAAAATAAATTAATGTCTTCAATGCCCTGGTAGTCTAGAGCCTCCCTGGATCAGAATAAAATAACATAAGAACTCAATTCCCTGGTAGGCTAGTATTCCACTCCCCACCCATCCATGCCAGTCACCAGCACCCCCACCCATCCCCACAGCGGTGACTGGCACAGCCCACCTCTCACCTGCATGGCCAGCCACCAACTGAGTGCTGTATGAGTGCTACTGGAAAGACGCACTCAGAAATTAATTTCTGAGAGCATCTTTCCAGTAGCACTCATACAGCACTCAGTCAGTGGCTGGCCGTGGAGGTGAGAGGTGGACTGTGCCAGTCGCCAGCTGGGGATGGGTGGGGAGGTGCTGGGTGCACTGGCATGGCTAGGTGAGGGGCCACTAGACTACCAGGGAATTGGAGTTCTTATGTTATTTTATATTGATCGGGGGGGGCGCTAGACTACCAGGGATTTGGAGGCCTGTGTGTCATTTATGATCCTCGGAGGGGGGCACTAGACTACCAGGGCTTGACTCGGTAATTGCCACACTTGCGGCGGGCGACTTGGAGGCGGGGTACAGGTGGGGGAATGGCAGCATTGCCCTGAGGGTCTTTTGCCAATGGGTATTTTGAGGGGTTGGGGGAATGGGTAGCCCTGTGGGCCCCACTGAGGTTTGCTAGGCATGGGGGGAAGGAAACCATGCACTGACTGCTGGACAGCTGACGGGTCTACAGGACCCCTGGGGGCATCTGTAAGTTATACCAGCTAAATACTGGTGTAACTTACATTGCCAGTTCTCCTCTGGGGGTTCTTGTAGAATCCTGAAGTGGGGACTTTGTGGCAGCCCTTCTAGAATGGGGTGCAACTGCTGCTGTAAACCCCCTAGCACCATGTCGCACAGGGTTTATGCGGCATAACTGCTGTTCAGTGCAAGTGGCCTGTGACATGTCGCAGGCCACTTTGTAGAACTACGTATGTCACAACTGCTGGTGTAAGTTGCTACATGAGTCATTCTACTTGGCCCAACTGCTGTTACTCCAGGTGTAACCCTTCTAGAATCTGGCCCAAAGAATGCAAAGTGCCCAAAGTAAGAAAATAAAAACATTTATGGATTGGGGTCTCAGGAGTCTTGGCAAATCAGTGGAGTGATGTTTCTTGGGGTTGTCAACCCTAATGCCCACCCTCCACCCCCAGCCTGCAACCTCCTGTCTGAAGCACAAGTTACAGCTCCAAGCCAGTGCATCATAGGCATATACACTATGGGCATAAAGAAATATACATCACAACATGTGACCAACAGAATCAGTCATAGGTTTCTTCATGCAGAGCCCTGATCATGGTTGTTTGCTCAGGTGACATGGGGGGCATTAAGGCTGATAAGCTTTAATGTCTGTATTAATGTTGTTTTTTGTACTGAATTTGCCTTCTTTCTGTGATAGTGGAATTGAATCCTCATTCATGCACGGCCCTACACAAATACCATACAACAGCCTTATAGTATATGGTTAGGGCTTATTGCCAAAGTAAATCGGTGACTTTCAAATTCTTGTTATAAGACAGTTCAAAGGTCAAAAAAAGTTGTTGTGCTATTGTTCTGATTTCACATCAATAGTACAACAACTTCTATGCCTTATCCTGCCATCTGATTGGAGGAACCTGAACTGTTTACAAAAAATATCAGAGCAAAATGGAGGAGGCACTAAGTGAGCAGTCAGGTGAGCACTTCGTAGAACATTTCGACATGGACAGCCATAGTCAGCTCCATGTTTCCAAACTTTCAATCCATCAGTTTTTTTTTTTTTTTTTAAATAACTGCCACTGTTAAAGGTCACGGTTGGGAACAGAAAGTACGGCAATAGGAACAGGAAATTTTGCAACTAATATAACAGCAAATATACACCCCTATGATTGGGTAGTTTACTACAAGAAATTGTTTTATCAAGGATGGCTGAGTAGTCTAAGGCGTTGCATTCAGGTTAGTGTCTCCCCTGGAGGTGTGGGTTCAAATCCCGCTTCTGACAACTGTCTCTGTTTCTCATAGTAAAGGACACAGGCTGCTTTTTTGACAGTTAGGCCTATTCTGCTGGCATTTTAGTATGTTAGTATACCAGGCCCAATACAGGTGGAACATCTGGGATTGGGGCAGTATAACCTAAGGGGGAAGGGGGACACCAAAATCGGCCCTCAGTGCGGGTGCTGAAAATCGAGCAGACTCGAGAGACTGTTAGACCTATTCTGCTGGCATTTTAGTATGTTAGTATAACACAGTAACCAGTGATACCGAGCCATACTTAACTCAAACAAAGAATACTATCCTTTAAATATTACACCCACAGAAATAGGTAAGGCAATAACACTAATGAAAGCAAATAAAACTCCCGGACCAGATAAAATGTCCCCATTTCTATATAAAATACAGCTAGTTGGTGATGTAATTTACTAGCAACTCTTTTCAATAAAATGATAGCAGAAAACTATATATCTAACTCTTGGAAAGGTAATATCATAATTCCTATACTAAAGAAAGGAGACCCATGACAACCCCAAAATTATAGGCCAGTAAGTTTACTGGACTGCTTAGGGAAGATATTTTGTAGAATACTTTTGGCTAGAATCAACAATTGGTTATAATCTAAACAAATAATGGATCAGTACCAAGCTGGATTCCATAGGGAACACTCAACAGTTGATCAATGTTTCATATTACAACATATGATAGAAAAATACTATGTCAAAAAGCACCTTCCAATTTATTTAACTTTTGTGGACTTCGAGGGTGGGTTTGACAAAATAAATAGGGCACTATTATGGGGCAAACTAAACAAATTAGAAATGGACCCACAATTCTATGTTTAATCATTAATTTGTATTCAAATAATTGGACTCATGAAAGGCATTATCTAATAGGAAACTTGACACAATCATTTTAAACAAATGTATGGGTTAAACAAGGGTGCATTTCAGCACCACTGTTATTTAATTTATTCATCAATGATCTTCCTTATGCTTTTCTTGAATTTTCTTCCCACTCCCTGGCTGTTTACAGTGCACCAGTTCCAATGTTCATATACACTGATGACCTGATAATAATATCCATATCACCTGCAGGATTATGAAAATATTTACAATTATTAGAGAATTATTGTATTACTAATGAACTAGATATAAATGTGAAAAAAAACCCACAAGTAATGGTAATAGGGAAAAGGATGTTAAAACAAAATGTTTATTAAATAACATTCCATTAGAACAAGTGACTATATATTAATATCGCAACAATAATAACAATATATAACAATAATAAACACATACAATATACACTAAAAGGATTACACCAAACAAGCAAAGCTATTATCAGATTTCATTTCAGATTTGGTGGTCCTTCTATATTTTCAACATTACGAGCAACAGAAATGAAAATAACTCCAATGCAGTTGAACTATGGTTCACCTACAAAATTGAAGTCCTGGAAAAACAATTTATACAGTTATACAGAGTCTTACTACAACTTCCAAAGTCAATAACATCACAAATAGTAAGGGGTGAATTGGGCAGGGTCCAGATTAAATATCTTGCTTTGGCAGTCAAAATGGCATACTGGATAAAAAGTACAAGTATGACTAATAACAGACTGCTCAAAAAATGCACGCTAGAAAAACAAACATGGATGGATAAGGGAACAAAAGACCCATGGCTGGGACAAGTAGAAGAAACCCTCTACGCAGTAAATTGAATTTAACCTATTTATGGGAAGATGCCAAAAAAAGTGTCGTCATCTTTAGATCATATAACAAACTTATAAAAGAAAGATTAAAGAAGACATCTTATTGTGGAGGATTTAAATAAGATAACTAATTCAAGGTTACATTCTTGGTATGCAAATAATAAATTAAATCATAACTTAGAATCCTATTTAACACACGTAAAAGGGAAAAAGAGCAGATTATCTATACAAGATTTAGATTAGAATTATACCCATCTAAATACCTTAAATACTTGTACACCAAAGATAAAAATCCGCTGACAAGGGATTGCTAGAGGTTCTCAGGGTCCGTCTTCAAACATCAGGTGCTAGGGCTTTTTCTTTGGTAGCCCCGACCCTGTGGAACTCTCTACCTTGTCAGATTAGAGAGTGCCTGTCCACCAAGTCCTTCAAGTCCTCACTAAAGGCTTATTTGTTTGACCTAGCTTTTGGGGACTAGAATTAGTTTTATTGCTGCTGCCTTTTTTATCTTTATATTTTTAGATAGTATATTTGATTTTATATTATGTTGTGCATGATTGTACTATGTATGTGCTTTGGTTTCAGAAAAGTGCACTACAAATAAAATTTGATTTCATTTGATTTGAATCAAGTGAACACTCATAATTGTGACAGTAATGAGGACTGCCTGGAAACTTTACCACACATTATTCTGCACTGTCATATATCAGGAAATGAGAAATACTTATTTGGCACAATATCTCTAGTCATAAATTGGATCTGGGCAGTAACATCAGGTCCCAAACAGCATGGCACAATGAAAAGCTGGGAAATCAATGCAGCTGACAATGTCTTCATGCACATAATATCACCGTCAAGCATATCGTAAGCAGGTAGTATGAGGTACTGCCCCTGGTAGCTGGTGTGTCCCCATCCCAGATGCCATGTCCCACCCACAGTGACATACTACCTTGTAGTACACTGCAGTGTAGCTCACCATGAGTCACTCAGAAACACTCACTCTTGCTACAGTAAACATTTGCAGTCTCCTGCCAAAACTGACAATTCATAGATTGGAAGGACGAATTCTGCTTCTGATACTGCTATTATGCTTACATGGGGTATCTACTTCTGTTCCAATCAACAACCACCATGGAGAGAATACCTCACAACACAATGACTTTACTTTCTCCAACCAAATTGCCGAAACACAACATGTGCGTGCTTACACCTCTCTTATCGTTCTGAAGGGTTGTACCTAAAACTCGTTTCGTATGTTCAGAAAATACAAAATGACACAACTGATTTGTCTCCCATTCCACACTATTAAACTGAGGTTTCTCCTACGCCCCGTCATCCAATTGTCAGGGGACATAGAACTTAACCCTGGCCCCTCTGTCTACCACTCTTCCACTGACCTATCGGCTGTCTCGGGAAAAGGACTTCTCATTGCCCATATGAATATTAGGAGCATTACCAGGCACTTTTCTGATCTCGAGGCATGGACAGAAGTGTACAATCCTGACCTACTCTGCCTATCTGAAACATGGCTCAAGCCTCACATTCCAGACTCCTTTTGTTCCTTGCCTAGTTACTCCTTGATACGGAGAGATAGGGCTTCCCCAAAATGTGGACGGGGGTCGCTCTCATCTATAAAAACCATCTTGATGTTATGGTCTGCCCACCCACTGGCTCACCCTCAGTCTGTGAGTCCCTACACACAACCATTGCCCTTGGCGCAAAAAAATTCCACATTATCTGTGCCTATAACCCGAAAGCTGGAGGTATCACAGGTCTTCAGGATTTACTTAATCAAACTGTCACAAACGTCAAGCAAAACAAGGTCATAATCTTAAGGGATTTTTTAGGTGATTGTAATCCAAGATTGAATAAATAAATAAAAATGAATAAATAAATAAACTGTCTGGGACCAACTCATAGCACACTGCTGACACTAATGCAGATCTATAACCTGCATCAGATCTTAACTGAACCCACTAGAACCATCCCTTCTCTAACTACCTCCACCCTCATAGACTGGGTACTGGTGAATCACCTTGACCATGTGCAAACTGTAGGCATCTTGGCAGATGCTATCACAGACCACTCCCCCACTTTCGGTGTATGGAGCCCGGAGACTGCTCCCCCAACCCCTCTGCACTACATCACAATTACCAAGTTTGCCAAACTGGACATGGAAGCTTTCCTCTATGATGTATCCTGTATCAACTGGTCTGACATGTATCACTCCCATGATGTTCAAATAGCCCTTGATATCTTCATTGATAATTTCACAGCACTTCAGGATAAACATACCAGAATGTCACCAGAAGGGCCAGGGGTAAACAAACAAGATGGCTACACAAGGACCTGCTGGCTAACCTGCGCACACGGGACAAACTCTGGAAGAAGTATAAAGTGTCCAGACTACCAGAGGATTACAATACCTACAGGGCCTCTCAGAGTCCCTGTAAAAAACAAATCAGAACAGCAAAGAGCATCTACTGCAAGAATTGCTCACAAACTCTGCTGGTGACCCTAGAAAATTCTGGATACACATCAAAACCTTTCTTTGGTCTACCCAGTCATTGAGCCCAGGGTATATGATCCTAAATGGTGTGCATTGCAATGACTCGAACACTATAGTGAATGCCTTTAACAGATTATTCATGGGCCTGTCTCAGTGTACCTCGTACTTCACTTCACCTCCCACAGCATCTCAGCCTTACTGCACACCCCAGAGATCCGCATCTGGTGCTGACCACTGCCAACTAACTACTACCCCCCTTGCCACTTTAAAGCTATATCTAGATCCGAGGTCCAAAGGCTATTGCAAAACATATCCTTTTTTTTCATTCAAATTTTATTAAAGTTTTCCATTAAAGAGAATAAATCCACTTTATGAAATACATGATAGTCTTAACTTGAATACATAAATACAGAAGTTGCAAGGATTCATTCTCGCCCTACCTTCCCCCCACCCATCCCCTACCCCCTATAACCCCTGTATCCATAGCACAGCAATCTACTCCAGCACCACACAAGTCTGTGAGAAAGGAAGAATCACCCTTAAGACTGTAAAGAACATAATGTATGTAGGGGATCCAAAATTTTGTTTAACTTTGGTAACTTATTTTGGAGACTGGCAATGGTTCTCTCCATTCTAAGATTAGCAAGTAGCTCTTCTAACCTTTCGAAATAGGTGATTTCAGAAGTATCCTTCCAGTGCCTTAGGACCACCTTCTTAACTGATGCTGAAATTAAAGCCATATAATACTTCCTATTTCACACTGGAATACAAGAGACGTCCCCCAACAGGCATATCTCTGCTGTAAACAGGTCAGTCAATCCTAACAGAGGATCCACTGTTTGCTTAATGGTGGTCCAGAGTGGAGTTACCTTAGGACAACTCCAGAAGATATGGAGAAGATCCCCTTTCCTTGCTGACATCGAGTACAAATATGGGAGGACACAATACCCAACCTAACCAATTTTTTGGGGAGAATAGTAGATATTGTGCAATATTTTAAATTGCATCAATCTGAGCCTATCTTGAAGCATGAATTTGTGGCAGTTACACCAGAGTAGTGACCAACTGAACATTGCAAAACATATCCTACAACACTAGCCCCAGCTCAGATTCATTCGAGCCATGACTCCTGAAGCTAGCGACACCATTGATTGCCTCACCACTGGCCAAGATTTTCACTCTGTCTGTCTCTCGGTGTTGTCCCAGATCTCTGGAAGATTGCCTAAGTTACGCCTATCCTTATAAAAGGAGACCCAAAGGATATCAACAACTACAGGCCCCTAGCCATCCTCTCTGTGCTAAGCAAGCTACTGGAGAAGCTTGTTGCAACCCAAACCATTGACTGTCTCACAAAGAACAACCTTCTCTCAGACACTCAGCATGGTTTCAGAAAAGGGCACAGTACCTCAACCGCTCTTCTTAAATTCTCCACCAATGTACTCTGCAACATGGACAAAGGCCTACTTTCTGGAGCAGTATTTATCGATCTTACCAAAGCTTTTGATCTTGTTGATCATCCCCTGCTTCTCTCAACCTTGCATGGACTTAACTTCTCATCCTCAGTAGTTGACTGGTTTAACAACTACCTATGAAACAGATTACAACTTGATAAATTCATCTCCACTCTCTCGGATGTGACCAGCACTGACATCGGAGTACCCCATGGCTCCATCCTAGGACCCCCTTTTTTCTCGCTATACATCAACAACATAGATTATGCCATACTCTCCTGCTCAGCTATTCTATACGCTGATGATCTCATCCTCTACTCCAGCACTGACAAAGTTAACATCATTAACAAAAACCTCTCCTCAGATTTCAGGAATGTGCAAACATGGCTAAATGCTAATAAGCTCATCTTCAACACAAAAAAGACCCAAGTCATGCTATTTGGCACCGCCCCCAAACTCAGGTCCTGTATGGAACCCCTCCTAGTCCATGACTCTGGGGAGGTCTCTCATTGACTGTGTCACATCCTTCAAATACCTGGGAGTCCTCCTTGATAAATCCATTAATTTCAGTCTGCACATCCAGTCAACCTGTAAAGCAACAAACGCCAAACTTGGAATCGCTCCCATAAGACTTGTCACCTGCTAACACCATCCACCAAATTGGCAATTGCCAAGGGTATTCTGCTTCCAGTGCTGACATATGGTGTCTCCACTTTTGCTAATGCCCATAAGACTGCTCTTCATAAATGGGATGTCGCATATAACAACATATGTCAGTATGCCTCCTCTTCCCATCACCTCAAGTACCACTGCATACTGGATAGCGATCTAGGCTGGCTCTCCCCAACTGCCTACCGACTATACTCCCTAGGGACCCTCACAGACTCTGTAATCCATAACCAAACCCCCTCCTCCCTTGCAGCTCTACTTGTACCACAGACACCTGCCCACGGAGTACGCTCATCAAACAAATTTCTGCTTACCGTTCCCAGGTGTCTTACTTCAAAAAGCTCTGGAGCATTTCACTGCACCACCCCAGCCACCTGGAACTCCCTCCCTTCCTCCTACCCTGAGGCAGGCTAACTCCCACCCAATCGTCAAAAAAGAACTATATCGCCTCCTATCCCAGGACCCCTGCACATGCTTTGATCCCACTTAATACCTCACATCTGACCACCTTATTTTGCCCAAGACACTGCTGCACTTCTAAAGAAGCGTTGCTATAAAATGTCTTTATAGCTGCCACTTAGCCCAGTTTCAGTTGTTATTTGCATGTACTAATGCCACTTTTGTCATCTCTGCATAGCTATATGTGTTATCTCGAGTACTGTCTGACTTGATCTGTATTCTAACCTACCTGTACTATATACTATGTACCTGTACTATATACTATGTATTGTATAATCACATCTCATTTTATGTATATTTTCTCTCAGGTCGTGCCTGAAAATAGTCAACTTTGGCTGGCTCACCTAACCTGGTTAACAAAAACTAAATAAATAAAATAAATGTGTTGCAAACTGGTATTCTTGTGTTGCAGGATCAATTATTGGGTCACAAACTGAAAACTTATAGGGTCTCAAGAAACAGTTATCCTAAAAATCCTACTGAGCATGCTGAGAAGCCACATTTTTAAAACCTTATAACTCAAGAACCAAAGACATCTCCTTGGGCTGATCTGCTTTTACCCTGAAGATTTCAGAACAAAATTCCAAACCATTTCTGCTATAGATGTAAGAAGAAAACCATCTACCAAACAGCCAAAATAGTGTGCATTTTCTTATTTTGACACTCCTTGGACCTCAGAGTCCAGACAAATGGTTGTCATAAAACTTGTCAGATCATAAGAAATTTAACACTTAGACTAGGCAGGCAAACTTTCATGCAATTTCATTGAATGGCGCCAAAGTGACTAAGGCTCAAAGTTAGGAGTTTAACATTAAAGTGCTTATTTATCCCTAATATACAGGCAATACTGCACCTGTATAATATAGAATAAATGTTACACAAGAGCAGTGTACAAGGAAATAATGCCACTTAGAGGGTTTGAGGTCATAAACCATGAGCCAAAATGGCAACTACAGTAGTTTTATGAGATCTTGAGCTCTCCAGTATGACATTTTCATCAGTACATAGCACTTTTCTAGAATTCGTTTTATATAATGGCCCAGATATTCAAACTGCACCATTCTGAGGTGCAAGCCCCTGCGCTGCTCAAAATAGTTGAGCAGGGGTGTGGCCGGGGTGATATTCAAAGGAGTTTCGCAATTGAGCAACTCCTTTGAATATCACCCCCCAACCACAGCACTTGCGCATGGCGCAGTGGAACTTGCGCCACCGCAAGTTGCCAGAGTTGAGCATTAAACTTGCGGTGGCGCAAGTACCATTGTGCCATGCTCAAATTTCCGATATTCAAAAGGTGACATGCAAATGGGGCCATAATTTATGCAAGGCGGGGGGCCATTTGCATCTATTTATGGCCCCATTTGCATGCCATTAGCATGTAGGTGCGCCGATCCCGAGGACTTGCGCCTGGCCGCCCTGCCAGGCAGCAGCCGTCGGGGACCGACGCACCCTGCAGCCCGATCGCGGGCAGTATCTCTGTAAGTCTACATTCCCTCCCCACACACATCTCCCGAAGCCCGATCGCGGGCATTACAGTTACATGAACCCCCCCCGCCCACACATCTCCCACAGCCCGATCGCGGGCATTACAGTTAATAGACCCCCCGCCCACATCTCCCACAGCCCGATCGCGGGCATTACAGTTACATGAACCCCCGCCCACATCTCCCACAGCCCGATCGTGGGCATTACAGTTACATGAACCCCCCCCCACACATCTCCCACAGCCCGATCGCGGGCATTACAGTTACATGAACCCCCGCCCACATCTCCCACAGCCCGATCGCGGGCATTACAGTTCCATGAACCCCCGCCCACATCTCCCACAGCCCGATCGCGGGCATTACAGTTCATGAACCCCCGCCCACATCTCCACAGCCCGATCGCGGGCATTACAGTTACATGAACCCCCACCCACACTCACTCCCACAGCCGATCCACGGCAGAGCGTGTATGAACCCCCAGTGCCTGATCGCGGGCAGAATGTAACCCCCCAGCCGAATATCTCCCTGGTGGTCCAGTGGACCGTAAAGCCCGATCGCGGGCAGAATGTCACGTTACAACCCCCAAACATCTCCCTGGTGTCTAGCATCCCCCCACCCACCACGAAGCCCTCCACCCCGCTCCCCGCAGCTGGTGGCGGCAGCATCCCACTGCCTGCCGCCCGCCGCCGCTGATCGACTGTCCGGGAAGCAGACGCCTATTGCGCGAGCTACAGCCAATGGGCATGTAGCCCATATTACATGACAGTCCAGATTTGTGAATGAACATCATTCACAAATCTGGACTGTCGGTACGGTATGGGCTGCACGCCATTGGCTGTAGCTCTGCACCAATGGGCGGCAGCCCTACCATGACAGTCAGTCGGGCGCGGCGGGCAGCAAGCGGGTGGATGCTGCCTACCGCCGCGGGGGAGCGGGTGGAGGGGCTTCGGTGGGGGGGCACTAGACACCAGGGAGATGTTTGGGGGTTGTAATGATGACATTCTGCCCGCGATCGGGCTTTACGGTCCACTGGACCACCAGGGAGATATTTGGGTTGGGGTTACATTCTGCCCACGATCGGGCACTGTGGGGTTCATATATGTTCTGCCCACGATCGGGCTGTGGGAGATGTGTGCGGGGGTTCATGTAACTGTAATGCCCGCATTGGGCTTCGGAGATGTGTGGGCAGGGGTTCATGTAACTGTAATGCCCGCGATCAGGCTTCCGGAGATGTGGTGGGGGTTCATGGGGACCGTAATGCCCGCCATCGGGTCAGAGATGTGGGCGGGGGTTCATGTTACCAGACCGCGATCGGGCTGGTAGTTGGCACAGGGACCGAGTTGGGGGCCAGCCAGGGTGGCAGCTGCTGTGTTGCGCCCTGCAATGCAGCAGCTCACCTGTGGGTGGCCCTCAACTGATCCTTTTTTTTGCTCAAGGTTGTGCAGGCGCGGGTTGGGGATTAGATGCACAACTCTGCACAACCCGACTGAATATCGGGTTGCGCGGGTTGTGCATGGTTCCTCCCCTGTTGAGCATGCATTCATTTGCATTGCTCTTTTGCGCAACCTGTTGTCAGTGGAGCAACTGCCTCCTGCTGAATATCGCAGAATGGCGCAATGTAGGACTTGCGCATGCGTAACCCTGTTGCGCATGGAGCAACCCTTTTGAATATCTGGGCCTATATCTTTAGTTGGTTGAAAAATAGCTTTATTTTAACATTGTGTTAAAGATGTAAAAAATATCCAGCAGTGCAGGAGCCAATTTGAATAAGCCTGAAAACACGAAAGTGAACACTTTACTGATTTAAGTTGTCTGTGACCTAACCATATTTAGTTAGTCATGGCTTGCAGATCATGCATTTGTGAAGCCTTACAACATGGCAACCATTAAGTTTTGTGCTCTGAAAAAAAATCTGCTTTTCTCTGTGCTGAGAAATGGTCTAAACCACCATGCACTGCTTATTTAAAAAAAAGTCACACAGGAGAGCTTTAGACTGGACCGTGTATTAAACAAGACCAGCTTACAGTAAAGGACTTTGAAAAACAGAAAAATCAGTTGTAGTATTAAAGGTCAATATTGTTAAAAAAGTTAAGGGTTGCAACACAAACTCTCATTGAAGCAATGTGGCATGTGCATGCACTTTATCAAAACATTTAATCCTACAACTGATCTGATCCTTCTATTTTCATAAGTCCTTGACTGTGAGCCAGGCTTGCATACCACTGCGGCACCTCCGAAGCAGTTGTTTTTCAATGCTGCATTTAATTTTTTTTTTTTAATTTGCATTTGCTTTTCCAATGTACGTTTGCCATTTTTTTTTGAAAGGATCTGGCTTTAAGAGATGCACTATTGCCATTATTTAAATGAAAGAGTCTATTTTTAAAATGTGGTTTTGCAATTTTGCATGAAAGCTTCTTGCTTTTAAAATGCTGCAAACCTGGAGAACTGGGTTTTAATCCCACAACCACCTCTTGCACACTGTCTGACCATGAGTAAGTCGCTTAATTCCCCTATTCTCCCAGGATGCATCTGGAAACAAGTCTCAGTTCAATGTGTCTTTCCTGGCTAAAAATTGTAAAATAAATAAAACAAAATAAATTATACTTCTGGGTGGAGCTGGGCTGATCTAAAACAGTTGATAAATCCTCATGAAACTCTGGTTTTGAGGTTGAGGAAAGACATTTTTTAAAAAGGTGTCTGTTGGCGATGTCACAATTGACTACTTAGTGTACTGATGATGTCACAGTTGAGTAATCTGTACATGATATAGAGGATAATGTATGGTCATCAATTGTTAACCAGTTTATTAACCATTGAGAGGCTGCCAGGGTGCCCTTCGCTCTCTAGGTTTATGTCGCCATGGCAACCTCAAGATGGGTTAAAAATAACGGTTGACGATTGATGTACTATACATGATATTTTATAGTGTATGGTACCTTTATGTTTAAAAAATGAGAAAGCATTTCCTTACTGCAGTTTATTTGTGCCACCTCCACTCTGCTCCGGGTCATGCCTGCCCTCACCCTGTGGCCATTTCATGGCCGTCCGATCAAGTTGCACGCATTTGCAGCTGGTTCCTGGTTGTTAACCCATCGATGTGACGTACCATCGATGGGTTAACAACATTGTGACATCGCATCAGTGGTAAAATGTTGTTATAAAAAGGTAATTTCTACCTATAATAATGTTCTACCATACATTATACATATTTTATTGGTATGCAGTATGGGAAAATAAGCAGTTTTCCTATGGGGAAAAGGCATAACATTGTAATGAATTATGGCGACGTAGAAGTGCCACTGTGTTAGAGATGAGTCTGTGTTACTGTGAAGACCCTTATTTCTGACAGCATGTAACTTGGCCATCTTTCAATCTAGGGTTTTGCAAATTAGGATGCACCTTCTCTATCCGAGAGGCAAATGTTTGCCAAGTTTCAAAACACCAAGTCCAATAGCTTTTAAGATACAGATTGTTCAATTTATGTAAAAGCCCCATTTTAATGCTTTTGCTTTTTTTTTGCACTTGAAGAACAAACAAAATACAATGATTTAAAACCTGACACTTTCTGGTTTATTAGATATTGGCCTAGAATAGGGCCAGTTATTTGTTTGCAACTAAAAAATGTAAAAACTGAAAAGTTATAAATGCTTAAAAAAATGTTTAATTTGAGCAGGCGCAGGCACTGTGAAAAATGAGCTGACAAAATAGAATGTTGTTTTTCATTCATGACTGACATTTCAAGTGAATTTTGAATAAAACAAGCATTTGTCAATGCCGAATGTTTGCTTACTGGTACTAGCATTGGAAATGCAGGAGTTAGAGAGATGCAGAATAGGAATGGCAGTGAAGTATTGAAATTCACGCTAACCCCACCTCCATCCTGTAGAGATGGACAGGCATTGGGGTAAGTGTTTGGGTCATCACCCATGAGGGTCATGCAATGTCACCTCACCCTATTCTGCAGACACCGACATGGGTCGAGGTGTGCCTTAGGGTTTTCAGCTTTACAGTCACCCAATTCCATATGGGCATATGCTGAAATGGGTGCAGCATAGGAGAATGGGGTGAAGTCTAGGGCCGAAGAGTCCAAGGTACACCTTGATGCCTGTCAGTGGCTGGGGGGTGGGTGTGGGATGGCATGAGCAGTACAGTAGGCAATCCAAAGGCACATCCTGATAGCTGTCAGTGTACAGGGTAGGATGTTATGGTTAGAAATGCTAACGCCTCGGGCTTTTGTTGGTCTTTACAGAACAAATTGTCAACATGGTCTTTTGTGACCCCACCTCATGAAAGCCTTTGGGACCTCTTCTCATGAAGAGTGGCAGTGTGATTTTGTCAATGTGTCCCGAACATTGAGTTCCAAGAGCGACAGTGCCATTCTGCACCACATGTAAAAAAACGCAGATTGGGCAGGATGTGAAAAATGACAGCTGTACCATCCATAGGGAGGTGTGAAGAGATGGCAATGCTGAAAATGTGTAGTGGGAATATTACACATACTTGCATTTCCAAGCATACATGGAAACTGCACATTGCACGCTCCCTGTGCTCATGAACAGTGTCACTGTGATTTTCTTAATGTGTCTTAAACACTGATTTCCCACAGCAACCACGGTATTGTGCCCTGGAAGTGCAAAAACGCATTTCGGCCAGCATGTGAAAAATAACAGCTGTAGTGTTCATAAGGAGGTGTGGAAAAATGGCATATTGAAAATGTGGAGTGAAAATATTACAAATGTGCGAAGCTATGTGCGTGCGTGGAAACTGAGTAATGCATGCTCGTAACACAGTCATTTTATGGACTTTCATCACCAAATTTTCAACATAGGCATTTTAGGACCTCTGCTAATGAACAGTGTCACTGACATTTTTGTAATGTGTCAAAGTGCAGAAACACATTTCGGCCAGGATTTGAAAAATGACAACTGTACTGTTCATAAGGAGGTGCTGAAAAATGGCAATGTTGAAAATCTGGAGTGAAAATATTGCAAATGTGCCAAGTTACGAGCCTGCATGGAAACTGTGTAATGCACGCTCATAACATAGACATTTTATGGACTTTTGTCACCTTATTTTCACATAGGCATTTTAGGACCTCTGCTAATGAACAGTGTCACTGTCATTTTCATAATGTGTCCCGAACACGGATTTCCAACAGCGACCACGCTATTGTGCACTGGAAGTGCGAAAACACATTTTGGCCAGCATGTGAAAAATGACAGCTGTACTGTTCATAAGGAGGTGCAGAAAAATGGCAATATTGAAAATCTGGAGTGAAAATATTGTAAATGTACGAAGTTACGAGCGTGCATGGACACTGTGCAACGCATGCTCATAACACAGTCATTTTATAGACTTTTCTCACCAAATTTTCAACATAGGCATTTTAGGACCTCTGCTAATGAACAGTATCACTGTGATTTTTGTAATGTGTCCTGAATATGGATTTCCCACAGCAACCGCCCAATTCTGCGCTGGAGGTGTGAAAACACATTTCGGCCAGGATGTGAAAAATGACAGCTGTAGTGTTCATAAAGAGGTGTGGAAAAATGGCAGTGCTGAAAATCTGGAGTGAAAATATTGCAAATGTGTGAAGTTAAGAGCGTGTGTGGAAACTGCGTAACGCACGCTCTTAACACAGTCATTTTATAGCCTTTTGTCACTAAATTTTCAACACAGGCATTTTAGGACCTCTGCTAATGAACAGTGTCACTGCCATTTTTGTAATGTGTCCCAAACATGGATTTCCCAAAGTGACCTCGCTATTCTGCACTGGAAGTGCAAAAACACATTTCACCCAGGATGTGAAAAATAACAGCTGTACTGTTCATAAGGAGGTGTGCAAAAACGGCAATGTTGAAAATCTGGACTGAAAATATTGCAAATTCACAAAGTTACGAGCATGCGTAGAAACTGCGTAACGCACACTCGTAAAACAGTCATTTTTTGGATTTTTTCCACCAAATTTGCAACATACACTTTTTGAGAGCCCATCTCATGAGCACTGGCACTGTCATTTCGTTAATCGGTCCCGGAAGGTGGTTCCACACAGTGACCGCAAAATCACCATTTGGGACTGATTAACATCATGACAGTGACTGAATTCATGAGGAGGGGTCTCAAAAACCCCATGCTGAAAATTTGGTGGCAAAATTCCAAAAAATGCCTGAGATATGTAAAAAAGTTGAAAACACCCTATTTATTCCATTATACAGCTTACCGGCATTTCCTCAGTTTGTGGTCGGCTTTGAAGAGTGCAGACATGTTCCCGGTCCACTGAAGATCATCGTTCTGGGCTCCGGAGGTGAGTATGGGGTGAGGGGGGTGTGGGGAGGCAGGGTGCGCAGTGGGTGGGTACGGGTTGTGGGGGCGGGGAGACTACAGAGAACAGTTTTTTTACAGGTTTAAAAACAATTAAAAAAACATTGCGGGACAGTTTTTCCATTACAGGGGCATTGGGCACACTGGGGTGGACTACCAGCATGCCACCTGACTGTTTCTGGGGTGTAGCCGATGGGGATTGGGCATCCTGTTGGCACAAAAGCAGGGGTGGCTAAACAGCCGAGTGGGATTGGGCCCCTAGCAAAAATTTACTGTGTTTTCAGGGGTGCATTATGCCAATGGGAGTGAGCTCCCATTGGCAACTTTACATTGGAGGGGACTGAAGCCAGCGGGGATCGGGGCCTAACTAAGACAAAAACACTGTTGATGGCCGGGGACATGTTGCCAAGGGGACTGGCCACCCCTCGGCTCAGGGCAACTTTAATATTGTTTGTGAACAGGCGGCAGCCACCACCATGTTCACAAACAATATTACAGTCGACAAGTTCAGCCAGCAATGACTGGTCACTCCCTCATTGCAGCAGAATCACTGACGCTGCAATGATGAGGCGGCCCCTGATTGCTGCGGTGAAAACGTTGCAACTTGGTGCAACTTTTGGAAGCCAGTGTCATCAGCACACTGTGCCTCCATTGGCCCACCACTGCCAAGCCCCCAAATGCTGTGCCTCCCTTGGCTGCTACAGTGCCGCACCTCCACAACCCGCTTCTCTCCTAATCTGTCACATAATGTTTCTTGCGCATGCGTGCAAGCAAACATAAAAATTAAACTGTTGTTTTTGCACCCCAACCACCGATGGAAAACAGACCTGAACATAATAGCTTTGTTTTTCATTCCTGATAGACTTGTAAGTCAATCATGAATGAAAAAATCCTTTGCTTTTCTCAAAATATTATTTAAAAAAAAAACCTCTAACACCAATGCCACCCTTTCCCCCCGCACCTATCTTCAAACAAATCCACACTCTCTAGCACACATGACATGTTCCCCTCTACTCCCACCCCTATATATTTATTATGGTAGCATGGTAGTGCTACCATAGTTAGGGTTGAGGAGCCATTTCTATGTTAAACCCCAAAACTTTGCACCTTAATAACTTTGCAACCGTTTGACAGATTTGGCTGAAATTTGGAATATATGATCAAGAACTATAGGCCTTGGTATCAGCCAAGTTTTGTACCAGTTGGATACTTGACTGCAGAGTTATTAAGAGTGATTTGCATGCATTTACGCTTTTTCTGGAATTCTACGGTTGCGCGTACAGGTCGCACGGTTTGCGTGACCGGCCCGAAATCTTCAGGGAATGTGCATCTGGGGTCCCCGATGTGCCTTTTGAAGATTTTGTGAAAAAATAATAAGCGGTTCAAAGTTATTCAAAAACAATTTCCCATTATAAGTCAATGGGAAAAGTTAACAAAAAGTTCAACACTTTCCTAAATGCATTTTACTTTTACTAAATGGGCCTGTTACTTTGCAAATCGACCATTTGTTTTCAGTTGGTGATTAGAAAATGCTTGGCATTTAAATGTGGGACCCTCTAGCAACCTAATTCTTTTTGTATTCACCTAGTCGGACCCTGAGGATGCTAGCCATGTCTTTATTTTGGGGTAAAACACTCCAGAAATATGTTTTTCAGATTTCTGGAAAAAGTACTTTCGCAAAGTACTTCCATGCTCACGAAAGTGTCGCAAATGTTTGTGAAAGCTTTCGCAAATTACGACAGTAATTTTCTAGTCTGTGGGAAAATGACAGCAATTCTTTGGCACTGCACTGCAAAAGAACAGTTGGGAGTTTTGGGCTGAAATTTGGAGGGAATGCAGCCGACATCTCACAGATGTGTCTTTCAGTCTTGTATTGAAAAAATATTACATGGCAGCAAAGTTACGGCACTCCAAAATTGATGATTTTCCCATAGGATAACATTACGGCCCAATGCATTACAAGAATCCTTTGGCACCCTGCTGCAAAATACAGGTTTGGTCTTTTTCCTGAAATTTGGAGGAAGACAGCCAACAGCCCACAGATGTGCCTTTCAGTGGTTTGGTGAAAAAATATTACAGGGAGGCAAAGTTATGGTGCTCCGAACTTCTCTTTTTTTCCCATAGGATAACATTACAGCGTTCGCTGCGCCTTTCAGGGCCCATATCTCGGAAACGGTGCGAGATACGGACTTTTCGTCGGAAAAATTCTTAGCCCCCTAATGGGAGCTAAGTAAAAAACTAGCCAGGACAGTCATAAATCATACGACTTTTAAATTTTTTTTCTACGTTGTACGGTTCCTGAGATATAACCTATTTAGTATTCCAAGTCCTCATTTTCTGCTCCGATACCCATTATTATGCATACATTCTTTGTACTCACTGTCTTTCTCTATTCAGCTTTTGGGGAAAACCAGCGCTTACATTACTGTTACCATTGCCCTTTCCGCTTACGGTTCCATGCCCGTTTCACTTACCGTTGACGTCTACGCCACCACGTGCGTCATCCTTAGCGTTTTCATTTGCACTTGCGTTTCTGTTATTTTTCGCCATTTGTGTCTACCGTACTGTTTCTCTTTCTGTTTCACTCTGCGTCACCATGCCCATTGACATTTCCATTTGCAGGCACCATGTTACCGTGTTAAATACCCTTTCTGTTCTCATTCGCGCTTGCGTTACCTTGTGCGCCACTGTTAGCGCTTCTGTTTGTGTTGCTGTTCCTGTTACTATGCCTCAAGACATCATGTGTTGGGAGTGCTCCCGCTGCCGCATTATGTGCCGGGAGCACGGGGCCCTATGTGCGTTATCCTTTGCGTTTTCATTTGCGCTTGCGTTTCTGTAATTTTTTGCCATTTGTGTCTACAGTACTGTTTCTCTTTCTGTTTCACTTTGCGTCACCATGCCCATTGACATTTCCATTTGCAGGCACCATGTTACTATGTGACAACACATCATGTGGCAGACCGTTCCCGTCTATGCCACCGTGTGCGTTGCCCTTTCTGTTGTCATTTGCGCTTGCGTTACCATGTGCGCCACTGTTAGCGCTTCTGTTTGCGTTGCTCTTCCTGTTACTATGCCACAAGACATCATGTGGCGGGCCCAGCTCCCGCCGCCACATTACATTCACTATTTCTTGTTATCATTCTCAAAAAGAAGGGAAATTAGAGGCAAAAAACTCTGTTTAATGCATTAGTTAGGGTTGTTCCACAGCGACAAACGTGAGGAAATTCGCTGTTAGGGTTGAAAACCCTAACTCCGAATTCACCGCCCCCAGCACCACACACACACAGACACACACACACACACACACACATATGCAAGTATGGGGGAGGACCAAGTCAACACAACTAATGACAGACATCCAGCAGCAGGTGACATAAATAACAAACAATTGTCTAAATGTACTACGAGACATCCCCACCCACCTGACCAGGTACTGCATGCTCAGTGGAGATCAACAGCAAAACTGAGGCCATGTACACCAAATGTACACATCCCTGATTGCAGCTGCACACACGTACCACACTTAGTAGTTGCATGGCCTTACCTACCAATGCCCCACACCACACCACAACTGGTACTGTGCTGTTAGTTAATATAAATGCTGAAGGTGCATGATGACAGTTGTAGAAAGGTTTAACACTAGTGAGTATACATTAATTAAAGAAGTACATAAATTAACTACAAGACACTAGCATGCTCAAGATAAAAGTAGTGTTACATTTAGTATGTGATTTACATAGTAGTACATTTACAGCAACAGTTTACTCAAGATAGAGAGGCTGATGTAAGCGTATGGAAAAGCATTGACTGTTCAACGCTGTGAAATTCGTACTGCCAGTATCAGATGCATTCTTACTGATGAAGGTGTACTGCTGATGTACATACATAGACCTTCAGTGTGTTTCAATACTAAAGATGCAGTAAGTATTCTTTATAAGAAACAGTGTAATTGCATGAATCAGGCCAAGCAACTTCTAAATATCATAGCACTACTGAGCCAACAATGACGTACCTGTGTCAGAGATGTATATAGGATAGATTTTCCTGTAGGCACTTACTGAGTATGTTGTACCTGATAAAGACAATCTCATTGCATCTGTGATGACTAACTTATTCAAATACTAATACATTTATTATTGTTACAATGAGTGATCTATGCCACTTATGGACACAGTGTAATTTTTTTTAACAGTTGTTTCATACTCAGGCTGTATGCCTAGTGTTTGGGTTTGCCACACTTCTGTCACTGATGCTATCAAAGTGATAACTATGTTAATTGTGGTACAACAGGAATCAAGTAGGTATAGTGTAGATATAAACAGAATGTCTATTAGTATTGATTTAACTCACAATGGGGTAAGTGTACTAGGACAGCAGGGGTTATTCTCTATCACTGACTCTGTCAGTTATAATCACACTAAGGTTTCAATGACTGTATTGATCAAGTTACACTGTTCATCTTCATGAGTTCATATTCACAGCCATTCTCCAGTAACTAGACAGTGTATGGTGTAACTGGGTGGGACACTGTGTTGCAAAGCTGCTGCAGTGCCTAGCAGAGGGAGAGTATCTACTCATAAAGACAATTAAGCAATAAGGCATGACCAACAGTTATGTTAAATGGTCTGTTAATCACCCTGTAGGGTTTAATGTTGAATGAGGCATAGCCGAGTGTCACATGTCACTAGACAGTGATAAACTGACCATTAACATAATACCTGGGAGTGACTTATTGCTATCATAATAAAACTGTTTTTTAAACAACATTAAACCATGTTCATCATATGGTTAGGCTCTACATGTATGTTAATAAAAACTAAACATAAGGCTGTTACAATGTTTACAGTCAATTAGAAAGCTGCATTTCTCAAACCCTTGTTATAATCAGAGATATTATACCAGTACAACTCCTTGGTTTTGCTCAACTCTATTGCTCAGGTGGCCCACCACATGTGGTGTGGTGTGGTGTGGTGTGGGGCATCGGTAGGTAAGGCCATGCAACTACTAAGTATGGTACGTTGTGTGCAGCTGCAATCAGGGATGTGTACGTTTGGTGTACATGGCCTCAGTTTTGCTGTTGATCTCCACTGAGCATGCAGTACCTGGTCAGGTGGGTGGGGATGTCTCGTAGTACATTTAGACAATTGTTTGTTATTTCTGTCACCTGCTGCTGGATGTCTGTCATTAGTTGTGTTGACTTGGTCCTCCCCCATACTTGCATATGTGTGTGTGTGTGTGTGTGTGTGTGTGTGTGTGTGTGTGTGTGTGTGTATATCTGTGTGTGTGTGGTGCTGGGGGGGGTGAAGTGGGAGTTAGGGTTTTCAACCCTAACAGCGAATTTCCTCACTTTTGTCGCTGTGGAACAACCCTAACTAATGCATTAAACAGAGCTTTTGCCTCTAATATATATATATATATATATATATATATATATATATATATATATATATATATTTGAAAGGATCCCCTGATGGGCAACCAACACAGTCCTCCCTCAACCTCGTCCAATTGCTGTCTTCATGTCCATCGTTCAGCACTGATAATGACTGTTTCAAAAAATAGTACTGTAATTATACAATGGCAAGAAAGAATCCTGGCTTCTGATTGGTCAGTTGGCCACCACAACAGGGATGTTATCCTGGCATAACATCCCAGCTGATTGTTAGCATGCTCATTGTTAGCATCTTCTGTTAAAAAAATAAAAATATTTTTACACACTAACAACATTATTTAAAATGTTTTTTCATTCTGTATATAACAACAAGCCATTGTATAATAGGAATAATGCCCTCCAGCATAGGTGTTATTTGGGACAGCATCCCTTCTTGGGTGTTGCACAACCTTGGCCTGCATCCTTGGGCCCAACCACCGGAGGTGGGATGTTATCCCAGCATAACACCTACCCTGGAGGGCATAATTCCTTTATTATACAATAGCAAGGGCAATTCCTAGGTTCTGATTGGTTAGTGCTGACTTTCAAAAGTGATGCTATCACAGCACAACATCACACCAATTTGAAAAGCAACTGAAAAGGCATTTTAAAAATGTATGTCTTTTTTTACTAGGAAGCCATTTTATAATTGCAATAATGCACTCCAGGACATGTGTTGTGGGAATAACATCACTTCTCAGGTGTTGGACACACTCAGCCTGGAACTTCATGTCCAACCGCCCAGGATGTGATGTTTTCCCAGCCTGATATACACACCCTGTGAGGCATTAGTGCTTAAATAGAACAAACTGTGCATGCACAGGAAATTTGCTTCTGTAAGCAGAAAAAAAAAATCGTTGAATTTAATGTCTCCAAAAACTTATTTTGGAGCTAAATTTAAAGACCACAATTACATTGACATAAAAGGGTGGTAAGCACCCCAATCCTGAAAGATAAAATATAAACTTGGAAAAAAAAATCACAACATTCTCCTGCTACAGTGGCAACCCATGTTCTGGAATGGACACGGGTTGCTCGGGGACTGGCTGAAAGATGAAGGATTGAGCATCTGTAGGACTGCTCTCCTCCCTCGGGGAGGGGTGTTTGGCTGTCTCACCATTGGGCTACCAACCAGCAGTTGCTGGGATGCAGTGCATGGATGCCACAAGCTGGGAAGAGAACCCATGTTCTGGATGCTGGGGGATCTCTGCAGAGGTGGAACTTGTCCATTGCACCCATTGTACATCTGTGGAAACGCAGGATGAAAAACCAGGTGGAAACTCCCCAGCTGCAGGATGATGAGCGACCCCTCACAGGTCCTGAACTGGTGATAGTAGCCGCCCCCCCACAGTCCTATGGCAGAGGACATTGGTGGAAGGTAAGTCCTGGGAATGCCGAGTGATAGGGCAGGGGCATCAGTCGGAGGGGGTAACTGGATGAAGGAGAATGGGAAAAAAAATCACAGCATTATCAGTGACTTTGAATTTTTTTCATTGTTGTTTTTCTATGACCTGTAACTTAAACATTTTTTATTTATTTTTATTTATTTAAGTCTTGCATTACGTATACCTTTGAGCTAAGAACTCTTTTACAAAGGTTCCAGGTCAGTAGAAAGGACATCAGATTAAACAGGACAGTAAAGTACAGTACAATAAAGTGAAAATAGGAGGTACAAAAATCATAATGGACACAAAATCAAAATGGACAGTCAATGTAAAACAACATTATGCTAATCAGTTTCAGGCACAGGAAAATGCATACAGTACATTGATATCAGCCAGCAGGCTTTGTCAAGACAAACAAGGGACAGAGAGTAGGAAGGGATGTGGGAAGGTGGGAGGGAAGAGTAAGAGAGGGGGTGAGAGTGGAGGATGTGAGGAAAGTTGGGGAAAGGGGAGGGGGGAGGGGGATGAAGGGTGGAGAAGGGGATAGGGAGGATGCAGGTGGGAGGGGGAAGAGACAAGTGACTATGAAAGAGGTCACACATTAAGCCCAAATTTTGGGAATGTGCTTCTTACCTCTAACCCTCATGATCACCCTTATGGCAACTTTCAGACTTACCCAATGGGTCTTTCAATTCACACACAGGACCCTTCATGAAGTATTCTACACATCCACCTCTGTGCCCAATGGCTCTGCTGCTTTTGTGTAGGGCTCGCAGGGCACTTTACAAAGCAAGCTACAGGTCTGGTACCATGCCCCAAGGATGTGCCACTGCATATAAGGCTCACAGGGCCCTATATGATGTCAACTCCAATACTGGTGGTGTGCCTTATGGGTCTGCTGTTGACTTGCATGAAGAAAGCTTAAGGTATCAGTTATGTATCTTTTCAACTGGTTGGGAAATAAATTATCCCCAAAAAACTGCATTAATGCATCTGTTATGGTTCTAAGGCTGCAAAAGTCAGAAAATGTGATGCTGGAAATTTTAATCCAAATGCTCCCTCCCTTCCTCCCCATCACATAACCTTGTTACCCGCGACTGGAGGCCAAGCTACAGATCCTGGATCATGCTCCATGGGTCTGCACTCCAAGCTTCCATAATCCCTGGATCTCTAAGGAGATTTACAGGCTGTAGACTTACAAGGTAGACTTACAGGCCTATTAAACAGCCTGTAGCAAGTGTACCTGGGCCATAAGCATATTACTCCCTGCCCTCACCTATGGCATGCCAACCTTTGCTGCCACACACAAAACCATCTTTCATGAGTGGGATGTCACTTATAATAATATCTGTCTATACGCTTCCTTGTCACCATGGCTTAAGCACCACTGCCAACTGTACAGGGACCTGGGCTGGTTATCCCCCTCAGCTTGCTGTCAATACTCTCTTGGCTCCCTGATTGACTCTTTACTCAGAAACCAGACTCCTTCAGCGCTTGCAACATTGCTGGTACCTCAGACCTCTTCCTATAGGCTGCGATCGGTAGATAAATCCCTGCTGAATAAACCTAGATGTAAAACATCAAAAGGCTCTGTTGCCTTCAATCACTCTGCTCCTAAGCTTTGGAGCTCTCTCCCCCAAGCACTTCGAATATCTGGATCCCATGACAGCTTCAAAAAGGAGCTGTGCTTACATCTATTCCTTGCTGATCTCTGCACTTGTTTTAATCCTCCCTAATCCACTCATCCACCAGATGCTGCCTGGCCTAACTTTAACCTCCCTACCTCATAGCACTACTTACCCTTACAATCTCCTTGAGAGTTAATCTACCCCAACCCCCCTCCACACCTGAGTCTTATTTCAGAGACTGTGATAATGCATCCTGCCCAGTCAGGAATTTGCTCTTGCCTTGTTTCGCTGCCTATTTGAATCTTCATTGTTATGACTAATTTGAACAATATTTCTTTACTGGTATGTCATGGTATCTCTTCCTAAACTGTGTAGGTTTTCTCTGCCTAAAAATTCTATGTGAATTGCATTAATTGTTATTGTCCTGGCTGCATGTATTCATTACTACTACCTGTTCTGATCTATGCTATTGTAATTTCATTGTACTCATGCTATGTACCTGTCTTTGATTGTTGTACTCTCCCGGGTCGTGCCTGAGAATAGTCATTTCATGGCTAGTGCACCTACCCTGTTAAAAACTAAATAAAATAAGAATGGCCGAATGTCAGCATTTCAAAAGTGAATCAGCTAACACCTGGAGCAATAGTCAGAAATTCTGGGAAAACATTAAGACCCTTAATGGCAAATCAAATAACTCTCCCCCACCATGCTAAATGTTGATGGTGCCCCAACACAAGATCCCAGTATCATCGCCAGCACAGTTAATAAAGCCTTCACCGACCTCAGTAACGTGCTGCCATGTGACTTCTTCAAACACCCTAGCACCAATGACTCTGAGAAGAAGGATTACTCACCCCATGACAAGTCCCCCACTTCTGTCTCAAAATTGTCACACTAGCTGAGGCCAAAAAATACCTCTCCCAAGTTCTCGGTAAGGTGAGAGAGCAAGTAGTGACTCGCTTGATCTTAAACTTGTTGCACTCACCTTAGATGTGATACTCCCACCTCTATCAAGCATCCTAAACTTATTACTTATATCTGGTGAATTCCCTTGACTATGGAAGGTCACCATGGTAATACCAGTATTCAAAAGTGGAGATAGAACTAGCCACATGAATTATAGACCTATTTCAATCCTTCCCCAACTGCCCAAAGCATTAGAATGCATCATGTATGACCAAGTTATCGAGTAGCTTGACAAATACCAGCTGCAATGCCCTGAACAACATGGGTTTAGAAAGCAGCACAGTACCACTACCATAGAAACATAGAATCTGATGGCATATAAGGACCGCTTGGCCCGCCTAGTCTGCCCATTTCCCTACCTAACGGATAAGCTGCAGATCCTATTTAAGCAACAGACTACTTCCTCCTAACCCCCTCTAGAATTGTCTTATGTCTGTCTCATGCATTCTTGAATTCCTCCACTGTTTTTG
Source organism: Neoceratodus forsteri (assembly GCA_016271365.2). Taxonomy (NCBI): domain Eukaryota; kingdom Metazoa; phylum Chordata; order Ceratodontiformes; family Ceratodontidae; genus Neoceratodus; species Neoceratodus forsteri. The sequence goes on from CM057451.1 coordinate 1,131,109,236, forward strand.
ACTCTATGACCTCCTCAGGAAGGCTGTTCCATGCATCTACAACCCTCTCTGTGAAGAATACTCCCTCACATTACCTCTGAGCCATCCCCCCTCTATCTTCAAATTGTGCCCCCTTGTTCTTGCACATCTCTTTTTCTGAAAAATGCTACCCTCTTGGGCTTTGTTTATTGCCTTGAGGTATTTGAAAGTTTCTATCATGTCCCCCCCCCTTCCTTTTCTCGAGGCTGTACATCTTAAGCTCCTTTAGTCTTTCTTCATATGTCTTCTGGTGCAGACTCTGCACCATTTTCATTGCCCTCCTCTGGACTGCCTCCACCCTGTCTATGTCTTTGTGGAGATGGGGTCTCCAGAACGGTACACAGTACTCCAAATGTGGTCTTACCAACTGTCTGTACAGAGGGACTACAACTTCCTTTTTTCTACTAGTGATGCCTCTCCCTATGCATCCCAGTATCCCTCCCAGCCCTCCTAACTGCCTTCTCACATTGCTGGCCCACCTTTAGGTCATCTGATATGACTACCCCCAGGTCCCTTTCCATTTGTTTTGTTGTCAGTATCTCACCCCCTATGCGAACTCTTCCCCTGGGTTTTTGTTTCCCAGGTGCATTACTTTGCACTTCTTTGCATTGAATCTAAGCTGCCATACATTTGACCATTCCTCCAACTTTGCCAAGTCCCTTTTCATCCTTTCCACCCCATCTTGTGTATTAATGCTGTTGCAGATCTTTGTGTCATCTGCAAAAATACATACTTTTCCTTCCAGTCCTTCTGCAATGTCACTTATAAAGACATTAAAAAGGATTGGCCCCAGTACTGAACCCCGCGGTACCCCACTAGTAACCCTCCTTTCTTCACTGTGGACTCCATTTACAATTACCCTCTGTTTCTTGTTGTCCAGCCAGTGTTTTACCCAGGCTACAACTCTGGGACCCAGTCCCAGGCTGGCTAATTTGTTTATTAATCTTTTGTGTGGGACTGTGTCAAATGCCTTGCTAAAGTCTAGGTATGACATGTCCACAGCCCCTCCCTGGTCTACTACTTTGGTCACCCAGTCAAAGAAATCAATTAGATTTTTCTGACATGTCCTTCCTGCCATGAATCCATGCTGTCTTGGGTCCTGTGCCCCACTGTCCTCTAGGTACTCAACAATTCTTTCTTCAGAAGTGATTCCATCATTTTTCCTACTACTAAGGTCAAACTGACAGGTCTGTAGTTTCCTGCCTTTGTCTTGCTCCCACTTTTGTGAAGGGGACTCACATCTGCCCTCCTCCACTCTTCGGGTACCACATCATCCTCCCATGATTTATTAAAAAGGGTAGTCAGTGGCGTCACTAGTTCTTCCCTCAGTTCTTTTCAAATTCTGGGGTGAATCCCATCAAGCCCCATTGCTTTATCCACCTTCAGTTTTAGGAGTTCTTTCAGAACCCTTTCTTCTGTAACTGAAACTAATATCAACCCCTCTATCCAGAGTACTTCTATTGACTGGATCAGGTATCTCCCCCTGCTCTTCCATTGTGAATACTGAGCAGAAGTATTTGTTCAGTATCCCTGCTTTTTCACTGTCGCTCTCTGCCCAACCACCTTCCTCTTTATTCAGCTTCAGTATCCCTGCCTTAGTTTTTCTTTGCTCCCTAATGTACCTATAAAAGGTTTTATCTCCCTTCTTAACGGAGTTGGCAATCTTTTCCTTGGTTTGGGCCTTTGCTATTCTGACTGCCTTCCCCACTTTCTTCTGCTTTAACTGGTACAGGTCTCTGTCCTGCTCATTCTGTGTTTCCTTATACTTCCTAAATGCTATATTTTTCTCCCTAACCTTCCCCGCCACTTCTTTTGAGAACCATAGTGTTTTTTTCTTTCATTTTGATTTGTTTATTTGCTTCACACAAAGGCTTGTTGCCTCTGTGATGGTGGTTTTGATGTTTCCCCATTGTTGCTCCACCCCACCTTCTTGCTTGTTTGCTTGTGCTTTTCTGATGCACTCTCCCATTTTGACCAAATCAGTCCTCCTGAAGTCCAGTACCTTCACTTTTGTGTGGCTTGACTCTACAGCTAAGTTTATCTTGAACCACACTGTTTGGTGGTCGCTTGTTCCCAGATGGCTACCCACTTCTAGATCTGAGGTCCTCTCTCTGTCCCCATTTGAGAGTACCAGGTCTAAGATTGCTTCCTCCTGAGTGGGTTCCAAAACTAGCTGTCTGAGGCATGCCACCTGTAGGTCATCAAGAATGGCCCTGCTCTTGGCTGTGGCTGCAGCAAAGGTGCTCCAGTTAACATCTGGCATATTCAGGTCCCCCATCAGCAATATCTCCCCTTTCTCTGCCATCCTAAGGATGCTTTCTATCATTTCCTTGTCCATGTCCTGCCCCTGAGATGGGGGTCTGTATACAACCCCTGTGTGGATTGTTGTGCCATTTCTAGTCTCCTGGGTGACCCACAGTGCCACCTGTCTTCCCTGTTTACTCTTCAGTTCTGTTACTTTGACCCCTTCCCTTACATAGAGAGCTGCTCCTCCTCCACTTCTACCCTCCCTGTCCCTCCTGTAGATTGTGTACCTTGGTATGTTGACATCCCAGTCATAGTTCTCTGTGTACCATGTTTCTGTAACTACCATGATACCCAGGCATTCCTCTTCCATCAAGGCCACCATTTTGGGAAGCTTTTTACCTAGACTATGGGCATTGGAACTCATTACCCTCCATTTTTCTATGACTTTATTTCTTTTTGCCTCATCCCTGTTTTTACTGCCTTTGTCTTTTTCTCCATTTACCCCTGCCCTTCTCTCTATTGACTGACCTATCTTGGTGTTTACCTCACTAACTACCCTGATTTTTTTGGGGGGATTAGGATTTACCTTTTCCTTGTTAGTGCCTCCCCCTTGGCTAGTTTAAATGCCTGCCAATGAAGCATTTAAACCTATTACCTAGGATCCTGGTTCCCCTTCTCGACAGATGCAGACCATCATGCCAGTATATGCCTGCATCCCTCCAGGTGGAGCCCCAGTCCCCAATGAAGCCAAATCCCTGAGCTCTGCACCAGTTTTCAAACCAGTCATTGAATCCCATGGTGCAGAGCACCCAAGCCTCATCCATGCCATAGACAGGAAGCACTTCCGAGAAAGTTACCGTGTCTGCCACTTGTCTAAGGCCCCTTCCCAGCTCTGCAAGCTCCTGTTGCACTGATCTGATCCCATTCTCAGCAAGGTCATTTGTCCCTAGGTGGATAATGAAATCTGCCTCACCCCCCTTGCAGCTGCTCCCACAGTCCTGAAGATTCATTTCCTGTCCCTCCAAGCCATGGTGCTGGGCAGGCACCTTACCTCCCTTTCCCCTCCCTCCCACAGTTCTACCCCCTAACAACTGAGTCCCCCACTGGGAGTTGTTTCTTTCCCCTGTGGGGTCCTGTGCCACCCTCCTGTAGGTCTCCATTTTGGAGGTTTCCAGCATCCTACTTGGTCCCCACTGCAGGTGCCTCCATAGAGGAACCTTGCTCTGCCAGAGTGGTGAATGAATTGTGGAGAGGCACAACTGGAGGGATGCACCTCTGTTCCACAACCCTCACCCTCCCTGAGCCCACTGTGGTCAAACCACTCCTCTTTCTTGGCAACCACTGAGGTAGTGGCAGTGACCTGGGTCGTCTCTGGGTGGGGGAAAAAGTTTCCTGAATTCCTGCCAGGTCAGCATGGAGTCAAGCAAGCTCCTCACTCAGACCAGAGAAGTCTCTGCAAATAGGGCAGCACTGCTCCCAACATGTCTGTCTGCCTTCCTTTTTTAAGATGTTTTTTCTTTTTTTCTTCTTGTTTTTGTGTGTGCAAGATTGCGAGTGTGTCTACCCCCTATTCAGTGTGCTGTACCTTTAAGGATATGAACAAGTGTATGTTAGCAATTTTGGGGAAGTGATGTCAGAACCCCTGCTAAAAAGGAAGTTATGCACTTGGGGTGGGTGGGGTGAGGGGCAGAGTGGCTGGAAGTAAACCTGTGCTCTCCAGAAACAATCAACTATGACACTGACCCTCCACCCCGGGGAGTGCCCTCCTTCCTTCCTTTTAGACACCTATTTCACAGAGGTTAAGTAACAGGTCTAATCACAAATGACTGAAAATCTCTCCCAGCTAGAGTTCCTCCCTGGTAAATAAAAGTTAAACTAAGAAAAGTCAACCCCAAAAATGGAGAATCAAAACTAGTTACTTACACAGGCCCAAAAATGAATAATTAAATTCAGTGTAGTCTATTAAATTACCTCCTTGAGTTAAGGAAGCTTTTGGCTGCTTCCTCTCTCCATCTCTCTCTCTCTTGTTCTCTATCTCTCTCTCTATGTCTCTCAGCAGACAGAGCCCACAAACAACTCCTGTTTTAAATCCACAGTTCCCTAGGCCCCTTTCAGCTTCTCCCCTTAACAGTCACCTATTTCTTAGAGGTTAAGTAACAGGTCTAGTCACAAATGATTGCAAATCTCTCCCAGTTAGAGTTCCTCCCTGGCAAATAAAAGTTAAACTAAGAAAAGTCAACCCCAAAAACAGAGAATCAAAACTAGTTACTTACACAGGCCCAAAAATGAATAATTCACTTCAGTGTAGTCTATTAAATTACCTCCTTGATTTAAGGAAGCTTTTGGCTGCTTTCTCTCTCTCTCTCTCTCTCTCTCTCTCTCTCTCTCTCTCAGCAGACAGAGCCCACAAACAACTACTGCCCTAGTTGAATTTACAGGGTACATGCACAGTGTATTAGATCGGGGGCTCCTGGTATGGAGGGGAAAACTACATTGACCTCACCAACGCCTTTGACACAGTTAACCATGACCTACTATTAACCCAACTTTCCACACTGTCCTGTCCACTCAGTCCATAACTTGGTTTAAGAGCTACCTTTCAGAAAGAGTTCAAAGAGTGAAAATCATAGATGTTTTCTCAGAGAGCAGCAGGATAGCAAAGGCTCCTTCCTGGGTCCTCTGCTCTTTAGTCTGTTTCTTAATAAACTACCACTTTCAGTTAATGACAAAATCTTTATGCAGATGGCAAGGCAAAGCAAGGCAAGGCAAAATTTTTTTAAAGACGCCCAATCCTGGAGGCTCTGGGCGCCGTACAAATTTTAAAACAAACATTTAAACATAATAAATATACAATTTATACACAATAGAAATGCAGAATCTGATAAAATCAGAAACATTACCATAATATCAATCTAAACATCAAATGCTTTAGAAAAAAGGAAAGTCTTCAACTGGGCCTTAAAACTATCTACTGTGGGGGCTTCCCTGACCATGATTGGCAAAGAATTCCACAGAACAGGAGCTGCGGTGCTAAACGCTCTATTGCAGGTGGATTTTAGCCTAGTTCTGGGAATGGCCAGGAAGCCACCACTAGAGGAACGAAGAGGGCATGAGGAGAGGGCAGGTAACAGAAGGTCTAACAGGTAACCAGGGCCCAGCCTGTGTAGGGTCTTATAGGTGAGAAGACCCACCTTAAAGAGGACTCTCCACCTGACTGGCAGCCAGTGCAATTTGCATAAGACTAGTGTAAAATGACAAGACTTTTGCTGCTCAGTCAACAACCGGGCAGCTGCGTTTTGCACCAGCTGCAGTCTGCAGAGAGATCCTCCTGTGATCCTGAGATAGAGCGCATTACAGTAATCAAGCCTTGATGTGACTAAGGCATGTATCAAGGTAGGGAGGTCCAGAGGTGGAACAGGGGGCTTAATCCTGGCAATGTTTCTGAGATAATAAAAACAGGTATGAACCGTGGAGGATATTTGAGCCTCCATGGGTAGGGCCCTGTCCAGAATCATTCCCAGATTTCGCACCCAAGAGGAGGCCTTCAATGAGACAGTTCCAAGAACAAGCCCAGTTTCTGTGTCAGAGGCCATCCTATCACGGACTCTGTTCGACTCTACTACCAATACCCCCGTCTTATCGAGGTTTAGTCACAACCAGCTGGAGGCCATTCAGTCATTAATCTCGGCCAGACAGATGTTTAGCACATCCACTGCATTTGATGTTCCTGGGGCAAAGGAAAGATATAGCTGAGTATCATCAGCATAGCAATGAAAACTCAGACCTTACTTCCTGAAGATCCCAACCAGAGGCAGCATGTACACTGCAAACAACATTGGGGCCAGTACCGATCCTTAAGAAACTCCACAAAAAAGGAGACTGGGTATAGATGAGGAATTCCCCATCATAACCCGTTGCCTCCTGTTGGTAAGAAAGGACTCAAACCATTTGATGACAATACTGGTGAGTCCGCATAGGTCCCTAAGGTGGACGAGCAACACACAATGGTCCACAGCCTCAAATGCTGAAGATAGATCAAGGAGAACAAGAATTGTCTTGTCTCCCCAATCTCTAGCCCTGAGGAGATCATTCTGCACCCGAACAAGTGCAGTTTCAGTGCTATGTCTGGCACGAAAAGCCGACTGGAAGGGTTCGTACAACTCGTGAGATACGAGGTGCTCTTTCAACTGAAGCGCTACTACCTTCTCAACAACCTTCCCCAAAAATGGAAGGTTGGAGATGGGACGGTAATTTGCTTTGATCTCTGGGTCCAAAGATGGCTTCTTTAAGAGGGGTCTCACCAGAGCCTCCTTCAAGGCATCTGGAAGAGCACTCCTCAGAAGGGAACACCCTACAATCAAAGGCAAACACCGGGCCAACAGAGTCAACACATCTCATTAAAAAATGCATTGGCACCGGGTCCAGTTCACAAAAGGTATGCTTCATATTGGTTGCTACCTCGATAACCTCACTAACCTCCACTGGTCTAAACTCACACCAACCAGACAGAGTGCACTCAGAACACATCAGGAGATCACTGCCAGCTATAACATTGCTGGCTGAAGAAGCCACCTGCCGGATCGAGAACACCCTGTCCGAAAAGAACCGAGCGAATTCCTCACAATCTATATTAGAAAAAACCCTCCTGGACTGTAGACAGGCAGGATGTAAAAGCCTATCCACAGTCCGGAAGAGTGAGGCCGGTCGGTTCTTCCTGGCAGCAATCTCCCTGGACAGAAACACTGTCTTCTTACGGTTGATCGCCTCCTGGTACACACCATAGTGGGCACGCAGGACCAGTTTATCCGCTTCAGAGCGGGATCTCCTCCAGCAGCGCTCCAATCTCTGACCATCTTCTTCATCTCCCTGAGCTCACCATCAAACCATGGTGACCTCAGATATGAAGTTCTGGGTCGTACACGGACGGGTGCGAGGGAGTTAATGGTGTCGGATAACACCCTATTATAGGTGTCAACCCCAACAGCAACACCTCCCATGCATGCATCACCCACACTAGACAATTTTGCTGCCACAAAAAAACCCTCAGGGGTCAAACCCCATAAAGGACGACAGCTAATCATCTCAACAGGGGAAGGACTTATGGCGGGAGCCCCAAACATGAACTGCACCGTGCAATGATCGGACCAGAGGACCGGATTGATCCTGAGATCGCTAATCTCAAGTCCCAGTGAGAACACCAGGTCCAACATGTGGCCAACCCGATGAGTCGATGCAGTAACAGCCTGCATCAGACCTAAGGAGGACATAATCTGAGAAAACTCATAGCTGTATCTATGATTCACATCATCGACCCAAACATTGAAATCCCCCAGAAAAACACATCTGGGGGATTCCAACATTCTGCCGGCAAAGAAATCTGTGATCTCCTGCAGGAAATCTCCCATCGGCCCAGAAGGGCGATAGATGAGAAAAATCCTGCAGCCCGCATCAGGTCCTCCACAGATGGCCACACATTCAAAGGAACACAGAGTTCTCACCGGGTGCACAGTGAAGGTCAGGCTGGATCTAAAGCAGATAGCTACACCGCCACCCCTGCGTTCCACTCTGGGGCAGTGCACTACGGTATACCCAGGAGGGACTGCAGCCTCAAAAATCGGGCCTGCATCATCTCCCACCCAAGTTTCCGTAATACAAGCCAGATCGACCGAAGAAAACAAGGCAGCAATAATTGCTGTCTTATTTCTGATCAATCTGGCATTACAGAGCACTGCCATCAGGGGATTTGGGGGTCGTTCAGCCCCACAGGTTACCTGGCCACTCGATCTAGTGGACTCCCTGGGGATGGGCACCAACCACGCCTGGCCTCTCCCATGTGCCCATCGCAGCCCAGGGCGCCTTCTGGACCTGACAACCTCAATCCTCCCACCACCCATACATGGGTTGTTCGACAATGCACGATCAATGCCATCCCTTCCAATCCCTACCTCCCAGCAGCGTCTGAAAGTGGTGTCTGAAACTGGGAGGGGGATAAAAGGGCGTAGGTCATGCAACATCAAACTATCATAAATAATTCTAGCCCCCTTTAGTCCTCCCATATAGCCCATATACATCTAAAGCACAAATAATTCTTAATTATCAAAATTTAAGCAATAAACTATTTAAGCCTAAAAATATCACACCTAGCATATTCAGTCATCAAACATATATTACTAACATCTAAAATCATAGCAAAACTGCTAACAATAGTGCCCTCAAATTAACTAATTCTCAGCCTCGATAATGATTTACAGCAATAAACTGTTTAGCTGTAACATTACTTTTAAAAGGCACACAATAAAAACATAACCTTTTCTTCTGTGTCAACTAAACATTTTCGATACCGAGTGGCGCTCGCGCCACTCACAACACTCGCGTTTGTGAGCGGCATGGCAATTTGAGGAGGATAAAATTCCCTCCCCAGGACACACAGGTCCTAGCTCCCCCAAGTCACTTCTGGCAAGATAGCAAATGCACAGACCTGCTGCACAACCTCTCACGCTATACAGGTCATGCAGTCCAGGAAGCACCTCGGACAAATGTCCAGCAAAACAAGGGGCTTGCTTTCCAAAACCTTCGGTAAATCCCAACTGCCAACGAGCTGTGACACAGTTCACAGCAGGTTAGAACACACTCTAACTCAGATGATGCAGTGCTATACTCGAGCCACACTGATCCAGTAGCATTAGAAAATTGTATGCAATCCAAGTTCTCCACAATCGAAGCATGATTTCTAAAATCAAAATTGCTGCTTAACTAGAAAAAAACAAACCATGCTTTTTGCCTCCAGTCACAGCAGAAAGGGGACCCATTCACCTCAATGTAATAAACTGCAATAATGAACCACTTGAAATGGTGAAAACCTTCAAGTACCTAGGGGTTACTCTAGACTGCTCTCTGACTTTTACCTAGCATATTGATCTTGTTGCCAAAGTGCCTAATGCCAAACTAGGAGTTCTCCACAGGAACAAACAGTGCCTCATCAATGAAGCACTAAATTAGCTGTGACTAGTTTGGTTCTGTCTGTAATAGAATACGGACTGGTTGTGTACAGTGCCACAACCGACTCAGCCCTCAAGCATATAAAATGATGCTCAATAAGGCATGCAGACTTGTGTCGGGAGCTCATTGCCTCTCCCACACCTGTCAGCTTTATGCACAACATGGCTGGCTAAACCTAGATAGCAGTATAAAGTACCAGGTTTGCCTACTGGCTGAGAAATCCACAATGGGCTTAACTCCCTCCTGTGTTCGGAAACTACTCAGCAAGTCTAACAATGGTAGGCGTACTAGAGGTATTTACAGCCAATCCTTCTTAGTTCCATTCAAATGGACCTCCCAAGGCCAACGATCCTACGAATATCGGGTGCCGTATTGGTTAAATTCATTGACCGATGAAATCCTGACTGCAATCAAACTAGGTCTATGCAAAAGCAAGCTTCGTGCCCTACTTACATCAACCATTGACTGTGGCTATTGTGCATAAAATATAATTCCTCAACCAGTATTTGTAGTACTGTTTGATGTGTTACATCTACCAGTAATTCTGTGACCAATGAACATAATATACAGTATACCCCCATCTCTCTTTCCTAAGCTCACAGCCCATATTTTCCCCTACAACCCTCCTAGTTTTTCCTACACCTCCCTTTCCTCCCCTTCTGTTGGTCTTCCTCTCCCCAAGGTTCCCTCCCCCTTCCCCTCAATTCTGCCTAGCCAAATACCATGCAGCAAAGGCCTACCCCTCTGTAAATCCACCCATACCCCCTCTCCTCCCCTCAATCCATGTTTTTCTCTGTTTGGTCACTCCCATTGCCCTCTGATCACACACCCTCACATCCTATTCTTCCCTTTCTAGGTCTTGTCCTTCTCAACAGGAACTGGTTGTAGGCCCACCACCCAATAAAAATTAAATATCTGTTTTCCCCACCTGCAGCATTATGACAAGAACTGTCTCAACATGTTCACATTTTTTACTCCTCTGGTCTGTAACTAGCTACAATCTTATGTTATATCATCCGATTGCCTCCATGTATATTATTACTGCTTATATGTATTATTTTTTTGTCTCTGTTTCTCTGTATTTCACTATACTGATGAGGAACCTTTGTAAATGAACTCTTAGCTCAAAGGTAAATTTAATAAAATTCTTTCTAATCAATAAATAAAAATAAATTAGTAATTTGCTCTTGCAAAGGGGTGCTGCTTGGGTCTGATTTAGAATGATCAGATTCTGCAATAGCAGACAGTACTATAGAAAACCTCAGAATCTAATAAAATCAGTAGTAGCTAAAGCAAAACTGGACTACTAGCACAACTACTGGGAGGAAAAGAAATATTATTCCAGCAAATTCAGTTCAGAGGCTAAAAAACAATTTGAAATTGATCTTAAAGAGCAAATTGATCAAATCTGGGACCCCTCTGGAGACCTTGACACATCTCCTCCAGACATTGTGAATGCCTTTATCCTCACTTCACTAACCTCAGCATCACTGCTAAGCTCCAGAACTCCTTGGTGTTATTCATTGTTGGTCAGTCATCAAGTAATGTATAGGTACATCAGTCAAAGGGGAAAAAACAGAGATGGGATTGTAAAGCTTAAATGGGAAGAAGGGGAGTGTGTGGAAGGGGACCTGGAAAAAGCATTAATACTAAACAAATATTTTTGTTCTGTATGGAGACGGTGAGGGACCATGGATAGGCAACATGAGCAAATATGGGAGGGAGGTGGACACCAGTCAATTTATGCAAAAGAGAGTCCTAAAAGAACTCACAAAACTGAAAGTGGACGAGGCAATGGGACCAGGTTGGAAACATCCTAGAACATTAAGGAAACTACAGGAGGTGCTGGCAGCACCACTGGTAGCCCTGTTCAATGAATCACTCGATATGGGAGTGGTTCCAGAGGACTGGAGGAGGGCAGATGTAGTCCCTCTTCACAAACGTGAGAATAGGGAGGAGGCTGGAAACAATAGACCAGTCAGCCTCACCTCAATAATGGGAAAAATTATGGAATCTCTACTTAAAGAAAGGATTGTGGAACACCTTGAATCCAGCAGAGCACAGGATCTGTGACAGAATGGATTCACAGCAGGAAAATCATGTCAAACAAATCTAATTGATTTCTTTGACTGGGTGACTAGGGAACTGAACCAGAGGGTAGAGGCGGATGTGGTCTACCTGGATTTCAGTAAGACCTTCAATACCATTCCACATAGAAGACTTGTGAAGAAGCTGGGCAGCCTGGGAGTGGGTCACAAGGTGGTAAACTAGGTTAGGATATGGCTGAGTGATCAAGACAGTGGGTGGTGGTAAATGGAGCTCAATCTAAGGAAAGGAGGGTGACCAGTGGGGTGCCAGTCTTGTTTAATATCTTCATAATTGACATTGGGGAAGGTCTGGAAGGGAATGTGCACCTCTTTGAAGATGACACTAAGATCTGCAATGGGGCAGACACTCCAGGAGGGCTGAAAAAAATGAGGAGGGACCTAGGTAAACTGGAGGAATGGTTTAGAGTGTGGCAGTTGAGATTCAATGCAATGCAAAACAGTTATATTATAACTACAGGGAACTCTTTAAGTGGTTCAAATTTTAGTCTTTCATATTCAAATATAAATATTTTGTTCAGCTGGGCACACAGTTCTGTGGTATAGCTTACGGTTAAAGGAAGTTGTGAAAAGGGAAGTTGCATGAATTTGGATTGCAAGGGAAGATATTTTATGTTGATCATTATTATAAGTATGGTGAGCTCTATTATATGCAAGGTAACATTAATTAGACTAGTAAACTAAGAAATATAATACTTAGGGTTTAATTCAGGTACAGGAGGTGTAAGGACAAGTCTCACTCTGTCTGTGATAAAACACTCTGTTATAAGCTTCAGGGTAACCTCATTTAAACTTCTTGATAAAACTCTGTTGCTATCAGATTCAGGGTAACCTTAGCAGATAATAAAGGGACAATTTGCAAGCTCTAAACATGCAATGGGACAGGGATTTATTTTGCAGAAAAGGATATTGTGGAGGGGAGGGGTACAATAATGGTAAATGGGGAATGGACTGTTTTTAGAAGACAGCAGAGGGAAGAGGAGGCTGTTGAGGAAAATGTAGGTTGGTAGGGTGTAATGGCTGTGGTACTGTGGTGTTTATGTTAGTGTTGTAGGAGTCAGAGTTTTGTCCAATATGCAGAAGGTTAAATAATCTGGAGTTTGAGATCAACCAGTTAAAAAAGGTAATTGAATCTTACTGTAGGGAAGGAAGTAGTTACAGGTAAGGAGTAATTAATAAGAAAATGCAGTTAGATAGGGGTAAATGGGGAGGGAAGATAGAGAAATCTTGAAGCCACTGACAGGGAGACAAATACTCCAGGATGTTGAAGGATCGGGCAAGGAGTGGTAGTGGCAGGAATATTGGTGGATGTAATGTAAGAGAAAATCACATGAAGACAATGAATGAAAAGGAAAGAGTATGTTGTGGGGATGGTGGATGAAATACAGTAGAAAGGAGAGGGTGGGAGAGGAATACCATGCATGGAGGAGCAGTCAGAGATATGTTAAAACAAGGGGATATGTAAGGTAGGAGTTTTGAAAAAACTGGAGATGGGAATGGGATAGAAATGAGAAATGCTAAAGTGAACAGTATGGCTACACATGAAGAAGAAAGAAATGGATGTGTAAGTAAGACATTAGAGAGGGATCAAAATAGTAAGAGAAGTATGTGCACTGAGGATAAGGGTGAGATCATGGCATTGAGGAAGAGATTATCTTAAGAAATAGGTTTTTACCTTTGATAAGTTTAATAGACACATATGTATATGAGGATGAGGGGTACATCACAGAGCAGAGTAGTGTAGAGAGCGGAAGGAGGAGATGAGGGAAAGCAGAGAGAAGAAACAACTGAGCTAGTAGTAGATATAGAGTCAGTTAAGAGGGAAGTGGGGGGGCATGAAAATTCGGACACTAAGCTGAGCAATGATGGAGATGGGATGATATCTAAGAAGGCAGGTACACAGGGAGGTCCACAAGGGTTCTGAAAGAACTCCTAAAACTGAAGGTGGAAAAAGCAATGGGGCTTGACAGGATTCACCCCAGATTACAAAATGAACTAAGAGGAGAACCACAGACTACCCTTTTTAACAAATCATGGGAGGATGGTGTGGTACCTGAGGACTGGAGGGAGGAAGATGTTATTCCCCTGCACAAAAGGGAGAGCAAGGCAGAGGCAGGAAACTACAGACCTGTTAGTTTGATCTCAGTGGTAGGGAAAATGATGGAATCACTTCTGAAAGAAAGAATTGTTGGGTACCTAGAGGTCAGCTGGGCACAGGACCCAAGGAAGCATGGATTCACAGCTGGGAGGTCATGTCAGATGAATCTAATAGATTTCTTTGACTGGGTGACCAAAGTAGTAGACCAGGGAAGGGCTGTGGATGTGGCCTACCTAGACATTAGCAAGGCATTTGACACAGTCGCACACAAAAGATTAATAAACAAGTTAGACAGCATGGGAGTGGGCCCCAGGGTGGTAACCTGGGTAAAACATTGGCTGAACAACAGGACACAGAGGATAATACAAAACAAAGTCCACTCTGAGGAAAGGGGGCTTATTAGATGGGTACTGCAGGGTTCAGTACTGGGACTGTTTCTCTTTAATGTCCTTATAGGTGACATTGTGGAGGGGCTGGAAGGAAAAGTATGCCTCTTTGCAGATGACACAAAGATCTGCAACAGGGTTGATACATGGAGGGGTGTAGAAAGGATGAGAAGGGTCTAGGCAATCAATAAATCAATCAATCAAAATCTTTATTTAATCAGGCGAACATCATTGAGCGTAGCTCATTTACAAGATGGACCTGAGTGGTCAAGAAGTGCAAGTATTATTACATAGACAAGAAAAACATAAACAGTAGTACAATGACATAAAGTGCTAATATATAACAATTTACATATATACAAGGCACATTAAAACCATTTAACCTGTAAGAAAAGGAGGCAATGGGTATAGCAGGCATAATATATAAATTATAGGTCCTAACTGGCTTTTATGAGAGTATATCAGATGACTGGAAAAAAGAAGTAGAGCTAGCATAATGGAACACGGAAAAGGGGGTTGGGGTAGGTAGGGTCGGGGATTAGGCCTTGTTAAAGCAATTGCAGAGTTCTGGGAATACGGTGGAGAATAATCTTTGAAGGATGTTAAAGGTAAGAGGCTATTTAGCTTCATGGTTTCTGGAGTGAGTTCCATGCAACTGCTAGTGAGTAGCCGATGTGACCCTCCCAAACGGGTGCAGGCATTGGGGACCTTTAGAATGATAAGTTTGCTGATCCTTAAGTTGTATGGCCTAGAAGTAATTCGGGTAAAACAGTCTGTGATATAGGTGGGTAGTTTGCCTGATAAAGCTTTGAATATCCAAATTGCAGCATTCCTATTTCTTCTGTGTTGTAATGATGTCCAGTTAACTGCCTTATAAAAGGAGCAGTGATGGGTGCTGGAGGGAAGGTCAGTAATAAATCTGATGGACCTGTGATATAGGGTGTCCAGCTTATTTAAGAGGGGTGAACAATGGCCATAGAGAAAGTCAGCATAGTCAATGAGGATAGGAATGATGCCTGGATTAATCTTTTTGGGAGTCCCTGTTGAGGTAGTGCTTTATTCTAAAAATAGACCAAGCCTTTGTCTCAGTTTTTTAGTAGCTCCTCAATATGGACAGAATAGTCAAGCTTGTTATCAATCCAGACTCCAAGGTATTTGAAGTTATCAACAATTCCAGCTCTCTCCAAGTAAGGTGGATAGTTGTAGGGTAGTGGGTGATGGGGTAGTGGCAGAGCAACTCTTTGTGGCAAGAACATAGCTTTTGTTTTTGGCATTTAGAAGTAACTTTTATCCAGTAGATTGTGTTGCAGGATGGAGAATTCAGATTGTAGCAGTTCACAGGCTTTAGGTAATGAAGGATTGCTGACATATAATACAGTATCATCAGCAAACAGATGAATGTTGGATTAAGTGAGGTTGGCGTCAATATTATTAATATAAATGGCAAAGAGGATGGGGCCAAGAATAGAGCCTTGCGGTACACCTCTTAGCAGTGGTTTTAAGGTGGATAGGTAATTTCCATTTTTTACCATTTGTGACCTATCTGATAGGTAGCACTTGAACCAGTTGAGTGAGGGAGAATCCAGCCCTATTGATCCAAGGGAGGTGATTAATGATTCATGATCCACTGTGTCAAATGCTTTACTCAAATCCAGGAACACAGCACAGGTACTGTTCTTCTTATCCATGGCAATCTGCCAATCGTTGGTTACTTTGGCTGGGGCCGAAATGGTGCTATGCCTTGATCTAAATCCTGATTGTGCTGAATTTGGAGGTTATTGTTATCCAGGTAGTCCCTTAATTGTGAGTTTACTAACTTTGAGCATCTTGGATAGTACTGATAGGATGGAAATGGGCCTGTAATTATTGAGGTCCATGGGATCACCAGATTTAAGTAATGGAACTACTTGAGCTGTTTTCCAAGTGGAGGGAATGGATCCAGTGGTGAGGGAAAGATTGAAGAGATGAGTGAGGGGGCAGATAAGGGCGGTGATGCAATTTTAAGGAAGAAGGGATCCAGGAGTCTGTGCCTGCACTCTTAGAAGTATCTAAATTAGAGAGGAGGTCTTCCACTTCTTTCAAGGATATTGGGTTGAAGGAAAAAGTTGATGTAGCCTTTTGTCCCACAGTGGATTGAAGGTTCAAGGAAGATCTCAGGAGATTTGCAGGTGATGAGTCAAATGCTAGGCCAGCTGTGGTGAAGTGGTCATTGAAGGTATTTAGATTTCTTGTTTGCCTGTAATTTCTGTATCATTGAGTAGCAGTTTGGAGGTTAAGGCAGGAGTAGAGTTTGGCCCAGAATTCCTTTTATAGTTCCATGAAGTCTGGTTGGTTATTATAGGAGGCATCCAATTCAGCTCTATAATAGGCAGCTTTGCAGTTCTTATTTGTTTTGTACATGAATTTCTTGCTTTTCTGAAATTTAGCCAGTCTCTGGTATCCTTTGTTTTTCTTGCCTTTTCCACAGTTTGTCTCTGGTTAACAAGGCTGCTTTAAGATCAGTGGTGAACCAAGGGCAGGATCTTGCTTTAGTTCTGATACTGGTGATTGGTGCATGAATATTGAGAGCATTAGTGATAATGTCCTTTAAGGTCTGGAGAGCTGTTTCAACTGAGGTTGTAGGTAGAAATCTTGCCAGTATATTGTATTACTCAAGTCATGGAG
The DNA here is from genome assembly GCA_016271365.2 of Neoceratodus forsteri. Classification (NCBI taxonomy): domain Eukaryota; kingdom Metazoa; phylum Chordata; order Ceratodontiformes; family Ceratodontidae; genus Neoceratodus; species Neoceratodus forsteri. The sequence goes on from CM057451.1 coordinate 1,131,125,753, forward strand.
GTATCCTGGGATGTTGAACTTCTTTTTTGACCTTTTGAGGACAAATTCTGCAGGGTTGGGTGGTTTGAGTGTAGATCTTATGCCAGCTATAGGACAATGATCATTTACATCATTTGGTAGTACTCCTGCATGCGAATATAAGTGAGGCTTGTTTACCAACATAATATCCAGGAGTGAGCTGTTGCTAGGGTTTTTTAGGTTAACCCTGGTTGGGTCTTTAATTAGTTGTGTAAAGCCATAGGTGTCACAAAAGGTTACCAATGGTGCAGATACATTAGATAGCCAGTTTAAATTCAAATCACCAAGGATGATGGTATCTTCAGGGCCTTGATTGATTATTGACCCCAGGTGAGATAGTAGTTTGAGGCCTGCAGAGGGGCCTAAGCAGCCAATCAATTTAAATGAAGACAAGTTAGGAAGGATATTTTGACTGACAAACATTCAAATTCCTTTGGTTCGGATGTGTTGATGAGGCAGGTAGCAGAGATGGTGTCCTTAATATATATGGCCACCCCACCACCCCTGGAAGGGTGATCTGCTCTGAAGAGCTGATAGTTGGGAAGGTTTACAACACTGTCTTTGTTGAAGGTCTGAGCCAAGATTCAGAGATGACCAGAAAGTCAGGCAGAGTATGTGCCACCCACACCTGTATTAAGGAGAATTCTTTTAAGAGGCTGCATTGAAATGTAGGAAGCTTAGGCCATTTATGGAGGATAGATCAGCAGGGAAAGAAACTTCAATGGGGCCAGGATTTATTTCAATAGTACCAATGCAGATCAGAAGGAAGAAGATTAATTTGAGGAGGGCACCAAGGGACAGGGATAGTGAGTGGTCAGAGTGTTTCCTCTTATTCCTGGGTGCCTGCTGTGTGATGGAGACGGTCCTGATATATAGGTGAGAATTTTATCATAGCATAATAATCTGATGGACAGGCATAGTGGGTTAATATAAAGCCAGGATACATGTAAGGTGCTGGGGAGTGTTGAATTGTTAGAAAGCTTTATGTGGATACCCAGGGGTTGCAGTGTAAAAGTGGTTCGAGGTGAATAAGGAATCCGTGGTTGTCCATTGTGGATGGCAGGAGTGGGCAGATCGTATTCACTAACTTATTCATCATGACAAAGGGCATATCATAAATATCATAAAGGATTGGGGAGATGAAAGGCTCAGGGAGAAAAGGAAGCAAAGTAGCATTGTGGAGGTTAGGTATGGGTTAAGGGAGGAAGGGAAATAGATGTGGGCGTGGATTAAGAAATGGCGGGAGAAAGTGTATAAAAAGAATCAACTGAGAGGGGGGAGGGGGCGGGCAAAAATTTTGCGGCTTTGCCCGTACCTTTCTGCCTGCTTCTCCCGGCCTCCTGGAACCCCAGTCAGCTATGCAGGCGCCACCGACCTGCTGGCGGCTCGGAGCCCCTCCGCTCCCTGGAACTCAAGGGCTGCGCCTGCTACAAGGTGGGGGACAGAGGAGAAGGCAGTCAGCAAGGTACCTTTATTGCAGTAATCTGCAATAAGGTGCTAAAACTTAGGATTTACACAACAATAGACTGGGAGGGTATGGGGGGGTTAGGCGCCTAAGCGTCTAGCCCACACAAAATTTCAAAAGACTGTAAACACTTAATTTAAGTACAGCAAAACAACCCTTAAGTCGGGCACAATACAAGAGAAAACAGCTCTTTTTAGGTGGAATTAAAAGAAATTAAAAAAATAGCAGAAATCCCAGCCAGAATAGTGTAGTGAAGCCCAGTTTTAGTCTATGGGGAAGGCGCACCAATCGGAAGCAAGGCACAAACTGCGGTCTCTTTCTGATTGGTTTGCGGCTTTGCCCGTACCTTTCTGCCTGCTTCTCCCGGCCTCCTGGAACCCCGCTCAGCTATGCAGGTGCTGCCGACCCGCTGGCGGCTCGGAGCCCCTCCGCTCCCTGGAACTCGAGGGCTGCACCTGCTTTCTACCTGCTTCTCCCGGCCTCCTGGAACCCCGGTCGGCTATGCAGGTGCTGCCGACCCGCTGGCGGCTCGGAGCCCCTCCGCTCCCTGGAACTCGAGGGCTGCGCCTGCTTTCTGCCTGCTTCTCCTGGCCTCCTCGGAACCCCGGTCGGCAATGCAGGTGCCGACGACCCGCTGGCGGCTCGGAGCCCCTCCGCTCCCTGGAACTCGAGGGCTGCGCCTGCTTTCTGCCTGCTTTTCCCGGCCTCCTGGAACCCCGGTCGGCTATGCAGGCGCCGCCAACCTGCTGGCGGCTCGGAGCCCCTCCGCTCCCTTGAACTCGAGGGCAAGGTTGGAGGAATGGTCAAAAGTATGGCAGCTTAGACTGAATGCAAAGAAGTGATAAGTAATGCACATGGGAAACAAAAACCCAGGGTAAGATTACACAATGGGGGTACTAACAACAACAAAAATGGAATGGGACTGGGAGGGTAGCCTTATTAGATGACCTAAAGGTAGGCCAAAAATGTGAGAAGGCAGTAAGGAGGGCTAGGGAGATACTGGGATGCATACGGCGATGCATCACCAGTAGAAAACAGGAAGTTGTTATCCCTCTGTACAGACAGTTGGTGAGACCCCATCTGGAGTACTGCATGCAGTTCTGGAGACCCCATCTCCTCAAGGACATTGACAGGATGGACACAGTCCAGAGGAGGGCAACTGAAATGGTGTAGGGTCTGCACTAGAAACCATATGAAGAGAGACTAAAGGGTAGTTAGTGAGGTAAACACCAATATAGAGATGCCAATAGGGAGAAGGGCAGGGGTAAATGGAGAAAATGACAAAGGCAGTAAGGACAGGGATGGGGCAAAAAGGGGAAAAGGCCATCAGGAAATGGAGGGTAATGAGTACCAATACCCATAGTCTGGGCAACAATCTCCCTGAACTGGTGGCCTTGATGGAAGAGGGATGTCTGGATATTGTAGCAGTCACAGAAACATGGTACACAGAGAACCATGACTAGGATCTTAACATACCAGGATACACAACTTACAAGAGAGACAGAGAGGGGAGAAGAGGGGGAGGAGTAGCTCTCTATGTAAGGGAAGGGATAAAAGCCATGGAACAAAAGAGTAAACAAGGAAGGGAGGAGAGGAGGCACTGTGGGTCACCTTAGAAACTGGAAATGTCACCACAATCTGCACAGGGGTTGTATACAGACCCCCATCTCAGGGAGAGGGAATAGACAAGGATATGATAGAAGGCATCCTCAGGATGGTGGAGAAAGGGGAGATACTGTTGTTGGGGGACCTGAATATGCCAGATGTTAACTGGAGCACCTTGGCTGCAGCCACATCCAAGAGCAGGGCCATTCTTGATGCCCTACAGGTGGCATGCCTCAGACAGCTAGTTTTGGAGCCCACTCATGAGGGAGCAATCTTAGACCTTGGCTCTCAAATGGAGACATGGAGAGGATCTCAGATCTAGAAGTGGGTAGCCATCTGGGAACAAGTGACCACCAAACAGTGTGGCTCACGATAAATTCAGCTACAGAGTCAAGCCATACAAAACGGTGGGTACTGGACTTTAGGAGGGCTAACATTGGCAAGATGGGAGAGTGCCTTAGGAAAGCACTAGCAAACAGGCAAGAAGGAGGGGTGGAGCAACAATGGGGAAACATCATGGGAGACAGTATAGTGCAGTGGTTTAAGACTCTGAGCTGCAAATCTGGTGACATTCAGCAGACCAGATCTGAGTTTGAATCCCACAGATTCCACTTCCCAGACTATGTGATCCTGAGCAAGTCACTTAACTTCCCTGTGCTCCCAGGTCACACCTGTAAAAAAGCTTTCAGCTTAGTGTGCTAGTCCTGGATAAACAAATTAAAAAAAAATCAAAACTGCCATCACAAAGGCAAGAAAGCTTTGTGTGAAGCAAATAAATCAAAACGGTTCTCAAAAGAGGTGGCGGGGAAGGTTAGGGAGAAAAAGATAGCATTTAGGAAGTATAAGGAAACACAGAAGGAGCAGGACAGAGAACTGTACCAGTTAAGGCAGAAGAAAGCAGGGAGGGAAGTCAGAATAGCAAAGGCCCAAACTGAGGAAAAGATAGCCAACTCAGTTAAGAAGGGGGATAAAACCTTTTATAGGTACATCAGGGAGTGTAGAAAGACAAAGGGAGGGATAGTGAGGCTGAATAGAATGGATGGTGTGTGGGTAGAGAGGGACAGTGAAAAAGCAGGGATACTGAACGAATACTTCTGCTCAGTATTCACAAATGAGGAGGAGGGGGAGGTGCCTAATCCAATTAACAGAAGCACTCTGGATAGGGGGGTCGATCCCCAGTCCTTTCATAGAAGAAAGGGTTCTGAAAGAACTCTTTAAACTGAAGGTGGACAAAGTAATGGGGCCTGATGGAATTCACCCCAGAATTCTAAAAGAATTAAGGGAAGAACTAGTGACACCACTGACTACCCTTTTTAACAAATCATGGGAGGATGGTGTGGTACCTGAGGACTGGAGGAAGGTGGATGTGATTCCCCTTCACAAAAGTGGGACCAAGACAGAGGCAGGAAACTACAGACCTGTCAGTTTGACCTCTGTGGTAGGGAAAGTGATGGAATCACTTCTGAAGGAAAGAATTGTTGAGTACCTACAGTAGAGGCCAGCGGGGCACAGGACCCAAGGCAGCATGGGTTCACAGAGGGAAGGTTATGTTAGACAAATCTAATTGATTTCTTTGACTGGGTAACCAAAGTAGTAGACCAGGAAGTGGCTGTGGATATGGCCTACCTAGACTTTAGCAAGGCATTTGACACAGTCCCACACAAAAGGTTAATAATCAAATTAACTAGCCTGGGATTGGGTCCCAGGGTGGTAGCCTGTGTAAAACATTGGCTGGACAACAGGGCACAGAAGGTAATTGTAAATGGAGTCCACTCTGAAGAAATTGGGGTTATAGTGGGGTACCACAGGGTTCAGTACTGGTCCAGTCCTTTTTAATGTCTTTATAAGTGACATTGCAGAGGGACAGAAAGGAAAAGTATGCCTCTTTGCAGATGACACAAAGATCTGCAACAGGGTTGATACACAAAGAGGCATGGAAAGGATTAGAAGGGACTTGGCAGGGTTGGAGGACTGGTCAGAAGTATGGCAGCTTAGATTCAATGCAAAGAAGTGCAAAATAATGCTCCTGGGAAACAAAAACCCCAGGGAAAGATTACACAATTGGGGGGGGAGGTAGTAACAACAATAAAAATGGAAAGGGACCGGGGGTAATCCTATCAGATGACCTTAAGATTGGCAAGCAATGTGAGAAGGCAGTAGGGACTCAGGCTGGGGAGATTCTGGGATGTATAGGGAGAGGCATCATCAGCAGTAGACATGAAGTTATTATCCCTCTGTACAGACAGTTGGCGAGACCCCATCTGGAATACTGCCTCCAGTTCTAGAGACCCCATCTCTGCAAGGACATAGACAGGATGGAGGCAGTCCAGAGGAGGACAACTAAAATGGTGCAGGGTCTGCAAGAGAAGCCATATGAGGAGAGACTAAAGGAGCTTAACATGTATACCCTTGAGGAAAGGAGGGAGAGGGGGAACATGATAGAAACTTTTAAGTACCTCAATGGAATCAACAAAGTTCAAGAGGTAGCATCTTTCAGAAAAGAGATGTTAAAGAACAAGGGACACAATTTGAAGATAGAGGGGACGGCTCACGGGCAATGTGAGAAATTATTTTTTCATAGAGAGGTTGGTGGACACATGGAACAGCCTTTCTGAGGAGGTTGTGGGGTCTAAAACTGTGGGAGAATTCAAGAATGCATGGGACAGATATAAGGCAATTCTTGTGCGGGGCAGGAAGAAATAGGGTGTTGGTTAACTAGGATCTGCAGGTTATCTTGTAGGTAGGGAAATGGGCAGACTAGGTGGGCCAAGCGGTCCTTAGCTGTCATCAAAGTCTATGTTTCTATGAGCTTAATATGTATACCCTTGAGGAAAGGAGGGAGAGTGGGGACATGACAGAAACATTCAAGTACCTCAAGGGAATCAACAAAGTCCAAGAAGGCAGCATCTTTCAGAAAAAGAGATGTACTAGAACAAGGGGACACAATTTGAAGATGGGGGGACAGCTCAGGGGCAATGTGAGGAAGTATTTTTTTCACACAGAGGGTGGTGGACAGAGAGAATGGCCTAGCAGAGAGGTAGTGGGGTGAAAAACAGTGGGGGGATTCAAGAATGCATGGGACAGATGTAAGACAATTCTGGGGGGTGGTTGGAGGAAGTAGGCTGTTGGTTAACTCAGATCTGCAGCTTAGCCAAAAGGTAGGGAAATGGGCAGTCTAAGTGAGCCAAGAGGTCCTTATCTGCCATCAAAGTCTATGTTTCTAAGTTTCTATGTTACAGGGAGGGTTTATAAGAAATGGAGAATTGGGTTTGTTAAAGAAATTGAATAGTGACAAGGAAAGAAGAGGGAAAGGGGGATTTTGAAAGAATCAAATCAAACTTTATTTGTAAAAGGTGCCTTTCCAAAACCAAGGCGCCTGTTCATAATGTAATAAAAATCAATAATTAATTAAAACAATGTTAAAAATGTATCCAAGGTGGCAACATTAAAAATCATATGCATGGCTAAAAATAAATGTTTTTAACACCCCCTTAAAACTTTGGACAGTTGGGCAATCTCGTACCTGACGAGGTAGAGAATTCCAAAGGGTTGGGGCCATAAAACTAAAAGATCTGGCCCCAGATGTCTTTAAACAGACCCTGGGAATCTCCAGCAATCCTTCGTCAGTGGATCGGAGAGAGTGGGAGGGACAGTAGAGTAGAGACAAAGGAGATCTTTCAGGTAGCCAGGTCCCTGATCATGTAGGGCCTTATAGGTCAGCAAACCGACCTTGAAGGTGATTCGCCAACATATTGGCAGCCAGTGCAGTCTGCGGAGCACAGGCATTATATGACTGGCCCTAGGAGAACCAGTCAATAGCCTGGCTGCCGCATTCTGCACTAGCTGCAGGCGGCGAATATCAACCCCCGGTAGCCCAAGATAAAGGGCGTTGCAGTAGTCAAGGCAGGAGGTAACGAAAGCGTGGACCAAAGTAGGAAGATCGTCAGGAGGAACCAGGTGCTTTACCTGGGCGATGTTCCTCAGATGGTAAAAAGAGGATCATATTGAGGGAACAAAAGGAGCAGAATCAGTTAACATAAAATTAGATGGGATTTTGGTGGACTGCAAGGAGTCTGTACAAGGGGGAGTCTGTATACTGGGGGATTCCATAATTAGAGGAATTCAATGGGGGAGAGTAGGAGAGGGCAATAGTAATGTTAAAGTTGAGTGCATGCCCGGTATGATGCCATTAAAGGCCTCACGTCTTATATACTTCCTATCCAGGAACCATGGGGGGATCACCCACATTTTGGTGCATTTGTGCACAAATGACCTGGCGGACAGCAGTCTTATGGAAATGCAAGCTAGATTCAGGGATATGGCAACTGTCTGGAAGCTGGAAAAAAAATCTGTCTCTTTTTTAGAAGTACTGCCAGTGCCAAGGGCCAATATGGATAGAAAGGGGAGAACAGATGAGTTCAATATGTGGTTAAGGGGGTGGTGTCATGAACAGGGGTGTGGTTTGGCGGGGGAATTGGGAAGGATATTGAATAAAGCAGAACTATATGCTCCAGACAGATTGCACTTAAGCAGGGAGGGAACAAGGGTCCTAAATGAAAAATTGTGTAGCTATACAAGGGAAAAGTTAAACTTAAACTGATTTGTGAGGGAGCAATAGGGAACAGCCTAGCTTATAATGGGGTAGGGAATTTATTTCACTATTATAATGGAATAAGAGATTTAAGGTGGAGAGAACTGTCTGTAAATGCCGGGGCAGGATTCACAAAAGAAAGTAGGGCAGAAAAAAACCTGCAAGTGTCCAAATATTGCGCAGCTGCTGGAAAACACACCTACATGCACTGAGGGGAATTCACAAATCCCCTGCAGGTGCAGGAAAAATATCCTGCGGCTGAGAAAAAAACACACATGTGGAAAATATGCTATGGGGAAAAAGTGCCATGATATGCATGGAGCATCCCCTGAAAGGCTATTCACAACCAGTTTTTTTCCGCAGTTGCAGAAGAAATGTTACACACAGTGGAATGAGGTGTAACTCTCCCTCAGCAAATTGCAGTAATGCCCCAGCAATTGGAATCAATTAAGGTGGAGGTGAAGCACAGGTAATAGCATCCCAGATAGTATAACAGTGGCTGCTGTTACAGCAACAAAAGCACACTTTGCCATGATATGGCAACAGACAACAACCACCAGACACAGTGCAGCCCTTGACGGAGCCCCACAGGCAGTAGACCCTGGCCAGCCTGCAGCAAGTGCTACCCCTGCAGGCAACAGGAACACCCCAGGGAGGGAGGACCAGCAGTGACAGTTGGCCACTGTGGTGCCATGGCATTGCTGGTATCTGTGGTGCTGCAGTGGTCCCAGTTGAGGGACTGGTTGCTGGTCTCTTTGTGGGTGCTTTCAGCTTCATTCTATGGCAGCACTGTTAAAGTCTGCTGTTCCAGCTAATTAAGTTCACTGTTGCTATGCCTCCTAAGCTATTTCTGCAGCTTCAGATCCGCAGTTGTGGATTTTCAACACGTGTGCAATTTCCGCAGCTGCTGAAATTCTGCAGCTGCAGGGATTTTATGAAATTCCGCACCTGCTTAAAATCTCTATATGAATATCACGCAACTGCGTTTCCGCAGTGCTGCAAACCTTTTTCCCGCAGCTGCGGGATTTTTGGCTTTCTTTGTGAATCCTGCCCCAGGAGTCTAGATAATAAAATGGTGGACCTAGAGACCATAATGGTGAATGAATGCCTAGATAGTGTTGTTTTTTAAAAAAATGACTCCATAGTCCTGTAAAAGAGAGGTTGTTTTTACATTTATACTGAAACTGCATTTATTAAAGCAGGATAAATGCAGTTTTATGGCATTTGAAAATTGTAAGCACAGCCTCTCCTGATTCAAAAATCCTACTCTAAGAATCCTAAAATGGCTGCCTTGATGATGTCATTAAAGCGAGAGATGCCCAGCTGTACAGACGTATTCTAGCTGTACTAACCATATTAAAATGCAAATAACTTTGAATTGAAAAATGATAAGATGGTACTGTGAGCACAAAACTTGTTTGTCACAAAAATATCTACAAAATGATTGGTGTTTCATTTATTAATACTGTTTAGTTTTTAAAAATTAGTAGAAAAAGCAGCATAAAATTCAATTATGTTTCACTTTTTCAACAAACAAATGCAAATAATATTAAAACAAAAAATGATAGCATGTTACTGTGAGCATAGCATTTGTTCAGCACAAAAAATATCTACAAAATGAGTAGTGTTTCATTTATATGTGCTGTTTAGTTTTTGTATAATTAGCAAAAAACAGTATACGTCAATTATTTTTCACGTTTTGTAACAAACAAATGTAAATAGCTTTAATCTGAAAAATGATAGCATGGCACTTTGAGCACAAAAGTTGTTCAGCACAAAAATATCTACAAAATTAGCAGTGTTTCATTAAATGTGCCTTTTAGATATTTTATAATCAGCAAAAAATGGTTGGAAATTCAAATTTTTTTTCACTTTTTTGGAGGTACTGAATAAATGGAATATGCTACCTCCCTACTGGAAATATTGTTGATATTTTTTGTTCTTGTGCCGATTGACCTGATAACATTACTCATGACTTCACCACTCATGATGTCTTCAGGTCAATTGGCACTCAAACAAAAATATTAACAATATTTCCATTGGAGGTAGCATATCCCTCATATATTCTTTGCAAAAAAAATTACATTAATACATTAGTTTGTGTTGCTATTAAAGCTGCAAAAGCATGCAAACAGGATGTTAGGGTGTTCAACACTAACTCTGCATCCCCCCTCCAAGCAGCCAAAGGGAACAAAGCAAAAGCAACCATAGACATCCATCATCAGGTAAGACAAACAACATACAACTCTTTACGAATGACATACGAGACATCCAATTGTTTAACCAGGAGAGACACACTAAGATGAAAGCTTGTTTACGGGTGAAATCTGGGAGCACAGGGAAGTTAAGTGACTTGCTTAGGGTCACACAGTATGCAAGTGGGGGCTGTGGAATTCAAACCCAGAACCAGGCCCTCCCTGAAAATGAGCTTGCTCAGTGGAGTTTTACCTGGCTAAATAAAGATTGATTGATTGATTGATAGGTCTCCAGATTTGCAACTCAGAGCCTTAAACCAATGCGCTATACTGCCTCCCTTATCATCTATCATCATGGTCCAGCACTTTTGTAGCAATAGATACTCATGTGCATTTGCACACCACCTGGGAAGTGCAGTAACAAATTCCCATAGGATCACATTGTAAATTGTAAGTAAGTAATAACACATGGCAGGGTGTGTGGCAGTGCTAAATTACTACACCCTCAAGGTGGGTTGTGAGGCATGAGGTGCAGCCAAATGCCTTTGACCACCTGGGAAGTGCAGTATATGATTCCCATAAGATCACGTTGTAAATTGTAAGTAAGCAATAACACATGGCAGGGTTTGTGACAATGCTAAATTGCTGTAAGGCCCAGGTGGGTTGTGAGGCATGGGATGCAGTCAAGTGATGTTATCCTCCTGGGAAGTGTGGTGTGTAATTCCCATAGGATCACATTGTAAATTGTAAGTAAAACATAACACATGGCAAGGTGTGCTACAAGCTTAAATTGCTGCATGCCCCAGGTGGGTTATAAGGCATAAGGCACAGCTGGGTGCCTTCAACCACCTGGGAAATGCAGTATATAATTTGAATAAGATTACATTATAAATTTTAAAAGATCAGTACCACACATCAGGGTGTGCAGCAAGGCTAAATTGCTGCATGACCCAGGTGGGTTATAAGGCAGAAGGTCATTCAATCAATCAAATCTTTTTTTATATAGCGCCTTTCCAGAACCAAGGTGCTGCACAACTCAAATACAAAATGCAGCATAAAATTTACACTAGAACAATAAGTATATCAATCAATAAATTAAAATTTGTCTGGGAAGGCTAGATTAAACAAATATGTTTTCAGCTCAATTTTGAATCTATCGATAGTCAGACATTCTCTTAACTGACAAGGTAGAGAATTCCACAGGATAGGTGCCACAAAGGAGAAAGTGTGAGCACCGGATATTTTTAAATGAACCCTGGGAATCTCTAGCAATCCCTCATCGGTGGATCAGAGAGGATGGAGGGGGCAGTAGGGAATCAAGACATCTTGCAGGTAGCTAGGTCGCTGTTCGTGTAGGGCTTGAAAGGTTAGCAAGCCAGCCTTAAAGGTGATCTGCCACTAAACAGGCAGCCAGTGCAGTTAGAGCAGCACAACACACAATATGACTGGCACTCGATGTACCAGTCAGAAGCCTGGCCACAGCATTCTGCACTAGCTGCAGGCACTGGATATCAACCCGAGGAAGCCCAAGGTAGATGGCATTGCAGTAGTCAAGGCGGGTGGTGACAAAGACATGGACCAACATTGTAAGGTCATCTGGAGCAACCAGGTATTTCTCCCAGGCAATATTCCTAAGATGGTAAAATGAGGATTTAACCATGGCTGACACCTGAGATTTCAGGGTCAAGCAGTCTTCAAAAATAACACCCAGGTTATGCACCCAGTCTGGCGTAGTGAGCTGAATACCATCAAGCCATAACCCTGATGCCTGTACAGCCCCCAAACCCACCCCCAGATTACCTGGGTCCACTACCAACACTTTAGTTTTGTCCGGATTCAGTCTCAGCCAGTTGGTGCTCTTCTAGTCCTTGATCTTGGTGAGACAGTTGTTTAGCACAGAGACTGCATCAATCTGTCTGGGCAGAAAGGACATATATAGTTGAGTATCATCTACATAGCAGTGAAAACTCAAACTTTATCACCTGATGACATCTCCCAATGGCAGCATATACACTGCAAACAGCATGGGTGCCAGTATGGAGCCCTGCTGCTCTCCACAGGATGGGGGGGCATCAGATGAATATATTCCAGTGACCACCCTCTGAGACCTGTCAAAACCATTTGAGAACTATACCCAACAGCCTACAAAGAAGCCGCAAGCACTCCAAGAGCACACAGTGTTAAATGCTGCAGAGCGAGATCAAGAAGAATCAAGATGGTACGAGCCTTTCTGTCTTTCACTATTAGGAGGACATTCAATACTTGGACGAGTGCAGTCTCGGTGCTGTGTCTCTTCCTAAAACCAGACTGGAGAGCATCATAGACATTGTGGGTCACAAGGTGATTATCCAGTTGCAGAGCAACCACCTTCTCAATAACCTTACCCACAAAAGGCAGGTTAGAGACAGGTCGATAGTTAACTGGACAGTCTGGATCCAAAAAGGGATTTTTAAGGAGTGGTCATACAACTGCCTCCTTGAGGGGATCAGGAAAGACCCCCCCCCAAAGAACTCCAGACAATTTCAGCTAGAATCAGGCAGATAACATCTACACAACCCACTAATAGGGGCATAGGGCCCAGATCCAAACTACAACTGGTTGGGTGCAGAGTCTTGATGATCTTTACAATGTCTATGAATTCTGGCTGGCTAAAGTCTGTCCAGACAGACTGAGTGCTCACCACCTCCCACCGATCTCCACAATCAATCATAGGGGGAGCCGGGCCGATGCTGGACCTGATGCTGGCAACCTTATCTGTGAAGAATTGATCAAACTCCTCACATTTAACATGAGAAAAGGCTTCTGTGGGTTGGAGACAGATTGGATTGCACAATCTGTCAACAGTTGGGAAGAGCTGAGCAGGTCGATTCTGTACAGCTGATATCTACCAGGACAGGAATTTTGCCTTCTTATAGATGTTTTCTGACTGATAGCCCTTAAAATTTTCCTTCAATCTAAGCTTGTCAGCATCAAGGCCGGACCTCTGCCATATTCTCTCCATCCTTCTCCCAACTTGCCTCAACTCCTTCAAGGAACCATTGAACCAGGGGGTCCTTGCGCTAACAGTGAGTGGTCAAACACAAACAGGAGCAATCATGTCCAGGGCATCTTCCTCTGCCCTATTATATGTAGGCCAGTAAAATATCCCCTGGACTCATGCATTCACCTGAAAATCCTGATAGGTCCAACACTGCCAACAGACCATCTGGTGTAACTCCCCTTAAAGGGTGGTGCTGGACCATCTCCATAGATGCAGACCCACTGGGGGAGCCCTGAAACTGAACCTTATGTTGTGATGGTCTGACCAACTGACTGGTTCCACCACCAAATCAGTGATCTCCATTCCCAGGAGGAACACCAGATCCAATGAGTGACCCCCTATATGGGTAGTGGAGGTAATCACCTGTGTGAGGCCCAGCATCATCATTAGCTGCAGGAGATTTTGACCAAATTGTGAGAGTTCATCATTGATCCAGGCATTGAAGTGTACCAGAACTATCCATCTGGGAGACCTCAGCACCATGTTGATGATGAAGTCCACTATCTCCTGCAGGAATTCTCCACCATCACCTGGTGGACCATAGATGTGGATTATTCCACACCCTACACCCTCTCCCAGGATAAACTTGAAGGATCTGGTGGGCCCCACTGGCACATCCACAAGGCCTAGTTCTGTCTTAAATATAATGGCAACACCTCCACCTCTACAATCCAACCTCAGGCGGTGTATCACCGAGAACCTAACTGGAACAACAGAGGCCAATACAGGACCTGCATTTTTATCCAGCCAGGTCTCGGTGATGCATGCTAGATCTGTTGTTCCAGCAAGATCAGCTGTAATAGCTGTTTTGTTCTTACTAGATCTGGCATTACATAGTACCACCTGAGTAGGATAGGTTGTCATGGAAGACCTCATCTCCTGCCCACTTATTACAGAGCCCATGGGTATGGGGACAAGACAGCCAAGTGTCATCAACCACCTGTGAAGTACAATATAAAATTCCCATATGATCACATTATTAATTATAAGTAAGCAATAACACATAACAGGGTGTGCAGCAATGCTAAATTACCACTGGCCCCAGGTGGATTGTGCAGGTGGGTTCTGAGGCATGATGTGTAGCTGAGTGGCATCAACCTCCTGAGAAGTGTGGATGTCATCACTCACCTATGCTGCCATTGAAGCGCATGCTAAGGATGTGGGAGAGTAAGCAGGTGGCTGCTCTGAGGAGGCCAGGCCCCTGGCTTCTTTGACTGGAAAAAGAGGTAACATTCTAACTTAAATGGCACACAGCTGAATGACACAAATGGAAACAAAAAAAAAATGGGAAATGGCATCAGAGCGAGATGTAGCTCTGGGTAGTATGGAAAAGGCAGTTTTCATGGGATCCGGTCAGTAACATCATGACCAATAACATTGTGGCCAAAAATAAAGTGGGGATTACATCACAGCCAACAATTTAGGCTTGCAATATCATCTCTTCCCCAAATCTCACATGCAGTATGAGGAATGAAACCTTGGTGGCCTGTGGTTCCCCTAGCCCACCTACTGCATCTCAGTCCCAGCCACAGAAGACCCATGAATGATCCCCCATACAACCCCACACCATCCCTGATCGCTGATCTGCCTGTCTGCACCACTGTTGAAGTATGTGGTACACTGCAACATATCCCTGGTGTCTAGCAGCCCCCCAGGTAGTCCACCACCTATCTGCTCCCCCAACCCCTAATGGATGACCAGCACACCCCTCTACTCTCTGCCATAGCTGGCCACCCAACCAAGATGCAATGCATGATCACATACACTTAGGGTGCACGCTCATGCCTTGCATCTCAGTCGGGTGACCAGCTGTGGTGGAGAGTGGAGGGCTGTGCTGGTCACCCATTAGGGGTTAGGGTGGAAGCAGTCATGTGGTGGACTACCTGGGGGGCCACTAGACACCAGGGTATGTCGCACTGTACTGCATACTTTGGCAGTGGTGCAGGTGGGTAGATCAGTGATCGGGAATGGCGGGGGATGCACGGGGGGATCACTCATGGGTCTTCTGTGGCTGAGACTGAGGTGCAGCAGGTGGGCTAGGGGAACCACAGGCCACCAGGGTTTCATTCCTCATAATCTCTGTGAGATATGGGGAAGCGATGATGTTGCAAGCCTACATTGTTGGCTGCGATGTAATCCCCACTTTATTTTTGGCCACAATGTTATTGGTCATGATGTTACTGACTGGATCCATTTTCATGTGCACTAACTAAATGCAAGGAAGACAAGGAAGTGTCAGTGGGTGGCTGCATGAGAAATGCAGCGTGCCCTAGCTCTCGTTGCCTGAAAACATAAATTGAGACTACGAGAATCAGTGGCTCAATCTGTCACAGCGAGGTAGCATTGACAGGGGAAAATAGAAATGGAAACATTAAGTATACACCAGTTTTACACCCCCACCCCACCTGGAAGGCAGGAAGTGGGAGCTATTTGAAAAGCAAATTGCAGTTTGGTTAATTGGAGGAGGGCACAAGAACAAAACATTTTAACAATATTTCCAGTAAGGAAGTAGCTCATTCCATTTATGCCATTCCTTCAATAACAGTGAAAAAAAAATTCCCTGCCATTTTTGCTGATTATAAAACAACTAAAAGACACATATAAATGAAACACTACTCATTTTGTAGTTATTTTTGAGCTGAACAACTTTTGTGCTCAAGGTACCATGTTATCATATTTCAGTTTAAAGATATTTGCATTTGTTTGTTGCAAAAAGTGAAAGATAATTGAGCTTTCTGCTGTTTTTTGCTAATTATAAAAAACTAAAAAGCACATATACAGTAAATGAAGAACTACTCATTTTGTAGATATGTTTGTGCTGAACAACATTTGTGCTCAAAGTACCATGCTATCATTTTTCAATGTAAAACTATGTGAATTTGTTAGTTGCAAAAAGTGAAAAATAATTGAACTTTCTGCTGTTTTTTTGCTAATTACAAAAAAACTAAAAAGCACATATAAATGAAAGACTACTCATTTTGTAGATATGTTTGTGCTGAACAAATGTGCTCACAGTACCATGCTATAATTTTTTGTTTTAATATTATTTGTATTTGTTTGTTCAAAAAGTGAAAAATAATTGAATTTTCTGCTGTTTTTTTACAAATTTTTAAAAAACTAAATGGTATCTATACATGAAACATCAATCATTTTGTAGATATGTTTTTTGCTGAACACCTTTTGTGCTCACAGTACCATGCTATAATTTTTCATTTTATAGTTATTCGTATTTGAATACGGTTACCACAGCTAGAAAAGATCTGCACAGCTGGGTATCTCTCGCTTCAATGACATCATCATCAAGGCAGGCATTTTAGGATTCTTAGAGCAGGCTTTTTGAATCAAGAGAGGCTGTGTTTACAATTTTCAAATGCCACGAAACTGCATTTATCTTGCTTTAATAAATGCAGTTTCAGCATAAATGTAAACAACAGCCTCTCCTTTACAAGTCTATGGAGTCATTTTTTTAAAAACAAAATGCATAAAAAAGATGGTTTAGATATCCTTTAAAGCAACAAAAGATCATAATGAAAATGGTGAGATAAAATGCCTTTGCGTCACATAAAAGAAGAGTATGTGTCTGTTTACAAATAGAGAATAATGGATAGGCAAGTGTGTATTATGAATATTATCACACCTGAGGTGTGTGATGACCCCTAAACATTGAGAGCAAAGCTCAAAATGTTTTTGTAGTCATCACATACAGAGGGTGTGAAAAAAATATTCATAGGCACACACTTGCCTATCTTTTATTTTTTATAATTACTGGGGCAATGTCTTACCCAGCGTTTTTCTTATAGGGGGAAAAAAGATACCAACAGTCCAAATGTCCCTGAGAAGTCCAGTAAAGTACATTGTAGAAGTCTGCTAGTGATCACAGTTAAATGGTGGATGAGTAAAAGATTACTTAAAATTTAAGAGACTGTTTTAGAAAGCTAGAAATTTAAAACATTGAGCTTGTTTGAAATTCTGCAATTTGCAGTGCGCCAAGCAGGAAGTGTTACGGTGGCCATAACGATCTTCCGGTTGCTGTGGTGACCTACGAGAGAGACCAAAAACAAACTGAGTGTCTTGAAATTGTGATGTTCTGTTCTATGGTGTTTTTCTGTTTAAAAAAGAAACGTGAAGGATTTTTAAGTAACGACTCGAATGGAGGCAGTTGGTAAGCAGAAGCGCTTTGGCTGGGAAAAATAAGAGTTAGCGCACAAGCTGTCTTGAGTGTAGAGTACTGCTCAAGAGTGACTTTGAGATTGTGAAACACCGTAATAACTTAATTTCAGGTTATTATGGTGTTTTTACAGTGTCTGAATTCAGGTTGTTAAAGGGAGTCATCAGTAATTATAATGCTTTAATTGTCTGAAGCAAGTGTAAGGTTCAGTGCCTACACTCTTTTCAAGCCTGAATTGGGATATGTGTCTGTTTACAAAATGTTTTAAGTGTCTGAAGCAAATATAAGGTTCAAGGCCTATGCTGTTTTCAAGCCTGAATTGGGGCATGTATCTGCTTACAAAATATTTTAACTGTCTGCAGCAAGGGAAGCATTCATTTTCAGCAAACATATCAAAGATTGTGGTAAACTGTCTATAGAGCAGTTTGGCTTTTGGAACTGTATAGTATGTAGCTGCAAATAGAATCAAGAGAGTAGTATTTGTACATCTAGAACAGCAAACTGTAAATACTATATAAAATAAATAAAATTAACTTAGAAAGTAAACTTAAGAGACATGAATAAGTTAGAACATTGCACTGCTTATAGAAGCCAAGTGAATGCATAATCAGAGATGGTTTTGTTGTCAATCTAGTAACAGCAGAAAACAGAAGCTATTGTTTGTAAGTGTAAACGGATGCATAACTGAGTTTTTGATGCTTGAGTAACCAGAAGTATTACATAGTAAATATGCCACTCTTTGTAGATGTAATGAAACAATATACAAATACAATGTATATATAAAACAAACAAATGATGTAACATAAAATACTACTCTGAAATGTGGGTTACTGATAAATGAATTGTTAACAATGCGAAATTCACTTCTGATAATACATGAATGGTGTATTGAGAAGGCAAAATTTGCCTGATAAAAAAGTAATAAGAAGTTGAATACTGTAAATAATATGTTTACTTAGTTAAAACAATTCAGAAAAACTTATTAAGGAAACAAAGAGGATACATACCACTAGAAAATTATCGACTCCAGAATCACAGGTAATTAGATGGGTTTGTTACAACTAAGTTCTCAGAGCAAAATTCAGTTGTAGATAGTGATCATTCACTGCCTTGTTTTGATTTAAGTTGTAAATGATAACAATAAATTTAGTTTTCTACCATCATAAAGAAAAATGTGAGTAGTTCATGGATTGTGATAGGAATTGCACTAAAAAAGCAATGTTGGTTTAACTTGAATTTTTTTTTTAATGGTAAAAGATTTCATTTTAAGAAAATAAAAATGCAGTTATGTATTTATGATAGATCCTGGCCCCTTAGGAAGCCTGATGTGGGTGAAATGTTGGGCAAGCATAGGGGATCGTTGATTCTAAGAAATACTTCAAAAAACCAAAAAATCCGCTTTTAAGAAAATTTGAGTGGCTGGCTTTCTTCATTCTCTGAACATTAGAGAAGAGGCCTGGTGCTATATATTTTTTTAAAAATGTGATGTTTATTACATTTTTCCAAGGAGCAGGTACAGATATCTCTCACTTACAAAATTCAGTGCCATGTATTAAATGTCATGCACAACATCTTCTGTAATTATAGAAGGATAGCCATCTATTAGGGTGAGTATAAGTGCAATTAAGTATCTTATTGAAAATAAGAAACACAAGTAAAAATAAAGGCTTCAGGACTCAAGACGGATTGCTTTGCAGTCTTAGTACATAAAACTACCTTTCTCATCCAAGTAGGGTGTCCCTACTACCAGGATATAAAACCTTATTGTTATTATCCAGTTAATGGCCAGCTGGGTCTTATCCATCACTCAATGCTTTCTGACCAAATGTTAAGGACCTGGTCCAGCCGATGGCAGGCCATATAGAGGAACCATATATTCCACTTATTAATTAAAGTATCCAATTTTCCTTTAATTCTTGCTATCAGGTGTTCCATTTTATAGATATCATATACCAGGTCTTCCCAAATGCTAATGGAGGGTGGAGTCCATTCCAATCAATTCCTTGTGATTGCCTTTTTTGCTGCCGCCATAAAAATACTAATAAGGTATCCTTATTGTTTTTGTTTAAATTATTTTGGAAAATGTAGTAAAATGGCTATCTCATGGGGTGAGGCCATATAACTCAGGAAATAGGTCATGGACTGTATTTCCTATTGCTACCCAAAAGGAGGAAAGGGCAGGACACCACCAGAAGATCTGGGCATGTGTGGCTATTTCACTGTCACAGCCTCTCCGACAAGAAGAATCTCTAAAGAGGGAGAACTTAGCTGTGACCTGTGGGGTACAGAAAAATCTGGATAACACCTTCCAGACAAACTCCCTCCAGGAGTACAATGCTGTGATACATACCTCTCAATCTCCTGACTCATAAATCAGGGACAAGGCTTGAAAAAGTCAGGGACAAAGGACCAAAATCAGGGACACATCTTCAAAATTAGAGATATCCACCCAGAAAGCTGGTAGAATAGAAGGCTTAGTGCAAAATGCATTTCTAAAGAAGAACAAGTTTGTAACTTTAATACTTGACATTATTTTGTGCCTACAATCCCCACTGTTTAGCTAACAAAACACAAATTTTAGAAGGGACAGAGTAAACTTTTGAGGCAAAATCAGGGACATACCTGAAAATTAGGGACAGTTGAGAGGTATGCCATGATACAGTGTTATCTCCACCAAGTCCACAGCCAATGTTTCTGTGTGAGTTCTGTCATCACATCATCCTCCCAGACCATATAAATGCCCTCCCATAGTGTTTGTGGTATGGGTATGAAGGCCTTATAGAGGCAGGAGATCAGGTGCCTCAGGGCTTGCTCTCCATAAATTTGTTGGAGCTGAAAAAATAATGGGGGTACTGAGAGTTGTTGAGTATGTAGTTCTAAGGAGGACCCCAGAAAATGACACATCTGGAGATACCAATAGAAATCTTTAATGGGTAAACAGAATTCAGTCTGGAGCTGCTAAAAGGACTTGAAAACTGTCCTCTGTGTAGTGTAAGTAGGTATGAACCAACCCCTTTTTAAGCCAGCCCTTGAACCTATGGTCCAACCGAGATTGCACAAAGGTTTTTCTAGGGCTGGAATTAACATCCAGCCAGCCCCCTGTATATTTTTGGGTGTTTTAAGGTAAGTAAGCCAATTTTGCAGAATGGTTTTTGGTGTAATGAGAGCATTCTGAACTTATACTATTTCCATCTGGCTGGAACATAGTCATGTAATCCAGGACATGAAGGGAAAGTGCTCACTTCACCTGAACCCATTGAGATGTTAGTGTAGGTTCATTGCACCAAGATAACAGATGCATCCACTGGGCTGCCAGAGCATAACCTTGTAGGTTTGGCAGGGATAGTCCTCCTTTCTCTTTTGGTAATTGAAGCTTTTATTTAAGTGCGATTCTCAGACATTTGCCCTGCCAAAGATATGTATTGATCAGCCTATTCCATCTAGCCTCCTCTGATCTAGGTAAAGGTGTGGGAATAGTTTGCATCAGGTATAGAAGACAGGGGAGAAGTGTCATTTGGATAGACTGAATTCTGTTCAATAACGATATAGGTATTGTGGGTCCAAACGTGTAGGTCTTCTTTTGTCTTTAAATAAAGTTTGTAATAATTTAAAGAAAATACCTCTGCAGGGTCTGTGGTGATAAGGACACCGAGATATTTCAATGAGGTGCAGCTCCACTTTTCTTTTTTTTAAGAGTTTTACCAGGAAGGCATACTGAGCAGAGATACCACTCGATTTCAGATGTGTCCTGGGGGACGGGGGAAGAAGAGCAAAATACAGACAATAAATATTATACAAGTATACAGATTGTGTAAGTGACATAGATCCTGTATAAATAGATTACTACAGCTCCCATGACTGAGATCACCAAGGTAAACTTAACGAGCAACTAACAATGGCAAAGCTGTTCAATAGAAAAATGTAATAGTGCTGAGGCACATTTGATATCTGAAATCCCTAACACTACTCAGGATGTTTTAGAACTAGGGTGGGGCAGCAACGGAACCAACATGAATTGTTGGGCTAACCTAACCCAAGTTCAAGGCTATACAGTGCATGCCATGCAAGTTGCAAGGGTCCTGCTAAATGAAAGGCTATAGTTTGTGTGGAGTCTGGTGCCACCACTTGCTGGTCCTAGGTGCAAATGCATGTGGAGGAGAAGTGAGACTTTAGGTGGTAGTTGAGCTGCTGAGAGTTTGTGATGAGTCTAATGTCTGCCGGCAACGTATTCCAAAGTTTGGGCATTCAGTATTTGAAAGCAGCTTGGCCTTTAACTGAACCCATGAATGGGACATGAAAAAGCCTGGAGTCAGTGCTCCTGAGGGACTAGGCAGGCAGTGATTGGGTTGAGAGGGCAGATGCAAGATGGGGGAGAAGGGGCTGTGCCCAGTATTTTGCTATGGTCCTGGTACAGTGTATCTGCCTGCAATCGTGGAGTGAGGCCAGGTTGAGGGACCTGTAGAGGTCGCTGAGGTGGGTCATGGAAGAGCAGTCCAAGATGTAGTAACAGAAGGAATGAAAGAGTGTGTCAAGACTGGCAAGGGAGGATATGGGAGTAGTGCCGTAGACTACACCACCATAGTCAAGTAAAGAGATGATCATCTTCTGAACAATTGCATTCTGGGTAGACAGAGGGATATAGTCCTTGTTGTGGTATAAGGCTCCTAATTTTGGATGCAGTTTCTTATGGATTGAGTTGATGTGAGTGGAGAAGTCAAGGTTTTGGTCGAGCCAGACTCCTAAGTATCTGAAGGAGGTGCAAGCCTCCAAGGGAGTCCCATTGATGGTGAGGAAGGTGGGGGGCGAGGAGAGATGGGGGAGTCTTTGATGTGAGCCAAAAGTTAGGGAGACAGTTTTCTTTGTATTAAGAAACAGCTGGTTTGAGCGGAACCAGAGCTGAATAGCATTGAAGTCCTCCTGGAGTGTAAAGGCCACAACAGCAGGGGAAGGGCCTGATGCATACAGTACGGTGTCATCAGCGTACATGTGAATGGATGTGTGTGGGCAGACCAGGGGAGATCATTCAGAAAAATGGAGAAGAGTACCAGTCATAGGACCGAGCCTTGGGGGATGCCGGTAATGACCGGGGGGGTTAGAGATTTGAGGTCCAATTTTTACCAGTTGGGATCTACTTACCAGTAACAAGTGAAACCAACTGGTGGCAGATCCACAGAGCCTGGCCCTCGTAAGTTTGGATACCAGTAGGGAGTGGGAGATGGTGTTGAAGGCCTTCGCAAGGTCTACGAAAATGGCCGAGGTGTTGTGCCCTTTGTCCATGTCAGTGAGAAAGGCACTGGTGAGCCTTAGAAGGGAGGTAATGGGTGAATCCGACTTCTGAAATCCTGACTGGTAGGGGGTGAAGAAGGTATCTTGGACATTAGTGAGGGTGATGGAGTGCCTTTTTTATATAAAATCTCTGTTTTAGTATAATTAACTTTATATCCTGACACCTTTTCTATCTCTAGCAAAGATTGTTCTAGGGTCTGTAAGGAAGTTTCGGGTTCAGTTATGAAGAGTAAGAGATCGTCTGCATAAAATGTGACCTTATGTTACTGATCCAGGATCCAATAACCATTGATCCCTACTTGTTGATGAAGGAATTGAGCTATTTGTTCTGCATAAAGGGCAAATAAATATTGGGAGAGAGGGCATCCCTGACTAGTTCCGCGAGACAGGGGAAAGCAGGAAGAACAAGAACCACTAATTTTCATTGAGGATTCAGGATGATGGTAAATCCCTTTGATGTTATCAAGGAAAGAGTTAGGAAATCCAAGTTTCGTCAGGGTCTGATGCAGAAATGGCCAAGAGACCCTGTCAAAAGCCTTCTATACATCAAGGCTCGAAATCACAAGTGGGTCATTCTTTAGGCCAACATATTCTATCAAGCAGAGGGTCTGTTTTATATTGTCTGCTGTTTGCTGGTTTCTTATGAATCCTGATTGGTCCGGGCGTATCAAGGTAGGTAGAATTTCATCTAAGCGATGGGTCATAATTCTAGGTATATTTTATAATCTTGATTAAGGATTAAAATAAGATGGTAGAAGTCACAAATGTAGGCTGATTAACTTGTTTTTAATATTGCTGAGATTGTAGTTTGTGCCCATCAGATTGGGTATTCCATGGTCGGATGGCCTTCCTGGAGGGCCGAAATGAACGGTTCTCTTATAAGTTGCCAAGTGGCCTTATAACATTTGGCACTGTAGCCATCAGGGCCTGGACTGTTTCCTGTCTTAAGGGCTTTAATTGTGTCTTAAATTTATTGTGTATTTATTGGGCAAGATATTTGTGAGATTTGGGTAGGGGTTGCCAATAGGAGGGACAGATTAGAGAGGAATGCCTCTGTATTTTGCATTTCTAGAGAAAGGTCAGTGGTATAAAGGTCTGTGTAATATTGTTTAAAAATGTTTAAAATCTGCGAGGTTGATGTGGCCATCTCTCCTGTGTGTTGATGTATGATCTTTGTTATATTAACCAATTGAGATTGCTTGTGGAGAAGGTATGACCAGATTCGGGAGGCTCTCACTTCTCCCTTATAAAATTTTTGATGTAGCCATATAAGCGGTTGTTCAGTTTTGACCGTTAGTAATTTCTGTATGTCCTGTTGAGTAGCAGCAACCTGGGCAGCAACAGTATGGTCATCTTGCATGTGAGCCTCTTTCAAGAAACAAAGTTTATCCTGTAATTCCTTAAGTTTGGCTTCGGACTGACATTTCTTTCAGGTGGCATAGGCAATTATATGTCCTCGCAGGACCACCTTAATGGTGTCCCACAGAACCTGGGGAGAAGTGTGGGGGAAGCATTGTCTGCCACTATCTCAGGGATTTTCTTCTTCAATAGCTCTATAAATTCAGAATCTTTCAGTAAACGGTTATTGAGTTTCCAGGGTCTGGTACAAAAGATCGACTCTCATTATTTCGACACAGAAAAGATCGGCTCCTAAATACCGACGCGCTCACAAGATCGCCAAAATAAATAACGACAAACGAATGACCGACAGGCTGTACTCATAATCTTATACTTAGAACTTGTACAGCTGCATGAAGAATAATAAAAAAAATGTACTCATTTTCAGTGGGGTCTTAGAATCAGTGCAAGAACTCTTAGTTTGAATCCCAACACAATGTGCCCCTTGCACCACCCCCACAAAAGGGCTACTGACAATATTATTTCCCTACAACACTTTCAGAGCTCCACCATTTTGCAACCACTAATCTGCCACCCCACCCCCCAGCTTTACCTACACTGAGATTTGAGGCGAAGGATACAAGGGACTGACTGTTACAGTGCTTCCAAGTTTCTTTGGACTTTGGCACAAGTTGACGAGAGGCTAGTCTATGTAATGAGTATTGATTCAGACGTGATAGGCTAGGTTGGCGAGTCACTGCATTGGAATTTAAATTCTCTTTTAAATACGAGTCACTGCATTGGAATTTATATTCTCTTTTAAAATACAAAAGTAGTCGCTGATAACAACAGCTGTAGCGATACTGAGAGCAATAACACCACACCTTCTAGGTTGGCGAGTCACTGCATTAGAATTTAAATTCTCTTTTAAATACAAAAGTAGCCACTGATAACAACAGCTGTAATGGTACTGAGAGCAATAACACCACACCCTTGTGCAACCAGCTGCAGTTACCAGAGCTCCAAATAGTTTCTCATTCTCTCCCTGTCGGTCATTCAATTTTCGTTATTGATGTTGTCGATCTTGTGAGCGCATCGATATTTCAGCGTCGGTCAATTGATTGTCGACCTTCTGGTAGTCAATATTTCGTACTGCTCCCAGTTTCCAGACAGTGTTCTTACTTTCTTTAGAATACTTCAATTCTGACATGATCAGGGCATGATCTGATAATGAAATATTCTTAATGTCAGCTGCGTGTATCTGATCTATATGTTCTTTATTCATACAAAAGCAATCTATGTGGGAATAATATTTATGTGCCTGGGAATAAAATGTAAACTGTCTGGCTGAGGGATTCATGTGACACCAAGTATCTACGAGACCCACCTCTTCTAGTAGCTGGCTGATGTGCTGCTGGCCAAAGGACAGGGAAGGGGGCCTGGGAGCTGAGGTATCCATAGAGGGATTCAACAATAATTCAACCTCCCCCCAGGATCAATGTGCCCTTTATATGTAGTAATATTGAATCAATCAATTGTTGTAGTGATGAAGCATCAGTGTCAGGGGGGATGTAGATACTACCCACTGTGTACATTTGCTCACAAACTGTACTAATTGCCAAAGCCAGGCACCCCTCTCCATCCGCATATTGGTGAGATAATACAAATGGAGAGGTCTTGGGGATCAGTAGTGCAGCACTCCGTCTCCTACCATTCTTATAGGCTGACTCGACAATGTGGGAAAATCTGAATTTTAAAAATTTTTCATACTCTGAGGAAGAAAGATGCATCTCCTGCAAGAGCAACAAGTCTGATTTGTATTTTTTAAGTGATGAAATTGTTTGGTATCTTTTTATTGGCCCATCTATCCCATTAACATTGTGGGAGATTAATCTAAATGGGATATTCATAGTTATTTTGCATCTCATTCCTTCCCCTAGCCTTCCCTAATACAGCTATGAGCTAAGGGACCACCCAGTATAGATAGCAAGCATCCATTAGTCGTCTACAACTTTCTGCAGTAATAGGGTGTGCAAAACCTCCACTGTGTTTAACATCAAAAGGCATAATCATAACACAAGTTATAACAAACAATCTGTACTGAACTCCTTCTCGAACAACAAAAAGGAAAGTGACATCGGTCTGTGGGTTAAACTCACTGTCCTGTGTAACCAAAAAACAAGGTCAACAGGGCCAAACCTTAGGGAGCAGAACCAGCTAGGCTTTCCCCTAGTTTGTGTTCTTCCAATAAGAAAAGAAGACACGGTGAATTCCACTTAAGATACTAGAGGTAGTCCTCTAGATGGTGGCCTCTAGGTCCACCAACAAAGGGAAGTCTGGTATAGAGATACCATGATTCCCATGGGGTTCCATTGGCCCTTAACTGGGAAGAGTATGGGGTAAAGTGAAGATCATCCAGACAACAGTCAGAATAACTAGGAAAAAGGGATTAGGGTGATAGGGGTACAACTGAAACATAAAGTGTATCATTTCTCTTTGGTGCCCAGGGTTCTCTGTTGCCACCCATGTAATGTTTAAGTTGCAGTTCTAATGGGAAGAGCAGGCAGTCTCTGGTTGTTGTGGGAGATGGATAATAAACAACTGGGTGGCTCTATATACAACCAGCCCCAATCTGTACCCCTTCATGATGAGAGTTATTTAATTGCTGTCCAGAGGAGTATAGATCAGGAGGGGAGTACTTGCATTGAAATAAATGTTTGTCCTACTTAAGTCTGTTGTAGATACTTGATTCCCTCTGAGACTCAAAGCCAGTTCAATCCTCACACAGAAACAAGCAAATCCAGCCTGGCCTCCAAATGCAAGCTGGTACAAATAAGCATCTATGTTGATGTAGGCAAAATGGTAGCCGTAGAGATCCAAGTGATGTGGCTCAGAGCAGCCTGCCCTCCTCAGGACCACACGGCATGTGCAAGAGAGCAAATGACGTAGATGGGGGGAGCACAAAACTTATATGACCCCCTCCTCTGTGGAGCAAGTCGTCTGGACCAGCGGGCCAGCCCCCCCAGGAACCGGGGCACCCTGCCCCCACATGAGGCTACGGCGGTCAGCCCATAACACCTCAGATGAAAGGTATTGGGCCCCCTCTGTCATCCCCATCGAGCAGACAAAACTGTGCATCAGGTGAAGACACAGAAGGAGGGAGGTAATGCAAGACAGGCCACAGACCCACCCAAGCAGTTGACAGGAATGCTCTATTTAGCGAGCTTCTGATCTGGAGAGATCCTTGAAGCTGAGGAGACACTAGGCCCCCTCTGTCCCACCTCCATCTCCTCCAAACCCCAGTAGCCTAGAGGTCAATCTCAACACACAGGGCAGAAATTAGTCTACTTTCCCCTATTTAGTGGGGTTTATGTGGGATGGGATTTGCCGATAAGTACCCAACTACCTGGAAGCATGTCAGCCTCCACCTACCCCTATAAATTGGCTTCATTATTCCACCCCTAACATGGAACTAGCCTTCAAGAGAGAGCTCACCCTATTTAATGGGCAAGACTCCCTGCAGCTCTGTTCTATGGCCTGGATGATCTGCTGGCCCACTTCCCCAACTCCACGTCAGCTCCCAGTTCAACGCTGTATACTGTGCTGCTCTGCATAGAAGAAAGGTCAAAGGGTCCATACAGTAGAAAAAAACAACAAGGAGACCCACCAGTCCCCATCATTGGGGGGGCCCCCCAAAGGGCAGTGGCAACCTACCAGGCCAGGGCCACCCCACCAGCCATCCACCCCCCCATCCCATGCACCTAGATAGGGGAAGTAGCAGGTCACTACTTGCTGTGTCCATGTACTATATAGGCCATTCAGATGAAAACTCAGCCATCCATGGTTGCCATCTGAGTCAGCAACTCCTTCAAAGCAGCCACCGCTGAGTGTTGTGAGCAGGTACCAAAGGCAGGAGTAGTCTCCAAGGAGCAAAGAGGATTTGGTCTCTGTGGCTAGGCCAGCTGAGAGAGGAACACTATGCCCCAGTGCTGAAGGTCCTGGAAGGCCACTTCTGCATCACCATAGGCCTGCTGACCATTCGGGAACTGGATTACAAGTTGTGCAGGGTAGAGAGTATGACATTTGAGTTTATTTTGTTGTAGCATAGGGAACAGCTGAATGTACTCCCTCCTATGCTGCATCATAGCTGGAGCAAAATCATTTTCAAAAAAATGTGGGTGGGTCTGCAAAATACCTTTCCCTGTGCCCAGGTTTTTCACAGGATAAACTCTTTAGTTTGAAATCTGAGGAATCTTATAATGGTCAAATGAGGTCTAGCATTGGGACTGGATGGCTTTGGGCCAAGAGCCCGGTGTACTTGTTCGAGCTCTAATTGCTGGCCTTCATCCAGAGTTAGAGAGGTGTGCAGCAAGGATTCAACAAAATCAAGGATTTTTGAGCCCTCACTATCTTCGGATACAGAGTAAATTCTTAAATTTCTGTGGTGGTGACGATTTTCTGCATCATCCTGTCTATTGATAGTCATTTGACAATCTTTTATAACTTGCTCAAGTGTAGCCTGAGTCTTTGTGAGCTGTACGTGTGCAACAGAGTGTGATTCCTGTAGCGTGGTCATTCTGGTCTTGAGGGCCAAGAGATCTGGGCAGCATGAAAGCAAAGTTTACTTGAGTGTGCCAAAATAAGACTTAATTTCAGTATGTTCCAATAAAAGTTTGTCAATTTTCTGCTCCAGTGAAGTGGTGGTTTTTGCAGGATTGCTGTTTGTGCTTGCCATTAGCTTCCTTCTTAGATTTGGAGTGGGTTGACTGCTGGGAGGTCATAGAGCCATCAGAGTTGGAGGCCTCATGGTAAAAATTAATCTTCCTCATAAGTCAAAACACTAAATCTGCTGCCTTCTCCTGTGTCCCATTGCTGAACAATACCTCAGCACAAGAATTAATATTTTAAAATTGAGAACAAAGCACTGTTTTTGAGGTTTTATGGTTGAATTGGGTGGATAGCTCATTCCTCAGACTGTCATCAGATGGGTGATGTCAGCGGAAGGCTCTGGCACTACATTAAGAATAGGAGTGATCTACAGACCTCCAAACCAGGAGGAGGAGATAGATGAGCAATTGATGCAGGTAATTCATGAGTGTCAAGGAAGGGGGGGAGTTTGTACTACTGGGGGACTTTAATATGCCTGATGTAGAATGGGGAATCCTAAGGCATCATCTACCAGGAGTAGGGAAGTACTTGAGGCACTGCAGGTATTGTTTCTACAACAGCTAGATAAGGAGCCCACAAGAGGGGAAAATATACTGGACGTTGTACTCACAAATCGAGGTAGTGTTGAAGATGTGGTGGTGGAAGACTGCCTTGGTACCAGTGAACATAGCACAGTGAGATTCATGATATAAATAGGGAGAATAACTAATAAGACCAGTACAAAGGTTCTGGACTTCAGGAGTGTGGACTTTGAAAGAATGAGGGAGATTTACAGAGAAGAAATGAAAGGCAAAGACCAGATAGAGGGGTATAGAGGAACTATAGAGAGAAATCAAGGTTGAGGTACTAAAAGCCACAGAACTACATCATGTATAAGGAGGAATATAAAGAAAGGAGGCTTCTTTGGTTTAATAGGGATGTTGCTGGGGCATTAAGGGATAGAAGGATAGCATTCAGAAAATATAAGAAAACTCAGAGTGAGATAGACAAAGTTAATTATAAGGAGAAACTGAGAGAGGCAGGTAAATTGATTAGGACAGCAAAAGCAGAAACCGAGGAGAGAATTGCTAAACATGCCAAAAGAGGGGATAAAACTTTTTCTAGATATGTAGGGGAGAAGATAACTAGACAGGGGATTGTGAAGTTGAGGCGGGTATAAATGTTGAGAGTGATTTGCAGAAAGTGGAGGTTCTAAATACTTATTTCTGCTCTGTTTTCACAGTGGAGGAGGAAGGGAAGGGCACTGAGTTAAAGAGGAAGGGAGGAGGAGAAGAATGCGGGATGGATCAAAGCCCATTAAGTGAGGACAAAATAAAAAAAAAACTTGGGGAAATTAAAGGTAGATGAGGTAATGGGGCCTGATGGTTTGAATCCAAGAGTTCTTAAAGAGTTGAGGGATGAGCTGGCATCACATCTAACAAAGTCATTTAATTTACCCAAGGATACAGGGGGGTGGGTTCTGAGTGACTCGAGGAAGGCAAACATAGTACCGATTTATAAGAGGGGCTGCAGGGAGGAGGTGGGGAATTCCCACCCTGTCAGCCTCTCATCAGTGGTGGGTAAGGTGATGGAGGTAAAATACTTTTTATAATTTTTGTCTTTTGGTAACCTGGTAAGGCCCACTAGGAACAAGTGCCTGTTTTCAGGGGCAACCTGGGAGCACTGGGCGGTTAAGTGACTTGCTCAGAGTCACACAGTATGTAAGTGGGGGTTGTGAGAATCAAACCCAGGTCTGGTCTGCTGGATATACTAAGCTTATTCACAGCTCATTACTCTAACCTCTAAACTATACTGCTAGCCCATAGTCCTTAATGGATATTAAACTATTAGATAAAAAGCAACATGGCTTCACCAGTGGAAGATC
Source organism: Neoceratodus forsteri (assembly GCA_016271365.2). Lineage (NCBI taxonomy): Eukaryota > Metazoa > Chordata > Ceratodontiformes > Ceratodontidae > Neoceratodus > Neoceratodus forsteri. Next base: position 1,131,155,991 of record CM057451.1, read on the forward strand.
TTGCCAAAAAAATCTGATCAAATTTGTTGACGGGGAAACAAAAGTTATTGATCAAGGGGGCAGATGATGTGGCCTACCTGGACTTCAGTAAGGCCTAGACTCTGTTTCTCACCATAGGCTAGTAAATAAGACAGACAGCCTGGGGGCGGGACAGAAAACTAGATGGGTGGAAAACTGGCTGAAGTACAGAAGTCAGAGGGTGGTGGTAAATGGTGTACATTCTAGGATAATGAGGGTGATGAGTGGTGTTCCACAGGGGTCAGTACTGGGACCAATCCTTTTTAACATATATATCAATGATACTGTATATCAGTGGGACTTGAAGGGAAAATGATAATTGGATATCCTTCTTCAGAAAAGGATATCAGTACTGCACGCAGTTCTCCCAAGTGTGACCTAACAAGTTTTTGGAGGAACTACAGTGTGGCTGTCTGTGTTTGCCTCTGTCAGTAGTTTAGTTTTTGTGGATTTTCATGTGTTTCTGCTTGGAAGAACTGGACTGTTCTTGGACATGACATCTATGAATGTTTCCTGGACTAAGAAACTGTAAAACATCACCACCAGATATTAGCATTCTCATCATAAATCAACTTTTTTGGAAGCCATCAAAAACAAAAGTAAAGTCAGTAAATCTGTTATACAAGTTCTGAGTTGTGGAATGCTGCACTGAATCCACATTTCCATCTGACTTGTTCCTAAAGGATCTGTGCTTGTCTTTGAGGTCTATTCACAACCATTTTGGAGAACAAAGGGAAGACACTAACAAAGGATTTTTACATCCTGCATATGCCCCAGGTCAATGTTCATCACCCGCAGGAATGTAACACATTCTGGGTCTTTGATCTACAGTAACAACAGTTTATTGGCCCCCAGTAGTTCACCATTTCCTGTGGATTTGATTATTTTTCATCACTTGACTCCTGGTACCTTGGACAAGATTACTATATTACATATCCCTGAACATAATTGCAAAGGAAGGAATTCCAGGTTGCCATAATATCCCTGAACATAACTATCTGCATGGTTTAATATTACTACATCAAGAATGCAACCTAACCCCATGAGTGGGTCAGGGTATACTGGGCCGAAGGGAAATGGATTGAAACTTGCTATGATGCATATCTGGAGTCTAATTCCAAAGATGCCTCAACTGCAGGTGTGGGCCACCCTACATAACCCTGATATACTTTACCTGACTGAGACCTGGCTGTCCACCCAGGTCAGGGATAATGAGATAGTGCGTCCAGGTTACAATACTTTTAGATGTGATAGCAATGGGAAAAGAGGTGGCGGCTGTCTCATTTATTTATGGAACACCCTACAAGGTGTTGTGCTCCTCATCACAACCTGCACTGTTGACCATGAGCTCCTTGCAGTTAGAATCATTTTTGGTGAGCATAAAAAATCTCTGGACATTGCATGCAACTACCTCCTGCCTAAAATGGCAAAAGATGGTTTAATTAAACTACGAGGGTCCTTGGCTGGCATTAACAACATAGAAACATAGAACATGGACTTTGATGGCAGATAAGGACCACTTGGCCACCTAGTTTGCCCATTTTCCTGCCAACAGGATAAGCTGCAGATCCTAGTTAACTAACAGCCTATTTCTTCCTAGCCCCCACAAGAATTGCCTTATGTCTGCCCCATGCAACTGTGGGCTCATCATGACTGGGGACTTCAACATCAATTTGCTCAGTAATGAATTGACCAACCAGAAGTATATCATAGCCAGCTCCCTCCTCACTCAATTATTCACGGAGCCCACTAGAAGGAACCATAAGACCGGTAGGCACACGATCCTGGATTGGCTCTTTGCAAGCCCACCTGACAGGATTACCAATGTCTTGAGGCTACCAGATTCTCTAAGCAACTACTCCCCTATTACCTCTCTGCGGTCCAATAAATTCAAAAAAGCACCACCTGTCTTTGTAAACAGCAGAATTCTCAGGAAAGGGCAGCTCTCAGCTTTCAAGGAGGCAGTTTCTCAGATTGATTGGTCTCATCTTAAGGTACTGCATGACCTTGACATAACACTCCAGTATTTTATTGATAACTTTAATAGTGTTTGTGACAGATTTGCACCATTCAAAAAAAGAAAAACACGCAGCCATATCAATGGGTGGATTATTAGTGACTTTCTAAATCACGTGAGGGCAAGGGACAACCTTTGGTATCAAGCCAGGGCCTCTGGTAAGCCCAGTGACCTTCAAAGATACAGGGCAGCCAGAAACAAAAGCACACATTTCATCAGGAATGCAAAAGCTAATTTCTACAAGGATCAATTGGAAAGAACCTGGGGTGATGGGAGGTGGTTTTGGGACAATATAAAGGCACTCACAGAGAAGGACAACAAAACACAGCCATCACTGCTAAATATTAATGGCACAAATACCATGGACCCCCACACCATTGCCAAAGAGTTCACCTCGACCTTCATGGATCTTAGCTTTGTTCTACCAGCTGAATACCTCAAGCATATCAAAGCTGATAATAGACACCCACCAGACATCAACTCGCACCCTCAATTTTAATTCAAGAGAGTCACTGCCAAAGGAACATTGGGTTATGTTAAAAAAGTCCCTGGGGAAAACCAGAATGGGGTCTGACAACATTGGTGTGAAACTGCTGGTGCCTGCAATCAATGAAGTCATCGCTCCTATCACTACGATTTTCAATAAATCCCTCCAGCTTGCCAAATTCTCTTCTCCTTGGAAACAAGTGCTGGTGACCCCGGTGCATAAGGGAGGTGATAGGTCACTGACAGCAAACTACAGCCCCATCTCTATCCTCTTCCCCCCTCTCTAAAGCACTGGAAAGGACTGTGGCAGACCAATTTACTGACTATGTTCACAAACACCAGCTGCAATGTTCCAGCAGCACAGCTTTAGGAAATTCCACAGCATGGACACTGCACTGGTGGATTTCTATTCTGAGACTGTCCATAAGGCATTTAATGATGGAAAACTGGTTGGGTCCATCATTATTGACCTAACAAAGGCATTTGACACAGTCTGCCACCCACTCCTCTTGCCTCACCTGCATGCCCTTGGTGTTTCCCCAAATGCTGCTCTATGGTTCCAGGCTACCTAACCTCACGGTCTCAAAGGATCAAGAGAGGTCACTCCATATCTGCATCCAAGGAAGTCTTGCTAGGGGTACCTCAAGGGTCCATCATGGGTCCACTGCTCTTTAGCATGTCCTGAACTACCTACAAGATGTCTGCACTAGCAAAGTCATTCTATACGCCAATGATGCTATCCTACTTACCTGTCACTCTCGCATAGAGCACCTACAGGCCAAGCTACAATCATCCTTCCAGAAACTGGAGACCTGGATCTACTCCCAAAGGTTGCTACTAAACTACAAAAAAACCAAGACAATGCTCCTCTCTAGCCCCCAACTAAAAGGAGATGCTCAGAACTAACAATCACAAATCACCTGACTGCCCCACTGGAACAGGTTCACTCCTTCAAGTACCTGGGTGTCATTGTGGATGATACCCTCTCATATGTTCAGCACATTGACATGATGGTGAAAGCTGTGAACACTAAATTAGGGATCCTGTTTAGGCACAAGAAAAGCCTAACTGCTGAAACCCTCTGGCTCTCAGTCTCCAGCTCTGTCCTCTCCCTGGTCAACTATGGGCTGGTTGTTTACGGTGCTGCTACTGATACGGCCCTCATCAGGGTTGCCACTGCCCTTAACAAGGCTTGCAGACTATTTCCAAATGTTGAACACTTCACACACACTTGTAACCTGTATGGTCTGGCCCACATTCTACTGATTCAATCCAGAATCAGATACCAAACTTGCCTGGTAGGGAGAAAGGCCATGCTCTCCCTAACCCCTTCCTGCATTGCAGACCTGGTAAAGGAAGCAAGCTCCAAATACAACACACGAAGAACAGTGACAACATAGCTTGATGTCCCATTTCATAGAACTTCCCTAGGACAAAGATCCTTCATGCACCGAGCTCCACTATGGCTAAATGAGATCCCTGCTGCAGCTCTTACTACAACAAATGTTTGGTCCTTTAAAAGAGAACTGAAGCAATATCTGCTGAACTCAAATGCCTGTGACTGGCTTACCTGAATCCATATATTTTACCTGGATACCTCCTCTTAAACACCTCTGACTCCCTTACCTGAGCCCATATCCTCAACCAAGATACCCCCCTCGTCTGTCTGAGCTTTCCTCCTGTTTTACCTACCCTGTATCCCCACCTGCCATCCCTTGCCAACCCTCCTAGCTCCCTCCAACTCCCCTCCATATTCCCCCAACACCTCCCCTTTCCACCCACTCTCCCCTAAATATTCTCCTTCTCCCAATCCCTGTCTTTGTCCTCCTCCTCTCTCTCTCTCTCTCTCTCTCTAATATACCCCTCGTCTGCACTATTCCCCCTTCTTTCTCCTACCCTTTCCGATACTCTACCTTGATAGGCCCCTCGGAGCAGCTATGCCATACATTGCTAATTGGGAATCTCCTCCCGCTGTTTAATTTTAGTTGTCCAGATTACTCAAATCTATTATTTATCTATTTTCTGTATTATATAGAAATCTTATGTTTTGCGTTAACTGTCAAGTTTTTGTTATGTCTCTGCTGTTTTACATCCTGATGTGGCACCTTTGTAAAAGAATGTATACTCAAAGGTTGTTTTCGAATATACAAATATACAAATACATAAATAAATGTGTCTTTTTGTGGATGATTCCAAGTTATATAATAGGACTAACATAGCAGGAGGGGTTGCGGTCATAAGGAGAGATCCGAGCACCCTAGAGAAGTGATCAGACATTTGGTAGCTGAAATTCAATGCTAAGAAGTGTGCCGTGATGCATGTGGGGCATTAAAATCCACTGGCTGAGTACTCACTGGGTGGAGAACTGATCAAGCAAACAGAACTGGAAAGGGACCTGGAGATTATAATCTTAAACAACCTTAAAGTAGGAGACCAATGTAGTAAGGCAGTAGGTGAAGTTAATAGAATGATGGCGTGTATAAGAAGGGATATAACAAGTAGGAAGAGGGAGGTGTTGATACCTTTATATAAGACCATGGTCAGACCACACCTGGAGTATGGGGTACAGTTCTGGAGGCCTCATTTAAGAAAGGATATAAATGGGTTGGAGAGGGTTCAGAGAAGGGCAACAAAGATGGTGCAAGGTATATAAGAGAAGCCATGCGAGATTAGATGGAACGAATTAAATCTATACCCGCTGGATGTTAGATGAGATAGAGGTGACATGATAGAGACTTCTAACTAAGCATATGAAGGGAATACATACAGTGAATGAAGAAAGGTAGCTTATTCAAAAGGATAGTAGGAGTTAATACAAGGGGTCATAATTTAAGATTGGAAGGGGAAGATTTAAAAGCAATGTAAGGAGATGTTATTTCACTGAGAGGGTGGTGGAACCCTGGAACAGATTACCTAATCATACTAACTAAAGGAGCATACTAAAAACAGCAAGGAGCTAGGGGTCTCAGAGGCCCATAATTGTTCCTATGTTAATAATAACTGGGAAGGTAGACAGAATTAATTTGTCGAGTTGTTGCTTGAACTCAGTATTGGATTTACTGGCAATGACATGCAATGGCAATCAGTTCCAAGGATTGATAATCGTAACAGAGAAAATAAATTTATGACTTACATGTTTAAATTTTCTACCAGATAGCTAGAGTGGATGTCCTCTGGTGTTATGGTCATCACTTTTAAAGGTGAAGCCTAATTCACATAATAAGGAGGACCCTGTATTATGTTATACATAAACATGAGGTCTCCCCTTAAACGGCAGCTAATTAAAGGCAAGAGATTTAGAGCAGTCAGTCTGTTAACATATGACTTATGGTACATACCGGTTAGATGTTTGGTGAACTTTCTTTGGACTCTTTCCAAAAAGTGATGTCAGCTTTTTTAAAGGGGCACCATAATTGTGAAGCGTACTCCAAATAAGGTCTTGCGTATGCCCTGAACAAGGTCTTCATTACCCTGGGGTCTCTAGATTTTATATATCTTTTAATAGACCAAATTACCCAGTTTGTTTTTTGTATAGACTCATTAATTAGTTTTGATTGATCAAAATCATTTGATATAGTGATACCCAGATCTCTTTCGTGGGTAGAAGTTGATAAGGAATATCCCCTGAGTTAGTATTCCATACATGGGTTATTTTGACCAAATGCATAACTTTACGCTTGTTGATGTTTAGTCTCATTCCCTATTTTTTGCCCACAAGGTGATGTAATCAAGGTCACGCTAGATGGTATGAATATGATCTTGGTCGACACAGAGGCCACCTAGCTTAATATCATCTGCGTATTTTATTGAAAGGGACATGCATTATTTTGTTAGATCTGAAATGAATGCCTAAAATAGACATAGTCTGAGTACAGACCCTTGTGGAACTTCACTGGTTACCATGCCCATTTCAGATAAGCTGCCTTTTATTAGTACCTGTTGAGATCGGTTATTTAGCCAGTTCTGAATCTAATTTATGATATTCTTACCAATAGGAAGGTTCTGTAATTTAGTAAAAAGAGCACAATGTGGCAAGACATCAAAGGCCCTACTGAAATCGATGTATATTATATCATAAGAAATTCGGCTATTGAGGTGAAGACTTACTTGTTCATAGAAGCAAATAAGACTGGTTAAATATCCCCGACCCTTTTTAAAACCATGCTGTTCTGGGTCCAATTCGTTCATGACTGGGGTTATGAGATCTTTGATACAACTTTCAAGTAATTTACAGACTGGTGACATAAGGCTAATAGGCCTGTAGTTTTTCCAGTTATTCTTTGGGCCCTTTTTATGGATTGGTATGACATAGGCTGTTTCCCATGAGTGAGGAACAAATTACTAGCTTAACAGCCTTCAAAAAAGAGTTTGAATCGGTGAGCAAGACAGTCTACTACTGAAAATAATAGATGGCCTGCAATGTTATCAGGCCCTGAGCAATATTTAACTTTTAGGGTCTTAGGTTTTTGTAATATTAAGTCTTCAGAGAAGGTAATATTAGACTCCCCGGATGGCAGAGAGTCAGGACAAGCAGATTGTAAGTGGTTAAAATTATTACAGAAGTTGAAATTGAATGTTGCTGAATCGAAGTAATAAAGCACCACATTGGTCTTGGTGCTTCTGATTCAACAAAACCTTCTTCAGGAGGCGTGGCCTCACAAGTACCGGTGCTGATTTCCTTGACCCAACAGCCCAAACATGAGTGCTGGTGCTGATTCCCTCGACCCAACAGCCCAAACACAAGTACTGGTGCTGATTCCCTTGTCCCAACAGCCCAAACACAAGTGCCAGTGCTGATTCCAGTGACCCAACAGCCCAAACACAAGTGCCGGTGCTGATTCCCTTGGCCCAATTGAATATCATAGAATCATAGAAGGCTGTCGGCAGATAAGAACCTCTAGGTTCATCTAGTTTTCCTGTAATCCGTCCCCCCAGGAGGGTTTCCTCCATCGCTTTGTGGCCTGCACTATGCCCACCAGTCCCATGTGCATGTCCCAGGCCCTTTTGTAGTTCTCCACTGTATCTACCCCCACCACCCACTCAGGCAGCTTATTCCATTGATGTACCACCTTCTCCATGAAGAACCTGCCCCGAAGTCCCCCCCTGCACCTGGCTCCTCCAGTTTGTGGGTATGTCCTCTCGTGGAATTGTTCTCACTCGATTTGAATAAGCTGTCGACCCTCACCCTGTTTATGCCCTACAAGTATTTGAAGGTCTCCACCATATCCTCCTCTTCTCTCCTCCTGTGAATACAGACTCAGCTCCCTCAGCCTCTTCTCAAATGGCCTCCCATGCATACCCCCCAGCATTTTGGTTGCTCTTCTCTTGACCCTTTCCAGCCAGTCCATGTCCCTTTTCCTATATGGCCTCCACAACTGGACCCCATATTCCATGTGTGGTCTGACCATGGTTTTGCACAGCAGCAGAATCACCTCCCTTCTCCTGCTTGTGAAACCCTTCCCTATGCATGCCAGCATACTCAGTGCCTTTCCTGCTGCCCTGTTACATTGACCCCAGAATTTCAGGTTGTCTGAGATGGTAATTCCCGAGGTCCCTTTCCTGCTCTGTCTCCTCCATCTCCTCCCCCTCCAGTTGGTATTTTTCCTTTGGGTTGTTACACCCTAAGTGCATGATACTGAACTTTTTTGTGTTGAACCATGATTGCCACATTTCTGACCAGTCCTCCAACCTGGCCAAGTCCTCACTCATATCCTCCATCCCCCCTTCCTTCGTATCTACCTTGCTACTACAGATTTTCATGTCATTCGTGAACAGACAAGCCTTCCTGCGCAGACCCTCTGTGATGTCCCCCATGTATATGTTGAAGAGTATGGGTCCCAACACAGACACCTGTGAAACCCCACTTGTCACTCTTTCCTCCTTTGAGTACACCCCATTAACTTTGACCCTCTGAGTCCTCCCCACCAACCAATGTTCCACCCATCTAGTGAGCTTGCTTCTCACTCCCAAGCTTTTCACCTTGCCTATGAGTCTCACATGCAGGACAGTGTCTAACGTCTTTCTGAAGTCCAAGTAGGCTATGTCCACCGCCTCTCCCTGGTCCCTTATCTCTTCGCCCTGTCGAATTCAGTCAGGTTGGTCTGGCACATCCTGTCACCCGTGAATCTATGCTGATTGTCATTCAGTAGGCCCACCCCCACAAGATGCTTAACCAGTCTTTCCTTAATCAGTGCCTCCATCAGCTTGCTAACCACGAGGTCAAGCTTATTAGATGGTAGTTACCTGGCTCTTCCCTTCCGCCCCCCGCCCCTTATGCAGTGGTACCACTTCTGCCTTTTTCCAGTCCTCTGGAACCCTTCACTGTTGCAGTGACAGGTTGAATAGCCTCAAGATTGGTGCCGCCAATTCCTGTTTCAATTCCATAAGTACCCTCAGGTGAATCCCGTGTGGCCCCATCACCTTGTCAGTCCACAGCCTGCTCAATTCCTCCAGCGCTCTAGCTTCAGTGAAGGGACTGGAGTCCATCTCCCTACCCATCCTCCCCCTATTTTCTAATTTAGGCCTCCCTGCCTCTTCCACTGTAAAGACCGATGCATAGTATCTGTTTAAGACATCTGCTTTTTCTAAGTCTCCCTCCACCAGTGCCACCTCTTCCCCTTTGAGCCTCACTATCCCTCTCTTCCCCTTCCTTTTTCCTGTAACTTACTTATCTAAAGAACCTCTTGTTCTCCCTCTTAACCCTCCTTGCTATATACTCTTTTGTTTTAGCTTTGGCCCTCTTGATCACTTTCCTTGCTTTGCTCAGTTTATCCCTATACACCCACCTATCTACTGTACCTCTCTTTGTGTCACCTTATATATCCGAAATACCCTCCTCTTCTCCCTGACTGTTTTCCTCACTTCAGTAGTGAACCAAAGTGGTTTCCTACTGCTCTTTCTCTTGCTCACCATCCTAATGCAAAGCTCTGTCACTTTCTGTAGTCCCCTTTTACTTTCCCCTCATAGCTCCTCCAAGTCTTCCATGACTTCTGCCCCCTCCAGCTCCTCCTGTACCATTGTTCTCAACCTCCCAAAGTCTGCCTTGCTAAAGTCAAGCACTCTAGTGTTCAAATTGTCCTTGGCATGACCCTTGTTGATCCTAAATCAACAGCTTAATCTGGTTCAAGGTCAGTTGGCATTCATCTGTATCCCCCTCCCCTGGGCCATGCCTAAAAATAGGCAGGATTTGTCTAGTGCACTTACCAGGTCATCAAAAACTAAATAAATAAATCTCACCACCCTATGGTCACCGTCACCCAAATTTTCCCTGACCACCACCCCCTCTACACTGTCCCCATTTGTCAGAATCAGGTCCAGAATGGCTCTCCCTCTAGTAGGTTCTGTCACCAGTTGGCTGATGAATGCTTCCTGCAAGGCTTCCAACACCCTCCTGCTCTTAACTGTGGCTGCTGCCAGGGTGACCCAGTCTATGTCAGGCAGATTTAGGTCTCCCAGTATCACGATTCCCCCTCTGTTGGCTATGTCCTATATCTCATCAATCATCTGCTTGTCAACCTCCTCCTCTTGATTTGGTGGTCTGTAGACCACCCCTACCTTCACTGCCTTCTCCCCTGTTCTGCTTGAGGACACCCATAGGTTCTCCACAGATCCATCCCTCCCCTTGCACAACAATGCCTTTTTACCCTCTTTTACATAAAGGGCTCCCCTCCCCACCTCTTTTTCCTATCCTGTCTCTCCTGTACAGTATGTACCCTGGCATTTCCACTTCCCATCTGTGGTTCTTAGTCCATCAGGTCTCCGTGACTGCAACCAGGTCCAGGTCACCCTCCACCACTATTGCCTGCAGTTCTCCCATTTTATTACCCAGACTCCCTGGCGTTGGTCAGCAAACCCCTCCACTAGCTCCTCCCTTCCCCCTCCCCTTGTCAATTTCTCTTGCCCCCAACTTTGGGGGAGACCCAGTTGGGCCTGATCCTTTCTTTCCTACTACATGGCAACACCTATCTATGTCCTCTCCCTCTCCTAGTTTAAATCCATCCCTAGTATTTTATTTACAAAACCCTGTAGCTTTCCCCTCAAAATCCTGGCCCCCTCATTGTTTATGTGCAACCTATCTCTGGCATACAGATGTTGGTCTACCCATGTGTCTCCTCAATACCCTATACATTCGTAGCCCTCCCCTCCTACACCACTGCCTCAGCCAGTAATTAAAATCTTTGATTCTCAGTTGTCTCACTGTACTAGTGAGCTGGCAGGATTTCTGAGAAGGCTATTGTGTCTACTATCACCTTGCACCCTCTGGCTAGTTCCACAAATCTCCTCTGTACCTCTAAGACCTCTTCTCCAGCCAGATCATTTGTGCCAAGGTGTACAACCAAGTTAGTTCCCCCCAATAAGCCTGATACATTCCTTAATTCTTATGAGAGCCCTGCCTGCTTCCATCCCCAGCTTGCAGAAAACCAACCTCCCTTTGAAGGCTACACCCTTCCTTAACCAATGGATCCCTTTAATAATGGAGTCCCTGTACACTATCAATAATGTTTTGTGTGCTGTACCCAAGGGTGCCATCGCCTGACCTACCTAGCTAGTACTCCTGGCTTCCCCTTGTACGTCTTCCACCCCACCCTTCCCTATCCATCTGTCCCCTTGCCCAGACTGGTGCTTCTTGGTCTCTTCCCCCCTGAGCTCCCTCCCAACCTTGCCTATGTCAGTCCTGTCTTTCTCCCACCAATCCTCTCCATGGATGCCTATCCCACTCTGGCCTCTTCTTGCGACACCTCCCTTTGCTTCTCTCTCCTTCTTTCCACCTTCTGCTACACCCAGCCCCCTTTGTATCTTTCCCTTTCCACTTACTGTCCCCTCTCATATCTGGCCTCTATAGCCTGATTCACCTCTTCTCCCAACCTCCCCTGCCCTTCCTGTTCATTCCAGTTTCCATATTTCTCCTTCCTTTCCTGGTTCCTTTGTTCATTCCCCCCACCTCAAATCCATACACATCTTCCTGGTCCAATGTTCTCATAGAGGGCTAGTATCTGTTAGAGCTAGTTGTGTACCTATGCTCAATAGCACTGGCACACCTGCCTGTCATGTCCCTGTCCTCTGACCTGGAACTTCTGCCCATCATGTCCCTGTCCTCTGACCTGGTCTTTCTTGCTGTGCCCCCCTGAGTGAATACCTCCCTCCCACCTGCCAGGTTGGTTTACTGCCCTTCCCCTTCGTGGCTGCCCTCCTCAAGGTTAGTGTCTATGTCTTTTCCTGTCTGGAACAGCTCTCCTTTTAGCCATGCTAGCTCGGCCTCCAACTTCTCCAGTCTTAGACAAATTGGGCATGCCCCCAATCTCTGCAGAGTACGCATGAACAATTCTGTGCCACAGCTGTTACATCCCACAACCCTCTCACCCACATGTGCCCTCTTCCCCAGGCTGTACCCCCCATGCCCCCACTGCCCCCACTGCCCCTAACTTGTTCCCCATCCCATCTATCTTTCTGCTGTCCCCTTCCCCGATATGTGCCCCTCCACCCCAGTTCATTCCTCTCCATAATGCCCCCTTCTCATTCCATTCATTTTGCTATACCTACATTACACATGCCCTTAGATCCCACCACACAGCCTGCATCCAGTGACCAGATACCTTATTTGACCCTAAACACTTGTTTCTAAGTCCCACCTTTTGCTTTGGTTCCTAGATTCATGCCCCAGTATTCCACATTATAACATAACAGATCTTCACTCAAGTAATATTATATCATTTTATATCATGTCCCAGTATTCTACATTATAACACAATAGATCTTCACTCAAGTAATATGATGTCATATTATTCAGCTCAGGGCATTCACACAACCTTCAAGGGTTCTGATAAGTTCATGTGTGCCCTGTATACTCAAAAATAGCACAATTATCTAGTATTCTAGAGGACAGTGCTCTCTAGCCTCTTACAGAGTCTACCTCCAACCGTTACCTGACTAATCATGGCTCCTCTGGGCAGAGATAAAGACCACTTAATAGGTCAGAGGGGGGAGATCAGAGGAGGTGGGTGGGTGGTGGGAGGGATAAACAAACTTTAGCAAGCAATGCGGGAGGAGGAGGTCCCAGAGGAGCCAAGTCCAACTTCCTCATTCCCCTAAGTCCGCACACGATCTGCTGGTGCTCAAAAGATGCAGCCCAATTTAAACTGCCCCCAGTAGTTTAAAATTGGTGCCTTTTTTCTTCTGAGCAAGTGGCTCCTTTTTCTTTAGAAATCATCCAGTGGTAGAGCTCAGCAGCATCTGTTTCGAACTGGGATCTGTCTGCCATATTCTTAGGGTCATGTATCTGAAGAATGTTCACTAACAAGGGACCAACTTGAGAAGTAGGTTTGCATAAGGAATTTATATAGGCATAGAAGTGCTCACTGTTGGTCTTTTTTGCAGTGTTAGCTAGATTCAGTTCCCATCTAGACTTTGCTTTCTTGATTCTGGATTTACATAGAAACATAGAAACATAGAAGTTGACGGCAGATAAGGACCGCAAGGCCCATCCAGTCTGCCCATTTCTTTTTCTACCTTATAAATGTGCCATCGGCCTTTGCTCTGTCAGTGACCTATCTATTCATAGTCATTTGTATTGCTCCCTTATGCCTATCTCATGCCTGTTTGAAGCCCTGCACTGTATTCATAGCCACCACTTCTTGTGGTAAGCCATTCCATGCATCTACCACCCTTTCTGTGAAAAAGAATTTCCTCACATTCCCCTTTAATCGGCCTCCCTCTAATCTCATGCTGTGTCCTCTTGTCCTGCTATTTTTCTTATATTTAAACATGTTAGACTCTTTCACCTTGTTTATGCCCTTAAGGTGTTTAAATGTCTCGATCATATTTACATTTTTTTTTTAATTTTTTGAAAGAGAGTCTAGTTACTTGGTGTGCATTCCTTTAAGAAGTGGGGATATCTTTTATTCTTTTGTTTGATACTAATGAGGTGGTATGTGCAGAAACAGTGGAGGAATTCAAGAGAGCATGGGACAGACACAAGGGGTTGGCTAGTGGGCAGAGGAAAGATTACATGTTGGGGGGATACTGACAGTCGCCAAACAGGAAAGAGATTTGGGAGTAATCATATCTGATGACCTAAAGGTGGCCAAACAATGTGCCAAGGTTGTGGGGAGAGCCAGTGGGATGCTGGGGTGCACAGGGATAGGTGTCACCAGCAGAGGAGAAGAGGTGGTGATGCCATTGTGAAGTTCACTGTTGAGGCCTTATTTGAAGTACTGTTCCCAGTTCTGGAGGCCCCATCTCCCTGAGGACATAGACAGGGTGGAGGCAGTTCTAATAAGGGCAATGAAGGTGGTGCAGGGTCTGCACCAAAAGTCATATGAGGAGAGACTGGGAGACCTCAATATGTATACACTGGAGGAGAGACAGGGGAGATATGATAGAAATCACAAATATCTAATGTGCATAAATTTGGTACTGGAGGGTAGCATATTTTAGAAAAGGAGACGTTCAAGAACAAGAGGGCATGACATAAGGTTGAAAGGGGGTAGACTAAGAGGTAATGTGAAAAAGTATTTCTTCATGGAAAGGGTGGTGGATGCATGGAATAGACTCCTAGCAGAGCTTGTGGGGGCAAACACAGTGGGGGAATTCAAAAATGTATGGGACAGGCATTAGGGAACCCTAGCGATAAGAATGAGAAGATAAAGCCGGAGATCAAGTAGGGTCTGTGGCTTTTGCATTAGGTATTGAGAATGGGCAGATTGGATGGGTCTAATGGTTCTTATCTGCCATCAGTTTCTCTGTTTCTAAATAACAATTAGTCTAAGCCTTCGGATTGACCAAAATTTAATTTCTGACAAATGACTACAGCAGAGGTCCTTAAAGCACTAAAGAGCCTCAGCCCAAACACAAGTGCTGGTGCTGATTCTCTTGACCCAACAGCCTAAACACAAGCACCAATCCACAAATCCAAAAAAACTCACACACCAGAGAAAAAAAGGTCCACACTCACAGTAACAATTTAAACAGCTTTATTGGCGAATCAAAGTAATAAAGCAACACATTGGCCTCGGCGCTTTGGGTTCAACAAACCCTTCCTCAGGAGGCATGGCCTTACAAGTACCAGTGCTGATTCCCTTGATCAAACAGCCAAGCACAAGTGCCAGTGCTGTTTCCCTTGACCCAACAGCCCTAAAACAAGTGCCAGTGCTGATTCAATTGACCCAACATCAGAAACACAAGTGTGGGTGCTGATTCTCTTGACCCAACAGCCCAAACACAAGTGCTGGTGCTGAATCTCTTGACCCAAAGCCCAAACACAAGTGCCAGTGCTGATTCCCTTGACCTAACAGCCCAAACACAAGTGCCAGTGTTGAGTCCCTTGACTCCATAGCCCAGACACAAGTGCCAGTACTGATTCCCTTTACCCAACAGCCCAAACTCAAGTTCCAGTGCTGATACCCTTTACCTAACAGCCCAAACACAGGTTCTGTTGCTGATTCCCTTGACCCAACAGCCCAAACACAAGTGCTGGTGCTGATTCCTTTTCCCCAATGTTCATTCATTTTAATTGGAAGGCAAGATTGAAAGCATAACTCTCTTTAACAACTACTTCCAAAACATATAAAAACAATACAAACAAATACAGAAGACAATATAATACAATAAACATTTATAGTATAGTATAGTAATTCATGACTAAACAAGAATTCACCCAAAACAGTTACAGCAATCAAAAAAATGCTTGAGTAATTATAATTTTAAACTGAAAAACAGATAACAATGTGTTGAATTTGTATCATTTTTTTTAACAGATCCCAGGTTCGGGGAACAGAGACAGCCAGCATAAAGGACCCATATTTAGTTTTATTTCTCTGGATAATAAAATTACACAGATTAGATCTCAATGTATAAGCAGATGATCTTCTAGAATGCAAGGCATTTAAAAGATACCTGGGTAACTTCCCTGCTCTAAATTTATAAACATACAAATACCAATGAATATCCCTCCGTATTACTAAAGAATTCCAACCAACAGCAGCATACAATTGACAATGGTGTGTGTGCACCAAGGGAGCCCAGTAATGAATCTCAATGAGTGGCTGAGAAAATGGACATTAAAAGAGTCAATTACCTGCATAACCCATTGAGAAGAGTTTGTGGACAATCAAGCACGTTATTGCTGGGATGTGTTGCATCTAAGCAAAAAGGGAAATTGTCTTTTGGGAATATCTTTAAATATGTACATTAGTAATTGTTTAAACTGAAAGCTGGGGGTGCATAGGGGCCATGCCTATGGTAGACTGAGTAACATAAACCAAGGGAAAGAATTAAAGATTCTTTCCACCAATGTCAGAAGCATAAATCTGATAACAAACCATGCACTTCAGACAGTCATTCAGCTTCATGATGTAGATATTGTGGCTGTGATCGGAACATGGTGGGACAAAACTAGTGATTGGTCCAATAATCTCCCAGGTTTTTTGTCATACAGTATAACAGGAATAGAAGGGCTAGAAGGGGAGGAGGAGTGTGTATATATGTCACAAATCAATTAGAATCTGTCGAGTTACAAGTAGATTCTGATATAGTAGAATGTGTGTGTGTTCAAATAAAGATTCCAAATGGAAGTAATTTAATATTAGGTAATTTCTATAGGCCCCCATCTGCTAACACTGGCTACAATCAAGAACTTAAAACCATTCTTATTGCTTTGTCTGAACACAAAAACTTGATCATACTAGGAGACTTAAATTTCCTAGGCATCAACTGGGTTTCCTATAATGTATCTTCCAGTCAAGATTTCTCCTTCTTGGAAACAATACAAGTGCAAAATGGAGCAGCTTGTATCAGAACCAACCACGGGGACATAATATTCTTGATCGTATTCTAACAAATATTCCACATGAGATTTGTAATATTTCTTTACTGCCTCCATTAGGTAACAGTGACCACGACAGTGTCCTATTCAGTGTCACTAAACAGTTTTGTAGTTAGTACTGGTATCATGGGTAGGACAGTTGGTTGTAATGCATTTGGGTGGCAGTTTGGATTAACATATTGTGGAGGCTAGGAGGGTGTCCAATCTGTATCTGGTTGAGACGTCTGGAGGAGGAAGTGCTGTGGCTGGGTAGAGAGCTGGAAAGGATATGGGGTGGGGGAAGGGGGGCCTGGAGGCAGGAGGGTCACATCCAGGAAATAACAGTAGGACACCATGGGTGAGGAACAGTGGCTAAAGGGAAGTGGTGGGGAGGGAGTGTAGCAGTGGAACAAACAAGGGTCCTAGCATTAGTGGGATGGCTTGATGTTGGGGGAGAAAGCAGAGGCACAGCCAGGCAGGATGGGCAGGAAATAGGTTTGCTGAGTTGGTGATACTGGTAGAGGAGGAGGGAGGGAGGGATGGAGGGAGTGATCTCCAGTGAAGAGCAGAAGAGGGAGGAAGAGGGAAACCCACAAGGGGCAGGAGTCATTCAGAGGAGGGAGGCAGGGTGAAGAGGATAGAAGCACTGCTGGTGGGGTGGACGACAGGAGTGGACTAGAGGAGGGGGGGCCAGGGTGGACGGAAGGGATGTGGGGGATAGGGAAGGAATAGTGAAGGGGCCAGGAGACAGAACTGGGGGAGAAGGGGACAAGAGCAGTGTGGAGGAAGGGTGAAGTTAGTGAGCTGGCACACTCTAAGAGTGGATTACCTGGGAAAGGGGTGGGGGAAGGGACAAGGAACGAGGAAGGGGATGCACTAGTGCTTGGTGATTCCATACTTAAAGGGATCATATCGGGCTGCAGGGAGGGCAGCATAGTAGAATATGGGTGGAGGCTATACCCAGGCTAATGGCAGACAGGACAGGGCAGGGCAAGTGGTTCTGAAGTGCACAAGGAGGGGCAGGAAGACACTGCATGTAGTGGTGCATGTGGGCACTAACAGCCTGGAGGGGGAGCTGATGGAAGTAGTGAGGACGAGGTTTGAGGAATTAGGAGGGCTATGTGAAGAAGTGAGGGAATAAGTGGCCTTTTCAGAGGTGCTCCCGGTACCCTGCTAGAGTACAGGAAGGAAGGGGAGGATTGAGGTGTTCAGCAAATGGCTGAGGAAATAGTGTCAGTCTAAGGGGTATGGGGTAGTAGGGACTGGGGCAGTACTATGGAAAATAAGGATCTATATGCAGAGGATAGGCTGCACCTGAGCGGGGAGGGGAAGGGGTATTAAAGCAGAGGTTGGAGGGGTACATAGCATCAAGGATAGATTTAAACTAGGTGGAGAGGTGGAGGGAGGACAGCTAGTAGACAGGGATCCCAGAGGGAGGAGCCAAGTGTGCCTACCTCCCGAAGCTATCAGAGAGATATTTGAGGGGGGAACACAAGGAAAGATTAGAGGGGGAAACCAGGGTGGGGAGAGAAAAGACACAGGTTGGAGGGTGGTCTTGCTGAATGCGAGAAGCATAGGCAACAAATCGGCCGAACTACAGGCTCTCTTATGAACATACAAAATTTTCTAGGAGATTACACAATTTGAAGATGGGGGGGGCGGCATAGAGGTAATTTAAGGAAGTATTTTTTCACAGAGAGGGTTGTGGATGCATGGAAACGGCCTTCGGAAGAGGTTGTGGGAGTCAAAACAGTGGTGGAATTCAAGCATGCATGGGACAGTCATAAGGCAATTCTAGGGGATGGGGGTAGGAAGAAGTAGGCTGCTGGTTAACTAGGATCTGCAGCTTATCCATTAGGTAGGGAAATGGTCAGACTGGGTGGGTCAAGCGGTCCTTATCTGCCATCAAAAAAATTCAAATTCTATAAAGGCTTAGAGGTCCATCAAGTCTGCTCAAATGTGCAGCTAACACCCCTTATTCTGCAGCTGCCCTTATTCGGTAGCTGCTCCTCCCTCCAACCCTTCTCCTCCCTTGACCATCCCTCTTGCCCTGTCCCATCCCCTTTTGAAGCAGTCTACTGTTCTATTACATACCACTTCTCTTGGCTGTGGGGAGGGTGGACATTGTGGCCAACAAAGAGACATGGGCCACCCAAGACCAGGACTAGGATATGATGATCCCAGGTACAGGATATTCAGAAAGGACAGGACTAGGGGGAAAGGGGGGTGTGGCAATCTACTTGATGGAGGGGATAAGGTGTATGAGAGAAGAGGGGGTAGAGAGCAGGACAGAGGCCCTATGGATGCAATTTCAAGACTCTAAAAGCAAGACACTGAGGGTGGGGGGAGTGTACAGGCCACCAACTCAGGGGGATGACCTGGATACAGAGTTGGCTGAGCAGATTACAAGAGTCTGTAGGAAGGGGAACACCATAGTGGTGGGGGACTTCAACCTCCCTGGGGTGGACTGGAACATCCCAACCACCACATGTGCAAAGGAGCAGAGATTACTAGATGCATTTCAGGACTGCTTCCTGGTGCAATTGGTCCATGAGCCTAACAGGGAGGGTAAAACTCCTGCTGGCAAATTTTTTGAAAACCAGCTCCTTTCCCTTGAAAATTTCTCATTGGCTGCTCCTTAGCAGGAGCATTCTGACTGTCTGCCCAATGGACTGGCTTTTTGCTCTCCTGGTACTGGATTCAGCTCTTAGATATTAAGCCAGTGAATTAATTTGGGCTGCCTCTGTTCAACACTCTGGAACTAGTAATGAAATAGATTTCTTTTTCTCTCCCTCCTGCAGCTAAAACTCTGCACTCACAGGGTTCCTGTATCCCTGCAAGTGCAGTCTTCAGTTTCAGTGCACCAAGCTGTCCATTACAGCTTCCCCTCTTCTGATTTTTTCCCTCTGCTTCTACCTGCTGTCATCTTTTTTGTATTGTGTTTAACCTGCCACCTCAGTTGCTGTGTCTACGTTTATTAAGGTACAGAATTTAGAGTCAGGATTCAGAGTTCAAAATTTCTTTGCTGAATGTCTGCATAGCATACTGAATTGTTGTATTTTAATCCAGTGCAGCTACCATTTTAATTTCTCCCTTGGTTGCCCCCCCCCCACTGCTTTACAAATCTCAGATACAGAGCTAGTGCCTATCTGTCTGCTTCCTGATCCATTATTTGTCCCTCTTTTAGTAAATTACAGCTCTTTTGTCTCTGTGCTAATCTTAGTTAACTCCCAAACCTTTGGAGTGCTATAAATCCCTGTTCTGCCCTTTTCCAGCAGGCATCCTTGTAGCCTATTGGGCTACCTACCGCACCCGCGGTTCACCTCCTTCATGCCTGGACATCACTCACTGTGTCTCTCAGTGCCAAGTAGCCTGCTGCCACCAGCCCCCTGGAATCAAGCATCAGGTACGGCCTATACACAGCCCTAGCCTCGCTGGCTGCTGCTCCTGCTGACTAATTCGCTCACCCCCACTCCCTCTCCAAGGCAACCCTTAAATACACTTAAGTTCCTCCCTTCCCTTCCCCATCCTGCCCCGTTGGCTCCCAGTACTAGTGCTCTGAGTTTAAAGCTTTCTGTCTCCCCACCCCCTTTGCTGATCTTTGTTGATCCTGCCCTCCTCTTAAAGGCATCCTCACTATATGACACTTTCTCCTTAAAGCCCTGCTCTCTGCTTCCCTGGCTATGGTTTTACAGCTATAGATAGTACTGTTTCATTAGCATTGTAATAAATCCATGAGATGGCATCCACAGCCCCCCTTCTCCTCATTGGCTGCATCCTCCTTCTGACAGTGGAGCCAATTTTAGACCCCAGGAAAGACTCATCCTGCCCAAATACTCCTATAGGACTGGAAATAAGCCCAACAGTGTTTTCCAACCAGTAAACTTCCTCCAAAGGCAGTAATCCCTACACATTTCCAACCCTTCACACCTCCTACTACCCAACATTCTCTAAGCAGACCCCACTTATTCTCTCTGTTAGGGTAGTATTATCTGCTCTGATCAACTTCTGCTGCCCACCAAACTCCTGCTCCACTGCCCTTGATAGTGTGCAAGGCAAACAACCAAACAAAGACTTCCTAAGTTTCCTGGTAAGATGTCTCAGGAAATCATTAGTACTACTGCTACTCTGTGAAGGCAGTGTGGAATTAAACCTGGGCCTCCCCTACAGCAAACTGCCCCGGGGGATCTCCCACCACTATAGGGTCTGAGCTTCCTGCATATGAACATATGTAGCCTCACCAACAAATTTGACCAGGTCCACGCCTGGGTACTACATGCCAAACCTGATGTAGCAATGCTCTCGGAAACCTGGCTGAAAAATACTTTACTTGACAAAACATACTTTAACATACTGGGATACAACTTGATCAGGTGTGACAGGTTGACCAGAGGTGGTGGTGTTGCTGCCATAGGTATTAAAGATAAACTCCTAACCACCGATATTGTCTGCACATCAATGCCTAAAGAATTTGAATGTCTTGCCTTCAAAATTACTGTCTCGCCTGGTATAGCCTTCTTGGTAGCTGCATGCCATAGACCCCCTGCAGCAGGCCTGTGTATACTGCACCATATTCACTCTCTCATGGAAAAAGTGAACACAGAATGCATTATCGTGGGTGACCTTAACCTTAATTGCAATGATGCCAGCGAAAACAAGCTTAAGGACTTCTGCGGCGAGCACGGGCTCACTCAGATTATCTCTGACGTTACACGATCTAACAAGAAAAATCCTGACCACAGTTCACTTCTGGACCTTATATTTGTCAACAAGCCAAATAATATCTCTCATGCATGGGTCTTCCACAATGATCTGAGTGATCACTGCGCAGTCACCTGCGTTAGGTGCTACCCACATCTCACCTCCACCTCTACTTTCAAACTTAAGCGCAACCTAAAATACTTCAGTCTCCTGGCCTTCCTACCAGATCTTGGGAACATAAAGTGTCAGGATTTCTACTTTACACCTTCTGTGTCTGAAGCATTCTGTATCTTCCAGGATCTGCTAGTAAATGTTATCAACCAACATGCATCCTTAAGGAAAATCAAATCCAGGAAATGCGCACCTAACTGGTTTAGCCCACTACTTAAGAGGGCCTTATGGCATAGAGACACCCTTTGGAAGAGGACTAGGAAGTCACAGTCTGACTCAGACTGGCTCTTCTTTCCGGTAGCCAGAAATACCTGCACCAAACTGGTAATGTTGGTAAAACAATGTTTTTTCCAGACAGCGCTGGAGGCAAACAAAAACTGTTTCACCAATTTTTGATAGCTGCTGAGAGAGGTTGAGTGACATTTCCCTGCCAGCCTGCTACCAGCTAAAATTGTGGCAAATAACACCTCCTACATACACAGGTCCGAGATCCTCTATCAGCTCAATAACCACTTCGCCACTGTAGGCCTCGCATTCGACACATCACGTGTTAGTAAACTGAGCACCACAAGCACCGCCAGCTTAGCTACTAGACCAACCATAGCCCCCCTTACCGACCACTCCCTCTTTAAGTTCCAGCCAGTGTCCTACAAACAGGTGGAGGACCTGCTCCTCTCGCTGGACACCAAAAAGAGCTCTGGTGCCAATTTGCTTGAACCCATCTTCTTAAAAGCAGGTTCTTATTATCTGGTTGCTCCAATTGCCCATCTCTTTAACAGCTCTTTATCCCAAGGGGAATTGCCGCCTGGTTGGAAAACTGCACACATTATCCCCCTGTTCAAGTCAGGAGACCCCACTGACTTGAATAACTATAGGCCTATTTCATTGTTGGGGGATACTGAGATGCATAGAAAGAGGCATCATCAATAGAAAACAGGAAGTTGTTATCCCTCTGTACAGACAGTTGGTGAGACCCCATCTGGAGTACTGTATGCAGTTCTGGAGACCCCATCTCCTCAAGGACATAGACAGGATGGAGGCAGTCCAGAGGAGGATAACTAAAATGGTGCAGGGTCTGCAACAGAAACCATATGAAGAGAGACTGAGAGAACTTAATATGTATACCCTTGAGGAAAGGGTGGAGGGGGGTACATAAGATAGACACTTAAGTACCTCAAGGAATCAACAAAGTCCAAGAGGGTAACATCTTTTGGAAAAAGGGATATGCAAGAACAAGGGGGCACAATTTAAAGATGGGGGGACAGCTCATGGGCAACGTGAGGAAATATTTTTTCATGGAGAGAGTGGTGGATGCATGGAACCACCTTCCCGAAGAAGTTGTGGGGTTAAAAACAGTGGGGGAATTCAAGAATGCATGGGACAGCCATAAGGCAATTATAATTGGGGGTAGGAGGAAGTAGGCTGTTGGTTAACTAGAATCTGCAGCTTATCCAATAGGTAGGGATATAGGCAGACTGGGTGGACCAAGTGGTCCTTATCTGCTGTCAAAGTCTATGTTTCTATGTATGTTTCTGTTTCTATGAGTACACAAAGAAGTCCAGGGAGGTTACCAGGCTAGTCGGAGTGGCCAGTGCTTCCAGAGTGCTGAGACTGGCACAGGAAATCAAGAACGGGGAAAAGGACTTCTTCAGATACATTGGCGAATAAAGAAGAAACAAAGACCAGATTGTGAGGATTAAGAGAAATGGGAGGGTAGGTGGAGAAGGGGGAGGACCAGGCAGAGGCACTGAATGAGTACTTCTGCTCTGTGTTCACAAAGGAAAGAGGGGGACAGATACCCCATGGGAAGGGTGGAGTGGAAAGAGGGGGGGCAGGAGTGACTCATATCAGAAGTACAGAGAACAGGGTGCTGGAGGGACTAAGGGCACTAAGGGTGGACAAAGCACCAGGGCCATATGGCATTTACCCTAGGGTACTTAGGGAGCTAGCAGAGATCCTGGCGGGACCACTGGCAGACCTGTTCAGTACATCACTGAACACAGAATGCATGCCACAGGACTGGAGGATGGCCCATGCAGTGCCCATTCATAAAAGTGGCCCAAAGGATGATCCAGGCAACTACAGACTGGTGAGTGTCACTTCAATCATAGAGAAATCCATGGAGTCAATCCTAAAAGAGAGACTGGTGACCTTTCTGGAAGACACTGGGCTCCAAGACAGCAATCAGCACATTTTTTTTATCATGCAGATCCTGCCAAACAAACCTAGTCAAGTACTATGACTGGGTTACCAGGGAACTCGACAGGGGTCATGCAGTGGACATCCTATATTTGGACTTCAGCAAGGCATTTGACTTAGTGCCACATGGGAGGCTGTAGGAAACTGGAATACATTGGGGTGGGGACAAAAACAGTCAACTGGATCACCAACTCACTGACCGGTAGGCAGCAAAGGATGGTGGCTGTGGGGGACTCTCATCCTCAAGGGACATTACGAGTAGAGTGCCCCAGGGTTCAGTACTGGGACTGGTGCTGTTAGGGATATTCATAGCCAATATCTCAAATGGGATCCTGAGTAGGATCAGTCTGTTCACAGATGATACTAAGATCAGTGCAGTGGTAGATGACATGGAGGAGTGGATGGGGCTGCAGGAAGACCTGACTAAACTACAGAAATGGTTGTAGACATAGCAGTTGGGGTTCAATGCCAAGAAGTGCAATGTACTGTACTTCAGAGCAAGGAACCAGGGGAGAAAATATCAGTTGGGAAGGATACAGTTGGTAAGCATGGTGGAGGAAAAGGATCTGGGATACTAATAATGGGGAGTATGAACCACTCAGCTCAGCGCAGAAAGGTGGCTGCAAATTAAACAAGATGCTGGGGTGCATAACGAAGGGAATCTCCTCCAGGCACAGAGAAGTGATCTTTCCCCTGTATAGGTCACTGGTCAGGCTGCACCTGGAAAACTGCATGCAGTACTGGCATCCATTCCTGAAGAGGAACATCAGATTGCTGGAGGGGGTACAGCGTAGGGCAATAAAGATGATACAAGGACTTGAGGGAAAAATCCTGCGAGGAGAGGCTGGGAGAGCTGCAAATGTATTCCCTGGAAGAGAGGATGAATGGGGGGATATGACTAAAATCTTTACATACCTAAAGGGTATTAACAGGATTAATACAAATGGGATTCTTCAGATCAGAAGGGGGAGGGACACGAGAGGGCTTCAGCTGAGACTGGAGGGGGAAGATTCAGGAGGGAAATCAGGAGACACTTTTTCACAGAAAGGGTGTCTGATAAGTGGAACTCCTTGCCTGAAGAGGTGATATCATGAAGAACAGTAGGAGGATTTAAGAGAGGGTGGGACAGAGTGGGGGGGTTATGAGGGAGGGGAGGAGAGGTGGGGGCAGCTGCAAGTTGAGGGGCTAGCTGCACAATCAATCGAGCAGACTCAATAGACTGTGAGTCCTGTTTCTGCTGGCATTTCATATGTTCGTATGTAATATACAGTTTTTTTTCTCCTACAACAGTCCATTATTGTTATTCTAAAGGGATTTATAAAAAATATCCACAGTGTACTAAAATCTATTGATTGGAGTTATGTGTTAGACACTGGCTCTGTTGAGGAATGCTGGATAAAAATAAAATCAGTTATTCAGAATTTAGAAGAAAAATGTATTCCCAGTAAACGATAAACCAACTCTAGGGGGTATAATACCACCATGGTTAACCAACAAGGTTTGTAGATGTATTAAAAGAAAAGAAAGGGTGCATGCTAAATATAGTAGAAAACCAGACAAAAACAATAGAATCAGGTATAAAAGACTAGTAAAATTAACCCCAAAAAAAACAATCAATCAGACAAAAAAAGGCAAACTAGAATTTAAGTTAACTGTTAGAAAAGATCCAAATGCCATGTGTGCTTTAATTAAGAATACCAAGTCAAAAGTTCAAATTGGACCCATCTATAAAAATAATCAAGAAATAAGTAATCCCACTGATATAGCAAATTCAGTAAACACCTTTTTATGGTTCTGTTTTTTCTGTATCAGATCTACGATCATCCCCTGAAATCAAACAAGATGAAATATACAACCCAATTTTAGAAAATGAAGTACTTACAGTACAAAAGGAGGTTAAAGAAAAATCATCCAGAGGACCAGACTACATAAACACAAAATGTGTGAGAGAGATGGTAAATGAATTAACTATACCACTCACATCTTGTTTAGCAAATCATTATAAACCAGCAAGATTCCATCTGATTGGAAAAATGCAATTGTGGTGCCTATTTATAAAAAGGGCAATAAGAGTATGCCAAACAACTACAGACCAATTAGTCTCACTTCAATTATATGTAAGTGTATGGAAAAAAATATTAAAGGGCAGAACAGAGCATGAAATATCTTTTAAAAACCTGAGTGACCCATATCAACATGGTTTTAATAAGGAAAAGTCATGCACCAACAATTTGATTTCCTTCTATGAACCAATCAGTAGAAGTATTGATAGGGGTATACCAGACGATGTTCTGTTTGACTTTAAAAAAAGTCTTTGATAAGGTACCACATATACAACTAGTAGCAAAATCAGCTGAGTCCGGATTTAACTCTTATCTGATAAGTTGGATTTCAGAATGTTTGACAAATAGATCTCAGAAAGTGCTGGTCTCTAATCAGTTATCAAATGAAATCACTGTGACAAGTGGTGTTCCCCAAGGTTCTGTATTGGGCCCCATATTATTTGGGATTTTTGTAAGTGACATGAATACTGGTATTCAGTGTCAGCTTTCTAAATTTACTGATGACACATAACTAAGCTTTGAAGTTGACTCACTTAATAAAATACATCTAATTCGATCACATCTGAACCAATTGGAAAAATGGGCAATAAGTAAAAAAATGGAATCCAATATCGAAAAGTGTTCCGTTATTCACCTTGGGAGAAAAAAAAATACTATTTACTATTGAGAAGGTTCCCCCATTAAATCTGCTGATTCAGAATGAGATTTTGGGATAGTTGTTAATAAAGATCTGGCATCATCTGACCAATGTAGGCCAGTGGCTATAAAAGCCAATAGAATATTATCATCAATCAAAAAATCAATCATTAATAGAAAAAGGCCCTGTTTATTACCAATATACACAACGTATGTAAGACCTGTCATAGATTTTGCTACATCTTTCTGGGCACCTTATCTTGAGAAAGGTTCAAAGATAATTGAGTCAATTGAAAGGAGGGTGACTAAATGAATTACACCCATATGTAATCTTGCATACCAGAAAAGGTTAAAAGTTCTTAATTTATATGATTTTAAACTTTGTAGAATAAGAGGTGATTTACTTATGCTCTTTCACATTTTGAAGGACCCAAACCAGATGACTGAGCTCAACCTCATGTGGGCAACCAAACCTGAAGCACTAAGATGCCATAGTAGACAAATTTAGATCCCAAAGGTAAACACAAACAAAAGAAAAAAACAACTTCACAATTAGAGCAAATAAACTCTGGAATTCACTACCTGAGTGTTTGCTTAACATAAATTCCAAAAATAAATT
Organism: Neoceratodus forsteri; assembly: GCA_016271365.2. Taxonomy (NCBI): domain Eukaryota; kingdom Metazoa; phylum Chordata; order Ceratodontiformes; family Ceratodontidae; genus Neoceratodus; species Neoceratodus forsteri. Next base: position 1,131,182,699 of record CM057451.1, read on the forward strand.
CAAGGATTCCCTCAACATATTTTTGTGAAATAACATAAGGTCACAAATCCCCCTGCTAGTGCAAAGAAGGTAGTAGTGATGAGCTTTGCCTTCTTCCACCTTTAAACATTGAGTAATACTGAATAATCTAAGTGCACTGCAGTAAAGTGGATCCAGGGTATTCAGAGTTTTACTAGTGGTATTTTTGTAAATACAATCACCATAATCAAGGACTGATAAGAATAAAGAGTTAATGAGAGATTTTCTAATGCAATAACATAAATGAGATCTATTCCTATAAAGAAAACTCAAAATTATTTTAAGCCTATTAGATAAATTCACATGTTGACCAAAATTAAGCTGTTCATCCAATATTAAGCCTAAATATTTATAGTTATTTACTCTTTCCAGTGTTCCACCTTTATTAGATTTCAAGGCTAACTCTATGTTAGTTGAGCTTTTCTTAGACAACCAAACCCATTGAGTCTTCTTTACATTTAACAGCAGTCTTAGTTCCACCAAGGCTTCCTGCACAGGAGTGAAGTCATGCTATAGCATTGCAACTTCCTGCTCTGCACTGCTGTGGGCAGTATACATGATGGTATCATCAGTGTATAAAACATGCTTATTGATGGGAACCATCACCTGGGTAAAGCATTGATGTAAAGTAAAAATAACAGGGGACCCAGGATTGAACCTTGGGGCACCCCTCTATTGACTATAGCCAGGTCCGAGCTAACACCACCCACCATAACACATTGAAAGTGCTGACACAGATAAGAATTAAAGAACCCCTGGCACCATTAGAAAAACTTTAAAAAAGTGAGATTTAGACACAATTCAGTTTGTATGTCATATATTTTCTATAATTGTTTTCCTTTTTCTTTATTATTGAAGACAGCTGTATGGAAAAGGATTACTGTCTCTTAGGATTTATCTGCTCTTTCTGCTTGACTACACTTGACTTCACAATCCCTTGTTTATGGCATCATAATTATCTCCACAGCAACAGACTGTGATCTCATAAACAGAACTGTGATGTCAGGCATAGGCAAGCAGCCAGAGCAGATAGGGTAGCAATCCAGTTGACATGCAAATGGATTTAGTAATAAAGATGTAAGGGGGAGAATTACAGAAAAAATATTAAATATAAGCTGAATTCTGTCTAAATATTACAGTTTTTCAAAGCTGTCATAATGGTGTCAGGGGCTCTTTAAGCCATAGCAGTGCAGAGAGCCAAAGCCAGGCACTTTTAATCTGTTACACAAGACGTGTTTAACCACATTGAAAGCCTTAGATAAATCCAAGACAACAGCAGAGAGACAAAGACCACTATCAAATGCATTAAAGAAATCATTTGTTACTTTGGAAATGACATTAGTAGTGTTCTGTCCTTTTCTGAAACCAGACTGCACAGCCACAGTCAGTTTATGTCTGTCCAAATTGAACATCAATTGCTTATAAATCAATTTTTCAAAAATTTTAACTGCTAGGGGAAGAACAGAAATAGGTTGATTGCAGTTTGGATCTTAATCAGATCCACCTTTAAAATTGGAGTAATATTAGCCCTCTTCCAATTGTCTGGTAATTGTGCAGTCAAAAGAGAAAAATTGAAAAAATATGTTAAGTGCTCAGAAATAAGATTAGCCCCAATCCTATAAAAGATGTGGTTAATGTCATCACATCCTGCCCAACAGCCCAAACACAAGTACCGGTGCTGATTCCCTTGACCTAACAGCCCAAACACAAGTGCTAGTGCTGATTACCTTGGCCCAGCAGTCAAAACACAAGTGCTGGTGATGATTCCCTTGACCCAACAGCCCAAACACAAGTGCTGGTGCTGATTCTTTTGACCCAAAGCTTCCCCATCTTCTGGTGCATCATACTGTATCTGTACACCAGTTACCACACTTTGAGACTAAATGATGTAGAGACTTATAATAGATTATAAAATGTGGTAAGTAAAATGTTGAAAGGATTAAGAAGCGGGTATGATATAGTAAGTACGTAAGTAAAGCTTTATTTGTTTAGCCCCCTTTCAACTGAGGCTCAGGGCACTGTACAAAATAAGGACAGTACAACATAAACACACATTGCAATAACATAAAAATAAACAAACATACTTAAAATATAAACACATAATATAAAACAGCCAACCAAACAATTTCAGCTGATATGTTGGATCTGCTTAGTAGGTACAAAATGCCTCCCTGAACAGCTGTGCTTTCAGGGCCTGGTTAAAAGCCTCCACTGAGGGAACCTCCCTAAAGGATATGGAAAGTGAGTACCACAGGGCCAGTGCTGCCACTTCAAATGCACAGTCTCCTGAAGATTTAAGTCAGGCCATGGGAGCCAAGGGATGACCTAGGAGCACTGGGGAGATTAAGTGACTTGCTCAAAGTCACACAACATGCAAGTGGAGGTTGTGGGACTCAAAAACAGGTCTGCTAGATGTACAAAGCTCATTCACAGTTCATTACTCTAACCTCTAGGCTATACTGCCAATCACATTAGCAACCAGTGCAGATCCCACAGAACCGGGGTCACAGGGTCATGAGGGGAAAAGTTCAAAGTCTCAAGAAATTGAATCCACAAACATAGTGTAAAAAAACAAAAGAATTTCTGAAAAGGGAAAACAGGAGGGGGTGCTAAATTGACTGATGCATGTGGAATTGGCGGGGAAGAGAAAGGGCTTTGCATTGTAAAAGAGCTAAATAGGACCCCATGTGAATGTGAGGTGAATAAAAAATTGACCCCTAGAAAAAGAAAGAAATGGTATGTTTCTGGTAAGTACTTATTAACCACTGAAGATGTTGCCATGACAATGAAAAAAAAATAAAGATAAATAAAGCAGTGGGACCTGATTGTAAACTTAATTGGATATGGAAGTAGGGATCTGACCTCAATGCACCATGGGTTTGCAATATTTTTAATAAATCAATGATAGCAGAAAAAATGCCTGAACAATGGAAACAACCAAGAGTGGTCCCCCTAGCAAAAGTGCAAAGCCCTAAAGTTCGTGAAAAGGACGTTTGTCCCATTTCCTTTATGTGTGTAATATCAAAAAATTGCGAAGGGTTTTTAACTAACTGGATTGCTAAGTATATGTCTGACATTACTGGTGAAAACTGGTTTGGTTCAATGAGGGGCAGTCCCACTACCCTGGAGTTTTTAAACATTTGTATCAAAGCATGGGATGAGGGAAAATGGTACATGCAGTTTTAGGAGATTATAGGAAAGCATTTGATCTTATATGGCTTGGAAAAAAAACATGTGGGGGTGCCTTTATTGTTTGGGAGTGGAAGTCAAGGTTGTAAATCAAGTAAAGCTTTTGGGGTTGATAGTTCAGAGTGACTTTAAATGGGAAGAGCCTGTAACCAATATGATTTAAAAGGCCAATATAAGATTAGATTTCCTGACAATGATAAGAAGGGCTGGTGTGAGTCAACAAGATTTGATTTATTACTACAGTACAGTGATAAGGCCAGTGCTTGAATATAGAGCCCCTGTATGTCATTTTGGGTTAAATATTAAAGAACGAGATCACTTGGAACATATCCAGAAAAGGGCACTTAGAATTATTTCAGAGAGGAAAGAGGGCTATGAAGAGGCTTTGAGGGTGTATGGAATTGAGCCATTTAATTAAAAGAGGGAAAGAATAAGTAAAGGTACATTTCTGCAGATATGTAAAGAAAATCACAAGTTGCATAAACTTCTGCCTCTGATTGACATTTCAAGTTATAATTTAAGGAATCAAGTGAAATAGAATAAGGCAAAATTAAGAGCAAAGGTGTATGAGAAACCCTTTTCTGTTCAACATATGGGTGAAATATACCTCCCCTCTTCTCTTCACTTTCTTTTTTATAGATCCATGCTTAGCTCTTACAAAACAAGTACTGGCAATACTGAACAAACTCTAGCCAGAGCCAATACAACTGTAACGAGCTTGTAAATCTCCGGGGAGTGAGCACTGCTGAGTGCCATCTCCAAGATGGTGGCGGTGACACAACTGCACATGCATGGCATTCATACATTGGTAGTTGCAGTGAATGGCATTCTGCCATTCCCAAGATGACAGCACCAGTGGAACTGAACATGCATGAGAGGCGCACATGTGCAGTTCTTGTCCCTGAAATTCTGGAATGTGGAAGTAACAGCCAAAATAGTTCGGCTGTTACTCAGTAGCAACCGACTACGGTGGAGTGTTCCAAGCTCTATTGGACTTTCGGAAGGATACTTCCAAAAATTCAATGGAAGAGTGCCACGGTCGGCCATTTTTGAGGAGCTGCATGCAAAATGGCTGTAGGCTTTGCCCACAGCAGTAAAAATTAGATAGTTTGGCCCAGATTTTCAAACTGCGCCATTCTGAGGCGCAAGCCCCTGCGCTGCTCAAAATAGTTGCGCAGGGGTGTGGCCGGGGTGATATTCAAAGGAGCTGCGCTATTGAGTGACTCCTTTGAATATCACCCCCCAGCCACAGCACTTGTGCATGGCGCAGTGGAACTTGCGCCACCGCAAGTTGCCAGAGTTGAGCATTAAACTTGTGGTGGCGCAAGTACCATTGCGCCATGCTCAAATTTCTGATATTCAAAAGGTGACATGCAAATGGGGCCATAATTTATGCAAGGTGCAGGGGGCATTTGCATCTATTTATGGCCCCATTTGCATGCCATTTGCATGTAGGTGCGCCGATCCCCGAGGACTTGCTCCTGGCCACCCTGCCAGGCAGCAGCCGTCGGGGACCAACACACAATGCAGCCCGATCGCGGGCATCACAGTGACATGAACCCCCCCACACACATATCCCACAGCCCGATCGCGGGCAGTACAGGTACATGAAACCCCCACACATCCCACAGCCCGATCGCGGGCAGTACAAATACATAACCCCCACACATCCGAGCCGATCGCAGGCAGAACGTGTATGAACCCCCCAGTACCCGATCGCGGGCAGAATGTAACCCTCCCCCACCGAATATCTCCCTGGTGGTCCAGTGGACCGTAAAGCCCGATCAGCGGGCAGAATGTCACATCACAACCCCCAAACATCTCCCTGGTGTCTAGTGTCCCCCACCACCACGAAGCCCCTCCACCCTGCTCCCCCCGCCCGTGGCAGCATCCCACCCGCCGGGGTTTCTGTAACTGTGATGCCCATGATCGGGCTTCAGGAGATGTGTGGTGGAGGTTGTTTTTACGCTCTGCCCGCAATCAGGCTGGTGGGGGGGCACAGGGACCGAGTTGGGGGCCAGCCAGTGGTGGCAGCTGCTGTGTTGCGCCCTGCAATACAGCAGCTCACCTGAGGGTGGCCCTCAACTTGATCCTTTTTTTTTGGCTCAAGGTTGTGCAGGCGCAGGTTGGGGGTTGCGCATGCACAACTCTGCACAACCCGACTGAATATCGGGTTGCGCAGGTTATGCATGGTTCCTCCCCCTCCTGTTGAGCATGCATTCATTTGCATTGCTCATTTGCGCAACCTGTTATCAGTGGCGTAATTGCCTCCTGCTGAATATCGTAGAATGGCGATTTTTGACTTTGTGACAAGAACCCTGTTGCGCATGGCGCAACCCTTTTGAATATCTGGGCCTTTGTGTACAATAAGTGTGTTTTTCCTGTGTGAAGTAAATGTAAATCCTTCTAAAAGTAAATCCTTGCTTTGAATTTAGTTCAATCTGTGTAGATAGTATTTAAACAAATACAGTATTTGTATTAGTCTTTTTAACTTGGTTTTGACATTATTTATTAAGCTTGATAATTAATATGCATGTAATTTTCCTTGTATCAAACTTTAGCTCACCTTTTCGGTTTTAAATAAATTAAACAAAACTGTTAAACTTTGCCCTCTCCTCACTGAGATGCTTCTCCTCTGTTGAGATGCCTACTGTCTGTAAATGTGCCAAAGATGCATCCTCCACAAAGGTGGGGTTAAACAGGATCTAAATCATCTAAAGCTGTGTCAGTGGCTCAGTTGGTTACACACTCACCCCAGAGGCTGTACAAGCACGCTGTCATTCAATGAAGCGCTCAGTCAGGCTTCCGGCTGTGGAGGTGAGTGGATGGCTCTGGGTGCTGGGAGGGGACTGGGGGGAGGGGAACTATCTGATGATAGGTGGGGGGGGGGAGGCCACTAGACACCAGGGAGTTGTGTTTATTTTTATTATTAAATTATTCAGTTTTTGCTGGTGATTGGCCCGGGGGCCATTAGACACCAGGGGTGTAAATTTCAGCGGGAGGGGAATTGTTGAATTTTGGCCGGTGATCAGCCAGGGGGTGGGACATCTAGACACCAGGGAGTTGTGTTTTTTTTAATTATTATACCAAATCTCGTGAGGGAGGAAATTATTCAATTTGTGGCGGTGATCAACCAGGGGGGTGCGAATAGACACCAGGGATGTAAATCTCAGCAGGGGGATGGGGAATTGTTGAATTTGGGCCAGTGATTGACTGGAGGGGTGGGAACACTAGACACTAGGAAATGGGATACGCTTAAGGGCACTGGCAGTAGGGCACTTAACTTCAAATTTCGCAATTTTGCTAAATTTTTCACACTGCAAAATTGCTGATTTTGCTGCAATTTCACCAAAGAAATGTTATTTTACAGCATCTCTACTCACTTCCTGCTCCCTTCTATTGACAATGGTGACAACATATACTGCTACACAAACAAAACTGCTCTGCTGCCCCTTGATCATTTGTACAACAAGCTGTGGAAGTTCATCCTCTCCTGTGGATGGTCTACCCATCATTGTCTGCTGTATGACCAACTTAACTTGCAAAGTACCTCAATCAGGCATGGCTACTGCTGGTTGTTTTTACTGTACAACTGCATGCAGGGAAAAGCCTCATATTATCTCCAGTCCACCTCATATAGTCAGGCAGTGCCTGCTCACTTCTTTCATCAGCAGCACTCGCCTCCTCAATTCACAGGATGAAGCGAGAAATAGAAACATAGAATTTGTTGGCAGATAAGGACCACTTGACCCAAATCCAGTCTGCTCATTTTTGTCCCTGCCTGTACTGTCACCACAGACCTTACCTGATCTCTGACTACTCCCCCACCCACTTTGCTACCAAGATTCCTTTGCACCTGTCCCATGCAAGCTGAAACCACTGCTTTTTCCACCACCAACTCTAGTTAGGGGTTAAGTAGGGTGTTTAATGTTAAACCCCAAATTTTGGTCTTTAATACATTTGCATCTGTTCAATAGATTATCATGAAATTCTGCATGCACAGTTTCTTAGGGTAGCTCTCCGGATGTGCCAAGTTTCATTCCAGCTGGATGTGTGAATTCCAAGATCCAGATAGTGCAAAAAGTTAATTTGTCTGGTGTTCTATTGCTGCTTAAATGTGTTTTCTGGTGACACCTGTAGCACCCAGGCAATTTGAGATTCTGGTCTAAACTTTTCAGAGTATAAAGGGGCTGGCCTACAGATGTGCCTTTTGCTGGTTTGGTGACAAAATATTAATTGGTTACAAAGTTATTATATTTTACAATTTTGGTTCTGTGCATGATCAGTAGCATTTCAAGATTGAGGACAGAAATGAGAAAGTAATCCTTATTTCATAGGGGAAAATCCTTTTTGATTTGCTGCCATTTTGGTTTTCATGTTTTAAAAAAAATCAAATTTGAAAAAGCACAAAAGTGATATTCTGGCTAGTGACTAACACATATAGCTTGCTTATCGGGAGCCCCTTAGCTGGATTCTGCAATTAACTGTTGTGGAAATACCCTTGAAATGTTGTTTTGTTAAGATTATAAATCTTTTTTCATGACTGGTGATACAAAAAAACTATTTTTTTGTTTTGCAAGTCATGAAAAAAGATCCTTTTTGTGAGGGGAAAATCATTTTTCCTTTGCTGCCATCCTTTCCCTGGTGTCTAGTGACACCGCTCACCCTCTGAGCACTGTACTGATAATAATAATATACTTCTCTAGTGCCTAGTGTCACCCCTATCACCCTCCAATCGCTGTCCACATATTTATAATATATTTCCCTGGTATATAGTGTCACCAAACCCCACCCTGCAATCACCATCCCCAAAATAAGAATACATTGCTCTGGTTTCTAGTGGCACTCCCCACCCTCTGACCCAGCCCTGCAAAAATGATAGCCATACCCATAGTAATAATATACTTCCCTGGTGTCTAGTGGCATGCCCCACACTCTGATCTGGCCCCGTAATAAATTCATACATCCCTGGTGACTAGCGGCCCCCCTCTCTGATCACTGACCACATATTCAAGTAACCTGTAATAAAGAAAAGGGCCCCTCAATGTCTTTTTTTTTAACTTGTAAAAAAAAGGTCCCTTCCAGATCAGCCCCCCACCTCAACATACCACTTAACACCCACCATCCCACAACCTCACACACCAGAACAGGTCCCAGGGTGAAGATCCACTCTCCTGTCATAGATATATCTTGTTGCAAGAAATGCTGACTGTTATATGAGAAAGTAAGGCAAGTGCAGTTCAATGTATTTCAATTTTGATGTATAACTTTGCCATTTTTTCATATTTTTATGCCAAATATTAAACATAGCCATTTTGAGACCCCACCTCATGAACAATGTCGGTGGAAATTTTGCAACTCTGACCTGAAAAGTGATTTTTCAGTTCCTTGGTTAAATCACCTTTTTTGGGGGGGGGATTTGAACATTTTTCCCACTATTGTTCATGAGGTGGGGTCATAACACGGCAATGTTGAAACTTTGGGGTAAAAATATGCAGAAATGGCAAAGTTATGAGCATCCATGAAATTTTTCAAAGCACACTTGTAACTTTGGAATTTAAAATATTTTGACCCTAGTTTTTCAGCAATGCACCAGCGCAAGTGGCCAGAGTGGAGCAGGGGGATGCGCTAGCGCAAGTTCCAATGCGCAAGGAGCAACAACCGCGATATTCAAAAGTGCACATGCAAATGGGGTCATAATGTATGCAAGGTGCAAATGGGGCCATTTGCATGTCATTATGGCCCCATTTTCATGCAGATGCGGTGATCCCTGATGACTTGCACTTGGTGCCCTGCCAAGCTGCAGCTGTCGGGGACTGACACCCCCTGCACAAGTGGCAAAGCACCCCACTTCCCGATCACTGGCATATGTTGCATTATAATAGTCCCATATACCTGGCAATCCAGTGGACCACTCGCAGCCCAATTGCAGGCATCTGTTGAAGAATTAATAGTCCTATATCCCTGGTGTCCAGTGGACTACTCGCAGCCTGATCATGGGCATTTGTTTTGAATAATGTCACTCCAATTCAACCCTGGTGGTCCAGCGGTACTCCCTTCCCCACCCGCCACTGAGCCCCACCTTCCCACTCCCCCCAGTCAGCGGCAGGTGGCAGCTCCCCACCCACTTGCCACCCCACCGCCTGCCAACTGACTCTGTACTATAGGGCTGTACACCCATTGGTCCACAGCCTGAGCCATTGGGCATGCAGCCTGTACCATACTACACAGTCCAGATATGTGAATGGATCCATTAACATATCTGGACTGTGTAGTACGGTACAGACTGCACACCCATTGGCTCACGCTGCGGACCAGTGAGCACAGCCCCTACTGTACAGAGTCAGTCGGTGGGAGGTGGGGTGGCAAGTGGTGGGGAGCTGCCACCCACTGCTGACTGGGGGGAGTGGGGCGGTGGGGCTCAGTGGGCGGGTGGGAAGGGGGGTACCGCTGGACCACCAGGGTTGGATTGGAGTGACATTATTCATAACAAATGCCTGTGATCGGTCTGCAAGTGGTCCACTGGACCACCAGGGATATAGGACTGTTTTTATATCAAATGCCTGCAGTCAGGCTGCGAGCGGTCCACTGGACCACCAGGGCTATAGGACTGTTTTTATATCAAATGCCTGCGATTGGGCTGCAAGCAGTCCACTGGACCACCAGGGATATGGGACTATTGTTTTCTACATGCCCATGATCAGGCATGGGGGGCACCCCCAAGAAGGTGCCGCCAGAGCTTGGGTGGCCGCCCACAGGTGGCAACTGCAGTGTTGCACCCTGCAATAAAGCAGCTCACCTGTGGGTGGCCAGCTGTTGCTCCTTTTTTTTTTGCTCACCTGTGTGCAGCTCAGGTAGGGATTGCACATGCATGGGCTCAGCATATCCCGGGCTGAATATCAGGATGTGCGAAGTATACATGGGCCCCCCCTACCTGCACCGCATACATTACTGATGTGCTCCAGGGCATTGGGATTTGTGCCAGGCTCAATCCCCCTTTGAATATCATGCCAGGGCACATCAGGCTTGTGATGGTGCAACTGTGTTGCACCATGCTAACCTTTCTGAATATCCCACCCACAGTATATATAATTGATAATATGCAATAGACTGACTCAAAATACACAATTTATATTCACATGTGAGGTGGTAGAACCATGACTCATGAGTGGCAGAGCGATGAGTGAGTTATAAAAGTCTTGCCCCCACTCAAGAGATGATAAACCATGCTATGAGATTCAAATTATTGTATACTTTAGTTACACAACATAACTGTGTCAGTGGCTCAGTAGGTAGCATGCTCGCTTCTGAGGCTGGGAGATCAGAGGGGTGTGGGCTCAGGTCTCACACCTGGCATTTGGGTTAATATCCCAATACTGACACTGTAGTGCAGCATGGGGGGGTGCTGCACTTATGAGGTGCCGTCTTTCGGGTGAGATGTTAAACCCAGGTCCCATCTGCCTGGATTGGTAGTTGCTTAGGTGGATGTTAAAGATCCCATGGCACTTACCAAAAAGAGTAGGAGAATTTTGTTTTATTATAAACTTCAAAAAATCAAACAAATACAATCAGTGTGAACTCACACAAAAGGAAAATACAAATCATAAGAAAGTCAGATAAGTATTAAAGCCATACACTGTCTGAAAGAAAGTAACAATAACCCAAACCAAATCCTAATACATAAAAAGAACCCCCCACCCTATTAGATATTCAAATACAACATCAAAAAATGAGGAGGACAAATCATACCGGCTCAACAAAGTCCACAAGAAACTGTCAAAGCAAACTCATGCAATAGGAGTATCGGAATCAGTCACCCAAGGAAGATTCTGCCAAACATTTGCAATATATACAGCATTATGAGAGGACTTCTCATGAAAATAAATATTACAAATCTCCTTCAAAATACAGCCTGAGAGGTCTTGAAAAGAAAGCAATTTTTGTTGCAGAGAAAATAGACATCTGCTATTCCAGACATACCATTTCACTACAGAAAATTAGACATTCAACATCTGGACATCCCAATGAGACCATTTCTGACCAAATACCCCATAAATCAAGTTATCATAAGAAAGGGTTCTCAAAACAGGCATACCCCAACACCCCGCTAAGTAATCCCAAAAGGAGTGAATAAAGGAACACGTAAAAAATAAATGAGACATAGACTCCAATTGTCCTAAACATGCAGGCCTGGCACATTGTCATTTGATCAAAGCTTTATGTCTTTGATTAGCCTTAACATTCAGCTTGTCATGGCAACAAAGCCATAACACATCCCATAATTTAACAGGGATTCTTTCATTACGAAGAATCAGTAGAACATGAGGTACAGACGAAGGAGGACACAAGGAAAAGGTATCAATATCAGTGAATTTGGAGGCCAAAACCTGTGTATACAATAGTTTCTTTGATTTGTGAAAAACATCTTCATATACGAGATCCCACTGCTTCAAACAAACAAACACCACCCTATAAAACTGGGGAGAAAACAAAACTGATTTGAATATTTTCAAATCACCGGAAACCCAACCGGGAAACCAAGCCTTCAGCCTTTCAGACCATAATGCCATCCACCAAGTCAGAGTCCTATGACATAAGGGGCATAGGTTAGCAAATATAAAATTAAGAAAAGAGAACAAAACAGAGTTCACCATGTTAAGACCCCCATCCATAACTTTAAGGTATAAAACATTACGTTTAATTGGATTCAGTCTGCTGCCCCAAACCGCGGAAAAGAATAATCCATAAAGAGCAGCATCTCAATCTCTAGGGGGAGAAAACACAAGACTGACATACAGAAAAAGGGGCAAAAGATAAGTCCTAACCAAATGGACCCTTTTCTGTTTACCCATAACACTTTTATAACAGCTATCCACCAACAGTCTTCCCTGCTGGACTTTCATATCCCAATTCAGGAGATCCAGATGACTAGTATCAAAAGCAATCCTTAAAACTATCAAAGGCCCTTCCTGAATAGTAAGCCCAGCAACATAGGGATCTGGGGTACCTACCCCAAGACGTTTAATCAAACACTTCTGCTTATTCAAATGAACCCCAAAAGCCGCCCCATAATAAGAGCAAAAGTCAATAGCCCTTAAAATATCAGTGGAGGATTTTAGAAGTAAACAAATATCATCAGCATAGGCAGCAGCTGTCCAAGGAAGAGGGCGCTGACAAGCTGAAACAGGAGTAAAAAACTGAACATCATACAATACCTGAAGCAAAGGATCAATACTAAAAACAAAAAGAAAAGGGCTCAAGGGGCAACCCTGACGTACCTCACGACGTACCGAAATCATCAGACCCAAAAAAACATTCACCAAAGGTCGAAGGACAGCCCGACCATAAATCACTTGTAAGCAATGAATAAAAACTGCCGGAATCCGATATAACTGCAAAATAAACCATAAAAAATCATGGGCAACAGAGTCAAAAGCCTTCCTTTGATCGAGAGACACCACATACCCAGTCGTATCATGGAAGGTCCCAGACAAAAGAAACTCATGCAACAGTAGTAGTTGATCATGCATCCTTTTCCCAGGAACAGAACACGATTGGAACTGTGAGATAACAAAGGGGGCAACTTTTGACAGACAACATTCCAAAATCTTCATCAGAATCTTAAAATCAACATTCAAAAGACAGATAGGTCTCCAATTATCCAAATTCTCCCGGACACCTTTTGTATGTAAAAGTGTCACCACGCCAAGCGTCATGTCGAAAGAAAGGGACTCTGTATCCAACAGATATGTATAAATTAAGACCAATTTCTGTGCAATCATTGGGATGATCAACTTATAAAGCTCCACAGGAAGACCATCAAGTCCAGGAACCTTTCCTTTAGGCAGTGTTAAGACTGCATCCAGGACTTCAGATGAAGAAACCGCCTTAGTCAAGCCAGAAAGCATTTCACCAGGAATAGAAGGAACGTTCAACAAACCGAAAAAATGCGAAAAAGCAGTCCGGTCAGTAACATAAGCAGCAAATTGGGTCCTCAAGTAATGAGAAACCACCCACATTATGTCAGGCTGAGATGTCACCGTTACCCCAGCTGAATCCCAAACTGCCAACAATTTATTTTTCCGAATCCGGTCTCGGCAACCAATAAAGGGACAGATAGTCTCTAACTTCCCCTGTGTACTAAATTTGTGCTGAATCGTAAGAGATGCCATTTGACGCTCATGAAAAACCCTCATAACAGTTTGTACTGCAGAAATTTGGCCCCCAAAATCATGACCAGTAGTGTGAGCTAAACCCATCAAATGATGTAACTGTTTTCTATGTTGCAAGTACTCAATTTTCTCAGAATCAGATCTATATCTACTAACAAATTCTGGAGATCATGCTTCAAACAATCCCACCACAAAGAGGGGTTATCAAATAAGTCAAACAAAGTCTTCTGCCCACTGACAGCATACAAGATCTGGTGGATGACAAAGCTTTCAGCAAGAATCGACGTATTCAATTTCCAAAGACCAGGCCCATAGTGCAAGTCTGGGGACCCAACAAGTACCGAGAGCACCTTATGATCAGAAAACTCCACAGAAGTAACCTGAGCATTCGTAACTGGGAGTCCCTTACTAATAAAAACAAAATCAATATGGGTGGCATGTACACCCCTTTGAAAGGTCGGCTTCCCTTTGTTATGAAAGGATTTATACGCATTCACCAAACTTGCTAGTTGTACAGTGGAAGATAAGAAAGACATATCACAAAACACTTTTGTAGTAGATGTACCACTACCCCAATCCTGACAAGTAAGACCACAATTGAAATCACCCCCCATATCACAGTCTGAGCAGAAAAAAGAAAAGGACGAATGGCGGAAAAACCTCCACACAGTCTGCCTTAGATTGAGGAGCATACACTGTATAGTAATCAACTGGTAATAAGCACCCCGAATTTTAACATCCAAAATTAAAACCTCCCAGGGATCAAATCTAGAAATTTGAGAAGTTGAACTGGTAAAGTAAATAAAATACCCACCCCAGTACAAGAATCCAAACCAGGAGACCAATATGAGGGTCCTTTAAACCATTCAATCTGAACCTGATGAAGCTCAACAGGTATTTGTAGCCAGGTATCCTGTAAAAAAATAACATCAGCAGTATAGGTCAACAAATGTGAAAAAAAAACACTCCGTTTCCTAACATTTTTGATACTGTTGACATTAACCATCAACAGAGATAAAGAGGGAGTAGGACATGTCAGAGGACTCAGGGAGGTTTATGGGCCTGGGATTTACTAATACCTACCGTCCTCTTTTTCCTTCCCTTAACAGGGATGGCTCCCTTCTTGGGGTCCAACAATTTGACAGCAACAACTCCCAACTCACTAGATTCCGAATCAGAAAGGGGTTCAAAACAGCGGGAATCTTCAGATGACACCTCAGAGTCCAGCCCCACCGTACCGGAGTCTAACAAAAGGAGATGAAAACGATTAGATGTATTGGTGGCAGAAATTTTGGGGACCTTAGAAGCAGGCTGCCGCCAACTCCTACACCAAGTTACATGCTGTTCAGGATCCACTACCAGAACAGTAGGTGGAGGAGGGGCATTGCAGAGGAAGGGAGAGATTGGGCATCTAGAGGCTCCACAGGCAGAAGGGTGAGTGGCACTTCAACAGGAAGTTCATTAGACAGCACTTCCACAGGAGCAACCTCCAAGGGTGAATCAGAACTAAACTCAGGGGAAGGGGCCAAAGGAGGCACATCCAATGGAGCCTCTGCAGGAGAAGTCAGGGAGGGTTTAGATCGAGTAGCAGACTCACACTGTTACACACATTCCCTTTGAGCCACCGCCGCTAGTAACCATTGCTCCTCAAGATCACTAGACCCAGATTTAGTAAAGGCAGCCTGATCACAATCCATATAGGAGTGACCAGGCTGACCACACAGGTCACTGAGAATAAAAGTGGCCCAACTTCCCACACAAAGAACAGTGGATTTTATTGCAAGCATTACTAATATGTCCGGGAGCACCACACTTGTAGCAAGTTTTAGGCTGCCCGGGATAGAACAAAACTCCCCTGTCCCCTCCAATAAAAAAGGAGTCTGACAAATGCTGTAATGACCCATCAATAGCATTCAAAACCACCTGAACTCTCCAACCCCCAGTCCAGATATTTTCATCATCAAAAATAGCTTCCAGGGGACCCAGCACTGTACAGCGTTGCTTTAACCAAAAAAGCAAATCAGTCACACTGACCCCTTCATTATGAAAGAGAATGGTGACAGATTTGTGGGCTGGTTTAGTTAGGGTAATCACCTCAAAGGGGGACCATAAAGGAGTCTGTTTAACTTTATGGTACCTTAACCAAAAGGCCTCCAGACCGGCTTGTAGTTTAAAGCTCACATCAAAGGAGCGCTCTCCAGAAACATGAATCAGGGCATAGAGCTCAGCTGCATTAAAGCACAGACTGGTTTTAAGTAAGACTTTCTCTACATAACACCTATCAGGAAAAACGTCTAAGCCCCCCTTATAAACAATGCGCACTGCATTATGTCTTTTAGCAGGCAAGACCTTCTTCTGAGAGAAGGATGCATAAGTTTTAGGACGAGATCCACCAGTAGCATCAGGAGAGGGAATAGAACTTCCAGCACCATCAGTAACAGGGAGGATGGGCGATTGAGGACGTACACCATGAGTATTCAAAAGAGTGATATTGTCAAAGTCCAGTACAGGATTAGGAGTAAGTACCAAATCAGTCCCTGGGGCACTATCAAAAGCATCACCATCAGCCACAGAAGGGGTACGAGGACCCAATGGGGCAGCACCAGGCAAGGGCATCTGCAATCATACCCCAGGGATACGAATAGCGGCAAATCCAGAAGTCCACTGGTGCGATGTAGGAGACTTCACCCAACCAGCCACACACGACTTATCCACAGTCCAAGGCTCAGAATCATCCATGTCAGTATCTGCCCACGCTCGCCGAGGAGCAGTAGAGTCGGCAGTAGAGGTGGCACATGGTTTCTCCTGAGTAGGACATTTAGGAGCTGCAAACGAAAACACCAAAACCCCAGTCTGGTTTGTTGGCTTGGTCTGAAAAATCAGTGAGGAAACGGGAGGTAGAACGCCAAGCTGATCGCCCGACACACCCGCAGCAGGAGTATTCTGGGGTGGTGCTTGACAACTCCCGCTAGTCACCAGGGAGACACTCAGGTCACCAGTAGCAACAGCCGGTAAGTCCATAGAAGTAGGAACCTGCGCAGGACGAGTATCAGGCAAAGAAACAGCAGCAGAAACAATTGATTCAGGGGCTACCAATACCTCTGTAGTGTCAGACCAAGCAGCAGATCCTAGGTCAACCAGTGCAACCACGGCAGAAACTGCAACATCATCCTCCAAACGGACTTCTGCATCAAAGAAGGTGTCCACTTCACTCAAATCTCCTGAAAGAGGTGCATCCTGCACTCCAAGCTTCTCCGTGTCCTGCTCCATCTCCATACAGACAGAGACTGACACACAAACGGGCAGCACGTCCCCCTACTGACAGGCCAAATTTCCCCCATTCACTGGAAATATCACAAACAGCTTCATGTAGTTCAGTCTCACTTGGCATTCATCTGTGTGGGATTGTGAAGGGGGGTATGCAGCTGCAAAGTGGGGTGCTAGCTGCACACTCGAGCAGACTTGTTAGACCATGTGGCCTGTATCTGCTGGCAAGTAGTAAGTAAGTAGGTTTCACCTGATTGATTCACTTCCCTTCCCCACCACCTCCACTTCTTGTGGTTCAACTCTACTCTTCTAAATCCTTCTTAGCACTTAGTTACCTCTCTAGATCTAACTGCACTTAGGAATTTTGTGCCCAGCCTCATACTTTTGCTTTTCTACTGGCCTATACAGTACAGGTTACCTTTTCCAGGATTGCTACCTTATACAGTATGTTATACCTGTCTATTGTCCTGTTTACCCCTGTTATGTCTCACTCACTGTCTCTGGCTCTTTACTTTGCTATATAACACTCTTCAACATGATACTGTCTGTTGCCTATAATTGCAATGTATTGTATTAGGACCTCACTTCTTATGTATTTGAATTTTACACTGTATGCATTTTATTTTATTATGGTTTTGCTTATTCTGCCCTTATGTAACCCCTCCCCCCAAGGATGCATCTGGAAATGAGCTATTCACTGCTCATTTTGTCTTTCCTGGTGAAATTTTTTCAAATAAAAAAAAAGTTTATTAGTTATATCTCCTAAATGTACTCTTTGTATGAAATTATAACTATTTCTGTTTCATTTCAGCTGCTGGCTTCAGTGCTGCACTTGGCTACTGGGTCATTGTCAGTATTATGAAAGCTGTACTCTGATTTGTTCCATATGCATTGTGACACTCTGTACTTTACAAGATAATATTATCTTGCCATGTTGGGTAAAGATAACACTTGCCATTTACCAGTACACACGTGTTACATAAAGATAATATATATATATATATATATATATATATATATATATATATATACACACACACACACACACATATATTATGGTAGCACGATAGTGCTAACATAGTTAGGGTTGAGGAGCCCTTTTAAGGTTAAAGGGTCAAATTTTACACCTTAATAACTTTGAGACCATTCAATGGACTTGCCTGAAATTTGGAATGCACAATCAAGAGCAATACACCTTGGGATCTGCCAAGTTTTGTACCGGTCGGGTATATGGCTGTGGAGTTATTAAGTGTGATCTGCGCTTGTGTTTACATTATATGGTGAATTCTTTGCTCGTGCCTACAGGTGACATGGTTGAGCGAGCAGTCCAAAAACTTCAGAGAACATGTGGCCAGGGTGCCCTATGCGCCTTTAGAAGATTTTGTGAAAAAATATTGAATGGTTCAAAAGTTATTCAAAAAACAAGTTCCCATTATAAGTCAATGGGAAAAGTTAACAAAAAGTTTGGCACTTTCGCAAATGCACTTTTTACTGTCACAAATGGCCCTAGTATTTTTGCAAATCCACCATTTTGTTTTCACTTGGTGATCAGAAAAATGCTTGGCATTTAAAATTGGGACCATCTAGGGACACAATTCTTTTTGTGTCCACCTAGTCGAAGCCTGAGGATGCTAGCCATGTCTTTATTTTGGGGTTAAACATCCCAGAAATATGTTTTTCAAAGTTCTGGAAAAAGTACTTTCACAAAGTACTGTCGTGCTCTCAACACTTTCACAAATCTGTCTGAAAGCTTTCATAAATCATGAAAGTACTTTGCAACATTATGGCCAAAATGACAGGAGTTCTTTGCCACCTTGCAGCAAAAGAACGGTTAGATCATTTGGCCTGAAATTTGAAAGGAACGCAGCCAACACCTCACATATGTGCCTTTTGGTGGTTTGGTGAAAAAATGTTGCATGGCTGCAAAGTTACAGTACTCCGAAGTTGGCATTTTTTCCCATAGATTAACATGGTAGCGTACGCCGCGCCTTTTGGGGCTCATATCTCGAAAACGATGTGAAATACAGATTTTTTGCTGCGAGTTACATAGCCCACGACAAAATCCTAGCCAGGAAAATCATGATTTTTGTGAAATTTTAATTTTTTTCTATGTCATGCGGTTGCTGAGATATTAGCAATTAAGTACTTCCAATGCTTGTTTTCAGTTTCGATGCCCATTACAATGCATACATTATTTGTACACACTGTGTTTCTCTATGCACCTGTTTGGCAAAAACAGGCTATACGCTTCCATTACTGTTGCAGTTACTGTTTCAACTTGTGTTTCTGTCCCCATTTGCATTTACGTTCCCATGTACACCACCGTGTGCGTTACCCTTTGCGTTGTCATTTGTGCTTGCGTTTTTGTTACTGTTACCATTTGCATTTACACTACTGTTTCTCTTTGTGTTTTTGTTTGCATCACTATGCGCATTGCCATTTCTGTTTACAGCAGCCCTTCCTTTACTGTGTTCGTGCACATTACGGTTTGCGTTTCCACATGCACTTGCATTTCCTTTTCCATTTATGTTTGCTTTGTTGTTATTGTTGCTGTTACCGTTACCATTTGTGTTTACAATTGCGGTACTGTGCCCGTGCATTTTTCGGTTTGTGTTTCCGTACATGCTTCTGTTCCTGTTTCTGTTTCTTTTGGCGTTATTCTTCGTCTTATCTTTATCATTTGCATTTACAATTCCAGTACCGTGCCTGCGCACATTACAGTTTGCGTTTACGTGTGCACTTGCATTCGCATTTCCGTTTCTGTTCCTCTTCACATTCTTTTTGCTGTAACACTTAACATTTCCATTTTAAATACTGCTGCCATCACTGTTCTCATTACCAGTTGTGTTTTCGTATGTGCTTCAATGTCCATTTGCGTCACTGTTCACTTCGGTGTCACTTTGTGCTTGCGTTTCTATTAATGTTTCCTTTACCATTGACATTTGCATTACCATGTGTGCCACTATTGGTGCTTGTGTTTGCATTGCTGTTCCTGTTACTATGTCACAAGACATAATGTGGCAGGAGTGTGGGGCCCAAAGGCCCCTGCGCTCCCGCCGCTGCATTACATTCACTAGTTCTTGTCATCATTCTAAAAAAGAAGGGAAATTAGAGGCAAAAAACTCTGTTTAATGCATCAGTTAGCGTTGTTCCACAACAACAAAAGTGAAGAAATTCGGTGTTAGGGTTGAAATCCCCCCCTTGGACACCCCACAGCCCACCACCTCAACCGGCATCGTGGTGCGCCATGGGTTATCGGTTCCTAACTCTCACCCCATTGTCCATACCTCAGATTCTTTACACATCTGATGGGGTGTGAGTTGGGGCTGATAACCCCATGGTGCACCATGATACCAATTGAGATAATGGTAAATGAAGTCAGAGGATTTCAACCCTAACACCAAACTTCCCGCTTTTGTCGCTGTGAACAACCCTAACTGATGCATTAAATGGAGTTTTTGCTTCTAATATATAGATATATACATATATATATATTTATACAATGTGGCCTGGATATTCAAAAGGGTTGCACATGCGCAAGTCCAAAATGCGCCATTCTGCGATATTCAGCAGGAGGCAGTTACGCCACTGGCATCAGGTTGCGCAAGAGAGCAATGCAAATGAATGCATGCTCAACAGGAGGGGGAGGATCCATGCATAACCTGCGCAACCCGATATTCAGTCAGGTTGTGCAGAGTTGTGCATGCGCCAACCCCCAACCCTGCGCCTGCACAACCGCAAAAGGCCCCAAAAAAGGCATAAGTTGAGGGCCACCCACAGGTGAGCTGCTGCATTGCAGGCGAACACAGAAGCTGCCACCCTGGCTGGCCCCAACTCTTTCCTGTGCCCCCCACCAGCCCGATCGGGGCATAGTGTAACACAACTCCCCGCCCACACATCTCCCACAGCCCGATCGTGGGCAGTACAGGTACATGTAACACCCCCATATCGAAGCCCTATCGCGGGCATAACATGTATGAACCCCCAGTGCCCGATCGCGGGCAGAATGTAACCCCAACCCAAATATCTCCCTGGTGGTGCAGTGGACCGTAAAGCCTGATCGCGGGCAGAATCATCACAAACCCCCAAACATCTCCCTGGTGTCTGGTGTCCCCACCCATGAAGCCCCTCACACCCGCTCCCCCGCGGCCGCGGCGACAGCATCCACCCGCCTGCCGCCCGCGCGCCGCGCCGACTGACTGTCTGGTAGGGCTGCATGCCCATTGTGCAGAGCTACAGCCAATGGGCTTGCAGCCAAACAGGCTGTATAATTGAAAGTAACTGAGATTTCAATATTGCTGCGCCTGGTCACGCTTACATTTCAATGCGTCTGATCGTCACGTGCACTCAAACTTGAAGATGGGTGAAAGGAAGTCAGAGATCAACTCAGATATGTTTTATATTTAATTATTTGTGTTAAGATGTAGGCAGGATCAACTAGATATGTATTATTCAATGAAGTTTACTGCAGCAACATGAAACAATTTTATTTAAGAATATATGTAATCTGCTCTTTTCAGGGACGGGCTATAAAGAGTTGTATTAGTAATTGGTCAGGGCAAGGTTAGCCAGAATCCAGACACATTTTGGCATAATAATTTTAAAGTAGCAGGATCAACTACATATATATTTTAAACAACATATGCATCTGTTGTGCTGATAGACATACTGCAGATTTGTGTTGAAACAGCCAACATCTCTATGTAGTGCAATGTATTAAGTGCACATTTGGAGCTTTTGTTGAGCAGACCCAAAACATACGTAGTATAAACTGAATATGACATGTTCGACTGAAGATATCATATTTATCTTCCTCAGAGGCCAATGACATCATGATATCACTATTAGCTTCGCCACTAGTGAGATATCATGATATCATTGGCCTCGTGAAGACAATATGATATCTTCAGTTACCATATCATATCTATATATATATATATATATATATGTAAATATTCTATCTACAAAACTTCATTAATGCACCAGTTAGGGTAAGTTAACACCACAAAAGTAGGGAATTGTGGCATTAGGGTTTCCAACCCTAACTCCCAACCCCAAACAGCAAAAGGAAACAATATTAGGGTTTTGGGTCTCTGGAGTCTTGGCAACTCAGTGGTGTGGTCTTCCTTGGGGCTGTGAATCCTAAAGTCACCCCTCTTCCCCAACCTCTAGTCATAAGCACAAGGTATATCTCCAAGCCGGTGCCTCATAGTGATACACTCTTCAAAGGAAGAGAAGTACTGCATGTCTCACCACATGTTGCCAACACAATTTGTTGTAGCAGCTTTTGTAATGTGAAGCCCTGTGGGCCTAGTGTGAAGAAAGGAGATCATGTGTGATGTTGTTTGCTCTGGGAATGGGGTGAGCATTAGGGTTTACAACCTAAGGAAGACCCCACCACTGATCTGCCAAGACTCTGGAGATCTAAAACCCTAATATTTTTTCCTTTTGCTGCTTGGGGTGGGGGCTGGGAGTAGAGATGTAGCGAAATTTAATTTCGCCGGCAAAGTTCCATCAGAATCGGGAATTTTGCCCCATGACAAATTTTGTACATTTCACGCATTTTGTGAAATATTTTGTCGGTGTGAAATACAAAATTTTCCCTGCAAAATGTGGAATTTCACCCATGAATGGCAGAATTTCACTCACGAGTGGCTAAATTCTGCCATTCATGGATGAAATTTCCAAATTTTGTGGGAGGAATTTTGCACCCACAAAATATTTTGTGAAATGTGCAAATTTCATGAAATATTTAGGATAGAGATGGGTGAAGTAGCTAATTTGCTCTGTGAAGTGGAATACGGTGTGAAAGCAATTCGCAGTGCTCCATAACATGAAGTGGAATGCCAGCATTAATGTGTAACACAAAGTCCATGGAAACAATGACTTCTTGCTACTTTGCCTTCCCAAACCACTACTCCACTAATCCTTAAGGTGAAGTACATTGAAAACAATGTACTTCACCTTACTTCGCCTTGTTTTTAAGCTCCAAAGGTGAATTTTGCAGTGATTCATGGGATTTCAGGTCACATGGGCTCTAGATTGTTCTGCACAGCCTCAGTTTAGTGACATCCACTGCATTCCCTCCCTACATGCACCAACACTGGTAATGCCACTGGGCATCCCCAGAGGCTGCTACAGTGTGGTAGATTTCCCCATCCCTCCCCAGGACTAGGATAGCAGTCTATGGACACCCAATACTAGTCCTCCCCTGCCAGCTCCCGACAACCAGGGCTCACTCCCAAACCCGAGTCACTGGTATGGTGCGAGGTGTGGTGAACAGCGCCTCAATCCTCAGTGCCACTGGGCCGGCTACCTGAGAACAGTCTTGACCAATTTGAAACCAAGAGGACTGCAGGGAGGGACAAAACCATAAAACGTGCAGTAGATGAGCACTGTATTGTGACCAGCGCTAGTACTGAGAGTGTGGCAGGAGACCCTGGGAGTAGAGGGCAGCTGGAGTGTGATACCAGTGGTGCAAAATCTTAAGTTGGAGAAACTGACTCCTAACATCCTTGTAGCATCTATGTGTCTCCTACAGATAGTGAGTTCAGTTGCCCTCTGGGATGGCACTGCCCAGAATTTCTGCCCACTTCACCCTACTAGCAGCGGATGGGTCTGACTGTGAGTCCCTCCATGTTCTATAGAAATAACCTATTAGACCTAGAAAGCTGGACAGTTTATGAATGGACTCTAGCCAATCCCACCTGGCATGTGTACTGTGCTGTGCAGAAAGCTCCAGCACCACACTACGTATCTGGAGAAACTTCCAAAAAATCTGAAAAAGGAAGCTAAAACTTGTTCTGCAACTGCTAAAATGAGAGCAAAACAGAGGAGCCCTCAGCATACAAATCACCTATGCTGAGAATGCCTCGCTTTTCCCAGGAGGCCCAATTCAGTGATCTACCCCCAACTAGAATGCACCTGTTGTGCCAAAGTGACAAATTGTGCAAGGGGACCCAGAACTCATGAGGGATACCCAAGAGGGACATGAGGGAGTGCTGTGCACTCCTAGTCTCTAACATGATTGTTGATGCCATACGTGGGACCCTAACCTTCGGGCCTAAAAGCACCGAGGGGGGGATATCCATCAGCAGACTGGCTTCCAGTTGAAGCCAGAGTAAACCGCATTGGTCCCCTGGGACAAGCCAGCAGATAGTGAGAGCAGCCATACAGGCCAAGTGGTACCCCTTGAACCAGGGGACCCCAAATCCACCTCAGGACCACTGTGCCCGCATTTTATATTTGTCCCACCTCGGCTGTTTGCCATCCCAAAGACAGTGAGATACCAGGTGCTCGAGAGAAGTAAACACTTTGGGGGAGATATGGATTAGCAGATTATTCAGGAAGTACGTGACCCTTGGCAACAGCAACATCCGTAGCACCTCTACCCTGCCTAGTAGGGTTAGGCGCAGTTTGCACCATCTCTCCACCTCAGGCACTAATTGTACCAAAAGGGGGGAAAAGTTAGTGGACTCCAGGTCTGACCACTTGTTGGAGATGTGGATCCCTAAGTAAGAGAACCCTGACCTCACCCAGCCCAACTCAGTGCCACTGAGACATTCCTTGGTGCAAGCAGGGTTCAAAGAAGCCAGGATGGTATTTGTCTGATTGGCTATCAGCTCAGAGAGGGAGGCAAAGTCCCATAAAATAGAGAGAATGCTAGGCAGGCACTGCTGTGGGTGGGATACAGGGAGCAATAGGTTATCGGCATACGGTGCCACCAAGTAGGAAGATCCCCCACAGGCATCCCTGAAACCATCTCGGAGGCGACAAAGGCCCAGATCAAGGGGTTGAGGGCTATCAGAAAGAGAAGGGGAGAGAGAGGGCAACCCTGCCATGTGGCTCTGTGTAATGGGAAGGGAGATGAGATAGTAGCATTAGTGAGTACTTGAGCTAGGGGGGCACTGTAGAGGGTAGAGACCCACTGTTGCAAATAGGTACCAAAGCCATAAATCTGCAGCACCAAATGTAAATAAGGCCATTCTACTGAGTCAAATGCCTTGGTGAAATCTATGTCCAGGGCTGCTATTGGAATGGACACTCTAGATGCCACCCACTTGAGGGTGAGCAGCTACCTAGTGTTATCCACCCCAAATTTTCCTTTCATAAAGCCAGATCGGGATGGGTGAATGATAGAGGGCAGGACTTCTAACAACCTAGAGGCTAAAACTTTGGCAAGTTCCTTAGTATCAACTGAGAACAGGGATATAGGCTGAAAGTTGGGACAATTAAAGGGGTCATCAGATTTTTTGGAAAGGAGAGTAATGAGGGCCTCACAAATGGTAGGAGGGAGGGACATAGTCTTATGGACCTCTTGTAGAGCGAGAAAGCAATGGGTGAATAATTTCATCACCTATGGCTCTATATAACTCCACAAACATACCGTCTGGGTCAGGGGCCTTCCCCAGGGCCAGTTGAGATAAGGCACACCTGAGTTCTGGGCCCGTAAGGGGAGCATCAACAGAAGCAACCTGGCTGGGGTCAAAGCAGAAGGTGTCCAACCTTGACAGAAACTACTCAGTTTTTGCCACAGATGAGAAGGGGGGAGAGAGAGGATTGAGACTCATATAGGGAGGCATAAAACATACCAATAACCTTATTAAGCTCTTGGGGTTCATGAACCACTCTTCCTGAGTTATCATGTAGGGCGTGGATATGTGAAGCAGCTTGTTGCTTATGGAGCCTGTAGGCAAGCAGCTTGCCACTTTTCTACCTTCCTTCCCAATGTACATGCTTTGAGCAGAGAAGAAGCCATTCCACCCTCTGATTAAGCAAGACATTAATTCGATATTTAAGATGACAATGCATCCATAGATAGACTCTGGAATTGGGGGGGGGGTTAATACTGTGCCTCCAAATTTGCCAAGTCGTCTTGAAGCATGGCCAGGGTCACTTTGCGTGACTTGTTCTTTGCAGTTGAAAATGCTATTATGAGCCCCCAGAGTACTGCCTTGAAGACCTCCCAGATGATATCTGGGGAACCTCCCCATCAACATTGATAGATAAGTAATCCCTGGCTGTTTGGGAGATCATGTTACAGAACTTGGGGTCCTTCAAAAGAAGGGGGTTGCAGCACCATCTCATCCCCAAAGGTTGCTGACCAGGAGGGGTGAAGGTGACCTGGACTGGTGCATGATCAGAGATCAAAATGTTGCCAATTCTAGTCTGGGAGATACTCTTGGATGTTTCAACATTTGAGAACCAGTAATCAACATGACTATGGGTATCGTGGGCACAAGAATAGAAGGTGTAATCCTGGCCTGTAGGATGATCTCGGCACCAGACGTCAACAAGACCCCATTCCTCCTGCAGGGTATCCAGTGCTGCCGGGGCTTTAGGACAAGACTGAGGGAGTGGTTTAGATTTGTCTAAGAATACATCCATAACTAAACTGAGATTTCCCCCCACCAGAATGGGGATTTTCGAGCCATTCAGGACCAGGTATATAGCCTGACTGAGTGTGGGGAAAAATCGGCCTGGTCTTTATTGCTGAAGTATACATTTACTAGAGAATGGTACTGCTGGTGAGGAAAACCTGACCACCACCCATCTGCCCTGTGACTCTCTTCTAGAATCCTCAGCCACCCATGAAGAGGAGCGGTGCACCAAAATAGCAACCCCCTTAGACTTTCATGCAGCGGAGCCAGCATGGACTGCCCCTACCCACGATCTGCTCAGCGAGGGAACCGACCTGTCCAGAAGATGCGTTTCCGGAAGTAGGGCGATATCATTATGATTAGAATAGAGGTACTGCAGCATCTTTGTGCGTTTAATGGGATGGTTCAGTCTCTTAACATTCCAAGATACCAGTAAAGTGCCTGCAGAAGAAATGCCATTCGAGGGGGCCATAGCTAGTCTAACAATACAGTGAAGATAGTACTTACTCAGGTGGGTTGGCCAAAGGAGAGCAGCCTCAGATAGGAAGAGAGGGGGCTCTACAAGAGTGTCCTCTGGTGGACTTACCCAGAGATGAGTCCTCAACGCCCCAAATCGCAGTGTAAAAATGTAGTACAGAATATAAGCTTCAAAGTAGGAACTAAAAAGAGAACCAAACGAATAAAATAGAAATCAATAACACAGTAACAACAAACAGCAAGCTAAAGTAAAAATTCAGTAACAATGGCAGTTCAATGAGTTAGAAGCAAGACAGCCAAGCATAGTTATGCTAAAGGGTTCAAGGTTAGAGGCGAAAGAAAGTATCAAACAGGGTACTCTCAGCTATGCAATCCTTGAAAGCCCTAACTCAGGAATGGAGGTCTAGCTAACCAAGGTAGAACAAGGTTCCCCTTACCAAAGAAACAGCCATGGTCAAGTACCAGGACATTGAGTGGGAAGGGATGAAAGTCTGGGAGGGGAGGGAGAGGGGAGCAAGGGAAGGGGCAAGGGAGTAACAAAGGGGTGTGGAAATTTGGAGTGTAGCCCCTCCTACCAGTTATGAAATCACTGCTGTAGGCCCCCCTAAAGGGGAGGCACCATCTGGTAGCCTCACCCTCTGTCCAGGACAACTACAACTGTCCCTTTGGAGTCAGTTATAAAGGGTACCACCATAATCAGGGAGAGAAAAAGCCTTGGCTATGTGGAAGCTACTTGGGGACTTAAAGAATACCAGCCCACAGCAACACTGGTGGGACTCATAAGATGCATTGTGCCCCCTAAAGCGAGGGTGCTGCAGTAACCCTCTGACCAACAAAAAAACAAGGCCAGCTGTTCCGGTGGGCACCAGGAACACAACATATTCCACAACTCCCTGCATAAACAGCACAAAAAAGTGAAATCAGGATTAAGGGCAAGTAAAGCCATAGCTTAGAGTCAATGTGGAAATCAGATGGGCCCTTTAAGCCTTCGGCCTGCCCAGGTGTCACAGGAGAAGTGTTGGCAGGAGCCTGGGGGTCCTTGGAAACTGCTCCGGCATAGAATAACAATCCAGGGTGCACTGGTATGGAGGTATAAGCAGTTTCACCAAGGAGGAGTCTGGGTAGTCGGCCCAGGCAAGGGCAGCTTCCGTGTCAATGTCCAGTTAGGGAAGGGAGATGTTCTGCATAGGGGCAGTTGTGGCGCAGTGTCTTCTCTCAAATATTTAGCAGGGGAGCATTGAACTGAGGCTCAAGAGCTTGGGGGATCCCGCTACATGGTCTCTGATACTGTCTGGGGGAACTTCCAACACAGCGAGATGGCAGAGAAGGTATGCAAGTGGGAGGTAACACAGTATGAATGTGCATAGGAGGAATAACTGAGGTAGGGGGAACCAATTAAGATGCACATCCAGCCATAATAGAATCCCGTGGAATCTTTCCACTCTCTTAATACAGCCTTCTAGTGGCTGAGTCCTTATTGGGATCCTGGAGCTTTCTGGGAAGTGTAGTCACTGAAGGGAGATTAGGCCAGAACTTTTTCAGCCAGCGTTCCACATCCTCAGGGTAATCGGCCAACAGTTGCCTGCCATCCTTGGACACCAGCAAGCTTGTAAGCCCTCAAAAGTGAATTTTGAAACCATGCTGATATAAGATTTGCTTTAGGGGTCCAAATGCTCTTCTCCTCATAGCAGTTTTGTGGGCAAAGTCTCTGTAGATAGCAACCGGTGATCCCTGCCATTGTGTCTCCCCCAGGTCCCTTGCTGCTCTGAGAATCCTCTCCTTAGTCGAGTAGCACTGAAAGTAGGCAACTATAGGTCTGGGAGATCAGGGGTTCTTTTCCCGCTTGCCCATGATGCAGTGTGCCCTCTCTATCTTCATGTGCCCATGCCATTTATCCTCCAGCATAAGTGGGAGAGATTCATTTAGGAATCTGTCCATCGACTGACCTGCTCCCTCTGAGATACCAATAATCTGGATATTATTCCACCTGGCCCTGTTTTCTTGGTCCTCTACCCCATCCCAGACAATGGCCAGGTGCTCCTCATGGCATTGTAGACAATGTAGCAAATTAAGTTGCTGTTGTTCACAGGCCTCCAGCCTTGGTCTGCCACATTCATTTTGTCTTGTGATTGCCTGACCTCAGCTGCTGTACCCATAAGTGAAGTATTGTGTTCATTCACCCTGACCAAGAGAGTTTTCAGCATGCAAGTTATATAATGCAGGGACTAGCTCACGGAGGCAGCCAGAAGTGAGGGGTGGTGGTCTGGAGTCAGGAGGGTAGCTGGAGTGGGCACTCCTTGTGAGGACATTGTAGAGTAGCAGGGAGCCTGATGGCAATGGGGAGGCTCACCCTGGAGGCACGGCAGGTCTGGAGTATGAGGCAGTGAGGGGAGAATGCCCAGGCTGGGGCCTATATGACCTAGATGTTCCTGGACGACTCATGGCGAAACCAGCACTGTGTGTGCTACAAATCACGATGGATACCACTACAAAGGTCACCAGATAGTAGGAGGGGGCCACCCCTACATTTATATTTGCTTTAGTGGTCTCGGTGTCCTCGCATGGTGGTGCCGGAGTGCGGAGCTCTCTGATGTCGGGAAGAGCCAGAGAGGTTAAGTTGCCATAGTGCCAATGGTCAAGCCAAGCCCCCTTGACCCCACATTTTCAGCAAAACCTTCTTATGACTCCACCTCATGACCACAGCAGCAGACACTATATGTTTATGAATAGAACTGTCAGGTTAGGGAATGCTCTTCCAAATGATTTAGTATGCAGCAATTCTCTAGAAAGCTTAAAGAAAGGTGTTGATAGCTGGTTGACACAAAACAGGCACAAATGGTCCCACTAATTTGGGGAATGGTACTAATGGGCTGCAGAGGCCTCATTCCATTCTAAACCCAGTATAAGCATCCAGTATAAATCCCACCTGAAAGGTGATTACACAACATGACTGCAAAATCGCCTTTTTTGCCTGATTTGCATAATTCCACCACCATTGTTCATGAGGAGGGGTCCCTCAAAGGCCATGATGAAAATTAGGGGCCAAAATAAAAAATGACATAGTTATGCATGAAAGTTCAAAACCCATTATAATACATTAAACCACACTCACCTTAGTTTCTCATTTTGCAGTTGCCGGTTCCAGCAGCAAGATGTGTCTTCAGTCGAACAGTGGCTCTACACTGTGGGACCTGTTCAAGTGAGTGAGAGTGTGTGGGGGATGTACTTGGGGTGTGGGTGGTAACTGCTATGTGGGAAATTGGGGTGGCAGGGGTCAGATCAGTGAGGGATTATTTTCTTTTTTACAGGTTTAAAGGAAAAATATCAAAGGGCAGTTTTCTTTATTACTGGTCAGGTTTGTAAAACCAATAGGGAGACAGTGACTGGAGGGTGAGGGGTGCCACTAGACAACAGGGAAATATTATAGAAATATGAGGATGCTGATTGGAATGTGGGGGTGTCAGTAGACACCAAGGAAACATTATACAAATACAGGGACAGCAATTGTAGGGTGGGGGTGCCACTAGACATCAGGGAGACACTATAAAAATACAAGGACAGCAATCAGAGGGTGGGGGTGCCAGTAGACACCAGGGAAACATTATAAAAATATGGGTTAGCAATCAGAGGACAGTGGGTGCTACTAGACACCAGGGAAATGGTGGCTCACTGCTCTCTGTGCTGCTCATAGCATAAATTCCAGCTATGGCTGCAGAACTCAAGAAAGTCCTACTGGTTTCACACAGAGAACATGGGTTAAAGGCTCCTCTCACTAGGCTGGGCACTCTGTATTTTGGGGTGCCTAGAAAATGTATTTCTGGCAAGTTTAAAACAAAAACTTTTTTTTGTTTTTAAAGATATTATTTTTATGCATTTTCATGATTTCTGAGTTTAAAATAAGAAAGAAAATGGCTGTGGACACGGCTGGCAATTTTTTCAACATGAGAGGAAAATCATGAAAATAAGCAGTCTCAATCTTTTTTTTTTTTTTCACTGTTTGTGTCAGGATGGTAACACTAAAATTATTCTAACTCTGGAACCATATAATATTTTCTCACAAAGCCCTCCTAAGGCACACCTTTGGCATGGGCCCCTTCAATCCTAAAAATGTCCTTAAAAAATACCACACCATCACGGTCGTAGGTGAGAGCAAAAAATACCCAATGTCATGTATAGCGAAATCAATTGCATTTTCCCCCCCATTTTGTGGTGCTCCATATCTCAAAAACCAAACAAGATGCCATCATAAAACTTTTTACATCTTGGGACTATTGCAGCCTGACCAAGCATGCCAAATGTGGGGTTCTTTTGCCAAATGACACCAAAGTTATTAAGGTGCAAAAATTGGGGTTTACCATTAAATAGCCTACTCAACCCTTACTATAGGGGAGCTACCATGCCCATGTAAGATATATATTTGCTCAACACTTTAAGTAGCTGTGTAAGTGAGTAGGTGGAGAAAAAGATTTTTAGGCAGTGTTTGGGGCACTTTAAGATTTGTCTCTTAATTTGAAACTTGTATTGTGGGAAACTTAGCTCAGGAAATGAATCTTGGGGATGAGTAGATTAAGAAAGTCTTGTGAATCAGGTGTGTGATTGGGAGGTAAAGCTGTCAGAGGCTTAGTGAAGTCTAACAGGAGCACTATAAAAGACTCCTTTGCCCAGCGTGTCCCATAATACTCGATTACCTGTGTGTGAATAAAACAGCCCAGGAGAGGGCCACCTGAGGGACTTGGGGTCATAATCGCAGATGACTTGAAAGCCACTAGGCAGACAGTAAAGGCCATGGGAAAGGTCAGTGGGATGTTGGGGTGCATTGGAAGGGGAATCACAACCCAAAGGAGGGAGGTAATAGTTCCACTGTGTAAGACCTTGGTGAGATCTCACCTTGAATACTGTGTACAGTTCTGGAGACCACACCTTTGAAAGAACATTGACAAAATAGAGACAGTGTAGAGGAGGGCAACCAAAATGATGAAGGGATTACATCACAAGCCTTACGAGGACAGAGTGAGGGACCTCAATTTGTGCATGCTGGAACAAAGGAGGGAGAGAGGTGGCATGATAGAAACATTCAAGTACCTCAACGGCATTAACAAGATGGAAGGGGACAACATATTTCAGATTTATAGTAGTGCTAGGACAAGAGGATGTGACATGAGACTGAGGGGTAGCCACATAAGGGGAAATGTCAGGAAGTTCTTTTTTACAGAAGGTGGTGGATGCATGAAATAGCCTGCCCCAGGAGGTGGTGGCATCCCATACAGTGGTGGGCTTTAAACATGCATGGAACAGAAACAACAGAATAATAGAGCTAGGAAGAAAGAGTTAAAGCCAATGACCAGATAGGGTCACTGGACGCTTTGTTAGGCAGCTAAAATGGGCAGACTGGATGGGCCTAGAGGTCCTTATCTGCCAACAGCATCTATGTATCTATGTATCTACCTTAGACATCTGCAAGGGTCTACAGATAGTCCACTGTCTGCAGGAGACTCTGCAGGGGAAGCACCAGGCCAAAGTAAGAGATAGCATATTAAAGGAACACATTCATGTACAGTGGCAGACATAGTTTGAAAACCCATGAAAAGTTCTTTTAATTGAGGTATTGGACATATCTGTAGCTGGAAGCAATCCTGAGATATAGATGACTCTTGAGTCTGTGTATAATGATGATTAGAGTTATTTGTGAACCTTGAGAACGGGTGACGATCAAGCAGTGCTTAACTCAATGCAGTTAGGTGCTGCTTGATCGTCACTGACATCACAAGGTTCTGAGAATGGCTCTAATGTAGTATTTATGTTGCACAAACTCAGTTATCAATATCTCTGGACTGCTTCCAGCTACAGGAATGCACAATACCTCAATTAAAAGAACATTTCATGGGCTTTCAAACTCTGTCTGCCACTGTACATGAATGTGTCCCTTTAATGTGTTCTGGTATACTGAAGCAGTCAGCTTCAGGGTAGGTAGCTACAGGTAGCAGGCAAACATCTTGTGGGTATGGAGTAGTAGAAACTAGGATAAGGTAGGTACAGATAAGGGATTTGAAAAAGGGAAAATAGGAGACATTCTGTCTAGGATAATGTAACAAGTCTAGGCAAGTGGGTAAACAGTAGCAGACACCCAGAGCAAGTTAGGCACAGGTTGGTGGGTAACAAAAGTGAAATGATGCCGGCCCAGTGGCACTGAGGGTTAAGGTGCTGGATGCCACACCTCGCACCATGCTGGCTACCTGGGTTCAGGAACACACTCGGATCACTTGGGGGCTGGCGGGGGAGGTAAGGATTGAGCATCACAGTTCTCCTCCCTCAGGGTGGCGGGGTCTGTGCCATGAATGGCATAGCTAGAGAGGCTCGCCCGCACCCAGGGTGCTTGGCTACCTCCATGGAGGTGGAGACAGCTGCTGCACCCATTGCAAGGTGCGAGGGTGCAAAAGGTGTGAAAAGGAGAAAAATCCCCGGCAGCAGAATGATGCCTGACTCCCCACAGGCACTGCTCCCAGGCCAGGCATAAGGCAAGCCCTGGTAATTCCGGGGGACGGAGCTGGGTGGGTCGAGCAGATGGGAGCTGTCGGGGGGGCATAGAAACAGCAGTTGTGATTAAAAAAAAAAAGTGGAATAATGAGACACCCTATATATTGTAGGGTAGGGTAACCAAACACATTTCAAATAAGCAAATGGAAAGGTAGAAAATTAGCTGCCATAGAAAAGAAGCAGTAAGGTACAGTGAAGCTTCTACAGGCACCAAAGTGAAACAAGGAAAGAGCATAGGAGTGGTGGAGTACATTGGGTGGGGAGCAGCAGTCTTTCAGGATACCTTCTGGAGACTGAAATGCTGCCCCATTCATACTCAACACTTTTGGTTGAGGGCACAGTTTACTGGACTCCAGGCCAAACTGGCAAGGGTGTAGAGAACCTTCTGCCCCACCCAGGGGCCACCAAGTCTGCCACTGGTCCCCCAGAGGATACCTAGGCACAAACAGAGTTACTGGACTTTGGAGGGGTTAGGGAGGATGGGGGAGGCATGAAGGGTACACACTCCTCAGCCTGTATGACTGCACAATTCCTGTGCCATACTGGCAGGATGGGACAGCTGGGAGGAGGTACCCATAGCAGTGGGAAGGGAGGAATTGGGGGTCCTCAGAAGTGAAGGCCCCAAGAAGGGGGAAGAAGTCCCCAGTGAAGGAGGAAGCAGTTGCTAGTTGGGACTTTATTGTTAGAGGATAGACTTAGGAGTGGGGTAAGAAAGGGAGAGGGAGGTGAAGTGCCTGAGAGGTGCTTTCACTTGAAGAGATGGAGAGTGGATCCAGAGGATCACAAAGTCAGCAGAAGATGGGAGGGAGCTAGGTATCATTGTCCACCAGGGGACAAATGGACTGGCAAGCAAAATGGATGGGGTAGTGCAGGGAAATTTTAGGGAGCTGGGGAGAGGCCTCAAGCTGGTGGCACACAAAGTGGCTTTTGCTGAAGTGTTACCTGTATACCATACCAGTATGACTAACAATTGATTGAAGGCATGGAACATGGAGGAAGGCTTCAGCTACATCGAGGACTGGGGCACCATCTGGCAGGATATAGGACTGCATGGGAGAGACAGCCTACATCTTTCCAGGAGGGAGACCACAGTCCTTAGTGGGAGGTTTAAGTGTTACATGGATGAGAATGTAAACTAGCTTGGGAAGAGGCTGTAAGTCCAAAGGAGGCAACAGTTCATCCCATCAGATGATGAAGCGGGGGGGGGGCCCAAAAGGGAGCAAGCTCCCTCAGGGCAGGGGTACAAGACAGGGGTGGGGATAAAGCAGAAGAACGGGGTATAAAGTAGGAAAGCAAGAAGAAAGGGGTAAAGGAGACAAGTAAAGGAGATGGTAGCAAGGGAAGAAGGAGGTCAAGGTGAGCTCCAGTGAACAGAACATGTAGGGAGGAAGCAGGAAAGAGGCAGGGAAGGAGTAAGGTATGTAAAGTCATGTGTGCCAATGTAAAGAGTCTGGGAAATAAAATTCCAGTAGGTCGTCACGGTGAAGCATAGCCTTGATTTGGTTGCCATAATGTGTGGTGCACTGACAGCCATGACTGGGACGTGTCCATACCAGGTTACTTGTTGTTCAAGAGAGACAGGGAAAGGAAGAGAGGAGGAGAGATTGTTCTATATGTGAGTGAAGGAATCAAGGCTATGAAAATACAGGGGCACCCTGAGGAAAAGGAAGGGCTAGTAATGCTGTGGTTCACCCTGGAGACAGGTACTGGGGCTGCTATCAATACAGGGGTGGCAGGCAGACCACCAGCACAGTGTGAGGAGTTGGATAAGGCACTTGGGGAAGCCATTATCAGGATGGCATGTAAGGGGAAGAGTCTGTTAGTCGGTGACTTCATTCTGCCAGATGTGGATTGGAGCCTTCCAGCTGAAGTTTCAGCATGGAGCAGGGTCATCCTTGACTTCCTTCAAGTGGCTTTTCTCAGGCATCTAGACAATGAACCCACTAGATACATACATACATAGATACATACACAGTGTCGGCAGATAAGGGCCTATGGCCCACCCAGTCTGCCCATTTGAGCTTGTAAGTTCAGTTTGTTTTCCTAGAAGTCCGTTTCCCCTTACCCCTGACCTCTAGAATTCCTTTATGTCTATCCCATGCATTCTTAAATCCCGTGATTGTTTCAGCCCCCACCACTTCCTCTGGCAGGGTGTTCCACTTGTCCACCACCCGTTCTGTGAAGAAATTCTTTCTCATGTTTCCTCTGAATCGTCCCCTCCAACTTCATCCCATGCCCTAGTCCTGGAACACCTTTTCGCTTAAAATAGTTTTTCCTGCACCCTGTTTCTCCCTGTAAGATACTTGTATGTCTCTATCATATCCCCTCTCTCCCTCCTCTCCTCCAGGGAGTACATGTTCAGTTCCTTCAACCTGTCTTCATAGGACTTGTGATGCAATCCATGCACCATCTTTGTTGCCCTCCTCTGAACCTTCTCTACCCTGTCTATGTCCTTACGTAGGTATGGTCTCCAGAACTGTACACTGTACTCCAGGTGGGGCCTCACTAGTGTCTTGTATAGTGGAATTATGACCTCCCTTTTCCTGCTGGTGATGCCCCTGCCTATACATCCCAGCATCCTATTTGCTTTACCTGATGCCTTGTCACACTGTTTCCTACCTTGAGGTCATCAGAGATGATAACCCCAAGATCCCTTTCCTGCTTGGTGCATGCTATACCTCACCCCCAACTGATATATTGTGCCAGAGTTTTGTGCCCCATATGCATTATCTTGCACTTCTTTGCATTGAATTTCAACTGCCAAACCCTTGACCATTCTTTAAGTTTCTGCAGGTCCCTTCTCATTCTGTCTACACCCTCTGGTGTGTCTACTCTGTTACAGAGCTTTGTGTCGTCAGCGAACAGTGAAATTCTGCTTTCTAGATCCTGTGCAATGTCACTGATGAAGATGTTGAATAGGACCGGTCCCAGCACTGATCCCTGTGGTACCCCACTGGTCACTCTTCCCTGTGTGGAGTGACAGCCATTTACCACTACCCTCTGGGTCCTGCCACCCAGCCAGTTACCTACCCACCACACTACTGTCCTGCCCACACCCATATTCCCAGTTTATGTAATAGTCTTCTATGTGGCACAGTGTCAAAGGCCTTGCTGAAGTCCAGATAGGCCATGTCCACTGCCCTCCCCTGATCCACCTCCCTAGTCACCCAGTCAAAAAATTCAATGAGGTTGGTCTGACATGACCTCCCCCTGGTGAAACCATGCTGCCTTGGGTCCTGTAGTCCATTGACAACCAGATGTTCCACCAATCTCTCCTTCAGTAGTGCTTCCATGATCTTTCCCACTACCGAGGTGAGGCTGACTGGTCTGTAGTTCCCTGCTTCCTCTTTGTTCCCACTTTTGTATAAGAGGACTACATCTGCTGTCTTCCAGTCTTTGGGTACCTCCCCTGTTTCCAGTGATTGGCTAAATAGGATAGCCAGAGGTTCAGCCACCACCTCTCTTAGTTCTTTAAGGACCCTGGGGTGCACCCCATCTGGCCCCATTGCTTTGTCAACTCTTATTACTTCCAGTTCCTTCAGGACCCTTTCTCGTGTAAAGGGACTTGTGTCCATTTCTGCACCATTCTCACCCTTTGTACTCCCTTCAGACCCATTACCCCCCTCTTCCTCAGTAAAGACTGAGCAGAAATACCTGTTCAATATGTCAGCTTTACTGTTGTCATCCTCCACGTGACTCCCATCCTCCCCCTTCAGTCTCACTATCCCTCCCTTTGTCTTTCTTTTTTCACTTATGTACCTGTAAAAGGTTTTGTCCCCTTTAACCACTGATTTTGCAATGTGTTCTTCTGTCTGAGCTTTAGCTTCCCTTACTGACTTTCCTGCCTCCCTTTGTTTCTCCTGGTACTTCTCCCTATCCCTTCTGCCTGTGTCTTTTGTATTGCCTGAATGCAATCTTTTTGGCTTTCACTTTCTTTGCTACCTCTTTGGAAAACCATAATGGTCTCCTCTTCCTTTTCCTCTTGCTAACCTGCTTAATGCATAATTCTGTTGTTCTTATAATCCCCATTTTAAATACTGCCCACTGTTCCTCAACCCCTGATTCCTGTCCCATTCCCCTTAATGCCTTTATTAAGTATCTCCCCATTTTCCCAAAGTCTGCCCCCCTAAAATCCAGGATATGTGTTTTTGTGTGGTTTGGTTCTGCTCTTTCTGTGATTTCAAACCACAATGACTGGTGGTCACTGTTACCCAGGTGCTCCCCCACTGTTACCCCCATCACACTGTCCCTGTTTGTGAGCAGAAGGTCCAGTATTGCCTCCTGCCGAGTTGGTTCCATGACCAGTTGCTTGAGGAAGGCACCCTGAAGGGAGTCCAGGATAAATCTGCTCCTAGTTGATGCTGCTGCTGGGATGCTCCAGTCCACGTCTGGAATATTGAAGTCTCCAACCAGTACTACCTCACCTTGTCTGCCATCCTTTGGATGGCTAGCATCAACTCCTATCTATTTCTTCCTCCTGGGCTGGTGGTCTATAGACCACACCTGTGCAGATGGCTGGCCCATTTTCCTTTCCAGCTTTACCCACAGTATCTCCCCATTTGTTCCTCCTGGATCTCTGTGGCCCTTATGTCATTTTTCACATACAGTGCCCTCCTCCTCCCTTCCTGCCTGCTCTGTCTCTTCTGAATATGTTGTAGCCAGGTATGGCCATCTCTGAGTCATGGTTATCATTACACCAGGTTTCAGTGATGGCCACAATGTCAGGTCTGACTGTACCATGACAACCTCCAGATCTTCCATCTTGTTGCTAAGGCTCCTGGCATTTGCACACATGGCTTTCCATGATTTGACCTCCTAGACTGCTTCACTGTTCTACTCCAGCCCCTTCCTTGGTTGTCATTTATCCCTGGTTCTCCTTGCTGTCTGCCCTTCTGCTGAATTTTGCCCCTTTTCTGCTTATCCACCTTATGGACACTAATCTTCATCTTTTGCACACTGCTTTGCAGAGATAGCCACTCCTCTGGTTCACTGGTTCCACTGCTAGCACTGGTTCACTGGTTCCACTGCTAGGGACAGGCAATGCTGGACTTCATGCTTAGAAAAAGGGTCAGCATAACACAAGTCACATTTTTCAGTTCCCTAGGTATGAGTGATCACTTAATAGTGTGGTTTAACATGAAGACAGGAACAACACACACAAGGAAAAGGGTCCTGTACTTTAGGAGGACAAATCTGAAAGAAAAGGGAGACTGATTCGGAAACTGCCTCTTGGGGGGGAGGTTGCCAGGGAAGGGCAGAGGCACAGAAGGGGAAAAGAAGGGAGGGCATAATTAAGGCAATCAACCTCTGCATGAAAGAAGTGATTAAAAGTAGGATGAGAAAGAGACTGTTATGGTTCTCCAGAGAAGTGGCCAAGGTCATGAGAGATACAAGGGTGGCATCTAGGAGGTATAAAGGCAGTCCAGATAAGAGTAGGGATTGCCAAACCAAGTAGGGAAATGGGCAGACTAAGTGGGATGTATGGTCTTGATCTGCTGACAGATTCTATGTTTCTATGTTTAAGGAAACACAGAGGGAGAAAGACAGGGTGGTGTACTAGGCAAAACAAAGGGAATTGGGTAAAGCAGTGAGAAGGACAAAGGTGCCAACAAGGAAAAGGACAGCCAAAGGGGTGACTAAAGGAGCAAGGACATTTTTCAGGTGCATATGTGAGAAAAGGAAAGCAAGGGGAATGATAGTAAGGATAAGGATAAAGAAGGAAGTAGGGGGAGACTGCACAGAAGAGGATCAAGAAAAAGAAGACATCTTGAACAAGTACTTCAGGTGAGTCTTAACAGTGGAAGGCAGAATAGACCACCGAGGAGCAGCTGGAACAAAGGACGGAAGTAGACATGAATCCATTTTTAGAGGAAAGCGTCCTGATGTGACTTACAGGTCTGAAAGTGGACAAGGCTATGGGACTGGACGGGATACACCTGGGGTACTTAAGGAATACAGGGAGGTGCTAGTTGCCACTCTGATGGCCTTATTCAACAGCTTACTGGAAACATGTATGTTTCCAGAGTACTGGAGGAGAACAGATGTGGTCCCTCTCTATAAGAACAGTAGAAGGGAAGTGGCTAACAATTATGGACCAGTCAGTGTCACATCAGCGGTAGAGAAATTAATGACAACCCTATTAAAGTTCATACAAAATGGGTTTCAGACTGGAGAAGGTGGTAAGCCAATAATTGCTCCTTCTATCACCCGAAGTAGGATACCACACATCCCTCTAGTATATACTGTATCTGTCCAATTTGGTCTTAAATTCCATTCTATCCTTACTAATAATTGTATCTGTTGGTAGTCTATTTCATCTTGAATCCAGTGGGCAGCATGACCACAGGCAGCATGGATTCATGGAGAAGGAGGGTCACGTCAGACAAATCTAATTGATTTCTTTGACTGGATGACCAGGGAAGTAGATCAGGGAGGGCAGTGGACGTGGTCTTTCTGGACTTTAACAAGGCCTTCAGTACTGTACCGCACAGGAGACTGATAAAGAAATTGAGGAACCTATGGGTGGGATCCAAAGTGGTAAATTGGATTAGAAACTGGTTAATGGGGAGGAGACATAGGGTGGTGGTTAACGGTAGTCACACTAATGATGGAAGAGTGACCAGCTGGTTGCCACAGGGCTCAGTACTGGAACCGATCCTCTTCAATATCTTCATAAGTGACATTGCAGAAGAACCAGAAGGAAAGGTATGCCTTTTGGAGGGGACACAAAAATCGGTAATGGGGTAACACTCAGAAGGGGTGGAAAAAAAGTTGTAGGGATCTTGGGAAACTAGGGGAGTGGTCAAGGGCATAGTAGTTGGATTTCAATGCCAAAAACTGGAAAATTATGCCTCTAGGGCATATAGGAATCCAGGAACTGAGTATAGGATGGGGGAGGTACAGGCATTAACTAAGCAGAAAAGGGACCTTGGGGTTATTATATCTGATGATTTCAAAGTGGCAAGGCAATGTGACAAAGCAGTGGGTGGGCCTGTGATGCAGGGATGCATAGGGAGAGGTATCTCCAGCAGGGGGATGGAGATGGTGTTGCCACTGTATTGCTCACTTTTGAGACCTCAACTGGAGTACTGTGTCCAGTTCTGGAGGTCAAACTTCAGCAAGAACATAAACAGGCTGGAGGTAGTCCAGAGGAAGGCAACTAAAATGGTGCAGGGGTTGCATCAAAATCCCTACGAGGAGAGAATGGAGGGATCTCAACATGTACTCCCTGGAGAAAAGGAGAGCAGGAGGGGACATGATGGAGTCGTAAAAGTACCTCTTGGGAGAGAACAGGGTGCAGAAGAGGAGTCTCTTTCAAATAAGAAACAGCACCAGACTCAGAGGATATGAGATGAAGCTGGATGGGAGGTATTTAAGAGGGATGTGATGAAGTACTGCTTCACTGGAAGAGTGGTGAACACCTGGAACAGACGTCTGCGGAAATGGTGGAGGTGAAAACTATAGGGTGCTTCAAGCATGTGTAGAAGAGACATTGGAAAATATTAGTAAATAGGCAGGGAGGAGGGAGAGTTAGTGGAGACTAGTTAGGGTTCATGGAGACAGACTAGACAGGAATCATCTGGGCAGACTTAGTGGGTTAAGAGGTTCTTTTCTGCCGACAAATTCTATGTTCTTTGCTTTTGTTTCTATTTTAGAAAGCCATTTGCATTAGCAGCACCAGACACCTGAAATGAACTCCCTCTCCATGAGGAATGCTTCTAGTTTGTGAGTGTTTCAGTCCAGTCTTTCCAACCACCTTAGGACTCCCTGTATTTGTTTTGGTTCAGTATCTCCCTCCCCAGCTGTGATCATGTACCATAACAATGCCCACACTCATTATTTGCTTCAGCCCCACATTGTCAGCTTGATTTAATTGCTGTTTGGATATACTTGCCATTACAGTTTTTTTTTTTGCCATGTATATTTAAGCCTGTATGCTGCTGTCCTCCGTTGGACCCTCATGAAAATGAAATGCTGCATCTCATAGGTAGGGCTTTGCAGAATTGAACTCTTCCAGCAGAAGCCTGTCAAAAGTTAAAATTTCACTTTTGCAAAATTTCGGAATGCACTTTTGTAACTTTCACAGAAATTCCAACTTAGAGTTGTAGATTGAATATATGAATTGTTGACTAATATATTAAACTGTGGAAAGGAATTCTGTGGAAACTGATCGCTGTGATCAGTGAGTCACTAAACTGTGAAATGAGTGAATTGTGGATCAATGTATTATACTGCAGAAAGAAATTACTCAGAACTGATTCCTGAACTGAGGAATGATTACATGTATTGTGGAACGGTCCATTAAACTGCGGAATAAATTCCTCAAAACTGTCATTCTGCAGTTTATTTGAATTATTCCGAAGTTCAGGCAGAAAATTTCACAGAACAGGATGAAAATTGGCCAAACATATTCGGAAGTTTCTGATTTTACCAAAGGTGGAAGTTCAAAAACGTCCATGAAATTTATAAAATTCTGCAAAAGTAGACTTCGCAACTTCTACCCAGCTTTACTCATCAGGCTATCTCAGTTGGAGCAATTTCAAATAATAATATGAACTCTGTAGTGTAACATGGTGTAGCATAGTATAGTGTCACCTACATGTAAACCTGATAGTGCAGCATGGTGTAGTACAGTGTAGATTGCAGTGTCATCTGTGTGTAATCTTGGTAGTGAGGCATGGTGCAGCATAGTGAATTGGTGGAACTTTGCAGTGCTGACTCTGAGCTCTTCTCTATGTGGGTTGACTCCAAGACATCAGAACATTCCAACTGTCTGGTCTGTATTGAGCAACAACTCCAAAGTCTTGGCTGAAGGTGGACGACTTTGAAAATAGAAATTGCCAAAATAATCATTGGATTGTGGGAGTGCCTGAGGGAGAAAAATGGATGACCTGGTGCTCTTCCTGTAATCCATGCTGCCTAAAATGTTGGATCAATACTGGGAAGGACCTCTCGAAATTGAACAGGCCCAATGCTTCTTGGATGAGGCTCTCCTCCAAGACTGATCATAGCACTCTTTTGTGCTATAGCATAAGGGAGCACATTTTTACAACTAGACAGACTAAAAGGTCATGGGATCCATGTATTCCAAGATTTCTCTAAAGAACTGCAGATAAACGCAAAGCATTTACTGGATTCAAAAGAGAACTGGCCCTGCATAATATTCTGTGCAACCTATATTACCCAGCCATGCTTAACATCCTTTGGGCCGATAAATGGCACTCTTTGCATACCCCTCAGGATGCCCCAAACTTGTGAGAAACACCATTAAACTAAAGGGGCACACTAACACACATAACAGGCAGTCCTCTAGCAAGGCTGGGTCTAGTACAGCTCCACTAACTGGGGCTAACTCTGAACCACAGGATCCCACTCCCAGAGTATTGAGCTGCTCTGACAATAATGGCATCTCCTGCAAGCCTTCACAAGAGCTTTGGCAAACCCACAAGCTCAAGAGACATTGCTGCAGAGGCAGACAGTGGGCTCACTCTATGGTGTCACCCACCCAGCTACACAGGGGTACCAGCTGCAGCCCGCAGTGCTCCTCATCAAATCCAATCATGCCTCCCTCTAAACTGGAACCCTTCTGTAAGTTCCTGGGGAGCCAGAAGTGGATAAGCAAAGCCAACCCCAGGACAAAGGATCCCAGACCCTTGCAGAAGACATGGATTGTGGTGAAAACTTGCTCCCCTTACCTGTTGGTATGGAGCTGTCTCAGCCCACTTAGGCAGAAATGGTGGAAGAGTCACCTAGTGGGAACATCTGACCAGCAGATACTGTTGGCTTGACATCACCCATGGCTCCCTCCTGTTGACCTTTCCTTCAGCTGTTCTCATCTGTTATTTGTTGGGATTTTAAAACTTCAAATTTCAGTATTGTAAACTCTGGACTTTTGGGTGTGTATTGTACGATGGATATTATTATCTCCACACTCAAAGGGTGTGTGATACTACAAAAGTGTATGGGAGGGGTGTTTTACTGGTTTTGTTCCAGGGTGGGCTTAAGGTTTCAGTTGTAGTTTAGTGACAAGTTTTTTTTTTGCCATAGCATTCAGTTAACTTGAATTATGTTGAAAGTCACAAGCTGTGATTCAGTTATCAGATTGTATTCATCTGACTTGACTCCACCTCCTTAACTATCTACTAGCTTTTTATTTAACTTTTTATGTTGGCTTGCGCCTGCATGCAAGCCAAAATCTTGTGGTAGTAGCAGATCGCGAAGGTGCATCAGTGTGGACGAATGCAGAGCACGCTTTAGTAGGTGCAGCCCTCATTCCTCAACAAGCCAGCATGTAGGCACTCACACAAGAAATATGTAAAGTGGTCAAAACTTGTAAAGAAAGTGCTGCTGCAATGAGTGACAAGCTCATCACGCAGTGGCACAATAGCATGCCTCCCGACGTGCCTTTCCTGGTGAAGTATTTCAATAAACATGGCGGCAGTGGCTGCTGCCACCACCTGCCGGACAATGCCTACAAAGCCAACTTCAGGGGTGCCCAGTCCCCCTGTAGGCATGTTAAATAACCCCTCCCAAGATTGTGTGGCACGCTGGAAGCCCACCCCAGTGTGCCTCTCCGTAATCAAAGCCAACCTTCATCGGCATGTTCCGGCCCCTGCACCCATTCTGTGCCACACTGGCAGACCACCCCAGTGTGGCCAACATCTCCCCCCCCCAAAGTCATGGGGCACACTGGGAGCCCACCCCAGTGTACACAACAGTTTTTCATACACCTGTAAAAAAAGAAACCTGTCTGCAGTGGGTTTTTTTTTTTTAATTAATTGAAAAAAAGGAAACGGTCCCTCACCGTGGGGTTCCCTCCCCCAACCCACAGCCCCCCTCTGTGCACCCTACTACCCACATACCCCCTCACCCCATACTTTCCTCTGGAGCCTGGCACGACGATCTTCGGT
This sequence comes from Neoceratodus forsteri, assembly GCA_016271365.2. Taxonomy (NCBI): domain Eukaryota; kingdom Metazoa; phylum Chordata; order Ceratodontiformes; family Ceratodontidae; genus Neoceratodus; species Neoceratodus forsteri. Next base: position 1,131,226,646 of record CM057451.1, read on the forward strand.
GGACCGGGAACACGTCTGTACTCTTCAAAGCCGACTGGGAACTGAAGAAATGCCGGTAAGCTGTATATTGGCATAAATGGGGGTGTTCAACCTAGGTGGATAGCTCAGTCATTTTTTGGAATTTTGCCTCCAAAGTTTCAACATGGGGTGCTTGGGACCCCACCTCATGAACACAGGCACTGCCATCTCGTTACTCGGGCCCGGAAGGTGATTTTGCGGTAACTGTGCAAAATCACCTGTCGGGACCAATTAAGAAAATGACAATGCCACTGTTCAGGAGGTGGGGTCCCCAAAAACCCTATCATGCAAATTTGGTGGAAAAATTGTCATACAGATGACTGTGTTATGAGTGTGTGTTGCGCAGTTTTAATGCACTCTCATAGCTTTGACAATTTTTAATATTTTCACTCCAGATTTTCAACATTGCTCTTTTCTTACACCTCCTTATGAACAGTACACTGTCACTTTTCACATCCTGCCCAAAATGTGTTTTCGCCTGTGTGGCGCACAATGGCATGGTCACAGTGGGAAAGCAATGTCCAGGACACATTATTAAAATCACAGTGACAGTGTTCATGAATGGATGTCCTAAAACACCTATGTTGAAAATTTGGTCAAAAAAATACCCAAAATAATTGCGTTACAGGCGTGCATTGTGCAGTTTCTATACACGCCCATGACGTCACCAATTTTTTATATGTTCACTCCAGATTTTCACCATTGTCATTTTTGTACACCTCCTTATGAACAGTACAGTTGTCATTTTTCACATCCTGTCTGCCGAAATGTGTTTTCGCACATGTCACACAATGGCACAGTCACTGTGGGAGATCAATGTTCGGGCCAGATTAACAAAATTACAGTGACACTGTTCATGACCAGAGTTCCCAGAATGCCTAAGTTGAAAATTTGGTTAAACAAATCCCCCAAATAATTGCATTATGGGTGTGCATTGCGCAGTTTCTACGCATGCTCAGGATGTCACCAATTTTTCATATTTTCACTCCAAATTTTCAACAATGCCATTTTTGTACACCTCCTCATAAACAGTACAGCTGTAATTTTTCACTCCCTGCTTGAAATGTGGTCTCACACCTGCAGTGCCAAAATGCACAGTCGCTATACAAAAATCACCTTTCGGCAAACAAACTCATAGTGCCACTGTTCATGAGGTGGGGTCACAAACGGCCTATGTTGAAACTTTGGAGTGAAAATTCCAACAAATGCCCTGTGCATTAGGGTTTCCAACTGTAATGCCCCACCCTGTACAGATTGACAGGCATCAGGGGTGTAACTTGGCATTGCTGGCCGTAATGCTTATGCCATTCCAACCCCACCCTGCAGCCAGTGACAGGCATCGAGTTGTGCCTTGGACTCTTCAGCCCCAACGTTCACTACATTCTCCTTCACTGCACCCATGTCAGTATATTTCCTTATGGAATGGGGTGAGAGTAAGGCCTGAAGACCCCAAGGCACATCGCGGTACTTGTCGGTCTCTGCGGGGTAGGGTGAGGTGAAAAGGCCTGAGCGTTACGGCCAGTGACCCAAAGGCACACCCCAATGCCTGTCACTCTCCACATGGTGGGGCTGGGGTCGATGTCAGTTCACTACTTCACTACCAATCCTATTGTGCATCTCTCTAATGCCTGCACTGCCAATACCAATGCCAGCAAGCCAACATTAGGCATTGGCAATTGCTTGTTTTTAATCCCATGTTGCTCATTTGTCCTCAGATGTGGTTGTCTTCCCCCTTTAGCTTCAGGAATGTTTCACACCATTGCCCATTCTAACTCCTACTGGTGTCATGGTGTAGACTACCGGCTCCTCCTTGAAGAGATTTGGGAATACGCCCCCCCTTGCTCCCTATCCCCAACTGCTCCCCTATGGTATGACCAGGCTTCCAGAGGATGGGAGATGGTATTGCTCCATGTCTTCTAGGCTTTCCTAACCTTTTCTTTTTATTTCCCCTTCAGTGTACCTCTTGTAGTTTTGCCCAACTATCCCATTTCAGGGATGGGGTACCCCATAGTTTATGTCTGAGCTCCAAGGTACTGGTATGTTTCTCTTTCTCCTCCCTCTTTCCCTTTTAGTCCAGTCCCAGTCAGCTGCTCATCCATCCTGAACTTTTCTCTCTACCCGCCGCTACCTGTCCTGAGCCTAGGGGCTCATTATTTTTCTTTAGGAATGACCTTGGTTTCAGAGCCCCACATGTCAGAGACTTTAGCACATATGGTGATAGGCAGCAGGTTGGGCTGCAGGAATATGTCTCCTGATTTACTGTGCTGCTCACCATCAGTGCTAGTTTTCTGGTTACTTTTGTTCAGGTCTGGGTTTTTGGACTCTGCTCACTGTGTTTGTTTTCTATCTACTGAGAGGCCATGAATTATGAACCTCTACTGGCATGATGTTTATGGAACCGTTTATAGCAATCTCACATTTATGGTACTTATATATGTATTAGGCAGCTACGGTATATCTTATGGGGGTACACTACTATATTTTCACAGGGTATATATCTCTTACTAGATATTCCAATATTGGGTCCTATATGTCTAAACCTGCTCATGTGAGTCCTTACTACCCAGCTCCATCCCATTGTTCAGTATAGAAGATTCTATTTAACCCTGCAATCTCATACTCTTCAAGTGCACTGGTGCTTACTGTCCCCCCAAGGGCAACATTCAGTAGTAGCTTAAGGCGTCCATTCCTTCAAAACCTAGGCATAGTTTTGCAAGCTAGAACATTATATTGCTGATTTAAAAATAATAACCTGGAATGTCTAATGCATTAATCACCCTATCAAAAGGCATAACATTTACAGTTTCTTCGGAGTGCCAAATGTGACATAGACTTATTTCAGGAATCCTATTTGTTGCCCAAAGAGGCTAGTAAATTAGCTTAAGCATGGTTCTGCCAGGAGTATTCTAGTAACTACACCTTCAGAAAGAGACAGGTTTCAATTCTGTTGTGGAAAAATGTCCCTCAGGTAGTTACCCACACACAGAAGGATAAGGAAGGCAGGTGGATACTTCTGTGAGGGCCCATGCAAGCAAGGGACATTCTGTTAAGGAACATTTATGCCCCAACTCAAGGTAACCCAGATTTGTTTTACCATCTCTCTCTCAACAGCTGTTAGAAATGAGCACTGTGGACACCATTATTTTCTTAGGCGGTGAGTTTAATTTCTCATGGGATTCCATTCTTAACAGGCACCCACATGAGAATGGTCTGCCCTCACACATATGCAGCCAACCAACTTTGTCAAGAACTTAGGTTATAGGACTGTTGGAGATGTCTCTATCACACGGTGCAAGACTATACCTGTAGGTCCCTAAGATTCCATACTTACAGTGGATTAGACTACTTTCTTACCAGTGCAAAATGTCTACCCCAAATTACAGACACCTATATCTCTCCTATCACCTTACCAGACTATGCCTCAGTCACAGTAACCGTTTTGCTCCAGTTTACAATAGCCAAATTCCCTAGGTGGAGAATTAATCCCTGTTACTATGGTCCGACGCTTTGTTACTTGGTTACGGCAAGAAATTTAGCTCTACTTACATAGCAATACAACCGCAGACGTATCCTATAGGACCAGATGGGAAACCTTTAACGCCTTCATATGGGGAAGGATCATGTCTTTCTCAGCCAAGCAGAATAAAGACAAGAAGCAGGAGGAGCATACCCTTTCCACACAGCTAAAAACTAAAGAGGAACAGCTATATAAAACTAAATCCACCACACAGCTGCAGTTCAGAGAATTGTTGTGTCTAAAATACCAGCTTAACTCCCTATACCAACAGCAAGCTGAAAGTGCTATTTTTTTCTTAAAACAAAACTACTGGAAAATGGAGAAAAAGCAAGTAAGCTCCATTGCTTACTGCCTGAAGAAAAAACAGGTTGAAGCCCTTATTCCTCAGCTACAGATCACCACTGGCTCATTCACCTCTGACCCCATGGAAATCAACAGAGCCTTCCAGGCTTACTATAAAAAACTGTATTCCTCTGTGACCAGCCCTACTCTGATGGATTTTGAGGCCTTTTTGCCCATTTCACTCTTCCCAAACTCACTGCTGACATTGTCCAAGTCCTGGATTCCCCCCTGAGTCTTCAAAAAGACTCCCAAGCAATTAAATAATTCGTCAAATGCAAAACACTAGGCCCTAATGGCCCCAGTGCTGATTTCAATCAGACTTTTGAGGACCTTTCATCACCATGTCTTTTGGATATCTACACAGACTTCTTGCATAGGGGATCCCTGCTACTTATACTCCAAGAGGCAATGTAATGGTCATCCCCAAACCAGGAAAGGAGCCAGCCAATTGTGACAATTATAAACTGATTTTTCTCATAAATGTGGATGCAAAGATCTTGACTTAAATTCTGGCACACTGTCATGAGCAGGCACTGCCCTAACCAGTTTATGGATCTCAGGCCAGATTCATGCAAGGGAGACAGGGCCCTGACAATCTACGGATGGTGGTCAGTCTATTTCATCATGCCCATCTCAGCAGTGATAATGCAGCTTTTATGGCCATTGACATGGAAAATGCATTTGACTCAATGGAGTGGGACTTCCTATGGTACACTCTCAAGCAGGTGGGTTTTGGCCTGGCTTTTATAAAGTGGGTACAACCACTATATTGTTCTCCAAAAGCAGTGGTGCTAACCAATGGTATAATCTCTCGTAGTTTCCCATGGTTCCATGTCATAATGGTGGCTGCCAAAAGGCGATTGCTGTTATGTCGAAGTCAGAGTGGTGAAAATCAATTTCGGTGCTCTGACTCCCAGGCACACAACAAAACGGCACCGGGGACTTGTATTTTTTATGTTTATGCTTTGTCCCCCGCACCCCCCTATTTGAGGATTCTCAACTCGGGCAAGGAGCCACAAAAACGAACCTGTACCCGGACCCAAACCCAGCACCCTACCCTCCAAAGCAGTGAGCTGACCCGCTACACCACGGGGCCAGATCGGCAGCCTACCACAGCGCCACCCCTCACAACCCCTCCCACCCCTCGCTAGACATGCTTGCTTCCCCCCGCCCGTGTACCTGTAACAATTTCCAGCCACTATAGTCGCCCACCAAACCACATCCGGTCGCTGTAGGTGCCTGGTCACCCCTGTACCATGCTCCATGATTGAGATCCCATTTCAGCAGTCACTCAGTCACAGTCACCCACATCACTGGATACTGTTTCCCATTCCACCATGATACAAGACAAGGGTGCCCTTTTAGTCCCCTTTTATTTATCCCTTGCAATGGAACCACTAAACACAGCCCTGTGGCAACATGCTCATATTAAGGGCATTTCCATTGGTTCTAAGCAGCATACTGTGTTGCTTTATGCAGACAGGGGAGAGTCAGATGCATTTTGAAAGACTCAGTGAAATAATTGATATATTATCTACAATATTTAGTACACCAACAGCAGGGGGAATGAACAGAAATAACAAATAACTAGATAACAATAAAGTTAAAAAAGATAATTGGTTAATATCTATTTTTATAAGAACCTTTATTATAATAGAGAGTTGCTCTTCAATTTATTGCTTTAACAATCTGCAAGTTCATATCTCAGAAAAAAACTAGTAGCAAATAGACAGCCTTCTTCCCTTTTTCATATGGGCCAACCACAACCCATGTGGAGCAAACAGGCACTTTGGGCTAACATCAGGCAAGTGGGCTGGAACCTTCAGCAGCAGAAACATTACCATCTATCTTATGTAGTTGCCCAGGCTATACAAAGGGTCAGTGCTTCCCCCTATGATTCGAGGCTGAACAAACCTCTTTAGGAAACATCCCACTAGGTTCAATTCTGCTAGCATCGAAGACCAAGAGAGTGGATTTGTCTCCCTCTATACAATACACTAGAAATATCTCAAGAACATCTGCTCCTGGAAAGGACTTACCCTAGGCCCTTTGGAAACTATATAGGGGAACCCTATTATCAATGTTGCAGGCAAACCTATTGTATAGGACAGTTAGACTAGAAAGGGTATCCAGGTCATAGCACATTTATAACTTCCACACCCAGGCATTCTTAAATCCTTTGCTCAACTTCAACAGGAATTTCAATTACTCCTCAATCAACCACTGGCATTTTTTGCAGCTCCGCCATGCACTTAAGCAATGTTTCGACCAGCATTATAAACTTCGGTAAAACCCCTTATCTGGCACCCTTCTTCACTGGTTCTCCAACCCCAAGACTAGATACAAACAGATTTATCAACATTTGCAAAACATATCTGTCCCTAGCTGGGAATTTCAGAGACAAAAATGGGTAACAGACCTTAATGTTATGATCACCTCACAAAGTTGGGGCAGATGCTGGAAACAGGCTCATAAAGGTACTCCAGACCCCAATCTCTAGTAAATACAAAAAAAAGATATTAGGGCAATGGCACAGGACTAGCTGCACAGGATGTGATTCCAACTTCCCGAGCTATGCTGATAATGTCACCAACCTGTTGCTGACATTGCACATATCTTATGGTCTTGCATGGGGAGGTGTCTAATCCAATTAACAGAAGCACTCTTGATGGGGGGGTCGATCCCAGTCCTTTCACAGAAGAAAGGGTTCTGAAAGAACTCCTAAAACTGAAAGTGGGCAAAGCAATGGGGCCTGATGGAATTCACCCCAGAATTCTAAAAGAATTAAGGGGAGAACTAGTGAAACCACTGACTACTCTTTTAAACAAATCATGGGAGGATGGTGTGGTACCTGAGGACTGGAAGAAGGTGGATGTGATTCCCCTTGCAAAAGCGGGACCAAGACAGAGGCAGGAAACTACAGACCTCTCAGTTTGACCTCTGTGGTAGGGAAAGTGATGGAATCACTTCTGAAGGAAGAAATTATTGAGTACCTAGAAGCCAGTGGGACACAGGACCCAAGGCAGCATGGGTTCACAGTAGGAAGGTCATGTCAGATGAATCTAATTGATTTCTTTGGCTGGGTGACCAAAGTAGTAGACCAGGGAGGGGCTGTGGACATGGCCTACCTAGACTTTAGCAAGGCATTTGACACAGTCCCACACAAAATATTAATACACAAGTTAGCCAGCCTTGGAGTGGGTCCCAAGATGGTAGCCTGGGTAAAAAATTGGCTGGACAACAAGACACAGAAGGTAATTGTAAGTGGAGTCCACTCTGAAGAAAGAGGGGTTACTAGTGGGGTACCGCAGGGTTCTGTAATGGGTCCAGTCCTTTTTAATGTCTTTATAAGTGACATCGCAAAGGGACTAGAAGGAAAAGTATGTCTCTTTGCAGACGATACAAAGATCTGCAACAGGGTTGATACACAAGGTGGGGTGGAAAGGATGAGAAGGGACTTGGCAAGGTTGGAGGAATGGTCAAATGTATGGCAGCTTAGATTAAATGCAAAGAAGTGCAAAGTAATGCACCTGGGAACCAAAACCCAGGGGAAGAGTACACAATGGGGGGTGAGATACTAACAACAACACAAATGGAAAAGGACCTGGGGGTAGTCATATCAGATGGCCTAAAGGTGGGAGGGCAATGTGAGAAGGCAGTAAGCAGGGCTGGGGGGATACTGGGATGCATAGGGAGAGGCATCACCAGTAGAAATCAAGAAGTTGTTATCCCTCTGTACAGACAGTTGGTGAGACCCCACCTGGAGTACTACATGCAGTTCTGGAGACCTCATCTCTGCAAGGACACAGGCAGGATGGAGGCTGTCCAGAGGAGTGCAACTAAAATGGCGCAGGGTATGCACCAGAAGACATACAAAGAGAGACTTAAGGAGCTTAATATGTATACCCTCGAGGAAAGGAGGGAGAGGGGGGACATGATAGAAACCTTCAAGTACCTCAAGGGAATCAACAAAGTCCAGGGCACAATTTGAAGATAGAGGGGGGACAGCTCAGAGGTAATGTGAGGAAGTAATTGGGAGGACTTGATTAAAAGTGTGTACAACTGTCTGCCAAAAAGACTGCATTAAACATAGAAACATAGACTTTGGTGGCAGATAAGGACCGCTTGGCCCACCTAGTCTGCCCATTTCCCTACCTACAGAATTCCTCCACTGTTTTTGACTCCTCAACTCCTCAGGAAGGCTGTTCCATGCATCCACAACCCTATCCATGAAAAAAATACTTCCTCACATTACCTTTCAGCTGTCCCCCCTCTATCTTCAAATTGTGCCCCCTTATTCTTATACACTTCTTTTTCTGAAAGATGCTACCCTCTTGGACTTTGTTGATTCCCTTGAGGTACTTGAAGTTTTCTATCATGTCCCCCCTCTCCCTCCTTTCTTGGAGGGTATACATATTAAGCTCCTTAAGTCTCTCTTTGTATGTCTTCTGGTGCAGACCCTGCACCATTTTATTTGGCCTCCTCTGGACAGCCTCTATCCTGCCTATGTCCTTGCAGAGATGAGGTCTCCAGAACTGCATGCAGCACTCCAGATGGGGTCTCACCAGCTGTCTGTACAGAGGGATAACAACTTCCTGTTTTCTACTGGTTATGCCTCTCCCTATGCATCCCAGTATCCCCCCAGCCCTGCTTACTGCCTTCTCACATTGCCCTCCCACCTTTTGGTCATCTGATATGACTACCCCCAGGTCCCATTCCATTTTTGTTGTTGTTAGTATCTCATCCTCCATTGTGTATTCTTCCCCTGGGTTCTGATTCCCAGGTGCATTACTTTGCACTTCTTTGCGTTGAATCTAAGTTGCCATACATTTGATGATTCCTCCAACCTTGTAAAATCCCTTCTCATCCTTGCCACCCCACCTTGTGTATCAACCCTGTTGCCGATCTTTGTGTCATCTGCAAAGGGAGATACTTTTCCTTCCAGTCCCTCTGCAATGTCACTTATAAAGACATTGAAGAGGACCGGTCCAAGTACTGAACCCTGCGGTACCCCGCTAGTAGCCTCCCTTTCTTCAGAGTGGACTCTGTTTACTATTACCCTCTGTGTCCTGTTGTCCATTCAACGTTTTACCCAGGCTACCATCTTAGGACCCACTCCAAGGCTGGCTAACTTGTATAATAATCTTTTGTGTGGGACTGTGTCAAATGCCTTGCTAAAATCTAGGTAGGCCATGTCCACAGTCAAAGAAATCTATTTTTTTTTCCTTATAGTTACCTCCTTTTCCATGTCACCCTGGCTCCCACCTTCACTCCTTGCTTATCCCCCTTGACACCATCATGGTGTTTTGTTTCCACTTCCTAACTGTTGCCACCCTCACCCCTGCTATCCCTACATGCCCTTGTGGGCATGTACCATATACCTCTCCTTACTCATCCTCTTGCATCCCCCTCCCCACCCCTCTAAGCTCCTTCAATTAATAATTATGTTCAAGGATGCATCAAAAACACACTGTAGCTATAGTTGCTTACGTTTAACCTGTATATATACTGTACTGCAGTTACTATACTTTTTAGTTGCATACACTTCATGGTCTTGCTTATTGGCTCTTTTGAATACTCTATTTTGTGTGTATTATAAACTTCCTGTGTATAATTACTGCACTATGTAAATACTATGTAAGTGTGAATTCATTTTGTATATATTGTTTACCCAATTATGATGTAACTGAGTATTCCCTTGTATGCATTGTTATCCTCTCCTTTCCAGGTCCATCTTGAAAATAAGCTTGCTCAACAATGTTTGCTTGGTTAAATAAAGCTTTTTACTGATTGATTTAATTTATTAGATTCTGACATGACCTTCCTGCTGTGAATCCATGCTGCCTTGGATCCTGTGCCCCGCTGACATCTAGGTACTCAACAATTCTTTCTTTCAGAAGTGATTCCATCATTTTCCTTATCACTGAGGTCAAACTAACAGGTCTGTAGTTTCCTGCCTCTGCCCTGTTCCCACTTTTGTGAAGTGGAATAACATCTGCCCTCCTCCAGTCCTCAGGCACCATCCCATCCTCCCATGATTTGTTAAAGAGAGTAAACAGTGGTGTCACTAGTTCTACCCTTAGTTCTTTTAGAATTCTGGGATGAATCTCTTCAGGCCCCATTGCTTAGTATAGTGTAGTGCAGTGTAATGTAGTGTAGTGTAGTGTACAGTAGTGTAGTGTCACCTATATGTAATCTCTATAATGTAACACGGTGTAGCTTAGCATAGTGTCACCTACATGTAAACTCGGTACTGTAACATGGTGTAACTTAGTATAGTGTCACCTACATGTAAACTCTGTGGTGTAGCATGATGTAGCGGAGTGTGGTGTCACCTACATGTAAGCTCTGTAATGTAACATGGTGTAGCTTAGTATAGTGTCACCTACATGTAACCTCTGTAGTATAGATTGGTGTAGCATAGTGTTGTATCACCTACATGTAAACTCTGTAATGTAACACGGTGTAGCTTAGTACAGTGTCACCTACATGTAAACTCTGTAATGTAACAGGGTCTAGCTTAGTATGGTGTCACCTATATGTAAACTCTGTAGTGTAGTATGATGTAGGATACCATAGTGTATTTTCACCTACATGTAAACTCCGTAATGTAATATGGTGTAGCTTAGTAAAGTGTCAACTATATGTAAACTCTGCGGTGCAGCATGGTGCAGCATAGTGTGATGTCACCTGCATGTGAACTCTGTAAGGTAACATGGTGTAGTTTAGTAAAGTGTCACCTACATGTAAACTCTGCAGTGTAGCATGGTGTACCATAGTGTGGTGTCACCTACATGTAAACTCTCTAGTGTAGTAAGATATAGCATAGTGTTGTGTCAACTACATGTAAACTCTGTGATGTAACATGGTATAGCATAGTGTAGTGTCAACTATATGTAAACTCTGCAGTGCAGCATGGTGTAGCATAGTGTGGTGTCACCTACATGTAAACTCTGTAATGTAACATGGTGTAGCATAGTGTAGTGTCACCTACATGTATACTCTGTAGTGTAGCATGGTGTAGCTTAGTGTGGTGTCATCTACATGTAAACTCTGTAGTGTAGTATGATAAAGCATACTGTAGTGACACCTACATGTAAACTCTGTAGTGTAGAATGATATAGCATAGTGTAGTGACACCTACATGTAACCTCTGCACTGTAGCAAGGTGTAGCAAAGTGTAGTGTCACCTACATGTAGACACTGTGGTGTAGTATGATTAAGCAATAAGGCACAACAGGGTGTGTGTGTTATTGTGTAATAATGTCACTCCTGGGGTGGGTTGAAGCACGAGGTGAAGCCAATTGCTTCCACCACCCCTGGAGTGATGTTATTACACAATAACACACACTCTGGAGTGCCTTATTGCTATTATACAATGACTCATTTATTGTCTTTCTTTTAATAAAAAAAGAAAATAGAAAAAAAAATGCTTGCTTTTTTTTCACATTTTTGGTGTGTGGATGTGTATATTTAAAAAAAAAAAGTCCAGTGTACTCTTCCACCAGTAGGTGGAGCTGCTACTTGAATGATGCTGTCCATCCAGTTTCCTACGGCATAGTCTTGCTTTTGTGTTGTGTGCTCTGATAACACCTCCCCCCGGCCCCCGGCTGTTTGCCCACCTGCTAAAAGGGGCTGCACTTCAAGTTTTTTGTTTCTTTTTATTTAAATGGCGGCTGTTTTTCTTTCTCTGTGGTTACCACCAAATCGCTCAGCTAGCACACTGCAGGATATTGAACTGAAGTGAGCACGGGGTAAGAGGACTTATTTTAGCAGCAAGGAGATGGATATGTTGATTTGTCTTTCTTAAATTTGACACTGCGTAAAGGAAGTGCACAGTGGGGGTGAATGGAGGTTTTGTCTCAGATTCACTTCAGGATTCCAAATACATTCAATTTTCACGTCTGCCTTTCCTCATCTGAGCTGCTTCCATGAACCGTACGGTTGGCAGTAATGGTCTGCGCGGTTCATGGAAGCTGCTTGGCTTGGGGGAAAACTGGCATGAAAATCAAATGTATGTAGTACATTGTAATAGGAATATAATGTATTTTCTCTATGTGGTGAAGCAAGAGGTACAATTTCTGTTTGGGCGATGGGGGGGGTAAACTGTGACAGGTTGAGAATTCAGTGTCATTTGGCTTCACTCTATAGTTTGAGGGGAGTGATTTCTAATGTTTTATGTGGTATTTTTGTGTCTGGTATAGCTACAGTGATGCTATTGTGTAATACTCCCCTCCACCCCCCCCCCAAGCCAGTTCTACTTTTATAGGCACAGGATTTGACTGACAACAGGAACTTCCTGTTTGGGAGCAGGAAGTGAGTGATCACAGAGCCACCAAAGACTCACCATCCTAGAAGGAAAAGAGTAGCTCTCCATCCCCCACTAGCTGCTGGAGGTCTGTCACTGAGCAAGTAAGGAGACTACTGAGAAATACAGGATCTTCTTGTCAGAACAGGAAGATCAGGAGCTTGAAGGGCACAGAGGCAGTAAGTAAGTAAGGGGAAAATAAATAATAGATGAAAGAGTAAGTATTCCAAACAACAGTGTAGGGGCCCAGAAATAAGACATGATGTGAGTGGTGCAGTGCAGTGGCTGTGGAGCAGCAGTCTTCCAGGAGATGTTCTGGAGTATGCGGTGTTGTCCCATTTGCAGGTACCTCATTGGGCTGAGGGAGGAGGTTGCTCATCTCCAGGCTGAGTTGGCCAGGATTTGTGGGACTTCCTCTCCCATCCAGGGATCACCAGGGCCACTGCTGTTGCCTCAGAGGTTGCCAAGAAAGAGGAGCGGTTGGACCACAGTGGGCTCAGGGAGGGTGAGGGTAGTGGAACAGAGGTGCATCCCTCCAGTTGTAACTCTCAACAATTCATATGCCGCTCTGGCAAAGTGTGGTTCCTCCATGGAGGCACCCACAGTGGAGACCAAGGAGGATGCGGGGAACCTCCACAAAAGAGACCCACAGGAAGGTGGCATGGGACCCCACAGGGGAAGGAAATAACTCCTGGTGGGGGACTCCATTGTTAGGAAGGTAGAACTGGGGGAGGAAGGGGAGAGGGAGGTAAAGTGCCTGCCTGCTGCCATGGCTAGGAGGGACAGGGAGCGAATCTTCAGGATCACCAGAGCAGCTGCACAGGGGAAGGAGCTGGATGTCATTGTCCACCTAGGGACAAATGACCTGGCTAAGAAATGGATCAGAGCAGTGCAGGAAGAGTTTGTGGAGTTGAGGAGGGGACTTAGACAAGTAGCATGCACGGTAACCTTCTCAGAGGTGCTGCCTGTCTATGGCATAGGTGAGGCTAGGGTGCTCCACTCCATGGGATTCAATCAGTGGTTAAAAAACTGGTGCAGAGCACAGGGATTTGGCTTCATTGGGGACTGGGGGTCCACCTGGAGTGATGCAGGCCTATACTGGCGTGATGGTCTGCATCTGTCCAGGAGGGAAACCAGGATCCTAGGTGATAGGTTTAAATGTTTCATTGGCAAGCATTTAAACTAGCTAAGGGGGGAGGCTCTGGAAAGGAGCAGGGAAATCCTAGCCCCCCCAAAAAATCAGGGTAGAAAGTGAGGTAAACACCAAGTTAGAGATGTCGATAGTGAAAAGGGCAGGGGTAAATGAAGAAAGTGACAAAGGCATTAAGGACAGGGATTGGGGAAAAAGGGGTAAGGCCATCAGGAAATGGAGGGTAATGAGTACCAATGTCCCTAGTCTGGGCAACAAGCTCCTGGAACTGGTGGCCTTGATGGAAGAGGGATGCCTGGCTATTGTAGCAGTCACAGAAACATGATACACAGTGAACCATGATTGGGATGTTAATATACCAGGGTACACAACCTACAGGAGAGACAGGGAGGGGAGAAGAGGGGGAGGGGTAGCTCTACATGCAAGGGAAGGAATAAAAGCAACTGAATAAAAGAGTAAACAGGGAGGAAAGAAGGCACTGTGGGTCACCTTAGAGACTGGAAATAGCACCACAATCTGCACAGGGGTTGTATACAGACACCCATGTCAGGGGGAAGGAATGGACAAGGATATGATAGAAGGCATCATCAGGATGGCAGAGAAAGGGGAGATACTATTGATGGGAGACCTGAATATGCCAGATGTTAACTGGAGCACCTTTGCTGCAGCCACATCTAAGAGCAGAACCATTTTCAATGCCCTACAGGTGGCATGCCTCAGACAGCTAGTCTTGGAACCCACTCATGAGGGAGCAATCTTAGACCTCATACTCTCAAATGGGGACAGTGAGAGGATCTCATATCTAGAAGTGGGTAGCTATCTGGGAAAAAGTGACCACCTAGCAGTGTGGTTCACAATAAACTCAGCTACAGAGTCAAACCATACAAAAGTGAGGGTACTGGACTTCAGGAGGGCTGACTATCGCAAGATGGGAAAGTGCCTTAGAAAAGCACTAGCAAACAGGCTAGAAGGAGGGGTGGAACAACACTGGGGAAATATCAAAACTGCCATCACAGAGGCAACAAGCCTTTGTGTGAAGCAAATAAACAAATCAAAACAAAAGAAAAAGCCACTATGGTTCTCAAAAGAGGTGGCGAGGAAGGTCAGGGAGAAAAAGGCAGCATTCCGGAAGTATAAGGAAACACAGAAGGAGCAGGACAGAGAGCTGTACCAGTTAAGGCAGAAGGAAGCAGGGAGGGAAGTCAGAATAGCAAAGGCCCAAACTGAGGAAAAGATAGTCAGCTCGGTTAAGAAGGGGGATAAAACCTTTTATAGGTACATCAGGAATGTAGAAAGATAAAGGGAAGGATAATGACACTGAATAGTAGAAAAAGAAGAAGAATCAGCATTTATATAGCACTTTTCATACACAGTGTATCCCAAAGCACTTTACAAGCAATGCTAGACTGGTAGTGAAGTGACTGAATGTGTGGTGGCAGCCATATCACACATCATCACCCACACACAGCCTGAATAATTGCATGAACCACTTTATGGGAAGGGGAATGTTGGCCAGGACACAGAGAATGTTCCCTACTCTTTGTGAAGAGTGCCGTGGGTTCTTTTACTTCCACCTGGACAGTGGACACCCACCAGAACAACATCAGGATGGGCAGAAAGCACCTCGGTTTAAAGTCTCATCCAAAGGATGGCACACCCAAGCAGTACATTACCCCCCAGTACTGCACTCGGATGCTAGCAATCTTTAGGTGCAAGTCCAATCCCGGTATGGGATGAGAACCCACGACCTTCTGGTCCAGAGGTGGATGTGCTACCAACTAAGCCACGCTGACACCCACACCCAAGAGCAGAGAGAAAAGAATGGACGGTGGGTGGGCAGAGAGGGACAGTGAAAAAGCAGGGATACTGAATGGATACTTCTGCTCAGTATTCACAAAAGAGGAGGAGGGGAGGTGTCTAAACTAGTTAACAGAAGCCCTCTGGATGGGGGGGGGGTCAATCCCAGTCCTTTCACAGAAGAAAGGGTTCTGAAATAACTCCTAAAACTGAAGGTGGACAAAGCAATGGGGCCTGATGGAATTTACCCCAAAATTCTAAAATAATTAAGGGGAGAACTAGTGAAACCACTGACTACACTTTTTAACAGATCATGGGAGGAGGGTGTGGTACCTGAGGACTGAAGGAAGGCAGATGTGATTCCCCTTCACAAAAGTGGGACCAAGACAGAGGCAGAAAACTACAGACCTGTCAGTTTGACCTGCATGGTAGGAAAAGTGATGGAATCAATTCTGAAGGAAAGAATTGTTGAGTACCTAGAAGCCAGTGGGGCACAGGACCCAAGGCAGCATGGGTTCACAGTGGGAAGGTCATGTCAGATGAATCTAATTGATTTCTTTGACTGGGTGACCAAAGTAGTAGACCAGGGAGGGGCTGTGGACATGGCCTACCTAGACTTTAGCAAGGCATTTGACACAATCCCACACAAAAGATTAATAGTGAAATTAACCAGCCTGGGAGTGGGTCCCAGGGTGGTAGCCTGGGTAAAACATTGGCTGGACAACAGGTCACAGAAGGTAATTGTAAATGGAGTCCACTCTGAAGAAAGATGGGTTACTAGTGGAGTACTGCAGGGTTCAGTACTGGGTCCAGTCTTTTTTAATGTCTTTATAAGTGACATTGCAGAGGGACTGGAAGGAAAAGTATGCCTCTTTGCAGATGACACAAAGATCTGCAACAGGGTTGATACACAAGGATGCATGGAAAGGATGAGAAGGGAATTGACAAGGTTGGAGGAAAGGTCAGAAATATGGCAGCTTGGATTCAATGCAAAGAAGTGCAAAACTATGCACCTGGGAAACAAAAACCCAGGGGAAGATTACACAATGGTGGGGTAGGTAGTAACAACAACAAAAATGGAAAGGGACCTGTGGGTAATCATATTAGATGACCTTAAGGTTAGCAAGCAATGTGAGAAGATAGTAGGGAGGGCTGGGGGGATACTTGGATGTATAGGGAGAGTCATCACCAGCAGAGAACAGGAAGTTGTTATCCCTCTGTACAGACAGTTGGTGAGACCCTATCTGGAGTCCTGTGTCCAGTTCTGGAGACCCCATCTCTGCAAGGACATAGACAGGATAGAGGCAGTCCAGAGAAGGGCAACTAAAATGGTGCAGGGTCTGCAAGAGAAGCCATACGAGGAGAGACTAAAAGAGCTTAATATGTATACCCTTGAGGAAGGAGGGAGAGGGGGGACATGATAGAAACTTTTAAGTACCTCAGTGGAATCAACAAAGTCCAAGAGGGTAGCATCTTTCAGAAAAAGAGAAGTGCAAGAACAAGGGGACACAATTTGAAGATGGGGGCTCAGGGACAACATGAGGAAGTATTTTTTCACAGAGAGGGTGGTTGATGTATAGAACAGCCTTCCTGATGAGGTTGTGGGGCCTAAAACTGTGAGAGAATTCAAGAATGCATGAGATAGACATGAGGCAATTTTTGTGGGGGATAGGAAGAAATAGGCTGTTGGTTAACTAGGATCTGCAGTTTATCCTGTAGGTAGGGGAAATGGGCAGGCTAGGTGGGCCTAGCGTTCCTTATCTGTCATCAAAGTCTATGTTTCTATGTTTCTATAACATCACTGTATCTAAAAGTCACAAGCCAATCAGGATACTACCGTTTTCCTTGTTTATATAATATAGCATAGTGTGGTGTCACCTACATATAAATCTGTAGTGTAGTATGATATAGCACAGTGTAGTGACACCTCCATGTAAACTCAGTACTGTAGCAAGGTGTAGCATAGTGTAATTTCATCTACATGTATACTCCATAGTGTAGTATGGTGTAGCATAGTGTGGTGCCACCGGCATGTAAACTCTGTAATGTAACATGGTGAAGCTTAGTATAAGGTCACCTACATGTAAACTCTGTACTGTAGCAAGGTGTAGCACAGTGTGGTGTCACCTACATGTAAACTCTGTAGTGTAGTAGGATAAAGCATAGTGTAGTGTCACCTACATGTGTACTCTGTACTGTAGCAAGGTGCAGCATAGTGTGGTGTCACCTACATGTAAACTCTGTAGTGTAGCATGGTATAGCACAGTGTGGTGTCACCTACATGTATACACTGCAGTGTAGTATGAAATAACATAGTGTGGCGTTACCTACATGTATACTCAGTAGTGTAGTATGATAAAGCATAGTGTGGTGTTACCTACATGTAAACTCTGTAGTGTAGTATGACATAGCATAGTGTCACCTACATGTAAACTCTGTACTGTAGCAAGGTGCAGCATAGTGTGGTGTCACCTACATGTAAACTCTGTAGCGTAGCATGGTGTAGTATAGTGTGGTGTCGCCTACTTGTATACCCTGTAGTGTAGTATGATATAACATAGTGTAGTGTCACCTACATGTGAACGCTGTACTGTAGAAAGGGTTAGCATAGTATACTGTATATGTCCTTTGTACCTGAACAGAATGATGCCACCTCGATCTTTAATAACTGCCTAGCTGAGATTCAGGACTGGATGAGTGCTAACTGGTTGGGGTTAAATCCAGATATGACTGAGGTGTTGGTGGTCGACCCAGGTCATCGGGTAGAGGGGGTTATCTCCTGGTCAGCAATCTGGCCTTATGCTGTGGGGCAACCAGTTGAGATCTGCTGAATGGGTGTGGAATCTGGGCATTGGGCTTGATGGCAAGCTGACTCTTAAATCTCAGGTGTCAGCAGTCATTAAGTCTTCATTTTACCCTGTGAGGAACATCGCACTGATAAAGCACCTAGATCCACCTGAGGACATCCCAATGTTAGTCCATGCTTTTGTGACCTCGAGTCTGGACTATTGCAATGTTCTACAGTATATCTAGGGCTACCGATGTGGACATCCATCATCCAGCAGCAGGTTATTTTACTGGAGTGCAGATACAAAACTTGCAAATAGTATTGAACTTACTGGGATAGCAGTTCCAGGTATCAAAGCATCTGAGGTTTTCTGTGTTGCACCTGAAAGTTTTTTTCTGGATAGTGCAGTTTTGCAGTGTGGCATATCAGGTGCAGCCAAGCTCCAACTGGAGTAATCCTTCAGGTAAAATTGGAAAAACGTTTGAATGGCTCAGAGAAGAAATTGCCTGAGAGCAGTTAAAAGTGGAGAAGTCACAATTACTTGAATTCCTGCTTTGCTTGTGGTTTAAATTAATCCAAGCATACGTTTGGTCTGCTGTTTTTTTCTAATAGTCTCTTCTTGATACTGGCAATCAGTGCTCCGAGACCCCCGGTGTAGAAGAGCATAGCCTGTTAAGTGCACGCTTGTTTTTTGAATTTACTGAAATATTTCTGCCTTGTGAGGACTTTCCAGTCAGGGTATGAGTTCAGAACAGATAAACGCCACTACGAATGAAGTAAGAGGAGTGGTAGACAGAACCTCGAGTTCGGAAGAAGATGAGGACACTTTAGATTGCTTACAATTGCCTAGAAAATCAAGCAGTTACTATAAAAAGATGGGAGAATTTTAGAAGAGGCATTGTGAACACAGGATGCAGCACAGAAGATGATGGTGAGATTAAGTCATTATTTCATAAATATGAAAAATTGAGAATTCAAGAACTAAATAAGTATCATAACAAAGTCTCATTAGAAGAATATGTGGAGAAGGGGTTGACACCACATGGTTTGAGAATAGACAAAGAACCATGGTGTGGTTTTGAAGACGAAATCTTGAAACAAGAATGGGAATCAGCAATTGTTATATGTACTGTATAAATGCCTTTATTAGAGCGTTAATAAGAAAAGATGAAAGAGATTTAGCACTGATAAAGAACTTTTTGCAGTACAAGAACAACTTAAAACCCTGAGAGTACTTAAAACCCTGAGAGACTTTGTTGTTTTGAGTAAAAAATATAAAGCAAACACCAAAAGAATTGAAAATGAACTAATTAAAAGGAAAAGAACAAAGCTGTTAAGAGACACAGGAGATTATGAAAGAAATGAAATCTTTAAGTGGGACCATCCTTTAAACAACACTAGCCCACAAAGAAGAGGGAGGTCAGGGAGTAGGCAAAGGTCATGGAATTGGATAAATCATTCTAAATCACTGAATAACTGGAAACAAAACAAAAAGGTAGTGACCATTGATAAAGAAGTTTCTATTATTCCTGACCAGAATCCTAGTACTTCTATTCAAAGGCCTTTTTTAGTTCATCAGAGGGAGGAAGGAAGGAGATTATCCACCATCTGCCAAAATAAAACAACAAAACAGAAATACAAATGAAAAGCAAGGAGAGGCAGATGAGGGAAGGGTAAAGAACAGATTGAGAAAACCCCAGAAAAGCCAACACCATTGTAAATTTTACAGAATTACCATTATCAGACCCTCTTGTGAAAGTATTGGAGAAGGGACTTTCATTCTCTTCAAGTCCAGCAGCAGATTTTGTTGACATAAGAACAGATGTGTTTAAATTAATTTGAAAATTAAAATTAAAATATTATTTCAAGACAAAAAACACAATGGGATACACTGAGAATTTTCAGGAACAGGCTAATGGATTCAATGGACACCATCTAAGTGGCAGAACAGCTGAAATGACTCAAAGTATGGATGACTATTTAGGTCTGGAAGAAAATGCTGCACAGACATGCATGTTGGATTGTTCAAACTTGGAGGATATGTCGAATGAATATGCTGATTATGTTGAACCAGAGACAGAATTATAAACAGACTTTGGAATTATGGAAATAGAAAATGTGGTAACAATTAAAAGAACTGGTTGCTTTAAAAATAAATCCATTTTCAATCCACAAATTACCAATGCAGCTATTTCAGCTTTTGAAAAACTGGTAATGAGTGATATCAGTAAATTAGAGGCTGATTGGAAACCAAATGAGTTTAACAACTTAACTCTATTAGAGCAAGATGCCTTAGCTGATTTTGAAAAGAAATCCAACATAACAGTGAAAGAATCATATAAAGGTGGGAATGTGGTGTTAATGAATGAAGATTTCTATGTGAGTAAAATAATGGAATTGCTCAATGATACAAAACATATGAAGTACTAAGAGGGGTTCCAACAGCAAAATATTTGTTGTTATTGTGCAATAAGGTGGATTATGCCTATACTAATGGGATTTTAACAGAGAAAGAGGCCTCTTTTATTAAACCAGAATTTCCTATAATTCCCACATTTTATGGCCTACCTAAGGTCCATAAGGTTCAGCAGTCTCCACCTTTAAGACCTATAGTCTCAGGAATCAATTCTATTACCTATAATTTAGGCAAGTATATTGATAATTTCCTTAAGAATTATGTAAGAGGAATAAAATCCCATATTCGGGATTCTATGCATTTGCTTCAACAATTAGAGAATGTAACATGGGAGGAAACAAATAATTGGGTAACGATAGATGTGGTTAGCTTGCATATCTCCATTCCAAATACTATGGGTTCGGAAACCACAAAGCATTATCTGCTAAAAACTACTATAGGGGATATTGTGCCACAAGAATTTTTGATGAATTCTTTAGAATTTGTATTACAGCATAATTATTTTGTGTTTAACAAACAGTTCTATAGACAGGTTTGTGGTACTGCGATGGGGGCCTCAATGGTCCCATCATATGAGAATCTAACACTTGGAAAATGGAAGGAAGACAATATTTGGAACCCAATACAACATATTTTCTTCAATAAAGTGATCAGGTGGTACCGCTTTATTGATGACATTATTTGTATATGGGATGGCTCAGAAAATGAATTTATGGAATTTGTGATATATATGAATAACAGCTCAGACGGTTTAAAATGTACCTACACATTTGAAAAAGAAATAATTTCATTCTTAGATGTGGAACTGAAAGCTAATCAGAACAGAATAGAAATAGCTGGTTACAGAAAAACAAAGGCAGCAAATGCAATTTTGCATGCGCCCAGTGCACATCCACAAAAATTGATTGACTCGATCCCATATGGTAAACTATTAAGAACTAAGAGAAATTGTTCTCATACTACAGAGTTTGAAAAACAAGCAGGTGGAATGGTACAGAGATTCAAGGAAAGAGGTTATAAGGAAAGTACATTGTTAGAGGCACTTGATAAGACTACAGCCTTAGAAAGAAAGATCTTACTGAAACACATGAAAAGAGAAGCACAAAACAAATGTATTACTTTCTCCACTAAATATAATAAAATAACTGGCCAGGTAGGAAATACTATTCACAGATTCTGGCACATTCTTAAAACAGATAATGTTCAAAGCAGAAATAGGAGAAAACCCTAGAATTACCTTTAAAAGAGCAACGAATTTGAGGGATAGGATTGTTAAAATTAATTTTAAAACATCACAAGTGGAAAGACCACGATCTTGGTTACCCCCTAAACCTTTTGTTTTTTTCGAATGCAGAAACTGTAATATGTGTATATATGCACAAGAGGTTAACACATACACACATCTTTCAAATCAAAGACAGGTAAAAATCAATGGTTTTATCACCTGTGCAACAAGATTTGTAGTTTACATAATTTGGTTTGAATGTGCCAAATGTTATGTGGGTAGAACAGTCACAGCAGTAAAAACTAGGGTACAGGAAGATATAAGGGCTATCATAAATCATACTGATAGAAGCCCTTTTGGAGCACATTTTGCAGAATTCCATAATTCAAATCCACCAGGTTTAAAATTGATGGTATTGGAGAAAGTCCCACCAATGGAATGTGTAGGAGATCGTCTCAATAAATTGAACCAGAAAGAAACCAGATGGATAGTATCACTAAATACAGTTCAGCCACTGGGTTTCAGTGAATCAGTAGATTTTACTCCCTACATTAAAGATTCATAAAAATATCCAAATGTTATATTGTAAGATTCCCCTATTGCAAAAATGCTTGGTATGATTTTCTGATAAAATCTTACTTGTGTCAGATTTGTGTAGTTTGTTGTGTGTTTGGATGAATAAGAGATCTGTCTATATAAAATATGCAATGCCTGTAAGTTTATGAATATGAAAATTTAATATTTCATATATCACACTGTTGGTGAAATGGGAACTAGTCTGCCAGAGTACAAGTGTTGCATTAGTGAATACTTTGATTCTTAGAAAATAATTCTGATTGGCAGAAACTGAGAATAATTAGGAGAAAGAGAAATATTAATCTCCCAGTATTTAAAGAGAGGGATTGGATAGAGTAATACAAATTTCCCGTCTTTCTTTTCTTTTTTACAGATTCAATATGGAAGAAATAAAAAATATTGGCTAAAAGATGCCTTGTAAGAGGCAATCATAGAAATAATAAATTAAGAAAAATATTAGTTCTTCCATTATTGATAAATCTGTATTTGCACACATGCTGAAGTAAAACTCAATCAATTTCAGTCTTAATGAAGTTATCTTGTGATAAATATTCTAAAGTTATTAATTATTTTAATCATAATTTATTGCACAAGATACAATATTAGTAAGATGTGTCAAGCTTGTTTTAACATTTGTATGGTGAATGTAGTCATTATTTAAATAGAAAACAGTTGTCTTTGTAATATCAATGTTAATTATGTGTGTATATCACTTTAACATGGTTTGCTTTAAAAGGTAGCACCTGCTTGTGTAATTAAGTTTCATCCCTCAGTAGAAGACCCGAGTGTATAGCCGAGGTGCTAAGGGAGCTTGAAGGAGAAATAAATTCCAACAGCCACGTACCCGCTTTCTGTCTGTTATTTTACCGGAAGTGCAGATACAAACCTTGCAAATACTGCAGAATGTGGGAGCCAGGTTGTTGACGGGTTTGTCGAGATCCAGCCATGTCTCACCTGTGCTTCGTGAACTGTACTGGCTGCCTGTGCAATAGAGGATCACCTTCAAGGTCTCTTGGCTGACCTATAAGGCCCTACACAGACAGGGAATGTGTTATTTGAAAGACCTCCTTCGGCCCTGCTGCATCTTCCACCCACTCCACTCTGCCGACAAGGGATTGCTACAGATTCCCAGGGTCAATCTTCAGACTTCAGGTGACAGGGTTTTTTCTTTCATGGCCCTGACCCAGTGGAATTCTCTACCTTGTTGGATTAGATAGTGCCTGTCCACTGAGACTTTTAAGTCCTCACTGAAATCTTATTTATTTAATTTAGCTTTTGGGGACAATGTTTAGTGGATTCATTGTGCTGCCTATTTTAATTGCTGTGTTTTTATTTGTGTATATTTATGTTTTATGATGTATAAGTGCTTTGGTATTGGAAAGGTGCTTTTAAAGAAATAAAGTTGACTTGACTTGATTTGACCTACATGTATACTCCATAGTGTAGTATGGTGTAGCATAGTGTGGTGTCACCTGCATGTAAACTCAGTACTGTAGCAAGGTATAGCATAGTGTATTGTCACATACATGTAAATTCTTTAGTGCAGCATCTGGGGGTCTCAGTTTTCTGGTTGTTGCACACTCATTGCCCCTGACAGCTGCATTGGCATATGAGAATGTGATGTCAGCACCCTTTAAACTCTTCAGTATGCCTGTCTGTTTAATTACAATTCAACAAAAACAGTTGCCGCACAGTGTGAATTACATTTACCTTCTGTTAGCTTTGCAAACTAAGTTGCAATGCAGGGGTTTTCCTTTTAAATTACATTCAATTTGTGTGTTTCCAGAGAGTTTTTTTCAGGATATTTGTACTCTCAGCATAGAGATGCATACTGTAAATGGGTGCTGTAATATTACGTTCTTATATGCTACTGCAGCTCTCATGGACAATGAGATTTCAACCACCATAAAATGGAGACCCCCGGGATAGTTACAGGAAACTAACATAAAAAGTGGGGAAGAAAAAACACTAAAGTAATTGTATATATCCCAAACAGCTATAGGAAGAGAGTTGTATGTTATGTGGAAACAAATAAAATTGACAAGATATGAGGGTTTAGTTTTCCTTTTGGGGGGAAGGTCAGTAGCTTATGCTGAGGATCCTACAGTATTTTCAGACTAGACAGACTTAATGGCATTATTCTGTTGGCTTCATAATTTGTTCATAAATTGTTCACCTCAGACAGAACAAGCTTGGTTACTTGGTTACTTGGTAAAAATGGGATAAAAGAAGGTCAAAGCCCATCGAGATTGTCCCCCACTATGATATGGGACATTATTCCCAAATATGATTAACTGTTAGCCAGCTATCCAAGCCTTTTTTAAAGGCATTGAACGTTTTTAGATCTATCAGTTCTTTTGGGAGCTGATTCCAAACTCTGGGTGTTCTGAATGTGAAGAAGTTTAATTTTTTATTGGTTATTGCCTTACTAACTTCAAGTTGCTTATTGTGCAATCTGGGCACTATTTTTCACTTTGAGTCTGTTAGTCCACACTGCTGTAATAGGGTGGGTGAACCTAGTATTTTAAAAAGGAACAAAAGATCCCTTCCGCATCTTCTTTGCTGTAAAGAATGGAGGCCAGTAGCATGGAGTCTCTCAGTGTAGTTTTTTGTTGATAGATAATGGGGCCATCCTGGTTGCTCGTCTCTGTATACACTCTATCTTCTCAATGTCCTTAATAAGGTAGGAGATCCAAAAGGGAGAACCATAATCTGAGTATGGTCTAACATGTGTCCTATACAAGGGTGTTAGGCATTCCTCTGTTTTTGAGATAAAGATGCAGTTTATGTGTTTAAGGAGCACACTGGAAAGTGTGGCAATTTTTGTGCAGTGTTCTGTAAAGGAGAGTTTGTTATTAACAATTATGCCTAGGTCTCTCTCACTGTCTCAAGATTTCAGGGGGATGTTGTTTAAGGTATAGGTCAATTTGGGGTTATGTCCACCAAAACGTAAAACAGCTTAAACCAGTTTACATTTCTAATATGCCCATTTCAGCATAATCCCAAACTCTCTGCCCCGGTGGTTAATTAGATCATTTGAGCTAAATTTATTGTTCTGCACTCACCATTTCAATTTAATGAGTACGCGGGTCATTCTTTGATATGGCTGGGGCACTGGGGTGTCATTCAGGGGACAAATGTTCAAGCAAATTGTGTGAAAGTATATGTTTGTAGTACTCACCATAGATTGTTCACCCTGCCTGTTGTTGATTTCTATAAGGTGCCCAGAGCCCTTGAGATTGGGTGCCATATAAATAAAATTTACCTACCTTACCTTAGATGGAGAGAGGATCACAGATGTAGAAGTGGGTAGCCATCTGGAAACTAGCGACCCTCGAACAGTATGGTTCACAATAAACACAGCAATAGAGTCAAGCCATACAAAGACAAAAGTACTGGACTTTAGGAGGGCTGACTTTGGCAAAATGGGTGAGTGCCTAAGGAATGCACTAGCAAATGGGCAGGAAGGAGGGGTGGAAGAACAATGGGGA
This sequence comes from Neoceratodus forsteri, assembly GCA_016271365.2. Lineage (NCBI taxonomy): Eukaryota > Metazoa > Chordata > Ceratodontiformes > Ceratodontidae > Neoceratodus > Neoceratodus forsteri. The sequence continues at coordinate 1,131,252,274 of CM057451.1, forward strand.
ATAATAAAAACTGCCATCACAGAGGTAATGAGCCTCTGTGTGAAGCAAATAAACAAAACAAGATGATGTAAGAAACCACTATGGTTCTCAAAGGAAGTGGCAGTGAAGGTTCAAGAAAAAAGAAAGCATTCAGGAAGTACAAGGAATCGCAGAAGGAGCAGGACAGAGAACTGCATCAGTTAAAGCAAAGGAGGCTGGGAAGGCAGTCAGAACAGCAAAGGCCCAAACCGAGGAAAAGATAGCCAACTCAGTTAAGAAGGATAAAACCTTTTATAGGTACATCAGGGAGCAAAGGAAGACCAAGGGAGGGATAGTGAGGCTTAATAAAGGGAGGGAGGGTGGCAGAGGAGACTGTGAAAAGGCAGAGATACTAAACAAATATTTTTGCTCAGTATTTACAAATGAAGAGGGAGGTACATAAAACAAACAGTAGTAACACTCTGGATACAGAAGTTGATACAAGCCCATTTACAGAAGAAAGGGTTCTGAAAGAACTCTTAAAACTGAAGGTGGACAAAGCAATGGGGCCTGATGGGATTCATCCCAGAATTCTAAAAGAGCTAAGGGTAGAACTAGTGACACCACTGACTACCCTTTTTAACAAATCATGGGAGGATGGGGTGGTACCCGAGGACTGGAGGAGGGCAGATGTGATTCCCCTTCACAAAAGTGGGAGCAAGGCAGAAGCAGGAAACTACAGACCTGTTAGTTTAACCTCAGTGATAGGGAAAATGATGGAATCATTTCTGAAGGAAAGAATTGTCGAGTATCTAGAGGCCAGAGGGGCACAGGACCCTAGGCAGCATGGATTTACAGCGGGAAGGTCATGCCAGACAAATCTGATAGATTTCTTTGACTGGGTGACCAAAGTAGTAGATCAGGGAGGGGCTGTGGACATGGCCTATCTAGACTTTAGCAAGGCATTTGACACAGTCCCACACAAAAGATTAATATACAAGTTAGCCAGCCTAGGAGTAGGTCCCAAGATGACAGCCTGGGTAAAGAATTGGCTGGAGAATAGGACACAGAGAGTAATAGTAAATGGAGTCCACTCAGAAGAAAGGAGGGGTTACTAGTGGGGCTGCAGAGTTCAGTAATAGGACCGGTCCTCTTCAATGTCTTTATAAGCAACATTATGGAAAGACTGGAAGGAAAAGTATGTCTCTTTGCAGATGACACTAAGATCTGCAACAGAGTCGATGCACAGGGTGGGGTGGAAAGGATAGAAGGGACTTGCAAGAGTTAGAGGAATGGTCAAATGTATGGCAGCTTAGATTCAATGCTAAGAAGTGCAAGGTAATGCACCTGGGAAACAAAACCCAGGGGAAGAGTACACAATGGGGGGTGAGATACTAACAACAACAAAAATGGAAAGGGACCTGGGGTGAGTCATATCAGATGACCTAAAGGTGGGCAAGTAATGTGAGAGGGCAGCAAGGAGGGCTGGGGGGATACTGGGATGCATAGGGAGAGGCATCACCAGTAGAAAACAGGAAGTTATTATCCCTCTGTACAGACAGCTGGTGAGACCCCATCTGGAGTACTGTTTGCAGTTCTGGAGACCCAATCTCTGCAAAGACATAGACAGGATGGAAGCTGTCCAGAGGAGGGCAACTAAAATGGTGCAGGGTCTGCACCGGAAGACATATGAAGAGAGACTTAAGGAGCTTAATATGTAATAGCCTCGAGGAAAGGAGGAGGAGGGGACATGATAGAAACTTTCAAGTACCTCAAGGGAATCAACAAAAGTCCAAGAGGGTAGCATCTTTCGAAAAGGAGGTGTGCAAGAACAAGAGGGCACAATTTGAAGATGGAGGCGGCTCAGAGAGTAATTTAAGGAAGTATTTTTTCACAGAGAGTTGTGGATGCATGGAATGGCCTTCCGGAGGAGGTTGTGGAGTCAAAATCAGTGGTGGAATTCAAGCATGCATGAGACAGTCATAAGGCAATTCTGGGGGGTGGGGGTAAGAAGAAGTAGGCTGCTGGTTAACTAGGATCTGCAGCTTATCCAGTAGGTAGGGAAATGGGCAGACTGGGTGGGCCAAGCGGTCCTTATCTGCCATCAAATTCTATGTTTCTATGTTTCTATGTTTACCTTTACCTAGAGGTCATCTATGTAATAGTAAGAATATAAGACTCTTTTCTGTTTTTCATCTATTTAATGCTGCACACAACCTAGCTGCTCAGTGTCATGCATGGGGCATGTCCATTTCTGGTCTGCAATGCTTTTTAGAATTCATTTTCCGTAGATTCAACATTATTCATTGTAAAACTGATACCTAACATATTTACAGTACCTGCGTGTCATTTTATAATTAGCATTTCCTTCTTTTTTTTTTGTAACCATCATTCTGTGCACTAATTTTACTACCATATAGCCATCTAATGTTAGGGTAATATTATATGGCAAAAACAAAAAGTAAATAAAACAAGTATGCTGTTTGTTGCCTACTGAGTTGTACTTCATTAATGCACACAATGTGTTTTTAAAAACTTGTTCAATACCAAAAACTGTTTTAAAAACTTTGAATGTGTGTGGCATCAGAAGTCCACATGTGACATTGACCTTCATGATGTCACAATGAGAGATTTCCAAATAAATTTGTGTCCTGTTTATCAATGATATTCAAACACTGGGGCAACTCATGTCCCACACTGCAGTCATGATCTTTCTGTTCCTGTAGATCTTTATCAAGTGAGACACATTGCTGGTCATTCCCATGTTTCCCAACCTTGCCATCATGCAGATCATATGCATCATCTGGGTTATCATGTAAACCATTTTGCTGGCAATCAGGCTGAATATCAATGAGGCTGCATGTTTGCATGGGTGTCTTGACATCCTCTGTCTGGTGAGGTTCAGTATGCAACAGGGCATCCTCTGTCTGGTGAGGTTCAGTGTGTGGCTGGGCATCCTCTGGCTGGTGAGGTTCAGTAAGTGGCTGGACATCCTCTGGCTGGTGAGGTTCATTATGTGGCTGGGCATCCTCTGTCTGGTGAGGTTCAATATGTGGCAGGGCATCTTCTGACTGGTGAGGTTTAGTGTGCATCTGGGCATCCTCTGCCAGATGAGGTTCAGTATGCGGCTAGGCATCCTCTGGCTGGTGAGGTGCAGAAAGTGGTTGGGCATCTCCGGACTGGTGAAGTTCAATATGAGGATGGGCATCCTCTGGATGATGAAGTTCAATATGAGCTTGGGCACATTCTGGGTGGTGAGGTTCAGTGTGTGGCTGGGCATCCTCTGTCTGGTGAGGTTCAATATGTGGCAGGGCATCTTCTGTCCGGTGAGGTTTAGTGTGCAGCTGGGCATCCTCTGCCAGATGAGGTTCAGTATATGGCTAGGCATCAACTGGCTGGTAAAGTTCAGTATATGGCTGGGCATCATCTGGCTGGTGAGGTGCAGAATGTGGTTGGGCATCCCCAGACTGGTGAGGTTCAGTATGAGGCTGGGCATCCTCTCGCTGGTGAGATTCAGTATGCGGCTAGGCATCCTCTGGCTGGCGAGGTGCAGAATGTGGTTGGGTATCCTCTGGCTGGTGAGGTTCAGTATGAGGCAGGGCATCCTCTGGCTGGTGAGGTTCAATGTGTGGCTGGGCATCCTCTGCCAGATGAGGTTCAGTATATGGCTGGGCATCATCTGGCTGGTGAGGTGCAGAAAGTGTTTGGGTATCTCCGGACTGGTGAGGTTCAATATGAGGTTGGGCATCCTCTGGAAGATAAAGTTCAATATGAGCTTGGGCACATTCTGGGTGGTGAGGTTCAGTGTGTGGCTGGGCATCATCTGGCTGGTGAGGTTCAGTATGAGGCTGGACATCAACTGGCTGGTGAAGTTCAATATGAGGCTAGGCATGAACTGGCTGGTGAAGTTCAATATGCGACGGGGCATGAACTGGCTAGTGAAGATCAACATGAGGCTTGGCATCATCTGGATGGTGAAGTTCAATATGTGGTTGGGCACATTCTGGGTGGCGAGGTTCAGTGTGTGGCTGGGTATCCTCTGGCTGGTGAGGTTCAGTATGAGGCTGGGCATCAACTGGCTGGTGAAGTTCAATATGAGACTGGGCATCAACTGGCTGATGAAGTTTAACATGAGGCTTAGCATCATCTGGATGGTGAGGTTCAATATGTGGCAGGGTATCCTTTGGCTGGTGAGGTTCAGTATGTGACTGGACATCCTCTGGTTGGTGAGGTTCAATATGTGGCTGGGCATCTTCTGTCTGGTGAGGTTCAGTATGCAGATGGGCATCCTCTGCCGGATGAGGTTCAGTATATGGCTGGGCATCATCTGGCTGGTAAGGTTCACTGGGTAGCTGGGTATCCTCTGGCTGGTAAAGTTCAGTATACAGCTGGGCATCCTCTGGCTGGTGAGGTGGAGAATGTGGTTGGGCATCTTCTGGCTGGTGAGGTTCAGTATGCGGCTGGACATCCTCTGGCTGGTGAGGTTCAATATGTGGCTGGGCATCTTCTGTCTGGTGAGGTTCAGTATGCAGCTGGGCATCCTCTGGCTGGTGAGGTGCAGAATGTGGCTGGGCATCCTCTGGCTGGTGAGGTTCAATGTGTGGCTGGGTATCCTCTGCCGGATGAGGTTCAGTATATGGCTGGGCATCATCTGGCTGGTGAGGAGCAGAATGTGGTTGGGAATCCCTGGACTGGTGAGGTTCAATATGAGTCTGGGCATCCTCTGGATGATGAAGTTCAATATGTGGTTGGGCATATTCTGGGTGGTGAGGTTCAGCGTGTGGCTGGGCATCATCTGGCTGGTGAGGTTCAGTATGTGGCTGGGCATCATCTGGCTGGTGAGGTTCAGTATGTGGCTGGACATCAACTGGCAGGTGAAGTTCAATATGAGACTGGGCATGAACTGGCTGGTGAAGTTCAGCATGAGGCTTGGCATCATCTGGATGGTGAGGTTCAATATGTGGCAGGGTATCCTCTGGCTCGTGAGGTTCAGTATGAGGCTGGGCATTATCTGTATGGTGAGGTTCAATATATGGCTAGGCATCCTCTAGTTGGTGAGGTTCAGTATGTGGCTGGGTATCCTCTGCCTGGTGAGTTTCAGTATGTGGCTGGGCATTCTCTGGCTGGTGAGGTTCAGTATATGACTGGGCATCCTCTGGCTGGTGAGGTTCAGTATGTGGCTGGATATCCTCTGGCTGGTGAGGTTCAGTATGTGGCTGGGCATCCTGTGGCTGGTGAGGTTCAGTGTGTGGCTGGGTATCCTCTGCCTGGTGAGGTTCAGTATGTGGCTGGGCATTCTCTGGCTGGTGAGGTTCAGTATATGACTGGGCATCCTCTGGCTGGTGGGGTCAATAGGTGGCTGGGCATCCTCTGACTGGTGAAGTTCAATGTGTGGCTGGGTATCCTCTGCCGGATGAGGTTAATTATATGGCTGGGCATCATCTGGCTGGTGAGATGCAGAATGTGGTTGGGCATCCCTGGACTGGTGAGGTTCAATATGAGGCTGGGCATCCTCTGGAAGATGAAGTTCAATATGAGCTTGGGCATATTCTGGGTGGCAAGGTTCAGTGTGTGGCTGGGCATCATCTGGCTGGTGAGGTTCAGTATGAGGCTGGCCATCAACTGGCTGGTGAAGTTCAATATGAGACTGGTCATCAATTGGCTGGTGAAGTTCAATATGAGACTGGGCATCAACTGGCTGGTGAAGTTCAACATGAGGTTTGGTATCATCTGGATGGTGAGGTTCAATATGTGGCAGGGTATCATCTGGCTGGTGAGGTTCAGTATGCAGCTGGGCATTATCTGTCTGGTGAGGTTCAATATATGGCTAGCATCCTCTGGCTAGTGAGCTTCATTATGTGGCTGGGCATCCTGTAACTGGTGAGGTTCAGTGTGTGGCTGGGTATCCTCTGCCTGGTGAGGTTCAGTGTGTGGCTGGATATCCTTTGTCTTGTGAAGTACAATATGTGGCTTGGCATCCTCTGGTTGGTAAGGTTGAGTATGTGGCTGGATATCCTCTGGCTGATGAGGTTTAATGTGTGATTGGGTATCCTCTGCCTGGTGAGGTTAAGTATGTGGCTGGGCATCCTCTGGCTGGTGAGGTTCAGTGTGTGGCTTGGTATCCTCTGGCTAGTAAGATTCAGTATGTGGCTGGGTATCCTGTGACTGATGAGGTTCAGTGTGTGGCTGGATATCCTCTGGCTGGTGAGGTTTAGTGTGTGATTGGGTATCCTCTGCCTGGTGAGGTTCAGTATGTGGCTGGGCATCCTGTGGCTGGTGAGGTTCAGTGTGTGGCTGGATATCCTCTGCCTGGTGAGGTTCAGTATGTGGCTTGGCATCCTGTGGCTGGTGAGGTTCAGTATGTGGCTGTGCATCCTGTGACTGGTGAGGTTCAGTGTGTGGCTGGGTATCCTCTGCCTGGTGAGGTTCAGTATGTGGCTGGGCATCCTGTGGCTGGTGAGGTTCAGTGTGTGGCTGGGTATCCTCTGCCTGGTGAGGTTCAGTATGTGGCTGGGCATCCTGTGGTTGGTGAGGTTCAGTGTGTGGCTTGGTATCCTCTGGCTAGTGAGATTCATTATGTGGCTGGGTATCCTCTGTCTGGTAAAGTTCAGTATGTTGCTGGGCATCCTCTGGCTGATGAGGTTCAGTATGCGGCTTGGCATCAATATGGTTCATTAGAAAATGGGCATTTTATCTGCTGGGCTCTGATTGGCTGGTATCCCTGCCATGGGGGTACATTAACTTTCAATAGATGTCCAGCAAATAAAAAGTTCCAGCACAAATGCCCCTTCACCAATTCAAGTATCTTTGTGATCACTCTGCTTGCCCATTGGTTGACAGCACGCATTCAATTTGAAAGTAACCGACATTTTTTCTCTCGCTTAGCGAGATACTACCCTACCAAGACTCCATAACTCATTACCAGCTACAACAAGAAACCACACATCGATCTCTGCTTGGGTCACTTATCACTGCAGATAATAACTATGTTCCATCTTCTGTTCTGTAGGACACTCAAAAATGCTCCTGCCCTCCCTTAGTATGCCACAGTAGCAGCTTCCTTAGTAACAGATTGCTGACTGCCACATCGCTGCGACTTACTGTACAGTTGGCTTGCATGATTACCTGACCACTGTGAAAGCCATTGCATCCAAATGTCTAACCATCCCCCTGTCATCAGTTTCCCCTGCTCATCGTGCCACTATATACAAAAAGACGTCTGCAGCTCTCTTTGATGATCCCGATTTGTGACTGCCTTTTCCGACCAGTGATCACGACGCTGTCAACTCCACACTTAAATTCTTCTCGTCGGGTTCAAATGTACACACAGTATGGAAGGCAGAGTACACTGAGTATGACTTTCTGTTGCCTTTTTCCCCCACAAGGTAAACGATGCTCCACATAATTACTTTCTGTCTTGCCCCACTCGATAATTTCTAGTACTGCTGATCATTAGCAGGAGGGGCTAGGGACTGTTAAAATATTAGCGTAAGTTCAGTCACTGCAAGACCGCTAACCCGAGTGAGACAGCAGCATCCCCCAATGGTTAACTTCGCTAAAAAATGCACTAGAGGCGCTCTCAATTACATTTTATATATTTAACAATATTAGAAAAAACGTCCAACATTTAAATAGTGGCAATAGCATGTGGTGTGTTAACCGATACTCCATCACACACAGCTCCCCTTAACTGCAGCCCCGCTTGCCGAACAGAAAACAAAACTACCTCCTCGAAGCTTGTAGCAGAGGAACCGTGTTCAGATCACCATGTAAACATTGCTGTTGGAGTTGCTGCTGGACGAGATGATCGAGTCAGAGGAATTGGATGCCCAGCTGTCTCGGTGCTGCTGATCTGGATTATAGGATGTGCAGCGGATCAAGTACGAGAAATCCCCGCCAGGCAGGTAAGGCACTGTGCTGCCCTGCAGGTCCCTCTCATCCACTGGCAGGCTGCGTTTGTGCAGGTGTTGTTGGTTCATGGAAAAGGGCATGCTGTCATGTCTTTGGCCCAGGTTCTTCAGTTTGTTCAGAGTCATGACGATGCTGTCAGGAAAGGTATAGCAAGAAAAAAAGTAAAACAACCAAGTCAATGATCAGAAAGGGTATGTACTGTAGGACATTTGCTGGCTAACCATTTATAAGATCACTTCCATGGCTTAAAAACAAAAGAAACCACAGCATTCTAAAGCAGGCGAAGGAACTATTGTATGACGAAACTTATTTTAAACTAATTTTTTAAGGGCAATTTTTTAATTAATTTATTTATTTTACAGTGCCCATTTTCTAAGTGCAATAATACCCTCCAGGGTGGGCGGTATTGTGCTATACCGGACCTTCCAGGGGCTATAAAGCCCTCCGCCTGCAGCATTGGGCCTCATTACACCCCTGGGAGGTCCGGTATAGCACAATAACGCCCACCCTGTCGGGTATTATTGCTTACATATGTAGCTGGGCATAATCTGGCTGAGAATCATCCTATGGCTGTAATACCATTTCAGAGGTTTCATTCTCATTTTCCATACCAATTGAGGAATTCACCAGATGTAACACTCTATGATTCAATGGAGTAATGTAATCCTTATTGTCACAACTGCCACTATTATCGAGGCATCCCAGAAGCAATTAAGTTCACGAGGCTCAATGACACCAGGCTGAACAGGACGGATGGCATGAATTTTATGTGTACCAGGCAATGCATTCTAGACTGAATGATTTTGCCAATTACTGACAATATCTCTACTATTTAGTGAGAGAATATGTCTTTGGAAGCGCTCGTATTGATTGAAACTCTCTATGGATGCACTGGGAACTGTTACATTACTTACGCAGTATTCGTAAACTTCCTTGGCAGAGCTGATCAGTGACTGTCCACTCAGTATGGCACATGCAACAGCACTTTTGATGACTGCTGTCTGTCCATTGGAAGGCCCTTTTCCATGTTGTGATCTGAAGTAGTGATTCTCACCTGGAAATCCGAAATCATATGTTGAGCAAGTTACATCAGCTAAAGGGGGTTTGATTTGCACTGCGCTGCACTTCCATCGCTGACCTTGATAACTTTCTTGATGTTCGGTTTTCTGGTATTCAGGAGGAAACTAACAGCCTGTCTCAAGAAATGGAGTACCGCATATGACTAACCTTTATTTGATCATCGACAGGGACCCTGGTTTTCCATTTTTACCGGTAACACCGGTAACAATCACGGAATCCTGCTTGGTATGCGGATTTTGAATTCTTGTACCGGTGCCTCACGGAAATTGCATGTCACTGCAGAGCATCTCTAAGATTTCAGAATCTTTTTAATTTTTTTATTTTCTCTTTCTATGTCCCCTTCCCCTTCTCACAGCATCAGTCTCCACTTTTCAGAGATCCCTAGGCTGGGTATCCCCTAGCTTTACCCCAGGTAATGCTCAGGAGCTCCTGTGGGCCTGCCCCTATCCTGCCTGGTTTGTACCCCCCAGGTGGGAAGGGAGGGAACCCCAGGTCACCCCTCCACACTCCGTTAGTGTGTAGCAGGCAGCTCAGTGGGTCCCTCATTGTGCCTGGTTATGACGTCTGGGGCACCTGGGTCCCTTCTGCCAGTGACCAATGTACAGTGGTTTTCTGTTCTCTGTCCCTGAGGGCATCTGCACTAGAGGAGTTCTAAGGAGGTAGGTTACATAGAGACATGCCACTGCTCCAGATCCTGGCTAGCGTCCTCCCCTCCTGATCACTGTACGGCACCATTGCACCGCCATCCGTGGTCACACAGGTGGTGGTAAAGCAGCAGGACCTGCATCCCACCCTCCCCAGAGGAGGAGAGCAGTCCCCCAGGTGCTCGATCCTACTCCCCTGGCCAGACCTCCAGCAAACCGAGTTCACTTCTGACCCTGGGTCACTGGCATTGCAAGCAATAGTGCTACCGCAGCGCCAGTGGGACAACCCAGATTTCAGCATCTTAAAATGAATGCTGCTGTGCTTTGCATTATTTCTGCTTTGCTGCATATAGAATCAGTAAGTTAATCACCCACACTGCTTTGTTGTAATCAGCCATTCAGTTTAATCACCTATGCCTAGTGGTTAGAGTAACAAACAGTGATTGAACTGGGTACATCTAGCAGTCTTGGGTTTGATTCCCACAACCTCCACTTGCATACTGTGCGACTCCAAGCAAGTCACTTAATCTCCCCAGTGCTTCTAGGTCACTCCTGAAAACAGACAGTTCTGCCTATTGGGCCTTACCTGCTTTACAAAGAATATAAAAAAAATACCAATATATGTTTATTACATCATAGAATAGTAGTCAGGGTACCATGTAATTTGTCTGCGTTTTACTTGGACTGCAATGATTTTGTATAGGTAAAGGTAAGTGTTCAGATACATTTATGTGTTTTATAAGCTTGTTTTTAGATTTAGTCAGGTTTTCATTGTATTGTTTGCATATGAGATTCTAGATTGTAGATTGCTAAACACAGGATCACTGTTACCAACTAGCTTATTCAAGTTTATACTGTAATCAGTCGGGCCATCCAAAATCCTCAGTTGTTTGAATGAAAACTAGTCTGAATGAAAATATGTTCACAAAGAAGAAACTGCCTTTCTACTTGTGAAAAGACTTCACAGTCAGCACCCCACTTAGGTGAATTGGATGATTTGCACCTTTTCTCCCACCTGCTGTTTCAGTCTCTGTGACAACAGAAAGTTTTTAGATGACTGCTTCAACAAAAAGCAAAAGTTAAGTATTTAAGTGTACATATGTTTGGCCAGTGGATTTTGAAAGCACAGTCAATGACGTACAGAAGGTAAGACCACAGGGGCTGTATGATGCTGGTGGGCAGAGTGGTGCTCAATTCACATCTGAACAGACACGAAAACTGGAAGACACCCTTTTCATGGACACCAAATAAAAAAAAAAGCACCCACATGTCTGGGAGATGCATGAATCCATTTGAAGGTCCTCCACTAATCACTCATTGGATTTTTTAGGTGAAGACACTTTATTTCAAAGAAGCACATTCAAGCAGTTTTGTTTTTCTCCTCCTACTCCCTGGCTATCCACTCCTTCAGGCCTGCCAAGGCCCCCTTTCCCGACCACCATCCACTGCCCTTTAGTGCTGTGCTACCAGGTAACCAAAAGTAACCCTTCATTGAGTGGGCCCCTACCCCTGTGGGAGGCTACCAGGGGAGGAGAATTATCACAAAGAGCTTCCTGTGTATCCTTAGCATGGCAGGGGTCATAACAGACACACATGTGGGGCTTCCAGTTTATGGAGGGACCAACAGCTGTCCTTCAGTTGGCCAGCGGGTGTTTTCCTATTTTCTTGACCGGCCACGTGATGTCAAGGCACAAGCCAACGTCCATCATGCTCCCTCCTGCAGGGAGGGCTGACATGTTGTGCCTCTGGCCTCCACCAGGGGCCAGCAAATGCTGAGCCGTGAACCCAGCCTCCCTCCCAGGAGAAGGTGCATGGTCATTGGACAATCAAGCCTTCACCCACCAGCTGGCCTTCCAACACCCAAGTCTGTTTCCTAACCCTGGTCAGCTGTGTCACAGGCAGAAATCCAATTCAGGCAGTTAAATTATAGATAGGAAAAACAAAGGTAGTCCACCTTAGTGGTGATTGTTCAGATTAATTCACTCTGAGTTCTAACAAGCAAAGAGACCAAGTCATTTGTAACTTGTGCATGTGAGGTGTGGGTGTTGAAGAAAGGGGATCATAGTGCTGTCACTACTGCCATCACCCCTGAGGCATGTGGACTGTGTTGTTGCTACTGCCATCACACCGAAAGGGTGGGGGCTGTAGTGCTTCTGCCATCACCGCTGGTGGATGGGGAAAGTAGTACTGCTGCCATCACACCTAAGGGATGGGGACCACAGTGCTACTGCTTCCGTCATGCCTGAAGGAGGGAGGTCATAGTGATGTTGCTGCTGCCATCACCCCAGAGGGATGGGGGCCATAGTGTAGTTGGTGCTGCTATCACACCTGAGGGATGGGGGCCATAGTGCAGTTGGTGCTGCCATCACACCTGAGGGATGGGGCCATAGTGCAGTTGGTGCTGCCATCACACTTGAGGGATGGGGCCAAGTGCAGTTGGTGCTGCCATCACACCTGAGGGATGGGGGCCATAGTGCAGTTGGTGCTGCTATCACACCTGAGGGATGGGGCCATAGTGCAGTTGGTGCTGCCATCACACTCTGGGGATGGGGGCCATAGTGCAGTTGGTGCTGCCATCACACCTGAGGGATGGGGGCCATAGTGCAGTTGGTGCTGCTATCACACCGGAGGGATGGGGGCCATAGTGCAGTTGGTGCTGCCATCACCCCAGAGGGATGGGGGTCATAGTGCTGTTGGTGCTGCCATCACACCTGAGGGATGGGTCTGTAGTGCTGCTTCCATCACACCTTAGGGATGGGGGCTGTAGTGCTGCTGTTGCCATCACATCTTGTACCTAAAATAACTTTAAATTGGTACAAGGATGGAAGGATGTGCAATAGTGGAGGTCAAAATTGCTAAAATGCACGTTAGCAGTTAAAAATTGTTAAATATAGTACAGAGAACCAAATACCGGTAAAACCGGATTTTGGCTTAGCAGACACCGGTGACAATACCGTTTTTTACAATGTGCAAAATGGAATATGCCCTTTCTCAACCCCGGTAAACCAGTGTCCCTGAATCGAGGACAAATACTGGAGATTCTTTACAACTGAATCCACATTTGAAAGGACGTTAGAATGTACAAACAACAGACTGCAGAGTTACCTTTGTTTGGGACCAGTATGCAGGCTGCATCTCCCTCTGAAAATGAGGTGTAATGTTCTCCAGAATTGAGGAACATGACAATTGCATCTTCTGGAAGATATGAAATTAATGATTACTGCTGGTGCTGCCAACTGGTGACACATAGGTGTTTTGCCATGTTTGCTAACTCCATTTGTATTTTTTTGGTTAAGTCCCTCACTGAGCATGTGTTGACGGTAAGGGTTTTTCTTTGAACTCCTTTCCCATTAAAATTGCTTTCAATGACCTTCCAACTCTGCCATGTAACACTGGCCAATGGCACTTCACTCAAATAAACGTGACAACCATTCTTGAAGAAGATGAATTCCATATGATGTGCAATCTCTGTCTACATAGACCAGTCCTTTGCTTGGTACTTTCATCCCTTCAGCATGACGCCACCTTGACAGCATAATAATAATCTTAAATTTCAATGCTGATTGATTTTAACCCTTGCTGTTCCATGGAGAGATGTATCTGTCCAGATTTCTTATAGCTCAAATTCAATTGGCAGAATAAGGGTTAATTAAGACTGAATATAAGAACATAAGTAGTAGTCAGCAGGAGGAGACCTCCTGGTCTATCTTGTCTGCCTGATTTGTGTTGGGTTTTTGTATGTTATCCCGACACCGTGTCTCTTCCCTACCCTCTTCCCTCCCATTTCTGTGGTCCCACATCTTCCCTTTGTGTTTGTCCCAGGCTCTTCTGAACTGTTCCACTGACTTGGATGCCAGAACTGCCTTTGACAGCTCATTCCATTGTGTCACCGCCCTTTCTGTGAAGAAGTGCTTCCTCACATTCCCCCTGTATTTTCCTCTCACCAGCTTTAGGCTGTGTCCTCAGGTGGTGGTATTTTTTCTTGAGTTGATTAGACCCTCCCATTCTACTTAGTTTATTCCCTTTAGGTACTTGAAGGTATCTTTCATATCCCCCTTCTACCTCCTCTCCTCCAGTGAGTACATCCTCAAGGATTCCAGCCTCTCTTTGTATGACCTGTCCTGCTGTCCCCTGGTCATCTTAGTCACCTTCCTTTGCAGCCATTCCATCAGTTTAATGTCTTTCTTCAGTACGGGTGCCAGTACATCACTTCATATTCCAAGTGAGGCCTTACCAGTGACCTATACAATGGCAGGATAACCTCATGGTGTCTGCTACTGATTCCCCTCGCGATGCATCCCAGCATCCTATTGGCCTTTGCTACCACCATTTTGCATTGTGTGGACTACTTCAAGTCACTAGTGATTGTTACTCTGGGGTCTTTTTCTTCCTCCAACTCAGCAACTTGCACGTTTCCTATATAGTACTCTGCTCTTGGGTTTCTTGCCCCAATGTGCATCACCTTGCACTTTTTGGCATTGAAGCCCAGCTGTCAAATCCCTGACTATTTCTCCAGTCTGGCTAGGTCTTCCCTTAGTTCTTGTATCCCTTCCTGGGTGTCCACTCTCCCACAGATATTGGTGTCATCAGCAAACAGGCACATCTTTTTATTTTTTATTTTTTATTTTTGTTGACCGGGTAAGTGCACTAGACAATTACTTGCCTATTTTCAGGCACAATCCATGGGGAGGGGGATACAGATGAATGCAAACTGACCTTGAACTAGAGTAAGCTGTTGGTGGTATTTTAGTGAATAAGGTGAAATTTTGCCAGGGTACTGGGGAAATTCCCCTACTCTGCCAGTAGGGAAAGCTGCCGTCTAAGAATGGCTGGCTCAGTTTCACCACATCTGCTGTTGGAGGAGGACGGTTTGTCGGTTGGAGAGTTGGTCTCCTTCCCGATGCTCACATCTGTGGAGACTGAAGGGCAAGTTTTGCTAGACATGGATACCTCACAGGATCCGGAGGTTGTTATGTAGATGGATGGCTCCACAGTTTTACCCAAAGCTGAGGTGGGTACACCAGTTTTGGTTTTGGGATTGGCTTTGGATATTCAGCTCCAGCTGGCACTTGAGCAATTATTTCTTGAGAAGAAGCTAGCACTTACTACAGCATTGCAGCTTGCGATTGAGGGAGACGAGGAGGCAGTTCCGGCTTTCTGTGCTGCTCAGCAGCTTCCAGAAGACATATCAGATGTGGAGGCCAATTTACTTCCAGCACAGCCACTGGTTTCTGACAGACCTATTCTGGTGTCTGACTCTGGGGTGCAGGATATGGCCATGACATTCTCCTTCTCGGCAAGGGTGGAGGCTCGCACGATGAGACAAACACAATGTTTCTCAGAGTGCTCCTTGCCTTCCTGGGCAGGTCATCCCATCGTTATGGGCCTGCAATGGTCAGTGGAGAAATCTCTTACGGCTGCAGGTTGAGCTCAGTTACCGGTCTCAGCCAAATGGATTTCAGGATTTTCCATGATCAAGATACCTGAGGTAAGCATGTCGGCCCCTCTTGACCCTTCTTCTAGACATACTGTGGTCTGTACTGAAGTTATTGATCTCTCTTGATCTAAGTCTGACCCTGCCCACTTGAGGTTAAGGACTCTCAGATGGAGGGTATGCCTTTTGTTTCACCCCTGGCTTTACTGGAGGATTTGCTCCTAACTCAGAACCCTGTGTTGGTTTTACCACCTCCCACTGACGCTATTCCAAATACTGGGAGTTCAGACCCTCTGGAGGAACCCCCCCCCCCCGATGCTCCGGGTCATCCTGGACAGGGCCCTCATTCCTATGCTTCTTTTTTTCAGACTCCTATATATGCTGCTAAACATCATAATGCTGTACGGTTTATCTATAAAGGTGCTCTTGATGTCTTTCCTGATCGTAAATATGTTGCCAAGACTTTACTCAAGGAGAGTTTGCATTTTTTTCAGCAGAAATTTATGCTGTGATTCATGTGTCAGGGGAATCATCTTTTGACATTAGTTTTAAGCTTACTACAGGTCGGGAAAAGTTTTGGAAACATTATTATGCTGTTAAAAGCTCCCCTTTGTGTTTCCTCTTTGAGGTTATCCCCCTCACCAAGCCTGCTCATAAATTTATTACTGTACTGTTCAGGAACGAAGGGGTGAGTGTTACTGATTTAATGTTCTGACTGAAGCAAAGGTGTACTGTACTTGGGTATCCTGAGGCCATCTTTGATACAGAGGACCTCTGGACTGGTGGGTGGCATGTTAGAGTTATCTTACGCTCCATGGTTGCAGGAATTAAACACCTTCCAAATTCTTTTTTTGGGGCAGGGACCGGGGGGTCCTGTTCTATGCTGGGCAGCCTAAGATGTGCTACAAGTGTGGCATGCCTGGCCACATTAGCAGTGTTTGCAATTGATTATGATGCACTTTGTGCAACTCAATGGGTCACACTAGAGGGCAATGCCATAGCTCAGTGGTTTCTAATCTATGTGGTCTCCTCGGTCATTCTTATACCACCTGCCCAAAGGCTGTGCATAAACAGCCATCTTCAAGTGATTTCAAGGAACAATGTCTGTTGGTTGCCAGAGCACAGAGAGAATTGGATGGTTCCCTGGTCATGAAGGAGCCGGACAGAGATCCCTCTAGTATGGAACAGATGGATTGGAAGGATGTTTTCTCCATGCCAGACATTCCTTCACCCTAAGGGGACCGGAAGACACTGGGGAAGGCAATAAAGTCTACTAAATGTAAACCTCCTTCATTCTCTAATTTGATCCCTGGCTTCCTCTATCTTATGCTGCACAATTAACGTGAACAGCATCAAAAACAACTCTAAACAATTGTTAGTTTTTGCATCTCTGCTCTTGACACAAGCAGAGGTGCTCTTCATTCATGATACTAGATTACATACTGTAGCTGAACTCACACAAGCCACCAAATGGTGGCATAGGGGTGTGTCTTATTGGTCTCTAGGCCTAGAGGCTTGTTCTGGGGTCACGGTTCTTTTCAACACTTCTAAAGTCCAGTTATTAAAACTAATTGGTTTAGTGCTTGGTCGAGTCCTGATTTTGGATGTGAAGTTTAAGGGTATATTGTTACGCCTCATTAATACATATGCCCCACAAAAAAAGGCAGATTGGGTGGCCCTTTTTAAACTGGTGCAGCCATATCTCCATACCCCTCATAATGTTCTTTGTGGGGGAGACTTTAATTGTGGGTTGTCTTTTAGGGACAGAGGTAGAGGTACCACTACTACAAAGATGTTTTGTGATATGTCTTGTTTGAAATCTGTTTTACAGACAGCCAACTTAAAAGATGCTTATTATTATCTCACATCTAGAGCAGATCTTACCTTTCACAGGGGTGTTTTGGCAACTCGGATTGATTACTATTTC
The DNA here is from genome assembly GCA_016271365.2 of Neoceratodus forsteri. Lineage (NCBI taxonomy): Eukaryota > Metazoa > Chordata > Ceratodontiformes > Ceratodontidae > Neoceratodus > Neoceratodus forsteri. The sequence goes on from CM057451.1 coordinate 1,131,269,228, forward strand.
ACTAATCCGGCATTGCCTTTGCAAATGGCAGAGTTTAATATGGTTGAATTCTCTGACCATTGCCTGCTGTTACTTAAGATTGGAATGCAGTTATCATTTCCCCATGGCCCAGGTTTATGGAAATTGAATTCTTCAATACTGCTTCACTCTGAGGTCATTCAGCACATTCATTCTTTTTTTCTCTGCAGAAAATCATTTTTTGTTATGTATGAGGATCCTGTACTCTGGCACATAGTCACTAAGGTGGATTTACTTCTGCTCTTAAAGTCTATTGGGAAAGCATTCTGTAATACTGAATATGTTCAGTATTTACAACTCTGTGAACACTTGCAGCACCTCATGTCCATAGCTTAGTCTATGAAACATGACTAAATGGCTCAAATTCAGACTGTTAAGGATGCTATGAAGCTTTTTCATAATAAGCAACTTTCAGCTCTGATTCATCAACAAGAGTTTGATACGCAAGGTTCCCTTCCCAAATATTTGCCCCTTTTTAAGCTGCAAGGACAGAGTCTGTAAATGAACTATAGAGTGTTTATAGACTTCGGATGATCAGCTTGTGTCAACTCCCAAGGAAATTATGTTGGAAGTCACGTCTCATGTGCAGGCTCTGTTTTCCAATGTCCTTATCAATCTGGTTCACTTCTCTGATTTTTTTGACTCTTTTGAGGTCCCATGTTGCCTGGGTCCTCTTCTTGATTGACTGTCCCTCCCTATTTCAAGAGAGGAGGTTATATCGGTTATTTCTTTATTAAAGGGTGAGAAAGCCCTGGGGAAAAAAATGGATTAACTGTGGAATTCTATAAACTCATGGGGATGACTTTTCCTCTGATTTGACTGACATTTTTAATTTTATGTTGGACTTCTCAGATATACCTTTAGACCTAGTGGGTGGTCTGTTGATTCTTTTACATAAAAAAGGTGAATAATTTGCACTGTCAAATTGGAGACCAATTAGTCTTTTAAATGTAGATTTCAAATTACTGACAAACATTTTTAATCAATGCCTCCTTACTACAGCTCCATATCTTATGTCTCTGGCACAATTGTGTGCTGTTCCTGGTCGTTCTGTTACAGATCAGGTTATTCTACTCAGAGAACTTTTTGAGAGGAGTCACTCATTGAGCCAGGCAGGCCATGTCCTTTCTCTGGATCAATTGGGAGCCTTTGATTCCCTACATCATGTTTTTTCATGGCTCATCTTGAGGACATATGGCATTCCTGAGGTGTTTGTTTCTTGGCTTCAGTCTCTCTATAAAATAGCTATCATTACTCCTTTTATTAATGGGTCTTATACAATGGCAAGAAAGAATCCTGGTCTCTGATTGGTCAGTCTGGGACTGGACCCGTGATGTTATCCTAGTACAAGATCACGGGTCTAGTCTCAGCAATGTGAACCCATTAGGATGACCATTAGTTACTCTTTTTTTGCATCTTCTCTTAAGAAACAAAAATATTCTTTCACACTAACAAATACATTCTTTAAAATTATTTTTTTATTCTATGTTACAACAAGCCATTGTATAATAGCAATAATGTCCTCCAGGGTGTGTGTGTTGTGCTGGGATAACGTCACGCCTCAGGTATTGGACACACTTGGCCTGCAGCCTCTTGCCCAACCACCTGAGGTGTCACATTATCCCAGCATAACACACACCCTGTCAGGCATTATTGCTTAATTGTGGGCCACTCCTTCCCTTCAAGAAAGGCATTAGACAGGGCTGTCCTATTAGCCCTTTTCTAAATGTTTTTAGTCTTGACCCTTTACTTCATCTTCTCATTACTTGTATACCCTGTATTCATTCCCCAACAGGTATAGTCCCCTTTTTTGCTATGGCCTTTGCAGATGATGTTTGTATTCTGACACCTTCAGGCACAGCTGCCGGAAGAGTGGTTCAGCTTTGTCACGAATTCAGTGGTTTCTCTGGGGCTTCTCTTAATTCAGACAACTACATAGAGTTTGCAATGTGAAGGAATGGAATATCAAGGCATGATGTAGTTGACCTCAAGATATCCACTCTTCCTATTAAGATTCTAGGTCTTGAATTCGGTGCCAGAGTACAGAATGTACATAATTGGGATTCTAAACTTGCTCGGGGACAAGAGATGGTCCAGCAATGGATAAATGGACCATGAGCAAAACTAAGATAATTTATCTTATTAAGATATTTCTGTTGCCTCTCTTTATTTATTTAAGCCATATATTCCCTCCTCCAAAATCCATGGAAACCACATTGTTGAGTATTTTTTTCCAGACGGTTTGGGGTAGTCGCCTCAATCCCCTGAAGAGAAATATTTTGTATCTCCCCAAGGTTAAAGGGAGGTTGAATATGGTTAACCCTGTGGTGTTTTTATATTGTCAGTTTTGGTTTACAAATTTGCGTCCTCTTTTGCTCCAAACGGGAACAATTTGGTTGGATTTTTTTACCTCTTCTGTTTTTTGGAATTATGTGTAGCAGGCATGGCAGGCCCCAGTGTTTGTCTTTCTTTCTTATGTTACCCTCATTTATGGGATGTGCTCTCCTGCATGGAATAGTTGGGGTAAGAGTACCCTTCATGTTGCCTTTGCAGTGTTTAAATGGTTCCTTTGGAACAATAGATGTCTTTTTACTTTACAACAGAAGGATCTAACAAATGTTGAGTTGTTACATAAAATTACAATTGAAATTAGTTCTGTTTATTTATCTGAAGCTAAAGTGTATCAGTCACAAGTTTTGCAACAGAAATTGAGAAATATCCAACTGATTACTGATATGGATGTCCCTATTACATTAACTTTTTGTGTTTTCAGATTGTTTTTACTTAATTTCCCTTGCTTGTATTTCTTTCCCTGTATTATTGATTTGTAATTTTTTTTGCATTATTCCCCTTTGTACTTCCTCTTTTTTGAGTTTTGTATTAATGTTATTCTTTGTCCAACCTGTGATTCTTGATTATCTGTCTGATTCTCTTAATAAACAAATTCCCCTTATCTTTTCGATAAGTGCCATGGGATCTTTAACATCCACCTGAACTACCACCAGAACAGGCAGATGGGACCTCGGTTTAATGTCTCATCCAAAAGATGGCACCTCAGGAGTGCAGCACCCCCTCATGCTGCCCTGCAGTGTCAGTATTGCATTATTTACCCAAGTGCTGGTGTGGAGATAGAACCCACAGTCTTCTGATCTCCCGGACATAGAGGTGAGTGTGCTACCTGCTGATCCACTGACACCTTGCCTTGAATACCCTTCCCAATGTCATTTGTAAATATATTGAATAATACTGGACCCAAGACTGACCCTTGTAGATCCCCGCTAGTGACCTCCTTTGTAGTGGAGGCTACTTCTCTGACTACCACCATCTGTGTACTGCCTCAACCAGTGTTCTACCCATCTGACCAATCATTCCCCCACCCTTAGCTCCCTTAGTTTTGTTATCAGCCTTCTGTGTGGCATTGAATTGAAAGCTTTACTAAAGTCCAGGTATATGATGTTTATTGCCTGACCCTAGTCTACCACTGCTGTGACATAGTCAAAGAACTCAATTAAGTTAATTTGACAAGATCTTCCTGCCACAAACCAGTGTTTCTTATTATCCTGCAGACTGCTCTCTTCCAAGAATCTCACTAGTCCCTCCTTTTCAGTAAGGCTTTTGATTTAGTTCAATATGATTTGCTTTTGACTAGGTTAAGGGCCATAGGGATTAAGGGCCAAATATTAAAATGGCTTGAGTCATATTTGACAAATAGATATCAGTGTGTTCAATGTGGTACAATGATGTCGGCCCCTGGGAAACTAGAGAGAGGTGTTCCCCAGGGCTCTATTTTGGGCCCATTATTATTTAATATTTATGTTAACAATTTGGTTCATGAAATTAAACAAAGTGAGGTGAGACTGTACACAGACAACACTGTTTTAGTGGCGTCTGCTGACAGTCTCACAGGTATGATGGATTCGCTTCAAAGTGATTTGTTGCAAATGCAAAAATGGTTCAGTAAATCTGGTCTTCTTTTGAATGCTAAAAAAACACAAACTATGTTGTTTTCGATTGGTTCATATAGAGGAAAAGAGCCCAAACCACAATTACATTTACAAGATGGTAGAAAGATTGAAAATGTATTAACATACAGATACTTAGGGTTTCAAGTAGATGTTAGAATGACATATGTAAATCATATATCAGTTCAGGTAAAGAAAGTGAATAAAAGATTAGGGGCCCTTAGAAGAGTTGTGGGAGCTTTACCTTTGGCGGCAAAGGAGTGATTGGCAAAACAGATGCTGTTACCCATATTGGAGTATGGTTCTATAATTAACATGAATTCGACTAAAACTGCTTTAAATTTGGTTAATCAAATATATTATAGGATAGGTAAATTTGCTTCCAGAAGTATTAAAAATGAGCATCATTGTATAATTTATAATAAGTTAAATTGGCTTCAACCTGAAGCAAAAATAAACTATCTCTGGCTTACTATATGTCATAAGATAATTCACAAAAAATATAACCATCCTTTGTATAAGCAATTAAAAAGAAAGATAAATAACGAATCATATATAAAGACTAGGAATCCATTAAGCAATATCCCAAATGTATAGAAGCTTTAATAGACTAGGGGACAGTATGCTCCAGAATAGAGCAGCATTAAGTTGGAATGGTTTGACTGAATCACAGAAAACAAATTTAGATTTTTTTTAAATTTAAAATGAATTGTTTAATAGTTTATGTTTTTTATGTATGTGTTTTAAATAATGTATGTATGTAGAGTGCGATTATGTTTGTTTGTATTAGTTTTGTTTGTATTAGTTATGTTAAATGTCAATTGTTAATTGGTAATTGTATTAGAATCTACAGGCAGGATTTTGTTGTAAACGGGATTTTGTCCTAACAAATGAATTTCATGTGAAAAAATAAACTTTTAATCAATTTAATCAATCCTTTACTATGCATACTATCGCAGTGAGGCTGACTGGCCTGTAGTTGCCTGGATCCTCTCTGGGACTGCTTTTGTGGAGCGGCACCACATGAGATGTGACTACAAACATTTTAGCTTGAGCTCGATAATTTCACAGTATTCACACAGGCTGTTATCAAATTTTCCATGTTTGGTGGTCTGTACATTCTTTGGGACACAATTTGCAAAATGTACTGAATGCAGAATTGATATTAGTTTGTGACATATAAACTGAATATGCACTCTTTAAGGGGCCATTCCAGCACATGTTTGGGTTTTGCTGTCTTTCTTCTGGCCAATTGTTTCATTGGCAGTTCATGAGCAACTTCTGTGCTTTCATAGAATTTATTCACTTTTTCTTTTCAACATGAGAGATGGCATCAGAGTATTGTTTTCTAGAAGGCATGACATTTTGTGAAGATTTTTTATTGGTAAGACCAACTGTTCTTCAGTAAAACTGAGCCACATCTCAATAAACTGTATTTCTTTAATATTGCAACAACACAGTGTGTGACTACATAGAAACATAGAAATTGTTGGCAGATAAGGACCTCCTGGCCTACCTAGTCTACCCAGTTTTCCCTACCTACTTGCCCACTGTAGACCCTATTTGGTCTCTGGTAGCCTTCCCCCATGCCTTACATCCAGGGCTTCCTTGTGCCTGTGAGTATTTTTCTTTCTTTAGATTTTGTATTTGATTTAAGTTTTGAGTGTATGCCATCAACAAAGGCATCATATCATTTCAATTTTCTTTTTATCTCAGAGCTTATAATGCCTAGTTGCTACATGGGAGCCTGATTGTGTGGTGAGGTATGAAATATCAATTTCTGTAATAACTGTGTAGCTTTATTTGTGCTTGATGGCAGTCTGTGATTCAAACGTGGTATTCATTTACATACTGCCACATGTGCTCCACTATTATTTGGTGTTTGCCAATTATCAGTCTTGGACAGTGTCATAGGTCTGTGTGTTGTTTCCAAACTCTTTTCAGCTCTTTCTTTTCATCTCGCTGAGTCTCTCTCTCGTGATCTCTCTCTCTCTGTCTCGGCACTGCTGGCCCTTTATTACACATTGCTCCCTTTTTTGAGCTTCCAGTGCTCACATAATTTTTCTTTTTGCTATCTTCTTTTAGCATGGGTTTCACTGCCTATGCCAAACGTCATTGATTTAATTTTCATCTTTCTGGAAGTCTTCTCTGCTTTTCCCCACATAGCATTTGCTCTCTACATCTACTCTTCAGTCATATTCAATTGTGCTTCCCTAGCTCTATCTATATTGTATTCTTTAAAGGCCCGGTATCTTTCAGGATCTTCCTTTATCCACTGATGGTACATCATCTATTCAGAATGACTTGGTGTGGGTTTCAGTAGAACCAGTGGTTTTGGAGTATATGGACGTAGTTAAAATTGTAAACCTACATGGAAAGCAACCAGTTGAAGCATTCTCTTTATATCAGATGCAAATCAATCCCTACTGAATTTAAAATTATTTATAAAAAGGGTCTCAGAAGTGCTACAATCATACTTACTGTCAGCACTTTGAAACCTGCTCATTGTAATCTCTACCTGTACTGTCCACAGTGTGCTCACCTTGGCACATGAATTCTTCCTTTCAGCATTCCATCCTCTAGCAGTTCCTGAATAACTGGAATGGTGCAGTCAGATTCTGAACCAGCATTATTAAACAGTTTATTGATTAAAACCTGAACAGTTTGCATTACTGTTATTTTCCCGTGGACTCTGCACAAATTGGTCTCACTGTTCAGTCAGTGAGCGTGAGATACAGGTGTGGGAATTAGGGGGATCCTAGGGGAACTCAGTTCCCAGAGTAAAATGAATGCATCCCTTTACCTACAGTCTTGAAGGATGGTGTGTTCCCCAAGTGAATTCTGTCCACTGGATAGATATTGACAAAGTCCATGCAGAGATGTGGAACTGTCTAGGCCAAAATCTCAAACCCAGTCAAGCTTGGTAGTGGTAATGGTCAACACTGCTCAACAAATCAAATCAAAATCAAATCAACTTTATTTATAAAAAGCACAATTCCAGAGTCTGTTCAAAACACTTGTACAATGGTGATAAAAACATAAACAAATAAAACCATATTAATTAGCCCAACAACATAGGAACTAGAAGTTCATAACTACTTAAAATCCATCTTCTAATTTTTACAGCTTATCTAAAATTAAATAACTATCTCAGAGTTCCAAGAACATTCAGGGAAGGCCATGCTGAATAAATGTTTTCAGAGCAATCTTAATGCTCTGAACAGTCAGGTACTCCCTCAACCGATGAGGTAGAGCATCCCACAGGGACTACAAAAGCAAAAAAATGGGCCCTCAAGGTTTTCAGTTGAATGCTGGGAACCTCTAGCAATCCCTTATCATAGGAGTGGAGTGGGTGGAAAGGGCAGTAGGGACAAAGGAGATCTTGCAAGTTCCTAGGTCCCTGTCCATATAGGGATTTGTAGGTTAGTAATCTGATCTTGAAGGTGATCCACCACTGTACCGGCAGCCAGTGCAGTTTGCGGAGCACAGGTGTGAAGTGGCATGATCTTGAAGTGCCTGTCAACAGCCTGGCCACTGCATTCTGCACTAGCTGCAAGTGATAGATATCACCCCCAGTAGTCCTAAGTACAGGGCATTATAGTAATAAAAGCAGGAGGTCAAGATGGAGTGGGCCAAATTTGGAAGATCACCAGGCACTACCAGGTGCTTTACCCAGGCGATAATCCTCAGATGGTAAAAAGAGGTCTTGACAACTGCCAATAAGAGATTTAAGTGAAATCTGAGTGAAACTTAAGTGAAACTTGCACAGCCACTCACACACAGAAATGTTGACAAGTGGCATTTCGCTGCAGATGCTGATGATCTGTCCCAGGTATGCTCCCTTAGCTGTAGGGCAGGATCCCTGCTGTTCTCACAGAATGGGTGCCCCTGGTGGCTCATGGGGTAAGGGTAGTAATTCCACAAACTTATTCATGCCCTATGTCTGATGCTGGGTTCATCTGATGGAAATCATGTTCCGAATATCAGCCACAGTAACTCATAGGAGTAAAAATCTTTATGTTATTTATTTCCAGTACTTTGACTTGGCACAATACCCTCAACCATGCCCAGTGTTTCACCATGACACTGGGCTTCCTCAGGGAGGGCATCTGTGTTTAATCTACAGGACCCATGGTTGGGAGGTCATGGAGGCACTGATACCAGGCTCACCCCCGACATCCGGTGTGCTCACAGCGATACAGTATAAATGTCATGCTAGCTACTTCTCCCCCATGCACCACAAGGATGGATCACCCCTTTCCTTTCCTGATCCACTGCCATTCAACAGGGACCCCCAGAAATGACACCAACAGAGGTGGGAGTAACCTGTTCAGTGACACTGAGGCACTGAGTTATGGTCAGAGAGCCAGTCCAGAATGATACCAGAGACACACAGGCACACTCTAAGGTGAACTCCATTGCAGGATCTTAATGTCACTGGTATCCTTGTGCATAGATGGGTGTGACTCAGTGTGAAACAGGTGCAAATAGAGAAAACAAAAACTGCATTACACGAGATGTCCGTGGACAGAAGTCTTCGCCATACTTTTGTACTTTAGATTTACTCTGCCCATTACCCATTGGCTCCTACCTGGGTAGACTCCCAGCACTGTAGTCCACACTGCATCCTGAAGGCTTCTACCTGAATCTCCAACCTGGATCCCCTGTGGCTTTACCCTCATGGCAGGGTCTTTTGAGGAGACCACCTCTAATGTCCAAGTCCATTGTGTTTAAGGCTTTGTGCTGGGCATGATGGTCTTCCAGGGCCTAAGCATGCCAGAGATTATCTTGCTGCTCAGGTGGAGTATATGTTTCCACTAATTTCCATCCCCCTGGAGGCATCAGCATTAACAGGTTGCTGCATGCATGCAATGAGCAAGTGTGGCACCCAGCCAAATGAGCTCTCGCCCACTGCTCTCCCCATCTGACTTGCTCCACCTGCAGGCCAGAAGCAGTGCTGCTGCAGAGGGGAGTGGTCCACCCCTCACCCTAGAGGAGATAACCTCCCTATGCAATGCTCAATACTTCTCCAAAGCTGGCCCTCCAATGACCCAGACTCATTTCTGAACTGAGGTTACAACCACTGGAAACCCCAGCACTGCCACAGAACAGAAGGTGAGCAGTCCTTTGGCTGCTCAGTCCTCAATCCTTCCTCTCCTAGACAGCCATTGACACCCCACACTCGTTCCTGAAAATGGCTTATCAACATAGTCAATCCAGGCATCCAGCAGTGACCCCTCTTAGTGCTCCCAGCTCTGCTACTAACTTTTTAGCTGTCACACAGTGGGAGCAGTGCCCCCCCTTCCAGATGATGAAAAGCAATCCTTTGGATGCTCAGTCCTTCCTCTCCCAGTCAGCCACCAACTGCACCCACTCATTACTAAACATGTGTTGGCAGCATATGCAGCAATAGCACTACCACTGTACTACTGGGGTGCCCTGCATAATTCTTATGTTTGTATCCTTTTCCCACAGTCCTGGATTGGCTTATATTCAATCTCAAACTGAGGAGTGAAGGTTTAGGAGTGAGTTCAAGTGGCATTTCATCATGGAGATGGTAGTCACAGGGTGCATAAACTCCCAAAAGAGGTGGTCTCACTTTTGCTGTAAGGGGGGGGCAACAGTTCAGGAGTGAGGCCCTCATTTGCCATTTAGGACTGCAACTCAGACAGTATAGCACAGTGGTTTAAGGCTCTGAGCTGCAAATCTGAAGACCTGGGATTGAATCCCACAGCCCCCAGTTGCATACTGTGTGACCTTGAGCAAGTCACTTAACTTCCCTGTGCTCCCAGGTTGCACCTGTAAACAAGCTTTCAGCTTAGTGTGTTACTCCTGGTAAAACAACTGAAAAAAAGGAAAACTCAAGCAGACTTGACAGTCCCCTAGTGCTTCTTCCGCTGGCAATTTTTGTACATTCGTATCTTTCATCAGCGATGGATGGTGGGTACTGAGTGTGGGGGGGGGGGGCAGGATGTCCTGATATTGCTTGGCACCAGTGACATGGTACATCACTGCACCTATGAGGGAACCCACTTGCAAGGTGTTCATATCTTCCATCAGTGATGGAAAATGAGTGCTGAATGGGAGGAGGCTGGGTGTCCTAATATTGCCCAACACTAGTGACAGGGCACATCACTGCACCCATGAGGAAAAAATCCCTACTCTTATCAACACACACAGTGATGTGTGCACCATCACTTTTACATAGAAACCTAGAATTTGATGGCAGATATGGACCGCTTGGCCCACCCAGTCTGCCCATTTCCCTACCTACTGGATAAGCTGCAGATCCTAGTTAACCAGCAGCCTACTTCTTCCTACCCCCACCCCCTAGAATTGCCTTATGACTGTCCTATGCATGCTTGAATTCCACCACTGTTTTTGACTCCACAACCTCCCACGGAAGGCCTTTCCATGCATCCACAACCTCTCTGTGAAAAAAATACTTCCTTAAATTACCTCTGAGCCACCCCCATCTTCAAATTGCCCCCTTGTTCTTGCACACACCTCTTTTTTGAGAGATGCTACCCTCTTGGACTTTGTTGATTCCCTTGAGTTACTTGAAAGTTTCTATCATGTCCCCCCTCTCCCTCCTTTCCTCGAGGCTATACATATTAAGCTCCTTAAATCTCTCTTCATACGTCTTCTGGTGCAGGCCCTGCACCATTTTAGTTGCCCTCCTCTGGACAGCTTCCATCCTGTCTATGTCTTTGTGGAGACTTAGTCTCCAGAACTGCATGCAGTACTCCAGATGGGGTCTGACCAGCTGTCTGTACAGAGGATAATAACTTCCTGTTTTCTACTGGTGATGCCTCTCCCTATGCATCCCAGTATCCCCCCAACCCTCCTTGCTGCCCTCTCACATTGCTTGCCCACCTTTAGGTCATCTGATATGACTACCCCCAGGTCCCTTTCCATTTTTGTTGTTGTTAGTATCTCACCCCCCATTGTGTACTCTTCCCCTTGGTTTTTGTTTCCCAGGTGCATTACCTTGCGCTTCTTAGCATTGAATCTAAGCTGCCATACATTTGACCATTCCTCTAACCTTTGGCCTTTCCTCTAACCTTTTGACAGGCAATATTAGGATGCAGAGCCCCCTCCAGCCCCAATCCTCATTAAAATGCTGAAATGTATCTGTTAGTCTAGTGTTACCACCTCTGATCCTATCGCCATCCAGTGTAAACCCCCCCACACACTCCCTGAGTACCACCCAGCATCCATTAATGAGGGAAGATATAGCCAGGTGCTATTGGGAGACTCACATCATAAAATACAGTACATGTGTCCTAATAGCACCTCTCACAATAAACTAACAAAATGTGGTCATACACTCAAAAAAAAAGAATAAGAATACTGCAATTTACCGTGTTTATTTATTATTTACATAGTTTAGGGCTAATTAAAGGGGATCAGACTAGATCACTTATTACAAACAGAAAAATTAAAATACTGTATGTTTTAAATGAACATACATACAGTAGGCTATATTTTTTGTACTCAAACTCACTATGAAATGATTAGTCTACAAAACAATGTAACAACAGAAACTAAATGGATGCCATTCACAGGAGTGCTTTATAATGACACATACCATTTAAATGTTAGCATTCAGACACCAACTTTAGTTTAAAATATGCAGCTGTGTCGTTTAGGGAGTGCCAGAGTGTTTGCCAGCATGCCATGCTTTGCATTCTGCAGTACTGGGAAAATATGTGAGCTTAAAAACTGATTTAACCCCCCTCGCCCAGACAAAAGCACAGGTAAAAATGGTCAGATTTCTCACTGGCTTAAACCCTGGCTCTTGAGTACATCACACTATTCAAGTATAGTGCAGATGGGTTGGATTTGAAACTACACAATTGTGCCACAAAATGCTTGGAGATACAATTAAACAAAATGCTAAATCTGGTAATGGGGCACATTATTATTTTTTAACATAGTATCTCACAATAAAATGCCATTTAGGATTTTATTCTGTGAATGATCACAATGGAGGGGGGTGATTACTTGGTTTTGTGATCACTTTATAGAAACACGTGTGCTTGCAATGTGCATGTTTCGTGAGACATACTTTAATCTGGGAACAATAGCAGTCCACCAAAGTGTGCAATAGTATGGACTGGATGTGGGCATCAGAAGATACAAACTGAATTGCACAGAATGCTGCTAAACTACATCTACTGGTTAAAAATTAGATTAAAAATACAAACAAATATTGCAGCCACATCAAAAATAGCATTGTCCCGGATTCCCCCCTCTTCCCTCACAAAAACACAAAGACCATTGCTTGTTGTTGTGCTCAGATTGGCAATTAATTTATTTAAATCCATCAATCATAAATCTTTTCCATCTCTTATTTTCATATATCCAGTGATTTCCATTATTCCATACATATATCACTTTCTGATTCTCCATCCCCCCAGGCGAAAACCTGGGTGCCTTCTTCTTCTCCTTTTCTTGCTAGGTAACGGTGAGAACCGAGACCGCTTTCTCCTTCATCTTCTTCTTCCTCTCGTGTTACTCCTTTTATCTTCCCCCCTTTTGTCCTCCCTCCCTTTTCCCCACTAGCCAGTCTCCAACTTGCGTTGGATGACTGGCTTCCCCAACCTAGGGTGCCCCCTCCCCCCCTCGCCTCTTGCTACATAAATCCTGCTCCTTTTTTTTATCTGTTTTCCTGTCTCCTCCATTCTTCTATAAAATCCATCATTTCTGTATTAAACATATCTACTGCTATATCTGACAGGTGTACGCCGTCTGGTCTGTAAAATTTGTCCACCCATTCTTCGACCCCTCGCAGTATCACCCTTCCTCCCATCCGCCTTATCAGTGTCCCCACTCTCCTATTCATCTTCCTCCTGACCCTCTCCACTGCCCTGTGGCTGTGTTCCTGTCTCCACACTCTCCGAGGTATTATGTCCCACCATGCAAGGCACACCTGTGGCCACCTGTGTCTTAATACCTCTAAGTCCCTCTTGATCTGCCAATATGTGTGCACCCATGGTCTGCTTGCCAGATCGTTGCCCCCTAGGTGTATAATGATTAGGTCTGGACTGGGCCGTTGTCTCTTGAACTCTTTCAAAGCAGGGAGCAGCTGTGCCCATCTCATCCCCCGCATGCCGTGCCATACCAGCCTACACTGCCTGGCATCTTGGTATAGCTGTTTTCCCCCAGCTTTCATCTCCACTCTCTTACCAGCCCAGTAAATATAGGAATGGCCACAGATCCAGACTTCTGTGCTCCTCCTTCTACTTATGGGATGCAACAACACAAAGTTATTTAATTAACATGCATTCTCCAATGACCTCTCTGTCTTACTTCCATCGTTTATAAACTTATGTACATTATTACCTCCCTCCCCCCTCCATTTTTTTTTTTTTACGTCAGAGCTCTGATGTATCTTTTGTAACTGGCCGACCGCCAGCGACCTTTCACCAAAATGTCCTCCACAGACTCCCCCCTGGCCACCCACTGTGAAGCTGCCCCAATCCGCAGGGAATGGGATGAGTAATTAGTTGGGTTCTCCCCCAGAAATGCCATTGCCTTTTTTAACATGGCCGTGACCTGGTAACTAGTGACCCTTCTTCCATCCCTGTGTGTAAAAAGCTTCCCAGTCCTGTTTACCTGCCCTGCGGGGAAAACCCACAGGGCTTGCACTGGGCATATTGAGACCTCTGTTCGGCCCCTTAGGGTTATTATGGAACCCTGGCCCCTTTGGTCAGTCTTAGATCGTCTTAATCTGATCCGTATTTCCTTTGTCCCCCAACTCACATCTTCCCACTCCATACCACCTTCCTTGTCATTTTTTCCATGGCCTACTACCTCGCTCACCCTCAGAGCCCCTGCAAACATTGTCACATAAATTGCATGAAATAGCTGGGCCTCGTCTTTCGAAGTACATATTGCCGGGAGTGCCTCTCCTAGCTTCATTAGCCACTGCTCCCCTATCGGCATCCGGATGTCCCTGGCCCCTCCTCTTAACCTACCCCAGCCCTGCATCATCCTTCTGATGAACATCGTCCTTGTCAGGTCCCGCCATCCTTTCAGGCTGCAGATCACACTGATCCCTGCCAGATAAACCCCCATCATGGTGTGAGCCGTCCCTTTTTGCCATTGATCCACTAGGAATATTCCCACCTGTTCCTCAGATAATGGCCCACTTACCTCCATCTGGTGCTCTGCCCTGAATGCTTGAAAAACACGCCATGCCCCGTCGTACGCCCTCAGAGTCCGGGGTGCCAATGAGCTATGAAACAACAGCTCCGCTCCATCCTGCCAACGTCCCAGATGTCCGCTGGTATGGGCGTTTTTTGTTCCTCCGCTGCTGGTGCCAGCTTCCGGAAATGGTCCAGCTGCAGACGGGAAAGGCTGTCAGCCAGGGTATTGCGTACCCCTTCGATATGTTTTGCTCTAAAAGACATGTTCAGCTGCAGAGCCCTTAAAACTAGTCGTCATACTACCTGCATGACTGTGTCGGATCTGGCCCCTCTATGGTTAAGTACATCCACCACAGCTCTGTTGTCACACCAGAATGTCACCTTCTGATCTCGTAATTCCTCCCCCCACACCAAACTACATGCCCATATGGGCATGATCTCCAGGAGTGTTATATCCTTCACTTTTCCCTCTCTCACCCAGTCCGCTGGCCATGGTTCCGTGAACCACCTGCCCCTCAGATAACCTCCCATGCCCAAACCTCCCACTGCGTCTGTGTACAATTCCAAGTCTGTGTTATACAACCACTCATCCTGCCAGAATGAAGTCCCATTATAGTCCTTCAAAAATTCTTCCCATACACTAAAATCTCTCCTGATACTGCACGTCAAGTTAATCCAGTGATGTGGTTTCGTGACCCCGGCTGTCGCCCTGGCCAATCTTCTTGTAAATGCCCTCCCTGGTCCAACTGCCCTTCGTGCAAAATTCAGATGCCCCAATACTTGCTGAACTACTTTCATTGGATCCTCTTTTTGCTGGCATGTATACTAATTAGTTCCTTCAACCTCCCTACTTTCTTGTCCGGCAACCTAAAAACCTCGTTTACCGCGTCAATCTCTCTCCCTAGGAATTTTATCGCCCTGATGGGCCCTTCTGTCTTATCCAGTGCCAGTGGGACCCCCAACTCCTGGCACACTTGCTGAAACCTAACCAACATTCTCCGTGTCTCTTTCTCACCCTTACCTATGAGGAGAAAATCATCCAGGTAGTGGATAACTGATGTGTAACCCATTTCCTCTTGGAATATCCACTGTAGGCATGTGCTGAAAGCTTCAAATGTCGCACATGCTGTGGAGCACCCCATAGGTATAGCTTTGTCAAAGCAATATCTCCCCTCATTTTTAAAACCCAAAAGGTCCCAGTCTTCCCTCCTTACTGGAAGCAACCTGAAAGTGGACTCTATGTCTGTTTTTGCCATCCATGCATCCTCTGTGGCCCGGATTATCCGGATTGCATCCTCGAGCATTGCGTAGGTCACCCTGCTATGCTTTTCCCCAATATAGTCATTCACCGAGTCACCTTCTGGGTAAGATAAATGGTGTATTACCTGATATTCACCTTCCTGTTTTTTAGGCACCAAACCCAAAGGTGATATCCGCATGTTCTCTAATGGGGGGTGGTCAAACGGACCCTCCACCCTACCAGCTGCCTTCTCCTTCTCAATCTTATTCCTTAACATGTCCTCCTTTCCTTTTACCGACCCTAGGTTGCTCGCCTCCCTCGCCTGCCTGAGACCTGTAGACTGTAATGAAAACCCTGTGTCAAACCCCCGCAAAACCATATCCTGCATTCTCGTATCCGGGTATCTCACCAGGCGAGACGTCAAGGCCGCTATGTTGATGGGTGTTCTGGCCATCCCAAATCGGGCCCTGTCACCCCACCCTGTACCCCCCCATCCTGCCTGCCCCATTCCCGCTGCTTCAGTGCTTTTGACCACCTCTACCCCCGTTACCTCTGCCCCTCCTCCATTGCTCCATGACTGTCCTCTGAAAAACTGGTTATCCCGAAAAACTGCTGGCTTGACCCTTGTCCCCCTTACCCTTGGGTACCTTGTACACCTGTAGTTCTGCATTTGCTGGCCGAGTGCCCACCCCCACATTTTGCGCAGGCATGACGAAAACGACACTGGGGCCATGAGCAGAATGCCCTATTATATGCCCAACAGCATCTCGTAGGTATAGCCCCTTTCTTACCCCACCCTCCATTGGGTGTGGACTGATCCATTACATAATCCGTCCATAAGTCTATTTGCTTGGTGTCCCACCTTACATCCCCAAACGTTGCCATGCGCTGCCGAAAATATTCGTCATAATACAACCACCCCATTCCGCCTTTTGCCTTCGCTCTCCGTATTACCAATGAATAAGTGATGAGCGGGATACCTAACTCCGGTCTTCTTTCCAGCATTATGGCTGAAAAGATTGCAAAACCTAAGAACCACCTGTCCCAAGTCTTCCCTCTTGTGAATTTGTCTTCCTCTTTTTTCCCGAGCAACACTATGGCTGCTGCCATTTCACTTTTTCCTATACTCTCCGCCTCTTCATATTTTGCCGCTGCTTCCCGGCTCACCAGGGCAAATATATCCACATATTCCCCTTTCCATATTTTCTCCTTTGTGGCAGCGGGCACATGCTCACCTATCCTCATCCCCGGTGCACCCACTTGCCTTGTCCCCAAACCCTCTCTTTCTTCCCCTTTTCCCATGTCTCTTAACACCCCTTTTCCTGCCTTAAGCTCCACCAGGGCCAACTCCATCTGCCCCACCCCTTTCATTCCCAGTGCCACCACTATTTGCCCTATATATTCCTTTATGTTATCCCCCACCATATTGGGTGCATTACCTGTGCCCTTTTCTTGTCCGAGGTGTCTGCAGGCCTCCCCGGGTTCACTTGTTTCTTCCTGTGGGTGAGGTGGAAGCGGGAGAGGGTCTGCCGGGAGGTGTAGGTCGGACCCACTGCTCTGAGCCTCCGGCCTCGGTTCTCCC
Organism: Neoceratodus forsteri; assembly: GCA_016271365.2. Classification (NCBI taxonomy): domain Eukaryota; kingdom Metazoa; phylum Chordata; order Ceratodontiformes; family Ceratodontidae; genus Neoceratodus; species Neoceratodus forsteri. The sequence goes on from CM057451.1 coordinate 1,131,286,184, forward strand.
GGGGGGGGTCCCCTTTGATCAGGGGTGGGTGCCGTTGTGTCACCCGGCTGCATAGGAGTGAGCTCAGTAGCCCTGGCAGGCCTTGCTGCCCTCGGCGCTAACCCAGAGGGACTGCCTCCTCCCCCAGGTGCCCTCTTCCCTTTGCCACCTTTTTCCCTCTGCGCTTTCCTCTTCCCCCCAGGTTTCACTGGGTCCTCCCCTTCCACCAGCTCCCACATTTTGTTTGCCTTTTCAGGCAGCTTGATTATCGCCTTGTAAGCCTCTTTCTTCGATGGCTTGCTCTTCCGGGGTGCCATGCCCGTTCCTCGCTGATGCCCTGTGAAGACAACTGCAGAATACGAAAAACCGGTTACCATCTTATTCAATTATCATAAAACCTTTTGCCAATTGTTTTTTTTTTTTTTTTTATATATGGGCTGAAAGCATCCCTTTGGGCCCACTCTCCCCATGCCGCATGGCATGCCTCAAGCAAAAAAAAACCTTTGGTTTATCACCCTCCTTGCATGTAGCGTGTCTGCTGCCCCACCTGCTGCACCACCCTGTTTTACGTTTTTGGCCCCCCACCGGTGTGCTGCCACCTCTGTCACTCACTACCATGGGGTTCGTGCCCTGGCCCTCACTCCAAAAGTCTGCCTTCAAGTCATGCTTCCGCTGGGCCCAGCACTCCGGTTGTCCCAAACGGCCTTCTACCCCTGCTAAACAGCTGCACCCTTAGGCCCCAAGACAGCCCTACTGCAGGGCAGTAATAATGCTACAAAATTATCTTATCTTATAGCCACTACAAATATTTGTTTTTTTTTGTTGTTTTTTTTTTCTTTTTTGCCCCAGCCATTTATCGGGCCCGCTATACTGCCCGGCCACACTCGGGCCTCCACACCTACCCTCTGACTTCAGATACCTTATCCCTTGAGGCACATGGCCCCTTCGATCCAAAGCGCCCATAAAACGCCAGTGGCTAGCTCTCCCCCACACGGTGTGCTCCAACTGACCACGTGGCCCAGAATCCAACCTTCCTTCCTGCCCCCGAGGCTTCACCTTCTCCCAGGCCTCTTCCTTTGTGGCAAATAGACCCCCACTCCCGCGCCTGACACAAAAATGTGCCTAAATCCCTTGGCCTTGTCTCTATTTATTATTATTTATTGTTTTATTATTTATATACATTATATATATATATATATATTTTTTTTTTTATTTACGTCTTACCCTCCCCCCGGTCTCCTCTTTTAGGGCGCAGCCCTGTCCGCCCACCAAATTCACCACGCGCTGGGTTGAAAAACTGGTTTTGAACCCATGACCTTTAACTGTCCCAGCACCCTGCCTTATCCGCTGCCCACCAGAAACCTACCACCTCAGACCACGACAGTAACGCTCCTCTCATCTCCCACGCGGTGTGTGATGTCACACCGTATGGTCCTGAGGCACCCTCCTGCCTCTCTTACTTAGCAGCTCCTTTCAGGCCTGCCTGCACCCCATGCTCTCTGGTGTCTTTAGTGACAGTGTTCATTTTCTTTTCTCTTTTTAGGTGCGCTATTTGGCTACACCAACATTTGAAACAAACAAAAACTTAACAACTCTGGCATCCTGGCAGTCGCATCAGTGTTTCAGCCCCTTGGCCACACTAAGAGCCAGACCCTAACAACCACCAGGCGTGTCCTTCATCTCCCACGCAGCGGCGGGCGCACGCCCGGCGTGGGTCCCCGTAATCCTTCATTCGCCAATCACAGGCTCCTTTGACCTACCAGCGCTCGCACCTCTAATCTCCCCAAGAACGACAGCCTCCTCTATACAGAAAACCCAAACTTTCGGCCAGTCGTGTGGCCCCATACCCGCCACCATCGGTCGGGTCTGCTATCCTCTCCCACGAACATCGAAAACCAGCACTACGAGCGGCCCTGGAAACCTAAACCCCGAAACCTGAACCGCCTCCACACACCTAGCATAATCAGTTTTCTTCCTTGTGCACAAAAACAGCAACAAACACTCACCTGGACTAAGCCATCACCGATTTAAAACGGCGCCTGCAATCAGTGAGCTTTAAAGCTTTTCCAGCCAGTCATACCTCTCTGTCCTTTAACCCAGCAAGGCATTTTTAACAAACAATTCACTTAGACAACTACACACACTGCTGCCAGCAAAACGATTCCCCCCACTCTTTCAGTGAAAACAACGCCGTTGCTCTTGATCATTCTGTATTACTATATTCTCTTTTTTTTAAACTTGTAACCTCACACGTTATAGCTTGAACTTCTTACCTCCTGTCTGTCGCTGAACAAACCTTCCCAGCTAGTATGCCAATCTGAAGTGCTGCAGTTTCTTGCAAATCAAAAACTCCAGCAAAAGTGGCTGAGGCTCCCTTGTGCTGTCCTTTATGTACCCCCCTTTTCCCCTCCCCTTCCTGTTACCTGGCCATTGTTCTGGCTCCTGGCTCCTCCCTTTCCCTATCCCCTCCCCTTCTGAGCACAACTATCCCAACAGGAGGGAAGAGATGCACCTGGACAACATGGTCTGCCCCTTAAAGGGCAAACTCCATTTTAATAATTACAGAGACTGTACCAGATGAAGTGCTGGATGATGCAATCTTAGCCACAGAACAAAGTCATGATCAAGTCACAGGGCAATTTTTTTTAAAACATAAGCTTTCGCAATAAAATGCGATTAGGATTTAATTCAGTAAATGATCACAACAGAGGAGGGTAGTTACTTGATTTTGTAATCAGATTATGGAAATACCTGTGTTTATAATGTGGGATATACTTTAGGCTAGGACAACAGCATTCCACGAAAGCATACGACAGTAAAAACTGGAACTGGTCATCAAAAGGTACAATTTTTGCAGTGCTCAGCATACTGCTAAAAAACATTGGCAAATTAGAAATAACATTTTTTAATAATTACAGGGATCACAAGGGATGAAATGCTGGATGGTGCAGTCTTAGCCAGAACAAACGCACAGTCAAGTAATGGGGCAAAATCTGCATAGAAATAATATTAACATAGAATTAAGTGCATTTTTGTATTTCTTATAAAAAAACTCAGTAGTGTGGCAAGGGTGGCCACTACTTAGGAACAGCTGTTGTATTTTAACCAGCATAGGTAAAATGGAGGTTAGTGTGGGACTGAGGAGTGGTGCTCAAAATGCTGATGTTCCCAGTGACTAGCAAACCCAGGATCAAAATTAAATTTCATAAGGTAAGCAAAAATCCATCTGCAAAGGTTTACAAGGCAGATGTTTACACAGAATCCTATTAAAAATCACTGTACCTAAAATTTGTTAATTTTTAAGTAGCTATAATGTAGATGGCCTTGTGTGTGTCTGGGACAGGTGTTTGGCAAACCAAAGCAAAACATGAGCCTAATTTGTGTTTTGAGAATATTTTAATTCTAAAAACCCCTACATTCCATGAAGGATTCTCTAGGAAAATCGGAAATAAACCAGGTTGTTGATTTCGGGAAATAGAGAAAAAAAAAGCGTAGTAGCTGGACTGCAGGCTGGTGGCGTCTTCATCACGTTGGAGGCATGCTGTTCCTGGGTTCTTTGTCAAGACCAAGAAAGCAAAACAGCGATGGCAAAAAGTGCACTGCATGGTCAGTACAAAACAATATGGCCCAAAACCATGCTAGATTAGATAAACAAACTCCAAATCCACTCATGCTGTTATGACGGTGAGGTTTTTGACCATGCCATTTTGCTTTTACAGTTTTAGATTTAGATACCCTGTTCCTGCTCCTTTGTTATAATTTTTTTAAATTTTCTTCTAAACTACTTTGCAGTATTCAGTTAAAGCACCAAGATTTTACAGATCAATGTCCACTAGATTAAATGTCAGTTATGAGCCTTTACACAGAATGCAATTTAATGCACTTTTTAACCAAACAAACTTAGCTGTCTTAATTTTCACTTGTGTGTCTGGATCTTTTTTGTGTTGGATGTCTCTTGTCTGATGCTCCTCTCAACTTCATAGCTTGTTTTACCTGCAATTACATTTATAGTACACTTATGACATCCCATGCCTTTCATGTGAATAAAACGAACCAGTGACTAGAATGGTCTGAAATTAACCAAATGGGACACTTGAGTGAACCTATTTTTGGGGAGAAAAAACAAACACAGCAGTCATTTTCAGAAAGAAATTTATTGAGATACATTTTCTAAACTTCTGTTATTAAATAAGACAGTATTCACAGTTTAATGTAAGAACGTTTTTAACTGGCAACATGTTTCTTGTTATTGAAAGTTACATAGAGGACATAAACAGTAACATGCAATATGCAATTTTTAAGTTTAAGATATAAAAATAAAGATTACATTTTATTGGTAGAAAATGGTATTTTATTATTCATTTACATGCTCTTTTTAAAATGCTGTGTGAAAATTGGTGATAAGTTACTTATTATGGGTATACTTAGGTAACAAAAAACCCTGTGGCTGAATGTTACATTCAAAGGCCAATGAAAGACAGCATTTTTAAACAGTTTCTACTGGAAATAAACCTACAAAAAACAACTCACCATATTTTTTAATTGTAAAAATTATTTATTCACATAGAAACTCAAGAATTCACATAAAAAATAACAATACGTCCTGAAAGGTATTACTGCGTTTAGAAAATCAGTTACACATAACATTTTTATGTAGTGTTTGAAAAAATATGTAGATATAAAAAATGACTGCAAAACAATTTAAAGCAGCAGTGCAACAAAAATGGGTTAAAATTTGAGCCCAGCTTTTTTTCTTCCTAACTGATGCCAAATCTCTTCCACTTTATTTTGGTGGTAAAATTTTCAGTTTTCATCATCATTTAAGAATTTTATGAAATTTTTCAAATAATGATTTCTCAAGAAAAAAAAGATGACTGCCTGATTTTTGCATAGAAATAATATTGAAGACCAGAGGAGGGTAAGAGTCCAGACAAAAATGTAAATGTACAGTACACAGCATAGGAAGCATCCAGAAAACCAAATCGACAGTTCTGCCAATATTTTTCATAACCATAGCAGAAAATTTGATTTTTGGTATAAATTTTTTGGTAGCACTGCTGCTTAAAAGTAATTTGTCGGTAAAGTAGTCCCTCTACTGGTATACTTGCCAGTAGAAGGCACTGCAGTGTTTATAATGAGTTGTTTTACTTGCCACAGGTTTCTGCTGTGTCTTTAACTCTTTCCCCTCTCCTGCTTATTCAAACATCACCTCTTCCCATCTTGCTTGCTGGTACCCTGTTTGGGGTGTTTTCTTTCTTTAACTGTGATCAGGAATAGAGAAGTAAAGCAGTTGGAATGGAGTTGGATGACAGTAGTTATGGCAGCTGAAAGATGCAGCACAGTCAGGCATGGCACCTGACAGATGTAAAAGTGTGATGGCTACCTTATAGGGTGTGTTTTATGTTATAAATAACAGGAAAACAAAAACAACTAGGACATTTCTTTGTTGTGTGATGGTGAAGTGGGGGTAGTGCCACATTGAGCAGGGCAGCAAGGTACTGCAAAACTGTGTAAATAGTGCTGAGCACACAACATGCTAGTGTTGAGTTTAAAAAGAACAACTGTTTTTGGGGTAGACAGGGAAAATATAGTAAAACTGGCACAGTAAAGGCTTCCATTGTGGTTTGTGTCAGAGTGGATGGTCGCTATCAGTGGAGCCACATTGAACAGGTGAGGATGATGTTGGACAGCTGTGTCAGTAGCACTGAGCATTCAGGATGTTAGTGCTATGAGTTTAAATAGAATAACTGCTTTGTTTTCCTTTTTTGGTAATGAGGGGGGAAATGCAATAAAGTGGTACAGTGCATACCAGTTCTGTATAAAGTCTGTCATTGTGGTGGCTACCACTTGTACCCCTCTCACTCAGTAAACATGGAAAAAAATGGCAACAGGCTAATGTGGAAATTCTTGGTGGCACAGGGATACCCGGAGTTTATGGGGCAGTTGGTACAGGGACTTGTTTTTTCAAGGTCTCTGTCTCATAAATGCACACCTTGCCAAGGGGCTCGGTCAATCACAGACCAGGAAATCTCAAACCTATTTTCTAATGCCATATAATTCCAGTGATTTTATAAAACAGAATTTTCAATAATGGGTACTTAAAATTTAAACCAGAGAAATACTAATATAGGAACAGTATCTCGTAACCCAATTGGTTCAGAGATTAGAACAGAAAATATATATTCACATATTTATTTATTTAGTTTTTGTTGACTGGGTAAGTACACTAGACAAATCCTGCCTATTTTCAGATGCGACCCGGGGGATGGGGATACAGATGAATGCCAACTAACCTTGAACCAGATTAAGCTGTTGGTGGTATTTTTAGTGATATATATCATTTAGTGATATATAACCACATTACTGATGTGGAACCTTTGTAAATGAGTTGTATTGCTCAAAGGTGTTGTAATCCAAGACTCAATAAATAAATAAAATAAACATGCTGTAAGGAGTTCTTTGTTCTCTGTCCTAATGCCAAAAAAATCAAGGGTAAGCACTTTAATCAAGACCTGTTATGAAATGGATGCAATTAGAATCTCAATGATTTGGTCTGTGGGACAGAAGAAGTTTTCTAATATTGGTGTTAATCATTGCTGTGCGATGGGGGCATTTCATTATGTTGTGTTAAATTCTTTTTGTATACCCATGTGCTTCAAGCCCTATGCATTTTCTTAAAATTCTGAAACGGACCTACTAATTCATGCTTAGAAGCCTCATAGTTTGAAAGCCCAAGAAACAGTCCTTAAAACAAGGTATTGGGCTCATCTGTAGCAGGAAGCACTCCAGAGATTTACATGACTGACCCTGTTCAACAATAACTCCATACTGCAGCCATTTTTAGATATTTGTGATGCCATCAAGGAACAAGCTGTCCCTAACTAGGGTACATTGAGTTAAGCACTGCCTGATTCTTGATGACATCACAATGTTCTAAAAATGGCTGCAATGTAGTATCAATATTGAATCGACTCAGCCATCTGTATCTCTGGAGCACTATAGAAACATAGAATCTGACAACAGATAAGGACCTTATGGCCCACCTAGTCTGCCCATTTCCCTACCTAACGGATAAGCTGCAGATCCTAGTTAACCAACAGCCTACTTCCTCCTACCCCAACTAAAAATTGCCTTATGCCTGTCCCATGCATTCTTGAATTCCTCTACTGTTTTTGACTCTATGACCTCTTCAGGAAGGCTGTTCCATGCATCTACAACCCTCTCTGTGAAGAAATACTTTCTCACATTACCTCTGAGCCGTCCACCCTCTATCTTCAAATTGTGCCCCTTGTTCTTGCACATCTCTTTTTCTGAAAGATGCTACCCTCTTGGACTTTGTTGATTCCCTTGAGGTATTTGAAAGTTTCTGTCATGTCCTCCATCTCCTTTCCTCAAGGCCATACATATTAAGCTGCTTTAGTCTTTCTTCATATGTCTTCTGGTGTAGACCTTGCACCATTTTAGTTGCCCTCTCCTCTGGACAGCCTTTACCCTATCAATGTCTTTGTGGAGATGGGGTCTCCAGAACTGTACACAGTACTCCAGATGTGGTCTTACCAACTGTCTGTACAGAGGGCCAACAACTTCCGGTTTTCTACTGGTGATGCCTCTCCCTATACATCCCAGTATCACCCCAGCCCTCTTTACTGCTTTCTCACATTGCTGGCCCACCTTTAGGTCATCTGATATGACTACTTCCAGGTCCCTTTCCATTTTTGTTGTTGTCAGTATCTCACCCCCCCCCATTGTGTTCTCTTCCCCTGGGTTTTTGTTTCCCAGGTGCATTACTTTGCACTTCTTTGTGTTGAAGCTAAGCTGCCGTACATTTGACCATTCCTCCAACCTTGCCAAGTCCCTTCTCATCCTTTCCACCCCACCTTGTGTATCAACCCTGTTGTAGAGCTTAGTGTCATCTGAAAAGAGACATACGTTCTCTTCTAGTCCATCTGTAATGTCATTTATAGAGACATTTAAAAGGACCGGCCCCAGTACTGAACCCTGTGGTACACCACTAGTAACCCTCCTTTCTTCACTGTGGACTCCATTTACTATTAGCAGCTGTGTCCTGTTGTCCAATCAGTGTTTTACCCAGGCTACCACCCTGGGACCCACTCCCAGGCTGGCTAATTTGTTTAGTAATCTTTTGTGCGGGACTGTGTCAAAGGCCTTGCTAAAGTCTAGGTAGGCCATGTCCACAGCCCCTCCCTGGTCTACTGCTTTGGTCACCCAGTCAAAGAAATAAATTAGATTTGTCTGACATGACCTTCCTGCTATGAATCCATGCTGCCTTGGGTCCTGTGCCCCACTGGCCTCTAGGTACTCAACAGTTCTTTCCTTCAGCAGTGATTCCATCATTTTCCCTACCACTGAGGTCAAACTGACAGGTCTGTAGTTTCCTGTCTCTGTCTTGCTCCCACTTTTGTGACGGGAAATCACATCTGCCCTTCTTCAGTACTCAGGTACCACACCATCCTCCCATGATTTATTAAAAAGGATAGTCAGTGGTGTTACTAGTTCTTCCCTTAGTTCTTTTAGAATTCCAGGGTGAATCCCCATCAGGCCCCATTGCTTTATCCACCTTCAGTTTTAAGAGTTCTTTCAGAACCCTTTCTTCTGTGAAAGGACTAATATCAACCCCCCTATCCAGAGTGCTTCTATTGACTGGATTAGGTATCTTCCCCTGCTTTTCCATTGTGAATACTGAGCAGAAGTATTCGTTCAGTATCCCTGCTTTTTCACTGTCACTCTCTGCCCAACCACCTTCCTCTTTATTCAGCCTCAGTGTCCCTGCCTTAGTCTTTTGCTCCCTAATGTACCTATAAAAGGTTTTCTCCCCCTTCTTAACCGAGTTGGCTATCTTTTCTTCAGTTTAGGCCTTTGTTATTCTGACTGCCCTCCCCGCTTCCTTCTGCTTTAACTGGTACAGTTCTCTGTTCTGCTCCTTCTGTGTTTCCTTATACTTCCTGAATGCTCTCTTCTTCCCTTACCTTCCCCGCTGCTTCTTTTGAGAATCATAGAGGTTTTTTCTTTCATTTTGATTTGCTTCACACAAAGGCTTGTTGCCTCTGTGATGGCAGTTTTAATGTTCCCCCATTGTTGCTCCACCCCACTTTCTTGCCTGTTTGCTAGTGCTTTTCTGAGGCACTCACCCATTTTGACAAAATCAGCCCTCCTGAAGTCCAGTACCTTCACTTTGTGTGACTTGACTTTACAGCTAAGTTTAACATGAACCACACTGTTTGGTGGTCACTTGTTCCCAGATGGCTACCCACTTCAAGATCAGAGATCCTTTCTCCTTCCACATTTGAGAGTACCAGGTCTAAGATTGCTCCCTCCCAAGTTGGTTCCAAAACTAGCTGTCTGAGGCGTGCCCCCTGTAGGGCATCAAGAATAGCCCTGCTCTTGGATATGGCTTCAGCAAAGGTGCTCCAGTTAACATCTGGCACTTTCAGCTACAGGTGAGCGCAATACTTATCTGAAAGAGCTTTTTGTGAGCTTTCAAGCTATGGTTACTACTGAGCATTGATGTGTCCCTTTAAGAATACTTCATTAAGAAGCAAAATTAATTACCCTAGGAGTAATACATACTACTCTTAATATCCATTGATTATTCAAAACTGCCTTCAATAGTCTCACAGTATGTGTCAGCTTCTCCGTCTCATACATGGAGGATGTAGTAAGGATCGCAGTGGAATAAGACCTGTACTGTATCTCCACTAGTGGGCAATAAGACCCATAACTCATGAATGGCAAAGCCACAAGCTAGTTATTAGGGTTTCATTGTTCAAATGTGAAGACAAATGTGTTATTCTTCTGCATCCCACTATAGATGTGATTTATACCTCACTATTGTGTTTCTTGAGTATTGTTTTTGATGAAAACTGCATTTCTTTCTGCTGAAAACCCTCAATGTGGTCCCTTGTTTTCTGTGTTCTGTTTCCAGATTCTAAGTGGAAATAATATGTTTCCTAGTGCAAATAACATGTGTTGTAAGGGAAAATAAATATTTACCCCCCAAATAACATGATTTATTTATTAAATGTATTCACCACTGCAGTGGGATATATCTCTTTCATCCCTAAACCACTGTTTCTCATTAGTTGGAGAAAACATTTGACCACATTCAGATGATTCAATTTTCTGATGCTGTAATCAAAATAGAGAAATTAAATTTTCTGCATTTTCAAAAATCTATCATGTAAAAAGGCTCCCAGCTAATATATCCCTGGTGAATTATTTATATTTAGTCATAAAATCCCAGCTCTGTGCCACTGGGCACCAGGAAGTATTCAGCATGGCATGGATGAGAGAAAAGGTGACACTGGACGCTTGAAAGCAATTGGCTCATTATTAGGTGAGGATGGGGTACCACAGGACACTACAGTGTATTTGGCATAGGACAGGAAGAGGGAGGGGTGCCACTGGACTTCAGTGGCTCATACTCAGGAGAGGAAGGGGTAGGGTGCCATTAGATTGGACACCTATAAGAGACTGACATGAGACAGGGAAAGGAAGGGGGTGCCACTAAACACCAGAGGCTGCTTCACCTGGTATAGGAAAAGTGGTAGGTCCCATTGGACACTAGTGAGTTCTTGACTTGAGATAGGAAGTGGGGGAGATATCACTGGAATCTAGGAAATGCATGCACAGCAGAAAGAGACAGAGTGGTACTGGTGGTGATGCCACATGACACTAAGGTATGTTCGGCATGGAGACAGAGAGAGAAAACAGAGGGTGCCACTGGCTGCCTTGGAGTGGCATTCATGGGACAGGTTGAGGGGGGTACCACCAGACAGTAGGTAGTAGCTGTCATGGGACAGGGAAGGGGAGAGCGGAGGTGCCAATGGACACCAGGGATTCTAATCATATGATGCAAAGAATGATGGGAGAGCCAATGGACACTAGAGAGTTCAAAGCATAAGATGAAGTTAGGGAGGGGGGCAGATGACACTAGGGCATGCCTGGCTTGGGATGGAAAGAGGGAAAGTATATGCCACAAGATACCACATAGTTTGTGGCATGGGATGGGGAGATGCTGGGTGCCAATGGACACCAGTGATTTTTAGAATGGGATTGAGGGAATAAGAGAGGTGCCACTGGACACCACAGAGGGCTTGATATGGGCTAAAGAAAGGACAGCTGACCACTAGATTCCAGATAGTGCTATGTGTGATGGGGAGAGGGAGGGGTTGCTACTGCACACAAGGGAGTACTTGACATCAGATGGCATGATGGAGATGGTGTCACAGGACAACATCATGAGACAGGGTGAGAGAGTGGGTACCACTGAGCACCAGGAAATGCTTGGCAGGGAACTTACTGATCTGTAATTACACTGCAGCACCAGTCATTTGTAGGTCCAACCAACTCTTATTTTACTCTTTTCCCAACAGCTATCTTCCATTGGAAATAAGAAAAGGAGACTCTATTTCAATAAAAACAATTTAGCAAAGTCAGTACATTGCTCCTTCTACATCTTTCCCTGCTTTTGTTTTGTGCAGAAACAGTTTAAATGCACAAAACTTCTTGAGGTATGGCAGAAGAGCATGTTTCATTTCAACTTGTAGTACCCCAGGTAAAATAATATAATTAAATAAAACCAGCAGTGTTTTCAACAGACAGCTTCGCTGAATGATGGGCACTGACAGAGAGAGAGATAGAGAGAAAGCAACTGAGAGGGTTTCAACTTGCAGGGTAATCATACTGCAGTATAAAACAGTGGTTGGAAATGGGCCATTCTGATCAGCTAACAGCATTCTAAAAGGGTAGGTTAATGACTGGAAACCCCTTATGCACAGAAGAACAATTAGAATTTTAACTATAAAAACATTCATTTAAAAATGAAAAATGTAAGTTTAATAATACCATTAATGCACTCCAGGGGTTGGGTTAGCTTTGTTGCTGTAACCCTAGGGAAATAAGGCCCTTGGTTGTGCCTTGTGCCTCATGATTCATGACTTCCTAGGGTTAGATTAACTGATGAAAACTCAGCCCCTTGTCCTTCCTCATGGAACTTGGTTGTAGTAGCGTTTGCAGTAGTCAAGGCATTTAGAAGCTTGTTGAATGGAAGCTTAACTCTTAAAAGAGGTAGCACACTGTATTAACTTTCAAAAGTAGTCAACTTTTCTTTTCCCTTTTGCTAATTAAGTTTTTTACCTGACAGATGTAGGAGTGATGTGTGGAACAATACTCTAGTTCGAGGCTGACTTAGCCAGTTCTAGTCCTCCTCCTCCTCCTTCATCGTCAGCCCTATGACCTAACAGTCTCTGACATCACAACGATCCACAAAAAGAAAATCCTCTTTTGCAAGATTGATCACTTGTTATATCACGAGTGAGATCACAATGATTTTGAGGTACGAAGAGGAACAGGACTATGTGTGTTAGTCAGCAGGTAAAGTACAGCTCTTTATATCACAATTAATATAATCGAGTAGAAAACCTAATTAGTAAATGGAAAATGAATAATACTTCAGAAATAAGAAGTAGCTACTGACTTCTTGCAATAAATTAATAGCACTTTCAGCCTACTATCATTGCTGCTGCTAACTCTTTAAAAGTCTCAGAAAATGTTATGGTTTCCTCTCCCTTTACCAAGCTGCCTTTTATTTTTGCACTATTGTGTTTCTCCTCTGGATTCACTGAAGATTCAGATGCCATAAAAAAACTTTAAGAAGTGAACTCATAATAAAAGTTTGAAACCTTCCAAACAAATTAACACAAACTAAGACAGCATTAAATCTCAGTTGCATTTTATGATAAGCTATCCATTTAGAGTGATGCATCATTCCCCATCATCGCCACAGAGTATAAGGGAAGATAAAGAAATATCAGTATCAAGATTGTCTTCAGAATTTGTTTGAACAGAAGATAAAGGGACGTCATTTTGAAAGTTATGTAGCAGATTTCTTGTTGAGAAATCATAGCTGTCTGCTTCATATATATTTAATTTTGTTTGTTGTGCATCCATTATTATTTCATTTGTGTGGTATTGTAAACCTTTGGGCATATCATTTACATTTGTAAAAAAGTTTACCATTCTGCATTTTTTCTCCTAAATATGTGGGAAGCTTGTAGCAGTTTTTCCCTGGGGGTTTGTGTTTAGCACATGAAATGTCCTCATGTGTTTGTGTCCTGATACAACACATTAATGATTTGTTTTAGAATCTATTACATGTCCATCATATTCTTCTACTGAATGATGCCTGTGTTGTTCCATTCTCTTAATATAATGAGCATCATTTAGTAAGCGCAATGCGTTATGTGATCCAGCACCATAAACAAAAGATCTATCAGTGTTGTAACACAGTGAGGGGGGTTGTGTTGCACTGGGATCTTGTAGGCGGGGATATGAGCACACTTTGCACCACGACACAGGATATTCAGAGTCACACAGCTCTATGCCTGTATGTTTATTAGTAAAAATACTGAGAGAGGTACATTCAAAAATAACTCAGGATGCAAACAAAACAAAAAGAAAATAATACCTGGCTCTTTGTTGAGCACTACCTACACAGTGAGTTTTCAGTTCCCTGTCTATAGCCCAGATAGCTAAGCTATTTCCTGGGGCAAACAAACCAAATCAGAAAAGAGTCTCTTGGACTTTGTTTCAAATGAAAGTCATTTACCAGTGTCGGGTTTTCAGCCAATCCAAAGTCAAGACCCAATTCGTAGTCGCACGCCAAACAAAAGGTCAAAGCCGGGAAGTCAGTTGATTCAAAATTCTCTTTCTTTCTTTCCTTCTTGCTACAAATGCTCACCAGCCAGCTCCACGCCTGTTTCCTAATCAGGTACTGAGAGAGAGCAATTGTTTGAGCCTTCTCTTGTATGCAGGCAGTCACTCTCCTGCACCTGTTCTCAATCAAGCACTCAGCTAGTTGGAGCTGTGGTGCAATGCCTTCTGGGTCTTGTAGTGTGTGCACCATGCTTTGTAGTCCTGGCAGACAGAAAATGGAACAGACGTGCTGGGAGATAACGCCCTTCCACAACTCTGCCCAGTGCTGTGTTACATTCTTCCCCCCTCAGCTTAGCCCCCTCGGGCTGAGCGGCAGCAGAAAAAAAGGAGTGGATCCGGGAAAGAGCATCTGCATTCACATGCTTGGCACTGGCACGGTGAACAATCTGAAAATCAAAGGGCTGTAAACTCAGAAAACATCGGGTAACACGCGCATTCTTTTCCTGAGCCTGTCTCATCCACGTCAGGGGAGCATGATCAGTAACAAGAAGAAACTTGCGGCCCAGCAGGTAATACTTCAGAGACTCAAGTGCCCATTTGATCGCCAGGCATTCCTTCTCCAGCGTGGCAAAGTGACCCTCACATGGCAATCGCTTGCAGCTCAAGTATATGATCGGGTGTTCTTCACCATTAACCTCCTGTGACAGGACTGCACCCAGACCCATTTCAGATGCATCAGTTTGTACAATCATTGGTTTGGAGAAGTCAGGGGAATTCAAGACAGGAGAGGCACACAGTGCCAGTTTCAAGCAACGGAAAGCTTTGTCTGCTTCAGGAGTCCATTTCACCATGTTAGGTTGGCTGTTACGCATGAGGTCACTGAGGGGGGCTGCTATAGTAGCAAAATTTTGAATAAGCCTTCTGTAATAGCCTGTAAGTCCCAAAAATGCCCTTACTTGTTTTTTATTGACTGGCTGTGGCCAATCTTGAATGGCAGCAACTTTTTTTTCTTGTGGCTTTATAAGGCCTCTTCCTATTGTATAATCCAAGTACTGTGCTTCACTCACCCCTAAGGTACATTTTTTGGGGTTGGCTGTGAGCCCTGCTTCTCGGAGGGGCTGCCTCACAGCTTGCAGTTTCTTCAAGTGGCTGTCCCAGGTGTGACTGTGAATAATGACATCGTCTAAATAAGCAGCAGCATACTCCTGGTGGGGTCGCAGCAGGTGGTCCATCAGGCGTTGAAATGTGGCTGGGGCTCCATGTAAACCAAAAGGAAGCATTGTATATTGATACAAGCCATCAGGGGTGGCAAACGCAGTCTTCTCTCTGGCCGCTTTTGTCAAGGGGACTTGCCAGTAGCCTTTTGTCAGGTCAAGAGTGCCGATGAAGCAGGCTGTTCCCAGTCTTTCGATGAGTTCATCTACTCGTGGCATTGGGTATGCATCAAAAGCTGAAATCTCATTCAGTTTTCTGAAATCATTGCAGGACCTGATTGATACATCAGGTTTTGGGACAAGCACTTTGGGGCTAGACCAGGCACTGTGAGATTCTTCAATTACTCCCAGATCTAATATCTTTTTAACCTCTTCCTTTATCGCAATTCGGCGTGCTTCTGATACACGATATGGCTTAAGGTGTACCCATTTCCCTGGAGCGGTCACAATGTCATGTGTAATAAGTCGAGTTTTGCCGGGCCGATCAGAGAACACATCTTTATTTCTGTCAAGGAATTCGAAGATGTCTTGTTTCTGACTTGGTGTCAGGTCTCCAACCGTCACTGAGTCTCTGGGGTTTTCTTCATCTGGACAGGGGTTTGTTTCACTCCAGAAGGCATCACAGTCCACCCATTTTTTCAACAAATTGATGTGATATATTTGTTCAGGCTTTCGTCTACCCAGTTGTTTTACCTTATAATTGACTTGGTTTATTTTTTCAAGTACCTCGAAGGGTCCTCTCCAGGTGGCCAGGAACTTGCACTCGGAGGTGGGGACAAGTACCAACACTCTGTCACCAGGCTGAAACTCTCTGGGTGCTTCGGGACAGTTATAGGCTCTACTTTGAGCTTCTTTGGTCTTTTGCATATGTTCCTTCATGATGGGCATTATGGCATTAATGCGCTTTGTCATCCCTTCCACGTGTTCAATGATGGTTTGGTGGGGGCATGGTTGGTGCTCCCATGTTTCCTTTGTTATGTCAAGGAGACCTCGTGGGTGGTGGGCATACAGCAGTTCAAATGGGGAAAATCCTGTGGACGCTGGGTACTTCATGGATGACAAACATTAGATATGGCAACAATTGGTCCCAGTTCCGTCCATCTGTCTCCATGGTTTTTTTAATCATACTCTTTAATGTTTTATTGAATCTTTCAATGAGCCCATCTGTCTGCGGATGATACATGGACGTGTGCAGCTGTTTGATTTGGAGGAGCCGGCACAGATCCTTCATTAGTCTGGACATGAAGGGTGTTCCTTGGTCAGTGAGGATTTCCGTGGGTATCCCGACTCGGGAAAACATCTGCATTAGTTCTCGGGCGATGCTCTTGGTTGTCGGGTTCTGCAGGGGAATGGCTTCAGGGTATCTGATAGCATAGTCTACTACCACCAGGATGTACCGAAACCCTTTCGCAGACTTCATCGAGGGTCCTACCAGGTCCATGGCAATCCGCTCAAAGGGTGTTTCAATGATTGGCAAAAGAACTAATGGATTTTGGAAAGAGGGTTGTGGAGCTCTCTGCTGGCACTCTGAACAGGAGTGACAATATTGTTCCACCTCAGCGTGGACCCCGACCAAAAGAAACAATTCAGTAGTCTCTCTTTTGTTTTATCCATTCCCAGATGTCCTCCCAAGAGGTGGCTATGAGCCAAATGCATTACCGTGCACTGATAGGGCTGGGCCACGAGCAGCTGCTCTGTCAGTATGTCAGCTGTTTTGTGTACTTGATACAGCAAGTTGTTTTTCATAGCAAAGTGTGGGTAGGGGAAGGGCCGGTCAGGGTTGAAGGGCTTCCCATCCATCACTTTCACATTTCCTCTGATGTGCTGGAGTGTGGGATCTTCCAGTTGTGCTGTCTCAAATCTTCCTCTGTACTGTGTGCATGCTGGTGTGAAGAAATTGCCCCCTTCTAAGTCCTCTGGAGTGTCTTCTGTGACATCTGCTCCTCCGTCTTCCTCATCATTGTCTTCTCTCACGAAGACTTGTACCATTGGTGTTGATGTATTTTTTTTTTCTTTCAGGTTTGCCGGACACTGTATACACTTTGTCATCCTCATTGTCTTTGTCTTCCTCTTTGTCTTCATCTTTGTTTTTGTCTTTGCCTTTGTCTTCATGGTCTTTATCCTCCTCTTTGTCTTTGTCTTTTTCTCATTTCCAAAGTCTTTGGAAGAATGGACAGTCTCATTCTAACAACACAGGGAAAGTCAACTGCTTCACCAATCCCACTGTTCCAGTAAACACACCTTCTTTTGTTTTTATTTCAAGGTGTGCTGTGGGATATGTCTTGGTGTCCCCATGGATGCATGTGATGGAAATGGGGTTGTTGTCACTCACTTGGCTGATGGGTGCTAAAGAGGGACGGACTAGTGTCACCATACTGCCGGAGTCCAACAATGCGTCCTCTTCCTGGGTCTGTATTTGGACTGGACTGATGCGAGGAGATTGACTATGATTCCCCAGGAGGGCAGTGATGACATTACACTGTTTGGACAGGGTTACTTCTACTTGCATTGGCTCGTCTTTCTTAGGACATTTCCAAGAAATGTGTCCTGGTTCTCCACATGTGAAACAGGTTCTGGTATCTCGGTCCATCACTCCCCTTCTTGCTTCAAACAAGTTTTGGTGCCCTCTGCTGGTGCTGTAGTCATCTGGTCTCCAGGCTCCTTCTCTCCCTTCTGGCTGTGTTGTGCAGTGGATGGCTCTCTTGTCTTGTTCCCGGTGGGTTCTCTTGTCAGAACTGATCCTTTCAGGTCTGGTAGTCTTTAAGAGTTCAGCTGTAGCGTGGTACCTTTCCACAAGGTCTACCAGGCCCTCTGCTGTGCTAGGGTTGCCTTGACTGATGTGTTTTTTCAAATCACAGGGCAGCCCTCTGGTGAAGTGATCCAGCACCACTCTTTCCACCACTGCAGTAGACATCAGGGTTTCAGGTTGCAGCCATTTTCGGGCTAAGTGGATCAGATCAAACATCTGTGAGCGGGGAGCTTTCTCTGGTTGAAATGCCCATGAGTGGAATCGCTGAGCTCTCACTGCAGTTGTTACTCCAAGGCACGCAAGGATTACCTTTTTCAACTTGTCATAGTCATCAGCGTCCTCTGATTCAAGGTCATAATACACCTTCTGTGCATCACCACTGAGGAAGGGGGCCAGAATGCCAGCCCACTTGCTTTGAGGTCATTCTTCTCTGTTTGCAATCCTTTCAAAAGTTTTCAGATAGGCTTCCACATCATCACTGGCTGTCATCTTCTGCAGGAAATGTCCAGCTACAATGGAAGACGCACCTGCTGGTCGGGCTTCCTTCCCTTTTGCCACCTCTGCGGCAAGCTGCTGTAGCTCCAAGTCCAACATTTGTTGTCCCCTTCATTGCTCTTCCAGCAGCAGTCTGTTGGTCTCCGCCTGTTGTTGGTTTGTGGCTTGCTGGGCCAGATTTGCTTGCACAAGCTGCTGCAGTAGGTTCTCCATGGCTGTTTCAGTGTGTTAGTGTTGTTGTTATCCACAAAACCTTGCCCGCATTCTCCACCACTGTAACACAGTGAGGGGGGTTGTGTTGCACTGGGATCTTGTAGACTGGGATATGAGCACACTTTGCACCACGACACAGGATATTCAGAGTCACACAGCTCTATGCCTGTATGATTATTAGTAAAAATATTGAGAGAGGTACATTCAAAAATAACGCAAGATGAAACATAGAAACACAGAATTTGATGGCAGATAAGGACCGCTTGGCCCACCTAGTCTGCCCATTTTCCTACCTAACAGATAAGCTGCAGATCCTAGTTAACCAACAGCTTACTTCCTCTTACCCCCATTAGGACTGCCTTATGCCTGTCCCATGCATTCTTGAAGTCCCCCACTGTTCTTGGCTCCATGACCGCCTCAGGGAGGCTGTTCAATGCATTCACAACCCTCTCAGTGAAAAAATACTTCCTCACATTACCCCTGAGCCATCCCCCCTCTATCTTCAAATTGTGCCCCCTTGTTCTTGCACATCTCTTTTTCTGGAAGATGCTACCCTCTTGGACTTTGTTAATTCCTTGAGGTACTTGAAAGTTTCTATCACATCCTCTCTCCCTTCTTTCCTCAAGAGTATACATATTAAGCTCCTTTAGTCTTTCTTCATATGTCTTCTGGTGCAGACCCTGCACCATTTTGGTTGCCCTCCTCTGGACAGCCTCCACTCTGTCTATGTCTTTGCGGAGATGAGGTCTCCAGAACTGCACACAGTACTCCAGATGGGGTCTCACCAACTGTCTGTACAGAGGGATAACAACTTCCTGTTTTCTACTATTGATGCCTCTTCCTATGCATCCCAGTATCCCCCCAGCCTTTCTTACTGCCTTCTCACATTGCTTGCCCACCTTTAGGTCATCTGATATAATTACCCCAGGTCCTGCTCTATTTTTACTGTTGTCAGTATCTCACCCCCCATTGTGTACGCTTCCCCTGGGTTTTTGTTTCCCATGTGCATTACCTTGCACTTCTTTGCATTGAATCTGAACTGCCATACATTTGACCATTCCTCCAACCTTGCCAAGTCCCTTCTCATCCTTTCCTCTCCATCTTGTGTATCAACCCTGTTGCAGATCTTTGTGTCATCTGCAAAGAGACATACTTTTCCTTCCAGTTCCTCTGCAATGTCACTTATAAAGACATTAAAAAGGACCTGTCCCAGTACTGAACCCTGCGGTACCCCACTAGTAACCCTCCTTTCTTCACTGTGTACTCCATTTACTACTACCCTTTGCATTCTGTTTCCAATTTTTTATCCAGGCTACTACCTTGGGACCCACTCCAAGGCTGGCTGTCTTGTGTATTAGTCTTTTGTGTGGGACTGTATCAAATGCCTTGCTAAAATCTAGGTAGGCCATGTCCACAGCCCCTCCCTGGTCTACTACTTTGGTCACCCAGTCAAAGAAATCTATTAGATTCGTCTGACATGACCTTCCCATCATGAATCCATGCTGCCTTGGGTCCTGTGCCCCACTGGCCTCAAGGTACTCAACAATTCTTTCCTTCAGAAGTGATTCCATCATTTTTCCTACCACTGAGGTCAAACTAACTGGTCTGTAGTTTCCTGCCTCTGTCCTGCTCCCACTTTTGTGAAGAGGAATCACATCTACCCTCCTCCAGTCCTCGGGTACCACCCCATCTTCCCATGATTTGTTAAAGAGAGTAGTCAGCGGTGTCACTAGTTCTATCCTTAGTTCTTTTAGAATTCTTGGGTGAATCCCATCAGGCCCCATTGCTTTGTCCACCTTCAATTTTATTAGTTCTTTCAGAACCCTTTCTTCTGTAAATGGACTGGTATCGGCCCCCGTCTTCAGAGTGTTTCTCTTGTTTGGTTTAGGTAACTCCCCCTCTACTTCCTTTGTGAATACTGAGCAGAAATATTCATTCAGTATCCCTGCTTTTTCACTGTCACCCTCTACCCACATTCCCTCCCCTTTATTAAGCTTCAGTATTCCTCCTTTCATCTTTTTTCGCTCCCTAATGTACTTATAAAAGGTCTTATCCCCCTTCTTAACAGAATTGGCTATCCTTTCCTCGGTTTGGGCCTTTGCTATTCTGACTGCCTTCCCAGCCTCTTTCTGCTTTAACTGATACAATTCTCTGTCCTGCTCCTTCTGTGTTTCCTTATATTTCCTGAATGCAGTCCTTTTCTCCTTAACCTTCCCTGCCACCTCTTTTGTGAACCATAGCGGTTTTTTCCTTCATTGTGTTTTATTGATTTGCTTTACACAAAGGCTTGTTGCCTCTGTGATGTCTGTTTTGATCACTCCCCATTGTTCCTCCACCCCTCCTTCTTGCCTGTTTGCTAGTGCTTTTCTGAGGCACTCTCTCATTTTCCCAAAGTCAGCCCTCCTAAAGTCTAGTACTCTTGCTTTTGTATGGCTTGATTATATGGCTGTGTTTATCGTGAACCACACTGTTTGGTGGTCACTTGTTCCCAGATGACTACCCACTTCTAAATCTGAGATTCTTTCTCAATACCCATTTGAAAGTACCAGGTCTAAGATTGCTCCCTCACAAGTGGGTTCCAATACTAGCTGTCTGAGGCATGCCCCCTGTAGGGCATCAAGAATGACCCTGCTCTTCGATATGCCTGCAGCAAAGGTGCTCCAGTTAACATCTGGCATATTCAGGTCCCCCATCAACAATATCTCCCCTTTTTCTGCCATTCTAAGAAAGCCTTCTATCATTTCCTTGTCCATTCCCTTCCCCTGAGATGGGGGTCTGTATACAACCCCATGCGGATTGTGGTGCCATTTCTTGTCTCCAGGGTGACCCAAAGTGCCTCATCTGCTCCCTGTTTACTCTTTAGTTCTGTTGCTTTAATCCTTCCTTTACATAGAGAGCTACTCCTCCTCCTCTTTACCCTCCCTGTCCCTCCTGTAGATAGTGTATCCTGGTATGTTGACATCCCAGTCATGGTTCTCTGTATACGATGTTTCTGTGACTGCCACAATATCCAGGCAACCTCTTCCATCAAGGCCACTAGTTCAGGGAGCTTGTTACACAGACTATGGGCATTGGTACTCATCACCCTCCACTTTTGATAGCCTTACCCCTTTTAGCCCCATTTCTGTCCTTACTGCCTTTGCCTTTTTACATTTAAATCTGTTCTGCTCCCTAATAACTTCTGTACCTTGGTGTTTACCTCACTAATCACCATGTTTTGTGGGGGGAGGCTCAGATTTCCCTGCTCCTTTTCAGTGTCTCCCCCTTGGCTAGTTTAAATGCTTGCCAATGAAGCATTTAAACCTCTTACCTAGGATCCCAGTTCCCCCCTGGACAGATGCAGACCAGCGCACCAGTATAGGTCTGCATCCCTCCAGGTGGCTCCCCAGTCCCCAATGAAGCCAAAACCCTGAGCTCCACACCAGTTTTTCAACCGCTCATTGAATTCCCTGGTGAGAAGTGCCCTAGCATCTCCCTTGCCATAGACAGGCAGCACCTCCAAGAAGGTTACCATATGCGTTACTTGTCTAAGGCCCTTCCCAACTCTACAAACTCCTCTTGCACTGCTATGATCCCATTCCTAGCCAGGTCATTTGTCCCTAGGTGGACAATGAAATCCAACTCCCTCCCTCATGCAGCTCCTCCCACGATCCTGAGGATTCGCTTCCTGTCCCTCAAAGCCGTGGCGCCAGGAAGGCACCTTACCTCCCTCTCCCCTTCCTCCCCCATTTCTACCCCCATAATGATTGAGTCCCCCACCAGGAGTTGTTTCCTTCCCCTGTGGGGTCCCATGCCACCCTCCTGTGGGTCTCCTTTGTGAAGGTTCCCAGCATCCTCCTTGGTCTCCACTGCAAGTGCCTCCATAGAGGAACCACTATCCACCAGAAGAGTGAATGAATTGTGGAGTGGTACAGCTGGAGGGATGCAACTCTGTTCCACCACCCTCTCCCTCCTTGAGCCCACCCTGGTCCAGCCTCTCCTCTTTCTTGGCAACCTCTGAGGTAGTGGCATTGGCCCTGGTGGTCCCTGGGTGGGGGAGGAGGTTTCACAAATCCTAGCCAGGTCAGTCTGGAGACGAGCAACCTCCTCTCTCAGACCAGAGAGGTGTCTGCAAATAGGGCAGCATTGCAGCCTCCAGAATGTCTCCCGTAACACTGCTGCCCCACAGCCATTGCACTGCACCACTCCTATCATGTCTTATCTTGTGTCCTCTCTGCTGTTTCTCTGGATGCTTATTATCTCCTCTCCTCTCCTTACAACTCTCACCCTTCCCGTTCTGGGACAGCAACTTCCTATCTTCTTCAGTAGCCTCCTTCTTCCTTGCTCAATATCAGACCACCAGCAGCTGGGGGGGGGAGAGTGAGCTGAGAGGATGCAAACAAAACAAAAACAAAATAATACCTGGCTCTTTGTTGAGCGCTACCTACACAGTGAATTGTTTAGCTCCCTGTCTATAGCCCAGATAGCTAAGCTATTTCCTGGGGCAAACAAACCAAATCAGAAAAGAGTCTCTTGGACTTTGTTTCAAATGAAAGTCATTTACCAGTGTTGGGTTTTCAGCCAGTCTAAAGTCAAGATCCAATTCGTAGTCGCACGCCAAACAAAAGGTCAAAGCCGGGAAGTCAGTTGATTCAAAATTCTCTTTCTTTCTTTCCTTCTTGCTACAAATGCTCACCAGCCAGCTCCACGCCTGTTTCCTAATCAGGTACTGAGAGAGCGCAATTGTTTGAGCCTTCTCTTCTAGGCAGGCAATCACTCTACTGCACCTGTTCTCAATCAAGCACTCAGCTAGTTGGAGCTGTGGTGCAATGCCTTCTGGGGCATGTAGTGTGTGCACCATGTTTTGTAGTCCTGGCAGAGGGAAAATGGAACAGATGTGCTGGGAGATAACGCCCTTCCACAACTCTGCCCAGTGCTGTGTTACAGTGTGAAGCTGAGAATGGTGTAACTTGGTATTGTTTTCTGGTTCTGTCAAACCACTTGTTAAATGTTTATGTAATGCAGAATGCATGATCTGCTTTTGAAAACTCTTAAGCAGGTATCCCTGTATTCCTTTTGTGAACAGGTGCCTCTTTTCAGTATAACCGGCATGGTTCTCTTTCCAGTTAGTGTCGTCTGATAACTCAGAAAAGTGAAAGACAGTCTCTTTTTCCCAAGCTTGGCTTAATTCAGCATTGCCTTCATCATGTAAGTCAGTAATGAGATATTTCAATGTATCCTGGCAGCCATGTTGAGAGCGAAGTGATGAACTAGGAGATGCAGGCACAGAATTCAAAGTTGTTGCATTCAGTTTCGCTTCTAAAGGGTAATTTATAAGTTCTTGTGGGAGCATTATACCAGAGTACCCAATTGGAACTAAACTTGGGCAAGACACCTGATTGAAACATGGTGTCCTTGTTTCTCTACATGGAAGTTCTTGATCAGTATCCTGAAGAACTGTGTCATGAGGGTTTCCAATTCTAACTGTGTTAATATCAGTGCAACCCTTACTGTCTTCTTGGTCACTTTCCTCCAGGAGTGCAGAAAGTTCAGAAGAAGCTGTTTGCTTGCTGTTTTCCATGCATGTAGTGCTGGTTATGGCCTTCTGTGTGCTGTGTCTTCCATTCTATACATGGCATGATGGGGCAGTTAGATAGCTCAGTTGACTATACAAATCAAGATGATCACCCAACATTGGTTTCATGGATGGCACACTCTTTGAGAAATCCTAATTGAGAAAGCATAGCAGTTAATTGAAAGGCCATTTCTCTTTCATTTTTTCTCTCTTAAATATCTATATTTCATTTAGGTTGTTATGGATCAAATTCATCCCTAATCATAGTGTACAGGAATATTAACTCACTGCTTAAAAAGATGCACATTAAAAATTCTCGCCGGTACTTTATAAATGCATTTACCAAAGAAAAGGTACATGGTTTTTGTACTGCTATTTGCCAGAATCATACTTGGCTTGGGAAACAATAGTTTTCAAATAGTCAGTCTTCATTTTAATTTTTGAGAACTTAATAAAACTTGTTATTCTGTCAATCCTAGTCTATGACCGTGACTGTGATTAAAAAAGTCATTTTGATACCTTTTTCTGAATTCCATTTCACTGAAATTTTTATTTTTAGCTTATTTCTGTGAATTCGATGTTATTTATATGACATAACTATGTGTTATGGCTGTTTTTTTATTCTACATTTTGATATATTTTGATAACTAATTTTTATGTTTGCATGCGTAGCAAACCTTTTGTTATGAAGAACCACATTTCAGAGGTGTGTCACTGTTGGCTCCAGTGCAGCTAATGCTGCAATGGGCTTGGCAGTGACATAAAAATGATCAGCTGGGCTGATTGTGATGCGGTTTTCTTTTTGCTGGCACAGACTTCTTGTAGCTGGAAGGAGCCAACCACTCCATTCACAGAGCAGCTGACTCCTTCCATTTGCATAAACCCACCCTAAGGATATTGACTCAGAGTTCTGATGTTTCTCCCTTCCTGCTTTATCTTTCCCTGAACCGTGATTGGGCTGTTTCTCACTACTTACTTGAGGACTTTTTAAATCATAATCACACTGTTTCTAGTCCTAGTGTTACTGGTTAGAAAACAATCAACTGTGCTGCATACTTGACACCTGCCCCACCAAGGTGCTTCATTATTCTGAGAGGCAGATTGTGTGCTGAGAACCGAGAGCAACAAAAAGCTAGTATACCATTTTAAGTGCTGAATAAAGAATTAACAAATTACAACCCCCCCACACACAAACAGCCATGTAACTGTAAGAGTTTTACCTGTGCATCCACAAAGTAGAAACAGGAGGATTTGTCATAAGCTTGTCTGTATTGACCGTTCTCCTGCACACGCTGGTTGGATTCAGTCTCCATGTGTCACATGCGTGGGACAATAAAGTGTCAGTACTTCACTTGCAGCACTTAGCCTACTTACATTTACTGTGTATTGTACTCTATGCAGCTCATCTGAGAGGGAGTACGTAACGTGAGCCCAGCACTGGCCAGAGTGCATGTGGTTCCAGATCATCATTCCATGGTTGGAGGGAGTGGAGCTGCATATCTACAGCAGCACTGCGACATGCTGAGAGGAATTCAACAGTTTCCTGGCTTACAGCACTGATCAGAGTCTCCCTATCTGTGCAACAGAGTGAAGACTGCAAATGAGATTATGTTTGGAAGACTTCATGAAGCGGCAGGGTGAGGTTGGTGTGAGGAGCATGCTCTTGCTTTGTGAAGCACAGAGACACCAGGAGAAGGGGCCGCTCTGTGCACAACATGCTAAGGAGCTAAAGCAAGGATTGGAAGGGAGGTAGGTGAGGAGTGGTTGCCTCTGTACTATTCTTGACTTGCAATGTTGACTTAACTTTCAGCAGCACCTGTCCAAAAAGACTCATCAGAGACATTTCAGCTCTGAAGAGTACTTCAAATGGATTAATTTGTTAAGTGCTGAACCTTTTAACATCTGGATTGTAAAATATTAGAAAGGTCTATCTAATATCATATTTGAGTTAGTATTATTTGATAAACAAAATCTGGGGATGTACCACAGACCGAATATGTCAGGAACCCAGGTTCAGGAATGGACTCAGGTGTCTCAGGTGTAGGGGGGGTGGATGGAGTCAGAAGATTAAGTATACCTTAGACAGCTCTTCCCTCAGGGAGGGGGCAGAGTGCATTCCACTGGTCGGGTATCACCTGGAGAAATCTGAGTAGTGACCCAGCAAGACTGCATGGGAAGGATCCTACATGCAAGCAGCCAGCAGCTTCTCTGTGGTGTTGCACGTGTGAGGACCCAGGGTATAATATGGAAGAAAGCACCTCCACCCATGGCGTGAAAGTGGCCAAAAGACCCTGGGATATCAGGTGACATGGTTTGGAGCAGCTGTTAAGATTGGAGGGCAGGTCACAGAAAAAGGCAAGAAAGAGTAGTCTGAGAAAAATCTGGGGCATACATACTTGCTTTTCTGTTGGTCTCCTGGCCAAAACTTCTCTCTAAATAATAGATTTGTTTTGTACTTCACCAGGGGGCACCAGGTTAGTAAAGCATAATTACAGAAGTCCATTAACTGACACAGAGATCACAATACCTTTTATTGGCAAAGAGGCTGGGGGGTGGCAACCAATCATATATCCATTTAGGCTAAACAAAATAAAAAATATGGGTACCATAATTTTTTTCCACCACTTCACTTACTTTAAGTAAGTAGGGCAGTGCCTGATGTGGATAGAAAATGCAGTTGGGAATTGAAATGAAGCAACACAGATAATTACAGTATCGTACTGTAGACGTTATGAAGAAGGCAGGCAATTATTAGTTATTAATCAACAGTGTCATCTTGTGCTTGATTCCAGTCTCCACCAGTCTTTTTGCTCCCTACCTGTATTAGACACTGCTGCTGCCCTGACTGAAAGGGTATAGGATTCAAGAAATGGAAATAATGTATTTATTTGTACTTTTTAACCAGAAAAGTCACACGTGATAGCTTGTTTCCGGTTACGTCCGGGGGGTACATGGACCAGTTTTATTGATGGGGCAATACTGGCCATGGCACCGGGAAACTCTCTTACTCATCTTGATAAGTGCATGGGATCTTTAACTTCCACCACAGTGTCCAGAAACAGGGAAAAAGGACCTCAGTTTAACATCTCATCTGAACAATGGCACCTCAACAGTGCAGCACCCCACCCCTCATACTGCACTACAGTGTCATTCATGGGTATTTCCCCTAACTACTCAGTATGGGGCTTAAACCAACAACCTTCCCATCTTCTGACCCTGGAGATGAATTAGCTACATACTGAGTGACTGACACTGATTTTAATAGACACTGAAATAAAGGAAAGTAGCTACAGTGCATTTTTTAAAATAAAATGTAGAAATCAATCTGGCCCAGTGGTGTGCATGGTTAAGGCATCTATACCTTAACTCCTACCATGCTGATGACCCCTGCTCATGGTGTGAGCAGGTCACCGGGAGTTGTCTGGGGATGGCGAGGACTGAGCATCCAAAAGACTGCTCTCCTCTCCTCTCCCTGGGTGGTGCACCACTACAGCAGAATGAGTGCCACCAGATGGAGGCCTGGTGGCAGTGCAGATCAGGGAGAGACCAGGAAGGGAGGGTGCTGCAGGGCTTCAGTGTGTGTGTGCCTCCACAGGCAAATGTTAACATGCACATCAGCAAGGGGCTTGGAAGCAGAGAGGAAAATGAAGCTAGTAGGGTCCATGAAAGCCTTGCTGTGCTGTCCTGACTCAGTGATCTTGGATGACTCTGGATTCTGCTCTGGGGGGGGGAAGGACAGCCCTCCCCTCCCTGGCCATGCCATGGGGGGAAATCCATGGGCAGGATCATCCAGGGAGGAGGCTGAGTCAGGGGGCAAGTCATGAATGAAGGAGCCCTCTGAGAGAGGATCCAAAGCCATCCGCTAGCTCCACGGTGGAGAAAGAATAGAAGAAGAGAAAAATGGAGAAATCAAGTAAATGTTCTTATATTAAAGAATTTAATTTTGAGCCAGCTCCATAATGCCAAAGAATGGGGCGCCACTCTGGCACACTGGTGACTCAGGTTTGAGCCATGATTCAGGGACATCAGGAGCGAAGGCTGGCAAGGAGGGATGCAGAGTATCCTTTGGATGCTGCACTCCTAGGTGGTGGGTTTGTGCCATTTCAATAGCATCTCCTGATGGTGGC
Source organism: Neoceratodus forsteri (assembly GCA_016271365.2). Classification (NCBI taxonomy): domain Eukaryota; kingdom Metazoa; phylum Chordata; order Ceratodontiformes; family Ceratodontidae; genus Neoceratodus; species Neoceratodus forsteri. The sequence goes on from CM057451.1 coordinate 1,131,314,189, forward strand.
TCTGTGTCAGTGCTCTTGGTGGTGTGGATGACCACATGCAGCTGAAAGCCCCTGCTCCAGCATGCTGCTGCAGATGCATATATGTGGGCAGTGTGTGGGGCCCCGTAAATGGAAAAGATTTGCGCTGGGCACCCTAGGTGTCGGCCTCCTTCCTGACAGTCCTTCCCATGGTACCAGACCTCCAAAGCAGGATGACTCTTCCACCTTCAGCTGTTGTAGGCTGACAAAAGGTGCCTATTTCATGGTGGCAGTAGGAGGGCCCCACAACAGAGATACATTGTACCTGCAAACAACAGTGGTACTGGAGGCCTGGGGGAAGGGTCCAGAAGTGCAGGGTGAGTCCGGCAGGCAATAGGGCTGAGCCCTGCAGAGGGCTTGAAAGAGTGATTGCCCAACACACAGAAACAAAAAAAAAAAATTAAATGGATAGCATTGCAGGGAGATAATGAAATCTGCATCTTGCTGCTTGTAAAAATTCAGTTTGGGAGATGACTATCATGAATTTATTCGTTTGCACTGCCACAACACTGGTCCAACTGTGCAACTGTACATAATGTACATAATTTGCCTGCATGAGAAGTACCATTTGTTAGTATTATTATTTTTTTAAATCAAATGTTATTTTGGTACTCTACTGTGTGGTGTGCACTGAAGGAGAGATCTGAGCAGCAGATGTGGAGAGGGAGTACTGATAAAAAAAATGCTGGCTCAGCCCACTGCATCGATGCAGAGCAGAGGTTTGCCTTGTTAAGAGTGCTGTTTGTTTTGTTGCAATATGAATGGTACTTTCAAGCATGTGTGTTATTGGAAAAGAAATGAGTGAAGAGGGAGGGGGGAGCCAAGTCATGGCCTGTTGACAGATGATAGTTCTGCGAGATTGGCAACACTTGTATGTGGCACAATGGGAAATAGACTGAAAAATTGATGATTGAGTTTTGATGGCTTTGCAGAGGAAGAATGGAATAAAGCAAGGAAAAGGCAGCTTTTATTTAATACATGTGTTGTGTGTTGGGTGGGAATGGTGACTGTGTGGCAAGGCTGCCAACTGCGTAAGAATTCTATAAGTAATGGCGGACAGGCGGCGGTGTGTGAGCTGCCTGAGCTGTGCTAGTTTTCTGAGCTCAGAACTTTTGTTTTAGTTCTTTTTTTGTTTTTTCTTTTGATTTATTTTAAAATTGTCAGTTAGCTGTTAGGGTTTTTAGTGATTTATTTAGAATTGCTATATATTTTTTCCAGTAAGGCAAGTAAAGCATGGTTTAGGGGTGCAAACGCTAAAGTTGTGGCATTTGCTTGATGTGCTATGGACCCTGATCTGTAAATTCAACATTGCGGTCAGCGATCAGCATTTCCTCTGATAAATCTGTCGACACCGCAGTGCAGTTCTGGAGTATTTTGTGGTCTTGGAGTCCTCTGCATTTTTTGAGGGTTGCTTAATAGGACTGTGGACTGTGGGTGAGATTTCTTTTTACCTACACTGCTGGAGTCGGTGCTGGTGGAGTGTGGTGGGAGCGCATTAAGTTCTAACAGTAGCTCCAGTTTTTCCTTCATGCTGTTTGCCTTAGAATTAGCATTGGTGGCGGTGAGAGTGCCTGTGGCTACAGGTGCAACGAATGGTGGAACCTGTGAAAGTACATTAAGTCTGGATATTAGCTTTGGATTTTCTGTCTGCTGCCTGTTTGGGGAATAACATTCGTGGCGGTGAGCCACTGGTCAGCATATGGTGGAATTAATGAGAAATAATTACTTTCCCTCTGAGTCGATGTGGATATGGTGAGAGCACATTTCATTTCAAAGTGCAGAGGATGGAAAGAAGCAACTCTCCTCTTTTGGATTTGTAGGTGGGTGCTCCTTCCCTTTGTGAGTGGATGACCTTGCAGGGTTCTGGGTTGTTTGGGGAGGAACTACTGGGGTTTGGACTGAAGGGTTTTTGCCCCTGTGGTTATTGGTGAGGGGACTTTTGTGGCTGGTGGGCGGCTGAGATCTCAGTTTCCCCTCCTAGAGCAGCTCCTTGCTACTGTGGGTCTGCCACTCTTGAGAGGGGAAGGTTGCTACCTGCCTTTAGGGCCATGGCGCCACAATAGGGATTGTGACTAAAATTGGTTTGTGAATTAGAGGGAACTCTAAGTGGCCTTAGTTGATGGTGGTGGTCCCTCGGGGGGTTCCTAAGGATTTTCTGTGGGGGGGGGAGCTATTGCTTGCCTTTCAGGGTCCTATATTTTCTAACCACAACCTTTTGGTTTTATCCTGAATTTTGGTATCTTGGTCTGTTTTCGACTGCTGTTACTGAGGAGGTGTCAGAGAAGAACTGTCTGTTTGGAGGAACTTTCGGTGTTTGAATTCAGAGGTGGTGAGAGCCCCTCCCATTTCTCTAAGAAATCCTTCATTTCGATCTCCCAGGATATCTCTTATACCTAGACGCTGATCTATTGTTACCATCATGAGACTTGTAATGTCTGATTTTCCTCTTTAATTTAGAAAGGCTGAGAGCCTCTCTTGTTTTAAAATATCTATTGAATTTCTGGACATCTAGGCATTTTTGGACATTAGATATTTGGACATTGTTTTTTGTTTTAAATTTGTTTTGTGTTTTATATTTTATTTTACTTATTGGTTGAATTTTATAATTTTGTTTTGTTGATTTTGGTGTGAGTGTGAGAGGATTTTAATATGTGTAGAAGGCCTGCCACCATGGTCGTATGCGATTCGTCCTCCACTCTTTGCACCCTTCGCCCTTTCTCCCCCCTTGCCATTACAGTTGTCAACATACCAGTGCTATTGTTCAGAGGGGGAAGAGGGGTTTTGGGGTGTGTGAACAGTGGAGGCTGGATGAGCGGGGACATCGTATTGGGGTTGTGGAAACCAGAAGATGCCCTGGGGCGAAATGGATTCCGGAGCGAGGTCACTCTTGTCTGGTTTTCATACCCAAGGGCACCGCTAATGATGTTGGGCAAGTGGTCTGTGCCGCTCCAGAGGCCTGTCCAACCTGTGTGGTGTTGTGCAATGCCGGATCCATAAGAAACAAGACTGCAGTTATTGCAGATCTTGTTGAGTCTGTGAATCTGGCTTGCATTACTGAGACCTGGCCTGATGAAAATGCTGGTCCAGTTTTGGAGGTGGCAGTTCCAGCTGGGTACTCAGTGTTACATCATCTGAGGTTGGACCACGGGGGGGGGGGGGTAGTGGTCTGTTTTAAGACCAAACTGGGCCTCACAAGTGTACCAGTTGAGGGAACTGAGTCCTTTGAGTGTATTGTAGTGGCGGGTGTAGGTTGCAGAATCGTTCTCATCTATCGTCCACCAGGTGATGAGAAACGCTTTCTGCAGGAAGTAGCAGACTTCGTCATCAAAATGGCATTTGAGTCACCCAGGCTGATGATCCTGGGTGACTTTAACGCCTGGGCCAATGACGAACTCTCGCAGTTTGGACAACACTTCTCCAATTAATGACATCTTTGGGCCTTACATAAGTGGTTACTTCTGCCACTCATAAGAGTGGTCACTCCTTAAACCTAGTTTTCCTCCTGGGAATCGAGGCCTCTGATGTGGGGGTGGAACCTGTCATTTGGTCTGACCACTACACTGTGGGGTTCAGTTTTTACACCCCCCCCCTTGTAGGCCTACCCCTGTGGAGATGGTCAGGTACCAATCTTTGCTAGATATTAGCTCTACAGGCCTGGCAGCGGTCCTTGACCTATCGGAATTCTCTGGAGTGAGCAATGATCCTGATGCCTTGGTGCTGGCCTGTAATAGGGCCATCTCCTTTGCTCTGGATCTTATTGCTCCTGTCCCTGTTCATCCTCTCTCCCTTCGACCTCGGTCCCCTTGGTTTGATGGGACTTTGAGGGAGATGCGGCGACAAGGACAAAGATTAGAGCGTTGTTGGCGGAGAACTGCCCTTGATGCCAACCATCTTAGACTGATGGAACATTATTAACTGTATCAGTCTGCAATCTCTCATAAGAAGGCAGAGTTCCTGTCCGGGGAGATTGCGGCTGCTCAGAACCGACCAGCTCAGCTTTTTCGAACTGTCGACAGACTATGCAGCCCAGCCTGTCTGCATGTTCGGAAAGCTTTTTCACAAGTGGAGTGTGATGAGCTTGCTCGCTTCTTTGCAGCTAAGGTGGCTGACATCAGGGCAGCACTCCAGCCTGTTCCCTCTATGGGAGAAGCTATTGATCGGTATTTGGTTGCAGCCTCTAGCCTTTCCTGGTGTTCCTTTGACTGGCCTGAGTTCATTGATGTCATGAGGATTATCCAGAGTATGCACCCTACTTGCTGTAGTTTGGATCTGGGCCCAACTTCCCTGATAAAGGGTTGCTATGACATTACTGGCACAATTCTAGCACGGATAGTCTGGTGCTCCTTGGATACGGGTGAGTTTCCTAGCTCCCTGAAGGAGGTGGTGGTGACACCCCTCCTGAAGAAGTCTTCCTTGTACCCTGACTGCCATGCTAACTACAGGCCGATCTCTAATCTTCCCTTTGTAGGGAAGATTATTGAGAAAGTAGTGGCTGCACAATTGGAAAACCATTTAACCATCCATGGCATCTATGAACCTCTCCAGTCTGGTTTTTGAAAGAGGCACAGTACCGAGACAGCGCTGGTTCGGGTGCTTAATGATCTCCTGATGGCTAGAGATCAGAAGAGCCATTCCATCTTGGTTCTTTTTTATCTCTCTTCAGCTTTTGACACTATGGACCATGGGGTACTTCTCGAGCGCCTGGAGTTCATCTGTGGCCTGTCAAGTACAGTACTCAGTTGGTTTAGATCTTTTCTCACTGACAGAACTCAGAAAGTGATGTCGGGATAAATTCTTCCCTCCCAGTCTCTCTGTCATGTGGGGTTCCCCAGGGCTCTATGTTGTTCCCCATGTTGTTCGCAGTGTATATGCTGCCCCTCGGAGACATTGTAAGAAGGTGTGGGCTGAGGTTTCATTGCTATGCAGATGATAACCAGCTCTGCCTATCTTTTGCACCTGACCAGTATAGAGCTCTCTTGGTCTTTAATAACTGCCTAACTGAAATCCAGTGCTGGGTGAATTCAAGCTGCCTGAAGTCGAATTCGGAGAAGACTGAAGTAATGGTTGTGGACTCGGGTCGTAAGGTAGAGGAGATGGGAGCTGGTTTATTCTCAGGTTTATTTCTGGGGGGTGCCCAGCTCCCTACCACTGAACAGGTGCAGAACTTGGGGGAGATTTTTGACAATGAGCTGACTCTGTGTTCGCAGGTGTCAGCAGTTGTCAAACTTTCCTTTTATCATCTTAGGAACATCGCCAAGATTAAGCACCTTGTTCTGCCCTCCGATCTGCCAACTTTGATCCACGCTTTTGTGACCTCCTGCCTTGATTATTGCAACTCCTTTTATCTAGGGCTTCCTGGGGTTGATATCCACCACTTGCAGCTGGAGCAGAATGCTGCCGCCCGGTTATTGACAGGTACATCCCGTGCCTGTCATATTTCACCGGTCCTGCGTGATCTGCACTGGCTGCCAATTCAGTGGCGGATCATGTTTAAAGTTGGTCTTTTGACTTACAAAGCCCTACACGGACAGGGCCCGGACTACTTGAAAGAGTTTCTGGTTCCTCACTGCCCTAAGTGATCTGTCCGCTCAGCGGATGAGGGGTTGCTAGAGATTCTGAGGGTATCTTTGAAATCTTCAGGTGCTCATGCTTTTATGTACAGTATGTTGCCCCTACCCTCTGGAATTCTCTACCCTATCCGTTTCGTCAGTGTGCGTCCGTGGAGGAGTTTAAGAAGGCCTTAAAGACCAATTTATGGTCTAAGATTTTTTAAATTATTAAAATGATTTTATGAGCTCAGATCATTGGTAGACTAAGGTTTTATTCATTATATTTGTATTTATTGTAAGGCGCCTTGAATTTGTGAAAGGCACGATATAAATAAAGTTTTATTATTATTATGTATTATTTTATGGCTGGTAGGTTTTTTACCATAAGAACATGACTGCCAGAACTGTTGAAAAAATGAAGCATGAATTACATCTGGGTGTGCTGCATCCTGGTTGCCAGAAAAGAACCTGGGGGCACATTCTGTGCCATCAGAGAACATGTTTTGAAAATGGGACTGCTGCTGTATTGGTTGTCATGCCATAAAGAAACAGGTTAGGTATGGTATATGTGAAATTTGTTATTGTATTTATATTTTAACAGGATAGGAAGACCACTAGGTCACACCCATTTTCAGAATTGCCCTGTAGAGTGCATTAAGTCACAGAATACACAATAATTAAAGCAGGTAAAATCTTTATAAGTGACATTGCAGAGGGACTGGAAGGAAAAGTATGTCTTTTTGCAGATGACACAAAGATCTGCAACTGAGTTGATGCACAAGGTGGGGTGGAAAGGATGAGAAGGGACTTGGCAAGGTTAGAGGAATGGTCAAATGTATGGCAGCTTAGATTCAATGCTAAGAAGTGCAAGGTAATGCACCTGGGAAACAAAAACCCAGGGGAAGAGTACACAATGGGGGGTGAGATACTAACAACAACAAAATGGAAAGGGACCTGGGGGTAGTCATATCAGATGACCTAAAGGTGGGCAAGCAATGTGAGAGGGCAGCAAGGAGGGCTTAGGGATACTGGGATGCATAGGGAGAGGCATCACCAGTAGAAAACAGGAAGTTATTATCCTCTGTACAGACAGCTGGTCAGACCCCATCTGGAGTACTGAGTGCAGTTCTGGAGACCCAATCTCCGCAAAGACATAGACAGGATGGAAGCTGTCCAGAGGAGGGCAACTAAAATGGTGCAGGGTCTGCACCGGAAGACATATGAAGAGAGACTGAAGGAACTTAATATGTATAGCCTCAAGGAAAGGAGGGAGAGGGGGGACATGATAGAAACTTTCAAGTACCTCAAGGGAATCATCAAAGTCCAAGAGGGTAGCATCTTTCAAAACAAGAGGTGTGCAAGAACAAGGGGGCACAATTTGAAGATAGAGGTGGGGTCGGCCTCAGAGGTAATTTAAGGAAGTATTTTTCACAGAGGGTTGTGGATGCATGGAACGGCCTTCTGAAGGAGGTTGTGGAGTCAAAAACAGTGGTGGAATTCAAGCATACATGGGACAGTCATAAGGCAATTCTAGGGGGTGGGGGCAGAAAGAAGTAGGCTGCTGGTTAACTAGGATCTGCAGCTTATCCATTAGGTAGGGACATGAGCAGACTGGGTGGGCCAAGCGGTCCTTATCTGCTGTCAAATTCTAGGTTTCTATATGTTTCTATGTTATGTTAAAATACACAGGGCAGAATTCACAAAGCGAAATGGGACTAAGTCCCACTCTACAACCCCACTTGCGCAACAAAATCGCTGCAGCTGCAGAGTGGCTGATCCACAGCCACAGCAGTTGCAGAGGGTGCTTCGGTGGGTCCCAATGCCCATAGCAGCCTCCCACACCTGCGGTGCTCTCCCTGGCAACAGCACCCGCAAGCTGCCATGTTCCATGAAGCCAGTCGTACTCCAGCTCCACCTTAGTGAATACCCACAGCTGCAGGTGACCTGCGGATTCACAAGTGGAAACCCACTAGTGCCGAGGTTTTCCTGCAGCTGTGGGACCTTCCCCCATGTTAATGAATCCTGCCCATAATCCCCATGTCAAACATCCAATCAATAGAGACACATTTTATATTACACCATATAATTAGGGCTGCTTTAAAACTTTGATTAGTAGTTAAATGTTGTAGATGAACCAGTAGACTTGAGAGATGAAGGAGTTGTGGATGGGGGAAGGGTAGAGATTTAGTTGTGGTAATTGATGCCAGTAGGATGAGCATTTTCTGAACTAAAATAAAATGAGCCTTTCTGTGGAACTCATACTACACAGTATTTGTTATATAGAGGATATGCAATGGCCTGATTCAAAATGTACAATGTATCTTCTAATGTGAGGGAGCACAACCATAACTCATTAATGGCAGAGCAACAAGTCAATTAAGAATGTCACACCCTCTCACAAGTGAAGATAAACTGTAGACTTTTAATTAAATTGTTGCAGATTCAATTTATACATTGGTTTGCTGCTTTACTTGTAAAACTCTTTTTTTGTTAATTCTAACTGCTGACTTCAGTGCTGCACTAGACAGTTTTCATGTTGTCATCATCACTGTGAAAGTTGTTTTCAGATTATAATTTCAATAGCCCTCAGCAATAAATAATACCAATCTTTAAGATTCATTGCGGTGACAGCAAGAGCAGGACATTTTTGATTTTACATTTTTTCCTCTTGTCATCAGCCAAGGTATTGCTTTTATCTCGTCATTTTTACCCTCAATCCTGTTGTGGGGATTGCAAACTCTCTCCCTTACTACAGCACTACTCTGCCTTCACCATTCTCTACAAAACAACCTAAATCTACCTGACACAACATGCAAGCAAACATTCGACACTGACAACGGCTGGTTTTGTATTTCCGTCTTTGTCAGTTTAATCTGTGTCATGTCAGATTCCCATGAATCATCACACATTAGTCAGTGGAATAAGGTTAAGCCTGTTGAATATTTTTGTGCTACCTTCCCCCAAATTGTTATAGCTTTTATCAAATCAATGCCCTTAAACTGTTCCAACCAGTTACTCTCACATATGTCTGTATGCCTATTATGCTGAAAGGCCATTCACCTTAACAAAATAAAATGTGTTTATCATAAAGAATAACAAAGTAGCTTATAGTGGTATAGGAAATTAACCTCCCTCAGAATCTATTGAAACATTTCATATGCTTTTATCTAATCCTATACATTTTATTCAATGACCTGTTCTTTGTTGTTATCTTCCTGGCTTAAGGGAGGACAGTATCAGAATATTATGGAATAATCAAATATTTCTGAGATGTAGCTGAGCCACATATGCCATATCAAGATCAACTGTATATATTTATTCTATATATTCTACTATGTATATCTGAACCTCAACTAAAAATCGTAAAACATTTTTTCAAGTGTTTAAATATTTTTCAAATAATGTTTGGTAACAATTACACACAGACACATATACATGTTTTATATATTATATATATTCTATATACTGTACATACTAGATAAATAGATAGACAGACAGACAGGTGGATAGATAGATACTGTTATGTTGGCATATTAAAAAATCAAACCACTCAACAACCAACCAATCAAACATCAAGCAAACACAAACAATAAAACAGGTGTCTCAACAAGAGAAAAAGGAAAGTTTCTTAAAATGTGTAAAGGACTTTGCATCTTGTAAATGCTGCAGTTAACTGGTTCAAAGATAAAGTGTGACCATTCGAAAGATTATTTCATAATTCATTTTGCACATCATTAACAAGTGTTCATTCTTGTAGAAATGTAGAAACATGGATGATGACAGCAGAAAATGGCCGAAGGGCCAGCTAGTCTGCCCATATTACCTCATCATACCTTGGGACCTGTTGTCCCTGTGGGGACTATGCTTACCCTAGTCTCCCTATTGTTCCCCATGTTTCCACCTTCCTCGTCCCTCTGAGTACCTGCTATACCCTTGGCTCTACCCAGCTGTGTCTGAAGCTGTTCATGGTTTGAGACCCACCACCCCTGCTGGCAGACCATCCCATGGCTGAACTGCAATTTCTGTGAAATAATACTTCCTTACTTCATTTTTAAACCTTCTCCCCATTACCTTCATCTCATGACCTTGTACCTTTCTTCTCTGCTCCTACAGAATAACTTATCACAGTTGACCTTGTTTCTTCCTTTGAGGAAATTGAAGATCTCTATCATGTCCCCACTCTCTCATTGGGTAGAGAGTGAATACATGTGCAGTACCTTTGTCTGATTCTATTCCTGTCCTTATCAGTTGGGGATGCCAGAACTGGGATGTAGTCCATGTGTGGCCTCATTAGTGACCTATACAGGGTAACAGTGCCTCCTGTTTCATACTGTCAAACTCTCTCCCAATGCACCCTAGCATCCCATTAGGCTTGCTGAAGGCTTTGTTACATAACTTACATTGGCTGATTTATTTAATGGAGTCACTACTGATGACTGCTACAGGAAGTCCCTTTCCTCTGATGTTGTGTCCAGCTGAACTCCTCCCATCAAATGCACTGTTCTGGGGTTTTTGTTCTTTCAGTGTATCATGTTAGACTTCTTGCCATTGAATTTTAGGTGCCATAATTTTAAACAATGTTCCAGCCTATGCAGGTCTCTCTCTGCAATTCCTGTATCCCCTCCACATTGTCAATTCTACCACAGAGTTTAGTATCAGCTGTGAATAGACACAACCTGCCCTGGATTCCCTCCCCTATGTCGCTAATGAACATATTGAAGAGGACTGGCCCAGGACAGATCCCTGGGGTACTCTGCTGGTGACATCTCTTTCCATTGTGTGATGCAGTGGCTGTGGGGGACAGCTTTTCAAAGACACCTTCTGAAAACTATGGTGCTGCACCATCTGCATGCACTTCTCTAGGTTAAGAAAGGAGGTCTCTAGACTCCAGGCCAAGTTTGTGAGGATTTGGGGGACCTCTTATTCTACTCAGTGGCCACCAAGTCTGCCACCATTACCTCAGAAGATGCCAGGGAGAAAGAACAGCTGGACTATGGTGTACTCCGATTGGATTGGAGTGATGGGCCAGAGGCAGATTCCTAAACTGGTATCATTGCATAAGTCCTACACTGCTTTGGCAGGGCAGGACTTCTTGGAGGCAGCCCCTCTGTAGTGACCATGGAGGATGTGTGGGTCCTCCATAGTGGAGACCCCAAGGAGGGCAGTAGTGGACCCCAGAAGAGCAAGAAACAACTTCTGGTAGGATGGCTCAATTGTGAAGAGAATAGATTTGGAAATTGGAAAAGGGGAGAGGAAGGATAGGTGCCTACACGGCACAATGGCCCAGAGGGATGGGAAACAGATTCTGAGGACTGCTAGGCAGCAGGACAGCAAGGAGAGCTGGATGTTATTTTCCACCTGAAGACTAATGACCTGGTTAGGGATGGGGCTGGGATAGTGTAGGGGTAAGGGAGCTGAGGAGGCATCTTAGACAGATAGCATGCTCAGTGGCTTTTGATGAGATACTGCCGGTCTATGACAGGGGGAGGAGAAGGATCTCCACACCAGGAATGTGTAGTATTTATCAGCCTTTAGATTGCTGTTCTGCTGTTTTGTCTCTGTGGATATGCAGGACTCTGAGTTAAGGAAAATGTGTGTTGAGCCCACCACTACATGACCCTACTAAACTGCACATGCCCAAAGGCAGTGCTGTTTGCCGAGATGGTGGCCTTTCCAATTGCTAACCCACCTCATGGAGTTATCTTAGAATTGTTATAAAATGTGGTGAGACATTTTAATTGCTTTCACAAGATTAAAAAAAATAAAATTCCTTTATGCCAGGGCCAGTCCATCAGCTCAGCTGTCACTCTACCACTTGTGACACCCTTAACCCAGGTTTGAGTGTGAGTCATGAAAGGGTCAACAGGAGAGGAAGGATTGAGTTTCCTCCAAGACACTCTCTTTTGGGGAGGGATAGTTGCCTTCTGCACTTCTACACTGATACCTGGGTAACCACAGTTGGTAGTGCATCGGGAGATGCAAGAGAGGGGTGGTTGCCAGCCAAGTGTCATGCAGTGGCACACAATATCATGCTTGCTTGATGTTCCTTGAACACCCTCTTCTGTGTGGGAAAAGGTATCCAATGAACACTGTGTTAGAGGAACGGTGCAGTTGAAAACCATGCTGACATTACAGTGTGCATGGTTTCGGAGTTGGGTTATTTATATTAACATGGTTTTTGACCGTGCCATTTTCTGGTGTTCACGCTGCATGATTTTTGACCGTGCTGTTCTTCCAACATGGCACCCTATATGGGCAAGTATTATTGAGTGACTCAATATGAGTGACTCAATAATGCCACTCATGTTTAAGGCAATTGTTGTAAGAGACAGAAAGATCCTGTATTGCAAGTGTAGCAGTGATCTACACTCACTATGACACAATATAGGTAGGTGTGTGGTTGAACCCTGAGCAGTTGGCCATTTGGCATAGTGGCTAGTGCCACACACCTACAGAGGAAGAGGACATGGCTTCAGGTCCTACATTAGGGAATGAAGTTTTCTTTTTTTTTTTATGTCAGCCCCCCCCAATTTGATCATATTATTTTCTGGAGGTGAGGGGGGGTGTAGCCTCCATCAAGAAAAGAAGCAATACACTTTGATTCATTTGTGTGGCTGAGGACAGTCGCTGTTTGTGGCAGTGTCTATTTATTTTGGTCGTCCTTTTGCTTTGGCCGATATTTCTGTCGCTCATTGTGTGCAGTGCAATAAGGGACTCACCCTATCACATAATTCCGATCCAGTCACGTGGGAAAAGAACCAGAAACCAACATAAAAAAACAAAGGGGAAAAACTAGTATGCTGGATGAATGGGCATACTAAGAATTATATACTAATCAGCTGAGTTGCAGTTAATTGGCATCCTGCTCCAACTTCAGCCACATAATTCTGTAAATGAAAACCTAGCAAAGGCTTCAAGAATAATGTCAAGTTTAATCCAAACTGCCACTGTATTTATGCCCTAAAATATCACCAGAATATTCTACAACTAGAAATGCAAATGCAAAAGCAGTCTTAAGAGGTTGAGAAAGTAAACATTATATGAAGTGTTTAAGTGTAGTGTTTATTTGTTTGAAAGTTTTTGTCTAGGAGAAAAATGCTGACCTGCAATATAAGCAGCTTGTTTCTATGTATGTCTTGAGGGAGGATGTATATAGTTACATATAAAGAGCTAGAGTATAGATAGATAGATAGATAGATAGATAGATAGATAGATAGATACATACATACATACATACATACATACTGTACATGCATATGTGTGTGTGTATATATATATATATATATATATATGCATATATTCTTTGCAAAAAAAAAAAACTCCATTAATGCATCAGTTAGGGTTACAGTGACAAGACTAGGGCACAGGTGTTTGTGTGGGGTGCTACCACTTTATGTAGCTAAATAAAGCTAAAAACTTTCTAACGTACCCTAGCAGTGGGTTTAACCTGTTTCCTTGTGATGAGTGGCTGAATTGCTTTTTTGCTTCTTGGTCCAGTTATGAACTGACAGCACCATCTACTAGCTCTGCAGCCACAGCCACTGAGGAATTTGAAGACTAGGGAAATGTGATGTTATGGTTCCTAATCCTAACACCCCACTCCCACCTTGCAGGCAGAAAACCAGGTGAGGTGAGTGCCTTGGGGTTCTCCTGTCTAAGAACTGGAGTACTGGGGAAGACAATCAATAAGACGGGCAAAGGGTTAAGATTCTCCCTTCATGAAAAAGGATCTTTTTTCATGACTCATGATAAACAAACATTTGTCAGTGCCGAATTTTGTCTCGCTGGCATTGGCATTGGTAGTGCCGGAGTTAGAGATGCATAATAGGAATGGCAGTGAAGTATTGAAGTGACACCAACCCCACCCCCAACCTATAGAGACTGACAGGCATTGGGGTGTGCCTTTGGGTTGTCAGCTGTAACGTTCATGCCATTATACCTCACCCTACCCTGTAGACACTGACAAGTGTCGTGGTGTGCTTTGGGGTCTTTGGGCATTATACTTACCCCACTCCATAAGGAAATACACTGAGGTGGGTGCAGTATAGGAGAATGGGGTGAACTATGTGGCCAAACAGTGAAAGGCACACCACGATGCCTGTCACTGGCTGCAGGGTGGGGGTGGGGTTGGAATGGCATGAGCATTACAGCAGATGATCCCAAGTCACACCCCTGATGCCTGTCAGTCTCTACAGGGTTGGGTGCTACAGTTGGGAACCCTAACACCTTAGGTGTGTGTTGGTATTTTTACTCCAAATTTCCAGCATGGGCTTTTTGTGAGCCCACCTCATGAAAAGCGGCACTATCAGTTTGTTAGCTGAAAGGTGGTTTTGCACAGTGGCTATGCCATTTTGCAACACAGGGATGAAAACACATTTTGGGCGGGATGTGGAAAATGACAACTGTATTGTTCATGAGGGGGTGTAAAAAAATGGCAACGTTGAAAATCTGGAGTGAAATTATGAAAAATTGGTGAAGTCATGAGCATGCATAGAAACTGTGCAACACACATCCATAACCCAATTATTTTGGGGACTTTGTTAGGCACATTTGTAACATAGGCATTTTGGGACCTCTCCTCATGAACAGTGGCACTGTGATTTTGTTAATCTGTCCCAAAAGTTGATTTCCAACAGCGACCACGCCATTGTGCGCCACAGGTGCGGAAACACATTTTGGGCAGGATGTCAAAAATGACAGCTGTACTGTTCATAAGGAGATGTGAAAAAATGCCAGTGTTGAAAATCTGGCATGGAAATATTGCAAATTTGCTAAGTTACAAGGGTGCGTGGAAACTGCACAAAGCACGCTTGTAACACAGTCATTTTATGGACTTTTGGCACCAAATTTTCAACATAGGCATTTTTGGACCTCTGCTCATGAACAGTGTTACCGTCATTTCCTCAAATTTTCCCTACAACTGATTTCACACAGTGACCACGCTATTCTGCGCTGGACGTGCAAAAACACATTTCAGCCAGGATATGTAAATGACAGCTATACTGTTCATCAGGAGGTGTAGAAAAATGCCAATTATGAAAATTTGGAGTGAAAATATTACAAATGCACAAAGTTACGAGTGTGCATGGAAACAGCGCAACGCACGCTCATAAAACAACCATTTTTAGGACTTTTTCCACCAAATTTGCAACATAGGCTTTTTGAGAGCCCCCTCAATAACAATTGGAACTGTCGTTTTGTTACTCAGTCCCGAAAAGGTGATTCCGTTACAGTGACACGAAATCACCTTTAAGGGAACCGCATAACTGCTCTATGACAGTGACTGAATTCATGAGGAGGGGTCCCAATAACCCCATGTTGAAAATTTAGTGCACAAATTCCAAAAAATGCCCAAGATATGCACCAAAGTTGAAAAAAACCTATTTATGCCATTATACAGCTTACCGGCATTTCTTCATTTCGCGATCGGCTTTGAAGAGTGCAGACGTGTTCCCGGTCCACTGAAGATTGTCGCGCTGGACTTCGGAGGTAAGTATGGGGTGAGGGGGTGTGGGGAGGCAGGGTGCACAGAGGGTGGGCATGGGTTGCAGGAGGGGGGCAGGGAGACGGTGAGGGGCCGTTTTCCTTTTTCACAGATTTAAAAAAAAAACATTGCGGGACTGTTTTTATTTTTCAGGAGATTTGGCACACTGGGATGGGCTCCCAGCATGCCACCTAAGTATTTTTGGGGGATGCTTTAGCCGACAGGGATTGGGCACCTCTGTACCAAGGAAAGTGGAGGGGAAAACCGAGGGGATTGGGCACCGGCATATAAACAAATGGGGAGTGCTTTATGCCAATGGGTAGTGGGCCTCCGGCACATACATTGGGTGCAGGGCATGCGACAGGGGGATTTGACACCCCCAAAGTTGGCATTATAGCTGGCAGTGTGCCGCCATTTTTTTTTCTGTCTCAGCAGGGTAAGCACGTCAGGAGGTCAGCTGCGTGTGATGAGATTTGCTCGCATTGCAGCCGACCTTTTCTTAGATGTGCTTGCCCACATGGTGTGGTGCCGGCATGCAGGCTGATTGGGGAATGAGGGACCCACCTACTGATGAATGCCCTGCATTCGCCCAACAGTGACCACACCTCCAAATGTGCTACTACCCCAATATGTTGGCTGCACATGCATGAGCCAACATAAAAAAAGTATTATTTTTTGCATCATGTGGTCATGAAAAAAGATTAATAATATTTAAAAAAAATTTCTAGGGCATGTCTGCAACTGTGAAGTGCAGATTACACCTAACAGAGTCCCAATCAACCAAATAGATGTATTGATTCCATGTCAAAATGGTGATTGCACAAAGGCGATCACCGTTAGGGTGAGTGTGCATTGCTAAAAATCAGTTTCAGCTATGTACGCCCCCAGTGCACAGGAAAATGGCACCGGGGACTTAGGTTTTTAATGTTCATGTGGGGACTGTGCCCCTCCACTCCCCCACATGGGGGGGCATCGCACCCTGCGCCGCTCTATTAAAGGATTCTTAACTCCAGGAGGGTGCATGTCAGGAGCTGTGCAAAATCTGGATTAAAAAAATTTGGGCCTGGTACACCAAAATGTAGGCATGCCCAGACCCGAACCCGGAACCCTCAAAGCTTTAGGGTGCTACTCACTCACCATGCTATGTGGCCGGCTCGGCAGCCCCATGCCTACCATTCCAGGCCAACCCTCCCCCCCTTCCATCATGCTTGCCCCCCCATCTCGTGCACGTATACATATAGTGATATCCTGTCGCTATATGCGTGAACCTCCCCAATACGGTCACCGTTTCTCCTTGGTAGCCCTGTCGACTTGTGCAGGGATTGAGTTGCTGGTTTAAAAAGTGCTCAATCGCCGACGCCCATGTCACAGGCTACCGATGTGGTGGTATCTCTCAAGAATGTCAGTTTTGGAGCTTTTGAATATTTATTTTTAGAAAAAATGGAAACAAGATTGCGGCAAATGAAAACGGAATATTCCAATATGAAACAGGATTCCCTTTTCGTTTCAGACAGCTATCCTAAAATGCTTACTGAGTATGCTCAGAAACAATTTTTTTTTAAAATTTAAAAATCGAAGAACTTTGAAATGGATTATTATATTTTCACCAGACTAGCAAAAGGCACATCTGTGGGCTAGTCCCTTTCTGCCTGAAAATTTCAAACCAAGATTCCAAACCATCTGGGCTGTTCAAAGAAAAAAACAGCAAAGTCAATGAGTACAAAAATCACTTTTTCACCTCTCCAGATCTCAGAAACTGCACATCCGACTGGAACATAACCCAGCACATCCAGAGATCTGCCATAGGTGACCACACATGCAAATTTTTATGCAAATCCATTTGAACAGTTGTGAAGTTACTAAAGTGCAAAATTTAGGATTTAACATTGAAGCGCCAGCTTATCCCTAATTTTATGGGCACAACTGTGCCCTCTATATATATATATATATATATATATATATATATATATATATATTTCATAAAAATGTTAATACACTAGTTAGGTTAAAGGACAAAATTAGGGAACATGGTTGCACCCTCCTGTACCCCACCCCATCCTCCAAACAGCAACAGTAAAACCCATTACAGTTTCACCTCTAGCCTCTTCACAAATCAGGGATGAGGTGTGCCTTGGGGTTGCTAACCCAAATGCTCACCCCATTCCATCAGTAAATAGGATGACATGGGTACAGTATATAAGAATGGGATGAGTGTTAGAGTTGACAACCCCAAGGCACACCCCACGCCTGATTTGCGAAGAGGCAAAGGAGGTGAAACTGAAATATTTTTTCCAGTTGCTGCCTTCAAGGTGGAGGTGGGGTATTAAGGTTGGGAAGTCTAAAACCACATTTCTCTACTTTTGTCACTTTAGCCCTAACTAGCGCATTAATGACATTTTTTGCAAAGATTTTCCTTACTTTTTAAGCTAGTATATTTGTATCCTCATTTGTCTGTGGGAGCCATGGGCCTTCTTGGTTCTGCACGCCTATCCCTACTCAGATTCGTACATATAACAGGAACAAAACTGTCTGGATAACCTTCTTATTACCCCACCCTATGAACCCAGTAATGAACATTTTTAAATGCCCACCAAAATGTGATTCCATGCCATTGCAATAACATTGTGTGCCATAGATGTGAAAACAAAGTTTGGCCAGGGTTTAAAAAAATGACAGCTGTCACGTTCATGAAGTGGTGTAAAAAGATGATTATGTTGAACAGTTGGTGTCAAAACATTTAAAAATTGCTGAAGTTGCGAATGAGCATAGCAAAATCTCAATGTATGGGCATACGTTTGCCATTTTTACATATTTTTCCCTAAATTTTCAACATAGCCCTGTTATGACCCAACCTCCCCCACACTGGCCTGTGCTACTGAATGATTCTGATCCAAGTCTAATGTCCATGCTACTGCTTGGCTCCAAGCTCTGTTGTTTTGTGTTGGTAGCTTTTCTTCTATTACTTTTTCATTTTGTTTTTTATACAAGCAACCTTTCCTGACCTGAGAATACTTGGAAAGTTTTTGAGTTTTAAGATTTTAAATAACTGTACGCTCTCAACATGGGGACAATGTCATCAGAGCTTGGCTAAGCGTGTTTCGAGTCAAAAACACTTTTATTCACTAGTGCAATACAGTGTACTTGGCTTTTCCATTCTCATATGAATAAATCAAGGAGTCACGTGTTTCAGTGTAGAGAAAGTTGGAAAGATTGATGTCGATTGATTTTGGCATTCTTCCCTAACTGAGGAGAGCTGAGTGGACTTGAAGAGAAACAGACACGGAAAGAATTGATACACACTGTATGTGCTGATATGCTAATTTTGTCTCAACTAAAGGCATGCCACCATTGCCTGGGACTGGGAAGGTCTCAGTATTCCCACTGGGATGAAATTTACTGGGCTCAGTGGAGAGTTTATTCATTTTATTTTACAGGTGTTTCTCTTAGGTATCTCGATGATGAAGAACCATAGTGGAAGAAATCTAAAATATGGAGAGATTGGAAAATTAAACGATGCCCTTTTGGGAGATTTGGACACCCAGACCCCCGGTCTAAGAGAAGAGAGATAACTTTGTTTGTACTCTGCTTCTGGTGCTTCCCCTTTGTTGGCTCAGGCAAAGACACTGTTTTGGCACTGGTGAAAGCTGGCTGTGAGGTAATTCCCTTAACAGGTATTGCCTTTGTTTTTTTAAGTATTGACTTAATGCCTAGACCAACCAATGAACAAAGATATCTAGGTTTGGGTGCTTCGGCACGGTTTTGATGACTAGCATTATTGAGTCACAACTCTCATTGTGGAGCCTGAACTCCAAGTTTAAAAAGCTGGGTTTCTACGTTGTGACTTTCCCTTGTTAATTCTACAATGCACTGTGCCAGTGAATATTGGAGACTGACGGTATAAGAAAATCTCCCTTACGAGGTACTGCTTTTTCTTGATGAAGTTTGAATTCCTGCTGTATGCATTCCTTTTGCATCTGCCAGAACCCACTTCAGTTTATATTGAGGAGTGACTTATTTAAAGAAGACACTTAAGCATGTTTTCTTGACGTGGTTTTGAGTCGTTGAACTGCTGATACAAGGATTGCTATGTCTAGTGGAACATCTCTTCAATGCCCATAATGTTCTTTAAGGAAAGTGAGATGGAACTGAAAGAAAGACCCTTCTTTTCCTTTAAAGTACAATAAACATTTCTTGCTTTTTACAGACTTTTTGTGGATTCATAGATTCATAGATTCATTGATTGGATACGAGTTCAGTGAACCAGGGTCCTTTAATGAACTCGCCACCACTTAGTGGTGGAAGAAGTATTTTTGGTTCCCCATAAACCTATCTAATAATTTTTTAAATGTGTCCATGGTATTACTATTGACTGTCTTTTGATAAAGTGTTGCATCTATTAGTAACTCTGTGTGTGAAGAATTTACTTTTTCTTGTTGTAGCCAAGCGATCACCTAGTAATTTCAATCCATGTGATCTGGTCTGCTCTGTATCAGTGTGTCTAGTTAGGTCAATATTACTTAATTCATGTAGATTATTTATGCACTTGAAAATCAAGCACATATCACCCCTTATGCTTCTGTAATGATCTGAGTATAGATTTAGCATTTCCAGTCTTGTACCATAATCAAAGTGTGAGTATTGCCTGATTTTTTGTGTAAGTCTTCTCAGGACTTTTTCTAGTAATTTCTTAGATTTAACATCCTGTGGAGCGCAGAATTGGGCATAATATTCCAGATGTGGGCGTACCAGAGTGGTGTAGAGTGGAAGTATTATGGTTTTATCTCTGCTCTTGATATTCCTTAACATACATCCTGTGAGCTTTTGACATTTCTTAACAACCTCATTATTATGTCTAATGAAGGACAGGTCATTGGTGATTAACACCCCAAGATCTTTCTCTTTTTCAACCTCAGTTAGTTTAATATTATCAATTGTGTATGTATACATAGGGTTTTTCTTCCCAAAATGCATACCCTTGAACTTAGAGATGTTGAAATCCATTTTGTTTGTTTTTGCCCTTATTCCTATTTTATCTATGTTTTTTTTAAACATCTTAGCGTCATTTAAGGATGATACATAACTTCCTACCTTACAATCGTCTGCAGGATTTTTGATATGAATTTTTTAACTGTTTTGAGTTCCCTTTCTTCATAATTGTCCCCAGTGTTTTTTTATTAGACCTGTTTCTGCACCTCCACAGACCCAACAGGGGCTACAGCCCCTCTCTTAGAGAGGTACATCCTCCAGCCCCACTGACTGCTCTGCTCACCCCTCTGAAATTCCCAAGTGGCTTCCCCAACCTCCGCGGTGGGTCCAGGGCAAAGAGTGCCAGGGAGCTCCCCCCATCACAACCCAGCAATCCAGACTTGGGGGTGGCTGCACAGGAGCAATCAGGGCCATTTTGGGTCCTGCCAGATCCTGATTTTTTCCTCCATTTTCTCCCATGCCCTTGCACCTATACAGTGGGTGGGGTGGATGCCTCCACCTCCATGGAGGCAGCCTATTGCCCTGGGTATGGGCCAACCCCTTGCACTTGCATCTGCATTGACATCCAGCCACCACTGGGTGTCAGTCGACAATGCACAGAGCAACCCACCCTGAGGAAGGAGAGCAATCCTCTAGATGCTCAATCCTTTCCTGCCCTGGCCAACCTCCAAATGACCCAAGTCCATTCCCAAACCCAGGCTGTTGGTGTGGCGTGAGGTGTGGCATCCAGCACCTCAGCCCTCAGTGTCACCTGGTCAGCAATTTTCCACAGTGGTCACTAAAATTTGTGGTTTCTGTGGAATTACAAATACTTTGCAGCTAATTATTTTAAATGAACTACCAAACTTTCATTTACACAAAATGCTATTAGGAATGGTCATAGCCTTTGACTAATTTTTAGCACATGATGTAATATTGAAAATTAAAGGCCTTGGAATTCATAAAATTTAAAGCAGGAATAGTACACCACCTTTATTATGATGGGAAACTGACCTCTTTTCCTTGAATTTTTAACAATTGAGGTTTACCTGGGGGTAGGCAAAAACTCCTAAAAAAATGTTATGTTTTGTTGATTACTTATTTGTGTGTCTGGCTTGCATATGTTCTAATTTGCTTCATTTCTATTAGAAGTTTTATGTAAGATAGTACAAAAATATGACAGAACTATTTTTAGATGTCCTTTAACTTTTGTGCTATTTGTACTTTATAGTGTTTTTTTTTTCTAAATTAAGGAGATATTATTTTAACTAGTTTGGTTGCACATGGTAAGATTTTAGCACATAAAAAATTGCCATACCAAATATCTAATTAGCAGGAGCTAGATGTGTTAATCCAAGTTAAGAACATTTTTATAAATCTCTATCTTGTTATGGTGCCTCGCAGTATCAGGGGAATTTATGACATCTAAGGTATGTTCTAATTATAACTATGGTAAATAAGAATGTATAGTAATTATAAATGAAAACCTTCTTGGTAAACACTTCAATGTCTTCAGACTAAAATAATTAATGTGATTAGACTCAGTAGAAATTAATGGTGATGTAACCCTATGGTATGAATCTATTTACCTCATTGAGTGATTTTATTGGGAACAAAATGCATAGATATAGGGACAGCTCAGGGACTGCAGTTCCAGAATTTAAACTAGGACACCAATTTATCAGACATGAATAAACTAACCAGAGACATCTCATATTAAGCGCTGATTAATAATCATTGTTGCACTGTATATATTGCACTGCCTGTGTTATGTTTTTTTTGTGTATATGCTGTAGTGGTTTTATTAGACTTTAATGACCTAAAGGTTGAACAATAATATGAAACTAATTGACCCCACCTAATGAACAATGCTGGTAAAAATTGTCAAATCCCACCTGAAAGGTAATTTTGCCAAGTGATTGCAAAATCACTTTTGTGGCTTGATTTCCAAAATTACACCAACATTGGTCATGAAGTGGGGTCCCAAAGAGGCCATGTTGAAAATCTGGGGTCACAATCTGCAAAAATGACAAAGTTATGCATCAAAGTTCAAAACCCAATTGAAATACGTAAAATCTGATTTACCTGTATTTCTCATATTTGCCTGCGGATCCAGCAGCAAGATGTGTCTTCAATCAGAGAGTAGATCTTGACCATGGGACCTGTTCAGATGCGTGAGGGTGTGTGGGAGGTGTAGGGGGGGTGTGGGTTGGTGGGTGCTCAGTGGGAGATTGGGCATGAGGGGGATCAGAATAGTGAGTGACAGCTTTTTCTACAGGTTATAAAAAGGTATTAAAGGAAGGTTTTCTTTTTACAGGGTTTGAAAAGACCAGGATGGTGATTGGATGGGGGGGGGAGGAATTCCACACTAGACACCAGGGAAATATTATATGAATTATGGAGACAGCGATCATACAGGGGTGCCACTAGACACCAGGGAAATATATTAGGTTAGTGCTGTCTCGATGCTGAACAAATGCCTTGCAGATATCCAAGACTGGATGAATACCAGTAGTTTAAAGTTGAATCCGGGAAAGACTGCGGTATGGTTGTGGACCCCGGCCGCAGGGTTGGGGGTTTGAGGGTGGGGTCCCCCTCCGGAATAATTCTCGGGGGGGACCAGATCCTCATTTCCTAACGGGTGCGTAACCTGGGTGTAGAGCTTGACACAGATTTGACCCTCCATTATCAGGTGTCTGTTGTTGTCAGGACTGCATTTTTCCATCTTAGAAACATCTCCAGGATTAGGCACCTGGTTCCTCCTGGTGATTTGCCGGTTTTGGTCCACGCCTTTGTGATATCTCACTTGGATTACTGTAACTCCCTGTACCTAGGGCTTGCTGGGGTTGATATCCACCGCTTGCAGCTAGTGCAGAATGCTGCAGCACGTTTGGTGACGGGGGGTTTCAAGAAGATCTCATATTACCCCAGTGTTGCACTTTCTGCACTGGCTGCCAATACAGTGGCGGATCACCTTTAAAGTGGGTCTTTTGACCTACAAAGTCCTACACGGGTATGGTCCTGACTACTTGAAAGAGCTTCTGTTGCCTTACACCCCTCTGAGACAGCTTTGCTTAGCTGATGAGGGGTTGCTGGAGATTCCGAGGGTTAATTTGAAGTCTTCTGGAGCCCGTGCTTTTGGTTTCGTGGCTCCATCCCTCTGGAATTCTCTACCCCGTCCGCTCCGAGAGAGTACAATGGTGGACATTTTTTAAAAGGGCTCTAAAGTCCTTTTTATGGGATAAGGCCTTTCCATCTATATTGTAATTGGTTTTATTTGTTGTAATTGTTGTTCT